>JABWDB010000006.1:10000000-14800000 GCA_019614645.1 Stratiolaelaps scimitus | reverse complement strand
TGCGCTTCCCCTTTAATTTCGCTGACTTTAAAGCAAATATGTATGAAACAATTTTGTACATATGAAATAAACGAAGTTAATAAGTATCCTTTGTATTAAATAAATAAAGGGCTATTTATTTATTCCAAGTTAAAAAAATATTATTTGTAATAATAATTCTGCCTATAACACATCACATCTGTGGCCGCTACGCTGAACACACAAAGGTGTGTGCGTTTTTAAGAGCCCAATGGCAAGGACAGACAGACGGGTGGATAGCAAGGACAGCTCTAAGCAGCAGTACATAATAGAAGGACAGAGCTTAAGTAGCTCACCGGCGGAACGGGAAAGAGATCCCTTTGTAAATTGTAAAAGAGACTCTTCTTTACGGCGAACAGCGTTCACAATGCAGTAATATCTAAAGGACAAGTGCCGAGGCCTGTCGCGTAGAAGAACAGCTGGAAGTCAACTAAAAAAATGAAAGCAATGTGGCCAAGTGACCTTTGGCTGTGGCGCTGCTTCTGGACATGAGATGTTCATAGAGATACTGGTCGAGTCAATTTACTTTTACCTAATCAGCAATTTGTTTGTATATAATAACTATTACATGGTAATTTAATTTGTTCATCATTTACTTCATACGGACTCACAATATGGTTTTTTATGCTTTTCTCCCAAAGAGTTACCGATCAAACGTCACATCGTGATCTGTTTATATTTATAACGGACTCAGCTCTTGTATTTATCCATGCCATGTTCTTTGTTATTTCAACTCTGCCTTTGTTACACACAGCCTTATAGATGGGTGATTACAACGAATAGCACGGCTCTTCCGAAGTGCAAATGGAAAGCCCTCCTCGTGGGGTTTCCGCTATGTTAATCACGGATCACTGTTTGCTTGAAAACACTCTTGAATTTGGATGTGGAATCCGGGTAGCGAGATGTAAGTGAGTGTTAGCTTAGAACCGGGCTCCCTTACGGCTAGGCCAGTTCCGCTGCCTGTGGCCGATCCCTTTCGACCGTTTGGTGCAGGTCTCGCTGAACGGGAAGTTCTGTTCATTTGACATTTAATATTTTAATATAGTATATAAAATATATATATATGTAAAGTTAACACTGCGAAGTTACCTTAGTTCATAGGAACTTATATAATATATATGAGTTATAAACTATAGGATAGCAGCGACTTCTCATATCAATGGTGCAGTCCTTTATGCCTTCTCTAACATGTAACTTCTTGAGTGTTCCTATATATATATATATATATATATATGTATATATATATATATATATATATATCATTAGTTTCGGTATAACTTTACCAGTGTGTTAACTTTACTTCTCTTTTATACTCTTACGAACATGTGCCTAACACTTTTTTTTATTCGTTATTATACAATAAGGTTGTCTTGTTAGGTGTCTCATATAGGGGTGTTTCTCGACAGGGACAAGTGAAATGTTACGTGAGAATTATGCAATCTGAGACATACACCGGACAGTATTTGATCATTGTATTTGTTGCCCGTTAATCCTATCCTAATAACAGGGTTGGATTACTTCAGAAAAAAAAATATAACCCTAAGGATATAAAGCAAACGCAATCTTCAGCCGCTTTAAGCGTGTGACATTAAAATTAATACTTCTAACGGTAATTATACGTTGCTCATTACACCCGCCTGATTTTTTGCATCCCTGTTTCAGAATCTCTGATACATCGCCGCATGTAGTAGTTATTTTAATAACAGTGATTGAATAATAAAAATTAGTTATGGATTCTAAGCGAGGCTTGTTCTGTACTGCAAATTAAGGATGGAACTGAATGAATGACAAACTCTGCCGTAATAATACTTGTATCATTGGTACAGCACACTTCCAGGAAATAACGGTTATTGAAGTAATTGTGCTATAACGTATTCAGGCGCCTTAGGTTAGGCTTCCGCAGCACTATCGGGACGATCACATGAAAAATGCGTTTCAGGCAATGTGGGACAATCTTCGATCGTGTTTCAGATTGACTATAGACTAAGACCCGAGATTAAGATGTAACTTTGAGATTAAGATCGCTCCAGCAAGTTGCATGAATCGTATGCTTATTGTAATGATACTAGCCAAATAGTGACAAATACAGGTACTACAAATATGTTTAATTAAGCCCGGTAATTGCTGAAATCACAAAAACAATGAAATTTTAATGAAGAAAATGTACGTCTTTGACAGCATATCGCTTTTACCCTCTCCACACATCCTAAGTTTGTTACATTTTTTCAAAGAAGATTTCCCTAGACATCTGTCCTCAGCTTTAAAGAGTAATACTTATTATTTTTTATGTCTGCTAGTAGTCATTTTGAAGTTACAGCTGTATAATGTAATATATATCGATATACGGCTCCCCCCCCATCTCCCTTCCAACAGCTCTTTAGAATTTGTCACGTTCGAGCGTATCCGGGCCGCTAAGATCGTTTTCGATATCAACTCTCTAAATGTTCCATTGAATCAACGTTATTCCATTTATATTGTTTTGAATGTTTTATTAGATATTTAAACAAGAAATAAGAGTGTCCTGCTATTTTCGTTCTCGTCTTTTTAGGAAATAATAAATGAATGGCCTGAGTTATTCCCCACCCAAGCAGTACTAGTCGGGCAATAACAACATAAAATGAAAACGAACTAGTTGAGACTCGTCTTAGAGTTTTCACTGATATTATATTTAATTAGTGGAATAATTGTTCAACGGTGGTTAGAAGTGTTAATCGTCTCTCAAGTTGTTTAGCTCGGTGTAGATAGAACAAGAATGGTTATTACACACACACAAAAGTGACGGTAGTAGGTAAACAGTCGTTGGGTCAACAGGCAACACGATTTGTCCTTTCATGATTCGATCTGTGGCGCTCGAACCACTGGAGCCACGTACGCATATATATATATATACATATCGTTGTTGTTGTTCTTGAAAGCTCGTTCACGGTAACGGGAGTCACATGAGATGTGGTAATCTATATTTCTGTCTAAGCAGTACAGTTTATTTGATGAGCCAGAACCTGATATGATTCACATTTACGAGGCAAGCGAGATGAACTGCAATGTTGGTTTATTACGTGCGTATGTCACCGAAAGGGTCACATCCGACAACAGCTGAATAAAGAATGGCTACGATGAATTATGCAGTTGAGTTTGGACACCGTTTGTTCAAAACTGGACCCCATGGTCAGACTTAAAACCCCTCTGTAAAGGATTTCGATGCGGGTTAGGCATAATGATACTGAGAACATTTAGCGCAAGAAAAACCAGGGAGAGAATAAAATAAGACTAGATGGATGGCAATTTTAAGTGACGAAGACGTTCAGTGTAACTTGACCATGAAATGATCTTAGATGATTCAATCATACAATTGAGACGTGATCTATAATTAACTAATAATTTTATAATACGATTCTAACCACTTTTGCAGATGGGTGGCGAGCAGGGCGACGATGTTCGTACGACAAAGAACTCGCTTCTTCTTGGCGGTTTGACGTGCGATGCCTGCGTCAGGGTCATCGAGAATCGACTACTCAATCTACAGGGAATCAAAAACGTTGAAGTACGTTTAATTAGATATTTAATATACATACTTTAGTATATATAAGATTTATTTTTTATAATTTTTTATTGTTAGCATAGACATATTATTTGGTGACATTATTCATCCTTCCTTCCTTCTTTCCGTCCAATGCAGGTATGCCTCGAGACTCAATCGGCATCTGTAGAATACGACTTTCGCGAGTTGTCCATGTCCGAGATTGTGCGCACAGTATGCAACCTTGGTTTTAGCGCCAAGCCAGCGAAAAGCTCAGTGGCGTCAACCGGAATCCGAGATGCGACACTACTCATTGGAGGCATGATGTGCACTGATTGTGTTGGGAAGGTCAACGAGAAATTGCGCGCCATCAACGGAGTCCACAAGTGAGTGCAAATCCCTACAATAACCGCGTAGTGAGCAGCTGCATGTGTGTGAGTGCCTCAATAAAAGCTGATCAAATAGGACTCCCTGCATACAGATTATATCAGGGATTACGGTGATCTAATCCGCTAGCCGTAGATCCAAGCAGTTGCCACGCAAACTTCAACACATACAGAGAAAAACACACTTCAACGAAACAATATTTCAACTTCAGCCACTTGAATACCACAACTGCAGCTTGTTCTCACACAAACGACGAGCGAGCAGTTTTCAGATATCGAAGACCCCAAGCACAGCGATACATACGGCTCACACAAACACACATACAATGAATAACAAGTTCGTGGATAGTGCGAAGGGAGACTTATGCAGATTTCGCCGACATGAAACAAATGTTTTAAATCAAGAAATTTCACCACAGACAACCTAATGTCGCATCTCGGGGTTCGAGCAGTCAACGATGATCTTTCTGTTATTTTGGGTGTGCCATTTTGCAGCAAGAGACTTAGTCCCGGCCTAATCAATTATGTCAGTGGATGGTACAAATCGTGTGATGCATAGTATGTTAATCGAGACAACGGTCAATAATTTAAATACGAAGATACGATAGAATGATTGCAGGCACACAAGATTAACAATGATAATTATTACCATTACTATTATTATTATCATCATCATCATCACCACCCTTTTTGTGGAATGGGCGTTCGTTGATGACGCAGGGTGGACGTCTCGTTGACAGAAAATCAGGCGTCGGTTTCATACGAGGTAACGCTAACGTCGACGGAACAACTTCTTGAGGCTATTGGCGAGCTGGGTTTTGTCGTCAATCTACCAGACAACGTCCCGCCTTCGAAGGTAACATTCCACCTCGAGGACCTCTCGTGCGAACTATGTGCCACGTCGATTGAACGGGTACTCGTCGATAAGCCAGGTAGGCCAATGAAGACTTCATCCCATTAACAATGCGCAACTGTTAATGACAGCTATGTCGACCGAGACAGGGAGAAGATAAGGTTTTATTTAGTGCATGCAAAGATGCAATTGCAGATAGATATTATTAGTATAATTATAAACGCTGCATCCCCATGCGGTGGACACGGGGACGTGTGATAAAGGTAATTACGATCAAAATACTATTGCAGCTACAAAAGGTAGATTTCGAACCTTAGCTATTCGAACATTTCTAACGATCGTTCATTGTTACTCAATTGAATTGAATAGGTGTGAACCACGTGGAGGTGTCGCTCAGTGAGAGGAGCTGTTTCGTTTCGTTCTTTGACTATCAACTCAAGCCCTCGGTTATTCAGGAGTACATCGAAGCAACGGGGTATAGCTGTAAACTAATTTCACTCGAGACGCCACCCCAGCTTAATTCTGCTCTATACCGGTGAGTGTTTCTATATGGCACAAGCAAATATGGTCTTTACATACAAAGAGCTGCTACAGTACAACGTTATATATGTATATATATATATATATACACTACATGCACATTATATTTAACCGGTAGGCCGATCTATCGTTTATTCAAGTGCTATACTGTGATGTGTTAAATGTGGTTATTCTTGTTATACCTACCACTCTGTTTGACCTCTTTTGTGTTGGGGACCATCAATCGGTTGCAGCGTCGTTGGTATGACTTGCCAGTCCTGTGTGCGCCATATTGAGGAGCAACTCTCGCAGCAGAAGGGTGTCATGGGCATTAAGGTATCACTTGAGCTGAATAGTGCCGCCGTTGTTTTTCTGCCACGCGAAACTGACGCCGAAGATATTCGTAAGGCCATTGAAGATATGGGATACGAATGTTCTCTTCTCGAAGGTCTCGACGACAAGAACGATCGTATTCCGAACGATAACGACAAGGTGTCCCCTGATAATAATGAAACAAGCCCTCTACTAGAACCCAAGGTTAGTGCACCTGACATACGAACCTAACCTCTCGTAGATAAAGACGTTTCATTGTGAATTGAATCGATCAGCACTGATCAGGCTGGCTTGGCTGCTATGGAAGCATTATTTGTTTCCATGCTGGCGTTGTCTTATATTAAAATCGGCTCTCAAGTTATAAGTAATCGATGTTTAATCGAGAAGGTACCCAGCCGTACCGAAAAAATCCAAAAATAAAAAGCTGGCACTCTATCGTTAAAAAGGGTCTGTCAATCCATTTGTGTTCGTTATAGATATAGGTCAGTTACTTTCTCGTGATTCACAAACTTATGGTAGCTGAGTTTCCATAATGGTACCTGTCCATAGGTTTATTACTCTTGTATACGATCTCCTCTTGTAACCTTGTGTATCGGCTCATCGAAACTAATCATCTCGGTCAACGACTCAACGGTCAAACTCGCACTCACGCTCAGTTAATAAGTGAAAACAGATTCTCACAGCTGCGCTTGATTGCTCGCTGGCAACCCTTGCAAGCACGTCAATACGTCAGCGGTTATTTTATTCCAGACGCTCGTTTAACTGGCTCTTTCAAGTATTATCGTCATTTGAAAGAACGGGTCATTTTGGTGATTCCAAGTATAGCCTGCTTCGAGCTGTCGCTTATGTTGATTTCTCGAAGTGCGGGGTCCACTCCTAGTCTCCGATTACTGCTGACTTGTTGTTTATTTAGTGGCACTAATTAGGGGGTTTTCTTTCCTCGGCTTCCCTAACAGTAAATACTATTCAATACGTCCTCATCAACAAGAGAGTCCATTTTAATTCTCATGGTTTTCAAAATTCTGGATGTTAAATCAATTCAACTATTTGCGATTTCCTTTTTCAGGATGACACCAGCTTGTACGCGTCCCAACGGAGTCTCCAAGTGGCTTTCCAAAAATCTATAGGTGAGCATTTCGACACTTTCCAGCATTTTTCTTACTTGTTGCTTATTTGAGAAAGCCGCGTAGCATGGATTACTTTCGAAAGAATTAGTACTATGACTATAATATTTATTTTCACTTTAGTCTTTTCAATCAAATAGTACGCCGTCATATACAGTCGCACATTAGCTATGGAATTCATGAAAAGTAAAAATGTATAGTCACATTATTTATCTGATAAAGTTACATATGTACCGAGACACCTATCCGGTTAATGGATTGGTTGACCTCGAAGACACGATGCACCTACAGTTGATCTTCACTGAAGTGCACTTTAAGTATGGAGGCGATCATTAATGATCTGTATAGCGTTATCTAGCCACTTAATCAATTTACAGCCGTCTTTAATTGATTATTATAAGTTATAATGTCCATTGTGAGACTAAATTCAACAAATGAACCATCTCTTCCACTGTAATATTATCGCTCTAAAGTCTTGAATTTCGTAAATAGGACTCGATATCGTTATTTTCAACAATTCCCATATTTCAAATTTTTCGTCAATCTTATACGCACAGAGTTCGCACAGAAAAGCAAACTCTAGTTTCCGGGAAGCTGAAACTTTAAAGATGGTCAGAAAAAAGGATAGAGATGAAAGAGAATCGAAAGTTTGCTTCAAGTTTCAAGCCTCTTCGGTGTATCGTATGTTCGGATTAAATAAGCTGGCACGTGAAATTAATTGTGTCTGAATAACTGAAAACTGACAACGTCAAAGATGTTGCCGTACCTACTATGTATACTGTCGAATGACACAAATTACCGATCAAAGAATATTTGCTCACCTGATTTATGCGAGTGCTTAAGGCATGTGCGACGACGTGAGTGATGTGTGGCTTCCTCGTAATGTGATCAAATTGCTTCTTGTTAATCCATTCATCCTGACTAGATCGTCAAGACATGTACGTATAACCCGCCATTGTTTGTGTGGATGTTTTGTTGACAAAAGGTGGGAGACATAACACTTCGTTGTTTGTTAGACCTACCTTGATATCGGAATTAATAGATGATCACCGGATTGTGTGCAGTTCGCCACAACTTGCCAAATGCGAGCAGCTCGTAATTAACATTTCTCGTAATAACAGAGAAATATCTGATGAAAGATGGGCTGGGGTAAGCCGCTCCTTTTTTACACTCATGTGGTAAACTTTCCACAACACATCTGCGATTCGTAGTAAGCAGATATCAGCACTAACTCGTGGAAAAATCGTCCTCTAAATAGTTTTAAGAGCAAATGCATACGATGTATTTGTATAAATTCGACTTTATTCAATACGGTTTATTCGCACAAAATATCCTACGGAAAAGGTACAACTTCACTTTCCTGTCACATCAAAAAGGTTCCGGTCAGATAGGCAAATTGTCTTTCAGCATTATCGGATATGCAAGTTACCTCAACCGAATAAGTGCAATTGTTTGGTTCTTTGTCAGCTTAGTAGAGACTATTCGGCCCACCTGGCGGAGGAAATAGTTGTTGCGTAATAAAATAAGCAGAACTTTAGGAGATAATCAAACTCAAGGCTACAAAAATTTTGGGATGAGATTACTCATTTTCACTTTTTATAACGCAATTAAAATAGAGCACATGCACACGTTGTGAGTATTGGTGTATTTTTTTGTACCAAACGGAAAATGCACCCAGCAATATTTATAAACACTTAACCTGTGAGAAAGAGTGATATCTCGATCAATTTCGGCTTTACTTTTCTTCATACAAATTTATTTTTACAATCATTTTAATCACCAGACTCAATTAATACATTTGGGAGGCATGAGGTATGTAAATGGCGATGGGGTGAAGTTTGATGGGCTTATGTATGTTTGCACAGCTATCAGTTGAATTAACTAAGCTCGATATATTCAGATTTTACTGCGGCAATCTACACGACAATACCCGTCGTATTTGTTACATATCCTTCGGTCGAACAGTAAACTTAAGTATGTAAGTGACTGCTAATTTCAGAGCGATTAAGCAATCTAAGTCGCGCCTCATCGCGTCATACGCTAGTCAACATGGACGCAGAGAATCTAGAGAAATCATTCTTCACTATTCGAGGAATGACGTGTTCTTCGTGCGTTGCCAGTATCGAAAACAATCTCAAAAAGGTAATAACACTCTGTTCTGTCACGATGTTCTGCAGAAACCTTTTCGTTCTGTGTGAGATTCGTGGCCATCTGGTTCGCATGATGTCGCCACTCTGGAATAATTAAGCAGATCAGTAGGGTAATGCATATACATCGATCATCACGATCATTCCTAATGGTCGTTATAACTCAATAAATCAAGTTACATTGTGTTGCTAGGTGCTGCCATTGATATACGTTTCTATTTATTATCTCTCGAATTTAGATACGGGGAATCCACTTCGTTCTTGTAGCACTCCTGGCGGAAAGGGGAGAGGTGCGCTTCAATCCTGAAGTGATTACTACGGAGCAAATCGCAGCAGCCATTGAGGATATGGGCTTCGAGGCTGAAGTACTTGACGATGCACAGTGCCCTCAAGGCGAACTTGTAGTCACTGTAAGTCCATGTATCTCGCCATCGGCTAGCTAACCTAGGCAAGCCACTTTTCCAAAACGGTTGCCGCCAGTGAACACAATACAATAACTATATTCAAATAGTCAAACATATGATTGATTACTATTCTTGAAATTTACCTTTTGTTTCCCACAGACGGTTACAGGGTGATCGCTAGTCTTGACAGTGCGCTCTATCGAAATATCGTATTCTTGACAAAGTGTGATTGTGTAACTACACAGAACATTTGGCGTGACTGTCTGTGAATCAGTAAATATATAACGATTCTGAAACTTATTTCATTCGATCGGCTTAGGTTGGATATGATCATTCTTCTTCTTATTATTATTATTATGGCTAAAATACGTCGGAAAGAGGTTAATGGTTAACCGTAGTCCACAAGTGTATTAAGCTTTATGACAAACATCTAACATGTAACATTACGTATACACGTGAATTTCATATTGGCAGCTCTTCTTCTCTCTCTCTCTCTCTCTCTCTCTATATATATATATATATGTATACATATATCGAGAGAGAGGAGTCTGGAAGGAATAGAATCTAAGTGAAGAGGAGATGTGTTGCGGACCAATGCAGTTATAGACTAGGAAGCCATGCCAGTTTTGTTTGTTCAGAGAATGCCAGCACTCTGTTCTACCTAAGTTTTATGGATTGCAGTATAAGCAGACAAGCTGGAAAATTAATGCCATACACCAGATTATAGATATTTTGAGATATGTGCCATTAGTCGCGCATTGTCCTAAACATTGAAGCAATATTGAATGCCTAATTAACATAATGAATCTTTAAACTAATGCAGATCTCAGGAATGACTTGTGCTTCGTGCGTGAACAGCATTGAGAAAGCAGTACTCCGTATTCCTGGAGTTACTAGTGCACACGTGGCGTTGAGCACCCAAAAGGGCGCCTTCACGTTTGATCCTGATGTCGTTGGTCCACGCGCTATCGTCGAAGCCATTGAAGTGAGCTACCATACATCTTAACCTCATTCTGAATTGTATGCGTTAGCAATCCACAATTGATGCTTACACTGACACGCATTTATTGATCATGATTGTGCGTCTTTAAATATAAAAAAATTGGGGAAGTTTTTGGGTGTCAGGCCGTCAGGTGTGTCAGAGGGAGGCGACGGCATCGCCTCTCTGCCTCTGCAGAGCAAGGGAAAGGCCCCGCAGAAGGTGCTGACAATATTTCCGGTCAAAGAAATTTGTCCAATACGAATACGAGTTGTTTATATTTATCCACAAAAACGTCTGCTCCAACCGGAATGGATAAGCTGAAGTTAAAATATGTGTATTGTAAATAAACACAAGTTAGTCGCTGAGGTCCCGATCTGTGAAAACTTTTCTGATTGTTCCGTGCTCATGAAATGTGTTCCGAATTGTAGTGATGATAATATAGATGAGGATCGATCACGTGCTTATTGCTGTGATTATGTGAGAGTTGTACCACATAGTATTTCAAACTATGATTAAGATTATCACAAGGCCAGGATTCAAGGGTCTAAGTCTCCTTCAGGATTTTAAGGAGGTTCCAAGTAACTCCTAGAAGAACGAGGGTCGGCGATCTACCGCTCCTTTCTAGTGCCACTGTGTTGTAGCCTGATCATATATTAAAATAGAAGGACAAACAAAAGAAGTCGTGATTCCGTAACATGGTAGGCAATATCAGAGACCCATTTGAGATCTAAAATGAAATTAATCTTCTCCCGACTTGGCTCGTTCAAAATTATTGACTGTCGGCAGAGAAATTGTGTATTGTATTTTTAACTAAGGTAATTCACTTCGACCACACACGAAGTTTTGTCGCTCCAACTGACTCCGCTCATCAGAGATCTCGATCAGTGAGCTCGAAGCATTGTCCCAACAGTACGATATCCAATAAGCGTAAATGCGTCCGGCAGACCTTCGTGGCAGCTGAGTCAATCAGAGGTAACGGATGTTTGTTGATGTGTCCTCGGAAGATTTGACTCTTGATTAGTGACAAAAAATCAGTAAACCAGTGAAATAGAAATGTCGAAAAATGTTGGAGCAATTGAAAGTGGCTACACTTCTTCCAGGTAAAGGATCAATTTAAGTCTGGTCGAGTTCTAAGAAACGAGATAAATAGTGTATTTCATTGAGCACGGAGACTGATTTAAAAGGTAACCTTTGTCCCGTCCACAGACTTACGAGCAGTAAACGCTGGATGGACGTCCTCGACATTGAGCTGGCCAACCAGCTAGTCTTGTTTGGCTTGGCCAATCAGAGAAATTGTTTAAGAAAATAATCAACACTATAGATTAAATATATGAAATATAGGCGAAGCAACTTCGAAACATAATGTGGGCGCTTGACCTGTGGCTGTCATTCATACAAATATATATTATCATTTACGGCAGCTTTTGGGCCCTTATGTGCCGATTTTGTCTAATCGAATTGAGTAATCAAGTCAATTTTGTCTTTTTTTTTACTGTAGGGTGCCGGTTTCGATGTTTCCCTTTCATCGAACGCAGATGCTACGATTGCAGAACGGCTAAGCCATCGCTCAGAGATAAAAAAATGGCGATCGGCCTTCTTCGTTTCGTTGGTATTCGGGGTGCCCACGATGGCTCTTATGCTATTCTATATGACAGCGGCGCCGAGCACTGAGAGCGGCCACAATAGAACGATGGTTACGGATGGACTATCTCTAGAAAATCTCCTCCTTTTCGCATTGGCCACACCGGTTCAGGTACGGTATGATTTTATTATGGTGTTTCAGAAGAACAATAGTTAATCATTTTTTCAAGGAAACAGTTGTATAATACAATATGAGAGCACGGGAGAGCCTCGTTAAAAATGGACATGCCACTCGAACTAGTGGTTGGTTGCTTTGTACAACTAAAGGTTCAGCATTAATGGAAGTACGCATCATGACATTCCAGCACAAATCATCACTGATGTAGTACTGACTAAACGGCCACCTGAAACTTTCGCCTTCTATGGCGAATTTGTTTGTTAAGATTATATTAACATTGTAACAGTCTATATGTTAAATGCGCACGTTTTCCATTGTAGTTTATCGGAGGGCGACATTTCTATCGTCCCGCGATACGTTCCCTTCGACATGGTACGGCCAATATGGATGTTCTCGTTATGTTGGCTACGAACATCTCGTATTTCTACTCAGTGGTGGTTCTCATCATTGCGATGGCAACGAAGCAGACCATGAGCCCTATGACTTTCTTTGACACCGTGCCAATGCTTGTCGTCTTCCTCTGCCTTGGAAGGTATGCTTTATAAGAAAAAATTTAATTTCAAAAAATTGTCAGAAAAGAAAATCTGAACAAAGGAGATACCATAACCTCATCCCACACCGACCAATTTTTCAAAAGATCCATTTTATGTATTTTGGTTTTCATTGTACCTATCGCTAAATCTTAACAAGCCGTCGAATATGTATGTACCTTCTAAATATCTCAGAGGGTAAGCGCCGTGTGATTCCTTGTGAAATGAAGTAGTCGTTTGTGAAATTACCGACTAATATCAACATGGTTTGGCTAATCTGCATTGCGGTGATTATGTCGTATTGGTAATTTGTCGTTACTGGCAATTTTGAACGCAGATGGATGGAGAGCGTAGCAAAAGGCGCCACCACCGAAGCGCTTACGAAGCTCATAGAGATGGAACCCAGTACGGCGTTACTCGTCAGCTCGAAGGCTGGCGGTAGTGAAAAAGAAGTTGAAGTGCAATTAGTCGCACGCGGTGACTTCCTCAAGGTAATTAATTAATGAAAACGTATGGTAAACGATCTCGTAACTTGATTCATATTATAGTATTAACATCAATCAAATATATTTATGACCCGATCCTCTATTTCACTGGTAATCATAGTAGTATAATGCTGAATGCCTAATATTTAATTCAAACCAATAATATAATCTTCTTTGCAGTCAATAGATGTGTGTCACTATTGTTGCATCTCCCCACTCTCTCTCTCCTTCTATATACATGTATTTTTTTTGTGCAGCGGTGCAGGTGTAATGGACACATAGTCGAACAGGGTTTCATGCCTCCATTTTGCCTCATCGCTTCTGGACTGATGAAACCTTAAAGCCTTGTTGATAATACGACACCTCTTATTTATATTTATTTAATAATTATATATTTTATTTCATCATTTCTTGACTTGTTGTGTTATACTTACCTAGTCACCTAAAAAAAGTACAACAGTGAAAAGGGTAAAAACAATCAAACGTGGGGGGTCGACTCGTCTAAAAACATCGCACATACACTTCTGAGAATAAACACGTCCCTTGTGTAACCCAAACGGAATCAATTAAAGCTAAGCAAAAAAGCGTATTTATTTCTTTTACCTTTGTGTGTTCAAATGAATGTGTTCTTAGTAACAAAGTGAATGATACATTTACAGGTGTTGCCAGGAACAAAGGTACCTGTTGATGGACGTGTTGTTTCAGGCCATGGACAAGTAGACGAGTCGCATATCACCGGAGAGTCCTTACCAGTCGAGAAGGCTCCCAAGGATATAGTGTTCTCAGGCTCGTTGAATCTTAACGGAGTACTTATCATTCGAGCAACTCATGTTGGACAGGATACAACCCTCGGGCAAATCGTCAAACTGGTAAATCAACACATATAATTAAACTATGAGCGCGACATTAAGCAAGGAATTAAAAATAAAACCTCTTCCGCTGTCACCGTATATTATTAGTAAGACCAAATGACTTGATCAGCTGGAATGCTGCAGGTAGAGAGACTCCTAGTAATTCCCGTATTTTGAATACTCGGCAGGTGGAGCAAGCACAAACATCAAAAGCACCGATTCAGCAGTTCGCAGATAAGATCGCAGGGTATTTTGTGCCGGTTGTCTTTTCCTTGAGTTTGGTTACTCTTGCCGTGTGGACTGCCCTCGGCTTCTATCGTGTCGATATTATCCGATCGTTCGTTGGAGAAGATGAAAGAAGCGATTCAGAGGTGACGTTACAGTTCGCTTTTCGTTGTGCCCTCACTGTGCTCAGTATCGCCTGTCCATGTGCACTGGGACTGGCAACTCCCACCGCTGTCATGGTTGGGACAGGGCTGGGTGCCAAAAACGGTATTCTGATTAAAGGCGCAGAGCCCCTCGAAGTGTTGTCAAAGGTAGGTGGAAGACGAGAGAAGAAAGTACCTATTGTTATTGAGATGCTACTAAATCACTCCATTACAGTAATCTAGCATACATGTTGAATGTATTTTGACGTTTGTTAGATTCTTATGGGATGTTTGTACGTACGGTGTATACCTCATTTATTCATTCATGCTTGCTATTGACATCGATATCCGTCAACAACTTCTGCTTTTGTCCGACATCTCAGTACGGCCATGCAGACTTCAATAATTCTTTCTCTGAGATCTTAAAATAACTATACACCCTTATCTACGTTCATCATACAATTCGAATCAGGTAAACGTCGTCGCGTTTGATAAAACGGGCACAATAACTGAAGGCAAAGCATCGGTTACGAGCTTCATCAATTTCTCAGCCGTGGTACCCTCTGGCCCGCTAGTGGCTCTCATTGGAGCGGCCGAATCAAACTCCGAACATCCAATTGGAAAGGCAATTTACTCATTTGCTGTAGAACAGCTCGAAGAAGAAAGCGACGAACTTCCAGGATGTGAAAATTTTGAAGCTAAACCAGGTTATGGCTTGAAGTGCGAAGTTGTTTACGACTCGTATACAATATACCCAAATGAAACCAAAGGTAGGTCGGTGCTCAGCTGTCAACGAATATGTCACGCATTAAACGCTGTCCAAGATCCATACGTATCTTAAGGTAAACATATACTTTTCTAATATGACTTACTTTGAGTGTGATACAAAAGCAGTAACAAGCGCTCGACTTTAGAACTTTTTACTTGACAATCAATCCGGCCGTTTTTGCTTGACAAAACCACTGCTTTCAGAGAGCGTTTTGTGTGGGTCCACTAACTGTGCTTCGTTTCAATATCGTTGACTCATACGTCTTAGGAATCGTTGTGAAGGACGATGGCTCGGTGCTGAGGAATCCTCTAATAACGGGAGTTGGAAAAGTTAATCGAGTGTTAATTGGCAATCGCATGTGGATGTTAAATCATGGAGTGAAGATCAGTGGCTCGCAAGAGAAGGCACTAGAGACTCGCGAGCACGAAGGAGAAACTGCCGTCATTTGCGCCATAAATGGAGTGGCACTAGCGGTACAGTATAGTGTAGCTCGTCTGATAGCCTATTGCATAGTCCCAGTTAAAATGACGCCGTAGCAATGAGCTTGTATAATGGTATTCGATCCACCTGATTTACCAGTGACATGTGACTGCTTTATCGGTGAACCCATTGACCATTGACGCATCATTACACGCAACATTATAGGTATAATGCTGTAACCAAATATACAAGCAGAGTGATAATCTCGATTTCGGTTGATTTGTGAATGTTAGGTGGTGTCAGTGTGCGATACGGTTCGGCCTGAATCGAAGGCTGTTGTTACGCACCTTAAAGAGAATTTCTTCAAGGTGATCCTTTTAACAGGAGATAACAAACGTACAGCACATGCTATTGCCAAGAAAGTTGGTATTCACGACGTCGTTGCTCAAGTTCTGCCTAGGCACAAAGCTGACAAGGTAAGGACGATTAATGTAAATACGTATCTCATAGAGTATGGACATATGTCAACAAGTATGGTTCACTTTGTTTAGAATTTTTCTAAAAAAGAAACTCTAAACAAAGTGAACCATACTGAACCTCTGGAAAACTCGCATCTCTCAATCAGGTTAAGACCGCATCGCCTGTGTTCCAGATTCTAACTGCAGTGTACCAGTTGTTCTCTTCGCATGTTATCACATGTCTTTCTGATATAGCAGAAGCGTGCGTATGGATTAGCGAGGTTCAATAAATTTATTGTCTACATTGTCAATATTCGTCTTAAAATGAGTTATCCTATTTATTTTCTTTCAAATGTTTTCAACATGCTACAGATAAAGGAACTAAAGAACTCCGGACTAAAAGTAGCGATGGTTGGTGACGGTATCAACGATAGTCCTGCCCTAGTTGCCGCTAACATTGGGATTGCTTTGAGCAATGGAACAGATGTAGCTATTGATGCTGCACAAGTCGTTCTTATCCGGGTAAGACTTTGGGCAATCCTCATTTCATATAGCAAGTCACAATAATAACACTATTAACCACTCACAGTATTCTTCGGCAAAACGCTCCGGCCCCATTTTTGGTCTGTTGCAATTTCTCGCTACCCGCCGACTTGTTTAACAAAACGAAAATAATGTGTTTTGACTCCTCTTTGAAAAGAATGATCTTCGAGACGTCATCGCTGCAATCGATCTGTCCCGGAAGACAGTTCGCCGTATACGAATTAACTTCATACTGGCATCAGTCTACAATGTGCTCGGGATACCCCTCGCAGCAGGAATATTTTTACCGCTCGGTCTTGTGCTTCTGCCCTGGATGGGTGCAGCTGCAATGGCCGCGTCATCGCTTAGTGTTCTTTTATCATCGCTTATGCTCCGAACGTGAGTACATTAAAATCTAGATAGAATAAGATAATGCAATGCTCATATACATCTGAGGAAGTTAGTCTTTAGTTTGAGAGTAAACATATGCCGTACATGCTGCCAGCATCACTGTAAATTCTAAGAGCCCTGGATGTAACCCTAACGAGAATTCATTCGTTTCGTTTCAGTGCTATCCTTGATAGGCCGCGCGACCCAGAAACAAAAAGCACTGCAGCATAAACAGGCAAAGATGGGCATTGTGACCACGCTACCCAAGTTGCGGGCGTTTATTTGATGACTCCAGATTTTCTAGCTTAATTGTAACGTTTAAATAACTGAAAAGGACGTAATTCATATAGAAATAATGTGCGATAATCTACTGTCGCAAAGCCCGATACAAATTTCACCTAAGGGGTGAAATTTAACTACCCACCTACAAATTACTATGTAAATAAAGCTATACAAAATAAAATAAAAACTGACCTTGCCATTTCGGATAATATCTGGAAACAAAAAAATGATTACAATATAATCTAGACATATAACTAAGCTATTGTAACCCGTTCCCTGATTACAACATAACGATTTCTCTCTTTTACAAATATATTTATATATATATATTTCAGCAATATCTATCTACTAATTGTGTTCGTTATTCGTTGATCCAACCATTTACACGGGTTGGCTGTACATGTCACTCAAAATTTTTTACTGTTCGGCCAGATGTTGAGAGGATCATAGGTCTTTCCGTCACTAGCCGTCACTTTCATCGTTTTCAATGGCCACCGGTTTCTTGTTCCTCCTCTGGGATGGTTGACTTTCGAGATTATTGCTTTCATTTTCGAAAAGGGGTTCCTTAGTTGGTTGGCTTACCTCTGCTGCGCTTTCAGGATCACTATCGCTTTCGATTACCACCCGTCGTTTCTTGCCACTTTTCTGAGGACTGGGGTTGTGATTCGAAAAATTGCGCTTGGTTCCTCGGTTGCTCTGAATGTCGTTATCGTCAGCCTCCAATGCAAATGTGGTGTCCTCTGATTCCATCTGCTCGTTGTCCTGTCTGCCCACATCTAGCTCGCTATAAGGCGATTGCCGGCTTTCTTGACCATCTTGATCGTTAGACTCCTGCACAAACTCCGTTAAATACAAACCTCTGACAGTTTTCTTTTTCTCTCCACCTTTCGCTCTGTCGCCTTTTTGTCTACTGGATAATTTTGTTTCTCTGGTTTGCTGAGTTGATTGTTGTCCATCAACATCCTCGTTACCAGAATCGCTGCTTTCGGTTTCCTGTTCACTACTATCATCTGATCTCATTGAGTTCTCCGAGGTTGAATCAGGAGGGATTTCTTCAGTCACCTCTTCTCCGGTGCCAACTACTATACCGTCATCAAAGTGCCCTTGCGTAGCATTTTTAAGGACGTTAAGCCTTGATTGAAGCATATTTCGGCTGAGTTCTCCTCCAATTCGCCAGTATTGCTCGATACCCTCCTGAGGGGGTACGAAACCAAATGTCGACAAAAGCTTACAGAATTCCTCATCTTCAAGGCTTTCATGCTCCTCTCCAACAAGGGGCACCAGTGGTACAGCTTCGTTTCCATCATCCCTCCACTCCTCTAAAGCATCCTGTATAGATTCCAAAACCCAATCAATTGCAGCTCGCCTCTCTGCAACTGCCTTACTGAGGAGCTCTTTCAGCTCCTCGGTATTTATCACCTTTTCAATTTTGCGGGTTATCCTTTTTCGCTGGTTGTTAATATTTCGTCTCCTTTGCCGGCTTCCGCTACTCTTGCTTCTAGCGCTGCGGTTGCTCTTGACACCCTCGAGGAATTCTGTATTTTCTCGAGTCATTGCCTCGGCCCGTTCTGCGTCCATATCTCGAGCTTCATTCTCGGAATCCGATTCATCTGAGGAGCTGACGAATTCCTTACTTATGCATGTAGGGTTTCTTTCCCCATTTTGCTTATTCCTAATGGAGCGCGGCATCACCACCTCTCCATTTTTTCGTACCCGCCTCTTTCGAACTTCAGCACGATCGTGTATGATACCGAGTTCAAGAAGCTTTTCGATGACTCGAAACTTCGGCCTCTTTACGGTCATGTTGAGCATTATCTGGGTAAGAGGATCTATTGAAGTCGCAAAGTTCTGGTAAAGTTCTTGTAGCTCCTGTTCCTCTTCACCACTCCAAGGTTGGCTAGATGAAGTAGCTGATGGTTTGAAACGAGAACGAGAGCTAACGAGACCCATAACACGAAGATGCGTAATGATCTGCCGCCGTGTGCGCGTCTGGTTAGACAACTCTTTCTGAATCACTTCGATAACATCTTGGCCAGGCTCTACGATGGGGTTATTCTCTTCGAAAAGCCGTTTAAGCTCGAACTCCTCCTCCTCGGTCCACGGCTGCTTTTTGGATTTTTCCGTTTCGTTATAGCCATACTGAATTTGGTATGCTTCCGCAGAGGTCTTCCAGAACAGTAATTCCACAATAGATAAGTCATTAATTTTTGCAACGTCCACGAATTGCTGGACAATATATTTAGCAAAACGAGCTAGTTCTTTAAGATCTCGGACCTCAGGCGTTATTGAATAGTCTTCCAGTATTTTATCGAAGACTACGAAAATCTGCGCTTGGAAAAGCATGGCAGACATCTTTAGGTCAAAAGCGATCCGGTGCAACATCTTCACGCACACCTTGTTTACGTCGGCTGAATTTGTAGTGTAATGCGAAAGCAGTAAACCGTACACTTTGATCACCTTAGGATTGACAAAGCGCTTGAGGAAATCCTCAAAGTCAAAGTCTTGCATACGGTCCATCTCGCCGTCTTCGTGATTCAGCTGTTCATCATCGACATCGATACTTCCAAAATTCTCGGCATAAAAGAACCTCTTTAAAAGCATGAATTCTGCTTCAATTGAGAACGATACGTCACCGAAGCAATCTTCTTCCGGAAAGTGGCTTCGGGATGCTCTGAGCAGCCCAATAGCTTGAGGTGTGTCGGCTAGCCTTAATAAGTCCGCGATTTTGTGTTTGCACACCTGGATTTGAAGCGATTTCTCGTATTGATGAAATCCTTCAAGGGTCGCATTTATATCGTAATCAAATTGTGAGTCCTCCACCTCCAGTAAGGTCGTCAGTTCTCTGGACAGCTCCAGCCACTTCTGGTCGAGTTGTTCCTCAGTGAGGTTAGCAAATGCTGGGGGTTTCGGCTTCGACCTCTTCTTTTTGATATCCTTGACCTTTAATTTACCCTTGTCACAATACGTTTGAAGCATTCGCAGGTAGATGTGCACCGTTGCAGCTAGGTCACGCAGGAAATTTACCGGAGCCACACTGTCGTTGAAATTCAGCAGAAGGTGCAGTGCTATATCTCGATATTCTGGGAGATAAAACAGATGCTGCTGCAACACGCTCGCCGCTTCGCGCACCTGACCATCTTTATGGTGATTCATAGCAGAAACTGTCATCAGAAGCTGGTGGAAAGTCTTCAAATTAACATGAAGCCTCCTCATCCACAAATGGATTCTTCTCTTGTCCGTGACCATCATCTCGTGACATTTTTCCATTTGAGTCTGCACAAAATGGAAGGTCTCTTTCGAAATTGCTTCGGATACAAGCGCAATGTCGAACCCCGTTAACCGGTTGAATTCAAGAAAGAAATCCAGCAGCCAGAAATAATGGCCTTCATCTCCAGTATCTCCAGCATGGGCTATTGCTCGTCGTGCTTGAGGGAGCAGCGCATTGAACGATGAACTTAGCAGATCCGAGCAGAACTCCTTTAGAAAAATGCGGATATTTAGCGTTGTACGTCGTTTGATCGAAGCGCATTCCTCAGGACGACGATTCTTTGCTCGAGCTCGAAATTTCTTCTTCTGGTCGAAGTCCATGTTATTAATTGACTGAAGAACCTTAGCCGGGTCTCCCACCACGATTAGTTCACGGGCCTCATCTCCAAGAGACTTCACGTTGCGTACCTGGTGTCAGAATAAAAAACAAAAAGGCTTTATCAAACGTCGCACTATGCTACAACTAAGATCGAAACGATGATCTCTCACTTCGCAGCCATCCCAGTACACTAATGTTAACTTGGATGTCTATAAGTTGATTATCGATAGAAAATATGATAGATCAGCTTTGTGGCGTGCAGGAAACTACGTACTGCGGATTTTTATGCTTAAGGAAGAGGTATAAAGTGGAAATAAACAACTGTGTCAATTTAATCGTAAGCATGAATACGATAGACATTTTTAGAATAAAGGTTTCTACTTCCACAACATAAGCTTACTCTAGAAACAAGTTATTTCTTTCGAGTTTTATCTAAACAAAGGCGTCCATAGAATTAAGCTTTCAATTTGTACAGCACATTTCGGCATTGTTGTTTTCTCTAACTTAGATAACCTCTGCAATCACCTTTATACGGGCCTATTTTACCTGATATGTAGAACTGAAGCGAGCGAAACGGTTGTGCATGGCGCCTTTAAGTTCCACCAGCTTCTTCTTTCGCTCGATTTCCCGGAGCTTCATTAATTCTTCGCCATCCTTCTGCACCTCTTCCTGTGCTCGCTGCGCTCCTGTAGAGGCCAAAAAGGCCGCCTCTTGCTCGCGAAGCATAAGCCGAAGAATCTCAACGACATACAGCGTATGCGACTGCTCCATTCGCGCAGCACAAACATAGATGATAAGATCGTCCATCTGAACACATATCAAATACAAAGAAGTATATAATTAATATAGATTTTTCTTTCTTTCTCCCATTGGGTACAGGCATAATAGTATAAAAGCGCAATTAACCTTAGATAACATTCTCATTGTATTGTTCGGGTTGCTTTCTTTTTAATTCCGTTCCCGTATGAGCCGTTACTATGTCGTGATGTAAGCTCTTCTTTTTTGGCTACCGAATGGAGCTTTACGATCGTCGCAAAGGAATTCATCTATGGCAAGGCATAATAGTATACTAGCACCTAACCTCGATTGTACGTAACAAGAGTCCACACTCCTCCACGTCTTCTATGTAGACTTTCGAATATTAGTGTCCTTATGTCTCTTTGAGTTGAGTATCCTATTTGTTCGCAGCACAGTAATTCTTCCCCCCAAAGTTCCTCGGTTACAACTACTGCTCACACAACATTCTAGCATCATTCATTGTATAGTCAAGGTACAAAATCGTAATTTTCCTCAACCATGGAGTAATCAATATTTTGAAGTGCTAACCCGAGCTCCACTGTACTCACACCGGCAAGATGTAGGGCCCAAAGCAGCCGGTCGTGGCTAGATACATCTCCATCAGTTTTGAGGTTGAGCTCTTCACGGTGGATTGGGTGAAGAACATTGCGTAGTATGGTCAAGATGCGTGTCATTGTCTCGGTGTCTTCCTCAGTTCGCTCATGATAATTTAGATTCATGAGCTGTTCCAGTTTTTCAGCCAAAGCGGACCAGATCTCTTTTTCTAAGAACGCGTCCTTATAGGAGCAGAGTGCAGTCTCCAATGTCATGTAGATATTTCTGTAATATACCAAATATATGATGTAATGCTGATGAAAAAAGGTGCAAAAAACTGGCTAGTAGAAAAAACGAAGAAATTACACTATTTCAGTGAAAAAAAATGCAATACTGTACTTTGATACCGACAAAGAGTGCTTTTCAATTTATACATAATATACTTGAGAGGAAGAATCTGTTCGTTACGTGAACTAGCCATGCTCATGCTGCTCATGTTTGAAGTGATATTCTAAAACGACATAGCTAATTGCCTAATTATAGCTCTACAATCAAGTTGACTATTTCTAAATACTTCCACCTTTGTGTGCAGCAAATTTAGTCACTTGTTCTGCCCTTTCCGTTTAAGGTAATCAAACGTGATAAGACGAAGGATTTTGTCTTATCGCAGTTGATAAGAACATTCGTCATACGGAGCGTCACCGCATGGTAAACACCAAATTTGTATATTACAAAATGTAGTCACTATTTCCCGTCAGTTGGTTCAAGGGTTAATCTCGGTGATTAGACAACCAATCTCTCAACAACCTTACCGTGCATTTTTTTCAATGGGAAGCTCCTCTTTATAGAGAAGCACGACTGGTGTGGTGAGGTTAACGATGAGTTTCGTAGCGATGTCGAAGAGTTCCACGTCTTTATGATGGAACCGCAACAGTGGGATAAGGTCTGTCTTGATAACATTGATCTGACCCAGTGCACGGCGGATTGCAAACGATTCGTCATCGCGGCGCAGATACCGTAACAAATCCTGATGGTGACATTGCAGCATTTTGGGAAGCAATAGACAAATGATCAAATTAAATTTCTCAAACAAGAAACGCATGTTTAGCTTAAAAGTTGCCAGAATATTTTCTGAAGCGCATCTTATCTTGCAACTGTAAACAACCTAGGGTTCAGGTGGTAGGATCAAGAGCATGTCATCACTTTTGAGGTAGACATAATTCGCACAATTCGTGTTTGTCCTTATATATATATATATGCGATGGCAGTTCTCAGTAGCTAAAAGGAGTATGGGGATATATATATATATATATATATATATATATATATATATAGCACAGTAAGTAAAGGATATAGGCAGTAAAGGATATATATATATATATATATATATATATATATATATATATATATATATATATATATAGCACATGGGCGCGTACAATAAACTATTTTATATAAAATAAAGTTAAAATCCAATGCTCCGTATAATATCCACTTAAGCGTGGACATGCAGGAATGGTGCCTGGCGCACATTAAAAAGCCCCTGTTTAGCTGTAGGCATCACACTACTATTAGTAAGATTCTATCTATAATAATAAAGCTTGCTCTGTGTCAGATAATAGGCGAACCATGCAACTAATGTTCCACTTGGGATTCAAATTTTACGCATTTATCTTAGATAGGACGGCAAGCCTAAAGCCACAGCTGTATCAACGTGACTATAATTGTACATAATCCATTGAAAATAAATGTTTATATAAATGTGTATATAAAGTTATACCAGTCGCACGCTGTGCCGCTTTTAGTTTATGGCAGTCAAGTATGGCATCTGTTTAAGGTAGAAGACGTTAATTTTCTACAGCGAATGCAGCGGCTATATCTGTGAAGGGTATTTAAATACCGAGTAGATGGATCAATAGAGATGAACCTCGGTACAAGATATAATGAAAGTAGAAGATGTTAAGCAATTAATCAGATTAATAAAGAACGGAGAAATACAAGAAAGATGTTCGACCTGACAGAAACCAGCGCAAAGAGAGGATTTGTACTGAAACCAAAAGAAGTGACGCACCTTCAAGCTCTCCACGCAGTCATTTTCTTTCACGTACACCCCTTCATCCCAACCACCGAGGGCGTTGCAAGCAGCTTGAAGGTCCGAAAGAATCAGGGAAGTCCTCCAATCGTCCATACTCGTTCTGGAGCTACTTTAATATCCCTCAGAAGGTTATCACCACAATTAACTTGCCAGGTCCACGACAAACTTGTGCGTACTCAAAAATACGTACTACTTAGAAGCCTTACTCTCCGAACTGAGATAGGTTGATATATTCGACAGAGAACTAGGTCTTAGAATAGTGCGAAGTCCACTTCACTTTAAGCATACGTACTCCACTACTACCGAAGAACTCAGAATGTACAAGTTCGTGTTACACACTTAGTCGACGACCACCTGGCACCAATGGAAAAATACGGTTGTTCCTCCTCCGCACCTCAACGATGGAATCAACACAAGAGATCCCGCGCGCGCCAACGCAGTGAAAACCCAGACATGCTCTCATTTCACCACCGTATTGTATTTGAATCATTGGCGCGAAAGGGAGGTTGTACCTCCTGTTTACGAGGCGACCGTGTTTTGAGGATGCTCCGTCGCCATAGAACCCCCTCGGGAAAGAGCTGCGCGAGTGGAGAGGGGCGACCTCTGGGGAGTTCTCGCAGAGAAGAGGTGAGTGCTCCGTTGGCTACAGTGACAGCGGAGTGACGGTAGCGTTGGAGGTTGGTTAATTCTAATAATAGAGAGTGAGGGGTTGCCAGGAGAACGGCGAATAAACAAAGTAACGTTGTGGAGGAGTATAACGTGAGCACCTACTTCAGCTCTGACTCCGACGTCCGCCGCCGCCGCTGCAGCTGCTGCTGCTGCTGCTACGGCTTCAGAGGGGGAATAACATTCTGCGCGTGTCTAATCACGAAATCACGAAACCCATCGGCAGGAGCATGAGTCGGATGATGAACGCCCGAGTGACAAAGGAACTGAGTCGCAGAGCAAACGCGGTAACACGATGAACATTCACGATAACTATGGATTACACTATGTGGATAGTTCAGAAAAACCTGTCAATGTGTCAATTGCTTGAACTTTGTGTATGATGGACATACCTTATTCAATGAGTGGTCTTGAGTACATCCCATTTCAGCGCGTGGATAATCGATGGTGAGTTGAGATCAGGCACGAGGATGCTTTATAACTCAGAAAAAATCATTGTTCAAGCGCAGAGTTACGTATATTATAGAATCTAAATTTGGTATCATTTGAGATACTGTTGATAAGAAAAACTTATTGTCCACCATATTGTTTTCTACCTTGGTAATAAAATAAGCAATGCAAATCTTTTTTGTGGTAATCAGAACGAAACTGCGTGCTCTACTACTAAAAATGAGGTGGTGAGACTGCAACACATGTACAAATAAGGAAACGGGCAAGATACGATCGTAAACGAGATTAATAAAGATTACCACGAAGTTGTGTTACTTCTCGCGTAATTAACGATAGCGTAAAATGAAGTTACTCCTAATGTTTTGTACTGGGTTTGAAGGCTAGAACCTAAGGGTATATTTGCGCCAAAGATTTTCAAAAAATAACGCTACTTTTTCAGAATAGTAGATAGGTTCTCTTGAGTAGGACAAAGTCGCATCAAATCGGTTTCCGTACTGGTAATAGTCTAGGACATAGTTGCAATACAAACATAATATATATGTTTGTCATATATATGTTTGTAAACCTAGGTACGCTGAAACGTATCACAGATACGACGGAATCACTCTTTTTTATTCATATAGATTTGCTCATACAATATGAAGCTTAACAAGTTAAGTGTTTTGTTCATGGTGTCTTCATAACCGGTCAATCTAGTTGTTACAAATGATTTCGCAATCTGGTTTTTTTAGCATTCTTGTTTTGTTGTCGGCCAGCAGTGAAATTTCCCTTGTCTCTGTTGTGTGATCTTCATCCTGTGCTTTTTCATTGTTTTGTGTAAAAAGCCAATGGTTCTCTCAGTTTCATGCTGAGATATTTTATGTGTCGTTTGTCATTAGATTGGAGTCAGAAAATTAGTAAAGAGAGCAGATTTCAGAAAAGTACAAGCCTGTTGAAGAAGACTCGGTAAGTACTTCTTCGGCGATTGTTGCACAAAAATTACTAATTAAAATAATTAATTAAAATCTGAGTTAGAGATTTGCCAAAGTGGGCGACAATCTTAGTATGAGCAGAGTTTCATTCGACGAACACTGCTCATAATTGAGGTAGGTGGATTTTGCGTGTGCACAACACAACGCATAGTCAATGGTCAGTTCATCGAAAGTTGGTATGACCCCCTTTAGGCCAATGGCCTCCTTTGCCCATCCTACCAGTGCAAACGGTGGCAACTCAGCGATTGACCCTAATTAGGATCCTTAAGTATAGCTCGCGTGAGGGCTACCGTATGTCGACCTCAACCTGGCTGACCGATTGGCCGACGAATAATCACTAAGATGCTTAGAGGCCATATTATTCCTAGCGATGTAATGCTTTACGTTCACGCAAGCACTGACCACAGGCAGCTCTATAAAAGATGCTGTTCAGGATCACAGATTTGCAGTTCATGAGTTTATTTTATATTTTCCGACATTCTCCTGTGAATGTGACAAAATAATTGGCATAATTGTACATTAGTTAAGGTTCACGTCGCAGTGCCTTCATTCTACAAACATCAACACTGGAAAAGTTAGTTTTAAGGGTATATAGAGGTTTCCTATAGGGAACCTCATAACGTATCAACGTACTTGAATGCATTCTAATCCGCATTTAAGATACTTTTCATTACATATAATTTGTCCATAATTATCGAATCAGCGATACCTGGCCTATTCACCTACAGATATATAGCCGTCCAACCCATAGAATCGACAACTCAAAATAGAGGCTTACTATTAATTCGATATGTGCTAGATTAACCGTAACATTTTGCGCAAACGAATGTATTAATTGTAGACGTGTTCTCATATCACAACTATATATTTACATCGCATTAAGCTCATACTCAGAAGCATCTTTCAAAATTTTGTCATCTTACACATCTTTTTGTATTCTTGTTAAAACAAAATAATTTATATAAAGATAACACCAGCCCATGATCAACATCTGGTAATTCTATAATATTACGTCAAACCGAATTTTTATGATTGCAGAAAAAGAAGTAGAGTCTTTCAGGCCCCCCCGCGATAATAATAATAATAATCAATGACCGTTGATCTCGTGCCGTTATATGATAGCTCAAATCATGCCAACGCTACCTTATCGTTGTAGTATTGATGTTGCCCCGAATAAACGGGGCGATCATTATCGTGCATCTGCCGATCTACTGCCGTGATGTGCACGAGACTCTGCGGCTTTGTCCATTGTCGCTGGTTCCTTGTTTCCGTTTCTCCCTCTGTAAACTCCACCCTCTGTAACAAGCATCTAGCAATGAAACATCTAGCAGTGCGCACACACTCTTCCCTAGCAGGGAATATTTCAGGGAGTCTCAACGCCGACTCACCGCTGCCAAATGATGCCTAAGAAATTTGTTCTCTCTCACCCCAGAAGTGATTTGGCACGATCTGTGCCGTGTACTATTCGATTCCTTTGGGAGGCTTAATAGGCTCACAGACCTACAATCACATGAACCATTAATGCACTCAGTCTGCAGAAAGACCATGAATCATCACCTTATGCGTAACTCACGATTTCGTAGGAGACTGCTCCATTGGACCTGAAATAAAGATTATCTCAGATTGACGTTTCTGCTAGCACTCGTTTGGGTTTAGAGAATGCGCTCATCTGCTGACATATTACCTTCTACGTGCCTAAGCCTGCTTATTTCAATAATTCTGATCAAGAGTTCGAACTGATACTTCTATCTACTTCCGTATCTTATAATGCCGAAGGCAAGTTAAACGAAGTTGGTATTTGAGCCTCAATACAGCCGATTATAGCCCCACCCCATCTGAAACTACGTGTTCAACACGAATAATGGTTTAACACGAGATTCCTAATATGGAAGATAGATATATATATATTTGCGGTTTCTGGCGCTTTCAACCAGATGGATAGATTGGTGATAGATAGTGATTTCCTGACGCGCCCGGTGGCGTAGTGCACCTTACAAGCGTAGGAGACACGTAGGTGGCCGACTCCGACGTGTATCGTTGCACAGTTGCATCTAGGGATCCATCGTAAGAAGCAATGCAAAAGCAATACCGTGGACCTTGAATATTAGAGGCTGAGAATCAGCCTGAAAGTAATTTGATAGTGGTAGCTCATGGAATCAGGATATGGATGTCGGGCAGCCGAAAACGGTATTTTCCGTGCAAAGCGAATTCCCTTCGATATCTTGTCTATAATAGATATTGACACCCAGAGATAAAATAAGAGGCATCTCATCATGGACGGAATTCAGTCACGAACGAAGCGTTGTACTTCAACGGGTCGTGCTAACTCCAATAGACGCGACTTTGCCAATAGCTGCTGCTTGTGATGCAACCTAAATCGAAGCAATATCAACCATAAACAGACAGACATCCAGTTTTAAAGTGTCAATTCTGACTGTGCAGTTGGCATTACCAGTCGAAGGCGCCTATAACAATGGATACCTCAATATATTTTAAGGCGCTAAGCAAAATATCCTGTTTAATATGGAATAAATATGTTTATATTTAACTCATTGAAATCATAAGATAAAGTTCATATTACATATCGAGAACTTATCATTTTTGATATACGGTTGATATCTCACGAGGAAATTACTGTTATAATAAAAGAACGTCACTTAGCCTAATTTCAATTACGAGTTTCCATCGGCTCCTATATCAATATAGCTCAAACGGTCCGTCGCAGGGGTTCTCGTACCATGGATTCTGTGCGTTTGTGTATGCTTTTCGAAGTAGAACTATTGACAGTCGGTACGCATATGTCTCTTATATCATTACGTGATTTTTAGTTAGAAACGACTTCAGAAAGTCATTCGCCATGTTAATAATATGCGCCAATTAAATGTTTCTTGTGAAAATGTAAGAAAACATCCAATCGAACCCAATGTGTGCTTCGATTTAGAATGAAACAAAGCTATAATTAATTTTACTCACAACTAAGTGCGTAATAATCTCTAATCTGACCATTCAGCCAGCTCCTCACCACGGTTTTGGTTAAGTTAAGTGTTCACTGCCATAGTTAATTTGGGACTTCAAATTCAAGGGAACCATCTGCTCGAAAGGGGGGGCCCCAGAGATAGTCCGTTTAGACCCAGTACCTCTTCCTCATCTGCCTTTCAATGATGCTTCATTCATTTTCATCGTGTGACGTTCTGCGCGATCCGTATATCGTAGCATCTTCTCTTTCCTTCGCCTCATCTTAGGTTAGCGTAATCTTTCTTAGCCCAAGTTGATAGGGCGCCAACCAGCTGGCCAATGAAATCCGCTGGTTCCGAATCAGAATTGTGGTCGACGTACATCACCTTTGCCTGTACTAGTCCTTGTACGCTCTCGCCCAAATGATGTTCCTAGACAGGCGGGCTCTGTCGATTGGCGCCGGCACAGCCTGATTCGTTGTTGCCGCAGGTTGGTAGGTGACCGCTCAGTCAGTTGGGGTCTCCTCCCCAAAAGCCTAAACAGGTGTGTTCACCGGTTACGCTCCACAGAACGCCAGAGGGGGAAAGACAGGCTTCTGTTGGAAGCGCAGGTTTTTGTCAGAGTCGAAATGTATTCGCATGGGTGACCCAACCAATGCATGGTGGACTTGTGATTTCACTCGGCTCCGCCGTCTTTCCCGTGAGTGCTTCTGTAGTCATATCTGGCTTGTTTTGCCATCATCGCGACGAGCGTCGGCGAACGAGCAGTACGATTGAGGTCATCGCTAATTGATGCGCGCGTGAAAAGCAACGGAAATCTAATATCTCCTGAAAGTTACCCATTGTTGTAACGATATTAGACCATCTTAAGACAGTTGAATGTTATCAGAGAGTTAACGAGCGAAATGATCCAGGTTTATCAGAGGTATTTTCTTTTGTTTATCTATGTTCACGTGTGTGTCTGTATGTGTGAAAGTTACCAACAACGACAACTTTGACGTTATGCTTGTTTACAGACGAGATAAGTGGCGCAATAATGGCCAACTGTGATAGTACTTCCCAGCTATAACATGGAGTCATCGGATAACAATAATGTAAGTTATCTAGCGCTTGTCTAACAAGCATCATACGTTTCATTTTGACAGATTTTCTACAGGGCTGCTCTATGTTATGGCCCGAAATATAGATATCTTCTATAAGCTAAGCAGAAAATATCATAACATTTCAGTAACTATGGTTCTGTCGTTGACTGTTGGGATGGCAATGCTGTACTTAAAACTTAACTGTAAAAATAGAGATATTATATTTAAATCAAAGTTCAATGCAGAGTTTCTTGGATATGGTTGATACCAGTTGTTGAGCTACCACCTCTATTTCGGAAACAATAAGCGAAGCGGTATATTGACCAGAGACGTGCATGGGTCCATCTAAAGACACACTAAACCAGGAGCGTAAAGTTATATGTGGATAACATGTTATCTTTGAATATAACAGCAGTGTACCATTAATTACTGTTATATGATAATTTTATTGAATTTCCTCTGGAATATTTATACTTACGTATTGCGTCAATGAAAGGGGAATCTACGCTGCAGTGATTGCAACTTATCTTTGTAACCAAATTCAATCATTTTTGTGGAACTGGGGAACTTTTGATTCTGCGATACCCGTCCCGCATTCTAATTGTAACATATACTCATGGATGCCGTAATGAATCTCGGTCCAGTGATGCACAGTGAAATTGCGTAGATTGGTATCATAAGGTACAGCAAGAACCATTGGAGCTGCGTTATTCCAAATAAATAAATATAATAAAATAAATATTCATTATAAATATTCATTGTAGCCGACATAGACTGAATCCTTAGACTCAATTAAATATGCAATACAACCACATAGATTCATATATTTCGTGATTTTTGAGTAATACCTAATTAAAAAAGGCCAAATTTTCAGTCCTAATGAAAGAGTCTCAAACATTTTACCAATATATGTTTTGTTTTGTGTGACAGGTGGTTCCTTATTCTCAAACGTCCGAGGCTGAACTCCAACTGTATTCACTTCATGAAAGCTATCGGGAGTTAACACTCAAGCATGCACGCGCTCTAAATCTCATTGATGAGCTTCGTGGTTACCACATCTACGGCGAGCCTATTCCACAGAGTCTGCAAAAAAAAATTGGTCCTGTGAAGAATCTGTGGCCTAAGGGCCAACCAGTCGAACTCAATGAAAAGCTCAAACAACTACTGGACAAGGATGCAATCACCAGTAATTCAAAGCTCAGCATACACTCTCTCGGGAGCAGCCTCGATGACCTACGTATGTTCGGCTCTCTTGTTTCAACGATATTTAGCGTCGCTCACTTGGTGAGGACATGTTCATAATGATTGAGGAATTGTTTAAAATATTTTCTACTATTCTTGTATCGGAGTAACCGATCTGTACTTTTGTCTACTTCCGCTTATTTAACATCGCATTCTTCGTAATAAATATTGTTATTTCGAGCAGATCTAACATCAAACAGCCACCAGACGAGTCCAACAATTGCATTCCCGGACACCCCGCTCCGACGACTAAGTTCCGCCGGCCGTCGACTAGCACAAACTCGGGATGCTCTTCGCCTTGAAGATGAACTAGACAGCGGCTTCTTTAGCAACAACAAAAAGTCGAAATGCTCGACCCCGAAGTCACCGGCCACATCGAAGTGCTCAAGTTCTCCACCGCGGTTGACTGAGTCCCCTGTACCGAAGTTTTCAGAAAGCATAGTGGTTGTGAAGCCGATTCAGAGAGTAGACGCAATGCCTATCGACTACGGGGAGTCGCCACTTGACCAACGAGTCGACATTGATCTCAAACAAAGACCGTCCACTTCCACAGGATTCCGTTCCCGTATTCCGCGATTCCAAAAGGTAAAATTTCCGAGTAATTTTAATGTTGCAGGTGTACTATTGTATTTCGAAAATATCCTGTGCTATATCATCCAAATCAGTCTATAATGCCTTTGGAAATGGCAAAGCCATAAGGTGACTGAAGTGAACTCCGCGGGTTCTAAGGGATACATAAGCAAACACGTTCAATATGGAAGCAAGTTAACGGCCTATTAACAACGACACATGTAACTGTATTCTATTATTGTGATTGTTGAGTTTTCACCCCCTTTCTTGAACAAATGCTTTTAGACCCATATACATTGAGTTTGACCGATCTCTAGGAAATGCAACGGAGTTCAGGTACGAAGTATTTGTATAATAATAATAATGTTTCTACAAATATTTTCAGTTTAATTTGTGCAGCCGAAATACTTCTTGAAGTAGAAGTTCTGCATCTACGAGTTTCAACTCGAAAGAGCTTATCTTGAAGCCTTGCTTGCATTGCACATTGCGAGTGTTCCCTGTTTACTGAACATCTTGACTCAATGAATGCTCACAAGTTCCTCTAAGGTCCGTCCCTAATACCCGTGATGCTTAACATTTCTATAATTAGGTGATCTTCCTTTGTGGTTTCTCTCCTATTGTTTCCAGTTCTCCTCAGCGGGAGCGTCAGGAAGTTCCTCTAATGAGTTCTTAAAACAAACCCGAACAAATGACAGAGACTGTTTAATCATGCCGCCGGACAATGCTGAAGCCTGTGAACCATTTTCCTCGGGACTTCCTACGCCAACAGATAGCGGATATCCGCCATCTAACTGCACTGTGATACCTCCCACTGAAGAATTACATGGATTGGACGATCCCGGTAACAACTCAAATATTGCTATAACATTTGGTGTATTTTAGTTAACAATGCTAATATGCATATGAGAATCGAAATTGGAATAGTTGTTTACTATGGATTACAAGATCAGTGTTCTATAGATCATAGATTAGTCCCATATCATAAAGGGCAACACAGTGAGACATTCGATGTGACGAGAACCATGTTGAACAACCACGACCAGTTCATCCAGACGTGAAGCAATAGTTGGCATTCAACTATAATAAATGATAGCAGTAACAACCCAACCAATCCACACAATCAAGTCCAATCTGTTTAATTCAATTAATTTATTGACATGTGATATTTACATCTGTACATACACAATAAATAAGCACATAAATCTAAAGTTATGCGGCTCGTTTCAATGTATAATATATCTATATCCCGGCTATAACGCATTCGAGTTGAAGGAGTTGTTCCAGCCCATTGTTCAGCAACATGTTGAGTCCCGATAAGGAGATGATAAAGTACATCTGCTTTCTCTCATCTGAACTCGAACATTTTATGCAGAATATAAAAATCTTCTTAATCGATAAGAGTTACGCAAATTGTTCTCACGCTCAGATAGAACAATGCAAAGGACTGCACCGCCAAATAAACAAAAAAGAAAACTATCAAAACAACTGTTTCTAATGCAATGCTTACCGTTAAACAAAAAAATCCTCGCCTGTAGATTATCCTTCGCAACCATTAAAATCACGAGCTTCTGTTTCATCTTCATAAACTTCCTCGTCGTATTGTTGTTAGCCTCCATTGAAATATTGTGTGATACCATTGGTCGCCTGTATGCTGACTGACACAATCGCAGAGATCCCTTTCAAAGATTTGTAGTCTACCCTACAATGTGTGATGCTGCTGGTTAGCTATCGAACGGACTAAAGTAAATAAAGACCGAGCAAGAAGCTAAGGATTATGTTAATATTTCTCTTTAGATTCGATACAGATCAAGGGCACAACGGGAATTTAGAGCACAAAAATCCCCCCCCGTGCCCCTCCGTTGTGGCATTGGTCCAGCATAACAAACGACACCTCATCCAATTTAACAGGAACAGCTGTTTGCAGTGATATATTATATTTACTATTGAGCATCTGCTCCCAACGGAACGCCTTCAGTTGTTTGGTTGTCTGTCTATGTACTTATTACATTGATGTAACTTGTTTATCTTGACGTGTCCGTGTATTCTATTGTATATTGCTTTATTAGACTGCCGCCCTTTTTGTATCATACTTTTGTTTCGTTACCCGTTTCTGTTCTTCTTAATCTTCTTCGATCTATCGGTGGCTTCACTGACGCTGGTGGAAGTGGTGTCGAGAACAACATCGTCTATCGATCTGACTGCTCTCATTTAAATATTTATGACTCGATGTTGCCATCATTGCTATCATCGCTACCACCATCACCATCCGATTGTCGCCATCCGATTACCACCATCACATTTGCGATGTGCTCTTTGCAGATCTATTCTGGGACAAACTGGAATCTGATGGCTTACGGAGGGCCACCTCGACGCCGGCCCTTAAAGAGTCTACACGACATGCAGCCGAAGCTAACCGAAGGTCCCGGAAATCGCGCCGGCGACTGGCTCGGGCCCTTGAAGTTGCTGTTAAAATTGCTGACCAACTTGAAGCTAATACTGCAGACTTATTACGAACTGTAGAGGAATACAGGCAACGAGTTCAGAAGACGGGTGATAACTGAGTCCGTGCGCAGCCGTGTGAAAAATGAAACGCATAATCACTTTCTGGTGGCAATACCGGACATACAAAACCGGACATTCAAACCTTGCAGATACATATGTAAAGCTAACTCATACAGGTAACAAACAAACAAGCGGACGAAGATCCATCCAATATATATATGGTACATGCGAGTAGACCGCGTGTATCACGGTGACATCTATGGTAGATAGTTAAAGGGGTCGTCCGAATGGTTGACCACTGATAGATCTCAATCAAATGTACAATCCCGTCGATCTCGGAAATGATCTTATACCTCTTTGTAGAAGGCATCTCAGTTTAGGATTTGCCAGTTATCTCAGTAGCGTTGTGAGCTGGTGAGGTTCTTGAGGTGTAGTATATATATTTATGTTTATGACTTCCGCACAACAATAACTCAATCTTGATGTTGTATCTATACTTAATGCTTGTTCAGATATTTCTCATCTTTCGGGAAGCGTCCCTTTATGCATCGGCTGTAGATTCAAAAAATGAGTTAGATCTAAATCTAATTTGCGTACTTGCAGTTCAAATTAGATTCTTAAGGAGAGATGGTTATGATATATTTATTTATATAGCCAGTACTATCCATAGGGATAACTAGTTCATAATAATTTGGATATACTATATCTTTCAATCTCTAGGATCGGCATTTCTATTAAAGGCGATTTTTGTTTTTAATTATTAATTCATTATTACCTATTATTTCCAACTAAAAGTCATAAAATTAAACTGTGCAATGGTTTCTCACGCGCCAAAAGGATTTACCGCTCAGTCATTTTCATGCCACAAAGGCGAGATGTTACGATTTTTTGCCATTTTCGAAATATCTTAATGTTGAAATTTCAGTTTTGTGTTGCGGAACTGCATTTTCCTTCTTCTGAAGCATAAGGGTATCATCGTATTAGTTATAACTTATTGTCATAATATTTCTTAATTTTTAATCATCATTCACGATGTTGGTACTGATATTCACAAGAATATTTCCTGCATATGTTGTAGATAGATTTGATGAATCACTCACGAAAACGATGAATCAACATTCACTTCCAATAACTGTGAATAAAAAATGGTTATTTTAAGACAAAAAAAAGTTTGGAGTAATCATTTTTCTCTTTTCCTGTCACTCAACTGGAAAACATTCGTATAACTGTTACAAACTCGTGCCATTGTCTTTTTGTCTGCCCGTTGGGGCCTCTCTCTTTAGTATCACCATATATTTATATACATATATATATATTGGATGTGAAATAACCAAGTGTATAATTATAATGCGGGAGATTTCGTCCTATATACGGATACATCAGCATATATAGAAAATACCAATAATAGTTTGTATTGGATTTACGATATTTGTCTATTGGAATTACTGCTAATACGATGTTTGGATGAGCATCGGAAATAATAAAGTGGCATGTTTTATTCCCTGCTGAAAATTCAAAATTCATTACAATTTTTTGTGGTGTTTTGAGTTCTGAAAGCTCCTTGAGTGTCCAAAGTTCAGTTTGGCCTAAATTGCATCTGATACTGACCTTGCTCACAACGATCTGATATGATGAACGCACCTACTTGAATTTCACTTTCAAGTGATATCTCTGCAGCTGGGAAGCCCCCCACTGCTGCGGCTAACATAATTGTATGTAGCATCATACAGCATCGATCGCTTGATCACCTGCGCCAGTTAGGCAGCATTTACCAATGAGACTTAAATGAAAAACAACGACAATGGGATGATGGACAATGATGCCGTGAACACTACAAAAACGATCCGAAAACGCGTATTGTCAAATGATGAATTGAGCACAACGTCTTAACCTGCCTTCAATAATTGAGCCACTCGCACAATTATGAATTACTCAGCTTATCGATATCCGTGCATCGTTCAAGGAGTAGAGATGACGCAGTCGCCCTAGATAGCCGATAATCTCAATGCCTTGTTGCGTTTTCCGTTAACTGTTGATAATATATCACCGTATAAATATGAATAATATATCGAGCGTGATGATCGAGCGCTACAACTGAGACAAACAGCTGGAGAAAAAAAGGTCAGCACAAGAGGTAACTTGTCCAATGTGCAACTACAAATACTCGGTTATAGCAATTTAAATATAGCGTACCTCTTTTCATAGATGCATTATACGACTATTTGGACGTGCCATTATGACTATGTGATCATTATGAGTGAAAGAAGAAAGACAACTCAGTCGGATGACTTCGAGGTCACACTTTATCCCATTGTACGTGTTTAGATGAAGATAGATAGATGTGTACAAACAAAATGCAACGAAACGACCCCATCCCGTGCTTTAAACTCTCTTTGTATAGTATTATACATACGGATCAGATTTCGAGTCGCTTCACGTTTAGCGGCGCGTGGGCTAATGGTCGCCTGGTAGGAAAGCGACTACAGCGACCATTTCAGCTTCACTAACGATCAAGCTTCTGGCCAAGCAGTTTGGTCAGTCGACGGTGTTGTCAACAGTGTACTCCATAGCGAAGGAAAACAATATGGGTACTATAATAATCTAACGGAAGGCCCTATTTCAAAGGATGGCGAGCACCTTTTTATTAACACAAACGGCAACAGACACTTTCGGCTACGCTGTCTCGCAGATTGTAGCAACACAAGCACAAGTTGTTAGAGTTGCGGCCGAGTCGAGGTACGCTACGTCATTTGATCTACTTATTATTATTATTATTATTATTTATTCTATTTCGTTCGTCATCTAGAGTAGAGTACAGCAGCTCACCCCCATTAAATTTAATTTCATTCATTTTAAATGAACTTTCTCTCTTCTCGGCCGGTCGGACCCTCATCTAGATTCAGACTGAAATTGACGCTGGTGAGTGTCAGTGATATAGTTGGTTGTTGTTGTCGTCGTCGTTGTTGTTGTTGTCGTTTTGTTTATCTCAGCTCTCCCTTTTGCCTCCGTGTCGATCTGTGTGTCTGTCTGTCTGTATATCTCGTCAGTCAAAACTCTTTCTTTCCTTCTTCTTTTCTGACTCTCTGTATCGGGAATTTCTGTCTGAAATTCTATTCAGCCTTCTTTTTTTTTAACATTCGCCCTTTCATTTGCGTATATTCACTTTCACAGATCACTCGCGTTGATTCCATGGGGCTGTTGCAATGTAAACCTGTATCTAAAACTGCAGCAGAGACACACACACACAGAGTGGTTGTGTCGTACAACGCCGCTGGTGTTCGTTCGTGTTTTGTGTTCGCACCGTCCGCAATCCGTCGTTGTCTCCATTCTGACTGTAGGACATTCGTGTTATTGTTTTGCGCTGTTCCTGTCTCAACAGCAGCAGCGGCCGCTTCGGCTAATGTCGATAGAAGAAGTGGTGGTGGTGGCGGGCCGCTCCTTTGACTCGTGATTCGCCGTCTCCTGTTTCTGCATCTTCAGTTTAGCTCTTTTTGTATCAGCCACAGCCGCTGCCACAGCACCAGCAACAACAACAACAACAACTGGTGGTGCTGCTGCTGCTGAGTCTGCTGTCGCGAATCGGTCCGCTTATCGCTCCTTTCTGTCTGTCTATTTATTCACAGCTTTCACGTGGTTGCAGCAGAACAAGCAGTAGCAGTTGCAGCAAAGACGTTGTATTATTTTCTAGCAAAACATCTCTGTTTCGAGTCTCGTTGTTTCCTGAGTCTTCTTCGTCGTCGCTGTTGATGTCATTCATTGTGGTTGTGGCTGATGTTGTGGGGTTTCTCGTCCACGACTATTGTAAACCTATTCGCCGCCCCCGAAACCACTGTCTTTGATATCCTCCTGACTCCTCTGTTCACAATAGGCTTCACGTTACCGTGGAGTGACGTCCTCTCTGGTCGGCAAACGCTGTCTCGCTGTCGATTTTGCTCGTCGTGTTCGTCTCCTTCTTCGAAACAGCATCGAGATAGCACCTCATCATAGTACCGTCGAACTGTGCTTGAACTACCCACTTACAACCACAGGCCGTATGCTCAACTAGTGATTTCGACTGTTGTTCAGTGAAATCATTTAGACAAAACTGAAAGTGAACCCAACAGAGAATTGGGTGGGTTTTCTCGAGTTCTACCACTATCATCACCTCTGTCGTCCCGCGCACACAACGGTTGCCATTGAAGACACCCTGCCCTATCTTTGGGATGACAGAGTAGTAGTGCTGTCGTTGCAATCACCTTTGTGTTGTTTTTCTAGGGGTTCACTATCTTGTACTGTTTTCTAGTGCACAGCTGACCGTAAAGTTGTGTCCACTCCCGACCGTTACCACCACACATACACAAACAGCAGCATCGTTTAAACAGAACGTTCACGTTTGTGCGTAAACAACGAAAGAGAAGTAGAATTCTTATCTGAGTCCAGAATGGTGTCTAACCCTTATCTAAGTATTGAGTTTTTGATACTAATAATAGTAAAGCGAACAACAATAGAGGAATACAAAAGTTGATCTCTATAACAATGAAAGCAAAATAGGTACGAAACAAGAACTAGTGATCAGGAAAATTTCCATGCGTACAGACATACAGTTAACTAACTGTCCTGGTCGATAGCACCTATACACACACAGACACACGCAAATGCCTACTAAATACTCCGAAGAGAACACAGTCTGGGTCGAACGGGCCGCTTACTCAAAGTTTCCTTATTGATGCCAACCTCAAATTTCCTTCTGTTGCTCACAATAGTAACAGTTTGTATAGTATAGAATTTGCAATCGTTTTTAGCCATGACCAAACCTGTTGCACTCTTTTCTTCACCATTGTAACCATAAATGTTACACATATTTTGTGTATAGTCAGACGAAGGGTCCACAGTGGGTGTTGCTCGCTGCCAGTCCTCATTTGGTTACATTATTGATTACCACGATCTTATTACGTCGAACCGAATAAATTGTCTCCACGTATTTCCCGAAAAAGTCAAACTCAACACGGCACATGAAATATACGATACACTAAAGGCGGCCATGACTTAGCTATCACACAATGAACCAATTTTTACGCACGTCTTCTCATCGATAGCTGTCGGAGTCATGGGGATTACTTTGGGCTCAGTCAAGATATATAAATCATCGAATAGAAATTCATTTTTTTGAAACTGTAATAGTTGACTGCATTCATTTTTAAGAATGGTCAGATTAAAGAGCTCAAACGCAACAAACATTATCTTCTACTCGAATAGCCTATTTAGACAACAAAGGCCTAGTTCCTTGCCTATTTGTTTGTTTGTGTTCCTCTGAATACAATGAAGAATGCCACACACGGTGTTACCGATGAGCGTTTCAGACTATAACAGATAATGGACAAAATTAAGATGTCTATATAAATGAACACTCTTTGATTAAGCGAGGGTGTAGGAAAGCGGTGTAGATGTTGCTATTAGCCTCGTACACGCGAACATATAAACACAGCGAACAACTAAACCTAGTGGTCAGTTAAGTTTTCCTTTTGTAACTTTTTGCAAACAAGGTTACGGCATTTCTGGATATATTTACTACCCCACAACTAATTCGGAGAATAATGTTATAGCACCCTGGGCAAGCTTCATTTACAACTGATTGGTTATTAGCCAAATATTTTTTAGAGGCTAGAGGTAAATACATTATGCAAGTTAGTGTGGGACACTCATTCACTAAACCTTGGACTTAACCAGATTGGGGCATGGGTTGAACCTATTTCCATATTTCTTCCGACCACCCGATCTATTATTTTACAGGTCCATTCTTCTTGCTGCCTTTCTCTTTCCATTATCAGTTTTTCCTTCTAACTCATAACGTCTTCCATGAAGGAGACTTCCTTTTCCCTCTTTTCACCGAGGTGGCCATTCTGACAACGATGTCTTGGGCCGCAATCACCTCACCCAGTCCTCTGTGTGCTACCCGACCTCTTGGCCCCTGAATGACTCTGCAGTATAGAATCGTGTGTTCAACTTAATCTCTGTATACACTTCCACAACGGACACGTGTCCACGTGAATCTTTCTGTTTCTTACCATATATCTTTGGGATTGCCCATGAGCTCTAAGAACCTAGGTAGGATGGTACGAGAAGTTCCCCAGATTTTCACACCACTGTCAGACGTCTGGGATTAAGGCTCTACTACATTTTTCTCTGTCTCGTGGTATGGTTTATGTCCAGTCTTCCTACCATCTCCTCGTAGAGTTCGCCCAAGCTTTGGCAAAGTACAGGTTTCCAAATATACTTCAGCTTCATTCAACGATATAACGGGACAATTGTCGTTGGCAAAAAAAAAGAACAATCGACGCAAGTATCGTAATATAAAATATTTCAAAGCCCAGCGTGAATCCATTCATTTCTCTCCATAATTGCACTGTAATTGCCCACACACCGATTCGGCGTTTGAGTTGTAAATGAGAAGGTGCACTGTAAGATAGTAAACACGTAAATCGGTATTTCGTTGATTTAAATTCGGGTTTATTTTTAGAGGTGCAACTTGGTAGCGCTTCTACGCGGCAGCGACGATATTCAATAGGCTCTATTTTCTACGACCGAACAGTATTGACCTGATATTGAATAATAATAACTTCATGAGTCTTATGAGGGTATACGATGTGTTTAAGATACCAGATATCAGATTAAGATTCGACGTCTTCAAAAATCGCGATGTATGTCTTTCAACATACGTACAATATGAATTTGTTGTCTATATGATGTTTACATCATATAGACAAGATTGCACAAATGGGATATTGTAAATAGAATAAAAATAGAACTGGTGCAAAATTGATGTGTTTAACACGAACAACTTTCAATTGGCACTTTCAGAAGTTCGACGCCGTCCTCCCGTCTGGAGATTTTAGACATCCAGTAGTGAGTGGCCTATATTGAATTCAGAACCAAAGAGAATTCTTATTCTCATCGTAGTGCTCCAATTCTCTAGTTCAGGTGATCTGATCTGTTCTACTTAATCAGTGTCGTCTTAGATAAATCGAATCAGTGTTGTTGTAGGTGCCCTTTTGTCACACTACGGTTGTGACAACTTTCATGAATAACACATCTGTTGTTAGTGGCTATTTTTTTGCACTAGGATGCAGTGCCAACGCCAAATAACAGCGATCGTTCTCTCAAGGTGTGCGCGCGCTCGTCCGAAACGGCCTGACCCCCATCGGCGACAGTGAGTTACCACAGAAGAAGGTGTTAGGAGATGGTCACCAGATGATGAAAACGAGTTGGCGCGCACAACTCAACAGCAGTAATGATAACTGCAGCAGCAGCATCAACAGCAACAACAGCTGCGATTGCTGCCACCAGCAAGAAGCGAAAATGACAGTATTGAGGCAGTGTTGGGTACTTCACGACTTCAGTGAACGAGCACCTCACTCGTGTAGTTGTTGTAGTAGTAGTAGTAGGAGTAGTTGTTGTTGTATTGCTTGTATAATAAGCAGTGGTAATATTGGGACTTTTGGTGACGGTGGCGTTGGTGGTTGTCCGTTGGTTCCGTTAGTCGGTGGTTCAATCGAGTCGGCGGCCGATGGCGTTCAGGAGGACTCAAGACGCCGACGAATATGGCGACAAACAGCGCGAAGCGAAAGCGATTAACTGACCGACAACTGCAGCAGTAGTCGACGCTGCCAACGGTACAACGAGAACAGCAAAGCAACAACACTCGACTTCACTGTGTCACCGCTCTCGATAGTTGCTGCTGCTGCTTCTGCCATTGTTGTTGCTCTTGTTGTTGCTGCTATGGTTCTTGGTGTTGCTGTTGTAATGGTCGGTCGAATATTAGTGAGGTCCTCTATGCAGTGACTGATTACCACCACTTCGTTGTTGCTCGTGGCCGCTGCATCATCTGAGTGTGAAGAAGAGAATAAGTTCTGCCGTTGTTCCGATGATAGCGTTTACCGGTAGATGCTCGTCAGGGTTAGAACGTTGCCGCTGCTGCTGCTGCTGCTTGAGCTTCCAAAAAGAAGAAAACGCAACAAATGTGGACAGGAGGCAGTGAGCGTCGACCATCGTCAAGGATCATGAGACGAAGGCGATACCATAGGCGGAGGTTAGCAAGAGAGTCGAATTCGGTCGGTCCTCCTATGTGACGGCTGTCCATAAGTTGTAAGCCTGTACCCTTCGTCAGGAAGGCCGACAAACAGATGAAGCAAAGGAAACACAGGCAGAAATGAACATTGAGGCGCTCACGGCGGCGGCGGCAGCGGCTGGCGATTGGGAGGAGAGACAGAGATGCAAGCTAGCGTGACCAATGTCTGTGGCCCAGAGGCACGACGTTCACAAAGAAACAAGGCCGACACAGTACGAGAACACAGAGGGAGAGAGAAAGCAACGCATCGATTGAACTTGAACGAGAAAGTCCTCGGAAGTCTGTCGGCACCATTGTCATTAATCGAGCAAATTGACGCTAAGCTTCCCATTAGGTATCCAGATGTAAATCAGCTGATAAAAGCGAATCAACTTAATTCAATTTGTTTTATTAATTTTTTTTGGGAAACGCAGTCGGTGATCAGTTTAGCTAAGAATCTCGAAGAGAAAAGTATAACAAAAGAATGAATAGATGGAGCCTGCCGAATGAAAGTGAGATTACGATGAAGAAGGGGTGTAACGATAACAATCTCATCGCATCTCATCGTGTCGTATTCTTGTGCTCGTGATATCCGTCCTGGTATAACCATTCCATATCAGCGCTGTGGGGCAACGTTCCGTTTTCCGCTCGCGTCAAAAACGCTTCCGTCAGTTGGGCATACACAGTGACAGAGCCAGATGGTGGGTGGCACATCGTCCAGAAGCATCTAAAAACCAGCTGTCATCTTTTGATCAGAGATCAGATCAGAAGTCATCAGAAGTTAAAGATTTCCAAGACAGTCGACGAACATTTCGACATGCAATCGTAGAGAAAATACGAAATAACAATGGCAGTATGTGTGTGTATGTACACACCACAAAAACAGGAGATGGATGAAGATGCCGACTGAGGCACTGGACCTTCAAGCCGAGCATGGCGAACAACTTTTTACTGAAGCAGAAGACATGCGTCGTCCGATCCCGTTGGAAACCCCCTGGAATGTACACAATCGTGGATCGTAGCATCAAATACGGGTAGATGGTACAGTGTACCCTCTGCCTATTTCGGAGACCATCGTTGACCGGAGGAAAAAAGAGCAGGTTGGCAAGTACAATATCTAATAGAATGAAAATCACTTACTTCATCAGGTGACCCACACCCGCTTATTGTGCCATTTCTCTGTGCTTATCCGTCGACTATGATTAGTTCACAACTTAAAGATTCGACCTTATCTGTGTACAACGGTAAACGAGTGCCATATTTAGAATCTCAATAGTATACTACTTGTTCCAAATAAATGTAGGCCATCATTGTTTTTATGTCCTTGCAGCTCAAATGTTTGTTAGTATCCTTCTGAACCGCATTTGTAACATTTGATGGTAGAAATTCCATCGGTGACACCGAATTGAACGGAAAATATCCCCAATTCGAGCCCTGCCTTGCGAAGTAAATGAACTTAAACTGCTATAAAGGACACCTCAACTAGAGATCCTAGATTCATCTGAATGACACTTGTTTATCCGTAGCTGTCGACAACCTCGTCGACGCTGCCTAAGTTGTGACGACCTGCCAGAACGAAGACTATCACTAGTAGACTTCCTATGATTATGTATGTCACTGAAACCTACTACTAGGTCGGCCAGTTCGAGACTTTGAATAAGCGATATCATTGTATTTGTCAATTCCGGAATATTCTCAATGAACCGAGATACTCTACATTCAATTACTGAACATATGAATTCTACCTAAACGTCTTCGAGTGCTGTTTTTCCTTTAAAACATTGATTCTTTGCCTCACATAAAGTGTAGCGGGTGTGGCATGCCTTTTAAGAATGTTCTACCGTTTTCGAAAGAAAGCAATGACTGCCAATAATTTGAGCGTCAGGCTTGTTGAGCTCGTTGAAGCTGACGTCCGACAGATAGTAGTATAGAAATTTTACACACCAAATTATAGAAAGAAGAACAGCAGCACATCTTGTGCTCGTCGCAGCTTCCACGGTGTGTGCGTGATTCAAACGACGTGAATATTAAGTGAACTAGGTAGTGGAGGGTCACTTTCGCACTTTTGCTCGATGCGAGGCGGGATGTCTTCGATCAAGCTCCTCTGTATCTGCCTGTATCTGGCACCACGTGGAACGTCATTAGTAACAAGACGGCGTCACAATGCTGTGTAGTTATATTAGGTCTTGAGCTGGCTCACATGATACTATGTGGCGTATCGCATTCATTGAAGTAGTTAAGGAGGATCTGTGAAGTTACTTCTGGTCGGCCGCGTACACATGGCGTGTGTCTCTGGTGCTGACTTCTTCTTCGTTTCCTTTTCTATTTTTTTTATTCATGGCGTCAAAAGTGGTGAAAGGTGACTATTTTTAAAGATGTTTCACGTTCCTACGGTTCTAGTGAAGCGCATCGCAACTTTTGAAGAACTTCTGGTGTAAGGCGTGTATCGTATATCACATAAAACAGACAACGGACTCCCCCTCGAAATGAAAAGCAGCACGTGTTGCTAGAGTAGGACGTTAGCAGTAGTATATATATATATATATATCGACAAACTCGAACTGGAAATGAATTATTCACAGACGCTGAAACATGTACAACCAGGGATTGTCTCGTCTGACATCTCATCTCTGCTAGCTAAAAGGAGAAGGAGGAGAAATCGGGTTGCATGTAGCTCATAGATAGCTACTTTAACCACCCAGTGTCGGGTAGTGTGCAACACCACGCCTTGTAATGATTACGAGTTGTAACTCCAAAGTCGTCACTGAGTCAGCGTATTTTACTAAGCCACCACATATCTGCATTGGTTGCGCCAACTGTAGCGGGAATTTGCCCTTTGAACATAAATATATAACTGTGTATCATAGTTCCTACTTGAAACAGGACATATTGATTACGAGGATCCCGACCCTGTTCTATTGACAATGTCCAGATGTATTATCATTTACGCTCATTGGATGCGTATTCTCAGTGCTGATCCGTAAAAGCCATCTTGTTCAAATATAAATGTCTCATAAAGGATTTAAGTTTACCACTAAAGTTAGAAAATAACCTTAATATATTAGGTATACGGGGTGTTTCGTGATTCGTAGCTACATACTGTAAGCGTCAATAGAGCTCAGTGAATGAAATATTCTGTTTTAATGGAAGGATGGGGCGCCGAGGCATTGTTTATTGCTACACGCAATTTGCATTAATCACTTTTGGCATAAACACAAACACGTTTACTTAAGTTATATTGCGATTGCATGGTTTAATTGGGAAAAGAGGTTCGGTCATTGTTAAGGGCGTAACTTAAGATTGACTATGATTCTCACGGAATCAGAAACCTCCGTCATTTCATCAACCAGCCAGCAACAATTTCTACTCCGTTCATAAATGGTACAATCATATGTTAAATGAAAACAATTTCAAACTAATCACTACTGATAAATAGCCACAGATAAATCGAAGCAGTCAAATGTTGGTACAAGCTCGAGATATGGAGTCAAGAAAGTCACATTTTATCGGGAGAAATGCGAATGTCCTGATGTTACAACAGGTTCGCGAAAGATAGACCGTCAACAACATCGAATGCATAGAATGACAGATACTTTACGCAGTAGTCGACCAACAGTGCCATCTGTAAATTTACATCGGTGCACCTCACTACAGCGTCGAAGGGCGCCGTATTAGTTGCGATTTATGGCCTTGTTGCGGCTTCGTTCGCTCGTGAGAGAGATGCTCGGGTGTAGTTGATCTGTTCGTCAATGATCAGCCACAAGATGTCTTCGAATCGACGTCTGTTAGTATCGCATTGATATTGATACATTGAAGCTGCCTATCAGCTTTTCTATGACACGATGTTCCACGTATGATTTTTTTGTCTTTAAAAGTATTCAAAAGCCGCCGAGAATTACTTCAGGAAATGTCTAATATCCGTGAAAGCAAAACCAATCAATTTTTTGCAATAAACAAGCGTTATGATGCGCTAACAAATCAAACAAAAGGGATCAATAAAATAATAAAAAAAGTTCAGATGTAAGGGGGGAGCTAATTGTTTTGTCGATGGCCCACCCAAAATTTCTGTCTTTCATATACTTTACTTCGTAATATTTATCTAACAGGAGGCTAAGCCAGTTGTCACTCTTTTGGAATACCGGCTATGATTTTTTAAACATTCTGTATACATGTCGTTTCATTCCTGTCCACGGCTGTGGTGACCAGAGTCGCCAGGCTGTGTGCACTTGTCACTAATCATATTTCGCCGACATCGGACTTCGTCATTTATTGATCAGGTTCCCCGAATGAGCCGTCGCATCGAATGCACCCTGCGGGACGCCGGTCGCCAATTTCGTTGTGGATGTGTTTGCAAAATACAGTGATCTTGAGTAAATCGCAGATACATAAAAAAAAATTAACTTGCCGCACAGCTCGTCGTATCCTATCTAATTTCGCTTGAAATCACCCTTTTGCGGTATTATTAGTATTCCCTGCGGCGCTTTTCGACTGGTGAAGGGGGAAATAGCCCATACTAAGCACTTCTACATTATATCTTTATATAACATTTATAGCCCAGATTTTCATGACGGTTTAGCGTACGGGTTTTTAATAGTAAGTCACACATCGTACATGAACTTCTATAATGAAGTTGTGCTGACGTCATCTAGAACTGGCCACTAAAATTCGTGAATTGGTAGATGCTAACGCCTAAATAATTGACGTAATCAATCACAACGACGCCGAAAGATTTCCATATCTATGTGGTGGATCCATAAATCTATTATTATATGAACGTGTGCAGCCGGCTTCTAGCAGTTTTTTTTTCCCATTATAGTAAAGTTCATATTAAAGTCCACGTGAAGGCGAGTCGTTCTCGTCGTTATCTTCAAACCGCTGTGTAAAGCTCATGCAGGTTTAACACACGTATGGTATATATCGTCACTAACCCTACCACTAAACTTGAATGAACACAAATAAAGTTTCCGACTGAATGGCCGCTATCGAAGTGGCAGAAACTGTACGACCCAATGGAAACGTTGAAAAATTGCCATTTCCATAAAATGTCAATGTTTGTCTGCGCCACAGAATAATCACGTATGTGTGTATGTGTGTGTGTATGTGTGTGTGTGTGTGTGTTTGTGTGTCACCGTTTTTCCTTCGTCGTCGTAATTTGTGTCAGTCAAACGAAAGGGAGTTTGCCTTCCACTGACTCCTCCTCGGTCGATATCATCCCAATGTTGGCTCTGTATGCTATCAACAGGTAGACCACATTCAAGACTCAATTCTTCTTTACCACTTCAGTTACTACAATGGAAGAGGGGACATAACCTATTCAAACAGTTGATAGTCTACTGTTGCTGTTGTTGTTATCGTCGTCTTCGTCGTCGTCGTTGTTGTTGTTGTCACCATCATGCCACGATCGGAAACGAAGAGGACAGAACGAAGCTGCCGAGTAAAGGTGGGGTGTGAAATATATAGTATCACGATAACGAATAAGTCTAAAATTGCTCGCCGTTAGTTAACGGTACGGCAGGTAATGGTTCATTTTCTAGTGGTCGTTTCAGATGGGTTCTTAGAGCAACGATCAGATGCCGGGTGGTCAAGGAACGGGCGGAAAGTCGCAGCGGGAGTCCGGCAGACATCAAACTGGTCCCACTTTGGTCGTTTGACTCTGAACAGAAGCTGGAAAAAGAAGAAGCTATCGTACCTGTTGATACCGTCACTTCTATCACTTCTAGCACGACAGGCGACGTCGATACCTCGCTTGTGAACGCATGAGTATTCCCTGTAAACAACAATGGAGACGACATCGAAGGAAGAAAACTCGAAAAACCGCCAACGACACGAATAGCTAACGGTGACTCATGCCGCTGTGATTAGTCACCACGAGGTGGAGATAACGCAATTGCGGGGGCGGTTCCTGTCGTCGAAGTTAGCATAGCCACGGAAGCAAAAGAAAATGATGAAGATCAGAAGAAGAAGTGGAAGTCGAAGCGAAACACACGACTGGTGAAAAACACCACTGAACAAAGAATATCGCATAACATCGACCCACAGCAGCCGAACAGGCCCAGTCGCGATACCATCATCGATGTTAGAGAGGGGAGAGCAACTACATCGTGAAAAGGAAGATACAGACACCTCCTAACTCGGATGGTTCCTCCCACCGATTTATCCGTTCATCACTGGAGATCCTCCTTCCATCGGATAGCGGTGGGTGCTGCCCACGAGATAGATAACAATGCAAGCACCCACTCAGTCAAGCAGGAAAGGCATGGATTCGGCAATCAGTTGAAAAGGACCGAAAAAAAAATAAGGAAATGACAGAACATTATCATTCGCGAATTGGTACCTTCCTCCTCCTCCTATCCACAAACACACAGATGGATGGACGGACGGACACACTGCATTGAAGATGCGTTCATCATTGACACTCAATGGTCGTCGCACTATATGAGCAAATAACGAACCGAACAGTGACGGCGTCACCCTTGTGAAATGACAACAACGGTAGAGTAGATAGACCATGACATAAATCATTGACGACTTGATTTAGCTTCAGCTGATGCTGCTACCGGTAAAATGTTGATGATGATGTTCAGTTCTGACTGGTGACACAGTTTCGTTTACACGTTCGTCGAAGAAATACTGCTGCTGCTGCTGCTGTTGTTGTTGCTTCAACAATCTGCTAGACCACTGGTAATACTTTCTCTGGTCAACGCTTTTGTGTTTTACCTGCAAATACTTGCATTAGTTGACAGTTTTTGAAAACGAAAACCTGGAGCTGGAAACGCATCAATTCTACAGTGAGACAACGGTGCTGACTGTACGCCTTCTCAACACGGCTTTGTCACGGATTGATATCATTATGGATATCAAGATGTGATTCATGTTCGGGACCGTAAACACGGACTTTCCTGATTTAGCTGCAGTGACATATATATATAGAATTTACATTGGTATATTGATTGTTTAATTTCATTCAACATATTATTATTGTATCATTTAATTATATATATATATATATATAATTAAAAAATCAATATATATGTATGAATTATCCCGTAAAATTTTGGCTGTACATGAAAAGCCAACAGCGACAGCGGCCACAGGCAGAATAATAAGCTTATAACCATGGCACATTGCTGCAGGTTGTAAACTCATAAAAAGGTAATATACAAATGTAGCTTAAACCACCTTTATTGCAAATATAATAAAGGGATTCTCAATAAATAATGGGACGGGCCAAATGAATCAACCCGTGGTATTCATGTAGCGACGGCTGCGTCTTAAAATAATCAAATCACATTTTCAAATCGCACAATTCGAGCGATTATGTCTAAAATCGTATGTATGTACTGTCTTCCAGTCTTGACCATCTGTTTTAGTTAATTGGAATGATCGAGCTGACCAGATGGCATTCGTTCAACGAATTGGATTTTCTAAACTAAGCGGTAATTCCGTTACGTTTAAAAATCATGTCAATTTTTATGGCGAGTTTCACACTATCGCTTTCACGATATGACCTAATGAGACAAATGGGGCACATCATTATCTTATGATACGATAAAAGTTCGTGCGATTTCCTATAGACGAGCCGCATTTACGCACGTGTACGGGTCGAATAATCATCCCCGATAATAATAATAATAATAATAATAATCACTGTTATTGGCGGCTGGCAAAATTTCACTGAGAGCTCACGCTTCTCATCGTTTTATCCCCGCTACTATTTTTTCTATTCCCGTAAGCTGGACAATTGTGATTATGTAGATTATACGATGTATCTACGTATTGATGGTGATCGCCATTATTCTTCCCTGCTATCTATATCTATGCGCATAAGATGATACTGACCCGCAACACGGCTAGACATTCATCCATATCGTACTATGTATGTATATATACATATGTATATATAATATATATCCAACAGCTCAATGCGATGGGGTCGGCGTCACGCTTTTGGCTATGAACTGCTACCGTTGTCGTTGCCATTACGTTGGCCTACACAATGCAACGTAACACTACTATTGGCTACTTTAGTGCCGTTACTTTAGTACCAACACCGGCACCAAATACAACCGCCAGCGTATATACAGCTGCTGCTGCTGCTATTTCATTTAGCTAGCTTCACTACACGACTTGTGGTTGGAAGCTCATTAAGACAGTCGTCCACGGAAATGGTCTCACAATTCCATTTGTATCAAACCACCGGTTCTACAAAACTGTTCGATATATCTCTCTCTCTCTCTGTGTCTCTCGGCCTCGCATTTCACTCTTCTATGCTATTTCTGCTTCATTTTCTTCTTTGTATGGGTTTGTGTGTGTGGGATCCACTGTTCATCTATGATATCGTGTCTGTCTGTCTGTCATTGCCTACTTTTACCGCCTGTTTCATTTTGGTGGCTTTGTATCGTCTTCATTCATCTCCTCGTTCTGTGTCTGAAGAAGGTGTTGGTGTTGACTGGCGCCTATCTACTGTCAGCAACAATGTGTTGTATGAAGTAGCCACTATAGCAGTAACGGCAGAGGTTGTGTTGGTAGTCGTAGTAATCGTAGTTCGTGTAGTAGTAGCAGCGGCGCACGCAATCCGTAGTGTCAAAAACCATAATTTACTTTGAATCGTCTGTCGAATTTTGTAATATCATATCTTACAGATGTGTCGTTATATGCATTGCGTAGATGATAGCTTTTTATATTGTAACGATATAGTGGAGAGGCTATTCTGGTAGAGAAAGGTCAACCGAACCGTGATGCTAGCAGCCTGTCCAGAATAAGGCGATAATGAACAGGCTGATTTTCTATGGTATCAATACGATATACATATATTGATAGCCAGTGCAAACTTTTCATATTCATTGAGAAAATTGACGTTGAAACTCTCAGAAGATTTTAACTGAATGCAATATGTTACTCCTCTTCGAATTCATTATAAACGATTTTTGTCCATTTCTCCGCTGCTGCGTAAGTGCGTTCAGGGTTTCAGGGTGTTTCTAGCTAACTTTAGATGACTACTTGTACTCTGATCAGGCCTTATATTGAATAGCTACTCGAAATATTTCATAAGACTGCCCAAAGAACATTGATCTGTTTGCCCAACTCAAAACACACAGGCGAGCAGTGTCAAGAATCGAGAAATTGAAATTGTAGGCTGACCCAAAAAAATGACACTCCTATCACCTTGCGCTGTGTTCTTATTATTGACCGGTTTAAATTCAAGTTTGGGAGGTAGTGAGACACAATAATTAGCAAGCACGTGGCGCGAAAGCCGCTCGCATTCGGCTTTCGTTAAGCGTTCGAAATTGCAACCGGCGAACCAGATCCCTCAGACTTGTATTCTCATAAGAAAAGTGTCATTTTTATGTTTGAAGAGAAGAAATGTCCAGCTGAAATCCATCGAAGGTTGGTGAGTGTGCACGGCCATAATGCCCAGAGTCGACGATAGGTGTGCCGTTGGTGTGCGCAGCTTAGGCAAGGTGAGTGGGACATTATGAACCTCGAGGGCGCGCACCACCCCCGAATCTCGATTCGACGAACGGATCGAGATAATCGAAAAAGCTTTTGAGCATATAATCTGAGAACGAAAAAAAAGTGCAAAACGGGTTTCTCATTAACTCGGTCCTGACCAACTGAAAATGCGTGAGGAGTGTTTGCGAGACAATTTGAAGATATATAGGCAGCAAAAGAGTCGCTTAGAGCATACCGTTGCAGTGGACGAGACATGGATCAGTCCGTATAGGGGACCGGAAAAAGATCAAGCGGAACAGTGGCTACGACCAGGTGAACAGGCAATGGTGGTAGCAATACCAAAGACATTCGAGCCTAAAGTAATTGAATTATCTTGACATGGACTTCAACGGAATTTGCTACTATGAGATTTTGGGCTTAGAAGAAAAAATGAACTCGGCTCAATATCTCGAGTGCTTGAAGGAGCTCAGGAATAATTGGCATTTCAATAGGAAGCACCGAATGTGGCTGCTCAATGACAATTAGTGGGCACATCCTAGCAATGAAATTACGTCCTGGCTTAAGGCCAACAAGATTGATTTTATTTGGGTCAGCCGATTATATATATATATATATATACATTTGATCGATTTTCGTTGATTATTCTTCTACATAACTTTCTTTTTTCAGGTATTTATACATGAATGTTTGTCAATCCACATTTATCAGAGTCCATCAAACACGGGCTTCTGCTGCATTCCAAGATAAACTACATCAAGTATATCAATATTTTCATCGTTTGTTTTCTGATAAGTTTTGCTGTGTTTCGATGGTCTCTACTTTCTCCCAGGAGAAATATGTTATTGCTGGAGAGGCGTCCCCATTTTACCGCATTTGGCACTAAAATAAAGTAACCGAAACGAGGTTTGGTTTATCGTCAACGTTCCCCAACTGGAAGAGTCAAACCATAGCAAAAAGCAGATATTGGATTCTTACTACTACTACTTCTACGACAGGCACAAGTCGGGGAGTTTTCTTTTGTCCATATCGTGAACATTGCAAGGGGTATGTATTTGTTCACCCTTAGGCTGAAGATAAAAAAAAGATACATGATGTCCGTTGCTTGCATCAATCAGATCATTCCTGCAGCGCCTGTCATTGACAAGAAAGACCAGAAGCTGTTCCAGCTGTCAGGATCACACATACACAGCACATGTACTACATCTAATATGATGACTGCTGAGAAAATTCAGACGAACAAACAAATAGAGCAGCCAATGAGGAAGTCCACGCTCTTGTATTTGGTCTCGTGATGTGCTTCCGTTCGCTCTTCCGGCTCTTTCGTTGTTCTATGATATGTGATTCGTGGTCAGCTTTCAATATTCACATCATCTTATAGGCTATGTGTACCTGTTGCTTTTAATTAAATTTGTGCGATCCCATTGACATGGATTCCAACGTTATGCACGTATGCTTGTGGAGTACTCGTGAGTATACCTGTGGAGTATGCTTGTGGAGTGCTTGTGAGTATATCTACCATCTCATAGGCGTATTCGTCCTTTTCGCAGATAAATTGAAAGTCTTTAGTTTTTTAGCTGTGGACGACAGCTATAAAACTGATTTGAATTGAAAGACTCTATCTAAAACAAATACAAAAGATTTTTGGTGCTATTTTATTAAGGTAATGTATTGATTATATATGACGCTTTATCGGCTGTAATGATGTAATCATTAAGTGGTGGGGTGGCCTGGGTGGACTCCACGAATCACCGGTTCGATAATGAAAAGTCGCCGAAAGTCAGGTTATGGTCAACATTGGCCTGTCTGTACAAAGGTAGGTCTGTAGGCAAGAGCCTATATATGTTGAGGTTGGTATGATCGTATGCTCGGATAAGGCAAAAAAAATAGGAAGGCGGGGATAAATTATCCATATAGATCTGACCAATGCAACAGTACGTATGAGGCCTCAATTGACAGGTTAATGAAGCAATACGTCAAAGCGACATTGAGGCGAAGACAGCTGAGTGCTCACAATTAAATGATGGGCACAAACTAGTAAAGTGCATACTCTGGGAGAACTGACTGATCATGATAATGATAACTGAATGGATCGCAAAGGACTAAACTTCGTTGGATATGACGCGCAGGTTGAGAGCTAGATCGATACGAAATACAATATTATAGTAATTGGAAATATATATATAGATTAAGGAGCTACACCGACTTCTTAGATAAGTACAATATTAGCTGATACAACGACTATCGTGTTAATACGCTTGACAATATTCATCTGACATATAAATAATTATAATACATTCAGTAGTGCTGGGGAGAGGATTTATGTTGAGGATCCGACCGAAGCGTTGCTGTATCTGCCCTTAAGCAAGCTTTTTCAAACAGCGTTCCATGTGTGACCTATCGTCCCTATTTTCTGGCCAATAACCGGGGTGTGGCTGGACTTTTCCTCTTTCGAACTCTACCACAGCGCAAGCTTTCAACATTGAGCGCATGATTGCAGTCAACAGTCAATTACCACTGAATTATTTTCTTTTGACAGGGGTATAATATAGTAAATAGGCTAGAAGTAGATCCGAGTCTAAGCGATCAAGTCTTGTGTTATGGAATGATCCAATTTCGTGTTCTATTTCAACTCTCGTCTCCTTAATGAGATCGTATTTACCTGACGTCCACTCGCGATGGATTGTAAGCCCCATATATAATTTGTTTCCGTATCCATTTTCTTGGTGTTGCTGTTGTTGTTGTTGCTTTTTCTTTACTTGTGTTGTCTTTTTTCTGTGAGTATTGATCCCAACCTCCTCCACAGCTCCAAATTCAGCTGTGGCAGCGTCCATGTCTCGAGATGGCAACATCTGGTCCATGGACGTTTTTGTTGTTTTCGTTACTGTTGATATTCGGAAAAATATTGTCAGCAATAAAAATAGAAAGTGTGTAAGTGATGTATCGGTGCGTCTATGAGTGATTTGAATTGAGGGCTGATTTATTACTGTTGGTGTTTTTGCTGTTGCTCGGTCGTTGTCGGTAAATATCGGCTACCTATCGCAGGACAAAGATATCTCTGTTGTAGTCGCCTTCATTCTAGCAGCGATTTGAATGATGTTGACGTTGCTGATGCTGAGGCTGAAAATGAACGCGAAAATAAAGATGAAATATGACGAAGATGGCGTTAATGCTGATGATGATGACGGGGGTGGGGATGTGGGAAGTTGATGCTTGTGTCGACGTCGACTTGATGTTCAACGAGAAATAGTAGCAGTACACAGCAGTACCGTATGATGTGAAGCAGGACTGCTCGCATTTGGCTACACGAGTACAGAAATAATGGCGAAAAATCAATACGACACGTTGGAACACTGTGTGAATCCATGACAAGCTGCGAACAAAAAAGATCACCTGCCATTTTAACGACTAACATTTTATGCTCGTCGTTTTCTAGCTGCCTGCAGGCATCTCATTCTACATATATCTAGTCACCGATTTCGTGGGTCAACCTCGCCGATCCGCTTCGTATTTTGCTCCTCTTCTCCCTATTTATAGAAAGTACCGAGTGGCAGTACCTGCTGCTGCTGCGGCTGCTGCTGCTGAGCATGAGCATCATTTTCTAATAGTTTCGTTATCGCCGTGACAGAACAATTGTCCGCTGCCGTCCCTTTTCCAAGATGTGACCTAGCAGAGTTTATGATGACGATGGTGATGTGAGAGTCTTTATCATCGCTTTCATCGTGACCCTATCGTCAGCATTATAACCAACCGCACTCATAATTAAAACGATGCTAATGATTAATCTTCGGGCAGATGTGTTCCAATTTTGATTGTCTCTTATAGTTGTCCTCTAATTTTTTGTTGTTAGCCTTGTTTCCTATATATCACTATTGTTCTTTTTCACGCAGGAATTTTTATATTTTCAAAGTTGGATTAGTTTGTTATAGTTTATCACCTATTTCTCACTGCGATAACTTGTCGTTAGTGTACGGATTGTATTAGTATTGGAGGTTTTACTTCTCATGTTTCACTACTGCTATTAATTTAATTATTAAACGCAACGAAATTTGATATAAGAGAATCTGACATTTGATAATTTGAGAATCTGAGAGGCTTGTATTTAGTTGAGAGTCCCTTTATTATTATATTTTTACAATAAACGTAGTTTATTATAGGTATAATAACCTTTTATGAATTTACAGCCTGCAGTAATGTGTCATGGTTATAAGTTCATTATTCTGTTTGTGGTTGCTGTCGCTCTTGACTTGAGTATTATATAAACCCCTTGTTCGAGTTCATTTAGATCAAATTGAACTGTAAGTCGATCATCTCCTCATTTTGCATTAAGCTCTATCGGCTGTGTATTTGTTATTATCATTCGATTATATGATTTTACCAAACAGAATTGTTAACATACTGTCGCTGAATCGTCATATTTTTCTACTTTTTGACCAATTTAGCTGGGTTAATGCCAACGGCCATTTTCGTATTTAACATTTCAAACAACAGATAAACATTAGTATGATTATTATAACAATCATCATCATCATCGTGCGGTGATTCCCGGCGGACGGTTAATTGGGCCAACTATATCTTTCTATTCTGGCTCAATATGTAGTTTTTTGCTCCGTGCAATCTCTTCACATCTCGTCTTCTATTTTTCCTGTGTTTGATCATGTGTCGCCGTCCCCGTCTCTCCGTGTGGGCAACATGGGTATCGCGGCCACCTCAAACCGAGCAGCAGCCAGCAGATTATCCGTAGGCGTTGAATGCGATTATTATTACTATTATTCTCGCCATTAATAATTGCAATAGTGACAATAACAGCAGCAATAGTGGCTGTAATGAAGAAAGTGGTACCGATACAAGCACCTGCATCCCATCTCGTCTCTGCTCTGGTTTGGTCTGACCGGGGATGGACGACAACAGCGGCGGCGGTTAAGGTGAGGGTGCTGCTTTTGCAAACGCCCCATGATGAAAAGAAAAGAGTAAAACAAAAAGACAGAGAAAATAAAGGGAGAGCGAGCACCCCGGGGGCGGACGATGAAACGGGACTTTGTGCTATTAGCGATTTTGTTCACTTTCTGGACGACGAAGAAGCGAAACGAAATGAAACGAGATTTCGGCCAAGTTTGGTCGTGGTGGTGGTGGTGATGGTGCTGCTGCTGCTGCTGCTGCTGGTGGTTGGTGATATGTAGATAAGCTCAGGTTGTAATGATGACGTTCGACACGTTAATTCAACGTAACGATCCATTGTGGCCAGCGAAATCGAGGTGTTCTATTGTCGCCATAGCCGGAGTCGTAGCTGCCATCGCTTGTGTCGGTGATGTGAATACCACCACCAGCACCAGTCGGGCACCGACCCAACTTCGAGGAGGAGAGTGTCGTTATGCCGTTACCTTCATTCTGCATCTTCCATGATCCTCCGTCTCTGCCATCCATCGGACAGAGAAGGAGAGAATGATAACAGAAAAAAATTAACATCAACAATACACACATGCAATGTATTGCGGTTGCAGTTGTTGTTGTATTTATTATTGGTGGTGGTTTTCGCTTCAAACAACAACAACAACAACAACGACGACGACAACTATTCGTACCGCCCTCTCTGACCAACGATGCTGTCAGCTGCTGGTACCACCGACTGCGATGGCTAGTACTGCTTCGATAGCTTCAATGTTGTGCTTTATTTTCACTGGAGCAGTGGAGCATTTCGTGATTGTGCTCTCTCTCTCTCTCATTTGCTCTTTGGATTCCGTTGCGCTTCAGTTATGTAGATTTCAAATAAACATGTTTTCGGGTAACCTCGTGGAACCGCCCATAATCGTCGCTGACCGTCTGTCGTCTGTCAGCCAATCAGCCGATCGATGACTGTGGTCGGCGAAGAATGGTCGAAAAATTCGATTTCATATCGAGTTGATCTTTGCGGGCTTCAGGCGTACGCATTCTGGCTGTAACGTTAATTAGCGTCAACTTCAGTTGCGGTTGAACTATAAGAACTTTATCTCAGAAAGATGCATTTCATAATCGGCAGGGATGGTCTGTGAGTGACATCCGATCAGATATATTTTATATATCAATATCTGGAGCCAGAAAGCAATCTACCAACAAATAACATTTTAGATATAACGCCTAATAAAACAAAGCAGGATTAATTTGATTTTTCACAACTAGATCGAGCATTTAAAAAATTGTATTAACTACTACAACGAAATACTACAATACAGTACTACAACAGATTACTTATTTCCTAAGATAGCGGGCAGCGCCTTGAGACTGGTTTTGGGCAAAGACCGTAATAGTTTCCGAGACAAGGAACCACCGAGACGTATTCTTTCTGTTCGTTACCTATTAAACAAAGTCCCCCTCCATCTCCACTTCATCATTATCATCATCATAAGCTCTAAACAACACTGCCTAGTCAATGCAACTACGCTGACCCATGTATTTCTTTGCTTCGGGTACACAACCTTATAACTTATTATCATAAACGTTCCCATTAGATTTCGTAGAAAACTCGTTTAAAAAGGAGCACGTTAATTGAAAATTTTTAATCACATGACAAGCGGGAAAGCGCCAAAACAACCGTTCTAGATGGCGAATCGCTGCAACTCAGGTGCGGAGCTGTGGTTAGTGTCATCCTCACACAACTCACTGTTCAACGGAGGGGCGGTGCAGGAGAATTATCAGCTCGTAGACACAACAGCAGCCACTAAGTAATGACCAGAGCCTCAGACGGATGATGCCACAGAATAACATCAAAGCATACACAGAGTACAGCTTCCAGCACAGTCGGACGGACCGCACATCAGTCATATTCTAGTATAGTCTGTCTACACCATCCCTTCGTCGAGAGCTATCTGTCGCTGCATTATGCCAGTTTTATGAGGAGATCATGCTCTTCCCTTCCATAGCGTATGCTCAACCACGCGAACTCGTTATGCCGAATGCGGTCTATATCTCTAAATAGAGAATCTATATCATTCCCACATACATTGAGGACGACGTGGGTGCTGCATACGAGCCTTGTTTATATGCATCTAATTTCGATCCGGTCACACAGCAGATCAGACAGTCTGACACCCATCGGTGATCTTTCGACCAGCCTCTGCCACAAGTACTGAACGATTTTTCTTCAACCCCAATGCGGAAGTTTTCTGAACTCGGTGCCCTCACCTCATTTATCCGGACGCATTTGCATTTGGTTGCACAGCTGTGATGCAGTGATAGAAGCACAGAACGAGCCTATCAAGAAGTTTTTATTCTGAGCTTCTACAACGTTGGTGGGCATGATACCAGCCTGCTTTGCAAAATCAAGTATTGTGCTTCCGCTACAGTCCGACCTGACATACGAAAAGCCGTTTCACAGGCCCCACCCACCGTTGCTGCGGGTCCGTGTACGTTTGTTTCTGTTGAACTGGTCATAGAGGGTGGAAGTTTTTCATCTTTAGTACATTTGATCCGACCCATCGGCACCAATAGAAAGTCAAATGCTTCAGAAAATACCCTACACTCCCGGTCCGACCACGTCCTCGTTGGCTTTCTTGCTGTTTCGCAGTCAGAGTCTACAGCGCGGATCGAGATATGTATACCCAGAGTGGACAGCGTGGGTCGATATATGTTCTGTGACTCACCTCCCGTACCCTTTCCCGTTGTCCCGATATGAAGCGGGAAATCTGACCTGATCCGGGCCTGACTGCCGGATCGTTCATAAACTGTCAACTATTTTTACGTGTTTGGAATCCCAGCGGGGGAACCGCTCAGACATTTTCTGAGCGTTCCAAGTAACCAGCCAAGGTCCCGCCCTCTATCCTGCCACCCGCAAACCCGTAAGACTTACGATTCGCCCCTAGATAAGCATCATTACATTTAGGAGCAAGGGACCGTGTGTACTATGCCTCAGTTCCTATCCTTGGCACTACTGCAATGTCAATACGTTCCACAAAGTAATAAAAATAGGCCCAACAAAGCCCTACCCCGTATTTGCTACGGGATAGGAATTCGCACCAATGGTGTATTTCAATTTGTCATGAATGAGCGTGTTTAGATAGTGATATGTATTTACCAATCCTGTGAACGACGAAGGCAAAAAAAGACGTGTGATATCGGCCAGGTGAATCTGTTATATCGTTCTGCAGAAAGCAGTTCTAGCCATATCTAAATTTATAATAGTATGGTTAATCCCCCGAACTGATGGTGCAGGTCCAGGACAAATATGGGTGGATGAATGGGTGGATAAATATGGATGTGCATCCACAGATTATTGTACCAGGTTGCCTTTGTTGGCGCATGCATATTATCTTCATACCTGATGGGCCGTCTTGAGAATACATTATATAGACGTCCCATTTTATCTATATCAGGCTGAACTCAGTCATGTATTTAAATCTTTCTCCATTTTCGTAAATACAAATTGACTCTTAACACCTTAAAACCAAAAACAAAAAAATCACAACATATCCCACAGTGGGTCAAGCTCAGTAGTAACCGAGTTACTTCAAATTTGGTGACTATTTTCTGCCCAAACTCACACTGGTTGAAAAGAAGACAATCTTTAGTTTATAGAATTTTAATATATTTTATTGAATTATAGAATTACTAATACCTTAAAGGAAAGGCAATTTCATTCATCACCAATGTGTGTATTGCTAATGTGTCGGTGGTACAGATACTCCTTGTTGAAAGACACGCGAGATTCCTCTACCCTCAAGACATCGTGTGGCCTATAGCAAATTAGTAAAGACCAACTAATTAAGTTCATGATTTTCATTTCAGGATGATAATCTCCAATGCCGCTCGCATTTATGTATTTCTCTAAAATATATATTTATTTATGAAACTAGTAGTGGGTTGCAGTTGTCGCCTAGTTCGACATTTGAATCGTATGAGATCGACATACTTTATCCAAATACTCAAATCCTGCCGTTATCTAATTTCATTTCAGCGTTTAGACTTAGTTAGGTCCTAGTAATAGACCGTGGATGAATTTGTGCTTCAAAACAGCGCGCTATAATGACTTTTCTATAACGGCGCTTGGCGGCTGTCGAGGTTGAACTGTTGGTGAGTCAGTTTTCGGTTACCGTCTGTCTAACAGCATAAGGATGAACATTAACAAGCATACTTCGCTGATGCGGAGCTAATGACTTTGACCAAGGTAAATGGGACGATCGTTCATTCTTCCGTTAAACAATAACGCGTCACCATAGCTCAATCATGATCTTACTTTCTATTGGATATTATCATCTCGCTTCGGGTGGTACCACATATTAGCAGTGTTGATTTATATTGAAAATATAACGTTAGTGAGAGTCCGACGTCGCTATTCTCTATTAAGCGGATTTGAAGTATTTATTCTGGGCTTGGGATATAGATTAATTTGGTGTGTCGTCCAACTTCAAGCTATTATACAACACACCAGGTGAGATAGGCATCTTTACGGAGGAGGATATTGGCAGAATTGTCCGGTGGGCCTAATGTGCCAGCCATCAGGATTTGCCGCGCGAACGGTTTATGGTCAATGAGTGGATGAGATATAAATACTGATAAGATCTCATAGATCTTCCTCAAATCGACAGCGATGTCGCATTAGTGTTCGGATGAGCACAGAATCTCGTTCTGACTTAATATACACAGACACTTGGCAACCAAGTATTAGTTGAGTGTCCGACGACATCCTAAACTATTTGTCGCCTACCACGAACAGCTTATGTCCTTGCTTCCATCCCGACGCGACCAACTGAGAGAATAAAGTATTGTCCAGCTGTTGAACTGTCAACGTGACAGCAACAAAACATTCACAGCAGCCGTAGTAACAATCATGCACAGCAACAATGACGGTAATAAAGCCGATAGTATACGTTCTATGCATCTATATATATAGTACAATTCGATTGTTCTGGTTCATTATGAGCATTGTTCTAACGGTACTTATTTTCTATTTCAGATCCAGAGACTTTGGCACAGTGACACCACAGAGGTCTCTGCTCTGCAAGAGATTAATAAGCAACAAAACAAAAGATAAACAAAATACTCCAATAATGTTCCATTGTATTTTATGTACTTGCCATAGTATGACCGTATTGTAATCTGCTTTTCACCGTGCGATTTTCAACGCACAAAACGCCCGCACTTTTCAATGAATCAACGAAAGAGAACAACAAAATCCAGCAAACAGAGGAATTCCTACGGATAGAAAATGCGACCTGGTCAATAGCTTCTACTGTTGTGTTGCTTCACGCTGGCATGACATTTGTGCATCTGTGTTTCGCATGTCTAACGATCGTTTCTTCCCAGACTATACATTGCAGATAGTGTCGACAGGGTCCAAGTGGTACGTTAGCCTTTAATTTACGCTGAACGCTGAATGGGTTGACTGAGTGCAGTACTCGTACTAGTTGTCGTAAAACTACGACGGTAGTTTTACGAGCTCGCACGGACTTCATGAAGAGTAGCGGTGTTTTGTACCGTTGCTGCTGTTCTCATCGACGTTGATAATGTTGTTGTGGTAACCGTGAATAAACTACTAACCTCATCATTGGAGAGAACAACGCTGGCTACTTAACGTGCCTCGATCGTTTGCCCAAAACCAATCCAATGCACATATTGAACCTCTATTAGATCTTGAACATATTTATCATCATTGCTCATTAAAATACTCATTACAAATGACAAATTCACAGTTCGTGCAAGAACAATGAAAATCTGTGACGATAGATCGGTAAAAATCCGATAGTTTCGATTTCCCCCTGTGACTTTGAGTGCGTGTGTGTGTCGCGTCTTTCATGTTGAGCTGTCTAGAATCGTATCTCCGTATACTGTGCTATGCGGTCAATACAGCTCTCGTGTTGTGAATTGCTGAAAGGCAGTTTTACATTTTCTTCTGGTGTGTGTTTGTGATTGTCTTCACATTTTAGCTGATTCCATTGGATTTGCATGCACTGCTGTAACCTCCCCCTCCCCGCTGTACGACTTTTGCTAGCATTGGCGATAGCATACGAAATATATCCAGCCTCTCTATAGGCCACAAGATATTCGAAAACGCACGCCAGATGAAAATGCAGAAAGGAACGAAGACACACGCACACACACATATATATATATATATATGTGTGTGTGTGTGTGCGTACTGGATACTCCTTTTGCTGCGGGTTTTATTCTCGACGAGACAGAGGTTCTGAGCAGCTGGGCAGCTGAGCCGTACAACGACGTAACCAACGTAACCCTGAAGTGAACCAAACAACAACAACAACTGCTGACCTGAAGGCGATGATGATGTCTGTTTGCTGTCGCCATCAGCAAAAGCCTACCACTGATCCTACGGTCCCTATAGCAGTCGATGGTTCCAGAACCGTCACATTTTCGGCTTTGGCAAGTGGCTTGATATATATATATAATATAATAGTTATAATGGCCGGCTAACTGGACACGATATTTTGTTACTCGACACTAAAAGCATTGTTTGAAATTGACTGAACTCTACTCCAAATTTCCGCATTTTGCCCGTTTCTATTTGAACAATAACAACAACAACGATATGTTGTTGTTGTCTTTACCTCGCCCCAGTGATGCTTTTACCTGATCTGATAGTCGAGCAAAGTTGCACTATCCTATTGTATTCCCATCGTTTATCTCATAGCCATTGGCAAGTAACTCATCTCTTATATTTATATGTATAGCCGAAAACGCCACACAGATATTAGTTTAGCATTTTCCTAATTCTAGATCAGAACGAGTCTCAGAGTTGTTGGACGCCACAATGCCATCATTTCGTATCAGGTCCGATCTCGTTGCTGAATGAATGAATCAATGAAGTCCGTTGTTGATTGAGCCGTCAGGTTCTTCGATAAGAAGACTGCTGCGTTTAGACCAATGTTCCGCTGTAGTTGCACCAGAGCGGTCAGCACGAACGGCTTGACAAGGAAACGAAACGAAAAGGGAATCAGCACCATTTTTGATCAGTCAGTCGATCAGTTCGGCCTCCTCCTCTTCATTTTACGGCCTTCCCCGTCATTGAAGCTTGTGTATCTCGAACGATAGATCCCGCTCAAGCTGTGAGATGTTTCTTCATCTATGATTTCTGATTGTCGTACACATTTGCTTTAATATATTGATCAGTGGTGGTATGACCCTGCACGTACCCCAGGATTGAATAACGTATACAAATACGATATACGAACAGAGCGTCTATATCGCCAGAAGCTGGTCAAAAGTCAAAGATGGAAAAATCAAAACCAGCAATTGAAACCATTCAACGGGGCAGAGCGACCGATAGCGATGATACGGTGAAGTCAAACGCTCTAGTGTTGAATGTGGTAGTGTAATGTTATTTTACTAGTACGTCTGTTGATCTGTCTAGATGTCTGCACTCGCAGTTCGTGTGTCGTTAAATGGTTTCGGTCGGGTCATTTTTCAGCTAACGAAATATTTTCTAGGCGTGACCAATTCCGTTGTAGGAGACCGGCATCGTTTGAAGGGAACTCTTTGTGCACGCAGGCCGTCTGCTCTATACGGGCGCAAAAGCGCTCTGAAGCGCGTTCCGAACGCTCTTTGGAGGAGGACTCACAGGAGGACTAAAAGGAACATTTGTTTTCAGCAATAAGAGTATATCGAGCTGTAATGGTAGTATTATAGTTCTCGGTGTATGCAGATTGTTTGGATCTGTGTGAAGAAATCGTAACTGTGCTAGGTGTTCATTGGCATTTTCCTACACATCTCGTATGTGGGTGTACTTGTTATTTGATTGAAATATATTCCACGACTTCTTCCAGTCCTTTATTGGCAAACGAACGTCGTGAAGACTCAGTTATACTACTATTTTGAATAAAAATAATTATTTATTTAAAAATTAAAAGAATGTAGTCTATAATATAAATAATAGTATTGTAATTAATTGGTTCTAAAAAATAATATAATAGAAAAAATATTTACTTTTTGCGTGGAAGTAAAACACAATCGATGTCTGTGGTACTTTAGTACGACAGATCTGCCTCTCCAGTACTTAAAAATCTTTGGGCAATACGAACCACGTTTTGCCACTCCATGAACGGGTTTGTCTTCTACAATTTTGCCTTTGTTATGTCCCCTGTCGTTGCGGCATTGACAACGCATGATTAAAATACGGCCGTTTATTTGAATCGCCATTTTCATACGAGCAAATCCATCAAATATCAAAAACAAAAATGCTACCAAGAACGAACCGAAATGCGGAAGTGTTTAGATTCTGCTAAAGAAGGTTTGTCTCTGAATATATTCCTTTTTTGAGCTCACGAGTTTGCATACATTTTTTTCCTTTTAGGCGGAGTAGGAATCTTGGTCATTCATAGACTACAACGATTTCAGTTGAGCCCCGTTTAATGTCTGTATATCCGGCATATACATGAAATTCCTCCGAAGAATGTACGAATGTACAGTTTTTATTATGCACGACACATCCTTAATGGTTCACGGTATTTCTGCGCCATGCCTGGCTCACGATGGTGTTTTCAAGGGACTTTCATTAAAATGGTGCCACAGATTGGGGGTATTGAGGCTGGTTCGTTGATTCGGTTCATCGATTACCCTGATATTTGAGTGGGAAGAACTTTCACGTTCCACCTGAAGGCGGCAAGTACAGCGACAACCGCAGCAGCAGCAGCACCGGTTGCACTCCGACTCGTCGACATTCACATAAAGACAAAACAAAAAGGCATTCCTGTCCTGTTATTCACAGAATCTAAGACGAATCTCACACGACACTTCTAACAGCATAATTCGGTGTGGATAATTAATATAATTGCTTTTAATTATCCCTGATGTAACACATGATATTGATACGGATGAAACAAAAGCAAGATTGTGACGTGGTCCAGTCACGAAGCGAACATGAGAACGGTGTCATGCAAATGACTCATATGCATCTCATACAGTGTCAACCACTCAAAAGCAACTCCTGTTTACTATATTGTGTGTAGTATGAATGGGATTCTACGGGGGCCGTTCGAACCTGGGATGTGCTTTTCTTTCGTTTCATTTCATTGTTTCAATAGATACTTCCTCGATTATTTGAAAGTAAGCTTAGTTGTAGCACAAAGTGTTTGCGGCTCAATAGATTATGTCAATTGTTCCATATTCAAAATTTTGGAACATGTGCATTTATATATATATATATATATATATTCTACATTAGATCAAACCAGATCATATGTAATAATTCAAGGTTAGCGTGTATCAATACAATACAATACAAATACACCTTTATTAACCAAAAGGGGGTGGTACAGAGATTATTAAAGAAATTACATAAATTGGTAGAGCGAAGTGAATTTTTTACAATTGTGGTAATGGCAGATGTCCACTTCCTGAATCTCGTAGGAGACGTGCGACTCTCCAGGAGAACAAATTATTTAGCTTTTCGGTGCGCGCTACTGACGCAGTGCGCACTGTACGTCCACTGCGCAGCGGGTTTGGACGAAATTCGACGAAATGTTTGACAGAACTATTTGGTCTTAGTCGCTGAAACAAGCGTAGGTCCGCAGTATCTAATATGGTCATTAGGGAGGGAAGCTTCACCACTTCCCTCGGAACATCACAACGCAGACTGACTCTTCGGATGAACTTCGATTGCACCCTTTCAAGCGCTAGGATATGTTTTTTGAGATAGGGCCTCCAAACTGGAGAGCAGTAAAGAAATTTTGGAATGACAAGGCTCTTATAGAGCGCAAGATAGAAATCGACATTTTTGATAATAAAACATCTAAAAATTGTGTTACATATTAATGAGGCAGACCGAACTACCTCTGTCACATGCAGATCAAAAACGCAATGCAGTTCCTTTGCAGTTTCAGTGCTCTCCGATCAAATCGCGCCTAGTTGCGAAACAAGTTATGAGTTCAAGTACTCCCATGTACATATGTATGAAACGACAAGCCTCGCGAAACGCTCCACAGCTCACGAAGTGTAAATTTATTATTTTACAGCAAAACCGGAGTTGCCATTGACTGGACTGCTTTGGTTTCTTAGGAACCAATAACAAGCTGGAGTGTGCTGACAGCATTCACTTGCTTTGGGCAGTGGTGTAATTCGTTGTCATATCTACATACCACCTAACTATTGCGAGCTATTGGTCGATAATGGCCACTAAGTTGAATACTACCGACCTGATCCACTTCCATATGGCTTTTTCGAAAGTTCGTGGTTTTTCCTTGGTATCCCCAGAGTAGTTTGCTAAAATAATAATGAATTTCAGCCCTCGTGGCCCAAACAGATTTTTCGATATCATTCTAGAACGGCGTAAGGCAACTACATATGATGATCTTTCCTGTAGTGTCAGCTCCTGAGACTACACAACTACTAAGAGCAAACAAGAATGAACGGTAACATCTATCTATATAATCAATCTAGGCAGATGGTGGTGCCGACGTGTAAGCTATCATCTAGTGGACAGGTGGTAGATTTGTTCAATTCGTAATCATGGGAATCTTGGAAAATTATTGCGGGCTTGGGCCGGATTTATGATTTGCGACTACTCGGATTGTTTTGCAATATTCAATCCTCCTGAATTTAAACGCCTCCATTAGAAAATGAAATAGTCAACAGCAGATTTGAACTCCATTCGATGGATGTGCACGGTAAGGGACCCGTTCCCCCAACGGGTTAGTCTGGATGTATGATAAATACAACAACATGTGGAAGTAAAAAGTGAGCAGTTTTAGTTGGTGTTATTGTTGCCACTAGTGGCTGTAAACTATCCTGAGAGTCACACAAGCTATCATTGTCGGACATATATATATATATATGATATTTGAGTTGTGATTAAACGCTCATTCAATTCTAAATTTAATTGACCAGTGTGGTGTTTAATTGATTCCCACATGCGTCACTTTGCATATAGCAATCATTGGGGTGTGGCAGTAACACCCTTATGACGTTTATAACGAATTGCACGATTGTGCTTAAAGGAATGAAATCGTCATGTCACGTTGACACTAGCCGTTTCCGGTCAAGTCCTACCTTCCAACTGGGGCAACGGTATTCGTGTATTGACGGGAACTATTTGTCTCTACACATGTGCTGAAATCGACGCCGTATTGAGAAGGATTCCCCAGCCTTATCAGCAAATAGCGTCTGTCTATATCATGGATGAAGGAAAATATCCGTTGTTCATCTATGGCTGCAGTCGCTGTATTGGGTGCAGATGTAGCTGTTCCACTGTGCCACTGTACATACTCGGAAATAAGCTCACTATATTGTCGTCATTTTCAAACGAAGTCGAAATGGGCTGTCGAGTCAAAAGGCGCAGGCGGAAAAGTTTCATTTTGTGAACTACTGGTCACCACCAAATCGTCGGTCCCCCCCCAAACAACAGTCAGAGAGAGAGAGAGATATGGACCCATCATCCTTGTAACATTCAGTAGCAGCAGCAGCCAGCAGAGTCATCACTACAATCTTTTGAGTTCTGGTCAAATCGTGACGGTACACATATCATCATCATCAACAGCAGCAGCAGCAGCAGCAACAAATGTGGTAGCAAAATCAGCACCAACAGACGTCATCATTTTTTGGCTGCGCCATTTACAAATCGGGACGCACAGCGATGTTCTTGTGCGCGGATGTAATTTACTTCGATGATTGTATACGAGTGTGCACAAGTGTAGCTTGTTCGCCTTTTGTTGTTTCTATAATACAGTAGAAGGGAAAGTTATTTCTTTTCAGCTATGGTAGCTGATGGCGGTGGCGGTTATTGTTGTTGTCGCCATCATGGAGACCCTGCAGAAGTGAAAGTTCTTCGCCAACTGGAGGCAACCCATAGTTGCCAACAGTTCGTTAGCTCGTCCGTACTACAACGTTGTCCCGATATTGATTCACAGTCATAATCATATACAATACAGTGAAAATTTAAGGATGATCACCATCGTCATTATCATCGAGGGACCAGGAAAGGGGCAGATGACAATCTGTGATTTGGCGGGCGTGAAAATCCACTCGGTCACTAGCTGCTGCTGCTGCTACCAGTGATGATAATCACGCTGTTCGCGATCGTCGACAACAACAGCAGCAGTAGGATCAAGTCCAACGGTGGGAATAGCTGTTGCAGTAGCAGCGGTCGACGCCGTGAACACGAAGAGTGTTCCATCATGTTCGCGCGCGTCGGTTGGAATTGAACTCGAGTGTTGGCCACCGACAGCTTGGTCGAAATTCTACGTTTCGCTCTAGTTTGGTCTACGAGCCATTAGAGTTTCATTCATTCATTACGAAAACAACAAACATGTGACTAGACTCATCCCCATTATCAGCTAGGTATGTCTCACATTGACCACACAACTCTTCTCTCGATATCGCTTCATTTTAGGTGAGATATTCTGCTGTTCTGTTGAGCCGGGTGCTCTACATTTCAGTGGTGACAGAGTCGCGTCTAGGAAGGACATCGTGGAACCGTCGTTTCCCACTACAGTGACAACCCCCCCCCCCAGGTAGCAACCGCACTGGGGCAGGGGTTTGAGGACATAGTGATCAAATGACCCTCTCATTGGACGTGAGGCCGCTGCTGCTGTTAGCCTACTAACAGCATCCAAAACACCTGTTGCAGAAGGAACGGTCGCCAATGGGTGTCATATTGATCTGTTTCGGATTTGACTTGACTTGCCGCGACGATACTTACTTTGGCTGACTCGCTGGCTACTGTGTCGTTGGCTGCTGCTGCTGCTGCAGCAGCAGCCTGACGGCCTACCTGCTTTGCTGCCGTTTCATTCGTCAGGAGTCGACGGCAGTAGCGCGGACTCGCCAATTCACCGATCGGATCCTGCATCGCCCGCGCGCACCACACCACCACCACTGGTCACATTGGCGACTAACCGCGGCAGCGGACTTACGACTTCGACAAGAGTCACTTCGGGCACTTCTTCCTCTGCTGCTGCTGCTGCAACGGCAACGGCGGTGGCGGTGGCGATAGCGAAGCCTGGGCTTCGTTCGTTTCGCGCGCTGACTTCGCGCTTGGTCTCACATCGGGTACAACGGTGGCGGCAGCGCGAACTTGGGCGAACGAGCTGAGAGTTTAGTTCAGTAGTGGCGGCTGCGGCAGCACCTGGAGGCATTGCCGACAAACACTTCATCGAGCGGCGGACAGGCAGACCAGCAGACGGCCGGACAAAATGACGACGACAACAACAACAACAACAATAACAACAACAACAGCAGCAAAAACAACAATAACAGCTACAGAGACGGCGACATCGAATCTGGCCGACAAATCTGGCCGAACGGTCAAACCATCATCTCGTGTATCTGCCGAACGCGAGTAAATCCTCCACACGCCACCACTGGAATCTACCACAACCGTTAGCCGACGGTATCGATGGGGAACCATTCCGACGTGCTCCAGCCAACCGGAGCTTAACGTCGAATGATCAGGCAGTCAGGCAGACAGACGTGAAGGAGCGAATGAAAAGAGGGCGTTCAGCTTATACCAGTGACGATATCAGCAGCTTCAGATGAGACTCTGTCTCGGGCTGGCTAGGGTTGGACTGATGCGGTTGGCAATGGCCATAACATCGGCGATATGACATCTAAATTTCTGTCACCAGCATTTTAAGTAGCTGCTACTGACAAGCCTGTGTAAACTGTGTGCGCGTGGCATTTAGCGTTACAATTTACACTTTTACCGACAGGATCCTTGTAGACATGTCAGGCCGTCTTACATAAGCAAGACTATGTTACTCGAATAAATTGCCATTGAATAAAAGTGTTCTTTAGGTTCTCTTCTTTCGATCATTTCTTCATGTCAAGAATCAAACAGTTCTGTGAAACACTTCTCAATCTGGTCGGTTTTTTTTTGTTTTTTATCTTTTGACTTGAGCTTCATTATTTTGTCTTGTGATGACGAAGATGCGCGGATGAGGTCGATGGATAAGTACACATGTATCCATCACATTCACATGCTTTTATGGTGAACACATATAAGAGCGTGAATAAGAACCAACATATGACACCATCACCCTGACCCTTGCTTCATCCATCGGATCATACTCGATTCTGAGAGAAAGAAAAATACAATCACACCACGTATATGGTAATTACTTTGAATTTGCGAGGAGCTGAAGTGCTCTAATGAAAAGTTCCCCAAGACGAAGAATCCTCATCTCTTAAATGCGTTGTATGATTGTTCTAGCCCATACAACAACGATTATTCAATGATGAGAAGGTTAGTAGGTGCTAGAGATCTATGAAGGACCTCGATGTAGCTGTCATATTCTCCTAAATTTGATCTTCATATTGCTGAAGTAGTGAGTTCAGCTGAGCTGATTTATAACACAATTTTCAGATTTTATTTATTGTTAATAAAGTTGTTTTTTATGTTGATTTTTAGTAAGAGTCTAGTTTTTCCAAGTATCCGTACTGCTCAGCCGTGTGGCGACCTTGTCTTAGGAAACATATCGCAGCGTTGAATAGAGTATAACACGTCAGATTCATTTATAGAGTAACTAAGTGTTGCAATATCTCTATAATAATATCATCGTTGGAAAATCATATAATAATTAGCGAAATACATGATTCTGCTGACGTACGGGTGCACAACAGGGGATAGTCGTAACAATAAAATACTATATATGCTCGGTTTTATATCATTTGCTTGATACCAGTGCTATTTTTTTCAGAGTTCTGGAACTATAGGCGACTTCTCCACCATTAACAATGGAGTCACAAGAAGTCAGATGAATTAATATCTATTGCCTCGAAAATGCATCGATCCATGAGATCCTGCATTAAGTCAATACACTTTTTGGCGTTTGATATTCCTGCCAGTAGTTCAAGGTGTGCATAGGAAAATTGTGAAAATGAGGTTTTCATAGCAGAGTCGTTGACAGCGACACAAATCGAAACCACCATTCATATTCGAGGCTTATCCAGAGCGTGTCGACAAATGTATAAAACACTCGGTACAGGTGTACTGTGTTCAACTTGGATTCTTGTCACGCGTGCATATGGCCGACTTGAGTAATATTATATAGTCAATATTTTTAAGTGTTTCTCGTTTTCGCTGTGATCGACAAAGTGACGAGAGTGCCACACTGTGGCGCGGTGGACAGAGAATGGCGCTGAACTCTACAGGTATACAAAAAGAAACTGTAGATTAGCAGACAGTCTCCTCCACACCGATCTCTCTCCACTCGAGCGTTCATTTCATTAAACCTGGTAGGATCTCGCTTGACATTGGACGACGCTACAATCATCAACGTCATCATAAATTGCAAACACCACCATTACCTTCTTCTAAGGATTCAACAAAAATGCGTCCATATCATTTCGAAATGGTTCGGCTCACTCGATTGCAGCGTTACACAATTTTTGGATGCATCCGTTGCGAGTTGTCAACCTCGAAAACAATGTATATTTCTATGAATAGGAAGCATGAACGGTCAATATAACTCTTTGAACAGGACAGAACCTTGGACAAGATTGCAGGGTGCTACCCTTATGCTGTTATCACAAATAGGCGAAATGTGCGTGCCTACTAAAATCCATTAGCAATCGATTTTATAATATTTAGAAAAGTATTAGCCACGGCAAGGTCGAACTTCTTCCGCGGTTGATCCTTCTTCTTTGGCTTTTATAACGGATTTATTTTGTCTACCTTACGTAGCTAGTCCCCTGGGGTGATGCGTTGAAATTTTTTGCATTAAATATTATATCATGAAATGAACAAGGTAATTATTAGAATTTAACACCAGAGTCGCTCGATCATGTATATTGATCTAATAACATTTGATAAAGTAATGATCTAACGATCTTTTTACTATCTAACGAAAGTCACAGATATAGGAAGGTTGGATACAAGATGGTGCGAGCTACTGATTAACAAAATATAAATCGAATCAAAGAGGCAGAACAGGTTTGCCAGGTTCAGTAACAGAACCAGACAGATGTTGTCATATGCCGTCCGTATGTCGGCCGATATAAAACCATCGGTCCCAATTTCTGCCATTAGAAGATGGCCTTAGTCTGTTTAGCTTCCGTGGTAAACGACTAAATAAAGAAGATGACGAGAGAATCGCTTGATGGATCATCTTCAGATTAATAGAAATCACTAATCCTAATCAGCCACCATACTACATCATACATTTGTACGAAGAACGCAAAAAACAGTGCGGCAGTGAAGTCTACAGCATTTTATTCCGAAAACTACTTGATAGTTAAGTGTACAAGGATAAGTGTCCTTTAATGAAGTATTAATAAAGCAAATAATTTACCTTCCCACCGGCCTTCCTCGTGATAATTGTATGTCGTGTCATTCTCATAGCCTGTGTTATTGTAAAAAAAAGCATCCTTCAGCCCAGAACCAAGCGATTCGTGCATCCCAGTTACCGCCACCGTTATAAAATGGTATCGGGTCATACATTAGCTCGCTACTAGCATCCCTAGGACAGGACTTAGTCTGCAGATTCCCAAAGTATTTTGCATTAGGTGAAGGGTATTGTGCGGATAGGTTCGTTCTACATCAACTTCCGCCCAATGTCTACATTTGTGTTTCAGTAAACAAAGACACGACGCCGTATATTTATATCATCGTTTCGAACATCTCGCGGTGTTTGAGCAGCTATTAAAATCCCATCAATTTTTGTTCTCAATGCGGGGCGAGGACAGAGGTATCGAGATTGAAGATACGACACGAATATTTCATATCAACGAGTTGAATTAAAGTATGTCGAAAGGCCAAAATACACAAAGAGGTCTTCTGAATTTTTGGCTTTAAATTGAAAGATGAAAAATAAAGATCGTGGCATTCACATTTGAAGAAGCGAGGCTGCTCACAGAGGTATGCAGATTATGTCGGAAGCCAAGACAGATCGATCTGGAGCACCTGAAACACGAATGAATGGAGATGCTTGTGTACGTCAAAATATGTATTATTTCGATGGTATTGTACCACCATTGTGTCGGCATTGGCAGGAGTCTCCCACTTTTTCTCTTTCATAAATTATTTCGTGCTTGACTTATTGTTGTTGCTGTCGTGAAGAGCTAAAAAAAAGGGGTTTTTTTTCTGCATCACTCTCAGCAGTCCTTTCTGACTACAGCCCTGGGTACTTCCATTTTTGATATTGTGTCAAAGATCAGTGAGCGAAGGGGGGGCGGGCTCGATATGAGCTAATTAGAAGGCTTTTTGATGAATAATTGGGATATCTGTAAATTATTGCTATCTTCGAATTTTTAAAGGGTTAGTTATGTGTCCGGGCCTTTTCCAACTGACCCATATGTTGGTAAGGCAATTTAAACGCCATCCTAACATCCATGAGATTCTGGAGATCGATACCAAATTGTTTTTTCTATTTGTGTTTCCCAAGGCGACCGCACCCAAGAGGTACAGGCTAGCTAACGGATTTCAATATGTTTTGGAAAATAAATTTCAAAATATTTTCGTTGTTACCACGGACGTCTTCGCTTGCAGTTCTAGACACGTCCCTACATATCTGCCTTTAGCTGTTATAGCTAACTTAGCGAGCATCCGTGAAAATAAGAACACTGTTATTTTGGAAATTCGTCCAGAGAGCGCTCTAGGCAATGTAAAACGGGTTGTCTCGCAGATTGACACAAATAGCGCTAGTAAGAATAGCCAAGCACTTTTCTTAATTTTTGCATTTCTATTTTTTGCTAATATAAAAATATTTTTGACCGTGTAAACGCGGATGATCGTATAATACCACAAGATACATTTCTGGTACTGCACAAAGCATACAATGAATATTTATGTTCGCAACTCGTGCCTCTGGTGCGCGCCTCATATATATATATATATATATATATATATATATATATAGTTGTGTGTCTCTGTGAATACGTCTTCAACGTCAGTTCAACTGGTTGGTTAATTCTTATTAAATAGTGTTTGAGTTTAATTTTATCAGCGTCAAATGTGAAGTTAAAAATCTCAGAAGATATAGCTGAATGTGTGGACATCTAGTCTCACGGTCATGCATTGTGTCTAATTCGAGTCGTTATTATGGCTTCGACTGCATTGATCTCAGTCCATCAGATTCCTGCTTAAAGCAGGCGCAAGAACGAAGTGGACTCAGAAATTTCTGGAGCATTTCAGACTTCGCTCTTTCTGCAAGGAGAAAGCGTTTTCATGGGAAAGTTGTTACCTTATTAGATCCTAGACGAGCTGCCCGAAGCAGTTAAGCGCATTTAACTTTATCCCTCCGCTATCTATAATAGCTTTGTTGCGAATCACTAGGAAGCGTTTCAGAATGTTCTCGATTAACAGCCGACCAAACAATCATTTAACCGAAGTACTCCCTCGTTGTTACACATGCTCGTACTCCAGTTCTTTATAGAGATAAAATAAGCAAAAGGAACTTGAGAGATAACAACGATACGCCACAGGGGTTATTCAGTTATTCCACTCACGTTACTAACAAATGAAAGTATTTTTGTTAGTTTGTATTGGGAACTTTGTGATATAATCAGCCTCGGCATGCAGGCACTATTCGTACGCCTACGGGCGTTTTCATATGAAAATGAATGTTCTTCGTGGTCGTCTATGGTGGCATTATGATGAGCACCTTTCATAGCAACTACCACCACCCTGGCCTCACGAAATCGTTTTTGTTCTTATTTATTTTTCGTCAAATTTTTTATTTTACACAATGAAATGTATAAACGAATGGGCTAACGGCATAAAACACATTGTGCATTCCTCTGCAAGTTCCTCTGCAAACGAAATAGTCTTTTATAAATATAAAGCAAAAAAGAGAAAGAGAGAGATCGTTATCACTTGACGTTCTCTGATTTGTCTCCATGACGATATAGGCGGTGTCGTCGGTAGGACCTAGAGACACTGCTTAGATAAATAGACCGGAGGAGTAGGTTCAAATCCTGCCATCGCCCATAGAGGTGTCAATTGTTTCCGTGTACGTAATGTACGTGTTAATGCACGCCATACGGACACGTACGGAGAAGTCGTTTCTAAGGGGAGAAAAGCTGGAGACCAGCATCAAACAAAAATACTCTAAAGACCTTCTGTGAACGTGTGGTGAAGCTGAATGTCTGTATTGAAATCATGAAGGAAGGTAACTTTAAAGGTAATAGACAATGATACAAATCATTAGCTCGAATTTGACAGAGCGTGCAGCATCCCAGGCTGATCCAGTAAAAGTACGACCCATTTGTTATCATTCGTCAACTATTCGCGATCGATGAGCCTAAGGATTTAACGAACGTGTTTAGTGCCAGAATTACTATTTTATTAAAATTACTTTATGGTTTTCCAAAACTACTTTATTTATTTCCGTACATCTTTTATTTATGGAAACACAGAAGAAAAGCCCAAGCATTATAAAATTGCAGCTCCTTTAACAAACCAATAAAGTTTTACCTTTTCCTTTACTCTGTGCGTCGCATTGTAATTAACATGGCCGTTTAGCCTTGGTCAAGACATGTAACTTTGTTGTATTGACTTTTCCCTAAATATAACTAAGCGCCAACCATCTAATGTATAGCTCTTCATAGACCACAATGATTTGAACTACAATATATTGTTTAGGTAGTAATACATATGTATGTGGCATATAATGCCGTTCAAGGCTTTTCTTCTCTATTCATCCTTTCAAACTTTTCTTTTCGTTCAGCTCTCCCCCCTACAATGCTTATGTCCTGTCCTCAACAACTGATCAACCGTCGAGGCGGCCGCTGCCTGATGGCAGCAGCAGCAGCAGCAGCTGCAGATTTCAACGAACCTTACATACCTACACGGCTGCTCGTGCCGTTATTTCGTCTCGCGGCATCTCAGTTCTTGTTGATCTGCACCATTCACTGCTGCTGCTGCTGCCAGTGGCGCGGTGTCTGCCAGCCAGCCACTGTGTGTGTTCAACCCAGTGATCCGTTTTCCGCCACTCTGGCCAAGCAACACGGGGGAGCTTTGTCTTGAACGTCACCGTTGCCTGCATCTCCCCTCTTTGTTCCAACTGCACACACACATACACACAAACACCGCACAGATAGACAGCCAGCCAGACAGCTAGACGGACACACTAAATATATGTTCTATTGATAGATAGATAGAGAAACTCCAGGTGTTGCTCATATCAGAAGTAACGAATATTCCAAATCGTTCGCCCGATATTGTTGTCATTGTGTCCCCCGATTAAAAAACGTCTTTCTAAATACGATAGCGAGAAGAGCGATGTTGAAATTATTTTGTTGCGCTTGACTTTTATTGAATTATCTTTTGAATCACGCGGTCTAATGGAGGAACAACACAGTCGGCTGAGATTGTTCGAACAGGTCTTATTGACGCCTTCAAAAAATTTAACTGCATCATCTTCGTACCTCACACATTTGACTGTGTTAAATGTCACTGGTTTCACTGAATACACAAAGCCAACAAACATAGTCATTCCTAATGGGAGCTAAGCTTATTAACTATATGATGATTTATATATTCGAAAAAGGTATTCGGTACTGTTTCTTTGAGATGATTTTCACTCCTTAAACATTTAACGTCTACGCGATTGCTTTTTGCATTGCTTCGTAATACGGACCCCTTTAAATGCAAATGTGAAACGGTGGGGATCGAACCTGTGCGCGGGTTGACGTGACGGGATGACAAAACGCCTCTACCTGCTGCTAAAACCATCCACCAAATAGTGGTAATCAGAAGGAGCAAGGTCGACGGATATGCGGAGGCTGCTCAGGGAGTTATGAATTTCCAACCTTTGAATCCAGCCTAAGTCATGAATTTTTTAAGCTGGTCGAACTCGCCTAAGTGAGGTGAGAAGCATCAATCCTCCTGTTGAAGAGTTGTGGACTTGTTTAACCAGTTATTTTTTAATTCGATCAAGTTGTGTTCAGTGAAGGGCCGTGTTGGTCTTCTCTCCTTGTTTCAGAGGGTCCAAGTGAATAGATCCTCGAATATTCTACCAACAACATAGCCCAGCGGAGCCCACCCACAGACTTGTTTTGTTCCTGGCCGGTGTTCTTGAATGGTAATTGTTGGCGTTTCGTGAATCTTGTCACGGGAGATGTAATCCAGTGAAGTCCTCCCCTCATTGGTGTTAACTCATTCAGACCCTCCTAGGGTGACATTTCAAAACGTTTCCGAGGTATTTATTGTTCTCGAAACCCCTTAACAAAACATGACGGAACGTGCAGTCTTTCACGATTCATTTCGAAGCAGTTTGTGAGGCGAAATAAAACGATTTTCCCGGGTGAAACCAACTGTGTTCAGTGTGGTCTCGTTTGTGTATTGACAATCTCCTCGTTAAACTAATCTTTCCTGGTAGCGCACTGCGGGCGCGCTGTCGTAAAGATATAAGACAAAAAGCTCACACATTTCCGAACAACCCAATATATGCAAGTTATTCGTACATGATATTCATATATTGAATCAAAGGAGACGAGCATATTGGTTTTCGACATTCGACCGGCAGGGACAATTCTGTTTCTGGGCTAAAGCTCACAATCATATTGTTTTTTATGCAATCGAACCATAGATATCTTCATTTCATTCGACAATTTAAACGTCATTTAGGACTTGAGGAACAAGTCGTCCATGGCTGTTTCGCATTATTCCAGAAACCAGCATAGCGAAATATAATACGGTAGTTTTACATGAACAAAATGTTTCCGTTAGGTAGTAGTCATATCTGAGCTGCTATGATCATTGCAACAAGGAAAGATCAAGTCTAGTTGTGAATTTCGACCATCCTGTCATCTGCTACCACAATATACACAATCAAACATAAAATACATTACATTACATACTACAGAAGAAACAATATATAGAGGCAAAGAACAGCTCGTTTGCGTTCGTTCGTTCGGTGTCGCTGTCACCGCAACCGCAACAGCAGCAGCAGCAGCAGCAATAAGAGCACCACCTGCTATCCCGTTCTGTTGTTCTTCGTTAACCTCTGCTGTTTATTGCTATCGTTGTTGACAGTTTAGTTATCATTCACCTTGTGACGAAAGGATTGAGATCCTTCGTCAGCCGTCTCGGTTGGCTGGACTTCACTCTCCATCATTGGCTCTTTGGGTTAGTAGGATACATTTTTCTTTTTAGCCTGATTCTGCTCCCCTCTTGTTCTTTCTCTTCGTAATCTGAATCTGTCTTCTAAGCGAACTGTATATTTCACTATTGGTAGGCGGCAAAAGTATGTATCTATATGTCAGCAACTTTTCGGTCACCTTTTTCAGCTTTCAGCAACGAAAAACGACTCGCATATGTAGGTGCAATCATCGATTGTGCAACACTCCACCCCACGTTATTATTATTATTATTATTATTATTATTATTATTATTATTATTATTATTATTATTATTATTATTATCTAGTCTAGTATTATTATTATTATTATTATTATAGTATGCACCTTTCGGCAGCTCTAGCAGTTGTCAGCTGATGTGAGAAGAGCGGCTACGCGGACGTTATTTCGTCGTCATTATCTCCATCATCATCATCGTCATTAATGTTATTATTATATCACTATCGCAGATGAATTTATGCTGCTTTCAGCCAAATCGTCGTAGTAGTCGTAGTAGTACTTGTGGTGGTAGCGGTGGTAGTAGCATTGATGCCAGTGGCCAATGCGTCGCTAATGCGTCGACGACCGAGCGGTCAATTGTCTCCTTCATAGCGATAGTAGTGGCATGGCCACCAAATAAGTTCCTTGCTTCGTTCTTTCCTTCTTGCGATTCGTGTCTGTCGTCGTGTCGTCTGTCATTCGTCCACTCGGTGTAGTTGTCATCATCGTCTCATTTGGCCCCTTCGTGGCTATTTCTTCAGCTTCACCAGCTGCTGCTGCTGCTGCTGCGATCATCGTCGATATATCGTCGTAGTCATAGTCGGAGGAATACGACTCATGGTTCTGTTGCTGCTCCCACCTCTACCACTAATACGAATGCTCCTATCACTCGCGGCCACAGCACTCTCCGACGATAGTGAACAGGCATCAGCAGCTGTGGCAGCAAAAGCAATGGCAACACAAATAGCAATAGAACCAGAGTCTGTCCGACGACCACTATGATAAAATGCGAAGGCGGTAACCTAGAGGTGTCTCTCACAGAGAAGAAGACGAAGCCGCCCCCGCCACCCTCGGCCCGTGGGGAATCCAGGAGCTAGAATCATCGCGTTTCTGCCCCAGCTTCTGCACCGGTGCCACCGGCGCAACGGTATTGGCGGAACCGTACCGCTATTCTCACCGGCAGCAACGCCGGTGCCACTGCTGCTTTTACCGGTGCCGGTGCTCGCCGCAGTGAGATACGAAACGCGCATGAGGATGAGTTGCTTCTGCTGCTGCTGCTGCGACGGCAGCGTCACCGGTCCAGAAGACTTGGATGCCTATGGGAGGTGTTCCCTCGCCCAGCTGGCAAGGGAAGATACAATGGTGTCTTAAAAGACGTTAAGGTCCCGTTACGCGGAGTCAGAACTCCGGGAGTTGGACAAACCCCCAGGCGTGTGCAGGTGTGTAGCTGTAGTAGGGGGTATCAGCAGTAGAAGAACGAGCAACCCGGCGAGCAACTTGACAACGATCACTGTTCGATCGACTGTTGTCGACGACGGCAGAAGGCCAGAAGTAAACTGAGCAGTTGGTGACTAACAAAACTACGTGGCTGACAGCAACAACAACAAAATACACGTGCGTTAACGGAAACAGCGCGCATCTTGTTCAGTAATAAGTGACTACATATCTGAAGGACTGAAATTTCCATTTTGTCCTAGAATTGCATGGGAATGAGACTTTAGTGCGTGACACTCATTACTGGCTGAATTGTGCATGAAGATATTACAGCCGAACCGACGGCACAGAGAAAGGTGCCAGTCTCATCTGTGCTAATTGGTGCTGTGTTTTAACACGTCGGACTTAACGTCGGTGAGGAGGTAACAAGTTCGTTCCGAAGTTACTCCACGTTACAGCAAAGGACCCCCCCACCACCACACAACGGATAACATGGTGCGTAAACACGTAGAATGCTGAAGAACTGATCATTCATTTCGAGGAATTTCATGTTGACTACGTCAAGTGCGATGTGTTTTGCACCTAATGGTGTGATCACCCAAAACAAATAGTCCTCTGTTTTTAAGAACTTTCTAAAAGCACACTCATTGACAGGCGTCCCTTGCTTTATTGTAAATATCATTTGCATTGGCCAGCAATAAATACAGCCGCCTTAGTATTCTACCAACTTGGCATAGAGCAAATACGAGCTGTAAATGAAGGCATAATAATAATAATAATATTTACGCTCAGTACTAAATGCCATAGTAGACACTATAGTGCACAGTTCGAAGAGAAGTACTATTGGATCCGCAAGCGCCTTTCAATATACTCAACTATAGAGTAAAAGATGATTAATCGATCTTAAAACGAAATAGAAAGTCAATAGAAGAGTAATCTTCATTTCTATTATTCGTGCGCATCAAAAAATTTATGTCTGGCCAGGCCCTCGCAAGTATCGCTTTATTGTTAAACACCTTCTACAATGATCACATTGACGCCACTCCAAAGCGACAAAATTACGCATTCTTAACTTATTTATTTATTTATATATTTATTTATTGGGCCGCAGGTCTTGTCGTTGTCATTTTGGTATGTAAATCAGTATAGACTTCATTGCTGGTAACCTTTGTAATTCAAATGGTTGAATAATGGCCAATATAAATCTATTCCTCACTCGAGAAGAAGAGAGTTGTTGAAATTTAGATTGCGAAAAATAATCATGAGGTCTTTGATCTCCCCGCGGTAGCAGCAGCAGCAACAGTGTCAGTAGGCAGCTAAGTAATGCTGTCGCGTTCTATATCACTAGTTGTTATAGTTGACAGTTAACAAATGAAATGAGAAAGACAAGAGTAGAAACGAAGAACGCTCATTTGACGATGGCAGACAGAGACCATTAAATAATATATATATCTCTTTCCTTCATGTGAAATCCTCCCCCATCACATACGCAACTGAGTAAATCGTGAATTCTCTCATGAGACGACTGATGACCGCCATGCAAAGCGTAGTCAGATCGCCACCAGGTCCTGCAATTTTACGACCGTAGCAAAATCTAAAAAATAGCAAGGGCATGCTTTAATTGTCTTGGTCGATGATATTCTAGCAAAAAAAAAACACGGAAACACTACGAGGGTTCTCTAGGCTCTATTTTTGGTGAGAACACATCCTTTGCATGGAGCGTTGTCGTTACGCGATGTTTTTTGAACGAGTAAATATAATGATAGATTATGTTTTGAAGAACTCGATCGTTGGGACCCGTGGGCGTTTCTCGTGAGTTAACCCCTGATCCAGTGAGCCAAGTATTATATGTGCCTCATCTTCGAAGGTTCCAATTCGGTCTCTTCTATTGTTTGTAGGCCTTATTAAGATTAAATCAACCTTAATTTGTTGATATATCAGCTCTGGTGTCTCGCATCAAACACATGTCAGAATGATCATCACTGTCAATTCGTACATAGTTTAACAAAGAAGGAGCTTACGGAAATATGTAATATAAATCGTTTGTACTTGATAGCTTCAATGATCTGCGTTTCAAGGGAGGAGGCTCAACAGAACGGCTGTAATCTTACTAGAAGGACACAAATCTTTAGCTCGGAGGTTCGATTCGGCCAGTGGTGACAGCTATACCTTTACAAATTTAATTATAAGTTATGTATCTAACTATAAAAAATATGGGTGATCAGAGGATCACATCTTAGTCCATACTAATTTAATAGCTGTTATTAGAATGATTGTGTCTTCGTCGCAGTGGACAATAGAAACCCCCTTTGGTTATATTTTGAAAGCAGCAACGGGCTAAAATGAAAAAAAGAAAAACGGTCCGTACTGATGATCATTTTCACACAGAATCAGAACCAAAATCCCGACGAGTACTACTCGCTGTCAGTAGCCGTGGGAAATGCATAGGGTTGTATCTACTAACATTTGAGGGTTGCCTCTTAAAGTAGAAACTTTTTTATCAAGCACCCGATAGAGAAGATACTGCCTGACGTTACACCGAGCCGGCACTCTGTTTCTCTCAATCAACCGCAGCCTCAGCTGTAGTAGGAAGAGTACATAATTTAGTTTTCGTTATTCTGGCGTTAATTTTGGGCAGTGCATATCAACATGAGTTTTAAGTAAGTCAAGGTATTTCTCACGGCTCAGTAACCGCTTTATTTGCAACGACGAGATGGTCCCTTTGATTTCTCCAGCAGGGCGTGTGACTTTCAGAAACGAACAGAGAGAAAGAAGCCCTATCCTTTAGCCTGATCCCGGCAACAATTGGCTTTTCGAATTGATCAAATTAATTTATTGCATTTAATCAAATCAAATCATTGCTATTAGCGCACTGTATTGCATTGGAACTACTCCACGGCCGGTGCATATGAAAGCACGTATCCCAGTGCAATGAAAGGCGGTACAGGGCGGGTAATAATACCTCACGTCTATGCACGTGTGCTGTAATGAAGAGCATCAGGCCAACAATAAACCCATGATGATATTATACTTCCAATAAACCTTTACCTTATTCCTGAGTGGATCTCAGAGTCGACGCTCTCTGATGTCACTCAGGATGAAGAAGGCATTATGTCACCACGGTTCGGGTGTCAGAATCATTTTGTAACCTAACAACAGCAACAACAACAACAGCAACACGTTTCAGGTGTACTAGCATAACGACCATCTATACAGTTAGTGGTGTCTTTAGATATGAGCTATACAATCGTAGTCAGCCTGACGACATTTCTAATACTCACGTGTTTTAGCGTGAACCGATACAATATGTGCTTGTTCACGATTAATAATTGTCTGTCATACGTGCTTTCTAAGACTGCAGTTATCCATGCATTATTCGACGTGGCGTCCAAGACTATGGATTATTATCGTTAAAGACTACGGACACAATCAGCGTCAAGTATATGAAGAATCTCAACCTGTTATCATTTTAACAACAACTACCACTCGACGCCGACTTTTGAAGTGATGATTGATACCCATAAAACAGTGGAATAATTTGGAAGGAGATGGTGTGAAATCAAAACCAAGGCAATGATGTCTCTCTCCGAACGAGGTGGAACGTTATTCCAACGAGGAACAATTATCTTTTATTAAGTATCGCTCCCTGTCAGTTACCTCTCGCCCCAGCTGGCGCGCTCTGTTAATTTCCTAAAGTGTCCATAACTTCACACTGATGTATACATTACATTGAACACGAGGTCCTGTTCATTCAGTCAATCGAATGACGATCCATTGATGATGATCATCGTAATGACAGTGTTCACGTTACGATAACAAGTATGAACAACAACAATTTCTGCTAACACCATTTTATGGGAACTGTGGTGAGTCTCGAATATCATGAAACCACTTTCAATTGGCATCTGACACTGAATGACGATTGTAAGATTAAACAAGGTCTAATTATTATTATACAAACGAAACGAAATCGTAAGAAGACCATGGGATGTTTTGTTCTATCGTTTGTGATATTGTCCCCCAGAGATGAACCTTGATTCTGTGTCGCTGTACCGACGATAAACTATCTGTTCAAATTTCTTGCTATCACCAAGCTCGCATGGATTCATAACAACTATAGACTTAGTTAATTAGGTACATTTCGTACGTCAATTATTTGTTCTACTTTCTCCAATTGAAAAACTGCATGCGCGAATCCGAGAATATCCGCGAGGCCATTAAGCATTAAACGTCATTCATTCATTCATTTATATCATTATTATGTATCTTGCTTCACAATGAATGGATAGCCCTTGTTAGTCATGTGATACATTTCCTCTCCATTATTCACTTAAATTCAGTTATCTATTGAATAACCATCATAAAATGCAGTCATTATATGACAGCAGCCCGTTAAAAATCAGGTAACGCTTGAGAAATTCGTGTCTCGGCAATATCATATTTTGGCGCTCACATTTCATAATAAGCTTGAAATATGAACAAGAAACCTAAACATTTAAAAGTTACAAGTTACACGTTCTGCAGTACTTTTGGCCTAGGTCAGGTGGAGAGGAAGTTCCCTGAAAGCTGCCAGGAAGCGCCAGAACAAAAACATGATTTGCTGCCCTTTCTTCTATTATATATATACATTGTATAGCAGTAATTAAAAGCATCATGGGTTCTTACATACCTGTCAACATCCTTTTAGACATTAATATGGATTTGATAGATGTATCATAGCGGCTGGTGACGGTTGATGCAGCTGGTATTGTTTTCAACTGTGGCTCATGCTTCAGCTGCATATATAGCCCTTTGCTGAGCGCCATTGTTCCTGACCTCGTCGATTACGGGGACTACTTTTCTTACCGGGTAAAACGGCCGCCTTCTCCCTTTACTCGTTGTCATAAACAGCAGCAGCAGCAACGGCAGCAGCAACAAGAACAACAACCACTTTCGTTTGGTCCACAATCTTTTTCTCATCCTTTGCCGTGTGGATTGCCCGACACCAAAGTAGTGGTTGTTATTGTTGTTGAAGTAGTAGTTGTAGTAGCGGTAGTTGTTGTCGGCGGTAAGTAATGTTTCACTCAGCCACAGTCAGAGTCAGCTGAGGTGAACTGAAGTAGCCGCTCGCTCTATGCCTCACTTCGTTTATCTCGTCTTCTCTTCGTGACGACTCCACCTCGCCGCCGCCGCCGACGGCAGATCGCTCGCGCTCTTCAGTTTTCAGTGGTGTCCTCGACCAAGTGACGGCAACAGCTTGGCGCGCGCCGCTGCTTGAATCGACTGACGGACTGACTACTACTACTACTACTACGACAACGACTACTGTTGCGAGTTTCTAGCACCGACTCACTGAACGGATGGACGATAGACACAGTCCGTCATGACCCGATATCATCATTATCATCACCGTGATTTTCATCATCGCCACAACAACCATCGTTCTACGCATCGCTCTTGCGGCTTTGGAAATAGAAGAGATGAAACAGAAGCTGCAACGCTCGCCTGCCGACGAAGCTCAGCTCACCAATGGGACTATTGCCACAAACACCAGCAACAACAACAAAGCCGCCACTACATACCACGATTACTGAGGCAGCTGTTGATGCTGCGGCTGTGTCAGGCGGACAGCACGAGCAAGCCGTTCCGAGAACTGAAAAATCTCTGCCAAAGAGAGCGAAATGGAAGTCCTGGATCATGAGGAAGTGATGAACGGAGATAGAGAGAGAATCCAACGGACCATTCAACGACATTCAACGGCCACTCATACTATGGGTCTGCCGTAGCGAGTGCCGTCCCCCAACATTTTATAATAACGTAGTATTGACGTTAGCAGAGAGTAGATAATAAATAGTAGTAGCAAGTGAGACGAGCTCGCTCTGCATTCATATACTTTTGTTTATTACTTTCAGCAAATAAGCGCGTCTAAACTAGAATAGTGAACTGCAGTGAAATTCACTCGGTTGGGCTCGGGTGACCGCGCATTTTTGATGCTCTATTGCTGTTAACCAGCACCTTTATAGATAAGCCATCATTATGGTTCACGATTTTAACTTTAAGTTAACCTCACAGTTTTCGCTCCAAGTGAAATTTATTATACGGTAAATCTAGCTGGTCGAACTGGTCCTTGTAGAGCTATTATGAGATACGAGTGTCCACTTTAGTTATTCAAGGTAAAACCCAGTAGTGTTTTATCCTTAACGAATCACAATGTCCTGCACTAGTAACTGATCTATTTACAGCCTCGTAAACTCTACTTTTACTCATTATAGAACCTCAATTAGAAGATCTCCAAACAAGCAATTCAAGTCGAATTTGCATAATGGCTATAGCATTGTTCACACGTTGATGCTGTTATGCGTGTCTTGCGTGTATTTTACACATTTTAATTTTAGGTGAGTGAGTGACCACTCCCCATATAATAATAATAATGCTGTTCTTGCTGACATTGTTATGTTGATTGAGAAATATCCTTTCGGCTTCTGAAAATGCGAAAGTAATCTATGGGTTGCTGTCATTCAGCCATCATCATCATCATGCTTCCCGTTGAAACTAGTGCAGAGGATAACATCTCTAAGTGAAGCTTTGAATCGTTGGGAGATTTCGTAGATTGCTGTACTAAGTGAGAGATGAACAAGGCTCAATAGAAGAAGACAGTGTAAACAGTCGATCGTCAACATGCAGTGTCTTGTTAATCTTTATCTCTATCACTGTCATCATAACAATGTGTGAGTGAGATGTTCTCCACTTCGAAGAAGAAGCCTGTTTTCTTAGCTTGAGCTGGATTAAGTTTCATGTGCCACCACTTCTGTCGCTGGCGCCACCAATCATCAATTTCTATATTCTGCTGCTCAGTGTGGGTTTTTATTCTTTATAATACCTCTCTATAGTTATATCTTGGTAACATCTTTACCACTACGGCTACCAGTTGTACTAGTAGTAGTAGTAGTAGTAGTATATTATCAACGGCGGCGAGAAAAACTTGTCTAGTTCATTTCTGCTCGAAGTGCACAACAAAGTGATGCTTCGTCTGAGTGGTCTGAATCCTTCTATTAGAAGAGCTTCAGTGAAGCACCCCTACTCATGGACACACGTTGAGTGAAGACTCCCACAAACATCTACACGGGCAGACAGACAGCGACATATCAGTGATCAGAGAGGCCAGGTGGACAATATGAATTGCGAGTTCTTATCAGATAGCAGCTTCTGGGCAAACACATGATAAATAACAACGCACGATGATCATCTGCCTCGTCGGTGTGCGTTGAGTCTGGCGATAATACTACTTTAGGATGCTCGACACTTCGTTAGTTTGTCGATTGACGAATCTCTCTATACAACTATCTTCCACCCCAAGAAGATAACGATAAACGGAACAACTAGAATAGGTTTCGTCATTAGCGACACGTCCCCTGTCTGCCCGCCCGCTGTGTCACCTAAGCAAGCAATGAAGACGCGCAATAGGAGTTCGCAATTCGACCCAGTGGCCCCATTGATGGCGACGTGATACACGAACGACAATTGGAAGAAGTTTGTTGGATCGAAGTTCGTTGCGAGGTTAAATCAACGGCGCCCAGTTTCTCCTCTATTTGAGTCAATTCCTCGATGAGGCAGAAACACATATGTGGGCTCTTGTAGCAGTCCACATGGTGTCGTGCAAGCCGGTGAAATAGCGCGGGATTGAGAATATTGATTATCTTCGTTCGTTGGAACACATAACATTTGGCATTAACTAACTACGACTGCGTTAATACGCTTAGGGACATTATATAATATACAATCATTTGATTGTATTATATCACGCGTTGTTGGCGATACAGAGATTTTAGCAAACGACACTTGCACATCTCTCCCATTGTTCTAATGCTCGAACAATGCTAGAGAAACACCAAGGTATTTCTGTCTCCGTTTGGAACCAGAAAGTTCTAAGTTAGCAGGTGAGCTATAATGATAGAATAGTTGTCGCTGTCAGTTCAATAATAATTATAATGATGATGATGAGAGGCATGAGCCATGTACAGAGGAGATGGATCGAGCTGGTGGAGAGTGCTCATACAGTGTCAAACACAAATGACGATGTCTAGCGTATGCGATGGCCAACTGAAGCCTATTGCTTGATTCGTGACGGTTCGCTGTTGCTACCAGTCTTACATCAGGTAGTGTACCTGATGAGCTTCTCCTTGTACGGCCCGAAGACAGCAGGGACATGGCGAGCTATCCGTCCTATGGAGTCGATTGCTCCAGCGATTCTTGATGAAGTTCGGGTCAGTCAGTCAGTAAGTCAGCCAACTGCTTATCATGCCATTTGTTTGCTCAACACAACATCAACGTCACTAGCGACAACGACAACAATACAACAATCATAAGAACAGCACGAGCGGTACTTATACAAGTAGTAGATATTAGTAGCTTTTACTGGCACTGATAGAGAATGGAGGTAACTAACACGAACAGAACTGCTCTGCTGTTTCACTACAACCGACAACATCCCCGTCGACATTATTATCTCTTTATTTGTTTGTTTGCTTTGGTCACAGTACCTTGTGGGATAAAAATAAACACAACGACACACGCACGCATCGGGCGATTTGCGTCACTGTGCTATCAAAATCCACTTAGATGGCGTAATCGCGTCATCGCTAGCTTATACTGAATATTGGCCCAAGGGAGACTTGATGACTAACTAAGAAGCACCTATTGAGAGGCCAATCGGATGGCTTTCGTCAGTGGTCAGGAGCTGATTGTCGATACGAATCCAAACAATCGAACACCGAAATCAAGCTACTCGACTCGTGTTTCGTTAGTGTAACGACAATGCCATTCACTGGCGTGTTATTATCGTCGTCATCACCCGGGCTAACAATAACAACAACAACATGATGAAACTGATGATTGAACGAGTGAATGTGTGAGTGATATAACATCGAAGTAGAACAACACAAAAAAACAGGAAGGTGCTGGCAGCAGAAAAATCGAAAAAGTTAGAGAATGAACAGACCATCCAAAGAGCTTCTACTCATAACTGACTACCCTGACTGACTGAGTGGACGCTTTTGCGAGATGTGCCGCTACACGTTGGTTAATTCGAGTTCGGGTCAGGTTGTCACTACGAACGACTATTTCAACTATTGTGTCAACAGTAGGTTATAGTTGGTACAGACAACACGGATCATAAAAACAACAGTGCTATTTAAATGTATATATGGGATTACTAAAATAATAATATAAAATGAAAACATCTCTGCGTGTGTCGCCTGATATTCCATCTTGCCTGCTCAATCGTCATGGTGATAATCACAACGTTCTTGGCCGCGTTTTGATCATAACCTGAGTATCATCGACTACAGCTTTCAAAATCGCTGTGGCTGTGGCGAATACTGCAGCGGAGGTGGTGGTGATCCCCTGGCAACAGACAACTGGGACAACGTGAAATCATCTTCTGGTTCTACAACGCACAACTACACACGCATATAGAAGAAACACCGACACAGACCTCTCTCTCTCCCTCTCAGATATGTGGACACGTTGGAGACACAGCATCCGAACTGTTACATACCAAACGTCATTGCAACTGATCGGTGGGCGAATCTGTAAGGACAATCTGCCCAATGGTAGATACCTTGTCGGGTGATTTGTTCCATCCTATGAACGGACGGACGGATGGACGGACAAACAGGTGGATTACCCAACTGTCGATTATAGCTACAGAGCAACGAACATTGCTTGTTTACCTGTGTCATGAGACAACGACACGGTGCTGATTGAGATATTTGAAGGGATATTGAGATGTGACGGGTGTCACTCCTGACCAGAAGTGAAATAGCCTGGTATTCATTACCGACCTATTTTAGACCCAGTAATTGCATCTACGGAGATGTAGTGTGGTAAATAGCAGCAGCAGCAGCAACAACCACAACCGTACACATATCATTAGACGTCTCGTAGGAGCATGAAACTCCATAGAACTGTTCGAAAATGCTGGGGCACTCTTTGCTGCCGCCACGCCAATACTGATCGACCACTGTCTTTTTCGTTTCTTAATTCAAAAGTTTTTCGCCGCGTTCTCCTCAACTTGCCTCATGAACTGTATACCTATAGTGTACTCAGCTACCCTGCACAAAGTGTGGCTGAATAACGTTCGAAGTGAACAAAAGTAGGGATTCTCGTTTAGAAAGAAACCCCGTTATACTGAAGATCATTCACGCAATATTTGTTTTGCTATATCGTTGTAGCACAGCGGATGTTCAGTATAAAAATGCGGATGCACAGCGGATGTTGTGCTTTTCTTTGGGTGTATAGATCTATAAAGGGCTTGTGGTGTACCATTTGTCTGTATTCACTTAAGTATTCCCCAGAAACGTTGTACGCCGCGGCAAAATGATGAGTATCCTATCTCTTCTATCCGATTCTAAATGAATGATAATTTGTTTGCTGTATTCGACTGTAGCGACTGAATAAAAATAGTGAGAGAGAGAGAGAGAGAGGAAAGGCAATCAAACGCGCATAACCATCAAGATCGTTGCTACTGTCGGTGGCAACGTCGACTTCGTTGTTCTGTTTGAAACAACGATGTGACAGCTCCGAGAAGCGTCGAAACGAATGACTCTACTTGACTAACCAATGACTTTTCTTCGGCATCACGATGGCAAGAACCTTTAGGATACCGGCGCAACGCCGATGGCCTGCTTCTGTGCGTAACACGTCAACCCATTGTTGGCGTTCGCACGCGGCGGGTACCGCACACTCGGTGGTGGCTGCACAGCTGTTCTGATGCTGTTCTACTGAAGTACGTACTTCATATTACTCGAATGGCGACCGGACGAACGGATCGTTGTCTTACAAGCGTTAGCGCCAATGCGACAGCGGCCGGAGACGATCGTTCCCGCCGTTGTCGGCTTAAGTCTACCAACTTTTAACTCATCAACTTAAGCTCACCAGAAGCGATTGCGCGCCAATGTGACGTTAGCGATAAACGGGGTTGGGGGTTTTAGAATGGGGGGTGGGTGGGTGGAGGTGGAGAGGTTAAGAATGTCATAGCCGTCGAAAAGATGAAGTGAGAAGACACAATATTGTTCATCGGTGTTCCTGCTACTGTTGCTGTTGCGCGCTACAAGTGCCACCACGAGCAGCAATGAGAGCCCACAAAGCTTCATAGAATAGCAGCACCTCGTTACGAGAAACGCGCCTTCTCCACCATCGTCCGCTAACCGAGTCGCAATCTCATGCGAGCACCGCCCACACAGTTGCTGCTGCTGCTGCTGCCGCTGCTGCCACTGTTCGTCAATTCCGCCGCTCGTCTCTTGGCCAATGGACGAAACGAGACGACCGTGTTTATCTATCTATCTATATCCACCGATCTATCGTGTGTCGTAACGGTCGGCCATTGGCGTTTTCGAAAAGTATCTGCACTGGAATGACTGAAATTGAGGCGCAGTTACTCTCGTCTAGTTCGTTCGGTGGCGGTGGCGGCGGCGGCGGCGGCGGTAGCAGCCAACAGAATCGTAGATGGTCGGCCCGTCTCGAAAATCTGGAAGGCGTCTGTTTTATGTGAAGACGAAAAAAGGCAACAACGACCACTAGATGTCCTATGTCTGATTTTGCTATCACTTCGGTCTACCGAATGACCGACTACACCAACTACAACAATAACATGGGTGGTCGCGATGCAAGAGCTTCGTATGCGTGGCTGACTAACTTACTGTCCGTCTCTCGGTCTGTCTTTTTGCCAGCTTTTGGGGAGGTCTGGATTGCTATATATATTATACAAGTTGAGAATGTTCGCTGAACGACAGAACTGATCCACTGGAACAGTTGTCTCCGAAAGCTAAGCAGAACGCTTTGCGGACTGTGCCACCGTCTTCAACGAGACCTGGACATCATATGTATATACATATGTATATCTGTCTGTCTGTCTGCTCTATGTCCTCCTGCTAAGTTTACCCTACACAGGTCAGTAGACCTCTACCAAACGATAAATGAACAGCAAAGGCAGACGCACTAATGCTAAAAGTAATAATCTATTGTACCATAGAGACTGGAGACTCTCTATGATATAACTTAATGTTGAGCTAAAAACGATCTCTGTAGTTTGTCGAGAAATATATTCAGAGAATGGCGTTATAATTGTTACTGCGTTGAGATCTGGCATTTATTACGATACGTAGTATATGTATACCGAGAATTTGGAGTCTTAGGGTCTACGGTTCGAATCCAGCAGGATGCACACGGTTCTTGAAGTAATACGAAAGTATTCCCTCAGTATAGCCCAGTTAGTAAAAACACCTCCAGAGTCAGAAATATTTAAAGAGTTAAATACACCAACTTGAGTTGGTACAAACAGAGCTGAGATGGCCCATTGAAACAATCAAGCCTAACATAAGAAGAAATAAAAGCAGAGTACAAAATATCAGTGATTGCGTCCTGCAGCAGGATGGGAATTAATCGCTGAGGAGATAAAGGCCGACAGCAACAATGCCTAATACGTATTACAACATGAACCAACTAGCCTATAAGCGTTTCAATAAACTGGACACGGGATATAAATTTGTCAACATTAAATAGCTGTGGCAAGCGACAAACACAAAATAGGTAACTTGTATTTAGGCCCAACCCCAGGATTATAATTATGGGCCACTTTCATTATACTTCCGAACGAATACCTGCCATCATCACAGGCTACATATATGTAGATACAAATTAAATTAATAATTGTTCTACGTGTATACATTAAGACACACAATAATAATAATATAAAATAAGATGATGAATAAAGCCACCCTATATACAGTATTACTACTACTACAACAACAACAACTATTACAGCACGATATACTCAATGAAAGCACAGTGACATGGTGAACGGTAGAAGTGATGCAGAGAAATGAATGAATCTCATTAAAATTAATGAGAACAGCAGCAGCAGCAACAACAACGACAAAATGCGGTTTGGTTTTTTTTTTCAATTGTAACAATTTCTCGTTTGTCTGTGATTCTGTTGTTGTTGTTGTCGCTGTTGTTGTGTTCATGTCTGGCGCATTTAGTGGCCGCGCACGCCGTAACGCCTCATGGCTGTGTTGGCGTGCGTTCAGCGTGCGCCCATCTCCACTTTGACGTCGCGTGGCCAAGCGTCATTATGCCGTCATATGCCTGAGTGAGGAGTGCGAGTGAGTGAAGTCGAAAAAACAACATCTCGTCTCGTATTCATCGTTTACTCCTCAACAATAATAATAATAATAACAACAGCACACAATAACCACAGTGGTAGCAGCAGCAGCAGCAGCAGAGACAGCGCATCATTCTGTTGCGGCAAAACACGCTCGCCACCAGAATGGCAACGCCTCAGACTGCCATGAACAAAGTGGTTATAAGTGCACTCTGCTGAAAGAGGTGTGAATTGATGCGGTCATTGTTAGAACCCCGCTAAATGGGAGAATTGTTCAACAAATGTTGCTCATTTTGTCATTTAAGCTTTACATTTCAAGTGTGAAACTTCGTGCAAACTAATTTCCCTTAGGAAAAAAAAGAACATCAAATGAACAAGAAGAATCTACAACACCGTACTAATACACCTACTTCATTATTATGGTATAGCTGGAGCAATAATTTGATATATCAACAGTAGTGGATAGCGTCTATAATGGCTACCGTCTGCTAATCTCTGAACTATGTCTCGCGCAGTGCCATACATTATGTCCAACTTCGGCAGTCCACTGATGACGTTGTTCTCTATTGTTATACTATAGCTGTCATACGGCTGTGACGAGAAGTTGACATATTGTGATAACGGGTATAATCATGAAGTTAACTTAATATTAAGCTGACTTTACTTCTAATTTTAACTGTGTATTCTAGTTGACAGTGGGATTAACTGTGAATTCAGACATTTCTCGTTCTAAAGTGGGATTTGTAAAAACAAAAGAGCTGTGTATGTGTATGCACGGTTCGGTTGAACTCGGCAATACTCATTTAGTCTACGATTCTGAATATGACAAGATAATATGAGCTAATGTATCATAGTAGCTTGATTGGAACGAGAGGATGAAATAGAACATAATTCGAATGAAGATTAAACATAGTGCTGCCGTCCAGGTTGTAATGGAATGAACACTTGACCATTAAATCATTCAGGCTCGTATAGCAATGTGCCTGACTGACCATGTGCCTCAAATTATATCAGACATTTACACAATAGATGAACCAGAGAAAAGAGAGACATTTCACTGTATATGTATCGATACGATTTATACAATGCATACCAAGACACCATTACTGATCACATATTTTTTGGACACGGAGATCATTGCAGAAAATCCTGAGGTGAATTTTTATCTTTCACTCTCTATTTTTTTTTTTTTCTTTGTTAATTTTCTTTAGTTTTATTATATTTCTTCTTTCTACAAAACTCATCTTGTCATATAATAATAATAATAATAATAATAACAAACACTTTATTCAAAGGTATAATATATAATTGCTACAAGTCTCGCTTATGTGCATTTTCAATTTTGGCACGTTGCGTGCCCGTGATGTGCGCGTGATAGTCTCCAGGGGAATAAATCATTTACACATTTTTTCGTGGCTATAAATTTTGGGAGTATATTCCTTCTGGATCTTGTCGTAGTTTCGACAATATCAAATATTTTTGCAGCCATCGTCGGTTGATTCAACATCATTTTTTGAAGCAAGGCTTTATCTAGGGCGTTAAGACGCTGGACGGCATCTACAATATTTATGTTCTCTTTGTCACATTTACATTTATATGCCACTCGGCTTATAAACTTTTTATACACTTTCGTTAAAAGATCCTGATCTTTCTTGAGACCTGGGTGCCAGACCGGCCCAGCATAGGTTATCACAGGTTCGACGTAGGTTCTGAACAGTAGTACGTATAGATTTGGATCGGCAATTGTGAACGTGCGCATTATCCAATTGCTTCGCTGACTAGCTTTAAGAGCAACGTCCACAGTATGTTCAGAGTATTTTAGACTAGTTGATGTGATTATACCTAGATCTCTAATAGATTTTTGTGGTTTAAGTTCTATGCTACCAATGGAGTACTTTTGTTTAGTATTTCCGTGTCCAAAATGCAGCACGGCGCATTTCTCGACCGAAAGCATGAGATCTAGCTGCCCTGCCCATTCATAAAAATCGTATAGTGCTTTTTGTAGCACCGATCTCTGCTGAGGCGTATCTACGGGGGCGTATATTTTAATATCGTCAGCATAGACTTTAACAGATACAGAGGGAGGGAGAGCATATGTAAGAGAGTTTATATACATTATATACATTAAGGGTCCCAGAATGGTTCCTTGAGGGCACCCTGATGTGACGCTTGTTTCTTCCGAATACTGTCCATTGACTCGAACTCGAAAGGTTCTATTTCGAAGGAAATCAGTGATCCAGTCAACTAGAATTTTGCCGACTCCGAAGCGTGGAAGCATAGCAATTAGTTTTGTATGTGTGACTCTTTCAAACGCCGATTTGAAGTCGAAGAAGATGGCGTCAAAGCAGCGCGACGCGTTGATTTCGCGGGCCCAATCGAATTGTGTGTCTATCAGCTGGAGCACCGTGCTGTATCCGGGCCTATATGCATATTGGGTTTCACTGATGAGGCCTTGGGCATTGGCATTGTCGTAGATAGCCTTAGATATGATGCTTTCCAGAAGTTTGCATGCTATAACTGTTAGCGAAACCGGCCTCTTGTTTCTGGGCCGAATTCAACGGCAGATCGATTAAATAATAATTGCAGGGGATTTCACAATATGTCACTTTCATTTCGTCCATTTTTGTAACACGCTACAGATTCATAGAGTGAGAAAAGCTTTAATTCGGAAATGAACTAAACTTGAAAGACACTATTAATAGATTATGAATGCCGTTTGTTAATCGGATCTTTCCATATATATCTCGAGATAGATGGATGTTTTGCCCTATTTTTTGTTCAAGAATTTTTGTAGAGCTATGAATGTATAGTCAACCGATTATGAAGGAAACAGTAATTATAGGCGTGTTTTATATCCGGATAACACCTATCTCTGCCGCAGTGACCAGTGAAATAAGTGGGCTCAAGCATTGTCTTTCCCTTGCTGTGCAAAGGCAGACAGGTAATGCCGCATTACTATATATTTTAAGACGGCAATCATGATCAATATCCGATATATGAAATAGAGCTTATTCTTAAGCAAAAACACAATTATGATGGACTATGCCGCAGCTACAATTGGAATGCTTCTACCGTTGTAAATTGTGTCATGTCCCTGTTCATGGATAAAATAAATAAATGATCATTCATAGTACAGATGAGTAATCAATTATTTATGAGGTCATAAAGTCGTAATAGCAATTATTTCATTCATATCGTGTGTACTAAAGTAAAATTAGTAGAATAAGAAGTAGATGGACTAGAGATCTATTAATTGTATTTAGAACAAATCTCGGACAATGGCAAAAGCAGAGTACTTGTTGGCTTCACATAATTAAATATTTACTTCACTAATTAAACGGCTAAACGTTTTATCAACTAACCAAGATATAAACGTCCCAGAACTATCCAGCACCGAATTTAATGAATCGATTATTTCTTACGGATCCACGGTTGATGCGCCTGCTCTAAACCATCATCAGGACGATGATCCACTATGATCGAGCCGAATCAAAAGTGCTTGGGTCCGTTGGCTAGTTGAACATATGTGATTATCCATTCATCTATTCAGCAAGCGAGCTTGAATTGGATTTCATTTCAACGACTCACGACCTTTAATTGTGGGTTAATAATGGATTTACATAAATGTCGGTTCCGTTTGGCTGTTTGTGTTTGTCACGAAGTTAGTTATAGCAGACACAAATATCAAAATGTTGGCTATGTTACGAGATTCAATCTTCTGAGGCAGTGTTAAATAGGAAGGAATAAGCAAAAGGGATCCAGAATGTTTCATTTAGAATCATCCTAATAATACACTTGGTGCAAATAAAATATTTTTATTATACACACAATTTTACAAAACATTTCTTCTTCTCTTAATGAGTATCTATCCATAAGATAAATATTATATAATATTCTATTATTTGTTTACAACATGAAACGGCGTTGTTGCACATGATTGTTGTCGATACTGTTCGGTGGTCTCATAAAAAAAATTTAGATTTTTTATCAATAAAATTGTTCTATTAAAATCTCACAGAAAATTCTTCGTGATATCCACATGTGTTACGTGGGAATACAAAAAAAAATCATAAATATTGTTCCTGCTCCTGCTGGTGCTACGGTCAGAAAATTGACACTATTAAATAGTTATCACTTCACATATAATACATATTCTTTTTCGAAGGAAGAATGTGCGAGCGTTTTTTTTTTGGCGAAAAGAAATGCGCCAACTTTTCGAGCGATTTGGGTACAAACGTGAAACTTCTGCCGTTTTTCCATTGATCACTACGACCTATATATATATATATGTATTATATATATCCAACCATCAATCTATCTATCCATCTATCTTGTAAACTTTTACGTGGCGAAGGCTAAATGACGCCAACATATTGCATTTGCCTTTACTCTGCATATGCAACACGTTCCCCGTTAATAGGATTACGCTCATAATATACATATATATATATATATATATATATATATAATTCTCGTTACCGGGTGTGTTTTTTTTCATTCGGTTTATTTCGTTGATTCCATTATTATCTTATCGACGAGCGGCTATCGCCAGTTGTGTAAATCATCACAAAACGATTCGGAGTTCTGTAGGTGCCTCTTTTCGCCGTAGGTAGCGTTCGTATATTGCTGCAGCTGACACGGACACAAGGCGATTTGTGCTCATCAGGAGAAGAGGCGTATAGTAGAACATCAGCGACAGTAGCCATAAAAGAGCAGTAACCGTGGTGAAAGCTTTTATAATAGAATAGCCACACTCCCGTTCATATGTCTGTCTCGCCGTGCGTACGTATGCATTGAAAGACTACGATTTAATGCCAAGTATTAAATTCAACTGAAAGAGAGCACACACCCAAGCAATCGATCTCTCAGAAGATGAAAAACAGATAGTCTGGAACTGGTGTCATGATGAGTGAATCTGTAAATGAAACAAGTACGCTAGTAACGTGAAAAATAAATCAAACAAATAGAGATGTTATTAAACACAACATATCGTGCCGATGTACTAAATATTATTTCCTTGATTTCGAACGACTTTACTACTTAAAATTGATACTGAAATCTGCTAGTCTGGACTGCGTAGTAGGGGCACCTTAACGCAAGAGCTTAATGGGAACTGGTTTGGTTTATTGAACGAATTTATTTTCGATACTTTTGCTCGATTTTATTCCAATTGACGTAAATAACAGACGCCGTTCTGTGGCGAGGTTTAGATACGAGTATCATCAACAGCAAAGGTGTCATCAGAGAGCTTGACTATAAACTATTCAATGCACGAAGTGTCACTAAACGGCGCCATTCGTCACAACGAACATTTGTATTCACTCTAAGATGATATTCGATGCTAATTTTTTTCATTAGTCGGCTACAGATTGCACTTTTAAGATAGCTATAGAGCTGATGTTAAGACCTGACATTTTGCGTTGTCAAAATTTCATTATTCTATGTGTCTTTGTCGATAGGTTTAAAAATTCTGTTATTGCATACAAATCGGTTTCAAGGGGCTTCAAAGAACGCAACTAGCCTGTTACATTTACGCTCCAAGGAATTATATAATCTCGGCATTGAATGTTATATATATATACATGTATATAATATTCCTTTAATGTCAATCGTTGCATTCCGCCGTTAACTGTCGCGTATTAGGCAACAGCGACAGAACATCACCATTGCCACATCGCTCCTTAATTGGACTTCGTCTTCGACATCCTCGTTGTCGCGTGAGCAGCGACTATTATCTTAATAAAGTCTATCTATGGATGTTGAAAGATGTATGAGAAGAGGGCATAGCAACGCTTTCCAATGAATATCGTCTCATCGAAGATCGCGAATCTCATTGACCTCAGTCGATCAGTATTAGAGTTGCTATAGAAGTCCTTCACTGATGTGGTACAGGAACTCCACTCTGGGAAGTTTTCGAGAAGAAAACACCCTTTCGAATCGTTCAATGGACTCGTATGCTCTGCACTAATGATCGCGGCGGACAGTCAACTTCCTGTGTTACCCCACCGAGATTGAACGAATACGGGGTGTGTATACTTTGACAACATTCGAAATGCCAAATGCTTCCCGCTATTTCTCAAACTTTCGTTGAAAGAAATAAGTAATTAGTTCCATAAAAGCCTAAAGTTGTTTAACCGCTCACATTTGCTGTTGAGACACTCATAACTTTTATTACAATCTCGTACATATAAATCTGTTATACTCCCAACAAATTAACAAGGTATGTCAAAAGGTGAGTAGCATATTCAGCTCCATAGAGAATTCTAGTATTCATGTGACCCCGTAACAAGAGGGTCATACAAAAGGAGGTTTCCACTACCGAAAGCTGTCTGGGACTTGTGCTCTATTGTGAACTATTAACGATAAAATGAGTCGCTACCTACTTTGCGTATGCCGCCCTCTCATACAGATAAACGCAACCTTAGAAAGTTACCGAATCTACACGAACATTGAGATGAATAGCTTTCACGTTCGTTGCCGAAATAGAAAGAATGACAGAGGCTATATTTAAAGTGACGCCCCTACCATGAATTGTGATTGTCTTGATAATATTGCCTTTATTTTTAAACTTTAAAATGCATCTACATAACAACTAGTTGGGCGTATCGTCCAGTGGCACGCAATATAGTTCTATTATCAAGACGAGTAAAGAGAAACGTATCTAGATTTATTAAGTTGATATTGACAATCGGGTTAGATATCAGTTCCGCTTTAAATGTCTGCTGTATTCTACACATCTGTACAATTAATACCATACTGTCAGTCAGTTACAATGGAGGACTTAACACACTGACCTTAAGACTGATTGTTTTAGATAATCTAAAAGATACATTTTATTTATTTGTTTGTACAAAAGTTCCTTCCGCGTTGAGTCCGCTAACGAGTTTTTGTCTCGAACGGTAAACGCAGAATAATAATATAGTGATGCATACATTCACTCAGCGCTCAGATAAGGGGGGGGAGGGGCTGATTTGTTCAAGTTATGGCTTCTGTCACGAAAGGGTTATTGCTTGTTGTACTCGACACTACATCACTATCCTAACTCTCACTGTCTGCCGTGTAAACAATGGCCACCGGAAATTCCGGATCGAGAAAGTGTAGTAACAATGATTTTCGTCATCTGCATTCTGCCGTTCTGACGATCATCTCAACCTGATGTGATGGATACACATAGCTGTAACTGTAGCCCAGCTAGCTTTAGTGACGTTGGTCTTCGAAAACTTCCACCTTAGTATCGCCTAAGTCTGGGCCTGCAACAATGGCGGAACCGGCACTAGCATCATCATCAATTGGTATATATATATATACACACACACACATATATATATATATATATATATATATATATATATATATATATATATTCCATCAATTTTCAGAGGGAATGATTATGCACTTACCTTTTAGTTGAGTTCAAATGAGAAAAGTGCTGCAGGAGGTCTAGACCAAATTAAACAAAAGTGAGTTATTAGCTTGGCTTACACGTTTCATTGGTTTCTGTTCAAACAAAAATCTGGTTCTGCGCTTAATTATATGGTAGTTTCAGGTTAAGTAGGTTAAGCGAAATTAATAAAAAATCAACGCTACTTATTTTAGACGAGCATACGTTTAGGATCTGGAAGGATAACACATTTTCCATAAGAGTTCCTTTACAGATGTTATTGTGTCACACATTGTGGTCTGAGTTCTACATCATACCTCGGCACTTCTGTTTTTTTTGACCCTGGAGTTATTCTTACTTGGCCCAAACTATTCTCGTATTATTTCAAGCCATGTGCGTCCTGAGAGATTCGCACCGGCGATCCTAAGGCTCAGAGACCCCACAAGGTGCTATTACAATCGTATGTACAAAGAGATATATTAGAACTGTTAAGGCGCAGTTGATGTTGGTTAGGATCTATAGTTGAGAAGTCTCATGATAGTTGTAATTTCTAGTTTTTTTATTATTGACCACTTCAACTGTTATCCACCGTCTCCCTAATAAATTTACTACAAACAAATAAACTAAACTGAAACTTCATAATTATTATTCTTATCATATATATATATATATATATATAATATATATACTGATCTGTAGTTGAATCCTCTTAGGAACGTGGCCCCACATGAATGCAAGGGTACCCTAAACTGGCCGTCATGCCACGATAGTCGCAAGCCACGATCTCGTCATTTCGAAGACCAGAATTAGACTGCTCCGGTAGTGAAGTGATTTAATCAGCTTAAATTCGCATTGCTAACAAGGTACTAGATTGAATTCCAAACGATACAATAAAATCTATAGGAATTTATGCAGGATGTCTTCCACGTGATGTCGCTGTTTTTCTTGATTAGACAAAACGAATATCAGACGAGACAGAGGCTACACATATTTCCATTATTTCGTATGGGAAAGGTGGAAAGTTAACTCGTTGTCTCCAGATTAAGGCCAACACCTGCTTTCGCTAGCACTCGTTTGCAAGCGACGGAAAATGGCCTCGAAACGCTTCTCTGCCTCTTCGGCGGCTTTGCTTAGTCGCTGTCCGCATCGACGGTAGTGCACGATTTTACCGAAAGATCATCATCATCGTCATCAGTCATTCCAGATCTAGCCAGGGTCGAAATAAAGAGAAAGAAGAAAGAAAAAAAAGCAGGAGACACGGGATCGTGAATAGCGAAATTATGGGAATAAAATTTATTTTATTCCCATAATCCCGTTGAATCAGTTTGTTAGGGAAGGTTTATGGGTGGCGCGGCACCGAAACGCTTAAATGCAATGTGTAAAAGTATTGGCATTTATACGAGAAGAACGACCTATGTGTGATGAACTGGCCCATCTTAAAAATTGCAGCTCCTTAAATAAACCAATAAAGATTTACCATTTACCATTTACCATCTATAGGAGTACAAAAACTGTATCTAACCTGTTTCCAACGTGACATTGTCCTTCAGTACTTTGTTCGCACCTGGACTCGTCATTATCTCGCCGGGCGAGCTGGCTACTATTGTTGAAATCTCTCTCACTATAATAACGGTATTCACAGTGGCACGATTTTTAATCGTAATTCAACGAAACCTCACCGTGTTCTATAGTGAACCAGCGGGACGTATCGGATAATATTTCGTCGTATGCTTTGAAAATTTGTAAGCGATAATTTTACAGCAGATTTAATCTTCATCGTCGGCAAAACGACTCTGATTTTGTTCGATATCGTTTCATAAATCAAAACCCCTTATTCATTTCATATTTCATGTAACAAATCTCAGTGTCGTCGAGCCGGGGTTCTCTACGAATTCAGTTTTTAAAATAGCATTAATAATAATAATAATATTATTATTCACGTTCTGTATCACGACCTCTGGTAGATCAAGCAAAAGATGGAAGTGTCATTGGCACAAAATGATACTGATGATATTTGTTGAGGTTTAAACCCCGAAGCGCCGCGACAAGAAAAATATATAAATCAGAAGACTAAAAAGAAAGAGCGGAATAGCAAAAGGAGGCAGCGCTGTTCAAAATATTTAGAGCTACAAAGGTAACATTAAATTTAAACGAATAGATTCGTAATATGTTTTATTATTTTGTTAGCGATTCTGACCCGCAAAACGTTATAAGGAAACTGCTCATATTATTCTTACAGTGGTGTATATATATAATCTTTACGGCGGTGAAAGGAGAATAAATTGTATTATGGGGGTAATATTTTGGTGATTATAATTGATTAAAGCACAGGAAATATTGTCGACTGCATTTGTGTTTGTTTGTTATGTGAACACGATCTGAGTGGTGCCCGAGGATTGTGGACTTCAAAATGGGGCTGGTTTGTTGCTTACGACATAATTTGCAAGTCGTGAATAGTTTGCCCCGCATACAACATAGCGTTGTTATGTGCTCTTCATTAGATTCTCATATGACAAATATCGGTCGGGTTATAAATGCTTCCCGTAGCTGTTATTATCGCTGTTCAAATATCTATTCGGTTATATGGCGTCTTTTAAAAAAAAACACCTTGATGCCTTAAACAGGTGTCAGGAAAGATTAAATTATTGATGATTGAATTGATTAGTGCCTAAGGAGGTCGTTGTCCTTAAGCCTCTAAGCGAGTTTCACGATGTTGCTGATATTGGAAGGTTTCACAAGCCAGTAAAGCTGAATATCATTGACCAATGTCTAGTCACTCGCGAAAATAACCGACGGAGCAGTAGAACCGTAAGCGCAATTGATGTGTCGCGCACTCTAAGCACATAAATAATGAATAAATTCGACTGGAGACTGGAGCGCGTTAATGCGGTGTATTAAGACAATAATAATAAAAAATAATGATTGTATAGCCTCCCGCCCTTTGTCTATTAATAATAAAGGAGTGCTTATATTGTATTTTATTGCAGGGTGCCCTTAACTGGAGATTGTGGAAAATTCTGAAATCTCCAATTGTTCTGATATTGAGTTGAGAGGACAGTTGATAGTATTCATCGGCAACGAGTGATGTGATTCATGGTGTCGATGAAAAGTTTGTGGGCAAATCATTTGTCAACTAAAAACTAGCTTGTTACCTTCAGCAAGACGGATTTAATTATAACTATCAGCACCTGTCAATTACGGACACCTGTATCATAGATAATAAGCAGCAGCAGCAGCAGCAACAGTATACGCCAACCATCATACATCAAAGTAGAGCACCGTGTACCAGTTCAAACAGCGCTTTCAATCAGTTCACTCAATAGAGCGATTGTTTCTTCTCAGCCAACATTCGGAAGGCTGATTAGATGACTTGCGCTGGATTATCCACCTTGTCCGGCTTCTTCGACCTCTCCCCCTTGAAAGCCATCAGAGCGATATCATATGCGTGGCCATAATGAGCAGCCTCATAATGGGTTCGATTGTCGACATCGACTTTGCACCACATCAACCAATTATCGCCTCAAATATGTGTTGGCTCAACCTCATTTATGTTGCGTAATACTTCTGGACGCTCTTTGTAGGAAAGGACAATGATATTTTTGGACTATGTCGTTGTTGTTCAGTTACGGGAAAAGACACCAGTCAGAGCCGGAATTATCGAAGTCGCTACGGTTGAAGTTGGCGCGACGATGAAGCAAAGGTTCATATAGTGTCGTGTCGTGGTGTTATTGTTGGACCGACAGAAGCGACCAAGCTCCGAAATGACACGTCGTTCAAACTGTCATCTGCCCATCCAAAGTTAACTCTGACCACGGTGCAATGTTGTGGTAAGAAAAAGGATCCTTGCTCAGTTGTTGCTGTTGTTGTTGTTGTTGAAGGTGATGATGATGATGATGATGCGGCTACTTGACTTCTCTGCTGATTCGTTTAGCTAGCGTGGGCGCCTGACTTCTGTGTCCCGATGATGATTCGGTCGTTCCTTCTATAATACAAAACAGCAGCAACAAGACTGCTGATACTCGGACTTGGCCGGCTGCTGTGAGTGATTGCCACTAAGCGTCCTCACATCGTGGTGCGACTTACGTCTCTAACGTCCACCTCTGGGAGATGGGGACGGAGTCACACGAGATTGGGCCATCCCATCACTATTTTTCAGTGAGAATAATCACCTCGCCTCACTCAAGAGAACTCAACCCCCTCCTTGAACAGCATCACTTCACGTTCAACGCTAGGGGCTAAGCGAAGAGAAGAAGGCAAATGGGGGCCGCCGCTGCCACCGCCGTGGCTCCGCTTCTCTGGTTCCATGTCTTCTGTTTCGTTTCTATTTTTGTGACTCTGCCTGCTAAGAGTCCGTGGCCAGCTGTTGCGACTGAAAAAAAAAGCACGACTGACCCAACCCGACCCGGCTTGCGATCGGAAACGACTCTGAGCTTATTCGGCGAAGTGAACAATCACACAGAGTATCACAGGGATTTATATTCATACTACATATGCAGCTGCTATTTATATTGGAACGAATGAAGAAAGAGCGGAACAGTAATAGTCGACAATGACGAATGACACATGCAAATATAAGATTTATCAATAGCTATCGTTTTCTTTTGTATCGCACAGTACTCATATAATATGTATTTGTTATTTATTAGCTAGCAATCTTTGAACATAGGTTTATGATAATATATCTTCGTTTTTTATAGCAAAAATAGTTTTGATAATTTACTAATATTTGGATAAATGCTACGATTAATTGTAATTCGTGCCAGTGTGCGGCCGACCATTGAAAGAGAGAGAGAGACACCCATACTAAGCATTTGTAGAATGCATACAATCTATTCGTCTCACTCGTTCAGCTGTCACGACGACAGGCTCCATTGCCGACTGCTTGTCTGACTGACTGGCTAACTGACAGAGTCCTGTATCTGCCAGACGCTTTGTGTAGACCGTCGGAAGCTGTCAGATGGCAGCGGCGGCGGCGGCGGCGACTAACACAGGAACGGATACGACAACGTTGGAAAGTGATGTGGTAGCAAAAGTTGTTTTTAGTCAACAGTAAGCGACGTCAATGGCCGCTTTTGTTATTGGTGGTGCAGTGGTCGTCCAAGTTGGTGCTAGCTCGTACCACCCAGCCTAAAGTACCGTTGGACCACCCCACGATTCAAGTGTACTCATTCCAACCACAAACGTCTTTGTTACGGATCGCCCTGACTTCAGCTTCATATACTACCTGTCGCATTCAATAAATTGGCCTGCCACTGTTGTGCTTTATTGTTTTCACCCGTTCCTGATCTGTTCCGAGTTGTTGCATACGCCCTATCACAGTGGAGCGTTTTTGTTCCTCTAGTAGCAAAATCAGTGTGGGTAATTTAGAAGCACTTCGATCCTCAATTAACTTGATTAAGACATTTACAGATATTTTCCGAAATTACGATTGCTGCCGCTCCTATCTTAATCCCGGAGCATTGTCTACGAATCAGCAATCGATCTTTCAAAGTTCAGAGTCGAAACAGGCTAACGAATGCTCTTCAAGACCACCAGAAGTTATCGACGTTTTTGGGAACTGCTAGATTCTACTGTTGATATTGTAGTTCTGTTCGACGATCCTTATGGGCGGCCGTTTAACTAGGCAAATCGGAAGAATACGAACGGCACTGGACTTCGCCACCGTCAATTAGGTTTACTATCGTTATTATTACAAGTTGAACCTCGGGTGACATCTCCCCCCGAAAGTTTAATAGAAGTGACCTGTAGGAAGGCCAATAGCTATTTATGGTGAAATTCCGTTATTCAACAGAATGGCTGCAAAATATTGGACATGATAAGGCCAACTTAAATTTCAAGTGCGCGGCCCATTTTGGCTTCTCATATTCAATACTATTCTATCTGCCACTCAATTTCCAACGACTACCTTTCGATGAGACAAGACTGAGAAGGATGTCTTGGTGGTTGTCACTAAAATCTCCTTTGACCAATACATCTCGCGCTTCTCTGAACATCGCACTGAAGTGTGCACTGAAAAAAATATCGAAACTAGACACCAGTAAAGACGACAGACACTATCGTAACAAAAAATGTATAAGGAAAAAATCCCTAAAGCCGTCGAAAATGCAATTACCTCTGCGTTGTGGTCGATAACCGTAACGGTTCGATGTTCGAAGACTTCTGCAGTCAGTCACTCAGTGCGTATTCTTCCCCACGTGACGTTCTTCTAGTGAGCAGGTCAACTGTTGAAGAAAGATGACATCCAAATAGTCGACATTTCGACGGCTGATGCCGGATTATTACAAAGCTAGCTCAATTAATGAGCGGGATATTATTGGATTGACAAAAAAATGAGCCAGCGGTAACCAAAGATCAGGCTTTCATATAAAACCCATCACTTTTTATCGTCCCATGAATAGTCTCATAGTTTGCGAGATAGTTGTCATCGTATCACGTTCAGGATTGACGTAGAGTGTAGTAATTGTGTTTCGTATGAGCAAACATAGGAAAAAAACGTATATGTCACGATTTGATTATTCAGTAACGTAACAGTGAAGCGGCTACCACAACAAAAATGTATCACAAAATTACGCCTTTCTATTATCTATTACAATCTACGTAATATGGTGTGACTATATCGGTAGTTATGTTTTTCACGTTTCCATTGTTATTCGAACGAGATAGAATAGGTTTGGATGGCCATCAATGCTATTTCTGTGTATTATGACGGCAGACAGCGGCTTAGCGCACAACTCCAAAACAATCATGGAACACAATCATTTACTGCGGACGAAGTAATTTATTAGGACAAATGACAATGTTCTTTGTGTGTGCAAAAACATAATTTCTCGGTATTACATGGCCGTCACATCCTAGGCTCACATTTTAGCCTTTGGAATTGCCTACCAACAACTCAGACTGATATGGCTCGATCTGGATCAAATAAGCGAACAATTATCCTTGGTCGGAATATATACCGATAAAACCCTATCGACTATAACTGTTGGAATCGATTTGAACCATTAGCTACTAATTCTTAGCCGGCGCAGATGATCTTCTTTGCCTCCACGCCTTAGGTCATATTCGTAGCAGTAGTTTTCTCAAGGTGCTTGTTAGACACAATCTGAACAACAGAAAACATTTAGAAAGGAATTGTCGTTGTTGTCGTTGTTGCGGGGCAGCGACGCTTGCCGGCCGCCGGTCAAAACCTGCCATAGCATCTCGTAATCAAGTCCACGCTCGTATACAGTCAATAATAATAATAATAATAATAAAGCTGTGAAGACGAGTTATTAACAGTATGAGATAGACGAAGGAACGCTAAACCGTATGTTTCAAATTGTTTTGGCTTCTTTTGTTCATTCCTTTCAGTCGCCGTGGATACAACATATCACTGTGGTTCTGCTGCTGTTATTGTCATTGTTAGCATCATCGCACGTGGACGGTGAGTGTCAATCGAACGAGACGTCGTTTCCGGTATATCATACTATGGAATCGTAGATGCTTGAACAAATTGCACCCGCTCGTATGGTCATTCACTGTTTCTATTATATGAGTAACCTCTTTACGAACAGACAACTGTATCGTGTACAATAGCAGACAATACATTAGTATATTGTACTATAGCGTAATATTATCATATATATTATGCTATAGTACAATATACTAATGTATTTCTCATCAGGTTATTCGGATTGGTTGATATTACCATAATATCAACCAATCCGAATAACCTGATGATGATGATGATGATGATAAGATGTTTACTTTATAATGGCCGAGTTGTTGAGCTAATCAGGAGGTCAGTATAATTTGAATCGCCATTATTCGAGTGTCCGTTACGAAGACACTACCATCATTGGTCATGCGTTGTCAGTCATTGCCATTTACCAATTTATCTATCTATGTTATCGATCGCTCATCAGCGCAGCGAACACTCAAATCTGTCTTTCACTGATAAAAGGACTAATGGATGATACAGGCCGCTGTGTTGCATCACCAGGACCGGATAGTCTGTTTCAACCGATTTTTGTTCAGTTCAGTTAACACACTGTTCTGCATACACAGAATCATTTGAATCTGTCCCCATCTGACCCGTTGCTGTTCCTGATACCATTGCTGTTGTTATTTGTCATGTGACCGAACGACAGACATATGGACAGACATATATAGCGGCGTTGTGTTCAACCGTCTGCAGGAGTGACAACGTGGGGAATGTCCATAGGGTAATAATAATGACAACACGTTAGGAAAGACGAAATGATCATTATCTAATCAGATTTACTGGCGTCATCTTCTTCTTTGTGTCTGCTTCTATAGTTAAAAACCCATTGCGGCCATTGTAGTTGTTACTATTGCGTTGCTGGGTGCTGTCATCATACGAAGTACGTAAAGTAAAAAAAACAACTTTGCTTGACAAAAGAAGAAATTACCAAGACGTGTAATTAAAAAGACTAGTTTAAGAGGAGTGAAAAAAACATTTTGGGAATTAGGGAAACAGGTGAGAAAAAATCAGTCCGCCGCTGTTGGTTTTCTCTGAGGGAGAGGAGGCTACTACTACTACCACTGCTGGTCTTGATCTTGCTACCGGTATTAAATACAACGCCAAGCCTTAACAACAGCCACCAGTGGTGTAGATCTCTCTCTGTATCTTGTGTCACAGTAGGTGGTAGGTGGCAGGTGTATTTGCGCTACAACTCTCCCCATGAGAGAGAGAGAGAGAGGTGGGGGGAATAAGCACAAATATTACATGGGCGAGCCATATAGCAGACAACGGCAGATCAAGATAAACCAGCAGACGTACAACAGAGCTAGAACCTTGATAAAGCGAAAATAAAGACAGATGTCGCCGGTGGCACCAACGTTAATAACAGCAACGCACCCCCAGAGGATCCAGCGGCACAGTGAGTGCGCCATAGGCGCCCTTCGTTGACGATGATGATGATGGTTGTTGTTGTGGTGGTGGTGGTTCACGGGCTTTGCATAGCCGCCACTGGTGCTAGATATGGTGGTGTATACACTCGGTCAGTTCTCTTCCTCTGCTCCTGCAACCAGCTGCAACAATGGATTGACAAACAGACGGACGGATGACGTCAGATACTACTGCTATGCAATGTAAAGGCTATGCTATATCCATATTCGTATACGTCTGCCTGTCTGTCTGCGCGTCCGTGCGTTGGGGACGCTGATGGCGGTCGTGGCCATGAGGGTTATGACTCCGACATCTTCTGCCGTTTCCTGAAGCAGCAGCAGCTACTAAAGGAGAAAGAAGGAAAGAAAGAAGATGAAACGGATTTAAAAGTAAAATGTGCCACCAAATTCAGCAGTAGCAGTTATTGCTACCACTTGGTTCGTTGATCGCATCAGCTCTATCATCTATCTATCTATATCCCCTTTCCTTCGCTGTCTCTTTCTGTTCAAGGGCTGCTGCTGCTGCGGGGGGTTGCTGCTGCTTCCACATCAGCTACCACTATAATATTACTCTTCGTCGTCGTCGTCGTCGTTCTTGATATGTTGACGTTGGCACTACTACTACAACTACTGTTGTTAGCACTTCAGAGGTTCTGATGCGTCTCCAGCGTCGGCGCCTTCCGGACCCGAAAAGGGCACCCATTCACTGGAAGACCGCCACCGCCTTCGCCGCCGCCGCCAACAATATCTAAAGCAGACAGATGTGTTTCTATCTACCGATAACACAGGCAGCAACAGTAGTAGCAACAGCGGCGGCGATTATGACGATGATGATGATGATGAGTGTGAGCGATTCCCATCAAGTGGCAACAAAAAAAAAGGCTATAGAATCAGCGACTACTGCTGCTGCTGCTGCTGCTGATGCTGATGTAAGAGGTGCCAAAATAAACTTGACGAATCAGTAACTTAGCGGTTGAGGGAACTCACCGCAACTAAGTTATTCGGAGCATAGGAAGCAACATTAGCACCGCCACTTCTATTCAGACCTTTAAATGTAGGTCGGTCAACTAACTGAGCAGCCTAGCGTGTAAGAGCAGCAATAAAAGAAGACCAAATTGATAAATTCAAATTGGTTCATCACATACAAAGAGTCTATAGGCCGACTAGTTAGTTGCCCACAAGAACAGACCAACAATGATTTTATAACGTATGATACCATGTTATGGTCGGAACTAAAAATGGATGTTGTTACCATTTACGTTTACCATTTCCACGTTGAAGTTAACAGAATATTGGCCACCTAGTTGAATCCGTAGAAGTTTGAACTCATCATGCTATAATTGGTTAGTTAGTTATTAGCGTGAACGGGGTGGGAGTATTGTATAATCTCAACTGAAAATACGTATGTATTGTGCCGGCGGATCGTATGATACAATTTTCAGTAGGAAGCAGTTAACCATCAGTACTAAGCTCTATAGGCCGGTAGTCGTTAAAATCATTCAAAGGTTCTGGGACACCATAGCCATATTTTAAGGTCGGATAACAAACCCGACTTTAATATCGGCCTCTTTAAAGAAATTCTCTCCTCTTTGCGTCGAATCTGCGGCGTAAAATATCCACCACACTCCAATATACGCCTGTCGACAAACCCCAATAAACTTGCCACCTGTCCAGGTCTAGCAAATATTAATGCTACCTCAAGCCTGTTTTTGGTCCTAAATAAATTGTCCTTCTTGGCAGCGTACAGGCATATGGAGGCATATATTGTGCGATATATATATATATATATATTTACGCAACTAGAAGTGTGCGTATCTCACCAAAATTCCGCGATTCGCCTGTAGGACGTTCATCCGATCGTGGGACAAAAACGATCGAGAGATCCACGAGTAGATAGATCGATAGATATCTATCGATATGGCTCCGAATGGCTATGGTGAAGTAAAACATATTTTACTTCTCCAGGAAACAATAATAATAATATCGCGAGGCTGCCAATGTCGTGACGGATGCTGCTGCTGTTGTTGTTGTTGCTGCTAGCATTTTCGAGTACCTCAGCGGATACGGCCAATCGCGGTGATGGTGGGAGGTGGAGGTAAACCGCCTCTCTTCGACTTTTGTAGCCTTCGCTTCGGTGGGCGACCGCGAATTCGCTACTGTCTGTGAGAGAATCGATACGCCGACAAGAGATGGAAAGCTACATAAAAATCAATATAAAAACCGAAGAAAGAAAGAAGAAAAGACGAACAGTTGTCAATGCAACAAGAGATCTATCGCCGGCGCGCAGCAGCGTCGTCGTCGTTGAGCCGCTGGTTCTTGCGACTTAGTGCGCTATATACCTCGCGTGTGTTACATGTGTTACAGCAGCAAAACATCTATACATCAGAGAGAGAAAGAGGGAGATAGAGGGACTACGATGTCTCGTCGAGGATGGCGTTATATATGGAAACCGGCACTGACGATAGTTACTCGGTTCTCGTTGTAACAGCGAAACAAAGAAATGGGAGGCGGCGTATAGTGATAACTTGCTTCTATCACTTACAACGTTCGAACGATATCTAAAGATGAACAGCAACATTATGTTGTGATTGTTGAAGCTGCTGCTGCTGCCTCTGGAATGATTGGACAGATATGAGAGATTTGACAGAAAAATTGATCCGACGTCACTACATCAACACCGCGGTCAACAGAAGAATGTTTTAACTTAACACTTAACTTATTCTAGCTCCGCCCCAGTTGTTGTTGTTGCTGTTGGTAGACAACATTGATCGATACAATGTTGCTAAACTACAGACGACTGACTACGATTGCCGTTTGTTCTTCTTCGTGGAGGAGAAGAAGAAGAAAATCTGGTTGACTCTACGTGACAGAAAGTTGAATTGAAAATCAGTAGAATGGGTAAGAGAAAGCGAAGAAAAAAAATGAACTGCGTTTTACCCACGAAGAATAGAATAACAATAAAAAATACGAAGATCGCCGTCGTTTCGAGACGATGAATTCGCCGATGATGAATCGAATCGCCATTCGGAAGCCGGTCGAACAGAAAATATAAAAATTATGAAAAAAAAATAAAAATGTACTACATCTATACATACATATACGTATATAGTCTAATACCTGTTTTAAAATATAACAATCGTGTCACGTTGAGATGACATTCGTCGCGCCGGATTTCACCAGATTGGAATACGACATACGTGCAACAACAATAATAGTAATAGATAATAAAAGCGGAAGCAGCAGCTGCAGACCTCCGACCGCTCTACGCTGCAGTGCGACATCATACTTGCTACTGTCGCTGCTGCTGCTACTGCTGCTACTGCTGCTGCTGTTGTGAGATCCCGCAACACCACGACGTCATGGCCAGGCGACACATTCCCTACAATGTATGGTGACAATTTACCTACCAGCAGCAGCAGCAGCAGTACTACACTACTACAACTGTGCTGCTGTCGGTCTGTCCAGACTCCCGCCCGATGCAGTTCCGACAGTTGCGAGTGATAGCTCTAACGGGTTGTCCCTCCCCAGCTGTGCAGTCTCTCTGTTTCGTTCTTTCGATGCAGCAGAAATGTGGGACCCTCGCCGCTGGGAAAACGGAAATATTTCTTGAAGACAGAGAAATTGGCGCCAACTACAGCCTTTGTGGTTGCGGTGGCGGCGACGGTGGCAGCGGCAACTGTGGCATCTCACAATGGATATAATGCGGATTGCTGGGTGGCAGTAACTGTGTGTTGTCACCAAACCCAAAATTAAATGCGGTGGAAAACGGGACAGAGGATGACGAAGTGAAGGAAAAAAAAACAACAACGAATAAAATGAAAGTTGGCCGTTGGTTGTTGAGCAAAACAAACTTTAAAACGACCACCACCAACATCATTGCCACCACCACCACCACCATTGCAACAATTACTGCCGTAGCAACTATTGTTGTCGCCTGAAAACGGTAGAAAAGAAAGAAAACAGCCACACCTGATGGCAGCAGTAGCAGCAGCAGCATCAGTGTATTTTCATCCTCATAGTTGAATAATCATGAAGCAAAGTTGGCCTGTGGCTAGACACTACCAACTAGACGGTAGAAGAAAGAGAGACATGGTAGAAATTCACGATGAGACAGGTTGTTGTCATTGTTGCCATTGCGACTATGATGAGGGTACTGACTTGTATTTGGTTAGAGAAAAAAAAAAGATACTCCTGATTGTCCAAGTCGCTGTGCAAAGGGAGCGAAAGTGCTACTCTGTGATATCATCTCTATGATATCTGCAATTGTCTGTTTGCTATTTCTGACTGTCTCTACCTTCTGGGTGAGGCTGTTGATCGTTGGTCTTCAATTGCACTAACGGTTATGCTAGTACAAATCTCGCAGGTAAGTAGACACGGGAGAACGAACAGAGATAGTGCGCTACATAATGATAATAGTAATGACTAAGAAAGACAACGGCGATGACAATCTCAACAGCCACGGTGATGAAACAACACTGTTACCTGTGATGTAGTAGTTATGCTCGTGCGATAGAAGAAACTCGAACTCTGCCAAGAATTAAGAGCGCTTCTTAAATATTCCTAAGATAAATGTACTACATAAGATCTGAGTGACCGCTACTATATCTGTGAACACTTCATAAGGTCAAGGGCGGTCTAATGAATAAATTATGGCTTTAACAATATTTTATCGAGACACATAATATTTTCAAAAAATTTTAACTAAATTTTCCACCTGTTTGTTCCTTTATTTATACTTGTTTACCTGTCACTGTTAGGCTTGTGCAAACTATGCTGTGAGTCCAGAATAACTGAGTCAGCAGAAACTATTATTTTCGGTAGTATACTGCGATAGACAGGCTGAAAGTCGAAGAAGCCCAGCAAATAGATACTTAAATCGATTCCTCATTTTTATCTACGTCAGTATAAGATGTTGCCTCGTTATCACTGTTATCGGAGATATCGTAAACTTAAGACCTTAGGGTGACCAAATATTGTTAAGCCTACATATGCCGAAGGGGGTATCAGTGCTGTGACGTCCCACTTCGAACCGACATAGTCCATTATGATCCAAAGTAGTATGATGCGTCCATAGATCAGCTGAGGAGAGACATCGACTCGCAATCGTCTAGTCAACTAGAAAAACTACAACTGTAACTTGCACTTTAATTCATCTTCTGCGTCGATTCCGGATCGATCAGTATTCATCCAATGCTTTCTCCCTGATTGCAAATGTGCTCAAGTCGTGAGAAAGAAATGTGATTCATCCAGTTCCGTTCAGTTAAGTTTCGAATTGAAATCGCTTCAAAGAAAAGAAAGCGAAGCTTTGAACACATTGAACCAATCGTTGGCATCATCTAGAGCTGAATCGGAGCTGACAGTTAAGGCCGCCGCTTTCACTGAGGTCATCACTGAGTGAAGATGGCGAAGACGATGAGAAAGGAACGGGTCGACTCGGGCCGAGGCGGAACCCCATGGAACGAGAGGGAGGGAACCCCATAATAGGGTCGCTTGGAGAAACTTTGAGAATGATGCTGACCATGGCTGCTGCATATATTCTATGACGAGAATGGAATATCACCTGTGACCAAATGTGGCGGCGGCGGCGGCGGCTACGACCAACGAAAGAGCGAGAGAGAGAGAGAGAGAGTGGGAGGGAGCAGTGATGCATACCGCTGGGGAACCAAAGAGACCGACCCCGTCTGGGGATGTTATACTACCGTCAGTGGTTGCCACGGCAGCACCTCTCGCATATTCAGCATTCAGCTTCACCCAGGGGACCGGCTCAGCCCCGCTCACCCGGTGTGTGCTAGTGTCCCGTTGGAATTGTCGGAGCGCAACTTGTTGTTGTTGTCGTTGCGGGTGCTGCTGCTGCTGCGGCCGGTGTTGTTCGGTGTGCTTGGTGTGTGCTCACTTCATTCGTTCAGATTCAGAAACGAAGAGAACAGAGAGATAGAGAAGGAGTTTACGTGGCCGTTGTCATTGGCCCGCTATTTGAAAGCGGCTGCGATGCCGCCTGCCGGCTATGGGTGCTACCTATGCTGCCGGTACTCCTATGCCTCGTCGGTTGCTGGGTCTCGCCTAGCTTGACTCTCACATTGCACCACCACCACAAAAGCGCTGTCGTGTTGCACCACCAGCCGTTGCTGAGACCGGTGGCAGTGAACAGTGAGGGTGCTGGAGTTGCTCAGCAACAGACAGCAACAGATGCTCCCTTAGCTGAATGGGTCAGTCAACGCAATGAGGGTGACGACGATGACGACGACGACGAAAAGGTAGAGGAAACCCGGGGTGAGAGTGTGGCCACCCATAACTCTCTCATTCTTTATCACTTTGCGTTTCTGTTGCGTATGGACAATGAATAATCTGAAATCACTTTAGATTTGGTCATCCGACACGAAGACTGCCCACATGCAGCAAGCGAACAACAAGAAAGATGGCAAATGAAATGCACCAGACGAAGAAACAGTAACAAAACTGTAGCAAAAGCAACCGCAGCTATATAAACGTCGTCAACGACGACAACAAAAATAACATGAAACATGGCCCGGTAAGAGCGAACATAGGCTGCAATGGGGGCTGACGCGGGTTCCTTTGCCACCCCGTAGTAGAAGAAGAAGAAGAAGTGTCATCATCACAAGGAACGTCGCCCATACTCCTCATTTGGTATCCATCATACATACATATCTACGTGCATACAAATTCACACACACACACACACACACACACACACCTACATATACAAATAGACATAGACATATTTGTGTGATGCATGAAACGATATGTACTGCTCCTGATACTTTCATCTCACGACTGTGGTGGCTGGCTGGCTTGACGTCGCACGGCTGGAAGAAATAGATTCAAATGTCGATGACTTTGTGGTGGGTAGGTGAGTGGGTGGCTCTGTGTGGGTGGCTAAAGGTGTAATTGTAAACATCGAGAAGGGGCCCAGTCGACCTGATGACACAGTCGTTGTAATTTTCATCTTCTTTATCTATTTTATCATCATCATCACCACAACCACCACCACTACCATCCTTTCCTACATAACCACAATGATTTACAAGGAGTCACGAAATGTGGAAGCTCACGAATTCCAAAATTACAAAAGAGAAAGCATAGATCTATCGAAAGACAATCAGATACAGGAGAAACCTGACAAACAAACGAACGAGCAATCTCCCGTTAAAACAGCGCAGCCATCATCACCATCGTTGTCATTATCATAAATATTATCGTGAAGAAGAGCATCGGCAAACGTGAATTTATCCGATGTAAAAAAGCTACACGCGCTAGTTGGCTTGTTGTTATTAACACGGATGAATTAACGAACAGCATGGATGAATTAACTATTATAGAAATTGGACAATCAACGAATTAACATGAACCGGGTTAATTCGTTAATTGTCCAATCTCTATATTCATTAATTCATCTATCCATTCATTTATCAACTATCCGCTTGTGTTGCTTTCTATCTACACTAACGTCGCAGCTTCTTATGCATCCTGAACAGGATGAAATGCGGTGCAATGTGTTACTTATCTCCTTTACTGCTAAAAACAAAAGAATGAATGAAAGCATAGAAAATGAACCCTCCTAATATAATGTTAGTCGTTGACGGAGTTGGCGCCACCACACGATTCGCTGTGGTTGCTGCTGCGACGGCGGGAGGCGACGATGTCTCTGGTGTATGGTGGACACTGGCTTGTGAGAATATCCGACTGTGTCAACTTACTCCTGCTGCTGCTGCTGCTGCTGCTCCTGCTACTGTCGTTGTTCTCGTCCGAGATAACCGATGATAATAGCCGTTGATAGCAGCGATGCTTTGCCTGTAGGTTACGCTAAGCAAATGCTGCTTTCCGATGCATCTGTTACTATTGCTGTAAAGAAAGAAACATATTATACGTTTATTTGGCTTCAGCCTACTGATAGGGTGGTGGGAACATACGGCCTTAAGCATAGACAGGATAGAGATACTATCTCACTTGGCCGAACGGTTGGTTACCGTTTTGACACCAATGGGAATCCGAAGCATATTATTATTACACTTGAATTTCGCTAAGGGAATGGTTGGTTAACGGTCAAATCGAGAACGTTGTGAGGTCGTAACTAAGATCAGGCTTCTCGATAAACGACCCTTTGATGACTAATACCATATTAATTAGGGAATCAGTACCTGAGTGTCTTAGTAACATTTACGACAATATTTGGTATCACAGAAACACAAATAAATAAATCCTTAATGGCATAATTAATGTTGTTGAAGACTCAGTCAACGGTCTCGGTGATAGAACTAGAAGTAGTCCGTGGTAGCTTCAGTTTTGAGGCAGCTTAATAATAAGACCTAACAAAATACGTATCTAACATCAATATAATAGATGAGCTGGCCGCCTGGATTGCGTGTTCTAGCTTCCACATCTGAGGAGGCTGAAGAAAATTCTAGTATTTAGATACATATGTATTATATATACATATGATGGGGTTCGATTCCCACCGTTGCACATTTGCATTTAAAAGGGGTTCTCCGTTTTATGAAGCAATGCCGAGAACAGTTATACCGTGGACATTGTTAAATGTTGGCTGTGAGTCAGCCCGAAAAATGTATATATAGACAAAAAAGTTGTTTATTGCATGTTTCAGTGGGCACAGCTTGTTTCAATGGCCCCATCACAGGGTAACGGTGACATTACGACAGCCAAACCCATAATGTTCAATTTCTATTTTGTATTCTTAGTCAAATCGAGCTAGTCCATCATGTATGGGTATTATTTTGTATCGGCAGAATGACCTACATAGTCAATGCTCGTGTTACGGCAAGTGAAAACGCTGCATATAGGTTTGAAAATGTTGTCAAAATTTGCACGGATTATGACAGTATTATTTACGAGCAACATAGACAATAATGGAGTTTTCTAATGTAGTTTTTTACTTTCTAGCCACTCGAACGCGGACAGTTAAAACAGAACACAGGCATTGTTGAGCAGACTATTATTGTCATTACTCTTATTATTATTATTATCCTTCCCCCCTCCTCAAACGACGATGTGTTTGTGTGTCTTCCATCAGGTAACTTGTTTGTAGCAGTTTGTGGCCTTTAGTAGTGTTTAGTTTTTTCTATTTACTGTCGATCACCGATTATCGCCTACTGGGGCACTGTGCCGACGTGCACCTCGCCCAAGTTCAGTCGAAACAATGGCTTTCCGACCGACTGCCGTCGACGGCGATCTTCCAACTGAACGAGGAGGGGGAGGAGGACTGTTGTCGAGCTGCTCTTCTTCTCACTGGCTAGCTAGCTCGCCAGAGGAGCGACGTGACATATAACTGCATGGGTTGATGATACCACAAGAGATCAGCCGGCACAAGTCGCGATCCTCCCGCGCCCTATTAAAATACTACAGAAAGAGGAGCCACAGAAGTTCTTCTTCGTACATGTCGTTAGATAGAAAAAGACAATACCTCGTTGGAAGGAGTAGCAGCAACAGCATCAGCAATAGCAGTCCTGCTTACTGCTGCAGCGACATCAGCCGCCGCGAGACGACGACACGGGTTTGAGTTTCGCAGAGGAGTGCTCATTCGAGTAGCGCATTGGTCTGTTGTCAATATATCTGTTTCACCGCGACACGATGGCTAGACACATAGACTACAATGTCCCCGGTGGCATCGCCGTGGAAATTGGGACCTTCTTTGACAGCTGATTCGGTGCGGTCATCTGCTGCGTTAAGGTTCAGCTGAATGACGACGCTGACAATCATACTGGCACCACTGGAAGAATGCTACTATTTCTTAAAGATAAAGGAGGCAGTGAATCTATGGTCGACTTAGCGACGATTTATTGTACGTGTACCGACTCTGTAAATCATTCCCTTGAGGGAGACAGAGAGAGGCTAGAACTAATAGAGAGATGTAAACAACAACGCCCGGTACTTGCACAGCTTTTTGAGCGGCGGGGGGTGGTGGGACCACAGACGGGCTTATTTCTTTGTTAAGCGCACTGATCCTCCCCGAGCTCTTTCCACCCGCAACAAGCCAACGAATCTGCTAGTAGACGAAAGAGTGATTCGTGTGGGAGCCACCACGGACCTGACCGACTTCCAACTGCAAGAGACACTGTATTTCCTCGTTACCTCGTTCACTTCGGAGTCGCATATTGTCTCTGCTGAACGGCATGTCAAACAAGTCGGCTGATGTTTTTCAATTGTTTTAAGTCACCCAATTAAGTCAATTCTAGAAGTGAGCTAGTAGCTATGGTCCCAACGACCGTCACATGGATATGGACAGATACGTCATTGAATAGAATATTATTAACAAATAGAACAGTCTCGCAATATTTTGCTTACACTCTGAGAGGGGGCCCTTGACTTGGCCTGGTTGTCTAGACTTTAGTTAGCCACCTTAGAACGTAGGAAGAAGTAGATATAGTATAAATTGTCGTCTATGGCCAACAGCGTTTTTTCTGATCTTTCTCGTTCTTCTTGTCTGGTGTAATGTGTATATGCGGCTGTGCGTTTCTGTCGCTATTTTACCGACTCTATGCATTGGATACACGCTTGTCTGTATGTGTGTTGACTTGACTTCGATATAGTCGGCTCCAATTGAAAATCAAAAATTGCCACCACTAGTAGTTGATCACAGGCAAACCTTTGCTGTTTGCGCTGCCGGTTTGTTGTATCTCATTCGATCACCGATTCGATTTACTTTGGGAGGGAATATTCGACAAAGTTCCGATCGCGAATGGAACAGATACTGTTACGACTCGCCGAAGTTGTGTAGTTCTTCTTGACAGTATCTTTACATCATCCTGAGGCTGCTACATCTGAAAGGGTAACCATTGGGACGTCAATGAAGTGTGTTAAACCAACAAAAATGAAACAGCTACGAGAGCAAGATATTACCGATGTCCTCAAAATTACAGCAAAATCGTCTACCTCGTAAGAGCCCGTTCGTCTATAAAAGTAAACGCATGTTGTTTGCAGATTCAATACTTGTTTAGTGACTTTATACTCATTCACCCGCTTACTCTAAACAAAACCACGTGTGTACCGTGGTATTATGTTGGATGTAATTTTGCACCAGATGAATCCGTGAAGTCGTGAAATGCGTATCATCTTCAACAGACAGTAATCACTGAGCTCTCGAGCGGGCTAAAAATTATTATATGGAATAAACTCGTGTGTCGGAATTCGCATGAGTAATAATTCTACAAGTTTACGTTATGCATACAAAATTCAGAGTAAGGATAGGAAGTGTAGGTCTGTGTTAGCATTAGCTAATGCAGCGCTATAGGTTACTTCTCTTTCGAAAATAGAACAAAGAAGGGGTAGAAAACGTATTCCAACGTCTGAATAATTTAGTCTAATATTCCCGTGTACAACTCGCTTCGGATGCACAGACGCAAGCAATATGTACAAAACATGTTTGTGGGTTTGAACAAAATTGTCCCGTACATGCATTCATGCGCAGCATAAAGCTTCAGTACGAGACCTCATTGAGATTTTACATGATGCAGCCAGCAGAGGCCTTTATAACCGCAGATAAAATATGGGTGCATAGGTCCCCACATCCACAAAACACATCCAGGCACTTCCGCCAGTTAGGACGCGAATGTGAATTCGGTGTGTGTGATTTCATGACAGAGCAAATCTTATGGGAAGTGGCAATCATCTCGAATGAAAGAACCGACGGCCAAGACAAACTTAAGTCTCATCAATAGAAACGGCAGCAGAGAATATCGTGAAGGCGCTATTAAATCCAACTCAATCTGGTGGCGTTGACAGCCAAGAGGAGAGTAACTACTTAAAATGATCAGATCAACCCCGTATCTCTCTCTGTTTCTCAGAGAAGATGACGTTTTACGTTTAAACAAGCTCATCTCATTTTTTTAGCTGTCTGTGGCGGTCCAGAGCGTCACAATTCGTCACCACCGAAGCAATCGGCGGCAATAATTTACATTGTGGTTCGATCAGGGCATTGAAGCAGAAATGAACGGGCGTCAGCCAGAATAGTGCTGGCGTAGCAGCACCACCACCACCACCATCAGCTGAGTAACTGTCAGTGAAAGTCCAACTTTCTACGTTTTGTTTGTCGTGTTTCTCCTCCTCCTCATTCTTCTTCTTCTGCACAATCGTCTCAATCAAAACATCGAACGTCAGTCTAACAGTTAGTCATATATATATATACGTGTGTGTGTACGGCAGGTTTAAAAAATAGAGGTAAATGTGGTGGTGGTGGTCCGATCTTCGACATGTGACATTCGTTTCCGTTCGACGAAGAAACCCCTGGTTGACACGTCCAGCAGGCGGTGCCTTTCAGCTCTAGGGAGGAACCAAAATCGAGTGAAGAGCAGCGGAATATCGCAGCTAAAACAAACGGCGACAGATGGAGGAGGACTGTGGGGTTTGGCTTGGTGGGCGATTGCGGTTTAACAGCTGTCAATGAAGTTTCCGACAGCAGCTGGACGAATAGATCGATTGGCGCCATCTGCTGCTGCTGCTACTGCTGTTGGTGCTGCTGAATGTGGACGCAGTCGCGGACCAACCAACACATCGAGTAGTTGCATACTGACGAAACAAAAAAATCATGGTAATAGTCACAGTACTTCGTTCACAACTAAAAACCACTGTATTTTGTAATAATTGTAATGTTAAGGTGGGCTATGAACCGATCTCCTGAGTAGCTGTAAATTCATCTCTCATTCTCACTCGTACAAGTTCTATGATGCACAAGGGTAACAACAACAACAACAACAACGAAGAAGAGAAAGAAGATTTAAAAGGCGATTATAGTCATCATCCCAGCTTCTTTCGACGGTTGTAGTAGACTAACAGAAATCTGGACAACCATCTCTAGCTGAGCTACAAAAATTTCTAAGTAATAATTAAGTGACTACTAACTCACTTCATCGAAGCGTCAAGCTATTTAACTTAGTCGAGATGAGGCTTTTCCGTTAGATCCGATCGATCGCCGATACCATTCTTCTACTGTTGCTCTGAAGAAGACCGTTGTCCTCTGTCGTGAGAATCCTCAGATGATTATTGTCGCTAAGAAAGAAAGAAAAAAGAAATAATGAGAGAGGAAGTGACGACGTAGTCAGCCTTTCTGTGTTCTCGGTTTTGCGTGCGGCATTATTGTGAACCAGCTGTTGCTTGTCATGCTGCGATGATGATGCCTTGATGTGTCACAGCTACCGGCCTTACAAATGGAACAAAGCTTCACGGTCACCAGCTATCACACTTCAGCATAACAGAACAGGCAACAATTCCACCAGCGTAGCGGTTGAGCGAATGATTAACCAGACGAAAAATAGAAATAAAGACATTTCTAGCAGAGTAGGCAGAGCTATAAATGAACAACAAAAGAAGGTGTGGTGGTGTTGTCATGTAACGGTGGCGACGATGATGATATTGATGCTGGTGAAGGTTGCTACTCGTTGTGGTCGCTATTAGTGTGGTCTGTTCTCGTCCGTTGTCGCTGCGAACGCTCGGTGAACAGTAGCAGCAGCAGCAGCAGAGGCTCTGGTAGGGACCGTCTGTCTGTCTGTCCGCCCGTCTGTGTTGGTTAATTTGTTCGTTCGTTCGTTCATCCATCGATCGATCTATCGGTCTTTGGTGTCCATCCATTATCATTAGCTGACTATCATCGCCTAATGGGAAAGAATTGCCATGGCACTCCATCAACCGCTGAAGCCCGAAGTAATAATGATAACGTAATCAACATAGATTTTATTGTATTATATATATATATATGAATCGTTGAATCTATTTTTCATCGTGTAGTAAATACATTTTTATCAATTGCTGCTGAAAGCTCGCCACTTAATCGTACATCAGTTACAACATGAATTGAGAAGGCGAAGGTAAGACGTGATATAAGGAAGAGGACGATGAATTATATGTGCGGCTCGTATTAAAAAATTGATGAACTTCAACCGAAACGACTCAAGGAATCAACCAGGTATCATAAAACACAGGGGAAAAAGCTCACAGCTGAGGTGAGGTCGGCCTCATACATAAATAAAGACAAATCCGACAACCGGTCACCTAATGCGCAACGAGACCTAATGAACGAGATATCGTTACGCTTATATTCATACAAGCAACCATAATATTATAGTTAACCCGTATTGAGATAGCTTATGATGAACACATCTGTACTTGATCAATACAACGCAAATACACCTTCTTAATCAAAGGGACCTCTTTCACCTCACCTCGAATCTGCAATTAATATTTCTTCACCAGTGTCAAAAGTACGTGTCAAGGTTTTCTATTAGACACAATCGGCGCAAAGCGAGAGATTTGACGGCTTGAGTCAATCAGAGTTATGCTTGCCCCTCAGTGCATAGTGCAGCCTGGCACAAAGAGAATGACACAAAGAATCCTTCCGGTCTTCCCTTTCTGGGGATTGAGTGGGAAGAACCGCGTCGCGTGTCAGCCACAATTCGCTCTTGTTATCGTTGAGTAACAGACATCTACTATATTAGTACTCCTTAATTTACGGCTTCGTGGCAGTAGAAACTGCATATGGATTCTGGTAAACATAATTGTGCGTTTATAAGTAAGAAACCAGGCAACGGACATAGGACACTTAGGGTTTTGCTAGTTCGCGTGCAGTTGTTTGCGACGAACTGAAAGCAATTTGAGTGACAACTGATTATCGCTGCAGTGTCCCTGAGAGAACTTAACTTGGGATTGCCAGCAAACATAACTGCTGTTGATGACTGAGGCGAACATGGACGGTATGTAAATTGAGCGAAGGATTCTAGACGTTGCCCAGTACATGAACGCACCACTGGCCTTCGGTGGAAACCTACAGCTCAAAAGCTTCAATCAAGCTTCAGCAAAAGTCAACGTTCGCCAATGATGTAACAGCTGCCGCGTTTAGCATTTCTTCCTAACGCTCATCTACGGGCAGGGAGTGGGATTTTCTTTCCTTCAACCGTCATCTCATCTGTGAGCCTCGGTGAAATGCGATTACAGATGGCTCTGATCGGTTTAGTCTCATGGGTCATCCAAAGTGTTCGCAGAGGATACAAGATCGTATTCGAGGTATTCGAGAATTACTCAGTTAAGTTAGTAGTAACAGAGCGTGCTCTGCCTGAGAACGGCGCATCTGGCTCGATCATTAATTACATTGTCTATGTTAAATGCATATTATATATATATAATATATATATTAGGTTGACCCAAAAAAATGACACTCCTATCGTCTTGGGCCGTATTCTTATTATTGGCCGGTTTGAATCCGAATTTGGCGGGTAGTGAGACACAACAATTAGCAAGCAGACGGCGCGAAAGCCGCTAACAATCGGCTTTCGTTGGGAGTTCAAAATGGCAACCGGACCAAGTCCATTAGACTTGTATTCTCAGAAGAAGTGTCAGATTTATGTTTGAAGAATAGAAATGTTCAGCTGAAATCCATCGAAGGTTGGTGAGTGTGCACGGCCATAATGCCCAAGGTCGACGACAGGTGTGCCGTTGGTGTGTGCAACTTAGGCAAGGTGAGTGGGACATTATGAACCTCGAGGGCGCGCACTACCCCCGAATCTCGATTCGACGAACGGATCGAGATAATCGAAAAAGCTTTTGAGCAAACTTGAGGTTGGTCATTGACGACTTTGTCGGCTGAAATTGGCGTGCCTTGTGAAATATGTCTGTCGAATTATTAATAATAATCTGAGAACGAAAAAAAAAGTGCAAAACGGGTTTCTCATTAACTCGGTCCTGACCAACTGAAAATGCATGAGGAGTGTTTGCGAGACAATTTGAAGATATATAGGCAGCAAAAGAGTCACTTAGAGCATACCGTTGCAGTGGACAAGACACTGTCAGCCTATATAGAGGACCGGAAAAAGATCAAGTGAAACAGTGGCTACGACCAGGTGAACAAGCAATGGCGGTAGCAGTACCAAAGAGATTCGAGCCTAAAGTAATTGAATTATCTTGACATGGACTTCAACGGAATTTGCTACTACGAGATTTTGGACTTAAAAGAAAAAATGAATTCGGCTCGGTAACCCGAGTTCTTGAAGGGACTCGAAAATAATTGGCATGGCAGTAGGAAGCATCGAGTGTGGCTGCACGATGACAATGCTTGGGCACATCGTACCAATTAAATTACGTCCTGGCTTAAGGTCAACAAGATTTAGCTATGGCATCCCCCCCTATTTTCCCAATTTAAGCCTGTATGACTAAGGTTGCTTCCATCAATTAAAGAGGACTATAGGTGGCAAAATATATGCAAACATCGATTTTCTCCTTAAGTAACGATGATATAAATGGAAATAGAAATGGTGCATACCTAGTCCATAACGCCAGAAGGCTTCGAGAACTCTGGGACTAGCGTATATACCTCTAACTCATACTAAAAAATATTTGTTTTAACTTACTTAGTTTAGCTTATATTGAAATTTATATGGGTGCGGTTTTTTTGGGTCAACCTAATACATATATATATATATATTAAGCGAGCATGTCAAGGCAATAGGGGAAGTAGTTAATTATAGACTTTTCTTAGAATTTGTCTATGACGTTTCACAAAAATCGCGATATATAGGCTGTCTCCAATTCCAGAGACTTCAAGAGGTTCATCAGCCTCTTCGTTAAAGGAGTCATAAGTAACACCCAGAACAAGAAACGAAGTAAACAGCTTTGCGATAGTCCTTTCTAATAAGAACTATCTCCCATCCCACCATATCTTTACAATCAGAGATGCATATACATAGACACAAAAATGCTCATATCGCGAAAATTAGTCGGACACTCACCCATGGCATTAACACATTCTTATATTATTATATATTACACTATAAAATGTCTATAAATCAACTACAATATAACCGCAGAAGAATCAAGTGTGAGGCTACGAAGCCAACTCTTTGCTATTATATAATGATGACCCTGATAACACCTGGACCCTCAGATAATACTCTTTCATTCATTATGAACGGCTCCATTACACCACCACCACCTGTGCTCCATGTTCTTTTCTCAATGTAACTGCCCGAATTGATCTGTACAAGGTACTACCTAGGACCGTTGGAATGAGCAGTTGAATTAATAACAACAAAAGAAGAGTTGTTAATCGTAACTGTAACGAGAACGATTCATCATTATCATCATCCGGGTGATGATGATCATTACTTCTCTATGTCTAGGTTGCATTGTGACTATTATTATTAATATATTTATTATTGTTGTTTTATTACGTGCTGATTCTCAATTTTCTTTGTGCTTGTCTTGGTCCGCCTCCTCGAATATATAACAATGTGATAGTAGTATCCTTCCTGTATTGAACGGCGCGTGATTGTACCAGGGATAGAGGCACAGCGATCCATTTGTTGGACTATGAAGTGACGGCAAAGATGGGGCTACGCAGAATCTGATCGACGACTCAATGAGGACTTCAACTATAGGGTAGCCAGGCCAAAGGTGCTAACAGACAACAGCTTGTACTGCACCATGTCTCTATCTCTGGGTCCGTTCGTTGGGCTAAGACGTTATGAACTATTCAACTCGCGCTTTTGAGTGGTAGTGTCCAAGCACCGACAGCAGCCAGTAGTAGTACCCCATCGTGTGAATTCATTCACGACACGAGACTTAACAAGACATGATGGCGATAATGATGAAAGGGCTCCATCTCTCCACTGAAATAACTTGGGGTCTGCACTGGGTTGGACTCAACTGTGCTCCTCTCTCTCTCTCTATCTCTCACTCGTGTATCGTTTTGTCAACGCAGCCCACACAGCAGCAGGAACTAGCAGGCCACCAGCGTTGGCCCAAAATCTTGGACAGCAAGAGATGAGTTGCGCCGTTCTCATTGTTGCTGCGGCAACTGTTCAGGTGTCCGTTAAAACATAACGGCACTCAACGGCCGATGGGCGGGATCCTCGTAGTTGTCGGTCGCGTTCGTCACCTGCTGACGATGACGACTGCCATTAACAAGAAGCTGTCGCCTTTTTGTTTTATTTTTTGATAACAAACGAACAAAGAACAGCCTGTGGCTGATTGATGCCAGGGTAAGACCAGTGGCTGAGGCAGAGACAACCGGTTGGCTGCTACTGACGACGACAACGACGACGAGATTTAGGCTTTTTGCCGAAATTTCTCTTAAGAATGTTTGTTGCCCTTTTGCATGTTCCCATATCTGGACATAGTTTACTTACGAGCCCTGTATCTGTCTGTGTGTTGAACCCTCATACTGCAAATGGAACGAATGCAGCTAACCAACGATAGCAAGCGCCGTTTGCAGTCACTTGCAGTTTCATAAATCCTCGAATATTCATCGCTGTATTGGATAGTTCTTGAACCGTTCATTTGTGTGCCTTGATTACGCCACAAGCGAGAGCTAGCTGTAGCCATGAAGGTGAATAGACATTGAGGTTGGGATGAATCAGAAATAGGTAACCTATCAGAAGCGTCATCATATCTGAATTTGTCAAGCGATCGAGGACGTGGTTCTTTGCTTTCATATGATCCCAAAAAATGAATCGCCTTAAAACGCAGTCACTCGAAGACATCGTTCGTCTTATTCCCCCAAGCTTTCATTAGCACATTGAAGCAGTAGGCGAAACCCGTTAGTTAAGTGATAACAGCGACGAGAACAATAAAAACAGCTTCAAGTCTGACTTGCTGCAGCAGAAATCGACCCAACGAATGAGAAAATAAAAACTCGCCCAAGATTCGTGCCGCGTTGCAAGAACAGCGAGATCGGCGCAACTTAAAACCAGATCCAGTCGAATAAAATAGAGCCATTTAAGCTGAACTTGAACTCAGTAGCAGCAGCGCACTGTGAGCCATGAAGCAGAGAAGGGAAGTGAGATGTTGTAGCTCAATCGCTCTCACACTTCGGTCCGGGAAAGCCAGAGCCAAGTGTCAATTTCACTTTACCCTATGACTCACGGTTGGTTGCGGTTAGTCCAGCTTTGCTTGGCCAAATTCAGCTCAAGCTGAACAAGGCGAATCACAGTCAGCGCTCAAAAGATTTTTCGCTTATGAATTTTGCAAGCGTTCGAAAATGCCGAACGTATCGGAGCTAGAGTGCGAAATATTAGGTCGCGTATTGGCAGACAGACCAGAAGACTGTAATGAAATTTGATTACGTTTTAATGGCTGGCAGGAACGAACTGCGAGCCCTGGTGGAAGCTTCACCGCTCACACACTATTACGAGATACGCCTTTGTTCACAGACGAGGTGTGAGCTCCGTGAAAAATTCACCTTCGGAAATCGTGAGGTGACAGAGGTTTCTATTTTGTTATCTTACGACAGCCAGTTGTTCGGGTCACGAAGTATCGCTTCGCATAGGAATGAACTTGGTTTCGTGTGGTCGCAGGTATTGTCACCGTCAAAACAAAGACCAGACTGACGAACCGGATTTTGCACTGTGTCATTCACGTTCACTTCTACTACTTCCCCACAGACACTGTAGCGATCCGAACGGACGACCAACGGTAACCGAATCACTACCCTCGAGCTTCGGAGTAGCCGACAATAACGTGCTCCGAAGCTACCCATAGCGAGGTATAGTAAAAAAGAGGCAAGCCTGATTGTTGGCCGCGTCGTCTTTGCGTTGTCGTTAGATCCCAGGATGAGTTCATGTTCCCTTCGTTGGTCTCTTCATAAGTTTCCAAGCCAATAAATAGCAGACCATTGTAGGGGCGGAACCAGTATCATCTGAAATTGCAATACCCGATAGGCCGGCAATAAGATTATTTTTGCAGCAGCACTAGCTGACCGGCAGTGTCTGATATTATGATATAACATGATTTGACAGAGTAACAACGAGAGCCTCACAGATGAGTTTAAAATGTCGATCTAATTCTGAAACAAGTGACACATAATAACAACTAGAACATGGTGTGTGCACGATTTGCACTTCAAATATGGACCACATATCTGATGGTTGGAACTGAGAGACTTACTTCAGGGTTCGGTCTATTATATATCTATTAAGATGCTGTGTCTATGCAAAGAGTCTACATTGACTTGACACCACCGGCCAAAACAGAAACCATTTTTACAGGGAGAGTGGGTTAGAGCTATTCAAATGACGGACTACATTTATCAACAAATGTGCGTATTGCATTTTTAGTATATGATACTGATCAGGACACTTAACGTTCGTTCACTAACATCGTAGCCTGTTCAATGTGTGACGCCCTGTCGATGGACGGAGTCTATGGATCGTAAATATCACGCAGGTTCACAGTGACCTCTGTAGTCATGGGGCACCACTGAGAACCAAATACAGGATAGTGTAAATAGGGCAAATAGAAGCAGAGCTACAGTGAAATTCCAAAAATCGTAAACATATCGGCTTAGGAAACGACAAATTGTCACTGTCATTTTTGGCCGTTAGCTGTGCGACGATTTTCTTCAACCACTTATGACGAGACGCCAAGAAATAGGCGCACAGTAGGCAAGATTCTGTCTGGTTACAACTAACAAAGTCGAAAATGTGTCAGCTATCATACCGATTTGGAAACGAGGCGATGTACAAGAACGACCGAATATATGTATTCACTTTTGATAGCTGTATATGCAGAATAGATATATCATAGCCGTGCAAACAGAACGATCCTCTATGACTCCACAGTTTCACAGTGGAGTAGGCGATGCATTTTTTCTAGTTACACAAAAAAAGATTATTCTTCAAATCTTAGATAATATTTATTCACAGTTGCTAATATTAATTTTAGTTAGATTTTCCATCGATTGTTATATGCAATAGCGGAAGCAATGTAGTCATTCAACCTTCGCTCAATTATTATGGCCATCATTTGCCGCGGATCATGCTGTCCTGTCGAGCCTTTCAATCGACAGGATTCGTTGATGAAGTCAGTATTTGATGCCAGGCTCGACAAGAGCAACACGTGTTGATAACTGTGCACTAGGGCGACATGAGCTTGTGTGAGTGCGTGTGTCTCTCGGGTGGTCTGGTGCATACTGTGCCCCTATCTTCAACTGGCATTGCAATGCCCGAGTCCCTTTATGGACCATTGTGCCTCCTTTAGTTGTTATTGGCCGATGGCTGACTGAATGACGTTTACCGCTCAACTGACTATTACTACTACTACTACTACTGCTGCTGTAGGTTGTGCGAGCACCGTCAGTCAAGCGTGAGGCATTAATTGCTTGACTTTCACTGAACCATTTTAACAGGAGTGATAGCAGCTGAATGCTCTAGTGTAGTAGCAAACTAGCTGAAGTGTCGGCTGATTATAGCTGTAGCACTTGAAGAGACTTCCGGCGGGCGTTTTCTGGATGTGACCAACGACCCCGGTCGGCGTCGCAGACGAGGCGAGGTAAGCCAATGTGATGTGCCACAGACGCCGCGCTCTGACAGAAACATCATGTAGTTTGTAGTCTTCCGACTGCCGCTGTTGCACTGCCAACCAATGTTGCTCAGCGTGTGGTCCCATCAGAAGGTTGTCTGTCATCTCAACTAAGAGAGATTTGAATGCGTGTTAACAAGAAGGCAACTCCCAACGATGCCGTTATTTCTGGCGTGCTGAACAGGACTGCACGTGATCACTGTAAGACGCAAATACTCTCTCTCTCTCTCCCTTTCTCTACGTTTCGACAGTTTCTAACTGACCGATTATCCAGGAGAATCTGTGTGGACATCAGAATCCGAGCGAAGTAACAAAGCAACTGCCGCGCCATGAATAAGATGAACAGTTCAAATTGTGGCGATTGATTGAGTTGCTGAGTGCACTGGACGACAAGAATCCTGACTATTGCCAGGCGAAGGGTGCCAGCCCTGCGATACCACGACACTGGAATCGGCCGGAGCCTAGCGACATTGCCAAGACGACCAAATCGCTGAAGAGCTTTCACAAGACGATTTTCTGTCCTGCGCCATTTTTTTCTACTGGCGCATATGAGCCAAATGCAATTCCGCGATTCACTTGTGCATTTATGAGTCCATCAAGTGGCGATGCCATTGTCAAGAAAGCTCTTCAGTTCGTGTAGCACAGTAGAGAGATGATTTCAGCGTCATCTATTAACTCGCTGAAGAGACGAAAAAGGCGAGGGGAGTCCAAACAGAATCAATCCAGAAGCAGAAGCAGTTGTTGCTGTAACAGAAGCAGCAGCAGCAGCTTCCAGTAGCACATCTGGTTAAAGCTAGCTCACATCACTCAGTCAGTCAGTCAGACGTACCTACCTCATCACGAGTGCGCAAACGAAATGGCGACGAAGCTGATGCGAGTGACTTGAGCCATAGGAGCGCCCACTGATGCCGTGTGGGTGCTTCGCACTACTCCACAGGGAGGGAGGGAGGGAGGGATGGATGGGGAGGTTGGGACCTTCTAGAGCGGAACCTCTTCTTAGTCGACATTGACACAACGGGACAACTGACTGACTAACGGTGGTAGAAGCGGCGGCGACGGCGGCGGCGCCGCCATCTGTCCCACCAACGGTGTTGCGTGCAGCCCGCGTGTGTCACTCCGACAGACACACCCGCAGTCATATATAGTCTCCAGCTGCTGCAGCAGGAGCAGTTTGAGCTGCCTCCGGTAGTGGCGACGCAGTAGTCGACATCTAACGATTGCGTCTGACCCGAGGGGAGCAAATCGGTAACCCGCTGCCCTGCGGAAAAGGCCTATGTGTAACACGTACACACACGGTACAAATCATATGGCGCCTCATAAACGCACGATCATCTTTGATGGCACCGAAATCTTTCGCTAAATCCTTGCTACGTTGGGGGAACAGCAGCATGCTAAAATACGTCTTCATGAAATTTACTTGAACCCTGAATATCGTGACGGATATTTATAGGCCACGACACCAGCAGTGTATCAGATTGGTTGAGGGGATTGCGTTAGTTAACTCACATAGACTTTTGTTATTAGGTTACTGATGATATTGGATAATTAAATGCCAGCGCTAAAATATTAGAGCGCGCTGATATAGGGACGAGTAAAAATGTGTCATTTTTAGGTCATCAGAAGCTGAGAACGTCCGCCCATTAGCAATGCCTTACGCATATTTAGATGTTCTATTTTGTAACCAATTATGGTCCTACTCTATCAGTTATTAAACCATGGATCGTATTTTAAAGCGCCATAGATCACCCCAATCTAGCATCGAACTATACCCAGTGTATGGTGAGTAATATGTTGTAGCGCCACAGACGTAGGTACTTTTATGTATTATTATAATTGTAAAAGGATTATCGCGCCAGAGATCAAAACATGCACCGCAATGATAGGTACAATATACATTTTTTATGCACGTTGCGAATGTCCCGACTTGTTTTTTAGTGTTTTAATAATTTCAAAATAGTGTCATACGTATAAAGCGACAGGCGGATATTAATTTATAGATGGCGATCTATCCGCCCACACTGGACGATGATTAGGGCTGTCTTTTTTCCTGTTTAGTCATTCCGGCAAAACATCATAAAACAAACACTATTCTCTATTATCCCTCTGATTCTTGATCGTACCAGAGTTTTTCGATATTTTCCTTTGAGAGAACACGGTGGCAGACACCGTGTCCGGCAGCACTCAACTTCCTGTATCTTGGGTCCACGAGATGTCAAGAATCGGCTCCCGTGAGTCAACACTACTCCATTATATGTATATATATATATAGTGATAATCAAAATAATATCGTGTACATACGTGAATGAAAACATTGGAACGCGGGAAGCGAAATGAACCGTACCCGTTAGGTTCGATCGAATAACAATCTGGCCAACATGTAGCATGTTTACACACAGTCGCCATTTGAGTCACCACTCCATTATTATATATTATTGTTATTATTCTTATATTATATCTTTATTGTTAAGCTCTCTAGCTTGAATAAATAGCCCATATGCACGGATAAAATAACGTTTTACGATTATTACCTCAAACTTCGCAAGTAGAGCACCGCGAGCGGCGACCACACGCGATTGGGATTTTTACCATTTTCACGATTTTTCTAAATTTTATTTTCACTGCGAAGAAGAGTGAAACGGATATACAATATCGGTATCCTGTTGCTGGGCCGTGAAGAAAAAGAAGAAGAAAGATTTAACCTCGTTGTCACCTTTCTGCAATAATAATAATGAATAGATGAATAAAACAGCAGAGGGAAATAATCATCTCCTGCGCTCGTGCAACGCAGCGCAGTTCTTTTACGCCAAAAAGTCACAATAAACATAAACAAGTAGAGTGTCAAAAGGGGGCTTCTATGATTCTCTTATGCGGACTGATTCGAGTCATTGCACTACCATTGTCGCCGGAATAAAACAGGATCACTGAGCGATCAATTGTTGATCCTGCTGTGGAAGCCATTGTGGCATTAGTTTCGTTTCGGTATATATTGGCAGCATGCATTTCCCATAACTTCGTATACCATTGTTGATTGAATGAATTCGTATTTATGTGACAATACATCTTAATTGCAACCGACAGGGAAATGTTCTCGTTTGAGAACAGAGCAACAAAGACTCTACGAGCCTGTTGTTAGACGCTTGAGAATATGGGAAAGTTTATATTACCCTAAATCAAAGGCCACTGACTAGAACTGCCATAGGTCAATTCGAACGATGCGCTAGCAGCAGTTACAACCAATATATATATATATATATATATATATATACATATATATTGAAATTCGTAATGTATAATGCACATCAAACACCTCAGTTGGAAATAGCGAAATAAGGACAAAGCGAGCTTTGAATAATAATAATGATAGAAGATTGCATATATTTTAGCTTAGTGGCTGTTGAATTGTAACGTTTAAGATATAACATTATAACGTGCACGCGTTATTCAGGAGTGTCGCTGTTGTTGCAAAACGAGGCTGATGTGTGATGCTAAAGTTTAAGCACTGTGTTGTCCATCGCAACATGCTACGGCCTTCCGGCATATCTCGCGGTCCTAAAGTTTGCCAAGTGTGTTTGTAGGCTGCCTCTGGAAGAAAGTACTTTATGAGAACTCGGTATTGTTCGAACTATCAATGCTGTTTATCACTGTGGTACCTTCAAATATGATGTTGAGTATGCTGGCGTCTGTCATAAAGCAAATTATAAACACCATAGTTAATTTTTGTATGCTCACTAAAATTTCCAGTTGGCACATATCAGCAGAGCGGGTTCCTTATATCCGCTTACCCAACTCGACTAACCTGTCTAACATTCAAATTAACTGTTTTTTCGAGCTGACCCTCAGCTGTTCCCCTATCTGACAGGCCTCAGCTCTTAACGTTTTAAGTATTCTAATGAGATCAGACCGAGGTAGAATTAACCAACTACCTGTATGTATGTGTATATTATATCGTGTAGTAGATATGCAAACAAAGATATAGGAAAAAAAGACTGCAATTAAACTGTACTCGAAAATATCATTATTTCAATTTCTTCTCATCACCGCTACCACCCTCCCTTCGACTTCCACTTACCACCCCCCAGATGTTTCCTCCAGAGAGTATGGCGTGACAACACCCCACCATTATTTTCTGTCGGGGGTACGGGGGTAGCTGCTGTTGCTGCTGCTGCTGCTGCCTCTACAGCTACTAAGTACTCTACTCTTCGGTCGTTCACCGACTCTGTCACTTCTCGTTCCCTCCAACTTCTGTCCTCATGGAAGTAACGAAGTCTTCGCTATTCGTCGTTTGCAGAAGTTGGCGTTTTTTGCTCACGCATCTGCTACAGGTTCTGTCTCTGCCTTCTGTCGTATTGTTGCTGTTGGTCGACTGCTTGGCTCAATTCGGTTGAACCCTCCGACGTTGCCACCGGTCGTCTGGCATTGGCCGTCCGGTCGGCGGTGTGCTGCTGCTGCATCATCTGCTATGGATGCTGCTGCCGCTCGTGACTTTTCTAAGCTGGAAAATGTCAAGCAAGCGACAACGGAAGCATCAAGGGGCGCAGACGGAGGAGGCGCTTTTGCTCTCGCGATCGAGTAAATGGACTTTTGGAAAAAGCGAACTTGTCACCGCCACTGTCCAATGAGGATGACAACGTTTTTGAAATATTAGCCACTGTAACAAAGGGACATCGTCGACGTTGTCGCCGCCAGCGACGATAATAATAATCACAATAACAATGCCTTGGCAAAAACAAGAACCTTCTTTAACTTTAAAATGAGCTACAGGGTGTTCGGAAACCCACGCAACCTTATAGGCAACTAACCAATGTTTAACGGTTTCAAAGGTAACCTTCCGCAAATTTTTGTTCTAATTTTATCTGTGGCCACATATTTAGAGAGATAGAGATGTATAAATGTGAGTAAATGAGTGTATGTGTGTGTGCATGTATATCTACGGAAAATGAAACAGCCGAAGAATAACAAAGACGACAATTTTGGAGGACGGCAAGCGTTATTGAAAGAAACCAGCAGCATTTGATGAGTCCCTCTGGGATAATTTTGTGTGATTTTTTTCTCATTCCTTTGGGCTTTAGCATAAACAGTATGCTATCTGTGTATCTAAATATTCATTGGCATGAAAGGGAAAAACGAAAGCATAGTAGCAGGTAAGATTTCCTTTGGAATCGTCAAACTTCCCTTAGTTTCCCATGGGGTAAATGCGTAACTTTCCGAACACCCTGTATTCTGTTTACCTGTGGACGGCACTATCACATAGAGAAACGCATACGTACACATAAGCACAGGAGCCGGAAAGCGAACACCCTTCACGCTTACATAACGTTTAAGATGTTGTTATAGAACACTTGAAGCAAATAGCTCAGTTGCCGCCTGTCTCGACAACTTACCCCGGTCGTGTTTAGTTTAGCTTTCGTGTTAAACCAAGGAGCTGACGAATGTTTGCACCACCTTCATAATTCACTGGACGATGTGAGTCCGCGGCATCAACATGACAAGCTGACAGCATTTTTTTTCTTATTAGAGTTAAAAGACTGTTTACAGTGGCGATAGAGCTGCTAAAGCTTCCAAAAAATTATGCGTCATTTTTCACAGCACATATGGCTAGCAATTAACGTAAACAAAAGGGATCGATTGATGCGTGTAAATGGGTTCGAAAACAAGCATTTGTCAGGTGAACTCTTTGAGAAGTCTCCATGATATTGGATGGTCCTATTTGATTGGAGGGAATATTGCTATAAGATCAAAATAATTTGTTCAGGCCGAACAAATCACAAAGGACGATGAACGGTAAACGTAGATTTGCTGGCTAAAACAGTATTTAGTGACAATATCACAGCAGCAATAACAAATCTGCGAACATCATCACCCCAATCACTGTCGTGTTGTTGTTAATTTGATATTTGTAAATTATCATCTGCTGCTGATGCTGCTGCTGTTGTTGTTGTCAGTCAAAATAAGTTGATCACCATGATGACAACGATAGCATTACAACGAAACGGGGAAAGAGAGCAACGGTTGTGATTTTTTGCCAAACAACGCTTTCCTCTCTTGGGGATGTTTCGACTTCTCGTGTTCTTCTTTGACATTTCATCCACTCACAATCACCGTTTAAATTTCGCAGCTTTCTCGAAAGCTCCCCTTCCTCTCTCTCTCTCTCTCTTTGCTTCTTCCAGCAAAATCTATGGAAACAACCGAGAAAAACGAAAAAGCCGAAAAAGCTTATACATGATCGCTGTCGCCTGCACGCCTTTTGCCGTGATGGCGATGATCATGATAATGGTGATGATGATGTTAGCCAATGCTGACCTGCTTGTCAAAATCGAAACATCTATTCTACAAAGATATATATATATATACGCACACGAAGACAGACAGATTGCATACAGATATATCTATCAATGGGGTTGGCGCCGTCTGGAAGGGGATTCCACTGCGAAATAGAAAATTTTGGTGAAATTGCAAATGTAGAGCGTAAAAATGCCGGAACAGTGGGATCGCTGACCAATCCGCCCTTCCATGCTGCAATCGTTGTTGTTGTTGTTATCATCATGAACATTACAATCATCGCCTGGACAAGATAGTCTCTGTAGACATAGTAGGTACATATATATATATATATATATATATATTATAACTGCATCTGTAGGTGTTTGTCTGAACGTCAGGGCCGGATTGCCGCTGTGGCACCGCTGATTTGCTGCTCCTGTTCGTTTGTGTTTCATTCTGGTGATGATGTGTGCGTGTGTATGTGTACGACTTCTATTCGGTTTGAGTGGTCATTGGGAGATCGCCTCCATTGACGAACCTGCGATCCGAAACCGCCAAAAATCCCACAAGTAGAACAGAGACAAATCAGCTAAAGCGCCATTTCGAAAACCGGTTAGTACAACAGACGAAAGGACATCGATTTTCGTTGTGGTGTCAACAACGAACGAACGAACCAAGTTGTCTATTTAATTCACGTTAACTCACTATGGCTGTGCACGTGCATAAACACGAATACAAACACACACACAGGCAGACATGAACACTGACTCACTCGCGCGATGTAGTGTGATAAATAATAGTACAATGATGATGATAATGCACGCACGTGCAATTGTGGTTTGGTGGATCGTTTTGCAGATTCTTCTAGTCAGAGTGAATGAATGAATGAATCAATGGTGAAAAACAATTCGAGAAGTCGTGAGGAGGTTACAGGTAATTCTCTAACGATCACTTGCTTGAAAATGATGAAGTAGTAGTTACTGGGCCGCTATTACATTTCAATTGAGTAATATGCAGGCGTACGGGGAGGGAGCAGGGATATTCTATTACAATCACGTATATATGATGAGACTGTTTACGATTTTATGGCAGTTTGCAGATGCGGTCACGCACGTTAGTTTAAAGTTCTGTTTTTATATAATTTCGAACGTCTGGTGCACATGTCGATGAACCTAGAACTATCCAGAACAGACTTACAAGTTGGACAAAGCAGAGCAATTTCTTCCAATAGTGAAATAGTTTCATTTATCTAAAATTTATATATTTACGAAACGTAAAATATTATTATGAAACACAGACCTGGTGTTCAGTTCCGTTAGTGCTAGCACTTCTGCCATTGGCCATCAGATAAAATCATTGCGGATTTATGCAATAATAGAAGCGTACCCTGTTTGCGGAGCTACACTGCCTATTGGTGAGAGGATTCCATTTCTGCAACAACGGTTGCTGTATTCCAAATATGGCGCATTGACAATTAGATTATATTTGTAGACTGACAAGATTAAATGCATGAATAAAATCTATATCGAAAAAGTCTGGTTGGGGTCTCCGATACTTCAGCTTTGTCAGTGATAAGTCCTGCTGTGATAAACTGCCATGCGTACGATATAATATTAGATCCGACCAAAGTGGGGTCGGCCGATCGGTCGCTGGCGACAAAACATTTTTTTTTCGGTCACTCGTATTTAGTGGACTGCTTCCATCACCCCTATGAGCGTCAGTCACTACACGCGTCGTGCTTGTGCAAATTGGCTCTTGGGCCATCGGAGTCTGACGGACTACCCAATACTAGAATTGTGTAATACAGTGTTCTGTTGACTGTATTCGCGCAATCTTATGACGGAATATAGCGGAATATAATCATCGATAAGTGGACCGCAAGAAAAGAATTATATTGAACGCACTCGAAGCCGAGAACTCATCGTAACACAGACACACACACACACACACAGAGCGAATGTTTGCGGCGACTAACAGACTGACTGAGGTTAACACACTCGGCTACTTCAGAGAAGGGAATATTGAAGAAGTGATGACTTGTTGTATCACTATTGCGATTTGTGCCGACATCATCACCGGGTCACACCAAGACAAGGAAGACGCCGATCCGGCCTTGATAGGTCTGTCAATATAAAACAACATCTGATTCAGCTCAAGATGAAGATAACGACCTCAAATGAGCTGGCAGAATCGAGCAGCCAGAACAGTAGATCACGTGAAATTCGCGTTATCGACGATCCAACATTCAACGGTACTGAACTAGCTAAAGGAAAACAAAACAAAAGCAACACAACAATAGAAACGACAATGATAATAACAATTAGTTGCTCTACGACAAGCTAACGCTCTGCTTGCCGCTGCTACGACTACTACTATCATTAACATATATATATATATATATATATATACCATCCGCTGGAGAAATGGGGAATATTTGGTTAATTTGATGGCATGAACATATATCAATTTCGTAAATGTAGATATAATAATAATAGTGTAACTAACAGCTGAGCCGCGAACAGCCTGCGAACTACCACAGCGACTACCTGTGAAGCGCGTCGCTTGTCCATGGTGGATTTCTGCTTTCGAACTCTTGCCCGGCCCAAGCTACAGAAAATCGCACAGGTAACCTGTGAGTGTACATGACCCCTCTCCACGGCGAACAGGAAACAGATACTCACTGTACCAGCAGAAACACCAGCTTACTTAACTCGATATCCACATCACAATACGGGACTTGATTGTTATCATTTACTCGCACACCACTGCTCGACTATTTACAGTCATTTACGGTGTACCACTATTACCACTACAAATACCATACATGGATCGAAGCAATGGAGGCCAGACGCAAACGAAGACATCTCCATATATTATACTTTGCATGGAGGGAGTACTTGTTTTTTCCGATGCTCAAATATACGCCGAACGAATCTGTGATATGCAAAACCCATAAAAATGCGATGGAATACCAACTGAAATATCGAAAAATCGAGATACGTATTTCGCGGTTATTGCCCAATAATCGACCTTCGAAATGTGAAAGTCTAGTTGAACTGTTCATATTACTCCGTATTCTATTCTACAGATCAACAGACAGTCAACGGCGTTTCGACTGTTAAAAGGCCCCCAATAAGAATACGATCACAAACGCTACCACAAGAATCAGAGTCTCTAGCTACGAAGTTAAAGACTGTTAATTGATTCCATTCATTCGCCCTAATGACAATTATACCGCCACCCAATGCCGTTGCAAATAGTACGGTAATTCCTATTGGGGTTGTGTGTTGTTGAACACTTCGTTTGGTGAGTCTATGGCGGAACGAAGCGGAACTTTTTTTAATGTCATATAGTGACGTGATTTATTGAACGCCGTGAAAGAAGGTACAGAACTTCTCTGAAAATGGAGGATAGTTGAATCCAACTTAAAAAAATAATAATTGACCTTGTTATCGAAACAGTCAGTGTTCGACTTCGGCGTATTCAAGCACCTACACGCGTATTGTGGCGTTATCGAAGTAGTCACCCCATTAATGAAACGGTCACTCGTTCGCGGACGATTTGGTGCTTCTTCTATGAACAGCCGCCCTACAGAAAAGTCACCGTGACAGAACTATGACCAACGGACCGTACAAACGAGTCACACAATATTTTGCATAGGTACGATTATTAGCTCCTATTATCATTATCATCTTCATAGTCTGGATTTCGATCACAAACAAACCGATGCGACTGTTTACAATAATTAGCGGAAAAAAAGGCAGAGAGAAAACAAAGGAGACCCAAAAAAGACCACAGCTGTCTTGCGAGCAATGTGGCTCCCTTCAGTGCAATTCGTCGACAGCTTCACAATAGGTAGTAGCTACGTGGGCACAATTCGCGGCGGCTCAATTGACGAAATTTTGCAGACAGATTATCTGGAATCAGCTGCAGTTGGCCTCAATATTACCAGAGGTTGAGGGGGGGGGGGCAGCAATGTGGTCACGAAAATCGGTTTGGCTTCTCATGACGATGATTCGAACTTGTGCCGATTTTGCTGCCAAGGCTCACAGACAAACAGAGGTAAGGTAGTGATTATGATGATGACGACGGTGGTGGTGGTGGTGGTGGTTTGGTCGCAAATTTTATTCGTTTTCCGAAGTGTGCTCGGATTAGCGCCCGAATGCAAAGAGTTTGATTGGTGCGGCACGATTCAACAAACGCCGCCGTGTGAATAGCCATTAGTGTTCGGTATTTAGCTTGACCGTCCCACACAACAGCCACAGCAGCTTCTGCAGCTGTAAGAACATTCGCCAACAACGATGACAACAACAAGAGTCGCCTTAAGAATAATAACACCCATAACAAATAATCGAAGAGAAATGATCTAAGCTGAACCAAGATTAGTTGAACCTGAGACCTTAGTTGCGCAGCGATGGTGGCTCCAGTAGAGACTGACCGGACCGGTTTTTTCATTTTTCATTATCTGATACTGACACCAAACACAATTGCAATGTTGTTGTTATCAGCAGTGGCCGTGACGTCCTTAATAGCATTACCCAATGATGTCCTGAAATTTCCAGAATACGATTCACGATTTGGTCATCATCATCGCGGTAGCAATGAGTCCATTTCGGTTGCTAAAAACATATTACAGTATAATATAATATAGAAGAACGAGTAGGCCGCCAACATCAGTAGACGCCGCAGGTGGTGGGGCTTGCGGTTTGGTTTGTATCAGGCGAAATTATTTGGTGAACCCTGACCTTATATCTAGCCAGATATCCATCAGTATGCGCATTTCGTTTCATACGAGAGATAGTGTTGCATTCGTGGTGCAATCGTAGAAGGGGACGCTCGATGGACAGTAGTTATTTCCGGAACATTTCTTCGTATTCCTACAACTCGAATGAGTCGATCGTCTCCATAAACCCTCTGTATGGGATTTGATAGGCAGACAGACGGAACTACTTGCGATACTCGTTGCTGATGCTGGAAAACATCTATTATATGGGCAAATTATGAGACTTGATATCCATTGAGTGAACATCCTTTGTGTTTTTGACTGGACTTTACTCAAATGACAGGTCAGTTGATTGATTGAAATTTCACATGAATTTACCTATTTTGCCCCTTTAGCATGGCGACGTTTAGCTGAAGTTGTGGGTGTTGTTTCTTGAACTCTACTTCATTTAAATTGTGTAGAATGCACTGGTGAAGGGCGAAAGCATAATGCAATTCCAGTCGATCCGACAGACAGGGTCTATGCATGAACAGCGTCAGCAAATTATCTCAAAGATCGATTGATCTGCAATTCTACTAACCAAGCCAACAAGAACTAAAATATGAAACGAGTTCTAACATTTAAATATAATTGTAATAAATTGCGCCAACATGAAACGGCTGTTAGTTGCTTTGTCTCGTAGCTTTTTGCCTAGTGTGTCCTTGCCCAAGTGAAATCGATCAGTGAAACACACTATGAAGGCGAGACGAGATGACAGATAATAGTCTAATTAAGTTGTGTCTGCTCTGAATGACGTTGAAGCCTAGAGCGTTCGCCCGTTGGCATGAGATGACACTGGGTGAAATGTTGACAGATTTAGAAAAATATAGTTCATTGTTTGTTCGTCATTTGTAACAGGAGTAAACGGCCTCAGCGCATACGATTAATGTAATATTTATTCCTCGCTTATAAGGAATTTGAAGAAGGTCCCGTATAACGTTCAAACTTGAAATATTCAAGATTATGTTAGTCGATCAGCAAATGTCACTTTACCGAGACGTATTATACATCTCGTGATATTGCCAGATTCCAACAAATGATATTTGCGTCAAGGCACATTTCAGTGTCAAACCACAATATATATTGAACCGCTCACCAATAGCTGTTGACTTTGCAAGATCAGAATTTTATTTATATTTAACGTTGTATATAGACGCTCTAATTGAAAAGCCCAATATATCTAAACCTTTATCATATGACTTGAGCGCTTATTTTATTTAACTCAATTTATACATTCGTATATCGTTTGCCATTCCATGTACAATGCACATAATATTAATAATATATTGACTAGACAGTGTAGGACTATCAGTATCAGTACCTTATAATAGAGGTCAAGGGAAAGCGTGTCTGCCAACATCATTTCACAGTCTCCCTAACCTAATCAATATTTACAACAGGACAGTAAATTTTACGGAAATAACACAAGAATTCCCTTAGCACTCATCTTGTCGATGTCGATATCACCTGTATAACAAGACTATATATTATATATATATATATATACATATATAGTATATAAACTATGAAACTTAAACAATTTTGTATCTACTAACAAGCCAAGGTACCACTGTCGCCAAGCAGCGTTCATCTCACTAGAAATCCCGAAGTGGGCTATCATCCACTGCCTAAATCTCAAAAATCGGCGATAACCTGACCAATCTTTTGAGACGAAACTACATCCTACGTTCTTGAAGCTGTTCATACAGCATATTAAAACGACCCGAGTGGATTTACAGGCTAAGGAAATCAATCATCTAAAATTTATTATCCGATACGCCTTACACACATTTGGGCACCTTAATTCCAGCGTTACGCCAAGAATGCTTCCATGTATAGTAACATAATGACACACTTCACGTATCTACAACATGTGTGACGCCACAGATTTAATTAATTTATGTGTTTGTCAATGGCAAAAGATAGGGCTCTAATTACTTAACAGCGGAAGATACCGTAAGCAAAGCAATCGTGTTCTCGTAGACAAGAAATGTGACAGCAGACGCTGGCGTTACTCGAAGAATATTCGGTACAAGACCCTTATAAAAACCATGAATCCCTTCGTGTCGAAGCGTTTTTTGTATGACATCCAAATTACCAGCATACGAACGATGCTGGTCCTGCAACCTCGACCGCACTACCTGGTACGGGTAAGTGCACATAACAGCTATGACCTTTGACAAAGAGGACGAGATGAGATACTCCACATTTGACAATCGTTCCTTCTTGCTCATCCACTTCTTCATCTCCTCGTAGACCATAAACTGAACGGCACCGTGACTCGTGCCAACCAGGCCAGGAATAAAGCCTTTGTAAAATCCACGTATACCGTCAGATCGGTATAGAGACCTGATTGAGCTCAGCAAACTCCCATATTTGCCATCAACGTTACCGTACCGCAGACACATTCGAGTCTTCAGTACAAAGACTGGATTGGTAAACACCAGTGTCAGCATTCCTGCTTGGACAGCGGCCTGCATATGCTTCACTGGACCTAAATGGATGCTGCTATCACCGTCATTCATCCACGTCTTCGTCGCATTATAGAACACAAAGTAGAGTCCCCATGCTGAACCACTGCCAATACAGTTAGGGGTGACTCCTTGATAAAATCCTCGAATGCCTTCCGTACGCCAAATCGTTCGCGCCGCGTGTCGAAGTCCCCGGTACAGCGGACGACCCTCCTTACGATCATTGACGCTCAATCGAATTTTGAGCAAATCGAACGGGTGAACTGTCAAGGTGCTCAGAGTTCCACCGGCAACACCGGCCACGAGATGTTCGTATCGAAGTGTGGGTAGAATTTTGGATAACGTTGTCCATGCATCAACGTTATCCTTGCTTGCATCTGGTGACATCCCAATCATTTCGATTGGCCCCGGTATGTTTCGCGCACCGCGCGGCTTGCCACTCCGATAGATGCACTACGAACGATAACAGCACTTGCTCACTTGGCCGCTCCGTAGAACACAACAGGCACAGAACTGGCGTCAAATATCCTTACATTAGCTTCTTGTGTTCCACCGAGTGATTGACTAGTAATCCAGCTAAATGAAACGTCTGGAAACGAACTCAACTGTGAACATCACTCATAGTAGAGAAAAAAGTTGACTGGCGCAGTCGATGTTCTATTTACCACAGAAGCAGCCGAGAGTGGAAAGGACCACCCGCGACTTTTTGAATACCGCTAACGCCGCAAACCGTATGGTGTAGCTACTACTGTTTTTTCGAGCTGACCCTCAGCTGTTCCCCAATCTGACAAGCCTCAGCTCTTAACCTTTAGGTATTACTATGGTGTAGCTACTGGTACAGTAGTATTCGCAGCAACTGGACACAATTCTGCTATAACAATCAAATAGATCGTATCGCTTTCATAGTAGCCGGACACCTGTCTGGCGTATTATTTTGCATAAGGTTTCCGACCACTGACAGTGGACACATAGGGGATTAATTGCCCGTGTCATCCACTAGACGAAAATTAGTGAATACCGTAGTCGTTAATAGATGTTGACTGTGAGTCAGTCCGAACAATTTACTTTACATAATTCAATATAAAAGCACAAATGTTTATACTTATGGCTAATATAAACATTTGTATAACTTTTATTGCATCGAGCCCAATGTGTTTCCTTCTCGTTTACGCTCGCAGCAGGAGACTTAACGTGGTCATATTACACTAGAGTTGATAAGTAAATACAAATGTAATAAAAAGGCACGCATTGTTTTGAAATGATATTTAGGTCTTTCAGCTCATAAGGCAAGTGAAAGAACCGTCGAATTGTAAAACCGTAATGATAAAGCAATATTTTTATTTTTGGCCAATCATTAAAGTCTATCGATGAGCGTTTATGGTTTAGCTCTATCGGAGACTGATCCAGTACGCATCAGCTTTTGCTAGTTACAAACCAAAAATAATTCTCCATCTATTTCAATACAACGCTTGATTGCGTTGCGTAAATACTATCGGCCATGGATTTAACTGATTGTGATTTTTCACCCCCACCATTTCAAGGCTCTTATTTCTGGTTTTAAATCAAGGATTCGCTGACAGTCTCCAGCAGGTGCTCTCAAATTTAATGACTATTATTTATTTTAAGCCGCTGCAGACTAGTACTACAGAGGGCACCCCTGGACTCCTTTGGATTATGTGATGCTTCCTCAGTTCATTTCAATCAAGCAGCTCCCTGTCCATATTTGCCGCTCTCGTTGTCCGTGTCGTGACCACGCCGTCGCATTTGTGATGTGACAACGAGTTGGACCGCTCAAAAAACGTCTCTCTCTCTCTCTATGAGCCAAGGAGGCCATGCCGGTCTCCGTCTGACACCCCGTCACCACAGTCACTAATAATTGTATATATGTTTGGACCATATACAATACTATTATACAGATATTCATTTAATGAATACCTTGGTTGCATTAGCACCGATGTACAATATAGACAAGACTTCAAACAGTTTTATGATCACCTAATCCAAAACCATTTCCTTGTCAAAAAGAATAGATGTTTAAGTTGAGTAGATAAAACACACGCGACAACGAGGAATAAACTGGCTGGGGATGCTGCGTGTATTTCAAATTAACATGATCACTTAAAGCCAGGAAAAATTTTCCATTAAATTATTACGGAGTGCAAAATACACTCAAATACCTGCATATCACTTAGCAGTAGTCCGTGAAGCCGTCGGGTTCTCTCTGTTCCATAACAGAGATTAACTAACATAAAGATAAGCTACAACAAAAAAGAAGAAATATGTAAACTACAATAACATCGTTAGCTTGGTTAGAGATTGTTTACGAATATGCATGAGACTAATGTTGCATTTTCATTATTGACATATTTCTGATATTGTAGGCAAGATTACGTTCGAGAAGCTGACAAATCTGGATTACGTCGGCACACCGTATTACTCAATACGCAACCTGTCATTGTATGAGTGTCAGGGCTGGTGTCGAGATGAAGTTGACTGCGTTGCTGCTGCATTTTCCTTCGTTGTGAACCCTTTGGCGCCCGTTCAAGAGACAACATGTGTTCTGCACAATGATACTCAAGCTAGAAAGCCTTCTGCAAATCCTCAGAAGGCCATCAATATGTACTATCTTGTCAAGACCAACGTTAGGACAGGTGAGTTTTGTCTATTTGTCCAAACAAGGGTTTAGTTCGAATCACTAGCATAGTGATTCAATCGTGGAGTTGTGCATTATCCTGTATATATATATATATATATAGTGGTCGGCATAAACTTAACGCACACCTATATTTCAACAAATCGTTACAAGGAGCACAAATTTGACGAATTTCATGGGTCACTCTTCGAGCCTTACTGATGCAGAGAAAGTAGTTATTACTGCTTTACGTGGAGCAGGAAAGGTCCAGGCTGCAATTGCCAGAGAAATTGGCAGAAGTCGTTGCGTAGTGCAAAATTATTTACGCAGTCCGTCGACGTATGGTACTTATAAGTCTAAAGGATGATGTACATAAAGAACCGCGGTACTTCTCAAAGCGCAATTTCGTGGGCGCGACCGTTATGGTTTGGGGACCTTTCACCTCTCTTGGCAGACTCCCACTCGTTTTCATCTCAAATATAGAGGTGCCTTAAGCTTATGCCCACCACTGTATATATATATATATATATATATAAAGAAACAACCTGCTCTCAATAGTTCGAACGGTACTCCCATACTTCGAGATCAACCCTAGAAGGGAAATGTCACTGGGAGCTCTAGGGCGACTATGGTTGTTACTATATCGAGATCCGGGGAGTTGTCCCGAGCGAAAACGCTCCAGTCCAAGTGGTAACCTCGAGCACCGAAAAAGTCTCACGATTTTAAAATATGACTGCAATTAAAAACATTATAAAATGAAGCTGTCGAGAGTTCTTGTCATTTGCTGGCTTATCGATGCTAACGTATGCACCTGTACGGAAGACAAAACTAAGCGCTGCTGAATTGTTATTGTGTTGGCTTGACAATTTCAGAGAAAGTGTGCAATCGATTATGGTCATTTGAGCGGTTCCCGAACAAGATGCTCAAAGCGTACGATAACATTGCGATGTTCTCGTCAAATAGAGAGAATTGTCTGGTGGCATGTCTCAACGAGCGTCGCTTCGTCTGTCGCGCAGCCGAGTTTAATTCGATCACATTTCAGTGTCATCTAAGCGATGCTGACCGACGATCTGTTCCTGTGGAGGAGTTTGTTGATGCACCCGGCATTGACTACTTTGAAAACGCCTGTTTAGATGGTCTGCAATTACTCTGCTCATTTCTGCTCTTACACATTTATTTATCTGCTTCAATAACGACTATATTAATGATATATTATAGCAAATATTCGCTTGCCAATAGATTTAATACATAAAGCACTAGGGGTTGTCTGCGACTTAATACTAACCTACTTTTTTATAGATTATAGGGTGACCTCTGTCGAAATGTAGGTAACATGTAGATTACATAAAAGAGAGAGAGTAAGAGAGAGAGAATTGTGCACTTACCAAAATGTAATTTGTTTCTCTGTTTCCTCTTTGTTCGTCGTTTTGACAACAATCAATGACGGCTTGCCACCTGTGATGGCCTTAATATTACAGTTGATCAGGTGTGCTCAGGCGTGCGAACGTATGACATCGCTAAGTTGGGTCCATCACAAGATATCATCACGCATTACGTAGACCTGAACTACTATCCTGACAAGGAACTACTTGTGTCGTCCAAATCGGAGTGTCTTCGTGCCTGTACAATGGATCGTGACTTTCTTTGTCGTTCAGTTCTTTTCAAACCCACTGAATCACTTGGACAAAACAGCTGCTCTTTGTACCACGTTGATCACGTTATGTTTCCTGATGGGGCACAAATCTTCAAATCGATGAGTTCTCAGCTGCCACTGCTCGATACCGGCGAAACCGTCGGCTTTTATATGGAGGCCCATTGCGCCAGCAACTCTGGAAGTAAGTCATCTCTCTATTTGCAAACTCCGTCATTTCGCTTGTTGTTTCATGAAGAGTTTAACTTAGCGTTTTTTCAGTGTTTCATATAATGAACAGGAAACTTGATTGATACGGACGACGATTCGACAAGTTCGAAATACGTATTTCATTAATTATGGTGTTGACTTATGATGCTGCCTCACGCTTGTTCAACCTTGAAGGAGAACGGCGCGCGGTGTACACACAAATACTCATATGTTTATAATAACATATTCATTCAGATGACAGCCTGAGCAAGTTTGGCGCCGTAACAAAGAGGCCAAGCCTTACGACGTCCAAGATAGAACAAAGATCGACCACGAAGCAACCCGGAACGAGTCAGGGCTTTCAAGGATTGACCAAGGAAGGATACGACGACGGGGCCTGCGATTCGTATGGAGTTTGCTATGATGGTAACTTTGCATATCTATTATCTATTATGATACCACCTATTTTTTTTTGAACGAGTCTATCGTGACTAATTAAAGACAGTCAAAAGTGCAAATTAATGTAGTCACTTGGTAAACCCTACTCAAAATGAAAACCAATCCTAAACAACCTGGACAAAGACGAATTCCGATGGGTCAACCAGAGCCTTAAATTTCGTTTCGTTAACGCACAATAATAAATGCCATTTATTACAACCATTTTCACTATTTAGTGTCGATCCAGTGCACCGATCAGAAAATCGTTGTGGATGTGAAAACCAGCAGACCTTTCCACGGACGAATTTATGCTATGGGACGTTCGGAGACATGCAACACTGCTGTGAAGAACGGGCAAAACTTCAAGCTTGATCTACCTCTCGCCGGTCAGGAGTGTAACACGCAATCGATGGGTGGAGTATACAGCAACACGGTCGTACTTCAGCATCATAACGTCGTACTTACTAAAGCGGATAAGGTCTACAATGTGCGATGTACCTACGAGACATCGTCAAAGAATATCTCGTTTGGCATGATGCCCGTTTCCGATATCGATATGCGTGATCCTGATAACGGACTGGCTCAGCAAATTACCGCGTCGCCAGAGGCACCCGTCCCACGAATAATGATATTCGGAGTTGACGGAAACGAAGCGACGACCGTACGAATAGGAGATAAGCTCACCTTTAAGATTGAGATACCTGGAAATAGTAAGTCAATCAAACGAGATTGTCTTATGACATGAAACTAAATAATTATAATAATCGGAGATTGATTTCTTAATGAGCCTAAATCCTGCTTGAGCTCATTATCGGTACCTGGAGTTTGGGCGGCAACGATGGCGACCATAGTTTCCGGATAGACTCATGAACCTCTAATGAAATCAATGGTTATTGATGATATATATGTGATCCTTCTAATCATATATTTGTCCCACAACTCTATTTTTGTTGCAGCACCGTATGGCATATTTGCTCGTAGCTGTGTTGCGATGGCGAAAGACGCCCGAAGCACATTTGAAATCATTGACGACCGGGGCTGTCCCGTTGATCCAGCTATCTTTCCTCGTTTCCGTCAAGTCGAAACGGCCTTGGAGTCAAACTACGAGGCTTTCCGTTTTACAGGCAAGTTCATCTGTATGGACTGATTTGTATTACACCGATAGGTACTATACTACCAACAGTTCACGATAAGAGTTCGAGTCCCGCAACCTGGTGACATATGAGAGAACTTTAGCATTGTAAGAACTGCAGTTTTTTAACTAACCAATAAAACCTTTACCTTTTAAAATATATGCTGCTGAGTCGCCTTGGACGATATCGGACATTGTTGTAATAAACTTTATTTTCTTGCGTCCTTTCCTCTGTCGATTTGCGATTTTCCTATTGTAAATTGTTTCCATTACAGAATCGTACGGAGTCATATTTCAATGCAACGTCAAATACTGCATTGGAAAATGTGAGCCAGTCGAATGCGGAACTGGTAAACCATCTTGGGGCAGACGTAGAAGATCAGCGACTTTTGACGACAGAGAAGAAATGACACTGAGCCAAGAGATTGTGGTTCTCGATTTGCAAGATGACCCGGCGCCTGCTCACAGCTCTCAAACACAACACCGCGAAGAAGGTTCGTTAATGATTCCCGATGGTGCTACTGCTGCTGCTGCATGATCCGTTACACAATTTTTCTATCCTCACTACTATACTAGCGTTTCAAGTTGTCATGTTATATTTGTGACACATATATATATATATATATATATATATATATTCTTAAAAAGTACTCGTCTGAGTGCGTTGCCTTCAACGCTGATATAATAGCTTCTTCATGGGAAGACCTGTACCCGTGAAATCACCATTTTTGGCTTTTAATCTTAATGATTATAGTCCAGCATTGAAGTTATCCGCCAAAGCTTCAAAACAATTTCTCTAATGCACAGTTACGAAATGTATTTAGCGCATACGACAAATGATAATCTGCTGCCATTCACCGCACGGTAACGCTGATGATGTCAATGTTTTTTTTCTTTAAGCTCAAGTGACATTACGGTGTCTTATCTAGTGTTCCGTGATTTGACGAGGCAACAACGTCCGCGTTCTAACCATTGTAGCAGCTCTAGTCGCTGCTGGAAAGTTTTGCCATATTTCAAACAAATGTGATGAGGTGCAAGAAATGAATGAAACAAAATAGTAGCCACATTACATCTCTGACGCCTGAAATAGCTATCGCTCACCCTCTGTTTTTCAACATTAGAATTTTTCATCACCACGATCATCATTTGCTCTATGCATTTTGTGATAGCGGCGAAATATTCTCACGAAGACGGCAAAATACAAACGGACGGTTGATGATCGGCGGTTGATCACCTGCTACCGCTCTACTGCTTCTTCTGTTTCTGATTTGGGGAATGTGCGACAATCATTGGTTGGTAGTGTAACTTCATTTTAATACGATTCGGGCTACAATCACAATACGAACGGACAACAAGCGTGGATACAAATATAGGATAGATTGAAGGATGAGCTTAGAACGTTAATGGAACGAGGCCGAAAAGCAGAGCTCCTTCTTGCCCTGCTGCTGCTGCTACTGCTGTTGCTACATAGCAAAACAAAACGTTCATTGAATCACCAGCAGATTATGCAGATGGATCAGTTGGACATAATCTGGCAGCGTAATCAGAAGCCAGATTATTATACGTTGAAATCAATGCGTATGGGTAGACCGCTCGGTGGATCGATCGCTGGGAAGAGGCGGATGCTTGGTATACACATGCGCGTGTCACGTTTAAGGGAGGAAGGTGTGAATGGACACATAGCTACATTTTGCTATTATATAAAATACTTCCTACTTACAAGAGAGCGCGGGTATCGACAACGAGATAGAAAGGGACAGCCATCTCATATCTACTGAAAACTAATAACAACAACACAGTTGCTGACATCGTGGAAATTCAAGACGCGTATCCAGCTTGCAGTCAGTAATTTTCAATGCGTTTCATCCCTTCTAACGGTCCCATTTCGGAGCCGACTCAAGCATTTACACGTTATACAGGCGATAGCGGTATTTGCTGCTTTAACATATGGTAATATATTCCAGCTTGCCTCCGTTGTGCAACGGAGAATGTCCGTGGACAACCACAACACGTTGGTGCTGCTGAGAGATTCCAAACTGCTAAAATATAGAAGAGAATTGCAAATGTATGTGCGAATAACAGCAACAGCAAAGGCTACAAAAGTAAAAAAAAAAGAGCGAACGAACGAAGAGGCGCAGTAGAATGCTCACGTGGGAATTCAAATAGATAAGAATAAATAAATACTGTCTTAATTCAAATTCGGATTGAGACTTCCCATCAGAAGCGGAAGTTAGCTTATTTGATTATGCGAAACGTTTCTACCTATGGAGGCTACCGAAGGCCTTGCTCTTCCTTGTGAAATGACTCACATACGATTTGGTTGCAAATCGAACGAGATACGAATCGAGCCGGTACCAATTTCAACTTTAGATTAATAATTCCACTGCTCCTACAGAGTGCTACATTGTTGATCATGAGAAACGGAACATGTGATAAATATAAAAGTATCAAAAATTCTGATTGAACATGTTTTGTAATATAGAACAGAGGAGCAGTGAATGAATTATTATTATTATTACCTGTGCCCAGCTAAAGTTCAACGTGTTTCCGTTGAATTTAATCTGCCTTTTTTTGTTTATATTTGACACATGAATGAATTAACATGATTTTTAAGAAAAAAAAATAAACGATGGTGTATATTAGTTGTATACAAGTGATTAATTGTAGGGTTGTTCGGAAATGTGTGGGCTTTTTCTCTTATCGCTTTCCGACAGCTCGCCCGCAGTGAGTTACCAGGAAAGATCAGTTGAATGAGGAGATTGTTAATACACAAACGAGATCACACTGAAATCAGCACAACTCGCTACTGAGGCAACTTGATCGAGCTTAGAAAATCTGGCCAAAACACGTCCACAAGGGACCAGGACAACCGTCGTTAACTCATGCTCGATCTCGACCAGCCCAAAAACAATTCGTGATTTAGGCGGGGAACTCGTTGAGGACCCTCCGAATTTCCTCTGCCTCGTTCCTTCCAACTACCACCAATTGTCCTATTATTATTCATTATTTTTGTAGAAAAAAATTACAACTCTGAGTAATGTCTAGTCGATTCGTTTCTTTTCTTCGAAAAAGGTGAAATTGTACAAATCTGGCATAACGAAGCAAGTAGAACTTTGAAACGTGGAAACTACTTGGCTGATTAAAATAGGCGAAAGCATTCTCCTGCCAACGATGCAATCGATAGATCAAAAGCTCACCACTTTCCGAACGACGAAATAGTTACTTAGCGTAGAAAGGCCAGTTTCGCCAAAATCGATATATCCCCATTGGCGGTGTGAAGCGCTGTGTCAGTGTTTGAATAATTCTTAACTCTTGTGTGATATGCCTCGAGAAGTTGTCTTAAATGAGAAATCGTTGAAAAATATAATCATAATAATGCATGAATGTCTGTCTACCTCTCTGTTTGATGATTACAGTTCTATTAGAGAGCCGCGTGTTGGACGATGGTCAGTGTGCGTCGCGTACATCGTTGTACGTTCTCACAATCACCACATCAGCAATGCTCGTCAGTTACGTTGCAACCGTGGCCTACTTCCTCAGTCAACGGCGTATTAGCCCCAAACACTATTCGTAGGGGGGGGAGGGGGCGGTGGCGCAAATATCAGCACCCATCCCATATCCACCTTCAACAACAACAGCAACAAGAACAACAACCCATCGGAGACTACGCACCTACAAGTGAAGAGACAATCCTGAAATAAGACGTCGCTGTGACAACCAGCGAGCCTATATTAACATGGGCCCTTGATAATAGGGCGTCGATAGGGCATGCCACAAGCACAGCATTGCATCTTGTCGTCGTCTCTTGGATGAAGGTGCATTTTAGTGCATTACAATCGTAAATAGGTAACATATGAATTGGATACGATCGGCTAGAAGGATTCCTTTGCACATGCTATTTATACAAACAAAAAACTATTTATAATAGGACGCATATTCCAGTACTGTACCTGACTAAGGCGAACGATGTGACAGTGCAAATATCATAGCATGATGTGAACTGGCCAGATCCAGCGTCCTGACCCTCAGCTGTCTGAGGGAGAAGTATTTATTTAATAAATTATTTAGATTGGAGATAATTGCTCGAAGGCAGACTATGTACAAGATGTACCAAACGAAACGAAGAGCAGCATTGGCAGCAGCCATTATGTAGTGAACATATATGCAATTCATCAGATCTATGCCATGTCTATTACAGCCAGATGATGCTTACACGTAAAGATACTGATAATCATTAAACCAATTTCGTACACATGAACACAATCAGATCCTAAGGAAACATTTGGCAGGTGATCCAACAACAGGAACATGATCGAATTTTATTCGGAGATAAACTTTTCTCAGCAAAGTGATACTTTAACAATTATCGGACAAAATATGATCGTGGAATAATCATTAGTCTATGTATCATCCTGACTTTGAAACTTTGTCCTTCAATAGCAATGGTCATAGCGCAGACTGCTTTTTCAGCCTCGTCTATCAATAGAGAAATGAGTAAAAGTTTCGGATAAACTGACTTCTAAAGAGAGTCACAGTATAACTTAGGCGATATTCGTCCTCTTCCCCAAACACCTGCCGAAGATGAAGCAAACAGACTGGCAATGATGACTAACTATGGTGCTGCTATATTTATTTATTTATTTATTTATTTATTATATATGATAATTGCAAGAGTAATACTTATATAGTAAGAATCATAATGTGATTGTAGTATAATATTAATGATATTATTTATTTGAATTAATTACCATAGAAAGCTTAATCAACGGAATGTGAAGTTCAGAATGTATACCGCAGGCCGTTTATTTATGAGTTAAGGAAACGTAATTATTTATTTATTAATTTATTCTATATCATTATAGTGAACACTTGCAAATTCTATAGGGGCCATGGCGACACGAGTACCAATAATATTTAATAATGGCGTCATTGATCTTGGAGATTTGGGCAAACTCCCTGATCTGATCTTTTCTAATTCTTCTCCTGGATTTCGACAGAGGACGACGGACGTATAAGTATCCGTGTACGGAGATTCTCATCATCACAATTTGCTTTGTACCGGGACGATGTTTTCCACTAACAGGCAATACCAATCCAACAAATGAAATTTTTCTCCGACCAAAATATCACCCATTGAAGTGTTGACATCTAGAACGAACTTGAATGTATACGTATCTAGAATGCCACAGAAATATAAGTGCCTATGAAAAATATTGGTATATATTTATAGAGGATATCGTCTCATAATCTAAACGCACGGGTACACACGCGCAAGTGGACGCCCCTCCGACATGTTTATATTCCGTGAGTCGTCACCTAATAGCCTTCAAAATAAAGCTCCTGCTTAGGATGTCTACATGGGGAATAATAAGTAAGGGTTAACATTTACAACCGTCGATATAACTGAAATTTTCTTCACTTGGTTTACAAAAACGTAGAGGTGAGCGCAGATCCAGTGTTGGGCTAAAACTTGATAAATGTCTCCACCGGAGCAGGTCTCTTCTCAACTATCCCACCCTTGAGATAAATTATAAAGCCGGTATGATGATCACTTGTTACACCTGTCCGGTGTAACCAATAGTCTAGCAGGATCGTATCGTGCTCATTGCCGACAACAACGTGATCCTGTCAACTTATATTGAGTTTATTCCAGCTGGCATTTCAACCGTCACGAGTCTGTGCAAAACAAAACTTGTTTTTAACATTTTCATATACAGATATTCATCTAAACTCAGAAATATGAGGTCTTTGGTTATCGCCATAACCTCCACGGGCTTTGATTTGCGAGAACCATTCCATAGATCTTGGACTTATTTTCTGCAATGGTGGCGGCCCTGTAAGTTAGGACATGGCTCATTGTAAGTGCTGACATGAACTTTTTGATTCAGTTGTTGATGATTGCTAATGATGGAGAAAAAGCTCCGTGCTAACTTTAGCTAACTCAACAATCATTTTGGATACTACATTTTGAAATTGAAATTCCTGCTGAGGACCCGAACCTTCCACTAATCACACATAATAACAAAACCTCGTTGTACGTCAGCAATCGAAGCTCCGCACAGAAGATACAACCAGAGATTCAAAACTAATGCTATAATTCATACTTTGCAAATAGTGACAGAATAATCTAGCAGACAGCCTGACCAAATAGATATTCAAGCGATCGCTATATATACAAATGGATAATTAAGTTATACCCATCGGCTGTCGACGATAATAAGCTATCATTACTAACCTGATCTGGCCCACTCGTCATTTACGAAGAAAGATAGTGACCAACTATTTAATTATGTGACTTTGTGAATCATTTTATCTTGGCTACCTACTGCTGGGACGAGACTCTTTAGGACTTCTGAATGACATGTAAATAATTCGATAAATTACACTGTAAATATGGCAGGTATGGAAATAAACTTAATTTATTGAGCAAACATTATCTCATTGTTATTTCTGTCGGTCAACGATATCGTTCGCCTCTAATAAGATAAGCTTTGACTACTAAACTCTAACGTTCGCCGCAGACTCAACAGTCTATCTACATATCTCTATTCATGACGTTGACTTTCCTAGTTTTAATCAGATCCTATCCATTGAACAGTTACACTCTATACTACATTATGAGCTGTGATCCGAGGATTAACCTACCACTATCTATGTACTAGGGGATTACTTAAAATTAGGGGATAATCAAGCATACAGATCGTAACTAAAAAGCCCAGTGGATGACTGTTTAAACTTTTGCAATAACAAAAAAGAGCTCTCTGGTTGCTAAATGACGCGGCAAGCGGTCTGTATTATATCGCCGCAAGGGATCTAACATCCAGCGAGAGGGCGTAGTAATAACGCCGAGGACTTTAACCATAGGATCTCCGGTTCAAATTCTACAGGGAACATACGAATCGGTGCGGTATTTACTTACAGATTTGCTAATAAATTATTAAAGGAAAGTTCCGAAAATTTACCGTTCTAGCAACCTATGTAGCCGTTGTTCACAGGGCTTCAAATAATCGACATAGCTAAGCATTAAACACACAGGAAATTAGTTCAAAAATGTGTTTTTCCTCATCTTTATTTACAGTGGTGTATGTACTCTAGACTTGGAAACAGTCAATTCAAATTGAGTGTTAATCGTCGCCCATTTTTCTCATATATATATATATATATATATGCGCGTGTGTTAATTATCAGCGGCGACCTTGCTGTTGTGATGTCATCCACCCTTCTGTTTCGTCTTTTAGTAGAAGTGGTAGCTATAGAGTTTAGCATAGACCAAATGAACAACGCCCAAATTGCGTTTGTTAGCGCATATATTTAGCGATGTATTTCACCTTCGTAAGCCGTGAGCTCCTGCTGAAACGTTGCCAGCATACTTTGCTCTCCACTTTCTCGATTCAATCAATTAATCTATCAATTAGTAATGATTGAGTTAATGGATCAATATTAATCTTTAGGATTTCAGCTGTCATGGCACCGACTAGAGATCCCCTTTACGATCATGATTCACATTCAATCGAATACATTATACTGCGATTAGAGAGCGCGATTCAGAGAAATCCGTCACCGTCCGCAAAGTAAAGAGGATCTAATCGGAGCGCCAGCGTCTGGGTTTAGTCGGTGGATGCTGAACGTGGTTGAATAACGGTTGTTGTTCTCTTAGGAGAAACATCCCTTACATGAGATAGGGGCGCAATTGGCTTATCTGTCAATCATGTCTTACGCCTGGAAAGGTCATTGTAACAGAATGTCCGTCGTTTGTGTTCGTGGTTCACGATGCTACATAATATAATAATAATTATATTGTTTATAATAGTTGTTATACTCACCATCGTTATAATAAAGCTTATCACTATGTACATTTAGAGACAGCAAGACCGCGATAGCTGACAGACTGATTTGTCGTCACCGAATACAATATCCACAGATGACCAAATATATTTAAGTTGCGTCCTTATATTATTTTTCTCCTCGCACCAAACAGTTGTTGTGATGACGGTAGACGACAAAGCCCCTCTCTCGTTAAACATCTAAGCTAAACACCATCTTCGTGTCAAACGTTCGCCGGTAGTATAGGCACCAGACTCCTGTCCATCCACAGTCACTGATCGAATTGAATTGAACTCTAACCGGAGGAAACTCGTTCCTTTCGGATCCATTCTTCTCTGATAGGAAACACATCGTTAATATTATTATGTATTAAACATTACATATGAGTTGCTTTCGTAATTTGCTTAATGTGTCTGTCTTGTTTACTCGTAGTGTCCATTTAGAAGGACTTTTGTAGAATAGTAGTTCTATCTTCCGACTCGATTGATGTAAACCGAGTTCCTTAATTTCTCTGCTCGATTCATTCATCGTATCTCGACAGCGGAGAGAGGGAGAACAAACATTCAGTTGTCGTTGCTGTTGTGGCAGGTACTAAATTACACACAGACACAGGCAGACGCATCGCCACATGACTCGTCCCGTAAGGACCACTCTCGTGGCCATGATGAGGTTTGCCTTACAACGTAGCCAACATAGGATCGAGTTGGTGGTTACATGGTAATCATCACTGCTTATTTGTCATCGTGCTAACCTATAGTTGTCTCCCATGTCTTCTGTCGCACGTCCGAGCTTCATAAAGCAACAGCAGATGTGTGTCCCGAACTCATTGGCATAACTCATTAGTCGGATTAACTACGCTGCCTCGGGCGTTCTCACGATCTTCATATCGTCGCATCTCTCGTAATAAATAGAATAGAATATTGCTACACATAATAGGTTGTTGGGAGATTAAGCCGCAAGGTAGGTTACCTGACGACCAAGGTTCGAAAGACTCAACACAGACTCCATATCAATCATCAACATCTATTATAATCGATCACCTTCACCATTTAGAATAAATATATCGTATTATTTCATCTTCTTATTCTTCTACAACTGCTATCACTACTATTATGATAATAATAATAATGTTATTATCGTCTCTAGCCTTGGTAGAGCAAAACGTGTCACAAACACTCTCTATAAACAGACAGTGGGTGCTGCTCCCGGATCACCTACAACAGCCCTTTACTGCTGTTTAATCTCTCTCTCTCTCTCTCTGCCTCTCTGTTGATGTTGTTATTTTCGTTGCGCTTCGTCGAGGCTGTGTATTTTCAGTAATCAATTCGCGACGCGTATCGGTGACAATACAGTTTTTTCTCTTTATATATATATATGTGTGTGTGTTTGTGTGTGTGTGCTTATGTGTATGAATGTATATCGATATATTCTGCAACCTCAGGTTCTCGTGTCCCTTTCGCTCGTTACACCATCATCAATTTGTTATTCACTATTTTGTGTTTTCAATATTCTTCTCACCAGTAGTGATCATCACTACTATCATAGGTGTCATTCGTTCTCACCTGTTTAGCATCGATGCACTACATAACAGCTACAGTCATTACAAGCAAAACTGCAGTTAGCTAACAGCGAACTACGGATATATTCCCCCTTCCCGAAGCTACCTCCAAATATACTCATATGCTAGACTCTTTGAATCCTTTAATAGCGCCACATCCACTCCTAAGGTAGCCTACTTAGAGAGACATTAATTCCAGATGAGTAGCCAGTCCTTTTTGTTGTTGATGACCATGATGATGATGTTACTATTGTTCGATAATTTCCGAGTCGCCGAAAAAGGTGCCTTAACGTGTCGACCCACTCCACCGCGAATCGAGAGGTCAGCCTGTACTTTTTTCGCTCGCTTTTGTTATTATTGAAATTTTGATATCGTCATTGCAACTACGGTGACCATTTTAACCCACTGTTACAAAATACCTGTTTTCTGTCCGCTCGAGCAGGTTGCATGGATAGAAGTACGAACTCTCAAGGTTCGTGCCTTCAAATGCATCAACAGCTTTAGGGCCACTACAGCGTTTATACATCGATGCAAACTACCATTACGGAACAGGATGCTTTCTGGCGATTGATACGTCAGCACAACGCTGTGCGTCTTTGCCTAGTTGATGCGGGCAATAATTTGATGAGCATTTCCTCTTGCAATGGTCGCTGCAAAAGCTGTGAAATCCACAACGGTGTCCCAATGTCATCATTCAATCATCAACAGCGAAACGTGCGCAATTCTTAATCGATCAAACAGATACCGCAATAATGCGGTTACGCGGGGGTCTATAACACGCCTCACTGCGCAATGTCACACTGCAGCAGGATTGATTCACTGTATATCGTAGTAAAGTAGTAGTAATAGTACTTTGTTGAGGGTGGCGCTGGCGGTTGCAGCGGCCAACAGCCTGGTTCTAAACATTGGGAGGTGCTGATCGTAGGCTGTCAGTAAATCCTACGAATCTGAAGGTGCTGGGTGTTGTATAGGAGTGGCGGAGTTGGGATGATCCGAGGATGAGGTGTTGCCTGTGCCCTCGGAGAGTGAACCGTTGATGCCAGCCGTGGGTCTGGATAGCGAGCGTGTCAGCCGATCCAGCTCAGAGGCTGCGTCCGGTTTGCTCTGTTTATCTACAAAATAACGAACGAAACAGCACAATATTACGATGGTTGGATACCGTTGTGACACTGACGCCAAATAGCGCTTAGTGGCATTGTTAATCCAACGTACCGGGAGTTCTAAGAACAGATGACGCCGACGTGGCTGGGGGTCCAGGCTTCTTGTTGAGAAGACTGTTGAAGAAGTTGTGAAGAACGCCCTCGTTGCCCGACATCGAGATACCCTTGCCAGGCTCCACCTATACCGCAGACATCAAATTATCACACCGATACACCGTTGAATATTAGCCCCGTCAACAAGTAGCACAAAATGACAGGGTGTAGTATATGACACAGAAAAAAAGAACAGAATAAACATAAGGTGAAAATAAATAGGTTAACACGTGTACTTCGTTCTTGTATCGCGTAGAAGGGAAAATAGGGTGAGAGGCAAAGATTGCGATTGACCACAGCAACCAAGAACAATTACGGGCAGTTGTTCGAAACGTCACTCAACATTATATAGGGCTATGTTCATATTTCAACTCTATTTCATGGCATCTCTATGTGAGGTTGTGAATAGGTTTTAAATGCCACTGTATTGTGTGACTCTCCGAACACCCTTGTACATAAACATGTCACAATTCTGACAACACAGAGATAAAAGTCTTTTTTTGAAACGTGTACTGTGAAAGCGATTGGCTTGCCTCATGAGAGCTACAAACGGCGTTAATTAATACAATTTTGTCACTAACCCACACTGATTATATGTAAGGTGCTCTTATTCAGAAGGATTCCGTCTACCTAATAGGTACATAGCTTCTAGCTCAAGGTCTTCTTTTATAACTTTTTATCAAAATGTACCAAGGTGTGTCGCTATATCACCCCAACGAGACTATGTCACACCCCTTATGCCATACCGCACCTTGCCACGTAGTGTCCGAGCGGTTAAACAGATTATGCAGTAAGAGTATAATTATGAAAGTGCATTATTGGCGATATACACCGAATGCATTGGTGCCATGCCGTAAATACGTGCACATGTATTATCATTATTATTATATACATTATTTCGCACGCTGTCACATCATCAAGCAATATGAAAACAATGTGTATTCGACACAGCGACAGTGCACACGGTGCCGTGTGTTACCGATGTGTGAATTCGGGTCCATGACGATAGCGTCTGATCGGATATACATGGATGTGTGCTTGCTCATGACAGTGCAATGTTATCAATGACACATAATAAATAGTGTATATAACATATGCAAATAGTGAAACAAAGTGCTGTGTTGATACGGAGGATGGTGTTGATCAACGCGATCATAACTGCTTGTGGCGGTGGTGGTATTGTCTCAGGCAGCAGCAGCAGCAATAAAAGAAGATGAAAAGAAGGCGCAGGAATATGCAGAAGGTGAACAAACACCATGTCCATGTCAAGAAGAAATTTGAATGACACTCAGCGACAATCAAAAGGTTGATTGAATGGCAATGACTACAGACAGCAGCAGCAGTAGAAAACGTGAATGAAAAAAGCAATTGGTGAAACCACAGGCACAAAACGTGGTCACGTGACGAGAAGAAAAAAAAAGGTGATATTTTGAGTCTGGTGCTGAATTGGTACCGAATCAACGGTTGGTATATTTTACCTGGGGCAGGTTCTTTAGGGAGAGTGGCAGATCGTCCTAGTGGATTCACGACGCAACGGCGCACGCATATAAATATTGAAATTAATATTAATATTTTGCAATATGTCAGAAAGGTGAGAAAGTTGAAGTCACCTCCGTCATATATATGATCGAAAAGTTCAACTTGGCGAAATTCAGAAACTGCTTTTCTTAAACTATTTAATCTAAGAATATCATAATACAAAACACGTAAAACAACGCAAAGCGATATCGCCTTTTGCACTCTTTAATAAACTGAACTATGCATAGTTTATGAAAATAATAACAAATACTATAATAGCCATTATTTGCCTTAACTTAACGCTAACAGTGTATAGTTATTGATAATTGTCACTTCGTATGATCTTTCATTGATCCTCCACTACGACAACACAAGTAAGACGAAATCATAACATGATGTCTTAATTCTAATAGATAAGGTATAATTATAATCAAGGACTAATAATATCCTCGTGAACTCGCTAACATTCGCCATGATGAAATAACTAGGCATATCTTCATATGATCTCAATATTTCATAAATATTGCCCTATATAAGTTAAGATTAGAGAACGTAGGATAAACTGTAGAGATATTTGATTTTGTTTTCATTTTGTTTCACCGCATAGCGTTTTCTTTGTTTACAGAGGATGACGACGAGAAACGAGTGAGAAGCATAAAACAAAGCCCCCACGCGAACAGAAAGCAGGGAAGCACGGACCAATGAGTTATGGTCATAGGCAATGAGTTTAAATACTTGAACATATCGCCGACGATGGGTAGCAAACATTAGCCGATGTAAATGGTCATGATTTTTATAATCTATTAACAACTTAAACCTATGAATCGAAAGCAGCAGCAACAACAACAACAACCCATGCCAAAATGAGCGTTGGTAATGACAACCACACGACAATAAGAGAGAAACAACTAGTGTCGGTATGGGTTGAGTTATTTGTGCTGAAGTTAAAATGGAACAGATCGACGTCACATCAACGCGGGTTAAAGGAAGAGGATTTATTTCTTTCTCCACTCGTCCTCTATCCACTACGGGGCTCTACTGCAACAAGATTGACCAGCATGTCGGATATCTATGAGAACAATGTTCCTAAAAGTAAGCAATACTGTTAATATTCTATACACAAGATGGGTGTGTAGCAGCACAAGTTAGATACGAATTCGGAAAAGGGAATATATATATATATATATATATATATTCCCTGCCTATATTACTGTTGCTTAGCTTTCGCGATTGAAATCAGGTTTTGAGGTCAATGTGAAGGTAGGTAGGTGGTGGGTGGGTGATTGGTGGCTATTGGTGATACAGACCTTCTTGCCGGAGCCGGCGATCCCCGTGGGTCCGGTGGATGACCTTCGGTCCGACTTGAGCGGGGTCTGCAACAGCAGCAGCAGTAGCAGCAGCGTCACACGAAAATGTCACACATTGCATCACGCGCAAATTACCGAACGACAAAACAGACAGACCGACAGACGAACACGAAAAGCACAACAAAATGTTGCACATACACTAAATTAGCAAAAACGAAGATTAGCAGCAATAGTGGCAGCAACAAAAGCCACGTCAGAGCAACAAAAGGATACTGAAAATAAAAAAAGCTCCAAAACGCAAGGGTAAATGTCAAGCACAAGCAAAACTCGTCATAAATCGAAAAAAAAAGATCAATCAAAGTACAAAATAGCGACTGCTGGATATTACGCTTCTGTCAGCACACCCGAAAAAAAAATACATATATATATATATATATGCATGTATCAATCATTTGGTTTTAAGCGACAGATCATTCAAATGAATGGACGAAGCTATTTTAGTTGGATAATTAGTTCTTGCAGGTGGCCGTCTCAACAACAAGTCGTGGTTCGTCGAAAAAAGGTCAGTATCTGGCAAAAGTTCTGACTGCACTAAAACAGCAATTCAGCCGTAGGTGATCTGTGCTCACACAAAAGGTTTAAGGACTGTCGTCAGATGTCATTCATATATATCTCTAAGCTTTCAAAATTAAAAACTTCGAATTCTTTCCTAGTTCTCGCCTATTAATAACTACTAAATTACTTTATCGGTCACTGTATACAATCGAAAACTACAATTTCTAATGACAAAACATGCTGTTATCTTGAGCTTGTTTTTGTCCAAGGAGACCAACGGTGCTTTCAGACGAAATATTCGATAAACTTTTCTGAATTTGTTTCAGAGTGAGTTAACATTCGTTGCGATATGCCCAGAGAATACAACGTCTTGTGCTACTCAGCCATGCGAAGATTCATTGTGGACCCACTTTCATTTGTGACAGATGGCTGTGCTTAATATGTGGTGTATTTTCACATGTGGTTATCGAAAGCTCACGTTATGGTTGCCAACTAAATTCGTAACGCCCGTATGGAAAAAAATCAACCAAGCACAGTTAGTCGATACGTACAAGAAGTGCACAAACATCAACGAAACAAAGGTAAGTAACGATTTTTCATACAAAAAATATGTGTTACATACATATACATGTATAATGTATATATATATATATATATATACATATGTTGATGAGGAGGATGCTGCAGGTGCAAGGGAACTAAGGATAATGTTGGAAGCGAAGCGATCGATCAATAAATAATCACGGTGGAGATAATAAAATATAGCGAAAACGAACGACAGTTGAAGATGAATATCCCAATCTTGCTCAGTTTTTGATAGATACAAAATTCTGGTCGCTTTGTCAGTTTGTTTAGATAAGTAATACAACATTTTCAATTATGTATATAGGCAATTTCAGGGATATCTTTAACCACAGACCATTCAGAGTACAGTCGGGATTAATGACTGATAGCCTATTTTGATAAATAATCCTCGCGACTGTGATGCAAAGCTTGATATACAGCATTTTCTTTTTCTCGATGTAGTTGCTTCTTCTTAGTCCAACCCTGCCCATAGATCGTCACCCTGAATTTTATCCAACTACACCGATGCGAACACTGATAAGTATGCAATAGAGTTGTAATGGAGTTAATGAACAAGCCAGGGTTCTTGACCGCCCTCAGCTGTTCCGAAACGTCCATCACAAGGCATAGTAAATTCATCATTCTGCAAACACTCGTACCTCATCGGATATTCGGCTGTTTTACACCAAGTTGTGCCTTCATATAAGCAACTCGTTGTTTTGGTCAGAATTGATCTATGAACGGCGGCAACTAATCAAAGAGCGTCTCATATGAACACTGAGGTCAAATTCATATCGGACCAGATTATATCTTATCTGCCATGAACAGCCAGACCGCCCTTCCTAAAAGAGCCGTGCGACCAGATCGGATCGAGTGGTAGTTGCTGCCAGATTGAATTAAAGAAGGTCTCGATCTCATTTCCCTAGCCATACGACGAGGTGTCTCATTCGAGAAGATACCACAGAGTTGGCGACGAAAGTTGGTTACTGTTTCGAATTCTGCAACAAGGGGATGACGGTTCGGATATCCGGCACTTAGCGGTAGCGAGCTTTTTGCAAACAGTTCCGTTATGTAGGAAGCAGATATGCCCATCCTCTTTGTTGCAAATATTCGTATGCTGATGTTCTTGTTCAAGCCTAACCGTCGAAGATATTAGACTGAGGTTCCACATCAATGAGCTCGAAGGCTTTCTTTTGAGTGCCCAATTCAAAATTAGTTACGTGCGCATCAAATCACATGAAATAGCTAGGACTGAGTGCAAAAAATTCTATTCCCATGGGGCATACTGCGAACATTGAGACAATGATAATAATATTGGAACATTGTAAATGTACACTTTTTACCCACTTGGGCATTCAAATCTTAAACTTAGTCGGATTATTAATGGGTACCAATCAATTGTGTTATTGTGGAATTAATATAAATTCAATTAGGTGGGCCACGCAATTCAGGGATGAGCACTATAAGCAAGATATAGAAGATAAGATAAGATATATTCTATCACTAGAGACAATCTGCTTTCAAGCCGAGTCGACCAAAGAGTACCACCTCAATGATGTCGTTTGACTAAACATACATTGATTAAAATGGACATTTAGAACACTTTCTTACTTCTATGATACTTCCGGAGCGAAACTTTGCAACGCCGTCGTTACCAAACCCAAGAGCAAATTTATTCTATTATATAAAGACGTATTAAGCGAGAAACATCGACTTAAGCATTATTCGATCGTCGAGCTAACGTTCCATCACAGCAATAACAAAATCAGAAGAAACAGAAAGATAACAGATATGACAGCCTAATTTGCGGGTTTCTGCGACGCCACACAAATAATGACGATAGTACAAATATTATGTCGCGTTTTCCTGATTGAACAGATGTTCAATCGTCATTGTTCTATCTACGCACAGCGAAGAAACAGCCCGATTACGAGGATAGCGTTGATAACTCACCGTTTTCGTCGATGTGTTATTCGAGGGCATCTGTTGTAGCGCGACGTTGAGCCGATCGAGAAATCGCTGATCTTCATCGGCTGATACCTCAGGCTCCCGCGAAATGGGCTGGATCACGGCGTCAAATGGACGAAGAGAAATTCATTCGTTAGGTGACATCTTGATTTTTGCATTGATACACGATGACACAGACGACATTCACGTGTTAATGTTAATTGACAATACGTTTGAGAAATGTCAAATATTAGTTATTGAGAGGGAACTCGAGGCAGCGTTTCAGCAAAGCACAGGAAAGTACAGAGATATGCTAATTCCCATGGATAGTTTTAGTCAACATCGTAGCAACTAGGCTATATATTTCATCCATTTATTTGGTTGTTCTTAGCAAACTTGAGCAACATGAATAATATAACAATATAGCACACTTTGAAGATTGGTACTTTTTAACAGTATTTTGAAGCTTTCTATTGAGGATGAAACCTCCTTAGAGCGGCTCCTAGTGTAGCTGCCCCAAGCAATTTAAGGTCATGATTTCAAGATTGGCGGCACCTGAATTTGATTTTCAAATTAGGCAAATCTCTTCAGGTTTGTTATTTATCACAATTTCACGGTCGGTCGAACGTAAGTAATTTATAAGATTACAAGGATTAGTGAAGAAAGCGTTGAATCTCATGGAATGGTGAGTCGACCTCTAGAGACAAACCCGCACACTTGTTCGAGCAAACTCACGGGTCAATCAAGGACAGCTAATGCTGACATCACTGTTATAGTAGCTTATGCAATTAATGGATGAACGAGACAAAAGCAAGTTGTTAGATTGGACAATCATTAATAGTTTATCGCTTGAATCTATATTTGGGTCGATTTGGTAGAGGCCCAGAGGCGGGGCAGTCCAATCCTACTCACACGTCGACTCAGGTTTAGCTTTGGCTAAAATGGAAGTCAAAATGAAACGAATTAATTTCTCGTTCGATGAATGCACTTATTGCAAAACCGTGGAGGCTTGTATAGAATCTATACACGAGAATGTCTGTTCTAATAGACTAATAGTATACATGGAGAGCAGAAATTCTAGATCATCGTACCACATTTAAATATACGAATAAAACTATGCGGATATCATAATAAAGTATTGGTGGTATCTACTATGAATAATACTATACAAATTATGGTTATCAACACAATGCAGTGAATGTAGGCGTTTTCACCTTTCGGATGAGGGGCTTCATAATTACTTCAGAGAAACTGTCGTCGGGGTTTGCAGATTTTATATTTTCATATAAGATTGCAATCTTGTTCTCACTGTCCCAACCAGAAGGTCTGAAATATATCAGAACATTTATTATTATTATTATCATATGTAAGTCGGCTGAACTTAATAGTACTCTAGCCGTCTATATATTTAACTTAAGTATATTCGAATGTAAAAAATATAGCAACCCTGACACGCGTTAAGTCTACATGCAGAGGGCATACACTGTACGTTGAGGCAAATCTAGATGCACGAATACTCAACGAGAATTATGACAGTGTGTAACACATAATTGTGACCGTTGTAGCATCTAATTTAGGTAACAAAAACGAGGTATTTATTTATACTGAATTGAAATGAAAACTCACATAAAGACGCTCTCCTTTTCGACAACAAGGCCAGGTGTGACAAACTTGTGCGGCACCCCATACATTCGATGCGAGATGTACTTAAATAGAAGGTCACAATTGTTCGCTTCTTTGGCTGAAGTGTAGACCAGGGCTGCTCCGTACCGGAGACAGAAGCGTCGAACCCATTGTTGTATAAAGTCGAAATGCTCATCGCGATACTCGTGTTCCTTTTCCAACGCGGGCATGGTGTCCGTCTATGATTAAATATAGAGAGAGCACATACTTTATTAACCAAAAGACTATTAAAGAAATTACATAGATTGGTAGAAGCAAAGGGAATAATTACAATCGTGATAATGGCAAATGGTCACTTCCTGGGTCTCGTACGAGACGTGCGACTCTCCAAGAAAACAAATGATTTAGCCTTTCGGTGCGCGCTACTGACGTGGTGCGCACTGTGCGTCCACTGCGCAGAGGGTTTGGACGAAGTTCGATGAAATTTTTGACAGAGCTACTTGGTCTTAGTCACTGAAACAAGCGGCGGTCCGCAGTATCTAATATGGTCATTAGGGGGGGGGGGGGGGAGCCTCACTAGTTCTCTCGGAACATCACAATGCACACTGACTCTTCGGCTAAACTTTGACTGTACCCTCTCAAGCGTTAGCGTATGTTTTTTGAGGTAGGGCCTAGCAATAAAGAAACTTAGGCATGACAAGGCTCTGATAGAGCGCAAGATAGAAATCGACGTTTTTGATAATAGCATATAATTATAGCAATTTCATTTGGTGTTTATTAGTTACCTTTGTAATGACGACAACCATATCAAGGCCAAGATTATGGGTAAACGTCTCCTCTCCAAGAGGCAGAAATTCTCTTTCATCCCGCTCGTGAATTGATTCACTCAGAAGAGTTTGAGCGGTCGAGGAACGTCGCATAGGACTAATATCGCCTCCTCCATTTGACACTTCATCTCCGGGATCCGTGTATTCCTGCAATAGTGACGCACCCAAAAATACAAGTGTTAATATATAGGTATAGATGTTACTCAAGGCAATCGAGATTTTTGTTTGTACACGGTATTTTGGGATAAAGTAATTTAGTTATTAGTTCGGCTTTAGTACGTTTTGCACCATGAGTCAAGTCGATTAAGTCCAATAGAGTGAAGGTAGTGATGCAATCTATAATATCAGGCTAGGAGAGTACAGAGATGATCGAACCTAGCATTCTCATGTTCTAATAATTGTAAAAGTGTATGTATGGGATACGTTTCTAGTATCATCTGATTGTGCTTGTGTGCAGTGAAGAACATCGTTGAATGAAGCTCGTCCTGCTGAGAGCTACTCTACCCTAAAAGATGAATAGAGATAGAATCACCTGAAATCGTCTGAGGATGCGTTTCTTACAGCCCTCGACATACTCGGGGCTGAGCTTCAGTCTGGAGATGTGCTCCTCAAGAAGATTGGCCCATGCCTCAAGTGAAGAGGCGATGCTCCAAGGAGCAGCCATAGATGCTGTAAGAACAACCATTGTATCCTGCATCGAAGGATTCTCCTCATTTAGAGCGAACCGTAATAAATTACGGTGCCAAGGGTCGCCGTCCAAAACCTGGCCATAAACAAAGCAAATAGAACAGTTTATGACGTATTGATCTTGTGTCCGTGTAAATCATTTCACCGTTGCGCTAATCTGTTATAAGACGTACATTGTCTCTAACACTCTAGGGATTCAAATGATATGAAATACGTAGTCAGCTTACACTAGAATGTTCTATCAATCAGAGGTTTCATCAAAGTGCATCAACATAACCAAGACTTTTGTTATGACGTGTCTTTTCTCAAACTGTTGTAATCATGTGATGTATTTTCGGTCGTTACTTAAACATATGAGTGAGCCGCAAATAACCACCTTTTTTATGCTAGAACTTACAAGTCTTAACTTAGTATCGGCTAAATAAGAAATGATGATGTGTAGCTTAGTGAGAAAAAGATAATATCCGATGACGTACCCATACGCCCAGCCGCGTTGTGTCTTCTGTGTAGTCATCTTTAATGAGTAGATGATGATATTCGAGGCCAGAGCCCTTTCTTGAGTCATCCGTTACGGATCCAGCCAACTTTCCCATAAGGGTCGTTTTACCAACTTCATTGTCACCTAATACAGCGTATAGAAGAGACAAATTTTAATTAAACCCATTTAGTAAATTAAGAGCAAACAACATAATAAAATTAGTTATTAATGTATTTATAAGTACATATCAAATACATAGTCCATTCGTGCTTAATGTCATACGTTACGCCTGATATATAAAAAATTGTGTGTCTTATATTGGAAATAAAATGCTTATATATATATATATATATATATATAGGGGCTAGGGGGAGAGGAAGGCATACGTTTGTGGCGAAATAGCCTTTCACTTGGAATAAAGTGGGTTAACGGATGAAACAGATATAATTTCAACTACTTTAATCTAACTATAGATAGATTTACATCTTATCACACTGCCTACTCCTGCCTCCTCTGTTTGGACAAGATAGATATATTTATTGGATGCAACACAGACATAAATGCGAAAACAATACGTACCGAGGACAAGTAAGCTCTTCTGTGAGGGAAGCTTGTTGGGTTGGCTGCTTTGCACCTGCTTCAGAATGGAAGACCTGGAAAAAATTGATAAGCAATTAGACCAGATATTAATTTAATTTGAAAGAAATGATTAGTATTCTGTTTTGAATATATTACGATATTCGCTTTATTTAAATTAATAAGTTGAGCCCTGATGATTTCTTATAAAGTTACCTATATCTGACAGAGCGCACTCTATATTTTGCAATCGCATTATGTTGCCTTCTGAAACACAGCGAACTGTGGATGCCCTTATCTATATTTTTGTTTATAAATGAGATGTTCTGTGTCAAATTTGGGGATAAATTAATTCCTTACGCATGCGAGACCCATGAGCTATACCTTGTTCAGCAATTATGTCCAGAAACAACCCAAAACATTTAAATAGACTTCACTAAAATATGATATATGACTAATTCCGACGTAACTGTCGAAAAATCGAAGTTATACCTTTCCAGCCCACAAATTCAGACTTCTCCAGATCGTATTAAAGGGGTAGAATTACCATTCTAGGTGTTATCTTACGCTCGTAAGTTGACAGGAAGGAGTCTATCAGAGAGACTTACTTCCGTATATTTCACCATGCTCAAAATGAAAAATATGACCCGCCATTTCCTCTAAAGAATCCTCCGAAGATCTTCCTTTCATTTGAGTCTTGTTCAAGATACTGACGTTATTTTCGTCTCTCATCATTAGATTGTACAGGGAGTACACGCTCACGTTTGCATTCGCTTTACCAGCCAGCCAGTCAACGAGACAAACAAACACCCACCCAGCAACGTGATGGCAACAACAACCACAACAACAACAAAGAAACTGAACGGTACCGCTCGACTTGTGAGCACCCCGTTCTATCTTCTACCGTTGGCATCCATTCACGCTAAATAGCGGGCTCGCTACAACGCGCTACCAAGGTTTACATACATACACACACATATCGAATATTGAACAGATGAACGATGTACCTGCCACTTGTCGGATTCCTTCGGTCTAAACTTATGCAGCGGACGGCTCGGATCAACCGTTTCAGCGGAATAACCGCCAGTCACCAAAAGAAGTCGTGGGTGTAACAGGCAAATAGCTCTGTTCGACAATTAAATAATACTGATGGATCATATAGACACTGTATAACGAGCAGACACCACGGATATTACGTTTACACTAAAATTACGTTAATCTCGTAGAGATACGAAAATTATATCGCAATCAAATATTCACTTATATATTTTTCTTGCATCAATATATGTTAATATTCGAATATAATAATATTTATATATATTTCCTAGATTATACAGATAATGATACTTAATGGCGTCACGTTGGCGTAGATTCACTTCAAGTTAAAAGTGATATCGTCTAAACGGGAACGGTCACTTATGGATAGACTAACGCAAAGAAACAAACATGAAAAAGCAATTGATTTGGTGGAGTTTGTTGAAGATACGTCCTTATTGTGGTAGTAAAGACAGCAACGTGCGGCTTATGATATTATGATGGTGATATTATATATTTATTATGTACCTTTACTCAGATTGGCTAGTGATGCGTAAAAAGCCCAAGGAAATAAATAGACTGCGTCCAAGGCTTCACTGCAGGATTCGATTAAATGGTCGCTGAGTAGAACAAACAATACAGCTTGTGAAACGGTATTGGTATGCAGTGTGCGACATTAAATTAAACTAAAATAAATAGATGAAATCAGTGAACCCACGTTGACATGTAACAACATACAGCATAAACGGAAACGACAGACAGATAGGTACAGAGACAGGCATGTAATATATCCGAGCGGCAATATTTTTCATGAATCAAGAACACGAAATGTGCACAACGCATTCATATACAAAAAAAATCACTGAAAGCTTCACATCAGACGGCAGATTCTTAAAATTAAATCGCCATTTCTTTGTCTCGTCAGCTTTAATTTATACAATGTAATAGACATTGTATAGTGAATCATTCGTAGCGTTAGTATGCCAGAGGCGTCAAGCCAGTAAGTTTAAATTGTTCATATTACGCTTAAATTAAAAAAAATCGTGAACAAGAATTGGCAAGTATGTTGACACCGTTTTACGGTTCTCCAACTTTTCACGCAAATTAGATCCATTAAACAAAACCATCAATCAGAAAACTTGATCTGTCATTATATCCACATGTTTTTCTCAAACCGTACAATTGCTAGAGGACATCTAGAAATCTACGAATCGCATCGAAATACTGCTTTCATAGTTGACTCGTCCAGATTTAAATATATCGAGGAGGCTTGCAGTTAACTCAGCTGATTCGAACCGAATTGTACCCTCACACAGTTTGGAACATTCGAACCCTTCGGGCACCAGAGAGAGATAGAGCGGGACTGATCCAGCGGTTGTGGCCATTTGATATAGTTGCGGACTCCGCTTCGTCCATTAAACTCTCCCCCTTCTACTATAACTCGAACAGATCTTTGGATCACCGACCCGATCATTAGTACTAGTCACGTAGGTCGTGCGGCCACACTTACGACTCTGCCACCGGATAAGCCATCGGCAGTGGTCTCTTTTAAATTAATATTCGCATTCAGATAGTACCGTCATAAAGACAACGTCATCCACGAAAAATACTAAATATTTTCATAACATTGGATATTTTACATTTCACAAAGAACTAATACAATAGATAAAACATAAATAAAATAACAGTCATATTGTCGTGAGCTTGTTATATTGTCAATATTGTTCATTCGCTATGTGAATAGATTGCTAGTCAACTGTAAGATCACCCCCCTCATAAAGGTAATAACCTTACGATATATTAGACTTGCTAAGAAAAATGTGTGACTTAACTAAAAGCTGTACGAGTAAACGTCGCTCCAATGATCAATCCTAAATGTTCGCAGAATTAATTAGAATGTACTGCAAGATTTCTAGGAAGGCGACTGTTCCCGCCCCCATAACTCCCGAGAGTCAAGTTATAATTAAGAGTTAGCAATCTCAACTGTCCTTTATCGCACATGTTATCTCGTGTACTTCATTAAACGCTGATATCAACAGTAACGCCAAAGAAAATGTTGAAAGATAACACCCTCGTCATTTCCAAGTAATGCCCTCATTATTGAGCGTTGACCAAACACTGCTATTCTCTAACATATTATTTCGTGTGTACTTCACAGGAGTAAGGCGATGCCCAATCTGATTCTATATCAATAACTGATGTGAGAGCGGTAGACCAGAGGGTAGCCCGTGTGTAGGTATATAGATACAAATATTTATAAATAGGTGAATCCAAGGGCTAGTTCTAAAAATAACACTCTCCGCTGTCTTCACATCCTACGGATCAACGTATCACTGCCGTGGCCCCATCTCCACCGTTACATCTCAACATATGGAAATTTGGTCGCCACATTTTGTGTCTAGGAAGGATTTTGTTGCTATTTGACCCGAATCTTCAAAAAGTTCCATCGAAGGATAAAATGACATCAAGTAACGTAACTGGTACCGAGTACCATCTTACAGGATCATTTAAATAGCATCCATAGCAGGAATACCAGTTACTCGATTATGAATCGCCAACAAACACCGCGGATTATTTGACGACTTTCAAAAAGGAACAACCAAAATTCAATTCAAGTAGACTTGGTCGCAAATAAAAAATCGTTTTCTTTTATAAAGGTATCTATTATAAAAATACAACATTTTCAGAGCCGACTGTGTCATCGCCGTCTGCGACACTGATGACACACTACTTCTGCTCTCTTCTAGGTATCGAATACTATTCGGTAGTGGTAGCTGTAGAAGTAGTGATGTAGTTGTTAGTTGTTGTCGTCGTCGTATGGGAATAATAAAAACGAGACGGCACCCCGGCGTCACCTGTCCGTTAACGGCAGAGAGGGAGAGAGAGCGAGAGAGAGAGGAGGGGGCTACTATGTCCCCTGAGTCGCCGGGGCGGTTTCTAATTTCTTCTCAAAGAGATATCAGGATGTCTACGAGCTCTGAAGACCACTAATGTGGGAAGATCGACAGTTCGACCGGCGTTCCCGATGATTAAGCTTACGCCGAGAATTACCACAGGGCGCCTGTTCACGTCATGTCTATTACACATAGACAGTTACGCCCCACCGCCGCACGATACGGCTTTCTCTACTCCTCGAGCCTTCTCCCAGGAAGAAGCTGCACTGTGGCAGGTCCTTCTTAACCACACTGACCTATTCAGGTAACAACAACAATAAGTAGGACAGCCATCTAGCACTGTGTACACACACACTTCACTGTCAGAATATTCAGCTCACCAGATATTCTGTGGTTCGCCGTTTTCTTGACATTTGTCGTCCATGGCTGCTTCCACCCTGTTGGAATGTGTGGAACAAACTAAACAAGTCGCCATATTCTCATTCTCTAGCAAAAACGGATGAACGCTGATTGTTAACTCGGCCGGATGCGGCTGACATCGCGGGGAGCTTTTGAACAGAGCAGCAAGCGCGGGACGCTTCAAATCACAGTCAAAAGAGAACGAAAATGACATGCGCTGAACAAACATATGTATCTATATTCATATCATTATTGTGTTTGTTATTATTGTCGATCTCAATTGTACACCGTGAATATGTATTCTTTGAGTAAGGTTAATGATGATGATCATGATATTGCTCTGAATAGCGGACTACTACAACTCGGATTTTTTAACCTATTACTCAATGGAAATCGATGCTCGTTTCGTCATCGGGGTTAGCGCAAACGACATAGTAAGTTAATGAATTATGATAATCCTGTAAATAAATATGCCAAATAATTCTGTAATTAACTTACTCCGAAGAACCTTCAGTTATTTATACGATGTTATTGTTAATAACTCAGATACGGTCAACGGATATTAGCCACATCACTAGTTCGAGCAACTCAAAGTACCTATCAGAAGGTACATCTGCAAAGAAGGATACTTTTTAGAGCCAACATATCGATTAATTAAGTTTCATTGCTACTTTATGTAAAGTATTCATGCAAAATAAGAACATATCAACATAGAATATAACATTTTAACATGACTTCCAAATTACCAGGACATGAACCCGGGACAATGCGCCATAATATAACATTATAGGGAGTGTGCTTGCTATTTCTGGATCTGTTTAAAAAAACACGGGAACTGTTCAAATATATCAGGGAAGTATTAATGGGCAACAGTTCGTTTTTTAGATGTTCTTAAAAACCTCCTCAAATAGTTGGCCCCACTAAGATATTCTGATCATTTCTAATAAGGTTTTCAATGAAATTATATATGAAGGGGACCCTTTTGTGCTGATATTCTGTTAGGTAGCGGGAAGGTACCGCGACCTTGGCAGAGTGATATTTTGAAGGACCAATTTGTTCTTAGAAGGAGTATTGCGTGTAAAGGGGAATCCTAAATAATGATGTAATTGCAATGAAAAGTCGAGCAACTCCTCAAAAAAAAACACGACCATGAATTGTACACTAACATCGTTTATTTAGTGGAACATATGATGATAATTGGCTATGTTCCCGTTAAAATTCAGTCCCAAACGGGAAGTACTTGTGGCCCTTCATAGGGTCCATGGGTACTAATCTGAAGTTCTTGTCTAGTTTACTGATCGCCTCCATTTCAGTTCTATCCAATTCAAAGTCGAATATCTGGAAGTTATGCGTGATTCGTTCAGGGTTCGTTGATTTGGGTATTACGACAATGCCGCGCTGCAGCTGGAACCTCAGCATCACCTGTGAATTTTCCATATTAGTGTTGTTAGGTAACAAGCCAATATAATGAGCTACAATGAAAAGTCTGCCAAAAACCCTTTGTCGTATGCAAAAACGTATCGTATTTTAAAGAATGAGTACAATCATGTAAAAGCGATAATACAAACAAGTCACTACACGAAGGTTGCTTGTGATATTACAATGCTGATTCATACCTGAGCTGGGCTTTTACCGTACTTCTTGCCGATATCGATCAACGTTGGGTGCTCAATTAAGATGGGCTCATTTAGACCACTGCAACGATGTACATACACATCGAGTGTTATTAATTACTAATCGTTTAAGCTACAGGCATTCATATGGCACAGATAGAGAGGAACTTTGTGGTGATTAATTATAGCACCGGTATCACTCACACATTACCTTTATACACATGCACATCAATGTAACGCTTTAGACAGCGGTAATATGTGTGAGCAATAGAACACGATGTCAAAATTGATCAAATAAATGTCCTTATTGAAAAGGTATCTTTTCAAAAGCAGACGTCTTAAGTTTTGTCACTGAATAGTATTTCTTTTCCTTATTAACTTCAGATAGTTTTGTGCAGAAATTAAGATCTGTTACTATCCGAACATTTTGACGTCGTCGAAGGACATAATCGAATGATATGAACGGTTCATAAAGATCGGCCAATATTTACAAGGCAACATTTTGTTTCCTATTTATACAGTGTAGTCTGAAATAATATTAAATGCTCTGTTCAAGACGAAACTTTCCGTACAGTGGCTTATGAGGTGAGGCAAGCGGCGAGTATGCTGTAAGGACAATATCCTTCTCAGCACAAAATATGCGAAGCTTTTCTTGTTGGAGATACGGATGGTTTTCCACCTGGTTGGTAACCGGCTTCACCGAACCTTCGCTGAGAACCCGTGTAATCTGCTCACTGTTGAAGTTCGACACGCCGATGCTGCGGACCTTACCAGCTTTTTGAAGCTGAAATTTATTCATAGTTCAAATACAATAATTAATATTAACTCTTCTTTATTATCACCACGGTGTGGTAGAGATTCTCAAAATAAAAATAAGTAATAAAATAAAACAAAAGAGAGGCACTACTTTGGTGCTTTATATAATAATCAGTAGTGGTTCAAAGTAATGTCCATAACATACAAACAATTAATAATGCCACACCTATTCGCGGCCTAGCAAGTAAAGTACGTTCCGATGATTAACACCCTCTCGAAATTGCAAGAAAAAGACTTAAATTACAAATCTGGTTACCATGCTTCACTAACGAAGTTTCTCACTCAATGAAAAGTTTAACACTATTTTATTCTTCAGAGCCGTTCCCAAGACAACGGGTCCACATGATGATAATATGTAGTGATAAAAGTTTATCATACGTGGACAATAACTTCATGTTCGTCTTTGATTGATAAAGACACAAGTTCATTAGAATAAATCACTACCGTCAAATTTCGTACCTTCTCCATAGCTTTCCAGGTTATCATGAAGTCAACATCAGTTGTATAGAAGCCTCCTTTGTCATCTCGTGGGAAGACCTCTGCATTCTCCTTCCAGCTGAATGGCCAATGAATCAGATAGAGATCCAAATAGTCTAGCTTCAGATCTGTAATTGTCTTTTGGAAACCTTCAAGCACTTTTTCCTCCGATGACCGAAACGTGTTCCAGTTCTGTTGATAAACGAAATAAACGATAAAAAGCACACCTCATTCTATCTTTCCTGTATTGTGTTAACCGTATTACAATATCCATATGCAGTTCCAAGAGTTGCCGGTGTGGGGACTTGTTGCACAACGCTCCATACGTATTGTCACTAGTGACCAGCACTTTTTGCTCTTTGTGAGCTCACTAGAGGTAATCTCTGCAGAGGTCCAAGTTCTGTTTTGTTAAGTATCTATACACAGATATTGTGAATCTTAGATACAACCAGCATAACCCAAGAAATAGTTCGTGCGGGACCAGTGCGGTCAGCAAGAGCATCGCCGTTGTCTAATGGTGCAAACGTTATATTGGCACATAATAAGCTAGATGTATGTGTGTATGCTGTATACCAGTGCCGGTATGAACAGCTTCTTTAGGAGACTCTGCCTTCACAGTATGTCCAGGCTTCCAAGACAGCATAGTACACAGATATAAGGGGCGATGGAAGGCTGGTTTGACAATATCTGTTTCAAGGACACTGGCATTACCGCGCGGACGGTGCATCTGATTGCACACACTACGACTAAACTTCTCTTGTGTTTTCTAGCCATTTGGATGATTAGACAGCGGTGTACATATGCAACGATTATGACATTCCCTTATCGTTTTCAAAGGGTGCCGCCGACCTGTCACTTCAACCTACAACGAGCTACAAGAAATAAAATGACTACAGTGTTCTATTTCTAAATTACATTTTCGAAAAATAGTTGCCAGGATACCGGTGCTAAACCGAGAACCTCTATCAGGATTGAGTGCATATCCAGACAAACCCTGCGTCTTGACTTCAATACAAACAAACATTCTGAATTTGACGACGAATTAACGAATGTTTGCTTCGTCGCCAACTTCTGCTGTAATAAGCGCTATTAACGCATTGGTGTGAGCGTATCGGATTAGTATGCACATTAGGAAGGCATAATCAAGAAGTCACACTTAGGAGTAATTCAATTTTCGTGAGGCCAACGCCCATCTTCCCATCGAGACAAGCTAACGAATATAGTTGTCTTTCTCCCGTAGCTGCTACTACAATCGTATCTCTCGGATGGCTACAACTAAACCAACCTTGCTGGTTACAAATAAATCCTTCCTGGAAACGACTCCCTGCTTAATCTTGTCCGCAATTGCCTGGCCGATTTGATCTTCATTCTCATACGCAAGTGCGCAGTCCAAATGACGGTAGCCGACATCGATGGCGTGACATACCGCATTGTACGCCTCGCCTGACTGTGACTAAAAGCGTAGAAACAATTGAAACAACATTACCAAGTCGAATTAAAAGTTATGATGACAGTTCTTGTATTTTTGAATTTTTTTTATTTATCTTGGCACATTTGCTGTTGTGTTAGACATAACAATGACATGCTGTTTGAGTGCAGTAAACTGCAAATTGACCTCGGCAAACGTGATTACTATTTTGTATTAAAATGTATGGAGATGTTAGAAAGCTGTTACTTGGCAAAGTTGTTATGTCTATCCATTCGTTAGTGCAGCATAGGCTAAATACACTTTAGATATTGCTGTTTCAGGCGACTTTTTACGACTTAGTTGGAACTACACTGACAAATACACGATATCGCAATTTTGATCTTCGATTTCTATTCCAATAGTCACTCGGTGAACCAAATAGTGTGGTCTACTTCTTGTTAGGGACATTTTAGCGATACAGGGATCGCCGATTCGAAATCATAAGACCTGATGCTAGCAGTAGAACCTTACCCTCCAAGTTCCGAGACCGAGAACCGGTATCTCGTTCCCATCGCTGAACTTGATTTTGGGACATGTGGTCGACATCACGCTGCTTTAGGGATGCGTGAGTTGATAGACGACCTTAAACGAATAACAATATTCGACGTGACACATATACACAGTATTACGTGTTAGCGGCCACGTTAATTCAGATCGTGACTACAAAATATGAATGGGTAGCGCTATATTAAAAAAACATTAGCTAAATTATATACATGGTATTAAGGGAATAGGAACAATATCGGCCTCAGCGCCGGTCCCTGCTAATCCCCACCCTCCACCCAAAAATTCCTAATTATTGTATGTTGGAATAAATTCAATAATCCTTTAAACAGTTGACTACAGTACTATATATAATTTCCACTTGTGGATACGGCAAATAATCATAAATTCTATCGATTTGCTAATCTGCTCATTCGTTTTTATCCAGTTACTCAAATGAGGCCACCAAAAGAACCGACCAGAGCTACCCGGGGTGTAATAGCTAAAGGAACGGTTCCCGAAGTGGTTGCGTAATAAGGAAGTTTCATTGTAAAAAAAAAAGCAATTTTCTTCAGAGTTGACGCATACCCACGTATCTGGTTGAATATTGCATTGAAAAACCATTGGCTAGAAGGACTCAGACCAAATTCTTTCTAAGGGTAACACAGTTAATACAAGATCTGTACCGTAGCCCCTTGGATCTCCATTCAAGGCGAAAGGTCATAGAGCATGTTTGCACAATAAAGATTACGATCCGTTGAAATAGAGCGAGCTTAGCAACGTAAATACACAATACGACTAAAAAAGGCAGTTAGATAACAATTTGAGTAGATTTTGTAACAGTAACCCATCATGAAATAATAAGCGCTTGCTAAAGACTTAAATGCACAATGCAGAAACTGTGTAATCGTACTATAAATATTTGGACATAGTCAGGCAATTACAGAGATCTACGAACCTATTGAGTGGCGATGTCAAGATGGTTTCAGTTTTCCTTTGCCGTGTTGGTGATTTGCACAAAGTGAACGAACCTAAATGGAAGTGATTTCGCTGGCGCGAAACTATTGACTACACCAGTGAACCGTGATAAGATCGCGTCCAGCGCTCTCCCATGAAACATGAATGAATGACTTTATCGAACTGTGACTTGGTGTTGCCGGCCGGTGTTCGTCAGGCTTAGTTCAAGGCCAGCTGATTGCTCGAGAGAGAGCTGTTTCGATAGCGTTAAACTGAACAGAATAGGCCGCAAATGAGAGAGGGCAGATACGGATTCAAAGGAAGGCGGGTCTCTCTGTTGTTCCATTTGAACTCGTTCATACTGAATTATGAATTATCATTTAAGACATTGGCCAGCTAACAATAACAGGAACCTTGAAGAGGTCAGAAACATGGTCATGTCTTTTCTAAAAGAGCTTTGCGGTGGGAATCGGGATAAGAATTGTACTGACGGATTCAATATTGAAACCGATATACAAACCACGCAAAATAGTCTTCCTCATTGTTGCACTTGTTTAGTTGCTCGATGCTGAAAACATGCAACAGTACAACTCTCGCCTATTACATACACAATAATGTATGGAGATGGAGGAATCTCAAGTGTAGTTGATTTGCACGTAACATAAACAAGCGGGGTAAACATTATAGGTGCAAGTTATACCTGGTTCTTATACTGTACTCTAGTTGTAACCTTATTACTTCAATTTCCCATGGAGAAGATGCTACCACGTCATTTTTTGTTGTCCCCAATATAGCTTATAAAAAAATGTAATAAAACAAAATTGACGAACATTGGCTAGGTTCACATTTACATTAAGCAGTTAGTGTTCACTGTGTAGAATTCGCTCCCTTCACAAACGGCGGAGTGATATATATATATATTATATATCTTGCACGTACTTGCAATAATATTTATATCAATTGATAGATGGGGAGGGCAAAAGTAGGATTACCTACTTAGTTAAAGAGGAGATGGGAGCTAAATAGGTTGAGAGGGTTCCATCCACGATGGTGTCACAACTAGACTGAGGAAACCTTCATAAATAGATATGTTGATGAACAGATTTCTCTTAGATATACAAGTAGACAAATACAATAGGTTGAGGAAATAGGTCCGATTAAAGAAGATGAACAAACTATGACATAAGTACAATTTATTGATAATGATCGTGAATCTTTAATTTAAAATAATTGGAGAAGTAGTTGGTGACAGGGCGTCAGGCCGAGGCCATCATGGTCACCCCCCCCGCGAGGGAGGCGATGGCATTACCTCTCTGTCTCTGCGCAGCGAAGGAAACTCCTGTCTCATTTCAAGATTGAATCAGCTTCAGGTTGACAGTAAAACCGTGGGATGGATATGTAGGTATCTTGCGGGTCGGCAAGCTACGGTAAAGTAAACAGCAAATATATTTGACTTGGGAAATGCTCGTTGGGTGTACCGCAGGGATCTTGAATGGGTCCTTTACTGTTCTGCATATTCTTGACATCAAAGATCTAATTCTTCGCGCATGGTACATAACCTATGTGCGGATAGCCTGAAGTAATATGGGGTCTGTGATAGTCACGATGGGAAGGTATCACTACAGTCATTAATGTAAACTGATGTTATTATCCTACACTATATTTATAATACAATTTCTCGTTGTTTGTTGCTAAACGCTTTACAATAGATTAGTGGTACCAAAGTTTCTATATTGTTCGGAACTATGGCGTATTTCCCTCCTAAAACATATAGAAGCTCTTGACAGGGTGCAAAATAATTGCATACCCATGGCCTGTACAAGATGAGTCTCTCTAAGGAGGGACTCGATTGTATTAACTTCAATTAGTGAGCTACACAACGCAGTTGATCTCAGAATGTTTCGTAAATTGGAAAAGCTCAATATGACAGATCATTTTGTAATCCTTCGAGACAGTCAGCCACGCAGTGGCACAGCAATACATTGCTATTAAAGCTGGGAGCTCTAAGCGCGTCAGCAACAATTTTTGCCTGAAGGCTGGTGCTCTTACTGACATAATAGACAGTGTATACTTTTAAATATCACGAAATAATGATAATAACAATAGCATTTATATTTGCTCAAATTGTATATGCAAGTCGCCCACGTATAAAACCTTAATGGCCGCACTTGTCTGAAAATAAAGGAGTCTTCGTATTTGTATGGTCCAAAAATGGTACCGAGTGCTGTGTTATTACTAGTTTGTTAAAAATGGTTGGCCTACGTATGCTTTTAGTTCAGGGAACACAGTTTATATTTTAATACGTAGTTGTGCTTTTCCCCATTATAACTAATATAGCAGCGTACACAGATTCAAGCAATTTCAATGTGTAGTAGAGAACGTCCACCATCACATGCCATAGATCCCATGGTGTATCTCCTGCTTTCGCAATACTATTTATTTCAAAGTGAGAGAATGTCTCTCGTTCAGTGGTGCACCCCATTCTACTGAGGCAGATCCTAGCCTCTTTCTTCAAATAAGAAGCGGAAACCTACGCAGTCAACTAGCACATATTAAATGAATCATTATGAAGGGTGGTTTTTACTGAGAACAACTTGAGCCAACAACCACATCGAATGTTCGTCCACCACTATATTAGGAGATGGGTGCAGGTCAGTGCAACAGACGACCCTTCGCTGTAGATAATATGCCTGTACTTAGAAAACGTTTAATACCTTGAATGTAACAGTAAGAACAATATATAATTATAGAGAAGTAGATAGGCTGATTCAACACAACAATTAAACGAGAATATTGTTAGTAATTCCTCATAGAACGGAGAACAGCAGTCAAGGAACCTGTGATCCGGTGGGTAACGTGTTAATGTTGGACCATTGATAAAAGTAACCTGCGTCGTATCGCCTTGCCTCTCCAGATCAATTTAAGAAAGTTCTTCACACATGAGATCGATAGAAGAGAAGGTGACCTCCCTTGCGATCACATTTTCAAGAAAGTTATCGAAAACTATAGACAGACCTGTTCTGGCTCCCGCACGCCTAGGTAGACCCATAATAGTCATCTGGTGCTCCAAAGGTGTACCTAATTGACCTACTTCCGAAACGTAATTCCAACCTGTTGGGATTTAACGTCGTGGAACTGATGAACTAAGAGGTAGGATCATAGTGCACCTTTTTGTGTCTGTAGAAACGTGAAGTTCCTAAAATGCCTAGGCCATCCGGTCCTCCCTGACAACCGGTAGTTGTATACGAAACTGCAGGTGTGATATGGTGTTGCTTATAGAGAATTACGTGAGGTTCTGAGCGTTTTCATGATGGAATTCGTATAACTAGGACATGAATCCAATACTCAATTGCATTGACATTTAAAGTAAAAGCAGTGTCTCATTAGAAACAATTTCGCAATTTGTTTGAATGTGCTTACTTCGTATTCTATTATTCTAGCTATGCTTGGCTCGATATTACTCATCATTGGACTGGTTGTGCTGACCGATGCAACGCTGACTGGGAGGTAACAATATATCCTATTGAAATTCTGTATTTGTTTTAAACGGTTTTCCAGAAGTATACAACATAATTTAAACTAAATTATTTTAAATCCTCAAGCAGAGATTAAAACTCCATGATTCATGGATAGTGTGAAGCGGGCAATTCTACCGAATCGAATCTTTTCTAGACAGAGTGTCGTAAAATTACCATAGCAAGTGTTGAAGATAAGATGAAGATGTACAAACAAGATGCAACAAAGAAAGTTCGGACCCATCTAAAAGTGAGGGAGAGACTATGCGAAATCTATGTTCCTATCCAAGTATCACCATTTGCTCGCAGAGGTCTTTCGCGCAACCTCGCAGGTTGAATTAAACCTATTGAGCTTGCTTCTCTAATCGTTTCGAACACCAGCAGTTGAAACAAAACACTTCAGGAAATAAACACATATCTACTAAGGTTAGTACATTTATTAAACGTCTCGCGTGGCTCCATTTCGCACTGAGATTTATCATTTCAAAGTGAACACTTACAGTGAGAGGTCGTCGTCGTCACGAAGAGCCGGCTCAGTTATTCAAGGTATATGAACTAATTTCAGGGTTTCTATTTTGCAAATGGTCACTAAGCACTTTAATGAACAAAGTCACGACAGTGGCGAAAGGTTCACGAAAAGGACCGCTAGTATTTTGATCACACCACGTATTTCTGTGAATATTGTCACGAACATCTTAGACATGTAGGCTGACTCTTCTGCACCATTTGAAAGCTTTCCGCGTATAAAGAACTTGTTATAGTTAAACTTCCTTTATTTGTTACACATGTTAAGTAGAAATATGCGTTAAGACTGGTTGAAGTAATTCAATTAATTATTATCTGAGATATGAGAAACCCACTGCGAATCTTATGTCAATCAGATTTTGTCAGATTGACATACGGTCACGTTAACGTTATGCGAACTCTGACTTTTGACAGACATTAGCGACAGTTCGTTATAAGATAGATCTCTCATAGATCTCTTTCGAATGGTGGACAGTTCGATGTGACTAAACTTGATCTTTCATGTCATTTAGGAATTCGTCCTCGTCATTAAAACATGATTTGAAGATCAAAGCGGGGTTCACACATCTCATTCTGGCCGTGCAGTGGTTTCCGGGAGCATGCGTCGACGGCTATTACTCCAACAAACCTGTGAGTTTCGACAATTCTAAACCTTCATCAAAGAGTGGATCATCACGTCAACGTCAAGAGAGCCCAACAATATCTATTGCATTGCAATTATGATACCAATATTAGAAATAAAAGGTTATTGCAATTCTATGAAGCTAATATTGATAGGTGAGACGCACATGAGACGCCTTGATTTATCATTGAGCTTATAACCGTTAGTAATTATTAAAGAGTGTATATATTGTTCCTGCTACTGCTGTGGCTACTGGTGGTTTTCAGTGCGTCTTCAGAGATCGCCCTAAGCAGTGGACTATACATGGACTGTGGCCTGCCGATGACACCAAAAAAGTAGAATTTTGCACAAATGAACCCTTCAACAGCGTTAATGTACAGAATGTACGTAACGAGATTTCTATCATATATACAGGGTGTTTTGGAAAGTTGCGTAATCCTGTAGTAAAACAACCCAAGTTTGATAATTTCAAAAGTACTCCCGTGTAATTGTGTTCCGTCTTCTTTCTATAGATTATATACTTGATATATAATATACATATTTAGCGTGTGTTTCAAAACAGACACAAAAGAGAAACATGACTACTGAGGGTCAAACTTCGCCCGAAAATTCCTGCAGCACTGCCTGGTTTTTACTAAGGTTTGATCTCGTGTGAGACAAGTACAAACTTTTTGTGTATTTTCTTCTTCTTCTCTTTAAATTTTAACTTTGATCTTCTATCTATTATAGTTATGTATCCGCAGGCAGAATAATGAGACAGATTGCACCGATGGATACGTTGAAGATTTTTTAAATCCTTTGGATAGTTTCCTATAGAACTGTACAGCCCTTTTGTCACTGGCACATTTGAGATAAAGTGTTACGCCTTACTCCTATATCTAACTATATTTAATACTCTTTCATATTCATAGCGTTGCATAGACGTCTATAACAGGATGAGAAAAGCTCAGAGTCGGGTTCTTAACAAGAAACTAAGAACTCGGCAAATTTACTGATTGTTAACACACGGCTATTCAAACGTGTTCATCATCCTACAGATAAGGACCATACTTACACTATTGGAAATACCCGGTGCAATTATTCATTGTTTAATTAATTTTGCCTTCTTCCTTCCTCCTTCTCTCTCTCTCTCCTTCCTCAGATTCTATAAAAGGCGTTCTCTCTAGAAGGCTCATTAACGAAACAGCAGCTAGCAAGTGGGGTCTTCAGTCAGATGAACCCATGTGTGATGATTTCCTATTCCTCAGAGAATTTGCTTTCCTTTGCATGTAAACGCTTAATTGCAGATTCGAGACATATATAAAAAATGGCCGTCATTTACTGGTTCAGTTTTCGGCTTCTGGGGACACGAGTGGAAAAAGCACGGGACATGTGCAGGCTCCATAGCCGCTTTGAGACCACAGGCCTCATATTTCAAGAAAACAGTTGAACTCTATGACTCACACAACATTGAAAGGTTTGAACGTAATTAAGTCGTCTATTTTTGTTTGATCGTGTGGTTAATTCAGTCTTACATTCAGACAAGAGCTAAATAACATTATTAGAGAGCTAAAACGGACAAACAAATCAATTAAGAGGATGTGAGTTCTGTCATTTTTTTCTACCTTCGACTTTTTCTGTGCTTACATGGACTAACCGAGGCTTATATAATCTCTAAATTTTCAGATACCTAAGAATGGCCAAAATCGTGCCTTCCGTCAACGAATCAATCCCGGTATGTTAAATTCAAATTAATTTCATTCCTTTTATGTAAAATAGCCATGCATTTACTGATGGACACACGATGGGGTTTTGAGAAATAGTGATGCTCCTTCGTAGCTGTTCATTTCATCATTACCGAAGTACTGGACCTTTGAGTTGTGTGTTTTATATTTGCAAACAGGTGGCCATTGATCCTAGGGATTCTCGATTTCGATTTCAAATGCTCTTCAAGAACAATGCGAATGGATGAAACTAATGAACTCTCAGAAATGCTATCCCACAGTCACTGCTGTTGCTAATGTCGCTGGCGCAACCAAATGTTGACAATGACTTCCTTAGTATCCGAGATAAAAAACATGATGTGTATTAAAAAGTAAACGAGTGACATTACTCTCTGACAATGACTATTACAAAAGTGGACTATAATGGATTAAGTAGTTTCTTTCTTTGTCAGTGGCAAATTGTCGAGTGAATTTCCAACTCCAGTTGCTCATGCGAATAAATAATTTAATCGAGAAAGTGATTGGTGCACCAGCTTCCTTAGAATTACAGTCCGACATTAGACGATACCCTTGTGAAGATGATTATAGAAAACATAATCATGGAGATATAGATCACTGTTATCCTGATCTGCTAATCCAGGCGTGGTGTACGTACTTGTGGTAATACTACTGAACGAGAGCTTAAGCGTTTGTGCAATTGCGATTCCGTAAATAGACAAAATATGTTATGTTATAGATATTCTCTTTCTATTGTTTTAGACTTCAAAGGCTGCTAACGCGTTTGCGCAATATTTCAAAGGAAGGTTCGACTTCGTCTGTGGATGGAGTACCATGGTGAGTATAACATGACGATAACAGGGGTCAGTCGTTAAATTCCAGTAACCCGAACCGCATGTATATCAGTGTCATTTAATTATTTGCATCTTCGAATTGATTCGGACCCTTAAGAGGGTATAGGTTGGATTGTAATATGTTCAATAACCGAAACAAACATGCTGAAACGCTGGATGCCCTCTCAGTAACACCATTAGCGTTATCTGTGACGGACGCCGAACTCAGTAGGGTTAGGCAATGCAAAAAGCAACCGAAATGGTGACCCCTATAGAAGAATAAGTATTGTAAAGAAATCTTCCACAAATCGAGTTCCATGTCCACTGTAAATGAAGGCTACACTTCACTTGTCGCATAATCAGCACGAGTATTGAAGAATCCGCTGCCGAGATATCTAGCAGACAATTTCTGTTGCACATACATCAAGAAGTTATTATTAAACGCTATTATTTGCCACTACATTGTGTATTTCAGCAGCACAAAACGGTTCTCAGGGAGATTCATCTCTACTTCAACAACAATCTGAAAGTGAATGGAGACAAAGGCAAATCAAAGCATCGTTCCTGTCAAGAGAACTTTTACTATCTGCCGCTATAGCCAAGTTCACCGTTTCGGACGCGTTGTTTTTAAATACCACATTCATTCACAAGTAGTAAATTCATCGCACGTCCGATAGTCGTTGACTCTAACTGCTGGATAGTTCGAGCTCCGTATGACGAGTTGGCCCCAGGGGACCGATCCCCTCATAAGCTCTTAAGTCGAAAACATATTTCCATACAAAAATGGAACAGGTCACACCCAGCAACTCAGCAACATACCCGGCAAAAACATAACACCGTAACCGTATCAGATCGAAAAGCAGCAGCACACGCAATCGTGTACGACTTCCTCCGGAGTTGAGAAATAAATACGTCTCGAGTTCTGAGCCTAATATTGGGAAGACAGGAAAAGAGGGAGTCGGACAGTGAAAAAGTGAAGCTGTTTTCAATTAGTTAGTTGTGGCGGTGGATCATTAGATTATCTCTATTTGTGGCACCTATCTGCGTTACTCTACCGGGCTCTACATTGCCCCCGTCCCCACATTCTGCATTCATTTTCTTCTGAATTAAATTGAAAGATCTGCGTTTATTCAAAATCAAGCAAGTATATAAGTATTATATTGTTATTTTGATTACTGTACATTGTTCGAATTCAATGTTTACAATTAGTTCTTGATTGCTGTTACAAAGACGACATTATCGAGTATAGTGACGACTATGTAGTTGTTGTTTCCATTTACTATACAGGGAATCTTCGATATAAAGAGGTGATTCATATACATATATATTGTGGAAAGCCACACGTACACATTAGGTAATTAGTATTATTACTTATATACATTTAATAAGTTGGTTGTGACCTGCCGATGCACTGCTATGCGCGTATCTAAATATAATCTCAAGGGCCGGACGGGCCACATCGCGGCCCGGTGCTCACTGCCTAGGGCCTGCAGCAACTGCGGTGATGCCGGCCACCTCGCCGCCTCTTGCGCCCGTCCTGCCCGTTGCGTCAACTGCAAGGGTGCCCATCGCTCGGGCTCGCCGTCGTGCCCTCGGGCGGCCTACCTCCGCGAGCGTCAGCGGCTCGTGACTGAGGCCAGGGTCCTCGAACAGGTGAAGGACACCTCACCCCTAGCGTCCATTATGCCCATCGAGGCCCCGGTGTCGTCCCAGGCGCCAGCCCGCTCGTACGCTGCGGCGGTTCGGGGTATTGTGGTCCCCTCCGACGGTGCTCAGGTCCCAATGGTCCTGCTGCCGAACCCGAGGCCGATCCCCGCCCCGTCCCGCCGCCCCGCCCCTCGTCGGCCTGCTCCTCGTCGGCCTGCCCCTTGTCGGCTTGCCCCCCGTCGATCTGCCCCCCGTCGACCCGCCCCTCGTCGACCTGCTCGCGCGGAGTCTCGGCGCCCCACGGCCGCGCCAGCGGTGCCAAGCATCGTCGCAGCCTTGAGGTCCCTCGCTGAAGTCTTGGCCCCTCTCCTCCAGCTTCAGCGTCAGCTCGCCCCCCTCCTAGCCGCTCTCAATCCCCCCCGTTCTTCATGAACCCAGGTCCCATCGCCCCAGCCCGAGACGCCACCCCAGCCCGAGACGCCACCCCAGCCCGTCGTGCCGCTTCAGCCCGAGACGCCACAGGCCCCCCGCGTGTACCGTGCCCGCATTGCGAGGGCAGATTCTCCCGGCGCGGTCTCAACAGGCACATAACGGTGCGGCACCCGGAGGTCCGTTCGGTGCCTCAGCCAAGTCCAGCGCCCCAACCGCTCGAGCTGCGACTACAGGCGGCCATGCGTGAGGCCCGCGTCTTCAGTATTGTCCCGAAGGCTACGCGTTCCCTAGTCGCCGTGGCCCTCACAGACGTGCTCCGGGACGTTCATACCAATAACGACGTCCCCTCCTGGGAAGCGCTCCTGGCTTTCGCCCGAGTGGTCTTGCAGATGCCGGACAAAGGCGACACCTCCCGCTCCCTCCCAGCCGTGATTCGGGGAAACCTAGCGGCCTTCCGCGCCGGGGCGCGCTTGGAGTACCGCTTGCGTCGTCACTTCCCTCGCGGCCCTCGTCCTCCGCCCACGGATACGGGCCAGAGAGCTGCGCGTATAGCCTCCCAAAAACTCTCCGAGGGTGACATCTCTGGTGCCGCCCGGGCCCTGTGCTCTACCGACTCGGCCACGGACTCGGCTGAGGCTCTCAACGCCCTCAGGGCGAAGCACCCCCCTGCCCCTCCTGATTACTCCTTCCCCGCCCGTCCCCCGCAGGTCGACATTGCCCCAACGTCAACTGATGAGGTTTTGGCGGCCGTTTCCTCTTTCCCCCCGAGCTCGTCAGCCGGCCCCGATGGCCTTCGGCCGCGTCATCTCAGGGACCTGCTCTCTCCGGCACTCGGAGCCGTCGCCACTGCCCTCGCCAAGGCCCTCGCTAAGGTGGTCGACTGCATGCGGGCCGGCACGGTTCCATCGGCGCTACGGCCAATACTCTTCGGCGCGCGCCTCATCGCCCTCAAGAAAAAGGATGGGTCGATACGGCCCATCGCCTGCTCCAGCACGATTCGTCGCCTGGCTGCTAAGATCGCCTGGGTCAACGAGAGGGACGCGGTCGTAACCCTGCTCGGCCCAACCCAGTTGGGTTGCGGCCAGGCGTCTGGGACGGAGATCGCTGCTCACGCGGCTCGCGCCTTTATCCACGCTCATCCGGACGCGGCCCTGGTCAAGCTTGATTTTCGCAATGCCTTCAACACGGTCCGTCGAGATCTCGTTCTGCGTGAGGTCGCTGAGCACGTCCCTGGCCTCTTCCCTCTGGTCGACCTGGCCTATCGTTGCCCCTCCCATCTGATTATGGACAACGCCGTCATCAGCTCAGAGTGCGGTGTCCAGCAGGGGGACCCGCTGGGCCCAGCCCTCTTCTGCCTGGCCCTCCGGCCCCTCGCTGTGTCCCTCCAGTCGCGTCTGCGGCTGTGGTACATGGACGACGGAACGTTGGCAGGTGATCCGGCGACCGTCGCCTCCGACGTTCAGCGAGTACTCGACTACGAGGGGCGCAGCGGCCTTGCCCTCAACCCCACGAAGTGCGAGATCTTCTCTTTAGACGCGCAGCCCGACCTCCAGCGGTCGCTCCCAGGGTGCCGTCTCACTCAGAGGTTGTCCCTCGAGCTCGTCGGCTCCCCTCTCACGGACGAGGCCATCCGGCCGCTATTGGACCGTTGCCTCGAGAGGACGGCCGTGATGCTCGACCGGCTGCCCCTGTTATCGGCTCACCAGGGGCTGTTCCTGCTTCGGTCCTGTTTCTCGGCGGCACGCATGCAGCACTTGCTTAGGACATGCCCGGCCGGCACTGAGGCTTCAGCCCTTCACGAGTATGACGACTTGGTGTTGGAAGCCCTGACGACGATCCTGAACCTCCAGCTCCCTCCGGAAGCGGCGTCGCAGGCTTCCCTTCCAGTCCGCTTCGGTGGCCTCGGCATCCTCAGTGTACGCCGCTTGGCTGACGTTTGCTACGCCGCGTCGCTTACGGCGGTTGCCGACATGGTCGCTACAGTCCTCCCCCCCGAAGCGCTCGCCCACTTCTCCGCTTCCCAGGAAGCTGCCCTTGACCAGACGGGCGTCCGCGCTCGGGTCCCTCTGGACAAACAGAGCAAGCAGCGGGCGTGGTCCGATGCCCTGCACCAGGAGCTGCGGGACTCCCTCCTGGCCTCTGCGCCACACGTTGCTGACCAAGCTCGCCTCCGGGCTGTCGACAGGCCTGGTGCGGGGGCGTGGCTCCACGCGCTGCCCTCGTCGTCCCTTGGTACTGCTCTAGACGATCGCTCCCTCCGCTTCTGTGTGGGCCTTCGCCTCGGGGCCCCTGTAGTTGCGGCCCACAGCTGCGAGCGTTGCGGGGACCCCGTCGCAACGAATGGCCATCACGGTCTCTCGTGCGAACGCAGCGCCGGTCGCCATCCGCGACACACGATGCTTAACGACACGCTCGTGAGGGCCCTCCACTCCGCCGGTATTCCTTGCACAAGGGAGCCACAGGGCCTCGACACCTCTGACGGGCGCCGCCCTGACGGCCTCACCCTTATCCCCTTTCATCGAGGCCTGCACCTGGTCTGGGACGGCACTGTGGTTGACACTCTAGCACCTTCTTATGTCAACCACTGTGCAACCATCCCCGGTTACGCAGTAGCGCGTGCGGAACGGGCAAAGCTAAGGAAGTACGCCGCACTCCAAGCAACCCACCTGTTTTCCCCCCTTGCCTTTGAGACCTTGGGCGGGCACGGCCCTCTCACTGCGAACTTCCTCGAGGGGGTCTACCACAGGTTGATCCGCGCCACCGGGGACAAGCGCGCTGGCTCTTTCCTCCTGCAGCGCCTGTCCCTCGCCGTGCAGAGAGGCAATGCCATCGCCTTCCTCGGGACATTGTCGTCCTCACCCCCCCCCCCCCATAATCCCTAGAAATACCGACCAACCGTATGTTTGAATAAACGAACTATCTCAAGGCTCATAACGCATTGATTACACTTCAAGATTGTAACTTCAAATTGGATATTCTCAGAGCTCGTCAGAGAACTTACGAATGGTGGTCTACTATTATGAATCACAAATTCGTTATGAAAATGCGACACATAGGTCTACGTGTTTAGGTTTTTGAGACCTGTCCTCTCCTAGTGCAACTTTGCAGGGGGCCCCATGTTATGTGTTAATGGGCTACGATTTTTCCAGATATATTTTATGTGTGACGTTATGAGCTCTTGGCCGACTCTGGACACTTGGCCCAAATCGACTAAATTCAATAAATTAGGCAAACAACTAAGCTAGAATAACTAGGCCGACTTATATATTAAACAGACTGATTACACGTATGATTTACACGCTTATTATAAATACAAACGTTTATTGAACATCATCTCGTGTGTCGACATATATTACATCTATATATTAATGATTTTCCAAGATTTTCTTGAACTATTATTTCACTTATTTTTACACTGAGCGCCAATAATTAACGGCGCTCTCTGTCACTCTTCAATACCTCACTTGGAATTTCTCTCCTGTATTTATTTATTTATTGATTTATTTATATACTCTTGTTGTTCTTATAATTTCTACTTCACCACTCGTTGTCCAATCATTCATCGCTTACTTTCCGCGTTCCTTCTTACTGATACCTTTTCATATTTTGGTTGATTTTATCAACAATTCTATTCTTGATTCAATGATTACCAGTATTCTCCTAGGGTTTTCTATCACAGGTATATACACTTTGTTACAATTGCGCCCCATGAAGACGGTATTTCTTATATATATATTTATATATATATAGGCGCATTCCGATCGCGTTCCGAACTTGTTTTTAAGAACATTCAGTTTTCGCGGCAAGACAACGTCACAGATCAATATGGCATTACACTATTTCTTTATCTATCTCTCTTTAAAGAGTATTCTGTCCAATATGAAGAGATCGGTGACGTCACCTCCGGTAGCCGACTTTCCTTGCCTGGACATCCGCTGGTTCCGCGCGGTCCGAGGCCAAGTTTAATTAGTTAATGCTTGCTGCGGATTGATGAGTGTTTCAAGGCGGATCGTTGACTTCATACGCATCCTTCATAGTCTCATTTCCAAACAGCTTTCTGAGAACAGAGCCCTTTTGTTTACCTTAATATCGCACTTCTGTCGTTTCTAAAGAATGTTGCTTGCACAGCCATTGCTGCCTTCTGTGTTCACTTATCATAGTTTTGCATCTTTATCGATCACTCGGTTAGTTATTGCAACTGCCATTCAAGTTCTTCGAGTCAGCCTCAGTTAGGCTGTGGATACCACGGGTTGCCGCCTGCAAAAATGACAACATCAAGAACACTGGTTATATAAAAAGACACACATACACAAGTCTCCATTTGTTAACAAATCACCAGCGATTACTGTTGTATCATGAGGGCCCTACAATTTCTCCTACAGGTATGTTTATCGACATCGAATAATAATAATAATACCTGATAGATGGTGATACAGCTGCGGTTCGTTGTGTATGGGTGGAGGTGGCGCATAGTCGAGGCTGGGATGTACCAACACCTGTGGCCGGAGGGGTAGCTCGTATGGAACATGTCTCTGCATCGAGGTCATTGAAGTCATCGATGTCATGGATGGGAGCGTGGCCACTGGGGTCATCATGCCCGGTACCAGATTGTCTCTTCCTTGTGGATAGGCTTCATAACCATTGTAGGGCGCACCTAAACCGGCCGGATTATGGTGCAACATAAAGTCTCCATGACTGTGATGATGATGGTGATGATGATACGCGTCTGCTGGGGCCACGTCACCATATGGTGTATAAGGTGAACGGCCATTGCCAGCAACTGGCTGATTAGATTGCCGAATGACCGTCTCTCGGTTTACGTACAGTTGGCGAAGCAACGATGACGTCGCACTGGGGGGAGTTGTAGGCGCAGGTGCACCTGACAAGGATCAAATAATAAAAAAAATAAAATCACTAAGTCAACTCAATGTTAACGAGCACCGGGGATAAATTATTGCATCACGGTAATGTCAAAACGATCGCCTTGTATGTGATTTCATTGCACCGTCTCACCCCTTGTTGGAAATTGTCTTATGGATTGTGCAACATTTAAAAAATATATTGAACGAACAAATAAGTAGCTGAAGCTGTGTATGTTTTGGTCGATTAGTTGAATGCGTGATGACAATAGGCAGAGTTATGTTGAAACTAAAATCATGTAGTAGCCAAAGTGTAAGGGCCCATATAACGCTGCGGAGAACGTAATACTTCAGTGCATACTAATAGATATTACGTAGTATATATATTACACTTTAAATTCAATCTTAAGAGAGACGATGAGTAAAGTCTATGAAGGTTTCTTTGGCTACAATTATTAAATTTGTATCGATCTTAATTATCTTCCTCTAAATCACCCCAAAAATTTGATCCTCCCATTCTGAACACTCATTCGTCTAATCCGCAAATTAAACCAATAAACTGTATATATATATATATATATATATATATATATATATATATTGAGGTAACAGAATGCTTATATGGTGAGCGAGAACTAGTGTTGCAGTACACAAACCCGCAGTGCTCGAACTCGAAGCGGCCTTGTGACTCTTCCTGCCTTACCTATCCACTGTATCGTTGGAGGTTGAGGCACTAATTTGCTGTTGGCGTCTAGCGGTGATTGTGATACGGGCGGCGGTGGAAGATGCTTTTTCATAGCGTCTTCGAGATCTTTAACGTTGCTGTTATCGCTTGCACCACTCTTCCATGGGCGTGAGAGTTCTGAGATCTCCTTCTTTTCTTTCATCCCACCGTCCTCGGGAGAGTCGGACACAGCTGGTCTTTTCCTATTCTTCCCTACACCATTTCCGCCGTTGTATTTTTTGCGCGTCTTAGTATCGTCCAACACTTCGTACGTAAGTGGACTCGAGACAGGATCACAGGATGCATCCTGTGAATCATTCACGACCACCAAATAACGTCACATTAGGTTGGTATCAGCCACTTACCGATACGATTACACAATTGTATATTTATAAAATAAATTATATATATATATATTTTAATCATATACAGAAATTAACGTGTAGAATAACCTACCTTTACAGGTTCTAACTTAGACACGCCGGTTATGGGGAGTGAACTTAGTGGTAGTGTATCGGCCGTGTTGCTTTGGTGCATAGCCAATGTTCCCGGAGTGCCTACTCCCGAAGCAGAAAGTGTGTGAAGTGGTTTTGGCAGGGGAGAGACTGGTGGACTAATGCAATCCCGTTTGAGTGGCGAAGGCTCCCGATAGCCCGGAAGTTGACTTGCATCCATCACTACCGAATCAAATTCCGTCGCCGAGATGACATAGTTTACGCAGATAATGCTCTGTTCCTCCTGTGAACTCTGTTTTGATGCGCAGATGACCGTTGCGCACGTCTGAATCCAACTGAATCCGCCGCTTTTGTTCATAAGGCGGTAATAGGCACTCATAGCTTGACCTGAACGAGACCAAACAAATAGAATCAATTGTAAATACATAGAGTGAAACGAAATACCTTCGGCAATGATTTTTGTAGGAATGAGAACCCTTCAGATCCTATGATATGAACTGAGTAAACAGTCACAGAGTATCATATCAACATGTTCAAATTGTACTAGTTTTTTTTATACTTTTCGTTACAAACGCACCTTTATGCATAAGATCCATGTGTAGCTGTCTGAGGCGTTGAACGTCTTGAGCGTGCACGAGCGAATAGAGACTCCGGCCTGTGAGATCGTCGGCATTATAGTCTAACAGCTGCTGCACCCTAGGCTCGCAGTGCGATACTCGGAAATCGAGGTTTACCCGTGTTACGAACATATCGCAGCCAAGTCGTACTTCATTCACAGATGGCGGAGGAAGAGCCACCGCTAAACCGACCAGCCCTGCAGAAGACAGGAGGGCACATTTCAATAGATAATGTTAGTCTAACTGTAAAGATGTATTTCTTTTATTATTTTGACTTATTATATATACTATGTAGCAACAAGAAACGAACATGAAGGCAAGTCTTACCAAGTACGGGCTGATCTTTGGGTTGCACCCCTCCGAGAGAGGGGGCAGGAGATGTATAGATGCTCTGCGGCCGAAGATGACACAACACCAAGACAACCCTGTAGCCAGAAGACTTGAAATGGCAGCCTCTCTTAGTGAGTGTCGATTTCATACGCACACAGAAGGACCGCTCCAGGCCGGCGTACGCTGTGTTGGGGCCCGCTTGCATTGTCGCTGCTGCTGGAGTTCAGGCAAACGAGAGTGTAGTCATCGTAGTAAAACATTGAAACAGGATTCATTTTTGCTAACGTTAAGTTAAGCGAACATAGAGAATTGGCCGGAAATTATAACGATTTGTTCACCTAAGGCACAACTAGTTTTATAAGTTCAATCTTTGCATTGTGCAATATTGACATTTATATGCTAATATTGGTGTCATTTTTGGGTTCATCACGAAGTGGGATTCTTAGAGCGTTTCTAAGCGTATATTGATTAAATGAAATCTGCCTGTATTTTTCTTTGTTAATTTGTAGTTCATATAAAAGCAAAGCCGCCATAAAGTATTATAGAAGCAAATCAAACAGCAATTAGACGCATTTGGCAATTCGACGTGGATTACGCGACGTCGCAGGTCTATCCCTTGACTCGCTTACACCCAAGAATAGCAACAATAACAACTGTATCAATCTGCTTTGCCTTTTAATAGGAACGAAAGTAGAAAGTTAGGTCGTTAACCATCGCAGGCGAAGTAAAAGAACCCAGACGTTGTTTTACTTATTTCCACCTGGATAGGCTACGTAGACAGATAGAATTTCCCCCAACAGAAAAGTGACTGCATTGAAGGAGGGTACAGCCACGAACCAACTCTTTTTCGACGATTGTGTCATTTGCCTTACGCCGTCCATGGAAAGTGAGCGGGCGACGCCTTTCATTCGTAGCGCCAACTCTCAGGACCTCCCAGGATCCACCAGGATACTGATGGAGATGGAGGCGGCGGCGGCGCCGGCGGCAACGGCGGCCGTTACGAAAAGAGGGTTTGTCGGGGATTGAGTGGAGGAGATAGGTTGGAGGCCAACGGGGCCTCTTTGGGGACGCTCGCTTTAGAGGGGACCTGAGAGGGAGCGCGACTGAGAAAGGGCCTAAGGGAGGAGGCGGGGCTTTTGTGCCGCCTCCTCCTCCTCTTCAAGGGAGAGGGCAGTCGGGTCGAGTCGTGTCGATTCGAGTACAGTCCCCGCGATTGTAACTGCTCCATGAGTAAGGGTAGAAGTAGACGCACAGCGCACGCTGGCTCGCCCGCTCGCTGCAGGAGCAGAGACCACGACCAAGCGGCATCAGCAAGCGCTATAGCGGGTTGTCATACCATAAGTATTATACATAGATACATACATACACCTCACTGACACAGACACTGTGGGCTTCTTGCATAAATGCAACCTGCCCGAGGCGGTTACTGTTGCCACCATCATCTCTGCATGGGCAATAGATGGAGAGGAAAAGGCTAAACAGGCCGCTGCCAAGTAGATGGCTGATGGTAAATAGATGTCCTGGTGGTACCCGTATCTTCCTAATAGCGATATATACTCATATACAGTACGTGTAGATGCATTCATGGATGTTGCCGTTTTGAGCGGAACAGGTCGTGACCATGCAGTCTAAGCTATGCAGATTTGATGACAGGTTCTTCTTTCGAGGATATCGGAGCTTGAGAGAAAATCTCAAATGGAGACCTGTATCTAGAGGCATCGTTTGACTTTGCAGCTTCTTCGTTTCTTTTTCTTAATCATTTTCACCCACATCGAGAGGTGTAGATGGATAAGAAAGCATGTGCACATTAAAGTGTGCATATAAACGTGATTGCTCAATTTTATTATTTTCAATATAAATGATATTTATATTATAAGATAAGTTCTAATACAGGGATTATTTTACAGCTTAGTAAATCTAAGAAAAGCTGAAGACGGCTATAGGGGAACATAAGGCAAGAGCATGTAGTACTATAACTTATTTTACGTCAAGTGTATCTCTGTTTTTCTTAATAGAAGAAAATTTATGGAAGGTTCCCGTCGAAGTCGTCAAACTTTGGTTAGTCGCCAGAAAACTCGTGTAACTTCCAAACACCCTGTAGAGATACGAAAATTCACAATAGCTAAGTTATTTGACAGTGGGAAGCACCTGTGAGTTCATAATTTGCTATTAGCAACCCCATATACAACAGATATAGTCTAGAACATATGGCACAAATCTCTAGCTATTAGGGGGCTCTCTATACGCATGTGTATGCCCTTTGTGTGTGTAGACCTCATTCTGTATATGGTAAACTTAGAAGAAAATAGCAAGATATTGCGAATGCTTACCGGGTCTATCGCACGATCCGTCGTCAGAATTGGCAGTGCTTGCAGGCGGTGGTGAATGCCCGGCGTTGCCAGCGCTGAGACCCAGCTGTTCGCTGACCTCGGCGTGGTCGTGCTGGTGTACGTAATCGAAAATGCTTGACCCAGTCATCTCGACCTGGGACAAACCTAGATAAATTGAAACGGTCTCCGAAATATATAAAAAGCGTCCGTCAGCAGCTAGCACGAATGCGAAGCCATCCAGCGATTGCAGAATGTGCGTGCCTTGATGCTGCTCGAACACCTCTGTCGCTACCGACCGTGATGGTCGAAGAGGACTCGCTAAAAGGACAACAGATAGCAGCAGAAAATGACAGAACAAGAGATGTATGGTTAAAACAGAGATTACAGCTCGACAATTAGACACCGAACTAATCAAAGGTCGATTAGGTAGGCCTCATGACTTATGACGTATATCTTCCTATATTTTACAAATATAGTCCTTAAATAAACAACCGCAAGGTAAGAACGTTTTGCGAGCGCTACGCAAATGACAACAAGGCGAACATTTTCTAACGAAATTTTTACCGTGATTAATAATTCTTCTAGAGTCTTTCGATGTCACCCACAGACTTCAATGTAAAGTTTTGGAATACCATATTTTGTGTAGATAACCCTCGATTTGATGCCAGTTTGATTTTTATTTGCAGGGACCTAATGAAATTCGTCATTTGCATGTTATCATATTTAGTAAGTTTAGTCAGGGTGTTTAAAGTAACTATATGTCACTTACATTGCAAAAGTTAATTTTCCTCAGTATTTCTTTACAGTTTGTGATAGATATGCTGATTACTATTTACAAATTTTCTCATATTTAACTTTCGATTAGTTAGGCAAAATGTGCTGATCCCTTTCCAGGTCGCACGGTTTTATAGACAGTTCATGCAGTTTTAAATAGTTCGGATTATATATATATATATATATATATATATATATATATCGTTGTTTTTTATCTTAAGTTATATTAAGTAGCCCATTCTTAGAATCCCCTCAGTGAACTCTAATATCATCCAAAGCAGTGTTTGCAACCCAAGCAGAGACTCTAACGCTTGGATAAAATATGTGCCTTCTGCACAAAAGGACAAAATGTAAGCCATTATCATAAAACTACAAGCTGAAGTCCGCTTATAGGTCGAACCTGTAACAAATATTACTAATAACAACGCCGATAGTTCTTCTTTATATAACCATTTTACAATAAAATCGATTTAGGTACCTTTCACGAAACCAAATTGTTGCATTATTCATTATTATATTTACCATCCTATTTGTACACGTACATTCATTATTAACACAGTTGGACGCCTGGGGTGGCACTGCCAAGTATAATATTTTTTAAATTCTATTCTAACTACCATATCCTCCTCTTGAATCGTTGTTTACAACAAGAGGCGTACATCAGTCGCACTTTGACAGATCTACCGATGGTTAATATTAGGATTCATTAAATTTCGGACATGATGAGTACCTTTGACCATTTCGAACTCACTTCCAGGGAAGCAAAATAATTTCAACACACCATAATGGCTCGTACGATATCCGGCTTCGTAACATCTCAGCCAATGGCTAATATTTCTATGTTGAGATCAGCAGTTTAAGGGATTGGTAACGGCAGTGAAAGAGTGGTGTCATACTGATTCGATGGCCGCTCATGGTGCTTGGCATTATTCCCCGAATAATGCTTCCAGTATTGTTACTGCACCAGTTACTGTACAGTTTCCGATGCGGAATCAGCAATAGTGGACAGTTGGATCTAGTGAGCAACGGAGATTGTTTAGATCGGATTGAATGAGGCATTGTTGTTATTGTCGCTGTTGGCATTGTTCGAGGCCAGACCGGTTACCTCATCCTGCGTCATCGAAGAGGGATGAAGCGCCAACGCCAGAGAAAAGTGGAGGAAATCAGAGGAGAGCAGAGAAAAGCAGTGATGATGCTGCGTCTGAGAATGAAAAGGGCAGGAAGATAGAGTCCACAAGACTTTTTTTTGGAGGGCGATCAAGAAGAGGGTGGTGGTGGTGGTGGTGGACAACGTATGTGATCCTGCTTGTAGTGGCACCACCACCGTCTGCTGCTGCTGCTGCCGCCGCCGCCACCACCATCTCTGCTTCCATCGTCACCGCCGCTTGGATCGGCTGGCCTGTAGTAAAGATGTCAGCCGAATCAAAAGCGTTGGTGGTCGGTCGGTCTCTGGAGACTGCCCAGGGCAGGGCCGTCTCAAGAGTCCACTGAGAGAAAACTAGATTCGACTGACTACTGTCAGCAACGCGCGGAAACGAAGGCCGAATTCCGCAAAGTAGTAACCTGGCAGGCGATTGGCCAGCAAGTGTGTGTTGCCAAACAGTTTGTGGTGAGATCTTTCGACGACTGAGTGGACAAGCAAGATGATGTGACGAGGCGGCGGTCACCAGCGTTAGTAGACTAACAGCGGCGGCAGCAGCAGCAGAATGGAATAGCATAGGCGATGTGACATGACCCTCACGCCTCGGGGCTCTTCAAGGTGGCTGTCGGCAGGGAGCACAACTACGCGTTGGTCATGGCTGATTTTCGATAACCAAGCAAGCAGTCAACCAACCAGCCAACTGGATGGCTGTGGATGGATATCCCAAGGGATCCGCGAACGAAAGCAGCTAGGGGCATATCCGTACACATCAGTACGGGCGACATCAGTAAAGAACTGAGAGCGGACGGAGCGAAAGCATTGGCCAGCCTTATCAGAGCGTGGCGTAACAACAGAAAGAATGAGAGATAGAGACAGCGAAATGGTGGCGGAACGGGTCAGGGCGACGCGAGTAGAATTATCAAAAATGAAACAACCCGACGTAGCATACGCTTACTTATATCGATATTCTTTTCAACATCTACAAACCATTTCGATATTAAGACTGCGTCGGTTTCCACTGTTAAGATAATAACTAAGGAACTTGATCTAACAAGGAACCTGGGAACGACGGCTGGATTTCTATAGTAAAAACTACAATTTTCATTGCATAAATGCCTTGTAGCATTTTTCTGCGACGCCCTACTCTGCCAAGACTACTACGTAGACTGTCACGTTGCACCAAACCGTTGATGGTTGATTTCGATGCAATAACAAATGGCCGCTGACATGAGGTTCATCTACAGGTGCGTTTGTATCTCTACATTTCAGTTGGTGCCTTCGGATACCAGCCGATGTCTCCGGTGTTTTTCCTCGTTGGGACAGGCAGATTGTAATATATAGTTGTGTTTCCACACCTTCGTGTTCGCGTTGCTACTCGATCATCGTGTGCAACAGGAAATCGCCTCGTGTCGCGTGCGAGTCGGCCAAGAAGCAGCAGCAGTAGCATCAGGAGAACGATCAGCTTTAAGATTAGCTACAAGCCTGACCGTCGACTGCTTCAGGTTCTCTTCTGGTCGACCGACCAACAGTATACCAACCAGTAGAGTGTACTAAACGTTGCAAGACAACGTTAGAAACGGAACACTCTAGCAATCCGATGGTATGACATTGCCCATGGCATAGCTCTGCGACGGCGTGAGGTGTGAGGTTGGGAGAGCGCCGAGGTATGATGATCAGTTGGGCAGCGGATGCTGAGTTGCTCTGTCCGCTTTGTGGCTTCGATTGAGCTCCGGGAGTGAGAGAGAGAGAGAGAGTGTGTGTTCGCTTGATCAGGGAGCGCGCAGCCGGGCAGCCAGCCAAGCAAGCAAGAGACGACGGCGGCGGTACGCTCATTGGACAGCTCGTAGCCTTAACATAGCCCGGCAAGTGTGCAGTCGAGTGGAGTTGATAAAGTGACGATGACCAAAACAGGGGCCGATTGCGAACGATGTTAGTTTAGTGTACAGGGCAGATGAGGAGACTCCGAGGAAATGAACAGGAGATCGAGGAAATTCGAAATAAGCACCCCACTGTCCGCAACAGTCCGGTCTAAGTCCTCTGACAATTCCTCTCCTTGAATCTAGCCCAAATGGTGACACATAGACCACTCGGTGTGTACCTTTATAAAAGCGGAGATTGACATTAGCCAGCCAAGATGTCTGTGTGGTGGAATGACCTAATTACTCAGCGGAGGTAGATTCCATAGAGAATGTTAATTTGCTGGTTGTGAACTGATGAGGACCGCAGGCGAGGACAAAACTTGCTGCTAGTAAATAAAAAATAGATAATAATTTTATATTTTGCAGAAAGTCTGAACACAGAGGTGTTGATCGCCACACCAAATAGGATATGGCATGGAAAGGTTTTTAAGCAAAACTACGAAAAATAACCCCGTTACTAGATCCTGCAATGTTGAGCGGTAACGGGCCAACTAGAGGAAGAAAGAGGATTTCGCGCCCCACTTCTATGGTGACTATCGAAGAAGGCAACAACAAGCGAAAGAATTTGCTGATCGTTCGAGGTCGGAAAGTTGTCCTATCTCTGATATCTCTGAGCTCTCTCTCTCTCTCACTACTAAAGGTGGCTAGTCGCCTATCCAACAACCAAAGATGCAGTATCAAGTTGAGTTGAAGGTACATCAGCACAAACCGAAGCAAATAATGAACCTGCAGAGAGCGGGCATGCCTCCTCGCTCCGTTGCTTTGGCAGGCTATCGACAAGTTAGGTTAGTGTACAGACATCTTACGCTGTACCTAACCTATACCCATGCAACTAAAATAGGAAGCAGCTCGCTTCTTAAAAATTATACGGGAAGTAACAATTTGAACACTATTGTATAGCTTCTTCGCTTTTGAGAAACTCAAAAAATTCGCTATATCCACCACACAATGTTCCCGTGTCCCAATTATCTCCGAGAGTATCATATTATGGCTAATGATTGCGTGCTGCTCTAGTCCTTAATAAAAAGGGACGCTTTAGTAATTCATGAGTGGAGGTTAAATGGTCGTGGCGTGCCAGACTCGATTCATGTCGCATCTCGGACTAAAGCAGCAGATTTAGGTGGACTCGTGGGAGCGCATAGATTCTGAAAGCCACTTGCCCAAATGGTGGATCATTTAACAAGGTGTCATTATCAAATTATCATAAAGCTCCCCAAAACAGTTTTTCTCTCCTGAGGCGCATTGTATTTGATAAATGGGAAGGGTCTTACACTTTGATCCTTGGCTGATTATAACCTTGTTAACAGCTGCGTCCTCTAGAACATGTCGCTCAATTGCAGCCGCGTCTTGAGTTAAGCATAATCAGATATACTTTTAGACGAATTGATTTTCTGGACCATAGGATCCACTCGTACCCGTCAGGGCAAAACAAATAGAGGTAAATTCTCAGTGGCATAATGTTCAGTCTGATATCACTGTGGACCTGCGATAGGAATAATGTATTACATTTAACGTTGTTCAAAAATATCCGCACCCGGAACCAGCCGTTAGATGGGGAATATAGTCAGAATGGCGGGAAAATTTTAATCTACCGGGGTCATTTGCTTCATATCGTAGTGGACCACGCGAATATCCAACTACGCTGTCTGCATTTAGGCCCTCCTCTTCCAATCCCCTATATGTACATATATATAAATCACATAATCGCTCTGCCATCAGTAAGGTCCCATAGATGTCCATATGATACCTATGATTTGAGCGTACACCTACGGCGTTTGTTCCATAGACAGATAGCATCATCTATGAGAGGCAATATCCTGAAGTGGCGTTGCGGCTATTTTGCTACTGCTGTGAACGCTGCCACGATCGCCGCATCATATCTATAATAAAATAGCGAAAATTTAGCTCTCTCGCTTTTTCCGTCCAGCTCTCAATAGATAGCGATATCTGTGTGGGCAACGTCGGACAACGAACACAGTGGCGGTCGGTAGAAGGCGGCCACAATTAATGGACACGTGTAGCAGGATATGGGCGTACAAATGATTCGTAAAGGTTCGGCGAGGTGGCTGCTTGCCTGGAATTATCATGACATATGGTGCGAGTATATTCTACACTTAGAGTAAAAAATAGTATCTTTGAACCACCCCTATGAAAGTAAATTTCAATAGGTACTTTCAATAAACTGATAGTTAACCGAAGCCTATTTGTTCGTTTTGAATCTCGCCAATTGATAGATAAATGCTTGGATTTCTGACGAGCATTGCCTATTGTCATTTGAGAGTAGAGGTGATACTTGAAGTAGGCTGGACAGAACCTACTGGCCATGAGCAGACTCGGCTAGGTCATGAAAATATGGCAATTTCAGCTGAAATATCGAATCGGGCCCTCGGAGCGCCCCGCCCTTTGTCGCCATGGTAACGGCACGTCGCCTCTGTGTTTATTTCTAATTAACAACAACGGAGAGTTTGCCGCTTCTGCTAACCCAACGCTGCCAAATCATCTGCCAACATCCCCATTTCTGATCCCCAACTCAACCCCAAACCTTGAAATCTCCGAAAACCGCTCGACAACAATTATTATCATCATCATATGATTGCTTCAGACACCTCATCTATAGCTGAAGAATGGTTCATTTCTATGTCCGATTTCCCAGATTGTCTTTGATTCCGAAATAATTTCCACCCAAATTTCTGATCCTGTGTCAGTCGTATTGCTTGCAGAGCTCCCAGCGTTGCCGTTCGTTGCATATTCATAGGTTGGACAATATCTTTTCCGGTTTTTTTGTTTTTATTCAAAATATAGCAATGTGTTTAGCCGAATCGAAGCAGCAAATGATTTTTTTCATGTATTCGCAGTTACTGTTTACGATCTCCTTCCATCCCTCTACCAATTTGCTTACATATGTCGTCCAGCCCGAACGTTTCGATCATAGGTTGATCCTGAAAAGGTCATCCAATCACTTCCCCTTCATTATTATGATAAATATAATAATCATGAATACTGTTTTTGCCCGTAGATATAAACGGTGGTCGTCCATTAGTGCAACCTCTGGCCAGTACAGAGGGTGTGAACGGGCATCTCATTCGAGCCGCATCCCAAGAGCCGCATCCCAAGAGCCGCTCCGATAAACTTTGCTGTATGGCTGTAGCATGTGTTAATTGACGCGATAATTTGCCTTCTTCTATTGGATATTGTCTGTTGGATGCTCTGGTCTTCTACTTGACGTGCAACGGTTCTAGAATAGATAGAAATGCTGTTTGATTATTTTGTTCTTTCCAGGCATCTTTTCTTATATCAGACCCTATGGTATCGTGCCATCTCGGACGGCCCAAGGAACACTTTGCTAAATTAGCTGCGCAATGTTGAGCAGCCTCGGGTTATCGTCGTGTGCTGGTTCTTCAGCTTCGGCGAAGGAATAATTATTTCTTGGAAAAAAAAGACCTTTTTTTTGCTGCTTGAAGCACATCCATTTTTCGAGCCTGAATTCGAGGCAAAAATTCCATTTCCTTCCACAAAACGCAATCGCAACCGATTCTGCTCCACTATGCCTCCACCTTAAGTGGTTGTTTTGGTAAAGACTTATAGTAATTTATGTGCCAAGTATGAGTTGCACTGTGCATTCGCCTTCTTAACAATTGCCATTTCTTTTGCAATATATTCATATCAATCTTTTTAGTGATTCATTAAATAATGGCCGGAGTGGGTTTTGTCCCAGAATCAATATCGTAACTAATGTCATTCTGAAAGTGGCCTACACACAAGGTAGATAATACGATGCTATGTGTGATATTGAAAGGTTAGCTGGTGTACCCCAACCTTAATAACTGACTAAACTAGATGAAAAACATTAGCCCAGAGAGGTGTCGTACACGATGTACCTCAATCCTCTATTCCCTATATCAGTGTATATGAATTCGTGGAACAAAGCAGAGGCGAGGTCAACGACTGAGCTCACGAGACGGACCCAAATCAGTTCTCGGAAGTCCAATTTGGACTTAAGGTGTGGGTGGGAAAACTCCTGCTTGTCTCACCACTCAGCCCAATAGGGCATCCCTCGTCAATGAGGATTTCAATCATTAGGTGACCATACCCAAAGAGTGGATGCGGTAGTGTATAACGCTAGTACAACGTCCGTGTCTCCTATGCAAGAGGTGGGCTTAGACTGTAGACACACATCACAAAGTGGCCAAAAGGAATATTGTCATCTCTTGTAGATCCTGGCTATATTGATATACAGATAGAACTGTAGCTCATCCATATGCAGACAACTACAATGCGCACTATTGTTGGGTTTCGATCTCCAAAAGGAGCCAAATAATTCTCAGTATGAATTAGTGTTTAGTAACCTGTGGTGTACTATACGTTTTTGTGGATATTGACTCTCCTCTATTTCTGTTCGCTAAAGTAGTTGGTGCATTATCAGGGTAATTTCACCCGAAACATGTTGCATAGGCTTTGTTGTTCTGAAGGGTACATGGCATGCCGACAAATATTGGCACCAGCAACACAGTGTCGTAATAGGTGACAACAAATAATGCTAATAAATGTTATGACACGAATTCTTTATGAATACGTTCGCACTAATTGAGGATAATTGATTTTAGGGTTTCACAGAAAGGTGAAGACTAATTTCATTGTTATCAGATTAGCCCTGTCCTTGTTATCTGTGATTTCTATGTTCTCCTTCACTATGCGTGGGCGGATCTATCAGTGAGTATAGTCATCAATCGTTACTAACGCTAACATCCTGGTCACCCTCCTCTTCGTCCATTGCCATTGGCCAGAGCTTCGTGGACTTCGATTGGTTTGAGAAGCGCCGCCGTGTTCAGGCACTGGCTACTGTCTATTGCCTAGGTATTGCCATTGCCTCCTATTGTCTCATTGGGGTGGATGTATGGTCTGCTGCTGCTGATTCTACGATGTGGCCTTCACAACGAAGAGACAGCACCAGCAATAACAACAAGAGCAACACTACTACTGCTAGTTCCCCTGTTTGCTGCTCGTTAGATGATTGTTTATTGGAAGATTATTGCTGTTTTGCCATTCGTGTGTATCTCTTCGTCTTTCCTCGTGGTCGTTGACGGCGCCAGCGGTTCTGATGTGTGGCAGCTTCACGATGTAATCTCATTCATTCAGTCATCGCTGTGTACAGACAGCATCAAGCTGACATAGCAATGATGGCCGATCCACCACCCCACTTCGACCGCTGTGCGATCGCCGCAACGACTAGCCCCATTGCCTCCTGTTCTGACTCCCCCGCACCTCCAACATCCATCGACGGCCTGTAACGTGTACAGCAGTAACCCCGTCCATGTATCTGTGTGGATGGCCCAGTTGTCTGACTGTATTTCGGTTCAGCGTGGCGATTGGCCGAGAAGCAGAGCCGGTGCGCACGCGTCTAAATGGCCATTGCAGTAGCAACAGAACAGCCGCCGCAATCGGCGAATGTAAATAGTCATCCTGTTGTTGTCGTTGTTGTTGCTGTAACCGAGGCTTGTCCGTTGGTTGGCTGCTGAGGGCTCCGGGTGCTACAGCTGCAGCTCCTGTAACGGCCATCTTTGCCGGGCGATATAATGACTTTACTGCCGTGTGGGCGTGAAGGTGATCGCAAAAGGGGAAGATTAGTGAAGTTCCGGCTCAAAAGAAGAGAGATGTAAGCGATGGCTAGAGGCTGCTTAGCTGCTTAGCTGCCCATAGACATCCGCCCAGGGGAACCATAAAGCTTGGCAAGGCGCATTTCGTTCATTTTCCCATTATTATGTGACGACTTTATCATATGTACATACATACAGACAAATAGTTGTGTTAACGGTCTTGTTGCTTATTTCAATCCTCTTGTTATCTTGATTTTATGGTAAAGTAAACATAATATCAATTAATTCTTTTGCCTACAGAGTCTATAATCCGTACTAGAACCAGCAGTCTCCTGCTAAAAAGGAACGCCGTTTTTAGCCATCAAAAATAAACTCGCAAATAGATCACGCTGCTTCATGACTTAGCTACGTAGAGCTCTGAAAGTCGCCGAAGTGGTAATGTACACCTTAGGATAAACAAAGGAAGAAAAAGCACACACCTCAAGTATTGCAGCATCACACAGCGAAGAGGCTGAGGCTTTTGTGGAAAGCGTTGTCCCACATTTGAACGATAGCCCACACAGAAGTCAAAGCCTGGGGATTACAGCCGTCTCGCCTCATCTACTGTGTTTACATATAGGATGCTTAGAAATTCCTTTTGAAATGATAACGTGTCTTCTTCTATACCTGTAAACCTATTTACTTTAACGCTAGATATTCGGTAGGTGGTTGATATATATATATATATATATATATATGGACCTCAGTTGTGAAAATAGTGTAAATTCACTATGAATCAAAAAATAACTATTGAACAATGCGGGATCACGAATAAGCAGAACACTCTAATTGTTCTCGTTTCACGTATGAATACGATTTGCGGAACACCCTGTGCAGGATACGGCTGACGTGTATTGTATTCCCAAGTATGTTAAGTGCAATTATAAGTAAATTCGGCAAGCTCGCGTCTCGTGTGCACTTCTGAACTGCATCTGTGTGCGGGTGACTTGGTGCCACAGTCGGAACCGGCCAGGTATTAAGCAGCTCAATCCTGTGCGTGAGGGAACAGCCCAAAGGTCCAGGGCTAAAGCTTGGCGAGGAGGCAACGAGGTGCAGAAAAGTGCGACCGCCAGCATTACAGTTGCGGGGGTGTATGTCGATGAGGACTATGTTTGTATCTGTGGGTATGTACAATATATATATATATATATATATATAGCGATGTTATCCGATGAAGCTTGAAGAGGCAGAGGGTGTTATCCAAACTCGTGGATCAACGATGAGCGGTCTTGAGGGGCTCTGAGATTGCTGATGGCTGCGGCAAATGGTAGGAAGGCAGAGGCAAAGCCAAAGAGAAGTTGGGAGGGCGGTAAAGGACGGCCTCGGGAGTTGGCCAGGCCGGACGATCAAGAGGGGAGACGGCCGCGGTCGGCGCGTGCCTACAATCGCCTCGCTTGAGTCAACGAACACCAAAGGACCGATATCGGGTCCACTGCTGCTCGTCCAGTTTTAGAGGAGCACCATTGACGGAGAGACAGCACACCGAGGTGTTACCCAGACGACCTTTCTTCTCTTCCAATTGTTCATCTATGAGGAATTATGGTACTACTCTTGGGACCGTGACATGCATTTAAAGTATATTTTTATTCGAATATCGTATCGAAATTGGCATGCAATATTTAAAAATATAGCCATAAAACTTTACATGAGCTAATTTTATCTAGCTTGCAACTACCCTGTAGATGAAGGATTACTGGTAAACATTGGCTGGTATTTTAGACCTTCAGATAAAATGGTTTCTTTGAGCTGAATACAATATTTAATTGTTGCGCTTTGAGAATGAAATATGTTAAAAAAAGATGTTGCGCTGAAGGATCTTAGCCGTTTTCAGAGCTTCCAGCTGCCTGTCACATTTTGCTGCTGTGTTTATATTCTCCTTGCTTTGATAAGTGCCATCTTCGTCGTCGATGTTATGACCGGGTGGTCGAGTGGTAATTAGTAATGAGTAGGCTTTGTTATTGGTCGGATTGACTGGGCAATCGGTGAGATTAGAAGTGATTAGAAGAGTTTATGGGGAGATACTTGCATCTTTTGTATCTGGTATATATATGATATCTAGAATCGTTTGATATCTCAATCCTTTAGTGGATACCTTGATACTTAAGATCCCAGATCCCTGCCCAGATTTAATTATTAATCACAATAATAACAGATTTGATAGATGCGAACTGCGTAGCATAGAGGTAGCCGCATTTGCGATGATCCATAAAAATAATTTGTTAAATTGCACCTATTCTAATCTAATAATATTGTTGATCACAATACTGAACTCTATGCAATTGGATAGCATGGATGGGGCTTTTGTTTGCCGCATACCCCCCAGGCTAGCCCGTCCTTTTCCCATTACACGTTTCTGGGTGCTTACCCGCGTGGCGGCCTTACTATGAGAAATTTCGTTGGGAAAAAATCCACACCCACCTAAGCCTACGGCAGGATTTCAGGTAGGTGCGGATCGACATGGCCTAACTTAGAGGAAATGTCATTACCTTTATGGCCAATAATAAGTTTGTGTAAATGCAGAGTAAGGATAATGTTCATCTAGCTTCCAAATGATGTCACTACTCAAAAGTAAAGAGCATCGAGAAGGGTTCACCTTTGTATTTGGTAGCCAAGCAAGCGGTCAGAAGAAGAGCCAAATATAACACAGTACATATAACATACAATATATTTATGTATGATACTTACATTTTAGAAGGTGCAGCTTGTCGTGGTGCGTATGGCTGGGCGAATGCAATGAGGAGACCCAAGGTAGGTCGGCGTGATGCGAGAAGTCCCGCAACTTGAGGTACGAGATCGTGAGGCGGATAATCGAAGCCTTGTCGAGCTGGGAAGTGATGGCCGCCGGAAGTGGCAGCAGCTTGGCCAGCTCGTAAAATTCGAAATTTTCTTTGCCCCGTCGCGACCTCGCCGCGTCTCGGCTTTTCTCCTTGCGCATCTCCAAGATGCTGAAATTACGCACATATAGTCACAACACAACATTGCTGTTGTTAATGCGTATTGTCTTGGATACTCGAATTTTAGACTATTTACTCGTGCTAATACTTTATTAAATATATTGGGAACAAGCTGAGTCAGGGCGATCGTGATTTCTCAAAGCAATATTCATCAACTTCGAGGTTATTCTGGGATGCACTATAATTTAGCAGTTGAAGGAGTTTGCCAAAATTTAAACTCCAACAAAGCTCACTCAATCGTAACCTGTTGTTCTTATTAGACATTCTCCGCCACACGTTAGCTGAAAGAATATTGGTGTGGCACATGAGGCATAATCATAAAAATTGTATTGTGCATGCAGAGGTGCTCCTACCAGCACACACTAACATCGGACGTGATAAGACGATCGGTCTGCGACCATCTTATCATATATATATATATATACTCTACGTGGTAACATCTTTGTCTGTGCGAAGCGACTTCAAACAATGCTTTTACCCATATAACTTTTCTTCTTTTGTAGCTCGTTGAAAGGGTAACGAATGCAGTCGTAGCCTTCTACAACGATACTTTTACTAGAGTTTACCGGAGTGCAAAGGCGATTGTGGTAGCAGTGGCTCATTGCGTTAGGGAGCCTTCAAGCAGCGCGGGGCCACTAAAAACGCAAAGGCCCCAACGAATCCTAACAACCGCCACCCCAGTCATTCGTTTCAAGTCCTCCTCAAAAGCGTCCACCGCCATTTGTCTAGTATTATATTATAATATATTATAGTATTATAATATAATATAGTTGAATGATGCAATTATCTCTCTCTCTCGTCCGTTCATCTTTCACTTTGTTTCTATTTCGTTCGTTTCGTTTGCTCACACCTTCCTCGTTCGCTCGGTTTCTTCCTTCCTCCCATCGTCCCTCCCAATAAAACACTTAGTTCCTTCACTCCCTCTTTCGTTTTCGGAGTCTCGATCTAATTAAATTTCACTTCTTCTCAAATTTATGAACCCGCTACCACCGTTGCCGCTGTGAATAGAGATAGATAGAGGGAGAGAGAGAGAGAGAGAGAGAGTGTAGATGCCTAGGTCGTATGCGATTTGCGTCCTCCTGTGGTGGGCTGTCTCAAGTGTAATAATCATAATAAACTTGTAATGATGACGAGGCAAGACCCGAACGTTGGCAGGTTGGCAATGCTGCACTTCTCTATTACAGCGGCAGCAGGAACACCACCACTGGGCCACTGTTGACTGCTGGGACAGCAAGCAAAATGCGCGTTGACAAAAATCTCCTTTCTCTCTCTCTCTCTCTAATTGAGTTAACGTGACATGATCATCATCAGAATCATCACCATCATCATCATCATCACGAACAGTCATATAGCTTGGTAGCTAGCACTCGTCGTTATTCTAGCTTTGGCGAGAGCACCTACCTATAGTATCAATATACGCATCGGTGCTCTTATACATATTTGCGCAGACTTTACAACAGGCAGCCGCGACCAACATATAGGTACAGGTTCTTTCACCTGTATGCGATCCCATTTACGAATGGCTTAGATTTGACGGGTAGAAGATATGTAAGAAGCGACTAGCTAGCCAGGGATGATGGTGATGGTGGACGTAGAGAAGACCCCGCACGCGCGCATACACACATTCACAAATACAACAGCAGCAGCAGCAGCGGCAACACTCACAACGGAACGTGTTCGTTGTACCGTAGCTATTCGTTCAGAGCGAACACTCACTTGGGTAGAACTTAAGCGAGCTTCGCTGCCTTCACGGTCGTGTTTGTTAGCTATGCTAAATACATCAAATGTAAAACATGCAAAACAGTTTATTGAACATAAACTATACATGTTTCTCTATTCTATTGCTGGTGAATCATTTCGCCTTTTTTTTATTTTTGGCATACTCGATTCTCATTTGATTATCATAAAGTGTGCCTGTACTCTATGCAATAGGGCAGATAATGTCAGTGCGGGACGATGGTGGCGTGTATTATTATATAGTTAGTTAGAAATGACGCTGTGGGTGATACTGATGTCTCGCCACGAAGCTGCCACTGGGAGAAAAATAAGTCTGTGGCAGCCTGGGAGAGTTATTGGCCAATTGCTAAAAGCGCGTACTGCGTACACCCATAGAGAGACCCCGTAGATAGATACATTGATATACTGAGTGAACGACTATGAGGGAGAGAGAAAGATATCCCCCCCCCATCTCGTGCTGAGGCGGGTACACTGAGGTAGGTTGAATTATTGGCGCAATTCTTGCGATCGAATTAACCTCCAGCTTCCGCTGTTGTTGCTTCTTGCTGCCAAAGAAAAGGAAGGCGAAAAAAAACGAAGAAAATTGGAGGATATCGACATATGGAGAAATCCGTTCCGAGAGGAGATGGCGGGGGTCGAGGGACGGCCAACAACCGCCACGCTATAGCAATTGCAATATTTCTTGTGGCGATGTTGCCGTCCGTGTTGCCGTGATGTAGCGATGCTTTACTCTCCTGCCTTTATTAGATAAAAGTGAAAATGAGTTATTTATCTTGCAGAGGCCAAGCAACAAGCTCGACCCTGCCCGTGAACGAAAAACGGGCTTGCGCGAAAGCACCACACATCCATGATGATGATAATAATAATAATAATAACAATAATAATAATCGTACAGAATCTCATCACCGCAAAAACTGTTTACTGCTTAGAGGTCAATACTGGTTGCATTATTACGTGCATCTTTAATTTATTTTAGGTAGTTAGTAGAGAACCTAAAATACGATAATGATGACGCTATATCTCATGTTGGTATATCTTACTTACTTGTTGGTATGTTATAAAATGTGTGTGCACACCTCTGTCACCCTCTCATATTGTGTTTACTTGAATAGCCTTTGTACTATATTTTTATTAACAATGTAACAATTATACAAATTCACTTCGCATAATGGCAGGGTCATTTGGTGTCGAACTACTCGGTAAATAAAAAGAAAATCAAAGAGAGATAGAAAAACATAGAAGGCGTCTATATATCTCTGCCTGGCCCTTCCGTTGGAGAGTGAGAAACACACACATAATCATATTTGTCCCATCTATACGGTGTGCCCATGTATCAACCTATCATCGATCTATCTGTAGAGCTAGGAGACAATAACCCGCGCGGGCCACAGGTGTTTTGCACAAATGTGTAGTTGCTGTAGGCATATAGTTATTCATATTGACAACATCAGCGTGTAGGTTCTAGCCATACGTAACAGCCTCCGCCTATAATGGGCAATGTAGTGTAGGTGAAGAGGGTAGTCAACTCCAGAAGAGGGTAGTCCACTGGGAATCACTAGTCATTTCGACTTTAACCTTGCGCAGCTGCGTTTGAAGACGACTATTGTAGCGTGTACGTATAATTTCAATCGATCTGAGGTGTTGAATCTACTGCGACTGCAGAGCAGAGATTGACCCGCTTGTCACGGACTCATCCATTTTTGCCATGAGGTTCTGTGAGTGCCGGCAATGAAACGTGGAGAGGAAATATCTCTATAGTGTACAATGATGCATTTCAAAGCCCGTCGTATCCGTTACACTGCTGTTGGAAACACCAACACCCTGGAAACTTAGCATACCTGTACCCATGGTGCTAAAGAAGAGGGCCACACAAAATACTAAAATATATATTTGCAAGCGTCATTTTGCCTAATTAGACAGTTATTTGTAAGTTGATGGAGAATGTGGAGAACTTTGCGACATATCTGTGCTAATATACGAGATCACTGCGAGATTACAGAATACGTCAAGTTCAGCAAGTTTCGCTCTTTGTTGAGCTGCAAATTTCATTAACTCTCCATATTTGTTTTCGTATACGTTCGATATATGGCCCGAAAATCAAAGGTGAATCAACGCGACCTCCTCTTCCTCCATTGCTGAAATGAGCTGTCGCTCTTTCAAAGGCCCTTTCGACTCCTTCTTTATCCATAATTAACGCCGGGTCAGTCTGAGAGTGGCAGGAGTGACATAGCCCAGTTGTTTCCCGATCGTTTTTCCCGATACAAGGTATCGCCCCCACATCGTTACACTTTCAGCTTTTTCCCTTGGCCACTTTCTCTCGCCCCCCAAGAAGTCTCTCCTGTATTGGCAAGAAGGCAACAATACGCGGCCAGCCAGCTACACGGTTCTCCTTTTAGTCGAGAAGCTCATCCGAAGACCACCACTACGACTACTGGCACCGTTCTCTTTCTACCTTTAGGTCATGAACAGACTGTTCAGATTGACGCCACTATGGACCACTGCCGCCACCGCCGCTGCCGCTGCTACTACTTTTTCTTCTCTTTTGTTCAGCTGCAGCGACGTATCCTCGGCGACGGAGAGCTACTGCTGCATGTGGCAAAATGCCCAGTCATTTGCAACTCCGTTATATCCTACGGCAACTTCTCTCTCTCTCTCTCTCTCTCAGTTGCATGTCTGTCTGGGCATAGTAGGGAACTGGTGAAAATAGCCTAACCCACACACACACAGACACACTACAGGCGAACCCACACCCGAATCCCCTGAAGAGGGACACGCGCGTTGCGAAGTCAACCCGAGCCATCCACCACCACCACCACCACCTACTATTATTTCGTTGCAACAACAGCAGAATCAGCAGCAATAGACGAGGTCACTTCTATGGTTACTCCATTCTTGTACAGCGATCCACTCGAGGACGACGAGGATTGTTCAGTCTATATCACTATATCTGATTCCTCCACCAACCGCCCACCTTAGGCCCACAGTCAGTTGGTGTCCGCTCAACGGACTATCTATCCCTGTGTACAGCAGCTTCTATTGCCTCTAGCTGGTGGCGATGTCGATGGGGGTAGATGGAGCCTGCCCAGCAACAACAACAACAACAGCGGTAGATAGCCCGTTGGCGGGGGTGAAGCAGTGCTGATATTATGCTTAATTACACTAAGTGGCCGATAGGATAAGGGCGCTGTTAGCTGTTAGCTACCACTACGACCGTCCGGGAGGTATTGTCGCTGTCTATCTGGAGTCCAGACACTAAAGCAGAGAATCTGTGACTGTAGCCCGATAAAAGGCCAAACTGCCACCGCTGCTTTTGCCGCTGGATAGCGTTTAAGTTCACGAGCGCATAACGAAGCCGTTTCCTTCATTCAGTCACCTTCTCGTTTCACGGTAGTACAATACAGTTCTATCTCGGTGGGCTATACCGTGTTAACAACGATAATAACAGCGACAGCAGCAGCACCACCATAAACCCCCTATAAACACAATGAAACATATATGTGCATATATATATATATATCTATGTATATGTATCGTTGGCATGTGCTTCTCTCTGTTTAGTCATGTTGCCTACTGCTATATATCATTAGGCGTGACAGGGCGAGCACCGTAAGCAAGCTGACACGGATGATGTATTGTATTGCTTAATTGCATAATTTCGATTGGATGCGTTGGTCACCACAGACAAAATGTATATACATAGTTGCTTTTTTTTTGGTCTGTGTCCGTTACAATCGGCCGCCAAAGATGTCGCAAAGGGGCAGTGTTTATCTCAGAGCATTTTGTACCATACGATTATCTGAACAGATTGCGTCGCATATACCCATGTGAATATATATGATAGCGCAATTTTATACTGCTGCTTCTGCTGTTGCTGCTTTGACCGTATTTGTATCTGTAGCATTTGCTAAACCTCTGTCTCTGTTGATATCGGGCAGCCGTGTATCCACGTCCGATACGAATCTCCCTGTTTCTACTTCTGCCGCCATTCGGACTCTCATCTCTAATAATGACCGTTTGTTTGAACGTGCAACTGTGTACTTAGGGTATATAGTTCGTGTACAGTAACGACGCTATGGTGGTTCTACAAGTCCCTAAAAATCGCTGACCATTCACAGACCTGTACAACGGTAATTATCATAGTACCAGATTGAGGGATTTTTTGTTGGAGGGGGGACGAGTGGGGGATAAATAAAACCTGTTTGGTAGAATAGAAGTGAGAAAGAATAACAAACGACCCAATGATTATGATTATTACATATAATATACCACTACGATATTCTACATAGAGACATGTTCACGTTTACGAACTGCCTCTGTAGTGGCAGATGTAATTATGCTTTTATTATAACATAAACGATATTCGAGATTCCGTGTGGTTGCCTTGTAGCTTACATATATAAGCTTATATATATATACATATTCGTGTATAGGCATTAGAAAACCCATATGCACACACACGCTCATTGATCGTTGCCAACCAAATATTGTTGTGTTGGCACCAAAGGTATCAATAATATCGATATCTTTCGACTGTTGCCTTAATATACCAACTGACATAAGTGTTACTTTTCAGGTGATCGTTGTTTCTTAGTGTCATATTAAAAATTGAATAAATTAGGTCCAATCAATTTATGTGTCACCAAAGAGCTTTCATAGTGCTACGGTAGCCTCAGTGAAAAATACATTTCTATTTTGGTTCACGGAATTCAAAAGATACGAGAGAGTACGATAAGAATAAGCAATCAGCTACTAAGCTAAAACGTTCATAACAGCAACTTAAGTATTCTAAATAATAATAATAAGGTTAGTTTGCGAACATTGTATAGACTTTCTATTATATTTCTGTTCAGTATTGGCTGGACGATAGATACGACTTATTATGTTGTACATAACTAAATAGAATGTTGGAGATTCGCCTCTGAGCACCGTTGTTGTGGTCAGTTTCTAACATTTCATCACTGTCGAATAGAAATGACGAAGAACAGGCTCCAGCATCATTCACTTTCAACTGACCCAGCGAGCCCCTTCCCGTCATAAACACACAACCCGACAGCGCTCACGGACAGACTCGCTGACTGACTAACTGATTGAATGACCGGCCGAGTCTCCAACTACCCCCCAAGGGGATGAGCAGGCAGATGGCTTGCTCATCTGCTGTGCACCCGCTTTGCTCCCAACTAAAAAAACACAAAACGACGATAGCTGAAACGATCTGCGTTTGTCATCGTCACAGAAAGTGGCGCTCTAAACGCGCCGAAGGGCAGAAAACTTTACTGGGTGAAGTTGCTCACCCGACTGCGACCATTGGCTGAGTTCGTTAGAATGTCATTGTTTTTACCTGTGGCCCGATGCTCACATTATAATTAGACACTTTAGATGGTCTCGAACCGTGGTGTGACGTCAACATCTCATATCAAACATAACAGTGAATTAAGAGGCAAACAGCATTTTCTTTATATGGTTACGGTTGTCATTTCTGTAAATTGTCATATGGGTGCGTGAACGCCAGTTTTGTACAAATTTAGCGGAAACTAACAATGCTGAATCAACGCAGCAGTGAATCACCGTTTTGCGTGTTGCATTATGTGTCGGCTTTGCAGTGTCTTAATTAGCGACACATGTATGTTTCTTCCATGAATCGCTAATGCTCTCCGTTCAGTTATTCTGCCTAGACTCACACGTACGAATGCAGACATATGTACATATATACGCACACAGAGATCTCTATGGTGCCATTTCTGACCGATCCGAATGTTTCCTTTTGCTCTTCTTTGGGCAGCAAGCCGCCGCCGCCGCTTCCACCATTTAGCCTCCCTTAGATAGTCGTATAAAGTATTTAGTGTGTTTAGAAACTGCCACTCAATCGCCTTCTCGGCAGAGGGTGTCGAGTAGACTCTGTATATATATATAGAGCAAAGTTTTCGCAGCGAAGGTGGGATATACAAAAGAGGCCAACTCCGCCGCCTATCTTCTCTGTGTTTGGGGGAATTGCTCGACAACGGCAATATTGCTAATGGCCACCTCTTATTATCATCCTTCGACAGGATGCCCTGCAAAGAACGAACAGGTTGGCCTTTGTTCGTTGAGGTCCCATCGAAGTGCGGGTGGACGAGTACAACTGTACGGCGAAGAGCGCTTTAGAGGTCTCGGGGGACCCACAGTTGTGACCGCCGCTGCTGCTACGGCTGCTACCACTACTGGTGACTGGACTACCAGAATCTATGTACAATCTAGCGACAATCGCTACCGGTGGCCACATAGGAGGCAGTTTGGGTGCTTGCTAGTGTTTCAGCTCTGAAACATCATAGCGGGCAACGTAGACAAAAAGTATACAACGCGATGAGACCTTTATCCACCGATCTCGTCGGCGGACGCAATATCTCACAGTGGCGAATACCAGCAGCGCACACCGGATAGGGACAACTACGATAGAGCTCCCAGCTGAAACCCCAACTCCATACCACTCATTAAATCGTGCTGTTAGATTAGCAGTGATAAAATGTATCAGCAAACATCGCTATATCCTACGGCGAGCTGTGGACAGCGAAAAAAGTGAACACCATTGACGAAGGGAACAAACATTAACTTGTACTCATTATTATTATTATTGTTGTTATCTTCTATTATAGTAGGTGTTCCAGTTTTCTGGGCGTTCATCGTTTGATGCGCACTTGGTTTTTGCATCCTTTGGATTTTGAATAGTAAACGTTTGTGAAATGTGCTACTAGAACCGATTCTTTAGCCGATGTATGATGACTATTACTATTGTCAATATGTTGTTGATGGTCAAATGTTGTTTGATTTTTACCCTCTTTTGACTTTGATAAATTAGTGAGTTCACGCCAGGGATTCACACGCATATATGCAAAATTGCATCCCATAAAAGACTATAGAAAATAATAATGATATAATTAACAGTAACTGTACATTATATGAGAGATGTGCAGGACGTAGTGGTAGGTATATTCAACCTGAACTGGCGGTCATAAAAATAAGCGAGTTGAGTTGAGTCTAGTTGTTCAACTAGAGGGGGACATCTCATCTGCACCACTTTTATGAGCAAATAAATAATCAATCAACATCGATAACGGACGAGCACAACAACAATCGTAATTATACATAAGAAGTGACGAACAAATTATTGTGATCATAATATTCTTTCAATTTATGAGTACAGTCATTCAATCATTGAGTGTGCTTTTTTCTAGACAGAGTTTCCATGGTATCTCGGTAGTGGCAGCTGGCAGTAAACTATTCCTTTTTTTTTAGACGAGGAAATTTTCTTCAAACGCTTGGTCACCACCGGAGACACCTTCCAATCTCCATGAAAGTGGGCCGATCCAGTGCAGGGTTGACGTGGATGACAAAACGCCTCTGCCTGCTAAAACCATCCTCTGCTGAGAGCCTATCTGGCGTACTACTTTTTCGTATGGATACTAAAGACTACCTTAGTCAAACATGTCCAGAGATGTATCTACCTATGACGCTTATAAGCATTTACCCGTAGTCCATTCAATTATACATTATTCTCTCCCTTTCTGTCTTTCTCTCTCTCGCCCTCTAGATATCGTAATCTTATGTGGACGTTCATGTCCGGTCGTTGGAGGACAACTTGATTATGAAACGCTTGATCGATTAAATGGCTACAACATTAACTCAGTTGGCCATAAGCTCGATTCGGTATTTAGGAGTACCTTGGAATCAGAAGGCAGTGTACACCGTTTCGCTTTTAGATAAGTGGGCGGCCACACAGCAACAACAACAACAGCAGCAGTAGTCGACCCGTAGACAGGCAAGCAAGCAGTCTGCTACATCTCCTCCTGTTCGACTGATCCAACAAAGTACACAGAGCCACATCACGGATGTGTACTACTCTTTTGCGAGAGAGGTCTTGACACGTTTACAACCAGTAGGTCACGCATGACCGGATGTCTTATCCTTCGCACTCTTCAGCCGGCGCTCGAAGCGGCCATGCCGGCTCCAGCCATCATTATCATCGTCATCCGTGTTGTGCAGTCTGGCTATGTCTAACATAGCGACTTAAAGACAGCGAACGCCGAGGGGGCGACCTTAAGACGCAGGCAATGCACGGCGGGTCATGAGCAGCAGCAGCAAGAACGATTCACAGTGGCCACTGTACGCTCCCTTCCAGACGGGAAGTGACTTTATGAGGGGGCACTTAGCGATCGCATGATGCTGCTTGCTGAGTACGGGTTGTGCATGAGAGAAGCGACTGTGGGGCTGTTTGGGTCAGACCCGATCCCCCGGGTGCCGAAGACAGCCATTGACCAAATAATGAGCCACAACAACTTTATGAAATTGAAGCAACCGTAACCAAACTGGAAGTATTGTTTATGCGCTTACATTTCCGAGACGAGGATTTCCGCCATTCTATCAGGTACTTCATCCATTATAATTACAAGGGACCGTAGCGTTTGCATAGAATAGTTTTTAACGAAATTGCTTACTTTAAATCCCACTAAGGCGAACTTATAGTGTGCTCATAATCTGAGCATCCTTTTGCTCTGATAGACATATTCTCATTCTGTGCTATCACTACACTGCAAACGCGAACGCCATGTAAGATTCCATTGGCTAAAACATACAGTCGGGGTCGAGGGCTTGGCAGCGGACAGATCAGCGAATTGTAAAAATCGATCGTATCTTTTTTCACCTATCAGCGGCTGGCCAGAGCAAATAGCAAGCGACTGCGTGAACGACTCAGTCAATTAGTAAATCAGTGTTAAGTGAATGAAGAAATCAATTAGTGAGTGAACGCTCTCTATCACCTGACGTGATACATATCCGTAGAAAACAAGACCCAACCCAATAGAGCTCAAAAAGCAGCAGGTCCACCAATTCACCAAATAGATGATTTCGCCCCACTGAGGTTTCTACAATTTTAAGCTTTGTAAAATGACTACAAGATCGCTCAATACAATATGTTAAATGAGCGCTAGAAAAAAAATAATATCTATATACCATAAGCGTAGAAGCCGCCGTACAATATAGCCGAATCGCTTCACTTGTCTTATACAATAAGGGGCGGTTGGATACCAGCGTAGCTTAGGATTTCATATATATAACATGATACCACCAATCCGCTAACGTACTTATTGGACAGAGTCTTGCGATGCAATTGCAGTGCTGTCATAGAACATTCTAGTCCAAATAGTGCATGTCAAACATTTTCCACATCACTGTTACTTTCCAAAATGATGAATATTAGTTCAAAGAGTTCGCAAATTAAAAATGGATTATCCGTACAAAAGAAAACATATTGATGTATTATACAAATATCGGCTTATTAGAACAATGAAGCTCACCCGAATTCAAACTCGTGTGCGCTCGTCGCGGTGGAGAACTTTAATGATAATTCATTGAATAGAACGATAAAGTCGGCTTCTCATTGTATAAGCGTTTGCGCGGAAAGAGGGTTTCCCATTTAGAGCATCCCCATGTTTCAGTTATTCACGGAGCCTTTGGTGGTGCTGCTGCTGCTGCCGTCGTGGTGGTGTTCAGTGAGGGACATGGTCCAGCGATCGTGAAGCTTTCTCTCTGCACCTTCCCGTCGCCCTCAGATCGGATACGATCAGATCCGAGCGATGGTGGTCACCGAGGCTGATCATCAACACACGCGCACACCGGTATTCGGATAAAAGAGGAGAATTGTCGGGGACTTGCGGGTTCGGGTTTACGTAGTGAAAGTGTGTCGTTATGTGTAGATGATGCGCTGGATCAGTGAATGAAGGGCTGCCCTCATCTCGTAGTCCGTCAGTTGGCGCTGAGCGATGACTGCGCGCGTCACTGACCATCTCACTGATCGCCTCCCATCTGACACTGACCAGTCCAGCACACCCCACCCAATCCAACCCACTCGACACAACGGCAGCATCATCACAGTTAGACAATCGGACACTGTCTCGAATCCTAATAACACCAATAATAAATATTATTATTATTATACGTCTGTGTGTGTGATTCGTGTTCGTTTTCTATGTCAATACGCTATATTATACATAAATCATGTTAATATTATGTACTGGTCTGTTACGACGTATCTACCATGGTTGTTCCGACTCTTAACTTCTTATCTTTTTGTTATTCAATTTAGAATATAATATAGGAGGAAAAGGGAACAACATAACCGAAATGAACATTGGGAGCATCTTTTCCAAGGGATTTTCAGATAGACTCAACTCGGCATGTTTACTTTTGGTCGAGTTAATAATATACGCTGATGGTATTGTCTCTTAGGAGGTGCCGCCAAAGAATAATAATAATCAAACCTCGAGATGTACCGTTAAGCGAAGCGGTCATCTCTTCCCGTTCATCAACTTAGTGCCATGTGTTAACATACCGTGCGTCTAAGCGTATCCTCACACACCCACAGAGAGATGTATGTGTACGTTGTATGTATAGATGTCTATCAGTTGCCTGTTAGGTTCACTGCGTCTGCTGTGGTTGCTGGCAGACAAAGTGCTTCAGATGGCTGGCTAGGTAGTATCTCTCTAATTGGCTCTAAGGCCGTGATGACTGCTCTGGCACAGAAAACCGTTATACTTATTAGCACAATCTCGTAACGGTTCCAATGCCATGAGCAGATGCACAATACAGATGTTAGCCAAAAAATTGTAAGTAGCACTGTGAGCTCTATTTTACAAAGAGTGTGCAGAGGGAATCATGTATCGCTGACTCTAGAAGGGTTCAATTTACCGGGTAGTATAAATCGTATAGGTTTCTACCTTGAGAGACAAACGAACGCACACATATTAGTTCTCTATTATTCGTGCAATAACAATGCTTATTACTGTATTTCAATGCTCATTACTACTTTAACCAAGTTGTCGGTTCTGGGTTAAACGTGAACCGCAAAGGTCGTACACAAAATTACGATTGATGATGTCGTGTACTTATGATTATTATTATTCTTATTATTGTTATGTTACTACAATAGCGTTTGTTGTTGCGATCTGTAGACCCCATTTCATAGCTCCGTTCAACTTTACCATTTTTATGATAATAGATATTTATTGTAATAACAATAATAATGACAATACCATAATGTATGAATGCCAATAGGTGGTTGAATAGCTGTACGCGAACAATCCGTTATGCCCTTTTCGTTGTCATGGGGGCATGGCTAATTTGTTCACTCCATGGGGCCCTCCGCCGCGTTTCGCTTTGGAGATTTGTCGCTCGACCATGAGAGTTGTGGACTCGAGCAATTAGTGATCAGTGGAGGTTGGAACACTTCAGAATGTTACTATCGTCTCTCTGCTGTACCCTGCCTGCTGTGCAGCAGCAATAGTGAGTATACTATTCCTAGCTAGGGCTCGATTGATGGCACCTAGGGCCGTTTCGAGCACCGGGTGCCCTCAGCCGCCCACTGACCATAACAGACTTAACTGCCGCACTACAGCTGGATCTCTCTGATGCCACCGCTACAGTTAGGCTAATTCGTTTTATGTTCTAAACAGAGCACGGCCCTTCCTCACTGCGACCTTAACAACGCTCTGCTCTCGCTATGCTCACATGGTCGTCATTATTTTGATGCTGAACTTAGAGATAGTATCACTGTTTTGACAGGAGGGAAGATTGGGGCCTTGATGCATAAATAGAGGCCGACCCATTTAATTTCAACACGGCATCCTAGAAAATATTCAACATAATATATTGGTCCCAAAACTGCATTCATTTCATCCTACTTTCAGTTAGTGAATTTTCGCGTTGAGCCATGGATAGATATGTAGATGCATACGGGGCATAGGCATAGCTGCGGTACGCGATCATAAGTGGGTGAAGTCGTTTTGACTCGAGGTAGCGTGTTCCGTCATGATACGAGTTGAGGAGCTATTACCACTCGAGCTGCGGAGGTGGAGGCGGTGCTGATGACGGTAGCTGCGGAAGCCATGTTCAAGAAAGATCCGCGTAGATTCGATTTAAAATGGTAAAAAAAGGTGCTTTAAAACGTTAAAACGATGTCATATTCACATTTCGACTACCACCATAATGGTTGGGCTTTGCAGGGCATGCCGCGTCTGTCATCCCACACATCCATAATATGGCAACATGTACCGACCATAGCCATCACGTGAGTCGAGGGCAGACGTGCGTGCGAGGAGATTACAAGAACAAGAAGCCAAAGACTCGGATTCTACGACGACGAACGTTTCTCTACAGACCAAGAGACAGACAGACCAGGGAGAGAGAGAGAGGGAGAGAGACAGGTCAGGAAGAAGAAGAAGACGATGGCGGTGGCAGTGGCAGCGATCGTAACGAGAATGGAATGGCCGCTTTGGCCAGCCAGGAATGAAAGTGATGGTCCCCTTTTTCTGCCAGGCCGCAGCCGCAGCCGCCGTCGTAGAGAAAGTAACATCACCACAACGTAGGACGTAGAGAAACAGTCATGAAGGAGGCACGAACAGCAGCACGGCCGCAGCTGCAGCAAAAGAGGAGTTTGTTCCATTTGGTCGTTGACGGTGGCAAAAATAAAAGACGCATCTAACGCTAGCCCGACACAGAACGGCAACTGCTGGCAAGTGGTGGTGCTGATGTTGATGGTGAAACCATGATGCCATCACGGCATCACTCGTAGTACCACCACCACCACCGCCATCATCATCATCATCACAATCTGTTTCTAACGCCACCTTCACCATCAGCAGCAGCAGCAGCACCAACAACAACCTTAAAGCCATAGCGTCCTGTTCTCTCTTATCCGTGTCCTATCCTCGGATCTTCCTCTCGTCTCTTCCGTTTTCCCTTTTCTCTCTGTTCCCGACCAGAGGCCCCTTCGCTGTGCTCTCTCTCTTCACGTAGACTTCTCTCCTTGCTGTTCCTCCTCCACCACTAGCACCTTGACTCTCGTGATGCCCTGTTACCCCACACAGCTTAGTATTTCTTCCCTATTTTCTACAAGAGTGGCAGTCCCTGTATTGCGGCAGACAGACAGACAGACAGGCGGACAGACACCACCGGCAAACTGCTAATGCTGCTCTCACTTCTTTCCTGGCCGGTAGAAGGCGACGTGCTCCAGGGAAACAAAACGCCATCCGCCGCACTCTTGATGCGTGCCCCCTTCTCCACTGTCGCTACTACTACTACTACTACTACACTCTTTCAACTGTGCAGCAGTGCTAGGGAACTGCGAACCTTGTCGGTCGCACTGGTCTTCGTCGTCGTCATTGTTGTTGTTGTTGGTGTTGTCTTCGTCGTCGCCGCCGCCACTGCCACCGCCGGCGTCGTGCAATCGAGGCCTGGCAGGGACGAACCCTACTGAAGAAGGGGAACAAGAGCCGGCCACCGCACACGAGAGGAAGACGAAGGCGGAGGCGGTGGCGGCGACGTTTGCTTCTAGAGAGTCACTGTCTCCCGCGCTTCCCCATCCACTGTTCCTGTTCCTTTTCCTACTTCTGCCATCTCCTCGTTGGTTCTTCCTTGGCTGCTCCTTCGTTGGTCGGTACGTGACACTCATGAGGAGGAACAAAACAATAGGGGGAAGAGGAGAGAATCACCGGAGGGCCGAATAAGTCGGTCCTTTGGGCAGGGCAGAGCAGTCCCCCTCCTCCCGAGGGTTCGGAACTTCAGGACCGACACCAACTGGTCCTACCCGGTGAAATGGCCAGGAGACAGACCGACACGAACGAAGGGAGCAGCAGGAGCAATAGCAGAAATTCAGCCGCTCCTTCGGGGGTTTTGGATGAGAGGAGAGAAACCAACGAAAGGCGGGGAACTTCGTCCATTCTTTCTCTACTGCTGTATTTTTATATATATATATGTATACAGCAGAATAGATAGCTAGAAACACACCCACCTATTGACCGAGACTTCATCTACTTTTCTCTCCTTCACTCTCCCTTTTTGTTTTTTTTACCACAATTACAACAAAAATCTTCCAACCTGAACGTGGCGTTATCATAGGTTATTGCTATCGCAATTTCATTCTACTTAGCAGTTGCTTTCTTCGTACAACAGGCTACAGCTGTTCCACGTGGAGAGGGTTTGTTGGGTGCAAATTATCATGCGTGGGTTGTCTGATAAAACCTCAGCTCCGTGTCTTGTTGTGATCATATTACAGTCAGAACACCATCACATTAGTGTCATCGTGTAATGTGTATCGAACATTAATCATATGATACAACCTTTTGATTGATAAAGATGTTTTTGATATTCGACTTGGTATTAATGCGACCCAGACTTATCATAACACTGTTGTAATATAATATGTTCACTACCCAGCTCATTTTTATGATTGATCAATGATAGGTGCAAATTACAAATTACACGTACACAAGTAACCGATATAAAAATGCATCTTGTGAAATCGGCAAAAAAATTTAACGATGACGATTTTACCCAACTGACATTTCTACCAACAACAAACAGCACATTCTTTCGGAGTCTTTTCTTTGAGACATTGTCGTTGTGAGAACTGCGGTGTGCTGTAGTCGCTGCAAAGCTCCGTCGATCTGAATTCCTTGACATAGCTAAAGCGGGTCCAAAATCACATCAAACGGCTGGAGGCGGTGGCAGTGGCACGGATGTAGGCCGCGCAGGCACGGACGACAGCTGAGCAAGCACGTTTCCAACGGACGTGAGCGGGCTGCTTTCTGGTGGCAAATGGAGGAGCTCGGGGGTATGGCACCAAGCGCGAGGAGCACCGAACGACGACGACGACGACGGAGGGAGGTAGTGAGCACCGTTATCCCTCAACCCCCGCCTCGTCCCAGCCCGTGGATACCCCCCCCCCCTCGGGGCCAACCCTGGCCACCGAACCCCTCATGTGTACCTCCACCATGAGTGTTGTGTTGTCCCTGACGGACTCAAGCAAAGAGCGACCGACCACAGCGCCACCCCATAGCCAATGCCGCAATGCGCAAAACTGTACCGCTCGCGCGTTCGCTCCATCAGAACGAAGAATCGCCGAAGCCGGAACTTTGAGCAAAGCCACTCGTCCCCAGCTGTAGACTGAGACAAGACTCAATGAGATGCAGGCTAGAATGATCGCTTTCGATAAGGCTTCGTAGGGATCAACTTTGTATTATTATATATAGAATTTCTGCGCCCCTATAAAAAAACTGGCTCGAACCATAGTGGAAATAGTGGACAACGAGGCAGAAGAATTGATGAACAACAACACGCTTGCGTGTCACTTTTTTTGTATATCAGAATTATTGTTACTGACCAAGGTCCCCAAAGGCAGCGGGCTATGCAACGGTGCTTTAATTATTTCTCGTAGAAAACAGGTGTGCAGGGTTCTATAATAAATTGCCACCATGAACTAGAGCCGAAAAACACTTCACTTTGAATTGCTTTCTTGGCTTAAGTGTGTGTTTATCTCAGAGATTTAGTCCTAGTGGGGAATGGTAATAAGCCAGACACATATTAGATCTACCAGGTATCTAAATATGAGGTCGATTATCTTGGTTTGTCTAACGTACTAAAAGCCAAAACTAATTATAAACAACTAATATGCGATCGTTTCTATACTGTCAATCCTACACTATCCTCATAGATACAATAACAATGATACTATTTAGCGAAGCGAAGATGATGCCGCTAGCAAACGTCGGCCCGCAAGGTCCATTCTCTCACAGCAGGGACCTGATTAATTTCGGACATGTCTTAATCACGGCCTTAATCAATATCTAATGAATGCATGCCGTGAGTTGACCATCTGCCAAGTTTAGTGTTGCATCCTAGTTTCGTCAGTGAGGGCTTCTCCTGAGAATAAGGATGTTTCCTTCAGACTTTGTCGCTGTCTCTCATGTCCCTGTCTCACATGGCCCGCATATCGCAATCAGCTCTTTGTGCTAAGTGCACTGCCAATAAAAATGTCAGCCTATCGCGAGTCGACTTAAAGATCTGTTCTTGATGTGGGGTGGCCATATGCAAATGATACACAATACTAAATCCCCTCGAGGAGCAGGAGGATAGATGGAGAGGCATCCAAACGGGAATACGATCACGATGACACGAATATACAGCAACAACGAAACAAGAAGCAGGAGGTGGGGTAATTGTTGGCGTTTAGCAAGAGTTTGCCCGCTTTCTGTTGGGGCTCATAGCGTTCGGACCCCGCTGGAAATAGCTGAATAGGCGCCGACGGGCGTTAGTTGTGAAGTTGGCTAGCGCCAATTAGAGGATTAGATTGGCCGGATAATAGCTCGTTGAGCTGAGATGAGACAATGACGTCGCCTGAGTAGAGAGAAAGTGTTTGGGACAGTTGAGCAGGAGGATAGAAACACAACCATCGAGGTAAGGCAGCGTCTATACCGATGAGGCTAATAAACTTGGATTAATTTTACGATGAGGGTGAACTAGACATGTGAAGATTAGTATTAAGACACAAGAGCCGCTACAACGATAGACCACGGACGTCAGAGTACTTCAATCTCAAGAGACTACACTACGAGATGGATGCTATTGATACGATCAAATAAAGAAAAGTGAGTCCTGAGAGCTGCTGAAATTAAAACGTTTTACGAACTTCAAAAAAGGCTTCTATTCCCGTCAATTTCCTTCCTCGTAACCCTATATATAAATAGAGAGAACACAATTATAAATACGAGTTTCACAAGCAAAGAGTTACGCGGATACGTGGAACATTTAGAATTTCTTTACTGTGTATTAGGATATTACAACGACATGAAGGGTTAGCAGCAATTATTGACTAGTGATTAATTCGTTTCATCCTTGATGGTCAAACTATTTATATGAGCGGATGCGAAACATTTCGCCAGACAAAAATATTTAACAAACACACGTCTCATTCAATACATTATTCTGCATTGTCGACACGTGAGAACTGTTATATAAATAGCATCTGTCATTATTGTGATTACACAAATGATTTCTTTTGCTTGTTGTGAGAGGGATACCTTTGACCTCGAGTGTTCACCCACTCAGAACTGATCTCACTCGCTGTGGCGAGTTCATTCTAATTCAAATTCGCTCCGAAAGTCTTCTACTTTTTTCATTAGCGCTTCATTCTGCATGGTCGTTTGTGGAATTTTAATTCGAGATTAACTGCTGCTATCCGCGCTGGTTGTTAATGAGACATTATTCTAATTAAAATCAATACGAACCTATCTGAAATACGCAGCGATTGTGTCATGAAAGCCTACAGGGCACTGATAAGGGTATAACTCATGTTTTAGATATAGGTTACCAAGCATACAACGGGCGTTTATTGGCATACAACGGGCGTTTATAGTTGCCAGCGGTATCTGCAAAGTTTCGTGCTGTTTCTCGCGTGATGCACACCTCTGCTGTATCGAGGCGAGCACCATTTGCATCAGTAATTGAGAATCGCCCCAGGCGCTGAACGAGAGCAGCTGACCCCCGGAACCTTGTCCGCGGTTGGATTTCAGACTGAAAGAAGTAAACAGCAAGCCTTTGAACTTAAAGAGCATTCGGATGCTCACTGGTCGCTGTGTACCCTTTTGATGTATCGTCTTCGTAAGGTCAACATTCTCCCCTTCCCCTCCCCTTCTTTGTAGACAGTATAAATAACGGCTACCTGACTGAATTGCAAGCGCAAACACCAGTCGTACGAAGCTGCAGATTAGAACTGAGAGCCACGGCTTTGCGTGATTCGTCGCAACGCGAACTGCTGATCTGTCAACAAAGCAGTGAGTGTTCCCTCTGGTTAATTTAGGCAATCAAGGTATCTTCCTCTTTTGGTGTTAAACGGCGCGGCCACAAGAGAGTTGGGAAGACGTGTTTCATTAATTATAATTAGAAATGAAATGTTTATTCAAACAGCTGGAGCAACTGTTTGCGATATAAATGCAAATGGCCTTGCTGGACTTTGCAAGAAAAAGAACAACGAAAAGAATGAGCTAACCTGATACTAAATAACAAAACCTGTTGCGATTGGCCGCTATCAAATAGTTGAATAAATAAGGTACCCTTTCCTATGAACTAACGTTTATGGTTTATTGCTAGTAGTGTTATTAAATGTTTGTTTAATTAGCTAGAGACCAGCATGGATTAGTAGCTAGATTTCATATGAACCCAACATGACTACTTGTGTATATCATTCATGACGCCATAGCTTATATATGTATGTGGCGCTTGTCGTATTGTTTACGATTTATTAAGTGGTAAGCTTCTTCTGACGCATCTCAAAATCCCACGTGTTGGGGGTCGCCTTGTGCGGCAGCCGCCACTGTTGTCAAAAGCAGCGATATCCGTGGATAGCAATCGCTGCCCGTCGAGATGGCGACAACAATACCGCAATAAATGTGATATGTGCGACGGCTTAACTCTGAGCCCAAAGTAGTAAGGCGAGATCACAATGGCAAGGATGATGATCTTCCACCATACAGTGTCACTAAGGGGAGCCACAATGATCGGAACGCGATTGCGTGTTAAGCAGTGGGTGCGTGGGGCATGAAGCCGACCACCTCAGCGGTGGGTGTTAATCCTCGAAAAACTGCACCGGGAAAAGTGACCGGCTGCATCCCGCTGTGAACGAACCCAACAGATGAACGGGCGCACACTGTTGAACTTAGTAACAGCAACAGCACACCACAGCTACATATGTCGATACAGTCGATATTTGACTTCAGAAGAAGCGTGCGTTACTTGACACACCCAGAGAAGACCACTGATACACGTTGGCAGTATATGAGCATCTATAATCACCAGTTGGCACACATACATACAAATATAGAATTTCTTATTGTTAGCGCATGTTGTTGTTGTAGCACGTGACATGCTGCCACATCGGCCATCATTACCGATGTTCGCTTTGATCTTAATAATGGCTCTCAGTATAAACGCACCTTGTTTGTATCGTTTAGAGTTTAAATTCACTTTCTTTCTCAGTATCATTATCCACGATATCACTATGTGTCACATACAGTAGTGACTCGTTCAGGTATTAACAAGCACATGAGGTGTTATATCCGTGGGGTGCGCTGTTGTCACTTGTCGGAGATCCGCAGCCTGAGTCGAACTGAACTGAGCTGAGATCACTGATGAGCGGAAGGATCTGTTCGAAGCAGGCCACTACTAGCTGCCGCTTTTCTTGTTGTGTGTGAACCGCGACGTCGATGTCGACGACGGCGCCAGTAGCGGTAGCGGCGAGCGGAACGTTCTCCGGAAGTGCTGTGTCTACCCCCACAACCCCCACGGAGGGTCAAAAAGGTCGCGAGCACAGCAGAGCAGAACTGAGTCGAGGAACAGACAGACGGACGACGAAATGAGCAAGGCGTGCAAGTGGGGTTGGTTGGTTGGTTGGTGGGTCGGCCGGTCCTGACTGAGGTACAAGTGACTGAGGAGTGAGTGACTGAGCGGCTTCTCACGCTCTCACGTCCTCACACGTCCCTCCTCATCGGACACGTAGCCATCATCGTATCACGTCCCGCCATCAGGCAGCTGTCTCGCTGCCAACCCGGCTAACCTGTCTGTCTGTCCGTCTGCTTTCCTGCCCGTGCAGGAACTACACACTCGTTACTGTGTGCACAACACAACACAGCCTTGCCGCCGTGAAGCTGACGGCACGAACGCGCCAACACGAAGGTTCGGTCAAGCACTTCACGCACATCCTCCCTCCTCTTCGGGGGGGGGGGGAATTAATTCCGGATGCGTCCCGTCCACTTTGGGATTTCGCCTCTGCGAAAGCTCTCGCCCCGCCCCCAACGATCGCTTGCCTCAGTCTGACCCAACGCCGCCGCTGCTGCAGCCGCCACCATCATCATCATCACCATTACCCCCGATCTGACCCCTTCTCCTCCATCGGCGAGCTCAGCTCTGGAACGTCCCGTACTACTTGGGTAGATCGGTTGGTCGCGCGTTCGTCCGATGGCTAAGGGCACGTCGGTTGCTTCACGTACACACTCATTTGCTGCGAGTGAGAGAGATAGATTCGTTTGAGCTACGTAAACAAACTTGCACAACACACGCACGCACGCGCCGCCGACGGCTGGGCTGTCAGACGAGTCGACCCTTTTGAGGCAGCGATATTGACGGCAACAACACGCGACTTCTATCCTCAGGTGGCAGACGACCTTACGGTGGTAATAGCAGCAGCAGCAGGAGTGGTTGTTGTTGTTGTTGTTGTTCTAGGTAAGGCCTAACCTGGTCAAATAACCGAGACTAGTAGGAAGCACGTGGCCACGTTGAGTGCACACTATGATTGAGGAAGCCCACAGAGATTATAAAGGAGGCCGTTAGTGGTAGTGGTTGCTCTTATGATGATGGCGACGACGACAACAACAACAACAATCAGTACAACAATGATTATTTTTGCTGATGGTGTTTGCGGTTGTAGCACTTAGTATGGACAGTTACGTGGAATGCGGAGAGGTTGCCCCTGGTTGATGTTGAGTATTGCCCAGACCACTGCACTTAACTATTACTCTCTACAGGTATAGCAATTTGTAACGTAGTTGGCTTTTGCGAGCTCTATAGTACCTAGATATAGTCGGTCTGCTACTGGAATCTAAGATGTATTCTATTAAATAGTACATATATGATCTATATATATGGTCTATTTTCGGTGTATACCTACCAGTTGGGGACGCTCCAGTTCTGGTTGGGCGTTGGAGTCTGGTACTGCTGTGGCTGGTATGCGGCCAGTGGCACTAAAGACGATACAGAGGACATACAGTCTACCGACTGTCTGTGAGGCACCCCAGTCAGCATGGCGTCGTCCGTTCGTTCTTTCCTGTCCTGCTTTCGGAATCGTTCAGGACTGCACGCAGGTCACGGAGTGATCTGGATGCCCGGGCACGCACACATACACACACACACAGGATCCCCAGACACGCGCACACACCCCCAGGACGCGCACAGCACCCCCCACACACTGCACAATACAGGAACAACACACGCACAAGACACGCACAGCCGGGCAACGCAACGAGAGGGACCGGACCCTAATTCGTTGTCTACGCTAATGCTAACGTTATCTACGATAACCCACAGCAGCAGCAGCAGCAAAAACAACAACACTAACAGCAGCTGAGAGATCAGCTGTATCCTTCTTTTTCTCTCTCTCTCTATCTCTTTTTCAGTCTCCGTTCAAATCAGTCAGTCATCGTCACTCTGGTCTGTCTGTCTGTCTTTCACTCAGTTACTCAGTGTTACTTAGTCAGTCAAGTCAGACATAGAACGTGGTGTCGACCAAGGACGTGGGCGTGCGAGACCCGCTGTTGCCGCACCCGCTTGCGCCAGAGCGGCTGCTGGCGGCGGCTGCTGCTGCTGCTGCTGGTTGTCAGCAGCAGCAGCTTGGACCTTTAGGTTGGCAGACAGCAGGGACAGATAGGTTGCTGTTGTTTCTGTTGCTGTTGCGACGGAGCTTTAGAGGTGGGGTGGTTTGGGTTGAATTGGATGGGCGGTGGGGGTGGGGGAGACAGGAATAGGGGGATGTCAGCAGCAGCAGCTACGGCAGTTGCAGTCAAGTTGCAGTCACAGCACAGTTCGTAGCCCCGAGGACCCGATCGTTCGTGGTCTCGCCTTCCTGTCACCCGGTCTCGGCCGTCGGCCGATGGCGCCGGCCCAGTCTTCGTTTCGCTTCGAGGAGTTGAGAGTTCAGAGGAGGCACAAGCGAGCCTGAAGCAGCAATCGGCACCACCACGACCACTGCCGCCGCACACTCGTCATTGGCTCCTTGATCACGACCCCCGTCCGTGACGCCGCTGTCCAGGGCGGCCAGCCAAACGCCCGCACCCTCAGGCACGCTTCACTCGCGCACGCCGCTGGCTTCGTCCAGCCGCGACATGACTTCCATGCAAAGTACTCTCAGTGCTCTGTTCCGCTCGGCTCTGCTGCCGCGGAGGGAACCGCACACGGCGCTGGCTGGCTGCCGCAGCAGCAGCAGCCGTAGTAGTAGCTGCACAGCAACACAGCAGCACACTCAGCGGCGGTTGGTGGCGGCCTCCCAGCCTCCTGCTTGCCGGGCTGACTGACTGACTTCTATAGCGCAGCTATTGGCAGGGCGTTCGTACAGGCAGAGGGTACAGCGTTGCTCCTGCTCCGCTAGCGCACGCACCGATGTCGCGATCGCCTGGTGGACTGGCTCTCTGAGCTGAGCACGTCCGTGCACGTGCGAAGACTTCCAATAGAGGGCCGGGCCGAGTCGAGCAGAGCCACCACTAGGGCTGCGCCTCCGCTAGCCGCGGCTACCATCGCAGCCAGCGAAGGCGCAGCCACCGAACCACTCCGAGAGGGCCTGTGACGTCAGGGCTCCGCCCCACCACCGCCCCAACTATTATTATGCCGGAGCGAAAGGACGATCGAAACGACAACGGAGGAGCACACGGAGCTTGAGCACAGGGAGGGAGAGAGAGAGAGAGCTGCTCCTGGCGTTGCTGCCGCCGACCACTACCTCGATCCTGGTGGTGGTGGTGGCGGCGGCGAGCGAGCGAGCAAGCACCCTGCTGTTTGGCTATGATAGCGGTGCCCTTCCAACCTGGCAGGCTGTCTGGCTGGCAGTGCAGTGCATTGCAATCCAAGCACCGAAGAGGCCATCCAACCAGTCAGCAAATCGAGTAGTCTTCTCCAAGGGCCTCGCGCAGTCGCTAGTCCAGTGAGAGCCACCGAGAGCCGACGAGAAACAGCAGCAGCGGGTCCATGACGATAAGCGAGCAGCAATGGGACGCTGATGCACGGAGGACGGCCTAAGGAAGAGCAGCCGAAACGGGTACGTGTAACTCGGGCTGAGAAGGAGAGAGGACTGTGGGGGAGACAGTTGCGTACCTTGGACGTGACTTAGGACTTCACGTAGTCACGCCGTGATGCCATCACCAGCACCAACAACAACCGGCTAGACAACGGACATTGGCGTGGTCCAGCGGCCGCCAGACGCCAGACCACGGCGACGTAGGCCGGTCACGGAGAGGCGATAGGAGAGGCGGCGGGTGAGAAGCTGAAGGCTGATGACCGACGGCAACGCGGCAATTCATGAGCTCTCATGAGCAGCAGCTATGAAATGGAATGGAATGATAACGAACGGACATAGAGGCACGCATGCAATGGCACGCGTCAAACCAGGTAGCAACCTGGTACAAAACAGATCTGCTATAGATCCGATGTCCAATGAACTTAAACCACAAATTTAGGAGAGGCTCAATAGCTATCTTCTGGTAGTCGAGGTAAGTCGAGCCCTGTGGTGGCCTGGTGGTGCGTTCGTATACGCCTCGCAATCGGAGGAGACGGACGTAGGTGCACGAGTTCGATCCTCACCGCTGCACATTTGCCCCTAGGGGTCCGTCTTACGAAGCAATTCTAAAAGCAGTTATACCGTGGACTTTAAATGTTGGCTGAGAGTCAGCCCGAAAACCTCTCTCCTAGTCGTGGTAATAGTAATACTAGCAGTACTGTACGTATCGGACAAACGAGTAGGTTAGAACGCCTACGAAATTCAAGATACTGTGAAGTAGGATCAAGTCGATCCTTGAGGTAAAATACCCAAAGGTGGTTCCGACGTTTGTCATATAGGGAACAACGGAGAGTCAGCCCAAAAATCCCAATATCCACGATCAATTACAATATTCACTATTCAATATATAATATCTACTGCAAAGTTGAAAGTGATCTCCACTTTGAGCAGATCATAAAGCTCAGCACCATCAGATCCGCCGAAGAGCTAAAGATGGACTCATCCACAGACCGCTATATAACTGTTCAATAACAAACCTCGTAGAAGTAGTGATAGTCAAGTTTTATCAAACTTGAGAATTAAAATTGTGATAAAATTAAGTTTAAAGGGTGCAACCTGCAAAATCCCCTGTGTTAATTTAACTTCTATAAAATTTCCTCGTAAATAATATCTAAGACAAAAGAACAACGTTGCAAATTTCAAATCAGTATGTTTTCTAAAGATGATACTTAATGTTATACTTAACATCAGGTTATGTTACGCTGTTGTTATCAGTGAGAATAGCAACACTTCCGTTTGTTACAATGTGTCCATTTCACCTGTGCACTCAGCACGAATGTGTGCGACACATTGTGAGGATGTATCATATCATATTGTGCACATAAATACCTAACCCACCCTCCTCTCGGCCTCTCAGCCCAACGATGCCGCTTATTGATGCATTCGTTTGCCTATCGTAGCCCTTCGTTGACCAACGTTGATGCTATGGCTCAATAGGCTTCGTCTCTGTTTCCTTTCATTCGGGAGCGCTTGACGCGGCCATATGCTCGTGGACAGTGGTTGCGTAGAGCTGGGCAGCTCTTACGCAACGAGAGCAGCGATTCGTAGACAGGAGGTGCAAAGAAGGCTAGCATCTATCGATCATCGCTTAATGTGCAAATAACAGCTTAAATCCTCGTTCAGCTCCCCACAGTCGCCTCTTCGCGGTTCAACTTAGCATTGAGGCAGGAGGGACAACGCCTAGCATTCGTCTAGCCATTCGACGTCCATCTGTGAAGAGGTCGCCTTCGAGATGATCGAATGTAGCAGGATGTCTACGGGACAAGCAGTGAAAGCTCTATTCGTAAGGCTGAGCTATTATCGTAATAGCAAGTGAGATTTCTCGCGATAGCCAACACAGCCATGGGAGAACGATCTTGTTCACTTTCTTGCGATGCTGCCTCTCTTCAGTGTACGCCAGCAATCCGACTTGTTGACCTATTGCAGATAGCAAGGTGGTACAGGTCACATTGTCGAGGTAGACCAGATCGGATATCATGATGATACAGATATGGTGCCACCTTGTTGAAGCGTTCCAACCCCTGTTCGCAAGATTTATACGATGAGAAGGATATATGCCCACTTAAACGACGTCTGTAGATGTCCTCCATGTGTCCAATCTAAGATGTGCCCTGTCGTGGCCATCCGTGATATGACGGATCGCTATCTGCTGTACCTTACTTAACGTAAACCAAGCAGAAGTTACATCGTAAGGGTGTACCTCGGGTATAGCCTCTCGTGGAATCATAACACACGATTCGAAATATTGATACGTTTATTTAGGTTCAGTAGGACATTGTAACTTACTGAGGATTAGAGGACACCTGAAACCCTTTTTTTGGCTTTACTTTTGTTGGCAATTTTTCCGTGTTGGCTAATTCAACAGCTTATGAATTCGTCAGATAAATGAGTGTATGACTACTCGTTGACGGATCTACAGGGCCACCATTTCGAATAAGCGTTAGGGTCTTGGCATAGTATAAACTTGTTTCAACTCTTGAATTAATACAGTAGGATGCTTGCCCTATAAAGTATAGAGTTCTACGCACATCAGGATTATGGAGAAATTCATGACAGACATGTTTGTCTATTACGTCGCATTTATCCGAGCAGTTGTTTTCGCGCTCCAAATGTTACTTTGGACTTATTTTCAGATTGTTTCGAAATGTCCTCCAGCTTTGAAGTCAACTAGCGACGGAAGTATAAAAGCCATAATCGCTGTTGGGAATTGACGTACTGTTCCCTTCCCGGTCTACATATTACCAAATAAAGTAAACCTCTAAAACCCTGATTCAAGCCAATGTTATGGCTAGATTTATAACTAAATTAACTGAAACATATAACAACCCTATACGGGTGTTCGATATGAAATCGCATAACCCAAAACCCATAGAAACACAAAGTCAGCTCGATTTAAATACCTCTTTCTACCTGTCGATGGACTAAAATCCTCGAAGGCAACTAAACCCCAATGCAATATTGAACATGACTAATAATCTAATAGTATGACTAATAATATATAATATAACATGTAGTATGACAGGATTAATTCCATATTGCACAGTGGATATTGGTAATATGAACTTCTAGTATTTTCCAAGGATTCAAGGCCTTATTTATCCTACATTTGGTTGTCCTGATTTATCTTTCCCGCTGAGCTAATCGTATTTGAATAAGACAAACATTACAAGCCTGTTTTAACTCAACTGAGTATCGTCAAGCGGCTCGATACCGTACACCCCTGTGTCGCTCTAGAAATATAAGGGACAATCATTTCCTGACCCTACCGAGACCTGCCACCTCTGACCGCAACTGAAAGATCATAAAGCGAATCCAACGCTTCGACCACATCTCCGTTTTAAGATACACACGGTTGGATCGCGTCGGTAAACCCTCCAAAGCCTCCACCCTATAGTAGAAGCTCTTGAGTTGCATGCCATTGTATATCATCATCGTTGTAGCTCCTGTTGTTGCTGTTCGCCGCGTCACCTCTATCCTAAAGCTGTAAACTGCTCTGACCACCCACTCGTGGGCTCAACCTCGGCTGGGCTGAGGTTGCTCAACAACTGCTGCTACCATCATCTTCACTGCATTCACGGGTCGCAGCTCTATGAGGAACGACCTCTGGAAATAGCCGCTCTTGGGTAAATGGCCACTCCTAGTGTTTGGGTGTGTATTCAGCCAGCAATTGGCCAGAGATATGGTATCTACGCATCCAGCTGTGAGAACATTTTATTGCGCGCCCTTTTTGTGAATTGGCACACGACTCTGGCTGCTGTGTAATGGAGATGGTCGAGACAAGCGAATCTAAAAATTAGTAAAAAATAAAATTTTCGTACGTTGGTACAACGGTGGTGTGAATTCATTTTAAGTTGATACAGGGATGTAGGACAAAAGGCTACACGCAGAATAAAATAGTGTACAACTACTATTAGACTATAAACGTATTTTTCTTTCTACGATTTTAAGTGAAAGCCTACTGTTTCCCAACTATCAACTTAGCTGTGTCCTGCACTATTACAGGGTGACCTTTGTCTTTCTCGCCCTGTACATGTATATATCGGGATCAACGACTATTCAACACAAAAATGCATGTACACCACTCGGCATACTATAGTTGATTGGTTATTAGGGCAGCTAAATGTTTTGGATGGACCTTTTCAGCAAGCGAGTTTACTACTCAAGTATCTTTGCCCCACAGAGCGAGAGTGAGTAAGTGGCTCGAAGCAGAAAGAAATATTATAATAACTCACCTCCGCACGATATCTATTATGTATATATCACACGTGCAGTTGTACAAACAGTACATGTACAGGTTGGCCTAAAAGTAACTAGGTAAATCATTTAGGTCTTTTGGTCTATTTCCAACGTAGTCCAAATGACAACTGGCTTTTGTTCTCACCCTGTATATAATCAACGGTGTCTCAGTTGGAGTATGCTTAAGTGAGTCCACTGTAATAGCCGGTAGACCGTTATTCTCTATTTCGTTACCTTATAGACAGATGTATAGTGAGTTCGTCTGTCCGTACTATAGCGTTCTTGGGGTGGGCGCGTGATATGTGTTTGTGTTCACCTTGCTGGCTGCGAGCCAGGCAGGCAGGCAGGCAGGCAGGCAACGATTTTATGAGAAATTCTGTTTGTGTTGTCGAGTCCGGGAGCATTTTATTGTTTGATTTCATTCATTGAGTGGTGGAGTAGAGGCATCGGTCCGGAGTGGTTCGTTCATCAGGGTGCCACTTTTATGCGGATTTGCTCCACGAAACTCAATAAAACCGTAGACACATTGCGGGTTATGGGTACTATTGATGCTGGTTCGTAAAACACTTTAATTTCGGTTGAAGGAATGCAAATATTTTGACTTTACGATTAAGATCATCATTTGACCAACAGTTGTTCGTTTGACGTAGCACTCAATTCGGAAAACATATAAAGAAAGACGTCCCTTCATAAAACTGTAACGAACACATAGCCTGCTGATGGCTGCTGACAGAAATAGAGATTTTGAATTACAGCGGAACTATTCAGAGCGGTGACATACTCACTAGATCGTCTATAGAGTAGTGGATAGGAATTATTGTTTCTTTTTTGTTGTGGTGCGTATGTTTCTGAATATTTGCACTATCGCCAATCGTTGGTGGAGTTGTTTCGATATCAACAAAGTCGGGATTGGGCTTTGTTTCTTGAAACTACAATCAGCCCGAAAATATAGTTAATATTACAACATATTTAAAAAAAATGCAGGTAGGATCAGAATAGACAAAATTTCTGGAAACTTCTACCTTAGAATTGAGCTATTTTTTTAACAAAGTAACGGGCCTTGAAAGTCAGACTCAGAAGAACCTGTTTCACTAGAGTCAAAAGAGACGAGCACACTGAATGCAGGCAACATAAGAGAACGTTTCGTATTTGAATAATATATTATGTCTCGAGCTAACAGCCTTAGCCAGATAATCATGAATACGTTTGCAAGACAGTTAGAGTTCACTATCGAGTGCACCAAGTACGCTTGTACATCATGCAGCTGTCATCTTTAATTCGGTTCGATCTATAAATAATTATCAGGCTTATGAAGGCGAGTGAAGCCAATGGAGAAGTAAATATCCGACTATTCGATGCAATCCTTGACCTAAAAACTTCCGCTCGTACAACTTCGCGTTATTCAAACTATCACCCGCATACGGACATCTAAACAAAATTCTCGCCTCAATTCGCCGCACAATAAAATGAAGCGATTTCTCATTGTGTGTCTCTAGGTCATAGCTCTCCTTTCAAATCGAATGCATTGCATCCACACGGCTGAAGAGTAAGCAACACCCGCAGCCAATAATAGATACACATAGCATACCACCTATTATATATATATATATATATATATAATATACATGCCACCACCACCGCCGCCTCTGCGGACGTACACACGCGCATCGATATCCACAGATCGATATCTGCGAAGTGTCTTAACCCCTCGGTCGTTCACAGCAGCAGCAGCAACAGCAGCGTGACCAATTCATTCATTCGTGATGGCTGCACGAAACGGAGCGCTTGCGGTCGGCCCCCGTCTCGTCGCGAAGTGCATGTTGCTATTTTTACAACCCTTAAATTTTGCCGGCGCTACCGCAACGGCCTCTTCCTTTTTCGCTGCCACCCCTCTCCTCCTTCGCTTACGGCACCAGCAACAGCAGCGAATCTCACCTCTCGTAACGTTCTCTATTCTCATTTTTCGTTCGATCACACCCTCCTGTTTTCCGCATCTCGCGTTGCGGACTCCCATACTTTCTTTCCTCGTCTTCTTCCGCCTCCACTTTTTGTCCTCTCCCCGCCCCTAACCCTAAATATACCCCCGGGTATACACTTCGTGCATGTTACATTCGGACGAATAGCTACGAGCATACACGTTCCCCGCTGGCCCCGTTACCCACCCCTGCTGCATTCTCAACCTTTTGGCAGTCTCTATTCCTCTCTCTCTCTCCCTATCTCTCTCTCTCTCTCTAACTTCAGCTATTCTGTCTTCACTTGCCGTATTCAGCCGCGATCGCATAGCCTCTACGCTTATTCCTTTAAGGTGTTTCTCCATGGTGCTACCGAGTGATGTTTGCTGGCTGGCCAATTGCCTCACTGGCCACCCGCTGTTGCTCCTTCGCCCGCTCATAGCTATACGTTGATGTACCAGCAACAGCAGCATCGGAGAGGTGAGGCACGAGGATAGGAAAGAGCGAGAGTGAAGAAGCCAATACGAGCGAGAGAGAGATGCAAATTTTTAAAGGGTATTCGTGTCCGCTCAGCTCGTGTATCCATCTATCCTTCGTGTATTCGCCGCTCGGCATTCAGCTGACGAGAGAACCGCTACTTCGCTGTCTATGTTTGAATTGTAAAGAGTTGGCGTTTTTGTGGCAGAGTTGCCAGTGGTCGGTAGTGGTAGTAGTAGTAGTAATGGTAGTGGCCTTGCGTACGATGGTGTAGCTCACAGGTTGGTGATCGGCAAGAAACAGGAATAGGAGAAGGTGAATGAACGCCTATCTAAGAGGTCCTTTGGATGGAAGGACCGAGGATTTGAAGGAGAGTTCGAGGTAGATAGGTGGAACGATGCATGTATGCTTTTGGTGCTGCCCCGTACCGACATGTCCTAGTTACAGAGAGAGAGAGTGACTGAGACAGCGCCATATAGAAGAAATGCGGAAGAAGAAGAAAAGGAAGAAAGGTTGCGAGAGTGATGGCCTCTACACTCGGTTCGGTTTGGCTGACGCTGCCACTTCAACCGCAACGGGTCGGCCCACTCAGATGAAGAAAACGACAGACCACAAAAAGAGGGAGTCTGGTGCTTGAAAGGAAAGAACCGACCTGTTCTTTCAGGGGACAAGTAGTAATAGATAGGGCGAGAGCAAAAAAATCACAATTGAATTTACCACTGGCATCAATGCCTCTTCTGTGCTCTATATATGCTACCACTATGCCGCTCTGCCGTTCGCCCTGGTGAGCGCAGTCTTGCAACACCACCAGGAGACAGAAATGGTTCATTGCTTAAAAGCCCTGAGGGTGGAGCCTTTATAAAGGTGGCAGTGGTGGTTGCCTACGACCACCACCACCACTACTGCTCAAAGGCGGTGTCATCCTATTCCACTCTTCTCGAACGCGGGGGGGGGGGGCTTAAAACGAAGACGACGCCTCTTACCATAGCCTGTCAACTCTTGTGTGCAGCTTTTAGGGCTGTATCGATGCGAGGCCTGTATCGAACACGGCAATGATCCCAGTCATATAGATGAGTTTAACGTGCACAAACTCTGCACTAGTTGAAATGTTAATGGATACATATAAATGTCGAATCTTCAGTATGCTTAAATTGGAAAACTGGCTACCTTCTGAAGTCATCGTATTATGATTTTTCAGCCCCTCTCTATCCTGTCACTGCATCTACCAACAGCGCTAGCAAATAATTTGAAGGGGGCAAAGATGTCGAAACAAATTAATGTCAACAGACAGCTGAGTTAGTCAGGCGTGATGCAATCCAAGGTAGACGAACACGAGACCGCAACAACAAATCCACATCAAATTCAGGAGCTGGAGATACAATCTCTATGCTTTGTTCAACATTTTGTGAACATCAAATAACAAGATGCGCTATCGAAGGCTTTTGACATATCAAAAACATACACCCACAGAATTCACCGTACCATTGAAAGTTGAATTCGGCCCAAACGTGTGGGTTGTACTTTGTGAAACAGGCGGTTGGTAGGTCTCGACGTGAGCTTGGCTTTCGTATATCTCCTTTAGCCGGTCACATGAGCCAAGAACCACTCGTGCAGACATCCCTTGCAGGCGCATTTCCTTATACAATAGGCTAGGCGACACATGTTTGAAAACAAGTTTGGCTAGAACTAGCTGAAACCCACCCATGGTCTCTGCGTGGTGACCGCATATGCAAATTGTGTGACACTTGAGATTTGTTGTCGTGGGGGTGCGTTCCGCTATACCATCTAGTTTTCTGATATGGCGCGTCAGCCAACGCCACCGATGAACTTATGGCTCTCGCACGGGTTAGCACTCACACTGGGCTAATTTGATTTGAGGCAATCGACCAACCGACGTAGCACTGTTCGCTTCTGTTCCTGTGCCTATCCTGTCCTGCTAAAACGGTATCAGCACGACGCTGTAATATACCAACATACATATGGACATCGAAGTGTGACACGTGCCGCAATGAAATCGATTAGAAAGGGTTGAGGTAGAGCAAGTGCACACTGACTCGCTCCATACAAAATGATTACGGGAGAGAGAAAAAAAACAACACATGCAGTAGCAAACCGTTGGGGGATTGAGTCGTAAAGTCATGAATATATTTTACTCAGACATCGCTACTCGCTTGAAACAAATACGAGAGTTGTTGTAGAAATACAAGTATTAGTATTTATGTGGATTTATCCAGCAAAGCCTTCTTCTGTAGGTATCACCACAACAATATCAGATCATTATTCTCTACTGCAGGCAACCAATATTTAGCATTACATTTTACAGTGTGCCATTACTGCGGCACACGTATGTTCCCAAGCGACCATCTCTCTTTCGCTATACCTTATGTGCTAGTTGTGATTTGTCGACACGATTGCGAAGGACAAGCCAGAACGCCATCACAAGTAACAATGACACTATCCACTCAACTCGAGGAGTCCATGGGAAGACGAAAAAATAGCTATTTCCCTTTTGTTTTTGGCGTCATCGTTGTGCGTCACTGACATGAGAGAGAGAGGGAGAGAGAGAGAGAGAGATGCTTCTCGCTTATTTTGTGTTTGTGCTTTCCTTTCATTTCGGTTCTATCTGTCTACCCATCGGGGGAATGGTAGCAGCGGATTCGAGCGAGGTGGGTACGAGAAAAATTGTGTTTTAATTTTCCGGAAATGACCTGCCGTCCCCTGCCGGATGCTGAACATGCCCTCGCATGAGAGGAATCTTCGACCAGATTTCCTATGAGCTCCTTGTCGATCCCTGGGGATTCCTATATCTACCGGAAATAGACCACCTCCTACAGAGAATCAGACCTGTCGAGCAGGCAATGAGCAAAAGAGGCTCTTGCATGAAGCTGTAAAGCTACGGCTACAGTTTCCGCGTGAACTGCTTGGACGAGCCTGGACGCAGGTACCTATTGTTCATAGTAACTCCAGTGCGCCCCACATACTCTACTAATGAGTTGGAACCCAAATGAATTAATAAAGAAGCAGATGTCTATGGGGCATGTACGAATAGACAGATGGTTGCTACTGATCTCGGAAAGGATTTTAATCATCAGATTACACAATATTACTTTTATGGCGTGGACTTAAGCTTTTTTGCCTTTACAACAATTTATAGTGTAACGCGCACTGTTCAGTATTCTAGTTTTCCCCTCCTCCTTTGTTGACATTCTACACTTGATTGGGCTGTTTGCTGCCAAAGTTCGTCATAACCAAGAACCCTTTCGGCCTATTCATGACCAGCTCACAATTTTCCACGGCGTCATATAACGAGCGAGCCACGTTTATATCCGTTACTGTTTTGATTCCACGCAAAGAAAGGTATAAATTCAAGTGTAATACGCCAAACTCCCCGGAGTTGCCATGAGAAGAAGCTCTATACTGCAACGCTTCAAACAAGCAAGAAGTTGTTCCGTGCAGCCATCCGTCGAATTCCTTCAAACCTGGAGTCCTCCTCATTGTGATGCTGCCACAACTCAGCGTCCATTGAGAGGGGACAAGAACACTCTCACCGTGAGGTGACGAAACTCTGCCAGCGGGTGTCCTGATTATTGGGAGAAGCAAGGGCGGATTGGGGACACTTGGTTGGCCTACATTGGAGGAATGCGCAACGATAGGTTGGTTGAGATGCTGACAACGGGGACCAGGGGATGCAGGACACATGATCCTCAAATGATCGGCACAGATCGGCTGTAGGTCGACAGTAGGTAGACGACAACAAGCGAGCGGTACTGCACTATACTACGGTGGTCAGAAGGCGAAAGATGTTCGAGTATTGGCCTGGGCTTACTTCCATGAAACATCGCGGAAGCAGTAGGATGATTGGAGTCGGGGGATCATATGATATTTCCGTTTTTCTATTGTTGTAGCCTTCTGCAACCCATTCGCCTGCCCCGAAGTTCGGCCAGTATCACATCACGAACATCAGACCAGCAGACAGTTGCACCGACCAACTGCGGAAGCAGCGGTACTGGGAATGCCACCTTCAGCATAACAACAGCATCGCCGGCAGTCGCGATTGTTTTTACGGCATAGCTGCTGCCCGGTCAGTTGGCACTCAGCACTAGATCGTTCGGTTGTGGGGCGATTCAACACCGTCTCGACCATAGGTTTAGTACTGCTTCCCTCTTCCGGAGCGGAGTGCCGGGGGCACGTGGACGAGTTATGATCGGAGAGAGAGTCAGCGTATGTGTAGAGTAAGGGAGAATTGTGGGTGGATTGGAAAGAAAGGAAGTAACTGGTTAGCAAGGGGGGCATGCCATGTGAAGGGATAGGGTGGAGTGGATTGCTACATTACGAGAAGAGACAGTAGTTCCTTTATATAGGGAATAATAGGAAGTTGCTGTGAAGTGACGAGAGGCAGAGGAGGCGAACGATCCTGGTGGCCGAGTGGCAGCATTCACTGAGAGGCAGAATAGGATGAGAAGCTGGTGGTGGTGGTACATGCCAAGCGGGAGACGATCATCTGATGTAGGAGTAAGTCAGTAGTAGTCAGGCTGAGAGTGAGTGAGTGAGCGAGAGAGAGAGAGAGAGGGGGGGCTGTAAGGGTTCTATCAGCTGGGGGAATTGTCGATGAGCTGGATGAGTCGGCGGACGAGGGGAGGGGACTTGGACGAAGTGAGAGCAACAAGCAGCAAAGGGAGGACTCGTGATTGCCTGATTAACGCTTAATAGAAGAACGAGGGATAGAATTGAGGCATAGCCGATGAGGAGAAGATGAAGAAGAAGTATACGAAGGCACAGGAAGGAGGGCCGGAACGCCTTGCTGGCGACGGGCGGCAACGCCAACGAGAATTGGCAACGGGATTGTGATCCAGAGGCGACGAAAGGGAGCGAATGTTAGGGTAGATTCAACGCAAGGGCAGAAAGGGTTGCTGCGCCATTCATGGCCTCGGTCACTCCTCTTGGCCGCCGTGGACCGGCAAATACAAAAAGGACCACGCGGGCTGGGGAGGAATAGCAATCCTCTGATGCTAGCCAAAGAGTTAACAGCTTCGGGAGGAATAAAGGAACAAGGAAGAATAAGAAGTGGGCTGAAGACCACTGGTCACAGCGGTCGTCGCCCTCGGACTCGAGGGCGTAAAGGATAAACAAAGCATCTCGTCGCGGTGAGTTGGTCAGCATATTGATGATGATGACTCCTCAATCACCCCACTACACCAGGTCCGCCAAGCATGTGGGGGACATTGCAGATTGAATAGACGAAACACATAGCAAGCGATAGACAGTTTTAGTGGTGTTTGGGTAGTTCAGCGCAGCTAACCTAGCTATGTATCTATCTCCGTGGCAACCCGGGAGGCTTTAGTGTTGGAGAACTAAAATCCTTACCTGTTGTTCCATTTGTTAGTGGAATGGATTTATGGTCATTCAGGATTACACGTGAATAAAGAGAACGATCTTTAACCGTCAAATCAAACAATCGATTGGACGCTTGATCTAAGCTGCAGCACCCTTTCACAGTGAGATTTTGTTTGCAGACGTCACCTTTCGAAGGAAACAGCACTTTACTGTATGCCATAGCAGTTAGACGTCAAACCTATGTTTTACTATAATCATATTTTCCAAACGTAAAAACTTATCTAACCTCTCAAATATCATTTCATTGAGCATAATTGCTGCATTTTATTATAGTTATACAACAATTTATGCAGAAATAATAATAGACAAAAAAAGATAGCATTAATAGACAAGAAATGACTATGCAATGCATTTATGCTAACCGTTCTTATTTCATTATTGGTGAGATCCACAGGTTATGTGAATACATCACGTCAACAAATCTCCTAAAGGACAGAGGGCTCTGTTCATGTTCAAAAGCAGATGGTAAACTTTTTCTCGAAGCTGGGCTTTATCACATTGCCCTAGCATCACATTAATAAAATGAGGGAAAAATCCTGTGGCTGTGGATCAGGATGAGTGGATCGCGTTGCCCAGGGCATCATCGTCGATCGCGTCTCCGTCCGCTATCCACAATGAAACGCATCTGTACAGAATCGGGCCATACACACAGATATACAGACAAGCAGTCACCATCGCACCACCTCATTGGATGCTGCTGCTACTGTGGTTGTTGTTGTTGTTGTCCTCTCTGTCTTGTGCTATTCCCAGACCGCCAACGATGGCATATTCTTGACAACGATGATTCGACCTGCAAAGCGCTAAGATGCTTTTTTTCTCTCTATTTTTTCCTTGGCCGCCCAAATTGGCTTAGCGATAAACACTAGCGGGGGTGGGGTATGGTGACATTGGAGTGTGGCCGGACCACCTCGTACCAATGTGGCCAATAGTTATTTGGGTTGATGGTGGTGGTGGTGGTGGCTACCAGGGCGGGTGGTGTCCATGCTTTGTCCCTATCACATTCGGCTTCGATTCTCCCGTCTTTTCTCGATTTCACTCTCTCTCTCTCTCTTCGGATCTTTTCGCTTACGGCATTTTCTCGATTCCTACTCACCTACCCCACCTTCTCGTCGACAATCGCACTGCGGTGGTATCCCGTAGGGATCAGCCAATTCAAGCATAGCGCATAGGAGACGAGGCTGCATATGCTCTTTAGAAGCTAGCGGAGGTGATGGCAGGAGAGGGGGTGGGGGTCAGTAGCACCCATTGTTTCTTCTTATTGAAGCATCGTCGAAGGCTATCTACGAGCTGAGCAAGTTCCGGTGACGTCTTTATGACATCTTTATATGTTTACCCATAAATGCTGCCGAAACAGCAGCCGTAGGAGCACCGGCCCCATCCGTAGTAGTTGCATGAGCGTCAACAACACTACGGTTACCACTTCTTGGCTAGCTTCCCCTCGCCATTCTCTATCCAGGGTTCCTTTGCAGCAAGCGGAGCTGGCGATCATCGGGCACTTGACCGACCGCCTGACCAATCGACCGACAATATACGTACATAGATAGATACATACATACATCTGCTCGCGTAGATACGAGTAGGCCTATGTATAGCAGTTAGGGCTCACAAGACTGGGGACAGTACATCATAGGGAACGTACCTAAACGCAGCTGGTTGCGGTAAACTGCCCGTTCGATGAATACGTAGAGGAAAGAAGCACTTTACGATTGGATACAACGACTGAACAGGTGGCAACCCGACTTGATCAGTTTGCATCTATCAGATGCAAACAGGGATCTAGGCTAGATAATGATGCGATATTGTTTCTCATCGTGATGGGATTGGGAGTCTGCCTTTTGATTCAAATTCACTAAAATGCTCCAGATTTCGGTAAACACGAAAAATATGAATATAATGAACATACAAAATTATGAAGTAAGCATTTTAAATCGTTAGTTTGAAAAAGAGCCTTCGAAGGTGAGATTATCTTCGGAAATCCATTCCATAGAACAAGCTTTTCTTTTTGGTGTATTGTATCTAGTTTATATCGAAGCCGATTATTTATTGAATAAAATAAATTAGGTTGGATCTACCATATGTGCTGTTGTTGACACCCAAATGTTTTAAAAGCATTCAATAAATTCAACGAAGCGTTTCTCCTGAAGGTCTTACCGAGTACGGGTTCTTATTTGGTAGTATCGGGATATGCCGATTAAGTCAGTGATACTCAAACAAAACATGAGAACTATAGACAAAGATGAGATATCTGTACAAACAATCAAGAGTGAATAAAAACTATCCAATGTTTTCTGTCGAGAATATACTCCATATCGAGTGTATTTCAATTGAATGCATTGTACATTAAGCAGAACGAAAACAAGACTAGACACCAATGATCTTCGAGGGGAGCTTGATTTTCAATTGAGTCTCACATAAAAGAGCCTTCTCCGGGCCTTTCGTGTACATATACTTGAGATGAACTGACAAAGAACCGTAAGTCCCTGAAAGTGCCGCTATTGTCGTCTGTAGTCCAGCATCGAGTGGTTACTATTGTCAAAGGCACAACGAACAGGCACTCTTAGCCCTGGTACTGACCTGCGCAATTCAATATCGTCAGATAAGCTAATACGGTACAGAAACGAACAACAATCAGCAGGCGTCATCTCATTGCAGACTCTGCTTGCCAGTCACAGAAGCCAGTCAAGGACAGAAGCGCATCAGCTTAAGTAGATCAATAAGCACGAAACTAGACAGTTCACATTTATGTTAGTGACCGGATTTGCGTGGACAGATTCGCTCTTATATGTGAACTTAGTGTGAATTGGTTCGTCCATCCTAGAGACTGTGAGTTCAAACATGCAGATGATTTCATATCTACTTTTTACACCTCCTGCAATTTTCAACATCACGAGATTTGAGTGCGACTAAGATTTATGCAACAATTGACTTAGAGCTTCGACCTCGGCTAATGTCACCCTGTAGCGTTTCTGGAAACTGAGTGCTCGTGGTTCTTTCGTAGATGTATAGATACATTGTTGAAAGGGGACGACGAGGTGTCAGAAATAATTTACTGCTGCGGCTGGCCGGCTAGTTAGCTGACACCTACAAAAGATGTCAAACGTAGTCCACAAAATAATTGTTTTTTTTTACGAGAAAAGGCGATAATGCAAAACAAGTTAGAGAATAGCTATAACTAGGATTTTGAGCGTCCCGGAGCATCCAATTACTTGGGAGACTAGAACGAGACATAGCCATATGCGCTGGTCGTTTCGTACCTACTATTCATTGGGAGTTACTTACTAATCCGCTAATTCTACCAGCTGTTATATAATATGATGGAAGTGTAGCACTATTGGCCAATACACGGCATCATCTCTTACTCTCTCTATTTTCTGTATTTATCTGCAAATGTCTGTCTGTGTGTGAGTGTCTATTTTTAAATGTGTCCATCGGCATAATGGTCTCTATATTAGATGGGGAGTCTAACGAATGGGTCAAGCGGAACAACAACAGCATTAGAAGCGGAAAAGTTGTAAATCACAGCCATGCCAGGAGAAGCTGTTCTACGATGCCACACCATTCCATAGATATGAGCATAGCAAGCTAAAGTAGCAGTCGTCGCCTGCTGACAACAATTCGGACAAGTGTTGTCGTCGCTGTTTAAATACCCCAACCCACCAAAAGACGAATGCAAGAATAAATGGGCATATGGTCACACACACATTCACACAGCCATATCCTATACGCACACAGATTAACTGGGAGACGCGGACACATGCATACATATAAATGCTGATAAACGCAGTGTCCGACCTCGAGCGGACGCTTCAGATGGACAGACAGACAAACGAATTGAGGAAGGTTCCGTTCGTCTCGTTACAGTTGGCTCTCGCCCTTCATACTATTTGCTACTTAACTGTTAGCAAGGATTCAACTTTATATATATATATATGTAGGGGCTAGTACTAGTCTAAGGAGTACTGCAACTATGGGCGGACAACTACAACAGAGCGTTGTAACAGTTACAGACAGAGGTGGTAGTTGTGAACTTCGAACGAGGAGACGGGCGGTTTGTTTCTACCAGCAGAGCGCAGGCACTGCACAGTGCTGTATAGTCAAGCGTAACGTCGGAGAAGGATGACTTCGAAGTTTGAGACAGTTAAGCAACGACCCACACTGAGCTGCCAGACGACAACATCAGCAACAGCAGCCGTAGAAGCCGCCCCAGGAGTGGAACCAGAAGCCGGGGTGGGTTCGGCGGTGCCGCAGAAGTCGCCCGCTCTTCAAAGGCGCTGACAACGGAAAAACACATACACCTTTTGCGGGCATCCGCATAGACAGAGAACCAGATAGAATTAGACAGAGAGAGAGATAGAGGGAGGAGGATAGGAACTGACCGACACATGAAAGTGCCTCGTAATGAGACGCCATTACAGTTTTGTTAACGGCGCCATATTTTACGATAACTCCTCTGCCGTCTCCAATGCGCTCCAAAGCTAACTCACGTCACAACTGTAGCATGAGCAATGTGAGCTCTTCTTCCGAGGGTGAGCAGGTCTGAATCGTCTGAATAATGGTCCTGAATGAACGCGCAGCTCGGAAGAAGTTCTATTCTTCTGCGATAAATCCACATTGTAGGCCGCCAACAGACGAGTGGCTTACATTAATCACACGCGTACTAGGCATATGATGACGGGTGATCCCCGTCAACTCATGAACCCAACTTTAGCAGCAGGCAACAACGAAACATCGCAATTCAGATTATGACAGAGCTGGTCGTGGTTGTGGTGGCGGTGGTTATTATAACACTTTACTGCTTCTCCTTCAACACATCAATGTTTTCTTTTGTCGTTTTTCCAAAAAAATATATATAAGATGAAAAAAGTAAGTGAGAGGCTTCCGCATCATCGTGAACCAGTGAGTTAGTAGACAAATCACATATGCGGAAGGTACAATGTAAAATATACAACAATGTGGTGAATAAAATGAATCGACGAGAGGAACAATTAATAGCGGTCAACTCTTTATATATTTGTCCGATTAAGACGACTTGAATTGCTTCTTCACGAAACTCTGGTCGCTTTTCCGCAGCATCGGCGCTTGGGGCGTAGTTCAGCACTACCTGTAGGAAGGATACTTAGCACCAAGGTGGATATTTTGTAGAGAATCCCATTGGCCTGTGCTTCGCCTACTTCAGATGTTCTTGAAGAGAAAGCTACGCCGTATGCTGATTTTCGAGTGCAGCAAGTATCTAGCGATTCCGGAGGAACGACTGTTACACGAGGCCTGAAAGCTACTCTAACTCTGGTTGCGATGCGGCGCAACTAAAGGTTTCCCTGTAGTTGCATGAACACTACTCCAGCACTTCCACGTCACTCTGGCTGGTCAAGGCACCATCTCACGTGAACGACGCCAATCATCAAAGGCGATGCCAAACGGCTGAGCTCGACCCCTTTATTCTGAAAATACGGGTGCTTCAGGAGAATAATCTCAGTCGACTGCTTTGTTCTGTAATCGCGAAGCGACCTGTTAAGTGAAATCAATGAGTGTCATACGTTATGTGGACGATCTCATAAAATTAGTAGGAGTAGCCACCACCTCCAGATGGCCTTAGCCTCTTTAACCGACCGAAACTATGAAGTCTCGTCGGGGAGGGTCCCTCCCCCTTTATATTCATTGCGATTAGATGGCAGGGAGGTCAAGTATGTTAACTATTTTACATACATGTGTTGGAATAACTTCGACATCTACATGGCGGTCCTTTTGAGAACACATCACGGAAGGTGTTGATAGGTGTGGACGTGCCTGATCGCCAAACATCTGTACGATCTCGACCGAGTAAAGCCAATCTACCTAAAACGGGTTCTTGGACCCCATGCCTCAACGACCATAAATAGACTGGCATACGGACTCTGCGAAACGGTAATGTACGCTTAAAAAAATAAGCCGTTCATGGGTTCCAGCATGTTCTCTGTTAACCTGCCTTTTTTATCAGGACCCTGTAGATGACTGTTGTGCAAAGTGTCAACGTCTATGGGCTCGGTATCACGCTAACCACTGCCTATCGCTGAATTCTATTAACAATTTAGCACGCTCACTATTTTCATATCACTCCCAGTATGATTATTATTACATAATATTATCGAATCATGTTTTAATGTATATATATATATATATATGTGCGTGTGTGTTAATAAGAAGTCAAATTAAATTATTAACAATTTCACAAACATCGTTCTGTGTTCGTGTAGATGCCTACGATATTCGCTTTGGCATATTTGTGCATCCGTCTGTTTTGTGAGTGAGTCTGCTCCATATGCTACGGAGAACATATGGAGAAAGTCGAGTATGTATGGAAACGCCTTGCCTAGCCGGCTTATGCCTGCGCTGGCTGCTTAGCGCATGACACTGACACCAACGTCGACCAATAGCGATCGCCTCTTTGGGCCTCAATCAGCAACGGCAGTGAGTGTACAGTGCCGCCGTATGGGGACTTGGACGACGTCGAGTCACTACGCACTGTTGCTGTTTATCCTTCCGATGGTCATTGGGATGCCCTCAGGGACCAGGCTTCCACCTCGATACATTTGGCGATCAGCTCCCCTCAACAGCGTTCGACAACATAGCTCCTACTCATCGTTCTGTCCGTGCGTGTGACGGTCTGACAAGCACACCGAGTCAGGGCAGAAACGCTCTCGAACCGAAGATATCTCAGCTTCAGCTGATAGACGGTCACAGTTGCCTGCGCCGTAGCAGAACTATGGCGAGACGAGAGAGAGAGACGGGTATCATATCCTACCACTTCGTTCCCATAGCCTCTGCGTCTGTTGCGGATGTATCATGCATATGGCATAATAGGCAGCAGCAGCCGCCGTCGCCCTCTGCCGCCGCCAACGAAGCAACATCAGCAGCAGCAGCAGATGTGCACACTCGTGGTGGTGTACTGGCTGGCAGAGTGCAATGCCGTTGCTACTGCTGCTGCCTTTGGCCTCGCTTCTGCGTACGTGCTCGATAGCTCGCTCATCTAATTACGTAGAACCAAATAAGAGGGCAGCAGCGGTAGCAGAGACAGCAGCATAAGGAGAGCCGAAGAAGAAACGAAAGAAACTTTGCCCTAAACGAACGAACGAACGAAGTAAGCAACCAACCAACGAAAGCCCCAATCCCCCCCTGATTCCGATAGGGGAATCAGGAATAGCAGGAAGAGGAGATGGAGGAGGAGGAGGAGATGGAGGTGCCGGCGGTGGTGGCGGCGGCGGCGGCGGAGACCATAGTCAATACATAGTATAATACATAGCTTAGTACTGCCGACGGCTGCTTCGCTGCTCGATTGGTGCGCCGTCAGGCCGCCGTACCCGAGACGGCTTGCCCTAATGGAGTTGGAGCCAAGCTAGGCAGGCAGGCAAGCTAGCTAGCTATTATAGCTCAGTCGAATACCGAACGAATACCAACTAGGGGACGTCGATGAAGAAATAACATGCGAACCGACAAACAGACAGACGAGAAGTAACTGCTCTGATGAGAACTTCTGGATGACTCGATCGGCTAGCAGATCCGAAGTGAATCGAATCACGCTTCTCTGATAGAACCAGATCAGATCGATGATCCTTCATTTACTTCGTAGATTGCCCTTTAGTGGAAATACGCCACGCGCGTATGATTAGCACTTCGTGATATTTATATCATATGACAACATGTTACATGGTATTTAGTTTGTACGCCTTTATCATATATAACCATCATCGGATGAGAAACTGATGTGTCGATGTCATCATTGAAAATTTACACCATCACGCTAATCGCTGCACTCATATTTGGGGATGGTCCCGTTGATGGTCTTGTGGTGAACGTCTTTGATTGCTTATACAGGAGGGTTCAAATCCTGACTGACTCGGAGAATCATTCGATTTCATGACCTTGTTTTCATCATGGATTCTTACCAAGTTCGACATTGTTAAAAAATAAAACAAAGGTGACCCCGAAATGTCCTAAAATGGTTGTTTGGTAGCTATACATATATAGTTAGAGATATGTTTGTTTATAGCACGGACAGTTAAATATAACTAACTTCCATTCGGATAAAGCAGTGGATTAGAGTCTATGGCGCTTAACGGCGAATGGGTACGATGGGTACTCAATGCAAGTGTTATTGCACCAGCAATTTTTGAAATATTCAAAATCGAATATTTCGAAAAGACTCCCATGGCTCTGAAAGGATGAACCGGTGATTTGAACTTTCACAATTGCACACCACTGTTGCACTTGAGAGACCATGAGATAACACTGTAATGTTTATTTTTTTTTGCTTGTAAAAAATTTATGTTCGAATCTTTAATCTTGATTAGCCAGTCACTAGATGGAAAGTATATATATATATATGTAATAGTCATAAGTATAGTTGACGATCGGCGTTTGTTAACGCTCATGCTGCAGCCGCAAATTTTTTTTGCGAATTGGTGACGACAGGATACTTGTATATGATACGTGGTGGTGGCGGTGATAGCTATATTGGCTATGCAGAACCCGACATCATCATCACCGCAATGTCATTCCATCATGGCCAGCTTAAGTCATACTTGCAATTGTCGCTTGCTGCTTGTTATCGGCTACTTCTTCTTCGTACTGTTAGCGTGGTGTATGCTCGTAGTCGTAGTGCTTGTTGGATATAATAAAGGAATAAGCTTGCGACAGAATCAGCAGTGCGATATGTGCCCAGCGGATTAGTGAGTGACCGCGGTAGTAGCAAGCAGTGTGCGCTGGTCACAACGGCGCTGATGGCCCCCTTCTGAAGGCTACGGGACTCCGATCCAACTCTATTTCTATCTATCTCTCTTTTGGTTTCACTCTACCCACCCACCACTAACACTACTACTACTACTGCTGCTACCACCTCTCTCTCTCTCGGTTTATCTCGCATTCTCTCTCTCGGTGTCCCTGTGTGGACTACCTATCTCATCGCCTTTCTCCGTTGGCCCGCTTCTTCATGTCTGGCGCCCTATAGCCGTCTACATACGTTTTCCATACACACACACACACCTGCATACGTTCATACACATATGGGATATAAGCTATATATATATATATACAACTACAGGGTGGTTGTTGTTGTTGTTGTATACATACACAGTCGCACCGTGGCACCCACCATAAAGGAGATCGTAGCGGGGGCGGTGTTGAATGCGATTCCCTTCCTTATGCCCCCGCCAGTATAAATATATACCGCTGGCGGAATCTCGACGCCTTGATTTATATACATCGATGTATATATATATCTACGAAGGAGGAGATGAAACTGGGGTCCCTGTGGCTATTGTAGTGGGAACGAGCGACAGCCGAGAGGTGGAAAAGGTGGTTATGGATTTATTTGTTTAACATCACAGTGGTGGGTAGCAGATAGTAAGCATAGAGCATGACCTCGAACTTATTTATTTACCCGCCCAAACTGACAGTCGACTGATCAAAGTCAACAAATAGTTTTTCAAACAAAACCTGTTTTAAGTCGAAGAAAAATGTGATAAAAAATAGGAGTGATTCATACACATTGAAGCAGTTCTATGATTGATGATAGAGGTGGATAGTTACTCTAAACAAAATAATTGTATCTTCGTCTACACTACAATGATAATATTGGGACAATACAAATCTAATAAATTTGTTCTCACTCAGTAACTATTTCAAGGTACACATATTTTTTAACTGAGAAGCAAACCGACCACTAACTATTAAATGGCCCAAATTATTTTGTTCTGCCAGCTCACTGATAACATTGCTAGCTATTGCCTGCATAGGCGCTCGAACTCAACATTTCTGTACTAGATAAAATTTAACTCATTCACGGTGATCATTGACAATATGCATATACAATACACCATGGATTCCCATGTGCTACTTCCAATCAGCGTGAACAACGAACGACGCGCATATCATAATCCAGTTGGTCGAAGGACTCTGTAGACGGCTACCCCGTAATTTCGAGCCAAAATTAGCTCGCGCTTGTGTATAAACGTAAAACAATTTTGGTTCATAGGGAAGTATCGGATTTTTTACTGACTTACAAAGCTAGATGTTGCCAATATTTAACCCTGGAGTCCTATTGCAGTCAGTAATGCAATTTGGTATGTCTATAGTTTTTGAGCTCCTAATGGCTCACATTGAGCCTGGTGGTGCTCCGTTCGAGCCAGTGTTGTTGTTTTAACAAATAGGAATTGCGCCTGGCTTGAGACACACATATCTACCATATTTTTTAAAAAATAAGCAAAATATGTCTGACACTATTATTGTAAATACTATCACTTACCATATTATTATATACGTATTATGAATAACATTTTATATATATATATATATATATGTCCAGAGATTAAATAAAAATAAATTCTATGTCAAGCTTTTTCGCAGACATTTGCACACGAGATTTACGTGCCGACAGACTTTGGACAAAATAGAAACAGTATCTCGATATATAATAATAAAAATAATAGTAGTAGTAATGCAGCGCGGAGGTCGTTGTTCACTAAACAAGTCACACACATTCGTTTCCTTCTCCCGACTGATCTCTTATTTTTTCCTGAGACATGGGCGGATCTAAAACCTTGAAAATCCCTAGCCTTAAATTCCCGTGTCCACCTCGGCTCGCATCTCAATCAAAATTTATGGCCACTAAGCCTCTACGGCTTTTTCTTTTCCTTCGCTACATTCACCGGGGTAGTGGTGATGGTGATGGTGGTGGTGGTCGGTAGGGTTCGTGTCCTACACGTTGACTTCCTCTTCCTCTGAAAGTTGTGGCGCGCACATTTAAAAGCGTCATCCCCACTGGCCCACATCACCGCCAGTCAATATATGAAGGCTGTTCATATCTTCAGCATGCTAGCCCATAAGGTGTGCCTCGCCCCGATCATGCTGAATGTCTGTACGTATGTGTGTTCTCCACAGGCAATTCCCCACCGAACAAGCCCTCGTCTCGTACCCCCCCTAGCGTCCCTTCGCGAAGGGTGTGGACCAGTTCGTTATGGATGGCCTAGGAGCCGATAAGCCGCGAAGCAGCCCTCGTGCTATACCTCATATTGATATGGTTAGCGAGTGGTTGGCAACCTACGACGATGTCGCTTCTTGTTCGCTTCATATTGTGGTGGTGTTGTTGCCTATGTCGATCTATTTAAATGATGTACACCCACTCACACACACAGGCACACATCAGTCGTGGGCATGTTACACTATGTGTAGCACCGATATGGTTGATATGGTTAGATGGTCAGGTAGGTGACGACGGTAGTGGCCGCCGCCTGTACGAGGGGGTCTGCTCAAACCAATATGTGGTTGGCTAAGAGTGATCGTATTCGCACGCGTGGCCGATCTCATGGGCTCGTCGCTTGCTTCAGTGACGAAGTGATAAGCAAGTGAACATGTAACTCCTCACTCGACGCCTCAAACACTTTCTTATCCAAAATCTGTGCCACTGATGAATTTCATCACGAATATTAAAACACGCCTACTAGCCTACTGCACCGTATACTTTCTCCACTTTTTCGGCATTGCAAATTAAGGTCTAATATCCTAAGCAAACAATGCAAAACCTAGCCCTGCCTTGGACTTACATAAACCTGTGTTTTTTTTAATTACTTAAAATTCAGTTTGACTAATTGCAGATGGAATTTGTTAGGTCATACGTGCCTACAGCAGAAAACAAAATATATTCTATTAAATTAAAAAAAAGTGACCTCTGTAGCGCTGATCCCTCTTCAGGGCTTGCGGAAGTAATCAGTAACACACTCACTATACCCACAGTTATGCCTATCTAAAGGTTTTCGGGCTGACTCTCAGCCAACATTTAACGTCTACGGTATAACTGCTTTTAGCTTTGCTTCGTAAGACCGACCCCCTTTAAATGCAAATGTGCAACGGTGGGGATCGAACCCGCGCACCTACATCCATCTCCTCCGAGGCGCACACGAATGCACCACGCCATCGGACTCGACGCTATGCCTATCTGTAAAGTTCGTCCCTGTATAGTGTTCGGCAAGGAAACGACACACGTTTGGCGGGCAAGTATTACATTTTTCTACCTCGAAAAATAAAGAAAAAGAAACTCGTCCAGGTTAGAGGTAACTAAGTGCCTGCCTCCTAAAGTGGGAAGTTTTCCCTAGCAAACAACTGGGATTTGGCCAGTCTCTCCGTAAATGGACTTCTTCTGGCGCCAGTCAGCTGCCTCTAAAAAAGTTTCCTATGGATCCGTTACGGCTGCTAAACGACCAACGACACCATCGTTCGATATCCGGTGGTAAAGTCATTATTATTTAGGCATCACAATGATGATTATCGCTGTCACCTTCCTCGCTATCATATATCCCCCACCCCCACAGAGGATAAAGCGGGTGCTATGATAGAGCTTAATGGCAGCCGCACGCCCCTGACGATCACGGGATCTCGGGACGAACTGGGCCGGAGGCGGAGGCGGTGGGAGATGTCGAGGAGGTATACTTACTAGAGCAAAACGAGCGAATCCTGCATTAGAAAAAAATGGTAACAGGCCTGTTAAGTCGTCCTTCGATTAGTGTCAAGGTGGAAATTTACATTTTGCAAAAAAAATGGCTATTTCACCGCTGGGGTGTTAAACTTGGAGGCGGATTAGATCAAGGCGCCGCTATCGACTTCGCCATCGGCTAAGCGCTACACGAGGCTTACCTATTCCATGCCAAGACTACAACAAGGCGGTATGTTAAGCAGTTTTTGAATACGAATGCTAATCTTGTCAGTTATGTATTATCTATAACATTATGATATGCATAGAAGTTTCTCTCAAGTTTGACGTTGATTTCATGAAAATTGCGTTCATGCCTCATCTATCCGTTTAAAGGTGGCGGTGTAAATGGCGGACTGGTTGAATAAATGCGATAGCTCTTATTCTAAACAATTTCTGGCTAAAAGATGCACTCAGTAAATAAAATAATTATTAACCACCAAGGAAAAGAATTGATATTTGTTTACCTACTTCCTCATATTTTGGATTAAAGTGCCTGATCTGTGTATAATTAGTTAAGAATATTATGATTGTTAACTCGTTAGTCTATTACTATCATATTGCTTAGTCAGCATGTTTAAATCCTATGGATAAATCAGATACCGATAAATTGGTTATAGAACACGAATCTAGACAAGAACGTCTACTAGACATTGGATATTACGAAGTACCTTATTATAATAACATCCGAATCCGTTATGGCATGGCCTGGCATTGGCTGATGGAACATTTTTGATAACCTAACGACGTGCCACATGATAATAACAGTAACTCACGAGAATTGCTTTTGTTCAAGCAGTTGTCTAAATGTCAATTCTTTTTCACAGAACTTCGGATGGTTTGATGCTTAATGTAATTTACTAAAATGGTGGCACCCATTTGACGATCAGTCATCTTGGCTTGATTTTCATTGGAAAAGCGAGCATATACCCGCAGAAGGTACACCCAGCAGGAGCACTCCAACGGCGATGACTGATTAGAAGGGACAGGGACCTCTTTAAAAAGGTAGAATCTTTTTCTAACCACCATCGATCCCGAATTGGTGTTGAAATGTGTCAAGTGGGACCGTTCGAGTCAATTCAACATTACCTCGATATAAGATAGATTAAGTACATTGAACTCTACGGCAATTTCATATCACGTGGACTGATACGTTGCTTCATAGATACTTCCAGCGAATACGTCCCATTCAGCACAGCGGCCTTAAATCGAAACAGAAATATTTTCGGCCATTTTCAATTCGCTGAAGACACGACATTGTTCTTCCCGCGTCGGTTTTTTGGGCATCTCCCAATGAAGCGGTCGACTTCATCAGACACGAAATCGCTATGATTTTGGGAAGTTGGTTTGCAGAAGTAAATTGTGCCTTTTTTCAAGGAAGGCAAAGTAAACTCAATTGTGGAGCGTGTTCTCATCGTATGTAGATGTTGTATTCGTGTCTCTCTTTTCCTCATTTTCGAGAAAAGATTGAGGCCAGGGATCTTGTTCCTTCAATAGTTCATCGCGGCAGTGGTCGCGATTGGCAGTGCCCCGACATTGTCATCCGGTCGTTGATTGCACAAAGCGGCGTCTGGTGACAAACTCCTTTGTGCAATTACCGCTTTTCTTCAATGCAGCCGCTTGGAACAGCCGAATCGGGGCTTTTCTTATTTGCTTTTAGCGACAAGTCGTATTTTTTAGTGTCGAATGTTGTCCACCGAGGGAACACTTGTGTATATAGATTTCATCTATAAAGGAAACTAATTTACCAATATTCAAACTCAGACGAGTTTTCACGTATGCAAAGATTAGAAAGGAAGGCGTAAGTGTTATCTTTGTAGTGTAATTCTCTCGGTACAATCACTTACAATGGAGAAGACAGTGAAGCTTTAAGCAAATGCGCATATCTTTAGGAAAGTGTAAAGTATATTGTCTTTATTATTTCACATAAGGCTAGACGTGCCGATCGAAAAAAGATTGATGTAATAGGTGAAATCCTCGCTCCTAAATATGTACCTGAACTAAGGTCACTGTCGGGAATGATTAACCATTACGCAGAGTTCGTACTCAAAATGTAAAAGACCAGACACCCATTAAATTGGCTGTTAAAGAAAGGAGAACATTTTGACTTGAATGAACAGTGTCATAATTGTTTAGATAAAGTTAAAAGTCTCATATGTCGAATTTGCTATTAATACACTTCAATTCGATCTTTCTACCTTAGTCACGCCTAAGAGCAGCCAATATGGAATAAGGTGGTATGATCTATGCCAAGTCAGTCCTCGAGCCGCGAAAGTAATTTCATATGCTAATAGAGCTTTGACGAAATCTGAAAGCAGCTATGTACAGATCGAAAAGGAAGCTTGAAGACGATTCTTGCTTCTACCGTTACAAACATGCAATTCAATTTACTTTATCAAAAGATTGCAGTCGCTAATAAAGCTATTTAGTAACATTGAAGGCGTTCGCCCCATATATCGCCGCTCACGCACGACGGTGTACGACGCCTACCGCAAGAAAATCTCCGTAGTAATTAATTAAATGCTTGTTCGCATATCTTGTGAAAGTAATTACTGACTTCCACGATAAGAGCTAGCTCCGTGTTGGCAGCGCTTTACTCAGTCCTCCATGCAATTTGATTTCTATTATATAATAATCTGTCTACGTGTATGTTCTGAGCAGATCTTTCGTTTTTTTTTTCGGAAACCTCAGGATGCTGTATCCTTCCTTTGATCATAGTTGAAAGGGGTGAGCATTTTTAACAGCCTTTTCTCTCTCTCTCTCTTTTTCTTACTGACCCCAAGGCGTGGCACCGACATCAAAAGAAAGCTCGCTATTACAAGGAAGCGATAATCGCTCACTCTATTTCGAAGTGCATCTACCGTTATCATTCAATCACCTCCATCCTATCGTCGCTCTGTCGCCGTCGGCCACTTTCTCTCCCTGTCGTTAGCTGACCGACTGAGCAGTGCTACACAAGTGAGCACCCGATCACCCATCGTTGTGTCTACTAGAGAGTTTCTCCGTGTATGCTGTGTGTGTGTGTATGTGTAAGTTGTTAAGTGACTGCTGCCTCCCCATATGCACTGCTTTGCACTCTGTTAGTTAAGCGATAAGCTTCATTCATATTCGCCTCTCGGCCGAGAACAAGCATCGCGCTGTTGAGAAAGAAGCACATCACATTAACATGTGTGATGTTCTACCTGGCGCAATCTCTCCCCCAATCTTCCTCCGAACCTGTGTCATTTACATGTTGATCTTGCAGTAGAATCGAAATGAGCAGCGAAGGCGACCTGTTAACCAGTCCTACTGGCTGGACCCCCCTCCACCCCCCCCACTGCCTCGCGTACCCAACGGCTTCCCGTCCGACCTGTGGCGAATCGCTTCAGCTAAACCAGCAAGAGCACAGGCTGTCGTATAGGCAGGTTGCATTCGTGACAGGTTCAGTAGTGTCGTGAAAACAAACAGGAGGACGCCTTGATGCTGGCTCTATTCCGATACAGGGTCTGGTGTTGAAACCTCAGCTGGGATTTGGCTAATGCACTTTGGCTTTTGGTGAGGACCAGCTACCCGTAGAAGTGGACGTCGAAATTAACGAATGCAGTTTGTTATCTCATCGTCGTCGTCGTTGTTGTCGTGATGATTTCGTGTTAGCCTACCAGCATTATATTATTCATACCAAGACTCATTAATATGTCTCCTAATTGTTCAAACCACTGCCTCGGACGAGGTTGACCCTTGATGTCCACGAAGCATACATACATGAGACTCAATTCGGTCCGTGTACCCGTATACAATTTAGGGGTCGGAGCTGCCTAATTTAGAACGCGAACATATTGGTTACCATAGTAATGACTGTATGTTATTCAATGCGCAATGTAGTACAAATACTAATGTACTATAGCATTCAATTCGTAAAATTTAACATGAACTCCAACAATGTTTCTGAGAGAGAATATTAAAGAAAGGTTTTTGCCGTATGTTACGTTGAAAGAGCAATATAGTTATGGATCTTACCTTTCTGGTAATTTACTATAACTTCTACGAAGGATTCAGTTGAATGTATACAAACGTTTTTTTTTTCGTAAACAAGCTTTGGTACATAAATGTCCTACAAGTATCCAGGTATTTCATTGCAAAACATCGTCGGAAGCTGGTGATAATCGTCCTGACAGAATTCACATATCATGGCACAACATTTGCTCGGGAAGCAACGCGCTCTTCAAGAAAAGCATTCGTTTTATATAGTGGGCAGCCAGTCAGAGGGCAATCGAAGAGGATATATTTTATAAGGGACTGTGTTTATAAGGGATTTTCGCGAACGGGGAAGTTGATCTTGCCTTAAAAGTGTATCAATCCTTATCATCATCTATCCACACCTTCCCTCCGCTAGCAGCGACTATGCGCGCACGCTGAAATGTGTTCGCTTGCTTCCGATATCCCATCAGCAGCGGTGGGATCGTCCAGAGAATGCTGACGATGATAGTAATACTAATAATAATATGCTGCCGCTGCCGTGTCTGCCGCCGCGGGTGGTGGGCTCAAGTCCAAGGCCAATTTGCATACAAAATCCTTAAATGAGCCTGCCCTGTTCTCGAGCTTGTGTCTTATACCATGCAGAAGCAATCCCTACGCTTTCTGCGATCGGACACCCGAATGTAACCGGGGAGCAAAAAACGAGGAGGGAGTGTTGAGACACAACAAAATGAAGTGTGTCAGACAGGGCGGGCTTTTCTTTCTTTCTTCCTTTCTTTGTTTCAGGTTTTTTTTTTTGAGGTGGTGAGCAACGAAGACTGAGCAGGGTATCAGGTGGACCTGGCAAGGGCAAAAGAGAGATCGAAGCAGAGAGTAGACACAGATCTATTCTTCAGTAGAAGAACGGCGAGAATACGATGAGGAGAGGAAGACCCGGCCAAGCAGCCAAACAGTGTAATGCAAAAAGCAGCGATATGGTGAAAAACAGGGCGATAAGATAAGATAGACCTCTTGAAAAAAGCTTCCACTGTCTCTCGTCGTTTCTGACATTATGATGTCTATTCGTATATTGTGGCCTATTATTGAAGTATTACTATTGCAGTTGATGAATAAGAAGAGCATGCGGATAATAGCAGTGAAAGTTGCTGTATCGAAACGAGAACACTGATCAATGCAATTGGCATTTAGAAGACCGTGTGAAAACAGTTATTTCGCGGACTTTATGTGTCCCTACAGTGAGTAAACAAAACATACTGTTGATCTGTCGGTACTACACAAATGTAGATAAACCTCGCGGAATAAAGGAGCGTGAATCAATTATTGTACGTGGATACATATCAGTCATATGGTGGGTATCACTGCGCATAGATGGAAGCGAGTTATACCTACCTCCCAATGGACAATAGTTTGGCAGATACATAACGTTGCGACCATCACTATGCCGCCTATGGAAGCAGAAGTATTCAATCATAAAATAGGATTAAGATCTTATCAATAGCGGATGCATTACGAGAGCACACAAAGTAGACATCTGCAAAATATGCTTGCGATGATCCCACTGCGATTGGTATACAGTTGGCTCAGAAGGAGTTGTCTCGTCTCCGTTCATTTGACGATGTCATTTGATTGCGTGGAAAAGTCGATCTTTCCACTCGATCCAGTATCGTATGGCATTCTCTGTATATCGGCGTGTGAAAGGTTGAATGAAAATATATTACACATTCGCATTCAATAAGGAACAGGTAAAACGCATCGCTATTTCAATTAACGGTTTGCCTGAAGAAAAAAGTTGAGTTTTCCTTTCTGCGTTAGAAGTGATCTTGCTATGATCTATGGTCAGCGTAAACAGGTGCTGGCGATAATGCTCTGGCAATTGCTTTACATTGCAGGGATCTGGTGTGATTAGTAACGAAAACAAGTCAACACACGTGGTATTACCGGCAATCGAATGTTGCACACATCCGACAATACATACGAAAAGAACAGATAAGACTTACTTTCACGAAATATAAAAAGCCAACCGTCATTCAGTGTCTCGTCATGGTGCGGCAGCGCTGTGCCATACGTGTATCTGATTATATTATAGCCAGGATACAGTTAATTACTAGGTAGGTATTATTATAAAGCTCTGTATTATTACATTCTATTTTTAATACAAATTCTCTATTATTAAGGGACGATTACGGGTCAATTTATCCACAGACGGGGGACTGAATAAGAAAACAGATTATTTATATGTTCAACATTTGGTAGACTCTGCTATCTAATGCTGATCCAGAGATCACTTTCTCGAATATCAAATACAAATTGTCCCAAACTCGGACAGCACAATTTACTGTTCAGTTTAACATCAGTAATGTATTATGAAGCTCCGTTATTACTGAAATAAAGACAGTTCATATATTTGTTCTCATTATTATTATTATGGTGCACTGTATGTGCATAGCGACAAAACATGAAAGCGTTTTCAACCACTTAAAATCAGCGGTCTACGATGAAGTACCATCCAGTAGATGTTTCTATTTGGTCATTCCGATCGATTGAAAAACAACGCGGTATCACCACCTGCTGTAGTCCGTGTTTATAATAGATAAGTTCGACAGAGCTTTCGGTGGATTGGCTAAGCAAATGTTATCAGTCGTCCGCAGGGGTGTACCGGATGTTTTATTCGTTTTCTATAACTCTTATTATGACCCCTCAGAGGCCAATTTTGGTTTTATTCCAAGTTATTGAAATTCATGTCTCTCTGCTGCCCTTCTTGGTGGACTAAGTCTGATTCTCTCTCTCTCGCTCTCTCTCTTTCTCTCTCTTTCTCTGTGTATACGAGCGAATATAGAAAGAAGTGCATTACTTCAAGTTCAAGCACAGAGCATGTCTGTCTGCCCGCTTCGAGCAGACAGAAGTAAAAAAAAAATGTTCTCTCCCTCTCTCTCTCTGCTTCTTCTCATTCGTCCATTCAGTGGCCACGATTCGACTCCATCGGTATTTGGATTACGTCAACTTTAGTCATCATTTCAGAGATCCTAGAAGAAGGACAACGCTTATGTTGGGGGTATGTTTCATAGAACTCAAAATCGACACTGATGACGTAGATTTGCTCGAACCTCGGTTCCTGACTCTGAGCAGCAGGCTCGTGTGGAATGGTAAAGTATCTAGGACTCGCTGGGTCTCTTTAGCCCTGACCGCCTAGTGTCAGTGTCCTCAACGGGTCGAACTACCACGGCCACCACTAGGCTTTGCGAAGTCTTCTTCCAATGCCTCTCTCTTCGTTACACCACGACCACTACTACCTACGCCACCGACCCACAGCAACCTGCCTCCCCCTATAAATGCGGCTATCGAGAGGTGCTGTGCAAAATAAGTGCCTAGTGCTGAAGCCTCTGGCCCTGGCCGTGCTGCTGGTAAAGCTGGAGGTAGAGGTGCAGCTTTCTTTTCGTTTCCTCGAATCGAGTAAATCTACATAATTGGATAAACCAACCACCTTAGTCGCCGACCTGCCTCTTGCTTGGCTGCTGCTGCAGTTAGTAGTAGAGCGAAGACCCGGACGCTCCTTAGATCTATCCTAGCGGCCTGGCAGGCTCCTTCCTGCTTCTGGTGGTGGTGACGGTGGTGAAGACCGCCGTGGTGGTCCATTCGTTCTTTAGTTCCCTCTTCCTTGCGTGAGCCTTTGGTTGAGTGAGTGAAGGCTAGCGGACAGCGACTAAGCAAAGTGAATGAGGGAGAGACCTACTTCGCGTACCTTTCGCCTATTCGGTGTGCACCTACACATTCGTATGTAGTCAGTAGTTGACAGCACAGTGTCTATGCCCACAGTTCACGGCTATCAGCATACAGTCACCAAGCAACTAACTAACTAACGACGCCTAATCTCAATTTTTTCCCCCTCTAAACGTTAAGTCTACTACGAAGTTATTGAAACTCGTGTAGATATATATATATATATATATATATATATATATATATATATATATATATATAATAGATCCATCCGCGAGACGTAGAGTAACGTATTTGTGTATAACAATTCACTGAAAAGTGGCGCCATACGTCATGAGTAAAAAAAATCCAATGAGCCCTAATTTTTCATTTTTGATTAGATAATTTGTTCGTCCATGATGCTCCACGTTGGTCAAGCAGTGGTGGGAATAAATAGTGCTCAATTTGAGATAGGGACGAAAATAAATAGCTTCAGTTCGGCTACTCGAAGGGCAGCAGTCGTTCCCTTCGAGGGCAGAAACGATTTCATTGGCGCCTGATGAACGCCAATTGTGACTGGATTGGCAGTCCGCCTCAACCGGGACAGACCCTGAAGATGTCGACATGAAGTGGCTGGCCTATGGACACCCACCGAGAAGAAAGGAATAGCATAATACTGGTGCCACCCGATACAAAGGCAGTAACTGTAGAAGTGGTAACTGCTATAGCACTTACCCTGCCTGCTCCCAATTGCTAAAATGAGAGCGCTATGGGGATGCCAATTTGAGTTTAGCCACATTTTCACCTTGGCTGACCCCGTCGTTCCCCTCGCCCTTCAACATGAGTGGCTTCGTTTGTCTGTTGCCTGCGGAGCTCGAAATGGCCGAGGGAGCTGTTGGTAGCTTTGTATCCCTTGACCACTTTACCTCGCTTGACCCCTCAGACAAATAGGTCTATTACTAAAGCTCGTCTTAATAATACCTGGATATGGCAGGCCTTCTTATAGGCTGTCCACAAAGGCCTCAGCAAGTTATCCGACGAATTGTCTCTGGATATAATGTTAGCCCATGTGTCTTAAACGTGCAACACTATTTTTATCTATTGGTTCAAGTTCTACAAATGCTCGTTCCATTCTCACCGGACCCACGCAAGTGCCCAACCAACATCGAGCTGGCCGCTGATATATACGATAATGGTAATAATAAGCCTGGAACTGATACGATTTTCGAAACTTCTAGGAGTGTCAAGGTTGTTTTTGTGTTTTCCGATCCTGTATAATACTGTTGCTCTGTCGCCGACTTAGCACTTCACTCAATTAGGTTGAATTTCTTAATGGAATTAAATCCGTTCGCGTGAGTCGGTCAACGTTAAACGTTACATTTGTTTATCTCTCGTGAAGTTACGATGCAGCTACAATTCACCACTTTCTCCTTAATTGGTTAATAGTTAGAATACACAGGCTGCTTTCAGTTATTAGTGAATGTTTCCTGAACGAACTAATCACACCAATGCAGTATATATCCCCATAGGGGTCTAAGTAGAGATAGATGATGTTGATAAACAACCAGTCACAAGGTTTAATAATCGTCAATTCAGCTATTGGTTTATTCAACGACCAATCACAAACATACGTGGGCAATAATATTCATGGGTCATCATCGTCTCACACTTCCCATTCAACGAGTATTATAAATAGATAGATGATATATACAACTAACAGCGTTAGGCCTTCCCCATCCGTCGAACGACGCGCCGTGCAATCTCGGGGACATTCAAATATTCGCTGTTGCTGAGATATAAATACGTATTCCAAATCAGATTCGGATGAGATAAGTTTGATCGGACGGCTGTCGGCATCGAGATGTTTCGCCTGCTTGTTTGGCCTGGATATATATATATATATATATATATATATATATATACATATATATATATATGTTAGACACTGCCCGCCTTCACGCCACAAAGAGTGGTCGATCGAAATGTTGCCGGCACCACCTGGTAGGTATTGCTGTTGGTTGGTGGTGACAAAAGTAGGTGATAGGACCGCCGCGCGATCGGGTCAGGGGTCGGAAATGGTTCGAATCAGAAAGGCGACGTCGGTCAGGATGGCAGGAACAACAGCTATTGCCCGCTGGCCCGCTTAACAGCAGCCGATCATCGGCGTTCGACGCCAGCTTCCGTGATCTTCGACTATCTTTCGCCAGACGTATTGGCACAAGCACGCCAACGTAGCTAGGAAGGAACGACGCCGTTGATTAGCTAGCTACAATACCTCACAGAAATGGTCGTTTCATCACTGCCAGTTTACGGACGATTACATAGCGAGGTAGAATGAGAAGACGAAGAAGAAGCAAGATTGCCCCAATTCGTTTCGTTGTTGGCCGTGGGATGTCGTTGACGTCGACCGGAAGGAAATAGATGATGACCGTATATATTTAGTATGCACTGATCCAAACACTCAATGCCCGAGTATACTTTTGTGTACTCGAGACAAATGAACGATTAGGTACTGATCAGGTCTGATTAATGACTGCACAATGTGCGGTCGTTATTATAATTGTAAATTTTTGCAACGTTGTTCTCAGCAATTAAGTGCAGAGGTTGCAAACAAGCTTCTTTAACAACAAACAAGCTTAATTGGAACACTCAGGCAATACCAGAAAACGCGGCTCGTTTTCATTACGTGGTTAGGTTGCACTTGAATCGTCTGAGGCTAATAGACATCCGTTTGCAAAGCGGTGGTATTGGCTTTGTCCTGTCCACTCCATAAGCTGACAAGCAGCTATGACGGGCAACGAAACCAATATTAATCAAATACTTTGGTTTTGATATGCGCCTTTTGAGTGGTGCCAAAGAAGCTCCAATATCGTTTGAGTTTCAAATGTTCTCTCACTTATGACTGCTCGTAGAGAAAGTCGCAGTTAAATTAACATCGCTTTACTTTCTTCCGCTTCTCACTTACTGAGGCGTTAAAATTTTTGTCGAATGTTTTTCTGACAAATATCAACACTTGAGAAAAGAATGAAATTGCATCCCGAAGGTTATGTGAGTGCTCTGTCAGCAGAGAGGGTGTAGTAACAGTCAGAGATGATCAATCATAGAGATAGCTGGTTGATTGTGTCTGTGAGTATTTCAAAGCTGACGTCCGAGCTCTTGTCAGAACTTCAAAGGTCAGCAACGAGTACTCTAGATAAGGGGACTTGATGGCGTTACGGAAACTCTTTATCAGTCACTAGCGTTTTTTTACGCTTCCGTGGTTCCAGGATTGATATTGCCATAATTCACATCTCAGAAAATTCATTAAGGGCTAGTTAGAAGACCTTCAGAACCTTTCTTAACGACAATCATTCTAGAGAGTACAGATCCTTTCGTCCAATACTCATTTAGCGTAGGGCCAGACGCCAGAGTTAACTATGATATATGAATATAAAACTCGGCTTAAGATCATTCATTGGAAGAGATGCGCGGTATCGACATTTCAACAATGCACAGCCTTAGTCATTTTTATCATGCGTACAATTGAAGTCCTATTTATGTTCTAAAGAAATGGCTGTTTTTGTCCGTTGTTTCTGTTCACAGAGACCGAGGTTGTTATTCCACAATGACATTTCCCTGTTTTCCTAGTTCTTTTTCATGCGAGTACGAATTTTATCGTGATACTTGGGCAGAACGGATAACCGTTTAAAGGCAAAGGATGGGAACCGCGTCGCTGGTCATGTTAAAATAGGGTCAGTCTGGACGGATAGCGATCTGTTTTAATCTTTCTAATGTTAAACGCCTAGCCCCTTTTTTGTTATCACTGCGAAACGACACTGTTAGAAAAATTACTATGGAAAACAATAAGGAAAACACTAAGGTGGCGAGAAAGCTTAAGATACATTTACGATTTTTTGCGTATTCGTGGCTCTAAGATTAAAGTCATCTGAATTCGAGATGTTGAAAGCCTTCATTTAGACAATTTCTTAAATATATGTTCTATTGTTGATATTATTCTTAAGAAATGTTCGTTAGTGGCATCATATGAGCTTTTGTCTAGAATACAGCTAGCCCCGAGATCTACAAGTGATGTAGACGATGAAAATAGATGGGCAAATTTCGTCGTTTTTCACCGCCAGTCTTCCTGTTCTGGACCAAATCACTATGCTCAGCTGTAGTCGTTTACCTAGCGTATTAGTTGTAGCCAATATGTTCCACATATCATTATTGATTCCGCGTCGCCGTTAATTCGTTGGAGGCTATCTATAAAAAAAGGTGGCTGGTAGCACACGACAGCGAGAAACTGTGTGTAGCAAAGGATGTGCACAGAGCCCTTACATAACGGCTCTGGGGAAAATGAAGAGTAGATTCTATATGATTGGACACTATATTGTTTCATACTATCTGTGTAGTGCATACATATAAGACAATCATTCTATAAAACAGATTTGCTATAATAATATCATAATCAGCGTAATTTCTTGTGGCACTCATTAATGTCATTTCGAATTATCTATATAAAGAAAAAAATCCAATAAAAGTCAATTCGATAATGGAGTATGCACCTGTCGGTAATTCGATTTGGGGCAAATGCTATGTTGAAAAATATAGTACGAACGATTTCGACGTTCAGTCTAATCAAATAGTATAAACGACTATGTACGTAAATATAATTAATTTCTATGGCATGCTCGTTTGTCATACCACGCCGTCATGTGGTGTCTACATAATTAGCGAAATTATTGATTGCTTTCGTACCATTCGGAGGCTTGGTGTATTATTATTATTATTCAGTGAGTCTTTTCTGTAACGCATATCAATAGGGCACATTGAATTGATGCTCATTTGCCTATTACACAGTCGGACTGCATTCAGTTCAATATAACCCATTTCTACAGGCTGGTATCTCACTATTTCATAGCCGAGTTGATAAGAATTGTCGACTGCTTTCTTGGTAATGGCCACTATTTATCTATCTCATATGAATTATTATTATTATTAACACCAATGAGGCCTCTTCGCAGTCGCGCAGTCACCACTTTATCACCACTTTCATTCCGTCATATTATATCGTAGTTGTGATTTCAGGCCAAGTTGTCAGAGAACTACAGATGATAGATGTTAGCCCATTGCTCGACGCCATTCTCATCAAAGGCGTCTGCCGCAGTTGGGACATCTAGCTAACGCTGTGACTCCATTGTATTTGTTTATTTCTTTTGTAGAATTCTCTACCCTGGTGACGGGTTATGGTCCTGGACATCGATGAGTCTGCACATTCGTTAGCTTCATGGGGGTCAACTTCTCCTCAAGGGGTTATCGTGATTCATATCTCACTGGCAACCAAATGGAAACCAGAGTCTGACCGAAAACAAACACACAAAATAGTTGAAATACTCGCCTCTCTATTTATCATATTATAACTCTTATCAAATTTTGGTTAAAAATGAGTTAGAAGACGAATCATCCGACTGACAAAGAAACAATTAGATCGTTTTCTTTTGGCAATTTTCTTACGCACGTTTTTAAATGAAAATATTTCTCACGCTGGATAGAATGAGTATATAATAAATACGAATAAGTAGGTAGTTAGTTCAGCGTACCAAAGTGTTGTGGCAAGGCCTGAATGTGTTACTCAGAAGTTGATTGCAGTCTCAAAGGAAATAGCTCTACGGGTCTCGATGGGTCGTATGGAGGCCGCTGTGCCAATTGGATAATAGACAAGTTCTTTCGGTACCGTATATTTCTCTCGTTTAATAATATTTCCTTATGATAACCTATTTTCGGTCTGCACAATGTGGTCCCTGTATAGTTACTGAATAGAGACTTGGACTGACCTCAAAATTTCCCCACATGCCATCATGTATATAAATATATGTATATATACGATCACATCAAATGTAAGAAAATTACTAATGATAATAGCCGATGATTTCGCCCGTCTGTGAATAATCTGGACAATAAAAATTTGCCCGTTATTTTTCGCTATTGCGCTGTGGTTTATCATGTTAAACTCAAGAGGAATAATCACCGAAACCAGCTGATCTACAGATCCGTTCGCTTTCTCTACTAGAGTCACAGTCCACATTATCGTGATAACTGTTCGTAGGCTATCACATCACATACTCTCTCTCTCTCTCTATGAACGAGGTCTTGCTGTTTCTCATTGTTTATTTTTATTGGTATTGGTGGTGTTATTGCTATGCAGAGCACATGTTCGCGTTCCAGCACAGGCGTACATGATTGCTCTGCTGTAGTTGAGCTATACAGATATATATATATAATATGCTTACTTATCCGACACTTAAACATGAAGCGGCTCATACATCTGCTGGACAAAGCACACAAACAGACTCGCCCGACTTTGGTACTCAAATAGAATACTGAGCGGTCAGATAGACACGTATTATTATAGTAGGTACTGTACCTAGCGAAACGGGGTGAGTCTGGAGAAGCGGCAATAGCATGAAACAAATAACGAATGACATCGAGTGAGACCGAAATGAAATCAAAGTCAATTAAACGGTGATAAATAAGTCATTATTATTGTAATTAGTATTACATTCCGTTCCTCGACAATCTTTAATTGCTTTAAACGAAATAAGATCAACCTGACGCTTAATTAATTCACCTTGAAGCAGATGCAACCTTTTCATGACGAAGGGAATTAAGACCGTCGCCTTTTTAACGAACCAGTCGTGGTTGACTTTAGACGAGTATGTACAGAATACTTGAAATTAAGGAAGCATTGAATGTGCACGAGACGTGGGAACAAACAGAACAGTATGGGCCGATTTTATTTGTAAAAATGTTATACCTCCCATAGAAGAGTTTTCTTTTCATATATGAAGTCGAATATTACTTTTCATTGGTTGTCAAATAAAATTCTCGACCTCGTAGAATTGTTGAAAGGTTAACCATTAAACATCCTACTATGAGCCAAGAGGTTTGAGCTCGGGAAGGGATATACGAATAACGAACTAAACAGATTTTACAGATAGCCAGGTGGATGTCTGCTGAAGTTAGCGACGTTGGTGTTGGTTTGTTGATTGGACCTGCTGCGGTGCCTTAGTGATTAACCAGAAAAATCAACAACAGAAGACTAGCTACACACCGCGACCATCAAAATGTATCTGATCGCTGTACGGAAGGACTGTTGTTGTTGTTGTTGCTGTTATGGACGTTGTTATTGCCGTTCATGTCGGTACCTGAAGATGTTATCAGGCGGATGTTCCTCACTGTTAATTAATAATCAGTACAACCACATTGTTAGCGCATTACAACCACAAGTCAGAAAGCAGCAAAGTTTTTCAGCCGAAAATTCGAACTAAACATGAACCAAGATCGCGTGATTATTTGTCGCTGCGGCTGTCTACTTCCCTTCTGTCGAAGGCCGAGGCCGCCATTATGAGACGAGCCATTGTGTTATACAAGGCCACCACTGAGATTAAATATAATAATAACTACGATGGTGTATGTAATATTAAGATACCATCTACAAATGATTTGGCCTGATCGATTGAAACTGAAGGAAAGAGAGATGAAGAGAGTAGAAGAAAGAGGCGGTGGTTGGTGATCTTCTTACAGGAACTAGTTCTACCTAAAATGTCATTGTGAGACGAAAGTCAGCATCGAAGTCTCGTCGAAGAGAACTCGACAACAAAACGGTTCAGGTTCGTTTTTGCTTATTAGCCAGTATCTGGTTTAATAATGAGGATTCGTGAGGCATATTTAGGTCGTATCAACAAGACGAAGTATTTGTACCGTAGAATAGCATTTTTTCATCCATCAAATGCATCCATATTATTCGACTACGGTGTATTATGTTTGTTCGTGTCTTAGTGCAATTGTCTGGACTCGCTGGCGAACTACGTGTGACTGAGCATTTGTTGCATATCTTTCTTTTTTTTTTTTTGCTTTATTTATTAATTTCCTTCCGTATTATAATAATAATAATAGGAATCGAGACTAATAAGAAGCACGTCATTTCACACGGAATACAAGCAAATCCCCCCTATCTGGCTCCGTGACCATATATGCCTTTAGAATATGTTCGGACAGGCAATATGTCTATTGTTGCTGTTCAGCATATCTTCAAACACATAAATGTGTAGACTTGTCCGGTTCCAGTCTGGTCTCGTCATGTGGGTTGGTGCTAGCGGGATGCTATGTACTTTAAGCGAACGGGCGGACGGACGGTTGATGTGGACGAAGCCACACAGACACGAAACCTGCCCATATCTCCCCTTCGAAACACGACGAAGGATATCTCCTAGCGCACTGGTAGGCCATATACGCCCGCTACATGCACAAGCAAGCTACACCAGACAAGAGATGACATCAAGCGCATTGCTCATTGGTATGCTACGACAGCCGCCTGCTCGCTCTGCAACTCAAAGGGACGAGAGAAAATCGCCAAGGCACCACGGACAACATGGACCCCCTTTATTCGAGCCCACCACCGTTCGCTTTCCCCTGACGAAGTGAAGCCCTGACGAGAATCGCGGGTCGCAATCGTCGCCGGAGCAGACCACGCCAGGGTCCGGGATCACTAGCGCCCTCCGATCACTAAACGGTCGCTCTTCACCTCCTTCAGCAGTAAACGCCGACGGCGACAATCGTACGCCGCCACCGCCACCGCTGCCATCATCATCTGTTCATGTTGACTGAGAAAAATCATAGTCACGCCTGTGCATAAGTCATGTAGCCAACTGTATTATTTTGGTTTAAGGATATAGGCGGATGCAAACGCCACCCTGACCCGTGCTAGCTCTGGGGATATCCTTGTGAATTTGAAAAGAGCTGTTGACGACTATAATGAATTGTTTATGAAAGGAGAGAAAACCAAACGCATTTAAATGATTGTGATATGACAACGTATTTCTGCAGATATTCAAAAGGGTGGGGGCGGTTTGTTGACCCGTTCACGAAACGAAAAATTGTTTGAGCAATTTGTGTGGGTATTTGTAGAAGAAAGTAAATGGATCCTATTGGGCATGTGGTACAGGATTACAAATCAGTTTCAGAATCATAGATCAATCACTATACTGCTGCTATATATATATATATATATATATATATATATATATATATATATATATATAATGTTTTTTTTATATATTGATTACCATCTTTTGGAGTTCTGCGAATTTAGCACAATTAATAAAATTAAGAGAAAGAGTTCAATTAGTAAATATTAATTGAACCATAATTGCATCTTCTATTACATGGTCAGTTTAACCATAATACGTGAATCTTGCTACCAATAGCACTTTTCACCTGCTGTCGACAGATAGCTGTAGGTATCTGTATTGAGGTTGTCCGACCAGACTTTACAACCAAATGGGTATTTCTCAATAGTGAGTGATTCTGTCCCATGAATATTGGATGTGTATTTGTCCATCATAATCTCCGCCGTATACAATTGCACACATCTACCTATGTCTACTACTACTACTTAGTAAACTTAGTAATAATAATAATATCACTAGGTACTCACCGTGTGGGTACCTTGTGTGAGGGGTCGTGGAGCGCATGCTGGAGGCTGCTGCTTCCTGTGCCGAAGTGGCCATAGTCCACATCGTCAGCAACCATACCTCCACCACTCCCACCGAGTTTCCTGAAAATTCGCAAACAAATGGTACTCATTAAATTAATGAGTGATCACATCAGATATAACTGGACAATCGTAGAAATCGGGCCGTGTGGCCAGTGTTTGCTTAATAGCGCTGAAGATGTTTGTAGGTGTAACCAGCCCATGTTTTTTTTGTTTCGAGTATGATAATTGTGACTATTCACATCGTTCTGTTGGAAAGCCACGCTGCATAGAGGTTACTGGTCTACCACATCGGGGACACACAATGATAAACATAAGTTCACCGTTGTAAATGTGCTCAGTTTAGAACTGCTTGGTACATTTTGATGTCAAATTGATCATGCACATGGTCTCACTGCATATACACCCAAAGATATCTTTACGCTTAAATAGGACTTAGTATCTATAAGGAGGTTCGTAAGCAGAAATAATGATAACCATTTAATCCAAGCGTAACTCACAATTTTACAGACTTGACCAACCTTCTGTCGTATGTAATTCACTCCTTCACTATAATTCACCAACAATATACAAACAATTACAACAGTTATATCCCATCATATGTACCTATCCTTCTCTCTGTGCTTATATAACTATATCTTGGTTGTGAGGGATGCTTTGATTAAATGAACGCTGAGCGGGTATAATAGATTAAATGTTAAAAGTAACAACATTTCTTCATCTCGAAAGGCCTCGTTCATAGGAGCGTATAACAACCGCTTCTTCGGTTGAGCATCTCAAGCGTATCTGTGCTACGTTGTGTGTTACGCTAGTTGTGAATATCACAAACAGAAGAAGAGAGAATAAGCACAGGTAATGAAGCATTTATTTGAGATCTCAACGAACATTGTTGAGCACTGACACCAGGATAAAGCCTTCTAAACGTATTTATACTCATCTATTTACTTGAAGGTGGCAGAGTGGATTTTTTTTTAATAAAGGTTCTTACTAATTCGACTGAGCTCTTGAAACAGCTTGTGACGATGTCTGTGGAGCACAATGATTAATTTGGATAGATCTAGTCGGTGAGCATATTTCTACTTACACCTTTTTGCATCACTCTGATGATTATTATAGGAGAGAAAAGACTTTGGTCATATAAAGCTATTGTAAGATGTTTTTTGCTATATTATCCAGATTCTATGAAACGGAAGCATGGTTTTGTATTGCTTTCGCTTAAATATTATCATCAAGCGTTTTTCATAATTGAGCGTCGTTAATATCTCATTTGTCACGAGAGAATAGCCGTCCTTAATACAATTCTACGAAAAACTCTAGGTCACCTTGTGAGTCAGAAGTCGCTACAACTTGCAAAGTTGTAACAAATCGAATTTGGAACACGATTATATTTGCAAAGAGCTGGACAAGGTTGTAGCTAGACTTCGTTATGTAAATCGAACTTGAACTTCAGTCATAAGATAACGGTAGTATCAGCAAAACGAAGTTTGGAAACGGTCACAGCAATTAAAAAAAACCCAGCGAAGTCACCATAGATGGCTATCATCCGTCGGGAAACATCCGAATCTGAACGACCTACCATAGAACACGTGGACTATGTTGGTAGAAGACGTATCAGTCGATAATTCGATTAGGCCCATTAATTAAGTTTTATTTCTTCTTTGTTACATGTGTTGTTGTGTCTTGATCCTTGAAATTCTGCTTTCAAAGAAATATTAGCCGTAGAAATTGTCGCACAGATACTAATTATTATCTACTATAATACTGTAGTAACGCTTAAAGAAGACGAATGCTGTACTCTCAATTCATTTTTTCCTCATTCTAGATATCGATCCAACATCGATCCTACACACCAGTATCAGACCTGAAGTTTGACTTTATGAACAGTTGTTAATTGTTCTGATAATTTTAAATGGCTCATGCGCCACCTACCGCACTACGGTACCCATCTAAGGACCGACGGTATAATATAATACATGTGTCGGTGTACATACAAAACAAGCTTAACAAAAAAGAGGGCGAAATAGTAGCGACTTTTATATCTTTTATTTCAATCCACCGCCGTCGTTGAAGGCGCGCGTCAATAGTTTCAACTGTTGTTGTTGTTGTTGTACCTTAGTCCAGGTGAGGTCTCCTCATGGGTGTCGTCGTCTTTAATGGAGCGGGGTCTGCCTGACGCCGCTATAATAAATGCCACATTACTTCGACTACTACTACTGCTATGTACATGTGTGGTGCAGCGTCGTGTGGTGCGGCATGGAACGATGGCGGTGTACATAATATTATGGTTATCAAGATGCCTTTCACCTATTTTGGATAAGCTCACTCGATGTGCACATTGAAAGTGTGCGGTCCTGTCCTCCAAATGCTGCAATGATGGGAATACGTTATAGCCGTAATCGGTGGTCGGTGAGTAGCTGGCAATAGCTCTGTATCTGGCCCGTACCTGGTGAGGTGCTTGATGAATTCCTTATATCAGGGCTGTTCATCTACCACATCGAAGCGAGTTTCTGCCAATCATGACCAACCACTATAATAATAATAATAATAATCATGTAATCGCTACCACCACCACCCGGGTTAGCTGGTTGCTGCCGCGGTTGCTGTCCGACTTCGAGTATCGTCTACTGTTTCTCTTACTCTAATACAGCTATTATTATTATTACTACAGCTACACTACGCCTCGAGTATTTCATTCACAACGGCTGATGGTGATGCTGCTGCTGCTGCTTCTGCCGGGCGTATTCGCTGCCGCCCAACAAAAACGAGGAAAGGAAAGTATCTATCTAAGTTAGATATTATAAAAGCGTAGGAAATACCGGCCATACTACGTTTGTTCGTACACAGGGACAGTCTCGTTAGGGTAACGCCACCCGTTCGGTTAGTACATCATGTTCTATATATATACACATATATATGTATATGTATATATATATATATATATACATATATATATCAAACGCACAGAGTGAATCGCGGCCCGAAGTAGAGGAGGCAGCAAACCTTCATTCAACCTCACATGGAAGGAACACACCGCGTACTGCTCATACGGGTAACGCTGTCATTCGCTTCTACAAATGGGGACCCGTCTGAGCGTAAGGCGCGGCCCATTCAATGATTGGGAAGCAGCAGAAACATCCCGAAGAATCTTCACATGTGTATATGTATATATATATATATATATATATATGTATATCTTGTAGCTGCTGATGATGGTGAAGCTACCGCCGAAGTGGGAGAAGCCAGTTGCGTCAGCCCGACGCTTCGTTCACCGGGTAGCGCATTCGCCGATAATTAAATCACATTTGTTTTATTATTCCTTGTCGCTGCTATTGCTGACGATGTTGTAGTTGTTCCTTCTATTCACGAAATTAAAACAAGAATCGCGTATTTTCTACTTTATATTTTGCTATAATAACAATAGCAGTAGATGGGAAATGGTTACGGGCACCACTGGGCTGGAGCGTTTGTTTACCATCAACACTGTGAAATAATGAATGAAAAATATAAAGATGGGCGATGAAAATGTTCGCCAATCAACCAATCCCGATGGCTAAACAAAATCAGGGTTAAAATGGTAGCAATATCTCTCCGTTCCCTCGAGCTGGATCATTAACAACAGCACCCAAAAGCCTATCCCCTATGGGATGAGATGACCGCTGTGGAAATCCGTTTGAAAACGACTGCGTACATAGTCAAAAACATAACGACAAAATCAATGAGAGAGAGAGAGGTGGGTTTGGCTTGCTTCAACTTGCCCTCTCTGGATTTTCTGGGTTCGTCATTTGATTTCACTATGAAATATTAATTGACTCAAGTGAAGAGAAAATAAATAGCTCTTCTTCCCAATCGATTCATCGTGTAAGAGCCAATTTATGAATGAAAATATTTGGAAGAATTCTGGCAAAGGATCTTTAATGAATTACTTGTCGACTTTTCTTTGGTCGTCGTAGAGACCGAGTGATCGCATTATATGAGATATCATATGATGTCAGATACTTTATCAGCTCAAGTGCAATATATATTTTGTATGAAATAGCTCTGATGAGGATAACCGTACATCGATCCTCGGCACTCAATAGTTTAGAGGTAAATGTGCATATGCTTGAACCAACACAAACTTTCTCGCATGGTCTACAGAATCAATTATTAGGTTGGTGCAGTTTTCTCTAGGTATGAAACATACAATGGGTGTTGGACAAGAAACACAACGTGAAACAAACGAGCAAGTTAATAAAATTAATAAATATCTAACCATGACAAAATACATCCTTTCTTTTTATCAATCACGCTACAATGTGTGATTGATAATAATAGTAATAATAACCTCATTGATAAATCATCGAGTACGAAACCACATCAACTCACATAGCTATATATTTATACACGAGTTTGCTGACACCTTGGTTCGCTTCTTGACTGAATTTTAAGATGGCTCTCATTTTGCGGCGATATTTTTAGTTTTGAACATTATCAATTCATTTGTAGTCGCCACATTACAAGAGCGCTATATCAGATAGGCGATTTGTCTCACCTACAACCTTGCGGTCACTATGTGCGGATATTTAGGACTTTATTGAACTCAGTAAATCTCAGTATATTATCCTTGATTGACGTAAACGTTTTACAAATCGCATTAGCATTCATTTAGCAGTAACTAGCAATATTCCGGCAGTGCTTGCACGAATATGAGCACAGACAGCTCTTCAAGTGTTTAGGTGCTTTCCCATTCGAACAGATCACAAAGCTGTACCCACTTACATAGCTTTAATATTTTGGCATCTTCTTCAAATGTTTATTCATAATCGAATTAAAGCATAAACTCCAGCAGTAAAGACTTGCTGCTGTTGCTGTTATTGCTTAACTGACAACATGAAACACGAGGGAAGTAGAACAAATAGATTGTTTCCTTTTTCCGCTATTAAATTCCCAATCATTTACAAGATATCAAGTCTATCTCGGCATAGTTGAAATCCTTTCCCTCTCTCTTTCTTAAATTGATTTACTGTATGTATATATTATAGATGAATATTCGGTAGTTTGGGAGACGAAGGGTGACACACTGACTGTGATTGTTGAAGATGCCGGGGGGGACAACAACAACAACAAGAACGAAGGACGGAGAACGAATGATCCGCAGCAATGGAGTTTTCACGAGACGAACTTCGGCGGTTATCGTGAGTGAGATCCCTTCACAAAATATCGTTTCACCCGTCTTTGTCACTGCCGCAGTTGTCGGTCCATGAAGGAAGATTCACCACCTTCGACATTAGTATTATTATTATCAGTGGCCGTGTTGTCTTACTGCTCCGATAACCTCTTTAATCCAGAGCTGGCAGCCACGGAGGGGCTGCAGGGCCACAAGGCCAACGAAGAAGTAAAGCCACCGACAAAATCCGTCGCAATTCAGTTGAACTGGGAGGCAATACAACTAAATGTCTATTTCAACCGACCTTTCTTCAACGACACGATGAAGTGAACCACAGCCAAATGTCGGAATTGTTCAACTATGAAAGAATGAAGAAGGAGACGACGACGACGACGACGCTGAAGGAGAAATCGAACTTCATCGAAAATCAGCGGCGGTGGTTGGTGGTGGTTATGGTAGTAGTAGGGTGATGATGATGATGATGATGATGGCTGAAACGCGATGAGTGAACTAAGCCCCCTTTGGTAAACGCAAATACCACCAATAAAGGTGACAAACAAACAAATAAGCAGACAGACAGAGAGACAAGAAATGCTACACAACACAGTTACCATCATACTGCTTGAAGTAAACGCCACCGAAGTGAACTACAACAACAACAGCAGCAGCAACAACAACAACAACTTCTAACAGACTACCGGAACGCGTTGATAACGCGAACAATATTTCAGAGTAGATCTTCGTCTTTCTTCTTTTTCTTTTATTTCTTTTACAGAACCAGCGTGATTCGAAGTAGTTCGTCTTCCACAGACCCAATCGTGTGGTGTCACCCGGACCAACGTAAAGATCATCAAAGCCAATCAGACCTAGACGACTGTGGATCGTCCCGGCGGACGACGTCGCCGTATAGTTACATGGATTCGACCACAGAGCGAAGTCACATTTCCTTGCCTTGCCTGCGTTACCAACGACAAGAACAGCAGCTGCAGCAAGGAAAAAGGCAATAGCTGTAGATAGCAATAGCTATAGTGGCATCGTTTCTAACGCCAGAGGCAGTTAGATACATTGTAGAAATTGCGGCGAAAAATTTTTGGTTTCGGATTCCTTTTTCGATTCAGTTTAATTCTTTGACGTGTGATCTTTTCTTTCTTTCTTTCTCTGATTTTCTCTCTGACTCTCTCTCTCTCTGAGTCACCTGACGAAATGTGTCTACAGGGCCTGACTCAAGTTTCTGTTACCGTTCGGACAACTAAACGTTGTCGTGGTCCCGCTCTCGTCGGCGATCCTTCGGATAAAATCGGTGGGGAGGGTTGGCCCGGGGGACGGGTGGGTAATACCTGACATGTTGCTGTCTGGCGGCATGGAGACTTCTTCTCGGCAGGAGTCTTCGTCAAGCAGCAGCAGCAGCATCTTACATTTCATTTACACGATTCTATAGATTGTCGCATTGCTTTTGCACTGTGCCACGTACTTATTTTCGCAGTGCGTTGACGTTCGTCGAAAGATTTCAGCGATTAATGGCGTGATTTAAAAAGCGACAAAAAGCGGTCGTTGCTACCGCGAACGGGCATCAAATGAACCTCGAGTCACATCTTGGCGGCGGCGGCGACAGCATCTACTCACTGAAGAAAATGTGGATCGCCGGCATATCAGTTCTTCTTAGCTTCTGTTAAGATTTTAATCACTTCCGTTTTCTATTACACTGCCCGTTATTGGGATTCGAACATTGTGAGCAAGCGGTTCAAGTGAAATCGAAGGTGAACATTTTAAAAACTGCTTTAATGATACACACAGCTACGACGGAAGAGGATGGCTGTCACTAAATCTGAAGACTAATTCTTGGATACGCGTCATTTGTCAACATCAAGCTATAAATGTTAACATTGATATTGTCTGGATGTAGACGAAAGTCAAAACGAGAATCGAATGTGAAGTTTATATCGTAACTTATAGAAAAGCCGTCGTGATAACCTAGCCACAATGTTTACTAGGATAAGCAGCAAACATTGTCCCTTTCTTCCATAATGATCCAGTAGAGATCGGTCGGTTTATTCACTTACACCTTTACTGCTGCTCTACATAGTCGGACCATCACATACACACAAGAGCAGTTCGTTCGATCTTCATTTGGTTTAATTAATAACAATGTTTCCTATTGTTGTTTATATTTCATTGTATATCATATGTGCAGTGCGGAGTTCGTGGAGTTCACCGTCCGCAAAACGATAATACACTCTTGGTCGTTTGTTTGTTAAGACGAAACGCCCTCCACTGCAATACACGGCAAGGGAGAGACGGTTGAGCAATAGTTGAAATCAGGTGCGGGCGACTTCAATGAAATCTATGTTAGGGATCTTTTTAGAATACTTGAATATTAGTAGACCAATCTGGTGATGTTCAGAATGCGCCGTTCTGTATATACTGGACGGTTTGAATATTTGTATATATATAATATATTATAATATATTATTTATATAATATATATAAATAATATTGCCAGTGAAAAAAATGACTCATTAACCCTGACAGAGATGCCTATATTTACGCAATATAGTCTAATCTCAGCATTTTACTCCAGCTGATACACTACAGCTTGTGCATATATGAAGTCTACAAAGTTCATTAAGTAAATAAAGAACATTTTTATAACAGAGCACTTAGGTAGGCTGTCGTCGCTCTTATGTCATCGAAGGAAGCCAAAACAGTCGGCGTTATTGGAGAAACCGTAGGGGAATGTTTTCATTTGTATACAACGAATCCTCTCTAAAAATACATTAGAATGGAGTGCTTGAAATAGAACACATCTGTTCTTATTGATGAAATGTGTTAACCGTACGAATGTATTATGCATTTGATTGACGTCGCTGCTAATTGTAGTAACACGTTCTTGATCATACATCTTAGAGAGAATGCTCATATCATGAGCGTAGTTTCTGTTTTTGCACCTCGTAGTTCTGCTGTATTGTGTTTCAAATGTAATTGATACATCTTATTAGCAGGTAAGGGGTGAAAGCCTCCAAGTTTTCCGCGATCTAGTCTGACATTGTTAAGCCTACTGCAGCACTGCATTTAAAATGGGATTCTGTCTGCCATTTACCGACAATCCCTACTAATAGTTCCCCAAGTCCCAATCACGACCCGACATATAACCCTATTCGGTTTGTTTTGGTTGCGCCCTTACCATTGTGCAAGAGCTAGTCATACTGTCCTCGTAAAGTTTCACTTGACTTTGTCGAAGTTAGGTCTTCCAAGGCCAATTTGGACCACCTTAGTCATCATCTCACTCGAAAGACTGCCGCCGTCGAGCCAACAAGACGAAACGGGGTCTGATTCTATCGCTCGAACGACCACAGCTGATTAATTATTGATTGAAAGAGCTGACGCCCGGGGAGCAGCCGTGAGTAGATCGAGAAGCAGGCGAAGAGCGAAAAATGAGAAATACGCATGTACCCATTCAGACAATTACCGCATCAAAGATCGATAGAAAGAAAGAAAGGAAGCAAATGGCGAGACGCAACAAGTGGACGCCACGCATATTGCCAAGCGATGAACTACGTATGGGAACCGGGCAATACATTGGGAAGGGCAGAAGGTACACTACTGCCTCGGCAGCACAAAAAGGCGATTTGGCGAGGTGGCTTCGTTGAGCCGGCAGCAGACGAGTCGAGAGAAAGGAAAGAAGAAAAAAAAAGAACGAGAAAGGCTAGAACAGCATCCGAAATCAATATCGGGTGCGCCACCGCGGATCCTCCCAGGCTATCTGCTTGTTGATTCGACAGCTACGTGTGGCAGCCACATGGGCTGTATATACATTGGGCTGGCTCGTGTGGCGACGCTGCAAGAATCATAATAATAATCAACAGAAGCAGCGGTAGTAGCAGCAGCAGCAGCTTCGTCATTACCATCATCATCATCATTCGCCACATCTAAACAAGCTACACCAATGTCGATACAACTCGGACATTACCAGTCCTGTGCAGAAGTCAAGCCCGCAGAAGGGCCCGTTAACGGCTCTTGTTGTTCTTCTTCTTCTTCTTCTATCTCTATCTCTCTCTCTCAATTCCTCCGGCTACGCTGATATGTCTGTCTGAACGAATGGCCGAACGAACGAACCGTATAGATCCTTCGTTGCCACTGAACTTTCTTCTTCGAACTACTTCGCCCTCCAAGCGACTTGATCCTGCTGGCTTCTGATCCTCGGAGTCGCTATCGCCGTCGCCACCACCGCTGGTAGCTGCTGCCGCCGCCGCCGCCTCGAAGTCGTGACCGTTACGGAGGCAGCACCAGCAGAAGCAGAAGCAGTGGTGGTGGTGGTGGTGGCGGCGGCGGCGGCTGCCGAAAAGAAATTTATAGCCACTACATCGGCTACCACAACGTAGCAGAACGTACGTACGCACGCACTAGTTACCCGGCCCCACCCAGGTCCGCGCGCCGCCATTCATTCATTCCTTCCTCCCTTCATGTGTGCCGATGATGGGGGGGGATGGACAGACCCCTGTCCATCCGATGGTGGCCAGCCAAAAAACCCATCGACGAACAAGACGAAGACCGAAGACAAAGTAAGTCGCCCGTTCACTACCCGCTCACTCATCGATCTTGTCCTCTCGAGTACCAAGATCGCGCGCTACCCGTGGAAGCACTGGCGAAACGGTACAAACAGAACGACAGACAAACAGATTCGTGGACGTCGAGTGGTGCCGGCCTACAACAGTGGTGATCGTATTCCTTCTCTAGTGCGTCACTCGTCGGGTCCACTTTTAAAGGTTTCTGTTTTCCGTATGTCCAAGTGCTTCAATGTACCCATGTATGTCAGCTAGATGTTGGTAGCTCCTGTAGCGGCAACTGTAATGCATGAATATATCGGCTGCTTGGTCCCAAGTGGCGAAGCAGCGCGTGCGGCCAGTGGACAGGTTTCGGAGATGCGAAACCGCCGTCGATGAAAACGGGCCGCCTATTTCCGCTCGCCGTGGGGGGCTGACAACTCTGTTACGTTGCAGCGGTTACCGCGGTCTCTTGTCTCTTCAACCCAAACCCACCCCTTGGCCTCCCTCTCACAATACTGACTCTAGCGACAGAAGCACCACGCAGTATGATCATGATGATGATGATAGTGACATGATTGCCAAAGAATGAAGGTCACTTTCTGGCGGGCTCTCATCGCTGAGCCTCTCTCATTGCTACCTTTACTACAGACAGCTAAACGGTGGACAAATCAAATTCAGACTCAAGCTGCGTCTGAAGAACGCTGTGATGAAAGCTTCATTCAGATAAATGGGTGAACAATGCCGCAATGAATGAACAAAAGAATGAACCTACAGATTCTAGAAGTGATGATTCTTATATACTTGTGATGACGATCACTTAAATTCATGTTAAGCTATAATAATTGATTGATTAGTGTCTATATAAAGGGAACCAAATTATTTACATATTGATTTTGAATGTGCTGCAGTATAGTATCTCTCATGGTGGTTTCCCTGTTTAGTAGTAATAATAATAATAGTGTACCTTGATAAAGACGAATTTGTATTGAATGGTATTAAATTTACTGTAATACGATATTAATTAATAATGAAACTGGAATCTAGCCATGAGTCCGTATACCCTCTAATGATTATCGGTAAAACGTACACGGCTCTACATAACTTCAACTTCACCGAGCCCATATAATTTTCATTGATCTGCTGTTGAATAGATTGGAGTTCAGAATTTCAAAATTGGGGCTGTGAACAATGAGGCGTTCAGTCGGTAGCTACTGGTGACCTCCCAAAAATAAATAGATCCCTCCTGCCACAGGTTGTTTACTAATCAAATTTTCGCACCTATCATACAAGAGCGATTAGGATTGGGTATCGCAAGTTACTCGGACTCAATAAATGACTTCTACACAGTCTCCCTACACATCGTTCTGTTCGGATCGAGTCACCTAGGTTCCCTGGATCCTTGTGATCAGTTAACATTGCCCTGTCTATGGTTAGATAGTTAGGTACGTTGAAGAACGCATGACTAGTTAAGTCCAGCATGACCGATATTATATGAGGTCGTTGAAGCCATGCTAAGAAATAGATTTCCTTGTATACGACTGCACAACTGTATACATTTTATACAAATGAAATGACTGTCTTAGTGAATAATAATAATAACTTGTTTCATAGGAGTCAACAACCGTTGCCGTTCCTCATTCTCAGTTTGTCGTTTGTTATTGCCGTTGTTGCCGTTGTCTGAATAAAACGAGGGAGGGTAAGGGGTGGGCTATTGACGTTGGCGACGTCCTCCCTCCGAAGACAACAGAAGTCTGCAGAAATCAACCCTCGCTCGCTCACTCACTACACATCATCGTTACATCTCGCCGTATAGCCGCCACCGCCGCCACCATCATCATCAGTAGACCACGTCCTTTTCTTCTTCTTCAGCTTCTGCTCCTTTGATTTTTTTGATTATTCCGGCTGCGGCCGCCATTTCTGTCAGTGCAATGTCTGTGTGCACTCGAGTTCGTTCTTTCGTTCGTTCTCAGCGCTTTCATCGTCACCGTCAACATTTGCCGCTGTCGTTCCTCATGTGGAAGCGAGACTCTTCGCGTCGCATCACAGAACAACAACAACAACAACAGCTGTTATTTCTGTTGGTGCATAGCTGCAGCAGCAGTTGTAATTTACACCTTGTCAACTTGATTCATTCATTTATTCGCATAGTTATTCATTTTACTGATTCATTGTTTTAGCTTATCCTAAGACTTATATAATTTTTATTTCTGCTTTATTCTTTATTTGTTCTTGTATTTGAGTTCTCGTTAGAACGTAGAAGCGCAGCTACTGTTGTTGGAGTTTCACGTTGGTGATTACAGCCAACAGCGGTCGTCAAGCATTTCCCGTTAAAAAATACATTGAGAGAGAGAGTGAGAGAAGTGATTTTCAAATGGACACCCCCAAATCGTACTTCTCTCACCATAGCACAGCACTGTTATGCTGACAACCCTGCATGAACTGAACCAGGTTTATGATAATTATTATTATTTTTCGAATTTCCATCGCGAGCATGCGCGGATCGTTTTGTGATTGAGAGGAGTGAAAACGCCTTGCCGCTTTTGGTCTATGTATATATAACTGAATGTTTTCTTATGAAAATGCGTATTGTCATGTTGATTCGCTCATTGTATCAATGATTCTTGGCCGAAGGTCTTTCAATACCATATATTATCACTTCATTAATCGGTACTTCTCATTGAATTTCAGTTTGGATGACCCTAATGTATTAATTAGTATCCAAGACCCTGTTTTAAATGACTTGTGAATATCTTTCACTAGTTATCGAAACGCTAAAAGCCCTTTGAATTCATATTTTTTAGTTTCTGAAGTTCTGGGTGTGTCGCTGTGATTTCCTCCATGTCCGATATTTCCTGCCACATCTAACATAATATTTCAATATTAATCAATAAGCCAAGTAGCCTATCAACCTCGACATGCTATTTCTGTCATGATTGCTATCCTGAATCACTTGAACAAACTCACCGCACAATGGAGAAATACTTTGCAAAAGTGGCACAATCTCATTATTATGAGTAGTAGTATAAATAATAATTAAACTCTATAGATATTCGATTCAGTTATCTATATAGCATATAATTATTAGAGCACTAGAGGATGCAAAGTGGATATATTATAAATAGCTACATTTATGGCTCGGCCGCCAGTTGCTGCCAACGCCTCAATTTTCGGGCGGCCAAGCAGCAGCAGCAGCAGCAGCAACAACAATAATAATAATAATGATATGTGGTAGTAGTCGTCGTAGTATGGTAGTACTATTACGTGATGAGACTGCGTGAATGAGCGAAGGAAGAAGATTCGTCGTGGCGCCGTCTCGACGGGAGTGGCGGACAATGCCCTTGTTTCTATATCCATATATAACTATCTTTGGTGTTTCTATTGTACATCCATGCGAACATTAATATTTGTTCTGCCCTATGTATAATACTGTTTTTCAGTATAGATAGAATTGGTCAGCATTTTCTTGCGGAGAGAGAGAGAGAGATTCGCCTTAAGTTACCGAAAAGTATTGCAAGTAGTAATTTCGTTGGCAACTTCCGATTAAAATAGAATGGAACACAGGGAGTAACGAGGGTATTGTGCAATGCACTTTTGTTTGGAGCTCAGTCTCCCCGTATAATGTTATACAATACAGTGTGAAAATAAATGCTTGGATTTTTCCCATATACCAAACTATTGTTCACATAAGTTTATTATAATATCCACAATGTCATGTAAGCTGTATCCACTACCAGTTGCCTAACACCTGATAGTTGGACATTGTTCTAATTAATTGGTGGCTTGTTAAACAAATCGATCCCATGAATAGCAGACCGTGTCGCATAAAAATCGGTTTCATGTATAGAAAAGCCAATTTTGTTCAAAAGGGTACCCGACTTTTTAAAATGCACTCATCCCAAACCGGAACTTGTCGCCGGCAGAATGTTTTTGAAGCGACAACGAAACAGCGCCCGTATTTCACGAAACCAAAAACCAACAGGAATGAACCGAATATTCAGGCGACAAAAATGGCAAAATGGGCATTGAAAATGCAGATTCGACAGACCACATTTTACATCTCTGCCTTACTTTGGATGATCCGAAAGATGAGCTTAACTGTAACTTAGCTCCTTTTTGAAACCACGTCAGTGTGTAAGTAGTATGATGCCATTATGAGATTGAATCGATCGAGGTCCAATAGGCTTTCATTGAAACCGTTCAAATGCCCGTTTGTCAGGAAGGACATATCGAGAAGCTAAAAATTCGCTTTAACCGATTGCGATTGAAATTCCACCATTGTAACAGAATGTGTAGTACAATGAGAGAATATTCATGTTGATCAACCACCACTCATTCATTGTCGAGCGGATGTTGTACTCGTCCTTCTTCGTCAACCTCATTGGGTGCATTTGTATAATATGGATCTCAATTATAAATATTAGTTCATGCAATGGGGTATATCGAATAAATCACGTATGGGGGAAGACGGTTGATACCAAACAAATATATAAATCTAACCGCTTCTTCTTAACCACGTTTTGGCTACCACCGATTTTCTGGTGTGTTTCTATCGACACGAAACAGGCTCAGTTGTAATGAGTCTTATTCAGAAACCGAAAAACGCCTGTACTATGACAATTGGTACATTGCTGACATCAGCAGCATTTCTCTGTATCTCTGTTGTTCACTCTTCGTCATCTCCCGCCGCTCGATTCACCGGTGATCATTTCCATTTTGTGTTTGTTGCCTGTTGAGATGAGGCAAACGGAACCTCAGTCCGAAGACACCGAAACAGATCCGAGGCAGACCCCCAAAAGCCCATGTCGTCCTGACTATGATTTCGTTTCACAGTGACTGAAACCGCCACTAAAACAGCGGTGATAGCGGCGGGTCTGCTGAGACGAGAGCTATGGCCCAGCTAAATGCTGGCAATAAATAAAATGACGGCCATGGGCCGGCGACGTCGGTTTTCTTTCTTCTAAATCTATCTAAGATGACAGAGAGATCTGTAAAATATTTCAACGTGTTGACTGTAACCAACGCCTTGTCTCTGCTTCTCAAGCTATTTTAGATGATGCACACACACACATACTATCTTAGAGGATCCTAGAACTATCTTTGGTTTACGTATCCCATGGATACCTCGATGTTCGTGGCCCACCTGATTACTGGCTTAAAGCAACGTTTGTGAAGGTGACCTGCTGAAAGATGGATCACTCGATAGTAAGGATACAAAAATGTAGTTATTATTGTGATTTTACTTTCACCGTTACTACACCTGATTACTGCTTTTGTAGTATACACCTAGTTCGTTAGTATTAGTGCAACGTAGAAGTCGGTCTTTCATTCATAATAATGATGCAGATACTTGTAGATACAAACATAGATCAACAACATTTGTCGAAAGACCAAGACGAGCTCAAATACTTTCCAGTGAACGCGAGCATACAGCGGTAAACATGAAATACGTAAGTGATTAAAGATAAAAAAAAGAATCAAGTATCCAGATCGAAAGTGTATCCTTTCGTAGTGAGAATCGCATTGTCACTTCACTATTTGACACAACAGAGCGACATGACCTGAATACATTTGACTCAGTTTGTTTGTCACCTTCAAACAGGCCATTGAAGTGAATGGGCCTCATATTCACTTCGTTGTTGGGGCTCGGGTGTTCCTCAGTTTATCCTGTCGTTCTTCATTTCTCTCTTTAATTCATTCTTTATGCTGTTGGCGTCGCGGTTGTTTTAGAAAAATAGGGACCCTAAAACGGCCGTCAGTGACTTAACCACTGCACAGAGCGATGATGAGATTGTTGAGGATGACGACGATGTACAAATGATGGCGCGAGCCACCGAGCGGAAACGCTGAACAACCGACGGACCGAGCGGGCAAAGATACGGAGTGCGAAGAAAGGCTTACACACATCAGATTAATAGTAACTGTAATTGGAGGCAATTAGAAATCATAATACATTATCATCATCCATCATCTGAAGGAGGATTGTAACTTGAAGCTGACTGAGGTGAGGAGGCCCAGCGGTGGTCGGTAACACGCATAAACGCCCATCCATTCATTCAGCTGCTGTGTCCGCAGCGAACAACAACAACGATAGATGAACAAGAGCATCTCATTGCTCTACAGTCTGTCATTTTTTTAAGAAAGTCGTTTTTGAGAAACAACTCATATGAGGCCGCGTTTACTTTACTAGATAGATCTCCCGTCAAGAAATCGAGCATTTAATCATAAATGACTCAACTGGATACGTTGGCCCATGGAACGAGATAGATCATATACCTACACTGATTGGCTACCATATGTATCTTCAATGGCCTTTGTTTGATGCCTTCTTAAAGCCTCTTGCAGGAATTGTAGAGTGCACGGATAAGGTACGCCGCATCCGGGGACACGACTAGAAATAATCTCAGGGCGGGATACTCATTACTGAGTGCACATAGCGGGTAATGAAGCAATTGAGCAATTTGAAATCTCTCGTACCTGTTCAAAAAAGGTGGATTTGACCACGCGATAAATAATATAATAGGGCAGCTGTTATGCTGTAGTCTGTACTTCTCTTTGGTTGAAGGGTAAGCCATGGCTTTAATCTTTGTAGTTGTGTACTATGGTTTCAATAACATGAGCTCTATGGATTCCAACTATGTTGAGTTTTTATTTACGAATCAATTCCGCAGTATACCAACTGTTTATATTTAGGTTTATTAGTGGCATTTGTCTAAGCGATCGAATATGGAGACTACATGCGATCACTTGGGCAACTGCTAATAATGAACCACGATTGTGTGTACAGTGGAAAGGAAATGACAGTATTAGAAAGGGTCTGACTTGATTGCATGTAACCATCCGGAATGTCACGAGAGACAGACGATGACTAATTGCTCAATCCGTTGAATAAAAAGGGGACCACTCACCTCGAGAGATTGCTGCTAAGCTGGGACTAACCCATTCATCTATAGTGCGTCGTCCAGATGCGCTAAGAAAGCTGCAAAAGTGAAGGAAAGTGGGTCTGCCACATGAAGAACTCAATGATGATGTCATTGGCAAAGGTTTCGCTGCAAACGTCTTATGGGCAGATGAAAAATTGATACTCTGCAATAATCGCCAAACGAAACCAAGAAATTGCCAGGAAACGACCGTGATGGGCCAAAGGACGGCGTCAAATGATATTGCAACATGACAACGCTGGAGCCCACGTCACTTTCGCTACCCGGCGTAATATAATCGATCTTGGCTGAGTACTGCACCTAACGTAAAGAACGAAGCTATTGCTCCATCAGATTACCATACATTGCCGCCCAACCTAATCATTATATGTGTTGATGCAACAGAGACCCTAGAATGACCGACAAATATCTAAGCCTCCCGGTAGAGCGCTGAGCAGAAATGACGCTGCATTTACGTAGCCAGTAGTTTCGATGTTGAAAAAACGTGCCATCTTTGCTGACTTTAGTTGAAATCAACGATGATACATTGATGGCAGTAGCAGTTGGTTGACTTCTTTACACTCGGGTTAACCTGCTTTACGTCATAAAGCCGCCTTGAGACAAATGCTGTTTAGGGATTTAAATTCTACTTATGCTGCCGTCTTTCTCTCATTGTTATTAACATATTGATAGCGCTGTTTCTACCCACGTTTATCGCCTCCTTCCCATATTTATATATATATATATATACACAATCGAAGTGGCCCTCCTCACGATTGCTACTGGCCCGATGTATGTTTACGCTTTCGGCTGATGATAAATATTGTGCTGTGTTGTAGGCGGTAAGGCGGTCCTTTGTGTGGTAGCCGTCGCGGGCAACAACAGTGGTGTGCTGGCCCGAACACAGCAACCGCTTCGCCGCACTGTTTGTCCATTCAGCGGTGGCAGTCAGTAGCACCGTCAACTTGGTCAACACAATACGACAACCCACCGCTGTTGACTATCCTGGCGGCGGCGGCGGCGGCAGATCGTTCGTTCGCCCGTCCACCCAATGGCTCTACGTAGATAGATGAATGAATATATATATATATATAGAGCGAGAGAGAGAGGGAACGAGCGATCATTTGGCTGCAGCCGCCCAACCACTGCTTGAACTGCCCAGGCGCCGTCTCAAAAGAACGATCCAAGGGAACAACAACGACTCCGCCGCCCATCTCGGTGCTAATTCGATGATGCGATGAAGACTTTTGGTGATGGGCGGGCAATGGAAGAACCCACGCGACGACGACGACGACGGTGGGCGGATGTCTGTCTCTGAGACGAGAGACAACATAGAACAGGTCTTGAAAATTAACAACGATAAATATGTGAAGTAACCGGTCGGAATTTGTCGGGCGGCCATTCGCGTACATTTCTATTGAGAGGAAGGTGCTGTTTACAAAGCATTTACACATTTGTCATATCAATGTCAAGAGAGACTCGATAACTTTCGACATTCGACGGAAATTCTGTGAATACTCTGTTTGCTACTGTTGGGTAACAAGGGCAGGATAATGAAATTGATGCAAATTCAGAAGAAAGGTATGGCTACTAATCTAAATGTAAGCTAGAAATTACTACTTACTAATCCTGAGTGTAGGGTATTAACACTTAATTACTTAATTGAATCGAATTCTGTTCATTTTGTCTAATGTTTGGTACTCAGATTGAAATACCTGAAGCCTCTATACACAATATTCTACAACATCATCATCACTTAGTCTACAATATCACGTAGCTTGTATTATGTACCACGTTCCGGTAGTAATAATGTCCTATGGATACAGCCAACGATGAGACCCCTTCTATCCTCATAAATTGTAATTAGAACGTTTCACGCTTGCCTTGTAATTGTAAGTAACACTGTTTGCCTGGTAATCATGTTTCGAGTCACTGCTTCCATATAATGGCGACTGTGGGTGACCAAGAGATAGTCAATCTATGTCGTCACCTGCATCGGAACCATAAACTGACACACCGTGTGGTCAACCTCTAGAGGTTCTTTTTCTCAAATAGGATCTTTCTCTTTGTTTTCTATTCACAAGCAAACTATTCTGCCAAATACATTCTTAAAGAACACGCGCCATTAATATTGTCTTCATCTATTCTTTTTTAAGCTAAAATGTAGCTTCGTGTTCAGGGTGGATCTTAGCCGTCCTCATGCACCTGACAATAGTCACCATTCACCCTCATGGGGAATCTCGTTGTAAGGTTCTCAACGTCGACAATGATTTGGCTCATTTATATAATATTTAGTCAAAATTTCAAATTCTTTAATATATAATTTATTACACATTTATTAAGATGATAGTTGAGTGATGATATTTTATAAAATAATAGTTATTGTCAATTGTTTCTCTCCCTTGGATGAGTTAAAACAAATTATTCCAGCTCATTAATTGCCCCTGCATTACTACTCCCGCCCATTCCAAGAAAAAGTCCCAATCTCACTAAATTCCCCTGTTGTCAATAATACTAAAGCGTTATGTGTAATTATTATCATTATTATCCCAGGTGTTAAAAACGGTTCAGTGCACCCACACCCAGTTCCCTGGTGTCTCGCTACAAAACCACGAGACGGTTGGCGCTATTTCATTTGATTCATTCATTCGTTATTTCTTTCTCGTCGTCTCGAGCGACTCTAGCTCCTCGTCTCTGGCGTCTCTAGCTCCTCGTCTCTGGCGTATCTACAACTACTACTACTACTACTATTATTATCGTTATATGTGTACAGGTTGTCCTCTGCATGTGTGACGACACCAGTGTGATAAGAATTGCTTGGATAAATTTATAATAAAGGGGAAGGTAATTATCAGCCGCTTCTGTGAGAGAGATATAGATCTTTTCTTTTTCTACTCTGCTGCTGCTGCTGCTGCTGCTGCTGCTGCTGGACGATCTCATCTCTCAGTTCACAATTCTCAGTGCGCTTTTCTTTCTTTTTGCTTCTTTCGTTGCCGGCTCCGTAGCAACAAACAGTTTAGACCATTGGGCGTCTGCTAGGTGAAATGTGTGTTGCCTCGCCACGGTCTCCCGAATACCGAAGTCAAAAGTATGACACCAGAGCTGACCGTCCCATCTGAAGATGAAGGGATTGTCGGGGGGCACACAGCAAACACTCGCGCTCACACTTTTGTGACTGAGTGAATGGGCCAAATTTCTGCAGAAGTTAGTTCGCAACGAAATGTCGTTTCATACCTTCGCATAGGGGATAAGACACCGCACAGACACAGTCATTGCAGGCGCCAAGTCAACGCTATCGTTAGTAACCCGAGGGAGTGTGCTTCACTGCAGTTCCCTAGTGTCTTACTCTCAAAACAACAACAACAACGCCACCACCAGAGAGACTATAATTGTACTCTTGTGCCATTTCTGGTTATGAAATACCATATTATATGTTTGGAGCTGAGATGTTCATCTTAGTTTATTTAAAACATATGTTGTGCAGATAAACAAGATCACTTATTTATAATATGAATGACACCTTCAAGAAATAATCCGTTCGGAAGAATCGAGGGACATAAGCACCATTCCCTTAACAGTTACACAGGCGACAATTTGAGGCTATGTTAACTCCTCATCGAAGGGTCGTTCCATACTCGGCTATTTTACACGTTGTACTAATATCGATTTACCAATATTTGCCGTGGGTGACGGCGTTAATGAAGAATCAAACGATTGCTACCTACTGAAATGGCCGCAAACGGAAAAAGCCGAAGTAATTTACACGATTTAATCCTAATGTGACTAGACGACTATGCACCTAATAAGCACTTTTCAGAAAGCAGAGCAGACTGTCTATGGCCTAACGCAGATAGACATCTGGAGAAAAATGCAAGTTCTCGCCAATATATAGGCACTCTATTCAGGCGAGTGTACCAGGAGCATTTCGAATTCAGTGGCAGGAGCCTACTGGAGACGTAGAGAGGTTTCGGTGAAGGCCAATTAAATGGTGGCAATAAAAGTAACGATGGTTTTAGCTGTACTGATTCTGTGGTAAAGGGTTTGCGTTGTTACATTAACGACTCTGTCGCGAAGACCTCATGTCAATGGCTAAGGTGAAGAACATTTGACTAGCTAATTAACTTTTCATTTTACCAGATGCAGGTGCAGCGTTTACGAGCTCGATTCTTTTCATGAGAATATAATTCATTCTAAATGTGAATGCCATAATGCGAACAGCTTTACAGTAACCGAACGCCTGGCGTAGGAAACAATCTCCTGAGTGAGATCTCGTTGTTTTCCCGAACAGATGTTTGTTCACAATGCAATTTTGGCTTAATTAGAACACGTTGACTGTATGCCGGTATTGACTACAATGCATTCGCATTCTTCTTAATTAAACACCTTTGTTTTCCTCTGCATTTATAATGCGTTCGCCATTGTGTCGAAACTTGACCAGGGCCTAGAATTAGCCTGAGATCCTTTCCCGTTTGATAATCAACTTTTCGCTCTCCAACGTCAATATCCACTCCGAATCACTCGAGTGACATGTTTGAGGAATAGCTTGAACCCAATTCCATTTCTATTTAGAATCTATTTGGATCGCGCCTGTTTTAGAATGAAATATGTCGATACTTCTGAAATCTGTTTGGCTGTCGCTTTGAACTCGACTCACTTGTCCATATCCATACAGTGTTAACTACCACTACCATCACAAGTGCTACTACTAACATATATATATAACCATCAATTGGATTCGATAACTGACTGTTTTGTCGTTTATCTATTGTTATTTAACTTCATTTCAGTAACCTAGTATCGAAAGCTATATTTCCCACCCTGCCCATATAGAACTTGCTTCGAAGGTTTACCGAAATCAGAGTCGCCTTGATTAGCTTGAAAGCTTTCTAGAATGACGTTTTACGATACAGCACTTGCGTATTCCAGCTCATGGCTGTGCAAGAATATTGGCACGAGAAACGCAACAAGCATTGTGTTTGCCTTGATTCGTTTGAGCTTCCCAGCTCTAATAGATGTCCTTAAGATTGTCTAACGATGGCCAGCGACGTGCCAATGGTTATTCATACAAAAGTGAAATTATTTGGGTTCCATCCCGGAACTCGGTAAACAGATCTCAAAATCAAAAACTTACCTCGGCATTTTGCCAAGCACGAACGTCATTATGCTAGTAAGTAAGCCGAAATACTAATATTCGTACTTAAAAAGAACATATGACCAGTTCGTGGTCATAATAACTTATCCAAAAGCATCCGCAGTTCCAGAGCTCCAATGAGCTGAAATAGCCTGCTCTGTTCCTCCCTATGCCATAAAGCGGACAGCTTTACAGTAACCGAACGCCTGGTGTAGGAAACAATCTCCTGAGTGAGATGTCGTTGTTTTCCAGAACAGATGTTTGTTATAAGACGCCCACTTAAATCTCGAACCATGCGGAAACTTGGGCCGCATGACATCATACGCTTGAGGATAACCTGAGGTAACTCTCCGACAGCGGCATGAATATAGGCGTGCGTCTGGGACTCACGCAAGTGTCGATCCACGATTCTCACCTAAGTCTACATAGTTTTACTTGTTTTATAAATTTCCCGAAATGTTTAGCAAAAAGGGTGACATCCTACTGATCCCGTATCGGACCGAACAGGTGTGCACCGAACTTATCATACATAATGTCAGTGATTTCTCATTGCGTTAGCTATTGTATTCCCTGTGATGACTGGTGTTCCAGTATTGATGACCTTCATTGACCTATATATTAAGGGTCACACAAGTAGCACATGAGTCGATAGAGCTGAGAGACATTTCTCTATCAGATTAGGTCAATCGAGTTGAAAGCAAAGTGCGGCACACATCGCTCATTCTCAGTTCTGTTGGCGTTCATCCGAAGTCCCGCTGCAATCGACTCAGGTTACGCATTATATAATATCATCATTGTGCTGCTTTGTCGTCGGACGCGGCGATGGGTCCATCGATGCCCCCTCCGCAAAGCCCTCCATCGATTCTGCCGCCACGCCTCCATTTCCTGGAGGCTGGTAGCTACGATACCGACGACTGGACCGTTATCAGTATCGGTAGTATCAGCCGTCCATTGTTGATCCACGATGTCGGTTGGCCGTACGGTGATTCGTACGCTCCCATTGTCGTCCGTCGACGTCATACTACACCGGCAGCGTATGAGTACAACGGTCGCCTAAAGCGGCGCATCATCGCGATTTTCGGCCTACCGCATTCGCTATTGCTGTATTCGGAAACAACCTGCGTCTTCGTTGCTCCACCGCCAGTGTCGTGGGGTACATCCGTTTCCTATAATACTATAATGCTATCGTTGTGGCCTGTCCGTCTGTCTGTCTGTCTGGCAGACGACGCCGGACCGATGGACGGACGCGTACGTGCCCTTCGCGGGTCACGTCCTCCCCGATCAAAATTCCGCTCCTGATCCTGTCCGGACGAACATACATAGAGGCAGGCAGACAGACAGGCAGACGCAGGGAAGCGGGAGGGATAGATTGACGCAGCCTGCTGCGCGAATACGCATCAGTTTCCCCTTGACGCTCGTTCACTCATTCACTCACTCAGAGACATCACCACTGCAGCAGATGTTTGTTACGACGCGGACTTCGTTCGCCATCGTCGTCACAGGGTCAGTGGATGTTCAGTAACTAATGCCAGCCACTTGGATATCTATGTACCAGTTTCGCTTCTACTGCTTCTGCTGCTGCTGCTGTTGTTTCTGTTTGTGCTGATGCTGTTGTAGCTTATGGATGGATGCGAACTAAAGGGGTATCGGAGAGATCCTTCGGTGCTGCGATTAATGAACGCCCGATGTGACCTGGTGGAGGAGAATTCTCCGAGCGGATTTGATGACAGGAATGGGCATTCTGGAGCATTCTCTCCTATTGGATAGAAGGTCTATTGGATCGGAGTCGAGGAGTTGTGCCCTGCCACGTAGGCAACCAGCGGCAGCAGTGGTTCGGCACGTACGTCGCATGTATTTAGGTGTCGGCCACGGCCATGGCCGCGGCCGAGAGCGTTCACTTCACGCGTCCACGTCAGCGGCCGCGGTGGTTTCGGCAGCAAGCACGTTTCTCCCTATTGATGAGAGTGGACGGTGGATGATGATGATGATACGGCGATTGGTGCGACGAGGACGTGTGATGACGTCGTCGTTGGTAGTACGTGAGGGATGCCTTGCGTCCGTCGCCGGCACGTTTAGAGACACCAACCACCAAACGACACTTAGCCATCAGATGATGATGATGGTGGTGGTAGTCGACGACGACGACGACGACAACGAATGTTTGACGGCATGACTTCAAGGTAAATTCACCTGTGGCGTCGACGCGCAACTGCAGTAATGCATTTTTGTTTTGCTGTCACGTGCTCAGCGTACGGTCCGTTGCAGACCGCTTGTCGAGGGCAGCGGCAGTAGCGGCAGACGCTGCAGCAACAGCACTGTTTGTGGCACGGTGTCTCTTCAATGGATAGTCTATCTATCCATCGAAGAGAACTAATAGAATGTTTACTTCCTCCGTCCGAGTTCATTCATTATTTTATCCTTAATCCCGTAGAGTGTTATACTGTATATGTATAACTAGTAAAAGGAGTGAAATCTTACGAATGGCATTTTTTGTTCTACATTGCCTATGGCTCAGAGACATCCCTTTGTAGCTCGTCTGATGCGCATCTCGCCGAATGGGGGTTATCGCAACAGAGGCACTACAGTCATAGAGTATAGGAGAAAATAAATAAGGAGAATAATAATCTACAAAAGTCTACAAAAGAAGGAAAGAAAAAATAATCTACAAAAGGCTACTATCCTCAAACACGTATTATAAATATTATATTTTAATGTCAGACAAAATAATCTGCGAAGTGGATAAACTGTGTCATCAGAACAAATCGCCAGAACCGAAAGAATCAACAATATGTTTTCTTTTCGAGCCACACGAATGCTCAGAGACATGCATGCATATATAATACTATGCACTAACATTTTTTTGTAAACCAAATGTATACAGCCCCTTTGTTAATAAAGGTGTTGTTGAATTGAAATAAGAGAATAGAGAAAATAAATACAACAACTGGTAAAATCGTCTTGCACATTCCCTGGGTACAATTATTCCCAATTGTTTTATGACAAAATGGTACATAAAATGTTTTGCTAATGTTGGTTGCTTTAGTACGGTTTGGATGGTTATTGACGAAGATGGGACAATTATGATGATTTATGTGTTGGCACCATATTCAATTATACCTAAAGGGGAACGACTCGCTGTCTTCAAAGTACAATATTATACAAGGCATGAGGTAAACTGCTAGAACATATTTGTGTTGGCATCAGTTATCTGTGAGTGGTCCATAGCGATCGATTCCAATTATTCACCATTACAGGTAGCCTATCCAATCTAAACAGTAATGAATATTCGAGCAGATTTCAATTCGTAATCTCCGTCAATTTCAAATGACTCAACAACAACAACAACAACAGAAGTAGCAGTAGCAGGCACAAAATTGTGGACGATACCGCTGCCAATAATTTCAGATTTCAATCAGAACATGCAGCGACGCCATCCCCGTGTCCTTGGGCATAATGATTCGTGCTCGTGTGCAGTAGAGCTTTGACTGGCAATTGGTGAAATGCAAATAGGAGATCAATCGGAATTATGGAAAGTGAACCACATAAGCTGAAAGAGCAAACTGGAGTCTCCCATGTATCCCTACGATATACCACGTGGAGTCGCATAGAGAGAGATGGAGAGAGAGAGAGATATGGAGAGAGACTCCGTCGATTAGGCCCAACAGACATGCAAATGTTTCGGATGATTATCATCGATTGAATTCATGTGAACCTAATTTAACGATGAAGCAATAAATTCTACCTCGTGTTCACTGATCAGTAAAGCTTTCACCTACAGCTTACAAGATATTCTTGCATTTTGAATGAAACAAGACGTGAAATCAACGATTTAGGGGCAACACTTCTGTGTATGCGTATTTTCGATAGATAGTCGATCTCCCGTAACTGAACTTTCTCGCCCAATTCGATGATCGTTTGTGGACCGGTTGCAAGGATCGACCCAATCGTAGACGGATCAAACTTTAATGGGAGGATTCTTGACCATCAAAGAGCGTCGTATATCGCGGTTCAGGCGGTTTGAACATTTGCTGTTTGCTTCCATCCATGGATGTTATGTTTTTGTTTTTCGAGCTGACCCTCAGCTGTTCCCCTATGTGACAGGCCTATGGATGTTATGTTATCGATTCATAGACGCCCAGATATTTCTATTGAGTTGGTAAGCAGTACAAGTAATGAGCAGGTATTGTGTCTAAACGTGCACGAATGAGGACAATGTGTTCCCCTGGAATGACAATCGTTGAAATTGTAAAGGGCCTATCAAAGGGGTTGTATATAGAGGCGTCCACTTGAAGGGTCGAACTCGGATACCGTCTGATCGCAGAATCGCCCATCAACTAAAGGTGCAGACATAAAGGTTTCAGTTGTCCAGAAGCATCGTTTTCCTCTGTTGACGTAATCTGCTGATAACAAGCGAACTCATCAGAGATCAACACAGCCATAGGAGAAATCGGATGATGTGAGGGTCAAGGCTTTGAAATCGATCGTTTTTTTTCCATCGAGTGAGAATCAGTGGAAAATTTCGTTGTTCTGATATTTGTTTGACTTAAATCGAATCTGTTTGGCACTTCTCAAATATGAATTGAAAGTTGATTTCTGCTTGCCGCTGATGTAATACAAACCATGAGATCCAAGAAAATAGAGAGAGAGAGAGAGAGACTACGTTGATATTCAGCAACAGAGGTTATTCACAGCTTATGGCATGAAATTGTCTATATCTCCCTTTATATGTGCAATTCTAGAATATATATAGTAGATACGTGCCGACTCTGAATTGCCGGCTGCCTGAGATAATTATATCGTGATTGTTTCCAATTAGACATGATTGGGTCCTTTGAACCCAGTGGTTAACCACCGTGATAACGTACCAATGACTGCATTAGCAAAGCACATCATTCCACCTGTTGTTTACGAGATCTTCTCCTCTTCTATTTATTGCCCAAGGCTGATCGCCGCATTACGAGTTTACTCCCGAAACAAAATGCTGCCGGAATTTTGAATCGCACATATTAGATAGCTGGGCCCCGACCAGTGCTACAGCCGTACGAATATTTAGGCCGTGTGGGATAGGTGTTGCATACTCGAAGGGACGACTATCACGAGTGAAATGTTCTTGAGTGAATCTTGCATCTTGTTCCACTGTCGTCATGAGAACATGCAAAATACTAGAATTTTTTTATGGCGAATGCATCCAAGCTGATTTCTTTAAATCATTTATTCGCTCAAATCTTTCTTGTAACATAATACCATATATATATCTATATATGAACTATCGATCGTCTTTTTAGAAAATATAGAATTGTGTGTCCCTTATCGAAGGTGTTTTTACAACGAAGTATAGCGATTATTGTTCGACTGTTCAATTCACGTGAAGGGGGTAGCTTTATATGACGGTATATGCGTAACTCACTATAGATTATTTTGCTGAGATGGAGCATTCTCTAGTGTTGATCCAAAGTTATCTCTTCGGCCCTGACCTTCGAGAATCGAAGGTCACCCGATGTTGTAGAGGTGGGGTCATATGCACCTGATACGCTTATGCCAAAACTGCGCGTTCTGTATTGACTTTCGTGTCTCAGCCTACTATGTTTAGACTGGCTGACATAACGCTTCGTGATTTATGGGTCAGTGTCATTTCTTATAAATACAGATGTTATCGCATGCATAGCCGAATTGATTGTTACAAATGTAAACAGAACGGTGAATGCTAACTACCTGAAGAAGTTGTACGCGCTAGCATCGTGGAGGTCCATAATGAAGCACTGTGTTGGATAAGTAGCAGTGCTGTTCTCCAGCATTCGTTAATGGCTGAAGTCCTCGTCACTTGTGGGACCTCCTGGCCGCGCCACTTGAAGCGAACTTAAAACTGCCTTCTGGTAGCTTACTTTTTCCTTACTTTTTCTTTAGGTAAACTCGACACAGGCACAAGGCACCAAGGTGTCACTCCGAGACCCGTCAAGGTCGTCCCGTACCTCACAGACGACACGTACTTCTCGCACAAAAGAACACAAGCTTCCTTTCGGATCTAGCACTCTACACGGTTATATTCATATCGCCGCTGTAACCCGTGGCTACGTTGGGTATCTACCTATCTCTCTCTCTCTCTCTCTCTTTCTCCTTGACACGCACACTGTCGATAAACCAGCACGCACAATTCACGTCACCTTACAACAACGACAACAACACCAACCGGGATCACCACCGCCACCATCACCACCCAACTCTGTGTGACGCCTAGCGGCCAACTAGGTGGGCACAGGCCGCGCCACGATATCCTCTATCCTCAATTTGCTGCAGTGTCCGAAGAAAATTAATGTTAGCGAGCTTTGAAATAAGCACCGCGTGCACTCGTGTGCGCGAACAGCACGAACAACGCGCTGAACTTTCTCCACTTTTCTCGTTTCACAAATGATGATGATGCTGATGATTATTATTTATATTATCACATTGTCTCCTCATCATAGGATGAGCGGCATACACTGTCCGTTTCACATACTAGTTGGCCGTTTAAGCGTCCATTCACACAGAGCGAATCCAACTGGTGAGCGCAGTCTGAAGTGAAGGCTGACTGCGCGAAGCGACTTCGGCTGTGTACACTGTGATCTCTCAACGCACTGGATGCATGCTATTCGTACCAGTGTCTTGATTGCTGTCAATCGATGGCCATTATCTTCCTTTTCTGAGACTGCTCTTTCAAGACTGCTGTCGACCGTGGTTCTTCGTGCCCTGATCAATGTTGATGCTGCTGTTGTGACTCTGCCTTTGTCTGCTTATCAGCCTTTGCTGTTTGTCAGATTGCGAACGTCAGGCGATGTGCTCCGTTTTGCCGGCAGGAGCACTCCAGCGAGCGAGCGAGCACAAACCGGCGGCCTGCACAGACACAACGCCCGCCAACGACAGTACACCAACACAGCAGCAGCAGCAACAGCAGCAGCACCACCACCACCACAACGACCACCACCACTACTGCTACAACTACCACAACCACCAGCAACAGCAGCAGCAAAGGATAGGACCGAACAGGGACAAGCAGGCAGACAGTCGCTCGTTCACAGCACGCATCGGTGCTCGACTTGGTGCCGTCGCCGTTGTCGTTCGGTTGCTCAGCTGCTGCTGCTGCCGCTGCTGCCGCTGTTCGACGGCAGTCGGTCGTTGTCGTCGTCGTTGTCGTCAGCCGCGCGCGCGCGCTGCCACCTCTCCGGGATGAGGAACCGCACGAAGCAGACAGAAAGCGTTGGCTGGCTGACAGGGAGGCAGGCAAGCAAGCAGGCAGGGCCCTCAAGCGCCGCCGCCGACGCTGCCGTTGCGGTTGCCGTTGTTCGCAAGCAGCAGCAGCAGCACCAGCAGCAGCAGCAGCAGCAGCAGGGTGGTGGATAGAGATGGGGTGGGGGAGCGGCACCGCGAAAAACGGGAAGCGGGAAGAGGGCGGCGGCGGCGGCGGCAACAGCAGCAGCAGCCGCCGATGGCGGAGGCCTCGGCAGAGGCAGTGCTCTGTAAGGAGGAGGAAAGCCCGCCCGGGGGAGGAGCCTCACCACTGCCGCAGCCGGCGCTCACGGGAGCCACCGCTACCACCACCACCACGATCACTGCCATTGCCGGCCACAGCAGCCGCGGTGGCGGCGGAGTAGTTGACGGACAGCAAGTCGACCCACAGACCGGCCTGCACGTCAGAGAGGCAAACAGACAGACGCACAGAGAGACACGGCCTAACACACACTCACTTACACACAGGCCAAACGATGGCGCTAAGAGATCGACACACAACAAGAGAGAGAGAGAGAGAGAGAGAAACACACTAGGAAGGGGCAGCGAGAAAGTGAGTGAGAAGAAGAGATGGAGAGAGAGAGAGAGATCTGCTCTCTGATAGTGTCGGGGCAGACATAGCCAATAGGGCCAAACGGGGGCAAGAGTGGGAAGATGGAAGAAGTTGGGAGAATAGTATGTTCTGTTTGAGGAGGGGCGAGCAAAGCAAAGCCCCTTCAGGGAAGCTTTGCTTCTTGTCTACCCATTGACTCTAGGGGATCGATCTTTTAGAAGATAGAGGACGAGGAAACAGAGAAAACTCAGGGTCAAATCAAAACGTCTTTGGGGGAATCTGATGAGAATGAATGTAAACAGCCAATGATGACAGAGAGAGAGAGAGAGATAGAGAGAAATACAAAGAGCAAGACATCAAACGGATCACAAAGTAGTAGTAGTATATATATTAGAAGCAGCAAACGGAACAGATTATTTCCATGTGAGAAATAAGCAAACGCCTTTCGCAGAGATGGCGAGTGAGATATCGTTTTTTCAAGTTCGTTAATTACCCTGTCCGAAGAAATATCCGCTTCTACCTATGGAGAAGAGGTGAGAACATGCTGGATTTTACTAGAGGGTCTTACAATGGGCGTTTGCAGCAAAATCTATGCAACCCTATGGGGGACTAGATGAAGTTAAATTGCTTTGAAGGCAACCTCATCTGCATTAATTTAGATAATACAGCGTGTTTTAATAAAAAAAGAGAGAGAAAAAATCCGCAACAGGGTATCTCGGCTAATGGTGATGAAAATCTCGATACCGTACTTTAACGCATTTTCTGCATTTTTTTTTCTTGACTCTGGCATTGTGGAATATAGATTACCATTTAAAAATGGTTTACCGGAAAACGAAAAAAGAATTGCACTTATCATAACTTGCAAAACCATCACACATTAATTGTGTAGTAGAAGATTAGGTAACTTTCCGACCAGCCTGGAGATTGAGCGAAAGGTACATTTAGGTTAACAAGGTGAGCCTGCGGGCATGGCGTGGTGGACAAGGTAGGCAGTACCAAAAAGGGGAGTTTTGTGGAGTCTGAGGTTCAAATCTGAGTGGAGTCATATTTACTTTTATGGGCAGTATCTCCGCAATAAGATTTGTTAAGTAGTAGTGGCAACTAATGTGGTCTGCGGCATAGCTACCACTGTGCAGAAAGGAAGGCACCGTACACCCCCTGTATGCGTCATAAATACTGCATGTTTACATACACGGGGCTTTCTACAGACACCCTATTGATCACAGTAGTTGTTCACAGACGGGAAGTGCACAGAGGTCTTGAGAGATTGGGAGAGAAGGGAAGCAGCTGAGAGTCAGCTAACCACGTCATGTCCGTACGGTGAGGAGGATGTGTGGTGCTCGTGGCTGGGCTTGTACACATCTCACCACCCTTACTGAAGAATGCGCTAAGCGATACCGGGAAGGGTGGTGCTGTTGAACATCGTCAACAGTTCCATAAGGGGGGGCGGTCATGGTGTTGGCATGCATTAGCATGCCAACACCCCCCCTTTAAAAAAAAAAAGGTTAACAAGGTGAACTGCGTCCACTCCTTGACTCAAATCCGTCGTGCAAGGAAGAATGATATTTGTTTACTGACATATACCGCTCGTCAAGAATATAATCATATTTGTACTTGCTTCACCCTTGCAATTTGTCCAGCTCACGTCTGCTCCAAGCGTCATACTGACACTATCAGTTACCGTTTCGCTTAAAGATTTCGCGGTTTATTATACTGATGCTTTGTAGTATAATGCGTAGAATTGTTGGATATGTCATTTCCTATCTCATCCCCTTGTGTACTGGTGTACACAAGTTGCACGCCTGGCAGAGGAGTTTTCAGTGGTGTCTTATTATGTGAAACAGATGATGTTTGGTTAATGACATTTTGTATCATCTGTTTTTTGCTATACGGTTCGGTGAATTATTATTAACAATGCTAATCAATGCAATTACAATGACATGGTACAACTAAAAACATAACAGAATGATTAGTCTGATTGCAGGATCAAATGTATGTTTCCAATATTTTGTGGTGATTTCACAACAGTCCACAACGAGAAAAATGAAGATGGGCCACTCTTTTTCAACTCTACTAGATTATAATAAATGCACTCAGACGACAGCAATTACTAACCGAAATGTGACCAACTGCATTGACAGTATACCCACTACGATACGATACCAACATCCAAGCCTGTATCGGGCCGTATGCTGAATCGCCGAATTGAATGAACCAATAGTCTAACGATTCCAAGTTCTCACGCTAACACCTCCGTCAATATGCTGAATTTGGGAACCTACAAATTGATCAAATCTTTCGAACCACAAATCACGATCAGTTCAGTCAGCTCAGTACACGACATTTTCTGGGTTGGCAAGAATAGCCAGCAAACAACGATTGCAAGCCTCAAAGCTCTTCATTTTTCTTCACATACGCATATCAGATACCATCCGTATAAATGTGTCCCACTGTACATTTCACTAAATAAATTTGTATACGAATAACCTACAAAATTTTTTGAACTCGATATTCGTAATCAGCGAGTACTCAAGTTATTATATCTTTAGCACGTCCGCATAGAGGGCCACTAAATTATACCTCTCGTATATTATATAAGGTGGAATAGGATGATGCTACAACGCGGACAATAGCTTCGATGCACGTTGACAAATGTATTTTGGCGAATTTCATTTTATGTCTATGAACAGATTTTGAGGTTGTTAGCATTCGAAGAAAAAATAAATAATATCTGATAGTTATTGTGCATCAACCACCTGAAATATTTTATGAAAAAAAGATCATCCATGTATTGCTGAATACAAATTGGTGAATTTGCTTCTTTTGCTCTAAATCTGGACTTAAACATTGGTATTGCATTATCGTATTAAACAAGGTTCTTAGCTGTACTGTACCCGACTTTCAAGGGTCTCACATTTACCTTAGTGTTTTGAGACGTCTGTTTTGCGTACGTGTATGCTGTGAAATGTGGTGCCCACGTCTAAAATAAGCATATTGATGCCTTCACTGTTGAGATCGTATTTCGCAATGGTTGTTCGAATGAGTTCGACGACGCACACAGAACCCATCCAAACGTATTTACATTGTTTAGCTGTAATACTATTTGAGTTTGCAATTAAGATGCGAATCAATTGAGTTAGAGACTCTCCTTTCTTCTAGTGCAGGTCGTAGGCGATACGGAGACACCGCGGATGTTCTCCTTGAGATCTCCACCATTGTCGGTACCTGCCATAACAGTTCACTTACAACTAATTGCCGTTGTCATAGCTAAATGCGCTAGGCGTTTCGCATCAGCATTCTAATGTAAGGTAAATAATAAAGTAATTGAGTTCATCATCTCAGTGGCAGCGGCGCCGGCGGCCGCCGCCAGAGCCCGAGTCTACATGAACATGAACGGTAGCAGCGGTTCAGTTGGGACGTTAACGAGGAAGGGGATGGCGGTTTTCGCTGACACAGCAGCAGCAGCTCAATTTTCGTGTAATAGCGAAGCTATCAAGTGACCAACCTGAAACTAACAACTGCACCAACCAACAATGACAGAAGTACACACACACACACAGAGACGACTACTACCGCTGCCGCCTCTGAGGCTGCATTTGACTTTGGCACAACTCATTTCTCATCCCTTCTTTATTCTCCCTCTCGGTTCTTCTTCTTCTGTTGTTGTTGTTGTTTCACCACCGTGCTCTCGTGTTACTCGTACTTTGATGTCATCATATGAACATCATCATAATCATCATCATCATCATCGGATGGCATTGCCTTCCTGCGTTCACGCGGGCTTCTGCTCGACTTCGTTCGCTCATACCCTGAATAATAATGATCATACAACAATATAATGACTGATCGGATTTTAATCACTGGATAATCACCCACGGATAATTAAGCGTTACGCATTCATTGTTCAAGCAGGCGCTTTAGTGACTCAAGTCAAATAGCCACCAGTCGACTTTTGTATCCGCCGTCAAAGGGTCCGTTCAAACATTTCTTGGTGTCACTACAGGACGAAGTTTCATAGAGTTTCACATAGGATATCCGAAAATGCAACGTCTCTCGCTGTTCAAAATTTCGAGAACAAGAGCTAGATGGATAATCACAGCATTGCCCATCTTAGTCCTTTTTCTATTCGTTCGTTGGAAGTAGCCAGACAGTTATCGAGGCTGCTCCTAGATTGCCTAACTTCTGGGCAGGGTAAAGATATCATTCTCATTTTATACAAACACACACACAGTATCGGGTATAGGACCCGAACAATGATCTTACTAATCCAGCGCTTACTCGTCGTTGCGCTCAAACGTTAAATCAAGAAATAAAACAAAAAAATGTGAGAAGGAGAAATTAATGACTCCCTGTACGAGTTGGCCCATGCATGTAACCGTCGTTATTGTTGCTGTTGTTGACGGTGGTAGCGGCGTCGCCTATGCTGCTGTTGTTGTTGTTGTTGTTGTTGTTGCTGCTCTGAGTGAGTTAATTGTCGTAGGTAAGTGTGTGCTAAATATAACGGATCAGCCGGTGGTAACGCTCCTCCAAGTGAAGGAAACCTTAGAACCGAAAGATCTACTACACCAAATAGGAGATGGGACAGAGTAACAAAGAAGATCATCCACAGACTACGGGAACATCCGTCATAGCAGCAGCTACAACAGCAGCTACAACCCTGTCAACTTTAATACGAACAGACCGCTTTCGCTGTCAGAATTAGTAGACCTCTTTTCACGAACAGATACACCTTTGAAGTTAGGTCTCAAAATTAGACAGTGAATAGAGTCACTCGGTTTTCTGACCGCTATAAAAACCCAATTGGAGGCTTTGGCGTGAACTTTGGCGGTTTCATTTTGAGCGACTTTGTTCTTATTTTTTTGTAAATACATTTCTAGGTTGTCGTAACGTATATCTTAAAGGACGTTTTTTGACCTTCTGATGAGTTCTTTTTTTCCAGGAGTGTCATACTTCGCTCAATAACCATGATTCATCAAATGGTTGGATTTGATCATGTGAACGATAATAGAATCATTTAGGTTAAATTTCAATTTGGAGTGATAATATAATTATTTTATTATTTGAATGAAATGCCTTTGAACTGCGAGATATCAGTCATTTTTCGCATTTCTGCTCACATCTTGAGATGAATTTATTAGGCTCTATCAGCAGTACACAGAATCATTGCTGTAAGTGTATCTGTAAGTTAAACCGTCATTCTGGCTTCGTGAAATCTAATTAAGTTGTCTCACACATGCCCAAACAAATGAATGCACATCGAATCTGTCCAACATTACCTACCTACAACTTTTGGCGGCATAATGTTACATGGATATTGCGTGAGTCGCCTCACCTCGACTTCTGTTGGCCAAAGCCAAGCTGGCCACCACTTCGTCCATTGGCGATAGATGAGGTAGACATCATTAAGAGATAGGACGACAACGACGAGCGTATTCACTACAACGGCAGCGATGACTACAACAACAACTACGAGTCTAATTCATCATGTGACAGTCGACTCTTCGCCTTTCATAAGTCGTCATGGAAATTACAGCAGGGATGCAGAAACATAGCCACGAAGCGGATTTCTCTGGAGTTCGTCCGCATCAATACAACCTTAGTTTATTTGTAATAATTAACAGTGCCTCTTTTGGTCGAGACCACATTCTGCACTGGGAGAGGACGCCACCGTAGCAATCGCAGTCTCTCTGTAATAGTTATGGGAACAGCTGTAATAAGAATAATCATAATAATCAATTAATATAACACAGATTTCAAACATTATACAATATATAATGGTCTATTTAACGCGACTTGAAACGCTGTAGATGAGCAGTTAATGATCGATGTCAGTTGTAACAAGATAATTGCTCGAAATTGCGCAACCTAAAGCTTCAGAAGCATTTGGGTATCCCATTGGAGTCTGAAATCATTCGTCTACATTATGTCAATGAATTACAAAACAGAAGTTACTATTTGGAGTGACTATCGAATTTCAAATGAGTCCCCTATCTACCACAATAGATTTGACATGTCTGCAAGTTGAGGTACGAATGCACCTTGCTGCTAATCGCAAGAGTTAAAGTGACAACAATTTATCACCTTTGCCTTCACCCCTAGGAGAATCCAAATAGACGTTAAAATGCTCGAGTGACTCATCGCGTATCAAATAATAATTGTAGTTACAATAAATGTATAGCAAAAGATGTTGAGAAATAATAATACAGAGAAGTCAACTTAAGAAGTACTCATACATATATATATATATATATAATTTTGATAAATTATCCGCAATATTTTGTTAAAATTACGAATAACCTAAGTGCTTACTCCAAATAGACTGAGCTGTTTCATTTTGCGACCAAATCCTGACCTCCGAATGGGACTCGCATTGAAGTTAGCCGATAGTTCGGAACTTTCGTGTTAAGATGTATGTATATATATATATATATGTATATACAGTCTTCATGGCATTCATCACGACATTATGATGTACAACATACTACAGTTCTGTTTGTCCGATCTGTGGTCTCAACAGGGATTAGAACTCTCATCTTTAATACTAACCTAATCTCTATGAATAAAGCTCAGCAGTTTTTCGGTCAATAAATGGCTATTGTTACGAGTAAATCCTCGTCGAATCTTGTTCGACCGGAAAAGTATCAGACTCGTACTTTTAATATGTACCCTTAACTACGCCCCTGTACCAGAGCGTTACTCCAGGTGGTAACTTAGCCAAACGCCTGTCGAGGTTTGCGAAGAGAGTCGAACTTTCACCGAAGCGGATGAAGATATCACCATATCACGACGATACGTATATATATACATATTAGATATTATAGTCATGGAGTAGTCATTCACCACCATATGGACGCAGAGAGCTTCACGAACCGGCCAAGCGGTTAGCCTCCACGAGACCAATGAAACCAACGAAAAAGTCCGTGTACGTGTCGAGAATAACTAATTCCGTGAGAGAGAGAGAGAGAGGTGGAAGAAGAGGAGCTGCTGCTGCTGCTGTTGCCACCACTTGTGTCTGGGGATGTAGAGCCGTAGAGACAACTCTGCCTGATGGCTCCGACGGACTAAAGTGAAAGGGAGAAGCTTTAAATTGTCGAATGACGGACGGCGGATGGACGATCAGACAGACAGACCGAGAGAGAGAGAGAAGAGTCTGGGAGTATGGTGAGGAGGAGCTTAGGATGAAGCTGAAATGTGAAGGAATTGGTCGAACGACGCACGACTAAAGTTGAGCTTCTCGGGGGTTAACAACAACACCCGGAGAGCGAATACCCGGGTGAAACGGATATTATAGAGTTGATTTTCGAAAGTCTCTTGCTAATGTCGTTGAGAGCTAACTTTTGTATTACATTAATAGGAATATCGTTGCAATGTAATCTCTGCATGGGCCTCGACTGAACTAGATAGATTAGGCTTAAACATATATGTTGGACAGTGGAAGGATCGAGGTACGTTAGTCTGATCTGATTTGTCGATTTCGTGGGGTGTGGGATATCGGAAATTGTTGAAGAGCTAATAATAGAACAATACATGTGTTTTTGGAGATATATTAGTGGAATTAGATACTTCAATTTATCAGAACTGGAAAATGGATGCAATACGACCGGAATTCGAATACTAATACGGTGGCTTGTCGAATCACTGCCCTTGACATCGACGGAAGCCACCGCGCCAAAATCATTTTCAGTTCCTCCTCGGGCATATGTCATGTTCGTGAACGACGCCACACAATTAGTATCGTTGCACAGGGGCAGTTCTACCTGAGAATATGCGCTAAATGTTCACAAGTATTTAAATGTATATTTCAATGTTATATGATGCCAGAGAAAGAGATAATTAACATTGCAAATTGCACCACATTCGAATTTTACATCATATACCCACATTAGACAGAACGAAAAGGCTAATAGAGTTAAATTGATTTTTGAAAATTGCCGATATAGAACGAATGGAATATACGTGATAAAGAAACATAGTGAAACACATGGACTTCGACGAGTACGGCGGAATTTTGCTAAAATGTTCTTTTGATGCAGCTCCTAAACCATATCCTTGTCGCTTCATAGGATTCCTTCACTGTAACAATAAAAGCTTTAAAGGAGCATTTTTGAATATACCACTTCATTGAGCTCAAATAGTTTGTCAGGTCGTTTTTTTAGTGTAAAATATTTATATTTGGCAAAAATACCTGGAATGAAATATGGTTGTGCAGTGTCATTTAAAATCTTTGAAGAATCTCTCTCCACGTACAAATTAAATATCATCTTCTATGCCGTTTCTGATTTCTACCGGAGGAAGGGGTGAACGAATCAAATGTTTCCACTCGTTTGTAAATTATTCGTCAGGCCGAAGTCAGTTCCTCATCTCTGGGGGAACAATCTCCCACTCGTTCCATATGCAATCAGCTGACATCCTCCCTGAGGCACCACCAGGCTCAATTAGATTTTGCTTTGCAAGCAGCCGAATCCGAGGAAATGAATTGGCTGAAATCTAAAACTAAGGACGGGACTCAGAGTTGAGTACAATTCGGATTCCTGTGTAGACAATCGTGAGGATGGTTTCCTGTGATCCATATTTCTCCACTTGCTATTATGAGACAGAGAGGACTATTTTAAAATATCACATTGTTTACCCTGTACATATTATAAACTAAAGTATAATACTAATACCGTTAACGACCGTGTATCACTGTCAAAGTGATGATATACATAACTATCATAAAATATCCAAGTCTCTTTGCATTTCCTAAAGCATAATCTAGCCCTAACTCGGTTGGTGCAACCTTATCACTAATGTTAAGTGCATTTATATTATGCGTATAGCCATAAATGATCAAACCATAATTAGATGTAGACGTGGCCGCTTTCATAATGACCATTTCTAAAAAAAGGCTTTTTTACTTTGTAAACGCACGTCTCGCTATTGAGGCCCTACTATAACTGAAGTCATATCCCAGTGTTGACATTGTTGTAGATCGTGTCTGCCCCGAGCATAGAGAACATGTGTAAACAAAAACTTAAGTCGCTCCCAAAAGAAAAATGTCAGTTATTTGGATTGTTCAGACAGCTCGTTGTCATAAATGGTCGTTTAAGTAATTTATTTTCATCTAAGTAGCTAATTGTGCAATTTTTATGACTGCAGTGCTGTCATAAAGTGTGAGCACGCTGAGTAACAAACGAATTGAAGTTGATGAAGCCTCAGAATGTCCAAAAGGTAGACATAAAACATAAGGACCGCTTCAGTGGCACTTACGACGCACCCTCGAGAGCCATTATCAAGTTGGGCTTCGTTGGTGGTCCATCATTTAAGTCAGCGCAGAAACTGCACAAGCACCCAATAAACGCGAAGACTTCGGGACTCTTCCTCCCTTTATGGCCAGTTTGACACGATACATACGGCCGACGAGCATATATATATATATATATATATTATCATCCTGATTCCATCTACTCATTAACACGGAGTTGACAGGCGACGACGGACGATTCGCGCTTGAGAAAGCTGTGGTGCTCGAAAAGGGGCGCTGATAGATCCACTTAGGGAGAACGACAAATGGACTTGGCCGACTGGACAAACTGTCGATGGGCATTCGACTACTCCAACCATAACGAATTAAGTAATCTGATTGTTGATTTGTCAAAAGTGCATACCATAGCCTTTGGTAAGATCTTTAATTAGTTTCTTAGCCTAGCAAGCAGGCTTATACCTCGACATAACACTCGTGAAGTCTAGTTGGACGCGGACTCTAGATCCGTTACAATATCCATTTTTGTATGAGTATCGTGGCCATGTTGTATCATTGATTTCTACTTCTAAGCTGAATGACACCACAGTAATTCGTATCGAGTTTAACCCTCTCTGTTCTGACTATGCAAAAAAAAACACAAAGTTGTCACCTTTAACATACATGAAAATTTTACGTCAGTTGGGGCTCGAATGATCATGTGTGAGGAAGCTACTTAGAACGACCTTAGCTCTCAGCTACCACTGTAATTAGGTTTAGTTGAACATTTGCTAATGTTAAATTAACGTTCGTAACGAAGGTTCTTATTATATTATATTTACAATACGAGTGTAATTATTTGTCAATATTGGAGCGACTGTCACTTATATAAAGCATCACAAACCATTTCCGAGTGCTCCCTCGTGCTTGTTGCGATTGGATGGCCCTCGGTTGGTATAAGAGCACGCCCTACGGTTCGGAGGAAAATGTCGATCCGCCGAGTGACTTATTTTAATTCATCACCCGATACATATAATTTGACTCTGATGACTGGATCTTTAAGCCATCTATTTTTCTTGGGGAGATTACGGAAAGGCATGATGCACATGCGCACTGAGCGGTCCATCTTAAAACATCGCTAGTGTGGAACTCACAAAGACCCCACTAAACCCGCCTGCCCCCCTCCACCCTCAACCCAGATGGCTCAGATCGCTTAGCGCATTACATCGACCGTTCCATCTGAGCTATCATACAGTCATTCTTTCAACCACTGGGTGAAGGCGTCGAGTTCAGCAGAACCGAACCCCCCCTCCAGTATCTTCCCCCTGCCGGGTTCTGTGCCTCGACGAAAGCCATTTAAAAAGTGATACATTTATCGACGATATTACTTATTATAGTTCGGTGGTATACTGTGGCAACCGAGTCGCCACAATTTCTGTCGAAGGTCACAGTGACAATATGGATAGAATGATTGACCAGTGCTTCATGATTTTAACTACAAATCTGTAGCCTAAATCTGTAGCCCCTGGAATAACTTTTGTGACTATTTAATTTTTTAATTTTCATGTCTTATTTTAAAATTCATGCTATTACCTAGATATCTATTTACACAACACTCTGTAGCATATTTTAGCAACATAATGTATATGTAAATATAACTGAAAGTGTTGACATTTGTTACAGAAATTTCTTTTTTGGTAATGTAGTTCGGGGGCATACGGAACTGTGGAAAAAATAAAGTAAATAACTGGTTATTACACTTCTTCAGTGTGCTAGGAAAATGTCTGAATGGAGTCGCTGAATATCTCTAAGAAGTACGAAATCCTATGCAACATACATGAGCCATATTGATACAGCGAACTTCAGTCCTCGTGGTGGTTCTCCTTAATTGTAGAGAAATTATTATCCTATATAGAAACTAGTCCTCAAGCAATTTCAGATGCAAATTTTTACTGTCGGTGTTCAACGACTGTTAGTAATATTATACTCCCTACAAGTTTACACTTTCAACGAGGTATTCTCATTACAAATATAATTGACGTTATGACACCGCTGGACCAAGCCTCGCATTTACAACTCAGCGCTCACTAGTAAAGAGTCGGTGAAGACGTTTGACCGTCACGGCTTTCAGTTGAATCGTGTCGGGAATCTCCCGCTATTCTGTGCTACAATTCCCGTACAGCTCCTTAGCCAGACAGAGACTACCGAGCGACTTAGTCGTCAATGCTTTGTGCATATACAGACACACACACACACATATATATATATATATATATATATATGTGTAAGTGGGTGTGTGCGTAGGTATCGTACACTTCTGCTACTGCCCGGCCGCGCTAAGCATTGTCTCAAGTTCTTCTTCAACAATTTTTTGTGACTTTGTTGTCGGGTTATTATTGTTGTTGCTGTTGTTGTTGTTATGGTAGCGGTGGTATTAAATTGAGACGTCGAGTGCAAATTGCCCGTTCCTCTACAAATAACAACTCCCCGCTCCGCTTCAACCATTGCATTTATTACATCAGAGACTGGGCTGAAACAGCGCCCAACAACAAAAGCCATCCAACACCAATGACTACTCTACTACTACTACTACAGCTCTCACCTCTCTCTTTCTCTGACCGTGATAAAATATTCTGCAACGTTTCTTCGCAACAATTTATAATAATATTCCGTTCCCGTAGCTGTCATACAGCGGCATGAACAACAGCTCGATTGTTGATTGGTGCATATTAATCTATCTCACTGTTGTCCTTGCTTATGCTGTTGTTGTTGCTGCTGCTGCTCACCCAGCTCCCTCTCTCTCTCTCGTTGGTCCACCCAGTCGTTTGCTAGCTCACGCTAACCTGCCATTGCTAAAAGTAGTTTCATGGGTGTGACGACGCGGCCTTTTGCGGCTCAATTTAGTTGATGTTGTCATGTGGTTGTTTGTTTGTGTGTTGTATTATATACATATATATATATATAATATCTACGTGATGTATATGATAGTTGTTAAAGCTCTTATGAAGACCGGGGGGGGGGGGGTACGGGTTGTTTAACGAGATGGGGACAAAAAAGACATCCATTTAAAAGTGTCTGCACTTAAATGACCATAAGCGATACATATGAATGGGTTGATTAAGTTGAATAATCACTTGTGTTGTACTCATCGCCCTATTAGCCACACCACAATTTGCTCATAGACTTCGTTAACTTGAGCTATTTGGTTAATTACCCGTTACTATCATATCCGATTCGTCGATACACACAATAAAACATAGCGGTAGATTTTTCTGAAAAAAATTGACCTATCGTTCTAATAAAATAATGATGATATCATATTGCGGCCACATGAATGAATAAAATTGATATAAATTCTCTCTCTCTCTCTCTCACTTGCTTAGTCAGCAAAGCACTAATGTCATTCGTTGCTGTTTCTACCACTGCTACGAAGCTGCTACTGTCTCTATCTGTCTGTCTGCTCTTTGGTTATTGTTGCTTTTGTCTCTGTTGTCTTGCTGCTGCTGCTGCTACTTCTGCTAAATAGAGACGTCAACGATGAGCCGTCATCTTCTGTTTCTTTCCTCTTCTTCTGTCCAATTCCCTTCGTCCTGAGAAGCAACGGTGCACGCTTACTCTTCAACAACAGGCGGCGGCAGCGGCGGCGCCAGCGGCAAATGGCCACGGTTGTCTGTTCATTCTTTTCCTCACTCTCGAGTCGGCATCGTCCTCATCTTCTCCTTCGTTTGAAGATGCCCGCGCAAGACGTTTACTCAGCTACGATCCGGCGGACGGCACCGACCCGCCAGCGTTGGCTTTCTCTCAGTCGTCCGTCCGTCCGTCTGTCTGTCTGTCGACACGTATGAAAAATCGTTTTTTTTTCTCTCTCTCGAAACTAACCACCGGGGTTGTGCTACACAACGCCAACTGGTGCCACTTTTTTGATGCTGTTCTTCCTCTCTCCGTTGCCACGATGAGTGAATCAGCCCCACCTGCATATACGCCGGTCTACAATCATCGCCACACGGTTCTATTATTATTATTTTAGTATATTTAAGTACACATAATATATTTAGACTCCTGACTGACTGTCAGGGAGAGTTATGGTGTTGGTGGTGGTGAGGCTGAAAAGTTTGAGGAACGTTTGTTGCTTTTGATTGATGTCCGACATTGCATTTCGTCGGGTTCACCAAGAGAAAAAAAATAAAAATCTAAAAAAAAACTAAGAAAAAAAATAAAAGTCCCAAACACCCCCGATTTCTCACTCACTCAACCAGAGCCTCGCCTCCGGTCTCATTCAAGATACTGGAACGACAGTGACAGAGCATCTTCTATCCCTGAGCGGGCTTCATGGTTAACTAAACACAAAATGTTGACTTCGCAACGTCGATCTACAGACATCTATGAGAGGTAGACATAGAAAGCGATACTGCCGATAGGAGAAAAAGAAGTGATGCTTGCAAAGGAACAATACGACACACTCCAACCCCACTAGGTAAAATCACAAAATGAAACGCTAACCAGAGATTGCGCTTTGGCAAACTATTGTTATACCGCGTTTTACCTCGGAAGGTAAAACGCGGTATAACATTAGTTTACCTTAAACTAATGTTTACCCTGTTAAACTTTAGCTTGCCAAAGTTTAAATGCCGCTTCGTCGAAGTTGTGGGAAGTCGTCGACATGACCATTTGAATCCAAAAGCGCATTGCCTTATGTTTATCTCGTCATCAACTGTGGATACTCCCTCCCAATGATTTTGGTGTGACTTCGTTTAGTTTCCTAATTAAAATCTTCCGAGTCAAAATCTTACAGTATCGCCAAACCTCGATCCCGATCTTCATATGAATCAGGTAATACGGTTACCGTAACATACCATCGGCATAATTCTAAGGTCAATCATAATCAAGATTCTCGAATTTTATGTTAATATCCCTATAAATATTTTCTAGTTCCTAAACGCCTAAATTGCTCCGAGCTGGCTGTCTACCTTATCCGAGAACACATTGAGCGAGAGCTATTCAAGTGGCCCATTTCTCAAATTGTCCTTCGATGGTGGGGATTAACAGGTAAAGAGTAGGTCAACATAGACTCAAACGTAGGCTACATTCTCATCAGGCTGACATATATAAGTATGTCGATATTTGACGTAAACTCATCTTGACGATGTAGTATACACTCTTTAAATGTTCGTCGTCACACAGTGCGAAGCAGGCGGGAGTGTCATTGCTCAAATATAATAATATGAATGAAGATCATTATTGGGTCTGTGTTCCGAAAAAGAGGTCATTGTAAACATGGTTGAGATGAAAAAAGAAAGAAGAAAATTACCTGAACAATTAGGTTATGCACCCTCTGCAGCGATATGGCCATCATTTCCGTAACCACGTTTCCCGAATCAAATTGACATGAATGCCTGGCTACTGGACGATATCTTTCAAAAAACGTCCACTACCATGGTTCGACTAAGGAAAGTAAACCTGAAAATTAAAAAAAAAGAATCAACTGAGCCGGAATTTTATAGATTATTGTATGTTAGGCAAAGTTAATCACTGACCCTGATGGCGGAGCATGTTTGTGCACGGAGAGCAGAACATGGCTACCTCAGCGTTTGCTGGCTGAACAATTAACTACTGCATCGTTTTGTCAACAGATGTGAACCGCTTGGTGGCTGACACATAAGACACTAAATAGGTGTTGAGAGTGGCGTTGAATTGTGGTTGACCGATGAGACTCATAAGTTTGGATTGATGTTGCTTTGGTCTCAGTAATAAATGAATGAATGAAGAAAATTAAGGAAAGAAAGAACTTCGGATTGATCGTACGTGACCAGTTAGTGACTACTGAATGCGGAGATGGCACTTCCACTCTAGTCTAACACCACCGGTGGTCAGACAGAGTTTATCTGTGCTTGAGCTAAACTAAGGCCTGTTCGCTAAAGAATGAAACTAGATACAAAAAAAATACGTGGTCCCAATTTAAAATGTCATCCTCTATACAGGGCAGGCATATCATCATAATAATAACAATTGCTGAAGCACAATAACAGGTATTTGTCAAAGCACTTGATTGCATTGCGAACATGTCCTAGATGAATATTTTATGTCCTAACGGAGGCAGAAACTTTAATGACACCACAATTTGAATAGAGCATCGAAGAGAGATTTGATTGGGTCGATTTGAATGCGGGAACTTCACATTGGAACTTGAATGGTCGTTAGTTAGAAAACGATATGAGCGGGAAAGAAGCAAACTTATATTTTACAAATAATTCTAACGATGCCAACAATGAAGAGTCTATTTTGATCAATAATATGACATGCACATACAGACATATCTATGTTGTTCTCACGCAAGTCACACATAGGCTTAATAGAATACAGTCGATCTATAATCCACGACAATTTCTAATATTTTATAACATAGCTATGTAGAAGGTGAATGGGATGACGTGCAACCACGTTATATATATATATATATTACATAGATATATCGATACATCTATATATAATCTATTTGTCTATCTACTTTGGAGATGTCGTCACACATAGCGCACGCCCACGATACCCAGGTGGCACGGACTGACCGTATCGTGATACTATAGTACATAGAATTCGTATTGTATTAAGATGCGGGCTCGAAATTTGACAGCTCACATTTTTTTTGGGCTGGCTGTCTCATTGTCTAGTCTGAAAAATGTTCTCTTTGTGAGTTTCTTCTTAAATATCGTCCCTCCACGACTTTGTGTGAACGCCAGATGATTATTAGTAGTTCTAGCTGTAGCAGCAAGTGCAGAGATAATCATTCTCTCTCGAATTTAACCTGACCTTTAGGCCACCGTTGTTGCAATGTCCGGCTGTACCAACAACATGATATCAGGGCGGGTCTTTTCTATACTGCCCGCATATGTGTTTCTATACAATTTTCTGTCATTCCCGACGAACTGAGAGACATCATCTACCTTTTCCATAATCGTAACCATGATAATCATGAGACAGGTAACGTGTTGCATAATTACCTCTGCACAATTACAGACGAAAATCTTAGAACAATGTAATTAATATACGCTTTAGTTGTTCCTTTTCGAAATTATACAAATTACGCAAATTAGACAAAATGTGTTAAATTAAAATGGATTGTCAAATCATAAAAGTCATATTAGTTTAACAACTCGCGTTTCTTCTTTCTGCATATATATATATATATATATATATACTAATTCTGCGAACCCTTATCAGCAGTGGCTTATCGTCCCGCATGAGATACCTGTAAACATATGGGGTACATCGAGTAGATTCTTCGACCTCATAATTATGATCGACAGCCAACAAAAGGGAGACGACACTAACAACAGGTGACGCTATAAATGACTGATATCAGAAAACACAAACAAAATATGCCTACCGATTTAGTGGCGTGCATCTTATATTGTGTCCCATCGCTCTTAAGCGAAATGGTTAAATATGTCACTGAGCCTAGATTTAATGTCAACTGTTAGACCCGGAACAGGACTCTGTCGGCTTTGAATTTAGACACGGCTAGCTGATGAGTGGCCTCCGACGATTAACCGGAGCCAGTCAGCCAGCATGGTTGCCACTGTCAGGCAATCAGTCGTCAGTGAATCAAATCTGGTGACTGCCTTCAGCGGCGGTAGGTGGTGGTGGCGTTGCTGGAGCGACAGGTATACAAATAGTGCTGGGCGATGACGTCTGAGACTTCAACGATACGGGAGACATCGCGACACAAAATCTGGCGACATGCACACCCCACCGGAACCTTCATTTAAGCTATCACTTTTGTATCGAGAGATCACAGGCCATAGAAAGCACTTGGCAGATACTGACAGTGAGTTGGGTACACCGACTCGAACAGGCCAGTCGATCTGATGACCGCCGTGTTCATTAGAATAGAATGTGTAGACTATATCTGAGTTAGTGGATCATATTTATGGGTGACAGACGAACACCTGTGACATCGCTGATGTAACCGAACTCAACAACTGTTGAAGGAACTGTAAAGATGGACCTTTGTATCAGACCTTACAAAATTGACTTCACTGCTACAGCTAACATGTTTGATATCCTGCCACCTGCACCTGCCGAATAGTGACTACTGTTGTTCATAACAACACGTATCAGCACTTGGACAGAACTGCGTTGTTTAAGCACGTACTAACTTATGATATACTACTTAATTCGCTATATTATCTACCCTACGTTTTCAAGTGACAAGTTCTGTAATAAAAACCTCCAGAGAAATCTACAGTTCTCTCAAAGATAATAATGAAATGAGTGTCAGACCCATGTAAAAAGCATTAAAGTTTGCACGATAATTTAAACATTATTGCTCATTACCGTTTAATATTTATATTTGGACAGCGTGCACCTTACCCAAAATATTTCACTAAGGTGAGAGATCGAATTTTATGAGACCTGATCGAGATACGAGTGTAGAAGGTGCTCCTGGCCAAGTGAATTGCATATGTGCACCTTCAAAGACTATAATGGCTGTTTTGAGCTGCCAAGACTGCGTTCGTTGGTTCTTTTTGTACAGTTTGTTGAAGCTGCGCCTAAGGCGTCGAATACCAGGGGAGAATTCGAACTTCTTTGAACTGCAAGTCAAACCCTCACCTTCAGTGTGAGCGAAGCATATATCGTATTTATAGCGTAACTGGTTAGAGAAGGCGTCTAATGCAGAATCAACATCCGCTGCGTTATAAACCTTTAGCCAGTTAGTGTTGTATAGCCAATCTGTAAACAGGTCCACCGAATGTTTATCATGAGGCCTAGTTGAGTTGGAGTTTCGGAAGGTCTCTCATGGAGTAAAGAGGGACTTCCCCCAAACATGACAATCATTGGATAGAGGTCTGAATAGAGCAGGAGACTACAAACAACACGTAAGATAGGCGGTCACAGTTCGTCACAGCGATGTCGCGATATTCATACAGATGAAAGACGTGCTCGCTATTTCACGTGACTCAACGCTTACATATCGCATATCATGAATTATACAGAGTGAAAATAAATAAATAAAAAATATCATGAATTATAATAACAGATTCTGAACTTCATATTCACTCATACTCAGTGATGTCCCCTTTTCGTCTAATTCTGCCTGAAAAAACGAACTGAAAAAGAGAAACACTAAAATAGTGGGAGTTCAACTTTACTGTTCTTCTATACTATACATACTGCGGTTGATATTTCTTACCACACAATTCCTCCGTTTTCATCATCGAGTAATCACCACGAAGTCGAATCACACAGCATCCCGTAATCGCGAACTTCGCTGTGGTCGTTGTCATCGTTAACGACCAGTGTTGTTAGCTTCGCTAATTCTAATGGACCGGCCGGCTGCCTGCTCGACGTTCATATTTCACGGAATTTTGTACAACAACATATTGGTACGTTGGATCGATCGATCGACCGACCACTGTTCGTATGTCGTGCACCGCCGACATATGAACCAGCGCTGTACTGGTCCAGCGACTTCGAACCAGAGCCGGAGCCGGCTAAAGAATATTTGGTGATTTGCTCTTCCCATTATCTTCACATAAGTGGAGCGTATTTGCTCTATTATCTCTGCAGGAGGTCTGGAAAACGACGAGATATCGAAACATATTCGTTCTATTATGTTAATATTTATTATTCGCTTTATTATCATGTGAATTCCATCAAGTCTACAGACAGTCATATACAAATATTCGGCGAATAAGTACTGCAGTGACATTAGCTGGTGCAGTCGCGATGTCATCTGTGACAATAAACAAAATCAGCCGAAAAAATCATCCAGGGGATGACATCCGTCGCAGCCGTAGCGGTATCGAGAAATGAGAAATAACACGAAGACAGCGCATTGATGAGCGGTAGATTCAAAGCGGCCGACTAATCAGCAGGATGAGCTGGGTGACATCGTTCAAGCGAATAGCAGCGGTGCAATAATAATAATAATAAGAACAATAATAATCGGACTCATTGTCAGGATTACAAAGATTTGACCACCACAGCAGGCATATCCTTCCTCATAGTGGCGAGGAAGGCAGTATGGCAAACAACAGACAGACAATAGATGCAATTCATTTGTCGACAACGCCTCTCTAAAAGTCATTCAATGGGACGATTTTAGAACATTTCATGATCCGCTCGTTACATTTGATATGGATATTTTGAGCATTCATATATAGAGATCAAAGTTAAAATTAAGCATGAAACGTAACATTTTACGAAAATCTGTTTAACTGTGTAGGGCTAAGGAGAAGAAATCTCAGCTTCAGCTGAGGCTCATACCGCAGATAGGCCTAACTACTTCTGAGTACGACTAACTATTTGAAAATAAATGAGAGATTTTTGAGGGCCCGGGTGTTCGGACAACTCTGACGTTTTCAAAGCCAGAAGTGGCTGATACCTATTTATTCTTATTTGAATTTGATGAAAAATTAGAGAGTTCATGAACTTTTATTAACAGTGTAGGTTTTAGTAGGTATGTATCAGTTCAGAATGAGTGAAACTACTATGCTCATGTCATACTAACATGTTTATATCACCAGCTACCTTTGTATATGAATATATATATATGAATATATATCGAAATCTATATTGATTTGTTAGATACTACAGTAGTAATCGTTCTAGCACTAAGTACTACAAAGTGTGGTGGTGGTGGTGGTGGTGAAGCTGCAATTATCCAGCATGTTCTCATTTTGAATTACAGCAGAAACAATACCACTTCATCACGAATAATTAGTTCTTTGTTTCCAGAATAAGAAGAAAGACGATAAATAGACCTAGTTAGAGTTTAGTTTGCAGAAATCAGATGGGGGTCAAGGATTGGATAGGGAGGAGGATATGAGAGGTTGGGAGTTCTTCGAGCATATTCTCCTCTCCACACTCCACACATCTCTCTAACATTCTGCGGTTGAGACGACCAACACCGTTGAGTTGAAGGCAATATATACTCGAAGGACAGCCGACGGCCATTGTGAGCAATAAAAGTCCCATTTCAAGATTCTCCACGCCCTCCATAAAGCCATTACGGCAGTTGAAGAATAAAAAAAATAAATCGTAGTGGACGGATTGCCGGGGTGCTGAAACGCACACGGGTGCTAAACACATCAGCGCTTCAACATCCTTTTTTTCTTCTTTCGAACAATCGGCTTTTCGCTGTAGTCAATTTCGAAGCTTTTTGCGAAAATCGCTCCTGAACTGCAACGCAATAGAATCGAGTGCTGCAATAACGATTGCATTTAAAAATTGGCAATTCTAGAAAAGTCTGTCGAGGTGGTAGTGGTCGGAGTTCGACTTTTTTCGTTTTTGGCTAAATACGGCCCAAAGCGGAGTCCGCAGCGGTGACAAAGTTGGGGTTTATTTGCGGTAGGATATTTTTTGGAGTTCAATAGCATATTGGATTTAGCATTTTCTCATGATGTATTAAATTGATAATAACACAATAATACTCACTAAACATAATGATAATAATTACCATTGTAATGTACCGATGCGTAAGGGGTGAAATTTCTGAACACCAATGAAGATATTGGAATTACAAAATGTAAAATATTATTATCAGGGTATCCGACAGCATTCGCCATATCTTTAGCGCCTGAAGTGAACCTTCCTGCAGTTCTGATGCGAGATATTTAATTAAGTTAATGATTTTGATGCTCAAAAGCGTCAGGTAGGCCACCGTTCTACAATAGATAAACGGAATAAAAATATGGATGGGGCTCTCAATAAGATACGGCTTAGGCTCTTTGGTACCTGGCGCACAAGTTTTAAAATTATTCCAAAATTACATGTCAAATTGTTCGACAACTTGTATTATCCATGAGATGATTCCGAGTCAGATTACAAGTGTAAAATTATATTACGTAGTAAATTCAATTTGGTGGCGCAGGTTGTTGTTTCATTCGTCGGGTTCAAAACTGATAACAACATAATAACACAGTTGATCCGGACGCCCTAATATTATCATTCCTATTAAAGCTCATAGAAAATTAGGGCCCCTTAATATGGTATAGCGTAAAAAATGGCTGACTCTTTTACAGCCAAATCTGAACAGACAGGATCCAACGGCAATCATTTCAGAGTTGCCTTCAACCAAAATGGCGAGGACGGACTTACACATATAAATAAAAATAATAAATAAATAGTATAAAATAGGACGAAGGTGAAGAAAGCAAAGGAAAACCCATTGTTACCCCAACTGTACGATGGCTGTTTTAGATGTAGTGGATACATCGGAAAAGGCTGTGGAGAAATAAAATTGTCGTTATGACAACAGGCCCCCATTGTCGATTGCCGCTATCAATAGTGATGGTGGTGGTGGTGGTTATAGCGATCAATGGGAGAAAGCAAGGTGGCACAAGGGTGGCGCGGTAGCGAGATTTGCATGATTTGCCACTTTCGATTCCATGTCGATGTTCAACCCGATTTGCCAGCCGACGCACGCCGACAACCAAAGCTTGAACATACAGCTACCTAACAATGATACGATAGGTGCGTGCGCGAATTTTCGAACGGCTGTATCTTGTCGTCTGATCATAGTATAAAGAGATACCGCCAGCTAGGGATATGTGTGCACAGTAACCCAGAGAATTTCGCGGATTTGTGCCACAAATTCACAACTCTGTGCAATACGAATAGAATGTACATGATTTTGCAACGCTCTGCCTGGCCTGCGGACATATAATAGCTTGAAGCACATGAAAGATTCAACATGTAAAATATCTTTTATAAGAATTATTTTATGCTTCCCCTGTGTCTGCGCCCTCTGGTGGCTTCAATCATAAGCAGTAATTTTGTACAATATGGTGGCACCAAATGGGTGGAATTATACATTTTCCTATTGGCATGAAACCTCTTATGCTGTTGCCAAATTAAGGAGCGGTCAAATGGTGTAGAGATCACGTTCTAGCACCGAATGGAAACTAGGGTTTATTCGCCTTGTTCCAAGAAGTTTACTACGATGTGGCGCCTGAAATATAATCGACTAGCTTTGGGGTAGGAACCCTAGAATTAAAATGTCTATTGTTGTTTGTAATGATAACAGAGTAGTCACACTTAAAACTATCAATCGACTAACGAAACGAAATTAATCGCGAATCCAACAGATTCAATCGACGATTTGACACAATCATGTATAACGTTGACTGTGCAATGCGCAGAACGGTTTATTCATGCCCGCTTTCGTTTCTAAAGAAATCGTCTTGACTATTGTGCGTGCCGTAGTTCTGTTACTCGGCGTCGAAATACGAGAGTAAGTTCAGCCATCGAGGATGTGCGTTCATAGATGTCAGATGCTAATCAACAGTAGCCAACAGATTTAGCCAGCCAGCCCTGAAGACGAGATGGAGAATTAAAGCGAATTATACTAAATAATACAGAAAATGTCATAAATCATTTTCAAATTACGCGAAATATCACCGACCTGTTCGTTTGGAGGTATTGTGGCGCTAAGAGTGCGTTCTATATCTACGGGCAAGTTACCGCTCTGTCCTCCGTCATATGAATACGACAAATGGCTTTCTATCGCACTGTCCAACGGGTGTGAATCACATGATTAATGCTACCGTAATGACTAGCTTCGTATGAAAACAACACGAGACGACAAAAAATAAAAAGACGGATCTCGCAACCCAAACAAGCAACCCAGTGGCCAGTCAGTCAGAAAGCTAAGCGGCAAATCAAAGAACTGAGTAGGCAGTCTCTGCTGTGGCTCGACAGTTTACCTCGCTGCCTCGGCCGAGGTTTCAGGCCAAACAGCAGAACTCCACGATGAGTAAATGGTGCCGAGACGAAGGACATAAACGTTGAAGAACAGAAAACTTTATGTTGGATTCACATTATCTGACCAGATTCGGACGTTGATAATAGCAACATTAATGAGTGGGATAATTGCGGTACATGAGAGGAAACACGACACCATATCACAAGTTAATTCACACTCCTCCGTAGATTCCCAACGTAGATTCTATTTATGTTGCTAGTCATTGAAATCGCCGAATAGTATCTCCTATGAAAATCTGCTATCTAAGAGCTCATTTAAGTAGGTAAATTTGTATAATTACAGCTATTTTCAATAGAGACCCTAATAGATCATAGGCATATGACGGCGAACCAAAAATCTCGATAGCACTAACGCTAAAATTGCCGAAATGTATACAAGGAACCTAACAAAAGAGCCTGGATGAGGCAATGCCACCTTAATGTAATAGTCTCTGGTGTTCCAAGTGACCGACCAGCGAATGATATAGGTGAGAAGCCGCGAGACCGAGAGTTGTACCACATTAACAGTGGTACCTCGTTGCTCTGGAAGTATCACAATTGATACGCTCAATTATTTCGGTATACGTCTGTTTTCGTCCATTCAGTCCTTTACAGGGAATAAGAATTAATATGGTCTCCATTGTGCATCGTCTTTGTTGTAGTCAAGCTGGATAAAATGAAAGCTCATACTAAATACAAGGTCGTCTGCTAGCACATATTATATCTTAGACACCGAATGAAGTTGCTGCCAAGAGAGATTAACACTGTGATACTATAAATGTTTAAGCTAACTATTATGTAGCATCGTTGGCGTCGTGACACGTGTTATATAAGCCGATTAGATCTTCAGATGGCGATTCAACCACTCGCCTGAAAGTTCATTAAAATAGACAATCCACGTTCTCCCAGAACTTCGAGGTGTGGATTTTTCCTCTCGTTGACTTTTCTCGTAGCAAATGTCAGTACTAATGCCATAGTAATGCCATAATATGGATAAATGTCGAGAACTGTCTTCTGATGGGTGCAGGATTGGAGGTTAGCTACAAAAGGAACATTTAGAGGTCTAAAGTGAGGCCTAATAGCTGAATGGACATCGAACCTTTTCGTTACGAACGATCAACAAAATCATTCCACAAAGACGTTTCAGGGCGGCGCAGCGACTCTCCAACAAAAGATCCTCCAAGATTGACATTGAGCAGAGTTGTGTCTATATCGGTTTTTTGTCAGTTTCGAGTGAGATAAATGGTACTGACAGTAATGTTAATATGTTGACGATAAACCAACAATGTCCCATAGATGGTCACGTGGTGAGCGTCTCGGACTGCTCACATATAGGCGAGATATATGGCTTGGGTTCAAATCCTGCCTGTATTGTAACTGAGAGTTAGCTCAAAGAAAGTTTGTTTTTAATGAGACAACAATAGGTTGATGGAATTTAAACGATGGCAGGTGCTAAAGGCATGCCTCGAACTGAGCAGTACTTACACTATCACACCATTGTGACAATCATTTGCTTGTGTATAGTATTGGGACATTTGGTTGAGCTTTAATTTTGCTTGGACTATTTAAAGAGAAACACCACATTTTAGGGGTGCGACGAAGTGGACACAACAAATTATAATGCGATATAACCTTGTAGCTAAAATCTTGTTGCTACTTGGGCCGCGAAAGTAGTTCCGAACCATAGCTCACGCCCTCTGACGCAAAAAGGACGACGATGCTATACTACGAATAGCAATCATAATAATGATGATGCTACATCTGAACAACGAGTGTTCCATCAAATCAAACAGAGCAAAGCGGCTGCCGAACTCTACCAGATGGGACAAAACGGTAAAAAGTAGCCCTCTCAGCAAGATACTCTGCAAAAAGTGCATTCTAGTGAACTCGATTGTGAGGATTGCGGCGCGCTATGATATTAATGCGTTCGCATAGGTTATTAACGACGAAGCTCTCGAAGGCTTGATACGCCGACACGCGACTGTGTCGGCCTGATCACCAACCGAGATTGAGTTCATCGTATACAAAATTGTTGTCTATTTTGTCGCACTATGGAAGTTCGAGGATTCCATATTTTGAAATATATATATAAATCTCCTGAAGAACAAGTACCATAGATGCAAAATATAGGCAAGACTCCAGAGTACTTTTTTGATCACATAATGCAATATGATTACTTGCTTGAATCTATGAGAAGCGCAATTTAAAGAGAAAATATCAATGTCGTTGTTAGGCAGTGGGAGAGAAGAGTATATTATAACAATACCATCACCATTTTTAATATATTCATTATGTCGTCTAATTGATGAAATTATTATGGTCACAAATAGACAAACGTATGTACAACAACTCCCAGCATATTAGTATTACCGGGTTGTAGTTCTAGACCTATACGTTGCTTCCTTAAAAAAGCGGTAGATATTTACATGAATGTGACTTCTAAAAGGTTCTTCACTAACCCCTTTGTCAAGTTGATTACGCACTTTCCCTAAACTCCTCATGGATGGCCCGGGACCAAACGGTATATGAGCAAAATTTTTAATTGAGTAAGAGTACAATCGGCATATGCGCTCTGTGGTGGTGTATCATCATCATCATCATCATCATCAGATTATTGGATTGCCCACCACCATCTGTTTTCCTCCCGTCGAATTTGTTCAATTTTACTCGTATCGGCCACAGCTCGTTTGCAATCTCACCGAATTCCCTTGATCGTCTCTCGAAGATAGCGTTGCCAAGAAGTCAGAGTCTACTAGATGTCCGGAACGGGTTATAGGCAAGTGCAGTTTCAACCAAGTCAGATGGAAATGCCAAGTTATCGAAAGAAACTACCTTCAGCCAAGCAGAATCCAAATCAGATTCACAGATCTACAAAATGAATAAGTGATCCACCTTTGAATTCATTCCTTCTGCTTCACGATATTTTGCCCTGATGTATAATAATAATAAGGCTAATAATAACGTTGTTTAGAGAAATTGAGCAAACGATAGTCGGACACCTCGAACGCGATAACACGGATAACACGTTCAGCACTGGGGTCGTTGAAGGTGATTATGCATTAAATGGGTGGGCGTCATCTTATTTGTATTTTATTATTCAAGGCTCTTTGTGGCATTACCAGTCTACTCCAGCGATAAAAATGTAACTGTTTATCCAAACAGTGTATGTACAATAGAACAGAGGATCTTATTTTTTAAGGGGGGCTTTGGGGCATGTCGACACCGTGACCCCCCCCCTCCGTGGAACTGTTGACGATGTTCAACAGCACCTCGGCCCTTCCCGGTATCGCTTAGCGCGTCCCTTCAGTTAGAGGGCGCTGAGATGTGTACAAGCCCAGTCACGAGCACCACACATCCTCAAAGTGACGCAACTGCACACAATTCAATGGTCGGCTATGTATAGCGTGCAAAATATACACTATAGCAACCTATGAATTCGGCGTTCAAAATGTCGAAAACGCGAAAATGGTGCACTATTATACCACGTTGGTTGTTGTTATCCTTCTTATTAGTACATCAGTATTTTAAAATTGGTTCATTATCTGCATACGCCAGTGTCTGATAGAGCTGGCCAGATGGTGGCAGGGTTATAGAAGCCGTGTTCAAACTATAGCTGAACTATAGCTAATTCGATTGGATATGAGAGAACGATGCATGAAGTAAGCTCCCTTTAGAATGAATAATATAATATAATGACACACCTAGATTCGATGGATACAAATGCGAACAAACTTCGTATTTTTGTTTAGCAGCATATTTCAACAGAGGAAAGACTGCTCACAGTAGTTCGGACTCGGAAGAAATGTGACCTTTTTCTTTAATACTGGATATATTCACTGATCATTAATATCCATCCGTTGCGCGCCGTTATGAGAAATGACCACACCGGTAAAACGTATCTGGAGAGCCAGTGACGACCCCCTCAGATTCTATAATAGTGTGACAATGAAGAAGCAGTAGAACTATTAAGCGCTACGGAAGACCACCCATGTGGGTAGGTGACAGCCCCCGAAGAATACACACACACACACACACATACAGAGATCTTCTAGCTAGATCGTCCGAATAGAAGACAAAGCGGACAAGGCGATCAAGGACCGCAACGTTATAGAAGGTGTCATATCTATCTAAAATAATTAGAACACAAAACACCGCCAAGTGCATCCGTAGGATGAAGAACATATGGCTCTAACACAATAACAATCTCCGCCACAGTGGCAGACCGAACCCAAGCAGCAGCAGCAGCCAAGCCAACAACAGAGGAAAAATAGTGACAGCAACAATAATTCCAGCGATTACTCTTGCGCGGGAGAATTTCGTTGAGACCATAGGGTCAACACTGAATCCTATGGAGCGGACCCTCACCACCACCACCACAATGTGCAATGTCCAATCGTAGACATTTACATAGATGGACGATGCTTGGTGGCAATGGTCGTCGTATTGGCGTTAGGTGAATTAATGCCACTGAGTCTAGAAGCAGGAAGGATCAGTAGTTGCTGTCTAGCGCTCTCGTTCATTTCTTCTGTTGCCGTTGTCGTTGTGTTTCCATTCATTAGTTTGAACTTAAAATAGCATCATTTGACACCTAACAGAAGAGAATACAATACAGTAATAGCATAGCTCACACCTAGATGGTTCCGACATGTTCACAGAGGCAAACGGATCAAGATAGCAAGAGAGCTAATGTAAGTGAATGAAGAAACGACATGGGGGTGAAAACTACAGATCGCCACTACTACTCGGTGCAGAAGTGTAACGGCCAATGAGCGAAGAGAAACAGTAACAGAAGCAGCAGCAACAGAAGCCCTTAAGAAGAAGGCATCGACTTCTGCTCGAGCGAAGCGCGAATTTCGACGTTGATGTTATCTTTCGTGGACAGAAAACAACAACAACAGCAACGACAATAGCTTTGTCCGTCCAGGGCATAGCATTGTAATGCTGATGTATGATGCACTGTGGTCGTTATGTAATATGTAATAGCGTCACATTGTGTAATTACGGCGGGAGGGTTAATGGTTAAAAGAAAGCTGTCCATCTAATTACCCAGAATGGTTTACTGTCAATCAGATGTTTGTCATAATTCGTGCGAAGCGAGGTTGAAGGAGAAACTGACTAAACCACAAACAAGTTCCTTCGGTTGTTGGTATAAGCTTAAGGTAAACTACACTGGGCAGATGAAAACATTCACTCGATAATGGCATATTGTGTGTAATGAAATAAATAATGAAATAATAAATAATAAGTGAAAGCTCAGAATATATATTTCGATAATCATCAGAAATATCCAGTTGAATTTATTGGAAATCCCGAAATATTTACAAGATAGAATATTTTCTATGTGATAGCCAATAGATCTTTCTATTCAGGATTGATTATGTCATAGTGTATGATCACGTTGACGGTTTTGGAAAAGTCTATTCTAATGGGGAAAATCCTGTTGTTGTTGTTGTTAGCGGAACACGCGGAATACGCTCGAGGAAAGGTTAAATTGCGGTTCGTCTGCTCGCTGTCAGTTAACGCCTTTGATTAACTTGGTGGCACTATGTAACAATACAGTTTCAACTGCTGGTATGATAAGCTAGATAAATAACATTTCAATAAATACACCAATCGTCTAAACAACGATCGTCCGGCACTGAGTAAAGGTAAGCAGTGTGTTAATTATAAATTATTGATTCCTCGAATAGATCGGCATGAACTCACTTATGGCAACGTTGTTCTCTTAAAATAATAATAAACTTAGATAGAGAAATTGTGAGCAGTTTCCCTTTGCCCTCTACCGCAGATAGGTAGAGATATGTATTATACATCCAAGGATCAACTGTATCATGAATATATTACGAATGAACAATCAAGAATAATGCCATGGTGCCTGATGCAAGCTGGAAAATAAAGTGCCAAATTCAATGAAAAAATAGAAAGAGACGATTGGTCATTTGGTGGTTGAGTGTGGATTCGTGAAGGGTCAAAACGAATGAGTTAGTTCACTCTCAAGAGCAATGAGAGATTACTTGTCTGTGGTCTTTTAGTGAAGTGAGAGCTTTTGACGCCGCGAAGCGTCGAGGCGCGAGGTAATTTAATAATCATTAATTGTGAGCCCCGCCATGGTGGCCTGGCCATCTCCTTCCATTGCTACGCGAGCGACAGGCGTTTCGTCGTGATACGATCAAGTGGCCCATGTCAGTTATTGTTGTTGCTACTGTACCGGCCACCAGCAATAGAGAGAAGTAAACACTGAAGCCGCTGAAGTGACTCCAACGCAGCACCGAGAGCCGACATCTGCCCTCACTAGAGTAGAGACCCAGGGCGGCCAGCAACGTGGTCGTGTTTGTACTACCACCGTCGTGTGACCCGTCCGTCCGCCTAGCCGATTTCAGACACATTGAGATCGTGCGGCGATAACATAATAATGGGATAATAATAATAATAATAACAAGGACCAACGTACTAATAACAATAACGTAGAGTCAACCATGGATGGATCCTTTGCTGTTGCCGGTTGGTGGGTGCGGTGGCCGCCACAGTAGACCAAAGGCACGGCGTGAGTGGGTACGAGACTCTTATTAAAAGCGTTCAATAAACCCGAGTAACGCAACGCGAAAAACAAATGGTCGTTAATCCTTGGAAAAAAAAAAGTTTTACTCATGTGCGCTCTACTGTAGACCTTACTAGCTTGTTACTTGCCATTGCCGCTGGCTATACTTCGCTTGCCGTGTTTGGGAAGCTCGCACGCCGTTTTTAAGGCTTTTCCACCATAGAAATTATGCAATCTGCAAAATCCATCTCTTTGAATTTGGCAAGCCCTAGACATTCAAAGCTGCACCTTTCGAAGTACATTTAAACATGTTTTCGCTGACGTGATGGCGTCCATTGGTGACCGAATAAACTATAATAAACATTGACTTGTTACAAATAGGATCAACTATTTACATATGTCAGCGGTATTATATTTTTGCCGATTTGACCAATTGCTCTATATCGCAGTGATGTTAATAAACTGTTGATCCCCATGTGAGCTACGTTTAGTTCTGCATGCAAGAAACATGCGTGTACAACTTCTGCGAGATAGAAAAACAACGCTACAAAAATAATTCGAAAAGTCGTCACAACATCCATTTAATATTAAATTATATTTGATATTCATTATATCCGATATATGAACTTAATATTCAGAAAGACAAGTTCATCTAATCTATTCATGATAACAAGCCTGGTCTTGCCCTTGCCGAAGCTGTGTTCCATTATACTGAGTGTGCTATGTGAGAGCCGATGTAAATATTGCAAATACTGTAATATGAGCTAAACTATTAAGAAAGATAGCTCACTTATGGAGATTCTAAAATAGCCAGTGTAATTCAAAACCAAATAATGTTTACAAATAAATTAGTTAGCAGACTCCTTAGAAATAACGTTAGCCAGTGTAGTGCGTCTATATTGTGTAGCAGTTTTGACCTATGCCAGAAGGAATATAAACGTTTTGAGTGATGAGCTCAGTTTGAAATTTACCTTTTGGTCTGATAGTGTATCTGCTGCACAATTTGTTCTGCGTTATCTCAAAGTGATCAACCACGTTTGCACTCAACCTGATTGATTTGCTTCATTAAAATTATTGATAAACAAATGTTTTAATTATGGTTAAGAAATCTCCTGGGTGGGGGAAAAAGCATACAAGTAACTGTAGTGATGCATTGGCTACCGAGAGGTCCAACGTCTAGTATGTGGCACGCCGGGCCTGGCTATGTTTTTCAACAGGATAATGCCCTGATAAAATGCCCGAGTAAAAACAAGTTCTCCTATATTAATACCACCTTCTGAAATTAGTCAGCCGGGTGCTTGACTTCACAGTTATAAACATGAAATAGGGAATCTTCGCGAGAGACGTCCTCAGCTTATGCCAGGCAGTTTACAAAAAAACGAAGAATTTAAAATCACTTATAAACGGATGAAAGGGACTATGCTAAAAAAAGCACACGAAAAGTGCCTAAATAGAATATTTTATGTGATTCGTATAATTGGATAATTAACACGCAGGTGTATATTGAATTTAGAGTAAATCGTATGAGCCAATATGTAATTGGATACGTAAATATTATCATTTACATTTTGTTACAATACCTATCATAATGCTCAATAACAAATGCTTTCGATATCAGGAATGATTCATTGAATAGTTCATGTAGGTTGCTTCATGTAGGTTTCATTTAAAGGCATCAGCCTGGAAAGTTTTTTAGGTTGCTTCTAAGAGGTGCTCCGAAGGTATGCAATCTGTGGTGCATAGAGAGGCAGATCGAAAAGAGAGAATGAAAAGATTTTTTTCTATTCTATTATATTTATTAAAGCTCGACCATAGGACTGCGGGGAACGCCGTCGGCCAGGAGCCGAAGGCTCCTGTCCGACGACCATAGGACTGCGGGGAACGCCGTCGGACAGGAGCCGAAGGCTCCTGTCCGACGACCACAGAGCTGCGAAAGCGAGGAGTGAGTCACGTGTGTCGGCCCGGAGCCGCAGGCTCCTGCCGACACTATAGAACTGCGTCTCAGAAACTCCCGTATCGATCCATTTATCGGTCCACTTTCGGACGCCTGTCCCTCGTCTGACTTGCCTGGAAGATGGCCCAAACTAGTTGCGTTAAGTTCTGTCCTATATAACGCATTCCCGTTTAGTCGGACACGCACACAATTTCAGCGGTATTAAATTTATACTGTTCCAGCATATCGAGTTGAGTTACCTAATCCAAGTCTCCAATGTATCGATGATAATAATAATAATATATATAACATTCCATTTAGTACAGTTATCAGGCTCCCCATTTAGTGAATCCAACCACAATGGCACCACTCTTCAGAGTATTTGAACTGGATCGCAGCGAACTGGAATAAACGTGGGAGGTATCGCTTGTGACACAGCTGCAATTGTATACAGCTTAGAAATGTTTGTCACAACAGGTCACTTGAAGAACAGGTCATTACTATATTATGTTTATTATTTATTCATCACATATCTCATTATTGTTATTCAATCGCAGCAACTAAATATTTTATCTTCATATTATACTACTACTACTATTACTGAAACACAATGTCTTAGTGCACAATGAAACACTGATTTTCGTGAAATAATATTCGCAGTATTCACCACCTCCAAAGCAATAAATCTCTTTACTATCAAACATCATTAGAGAGGATGGTAAACTTAGTGAACGATCGATGAAACACTCAGTTGAGGACAATTCAAACCTATTAAATGAATCAGCAGTGAATACCTAAGCGGCAGCAGCAATTGGTGTAACAAACCCCTTAACAAAGCCGTTTAGCTGATCCACTCGCATATTGCGAAGGTATCGAAGTAATGGATGTTCAAACGGAGTCGATCTCGGCCAGTAGTCCATCTTTGCCATAAAACGCTGAAATATTAACAAACATTTTTTTCACAATAAGATAAAGTTCATAAGCATTTACAATATCAAAGATTCGCCTTCATCAATCAATTAATAATACATTGGATTCTCGAATAACAGAAAACCCACTTCGAGAACGAGATTTCTTTCAAGCTATACCGGGCGCGTATTATAGGAATACTAGAGTTTAATTATTTATAATGGTACGTCAGAATCATAATTGAATACACTACAGTATGCGTTAAACCGACAAAATGCCCTTGGAATTATATTTGGCTTAATCTAAAATTAGGACTTATAACACAAAACTCGCCCCCAATAAGACGAGCAACTTCGGGAAATTTAGCGCTTAAGAGTTTGTACATGTGTGTTCACACAAGCAAGACACGGGAAATTATAAATTTAGGTGAAATTAAACCCAATAGCTCATAAGAATTATACTAACTTGAATAGTAAATACGTCTGCTTTATATGACTGTAGTGTGGTATACAATGTTACAAATCATATAATGACACAGGTCGCTAGCGCTGTATTACCTGTTGCATTCATTCTTTACTTGAAGCTCGCCTGTCATGCGAACAATGCGCCTGCTTATTTAGCTCATTAAATGTGTCATAATACAAAAGGAACGAATAAAAATAGAACAAGATCTTACATTAAGAATGGGCAGTTGATATTGGAACGTGAGAATTGCCCTGACCAAATCGAAGATGTTAAGGTCAGCAAGCAATCTTGGCTCGAAGACATTAATCGAGAATGCGCACTGCCAGAGCAGAAAGTCACTGAGACGTCGCTCACCCGACGTTCGAATGAGAAGATCCACTGAGGGGCATTCCCAAACGTCAAGACAGTCCTTTAGCAGCTGATGGTCCACTTCGCTGCAAAATCAGATAAATGAATGCCTTCTTAATTAGATGCTCAAATAAATGATCAGCCCGACGACGCTTGGCGTCTTGGTATCCGCGCTCCGAGGGGTTCGTTGCCCCCGTTTGGGCGCTAAATGTTATAAATAATAACGGGGTATGGAGAAGGTAGTGAATCTAGCTGTAAGATCCTCAGGCCAGATCTCAAAAACCAGGCAAGTTATCTAAATAAGGAAAACAGAGTTTTCTGTGAGGAAGCAGTCCAACGAAGAGACAGGTATTTATTCAATCAAACGTTGATTATTAGATAAATATGGGAGAGCTCGAGTGACGGTGTAACTTACTTGGAGGCAGGGTCACTAAGCGCTGGCACCACACAAGGCGTGGTGCCAGCTCCCTGGACGTCCTCTAGTTTAACCTTTAAAGCTAAATTGAGAACAACGCAAGTAATGTCGACCGTGCGACTTACTTGACGTGAATCTTATCACAGACTGAATTTGACCGCGCTAACCGGTAACGGGACCCCGTTAGCCGCCAGCCAGAACAGTTGACTGACAAAACAACCAACTGTCTCTCAACGCGCCAAAACTCAAAATACAATTGAGAAATATGCAACAAAAGGTATTGTTCTACATGTATCGTGATATTTCATTCATTTGCTTTTTATAAAATAGTAACAAGGTAGTTCAAAGTGAGGTTTAAAAAGCTTCATTTAAAGCCCTGTATGTTATGATGAATTGTACCCTTCAAAGTGCACAAAGTGTACCCTTCAAGCGCACAAACTTATTTTGTTGTTTTTTCGTTTCTTTCTTACTTTTAATTTGTTCGTCTGCCTTATCTCTGTTAAAGGTGACATACGATGGGATGCTCAAAAAGACGATGAGAATATAGAGTCGAATGGCGAAACCTGTGCCAAGCAGGGCATTTTCTTACAAGCTCTGAATCTACCCTTACACATTTATTAGCTGACCAGGTAAAACCCCGTGACAACCTAATTAAAGTGTAATCCATGCATTAGTGTATTATCCAGCTCACCTAGATTCGACGACACCTTTCTCAATAGCTCGCTTGATCTCGTTTACCATTCGAGTGAAACTATGTCGGCTGCTATATCCCATAGCGTAATGTATCGTAAACCTAAAATTATACGAGACGAAAAACCCTCTTGTCCTTTACTATTCATTAAAGCATGAAACGTTTCGTCCAAATACTGGTGTAAATTTCGAGTATGATAAGTATGAATTAATTTTCAGTTCATTCTATCGAAAGGGGCGTTCCTATTGATACTGAGTACCCAGCCATCAAAAGACATTTGTCGGTACTTATTCATATTAGGGCATCACTACGAGCGATGATTAGTGATCACAAACAGAAGACACAACGGCCCCGTAAATGAATGTTCATCAACCAAAACTTACAGCATTTGTTAAACGTTTTGATTATATCAACAAAATATAGGTCAATAAATGATATGTATTGAGGCACAGTAATATGATTCGTAACTTCTGGAAACAATTGTCCCCGATATTGGATATTCTTTCATATGATAACATCGCCTATACAAGGTAGCAGTGTAAACAGACCTGGGTAAAATAGAGCTACGTTCGTATGGGATTAGTGACGGGTACCCGATGTGAGACTTACTCAGTGTTATTTCGTGTCTTGAGCTCGAGTTCGACCATTAGAGGCCGAAGATCCGGAGGCAGTAGAGTGAAGTCGCCTATGAAGTGATGGCGGTAAGTTGGAAACTCTCTGCAATCAATAATTGGGCCAAACTTCGATTCATTCAGTCGCACAGAACTAGTTGAGCTGGTGAATAATTGATTGACCTGATTGATTCACAACTGTTACATATCTTGATATTGTCATTTTCACACATCGCGATTTACGTTTCTAAATTGTAGAGTCACTTAAATTTTAATTGATCCCAGTTCTTACAGTGCAGCTTGTATAGACCGGTTTTCGTATGTGCACCTTCGTACTTATCAGTTAATGTGAAATATTCCCTTAAAATATTCGACCATCTGTTCAAACCCACTGGTGAATACGAATTGTAGAAATAGAAGAGTCTCCAAATAGCTATAAGAGGCAATGCAATGTATATCAAATTATATGTTATGTTGAAACTGTTTCATAAATAAAAAATAAGAATTGAATTCCTTGGGAGTACAATAAAAAAAAACATGTGGACATGAATAATTTAATCATAGACACCAGCTTATAGTTGACATTATTCGCAAACAAGTTCTCATGCTACTGTATTACGTGCGACAAACTAATTTAAATCAGCTACAATTCAAGTCGTCGTAGGCGCAATTACTGCCTAAACGAAGAAGTAGATCGAGCTATATAAGCTTGTCACAAAATTCGTCCTTGAGTTTGAATACAGTTAACTCTCTTTAAAGAAATAGCTAAGAAACAGTACGTACGGTTCGTGAATCTCTTTATTTATGAAGAAGCGAAACCGCTCATAGAGACTATTAAGTTCCTCTTCACTCCGGGATGTAATATTGTGGGTACTCATTAGGTATAGAGTCGCCTCCTTCACTCCAATGTAACTTAAGCAACGGATAATCCAATATGTTACTCCTTGACCGTATCCGTGGCCTTCTGGTACTTCCAGCTTGTGGTCTCGAGCCCACCTGTACATAAGGATACGCCCTTAAAAACACATCTAGCGAAAATTGTTCTCGATTTTGTGAAGTAAATGAAGCAACAAGAAACAGCTTCAAACTATCTGCCTAGTGATCTCAAGGATTGTAAGGTCGATCGCGAATGTTGCTGCTGCAAAGATTGAACCCTTGGGGTTTTCCACTTAGCTTCATCTTATTAATTACTTACTTATTTAAGACGGTTTCGTTAGACTTCATAAAACAACAGCTTAACCTCTAGTTGCATCTGGATTTGTACAAGCATACGATATAATCAATGTGTTCTCCGAGCTACTATAATGCGAAATGTACAGTACAGTATGTTTCGAGTTAATGTGGACGTTATGCTCTGCTTGCGTCCATACGAGACTTTTTGGTCATCCTTACCTTCGATTACCGTCAAGGATAATGGCTACATGATGTGGGATGAGACCAAGACTTAATATCCACAGCACGAAACGCTCATACCACTGCAGCGGCTTCTTCATCAGGCTGTGGTCTTTAACTGCGAACCTAAAACACGAATGTCGTGTATTATCACAAATCATCAAATACGTCAGACAACACCGCATTGTAAAACAGGTCCAAACGAGAGGACCTCCAGCAAGATCCAACCTATCAACTCCATCGGTCCTGCCGAGTTTGCTTCGCGGCGCCATATTGCAAAAACTGACAAGAACAACAGCATTTTACATTGTTCTGGACCCACTTTCTACTTTGTGAATCTCGAAGGTAATTTCAGGCTCTTTCTCATTTCGCGTTTTAAAATCACTTACTTCTTATCATTCGGCAGCCACAGGGTGTTATACCTCGTCGTATTTGGCTTACAGGATATAGTGTTATCCTACTGGACCTATCCATTGGTAACAAATAACATATCACAAGTCGACTGGGCGGCAGCCCGAGACTCTTTAGTGCGGTAAACGTGTGACGATGCCTTGATACATGAGCGAGTACATCCCAGATCTCTGCTAGTCTTGGATATCTAAGTGGCCAGTTACCTTATTTCTTACATAGCCAAAACCTTACATTGTCGAAGGGTGCGATGACTAAAGCGTATTTCTCCCCCTTTGAGAAATATATATAGATATGTATGACGATACTAATAAAAACTATAGTGTTATGTGGGCACCCAACCCTCTCTCTCTCTCTGGTTGGGACACTTTCCATCGAATGCCCTGTTGCTATCTTGCGATTGTGGTTGTGATTCACCGTCGTGTTAATAATAATAATACTAATAATATATAGTATACCCCCATAGTATGTATGTAGAATGCCAGTGCCCCCCCCCCATCTATAGCGTATGGGATGGTGTTTGTGCTTGTATTTGTTTGTTCTAAAGCCAAATGAGTCTATTTAACAGTTCGTGTGACGTTTGCCGTTCATATTTTCAGCTTTCTATTAGCCCCTTGTTTTAATGGTAGATGTTTACTTCATTGAGTTAATTTCAAGTTAATAAAGCCTCAGGATCGAGATAACGAATCGATATCAACACTGCCTACTGCAACATTGCTTATTTCACCGTGATACACCAATTCGAATATAAATTCTACCTATGCTTTCTGTTAAGATCTCCACTGGACGTCATAGGGAACTCTTTCAAGGTCAATTTCAGTAGCACGTGCTATGCTCATATGGACGGTTAGCTTATTCAAGTCGAAACACAGTAGAATAAACGTCTGATTTAGCGTGGCCGTATGATTCATCTGTCAGCAGCTTTCCCTACTGGAGTGAGTCGATCAACGAAATGCACAAATGGCGACATTGACGTGGGCAAGTGACGCTCGTGTTCGAAGGACAATTTAACTCTGTCCTATTCTATGAGGTGCTCGCTCGCCACTTCAGTACTTCAAGTACCACGTTACTGGGCGACGACGATGACTAAGTAAATGCACTGCTTTGGACGTTTGATTGTTGCCCTTATTTATTTATTGCAATTGTTTTGAAGACAATATCTAGGGTCGTTCACATCATTATTGGAATCCTCCATTAACGACACGTGTCCTTCCTTAACGAATCATGCTTAGAAGAATCTGCGCAGTAACAGTGCAGATCAGATCGAGAGAGAGAGAGAGAGGAAAGATGTTGTCTAAACTCTATAAAGGAATACAACTTTCAAGGTTGACAACAGCACGTGTTCGACGACCCCAATGACAGAATACGTCACGAATTGGACAGCGACACCCTCGCTTTATGCAACGTAAACGGTAGCAAACACTCGTGTGGCTCCGGTGTAGACGTGAAAATAATGGCTGGATGTTGATAGGTACGAGCTTAAATTAATCCTACTGAGTTGAAATTTCGAATTCGTGTTGGTAAAGCAGTCCTATTTTGTTCTGCAACACGGGTTCAAACCAAGATAAATTGAACGCCACATACAGGGGTTTTGCAGTTATTCAGACAGATTCTTCTTGAATTCTCTAACTGTAAACTTATATTTCTCCCAACCGTAGATTTACGTGTCACTTGACTATAAGCCTATATGTGCCTCGCCTGCAATATATTCTTAAGGACATGCCATATTCACATATTTAAATCACTTAAAATGACATCCCAAAGCATTGATAAATGCTTTGCCCTGTCCGGGTCAGACCTTTCTGCAGGTTTACGTAGCAATCTTTTTAACAAGATACAACAATAACAAGATTGAGAATATGTGGTTGCAGATAGGTTGGCACTACTCTCCCTTCCAATATATGCTAACCAAAACGAAATATACCAATAATAAAATACCTCAAGTTAAAAATGGCTTACATTTTGCTGATTGATGTTAGCTGCTTCGATGTAACGCACAGTACCTTTGTAGGGACACGAGGGATAGGTTGTAGGAAATGGATTGTAGTTGTCCTCTAGAAGGTTCATTGCCGCTGGCTAATTTACCTTCCATCTCCTAAATTAAAGCTCTTTTACAATATATCGTTGGCATTGCAATGTTTTTGGGTAGGTAGGCTGTTTTGAATTTAATCGACTAGATAAATTTAAATAATCAATAGGGTTATCTTATGTCTTCAGTAATCGACAAACTCTAAAAAAATGTTGACCATGTGAGAGATAAAACTTTACTAAAAGCAACTAATATTTAAAAACAAAAAAGTTAAATGTCGAACATAATGGTGAAGGGCTTGGGAGGTACTGATGAGAGAAGAAATCGTTTTTTCTTCAAATTTTCAAGTAACTTAAAAATACCACAAAAATGGAGAAATTCTTTGCGCCCGGATTTATTTTTGCCAATAGAGCAATTACATATAAGAATAGAGCTCAACTTCCAAATATTGTGTATATCCTTAACCACTTGCGGTGGAAGAGCATCATTCAAAGATCTCTTATGTCATCTGAGAAACATACTAAACATTTCAACCACTTCGTACTTTTCTGTATCCAAGGGAGCATTGACTTTTGAATAAGTTCTCAATAAAATGAAATAATATTCTAGTAAATGCCTTAGCATTGGAATTGCGAAGTATTAATTATGAATCAAGCTAATTACTATATCTCTGCTGCCAAAAAATGGTCAGCACTGTACAATTTATCAGCTGGGATACCCTTGTCTTTGGTAATATACACCACACTTTTATAATGCACGAGCTCCATCGACGTTCGTGTTCACATGCAAATCCTATCTCGGTCGCTACCAATATTTACCAGTTTCAAATTGAAGCTAACACTGACATCGGACTCTAGTTGGGGTCTGAGTACATTCGTCCAACTGCAAGCATGCACCGCATATTTATATGTTTAGAAAATACTATTCATATTTGATTCAATATTTAATATTTTTTGTGAATGAGACAACTTTGTACACAAGTACACTTCGTATACATTAGGTGAATACACTGTTAGTAACTGCTAAAACAAACACATTTATTTTAAATACGCCTGTACACCTTCTGCACACATACACACTCAATGTGATGGTGTTGTTAATTCTTTTATTCATTCCTTCACCCTGTAGCTTTGTCCACATTTGTGTTTGTTCGTCATCTTCTGAGTGGCACACCCTGTACTGTTCATGTACACTTGGCTATCTGTCCAATTGAACCAACGCAGTTAGTAGACAGCTTCATCTTGATTACACAGTCATTGTTTTCATATACTGTCTCCGAGTACGCTCACAAATACGCACAGCTCCTAAATTTCACAACAATTTTGCTCTCTCTGTGTGTCGTAATGGCAGCCGGCAATGATGAATAATCCTTCTGATCCATTTGAGTTTTCAGCCTTGACAAGATCCCTATGTTGCTGAGTTCTCGGGTGGTTCATTATTTTCGGATAGTATAATGTAGTTTCTTATCTGCACATACACACATATACACACATCACGAAGGCTGGGTATTATACACTCGTACGATAGGTAATGTTCATGCTTCGTTGAAATCAGGCGACGCCTTGCGTCCAATATGATTGTTAACCTTTACTCAGAGTCAGAGTTCACATCTGCTGCGTCGTTACAATCGGCCTGCAAAACCGGATCACTCTTTGGATACAGGTCAATCGTCGATATCGATGGCTGGCATAGGGAGCTCTGGATTAATGAAATTAATAAATAAATAGTAATTAAACAGGAGGGTAAATCAGAAGTACTATTTTTTCACATGATATATGCTCTAGTGTTTCTGTTGAAAGTAGCTACTCATCTAGGTAGGTCATTCAATACTGTATATTTGCACATAGATAACACTGGTGGCTCACAATAAACCCAGCATTGTGCTATTTGCATATTAAGCACCAAAATCCAAGGAAATCATGACCCCAAATTATGTCCCGGAGAGAGAGAGCGAGAGAGAGAGAGAGAGAGACGCGCGAAGTCGGTATGAGATACAATTCTTACAGAAGTAGCACAAATATTTTCACTAGTTTTCCTAAATAGTATTACACCTGCATGACCGTGTTGCACAACAGATGTTAGCTTGAAAATAAATTTGGATGAACCAAATATAGTTGGTCATAACTCAAGAATTTTCGTTCTTCAGTGCACGTGGCGAAGGACTCTAATACACAACATCACTATATGATTTTGATTTATATATAATAATTCTAAGAGAGAGAATGGCGTCAAGCCTCTATAGCATCCGAGCGGGTGGACGTACCTGCTGAATTGCTCGCAGGTCTTCCTCAATCTCATGCGGTTGAAGATTATAGACGATATATGGGCAGGGAACATAATGAGCCCTTTTAGCTGGACGTACTGTATTCTCTGTATCGGTTACACTATCAGTGTCCTATGAATATCCAGAATGAGTTAGTAAAATGAAATAACATCTCAAAAGCAAGCAGTTACAGCAAGCTGATTCGAAAAATCTGGCATAACCTGTTCTAATAATATGATAAATACTATTCCCGTGTACCCATGAATTATACTCAGGTGCCAATTATCAATATAGCGGCATGTAGGTATACCAATTTTGAGTTTATTCCAAGCAATTACATACCGCGTGGGTGAGTTTGCTCAACTTTTAACCTTAGCCCAACTGGTTATGGCCTTTTTTTTGTCCCGATTGACAATGTTAGAATCCTTAGCTAGAAGGATTAGATCTAGTACAGCTTCTCTCTCTCTCTCTCTGGAAACTTTACCTCATCAATTTCGCCTTCCTTAGTAGCCATGCGCCGTTTAAGCGATCGTCGTTGCGCACGACGTAACTCCGACAATTTATTGAGCATTCGTTCCGAGAGAGTCTTCTCGAGATCTGTATAAATATTGCAAAGAACCTCTTGACGCGCCCGAGCTTTGGCATGCTGCAAACATAGCATACATCAGTTACCTTCTGAATAGGAATACTAATTGGAGAAGACAGGAACAACAGTTCCATATGAATAAAAATAATTAAATTGACAATTCCGGCAATCGACCTGGTGAAATACAGCGTTGAGTTCAGTTCTTACTAGGTTCGAACGTATGGAAAGTCAGTTATCGACTTCCTTCATTAGCATTGTAATAAATGAGTGGTTCTTTCCAAACGTATTCTAGAAATCGGTAGAATCCAAGGCAATCATAACACACACAAATTCATAGTCCGTCAAAGCTAAAGCAGACAGGTGATTTAGTAAAGTTTTCTCTCTTAACTTCTTTTCCTATCGCAATTTTCCTTCATGCCACATTACCTCCACCTGTAATAGCTCAAGCAGTTCGTTGGCACGTTCAAGTTCACGAACTGATCGGAGGCGTAACGTAAACCGCGCCCCTGCAGAGTCAATGCGTCGCTGGCACTGTCCCTCTAGGTCGGCCACCTGCGTGCGATAATCCAAATCTGTCTCGTTCAGAACATCTGTTGTCTTCAGCAACAGCTCGTTCACCTGTTCACAAAAAATGAACGATAGTGAATGAGCCATTGACACTAGCTGACTAGGTAAACGGTACGGCTTACTAGGTAAATGACACGGTGGGTATTTATTTATCTTTGTTGCAAATTCTAGCTTAAGCTGAACTCACGGTAGAACACAATCCTGCGGCCATCTATTCTTGTCTAGCAACTATTATTGTTCGAGATACCTTAAAATCGATGAGGTTGTTGGCAAGACCATTGAGCGATTGGAACTCATCGGCGAGAGCATCCATTTGTCGCAGCTTCTCGTCGTAAAGCTCATCGAGTACATTCGGATCTAATAATGAATAATAATGTGCCAATTATAGTCGATGCGGTATTCCATAAACTGTGTAAAGACGAGAAAAATGAAATTAATTAGGATAAATATTATGAAATGAATTATGACGAGGGAATAAATTACAGCACTTCAGCAAGTGCCTGACCTCCACAGGGATGAGTTGCCAAGAAAAGTATAATCAGAAAACAATACAGTAAAGTATACAACAGAAAAAAATATCGCCAAAACTTTTCAGCTCTTTACGTGAGCATCGCACGAACGTAAGTTCAACCTTCGAAGCGTAGTTGCATTTAGAGTAAACACGTGCATAGAGTAATACCATTTACAAAAGGTAAAGGCAAAACTGGTATCAGAGAAGTATCTAAACTGAGACATGTGTGTATCGTGGTTAGTTGCTTACCATCAGGAAAGTGGAACTCATCGTCATAGGCAGCTGTTTCCGTCGCGAGTTCCGGTGAAATAGTTCCAGCCGTCGAGGCTGTAAGCTGGTAGAGATAATATGTTGTTCACAAATGTCACACAACAGTATGGCGCTCAAAAAAGTTACACAACCAATCCCGTCAGGGGTGAACACCAGGTAAATTGTCTGAAGAAGAAACGCAACGCCATCGAGTTGTGTTTTATTTCGATTGCGTTCGCGTTGCTTAATTCGCATTGGCGTTGATAAAAATCTGGGTAACTATTCTGGGGCGCCGTAGTGTTGAATGACCTTCTCTGAACGCTCTATGGAATTAATTCTATTTTCGTACTAAATAGAGTTGTGCCTTGAGAAATATGTTTAAAATTCATTGTGAATGGAAATTCGCGTATATGGCATACTTAGCTCTTCATTAGAATATTTGGAATGGAGCGTAAGAGAGAGAGAGATCTCATCGTAGAATTCAATGCGTACAGACAAATACACATTGCCCTAGCTTGGTATCGTGTAAAAAATAGATGCTGCTGTTATACTATACAAAGTAATAAAAACCATACAAGAACAAATCATGCAGATGCGACTTTTATTAAAACGAGAAAATATATATTGACTGTGTTCAGTGAGATAGGGAGATCTTTTCGATTCTACGAAGTCAGGAACCAAATAATTGTCTCAAGATCAAATGTATCCTACGTAACTGCCAAAACACAAATGGCAACTAACTATTCATGACTACAGTAATTAAGTAAATAATAACTAGTCTTTAATCAAATATACACCCACACGAGGCTGGCGTCTGAAGAAACTGACGTCCTCAAATCCTCAGTCAAGTTATTATTATTTTAATAAAGCTCAATAAGCGTATAAGCAACTTCAGGCCCAGCCTTCACAGTTCTGAAAGATTAGCAGACATAGGCGATTGTATATATATATATATATAGACTCATAATAAAAGCACCCAATCGTGTGTAATCACCAGTATTAGACGTTTAATTCATGAGAGAATAATGAAGAGGAGACTCAAATAGATACCTACAACATCCAGTTCGACGATGATGGTATATATATGTATATATATCTATATATACATATATATATATAATTCTCTGCAACATTGGACTTCACAAATCCAATAATGCATAACTGTTTGTCTCTAATGTCGACAAATTTTATAGACCAATTTCATCGCAGAAACTTGTGAAGGCAACAGTTAGCCTCAGTCAACGAGGCCGTCACCTATTTCAACACGAACCTTCAACGAACCTTTGCGGCCGTTAGCAATTATGAACAAACCAAAAGACAATTGAAAGAAGCAAATAAACCAACAAAAGAATATACATTCAGACATGAAACACAATACGTAGAATATAAACAGAAGAACATCTCAGTTTCGTTATTTTTCTTTACACATTAATAACAAACTAAGGGCCAGCCGAGTACACACATATAGGCAAGCAATGCAGCGAAATTTACACACTGCGAAATACACACCGTGTGCAACAGCCCGGGCGCAGAACCACCACCACCACCACCTACCATTGCTGCTAATTATTGTTAATTAATTAAATACGATGGACCGACGGACGGGTGGAGTCTGTGGGAGAGCGTCGGCGGAGCTGTGCAGCGCGGGGCAGACAACTGAAGGTGACTCTGGGTGAACTCAGACGAGATAGAAGCAAGAACAACAGCTCGATTATTCTATTGAGGGATGAGATTATTGAATACGACAACAAGCACAAGCATCGTCACTATGACGCTATGGATACGGGACAGCAATCGACACAGTGAACAGCAGATGGAGAGAGCTTACTGTAAGAAAAAGAACATGGACAACAATTCCATGCTGATGTGATATTGGTGCAACTGACTGGCTCATGGCTGCCCGGAGGCGCACATTTGATGGTGAATGCACGTCACAGATATAATTTGATGTTGTTAGTGCAGCTGCACGATGCCGACTATGTCGTCATGTGGCGACCTCATCGATACTTCGATAATACTGGACTTTCTTAGTATTTAATGCCAATCAAACGCCTATCTAAATAAGTAATTTAATCGGTGCACCTCGCCTTGTCAGGGTAATGGTGTATTCAAGACAACCAATAGATCAAGCTATATGTATATATATATAGACGACGAATTTGTCCTCCCCACCGATAGAATAAATAATAAAGTTGCTTGAAGTCGGCCTCTTGTCTTGTCATTGAAGCTGTATGGCCCGGTTTCGTACATCCGTGTGATTGAGCCACGCAATCGGAGGAGACACGGAGATGCACACAAAGGTTTGATCCCAGGGCTGCACATTTGCAGGGGCTCCACCCATGAAGCAATGCCGAAAACGTAAAGTGTTGGCTGTAAGTCAGCCCGGAAAATTAACTAAATAACTTTTACGTGAAGTGTCTGTCCCTCAGACGGAGAACATTTCAACGTCGTTCACCAATACGCCTTCAATAATACGCCTTAATGTGACGTATTATCTAGGCTAGAATAGACGATTAATGGTCAAAAATTAATTGAGGTTACCAGCTAGCAACAAGAATTGCTAACATTGATCGGCTGACAATCACACGGTCATGGTTCATAATACGATATAATTTTTATTCAATATTTGTCATGGAAATGTCACATAATACCCGCATGTGCATGACAACTTGTCATACTAAGTTTAAACTAAGGCTTGGTCAGCCCACATGTGAAACAAGGTTGTCCATAAGCACGAAAGCCCGGGGACCCTTAGATCAAAAGATAAACTTGCTCCTTGCACAACAACCAACGGAACGTCCAAAAACAGACACGATATAAGTGAACACCAAACGCTATAACAGATTTACGTCCCATAGGTGTATGGCACAAATACGAACTAGCCATATGGTTGCCCTGATCGGGGTTAACTGAAATCCTCGAGAACGACTTTAGCTCATAGAGCCGAAGCAACCAACAACATATTTTGCACAACACACACAATTAGAAAGGATCTGCGCCTCGAAGAGATGCTATAAACAAATCAAGGAGTCAACTACATATAGAATACGCCTGCTGCTGTATCTTAAAACGTTATTCGCTACATTTGTGTCAATTGCGATCGGTGCCAATGCCTAGTTTCATTTCGCAGTTGTGTCATTTCGTCAGCTCCAGAACTGGAAACAATACCACATTGAGGGCCTGCCTGTGACGAGAGATTTTTCGATCCGTTCTACGGATTAGTTCGATAGAGCGCCTATAGCTGGCACCCATCCCAGCCCAGTGTCGGTTCAAACGGCCATCTTTCATACCGAACACTTTGCTCCAGAAACCACCTTGGAGTTCTCAACAAGTGATTAGCTAACGGCAGTGCTAGCATGGCTGTACATGGACCCACAAAGATGCTGATTCAGGCGTTTGTTTTTTCGGCCGTATTCGTTGCGTTGTCTGTGAGTGTACCTGTGGGCGATCGTCAACTTGCCGACTCTTTGACATGGCAAGTATTCATTTCAGATACGCACATTATATATATATATATATACACGCAGACCTACAATGATAAGTTTAGGTGAGCAGCAAATAGTGCAGAAACGTTTTACGACGAAATAATATTGCGACATACTCAAGTAATGCCTATGGTGAAGATGCTTGTGAGGCCTGTCTCTACTAGTGTCTGCTCATAAATGGGTGATATTGTTATTGATGAAGAATGGTTGCTAATAATTCGAACGTGTTCACTTATAATACTTTCAAAATACGTTACACAGTGAAATCTGGATGGTACGATTGTAACAGATGACAAGAACAAGGCCTTCAACATTTTTTTTTTTGTCGTCTAGGTAAAACAGTCTAGCACAGCCCCTTCGGGTCTTACCTGTCATACAAATAAATCTACGTCGCTTTTAATAGCAAAGGAAAATATATTTAGTAAGATCCAATCTTTGCCCATCAAATATAGTTTTACACCAGTCTCAACTCCTGCTCCCTTTTACAACAAAGTTGGGAGAATCATATCCCAACCCCTATATCTTATTTACTGCAGATCCTATGAGAACGGCATTGTACCAGAGTATTTTAAAACATCTGTAGTCACCCCTGTCCACAAGAAGGCATCTAAATCCCCCGCCACGCAGCTGGTTGATATGGTTCAAGATTGGACCTTTTACATAAACCACAAAACAAGCGGTGAACTGCATATATTTCGATAAGGCGTTTTATGGAGTAAATCACACTACACAAGTTATACAGTCCTCAACGTTAGTTTGTAACACACTAGTTCGCTGTTTTATTGTGGAAAAGCTGGAGCTATATGTAGCCCTATTAGAGTTCAGTTGTACCTAAATTTACATTCTGTTGTGAAGTCTAGCGACCGGAGTGGACAGACTGTGTCATCAGTTCAAATCGCCAGAACCAAAAGAATCAACAATATGTTTTCTCTTCGAGCCACACGAATGCTTATACTATACAGAGGAAGGCCATTAATAACTGATAATATGGGAAATCAATTTCATTTTATTTATCCACCTTTGTTAGGTGGCAATATAACAACATGTATAAATATAACATCAATGTGTTACCATAGGTGGTAGGTAAAAAACTCGCAAGTATCACAGCTTTGCATGTGCATGCAAATATGTATTATATATGATCAGAGTTTATGATATTCATACAGTATATGAGATATAAGAACTATATATAGAAGGTATTGAGTGCCGTTCATCCTGGTCATCCGCTGCTTGACGATCTCGCCAGATTGTTGAGCGAAGTGACGTACTGGGAGGTTGCAGCATTGTATCGCGCGTAGGAGGCTTCGCATCTGAGGCATCGGCAGGATTCGCTCGGGTCATGGAAACCGCGTTCCACACACATAACATGATGAAAACCGAGCGCCGCCAATCTTGTCACTAAGTGATGATTTGCACGGTTTACCTGCTTCAAGGTCGAGTCATTCATTGCGCCCATACTGAACAGGTCTGGGTCGACTTCCGCGAATTGGTTTTCCCATCTGTGACAGCTCTGTTTGTAGGCCTCGGTGGTCCTGAGATCGTATCGACAAATTTCTTCGATGGATGACTAGATCGTCCGCGTACAGTAAAACGTTTACTAGTCCTCTAGACCCTCTGAGCCGATGCGGTAGATCCTTCAGAAGTACGGAAAACAGCAGTGGCTATAGATTGTCGCCCTGCGCGAATCAGGATCGTGTGTCTTGGTGACAGATCAAAAGCAGACTTGAAATCCACGAATACGGCGAACATGAACTCCTTCGATTTGCTTAGCGCATCCCGGACGTCCCTTAGTAGGATGCTGGTGGCCGTTCCCGTGCTATGGCCCCTCCTGAAGCCGTGCTGCTCGGCGTGTATTATTTCTAGGCTTTTCAGGAACGCAGACAGCCGCCTTGTCGGCAACGACGATAACAGCTTGTAGCAAACGATATTCTTAGCTATAATACAAGAAATCCGTACTGCTGTGATATTAATGCCGATTTTAACCTTGCCGTTTATACTTTACAAATCATATTTGTGTATAATTATGTTAGATACGTAATTCATGTAACGATAGTGTCATTGTACATAACATGCGAGACTTAGTTGTGGCACACGACTATTGGCTCATTGAATTTACTGCCGAGCCCAACCCGTAGGCAATGAATCTTACCTAAATATTATTCTTTAGAATTCAATATTTCTTTATCTCAGAAGTTAAGCAGTGTAAAAATCACAGTTCTATGAATAAACCTCAATTTCAATGAATGAATGAATAAGCTAACAATTTTTTTTGAACCAAATGTATTCCTCCCCTTTGTTAGTAAAGGTATTTTTTAAACTGAAATACTCGGTTTGAAAAGCTGCTTGTAGATTGCTATAGCTTATAAATGATAGGAAATCTTAATACGACCAATGTGATGTATGATGTATACAAAATTATCATTAAGTTCTATTACGTGAATTTGCACTGGACATGCTTGTATTTTATTCCAGAAAAATAACCTTGGAAAGGGCACTCGGAATGTCAAAGTGATCCTCCATCTATTGCGAAATAAGTTAGGTATCAATGCCATTCATATTCTTGATGTCACCCTCTGTCTGCTAGGTCAGTGGCAACTGTAGAGGATGACTTGGGTGCCATCCTCAAGTACCGTCTGCAGCGCTATTTCGACACCGATTCGCTTGCCCGATGTGTCCGCGAAAAGGAGAACGCCATTCTTGAGGAAACCCTTTCACCTATAACGAAAGTTCTAACTGACTTGGACCTTGAGACAGCAACTGATCAAGAGACGGTCATGACCCTTCTGCAAATGCAGGTACACGGTGGAAGATTCACGTCGTTTATTTTGTCTTTTTCATTTGCTTATTCATTATCAATGCTGATTACTGACTATGTTGATATTGTGGATCACGGTGAGGGTATATTCAACCCCCCTTGGGTCCGCTAATATTGTACCCTTGGAAGATGACATGAGGAAATACGTTTTTCAAGGGCTAATATGCTAAACTTTAAGGAGTCAGGCCTAAAGCTGAAGTATACTTAGGAAGTCCCTATTATACAGTAATAATAATAATTATGTCCAAACCGGAGAAGTTGGAATCGATAAGTCTGTTCATTTACTGATGTGACGTTGTGGCGGTGGTTGGCGTCATTTGTCGTATTTCTGAAAATCTGTGACCTGAGAAAGATTTGGTACAAACTAACATTAATCCTAATGTTTATAGTAATAATTAAAATAGTCATAAAAACTGATAAGGCACGAGTGAAATATATGTCTATATATAAAATATTCCTATTATAAATATCGGAGTAGTATTCCCAACAAAAAACGACTCGATGTATGTGGGAGTTCCATAAATGAACGCTAGGCGAATTCACATTTGGTTTAGCTTTATATTTACTAGGCTTACATCGCTTACGGTCAGGAAGGATTACACTTAGAGACTTAAATCTTATATATTCACGCTACGTGCAGTGGCACTGCTTGTAAATAGTGTACCTTTGTATGTGATGGATTTCTACTCCACAGCACAGCCACCCAGCAAGGATAAACTTCAGCCCAAGGTGCTTGACAGCACTATAATATAACTGTTTGCTAAAATACTTTCAATACGTTGGACTTGCTCAAAGGCTATGGGTCACATTTTTTCACCTTTCCACTCTCAAGGCAGCTACATAAATCATTTGTGACATTAAAGTCTAATTGACAGCCATACAGTAGCCGCCACAAGGCAAAGTTACCGTATTGACACAATAACGTCCGGTGATCGTCACTATTGGTATATAAATTATTGGTATATAAATACCATGATTGTTAACACGAAGTTATTACGGCCAACATACTCTGCTATATTTTGCAGGACGTTTTAGAGGGCAACGTCAGAATGGTGATCGATAGCACAGAAGATGTGTCCTCATTGTTGGTATTCCGCAGCCGTTTGCGGGATATTCTTTCAATGTCGCTAGGCTCTCCCGGTCCTGATCGTTTCGCTGAAATGGCCGGGCGCGTTGTTGCCCGACTTTCAACAGCAGCGAAGCTGACCTTCTCTAAGGTATCGACCGGACCCGTCCGAATGCTCGACTTGTTCTTACAGTTCGCCTCTGCACAGCAATGCGCTGCAAATATTCGTCTCAACGAATGAGGTGCTTGCAACGTACATCTTTAATAAACATTTGATTACCTGGATCGACACACTTGATTACAATTAAAATTTGACTTACCTTGATCGAGGCGTTCCGTATCGGCAAGATACATTTTCACAACCACTGTTTATAGACGGTCACCGTGGGAATAATTTTCCCGATATGCGCCGGATAATTTTTTACACAATATTTATTGTATTCATCATACGTCCGTCATGTATTGTACCAGAAACTGGTAATGGTCATAATATAGACGATACTTTACATTATTATCATGGCGTCTTACTGTAGAACTAAATTGTACAGCATAAGCTGACGTATTCGAAGACTGAATCAGTAACAAATCGGCTCCACCAGAAAGGGACCGACTCGAATTGTGTTAAAGGTTTTTATTTCAGACAACTTCGTATAGCGCTTATGTGTAAGTATCGCAGCGCGGAGCTTGACACTAGAGATTATATTTGGGCGTCCAATCGACCACGCCGACGGCTGGAGTGACCAAGTTAGCCTTTCGTGAGATTCAGTCGCTGGTAATATTTTAGCTTGTCTGTTCATCAACCCAACTACATATTCTTAAACGAAAGTAAATGACCAATTTGACAAGTAGCACTACACAAGGAAAGTATTTAGCTTCGAGTGCAGGTATCCTCCGCTATCAACAGTATATACGTAAACAAAATCAAAACACGGATAGATTACGTATTATGTATATTTATGTACAGTATTTATTGTTAACTTCTAACACCAAGGGTTCCTTCTTGGATCTATTCACATCCGCTATTCATGCATACATCCATCCACCTGTCACACACATTTTGTCAAACCTTACAAGTGAGAGTCACCCACTCCATAATAATGTACATTCGCCGCTCGCACCGGACCACCCACCTGCAAAAAAGTAACCTAAATCTTCGCTGTCTCTATCCCTGCACAAACGAATTACAAAGTGTATTAAAGGGCACATGCAGCATTAGTGTGCAAAGGAGTTGATTCGTATTTAGCGATTATGCAGGTAGAGTGCAATCGGCCCAATTTAATTATTGTAGCTCTAGAACAAAAGAGGTGAAGTTAAAGTCTATTGTATTTCATCTTACACGTATATATATATATATATATATATACGTGTTTTTTTTTATATTTATTTTTATTTTTAAAAAAAAAAAGAAATAGATAGTGCTTTAACATTTACAATTACGCAAAGTGTAATTGAGTTATGGCATTAGTGAACCATAAAACCGGATAATTTGGGAAAGCCCTGCGTTCTCTTGGCGTGAATCAAGTTTAACCTGTCGCCGCACATAATTAAATGTTCAACACTTGTCGCAACTCGGCGGATGGTTCTCCTGAGTGATTTCTTTTTTCGCAAGTTCGCTGGTACATATAAATATATGTATATACATATATTGATTGTAGTGGGAGCCGATGCGAGCAGACGTAAAGTGAGTCGAATGTTCACTGCATAAGAATCATACTGTCTTGGCCGTGTACTTTTCTACGGTGAGTCTGAAGGTTGGCTTTTAATGAGAACTGCTTCTCACACAGATCGCAGGTAAAGTCCCGTTGGCCATTGTGTACTAATTGGTGACGGGTTAAATCGCCTCGTTGCAAGAATCGCTTGTCGCACAGTGAGCACTAGAAGAAAACAAATTCGGACAACGAATACCGGAATTACAAAAAACTACCTGGAAATAGTACCTGGGAATTATTTCAACTAACTACAGCATAGTACTTCAAATACTGACATTAAGAATCGTTTCTAAAGAGAAGGAAACTTCACGCTTTGAGCAGGAAGCAGTGTCTAAATGAACTGCTTCTATTTTTACTGCACAGTTACAGTTAATAAAGTTCACTGGACTATGGCCTACCTTGAATGGTTTGTTTCCGGCGTGTGACTTGAGATGTTTCTTTAGGCTAGCTGGTTGGGCGAGTCTTTTCCCACAAATTTGGCACTCATATTCTAGCGGACCATGACGCAGCTGATGATTAGTTAGGTTTGACTTAACGGTAAAAGCATGCCCGCAAATCTGAAATACAACGATAGGGTAGCATCAGTCAATAATTAGCGCATATTCAAATAATTCATATAATACAATTAGCATATATACACGCGAACTTATTACGAGATTTGATTATTAATGTAGTTTATATAGCGGAAACCACTGGACGACCGGTCGGCGGAACTGCACACTTTTCTTGTAATGGAACAAAAATGTAAGGAAGAATGGAACCCACCTGACATTTATAGGGTTTGACACCCTTGTGCGCCATGACATGATTTCGCAAGTCAGTCGTGTTGTAAAACGGTTTTGAGCAAATGGGGCAGGGTCTGGCAGCAGTCGCATTGTGGAACGTTCGCATGTGATATCGATGTTCCGCCCCTGAAACATCCAATTAACTCATATCGTTTCTAATGATATAAAAAATATAATTTTACTTTAAAAATTGCCACATTTATGTTCCTACTCGCTTTTCGAGAAATATGGATTAACAGAAACAGCAGTCTGTTTTGTATGGGCGCGCCGAATAGGAATTGGTAGACGAAAGATTATTCTTCACTGTTTCTATTTACTACTATTGTTACACTTCGACATTAAACATTGTGAAACTGCAGTTCCGACAATAAACCGTGATTTGATTGATTGTAGTATCTTGAACGACAACAATATCGCTGAAGATAATATGTAACATCACTTCCCTGTATACCACAAGCCCGCATCAACAAAGCAGGTGTAGCCATCATCGAATTACGCCAATGTAAATGACTAATGTGCAATGTTACTTACCCGCTGAAAAGTGTAGTTTGCAAAGGTGGCAAACGTACTTTGGTTTTTTATCATATTGACTTTCTTCGTCGTCATCATCATCATCAATAGGTGGTTGCTGGGCGCCTACAGGTGACCTTGGATCTGTCGATTCCAAGCGCTCTTGACCTACAACGGTGCAGCAAGATACAATACTTTATTTATAGACATCCAAGGCTCTAAAATTACCATTCAGTAACACGTTAGTAGCTTACTCATCAGAACGCGAGTTGGCAGTGACCCGAGAACGTTTGAAAACCACTCCAAGGGTTAGCTTGTTGAAATAATAATTATTATAATAAACACACTTGAACTAACATGACGCTGAGGAAAAAGACGTGACCAGCTTTACCGAGAAATTCACCACCATCATATTATTTTAAATAATTCATTCAATTAAGCAAGGTTTTTCTCTAATTCCAGTGAGCAAATTTTTAAGAAAGGTTTTTTGCTAAAGATGGACTAGAGAACAACCTTGACTTCGTCTGGCGCTTGAATCTAGTAGTCAATATCATTCAAATTGAATAAAATTCTCTCTTGCTCAAGACAATGTCGAAGGTAAATTTAAAAATAGAACTGTATTGAAGGCTACCGTGTTAAAATAGACTTGGTTGTAGACTGGGAACTTACCTAGAAGAACTTCAGGATCGGCGACTTCAGCGATTGGCAGACCGGGTCCGGCTGTTCCCGCTTGGGTGCCTCCCCTATTCGGTCCCTGCCCCATGTGAGATTCCTGTCCGGACGTGCCTCCCTGCCCACCGGGCCTGACGTAGTACACTACTAAACCATTAAGTAGCTCCTGGGAGATGCGGCTGGCTTCCTTGCGGGCTTCCTCCTCGGAGGGGCCTTCTTCAAGTTCATCCGCACACTCGTACTCGAGGATGGTCTCGAATTCTGGCAATACCGCTGCAGGTGGATAGAACCGATATCGCAAGGAAAATTCAAGGGAGTAAGTGACAATTAATAACAAGCGAATTGTTCACTCTCTTGCAAGTTACGCGGGTTACTAATATCGTAAATATTTTGGGTCTTTTTCTAAATATGTCACAAATACAACTGTATTTTGCTTTGCAAATAGTTACAATTGGTGTGCGTGACTGGTGTGGTTGACTAGCATTAGCCGATTCCTACAGGACCCCATCTGGCTGATTAAGTTTTCTTAACGAACAACTACGTCGTACACTTTAATTGGCGCAGGAAGAACAAATACATTTGTTACCATAGATTAGATATATTACTTACGCTTAAGGACAACTTCCTGCTTGACAGGTTTTTCACCATCCTCACTTTCAGTGACTTCCTTGACAACGCGCAAAATCAGCGGCCTCGTTGTACCGCCCTGACCACCTAGCCAAAGACACCAGCAACACGTTAGACATTCAATAAGTGTACATATTAAGTTTATTGGCATTTACAACGTTTTTTATAATTAGCTTATGTTATAGCTATGAAATCTCGCGGAACAAAAGCTTACCTAGTACGACCATCGAACATTTGTGATGTTGTATATTACATCATTACCCCTTACGAAAAAGTACCATATCTTTCATAAAACTTACTTCGGGATACGGCCGGGGTAGTGGCAACAGGCTTATCGTGATGCTGTTGTTGTTGTTGTTGTTGAGGAGACGCCTCGGGTTCGGGAGGATTATGAAACTCTATGTCTTCGTAATCGTCGTAATTCTCATGTCCGTAGTCCTCCTCTGTATGCGACACTACACGTTCTGCGACAGAAGACGACCCATGAGGATCCACCGTTCCAGCACCACCACCGCTGCTACTGCTGCTGGTGGCAGCACTCGTGCTGGTTCCCGCTGTCTCCATATGCCCCAAAATCGAGAACTTGGCCTTAAGGCCTCCACTGTCTCAACTGAATACTCAGCCGTATGTCGTTAGAAGGTAAGAACGAGATGACTGCTTATTAATCTCACCAGCCACCTGCAACGATCTGAGGAGATCCAGAAAAACGAAACCATTGCTAATTATTTCTCCTGTCCTTATACACAAAATGATATATATAATGACATAGTCTCTTTGCACCTGAGGATGCGGTGACATTAATAGTTTACTGTCGAAATTAGCCTTTAGGGTTCCTGACGCGCTTACGGATAGTAATAAATATTAACAAATTGACTTATAATTGGTTAAGCATTATCGGCGAACAAAACGGTAACGAGATGTTTGCATAATGAATGGGTTCCTTTTTGATAATATGCAATTTGAATCAGATCTGATAGTCCAATGCTGTTTATTTTAGTTTGTTACCTTCTGTCGTGGGTTACACAATATAGCCATTATGAAGTAGATTAGTTTAATTATATTATCGATAGTTTCGCTATGAATTTTCGCGCCCAACGCTATCCGGAAGACAATTTACTTGGAAGCCTCTGCCTGTCTTCATCTCTAAATAATCCCAGACCTTGTATTTATCTGCCTAAAAAGGTGATGATCAAAGTAATGATTTGAGCATATACGTTTCCGTTCAATTGATGAACAGTATTTATTCGCCCTATCCCGTACTTATTGTTTTATACTTAAACATAATGCATTGAGTAACGGTAATATCCGTATATTATACGTTTATATATGGATTCCGAGCGTTTCACTCAGGAAGACACATCCAGCCATCATCTTAATATTCATAGGCCCAGCCATACACCGTCTATACGACAAAATCTTCTATCACACTTATCGCATAATAGCCCCCACGGTCAGTAGACAAACTACCACCGTCAAATTGAAGCCATGCGCGGCAGCCGCTGCTGAGAAAGTGGCAAGTCAATTGTATTCAGCCAGTCTGTGAATGCAACGGACGGCAAAGCAGTAAGCAATGCATTTATTTGAGTAATGAAAGCGCGTTCCAATGCGATGTTTCTCTGATGGATGATTCCCATTATGAATGAATGGACGCTGAACATACGGGTTTCGCTTTCTATTGCTGTTACTTAATGAATGCGTTGAATGCGTTCATTTGCCATCCGAAATGAAATGATGACCACCGTTTCACCGCACTTCAACGTTCTTTGGAAATACGGTCGTACGAAGAACGTCGGAAAACTTACCAAAAGCTGGCTAAAATAGCGTGGACACCAATCAATATTCAGGAAATATCACAAAAACTTACTCGGCCTAAAATCGTCTCAACCGAGACGTCAACAAACTCGTTAAATCTCGGAACCACCACGGACCTAATCATCAGCACATCGATTACGGCCTGCTCCAGTTGAATCGGATAATCATGAGGTTATCCACAATAGTAGTTCTCATACCGACTGGCTAAGGTGATTAGTTCATTTACTTGAAAATTAGCGCCGGTGGCTTGCTCGAACAATAGAAATCTATGTGCCAAATAAGGGAGCAGACAACATCTGTTCTATCATAGATCCGCTGTTTAGTGATCGTCTGCTCAGAGTGGTCGCGGAGAGAAAGTAGTGAGCGGGAAATTTCGTGTGCTGAGATAATTGTTGCGAAAAATAGTGCACAATTCTTCGTTTACTTACTAATTGGGTGCGAAATTCAAGCTGAAATGCTACACATATTAAAGCTTAATCAACCCAAATTTGTCCATTGCAGTTTTTCGATAATGCTTCGTAAGCGCGCACGCTAAAATGAGGCGAAATACGAACGATTATTCTAAAGGCAAGCTGTCTAGTTCAAAAGACGAGATGTATAAATTGCATTTGAAATACTTGAGACATTGTAGGTGTAATGATGGTGATTTCTAACATGTTTATTCATCTATATTACACAAAAGATGACTGAAATATTCACGAGGTTAAAGTGGAGCTAAAATCTCTCACAGAGGCAACTTCGATTGTATTCAAGCCTCTAAAATAGAGTATTTGTAATTGTTATAAATTCAAACACGAATTTTCATTCTTCAGATATACCAACAGTGGGACACAGAGTGCCTTTCCCTCGCTGTTCAGAGGCAGAGAAGTCACCTCCGGGGGTAACAGCCTCTGTCTGACACCCACTGTCCCCCATTATTGTACTGTATTTATTATTTTTTTTCCTTTTTCTTTATTTTTTTAATGAGACACTGCTCCTGCCTAGCCCGGCCAATCAATACGCGCAGGGAGATAGCTAGTACTTCACATAATTTAATGTTCCCCATCATAATTTGATTAATATGAGTGCATTACTTACGAATTGAATATATTTGTTCTATAGTTCGCATCTATTGTATCTAGTTGATTATTTCAATGTTGCGTGCTGCTGGTCGTTCCATATTTTACATTAAGCTTTTATGTAACACATTGCTAAGATGTGTTCCCTATTTTCCTCGGCTATAATAGACTGTCCCCATTAACGTATGGTATATCAATTTCAGTCGTTTTGGGTGACGTTTTCGGAATTTCGCTCAAAGCAAAACACATGACTGCACGCTGTCGAGATGCCTTTCTCGAGTTCGTCGGAGATTCCGCCGGTTTTGGCACAAGCGCGAACAGGTCTCATTCAGTCTCCTTCAGCAGTTTCGTAAGCGAGTAGCGTACGAGCAAAGATTTTGAATTGCATTACTCTCATGATGTTCATGGTATTTCGGCACCTTGTTTCGTCATTATCAATATGTGGTTAGAATTGTTTTTGTTGCCTTCAATACGTACATGCCTTGTACTATATCTCTATTTGAATAGTCGTTTAAGATTTAATCGAGAATTTACTCTATTTTAATACAACATCTATCTCATTTTACATTGGATCTTTTGCTCGATCATCTATAACACATTCAGCTGACGTTTATTTTCACGTCAATTCTACGTGAGGCAGTACACGAAGTGATTATTCGTTCTCAAAAACAATCGTCCACGATCTCGCACCGTAATGAGATGATTTTTTCAATACAAGAGTTTCTCCATATGCATATTATCGCCAATTTGGTTATTGATTGCAGATGCATTGGAGGTTCTGCAGAAATGTTTGCTCTTGATCTAGATTAAAAAGCGTTTTAATTCAAACCACATGTCCATATAGATTTTTGACTTCATGATATAACATGTGTGTAGCGGTTCGTTAGCTATAAGTAATCAATATAATTATAATTGTAAACTCCAAAATATTATTCCCGTACAGCTGCTTCTGATAAAACAGTGGTGTTGACAAGTGCTGATGTTACGAACGATGGTGATGCCGTTGTCGCAGCCGCCAGCGAAGCTATTGCCTCGTCAATAGCGGCGGTAAAGTCAACTACCGGATGGAGAATTTCACGCAGGAGAAAATGGAATGACCCAAACGAAGAAGGTCCCGCGACGTCGAAGGCACGCACAGACGTGCCCGAGTTCTCCTGCTCGATTTGCCATGAAGCCTTCGCACTTGTAAGTTTTGTGTGCTATTCATTAGAGCGGATGTTTTCCTTAATTGACACGAGCTTGTATGACAACGGATCGCCAGTTGAGAATTACGGTTACTCAGTTGAAATATACCATAAACTAGACATCCGAAATTGGCATATTAAGGAAATGTGACTATTCCCATCTGTAGGTGCGTCCTTTGATTGTAATCCTCTGTGCAGTGGGGTCACGGCGATCATTATTACATTTTCTTTCGACTGGAGCTATTGGACCACATTTGAATGTGTGCCTGTGTAATTTGGACATGTATGTCTATGGTTGTAATGACTGCGTCTGTCTAATACGTAATCCTTTCTGTTTACGCTATGAAGTAACGAGGAAATACTAAAGGCAACGAAAGTATAAGGGATCTCTAAGCATAGATTATTTTTTGTAGATCAAGGCTCGATGTGCTCCAGTTGTGTTTCTGGCGAAATGTTCACATGTCTTCTGCAAAGCCTGCATTGATGAGTGCATCGCCACCACCACGGAACGGCGTCTGAAGTGTCCGAAGTGCAGAAAATCGCTGACCAAACCGATCTACAGTATTCTGCATTTATAGTGAAGTTTACTCTTAATATATAAAGCCATGGGATTAAATGATACACACTTGATAGACATGTTTCTGTACCAATTTTAATTTCAAGCATTAACATGTGCGATGGTACGAAGGTGTTTCCCATTAAAATAGATATATAGGATAAGATAAGTTTTTACAATATGCTTCTATGAGTAAGGAAGATAATAAGCAAAGGTGGCCCCGACAGGTCCTCATAGTAATACCTAAAAAATAGGTTATGAGCTGAGGCCTGTCAGATAGGGGAACAGCTGAGGGTCAGCTCGAAAAACTCTTGGAATATGCTTCTATGTGTACCGTAAGGGCGTACAAAATATAGAATTACATAATAATACTTACGATCTAGAAAATAATACATATAAATTTATAGACCGATTTTGAAGTAGTGTTGCGTCAGAAAACAGTATCACTTGAATTGTTCCAGAGGCTGATGGTGGTGAAGTAGACGCATAAACACATTTTTGACAACCTTCCCTCACAGCGACAAACTTGTTGGCTCAGAGGGGTCGTGTTATACTACACCTAAATTATACGATAAGATGGATGTACGATAAGTTCTGCTGCACGTTGTTTGTAGGCAGAACATCACAGCGAAGCAATAGTGTATTAGATAAAAACGAACCCAAGACTACTCTTACTAAAAGTCGAGAGATGCGTGTTTCAGTGTATAGGCTGATCCGGTGTAAACCCTCTCGGTTGCTCTAACAGCGGGTTAATAAAAACTTCGGATCGTAGTTCACCTATCGTTACCTGAACAGTGTCTAACAGAATCGAACAGAATCTAACAACATCAAGGTATTTGTCAAGCCTAGAGACCACCAACTTTTCAAGAACGAATATTAAAACTATATACCCACCTAGGAAGTTGAAAAGAATGGTCAACCTCACAGCAGTAATAAGCTACCAAAAACGGACAATATTCTGTAGATAGACTGTTAGAGCAGATGGCGGAGTCTGTGGAGCGACCACTCACTCCATTTACCGGGAAGCAGTACCCACCACCACTCAAGGAACCAAAAAGAATAATGTGATAAATAATTATATTTGCTGTTTGAGATATTGTGATATATATGGTTCTGTCATATTATTACCATAACGAGCATGAATAAAAGCGTGTTCTGTAACTCTGTCTGCTAAATTTCGTGTACCAGCCATTTGACTTTTGTATACATAACAGGGGTAAATCATTTTCAGTCAGTAACTCACCGCTCAGTTTTTCGGTTAGTACAATCGGTGCATCGGTTCATATGCGTGTGCCTATTCGAAAAGTATTATATGCGAAGGGATCACTTAGTTTCGTGGCTCCACTTCACAGTGACTGAGCTGTGTCCCATATTTGACTAAGTCCCACATTCATCAGATGAGATTGAATAAGAAACATGCTAAAAATAAATTAGTTTATATATATATATATATATATATATATATATATATATAATGTGTTCAGATCATCAATCTCAGACAAACAAACGAATGTAATCGCGAAGTTGTTCTGTAAGGTAGTTCTTAACTATTATTTTTATTTATCAATTAATCGTTTATTAACTATTGATTGATAACCAAACATTGAAGTCACAATAGCAGCTATTCTCCTATTCACTTTCTTTAAACCTTCGGAAATTACCTTTTCCGAATGACTGTCTGAAGATTGTATATTTGAAGAATTATATTTTACTTTTGACGTTTTTTCACAGATACGATGAGTGGCATCTTGGCGCGAAGCACAATTTCCATGGCCACCACAATCTCATCGCGATGAACTCGTGTTCGCATTGAGCAGTTTTTAATCATCGTAGCTGTAGCTAGAATAAGCTCATTTAAGGCTAGACGCTGTCCAATACAGTTTCGGGGGCCTGTTGAAAATGGTATAAAGCCAGAAACAGTATCAGCTTCAAGAAAGCGCTCAGGTATGAACTGGTCTGGTTTCGGAAATAGTGTCGGATCCATATGGAGAGCGAAAACAGCTACGGTAATATTGGTTCCGGCAGGTAAAGGTCCTTTTCCGACATCTAAGCTGTGGTCTAGTTCTCGAGCGATCAGTGGCACAGGGGGATAAAGGCGAAGAGCTTCCTTAACTACCGCTTCCGTATATTTGAGGTAGGGCAGACAGTCGTCGGGAAGAGCCTCGCGAGGGTCAGGACACAGGGACATCACTTCCTCAAAAATGCGTTCCTGCACCTCCGGCATTGAGGCAACTAAGTGCAGAATGAACGAGAATGCAGCTGATGAAGTGTCGTACCCGGCAAATATAAAGGTATTTACCTGATTCCTGATTTCTAGGAAGCTCACCTCTGCCGGATTTCGAATGTTCTCTGTTATTAGTATATCTAAAAGGGCTCCGCCAGTGAGATCGGGATTGGCTTGCAGCTGTGTTTGTCGACGTTGGATCATAGCATCAACAAATTCATTGATTGTAGCCAACGCCCTTGCTTCGCGACGGCCACTCTCCGTAAATCCGTAGACGAGTCGAGGCCAATAATATGGCTTCAAAGCACGCTCAATGAAAAGCGCTGATAGTGTATGCACCGCATTCACATAAGCAGTAAGGGATGTCTTGTCAAACTGCTCGAGATTGAGTCCCATGATGGATTTCAGTAGTACAGAAAGCGTGAATTCCGCTGTACAGTGACGAACGTCAACCTGACTACGTTCAATTAGCTCCTGGCTGAATTGTTCAGCCCGTTGAATGATTGACCTATTATGCCGATTTAGGGCGCCCCGATGAAAAACTGGATTAATGAGACGACGCATAGTTCGCCAATGATGGCCACTGCCTGTGAGTAGACCATCAGCAAGCCACCTATCAAGCAGCTTATACATGAAGCCCTTCGAGATGTTCACTTTATCCGTGAGAATCACTTTACTCAGCTCGATATTAACGAGAACAACCACACACTTTTGAATAGCCTGATAAACTAGAGATCCCGGTCGGCGTGCGATAACACAGTCATAGCGATACATGTCCCAAAAACTTTCGGGTATAGTCCTGCTAAAACGAGTCGTTTCGCGCACAAGATATTGCATTCGGTCCACGTACTGGGAAAATATCCTTGTTGTAGTTGAGTACGATACCGAATGTTTGTATGTTCGCCATATCTGTTGGACGCATCGAAACACTTGCCAAATCAAAGCGAGGGTGGCAAGTCCGAGGATGATAAACAAAGTCATTGTGATAAACATACCGCACTAAATGCACTGTTGTATAACTATATAACAGGAATAGTCCTCCCAATGAGCTAATGAATCCTTTCAGGTTCAGTAAGCACGGTTCGCTGCGCCATCATAGTTAGTCTACCGAGGGGCACTCTCCCGGGAGTTTAGAGGCACCACAATCGACACTCATTTTAGTTTTACTGTAAAACTCACATCTCAATCTGTTGAGTTCACTGAACGCCGGCATATAGAGCAAAGGCTACAAAGCAATTGACAAAACGATATGTACATCTACAAGGTGGAAAATATGATTGTGTTCAAATTCCATGCAATGACCTCAACGATCTACTTCGCGCCCAGCTATAGTTATCCCTGGATCTACTAGATGGCGCACAAGCGACCCTTTGTAACAATTGCCCCTGCTCCTATAATTCTGACATCATCATATCTGAATATGAGTGAACAGACAAATCAATGAATACAGTTCATCCAATAAATAATAGCACAGCATGGCCACGCTGAGAACTGACCCAGAGTAATGGGATTTTTGGTTCAACACACGAGCTATATTAACTCTAGAAATCTTGTATTGTTCTTTGGTGCACTATATTCTGGCGAGACACTATTCGGCACTTTCCTGCAGATACGAGACTCGCTTTTAACTCATGATCAACACAACTTCGTTTCATATACATTGAGTGACTTCACAAGTTTTGACTTATATCTCTTATAATAGTGGTTAGGAGTAGCAATAATAGAGTAATCGAGAGTAATAGAAATAGTTTCTTGTTCCAGTCAGGAGAGCAATCTACAGAAACGACCAATAAATGAATCCAATTATAACGTGATCAATGAAATACGCTCACTTTGATTCAAGGAAAGGGCTCACAGAATTTTCCGTGTATACCTGCCTCGCTATCTACCACAGAATTAACGATCTGTTCTCTCCCTCTCCCAAAATGTAGCCTTTCAGTATTGGAACCCAAGAAGGCCAAAGAAGTATCCTGGTAATTATATAATAATTCAATAAAAGCACATCGTTTAAGCGGCTGTTGGGAGGATGTCACATAACATTCATGTTCAATCCGTTCATCGTTACAGGAGGAAGACAACAACGTTAGCGTCAGGTATCTCGTGTAAGCGTTGCCATGAGCAAGTAGCTTCTGACTGTCTTCACCATTGGTGTGATGCCTCAGCAAGAAGACTGTTCAATACGGACAGGCAGCAGACGACGTTCAATGTCGATACATAAAATGATAGAATACTTATACTGACGCTTATAGCAGGATTTGTCAGACTTCGAATGTGGAGAGGATGGGGAAATATAATGGTTCTGATATCAAATAATAGAATATGCCGTTTGTGGAATAAGGAAGATGAAACCATAGAATACGCAATTGTTAAATAGGTAATCGATGGTAAAATAAGTCTGGCATTTGGTGGAAAGCAATGCCCCTCCCAACCACGGACTGGGAGAGGATACTCCGCGTATTTGCCTCTATGAACAATATGTATAAGAAGTTCGTTGCGCAGGTCCGATATATGGTTGAAGTGATTGTTTCAGTAATGAAATAGAGAATATCGAGATATAATGCATTGGGATACTATGTGTGTTGAACGCGGTTTCTATGACCCAAGCGAATCCTGCCGATGCTTCAGATGCGAAGCCTCCTACGCGCGATACAATGCTGCAACCTCCCAGTACGTCACTTCGCTCAACAATCTGGCGAGATCGTCAAGCAGTTGATGACCAGGATGAACGGCGCTCAATACCTTCTATATATAGTTCTTATATCTCATATACTGTATGAATATCATAAACTCTGATCATATATAATACATATTTACATGCACATACAAAGCTGTGATACTTGCGAGTTTTTTACCTACCACCTATGGTAACACATTGATGTTATATTTATACATGTTGTTATATTGCTACCTAACAAAGGTGAATAAATGGATGAATTAAATAATGTATAAATTCATTCATTATAAATCGGCATCAACACAACAAGATTCCTTCGTAACAGCCACACTGAGAAGTGTGGCTGTTAGAAATGAAAGTCGAATGAAAAACTTGTAAGGCAAACTGAAATATGTATGCCGATGCCTTCAGATTCTATGGGTACGCCTCACGCCGCCTAAAGATCGGAGATGATCTATGGCTCTAGAAATTCACGATACAGCTGCGAAAAAAATAACGGGCTGACGCTAAACTGGCCAAGCTCTACAGAGGGTCTTGGACTTAGGTTTTTCGCCTCCCTAAATTTCAAAAGACAAGTGAAAGTCGTATCCAAAAGTTCACTAATATGCGACTGGATTCTGTAATACAAGCCTTCTCAGTTATATCCCCAAATGCAAACATGAACTTGTACCGACCACATGTTGCTCCGGTCCTATGTATAAATGTCAAATATGATCTCTAGGAATATCGTCTCTCTTCGGGTCAAAGATATTCGCTGCAATGAAAAAGGAGCATACATATGTAAGAAATGGCGAGCTGGCCTAGGGTGAGCCAATTAAGCGAAAACAGTGGGATTCTCGCGTATGAACGTGATTGATGACACAAGGGAGGGTTTTTTACTGTACTGACTGAATACAGTCGAGTAGCCGGCTTCACTTCCGCTCTCACCGACGAGCTCTGGTCGGTGATGCCACCTGTCTTCCGCTCTCTATAGTCTGTGTGCACGTTCCTCCTCGACCCACAATACGTACATTCTCGTTCGTGCCCATTTCGTGAGTTCGGTGTACAATTCCCCATTGTAAGAGGATTAACTCGAGTTCGTAAGAAAAAGCGTATCTTACTTATGCTCGCTTTATAATTGAATTGAGTCATGCGTACTGTTTCAATATGTATAGTCACACAGATCACGATACAGTTAAACTGACATATTACACTATGAATTAAAAATGAATAATAAATTCTGTGATAATGATGATGGTGATGATAACAATTATAGGCATTTGGAAGCTCCAAAATATAAATAAATATTTGTTTTGCATATGCACTGTTCACTGAGACGGATCTCTCAAGAAAGAACCTACCCTGTGTCAGTATTGACACCTCTACTGTTAGCGTTGTCCAGCTTTACCTCCATCGTATGGCTTGACTTCACAGCGAGTCTCGGCGAGGCGAAAGTTTCTTCTACCTTTGCCATTGACCCGATATGGGTTAAGGTGTGTGAAATATTGTGTTGGATAGAATAGTTGTATTGGTAGAAGTTGAGTGCAGCCACGATTGTGTTGAAACGTGCAGGGGAGATGTACCCTTGTGAAAAATAAATACAGGCGTCTGCTGTGAACACGACAGTGCACATGCAGAGATGTAGAGAGTACAGACGCCGGTAGAGAACACTATACGATCCGAGCCACTTTAAGTTAGGGATTAAGGATTGCGATATCGCCCCCCCCCCCTCTGCCACAAGGGGCAAGGTCTGTTAGGATGCCGAGTTGGCTCTATGATTTTTCCTTGAACTCTACATAGAGTGGAGTTCAATGTTTTCTATATTGTAAATCTAAGGCGTCGTCACACGAGTCATAGAAAAGCGTCATCTATCAAGTCCGTCTGACTGCAGCGTAGGATGTAAAACGGGCTGGGTGAGGGGAGACAGAAAGCAGCCCACAGGAGGAAAACTGCGGGATGGGTTTTTAGTAGCGACAAACGTGCAGACCAACAACTCAGTAACTCTTGTTATTCTTCAGGGTCACGTATCGTGTCCTCAAGGTTAGCGGCATTGGTAGAAGTTCAGGGTGCGCTCGTTCCAGCAACTTTACGTTTGGAAGCATATCTCTCGTGACCTGAACTGCCGGCCCCCATTTCAGGTGTTGTGCCAGAGAAATCGATATATATATATCACACCCTGACTGCCATTTATCTAGTTTCAGTCAAGATGATTCCTGGAAATTTGAACACGCGCGAATCTTTGTCGCACGTTCACCAGCACAAGTCGCGACGTCGAGACACAGCGTTAGCTCACGCTCATTATTCGAGCAGGATGAGAAGAGACGGGAATGATGACCCACTCAAAAGAGTGCGAGTCCGCACGGAGCTCTCTACTGCGACTCCTCATGCGGACGATATGATATGGTGCTTACCCAGAATAGCTCACTTCTCAGGAGTTCCCTCTACCAATTACAATTTCATCCTCTTATGCCTTTATCATCACCATTGAAAACAAACCTTACAAATCTACCGACGAAGGGGAGGATACTTCATCGTGTTTGACGGTTTACTCGAGTAGATACAAAGTTCTTCAGTGTCGGCATTTTGTCTCAATTGGAGCGCTATTAAACATAGAACAGCCCAGTGATGTTCAAGCGTATCAATTCTACTCGCTCTTCCTCCCGGTTTTATGATCATCAGCTCCTTTCCGCACCCAGCCGTATCGAACTGTTGTCATCAGCGCTTTTGTGCTTTCCACAGACCGTGTTTTTCGATCTTTAATAACCGGTCCGTTTCGATTTGTCACTCTCCCTGAGGTGTTGGCAATTCGCGGACCTAAGGTCCTTAATGCTGTCCAAATTGTGCTAAAGTGTTGCCCAGGAAGAAAATAGCTTGCAGGGTGAGTTATCTGATACGTGTTATAGAACGTCCAATCTCATTACAACGCACCTATTTTGTCGTCAGGAAACTTCAAGTGCTTTTTGTTTGCGAAGTATAAATATCCATTGAGGGCAGGCCAGTGTCATATAAGCATGTGTTTTGCTGCCGATACTTTAGGTCACCCACTATAACTAATGGGTAACAAGAGTAATATGTTGGATCGTTAAATTTCGTTGAATATGTGATCATATCATGTTTCTTAACTAACAATTGATTATGTGAGAGTTGTGGTTCGATTCAATTTGTGAGACCCTTGTAATTACTCTCTGAGAAAAACTTCTCCTGTTGTTCTACCTTCATAGAATATCCTTTGCTAATGCAAGTTTCGCTCACATTAAGCGTAATCTATTCAACATTCGACTGCGAAACGTTTAATAATGAACGGACCCGTGTGGCAGGTTTATTGAAAGTAGTAGTAATCGTTATGTATGTAACTTATACATTATATTGTTTCATGACTAGTTCAGTTGTTAGGCATATGTAGGTCATATTCCTCGGATGACAGAAGCGTAATAATACGTACACATGCACAGTACTTCATATGATATTATTATTCGCCTCTACTAGTAATGCCGAAAGCGGCTGTACCGTGGACATTGTTAAATGTTGGCTGTGAGTCAGCCCGGAATCATTTACTTTACTTTTCTCTATCGCTACTATCGATTAGGTGTTCATGGCGTCCTCGGTAAGTACGGCAAGTGATAATGTTTACTTTGGGCGATATTCATATTCCAATTCTATTTTTTTGAGTATGTCCTTCACGACGGTGGTTCTGTTTTAGTCCAATGGAATACACCTAATTCGTGTTGACTCTTTGTTGCTGACGACAATATAGGTTTCAGGAGTTGGCATTTGCACTACAGGATATTCAATTTCACCGAGAACATGTCTGAACGCCAGACAAATCAGCGGCCAGCAACACCCGAAGTTGTCGATCTCACCAACGATATCTACACCAGTCCGACGCGGAGCGCGGCCGCAATCAGCAGGAGAAAACCGTCACATCGGTCGAATAATGCACGAAACACCTACATCGATCTCACGGCAACCCCAGTGCGCATCCATTCATAATGCAAACGTTTTGAAATGACTATTGAAATGTAATCTCGCAATTCAGGAAGGGTCCGGCCTTCAATTGGAACAAGCAGCGTTTTATTATATAGGGAGGAGAGAGAGAGAAAAAGGTTACATCGATCGAGATTGGTGGCAAAGTCAAACAATAAAACGCTACGAGATGTATGAAACATTGAAGAAATAGCATATGTTAAAATATATGGCCGGAAATAACATAACATTGTGTAGATGAAATACTTATTTTGATAGAATTCTTTCGGAAACGATAAGTTGCTAGTCTTAAAAATATACCGCGGAGTCGCGTGCTTCGTTGCAAGCACGTTGACTGGTTTCTATGGACATCATTTGGTACTTTCAGCTGAACAGCCTAAGATATTCTTTGGATGAAAGGTTCTCTTTGGATGAACCATTGGCATAAATCCAGGTTTAGACGTTGTAACTTTTGGGTAACATGGCTATGCACCTCGGTGAAATACACTAGTGAGAATGGTACACAATAGTTATTATCTGATAACGATGGGATGTGACAGTTCGATATATGCATGATGATACATACATATACATGATGATTCGATGATACATTTGAATGCGTTTATTTATAAGAGTGAAGAAATGTTATTGAATCAGTTCTCAATGGGGAGTACTTACGATTTACATCGTTCCATAACATAACAAATTAACTAATTTGCTTGTCGTTCTCAACGCAACCAACGCAGTGTATTTTACTAACAAGACAATGTGCTTCTCCAAATCGACTTCACCAATTAATAGTAATAATAACTTAATCATCGGCTTCTAATGATGGGTTGATGGCTCACTTATACTTTTAATGTTGAATCGCATTTATCCCATTGTATTGACACATATTACATGACAAATAAGTTCCGAAATATGTTTTACTAGGCAAAGGTGGAGGACAATCAACAAAGATAGGATCTCATGTACGTCATTATCTGTGCTGATTGACACTGGCATATGTGTTATTATTATTGTTCATTCTCGTTAACAGTCAGACGAAGTTGTTCCCAGCAAACATACTTTATAATAACGAGCAGTATTATTATTATCAGTCGCCCTATCTGACTGAATTATATTATTGGGACCTCCTTAAACGATCTTGGCGGACCGCGCATAAGTAGCGGACTGTCGGCCTGTGTTCGTTTTTATACAGTTATTAATTATTTTATAACAAAATAACATCAACAACACCACCACAATTAGAACTTAATTAGTTTTCAAGGGACTTGCTGAAATGATTTGAATATCCTTTGGTCGACATTTCAGAGCCAGCCGCAAACTCCTGTCGAATCAGTCGCCAGCACTTCCAACTCATTCGCTTCAAACGGCACTTTGGCTACCGATGTCGAGGTTCTCTATGAATTCCGACGGACAACACCACAACCTCCCGCGCGGATGGGAAGACAACAGCATTCTGTACCGATAACAACCCGGGGTTGGTGTAACACTTTTTGCTCATGATTATTACTTCCCTGTGGAGTGAGCCAGTCAGACACCGCTGAATTTCTAATTAGCCACTTTTAACATACACCATATATATATATATATATATATTGGAGCCTCGAGCTGAATGAAGCATCTGTTGAAGAAAATGTAAGGAGAGGCTCGAAACTCTTTCTTTGTAGACGTCTTAGACCAGGCCATCTGTCTTTGTTACATCTATCAAAAATTTAGAACAAGTCTAACCTTTATCAAGCCTTTTAACTTTTCTCTCGGCAAATCGGTTACCATGCTTTAACCGAGGGCAATGTCACAGTTCTAAGTACATACGAATGTTATGAATGGATGACTAGTTACTTGTGTTTTGGGTGGTTGCTGTACCTACAAAAATGCTCTGCTTCATTTGATCTAATGACCAAAGATTTTGACTTGCTTTTTTATTCAGCTCAAAGTCGTGACGTTGAGGTGGTAACAGACGACGATGACCTACCTAATGTCCGGATTCCATCAAAAAAACAGAAAGGTTCTGAAGCTTCATCAAATAAAGAGGACGAAACGCCTTCATTATTTTGTCCAATCTGCTTAGAGACGTATGCAAAGGTAAGTCTTAATGAGAGTTATATAAGATCTGTTAAACTATAAGCAATTCCAGAGGTGGAGAAATGGTGTCACTCGGTTCCGTGTAGTCGTGTGAAATTCCAATTCAAACTTCAGAGATGCTGGCCTAACTCTAAGCATGGGTGAACGGTCGCGTGCGCCTAACCTCTCCCAAAGAATTGGAATTCTTTGGGATAAGAATTGGAATAAGACCTACCAGTCCTTGCCCATGATAGGCCGAACTAGGTGAAGGAATTCATGATCTCTACAGTAACGTTCACGTTCTCCAGCCGGAACGAGTCGGTACTTTACACCAAGAAGGCTGTCGGCCACTCCTTCTGAACTTCATGCCTTCCGTCGTCGCCTGTTGAATGGTAGGCCGATGTAGACAACGTAGTCCTGCAGAGTGGCAAGAGCCTGTTGTAAATGGAACAGGCTTACTGTATATCACGAGATCGCCGGCGTGTAGAATCAATTTCATTGGAGGGTGCCCCTGCGTGATGAGGAAACGTGAGAAGTGAAGCTGACTCTAATTGTTTCGTTGTGCGAATCCCATAGTTTATTTGACGAACACGTTCTCGGTCACTCCGTCGTTAAGGCCGATTGAATTCATCTGGAGGATATCTCTCGGAAGGCCCAACATGAGCCAACTTAAACAGAACGATGGCTCTTGAGAAGATTGAAAATTAAAAAATTGAAATCCACGAAGATTGCCTGCCGCGGACACATCAATGCTGCCTCTATTTCTTCCATGAAAATCTTGTACACTGTGATCGTTGACACGCTTTCTCTGAAGCAGGAAAGGAGACGCAGTCCGTTTTTGCAATTCCGCTCCTATCCTGTAATATATTCTATCTCCCCGTGTGTCCATACGGAATGGCAGTGAGCTACTTCCTCTGGAATCGTGTTGTCGGCAGCCAGCTTGTTCCAGTAGTGGGCTTCCAGGACTTCTGGTTGTACTGGGCAACTTGTCATTGACGGTCTTGAGTCCCGAAGCCATTTGTTTTGAGTTCGTGCAGCTTCTTGTAGAAGTTTCAGTTCCCACTTCTCCTCGAGGTCCGCCTTATCCCGTTTAAGACAGCAGCTGTTGAATGCTTTGGTACTTACTTATATTATCCAATGATGTTTGCAATTCGGCCTGCTCTCTCACCTGAAGCGAGATATGCCTCACTAGGGAGCATCGGGTGTTCCACCACGGTATGGTAGCCCTTGGGGCGTCTTGGAGCAATGCATTCCTCGAGCATAGAGTCGTGAAAGTAATGGTACAACTCCACGTCCGGATAGCTGTCTCTACATAGCTTCTCTTAGAAGTTTATTGGGGTCCAGCTTTCGACTTCCGTCGCGACGTCTTTGTGATGGACATTCGTCAACTGTTAGGATCATTTTGCCAGCCATGTCAGCAACTCGCCTCAGCGACGTGGATTTTATACTCCGAATCATCACTTCCTCTGTACAGATATTTGTGGCGAATATGTCTATCACAGATTTACCCATTGGTCCTGAAAATGTATTAGTCTCCGAATTTGAGATAATCCGTAAGCCAAGATCATTGCAATTTGAGTAGCCTTTCTCTGGTATAAGCGGTTCGAACATATTTTCATTGTGCTGTGCAATCAGTTGCGTTCCCTTCTTATACTGTTTCGTATTGGTCTTTGTTATTATTTGATCCATGTTGTTACTTCAGACGCTTGATTTTGCTCGCTGCAGGAGATAAATATTTGCCGATTCATTCAATGGCTTTTGCCCTCGAACGTAGTCTCCGTCTTGTGGTTCTTCTCAAAATCATCTATTTTAAAAATATAATTTTTTGTTCGAAAATGAAGGAGACGAGAAACTTTCTACAGCCATGATGAAGTACCTATAGTGTAGCTAACAGGCCAACATAATGTATATAGCTTACGTTGGATGTGCAGTTCAGTGCAAATAAGCACTCAAATGCGACACTTCGACACAATTGCTAACGATCTTTTGGTTCATTACATTCATTACATCGTTCGGCACATCACAGTTGCAGACGCAGGACGTCAATGCCGTCGTGGTATCTTCCTGTTCCCACGTATTCTGTAAAAAGTGCATCGAAGAGGCCCTAAAAACGGCAAAGTCCTGCCCTAAATGCCGTCGTGTTCTACGTGGAAAAACACCTTTTAAGGCATTGTTTTTTTAGATCGTACAGTGTGTATGCCGTCCGCTGTTGGTATCGGAATAGCATCGAAACACTTGAGCATGCGTACGGACATGCAATCGGAAGTGTTTCAATACGGTGAAAGGGCATTGAGGGCATGTTTTTTTTTCGTTGCGAGTCGACGGGAACTAGAACTCGTTAAAACTGCTTTCTGTGTTCAATCGGCTTCACTGAGAGAAGAAATGAATGCTCAAGTTTATCCGCTGACGATGTCAGTACGGATGAGATGATGAGATGTTGTCAATCAAACAGTAGGGCCCGTCTACTGCTAACTGCCGCTGGGAAGGCCGCTGAGTTAGCTCACTGCTGCTTCTACCACGCTATCACGGCGAGCTATGGATAGTGATAGAGGTAGATATATAACAAATAGGGATACTTGTAATATATGTACAGACCGAATGTGCTAAAAGCTAAAACAATATGAGGGTAGGGAAGCCGTGGGGGGGGGGGTATACGTTTCTGATGATGATGATGACGATGACGAAAACGATATTGACGCGTATTTAAAAAGTCGACTCTTATAATGTTAAACAGGGATCTGTCAACGGTCTCAGATGCGACACGTTATATTACTTTGAAAAAAAAAAAAAATTGTAATCATGATATTATTATAAATAATAATTATTATTGTAATAGTAGTTAAGATAGCGGTTTCATATATAAATACAGTTCCAACCTATGTATGTATACGTTACTACGGGACCTAATGACTAATTGAGATTTCACTCTGTTGTAGAAAGGACACGCAAAAAGTTCATTCTACATTCACTCGAGTTATATAGATGAGCAACAACAAAATAAACGATGTTACAAAACGGAAGAGTGATTACACGATTCAACGGAGTTGTAATTTTGGTGCTTATTTCTCTTTAGTTTTTTGCAGTATCACGATTTCTCGTCTGTAGCGAGCCATGCGCTACCATCAAAATCAGATAATGTCAAGTATCTGGATTAGATTGTGTTTACATTAGGAGAAGCGCACAAAGATATAGTAGCACCTTGCTAGGACACTAAAGGTGACAGCCATATATGGTGGTATTCTTTCTTGAACATAGGTAGACAAAGACAATATAGAGAAGTGTATACTTGTTACACAGAATATAGCATAACGCTCATTATGTAGATAGTTTTCACCAGATGATATTTCATCGTCCCCTAGATATATATATATATATATATATATACAACACAGTAAATCTCACTTGAAAGAGATCTTTAACATTGCAGCTGTGTACTGAGTTTTAAATATAATAAACAAAAAACCTATCATAACAACTGCTGTTTACAGATGTGAATTTTCAATTTTGACTCGTTCTGTCTTTGTCGTTGCAAATCACACTTTTCAGGAACTGACTATACGTTAACAAACGTAAACGTCGATACTTCAATAGAGATTAACCTCTTTCTTCTATTTTCGTTGATTCTGCGATTCTCGAAAGCATTCATATGCGTCTATTTTTACTCGATAGATGAGAAAGAGATTACCGTCTGCCTAGGTTATCTCGCTATTTGAAGTATTCCAGTGATCGTTTTTCTTGAAATAGCTCCAGGATAAATATTTCAATAAATTGTGTCAATCTTGAATTCGTTGTTTAAAAAAATTGGCAGAAAATTAACCATAGGTATTGCTTTTATATATATATATATATATATATAAACCACCTTATGTAAATTCTCCTCTGTATTTAGCAGTCAAAACTTTTGTTTTTGCATTCAGCTTCTACAGTTTGCTACAGTTACTTTTCGTTACTATATTCTCTTTATTATCAGGTGCCCCAGAAGGTTTTCTCCGGTTTTAGTATTTCAGACGGGGTAGGCTTGCCGCACCTACTTTACTCACCCAACCTCGCGCCATCCGACACCACGTATTTTTGAACCTTCGAAATGCTCTGAACGATCATAAGTTCTCCGAGGGGAGCTAAGTCAAAAACGCCGTAAGTTCGTTTCTCGATCGCCAAGAACAGAATTTATTTAAATAGGGAATATATTCGCTACCCAATCGATGGAGGGGAGGTATGTAGCTGTCGTGGGAAACGAAATTTTGTTAAAATTCGAATCAATTTGCTATGTACACTAAATTAGAAAAAAACTTTCTGGAGCCCCTAATAGCTGTTAGAATATCCGTTGCCCAGTTATTTTGTTCTTCATCTTCTTGACTTAATCAATATTCAACTCAATATCTGCCCTCAACAAACAGTGCTGGGCGCATCGATTCTTCTCCATTCTAATATCTGGTACCACTATCACACTTTCGTATAAGGTATTTGTTTGGAACGAGCACATTTTTCCACAATTTGCACATGACCATCAATATATTGTCGATGCACAGTACTTTCATATACGTTATAATTACAAGACTTTTTCAGCTATTTTTCTAATTACTTTATTTATTTTGCTATACATGTCATTTACATTCCCTAGATTAATCTTATGTGTTTGTATCCTTCAAGCTTTCTTCCCCTGTATGTATGTATACTTATAAAATCAAGCAGAAACTACTTGATCTCATTTTTCTATCTTTGCAAAGATTTAACTGCTTTTATATATTTCTTTATATTACTCGACTCATACTTACTCTAGCGCGTGTAATCTAATTATTTCCCATAGTCTTTCGCAACCACTGTCTTGTAAGCTCATATATATAATACAGTACATAACAGGATATCATACAGTGTGTCTAGCAATTATAGTGTATATGAAAGGACTGAGCATCGGTAATATATTGATGGTAATGCGCACAAAGATCACTTTATTTTCTGCCAGGGACGACCATTAGATTGATATACATGAGTGAGTTGAAGTGCAATTTCTCACCGATTATCTGAGAAAAGTGCAACCAATATCTCCTCCTTTCTTTCAATTTGCAATCTCACAATCACGAACGGGGCTGCCTCTTTGAGCTGACTACAACCAGTTACGTTAGATGCCGCAACATACCAACTAGAATTCATTTCAAAAGGATAAAATCGTGATTTGTCTTCGAAAGGGTAGCCTTACCAATGGATGGTAATTGCCAAGATGGCTGATGTTGTTTCGTTGCGAGATGATAGATGATTGCCAGAATAACAATTTCGATGTCGTAAACGTGACTCGACTGTTGATGACAATAAGGAAAAAGCAGCACAATTTTCGTCATCAGCCGCCTACTGCTGACCCAGTGTCGTGCCCTCACCAGCCTTGCATATAGGTGGCAACTGAGCAAAAAGCAGTATCCGCATAACCCTAAGGTGTGATCGATGCTCTTAACCAAGTTCATTCAATTATGCGATTATTATGATGATTATTATTATTAGTTGTCATGCGCTTATCTCCAGCAAGGTTGACCTCTCATCTGTAATTTGGGTCTGATGCATCGTATGCGGTTCAGTGTCTCACGAAATCTTGATCAGGAAAAAACCAGCTCGTACTTTCCGAGGAAAGTCATTCGTCCGGGGGGGGGGCAGTCACTTTTCAATATTGATTTACATTTACAAACACACATGTTATTAGTCGCATGGGTGAGCATTTTCTTGTAATTTTCAGTAAGGTATTTCGCGTACGGAAAATATACATATTCGTATTTTTAATGTCCAGTTTTTATACGCTTATCCGAGACGAATTGCCACATGGTCAAATCAATGTCTAATACGAACTTCACTGCGCATAGATTTAATTTCACACAATAATATGAAATAGTGACTGTCTCCGTTAGAAGGATGTAGCTTCTCTGCCATCCAACTGGGATACACTATGATATAAAGACGACCTTGTCCCGGTGAATTACTCAGATAAATCCCAAAGCTTTTATTTGTTCGACTGTCTGTATCCTCTTCAGGGTCCGAAATAGTGCTCTCGAAAGAGTAGACGGACATTACACCTTGTAACGGCTAAATATTTTGATAAATGGTTTAAGGCACTTAAAAATATTTAATTTATATAACATTATATAACAAAACAAAGCTTACTATTGTTTGTTTATGTAAATCGTTAAGATTGTCCCCCTATGAACATGTAATAATATTAATTCGAATGCTTGATCAGCTTAATATTGAGTATATTTCTCCAACAAAATACTGAAATGTACAGTTTCCGTAGGGGCTTAAGTTAATTTCAATTCATGCTTTCTATGCAGCTACAATGCCGAGGTTTACCAAACGTGGCTTGGATCCACAAGCATATTGAGCCTAGATAAAAATGAATAACATCAATATCTCTTCTCGATACAAAAATAGTCTTTAATTTCTGAAATAGTCATTAAATCACTTTGTATGCAAGCAAGAAACATCTTCATTATGATTATTGAGTTATGATTGCATGAAATAAACCACTTAAAAACAACTAAAACTATCAAGAGTAGCTGTCTAGCGATTGGACGTCTTTAAATATACGATCATTATAGAAGCAGTTAGGGACAGGGTGTTTGGACGAGGCCGTCATGGTGACCCCCCAAGTGACCTCTGTGCCTCTGCACAGCGAGGGAAAAGCGCTGCACAAGGAGGAATCCTGCGCCCTTGTCCCTCCCCGATGGCGCGTATCAGTCTGTAGTAGACCCTAGACTGAACCCAGAGTATCGCATTCACCAGGCGTTTATCTAAGCGTTGTTGGCTGCAGCAGCAAAAACAAAGCGCAGAACAAATAGGTGTATAATAGATAAGTCGGAAATCACCAAGATAAAAATAACTCCGGTATGTAACTCTAATCAAATTTGAGGAGTGCTGTTGGCTTTGTCAGGAAGCCATATGTATCTCCCCTTCTCTAATATATATATATATATATATATATATATATATATATATATATATATCAATACTAAAATATATTTAAGGATGTGAACATTAACACGACTTAATCTAGCTTAAGCTTTACTGTAACCTGTCTTTCCTCATCTATAGGGAATGAGTAACCCAGTCTAGAATATACTAGGAAGCCCTAGCCCCCTTCCTACGGAAGCCCTTTAAACATTATTGTAGTACGCCATATATGCACATTGCAACAGTTATGCCTGCTTAATTAGTCAGTTTAATAGGGCGTTTTCTCAGGTTACTTTTTTTTTAGGTATTGCCCATGCTACTTGTCAGCTTTATGAGAATGAAGAAGCAAGGGGCATTGCTAAGGAGAGCCGACAAAGAGGCGTGTGGCCTTTAGCGGTAAAAGAAACGTTATACGAATCCACAACTCACTGGAAATGCACACACACATACACACTCATATTTCGATTTTCCAAGGCTTTCTATAGGGTCTCAGGGGTGCCGCAGGATCATGCTTAGGACCAATTCTTTTCTGTGTTTTTATATTTGATATCATGCACATCTTACCAAATGGAGTCGTGCACAAATTATACGCAGATGACCTGAAACTGTATGGCCCGTGCGATACGTAAATTATAGTCCATGCAGTACCTGGTGGCATGGTGGTGCACCTTCGTGTGCGTCTTGCAATCAAAGGAAACAAGTAGGTGAGCGAGTTCTATCCCCGCCGTTGCTCAAGGGGTCCGTCTTATGAAGCAATACCGAAAGCAGTACCATTGACCTTAAATATTCTCTCTGAGTCAGCCCGGAAAATTTACTATATTAGTCCACGCGGGACCTGAGTGTCGCTGTTAGTACTCAGCTAGATTTCTATGCGCAGGTCACAGATGTAGCTCATATGACCAGTTCAGTATGCGACACTATTTTTAGCTGTTTTGTTATAAAAGTTGCTAATGTTATTTAACCATATATAACAGCGTTGTGGATTCTAAGTTCTCGCATGTTGTTGTACCATGGAGGCGCCATATAAGAAAGCACATTGATGCCCTCGACAGGATATAGCACAAGTTTATAAGAAGAGTCAATGCCAACCGTATCGCCCTGCGAGTAACCGCTGAGCTTAGGTCTTTGAAAGACAGATCGTCATGATATCGCTTATCTCAGAACCTTCCATAAGCTAGAAAATAAGCATGTGTTCGACCACTTGGTTGTAGTTTGCAGTAATAATTTACGCAGCGGCAGGACTATAGGTTACTTAATCTGAGCACATTAATAGCTTGTACTCCTGGAGACTAGCGCGCTCATTCAGACATCAATTTGTGATATGCTAATTTGCACTCATATCTAAATATATGACTAAAACTGGTTAGATTTTTACACGGTATTAAGTAGACTATTATATCTAACTTGGCCTGGCATAAGCCAGATTTATTAAAACTGAATTAACACGCAATGTGACACTTCTATCGTCGTTGGGACGGTTAACTTTTCGAATGATTTCACTTGAGAAAAGAGCTTCGATTTTTAATGCACAGCCATAAAGTATAATGCTCTACCAGATCCACAATTAACTCCAGAGTCGCAATAGAGAATAGTGCCGTCGTCGGAGGCGTTAAATGATATTAGTTGACCCACGAATGACTCTTAGTCAACTGATTGGAACGCCTCTGAGACGTCCATCTCCGTTGGTGGCATCTAGAAATGCCAATAGCCCACTGAGTTGCAGAACTTCTTGTCGGCCTTACACTCCTGGGCCTTCTCGAGAGTCGTGCAGAAATCGGCGGGACCCCTCTTATCACATTCACCGGTGATGTGCGGATACAGGGTATCTGAAAGATAATGAAAGGTACATGAAGTAATTAGTATTTAATCGAATTGTATTCGATAACTATAATATCATCCACTAGGGAACTAGACATCCTAGAACTACTTAAACATACCGAGACAATGTTGCTGTTCTATCTGTTAATAACCACCTTTCGGATCTTATTTACCCTGATAACAACCGTCGTATTTAGTGGAGTTTAATCAACGAATATATTACTGGTGGTGACGTGGCGTTTTGATGGTAACTGACTTGTTGAGGGTGTCTGTAGTCTTACATAACATAGCCTCACCCTCTTGTTTTGGTCAAAATCAGTTGGCTTCAGTAGGAGAATAATAAAGAGCAGCAGCATCCGACTCCAGTTGGGTAATTTGAAAACACCAATGGTTCTAGGGTTGGAATTGTACACATCGAGCCAGAATTAGGTCACAGCGATGCCAAACGTAGCCATAGTTAGATGGAATAGAACTAGAATATCAATTTGTGGCTAGGCAAGCAAGATAAGTCCTTATTACAAGCTGTTGGATAGCTTCTCCAATGAATCCAATTATCCTTCATCATCGAAGCCGTCGTTCACGATTTGATAATAGCAGAGACATCTGTATTGATATACATATGTACAGCCATACTAATTGACAAATAGATAGACCGATACGAAGAGGAGCTCGCTATACAACAATTATAATCAAACAAAGGTGCTATTGTCAGTGTGCTGTGATCGGTGGCATTTATTTTCTTTTTACTTCTTACTTTCTACGAGAAGGACTTAAGCGATGTAACAGTTGTAGTTCCATCAAGAAACCACACTTTGTATTATATTTTATATTGGTCACGAAATCTTCAAGAAGTTCGACCTTTATTCGGCCACACTTTATGGGGTAGGTACTGCAAAATATAATTGGAGAGAAACTAAATTAATTAAATTAGCCTACTGGCGCTGTGGGCACACAGGTTGTGAACGCGCTAGTGCGCGGGCAACAACCGCTATACATTTGTTTGTTGTTCTTTATTGGAGTTGCCGTCGTTCTAAGTTACTGAGTTGCTCTATTTGATTCAGATCAGACGAGTTCCGGTGTATAACAGGGTATTTACCATTGGTGACTTCGTGGCCAAGATCCCGACAATGCCAGCGGGTGTACGGGCACAATTTCCTGAGCTCGTCAGATTTGCATGCCGTAGCATCTTCGTAACAGCGTGAATCGCTGAACCGGGTCGCCCCTTCGACAGATAGTGCCAACGCAACGATAACTGCAATACGGGATAAGGTCAAATTATATAGTCGAATTGTTCCTCTCGATTTTTATATCTCTTATTTAAAGGTGAAATACTGAAAACAGTATCCCATTGCAGTGAATTACATTTCTCGCTCGCTACCAACCGTCCTGCTGGATATTACATTATTATATTTTAGATCTCGATGGATACACCGGTCGTCGTGCAGATGGATAAAAATGAACACGAAGGTGTGATCCATGCACAGCGAGTTTGCTCTCATTGGTCATACGGAGTCAAATATTAACTAAACTGGCATAAATAAAAATCATTGCCCTCAAATATTACACGATTATCTTAAGGCGAGCGAGAGAAAGTTGTAAATCTATAAATTAACAAATTATTTACCAACTACTAACTCATATTAACAACTGATTATTTCAATGGTGTTTTGAGATTACAGGAGTGGCCATTAGATAGCTCTCATCGAGTCCAGTTGGAGCCACTTCTCTTAAGAGACCCATTCGCAAAGGAGCCGTAGGTACTGCAAGGAGCGACGCAACCTTTATAACTCTGCTATACACCGATTACAGTTTCACGTTTTACGTGCATACTCTACCGCATGATTTCATCGTATAAATATTTTGTATATATATATTCAACTGCATGCATGACAGTAGTCATGGACGATGAATGCGACAATGAATGAAGTCAAACGACCATTTCAAACCGGTAATATAGAAATCGTTAATTCACTTCGACTAAATGAAATATTATTATTACTACGGCAAGGCCAACTCCAGTATATTATTATAATTTAAAGGAGCTCACGTATCAATACGTTCTAGTATCGATTCATTTGTTTCTTCAACTACTCTGACCAAAGTAGAGGTTGCTTAATGTTTGTTTATTTAAGCCGAGAAATGTTGTTATTTTCATTATGATTTAATTGACAGAATACAACATTATACGATAAAGACACATAACATATTCTGCATGTATTACTCTATACTGCTGGAATACTTTTAAACATACGTTATCTGTTCGCCTGTATTTCAAAAAGAGGGGCGGTATAGCCTCTGATAAGGGTGACCATTAATATATATATAGATAGGCAATCTAGTGATAACGATGATGATGTAATGATATACTTCCCTGGATAGTGATAGATTATTTATTGTAACACTCCTCCGTTGATTAGATACGGTTGTCCTGGAGACCACTGTCCATTTATACTAAATGTACATGAACGAGCGCAATTCACATTGTCAAAAATGAGGAATGGAAGAAACTCCCACCTATATTTTGCAAACATCAATTTGATAAGCAGCCTTCTTTTCATCTTTTTGCGGCCTGCACCGTTATTGTGTGATGTTTTCAAAAACAGGCTCTATATCCACTGCAAAGTAAGAGTCACTTACCACTCGCGTCTACTATCAGTTGTCCATTCCCTTCATGCCATAGTCCACCCCTAGAACCGCGACCCTTAATTCGGTCAAAAGTATATAGAAGTAAACATACAATGATCTTTGACTCCCATACCGAATTGCACAGATATCTACACAAAAGTAGGAGAAACGCTACTTTTTTTAGCATTTAGTTACCTGTGGTCACTTGAACCATGCCCGAATTCCCGCTCGACAGAAATGTGTCATCGCTGACACGATTGTTAGACCAACACAGGCCATTAAAGAGAGGGGCTATCGTTGCTCTAACAAGTCTGCTGCAAACTCATTCATCCCTGTAAAAGGCTGTCATCATGAAAACCACAAATCCTGCTTTCTGCAGTTAAACGTAGCCCTTTTTCGGGTAACGGTTGAAAAACCTGCCTCAACTGACATTTCAAATGCTGCATTATTTTAACTGCCATGAATAGCTGTTGAAGTTTCTTGTTGTCTTGCACCTCGAGGGTGATTTCAAATTCGTGTCCCACTGTGATCACTCCGATGTAGTATGGGTATTTCTGTTGATTCGTGCTTGGGTGCTATACGGAATTTTTCTTTTAGTAAGATCACTTGTTTGCATTTGGACATGAATTTTGCATGGAACACGTTCTACTCGAATATCGATATTTCGAGTAAAAAGTGAAAACGTTGTACATGCACCGCTAGAAGGAATTCCGTAGTTGCTATTTCCGATCTCATTGAATGCACTTCATGATAAAAATTGAGGCTTCAGTAGTCTCCAACAGTTCGGTCTATCACACACCGATGCAACCTCGTTCAGGGTTTACCATTACCACCACCACAAATAATCTAACCCTCCAAGCATTAGGATGAAGAAGATGCACGCTTTGTAGTAAATTAGTTACTCGCGTTTGTGTCGCAGCGATTAGAAGGAACTTCCAATTTGTCTGTCACACGCGAGGAAACCACGAGGCCTCTATTTGAAGGTCTCAGAATTTATACATTGACTATTCGTAGCGACGAATTGACCATTATTACTTTGTCACGAGAACTCCCAGTTGAAGTATGCTATTCCATAAACATCAGACACAGTTTCGATGACATTTGCACAACAACTCCGAATTATTTATAAAGTCGAAATATATAAATAATAAATAAGGAACTACATTGTGCACTATATTTTATATACGAAGGGAGTGAGGTAGAGTTGTAGTACGGGTAGCCATGGAAACAATTTATGGTAAGACGCAAGTTTACGCTAAGCAGAATATGGCCTCAGGAGGTGTGGAGTTTCCTGTTTATTCCTCATTTTCGTAGTAATGCCATAACACAGATACGTATCGAGAGATGTGTGATGCGAGAAGGGCTGAGGGCTAACGGCAACGAGTTAGAAAAAGTAGGTTTGCAGTTAGAAAGAAAGGGGCTTCACAGTAATTCGCACAGAAACATCTGTGCGAATTATTCGGTTCCAAGCTGTAAGCTCGGGTCTGATAAATCGCGATACGATTGCCTAAAAGTGTTTGGTCTTCGTCAATAATGGTGCTCATTTTGTTGGTCCGCCTTTTAACCCGATAACTTTAGCACCCTTGGCGCAGATTCGATAGGTTCCACACTATTTCAATAGCTGAGGGCAGGAACGGTAGTCCTGCAGGTTGATGGTCAATTTTTACTCAGACCTCTCCAATAGAGTCAAGGTCTGAGCTCAGGGGCTGGCCAGTCGACCGGTGGGATTATAAATCAGGGCATGAACCATAATGTGGGTGCCTTGGGATCGTTTTTTTGCTTAGGATCGTTTTTTTGTTAAAAAATTTTATTGAGAGAACAATGGTGTGTTCTCTCAATAAAATTATGAGGGAGCTTGAACACGGTGACATACTAAAGCATTCTTTATGACAATTGATTACCGCTTATGCGACAAAGACGTAGTTCTCGTAGTCAAATTTTTCAACAAGAAAAACGATCCTAAGCATAAATAGGCATCAACATTATGGTTTATGCGCTGATTTATAATCCCCCACTGGTCGACTGGCCCCTGAGCCCAGATCTTAACTCTTTTGGAGAGGTCTGAGTAGAAATTGACCATCAACCTGCAGGACTAGCATTCGTGCACTAAACCACTTCCGATGAAATGTTGAACAGATGAAAATCCGTTAAATGTTGGCTGTGAATAAGCCAAAAAATTGACCGTTCGTTGTCCACATGGTCTCGCTGTTGATACTTAAGCTACGATATTATAAATGATCTATATCCTGGTAGTGTTCTTATGGAAAAATACTGCAATGCTAAAGAGCAGTACCGTGGACGTTAAATGTTGGCTGAGAGTCAGCCCGAAAACCTTAGTATTCGTTAGTGTTCTTATGGATGTCGAATTGTTCGCCAATTTTTTGAAACGTAGACCCTGTTATACAAAGCATCATTGCTCTTAGCGGGGTCTCCCGAGAGATTTCAGTCGTCCTTACCATGGGTTTGCTTCGACACTGTCTCTCTACAAATGACAAGTAATGTCTTTTAGCATTTAAACTGACGATCGTACACTCCCTTATGATGAGTTTTACTTAAACTGACACATATAATACATATATGGTATAAGTTTAAGCTTAAGCAGAAGTCAAATACTTTTAAGCTGTTGCTCTTCATTAAGTGCATATAATACTATTAGAAAGAATTTCAAAATATTAAGCCTCATTGATTCAAGAAGACGAAATAATTTTGAAGACAACTGTATATATGTGTGCCTCGCTGTAGCAGTCAGTTCCATGTGATTAGTTCATAGAATGTGATTAATCAAAGGGAGTTCCAATAGAATAAATGATCTCTGTAATCACGGGGAGGTGGCGTGGGATTTCTGAACACTATGTGAAATCGAATTCGGCGATGCCTTTACATCGAATCATCGAACGCACTACTAAGCGTCTACACTCATCAAGTCATCGTGTTCACCATCATGAATGCAACATTTGCATGCTGACATTAGATTAGTATATATATATATATGACACATCCTGAGAGGCCCCAAGTGAATTAGATATATACTACGCAACATTTTGGTGCAATAGTAATACTACTAGCTACTGTAAAATTGAGCTAACTACTTACTGGCAAGCATTGCGAACTTCATCTTGTTTTGGAGTTGGCACAAACAACACGAGAACAAAACAATATCACTAGCGTGTCTCGTTGTGTATAATTTCAGAATGTCTCAGTTCTTCGCATCCACCAGCTCCTGGCTTGTGTGCTGCGCTTTTAACCATCGATCACGGCGAGAACGCACGGTGATATCACGGACCAATAGATGGGAGAGTGTCGAATTCAAACGGCCAACGCCATGGAGAGGAGGTCAGTGACGTTCGCCATCGACACAGAGGATGGCCATTGAGAGGTAAATAGCATGCAAACTGACTGACTAACTCGTACCACTAGCAGCGCCACCGGGTGCAGTAGCGTCACAATAACAAGATACCTTTGTTGCTGTTCATCGCTGACACGAAACATTTAATTGATATTCAATCGAGAGGCGGGAATGGATGTTAGAAACAGCCTTTATATATCGAAGAAACAGCCTAGATCGATCACTCATCTCCTTCTTAGAAATATAACATTCTCTAAAGAATCAAGCATTTCATATTTTCACACTACATTGTATAATATCTATGAAAAAACAATGAAGTACAATAAAATGATGATTAAAAAATACCTACAACATAAGTCACCCCCTAAATAAAAACAATGCATAAGATAATCACGCGACTGTTTATCGACCAGCAAGTGGTAATTAAATTAGACAGTTATTGTTATTATTTTTGTTCTGGCCCCAGCGTTGTTCCGCACCATGGAGAACATCATTTGTAAAGCAGGAAGTACTGCCTGAGTCACCTGAGCCGTTTCAAATAGTGACAGACGCATGGGGATTTGTGTGTGAACATCGATTCTTCGAATTCGTGAAAAGGTAACACTCTTCCTGTGGATTCTTTGCACACGTGGATAATGCTGATTGGAAGGCTACATAAACTAATGAACTAACTTCTATACTGATCTGCTATTATATTTTGGTCAGTCGTTTCAGATATGCTACATTTAGTATGCTATTCTGTGCATAAATAGACCATGTAAATTCAAGGCCAGCTGGCCTATTCTGTTAGGCCTTTGTGAGGTCGTGTTAGGCCTTTGCGACTCGGTATGTTTTAGGATAAACGTATACCTACCCACTCAGCTCTGTAAACCGGGTGTTGTTGAAGATGGAAAATTAAGTTTTGCCAAAACACGCTATACGTATTCGAATAAATTCTGTTGTATAATTCGCCACATCGCTCAATTACCGAAACTAGAATCATCACCGTAACTATCAGCATAAACATGGCTAATATGTTTGGTTCGTAAGATTATCAGAACTTACCTGAAGCTTTTCTTCACAAACCTTTAATCCTTTCTGGTGTTTTGATCACTGAATTGTACCAAGAACTTACCGCAGGTGGACATTTATTTGCCTCGAATCATGACTATGGGTCTAGCATACAAGTTACATAGGTATGTAATATCTTGAGGATAAAAATTTTAGTACGTGTCAATAACTCCTGATGTTCATAAGCTGTCAATCCTGTTGTTTTTTAGTGGAGCTCATGTGTGCATAATTATTGCTGAGTAAGCTCCATTTGTCTCCTTCATTAAGAAACGTAGCGCAGGAGGATGCCCGGACTTTGACGCTTCTATACAATTTAGCCAATACTATAGGACCCTCCCCTCCTCACTAAGAGAGACGTAAAAGACGTGACTACCTCTGAGCAAAGGTCAAGCATCTACAATTAAATGAAGTAAATCTTCCGGGCTGACTCATGGCCAACATTTAACGCCCCTTGTACTGCGTCTTTTTATACATATGAAGTAGAATACCATACCGAATCCCATAGAGACAGCACAGAGGGTGAGCTTGAGCACGATTTTTCTCGCAAGAGCTGCATCTGGCCTGACGGTTCATTGAGCAACGTTTACAGAAAGCCCTTTAGCACATTCTGTAAACGTTGCTCAATGAACCGTCATTCATACCAGACATGCACAAAAAATAGCCTGTCTCGTGCAAGAACCTGGAAACATCGATCGCGAGGTACATACGAAGGAACGCTGACCGATACTAATCACAGAACCTAAATTCGTATATTCGAAGGCAAAAGTACCACTAACCTAATAATAAAGTACCTCTAATTTTTTTAATGATATTGCCTTGTTAACGAATTCAGGCGTAGCTATATATACATATAATCTCGAAAGCAGTTGTACCGTGGACGTTAAATGTTGGCTGTGAGTCAGCGCGGAAACATTTATTATTAGCTATGTATATCGCATACAGTGACTTTATGAGTGCTTTTGAGACGACTGTACAACTCGTTGTGTGGCACCCATCTCAAACAAGAGATCTTGTACTTCGTGAAAAAATTCAACGGGAATTTCTACGCGGAGCTGAGTATAAATGCAATGCTGAGTTAATCGATCTGTAGAGGACCAGATACAGGCAGTATACATGAAGCATCTCAGAATCATAATGAAAAATGAAGGTATGTTTGATATAACGTTTGATCTATCAGGGACTAACATTAGAATACGAGGATTTCTGTGATGAAACCAAAATTCACATCACTATCAAAATGTGTGATGAACTTCTACTCATGGTGGGTCCCCGGCATTTTGCACTCACCCGTGTGATGCATATAATTATAAAGCAGTTCTCAACAAAAAAAGTATCTGCCAAAATTGCGATACGGTTGTAACAACGAACAGGAGTTTCTTACGAAGTTTCACTTTATGATACTGGCATGTCTCGAAATGGGTATCCTATTTTGATTAATTCGGATGAAATAACGTTGAAAAGTAATGCTCGTTAATATCACTTTTTTTAAGTACACCTTGGAGGTCACCGAGCTTTCGGCAAAGGTCAGCGTTGTTTAGATAGCCGATAAGCACATAGCATAAGCGTTGTGGAAAGTGTTACATCTTGACGGGCCATTTTTTTTCTTAATTAAATTGAACTAAATATAACTTTACGCAATTCTTCGAACCCACAACGTATCTTCTATGACTTCGAAATGACGACCATTTGACGATATCAGGTTGACTGTTTTTTAACAAATGAACGCCTTCATACCCATACAAGCAGGATTTCTAGCGTTTGCTCAAGTGAACCTGTAATGGGATAGGATACTCACTAAAGCTGAAACGACAACTGAATTGTATGGGCTCAAAACGCAGTATCCCCTGAAAAACCACTTATCTCCTGACATTTTCTGCTACTAATATCCACATCTCACCTCACAAGTTGACCCTCGCCATGACATTGACGTGAAGTGAGTTTATTGAAGGGTGGATCCCATCATAACTGAATTGCTTTTGCTGGAATGAATATTTCGTTTATTAAAGTGAATAAGTGTCGTCTCGGTATATTCCATCGCGAATCTGTAATTGTATTATTCCTGATATTCGTCCAGCCAACGAACGGCTTTAGTGCAACGTGACACTTTTTGATCTGCGGTGACATTTGATACCCACGGTGGCATCAATAGAGTGATTGCTGTCTGTTGTGCTTCTCGTTTATCGTTGGAAAAATACCGATCGGCGCGTTGGCTTGGACGGTGGCTAAGTCTCTGGCTGCCGGAAGCCAGAGGTCTCAGGTTCGAGTCCCGCTGCGTGATGATGACATACAATAAGACAACGGAAGCATTATCTCGTGATATATAACCTAGATAGTCTACAATTCTCTACTGAACACCCAACAAACACCTCGTTTATCTTGAATAAAATGCGTTTATATTTTATTGCAATAATATTTGTTTAAACTAAATATATCACAAATCAGACGTTGTCGAAAATATCACAAGTGGCGTTAACTAGCGCCACAAAGTTACACCGGGATGCGCGCAATTACATATGATATGTCGATTCTAACTTCCCTGCTTAATATTAGCTCAAATGCCGTCATCATAATTTTGGACATTGCTATGATATTATAATATTATATATTACAACATAGTATACATCTCACAAGTACACATCAACTGTACGTGTGCTAACTGATGCTTAACACATGTAAATATTATTAATTAGCTTGAGTTTATAGAGCATTAAGCCCTAGCAAAGCTGTTTCGTCATTTTGCTGCCATTTACCGGCAGATAGAGAAAGAGAGAGGGAGAGCGCGCATGATACTCCATTCGAAGCATGCGTGGGGCTTGCGACTGTGGAAGAACTACGCTTGTCATGAACTATTGGCTGGACGAGTCAAATTTGCCTTTGTTGTTGTTGTGGTTGTTCCTGTTGCTGGTGTTGTGATGAATCATCTGAGCTGCTCACCAGTCATATACATGGTGAAAAACGATAGGGTTTTGAAGTTGGTTCAACGACATCCCTAGAATGGACAAGTGTTAGTAGGATGCTGATGAATATTAGGACGAGTAGCCACAAGTGCAGTTCGGTGCTTAGTGGCGGAAACGATATGGAGAACAACTCAATGAGTTACATCCATTTGTCCTTTGGATTCAGTCATCAGTCTTAACACAAAGCTGGTTGATTTATGCGCCACAATAACACCACAGCTGCAGCAATGCATCCAGCTATCCACGGAGATTTAAAGGGGAATATATACATATATAACATCAGGTTGGTGAGTAAGTAATTTCGGCCACATTTGAACTTCTGTAGTTTCATTAACATGAACGCTATAAGTTTCAAATTTGGAATGTTGTTTTTTCGAATTGGACAGACGGTTTATTTGCTTGGATGCAATTGAATATAGCAATAAAAAACATGCATATTGTTCTTCACTATTTTCGTGCTGGAATTGGTTGTGCTGCATCTGGTGGAATCAGAAGGGAGTACTCTATTATCAATTGGTCAAAGTGGCGAAACGGGTATCCAGACCGTTCAGACACAGGACACAAGTCAGCAAGCACAACCGAAGAATTGACAGGAAACAGCCTTGTAGAAGGTAAGAAGGGCGTAAACTGATGTTGCAACATGACAACCCGGGTCCATGAGCTTTTCCTAGAATTAGAGCGGGCTGCTATGATGATCAGAAGAAACAGGATAACCTTGAACTCTAATGTACTGGACTGGTTTATATCTGGTCGTCCGAAAGGGCCAAAAAAATGAGGGCCTATCCATCTACCCTATAATTAACAATAATATAATTAAAGTAGTCTAGGCATTGAAGTGTAATTATTTTTGTCATAGTAAAAACTTAATAGCTGTCCGGTTTGATCATCGCATTCTGAATTTTTGTATTTCGCAGCAATACTAAATATTAGATTGCAAAAGGTATTGTTATGCTGTATGGTCTATGGGTGGATATTCCACCAGACAATTTGTTAAGGTATGACACCAGTCCGGCATAAGTTGCAGCTTGAAACCGTTAATTATAACCTTAAACCCATTACGTTGATTAGTTGACGCAATCACTGCTAAGCTGTCCAATTTCGTTAGGTAACACGATATATTTTTCACCTAAAATGCTACTAGGAAGGAGTAATCGAAAAAAAACAGACAGCTAGTTATTGAGTTTACAAACGTTTGAGTTTTTATTCACCAGTTCAGCGCGCCTTCAAAAGAGCTTTATTTATACACACTTACACAAAAACACATACATTTTGTACATATGAGAATTCTTTGCCAAGCTTGCTTTATGCAAATGTTTACAAGTACACTTTTTAGTTCAATGGAGCATTATTTTCCAATGCACATTGAGATATAATGATCCTCCTGTACTTATAAACCCGTTTGCTATTGAGGAGGGTCAGTCGACTTTAATGGGTGATGGTGCTCCTGCTGGTAATAACAGTCCGCTTTTTTCATTTGCATAGAAGTTTGGTTCAAAAAAGGACACGGCAATGTCCTGCGCCACCGATGGCAGGACAAATAACGCTAGCGAAAGCAGCCCGTTTAGGACACCATCACATCTGAAATAAACAAATAATAGCAATAATAATCACCATTATTCTCATTCATTGTGCAGTTATTGTTTCACTTTTAGGGGATTGACTACAATAATTGGTATTATGATAAACTTTCGAATAGTTTTACCGTTCTCATTATTAGTACTGAGCCTTAGCATTCATTTCGCATGTAAGGATATCCTTTGTCCCGATGAAACGCAGTAAAACAAGGTTTCATCATAACCTCAAACAATTCCTTTTTCAGGTACCCTTCTATGACCTCCATGATTTCCTTAAACGTCAGATCACTCGACAACACTGATCGTTCAATCAGTGTTACGCGATAAAAATCGATGGTGTTCTGCAGATGTGAGCAGTCTTATTTGCTTTTATTAGGTTGGTGCATCAGTTCTATGGCATCGAAAAACAAGGTGATCCAGTGTGTTTTCCCTAAGGTAGTCCAGATACTACATACGACGTTTTGGAAATTGTGTAGTTTCACTACCACGAATGTGAGATTTCAAATTTTCCTCAATCAATTCCTCATTACATGAATTGTTCACATTTTGTCTGGCGCATTAGCAGCAGTTGCCTAAGCGACCGAATATGGAAACCAAAAACGTGCATTTTCGTGCTGGAAAAAAATGCAGCTGACACCACGAGGATTATGTTTAAACTGGAAGGGAGATCGCAGTATTAGAAAATAACTTGTTCTGAGCTCTTTGGAGATTTCGATTGGAATGACAAGGAACGTTCCAGACATCAAGGAAAGACAGACGATGAACATGTAGGCCTTTCGAACGAGGTTTCTTCAGGGGGACGATCCCGTAGGAAGAGGTCTACGCGACGATATGAGGACCGAGCTCCACTGAGGGTAGCATCGTGGTTCACGTTTTCGAATGTTCTCCTTAAGTGTGTGTATATTACATCCAGAACATCGCTTTCATTGATAGGCAGTTTGATTAAACAAATGCAGGACATTTCGATCGACCTTCACGGTAGGTGAATTGCCGAGCAAAGGCGGCTTTTGTAGGTCTTGCGGGTTTATTGATATTTCTGTATTGTCAAGTGGGCATGCCTCAATACGTTAATGAATCATTTAGCTTATAATGATGATTCAGATCAAATAAGGCTAATAAAAGTTGGTAATTGGCTTCGTAGACTTGAAACACTGACCTGTAATGTCTCTTAGGCTCTCGATCAGTTATAGCTTTCACCATCTGATCGACGACTTCATCAGCATTGTTTCTTGAGATCCTTTCGAGGAACGACAGAGTCCACTCGAACGCCTGTGCAGGATACTCGCCATATTCCTGTTGTAAATCTAGCGGGACATCCCTTCTAAACCGAGTCATCATCTCTTGCAACCCCTGGGGATTTATTGCAGTTCTGAAAGTCATAATCGACATAATTATCTACTGAAGCCCAGCTGGCTGGGGCTACCCACATACTAGACTGTGCTCTTGAATGATAAAACTGACGTATCTACTTATATTTTTTATCGCGTTGCGTACGTGCTTCTCATCACTAAGCTTCAGAGCTTGAATATTGGTATGAGAATTATCAGCTGGATCAGCAGCTACCTCATTCGTAGGACTCATCAACTTATATAGCTCATCAACTTAGGTACTCATCAACTTATACAGCTCTAATGCACCTTATCCGTCGGGAGTTTCCCAACAGTCCCGTGTGAGCCCATATGCTGTTCTACATCTCTTTGCTTGACCTCAAAATCGTTGACCCAGACTTAGAAAATCACCATGTCCTTCTGCAGGCATCAATTTACTCAGTGAAACCGTGATATTGTCCGAACGAAGATGACATATGAACGTCCAAGTGCACAGCTCTCATAACAACAATGACTACTATATCGACGACCCTATTATCAGGCAAAATATATCGATCAGGGACCTGGGAGTACTTATCACACCAACTCACATATATGGATTAAGATTAGGCCATTTTCATTCATTTTGCCTATCTGGTTTAGTTAGGCTGGCACCGTGTAGTAACAATTTGATTAACTCACCATTGTCTCTACTGAATGAAGCAAAATCGAATTTATTCAAACATACAATAGTTCGGAGTTTCTCCGGAGTTTCCGGAGTTGTCTCTACTTACTACTACATAAGACACCTACCGCAAAATACCTAGCAGCTCCCCCCATAAGCTCTCAACTGCTTGGATATAAATACCTCTGGTAGAATGACGATTTGGAAAATGAAGGTAAATCAAGAAGAAGAAGAAAAGGAAGAAGTAGACAATGTGAGTAACTCACCTGTAGAAAAACGGCTCAACTGTGGCAACGTGAAGGCCCCATTTGGCCATTTCTCTACGCAATCCATCGGCCATTGCTATAACGGCTGCCTTTGTCATTGAGTAGGGCACGATCGCAGAGCTGGCGATCCGACCCGCGTAACTTGAAACAAGCACCAACCGACCTCGAGAATTTCTAAAGCATCATAGCGATGATAGCAAGTGAAAGAAGAAGAACATTTTTAAAAGTTGAACCCGAAAATTTTGACGTAGATCGCTTGGGCATCATCGGAACTTAGCAGGCGCAATGAATAAATGGATGAATTAATGAAAGCCATGTCGAAAACAATGAGGCAAACATAAAATTGTATATTGTCTGTAACGAAATCTAATATTGTTATTGAATCTGACGTGTAGAGTAGAAGTTGCCCCTCGCAACAATTACATACGTCTTTTGTATACCTTAAAAGTGGTAAGAAAGCTTTGGAAACGCGAACTACTCCCATCACGTTGACGTCAAAAAGGAACTCGATGTCTTTGATAGGGGTCCACTCAAACTCAAGGAATATGTTCACACCAGCATTCGCCATCACTGACCAAAGTTCTGAAATCATGACAAAACACGGTTATATCATAGCATTTTTAGGACCCAATCATATGCATAACACAATCTCAGCCCGCAATTAAAATCGATAATAAAGACGAAATTAGCACATGTTTTTTTTCAATTTGATATAAATAGACGCCTTGGTAATTTTGATCTGTCGCACTAAAGACCGTCTTTGTTCCTATGTTTATTGTTAACCTTTTGGTACTATGAACTTTCGCCTGTTCGGTTGCGTATAATATTGTATAGTGAAGTGATTCAGTTTATAAACTGCTTCAGGTCAAATTCCGGTAACTGAACAGAACAATTGGCATTGTAAAAATTATGAACGTTAGTTCATTACTTAGCGTTGAAAAATAAGTGGCTTAAAAAACATATAGTTACAGTGGAAATACCAACAAGAAATAACTTCAAAGATAACTCACAACAATAAGAAACTATCTGTAAGCTGTATGTTAAAAAGACAAAAGACCGAATAAAAAAAAAGTTAAAAATAAGTGTTAAAAAGACCGAATAAACGTATGTATCCGTACTGTTCATTCATGATTTCAGCCATATAAAACAAGCAGAAAGTGACACTCCTACAATTAGTACATTTGTTTGATAACCTCAATGACAAATCCCTAGGTAAATGCCGCATCGATTCGTATGTGCCCTGTAGGGTTCGAACTGGAGACCCAACGGTTCTAAGCCCGCCGCCTCACATCTACCCATTCCAATTGACGGCCATATAATAAAATACCTTGACTACTAATGTGACCTGCGGGCCTTGCCCAGGTGATTCATGTTGAGTTATTCTATCCGGAGAATAGTTTGGATGTCGAGCTGCCGTTTCGGTGCATCCAGTTATCCAGTTGCCCAGTTGTGAGAATAAAGCTTTCCCACGCGGGTATAACAACAGTCGTATGCCGTTCTCGCAGTTTTGCTGCCCATCTGAATAGAGTTGTAGTATAATACGTAGATAAATAGACAAATAGATGCAGGCATGAGTATATTGGCATAATACTAACGGTTTCCATTGAGGTTGGTCTTGACGTATCGTAATGCGCTTTGTATTTGTTCCTCGTTGGTGACGTCAAGCGGAACAACATGAAGTTTTTTGTCATCGGCTGCAATCGAACGAAGCCGCTGTGCACCATCAGCGTTTGGTTGAAGACAACCTGCGAACACCTGCGAGAAAAGAAATCACGTTGATCTGATCTCTACTTTCCGCAGAAGTGTCTGTGCACATACATATCTGTCAATATATTATTATATATTATGTATAACTGTATTATTGTTTATCTAATTACTAATTTCGAGTAGTTTTGTCATGGATGTGAACCTGAGGCCTGAGGTTATTTTGGCCAGAGACTTCGTCGCTCAAACCACCGCGCGACTATATACAATCATTTATAGTATGTCAAGGTAAAAAAAAAAAGTTAAACACTTAACCACCCTCTGTATCAAAACTGGTGAAACAATTCGGTAAGAAATTTACAGAAAGCTGTTATATTTACAGAACAGGCATTAAATTAAATCATAACGGTCCTGAAAGTCTCCAGTGGGACGGATCATTCGACAGTTTCTACGATGGTTTCCTTCGTAATTGACCGAGCATCGGAAGACAATAACAAAATATAGTCTAATCAAATGGAATTTTACAGTATATTTCTATATTTATATAGTTGACTGATATGAAATTTACATAATCATAAAAATTCGCGTGATGTAGCTCCAGTTAGAAGCGGGTGCCTATCTATTCATTACCGCATCGATCCGTATGTACCCGGTGGGATTCCAGAGACCCTATAGTTTCAGGTTACCCCTAAGTCATCCCTATACGGATTGATGCAGTAATTTTTTGTAGATTTCTCCATATAATAATAATAACATTGATTTTATTCACATTAAAATGTGTAACAGTCTATCTAATACATAAGAGTACCGTTGGTCAAGACAAATTGCACGACCTTTATAAAACATGGTTATAATCGAAAATATATATACATATTTCTTATGTCACCTGTCGTGCCTGCTGACTAATTGACCCTGATTGACTACATTCTCTTGCGCAAATCTTCGATGGATGAAGGTTGTTCCAACTAGGAAATAAAAGAGTCTGTTGCTCGTGGTTACGTGTACTCCCAGTAGTCGTTTCGCGGAGGCGGGTCTCACCTTATCAAGCGCTAACACGTCTCTTTTAGAAAGGTGCTCCCCAAAAAAAAACAGGATTTCCATAAGCTGCCGTTGGCGCGATTTTGATGTTGAAAAGGTAAATAGCTGTAACGAGCGGTAACTTCTGTGGGGACCCGATTAAGGTCGCGGCATATTACGATCCATTTCCTCTTCATGGTAACTGAACGAGAGCGCAGTCGATAACGTTAAACCAAGGTAAGTGAAGCCATTGCAGAAACTTACTGACTTCCCCCCCCCCAATCTTAATTCATCTGTGGCCGCCAGCCGTCCTTCTCGCCTAGATTTTATTGCCTCGGTCGTTTTGACATTTATCTTCAGTCGCGTCTTCTCGATGCATCTTGTCAGTGTCAGTGTGCAGCCTGTTGTAGATGAAATCGGCTAGAGTTAAACATCACCAAGTCATCTGCGTAAAGAATCATTCTGACTTGCTGGTGGCGTTCTTGGATGCTGCTTGGCAGATCACTGATGAGAATTGAGAAAAGTAGGGGGTGACAAATTATCTCCTTAAGCGAATCCTGCCGTTTGCTGGATTTGGGCCCGTGTATCTCAACCCCGTCGTCGACTGAGACCAGCGTTTTCTCAATAAAGTTATTATATTACTATTATGATTCAATATCGTATATACGTCGCCCCTACTCAGAACTCAAAAAACGGATCAAAGTGGTGTGGCCGTCAGTCTATTTGTTGATATCATTGTGCCAATACTGCAACGCATGAGCAGAGGCCGATTGACCGTCCCCTGATCTCAACGTGTGAAGCTGTTACTGTGACCAACTCTCTTATGCCATACCGTGGAGCCCACTTACCTATAACAGTTGTTATGTTAATTAGACTGTAGCAGGTATATGTCGCGATAAAACGATATAAATGTATATACATATTTGTTAACTTCTCCATATGGATGTAATTTGAAGCTAAGTACGTTTGCATCTAATTATTGGTTGTTATTCAATGAATGACTGCATTACCCGTCGTTTGCTTGGCGACTTGGTCAAACCCACTTTTAATGAAACTAAAAAATAGAGACGTGAAGACTCTTTGTGCTTCTTCCTGTTGGAGCAAAGTCCGATTAATCTGTTTCGAATACGAAGCTGACCTGATAACCTTCCTTTGTCGCAAGACGAATGGCGAGATTATGTCCGAACCCGGTATCACATCCTGTCACACATAGAAAAAATAGCATGAGACATTCTATTATTCATAGTATCGAGTTATTGATGTGTGCGCAATATAAATGTTGAAATCGGTCAAATTACTGTTAATTATCGCTACGAAGAAGGCGCTCCTATGATGTCATGAAGTTCTTCGATGCTACAACCTTACTAATATTTTAATGCCATAAAAATATAGGATCTCGTTCTCGAACACTTCTCTAACATGACGTTGAAGGCGAACTATTTAAAATTGTAGAAAATAACTTGCAGCAACATGGTACTGAAAAATTTAGAGCATTTAAGATGCAAATTATCTGGATATGACCTGTAGAATGAGCTTGAATTTGAACTGAACGTTGAAAATAGCCACTAGCAGATTAGTGAAGTAATGAATATACCATACCGGTAATAAGTACAGCTTTTCCTTTAGAATCTACGCGAGGTCCTCTGACGAATAACTCCGTTGCAATCCACCCAACCGTCACGGCTAGTGCTACAAGGGCAGCTCCAAAACCAACAACCTAAATAACCGTGATTAGGTTAACTGTCATTAGTGGCTAGTGTCTAGGTTTGCTGTGGCAAATTTACGCTGCTGTGCTATATTAACTATCATATTAAGCACAAGCCTCACCAATATCAGTATTCCAAAAATTATATTGCAATTATAGCCCAAATAGCAGCGCAAAACCACATAACATTATTTAAAACAAATGTAGCAACCTATATTCACTAAAAGTACAACTACGGCTCACAAAAGTTTTCGCAGGATGCATTATCACCATGTAAATCCAATCGAGTCAGCTGGGTGTAGGTTGATTAGATGGTGACACTTCGAATATATTGCTTGATCCTCACTGTTACAGAAATGCAACAGTGAGGATTTTTTCTCCTGGCTTCAGATCCGTCTCGCGATCTGTACTAGAGTCGCCCTATCTATTCTTCCGGTAGAGGGCCTATACTACCATGGGCTATACAAGCCAACGAGATACATATATATAATATATATATAATTGTTGTTTCGAGCTGACCCTCAGCTGTTCCCCTCTCTGATAGACCTCACCTTCTAACCTTTTAGGTAGTACTATGAGGACCTACCTGAGAAACTACTATATGTATCTTATATATATATATGTTTTTCCGCAGCATTCTCCGTCATTATATATATATATATATATATATGGCGTCAATAAGTCCGAGATGATCAGCTCTAAGCAGTTAGGAATGACTTTTCAACTTAATATTTTAGTCTGACGACGGAAGATATGCTTTTGTAACGGCACTGCAATTTTCCAACGCTTAAGTTCTCGTGAAAATAATAGTGGAAAGGGGTAAGTCTTACGACGCATTGAACGGTGGATATATGCCAATTATATACACGTCGTAATAATCGATTATTTGGAGGTGCTGAATGACCCCTGTATATACGTTAGCAATTATCACAAATGTCTGTATTTCATTAATTCACGGACAAATATCTTTACTGAGGTGCGTGATCGCAGTTCGTGAGGAATAGAGTCCCAAATATACCGAAGGCGATGAGAGAGTGCACTCCTACGGGTTTTTATATCAACAAAAGGTCTCTTATAGATTGTCGCCCGTCGGGTCGATCTGGTGGCCACGGCAGTAATCGGGAAGGAGACTCCCGGTGCGATGAGTTCTCTTGACGCTTTACAGGGTAGCGTAGCAAAATGTACTTTACACAGTTTGTCCACAGGCAACAGGTTATGGGAGGAATGTACATCATGAACCTCAATGTTTTTTGAGGCAAGGACGTCTCATACTTTCGAGCAATATATAGAAAGTTTGGTACTACCAAGCTATTATAAGTGTGACAAAAAAACACATGATGGAGGACCCATTTAACTTGCTTACATAGTCGGGCTGGTTTGATGATACCACTGTGTATTTAGGCACTGATGTTAGCATTTCGTTCTAGTCACACTCCCTTGATCTGAGGCATTTGTCATGGTAGTACTTATGACAGACTTCCGTCTGATGTTATGGCTGACCTACCAACTAAACTCTAGTTTGCCTTTAGCTTCACTCACTGCTGGCGCCGTTCTTCGTTAATAAAGCGTCTAGATGCTTTGGAAGAATCAAAGTATTGTATTATGTGCTGATGATAATAAGCTACAATTATCAACTCTGCCTTCTACTTAGGAAAATTGCCCAGTCCTGAGCCATTTTTCCACATGCGTGGATCTGAACTCGCCTTTCGTGAAACCATCGTCAGCTGGTCATCATCTAATAACCTATTTTACAAAAGATACTGTAGAAGGGCTGTCAACCACAATCATCTCAAGGCTATACATGCAATGCGCTCTTAGGCCTGCCTGTATTTAATTATCAACATCCGATTTAAAGTTGTTTTCATGCTCTGGTTTGTCAAAACACTGATAGAAACATCAGACCGAACAGAAATAACCGTTTAACACAAGCTGTCGCCAGATGTTTGTTGACTCGAGTTAACAAGGATAGCAATTATTTTTTTTAGCTACAGACGATGTCTCAGTACATTTAGCTTGAGAAATTTTCGTTATACGTATTTTCGACTATTTTTGCACCATTCCTGTACCCCTGGTATTGTTAAATATCGATACTAGGCGAGCCGTTGTTTTAGCTTTGCTGCTCAATACAAAATACCACTTGTTAACATTATCATCAATATCGGTAATTGGGCACCTGCAGGATGGCCGATAGATGAGGCAGCTGCCGTGCTAGAACCACTAACACAAGCAGAGAAATCCAGTGCGCGCGGAATTCGTGCAGAATTGTGAGCTGCAATTAGATAAGGCGTTACACGTTAGACATATGCATATATTATATGTATATTTGTTAATGCCATTGGCCCGTGACTGAGGGTCCATAGTGGATGAATGCATTACACTAATTCTGCATGTGATGCATCATATAATAATAACGTTTATTTTGTAATCATCTTTTGCCTTTTGCGATACAAAAGGCAACAGTAAAGGTGTCATATCATAGAGACAATTGCGATGAATCTTTACTTATGAATATCTGTAATAGCTCAAAAACAAGTGAGCTTCGTGTATCCCTATAATATCTGTTTTCGTCTCTAGAAATTGGTCATGATACATATATGAATAAGGTCGGGTTGCAGGTCACCGTACAGAACAGTGAAGCTATGAAGTTGCGGCATCAAGGCAGGCTGTCAGACAAAGATATGCCTACATGCATGACATAATATTGTATTCGCAAAATGCGTATTCGGAACTCGTTGTAACCGATGCTATATCGACGTATAAGATATTACTCCCTTTTCCACCATGTTGACTCTGAATAAATTAAATATTTCACGAACTGTCAGACAAATGAATAATATGGATGTGAAAGGTGTGGATGTTACGGTCCCCGTTACGACGTGAGAATTTCTATAATGCATAGCAGTCAGCTAACAAATGTACAGTGAATTCGCACTTAGTAAGGGCTATTATTTATATAGTACATATTTTTGGAATATTATTTATTTCCTTTATTGATCAATCTAATAAAGATGACAAATATGCTTTTCACGTTTTTTTCTCTCTGTTAGGTGCAATAGGAGTCCGTTTCATTTCACGTGGGATGGCCGATGTTATGAACAAGTACCTCACAGTGGAAGTATAGTACAATAGACGTTATGTTACTAGAGTGTTATCATGCATAGATATGAATTGTATGTTGTTTCACCTACATCGTATGTGATAACATCATATAATACCTAGCAATGTTGTCGACTGGATTGTGTGCGCTTTAGTTGTATCGACTTGTAAAGCACCAGAGTCTCCCCATTAAATACTATTTTATTCTTTTTATGGTTCTAATAGTTGATTTTCCAGCAATCTTTCAACTGCTGTTCCTTCTAAGTAGTGAATGTAGAGCGTCGATGGCGGATCTTCTGCTTTCAGCCGATTTACCGGCTTCGCTCGTTCTGCTGATCTTACAGTACCAACAGAACAGATATGAATGTTATTTACATTCAAATATGTCTTCTTGCGAAACCTGCAAATTGCTGATGTCAGCGTATCTACCTTAGCATGTGAGAAGCCTCTGTAAACTCGGTTACACGTCGTGAGCTGTCATCCGGACATGATCTTAGACAAGGTGTGGTGATCAACATTTCATTGGACGGCGACACGATGATGAATCAACGCCGTCTCAACACGCAGCACTCAAAACAGCGCCTGCATTTTTTCAGACTCCTGTCCTAAACATGTCCATAAACTCTTCAATTGGTTGAACGTTCCATAATCGGCACAGTGAATCAGCACAACGAATAAACATGCACATAGTAACAATCGGCAGCTGTGTGTTATATGTAAGTATAAATGAATGAGTACACTGACGAGAGAGTGCAGACTTCTTCGTTTTACAGAATATGTTTTTAGCGAGAAGCATACGAAATAGGGTATACGAGCAGCTTCGAACAGTCGGACGTTTACAGACCTTGAATATGTTGTTGTGGCATTCCAAATGTTATTATATCGTAAGCTAAAGATATGATATTTGACGCTTAAAGTACGAAGATTATTTCAAAAAGCTAATCTTTGACCCCACTACCACAACAAGAATAACATCAGCATAAGCAACGTCGGCAGTTATCTGCTCTTACTATAATCATAAAATAACAATAATAGTAATAACAATAGTAATAATAATAATAATAATTGTAATAGCGAACGCACGGTGACGTGTCTGTCAACGCTAGAATTTGAGCAACTATAAGCACCAATGATTGACGGGTTGTAGGTGCAGTGTAATTGGTTTGGTTCTTTTTTAAAATCAATCCGTTATCTTCACTGCTATCGCGTCAACCGGTCGATGTTGCTGATCGATGTCAATCAAATCAATCTTATTTTCGCTAACTAGAACAGTGGCGGTGTGGTAATTCGATTCATAAACTGGCCTATTTCGACGTGAAAGTCCCCAAAATAAGACAAGTCAGCCATCGATTTCGGGCTGTTTCTTTACAATCACATGCAAAGAGCAGATATACATACATACAGTGGAACCATATATATATTCTCAACCATACTTCGTTGGGCTGAGGTAACACTAAGCGCTCAAATCGTTCATTGAAATGACCACGGAATCACGAATCGAGCACATACAATCGTCAGATTTGATCACCAGTGACCTAAAACTGTTCTGGCTTTACTTAATTTCGCACACAAGTATCAGTTGGTAATGATGGGTTATTCTGTTTGACAAGACATTTGTGCCGTCATGACGATTGTTTTATCATCTGACTTTTCCATATCAGACGGCGTAACCTATAGATTTATTGAAAAGTTTAACTGAAAGTGATGTTCACTGTGAATTTGTCCATCGGGAGGGCAACAACGGGGCAACGCTGGTGACTTGGAACCGTAGAGATCCCGGTTCGAATCCCGCAGGTCATATACGAATTGATGCGGTATTTACTTGGAGATTTGTCAACAAATTTGATAAAAGAAACACGTACAATTTAGTTCCCAACACGAAGTTTACTTTAACTGTTCTATATCTAATGATTAATTCAGTATAATAAAGATTGTGCATCAACCTTCATGCGCTGCAATGGGCCGTGTAATTTCTAAATAGAAGGAGGTTTCTAAATAATATGTAATTTTTAATCCCCTGAATTGGCTCGTCCCGGGATCTTCAGGTACTTGGCAGCATTGCAGGGTTTGTCCGGAGGAGACTCACAGCATGTCTAACCGTGAGGATAACTCCCTCTCCAAATTTACTCTGGATTTTAAGTCAAACAACGCTATTGCAGCACCTCACAGATTGTTTCGTTGGTTCGTGAAAACGTTGAAACACAATAGGTCGAGAAACGGAATACATGAAGAATTAAGGCTTCTCGGAGTTTTTGAATGTAAATAACAGCTATAAAGAAATGAAATAACAAACATAAGTTCGTTAGACGGATATCGTCGTTTGTAGCAGGAAACAACTCATGAATCCCACAGATGGATATAGGGCACACTACATCGCACTTGATTGTACGAATTTATATATGAGAGTAGCTGGCTGAAGCACTCAATTCTACATGACAAAACCTCGAAGCTAAAAGAAGTATTTCATAAGCCAAAATTAAAAATGTAAAAAGATATTATACCGGTCGTGGGAGCGCAAGGGGGCAATCGTGGGTTAACACTACAGTTATAAAAAATGTATTAAGTTCGCAGTTAAGAAGAGAGTTTCTTCTGAGTTGAAATTACATTTGATTCAACTCACCATCCCCAACACCACCACCATTTTATAAAAATAAATGAGTTTTTACTGTATTCTATATTTTCCGTATTGGAAGTTAATTCTTTTTCAATTTTAAATTTCTGTCATACTCTAGTGAAAGCCTACTATGTTCTCGCGTGTGACTCCTGTCAATGGTCCACATCTTATTTATAAATGCCATTTAAAACTTTAGTTTACATCGTTGGTTTAGTGGATAAACTAGTAGGTAGTAAAACAAACAAAAATATTGATAATTTCTGATCATTTCCTCAATCGATATGTATTAGGCTGATGTTAGATTCATTAGCATACAGTAAATCAGGCACTGTGATAATAAGTTGTTCCTTTACTGTTAGATTTGGGTGCTTATAAGAGACAACTTACCACTCCATTTTGGGCTTTACATAGAATGGGATGCATTTTCCCCGAATCGCGTTCAGTCCACAAATTGCATACACACTTTACGTACTTGTATACATATGTGCACATGAAAAATCCACTCTTTGTCTAATTAGATTTTATTCAGTACGTCTGTGAGGTATGCTCTAAATATTTACACCTTTTAAAGCTCCAGATCACTATACTCTAACAGTTCCACTTCTGGATAACTTCTTAACGGTTGCACTAGAAGTTATCACCCAGTGCACCTCACGCCTGAAGTTGGTACGTTATAGCGGATATTAGCTAGTGGATATCTCACTGATGAACCCGCGTTTTCTCAGACCTCCGTCGCTGCTTCTTCTGTGAACATGAAGTGTCTATCTGTTTTCGGAAGATCCTTCACCAGTAGAGTCGCTTTGCTGCGTCTGGATCTAGAACCGCAGCAGAGGCTTCCGTCCCAAGCCGGCAGTGAACACTCACTTCGAATTGAGGCCAGCGTAGAACAACTCTTCGAATGTCTATACACCTATATATGAACGTGGCTTTGCCATGGACAGAGTTGCTCGACACGTCTCTGCGATTCTGTTCGACGGACCCCATTAATTTTTAGTTGAATTCCGTGCTGCACGGGTCCGTCACACTGATGCGGAAAGGGAACCTGACAGAGAGAGAGGAGGAGAATAAGGTGCTTCAGTGCTTTCACTGTCTCCGGGTCGGCAGTCGAACGGAAGCTATCGTCCATGTAGTCAAAACGTTCTATGTATTTATAGTAGATGTCTATGCAGAGTAATATGGGTCTATATATCTTGTAAATGTTGCACGCTTTAGTTGGTAAATTGCAAATCCGACTGTATCTGTCCTATTAATTTAGATATATATGTATATATTTCTTTTTTTTGTGACGATACTTTAGTGTGATTACATCTTTTTCAAATGATCTTCAGCGATAATTTAAATTAGAAACGTGTCGATTCGAAAACTTAGATTTTGCACTTCAACGTATTTGTGTTAAGTGACGAATTTGTTTATCTTGCAGTGACTTCTTGAAAGGTTCTGTATGGATATGAAGAAAAGATCTACAACATCTTCTTCTAAGATGATACCGAGGAGGAGTCGAACAGACTATAAGTTGCAATATCTGAATAAAATGCACGGATTGCAACTCAATCATGATTGGAATGAATAGAACATTCAACGCGAGCTGAATGATTTCTATATCTTTCTAGACGAACGCTGTTCCATGACCAGATAAAATCTACAGTGTAAACCTAAATCAACCCACGACGATGAAATGCACGTTAATGAGCTAACATTTGTTTGGGCTCAGTTAAAGCCGTTGACTTATACATTTGAGGCGGAGGCTGATCGGTCACTTAGAAGATTTGTCTGTTGGTAACTCCTTCGGAAATTTTACACTATTTATTTTACCGATAAATGTTAAGTGATTTTATTTGAACCTATGAGCATCTTCGAAGTATTTCACTATCAGTAAACAATGCGCTAATGACGTAACCTCTATTTCGATTTTTACATTGTGCACACACTTCTGCTTGGTGTGAGCAAAGAACAAAGAGTGCTTTAATCGAAGATGCTCTATTATTTCAACAACAGATTTAGCTTTTACATTGTACTATCGCGTTTATACTTTTTATCTTTTTTCTGAAATCGTTACCTTTAAATTATGATTAGAGTAAATTATCATTATGTCATAACACAATTTAACAGATTTTAATCAGTTTCGTTTATAGCAGTCAGCTATAAAATATTGGAATGGATACTTCGCAATTCTATCTTAACGAGCCTCAGCAAGGGACGTCTAGCAATAGACTTCCATTTCGAAAATAGGACGCCTCCTCGACGAATTTTTTTCTACGAAGAATAATTTTGGAAACAGTGTAGACGTCAGATATTCGGACTTCAAAAGTGCCTTCGAGACAACAGTATAACATGTGAGCTACCGATTCCTGTACTGCTTGTAAAAGGGATCGAACTCAGATTAGTTAACTGGATCTCGGGGTTTCTCGAGAGTAGTCCTACACATTCACTATATCACTTCATCATGAATAACCAAATGTGATCGAGTTCTGATAGCAACAATAATCTAAATTTGACCCCATAGTGCGATATATACTATTCTTATTTGGGAAATAAAATAAACAAACAGATTTCCCGAAAAAAATACCATCATATATTTATATTGTATTAACAGCAACAAAAACGGGAACTTGAAGGGCCTTTCACGCACAATGAGATACGCACCCCGGGTCCTGTTCAACGATGCCTCTTTCAGATAAATAAATACATATTTTATAGCCTTCTCACATCAGTAGCAAGTCTGAATCATTCATCTGTAAAGGCTCCCACTTTTCTCGCACTCACACTTCAGGGTAATCTTTACTGTTGTCGGACAACCAGGATGCCCGGTACCACAGGTTGTTTTGTGTTTCACTAACTCCGTTTATCGGATCTGGGCGTACATAATCATTTTGCGTCAAGCTAGTTGTTTGGTCACCTCGGCCTTGTAACTGTCCACCGTATTTCTGCTTAGGTTGTTTTGATGCTACGTGATTGTCAATGATCATTGATCACAGAATTTCCTGTTACTCTTAATTACATTGGTTACATATTTAACGTTACTATTCTGTAATATGTGTTTAGAATTCAGTATCTCAACTAATAGCCAAGCAGGACCTGGCTATATGTTTGTCTGAAGAAATAATATATAATACTTCCCAGATTGAGTCGAAATAAAGATAACTCTCTACATACCACAGCTTTAGCGGTAGATATATTAACATTCGAAATTCAGCCAGTTCAAAGATTATTAATGTTTATTGACACAGTGATTGTAAGCACACTGCAGATGCAGTATAGTAGATTCGGGTGTTTAACCCGTGAATCGGTAGTATTCGACGTGAAAGCGGCTAGGTGAACGACAAAACAGGGCTACGCTCAGTTTCTTGAACATTTGCCGTAACTGCAACGAGTATAAGTCTTCCTCAATTGAATCAAGGCTAAATTAGGCTACTAGTCAATGAAGACCTTCAATATATTGCACTTTCGTCCTCATCCAAAAATGTATAGGTAGTGCCACCAAGAAAACCAGTAAGACAGAATTCCGTTCCCAGGAGATACATTTAACGGCAGACAGATGTTTTTATCAGTGTCAACGTTTGTGCCATCTCTAACACTGAGCAAGTTGTGATCTCTTACTTCATATCCATGCTAATGCATTTCTAATTGATCATCATCATATGTGTTGTATAAATTAATACCATCATAATATCATAAATACATTTTCTGTTACTATATATACTCAGTTGAAACTATTCGATATATATATATATATATATGAATACAGATAAAGTGATAAGTTCTGCCTCGGCGATATTCTGTTGAGTTCAGCTGGATTTGGTTGGTACAAATCCCCAGCAAAAACAAACTCGCGACGCCGAGTTTGGGTTCATTCATTCAATGTAACGTAGACGATCAAATATCGACCACGAACACGGACGAAATAAATTGGGCGGTTTCACCTTCATCCCATTTACATCCTTTAAAATGGTGTTTTGAACGTGAACACGTACAGCGACCAGAAGAACTGGTTAACACCCTAGAAAAAATACGGCAACAAGTAAACATGTGTATGTTGGTTAGACACTGCTTCGACGACTTATATTGTCAACGCAAAGCTTTTGTAGTTATTTTTGTTGTTTGAATTGAATAATTTCTTATGTGGATTGGTTAAACAGGCCCAAAATAATAATAAAATAAATCAATCAATCAAAGTAACAGTAATGGATCAAAACAAGTTTGAGTATAATCAGACACCATAAAAATGATACTAGAGCAATGTTTTAGGCCTCCCTGAACCAGATAATTAAGATGATGAAGATTTAGGAGAGACGGTTTATTCCGTACTATATACTACGAAGCTCTAGATTGATGAAGTAACTTAATGAAGACCGCTTTATGACTCATTTGACTTGAAAATTGTAGGCTGTAGTAAGAATAGAAGAGTGACCGTAATGTTTAGCGAGACAACGTAGACATCCAACGAAGAAAAGTAGATCGTCCCCAAATGCACCGTCTACTAAAAATCGTCTTTAAAAATCTTGAGTTTTCTACGCATTTACACTATTTTGTTCCGCCCGCTTTAAATGTTCGACAAAACTGCATAATGGTCACGTTTACCTTCTTAACGACTTCGGTAAGTAATTAGTGTTCTTATTAAGTTCAGTCAGATCAGCAACAATAATCATAAAAAAACTTATTTGACGAGAGAGACTATTGTATGCGGATTTTTTTAAATCTCTAATCCCATAATCGACCATACGATCTCAAATCAAATAATTAATTTGGCTTGATTTGACTCTCGTAAAGCTTTGAAATCCTACAGTGCAGTGCGACTAAATCTTGTACTACGTTGATTTTCTTTGATTAACATTCTTTATGTGTTTGTCGTTTTAGGCAAGTAAAAAATATCTCTCTAAGTAACTCCTTTTTTATCCTGAAATGTGCTTTGAAAATTTAACAGCGCTGGCGACTGAAGCGGGTGACTCAGCAACTAGTAAATGGCTAAAAGAGTTAATGAGCCATGAACTTATTATTTATTGTACAATACGAACCATGACCGATGCGAGAAATATGCGAGATAGGTCCATGTATGTTGCCACGCAGTCGGGGGGCGTCCAGAGGTAAACCGTTTTCTTTTTGAGATTATAGTGGCACCAGACTTGGTAGAACATACTAAACCATCCGTAAGCCCAACTCAATATAATCCAGCGTCGGCTTGCCTAAAATAAATGGCAATTGCGTATAGATATTCAGGGTAAGTTAGAAGTAACACATTGAATTGTTTTATTGCTCAGTTGAGAGTTACTTTTCAGATGTTCGTCCCATTGTGGCTTGTGGTGCTCATATTTTTATATAATATCCTCAAACATGAATGACTTAACAGATAGACACTAATTCTGTATGAAATTTCTTCATCGTCACCTGGTGAACTCTGGATGTATTGCATTTGTCGCAGAGCTTTCTGCCTTAAACGAACAGCTTCCGTACATCAGTTTTCAGTTCAAGAAAACGCTTATGTTCTTATAACTCATCTGTAACGTTATGACGCATTGGTACAATGGTAACGCCAAGTGCCATACCTTGGTGACTGAAAACCAGCCGAAGAAGCACAGAACACTCATGATAGCATCGTCAATGAAGGTGTTCATAGTGGCGTCATCATCCACTGCATCGAGTGGTACCGCCGGCCGTCGCAGATAAATAGAATCGAAGTGAAAGTGACATATTAGAATAGTGAGTGACACCGCTTTCATCCTTAACCCATATAAACCTCATGCTTTTGGATACGCCGTCCATTTCACTAACAACAGAGGGACAACAACTCCCACCCGAGGGACAGAGACCTGTCCATTTTTCGAACCGAACGTGTTGAACCAAACCGACTTGTGTTGCCTTGGTGGCACTGAATTTAAAAGCCGATATTACTGAAGTGACCTCCAAGCGCATCAATTTAGTCATGACAATTTGGGGGTCTCCATCCACTTTACGTTTGAGTTGTTTCTTTTTTTACAGAATTGAGCATTGACCGCTGTTTCATTCATTTAACATATTATTATTATTATTTATTTTTCCCAATAAATTTGATACAAAACTATACAGTTTTATATCAGATTTGTTGGCTCCAGTGATGTTTAGTTGTCGTCTAAAATGTTGTTGTTTGCCAAAGGGATGTTTTATATGAAAAATGTTCAAAAGATATTATGAGAAATAAAAGATTACAAATCCCTGGTAAGGACCAAGAGTACACTCGAATTTAACTTTAAGTGGAACATTACCTAAAAGGTGATGAAATGACAATTACTTAATAAAATCTTACGTCTAGAGAGAGGGCTCACGAAATTTAACAGCAAAATGAAAGTGAACGATGATCCTAAAGACACTATCGAAGACAATGAGGCTCAAAAAAGCCCAAGGAAATCAGATGAATATTTACCATTGAACCATCTCCAGGGATAGGAGAAGACAAACACTCCATCGTGGACACTCCGAGATATCTAAAATAGATTATAATATCTTACAGTCGGTTTCTCTTCGTTGGTCCAACATTCAACATTTGTTTGTAGACTCGGTTAGCCAGTTTAACAGCACACATACCAACTATGTACATAACTATGACTTCCCCGATGCTGTAACTCATCTCACATGAATTATTTAGTGCCCAACGAGATCCATTTTTGGTCTGCAGGCTTGATAGTCGACCCAGTAGGTCAAATGTGTGTTTAATTCCAATTTTCCTTTAGTAGCGTCCAATAACTTTAAGCCACACAGATTTACTACTGTGATTTGCTCACAGTTAAAATTATGCGCTTCTTTTTCATACGATACAGAATCTAACAACGATACAATATTGTCCTTTGCCCCCCCAGCCCAGCACCCAATCGTGTGCTTGAGTGAGGATACAATAATCAGCTTGTTTAAGTACGAATTCTTAGCTCAGTGTCATCGCCGCTTGAAAAAAAACACAGTACACAATATATGATAACACTTGAGTGTGGCCTTCGTTGGATGGACTGTAAGGAAACTGGACATATTGGAGCATTTAGTCGTCAACGTAATCACTGCTAATTAAGATTACCGTCTGACAGTGATTTCGTCGACACTGGCCTATTACTGCAATTGCTGGTAATTCCGATAGACTAGTTCTATTGTAGTCACTATTGTCGCATTGTTCTTTATGTCTCATAAAATGGATGAGATACAGGCTATACCAGTTCATAAATACAGATTACCAACTACTACATATATATGTATGTGTCAGTAATTTGTAATAGCCATAGACGTACGACGACGAGTGACGATGTAATGAAGGCTAAATCTCCTGTCCATTTGATATTCGGGTTCTTTAGAGGATTTACGATCTTTTCAGGGGTCCTCGGAATGTCAAATTGCGGCTTCTTCTTTCTCTTGAACTTGTGTGGCAGTGGTGATACATCAACCGAGAAAACAAAACACCGGTATGGCCGGTGACACCACAATTGCAACAACCTTATTACTCAACTATCGCAGAGTATAGGAGTATGAATGAAGTAGACATTCAACGAATCGTTTATATACCAGTTGCTTGACGTGACCTTAACCCTAACGCGAAATAAAACAAACTCACCTAATAAACATGTTAATAACAATGAATGGAGGTGGTATAGGAAATTTCATATTCATTGGCATCGCATCTAATAAATCTGAATTATGGAACAAGTTGCCCAACTACAAAGGCCTATTTGAAAGGTTAGAACAAATAAGATAAATCCTTTCGGGAAATAGAGTCTCAGTTTCTAAAAATAATTGTACTTAATCACGAAACGTATGTGTGGATATCGCCTTGCACCCAACAAATATGATACATACCATAATTATGATGGTGCTTTGATTTATTAACGGATCTGCACGTCACCTTAGATTAGTTATTCTTCGAGCAAACCAACAAAGTGTCGCCTCAGGGATACAGCATACCCTTGGGACTCTTCATCAAGGCAATCGTATTTTCATTCCTGCCCTTTCCTAAGGAGAACAGTTGGGCGCTGCAAATAGAGTGCGGCGATCTGACTTATGAATTATTTTAATATGATATTTACATATAATCTCTGCTGGACGCAGCTAAAACTACAACCAATTATAAATTACTGGAACCTGTGTGCACTCAAGTTTGAAATTCGTGTCATTTGAACTTCGAGGGATTGGTGCCTAATGTCTAATAAAGGAGAGGAGAGAGAGGGTGCTACAAAACAACTTTGTTTGCAGGTATATATCTATCCAGGTATGCATGCAGATAGGCACGCATATCCTTTTATACTTTTGTTCTGCCGGATAATGATGCACATTTCGGACCATAGCTATTTTTGTACCGCTGTAAAGTGATTCTCGATCTCGACTATATTCCTTATAAATAGAGCATTTTTACTAAAAACTAGTGGTTTTACATTATCATTTGCAAGTGCTTTTAAAACTATGCAACCAATCTTGATTGATGGGCACGCTTAAGGATTGGGGAAGTGGGGCCTCCTTGTTGTAGATATTCTATTAAGAATATATAGAGGAAGGTGTTTTTAGATGTATTTCACGGTACAATTGTCGCTCATTTTTATAATTAATTAATAAAAACAGAGCCACACACGACATCTTGCTTGATCCAACACTCATTCAATTGCAGTATCTCGGCTACAAAAACATAAGGTCAGTATCGTAGACCTGTGATACCCTCTCTTAAGTGAGGCGTCTGGGTAATGCGCAAGGCGACACGCATCTCTGTCAGCCGCCAAGGTTGTAAATCTGCTATTGATTTAGTCATTTCAGAGCTGAGAGTGTGATGTTTCTCGCGGTGTCCTTGGAAACCGCCGTTTCGCTCGTAGTCAGTTCCGAAGAACTCGGTATTGCACAAATCCGATCGACTGCAATGCACTATTCTCACTTGGAATGATCAAATATTTATTTTCCTCAATCATTTACTACGTGACTTGACTAGCTACCTTTTATATTTTTTCTTCCCTCATAGCTGAACCCTATTTGACTTTCATTGCAGGCTTCGGTACACCGCTGTGTGTCAGCATTGTTTCAATGACTTGTCATCAGATCGCTCACAAGGATACTCAAAGGGATATGCATTAGCCATCCAGGCCACACCGCCAGCTTGATTTATAAGCTACCTGTTTCATTATAACTTCCCCGTTAATGATTCCCTTGATTCTCAATCCCTAGAGAACATGTGACCTAAATTTGTTGGATATCACCTTATAGAGGCATGCCTAAAACGAATATAATATATCCTTAAATCTTCTAAAAACAGCGTCTAATCTTGCAAATAATATTTTGGAAATGTGGAGAAATGATCAAAAAGACAACGCGAATGTTCGTTCATTTCTTAAAGTTACTCGTATCGAGCACTTTAAATTCTTCATTCTCATCGCATGCATCTGGATTATGAGGATAGTTCTTGCAATGAATGCTATGATATGTAAAATAATACATTGAATAGAGGGGCTCAGATACTGTATTGAAATTTATATTTAATGAAATTGGTGCTCGGGCGTTCTCATTATTTTATTCAACAAAAAACAGTATTTATGTCAAATACGGTTTCGTTATAGAACGATTTATCGGAAACGATGATGCTAGAATTTTAGAAATAATAGTGACGTTTTAGAGTCCCATGTCAACTGTAAAGCGCTTTCAATGCTACAAAAATATATTCATCTGTGTTCATAGAATTTGGCAAATAACTTAGCTTGCTTAAATTATTTTTGCGTTCGTTTTTTTGCTGTTGAGGTGATGTTGGGTTGGGCCATGGTTCGGAACTACGTTCGAATTACTTGCAACCACAATGAGGTGTCCTGCGGAATCTCCTTGAACCGGAGACCCCTCATGATTCCAAGTCCAAGTTGGCGCTATCGCTACGCCAACCCGCTTGCATAATTCTCCCAAAAGTTTGATCAAGTCTTAGTTAACGGACATATAAGCTACACACTAACATTAAAAATACTCTCTTGAGCCAACAGAGGTTGTTAATGCCCCTACATTGAAGCCTTTATTTAGTAAAGTCTGCCTTTCATTATCAGTTACATACTACTCATCTATGTAGTGATGGTTTTGCCACTACTGTTGTCTACAACTGTGATCAGATCAACGGGTTAACGGTCACTCTTACTTTTACAAATAGGTGACTTTTACAGGCTCGACTAAGCAAATATCACAGACACATGAGTTATCAGTTAACCTTGTCGCTCGTCATTTCTTCTTGTTTTTTTTAGGTAGTTGAAACTTCTTAATTACTATTGAGGCTGTGTTTCCTCGCTCCATATGCGCCTGAAATTGACCAGTAAAATTTAGCGATGAACGAGTTATTGTCGTTACTGCTTGGAGAAGGTACTTACCCCTCAGTAAGCATAAATTGTTCATTGTCTAACTCCAGAGCCGTTAATGACGATAACATCAATGATGCCAGTCTGTGTAGAGTCGTGAGTCACAGTGAGCCAGATTGCAAAGAGCATTCTCACTAGCATATCGCTTATCGCATATTTAAACAAGATTCACTGTTAACTTTATCTACTAAAACTTTACCGTTTACACCGTAAATAGATTCTGGTTCTGTTGATGCATTAGGATGTTTTGTAACCGACATTCTGTGACTGACCCCTAGCTTTTTGTCTATCACAGTATCAGCGGCTGGAGGCGATTTACGCGAAATGCGTGCACCTACTCGACCTTCAATCCGTTCATAATTTTATTCCTCAACAAACAAACACACTGTAACGTCGCCTTTATGGGAATTACGTGACCCATCTCTACAGATATTCCACCTTACACCTCCTATGTCCTTTGTGTAAATGTCGATTTCATGATAAATGTCTGTGGCTGAGCAAGCTGACTACAGTTGTCACTTCTTTTAGCTTAGCTAGTTGTAGCTCTTCACAATTATCTTGTACATTTGATTACTATGAGCAGCAATAACTAATCGTAGAGCTTTCAGGCTCGTTTAAAGTAGTCTTATACTTGTCCTCGCCTTATACTGCCTTGCCTGAAATAAAAAATTCGTCGTAACCAGATTCCAAGTAAAACATAATTCCAAGGCAAACATCATTCATTATTTGTATGAGCTAAATTTAGGGGCAATTTCGTTACTTTTCTCCATTCCGTAGTGGGAAAAAATGTCGCCTCCTTCAATAACATCAAGTCAGCGAGAAGCCAAAGGAATACTGGTATTCAGTAATACAAATATTTGAGCAGTTTTGCTATCGTTGTTATACATAAAATTTTGAAAAATAAAAACCATTGAAAATGCACATAAGTGAGACTTGTAGCAATTATATTATACTTTTGAATAACGTGTTTGTTATTATTATAAGGGATAGCGTCTTGTCGACTACTGACTAGAAAACGATAGTACATTATACCATTGGCTATAAACAAAAATGAATCTATAAAAGATGTGTAGGTTCCAGGGGCATATAGCTTAGATGAAGGTAGATGTGTTGCTTACCATGTGCATTATCTTGCTTCCATTATCTGCCAGAAATCAGAGCAAACCTTAAGATAATTGGTAAAAAAAATGACATGACATAAATCAACATTTACATACTACATCTAGATAAATCGACCGATGTATAATCAGCTCAAAACATACGTACGTATCCAAGCTCCAAGCCTCACAGAGCCCGAACGGCTTCTTCGATGTAGGGTGGACCTTTGCATTCCTTGTTGCATTGGCCAACTGTAACCATCAGCCTCCTCACACTGTGGTGCATATTGTCCTGGGTGAGCGAAACGGGTTGGCTCATCATATCGTACGTCGTGATGAAGGTAGATTTGTTCGAGCTCTTCAAGGATTCGGTTGGCATCTTCTGTTACACGGACCACCTCTTCAGCATCGCCTGTCCTTGATGTGTACAAACAATTGAGAATAAGAAAGGAACAAATCATTTACACAATTTGTTGTAATCCAATATCTCTAATGGGCTTACATGGGTATAGTTCTGTCTCCCGGAGGCGAATATGATTACATAGCAATAGAGAATATGGAACAATTTGTTGTTGCTGTTTCAATGATTCATCAGCAAATAATAAGGATAATGTTAAGTCAACGTCAACGGCTTAAATTCGTAGAGGGCGAAAGGCGTAAATCGGGTGTATAATGATGACAAATACAACAATGATGTCGTCCATGTTTGCAAGATGTAACTGCAACGTTGAGCTCTGTTCTCGACTTTTCCAAGTTAATTTCTTTAAAAAGTATTACATGTCACTAAAGATTTTATTCGGAAACGCTATAAAGCTCGGCATAATGGCGGACTCGGACATCTGAGGAGCTGATATTTCCATGTTAGTGGGGATATGGATAAAGTTGAGAGAGAGTATAACGTAGACATGGTACTTTACAAGACTATTCGTGATGGGTTGCACATTGGTATGGACAAGCCACAATAGCTCCATGTATTAAAAATAACTATGCACTTCAGAAAAATCCATGGAGTTGCTATTGTTTAAAAAGAGTAGCTATTACTGATATATTGAGAACGACTGTATGACTTCCCTTAACTGCACAGCAAGTTTCTGATCAATCCCTCCCTGATAATGTGTCTAAATTATCCTGAAGTACAAACATCCAAATTAATGAAAATCTGTTGGGGAGAAACCTGTCATAAGTAAATGTGTAAGTTGTTATTTGAATAAGAACATTATTTCGATCACTAATACACAACGTGTTCATATTTATTCATTTACTAAGGTTCACAGTAAAAGCCAAAACTCTCCTGGTAGTTTCAACTATTATATATACCTAAATTATCAGTAAACTGCTGGAAATAGGTTGCTTCCATTTCTATAGGAGTTATCAAGAACAACGAAAACAGAGTCAAGAGTTCAGTTCAGATCCAGCCTTTCATCGTCTAAATAATACAATTATCTCATCTTGCTCTATCTCAACTCCATCAATTACTTTTGAACTCTGCTCTTGAGAGGTCCCATTCTCTGCATTGTAGCTTAATCTATTCTAGAGAAATAATATTTATTTGAAATCACTGGATTATCTGACCACTGACTTGGGATTTAGAGAACATTTGCGTCTTGAATATCCTTGTACAAAAAGTTCTTTACCGTTGTTCTGTTCTACATTTGGCATCTTCTTGGTCTCTACGCGCAACGACGGGCAATCTACTTAAAATTAATGTATATTAGCCACTGTGCCGCAACATTTGACTATAAGATGAACTTCTTCTTATATTTGAGAGCCTGTTAAATATACGCTTAATTGCAACAGAAACTGAATCTCTAAAAACTCCGTATATTCAGGAGCACAGACTCGACACTCTCACGGGTTGAGAATAAAGAATCTTCTTTCACGGAAGACCGGCGTCTTTCACTTAACGGCTATTTGCTGCATCACTTGGGAAGGCACGTGACTAGATACCAGTAACCTGTCTCCTTGACACAGAAGAACTCAAAAAGTTGCAAGCCCATCTGATTAAAAAGTCAGCTAAATATTTCACATAGTGGCGGTGTTTCGGAATGGCCTCTTACCGAACCGTGGAAAACACTTCCATCGGAGCCTAGCGGTCTCCCCCATTTACCAGAAGTTCACGAGAAAACGAAAGTAGCCAATTGTCTCTTGAAAGAGATGCCGTTTGTCTCTTGAAAGAGATGTCGTTGTGGCAAACACCCCCAACGGCAGTAAGTGATTAAGGTGATGTTGAGTTGAGGAGCACGTTTGCAAACAATGAACTAATTTTCATCTAAAGTTGCTGCTTCCCTTACTCACCGAATGTATTAAGCTAGTTCAAATAGAATTAGGCTTGTCTGTCCGTCAGGCAGATAGATCAAATACACTCCGCAGAATGTGAGTTAGTTGCTCCTCACCTATGACGACGCCACCACGACAACATGTGGCGATGTCCTTAGGTTATCCGTTCAAACGTCAACTATGTCTCAGCAACATACTTGAGTTATTGTTTGCTACTGCTGAAAGAGCTGCCACATGCTAGTCGGGGAGTACCCATTGAACAAGAGGTAGCATTTATAGGAGGGACGCAATTCGACCCGTTTACGTGAATCCGGTCGCGGTAAAGGAGGTGATCGTAAAGAAATCACCCTTAGTCAAACTGCTACCGCTGGAATGCTCAGGCCGTCACCAATTTCGTAGTCGTTTTGCAGGTGTTTGACAAGTGCAAAACACTAAATCAACATAATCATGATTTATTATACAAATGTATAAGGCCCTTTTAACGGTAAACCTCGCTATTCAAACATTGGACGTGAATAATCGTCCGTATCGAACCTGAGTGTTTCATCATTTCAAGCTTGTCTTCATATTTCACCAACGAAAATACATCACAGCAGACCAGATCAACGAAGCGAAATATCATGGTTAAATGCATCTATGTAAATGCGGCATCACCCCCCATTTGTTGCACCAAAGAAAAGCTAAAATAATGAACATGAAATGAACCTGCTTCACTTAAGTCACACGTTGAGCTCAATATACTTGTCGGGATCATTTTCTTATTCTTGGAGGCGATACTGTTCGTCGAGAGCTTTCCAAGGCCTCTATGACTGACAGCAGATAATTTTTTTGAGGAGATTAACATGTCAATTTCACCCAAACAACCCGACCAACACCCAACGTCGTTAACAGCAAAAGGCAGTTGCCTACACACAAATCGGCAATAGGACGCTACACCGGTCAAATACACTCGGAAAGTTTTACTTGCGGTCTAAAGCTAAGCGTCGCACTCCCAAGCGACATGGAAGCGATGTTTCCATGAAATTTCCAAATTCAGCAAGAAGAAATTGACCAACATATTTGTTGATACCTTATAATGTCCTGTGGTAGTAACTCAAAAACAGACTCCTGAATTGCGAATAGATTTTTTTGCGTTTATCATATACCGAGCAGTGAACCAATGGTATCCAAAATGGTAAATGACAATAGTAAACTGATAATTATCTTTAGTTTCAGATATCGGCTCAGTAGAATAATTACAACACTAATTTTTGCTTCATATTAAGTGCTCTGATTGAGATTTCTTCAATCGCGCAGGCTGACTGACTAATAATAATAAAAATGCAGAAAGTTTGTTAAATCGTATATAGGCTATTCGTATATGCACAAGCTTATGAATAGGCACCAGAGATACGTCTACTAAAGTTGACGATTGGTGTAGTCCGACACTTCGTCAAAACGTGTGCGGAGACTTTCGGCCCGATCCATTCTGAGTGGAACTGAGGGAGCGACTCTCTCCTGATCTGATCCTACGCAAGACTAAGCAAGTTCGAAACCAACTCTGGTAACAGAGAGAAGCAAAAATTAAGTTGCAATTGTACTGGATCTTTGAGGAGCTAAATATTGTGTCAGTGTTGACCTAACCTGTTAAACAAATTTAGCCCTACGCAATGAAAATACATTCTGCTAGCAAAATTCTGGATACAATTTTAAACTATTATATAATGGATAAGGTTTATACGACTTCACTACTGGAGATCTTGGTGTGAACGCTACCGGCGATCTCGACCCCATGTATCAGAATGTTTCAAATCGATTCAACGATGATTCAAATCGATGATTCAAATCGATTACTACTTTTGCTAATAAAATTGAGCTTGATTCAAAGGATTCCACGAAGTTCTCATAAAATAACCTAATATCCAATATCTCTTCTTTCATTTTTCGCTGCTCCACAGGACAAATGTTGTATACCATCGAACTGGATTCAAAATGCAGCATTACCTCTTGAATTCTCAATATTTCGCTCAGCGTGTTTCTTTTCTATATAGTTCTGTCTCGTCGAGAGAACACTACAGCAAAATGTTGATGTCTGGGACTAATAAGGTCCATGTATAAAAACATGATGAAAAACTTTCCATTGCCTGTTATAAACGGTTACAGAGGTAGAAATTATGTAAAAACCCTGCTCAGACACAAAGCAGTAGAGTTCATAGTCGAAAATTGCCACAAAAAATATCGAACCGAAGGATACCATCGTAATCACATTTTTTTAAGGTAAATAGTGGTGTAACTGGAACCTTTTTGTTGGGAATCAAGATTTCACTGGTGAAGACTTCGTGACATAGGCCGTCAAAATGTTAAAAAGTTGGAATATACTATGAAATAAAGATACTATATGAGAAATATAGGATAGATCAAATGAATGCTTCACGAATTACAACACTAATTATTACAGAATTAAGGTGCAGTAATTACAAGCAAACTCTGCTTAGTAACTAATAATGATACATTTATGGGGGCGGGAAGATCACATTTTCAACTACGAGCAAGCACAACAATAAGATCTCGGACGAAACATCATCAAATCAAAGAAACGAATAAGCTGATGGCGCTATAAAACTTGTTTAAATTATTTTTCCAGTTGGATGGTAGATAACTGCTAACTGTTCACCACAATGCACATCAACAATATCATTTGCATTCTCTGTGGCAGCAACTGAAGTCCGCATACTGCATAAGCAGCTGGTTTGTACGAACGACTAGCCCGCAAATAATAATCACCATCTTTAGAATCGACAAAAGCAACATCATCACCCAGTCAAACAAATGGCGCGCCTGGCCGAATCGAAACAAAAACAAATATGGCGGACTAAGTCTACGCACAGCAACAATTATGAAGCGTAAAGCCACACGACATCGAAGTCTGCACCACTACACTTTTCGTCTGCTCTGACTGAATGTTTTGTTCCGAACGTGAAGAAGTGAACGCTGCTGCTGCTACTACTCTATGTGAAATGATGATGGTAGACTGTTGTCTTATTACGGAATCATAGACAACACTCGAAGAGAGACAGTCAGATAAATCGAAATCGTGCTGTTTTCGGTGAGAGCTACCCCATAGAACATTGAATCGAATTGACTGTGGTGGTGCGAAATGGCGGCCCGCGGAGAGCAAGGCCTCGAGCGGGTCCGTGTAAAATTGGAACAGTGCTTTAAGGAAGAAGACTTCTATCATGCCCACCAGATGTATCGTACTTTACACTTCAGGTGAGAGATCTACCAGTCTCTGCTGGCTGAGAACCTGAGCGGATGGGTTGCCCTGCCTCTTGGCTGAGTGGTACTGATTGCTCCCGACGCCGGACTGTCATAATCGAAACGACATAATAAATAACACTGATAACCAATAATAGGTCATGCGCTCAACAAAGGTTGACCACATGCACAGCAACTATATATATATATATTAAATTGCTCAGCACAGTATGTATTAGAATATATCATGTGGTTGTCACTTTGACTAAATAGGAATGTCCATGTCTAAGATAGTACTTGAATGGTGAATGAATAAAGTCAATTCGTGTTCATTTCATGCTCGTGTTTAGTACAGATGTCACAATCGTAATTTTCATATCGTGTAATGGTAAAAAGGTGGCACACGCTTAAGGTTAGCCTACATTTATAAGTTCAACTCGAATCGTTACAATCACATTGATTTACAATTCAGTAGTGTGCCACTTGCATAATATTGATTGCATTTGTTTACGTTACCATATAGTGGATTCAAAAGAAGTACTCCCATGCAGCAAACAATGATATCATAATTAGCCGTTTCCATGTGGGACAATTCTGTTAACAATTGGCACATTCCACAAACTGAGAATATCTGAAAAATTCTACGCACTTCGATTTTTCTCTTGTTGACTTTTCGTTGCCAACTCGAGAGTCGAGTCCGTACCTTTTACATGAATCCATATTGGTCGCGATTTGTCGTTGTGAAATTGAGGAACATATTAAAACGACTAATGCCTTGGAATGTCTAACAGTTTTGAACTCGATGGAAACATTGGACACGAAATAAATTAGCGGAGTTTGTGAATGTAGTTTCGAGAAAGTGGAATTTCACAGCCGGGAAGTCGGAACTCGGATTCTTTGAGTCGTTCTTTACCCTGCAAATACACACTTAGATCGTAACGTGTATTTCAAGGCTAATAGGGCATAAATGCAGACAATTTCTTTACCTTGCTAAGTTCCCACTTAGGATTCCACTACCGGTTAAGTATTTTAATTCAAGTTTGACGTCTTATTAAATATGTTGAATACATTTTGTTTATTATACTGCTTTACTTAAGTTTACTCTTAATTCTTTTTCTAAATACGGAAAAGTTTTCTAAATACGGATAGAAAGGAATGGTTTGAAACTTTTAATTCTAAACGTTAAGGTAGTCGAACTTTGGCTGTCCTCTCCATGGGGTTGTGTGACTTTATGAAAACACCTGTACATCCATTGTGATTTGTACCTGGACAGTTAAAACCAAAGCTCCACTGAATTTGTAAATGCATAATAGAATTCGTTCGTTTGATTAAAGAATTGCTAATGAAGTTTATTCAGTTCTATCTGACTAAATGTATTAGTGAAACCGCCCTATTAATATAGAATGTAATATATACATACACATATTACTGAAGCAGCTCAATAAGCACATTAATTCCTCTGACTTTCCAGACTAACTCGGCAGCTGAAATGGTCTCAGTGTGCAGATATAATGTTCGAAGGTTCGGAACGTTTCCTGGTCAAAGGCCAACTAAACTCCGGCGCCGATCTCGCATCGCTGTTTGTCGAGGTAAATTTTAAATGCGAATTTGAAAATATTCAATGCTAGCCATAATGAGTAATACTAGGGCCCAAAAGTTCCACTCCCTTACTAGACGTACTTCGAAGTCTTCTGCTGTTTTCAATGATTGTTTGCTAAAACCAAAACATTTTATTTGAATCGAGTAGATATATAATATAATTAGTAATACACAATAATAATAAAAATAGCAACGATTGCTCACTAGAGTGGTTTATTTCAGGTCTTAAGCAAGGGCCGTACACCTGCAAACACAGAGGTCATCGGAAGGCTAGCCAAACTACATTCCATGATGAAGGCACATAGTCCAGAAAGAATGGCGTTTACTGGTAACTTCATATACATTTGCTCTTACGACTTTTCGTGTGATTGTACCAATTAAGATAGATTCGGGCTTTGCGCTCAGTCAACATTAAGATTCTCACTACCATTCCCAGTGAAGAAATAACCAAAGTCGACGAATATTGCCGATTATTCCTACAGAAGTTAAAAGATCATGCAGCTATAATACATTTTGACTATGGCAATAAGATGTATATGGTAAAGCAAACCCGTTTTTGTTGATGAATCAAAACATAAAATAGGGTCTCGATGGAGTGTTACTCTTGTGAGTAACGTTGGACTCCATTTCCTTTAACAAAATTTAATCATTAACTGTGCGCCCTTGTGACTCTAAACGTGCCTGTTATGCTGCAAATAATGCTACTAGATTTATTTTTGTTTATAGCAATAGTTCGTTGAAATGGTTAATTGACATCGTTAATCTGCGGTTACCTATACTTTAGTCAAATGTATCGAATACTCGTCCACTTGGGCGCCAATCGAAAGTGGAACGTCGGCCGAGTCCACGTTGCGAGGTAGCGATCGAGTATCATCGAACAGAAGTACGGAATCCTTGAGTGGCAATACTTCGGCTTCGTCCTCAGTAGCGGCAGCTCCCAGAAAAGGCCATCACCCATCATTTGGTCACCCAGACCTCCATCGTCTACTTGCGCTGAACTTCTGGCAGGAAAAGAACTTCGCTGATGCCCGATACCATTTCATTCATTCGACAGGTAGACTGACTGAGGTTCTCTTATTTGTAGTGAGCACCAGAGTAGGCATTTGATATAGTTGAAACAGAATAAAGACACATAAAATCACGTTGATCTGAATGTGCTCACAGGGGCGTAGTTACGTAAGACTGATTGTTATGGTGGAGTAAAATAATTAGTAAGCAACAGGAGCTTTGATTTGCCACCGAAATGCTTTTGCCTCTAAAATCTTTAAGGGAATTAACTCGGTACAGTACCGAGGCCATTTTTTCCCTCTAACTATTTTTTAGAAGACTCAACAATAACCGATTTGAGTTAGCCAACGGTAACCGATGGCTACAATACTAAAGGAAAAAATGTATCGATTTAATTTCTTTATTTAGATGGGACGAATTGCGCGCGTATGCTGGTCGAATTCCACACGAGCCGAGGGTATCGCTCTGAGGTGGACCTCTTTATTGCCCAAGCTGTTCTTCAATTCCTGTGTCTAAGGGTGAGTGACCCCATCCTGGAACGTGACAACGTGGCCATAAATTCGACTAAGTACTAGCAAGACATAGGCTATCCCAAACAGTGTTACACTTCTATATAGAGAAGAAAGGAGCCCCATCCCGTAGCCAAACTGATGCTTAGCCTAACGAGCTTGATATATTTATTTTACAGAATCAGCAGACGGCCACAGTGGCCTTTCTTGTGTATACAAGTGACCATCCAGCTGTTCAAGGGCCACCTCCGTTTGCATTACCACTTCTCAACTTCCTCTGGTTTCTGCTTCTCGCAGTTGAAAGTCGCGCAAAGGTACTAATCATTTAAAAATATTTAGAACATAAACCGATGATTACATTCTAAACGAGATTGGTGGGACAAATTTGCTGTCAACCTACACGAGTGTGTTTCATCCTGTGTTGGCTGGGCTGACTTGATGATGTTTGTTTGATTCGTTACCTAATGTTATAGTGACGACTTACGGACTTACTCGCAGTGAACAGATAAGTTGATGTGAGATCATCGTTAAGTGAATTGAATTGTTTTATGATTTTGAAGAAAACAGATTGACAGGTGGGTTGATAGTTGGTGCTAATTAACTAGGTTTCACGAGCACTAAAAACAATAGAAAAGTAAAACACTATGGATAGGCAAAAGAGGGGGCTAGAAGCCCATGAGATCGGTGTAGGCTATCATATTATTTATAGAGTTTTAACCAATGATAAGTATATTAAAAGTATAAAAAAAAGATGAATCTCGGGCACGTCCCTACACGATCTAATGTTCATCCGCCGAAAACCAACTATCTAACATTCATTCGTTGTATTCTTTCATTTTTCAGTTAGCTATATTCACACTGTTATGTGACAAGTACCGAAGTTCTTTAGATCGGGATCCAACGTATCGACTCTACTTGGAGAAGATTGGTCAGATCTTTTTCGGCAAACAGCCATCGCGTGGACGAGAACCGGGTGGGATGTTTGGTGGGGGATTTTTTGGTAACATGATCAATCAGCTAATGGCCGGTCTTGGGGACGATATGGACGAAGATGAGGAATTTAATATCTCAACTGAGGATGTTGACTAGAATGAAGCTGAGCAGCCCTTGGGAAGGGCGTCACCAATATTCGTTGTTATGATTGCTACTTGCACCCAGACTCGAAGACAAGAATCTGGCAGAGTAAAGGAAACTATTACATACGCGTCCATAGAAAATGAGAATCGCTTAGCTGCAGGACAGTAACGCCAATGGATACGTCTCAACTATGTCAGCTGCGCGAACTCATTGATGTTGGCGCTTTCGTTACTAACTTCACTTCGAGAAGACGAGGAAATGTATCGAGGTGATTATATCGAAATGAAAGATAATTACCGAGTATTTTTTAGGACTCCATAACGACAACGCCGTTGCCGCCAAGGGACACCTTTTATCAAATCGCATATATAAACGAAGCACACTGATTCCACGTTGATGACAATTGACAATAGATAATCCGAGATAGGACTCAGTAGTCCTCATCGTTCTTTTCTGTTGTATATATATATATATATATATATATATATATATATATGTAGCTGAATCAACGTGTGAGAGCCCCCAATCACGTGTACTGGAAGGCGGGTTTGAGTTCACTCAGAGTTGATAAATGGTGGATGTATTGAATCGGGGATGGAATTTTCTTTGTAGATTGCCCATATAGTGGTGAGACAGTAAGTCATTATGGCGATTTCCTTAGTAGCTTTTGATAACACCGTATAGGTCGTACAGTGGGCTTCGCATCAGCGATCTCTGTCCTCACAGCTGAAGAGTGACGAGACCGAATCCCCGTGACGATCGGGACGGCGAATTGATAATAATAATAATTATCATAATAATTATATTATTATTATTATCATTACTAATCGCTGACACAGCTATAACTGGATAATAGTGTGACTGTAAATGCTACCATTCAGTGGAGTTGATGCACAGTTGGTTAAACCTCACTAGACGTAACCGGCAAGCCAGAAGGGATGGATCTTTTCGTCGAGTTTCGACCTCATAAGCATTAACGTGAGTGAGCGAAATATGTTCCGCACAGTGTAGCGCAATTCGAAACACGTTATAATAATAGATAACTAATATAATTACAAACCTCAGGCACATTCTTTGGAACTTTGTGTAGTTATTTAGTACATATGGAGGGGGACCCCCCTTCACTATATAGAGGATTTCGAATCTGATGAAAAATGCCGTAGTTCTCTGTTATGTATCGTCGTAAATATCGATATAATTTCATACATGCAGAGCCGCCTTTGGGCAAATGTAATCTACGATTTGAACTCCCATTATCAGAGGTACATAATTCAGCTGCAAATTTGCTTTGTCATGCTAACGACGCATGGCAAAGCCTATGCGTCTTTTCTGCTGTGAGATCATCTCTATTGTTAATTATTTATTTAATAATAAAGTGGCGATAGCGCGGGCGATGGTTGGCTGGCGTGAATGAAGTAAGCAAATTGAGAATTATATGAGATGAATATGAACGGAATAGAATAGAGCGCCAAGTGGTGGCTCTTGGAATGAAAGAAACAAATCAGATGAGAGCGCAACTTGCGACTGCTGCTACATTGAATGAATTGTCATTGTGAATTGAGACCGTCGTGTCCATTCGACGGTAGAGAGTGGAAGATAAAACGACTAATAGAGGGTAAACAAGAATACTAATTGTAATGAACACAGCGTGACAGAGTCAATTAAAACAGTTACTCTAATGTGTATTTAGTTTTATTCTATGAACCGTAGATTCATAATGAGGGAGAAATCGTCGACGGAGCTATTAACCACTGTAGACGGCATAGCAACACCTGAGATAGGTCAGCGATTGTGCGTTATAATCGATTGCATCAGAACCTATTTGGAATTTGTACGTCGATCGATTGTCCAGCAAAGGATGCTGTTACGGAATCCCGCGGATAAGCGGAACTTAATACTGCTAGAAAAAAAAGATGTATTATTTGGTACCGTTTCTGTTTGAATTACATTTCGTTTGGTTGAACATCGTTGCGATTTTCACCGAGCGCGTCCCAAGATATTATACACGACAGATGTTTCTTCCACCAGGCTGTAGACATAAACAACTACTTGCTCTAATTAATGACAGCATACGTGTCCTCTTCGTATTCGCGCTTCTAATACAATCGATGTCTGACGTGAATCAATGTTTGTGGGTTACGTCCTCAGTGACTTTAGCCGGAACTAATTTACTGCGTTTGGCCTGCCTCTAATTGCGAGCATGTTCACATAATGTGTGAACAACAAGCTTGCGTATTTACCGATGTATGGAAAAATGTTCTTGTTATTCAGATAGAAACAGTAATATGGCAAATGTATTTGTGTCCACCATCGACTATCTGTTACCATATCCATAGATGTCTCTATGGATAACGCACTTCGGTATTTTGAACCTCTGCCACAGGTGCTTCGTCGTATTCTCAGCTGAGTTAGGCTAAATAAAATATAAAATGAGCTTAGCGAGTCACTTGTGAGTTAAACTAGTGATGCCGTCGAAATGGTGCTGGGCAACGATGATATTTATGTCTTATTCGAAATTATCACCACAACATTTAATGACATTAACATGATGCCCCTTTGGATATAGATTACCCAAGTGATAATATACTAACTTTAATTATGTAAATGATTTTGGGCCACCGTTCGGGTAAGTGCGTGTACGCTCGTTGATTTCAGTGAATGGATCATTTGATATATTTGTTGTTTTCATAGACACATTCTAACGGTCCTCTACATTCGGCGCGTAGAAGCCGAGTTGTCAAAAAAAAAAAAATACCTAATTATAATTAGTTCATTGTTGTAGCTCCTAAGCTATAACAATTCACCTTTTCTACCCTAGGTGTACTCGTCCACATCTGCTGTCTCTCATCATCTCTCTGTAAAGTTGGCCTCTATCGGTAGGTGAACAAGGGGGGTATTGTGTCGCTGTCACCATCATTAATATTATTATTATATTACCATCAGGATGATGATAATTAAGTAGGTATTTGAAAACTCTGTGATGTCCAAAGGAAAGCAGGAGTAAGGGCGAATAAAAACAAAAACATAATAAACAGCAATTATTGAATAAATTGCTTTTTCTTCTCATGTTTACTATGCAAATTTGCTTCGCCTTCACAAAATCTTTGATTGATATACAGATAACATTGTATTTTCGTGCGTAGGACGAAAGACGCTTATAGATGTTAGCATGGGGCAGCCTCCTAATTGCAGAGACTGGTGGAAAGCCGAGCATATCCTGCAAAACACTGCAGTTAGTTTCACCGGTGTCGTTCCTTATAGTTCGACGAGTTTACCATTGTAAATATTCATTGATTATTTATAGACAATATTAAAATACAAGCGATTCCTATGGTGAACATGTGAACGCCATTACAGTAGGGTTTTGCCAGGATGCACGGGATTCATCATGCCAGCCCTATTCATTGCGAAACTCCGCAAGCTAGACAGGACATACGCTACCCAACACAAAAATTAACTCCCTAACGAATCGCATTTTTTGCCTGTAAAGATACAGCACTCCAGTTGAGCGGGCATCGATGAAGGTGGGATTCCCAAACGGTCATTACTTCACCTGAGATGTAGCTGATCCTGCAAACTTTATATGATATTTCATATAATATATCTGGCTTTGTTAAATAGAAAAAGAACACATCTTATTTTGGTAAACTAACATTACGCAAATTTATTCACAAGTATGCATATACATATATAAATATATATATATATATATATGCCTGTCTTGTGGTACAATAGTAGTAATAAGAATGATAGTAATAGTGGTAGCAAAGGAACTCAACACGTTTTCAAGTCGATGCTGTTATAGCAGGCTTGTCGCTGTGTCCGTATATCTTTACGGCCCGGTCATTACGTCCATCAATATCGTTCTCTGTTTCCGTTTTGACCCACAATGGACGCAGTCCGTTGTTGTTCTTGACTACGGGAAGCGCACGAGTGCCACTCAACCATCGTGTTTTATAATTATATTATCATATGCATATATATATATATATATACGTATATATTACAATATTTAATCTTCACAAACGTCCTTTTCTTGGCAAAACAAGCAACATAGTACCTCCTACACTACATGCAATCACACAGTCAAAGTACAGAGATATACTTATATACGCTGGCTCTTAAAACATAAATATATCTCCAAGCATCAACAATTCAAACACACAGACATGAAATTCCTCTAATTATTTACCTGCCCTATATATTAAGTACCCTAGTCAAACACATAGCACACTGATCATTCGGCTGTTCGGCATCAGTCTGCTTTAGCGGGTTGCACAGTTTTGGGGCTCGTAGAACGAGCGTAGCACCAACGACAGGCTTTCAGCGGCAGCAGTAGTAGTAAGATTACTTTCGGAGACGTATGAACTCTTCGGAAGTGATCTTCTCGCCATTGTTGTTGATGTTGTCACTGTTTTCAGTAATTAGTTTTCCTGTTGAGCTTTTACATGCGCTGATTGATAAAAGGCTACTTAAGGTGCCACTATAATGCCATTTGTTCCAATTCATTTTAGTTTCGACTCCTCTTTATTCCCACGACGTGGGTAATATATAATACCATATACTTTGTGTGGTAGGTATATGGTCGCCTTGCTACATCTACGTGTGCCCATCATTCAAGGAATGATGAATGGTGGATTTGATGACCGTCGATGACGATTTTGAACTGTTACATGACACGCGGACATTATTCAATTAGCTCAGTTTCCTTACAAACCATCGCATTCCCAACTGCCTTCTAGATCTCCCACTTCAAAACTGAATGTTATCTGGCACTTCCGTCACTCCACTGTAAAGCACCTAGATGTAACAGCACCGATTCGGCGAGACGGTTGAAGTGTGGTACTGTAGCAATTCCTCAAAGACACTGCAAGCATTGCCTTAAACAACCTGTACCGCCTGAAATCACTACATCTGGCCTCCAACTTAGCTCAGTCCAGAATAAACGTGTAAACTCGAAACCAAATTAGAGTGAACAGACTTGCACGGTTCGTCCACACAAATTCAGGCCATCGCCAGACGAGTTGCTGATGTAAATTTGCATCTCGTCGGCTACTTTTGTAACGTATAACGATAATAGCAGCAGTGGGCACTATATATATAGATATTGCAGAGGGGGGATTTTGAAGGGGACACGATCCGGACGTAATCGCTCATTCGTCATTAGAGGGCGACAGCTTTCACGGTATTGTGTACAGCATCTTATGAGCCATGTTTTAAAAGTATGCCTTCTCACTGGCTTCATCTACTTGGATCTCCAAGATATCGTTTAAGTTGTTAAATATCTCCAAGATATTGTTTAATCTATATTTGGTTCACTCGTTGCTCTAGGTGATATGTATCTATCGTTGCTGCTGCTGCTCGTAAACTTAAAGTCTCGAGGCCCAATGAAGAAAGACGTCTCTTTTCGGTTGTCTGGTAGCTGCTGCTGTTGATTGTTGCTGCTTACGGCGGACCAGCCTTATTTCTCTTTTGTAGAAGTTTGTTGTTCGACTCCTTTAGGGCCTGAAAAAAATAAATGTTACAGAAATTTAGATACAGTTCATCATTACATTTACAGGCACTGTACCTCGCCAGAGGCCGCAGATGGAAGACCCAGCCATGATACATAGTTACTCAACCTTTGTGATTGAATAAAGAAAATCTATATCGGCACCAATTTCTCTACTAAGAAATACAAATTTGTCATTCTGTATTATCCTGTTCTTTAATATATATATATATATATTTTTTTTTAGTATTGTTATGTTGCATACAAATACAAAAATATGACCACCATCAAGAGGCTAAATACTGCGCGGAATATTGGCGTCGAAATGATGGCCAAAAAATGACATAATGGCAAATGAACATGGTTCACTCGTGAATAACCGTCGTTGTATAGTAGTAACGAGATACCAGTTGTCAATCATTAGCAATAGCAAATCTTACTCACTTTGAGTGTTAATGCATCTTCCCGGTCAACTCTCATTGATGCGAGTGCATTGTTCATCTCGTCTTGGACTTCCTCCCAGCCGCCATTAGCCGCTTCTTCACGCAAAACTTGAACGGACATCAGAGGCGTTTGTGGCACTTGGTGACATTGTGATATCCACCTAAATTGAACGAAATTCAACATTAATAAGAGACAGCTAAAAAGAAAGTGTTTTGCAAACATAACCAATGACCGATAACATTATATATATATGTGTGTGTGTCGTATGAGCAAGAACTGGAAGGCCAGTTTTATAACAACTATAACCTTTTACTATAAGCTACTAAACACACATGTAAAAGAATGGATTTTGCAAATGAATAAGCATTTTGACTTCCTAATATAAACATTGTGTCTTTCGTTATTTTCACGACCCAGCACCGCGCCCAGCGCGGTTTTGATCTAATCACATTTTAATATATATTCCACATTACTGCACCTATATAACCTCACTGCATTCGACATGAAATCTAGATATTTAGGACGGAGCGGCCTGAGACATTTCAACTGAATGCCTCCCTTCGGTGTACGCCTATAAAGATTTAAGAAGTAATTCACACAGCTGAACTACTTTCGTGCCTTTCCTATGTCGGATCTATGCATTTAATATATCACGTAATACTGCAGACAATATTTAATTTTCAATTCAAACTTAACTGAATTTTTATTAAACACAAAAAGTATTCGATTGTATTATATTTGCATGACGTACCGATGACCGAGAAGGCTTTCAATATCGAGCCTCTTGGCCGGATCCGTATGTAGCAAATGCCGGATGATGTCCTTGGCCTCGTTAGAAACTGCTGCCCACTCGGGGTTAGGAAACTCGTACTGTCCCGCTCTGATTCGCTTCTTCATACCTGAGAGTTAGATTGATCGCCACAAATCAGATCATATAATCATGGACATGATTATTACAATATAATTATTGAATAATTTCTTATTATTAACTTCTGTCGTCAAGGTATTGTCTTTTTGATACACAACTACAATGGGCTGATTGATGCTGCCTCTGAATGCCTATTCAGAAACTGGTCATCCAAGATAAACTGTGTAATGATTTGGAAAGAACTATGTCAAAGCGATTATTTTTATTTTATCGATAAATTAAACAGAACACAACACTGATCACAGATTCTTTAAATAATTAAATCAGTTACACGCCAGTTCTTATATATATATGTATATATATATATATTAGGCTGACCCGAAAACGCACACATATAGATTTCAATATCGGCTAAACTAAGTGAGTTAAAATAAATATTTTTGTAGTATGAGTTAGAGGTATGCACCTCTTTTATTTATACACTGGTCCCAGAGTTTTGGCAGCCTTCTGACGGCTAGGTATGCACTATTTCTAGTCCATTTATAACTTCGTTATTTAAGGCCTCTAGTTTGTTCGAAAGCTTTTTCGATTACTTCGATCCGTTCGTCGAATCGAGTTTCGGCAAGATGTGGGCGCCCTCAATGTTCATTAATGCCTAAACTGCGCACACCAAAAGTACACTTGTCGTCAACTTTGAGTATTATGGCCATGCACTAACCAACTCTCGATGGCTTTCGGCTGGACATTTCTTCTGTTGCAACTTAAACTTGACACTTTCCCTCTGAGAATGCAAGGGATCTGGTCTGCCGGTTGTTATTTCAAGCGCCCAACGAAAGCCGAATGCTAGCGGCTTTCGCGCCGCCTGCTTGCTAACTGTTGTATCTGACTATCCACCAAATTTGAATTCAAATCGGTGAATAGTAAGAATACGGCGCAAGGCGATAGCAGTGCGTTATTTTTTGAGTCAGTCTAATATATATATATATACGAGGTCGTCTCGTCTAGTTCATTTACAACTGTTATTAATCGCTGACAATAATGAACACAATGATGATGAATGAATGGAGTTAATGGGCGATCTGTCTTGATCGCGTGACGTAGCTTTATCTTTCAAATAAGCTAAATACAACGAAACGACCCAGATATTTATAGTATAAAATGAATATAGTGGAACTTTACGAAGATAAAAATGGCCGACACATTTGTGTGTGGCTCGTTTTTGTTCGTTCAGTTTATTATAAGGCAATCGGCTGGAAAATTGACGATTCTCGATGCCAGAGAGAATTCTTTCGCACTGGTGATGATAATTCAATGATGGTACTGCTGCTGTTGCCGCGGTTCCTGTAGTAGCGACCTGTTTTTATCCATGGCTATTAAATTTAATGCCTATGCGTGTAACCAGCCATGCGAACAGTATGACGAGCGATCAGCCAAGTGTCCACCACTGGGCCATTGATAAGCTGCTTGTGACTATACAACGACAGGACGAGCTGTGTACGTACCGGCTGACCGGACCGCTCCTCCGATGATGTCAATACGTCATCATTCACCATCGGCCTTCCTTCTATTTAGGTCTATTTTTGTCGTGTGACAAGTACAGCAATATCATTATTGTCCTTCGTATATGTCATCATCCTTCAATGAGCAGAGTGGCCGGGTAATAAAACAAACCGACCGCATCTTAGTGACGTCAATAGTACGAGCGGCGGAATATATTCGTATGTTTCGTAGAAATGTATCATCGTCGACTAACGGCTATAATTGGAACATTTACTTTCGTCAGTGGTTGCTGTTCTCTTGAATAGTTTACGCATAGTGGAAACGAACCACGTGTGAAGATGTGCGCTACTTCATATCATCACGACGTCATATTTCTCTAAGCATTACTCTTCTAAGCACTTGTGCTAAGTCTCATCATCTTGGCTTTGCTGTCCATTCGTTGATTTATTATTCTCTCTCTCTCTCTCTCTCTCTTGGTTGGGAGATGACAAGCTTCCAAGATATGAAATGAACAACCAGACCAGTAATCTATCCCGTGTCAATGCTATCTGTCGTCTTATACACATAGTGTATGTAATGATAACAGTAATAATAATCAATATCAATACAAATAAATACGACGGGCAACAGCATCTGTATTGTTAAAATACATATACTTTCTAGCTCGTATAGCCACGCAGCGGTGCAGTCCCATCATAGCAGCAGCAGCAGCAGCAGCGAGGACAAGTAACAACGGCGATACGGCGCTTTTCATTCACGAGCTCATTCAGCAGCAGTTGCAACAGCAACATCAACTGCCTCATGTTGTTCAGACGAGAGTTGTCAGTCCTCCCCCCGAACAGTTCTGTGTATCTGTGTGTGTGCCTGCATATATTGCTGTCAGGATGTGTATGCATAAGTGTATCAGTATATGGCCTACGTTCGCCTCAATATCAGCAATCGCCTCTATCACACGCGCACTCCGAGGGAATGCAGCTAGCCAGGCAGTCATTCAAGGAGACGGCCTCTTGGTTTGCTGGGTCCCGTTTGTGTCATCGGCCCCTATCGCTGCTGGTGTTACCCTTGTTGATGTCATCCGAAGTCATAGCGAAGCCGTTCAAGTGGCGAGTGGTTATAGCCACTTCAACTCCCACAGGCATCAGAGAGCGTTCAGCCTTCTCTCATCACCGTGCAACAGTTTTGGCAGCGTTACTGCAACAACTGAAGCACTGGACAACATCCGCCTGTCTGTCTGTATATGTTGGTGTGGATACACTATGTGGGGGCCCGAGCGCAGCAGGAGGAGCCAATCGATGCCCGCCAAAACCAGACTTCGTCTAGTTACTCTGATATGAGTAGAGTGACTTCTCTGATCCAAGTAGCATCGTGTTACCTGATGTCATCCATTCTTCTAATATCATTCGTTAATAGACCCACGGGTCATCTGGTAGACTGCCGCTGTTTGAATTCTGGTATACATCGCTACTAATATGAGCTACCATATGGCTCATTGTAGATATTATATGTCGCTCGGGTCTATCAGTGCATCTGCTTCGACTAGGCCTAATGACAATAACACAAAAACACATAGGTAGGCTTCAGTTGGGCTTGGCAGCGAATACAGATGCAGCTGCTAATTGCAACATCACACTGAACAGCTCTACGGGTATAGACGTTACTCACCAGACCAAAATATCATTGATTGATCGAAATTATATAAACATCGTATAGACGTATAATAACGTGCAGATAGTGACGGACGCCCAATAGTCGATATCTTCATAATTAGCTCAACATAGCCAGTGGACTAATATATAATAGTTCGCTGACTAACCTATCAATTGATAACGAAGAGAAACAATTGTAGTCACTATCCTACATAGCACTTACTGCCCGCTGAGCTTCAAATTACATAGGTAATGATATTGTGATTCACCAATTATGAAAACGCTTTTATTCGCAACTTGTTCAAGACTTTTCGGCCAGCCCTTTGACAATCCTTGTGAGCTAAAATTATTCAACACTGATAACAATAGGTAGAAATCGCGAATAATGCTCGTTCGATGAATAATGATAATGACGTTGTCATTATTTGTGGTTCCTTCGAACATATTCATAGTTTTCATAGCTGATAGCCGCTAGATAGATCTGCACACCCATTGAGTTCTACAGCCTAACAGTTCGTTGCACATATTTGCGATGTTAATAACTTTTAATAATAATATTGTTTATATTTTGTGTACCTTTGACAACGTCATTCTGCGTTATTCCACAATCTGGCTTGTACTACCTAATCAGATTAAATACATAAACAAAGACAGCGACCCCTGGAAAGTATGGTGATCCTACCAAATTGGTCGGAGCCCTTGTCCTCAGGCAGACCAACAGCTGCCGAGACATGCCGGTACAGAACTACTACTCGCGCAAAGGATTATCCTACAGAGTGGCTATAGCGCAATGGAACTTGGCCAAGGTGGCAAAACACTGTCGGGTACAATAAGCTGACTTTGGTCATCTCCATCGACGACGGACAGCATAGAGCTCGTTTGATATTATGACGTGGGGAGGGGGATGGGAAGTCCAAGCAAAGTAACTCCTTCATTCATTTCGTGGGACGATTCACCCTTCGTGCAAGCATTGAGCCCTCTGTCCGTCAGCGCTTATCCAACGAATGAAGGCAGTCAAAGACACCGTTGTATGCACGCATCGCCGTATCAATTCTACAGAGCAAAGCCAGTTGCTTGTTGTTTGATTGTTTGATGATTTGGATCACCTTCGGGCGTGTTTGGACAGTCAACAGAACAGCCCTTTTACAGCTGATTACTCCTGTGGGCGCATTCTGTCTCTCTGCGATGATCTCATAGAGATAACTAACAGGAAATCTATCCAGAAGTGAAAACAATTAAAACGAGACGAGTGGTAATTGGGTGGACTCATTCGAAGGCCGTCACTACCTAGGTCAAAATCGTTGGCGGAGGGTAAAAATAATTAGGCCTTAAGCTAACCGGGTGGACGATAATACTTTCGAATACTATAGGTCATCGGGTTACCATTGCGCTTCTTTCATTTACCCCACTTGATGAGAGTTTTAAGTGTATTAATGACGTTTTACGCGTAATGACATATATGTTGAATCGTTCGAAACGTAGATTAGGGAGATGGTATTATAAAGGTGAGACCGTACATAATACGTGGCGAACTTAAGCTTAGAGAAGTCAAGCTTTGTAGAAACTGCAATTTCGTTGATAAATCAATAAAGCCAATAAACTGCACAGCTACACAACGAATCTGCTTGGCAATGTTTGCTTTTGGCATCGGAACTCGATTATATTCGTTTAGAGAGAAATGTCAAGAGAAATTAGATGAATAAAATAACAAGAGTTTCGTACCAAAGAGCGAGACAGATTACCACAGCTCGTAATTAGTTAAGTGTCGCATAGCATACTTGTGCATTTGTGTAAAATTAATCGCAGCTCACCTGGACTAATGGCAAGCCCATGATTCGAGTAGAATGGTGGGAATCCACAAAGTAAGATGTACATAATAACTCCAAGCGACCACATATCACAGGACATGTCGTATTTTTCAGGACCGAGAACCTCAGGCGCGACGTAGTATGGCGTGTAACATGGAGTTTGTAGCTCCTGTATCAATTTGTAGAAAGACACACACATGAGAAAGTTCATAATTTTAATAGCTACTGCAGAAAATTAATGAGCTTTGAAGTATTGTTTCATGACAACACGATTGCACACATGTCACTCTACTCGGAGCCAATCTAAATATATCACTTTGTATAGAAACCATATGGATATTCCATTTCTGTGTAAACGATGTCCCTTAGATAGCTGAACGTCGAACAGGAGACGAAGCATAAAGGCTACGACTATTGAACGATAGTTTTATAACTTTGGTATCGAAGTACACACGGCAAACGAGCATTCGATTTGACTGCTCTTTTAACTAGCTTCACCAACCTTTCGTGCGTGGCCAACTTCTTTGGCGAAGCCGAAATCCGTAAGTTTTAAACGTCCACCGTTCTCGTCGGTATAAAGGAGGTTTTCGGGTTTCAGATCTCTATGAGCAACGTTCATCCGATGTAAAAATGCTAACGCTTGACAAATCTGGTGCATAATCTCAGCCGCCTCACGCTCCGTAAATGCTTGTTCGCCACGTTTTTGGATATGCTGATTTTGCATTAAAAGCAATGGAATGGTACGTATATGTTAGTTGTAAATCAAACTTCAAGAAAATGGTTTTGTCATATAAATCATACGTAATCAGCTCATATTACAGCAAACTAGTCAAAACAGCTGCCCAGGACAATACAAACAAACGAAGTCTGTCAAGGAGATTCACCGCTACCTTAGTAAAGAAAATCCTATGACCGTACAAATACCGAACGTATGGAACACGGTCTGATAAAGGCTGAGACATTGATCTACGGTCTATAACATATGGTCGAGCCAATTAAACTTTTTTTCGAGCTGACCCTCAGCTGTTCCCCTATCTGACAGGCCTCAGCTCTTAACCTTTTAGGTATTACTATGAGAACCTGTCGGGGCCACCTTTGCTTATTCGCTTCCTTACTCAATTCTCGAGCCAATTATTGAATCCGAACATTGAGTATAAATCAACAAACCATGAATAGCTCTCCACCGCGCATGCAATCCATGACGATCAGGAGGCAGCTCTGACCCGCATAGACATTTTCGAATACTTCGTGGATTCGAACAATGTAGGAACAACCGGATGCTCTCTGATGAAGTTCCACTTCACGACGGGCTTTTGCACAGTCTTTTAACACCTGTAAAAATACGTAACAAGAAAATGAGATGCTGAATAAATGAGCCCATTAAAGTCTCTTTTCCGCCAATATCAAGTAGGTACCTACTTTGAAAACCACCTAGTATTGCGTGGCAAGCTAACGACACAGCCGACTGACTGTCCAATAGGATAGTCCAATTAAATCGTTTGAGTGATTTACTTTAGCCAAACTTTATGTGCTGCATGATATTTTTGAAGCAATTCAATTTCTGTTTTCTCGAATCGAAATGCAGCACATCAGGAACATTCATATATGATTGTCCGAAATTCTATTGAATCTCTCTCTGTCTTATGAGCATCTTAGATACGTACTTTTAGAGCGTACACCTTCCCTGTTTGTTTATGCGTGCATTCCATAACTTTTCCATTAATACCAAATCCGAGTGATCGGTCACCAACTCGATATTCCTCGGTGAATGGTGTCCTCTTTGTGAACGGTAGCGCTGGCGCGGGAGGTTCCATCGTACCCGACGACGGCTAGAACAAACGAAGACACAGAGAAACTTGATTATTCATCACATCACAGAACAATAATTAGCAATCGATAAGTACGTGTTTGATTAATTGAGAGTCATCGGAAACATTTGGAACATTTAGTGGATTCCTTTTGTCAGTTGTGTCGTGTTATATCAATAATTTTTAACCGATACCACCGATACACCGGCATCAGAATCACCACCACCATCAGAAGCATAATAAAGAATCCCTATGTTGAACGTGATTCGACACTGATTAAACACACCTAACAACTTATCCATCACACAAGCAATACATTGATTTTGGTTGCGTTTCATTCGTGTTTCGCGTTCAACGATAAAAATGTTGACTAGGTCAAAGGTCTCCACTGTATAGTGAATGTATGCTCTGTGTCGATCTTCGTACGAGAAAACTGCTTAAGGTGCCATCTTTTCGCAGGGAACGTTGTGTGCTTCAAAGTAGCAGTGGACCATAGTTAAAATATATCTACCTACACTTTAGAAAAGATACATTCTGATAGAAGAATGCCGTTCTCGTAAGCGAGTGCCGCTGTCACCTCGCCTCTGCCTCCCCACCGAACTACGCCTGCTCATACGTATTACAATTGGCATTCGAGTCTATGTCTTCTACAGCCAAGAAGAAGCTAAACGGCATACACAGGCACTTATGCATGACAGAGACACAAATGCTGCTGGCTTTAAGGTGATGTACAGCTTCGAGAAATTTTGTGGGACCCGTTCGAGCTAAGATGGATATAGTATTAGAACGCAACAGACATAAACACATCGATAGAAATATACACTCGCTTCATACCCTTGTACATGAGAGCAAAGGTATCAGTGGCAGATAAACAGATCTTGAATTATAGCGTTGTTCCTCTTTGAAGTTTAGTTTATACCAATCGAGCGCTTAAGTCGTCATTTCGTTGGTGTCGACAAATGTTCCCTGTAAGCCCAAGTTGAGTACAATCAGCTTGCAATATCCCTGTTTGTGGCTACATTTCGTCGGGTCGGTGAAAATTCTACGTCGCCTAGTCGATAACGGCATGCACTTCAAGCTTGTGAAAGAGTTTGTTGACATTATATCGTTCGAGAGGATAAACAATCCTGAATGCGAAAATAGCCGAGCGCTTGGGTTAGTCGGCTGTTTTTGAATTTCAAGCCATTTTTGGGTGTCTATTAACGTACAATATAATTTTCGCTTTCGTGAGATGAATTGATGCTGTGACGAACAAAATAGTTTGATCTACAAATAAAAACTCGAACACTAGCTTAACAGACAGCATTTTACCAGGCGGCCCCCAGGGCCACGGCATTCATCCGCCACAACGATTCGACACCAAAGTAACTGTCGCCCCTTCGCCGTCACTGCCACTTGATTGTTTCTCTTTTAATTAGCTCAATCGTAGTCGCAGACGGAAATGTGAACCTTTATTCATATAATATTTTATTTGTTATTATCACACTACGGACCTTCCTCCGTAACAGATACAGCAGTCTTGAGTCAATAAATACATCACGATTACTAGTTATGAACGTATAAGACATATTGATCCATTAAAAAAAGCTAGTACACCATTTCATTTCACTGGCGCACCAGAGAAGTCCCTCTCCACCTAATGCTCACTGCCAAATAGAGCAACAGTTCAGTAACAATAATTCAGTGTCGAATAAAAACTATACGAACAAGAGAGGGAATCCATAAACATAACAAATAGTACCTAGCCATCTACATGGCTGCAGTGTCTCGTCGTACAACGAGAATTGCCTAAGTGTGATGCTAAGATGCAATGGTCTCACACTTTTAGCAAGGAGACGTAGCAACGACGCCTAACGGGAGGAACTCCACAAGAGCGGATGCCCCATAAAGCGCTAAAATAAGAAGAATCTGTCGTTCGTAGGTCGAGCGATTGTTGGCAGGCAACCAGGACAAGCCAGATTATCTCAGATTACTGTGGACACTTCTACCCCAGCAGGAACAGGCCATGAGCAATACGTCGTCGCGCTATTTGTAGCGGTCGGTCTCCCATCATTGTAAGGACCACATATCAGGCCGGACGTTGCTTGTATCATCATCATCTCATCTCGAGTGTCCAGCGTTTACTTCAAAGACACTAGAGAGGTGCGAGATGACCATTATACCATTTCTATCCACGTTCGTATTCAGATTGATAGCCTACGTGGGTGTGGACAACCAGATAAACATTTTACAACCTTCGCTAGACAACATGCTAACCTATGCGTTGAAACACAATAATATCGGGGCAGGTGTCATTTACAGTACAGCACCGAACGAGTGCGCTGTTCCAAAAAGCCTTTGCACAGACCATCGTGGCCTCCAACGTAGACCGACTATCGACAGGAGGTTAACAAACTACTTTGATGAGATGAGAGGTTTTTATTATACTCTACCAGAGCAGACATATTGTTGTCCTTCTGCATCTAAATTGATTTAGCTTCTGGCAATACACTGTTGTATAAAATTACTAATTATGTAATTAATTAATTATATAGCTGATTGTTCAAATTATTTTAGGTTCTATAACGAGTCAGTCAGCAGATATCACTTGATTCAAATTATCATCATTTTAATCAGTTGGAGTGTTCTCCCAACGGCGTAACCTGAGCATCATATCTATGGTCATGGTAACCGCAAGAACTAGCCGTGATCGCAATAGCTATGAATCATAGGCTGAGTTACGCTTTTTCTCTTTGTATTCCTCGCTCTCTCCCTCACTCTACAAGTATGAAAATATGACGATGCTGTGGGAGTTTAATCATCAAGTATGGTACATTTTTAATTGACGATTATCTATCTGAAACTAAAGTGGACATTTTTCAAAAGTTGAGAAGATGCGCCACTGAAGAATTGCGGCCTTGGAACATTGGGATACCGACGGCATGTGACAAAAGCCTGCTGCCCAACATGCCGCTAGAGCCAATGTTGTAGCCGACGTCTCTTTAGTATACATCGACAAGGTCTAAAATTTTATGGCTCGTTTGAAAGCACTATTCTACGTCCATTGGTGCTGTCGACGCCACCGCCAAACAAGAAAAACTTGAATAGCTGCTGACTGTCACAAAGCAATGGACCAATAGTAAATTTAGCACAGGTGAGCTTCAGGACGATTGAACAGATCTCCTCCTCACTGGCGTTAATGTTAGCATTCACATTTGTTTTGTATGATATCAACATTTAGAAGGGCAAACTCTATCGTTATCACTAACCCACCGATCTAGCTATATTCATACAATATACAGAATGAAATACTGGTAAAGAGATGATATGGCACATTGACATGGTGGCAAAATAATAAGAGTAATAATTAGAATCACAATCATCATCGTCGTCGTCGTCGTCAATGTTCCGTAATCCTCAACCGCATTTATGATAACAACTCGTCCAACTATAGAATCTACCTAGGGAGCTACAAAGTGGAGCCGGATTCAAAATACGACACAAATCGTTCGAGTTGTTTCTCTATTGTGGTAATATATGGTGTTTCAGATAATAGCTGTAGTAGTGGCTAATGCAACAATATTTCATCATTACGTTGTGCGATGCAGTTAGCCACTCGAGATCGTCAACAAGTGTCATACTTCGAATAGACGTGTTAAAATTTAATGGTACAGACGGTGAATAGCAGAAACCCGCTGAGGCCTAAGGATATTCATTGACTTCGCTGCAGTCATAGAATACGATGCTGTAAATCGCAATAAGTGCGATATATACCCCGTCCTCATTCGAAGGCTCGCATATTTCAGTGACTCATAAGTTACCCAAGATGCCGTCCCCAGATTCTATCTAATAGCACCTGTGCTATGCCGCATGTGTATGTCTGTAATTTTTTGTGTTTCATGTACTGAAAAACTATACGTGGAATCAATTTTTGGTTGAAAGTAAAAAATCCAAGTGAAAGTATGAAAATACCAGTTACCTGCTCTCACAGCTAGAGCTGTAATTGGTCAAAACTACATCAATGGTAATAAAGGAGCTAATGATTTATCTCGAAACCAAAAATCATTAATTCTTAGCGATATATGAACATGCTGTTGTCGTATCTATTACATATATGGGCTCGTTGAGGACGATTTCGCTTCTGCCCATAGAGTTCACCATGGAAGCCAACTCGTGACAGTTGGAAGCCGTTCAGACAACCGCGTCATAGCATCTCGAGTTATTATTGTTATTATTATTATTATTATTATTATGTACACATCGTTAAATACAAAGTCGGAAGGTTCAGCCCACGTCGACTCTGAACATAAACGGACAGCAAGCTAAACGCCGATGAGTGGTCACCGAGCTCAATCAGTTGGCTTTGCTGTTATGTGGCGATATTGGTACACACAGTGATAACTGTTCGTCGATCCATTTGCAATAGCGTTTTGTCGATAAGGTCAGAATTACAGTATATTTTTCTAATTCGTTAGTGACGAGTTCACAGGCAACGTCGTGATGAATGCCACTCCTTCTAGACCCCGGCGTGCCTGTCGTCAAAGGTTGATTGCTTCCTTAGTGAGTGTTCAAGTGCTCTTTGGGCCGAGCCTTCAGTCACCGAGCCCTGCATCTTTGTACTGTCAGAAACGACAATCACACCACGTTCTACGTGGCAAATGTCTCATCATTGGAATCACCGCGGTAATTCCTTTGCCACTTCCTCTTGGAAGTATCAATGATTGAGATGAAGGTTTGAACAAGCTGTGTGAAACGTAGAATTGTTCGGCTTTAACTCGCTTCCGTTTGGATACACTGCTAAGGTCGTTTACTCTACAACGTATTAGAAATATCTCTAGATCAAGCACCGGTTAGTGTTAACCTTTCGATGTTAAGTGACTGCAGCATAACGAACTCACAGCTAACCAGATGAGTTAGACAAATGTATGAGCTACGTCGTTAATGCCTTAGAATATGGATCACAACTCACTTCTGCGCGTCGCAATAATTACAATCCCATAATTTTACCAACGTGCTGTGTTCATCAGCTCCTTGAAACCACAAAGTGACCCCCTCGTGGAACATGTACTCGACGCGCCGGGTCGCCAAACCGGCGAACTAAGCTCTACAATAAATTTCTGGGTATTCAGTACGTGGCCTAAATGGTCATGATGAAATTAACTGATAGTAATAACAGCCCGGGGATAAAATAATCTTATTGCCGGCTGTATATTAACATGTCACAACGCGAAGGTTGGGCTCGGGTTGAGTGTAGTGGATTTTTAGCAAAAAAGGCTATGCGCATCATTTGTGCCGATCGCAGCGAAAAAACATTTGCGGCGAGTCGTCAGCGATCATCTTTACGTTGGTATTGACCATGATCAGTCCGCTCTTGCGCTGACTGAGTAGGCCTGTCTGTCAGGAGACCTCGATAACGCAAACAAAATGATGTTTAGTTAAAGCGGTATTTCTGATAGGCTGTATGTGTTAGCTGTATGAACAGAATCCTAGTCAATTTAACATAACGAGAACGATAAGAGAGCTCCCTGATAGCCACAAATGATTGGTTGAATAGAATATTGTGGTACATATAATAACAGTATTAGGATATATATATATAGTAATTTATAGTTATGTAAGCGGCAATGGATCCGCTGAGTGCAGAGAAGGAATTAGTGAACCTTTTCAAGGTTGAAAATAATTAACCACACTAGAACAAAGATCGATTCGCGAGCTAGCTTGATTCGAGCGGTGTGTTACACAAATTCTACCTTGAATAGTTTTAGAAACTTTTGCGCCATCCCGCTTTTTTCTTTGTTGTCTTTCTTGTTATTTCCTGCGGCTGAGCTGGGTGGTCTCGGTGGTTTTGCGCGCATTTGGGCGTCCTCCAACATGGTTACCGGATCGCCAAGGTATTCCAGTCCAACGTACACTGCAAGCTTACGCGTTAACACGGTGGCCGTTTACGGTGAGTCTCTATCCAGAGATGTGCGACAGTTCATTCAGCAGACCTTATATCTTTTCACACTGTAGTCATTCCTTGAATGCACAACTCCGAAATTCCACGAATCGCCGTTTCTCGAAACACCTATATTCTCCTCAAGCGTTTACTTTCCTGTCTTTAGAGAAACCACAACCCAGGGGCACTGCACTTCACAGCGGCAGCTGTATCTTCTTCTCTATCGATTATTGTCGACGCACCAGCAGAGAATAATGCTCACTGAACAGGGCCTCGGACCTTGTGTGTTTGTTACTTGTCTTACGCAACTTGTACATCTACGAGACGGCAGACAACGATCATCGGCTGTTTCACCGAGTCGACTCGCCAGTTGGTAGATCTCGGTGCGATGGACCGCTTTACACTCAGTACGTCGTAGTGTGATGCCTGTACTTGCACTGACTGTTCGGGCTTCCCACAAGGTTTGGTGTTACATCCCTTCCCAGAGATGACGTTGTTCCTCTCGGACTGAAATTCACTCTCTACATTCCCTCTCCCATCAGGATTGACTAAGTCGGCTGTAGTCCTAGCTGCTGATAGAAACTAACTCCTACCTAATGACCGTTCGAGATAGGAACGAGATAAAAGAAAAAGGCCTGCTAAGTGGCCAAGTGCATTCTCCCTTTCGAACAGGATGGCAGCCAGTATCACAGCTTCTTGTAGCTCAGCTTAAAACACACGGCATGAAACTATAACGATTCTATCCCACACGGTCAACTCACGGCACAATACATTTATAATGTGGCAGCATTTTGGCGTTTTTTTTCACTCCTTCTCTACTCGTAACAGCAGCAATGTTTTTCCTAAAATATAATTCGAACTCGGATCCGGTGGAGTCGAATATCGCTCAAGCAGAGCATGGATAGACACTGAGACAGCTTCGGTTGATGGCAACACAGTACATAGTCAACTGTGCAGTGTTCAATAGAGTAGTCACTCAAATTTGACCGGCGAATTTATCGTATCCCGCTTCGTTTTAGTATGAGGAAAAAACATTCGTCTTCACGCACTTCTGTATCGTTGTGTTATTCTACTTTTCGAAGCCAACCGACAGTGGCTGACTGTGCGTGAACCTCTCTGATACCCTTACCCTTACGTTCATCAAAAGATTTCACTTTCCACCCCAACATTCTCGCCCAGAACTCCCACATAGCTCATCATAGCTTAGTCATGAAGGTCCACGGTCGTCGGCGGCCCCGTTGGCCACGCTTCATGATCACGCACAGAAACACCCAAAGCTGTTTGACCAGAAAATGACTTAAGAACGCCAAACCCATTGCCCTCTCTAGTAGAGCACCCAGCCCTTTCCGAATATACAGAGCCAATTACAAAATATAATTGTTGTTCACGACACATGCGTGAACCATCCCGAGAGGTGAGACCAGAATACATCAGTGTTAGTAAACATTGTGTCTGATGTTCATGCCTTCTCTATACGAGGCATTTACGCGTCCATTAATTATAATGTTCTGTAATCTGTATTGAATTGTTGGTGCCATTCATATGTTTTTTTTTCTAACTCAAAGAAAGCGAAATTAATTATTCATATAATTTGGTCAACAACTGCCAACTTGTGAACGTGTGTTAATAAACATGTTTCTTGTTCTCATAAACAAAACATGATCTCACTCTTGTTATATTCCACAAATATGTGGTAAAGGCTTGATTCACTGCTTCTGTGCTTCTTGCCATTTCAAATGACTCATACTTCGAAGCATCATACGGGAGAGGGATGACTTCCCTCACGCGGACGTTGACCTGGTCGCTATAGGCCATGTGGTTATGCAAAACCTTGAGGCCGATCAGGTGCGCGCTGAATGGTTTATGCTTGCTATAAGTAAACGATAGTGCGCCATACATGCGTCGACAAACCTTCAAATGCACGACTCGATATGCTAGCATGCGCACCACGAACTTGGAACCGCTCTTTTCATTAGTTCAAATGATCAAACTACGGTTCGTCGTACGTGTGTCAGGACTAATTTGATTGCTGTATTAGTTCTTATATTTCAATTCCCATGCCACCATATTGCCCAAAGGGAAAGTGTAGAAAGAGCTAGCGTCCATTGTAGGGTACCTGATTCCATCCATTAAAGGCGGATATAAAACGAAGCCTTCTGAAACTTTCAAGTCTCTCAAAAGGGATTCGTTTAATGGTCAGAACTAACATCCATATACTTACACATATGTTCTATCTCGATAAGTACCGCCTGATGCTTCAAATGCAACCCAAACATACATTACAGAATTGTCAATTGGTCCCTCGTTTTTTCCTTGGGCCAGACGGCCTTAGTCAGCCCGGACTTGCCCAAGCAGATATTGTTTTATTGTCTCGCATCGTTCGTGTGCTCGAACTATGGGCACGCTGGCTGGACGCAGTGGTGCGGGAATATATGATTCTGATTGGAAAGCAAAGGGGTTTTCGACTTTGGTGCCTAATATAGGATGACCACAATCTGTGTTGCCAGTGCCTATCTCGAGAAGTAGCTCAATGTGTCGTTTATATCGACAGACAAATGTGCAGATGTAAATTTTACACATCTGCACATCGACTGCTGGAACGATATTTCATATATTCAAGCATCAGCAATGCACCACGAAAGGATATTGCCTTGAATATAAGTAGGATAGGGCAGCGATGTTGTACTGGCGCCCCTTGCTGTAGATTTGGTCATATGACACACTTGTATTCATTCAATTAAAGAGCTCTCTTACGTATATATATATATATATATATATATATGGAAAAATAGTATAATTGGTAACAGAAGTCTATATTGTCATCCTCGTAAGGCATAACATCCTGAAATAGATTTCCATTATTCTAGAGTTCCATTATTCCCTCGGTTGCTTACTCGAAACGATAATCATAATTAAAATGGACTCTTGTTTGCGGCTGGCTCCCCATCGTTCTCCTATGAGACATTCCTCGATACTTATCAGGGATGTCATTAGTACGAGAAATGCCGGGAGGAAAAAACCACACCTTCTTGAGGCCTGAACACGAAGGGACATTAAACTGTGAAACATCTCTCGCACCAAGCAGACCACTTTTTGACGAGAGAGAGAGCTAACATAATGCACGCACGACTATCCTTGGGAGAGGATAACTGATGAGGGCTGTTACCATTCGAGAGGAGGTGTAGTAGACTATTTGAGAGAGGATTACATACTGTAGGGCCACCTCGCGCTCAGCAGCGCGCACGATAGCGACGGGTTAAAGAGCAACGCCGCGAAGAAGAATTATAATCGATGCCAGTAACTGAGATGACTGTTGGGAACTCGAGTTGGGTTTCACATATACGCTCAATAATTTAGTGATTTATATAATTAATAATTTATTATGAAGATCAAGCTCAATCGGACCGTTATTAATACCGATGGCAACTATAATCACTCCTGTGTGCCTGAAAATATCTAGGATTGGCAAAGAACTGGTCATTCGGTTGAAGCTCTCGATTGGCTGCTCCTTCTCTAAAGGTCCACATGGAGTGGCCTATTTCCTGTTTCTCAGCAACAGAATTAGTTAGATGAGGGGTTTTTTTTTCTAACAAAAGATGTCCGATGGCTGCTTTTCGGTTATAGCTGTGTCAAGTGGTGAAGTCTTTAGGAGGCACATTAAATAATTGTTAAATATGACTTAATAAACACAAACATTTGAGCGGCACCCACTTCCTTGATGACTATAATTTGGCAGCATCCTGCCAGATTATTTACGGTCCTGCTTCGCCTGACCTATAAAATGTTTCACTGTTTATACGTTCGGTCTCTTCCGAAGTCAAAACAGCACAGTTCTTCCACGTTCAAGTAATATTCATGAATTCTACCTGAAACAACGTTAAGACTACTCGATGACCATGAGACCTAATCAGTTGTATCCATAAGCTTGTTGACCATTGGATTATAACATGGTCGCCAACCTATAGTTGTGCACGGCGCAATTCGTCTCCGCAATCCCAAATCACCAGGCACCGAGAGATAATGTAAATGGGCTCTAGCGATATCCCTACAGCTAGTGACCCTGACCGCATCACGTTCGGAAAGTTTGAACCTGAGCGACTCCCTTCCTACAACAGATAGGTGGTCGCTACTGCGTTCAGTGAACTGTAAATCGAACTGCCGACCTCTGTCGGTTCTACTCCTCAGGCATTTTCCTAAACGTTGGTTCCGCTTGAGAAGACGAAACGCTGTAGATTAGACTTGTGTCGTATTTTGTTCGGTGCGCAGTGATGGTCGATCAAATGCGAAACCTGAATCGATAGAAGACTGAACAAATTCGAATTATTATATTGTGTGCAACACTTGTACCGTGACAGTGACGTTTCTGTTTACTTGGCTTGTCGTGATTGACTCCTAGCGTTTCGTCGAATGAAATTAAGGCTTATTAAAAACGACCGATAGTCGCAATAATAGATATTGCAGTTTAAGTCATTTATAATGTGCGACTTCCTCCGAAGTTCAATCGCCACGGGGATTATCGTAACATAGCACCACATGATAATACAAACATGTTGAGCGTCTTTTTATCTAAGACATCATAGAAAAACTAAATATTATAGCATAAATACAAACAATCACAGAAGAACCAAGTTCCTATCCTTATATTTAGATATTGGCATGTCATGATGTTAGATATTCAATTTATTCTATTCCACGCTCTGTCCTCTACCATTGCTAACTGTCATCTCTATTATATTACGAACTTCGTGCTCTCTCTATAATAATACAGTCCCAAAAACAACCTTCGTCATTATCTAATTGATCGTTTATCGCTGTAGTCGGCGTCACCATCGACGACAACCGGATCCTGGCTGACATAGACCAATCAACTGTGGCCATGTTGTAAACTGTTGCTTGGTTTGTCTTTAATCAATAGAATCGCCCTTGATCCCCACCTTCACTTCGTCGATACTTAAACATATTTTGAGTTCAACCTCATCTGTCCCCCTATGTCACAGGGTTCAGCATTTAACCTTTAGGTAATACTATAAGGTCATGTAGGAGCTACCTTTGCTTATTTTTCCCACTTATTTACCTGGCAAGAATTCACAGATAACGAAAGCCGAGACTTGGTCCATAATTACTCACGCATTGTCTATCCTCATCATTCGCCAGTGGTCGATTCAATTGGCCGAAGTGACAAATCAGCGCTAACATGCAGAATTTGTTGCCAACAGCTGTCAGGCTGTAAACGAATGTTGTCTCTGGCAGTTCGGATTTCGGAGAATTTTTATTTAGGAAAAATAGAAACCTGATGTTAGCAAAAAGGCGTCTCTAGCGGTCCGATAGCATTTCATTGGAAATGACACAGGTCATATGTCGAACAATTCATTTCTTTATGTAAGTATACAATGATTAAAACGAACATGGAACTTTAGGAACGACAGCTACCATAACTACCACATGTTACATAAATGCATATAGGATATATAGCAAATCTATTCTATTATTCTAATAATAATTAGACATTATTGTCTAAGCGCATTGTGTTATATTGTAAAAATGTGAATGCACGAAAATACGAGAACCCGCTAAGTGATTTTCCTCAATCATCGGACCATGAGGAGGGAATTTCCAGCGGTTTTCATCTAGGATATCGCATCATATTCATAGTCAAATTGCTGTTGGTGACGTCAGCGACCATTACAGACAGCTATCAAGTGATGTCTTATAAACTGACCGACCGTGGAGACTCGTTGGTTTTTCGTAACAATCCATTGCAGTAGAATTAGGTTCCACAAGAAGAAATGGGTAGATACACAAGTGTCAATCACTTCACAACCTGACAATAATACTAAAAATAATAATAATAGTAATCTACTTTAATAAGTTACAATAGTTCAGCTACAGAAACACATGCACATCCATACGCATTGGTCCACCGTCTTTCGCTCAAGCAACGATGTGCCACTAACGTGCCAGTGGCAATGATCCGAGCCTGCGTATGTACGTAATGAAAAATAAGCGACGTCATAAATTCAAACTTGCGCGAGGGTATTTTTATTGTCCGTGAGTCATTTTCCATTATCACATAATAATGAATTGTGCAACACATTGTACATTGTATGTATATGTCGTGCGGCTGATCTTACCGAGGAGCCATTCTAATAGCAATGCAGAAATGGTACGATCTGTCACTACGATACCAATAGATTCGCGTATTGCAATCATCGTTCTTTACTAATCACAAGTTCATAAATGGTCTCTCACGATCCCGTCGTGCGAGAACCGCATAGCACAACATATACCAACCAACTAGGCTACGAATGCGCGTGCTTCTCTCTGCAGGTTGACTCTTGAGTCGCTCGGAATTGGATGGAGTTCACTAATCTAGCGATTGTCATAATCTCGCACTGAAGTGATAATTGTCGATCGAGTGCGATTTCAAGCAGGACCGCATAACGATTATTCAGTGTATTCAGTGTGTTATAATTTGTAACGACAAGAACAACAGAATAAACTCAAATTCGCCAAAGCACGTGGTGCAACAATATCCACTCAGCAACAACAACAGTGGCGAATGGTCAACGGTGGGATTCTAAAGCGTTCTATAAAGTCCGCCAAACTGTAACGGGTGTCATTTGTATGATGAACTATCGTATATGAAAGTCTTATAGTTTCGTTTCTAATATCGATGTATAATGATAATAATATTATAAGAATAATACACATGCATTCATCAGTGGAATAACAGCAGTGTAATATATCGGTGCGCTTATGTTACCAACGGGTCTCTGTATGTATGACAAGCTCAGAGATCCTATTCTTGCTATCATAGTACCTTTAGCAGGTAACAATAATAATAATATAATACGCAGCATGGTGAGCGCAAGGGTCTAGGTACGTGCCTATTATTATTGTAGTTATTAGCTTCGATCAACCAATCAGTGGGATGTGTGATCGATATGGCCGTCACGCATCTATGAACGCTGCTCGGTTCACCCCCTATCAACAACGTCACGAAAGGCCAACAGCGCAGCCTACAGACCTTCGTCCGGTCGTCAAACGACGATGCTGTAATATGTAACCTAGTGTTTGCATCATGTTTGCATCTTCGATAAACGGACAGGTTGATTGCCATCAAGATGGGATTAAGGCTAACACAACTGGAATAAACCGACAGCAGCTCAAAGGATCTTTTGCCGACGCAGTGCCGGTGAATATATATATATATATATATATATATATATATATATATATATATATATATATACTTAATTAATTGTAAATATTCGTTAAAGTCTACGATATATCCGTGTCTATCCAGTGCTACAGGTCGGTACTTTTACGATCAGGCATCCTGAAGTGGCTGTTGAAAATTTCCAATATTTTTACCAAGAAAAACGTATATATACATATATATATAGTACCGAATTTGTATATAGCGCATGAATATATGCAAGCTCATATGCGCACATGATGCCGAAGATTTCACATCACTAATGGCCGGAAAGCTGCGCGGTTTGAGTTCCTCTAAACCACAAATGACTTTCAGCGGGCCGGCCATTTATGTGCATTAAATTCTTGGACTGAACCTCTCTAATATTGTCAGATACGTTGGGTGATAAAATCTAACTAAAAAAAACATATCAGATGTTTGTCAAGGCCGTACAACGCAGTCTATAACCGAAATGTTTGCAGCAAACAATATGTCCCATGCTTAGAATGATGTGACATACACACTGTTGAAGGAAGTACTATCCTTCACACGAAATATACCACACAGGGATTCCAGCGCCGAACGCTTCCGCTTGAGCGAAGAACAACCACGAAAACGTCTTATATCTGAACATCTGATGTGATCTGTGGAGGAACGAATGAATAAATACGCGTGGGACGCCTTGGGAGGGGTGAGCTCATCGGATGCAGGAAGTACTACAATAGCTAATATTGTACTAATATAAGAAGAAGATACATTATGTGTTGTGCCTGCGCCTAAATAAGGAAATCTTACCACCAACGTGGATCTTTAACCTGTAGGTAGGGTTTTTAGCAGATACGCTATTTCATTTAAAATACTCAAGTGTATCATGTATTAGAATTGTCATTGTTGAATAGCTCTACTGACATAGGTGAATAAATGGGTATATTATTATACAATATCCAATGATTGTTTAATCGTCACCTTAGAGACAGAAATCACATATTTGTGGTGAGTACACAGAAGAGGTTAGATGAAATTATATTTTTTACATTTACAACTTGGACGTGAAACCTGCTCTGGGCCTTAGAGCCGAAAAGAGCTAAAAGATAACATAAAAGTCCAAATCCTCACCCACATGATCGGCCTCGGTCGGCCAGTTGCTGGGCTGAACAGAAACTCAGCTCGTTTCAAGGTCTTCCATTTTTGAAGATATAGTGTATATACATTTCTGGTTAGTATTATCACGATTCGCATTTCAGAAATATATTCCATACGTCTAATTACAATGCGGGCTTGCGTCTATGGAAGCAATTGTAGATTACTTAGTTGTGCAATACAATACAAGAGCATCCTCATGAACATGATCTAGGCGGAACGGTTCATGAATCGGCAGTACTCTAGCAGTTTACTACCAGGGACCACATTGGTACACAATAAACAAACAACAAGAAAAGACAACAGAGCAACCACTTACTGGGTCCGAATGTGCGCAGCTGTAATATCTAGTCAAATGACATTATATGACATTATAATGATCTTATCCAGGCCATCAAGATCAACCGCTCCAAAAAGATGTAACAGCATTTAGCGTCAAGACAAGTTTGTACGCCTATTGTACAAATTTCGCAATAACACCACCTCATTCCCACGAAGACAGCGCTCCCTAAACAGATAGCTATACCAGTTCCTTCTATGGCCTGGCTTTTTTTTGCAAGGCCTTGAACGTGGTATGACAGCGGACATGAGACGATAGCCACGTCGAAGTTCAAAGTCCATCAATAAGGAGACGGTCCAGGAGGAGAAAGATGGTTTATAAGATATCTATCACCACATAGAGTTATGGCCGAAAGGAAGCAGATGAAGATATACCTAATCAATAAAGGTTTAAATTTGCCATCAACAAAGATCCACCTAGTGATAGTCTGACTATTGGCTCGTCATCCCCAGCGACCGTAGCGAGGCTGGAGTATTTTCGACTGGCTAACTTAACACTTTTAGCTGGTAAATGTTATTTCTCAAATGTAATAACAAATATCTACTCTATGTCACATCGTTGTATCAAACGTCCACATCACACGATAACCCGAATGCTGTGGGCGTCACAACTTTCAAATGGTCTCTCTCTCCCTCTTTTTATCTATCTGGTACAGCTGCATCTCTGTGCTAGCTTCTAGTTCAGGATAGTTTGGCCAAAAAAGGATAGAAACAACAACTCCTTAAGAACTCCTTAACATTAAGGAGCTACGACACGTGCGTGAAATACTGAACACAGTTAGTTTGATGTGTGCGTATAAATTGGTCATAACACCGTGAGAGGATATTACTACATGGTTATCATCATTATAGCGATTCTTAGGAATCCAATTATGAATTCTCGGGCTGAATCACGATCTCCATTGAACGTTGAAACTCCATTCAAGACAAAGGCGTTGAATAGCAGAGATCAGTAATGGATTCTTCCTGAAGCTATGCCGACAAACACAAATGATCATAGCCTTGCAAATCGATCTCAGTATCTTGAATGGGATGCAGTCGGATCCTTTTCTTATGTTTTGTTTCGTTCGCCGGCTAAATGCATAAATGTGAAGCCGTTAACTGATTTAATTCATTAATCATACATGACGACTGTATTAACATCGGATAACACGATAGAGCGCAACATAAATCACTTACATATGCGACCGATAGAATATGAACAGAACATTATTAGTATTAAGCGAATCTATCATTTTTCGTCACTGTGACACCATTTATCTATCTCGCTTGCTACCGCATGCCCCGATTATATTAGTAGGTACGAATCCCAATCTATTATGTATCGCTATATCACATTATCTTAATATCACCGGAAACACGTTGTATCGATCTTTTATTGAGATTTTTAACACGCCTATCCTTCAATGGAAGCTTTGGGATCAATTGAGAGTAAATTTTGTAATACAACAACAGTAATATAACACCTCTATTTTGGGGCTGCCACACAAGTTCGGCCAATGGAGAACATAAATCCCCACACTTGACAGACTTAACGCGAAATATATACTAATAAAAAAGATCTTCCTGAAGTAACGAGCCAGCAGCACATGTGTTCTAGAGACAGCTCCTATAAAAATGTAGAAATTCCCAGTTAACGAAGCCTCAGTCTCCAACGTCTTTAGTCGTTCTCTCTCGCCGGGAGATTAGTGTGTTATAGTAAAATAGAGGTAGATGAATCGAACACTCCAACGTTTATGTTACAACAGACACAATGTACCATGGTTTAACCCAATGATATCAAATTGATCGTTGGGCTCCATTTCTAAGGTAGTTATATCTCCGCATCAGTTTGTCAGGTCGACTTCCGTCTGACTGTGAGGCTTCTTGCGAAGCAATGCCGAAAGCAGTTGTAACCAGGACGTTAAATGTTGGCTGTGGGTCAGCGCGGAAAATTTATTATTGACTATGAGGCTTTATATCAAAACCTAAGTGTCGGCTAGTTGATAGACACTGATAATCCTAATAATAACAAGAATATAGTTATTATAGTGATTTTATAATAATACGGTTATTTTTCCTTAAATCGACAGCGTGATATCCATTCGATACAGGCACCAACCAGCAACGGATCTAAAGTGATCTAACATATACACCGACTGTACCATGTATGTGTCCCATGTTTTGCCTTAACCAGGCAATAAACAATCATGCCAAGTTCCAGTTTAGTTACCATTATCGTGAATACTAACAAAATGACAGTCCACATCTTGTTGCCAACAAGATGATGACTAGACCGAATTCTACCGGGAATAATCATTCTGCCACTCGTTGGCTGGTTTCCGGCTTTCTTCACAAACGGATATTGAAACACAAACCCCCCCTCCCTCTTGTTTCTTTCTTTATTTCGTCGTCTGTCCACCAGTCAATCCATCCGTCCGTCTGTCTGCTGACGTCAAGACTCGTGCCGAGCGGATGACCAGTAGAATAATCGACACAAACAGAAACACGAGCTTTCGACGACGACAACAACACGATACTAAACATATTTGTTTCATTTGTTCCTCGCCACCCATAGATACAGGTATACAGCCATTGTAGGAAAGGACAGCAGCAGATATACAATTTGGAAAATTCGTTATATATATATATATATATATATATATATATATAAATATAAAGTGTAGTACAACTACGTCACCTGCAGACTTTAATACCGCATCAGCTACTACCGATTATTAATCCTGATAGAACAACAAAATGGAATTGACGTCAATAGGCGAGTGGGAGTGGTGGACATATTGGCATGACATGGCTACGATTGTTGACCGCCGGTCACATCAGATATGTACTCTAATACGGTGTTGATATACAAAACAAAAGATATACTTGGCTCAATATGCCTGAGTACAAAAATAATAATAATAATAATAACGTGTCTGTCTTGTGTATACGTTACACATGTAAGTGACCCATTTATGCCAGGCTAACTAAAATTCGGAATGTATAGAGGTGATTCCGTTCCCATTTAAAGAGCGCAATCGAGAAGTAAAACTATGATGACCACTAAATGAATGACATACACACAAACAGAATAAACCTAGATAGATTACTGATCAGCTGTCGGTTTTTATTTCATTGAAAAGGGGTTCACCTGTAATCATTGATACGCTTACTTTTACAGTCCATAATAATATTTTGAGTACATATTTATACTATTTAGATATACATGAGACAAACCGATATGATATTTATTCAGTGTAGTCACCTCTGTTAAGGAAATGTCAAAGCTCCCGGACACATTTGGTTGATATGATAGATCGAGAAATAGATATGTACATAAAAAGACAGGTATCAGTCAATACGATTTGTGCTATAACTCAAACAAGTAACATAGGCTTTTCGATTGATCTCATTTTATCGACTTGAATAGAAGACCTGCCTGCGACTGGACAGAGTTGTTAGTAATAATTGCCAGGTTGTCCCTCGAGCTCGTCGGCTCCCCTCTCACGGACGAGGCCATCCGGCCGCTATTGGACCGTTGCCTCGAGAGGACGGCCGTGATGCTCGACCGGCTGCCCCTGTTATCGGCTCACCAGGGGCTGTTCCTGCTTCGGTCCTGTTTCTCGGCGGCACGCATGCAGCACTTGCTTAGGACATGCCCGGCCGGCACTGAGGCTTCAGCCCTTCACGAGTATGACGACTTGGTGTTGGAAGCCCTGACGACGATCCTGAACCTCCAGCTCCCTCCGGAAGCGGCGTCGCAGGCTTCCCTTCCAGTCCGCTTCGGTGGCCTCGGCATCCTCAGTGTACGCCGCTTGGCTGACGTTTGCTACGCCGCGTCGCTTACGGCGGTTGCCGACATGGTCGCTACAGTCCTCCCCCCCGAAGCGCTCGCCCACTTCTCCGCTTCCCAGGAAGCTGCCCTTGACCAGACGGGCGTCCGCGCTCGGGTCCCTCCGGACAAACAGAGCAAGCAGCGGGCGTGGTCCGATGCCCTGCACCAGGAGCTGCGGGACTCCCTCCTGGCCTCTGCGCCACACGTTGCTGATCAAGCTCGCCTCCGGGCTGTCGACAGGCCTGGTGCGGGGGCGTGGCTCCACGCGCTGCCCTCGTCGTCCCTTGGTACTGCTCTAGACGATCGCTCCCTCCGCTTCTGTGTGGGCCTTCGCCTCGGGGCCCCTGTAGTTGGGCCCACAGCTGCGAGCGTTGCGGGGACCCCGTCGCAACGAATGGCCATCACGGTCTCTCGTGCGAACGCAGCGCCGGTCGCCATCCGCGACACACGATGCTTAACGACACGCTCGTGAGGGCCCTCCACTCCGCCGGTATTCCTTGCACAAGGGAGCCACAGGGCCTCGACACCTCTGACGGGCGCCGCCCTGACGGCCTCACCCTTATCCCCTTTCATCGAGGCCTGCACCTGGTCTGGGACGGCACTGTGGTTGACACTCTAGCACCTTCTTATGTCAACCACTGTGCAACCATCCCCAGTTACGCAGTAGCGCGTGCGGAACGGGCAAAGCTAAGGAAGTACGCCGCACTCCAAGCAACCCACCTGTTTCCCCCCCTTGCCTTTGAGACCTTGGGCGGGCACGGCCCTCTCACTGCGAACTTCCTCGAGGGGGTCTACCACAGGTTGATCCGCGCCACCGGGGACAAGCGCGCTGGCTCTTTCCTCCTGCAGCGCCTGTCCCTCGCCGTGCAGAGAGGCAATGCCATCGCCTTCCTCGGGACATTGTCGTCCTCACCCCCCCCCCCCCCATAATCCCTAGAAATACCGACCTACCGTATGTTTGAATAAACGATTTTTTTTATTGCCAGTTCTCATACGGACGAAACCATAAACAACAATCGAGCTATGTTATCAAATAGATACCAATTAACATCATTATTGTTAGTATACGATAATTAGTATCATCTCTTTTGCCTGACAATTCAATGGTTTACATATGATCTATCTATTTCTTGAATGAATGACGAATTTGCACGTGTGAGACTCAGCTTCATGACTGAGCAACAACAACAACAGTTATAGTATGATGATGATGACAATAAATACGACATAGACTCCACTCCACTGGTAGAGTTGGACTGTAGATATTGATAAATGAATGAGTGGATCTTGGTTTCTCTCCCCCTCTCTCTCTTTGTGTATGAGATAAAATTAGTTGCGATAAGAAAAAATGAACCCGACGGAGAGCTTGAGAGCTAAACCACGCATTTATAATCAACTGAATCTATCTGACTTAAAAAATGACTTACCTGTTAATTGTTGATTATACACAGAGAGAAGAATTTCTATCCACGATGTTGTCAAAACCAAGCAGGTCCACCGCACCAAGAAATCATTTATTATCCTCTGTCAAATTCAATTGAACGTCCCCTAAACACACAGCTAAAATATAACACCACACAATGAATTCAAATCGTGGCGCCGACACAATCGCCGTCTGTTCTTTCCCGTACTGGTGCACAACGATTTGTCGTATGATAATCACACGAACACATCCTTTATAACATAATTGCCAAGTAAAAAGGGTTTCCGTTCGTTGTGTATTCGTCGCACTGACCTTGTGTGAATGTTACTAAAGTATATAGATATATATATATATATACTCCGTAAAAATTATAGCTATCCCTGTGATAGCAACGAGAGTGTATACTGTTGCACCTCGCCAAATTTCCAACGAGTCAGTTTGTCGGAAGACCTGGTCTCGACTGGCCAGCTCGCCAATAGAATCTCCTCCGTTGACAGACAGAGCGAAAAAATCAACGAGAGTCGACACGCGCACGTGCCGATACAGATCAACAGTTGAGTATGATGCCGCACTAAGTGAATCCCACTACCGTACGCGTAGGTGTTTGCTGTTTTGTCAATGTTTTACCCTTAATGCAACTGCTTGAACTACCACAGCTGCTGTTACAGCAGCGGGAATTGCCGGTGACGATAGCAACGCGGCGGTACGAGCAATGGGTGACAAACAATGATACAGAATATAGAAACAGACAGCGTTGACGAGATGAATCAATGACGATGATACCAACACGACGCTCAGGGCGGTGGAGAGTTTCTCACACAGGTTGACGCCTGTATGCGACACCTGCTGCTGCTGCTACTACTGATGATGATATGTTAATACTAGTAGGTTCTTGCGTTGAATATAGGGGTGAGGGAGCAGCAGCGGTGCTGGTGATTATGGTGGTGGTGGTGGTATTTCCAGTGGACGGAGTGTCGTCTCACCTCGTAGCCGTTGGCTGGTGGTTACTCGAGGGTTCCGCTTTCGGTGGAAGTGGAACAAACGAACGAACAGCAACAGCAACAACAGTTGAAAGCTAGAACTGGTTCGGTTACCCTTCCCATACGACCACTGCTATTGCTGCTGCTGTTGTTGTTGTTGTAGTAGTACTAGAGTAAGTAAGTCAGCCTATACTGAGCCTGTCGGTCGACCTCCCGGCGGCTTATGGAGGGCTGTCCAGCAAGAGGCAGCTACAACAGGGTAGAGGGTATCTCAGGAAGATGGTTACAAAATCATGGCGAATGGTTGGCTGCCATAATGGTCGTAGTAATGGAACTAATAACGGCGGTGATAATGCTGACAATTGACAGTAAGCGAGTAGATAGATAGCAAGTAGTTGGCTTCGCCTTTAGGCTATCGCCGTCGTCTCTAGTCCCGTTCCCTGTCGACGTCCTAAGCCGTCGAGTGGCGGCTGTGCCCTCTTCGTTCAACCGATAGTATACACCAACCACTGACCAAGATGATACCATTAGTTAGTAACTATTGATGCTGCCTTTTTTTATCAGACACCACGCAGCTGACGTTGAAGAAGAAGAAGAAGACGATAAAGTAGATCAAGACGATGGTCGAAGATGCAGGTGAAATCGAAGGACAAACAGCGGCAGCAGCAGCAGCAACTCAATGCAGAGACTCTCAGTCAATCACACACGCATCACCATCACGAGCGGGAACGCGGTAAACCGTTGTGTATATGAAAGATGACGGTGCAAGGGATCACTCTCGCTCTTAGAATATCCACAAATGGCTATGGTAGTCGATGGTGGTAAGGTGCCAATTGTATTAGCGGTACAGGAACATCGTTTCTCACATCTGAGACACAACAACAACAAACAACAACAGCACCATCACAGACGGAAGAAACGTAGTTAAACTCAAGGGACGGACGGGACAGACAATAAGTGGCAGTTGCGGTAGTCGCCAATTCAGTTGGTTTAGTTTTCTTTGTCTGTCTGTCTGTCTGCCTGTTTGTTGTAAGTCGTCTCTATGTAGCCGATGCGCAACGAACAGAGCAGTGGCAGTTGGCGTTCATCGACAGCGCCACCACAGATCGAGCCGCCGCTAGAGTCCCTCCTTTCTCACTCATTCACTCGGTCATCCACTCGGTCAGCCACTGGCGGTAGCCAAATGTTCTACTGCTGCCACCCGTCACTAAACGTCCGCGTTCAGCCGTTCCTTCGTTGCTTCTTCCTGTCGTTGTTCTTGTTGTTGTTGGTGGTGGTAGTGATGGTGGTGGTGGTGGTGGTGATATTGGCAATGGCAGGGAGAGCAGAGGGCCTAGTGGCGAGGCGAACTGTGACGTGCGAAAACGCTGTGAAAGGGGAAGAATCGTAGTGAGAGAAGGCCTCCGGAGGAGGGGAATAGTATTATAAATACTAATAATATATAGAATATTCTATGTGAACAGAAGCAATCCAACCACTGATTGGCCAATGTTTATCTTCTTCAAGGGGTACATTTAAACTAAGAGACAGATCGGTAAGCCGTGAAGATTTGAGATTACTGACATTAATAGGAGGTGCTGGCACTGACGCGAGAAAATCGGACACTTATCGGACACAGGTGATTTTGATATCTTTCCGATTTACTTGAACCTGGAAGATAATCTAACGTTCTAGAAATTAAATGACTGACATAACACCTATATTTGTTTTCAGTGTATCCACAGTCTGGCACTTCTGGAAGAGCTGGAGAAGTTCAGCTCATTATTTTGGCGAGATATCTCGGATCGTGTATACACGTTTGAGCCCATAGTATCGCATCCTAGCGACGACATCATCTGTGCGCCGATTCGTGCTTGCGTCCCGCCGACTTCATCTGAATCTATTCATAGTCGACGATGTGCGTCATCCCTACGATTTCAATGCTCCTCTCTGGTTCGGATATTCATTCATGGCAGTCATGGCCGCGCGGTTCGCTCATGATCTGTTCACATGGCGGCGCATGGGTAAGGGCGTTATCCGGGATGAGCTGGACAAGCTGGAGAGGTAACTTACCTTCTCCGAGAGAACGGCACATCCACACTTGCCACATCGGCGAGGAGGGACAGACAGACATTCTAGCAGGCAATTAGTGCCATTGATTAGTTTTATCTGCTGCTTAATGCCGTCTAGTATAAATTTTTAAATCTTATCTAATTCATTTCATATAGTAAATGGTTCGAATGCATGACCCACAAGAGCTGGAGTCGAACTAGTCACTGAAGATGAGCGGTTGCAAGGATTACAATGGAAAGACAATGTTTGTATTGCAATGTAATGCAATGGAATAGGCCTGAATTTAGTTAAATTACTACGCAACCGATAGGTAGTTTGTCTATTCGGAGCTCTTCTCAATAATCGGCTGATGGAAATCAATATTCTTTCTGCAAGACTGGTAACTGAATATTTGCACTCTCGCTTGGGCGGTCCAGGTGTCAATCTCGGTACAGCTGAGGCTGGGAAGTGTTATCAGTTGTTCTAATTTAAAGTCTTACGTTCCATTAACGGAAGCTGATAATTCAACAAGCAAATACTTGTCGAGAGAATACCACATATCAGTCGTATTTAAATAGGCATTATTAATAAATTTAGCTGAGTCTCACTGGATGCTTCCAGTGAAAGTCTGCGGGGTATGTGTGATACCCGTTTCCAGCCCGATCTCCAGGAGAGCCTCAGTGATTTTTCAAATAATTTCGTTTTTAATACCAGCTGATCACGCAGCCACGTTTGACGAGTGTGAATTCGTTACTACCAGTAGTATACTGTACTCGGATTGGTTTCCACTGCACTACAGGTAAAATGCCTTTAACGGGTAAAGGTAAAGCTTTATTGGTTTATTAAAGGAGCTGCAATTTCACAATGCTTAAGCTCTCTTATATGTCATCAAGCAGCGGGGCTCGAATCTGCGGCCTCTGGCTTCCGATAGCCAGAGACTTAGCGGTCCAAGCTACCGCGCAACACCAGTGTTATCAACCCAAATGGGGTTGATAACATTGGTGCTAAGAGACTGTCGTCCTCGCAAAGAATGATAAGAATAAATTTATTAAGAATACTTATAAAAATATATTGTTGGCCTCTCCCTTGGTATTTTCGGAGGATTGCATTTGGATTTTGTTTTATTGAACAACTCTCGTTTACCCTGTTTAATTTCGCTAAACCCAATGAACCTCATACAAATGAGTTCCTTGAATCTCCGATTAGTTAGCCAAAATGTAAATACACAATAATTACAGAACCAATTAGGGATAGAGTGTCACAGCGATGGTATTGCCTATCTGCATAGCGAGGGCAAGGCGCTGAAGAAGGATGGATCCTGCGCGTTTGTCCCGGGTGACGATGATCAGTCTGTGGTAGATTCCTTCGAGGAGATTAGCCATGAGGGAGGCCAGGGCCGTCTAATGCTTCGAAGTTAAGACGTAGGGAAGAGGTCAGTTATCTGGAGGGCGGCTTACTTCCGTAACAACTTGGCCCGCTCCGCACGGGATACCGCATGTCATAACTCTTCATCTACCTCAAAAATATATATCTCAGACAACCTAAGTCAATACAACTAAATAAATGTGTTTGAATTTAGTGATGGTGGTGGTGGTGATGCAATGGTTTCCGATCAAGTATTTTAAGGTCGTTGCCAGTTTCCCATCAACGATGAACAAATATGAACATTTATACAATCGAATGGTGGCATATGGTGGACGAAGCTAACTAAACATTGGTCAGCGATTTTTCTCTCATTTCGATACTCTCCGTTCAATGGAGTTATCGGAAAGCTGACATAATGCGTCTCCTGCACCATACCGCTGACACGAATCCAATTTTCTGTTTTTGTTAATACATTAGTCTCAATCGTGTTCTGCTATAATACGTCTAGCGATTGTCTTTCATTCCTAAAATGATAAATAATAAAGTGTTACTTTGCATTCGTACTATGAATATTTAATGATCGAGGCTTTTAACTCTGTGATTGTTATATCGTTATTGCCATGATACAATGCAAGATAGAGGTTGGTTAAGAGACAAGACGGTCATTACAGCAATTCTTAGGTTGTCGTAATAAAATAATGATGAAAGGGTGTCATAATTGTTTAGGACATCAAAACATGATTGTATTTCCGTATACCCGAGTGGGCATTTTGTTCACAACCTTTTTCACGACGGCATCTGCATTTTATTATATGTTTTAATAATTTGGCGATGAACTGTTTAGTCGAGGTTACTAACCTAAACTGTACCAGTTCATATTTTGCTATTCCAAGCGCTGATAAACGTCGAATCACCCCTAACGCCGACTCATATGAATTGTTTGGACGTTTTAAGATGGTACTCACCTTCTTCCGCGGTCGAATACATGAGCCCAGAAATTTCACACAAATCATTGGGTTCGTGGATGTTTTCTTCGCTTAGTGAGCCTTATTGGTTGATATGACTGACTAGTGTATGTCCAATATGTACAGCTTCAGTAAACATTATCCAACTTCACTTTGGTTTGATCACTTGATATTGTACCACGTCATTCGTTTTTCTCTTCATATATGACGTTATTTACAACTGGAGAATTGCCGATATTGCATGAGCATACTCCACAAATCACTTCTTAACCTCTGGATCTGGTCACGATCGCTCTCACTCTACACAGAACACTGTCGCCTGCATCTCAGAAGCTTTGGATCCTCGTATGGACTCGTGGCACTTTGGAGCACGTTTACTTTGAATAACTAACACATCGAAGTACATCGTGTCGATATTCTTCATGAGCGCATCCTCATTTAACGGTCGTATAGAAATCAGTAAAGTGCCATCATGTGAGTGACGAACGTCATAAATTTAAGACGCTACTCACTTAGTGCACATCTATCGCATAAGACAGCCGGATTTCCTGCGGACTTCACGTTCTCAAAGACTGCACGTTCTATCTGCTAAATATTTGCGTTCAATTACATGTGGATCTCAGAGTAGACCCAATTCGAATTGAATTTCTCTACATGGCCGATGCGAATGTGGATGAAGATCTCTGCTTCTACTACTGCTGCTGGTGCTGCCACGAACTGCTGCTCGTGAAAGGGGTACATAATTGTCCCTGACTGTTGCTAATGGTGGCTCGGAGTCGCTGCCCGCCACAAGGTGTCTGTGTGCGCGCGAGTGCTCATTCATCGCAACAGTGCGATACACGGCTCATATTGCATTGGATTGACGGGACTGGACTAGACGTTACTCCCTTGCCGCACTGCCTCGCTTGTCTTCAGTATGAGCAATTCACTCAGAGCAGTGAGAGTAGCATCGTAGGCAGTATGAAGCAAACTGCGTGGGGTCTGCCTGCGACTGTCCGACCCACCAATATCGTGTGTTGCGTTCAGCAAGGATATACTGGTCTGAGAAATTCGCCTAACTCCTCACGAAATCCGAGAGAATTCTGCTACAGAATTCTCTCCGTCGCCACAAAGGCTTTATCCTCGTTATTGTCAAGACACGCAAATATATAGCGCGAATATGTGGCAGCATGAAACAGCCAGTCATCGCCAGCTACTTAACTACTGGCAGGTATCTTTCCACTTAATCAGCATCAATAGCAGCATAGGCAGAATCTTACACAAAAACAAAGCCAAGGTAAATTAATGTGTTTTCTTGCGTTGAAATTGCAAGACAAATGTATCACAGATGAGTTAATGCTAAACTGTCGAATTGGGTCCTGGCAGATCCACTTCTGCAGCCGCAACTGCCATCGCCAGCTACCATAGGTCAGTTAACTATCGAGACGCCGCCTCCACCACCATCTCATCATTAGACAGGTATTTCCTTCTGCGTCTAGCCACCGTTATTCGTTTACAATGTCCCACTGAGCTTAGCGAAATCGTATTTAGTCACTTTATCTGTATACAATATGTGACGAATATTTTGTTTACTTACAGAGTATTGTTAAATGCTGGCCGTATCTGGCAGTACTTATCAGAATGACCAAATTTTCCGATTTTGGCCAAAACACCCGATCCGTTAGAAAAACGCAAAATAGTCACTTCTGAGACTGTAATAATTGATTTATATATAATGTCACAATGTCCAGCTAAATTTATAAGCCAGTTACACTCGTATTCGGTACAATTTGAAATACATTTTTTCTCATTCAATATTGTACTATCCATTATTGAGGGTAAGACGAACTTCTAAACTATGTTCTTCAAATAAACTAATCGGCTCTTATATATCTACAGTGATTGTGCTCGTCTAGAAATCGTGGTCATGCTGCCTAGATGGAGAACTTAGCATCCCGAAACACGAGGTGTCTTTCCAGAAGTCCAGGAGCTTCAGAGCGGTCTTTCCACTCAACTCTTTCAGCTACTTCTGCAGGCGGCTGTTGCTGTAGGAGCAGCGCCAATGGCAGCGGCCGGCGGGGTATACTCAGCCAGACCGACCGCCCGAGACGAACAAAAGTGAAGGTCAAAGCAAGACAATAACCTTCCTCGTCTAAAGCCGAAATAATCGAATGGATAACGTTGAACAGTCAGTCCACAAGTTTGGGTGCGTGTGATGTGCGATTATTGGCACCGCCGAACAGATATCTGTTGATTTACTGGTCAAACAGTACACACTAAACCTCATTGCGTTCAGTGGTATTCACCACTCCGCGCGCACGAGAGAAAGAGATGACGATGAGATGATGATGATTCAGCTTTGCTAACGCTATTAAGTCATATAGTTGAACAATCAACTTTATATTAATTTACATCTTCGACATGAATTATGATGTGACATTAAACTTGAACCTTGATGATGGTGTTCATGTGGTTGATACAATCGATAGGATTGTGAGGTCTAAGGACCATCTTCGATGATTCGATATCACACAAATATTAGACATCAGCTATACTTAGCAACGATTGTAATTTAACCGATGGCTGACCGTAATTTCCGTGGACTGCCTTGCTCGCCTATTGAACCTTGTCGGTTTATTGCTCGATAGATAACTCGAGAGATAACCTATAAACGTAGAGATAAATATAGTCCTTCAGTCTCAGTCTTTGGGAGTGGTAGTGTAATCAAATATGGTGTGCCCTGATGGCAAGGTAAATATTTCCCAGGTCTGGTATAGCAGAATACGAAGGACTTACTTACTATCAATCATCACTTACAATAACTTATACTGTATATTAGAACTGTGTAGGTTAGACACTGAGAGATGGATGAGAACAGCTAGCTCAAGGAATCACTGTCATCTTACGGTTGTGCCAATATTCAAACTCAACCGAACAGGATCTGACTGCAGTGGTTAACCGCATTTCATAAGACCTCTCCGGTGTCGTCGTGTTGTATTTCAACTCCTCTCTAACGTGAATTCAACGTGATTCAATCAAAGAAAAAGTAACCTATTCCATGTGAAATATCGGCCGCCATCGTCAATTAAATCGGCCTATATACCATTTGCCTATACTTAACAACACAAAAAAAAGTGGTCGCTCATTTTGATGATCAGGTGGCCAATACCCAATTTGCGGTTGCCCCTACATTGTGGTTTTCGTTCTTAATTTTCGTAATAATCTTGGAATAATATATAGCGAATGAACCTTGTTCGATATTGTTGCAATAAAAAAAATAGCTGTTTGCCCTCAAGTCAAACAAAACAAGTAGTCTTTTTGTTGCTGCATGTTTTGTGTTGCACTAATGCAGGCACTGTTACGCAATCTCCTCTCGCCAAAGACGTTTGCGTAAACGCTCCCCGTTCGGTGATCTGCCCATTCATTTCAATTGCGCAATCCTGGTAGTTACTTTCTAGACAGCGTACGGCTAATTTGTCGCGAACAACGGTGACGATGACAAATCGCTTAGTCATCGTTTCCAGCAAAATGGACGGAGTGAATAAAAACGTCAGTTCCGTTCAAGTCCCAAACGTAACGACTTCGTCCACACGCAAACCATTCAGCTAGGCTGACTTCAGCTGACATTCAGCCAAAATGATTGCGTAATAGGAACATGATTATTTAGATTAGACTATTATTAGATTATAGTGATAAAAGGATAAAAATTAATCACTTAGTCTAATTGATCGAAGAAGATCACAATGACAGATGTGTTACAATTATCGACAACTTATAATTATTCATAGTAAGCCGCCACCCATTGTTTCGACCAATTGGGAAATGTTACCGGCCAATCCGTATATGAGTTGCAGTTGAATATTGTAGTGATTGTATTAGGCAGTCTAAATAGAAGTCAAACATCGTGAACGGTTCTCCACCTGTAATTTCCGTGGTATGTTTTATTTTCTGGAAACGGAGACACTTCCCCTTCATTCTTTACGCTAGTCACTTTTTTAAATTTTACTACACGCCACTTGTGTTGTCTCACTTCTCAGGTAGTAGCAGGTGCAGCCAATGCCACAATAAGCTACGTCGCGCCAGTGAGGCGTCCAGAATCATAAACTATTTTAAGATTGTAACAGTATTGAATTATACAATATAGTACTGCGAGATCAATAAGAAGGAATAAACATAGTGAATACTATACAATACAATAAATCGCATTTCAAAAAATTAAAAGTGCGTTTTAGCTAATAGAGCGGACTAATAATCAATAGAAATGGCCACGGTTCGTATCGATTATAAATATTATCGCCTTCTTTATGAAAAGGACCGTATCATACCTTTGAATAAAGCGCTCGTATAATAGTAATATTTATAACTAATGTTCATATTCGTTTCATAATTAGCGTCTCGATATCTTATTGGCGATAAAATGAGGTGACATGGTTTTAAAGAAGTAACAGGTACATGGGACATCCATGTTTACCTCCTGGACTGCCAGAGATCACCTTAGTTTTCCCAGACTCATTGTCTTATAATTTGATCTCTGTTCTAGTGGTTTGTCCTGTCGTTGTAACAATGGCCTATAGATGACTCAGACTTATCCCGTATGACTCATAACAACGATAGACACAAGATGAGATAGATACCAATCATTTTATTATTCGTACAGATACCAAAAGATGCCAAACAAGGCCCCATCTCAGAGCATCTAAATAGAGATTACATATTGTTGTTGTAGAGCATGTTCTAGTCCCTGCGCGAACTTTATAAAACGGAGATTTTCAAATTAACAAGGACTTATTCAAAGGCTAAGATAAAGTCGTAACAGGAAGGTATTCGCGTCAAAGTTAGAACCAAGATTAGTACCAATTTAACTAACATATTTTGCTGATGTCCGTCTCCTTTGCTGTAATAAGCTCCAATTGGTGAAAATCTAGTTGTACCCAAAACACCTGTTTTGTTTGTCAATGGTTTGCTCTACTACAATTGATTCAGTGACTACACTGATTCAGTGAAGTCAGTTATAGGCGAACGAACAATTCAAACTTGTCATGAAATATCACTCTGGTTAGACATCACATTGAACCTTTTGGAGGAAAATTGTTTCAGACAATTTTAGAAGACGATGGATTCGATGAACGAAAAAAAATGTCCAATTTGTAAGACCATTGATTTGGAATTAACAATATAAAACTGCGCAGACTACGCCCCTTACGACTGCAGGTGTACTTGTGACTAAGAAACTCATGGATACAGCAATGGCGACTAGATTGCCTTTAGAACGGCCAATTGCTTAGCTGCGAAAAAAAGAGAGTCAAAGGATTGATGGCCCCTGCTGTAACGAGTCTTCTTGTCTGATACCTAGTAAAAATGTTTCATACCACGGTCACAGAATTATGCGCACAGTGAATATAACAACGGGTTAGGAGTGAGTTCCACCTGGGTTATTACAAAATCTTTCTTCATGTTCACTTGAGAATCGATAAGAAATAAACGAAGCATGCATCTTCATTGTATAGCAGATATACCAATTTGCTAAGGATAAGGAAGATAAGAAACAGTCGCAGAAGATTATCTGATCAACTTGACGTGTTTTCTAACTATAGAAAAATTTGCTGTGGACCATGGTGTGTACATTTTGTTATTGACAGTGATCTGGTCGGAAACCAGATGGAGTGAAGCAGGCTGACGAGTTCGGCAGAACGGGGACACGAAGTCTGAGAAGGTGATTACCCGAGAAACAGGGAATTATATGGTCGAATTCGAGAACGCAGAGAAACAAACACTCACAGAAAGTTCATCTGTGTGCTCTGGCATTTTTAGAAGTGAGAATTCAGTTCGGGTTCACGTAAATTAATACGATAGTTTATGTGCTGATTAGAGATACTGAAGCACTTAATCGGGTCTTATTTGTGAATACTACAATTTATTGTCTACTGCAGTCTTAATTTCTCAATTTCTGCGAACGGGATAGTTACATAAACGTTCTAGTCAATTTTGATGAAAATATCCGGACAGGGTTATATTTAAGACGACGACGATGGGACAGGAAGGCATCTTCAATTAATTTTTCGCAGGACAACGCACCCTGGGCATGGGACGAGTAAGGCTGCAGCACCAGTCATGCACCGATGATTGTGAGTGGGACCAAATGTCTCAAGAGAATTCCGGGTAGTTCCTTGGTACAAATTGTAGAGGTAGCATGATGACGCAACAATAATAACCAGTATGGAATGAGTGAAGGATCACAAGGTTCAGCGGCCAATGGCCACCACGGCCTATCGTGCGATTGCAGCGACGCTCGCCAGCCACGTCACACGATTCTTAATGACACGCTCGTGAGGGCCCTCTGCACTGCCGGTATCCCTCGGACAAGAGAAACACAGGGCCTCGACTCTGCTGACGGGACGGCAGGGTGGTTGACACTCTAGCACCCTCTTATATCAACCACTATGAAACCACCCCGGCAATCCCGGGCGGACCAGGCCAAGCTACACAAGTACGCCGCCCTCCAGGTCTACTCTAAGCTGATACGCGTCACATGGGGGCAAGCGCGCAGGGTCCTTCCTTCTTCAGCGCCTTTCCCTCCCTGTGTAGATAGGTAGAGAGGAAATGACATCGCCTCCCTCGGGGGTGACCATGGCAGGGCCTTGGCCTGACGCCCTATCCCCAACTGCGTCACTAATTATTGTAAAGATTACAATACACAATAATATGAAATAATATTCTAAGGTATAAATAATTACAAGTGTGTTATATACAAATATATTTATATATATATATATACATGGCTTTGTACGTTCCGGTCAGCTTTTTCTTGTTCTTTTGACTTAAAGATTAAGTAACGTTCCTCGTGGCTTTTTCTTTTCAGCATTTTCCTGAAACACCAAAAATATCTCAGACTAGTTTGACGTTCCCATGCAACTTGTTAAGATAACATCAATACATATTGGTAACTACTTCGGTATCTTTAATATATTTATTCTGCGAGAGATTCACAGGAATTCGCTTCCTATAGAACAGAAACTCTTATTTTTTTCATAAGCGGGGGGTGAGGGTGGTAAGGTTGCCTAAAAACCAGATCACCGAATCCACAGTTTGGACATACGCCAAGAGAGATATGAGAGTAATTGATTGGTCATCTCAAAGTTGTTTTAAACCAGTGAGAAAGCCGGAGGCGCACGTTCGAGTCCCGCCACGTGGCTTATAGAGAACTTAGGCATTGTAAAACTGAAGTTCCATTAATGAACCAATAATACATTCACCTTTTCTCCTGATTTTTTTTTTTAGGGCAACAACATTGTCGACTGAAGATGGTAGCAATCGGCGGTAGATCTATAGCATTCCATTCAAGTGAACACCTCCATTGAGGCGTCTCAAGAAATCTTTTGAACACCCTCAATCATATTCAACCACTATTTTCTAATAGGCGTTGGTCATAACAAGCAATTTTTTTTCTGTTTTCGCATTCGAATTCCAATTATACAATTGGTCTAAAGGGAAGCGAGGACGGCACTCCATCGATACGAACTAAACCGGTATAGACAAAGTTGCCCTATTTATACTTAATATGTAGCGACACTGAAGCTGCCGTGATTGGCAGACATATGATGTGTTAATGAGTTTGGTTAAGGCGGCAATGTCAGATCCTCAACCCGTTTTCGTAAAATCAAATGCGGACATGCTGCACGTTAAAATTGGAACCCACAAAAAATGGCCGATGTAATTTACCCTCCCACAACCAACAAAGAAAAAAAAATAAATATTATAAAATAACAGCAAAATCAAAATGTGTAGGTAGGATACATTCTCGAACATCCTCGAGACAATATATGCTACCATCTTCAGTCGACAATATAATGGTTGAATATCACATAGTATACCACCAGATGCGCTATTGCAGATATATAAATAACAAATTTTTGTGACAGTCAACGATACGTACTGAGGGGTTTTCTTCATCGGTTTTTCGTTTTGGCACCAATCCAGGAACAGCCTTGCGTTGCAGTTGCTTCTCGATAATACGAGCATTTGAGGCGTATGAATCAGCCACCTCGCGCTGTAAACGAAGATAATAGAAACACATTGTAATTTCAGTCGGATGGATGACCTGTAGCCATACTCGATAGCAGCACCTTAAACTCTCGAGGTTGTGTTAGCACAAAAGCAGTGATCTCTTCACAGCTACAGTGAACTTCTCAGTATCCCCTATTTAGCGTTTCAAATTCAGAAAAAAAATTAAATGAATGTATCAGAACTATAACATGAACTATAACATGAGTTGTATTTTAAAAAATATAAATAAAACAATTATTTTGTAAGTTGAACGTAGCTGTTTCGACATTGAAGATAGTAATAGAATAATCATATTTTTTGCTAACGGTGATTACCTCTTCGATCTCATCTTCCTCGTCTTCAATGGTTGAGACAGTGACCGAGCTGAACTTTCCCATATGTTTAGTGTGCTTCGTCACAAGTACTTTGTCTTCACCTTGGCCTTCAGCCTCATCCTTTGAGCCCAACGCCGCTTGATTTGAGGCAACTGTAGTTGCCGAGACAGCTGCTACCGCATTTGCCGTTCTAGTCAAAACACCCTGAAAAAAAAGGATAATTGAAGTAGGAGAATGTAACATTTTTTTCAAAACATTTTAACGACTGTTTTATTTAATATAATCACTAATCGCGCATATTAACAAAGATAACTATTTTATTAACTTCGATAGGGCTGTAATCTGTTAAGTTAACCATCATATCCTCATATATATATATATATACTATTTCGATTCATACAATTGTAAATGGTAAGTGTTACCTTGAATATGAATACATTTGAAGAGTCCTTATGCGAGTAGAGAAGTGGTAGGGAACATTTTGCGCATCGGCGGCGGTGCTGCACCTCAATCCCATCGGCCCTGTTGAATAAGGTCGATATAATTACGATAAATATATTAAGGTCGTCAAGTATGAATCGCTATATAGCGAGGTATTTATGGTGCCGCGCCCTTGAGCAACGGTGCAGAAGTGCACTAAGCCGAACTGGTGAAGACGGGCCTCCTACCCATTAGGAAATGATCACGCCAATCAACGCAACTCTATTTGTTTGGGTTCATACTTCTTAGTATCAACCTGTTAATTAAACAACGTGATAAGTATGTAGTAGGAGCTACACAAATGTGTCAGTAACAGGTTGTGCCGGTAGTAATGTCTAAAACTAAGCAAAAAACGCTAAATAACATCGAAATGTCCGTCTATCTGTCGAAGAACCCAACAGAACATTAGATGAAGCGAAACTAAAATAAAGTGTAGGTAAAATTGGAATCATTTGTTTAATTTACCATTTAAGATGCACTGTTTCATCGGGAACGCAGTTGAGCTTGTGTGCATGTTTTGAGGCGTCGATGATACGTGCTCCATCGCGCGAACGCAGAGGTAGCTTTTCCAGTGCGCAGTCTACAAGACGATTTCACAGTACGTACTCGCTTTAGAATCTTTGCGTTAGCGAGTTTAGTGTTTTGCGATTGGTTAAGTAATTAACGAATTTTTTTTTCCAAATATCGAACCCGTTATACTCCTTACGATAAATTTATATGTGTACAAAATAGGTATTTGTAGACACTAGTGCCAGAAGCACTTGTAGAAGGGGTTGTTCCTCCCCTTCCCGTTTATAAGGGTTGTTCAAGTTTTGAAATAACTAGTAGTTGCTTAGCACAAGGTTTTATGAGTACGCACGGTAACAGAGAGATTGCAACTCGAATTCTTCGAATTTTACCAGCGTAATTCTTGCGGTATGTCCAAATTTCTGCACAGCAAGGATGTATATGAAAATAAAGGAGTTTCTAATATATGCATCATATCCCAGCGATATCAGTAACGTTACAGTTTGTGACTCGGTTATCGCCTGTTTCTGTCTAGGCATCTATCAGTACTCGAGTCATAAATTGATTATATTTGAGCCCCATACAAATAGACGATTTAAATGATTTGTTCGCACCAAAAGATATCGAGGCGTCAGTTAGAAGGTGCTCACTAACCAAGAATCAATGCGATAGCTCCACAGTGACAGTAGAAGACATTTAGTGGTTTCTCCACGACCTCTTCCTGATCGCGCGAATCCGTCACCACAATCGAGCGGGAGACCACCTTCGGCATGGTCGCTGATGATTGTTTTCCTTATTGATCACTTAACTATCGATCAGGGCCATCACTAATAGTGATACTGATTAACATGAAAAGAGAAATCCACACAACTATGTAGTTACAAACGAAATTGGTTAGAAGCATCGTTGCAGGCGGTGGGATACTTGCGTTCGAATCTCTCCTAATAAATGCAATTTATTACTTCATGTTGCGTTATCAAAATTTCAAGTACATCACAATAGGTTTGTTATAAACCCTCCTCCCTACCCTTCCACAACCGACATTTACTGTAATCACGTAAATCAATTTGTCGCACTTTTTCTAGACAGTTATTTATCGTTTGTATTGTACTCGAAACTTCGGTAATTGAATCACTAACCTTATAGGATATTTTGAGTCCGAGAATCCTTTAGGTGTTAATAATCATTCTGCAAGCTGATGCATTATATGCAGAGTATGGATTAAGGGCACAGTTATTTTATTCGATGTCGAAATATTGATTATGATTGTCCGTCTTAAAATATACAAGGATACATGATATATTGAACATAGTTTTTTCTACTTGGCAGTCTTCCCAGCAAGATCGAACACGACATGTTCGGGACGGTCGTTTTGGAGATTGACACAAAGCTGTATTTGTTTATTGACATCAGCATGACCGAAGCGAAACCATAGAGTGATGGACGGCACATACCCGGGGTATATGCTTAATGATTAAACTCTACGTCGCGAATATAAACACTTTTAACAGACTTTTATATTGGTTCTTGCATTAAACGTCAACTATGGACCCCCTTGAAAATCACTTGGAGCAATATTTTAGTGCTTAATTTGAATGAAGGGTTTGTAAATATCTGTTTTCCATAACTTCTATACTACAGAGCGTTGGAGTCTAGCGTAGGGGCAGCCCGTCTGCTGTGGTAGAATCCGACGCGGCTGAGGGCACTCTGAACGCAAGTTGACCTTGTTGTGCCGTGCTAAAGTAAGTGACTTTTCAATCGTTTTTACCGTGTAGATTTAAAGGTAAGATCTATATAGTTGATCGTAGCTGCTTGATGGTGTTGGTAGTTTACAATATTGCTCCCTTAAAGTGAGTTCCTCATAAACATTTTGCTAAAATAACATCTCCAGTTTATGGGGTTCGTATTGAAAAAAATAGATCACATTTTTGGATGCATTTTCTCCTTTCTGAATTCGCTGTAGGTTTTATATAGAATCAAAAGCAATTTGGGCAATTGTTAGTACGTTGAGAGTTCAATCTAGTTTACGTTGCATTCGGTGGTGGGTTATGATCAATGGGAATATCACGTCGCGGTGAAACCTGGGGAGTATGCCATTATTATCTAGTTCAGAGCACAACGAACCTCTGTAGTCCGGATATCTGGTGACACAAAGACGGATTCCTAAATATTCTACCGAATAGCGATATGCCGAATATACGAGCAATGGTATTACAGTAGTTATCTATCACTAATTTCAATTTGTACATCTTTTTAAAATACGTTGTACATGTTTCTAGAATGCATTCTCATATAAAATTATTTCTGCTTGGAGTTGTATATTTGGTTTTTTCTTCAGTTTTATGAATCATTTTTTACGCACTCCATTAATTTTGTTAGCTTCATTTAGTTAAAAACCATTCTTATTGCTATTTGGTTTTGTTCTGCATTCTTCCAATGTTCTATTGCCATATATATATATATATATATATATACAATATATGTACATATACAAAGAACTCCCCCGAACTCGCATAGTTGTAGATGTACCACATTATTTGCGTTATTCAACAGGAGTTGAATAAAAAATTATTTTTTATTTAATAAACTTGGTAAATAAAAATTGGGAAAGTTAACCGACCAATGGAATTAGTGCATATAATCCCGATAACTGATGTTGTTAATTAGCAGCGGCTAATTCATTTGTGATATGGTACACCCCGTTTTTTTTCTTAATTTCTTATTCTTGTTGGCACATTATAGAAACTAAGAGGTTGACAATGACACTGCGTAGGTTCTATTCAGTAGACGACACCGAGACTGGTAACAGTCTAGTAAATGATGACTTCGTCGTTAGCAACGTGAAAAGAAGATGATAATTATGTCCCCAATCTTCTTCTTCTGTGGCTCGTGTTAATGATATAAAATTTCTCTGAAAGCGTCGTACCATCTTTTGTTTTATTCATAATTCATCTTACATTCCTTCGAAATGTTCATGTTGAAAATTTCAGCACCGCCGAAACAATGGCTTCACGTCGTATTACGAAAAGTGCTATTGACTGGAGCAAACTCTTGGAGTATACTCCCAAGAGTGAAATTGCCAGCTTCCAGGCGTTCAAGGTATAGTCTATCGAATATATATATATACGTCCTCGTGTTGATAGACGCACACGTGAACAGTGGATTTGTATGTGTAAATTTCTATTAGATAAATGAATGCGTCATATTAATCCTACCGGACATTTTTAGTGTATGAAAAATAAAATCTTGTCTGGATTGCTTGATCAAGATTGGTTGTAAACTTGTTAGTTTATAATTTCTTCTAAATAGCAGATATTGGCGTAAGTTATATTGCTGAACGCTTTCTTGCGATGCCTCGTCACCCTCCGAAGGAATCGTTGGCAGAAATAATTTTGAGAACGGAACACAATCGGAATATTTGCACGATTAAGCGGATACTTAGAGACCTGTTGACTGGGTAAGATGTTACACACATTAATTACCGCATATACACGATTGGAGTAACTAATGGCCTTTACCTTGCTTTTTTTGACTATTTGTTACAATGTTTATTAATAATGCTCATGAAGGCGAAAAGCGACAACCACCTTCGCAACATGTACGCGCTGCCGGAAAATCCGCCTCAGATTGATTTCTCGGTCTACCGCAAGCGTCTGGCTAATACCGCGCTAGTCGATGAGTTCGAGCAGAAATACAAGGCACTAAAGGTGAGTGTTATGCAAATGTTGCACCATTGCCGCCCTCGCCTGATCAAAACAATCATGGTAATACATGTTGTTGTAGTCCGTATGCGATATAAATAATAACCACTCTGTTTTTTTTTAAATTAATTAATTATCCTCGCTTTCTTTCTATCGCTTAGTTTATAGTTTCTACTAACTCTTTGGTATTATACCTTGGTTCAATCACTATTTTTCGCCTGCTTCTTGTGCAGCACATAGATATATTTTATCATCAGTCGTGTCGAATCTTCTATCATAGTTCTCCTTCGATGTTCTCGGCCTGTTAGACCTGTTATCATAAGAACATATGACGTGATATGTTCGTTTATTAATGCGTGTTATGCGCGTTGCCTTGCAGATCCCTTACCCGGCCGATGCTGAGAGCATACAAAAAATCGAGGCGGAGTCCAAGCGTGCGGACGAAAAAGTAAAGCAAGATGTCGCTCAGTCAAAGGAGCAAGTTAAAGCCCACCAGGATCGTCTCGGTAAGAGCAAGCTACTGGGTCTTATCATATGCATATAATAGAAATACACTGTAGGCTTCATAGTTAAGCCAACTGATACCCGAAATGACTGGCTTGGCCGTTACGCAATTTCGATCGTACGCTATTTCGTTCATGTTCAGGATGAGACAGGAGACAGCTTTATGTGAAATTGATAAGAAGCTACACAAGTTATTCACATTCAGTTAACAGGAAGCTCAATTTGAAAATAGATACGAACCTTGAGACGCTATGGATTTTTCCTTTGTATGATTGCAGCGATTATGAAGAAGATGGTTCCTATCGAACACATGACCATAGAGGATTACTGGCTAGCATACCCTGAGAAGGCATTTAATCCTCAAAAACCTACATACTGGCCGCACACCCAGGAAATTCAAGACGAAATCGCGGAGGGTGAGAGGGAAAGACGGGAAGGAAAATACGACCATTAATTGCCATCTTAAGATGATCGATAAAATGTACAGGTTGCGATATCGATTATGCGGTCGAGACGCGTTCACGGTTGTAGCCTTGGCCAGCCTGTCAAGATTTTTGACCATAAGGCTGCTGTAGCCTATAACAACGGCAGGCCCAAATATAACCAATCTAAAGAGTATGGTGAGCACGAATATTTACGATTTTATTGTTCTAGTAATAATAATAATGAGTCAATGATTACAACAACATTATAAGTAAATAGCATACACTTCATTCGATCCAAGTGAGGAAAATAAACATGTGAAGTCGTAGAAATTATAAAAGTGTTTTTGTTCAAGTCAACTGTCGAACGACAGCTTTCTTTGATGGGAAATATTGCAAAATATGACTCAGTCACTTCAGATTCTCCATGCAGATGTAGTAAAATTATAATTTCTGCATGAGAATAAATTATTGATTGGTTCCGTGGTCACCTCAAAAGTTCATTTCGATCGCATCCTCAATTCGTTTCCTGAATACCGATACAGTTGGTCTCTAGACTTAGACAATTCTATATACAATGAAAAGTCAGCCTACTTCTGTGAGTCATTAGAAGAATAATGGCACCCCGGAAAACGTTGTATTTCCGCGCTAGGTGTCTCAGGGTGTACGAATCTGGTAAGCTTATATTTTAGATCATTTTGGCCACGCCTAAGTTCTCATTGTTCTGGCAGGTCCTCGTTGTTGTGGAAAGGAAAGAAGTACAATGTTAGTGTTATGACGACGCCGAGGTCATGAAATGACTCCGCAACTGGATTGTCGCTCCGTTCAGTAAATACGATAATTACACTCTTGGGAACTGAGCTATGCATATGCTTCGGCAGTACCAGGCAAGACCTTAGGGAACTCTAGAAGGGCAGCCGGGCTACTTAATGCGTTGTTACTTTCAATCGAAGTGACAATTATGTTGTTTTTTGATCAAGAGAATGCACAGGATATTCGGGTAAACACCGAGAAATATCTAAGAGGAGAAGGGCTGGACGCAAATGAGTTTGTGTTGTGATGGAGAGGGCAACCATGAGGACTTTCCATCAAATTCTAATGTTCATTGTCAATCTATATTGTAGTAATAAAGAATCTCGAGAAGTAAAAAGTACGGAAAGCCATGTCCTAATGCTGTGTACGAAGGTCGAGAAGTGATCCGTGTTAGTTCTAGTGGATGGCGTGAACATTCTAGATGATCTTGTTTTGCCACCATTTTAATCTGTTATAATTATTAATGGTAGTCCCCATAATACTTGGTTAAAGGGACGCCATGTCCTATCGCTTTACTTCGATCGATCGGAAAAGACGATGTATAGTGCCATAATCGGATAACATCTAACTGCCTGACCATTAAGCTGCTCCTTTCATAGCGCGGCGTATGGTGACGTATGAATTTCCCCTGCGTAGAGCGGCAGAAAGGGATGTGACTTAGCGCATAAACGTCCTGTGTCTGTTACAGCGATTAGCTGCAAGTTCATAGGGAGGGAACTGTTTGCAAGGTGACCCTTGCCAGTGTTGAGGAACAAAAGCTCATCTCGTCGCAACCACCATCCTCGAAAGGGCGAGTGACTGTCGAATGTCTATTAAAATTCCGGCATAACACCGCGTGTTGTTTTACGAAAGGTTTTACGCCAACCGGATGAACTCAGGAGTCCCTTCCTAGAGCAAAATACCGCTGTCAACGCAGTAGAAATTACGACATGCCTACAGACAGAGATAGACTGAGAACAGCTGATACGAAGACATTTAGGAGAATCCTGATCAATGAGAATTTCAGGTGTTCAATGATTTTGTTGACTCCATAGGCACGAATAGCAGGAGTTTTTTATTATTAAATCAACACCTTCCTACTATACAACATTTGTATATAATAAATAAGTTATCTGTTTGTGACCTGTATCGTATAGGTATTCAATCAGAAATACTACAAAGTTCATTGTATCTTAGTTTGCGGTAAGAATCGTAATTAGCTTCTAACTCACACTCGTTATTTTTAGCAGACTGCATTAGCTACTGAATTTTCTTCCAGAGTTTAAGGCGGATCGTCACTCACGACCTTACCCATCTGCCCCAGAATGGCTGACCAGTGGCCAAAAAGCCGAAAGTGGTTCGTATTTTCTGCACATTTAAAAACGTGTTAGGGGTCATTGAATGCGATCAACAACGAAGAAAGACAAAATAGCCTCCACCCAAATTTGTTAATTGACCGTTTCAGTTTCTAACAATAATAATACAATACAAGGTTTGGTTTATTAACGGAACTGCAGTCTTATCACAACGCTTAAGTTCTCGTAAAAATAATAGCGAAAAAGTGTCGTCTCATGGATTATTTCAAATGCTACCGATTTCTGGAAACGGCATTATTTACATCAATGTTTTGATTATCATAAAAGTAACAGTATACAAGGGGCAACGCCCACACAAATTATATTCAGTCTATGCATTAATCGCAATTATAAATAAACAGACTTTCTCTGTTTCGTTTAATTATAGTATACCCAAAGGACAACCGCTTTGTGTAGTATCTGTATCAGACTGTCATTTCTATTTGTTTAAGCTCTATCTCTCCCCGGGTGCCTGTCCGAAGATTGGCTTGAGTTGGATTGGATTGAGTTCTTCAAACTTATTATTATTATGATTCACTTCCGTCTCCCGAGAACATTTGTTCTTCGGCAAGTGTAATTTTTTATTTCTATGTTGGAAGATACGATGTGAAATAACCAGCTTAGACAGGATAGATAATAAGCAGTATTTCTATTCTGCTTGAATGAGATTCTCTCGACTCTCTCTGAGCCGTTATCTACCTTAGCAGTTATATGTTGGGAGCGGGCAAAACATTAGCTGCTGCAGAGTTTTATATATTAGTAGCAAAAAAGGCATGATTCTTTATTATGTATGAATATATCATGTAGAGTGTTACAACAAGCTTTCCCCTCATGTTCTGTGGATTTATATTAGAGCTGGGCCAGGCTTCACCATCTTTGGCACCGTATGTAACGATTTGCAAATATATTCCTAGGATAGACTTAAACTAAGCATACGATAAACTAAAAAATTAGCTATGGACAAAAAACATTCTTTTCTGAAAGCTCCAGCATCACCCTTTCATATGGTCGCAGTTTGCTGTCAGCTTTTTCAGATACACCGTATATACCTATTAGAGGCTTGCTTCCTAACATCGACATTCATACGTTCCTATTGTGATCTCATCTCGATACAGACACTGGGTATATATGACAGTGTTGACAACAATAATCACTTCAGAGTATAGCAGAGCTTCCTCAGCGCCGTCTGGTCAACGCCTAAATGATGCTCCTGTGCACAAGATATGGAAAAAGCACGATTTCCAACAAAAACATAAATCGATTTATAGTTTAGGCAAGGGTTGGTTGATTGCTTCATTTGTGTCCTATTATATATACAAACTTGGGTCCCTTTCCAACTATCTGTCTTCCTCCCCGCACCTACATTCACATCTGCGAGTATCTACAACGATGACGAAATGAATTGGTAATTCAAAAAATAAGACAATTTTCCGGACAGGCTCTCAGCCTTACACATTTAACTCAGTCCACGGTACAACTGCTTTCGGTATTGCTCCGTAAGACGCACCCCTTTTATGAAAATGTGCAACGGTGGGGATCGAGCCCGTTAGTGCGCCCACGGACCTTCCCCGATAGCAAGGTGCACACCTGTGCACTATGCCACCGGGCTCGACTGCATTTGTAAGTCAAAAATTAAGTAATGAATCGCATATTCTCCTCGTAGGATGAGCATCTATTAATTATTCTCAGTGTATCTGCAACCTTTATATATATATATATATATATGTCCGCCTCACCTTCCCCAGAGGCCAATTTCGCTTTCCTTTCTACAACCGTGTGAGGGTGGTCACTGGTCTCAGGGTGCGCAGGCTTCGGGCCCTGATTACTCAGAAGGGGACAAACCCGGAGGCACCAACAGATCGAGAGGCACCACAGAGATTGAACAAATAAGCGAAACCGAAGGTTCGGTTCGCTAACCCCGACTACACTTCGTTATGAGGCACGACTGCCGCAATGAGCAGCCGCTATCTTGCCGCCTAGCCTGGCATCGTATACAAACGCAGTGCTGCTTCACCGCAATGGGTAGCGGAGATCTTGTTTAGGTTGATCCTGAGATAGGTTCAGAGGGCGATAAATTAATACGCAGCAGCATCAGTAGGCGGCTTAATGAGGGAAGCTAGCGAAGGGCGGAAGGTCGTGTCGTCTGCTTGCAGACGTCGCATCGATCTCGACCAATAGGTTAAGGCCCAGCCTACCATGCTTGTCCAACATGCGCTACTACCGGGTTGCGCGGGGAGCCCACTGTTATTGTGGTGCCCTTCCCTTCGCTGTGGGCCCTGCGTCTGCTGCTCAAACCTGCGCGGAGGACCTCGCCTCTCTCTTCCCCATGAGGCCCTCTGGTGTTCCGGCCCTCTTCTTCTGCACAATAGCAACAACACACCGCAAGCACACCCAGGGAAATTGGTGGCAAACATTTGTAACCTCTCTCTGTGTCTACTGACTACACTCATCCGCCTGGCATTCATTCACTTACCACTGTACAATATACAGACGGCACCTCGAATGAGCTGACGACGACATGAATTTATTACTCTCTCTCTCTGTCTCTCTGTTTCTTTCATCCACTCTCACTAGCTGGCACTCACCCATCGAATTCTATTACAGGCGTATGTATAATATGTCTGTGATTTAAGTCATAGCTCATATCGAGTTCTCCGCCCGACTGAGGACGGTTCATTTTGAGTAGTAGTGTCAGCCAACCTTATTGGCGCTAGCCAGAATCTCACCAACAAATCAATTCTTCATGGTGCTGCCATAACCTCAGGTGTGAAGAATGTCCGAGATGATTGTGTGCTGGGTGAGAGGGTGCAGATCCAGCTGATCTTATCTGAGACCACCCGCTATTCTATTTTTTTTTGGTCTTCTTCGTGTACGTGTAACATACAGTGCCTACAGTTTACTATTGGTGGATTATCTCTCAAGATTCGCGAATTCAATGTATGCTGTCGACGGTTTGTGAAGGTTGGACCGGAAAAAAGACGACGTAATTCTGCTGAACATCATTTGGTACCGCCACAGAGGGTGAGCATGGTACGTTAAGATTGAATGTTAATTGTTTTGACTTCGTCCATTCGAACCCAACCGATATTCACGTCGGTTCATGAACACTGGTTATTCATTAATTCCTTTATCGTTTGAGCTAATGGTTCATGGAGACTACAACTAGCTTCTGTGAAATTAAAGCATGTTTCTATATTACAGTATTTTAATAAACCTGTCAACTATTTATGTTATACATATGTGTATATATTGGTGGCATAGGACAACATTGATTGGTTCAGCGGGGGGCTATTCAATTTGTAGGTAATTCGATTTTTTTCTACAATTTCAGACAACAATCATGTTTTCTTATTTTATTTCAGTCATGTGAGATTCGATTGTTTTTATTCTTGTTGTTGTTGTTGCTGTGTAGCATTCACTATATGTAAGTGAGATAAAATATACCAAAGGCGTTGCATCTCGACATAGTAACGACATTGCAAAGGCGTCTGACGAAAAACAACTATAAGCAATAAACGAAAATCGAGCCCGGTGGCGTAGTGCATTTGGTGTGCGCCTCGGTGCAATCGGAGGAGATGGACGTAGGTGCGCGGGTTCGATCCCCACCGTTGCCCACATTTGCATTTAAAGGGGTTGTCCGTCTTACGAAGCAATGTTAAAAGCAGTTATACCGTGGACGTTAAATGTTGGCTGAGAGTCAGCCCGAAAACCTTTAAGCAATGTGCGAAACACATTGCTTGTGTATGTAACGCAGTCTTCAGACAACAGTTTATTGAACAACTGTGTCACGAAACAACTCGGGAAGGGGCAGATATGTAGATCGTACCATTGGCAGGCATAATAATAATAATAAATAGAGTCAATATTCTTGGCCAAGACTATCGGACACATTGTGCATACAATATCCGTTTATTTTACCCTTCTCTACAGCTTGAAGTGAAGTGGAAGCGAAATACTCTAATACCATTACGGATTGAAGTGGCACATAGCATAATACCATATCATTTAGTTGCAAGTACAGTATGAATATGATATATATCATTCGGATCTCTGGAGGCAACGCGGGTCGCGAAGTCCCTTTTCTATGAGCGGCTGCAATAAGTTCATTATTCTCCATAGTTAACATTGCAGAACGGTATTATTCGACTGTGATGCATTATTATTATTATTATTATTATTATTATTATCCCCGTAGAACGTGGGGACTGATCGCTAGAGATGGGATCAAATTCAGCCACCGTACAAGCTACCGTACGATAGGGTTCCCGATTGTCCGCGGCGTGACCGTTGAGGTCTATCTGAGAAGCTTGTGATGGAACGCATTCGATCAATTAATAGCTTATGAGGCAAGTGAGCGGTATTTCTCAAAGTCTAATTAACTTAATAAAGTCAATACACATTAAACGTTGTCGGTTGATGAATACGATGCTATGATTGTTGTTGTTGTGATTATTGTTATTATTGAACGTTTAGTTTAGACTTTCAGCTCTGCTCGAGCCACAATTACTCGGCTGTTTGTACAATTCGGTCAGAGCGGGAGGGGGTCAGTAGAGGTAAGGGGAGGCTGTATAAATAGTACAGACTGACGGACGGACGGACGGTGCTTGTTTGTTATTCGTGAACGCTTTAACCTGCTTACCTACGACAATCTACATGCGACACACGCATGTGCACGCATCTCAACGCCATTATTGTTTCATTGCCTTGCGGCAGCCATATCGCCATGTGGCGAGTGCCAAAAATCGGTTACCACTTGGGTGGCAAGATAGACGCTGGCATAGATAGTGGTGAGCAGAGCAGCGGGAAGTCAAAGATGGATAGTGGTAGACTCATCGTAAGAGAGCACTGAAGTGCTAGTAGAAGAAGCTGTTGCCGCCTGAGAAAGAATCAACAACAACACCACCACACAACCACACGCCAGCAAGAGCATATAGCCACAGCAGCAGCAGCAGCAAAACCACCACCACGACCACCACCACTAGTACTGCTAGCAGCAACAGCAATAGTAGAAGCAGTTGAAACGGACCTGGGCTTCATTAGACCGACCGGCTAACGCTGAACAACAAGACTTCGTTAGTTGCTTAGACACTCCGCAGCAGAGTTTGAAGTGTCGCCCCGAAGGGGCCGTGGAGTGGGAAAGACTGACCAACGAACAGCGAGTGTATCGAGACTGACCGATGTAAAGAGTCCCTCACTAAAGGTCCTACCCACAACGACCGTATGAGAACATACCCAACTATATTCAAGCCCAGTCTATCCCAATATATAGTCTGGCCTACTCAGCTAGCCACTCAACTGAAGCTCTCTCAAAACACAACAAATTCATAAAGAACCTCATAGAGCACCCTTACAACCGCACAGCAAAAGAACCGCAGTTCTTCGTTGCATGCGAGCAGATTCGTCCGACCGACAAGGGCTATCCTCGTATTGTCATTACCGCTGTCGGCAGTAGTGGCAGGTCAACACTCGGAAGAAACAGCAGCAGCAGTGGCGGTGTTATATTAGGTATGTTCTGCAAACAGCTACGAACTAACAACCTGAATGCGAGAGACAAGATAGAATAACGAAGATAGACGATTGACGAAACAGCAGCACAGTTAGCGAGTGGCCCCCTACAAACTATTAGGCATACATAGACTAGATTGAAACATGGTAGCTTTCTGCGGAGGCCAAATAACATATTTGTCCACTATATACAATATAAGGGCTACTACATGGACATATGCCGCGCGCAGACCAACCAACGGACCATCAATTTGCCTACCTTTCTCAATAACTCGTATATGGATGTATTTCAGTCAGTCAATCAATCAATCATTCAATAGCTACATCAGTATATTACGGCAAGCGAAGAAAGAACTGATCGTGGTACTTAGGGGTAGAATATTGATATGTGAATAGTCAACTGTGTTTAGAAGTATGTTTACGTTCCATGAAGTCATTGTTGTCAAAGTCACGTTTTAGTTATACTAAAAGGTGTAAACTCGTGGAGTGCTTTTTTGACCCTCGAAGACATCTGAGTGAAAATTTCTACCACATTTCGATTCTTCTTGAATGGTTCCTAGCTGGAAGTTGTTGATTAACACATGTTACAGTTTAATCGCAGCTCATGGGCAACAGAAAATCATGAATGACTAAAAGTGACCACAATACTTATGATTGTGATATCTGATGTTTATTGAATTATAGAAGTGGACGACAGTTGTGCCCCCGCCGAACGTGAAATACATCTGAGAACAGCCTCTTCTATATGCCCTCAATAGAATATTTAAAAAAAAACAAGTAAAGGTAAAGGTAAAGGTAAAGCTTTATTAGGTAGGTGATACTTTCCGCGTCCCTAAGCGTGCCCAAAAAGGGAAATTGCGTTCCCCCTTTGAATATTTAAGGACAATCTCGTTGGACATGGTTTTCCTGTAGCAGGCCATAACCTCTATCCAATGATTGTTCCTTCGTCCGGTGGCTGATTCGGTTCCTTTAAAAACCTATACAGTATACTAGGGTGCCATATGCTTATGAATAAGATATGTGCATGGAGTAAAGCAAACAAATGGAATTCCGGGACATGGAGTAACTCAATTCAAGGTACACTTTTTTTTGTGGTGCAACGCGCTGTATATAACGTTACACCTTGTAACAAAGAAGTAGTCGAATGCGCTTGTCCACCAAAGACAATTTTGATTCCTAAGCTTTGAGAATCAATGAGAACTTTAAGCTAAAACATTTTGTCAATCGAGATTATTCTTATGTTTATCATTTGCAGCTTACTATCACGAGAAAGATGTATTAGATTCGGCTTATGTGCCGCACATAATGTTCCGAAGGATAGTCACATGATATAAGATATAGTATGCAAACAGAGCAGATGACCTAAGGGTCATGGCTCCAGGCGTTGTATGCTACAACGCCATCCATGTCATCCGCTACCCGCAGCGTCATTAGAAGGTTGTGCATGAAGTTATGCAGGTTAATAATGCAGGATAATGTTTGTAAAAAAAAATTGTTTAGAATGTTTTCGACATATATCTAGCGAATATTATATTGGACTTTCCTAGTCACAACAATGACCTCACAAGAGTGCATTCCATTAGAGTATACTCAAGTTCATCATTGTTCCGGGTTTGTATGCACTGACTAGGATATGTGCAACTATCTGCTTGATTCCATTTCATAAAACCGAAAACCCTAAACATAAATAGTCCCCATCATGGGGCCCACACCGTCCACATCTTGAATATTATAGGAATCAACGAAGTCGAATTCATCGGATTGGATATGAATAATTATGTATGTTGTATCGCGTCACCGAATGAAGTAGTGAAACTGCTCCACTGACAGCCTAAACGCTGTGTTTTATCGCTGCTAATTCACTCTGGCTGACTAGACAACGGGAATCAGTCAGTCGGTCACTCAGATCATCTGTTTAACTACCTACCAAACCAAACTATCTATTTCTCTGCGTCTGTGTCAAATGGCCTCCAGAGTTGGCCCCTTTCTCTTGCTACCGTCACATGTATGAAACCCCTTGTTTTATTATACTGCCTGGGGGGTAGTCTGCTCCACTGGACGTGGAACACGTCTGCGGTGACTGTCTCTGCTATGAGCCTGAAGTCGGAGTCATGGCCGGTTAACTACGATGGTGTAGAGGAGTACCATCAAGTACAATGATTACGGCAGGCGACAGCTTTCGCTCATCAGTTGGGACGTGGCTAGCCAAACTCCAAATATAATCTAGAACAACTTTATTTGTAACTACGTATAATTATATGCTTTAGCCAATGAAACAACCTTGATTAGTATTTTCATAGAAACTCATCTCAATTAAGATCATTATGTGTGCCGCGGAGTGGTTTATTGAAGAAAAGTAATAAAACATATTTTGTAACATCACTTTTGGCTAATAAAGTTGTCCTTGTCTCGTATTTTGTTGAAATTAAGATAGTTTGGTATTACATTGTGTGCTATTGTCAAGTTTAGCTAAACCGGTGTCTTAAAATTCTTCTAAGCCAACGCACCCAGAAATCTCATTTTGTGTCAAATATTCATATGTTCGTGCGTGATTTAGATGTGAGGCCTTTCTTATTTGTCTTTAGGCTAATCTCGTTGCCAGTGACATGATGTCTATGTACATATATATGGGCTTTTCACAGGGGATTCAAGAAGACTTGATGGCACGCATGCAGCCCGAAATGAAGGCCTTTCAGATACCTGAGGCTACCCGATGCAGTTCTTGTAGTGGCCTCTGAGGGGACGCAGCATAGGCCATCCAAAATGGCGCTGCGGTGATGATTTTAGTTGAACTTCCATTCGGCGCGGCCATTAAATGGCGCACGTTCTTCTTCCGTGCGAGCTGCCTTTCTGGCCGGAAGTGCAGGCTCAAATCTCGGCTCTGCGGAGGAGCCGGGATGTCGCACAGGTGATCAGCGTCCTTCGAACGATCTACCGAATATGCAGGTATGTCCCTCTAGAGATTCACCTAATACAATTACGCATATGCATATTGATTCAGATGACCAAACGGCCTGGCGAGGTTCAAGGGTATCTTAGTGTTTCTATTGGCACATAAGCTAACGTAAAAGCATGAAACTCTCAAGTTGCACCGCGCCACACGTATATGTATTATTGATATGAGTTCAGAAAGCGCGATTGCTTAGGCACGATAGAGGATCTGCTTCTCAGATTGCTCAAGCTGACATCGAAAAAGTGTGGGATAAGATGGGACCTTTGCAGTTAGTTGAGTAGTGTCGCTTTCTACAGAGCATGAGACTTTCGTTCCGCATCCAATATATAGCTATCCAACCCCACAATCCCCTGTAATAATGCAAACTTGACTAGATTATATATTGCAGCATATTTCGTGTTATAGAAGGAAGGAAATTTTTTTGGTGGTATTTTCCACTTGATAATGGAATCATCACTTTGCCTGTATTATGACAGCGCGGCGGTCGAACAAGTCGACGAAGATCGCGCGTCCGTCGATGAGATGCGGTTTGATCTGTGTGAAGCATTCCTCGAAGATTTCGAAGACACCCCACAGTTACTCGATGTGATTCTGCCGACGGTTGTCGACTTCGCTCGAAGGATCGAGGACTGTCGGCCTCAGCACTTTATTTATTCACTGCAAGCCGAAGGTAAATCAAATATATATATATATATATATATATATATATATATATATATATATATATATATATATATATATATATCGGTTATATTGTTGTATATTATATAATATATTAACGTAATTGACCATTAAAGTATCATGTAGTTCTGTGCAGTGTATTTTCGAAACTTTCTTTGGGAAATTATCTCAGGTCAATTGTGGTTTACTCTGTGGACTGCGCGCATGGGATGTTTCAACTCTCTGTCAAGTACATCTTTGAAAAGACGGGTAATACATCTGGAATAAATGTGCAGACTTTATTCAACAGTGGGCGCACAAATATTTTACTACGACTTATCTGCGGAGAGAACATTTACCTGACCAAAGCTATTCGTATTTATTAGTCTGTAATGCGTTGAGACTATTAAAATGCTCTCTTACCTGGCAACGTTCTGCCTTCTGTTTGTTAGTATCCTACGCGTACATGTCACGTGGAAACAATCTTGATTTACATTTTTATTATACTACTACAATATATAATATATAACAAAAAGGATATCCCCACTAATCAGTTTACCTTAAATGCGTCCTATATAAATCAATCAGAGGGTTCATGGAACCTCACCCGTGAGTTCGTGGCGTCGTTGCTGGCACATTCGTTACTTTCGACATTTCCCTTACGAACCCTTCGAAGTCACCCCACCCTTCAGGACTTCAACCGATGCTCCACCTACAGATACCTCACATCGTGAGTATAGACTATATACCAACCCAACACGCTCTATCCATTCAATAAAAACGTCTCAAAAGCTAATCGATTATAACTAATTTATTTGCATATAATTCAACTAAGTAACGTCAGTTGAGATTGATACACTCGACAGAACAAGTATTGCGCAGTCCGGAATATGCCGCTGGTTTTGATGAGTAGAGTTTGTCTGTCGCCAAATTAGCAAAATAGATAGATGTTACCTTTTTTTGCTGTCGATGATCTAAGTGATTCTCCCGTCATATTAATATATAACCTATAGGAACGAAATGCGTTACGCATGAACGGACCCCACCTTTAGATATTGGCCGAACAGTCTCGGACTCGTCATAAATTAGTTCATAGATTACATGATCTGTTTCTATTATGCTTTCTCAGAGATCAGCACAAGCAATCCCTAACCAACCTGCTGAGATATTTCAAAGAAGTGCGTAGCCAGATGGATGGCTATATTCGCGTAACTAGACGGTAAGAGAGATGGATATCCTACAAACAACAAGTCAACGTTAATTTCCTTAATAAATTTAATGCCGTACTTGACTGTCCGGGACTACATAGGGACACTGAGTAAAGAGTCGTCATTTGAAATATGCCAAAGCCTAAAATTGTTCAATGGTTGACTTCATTGTAGGCGGCCGTAATCTTTAAATGGTAGCGCCGGACGATCTGTAGGTCGTCGTCTTCATACAAAAATTGGTTGCTTTCCTTATGTATAGTTACAGAATTGGTTTGTGAATTCGATCCGTTTTATGAGTATATCTATCTATCTATCTATCTATCTATTTCTATTTGAATGTATTTATTGTAGGATTCTTGCGCGCTGTCCGCCGCTCACTGAATGGGTCTGTGGGACAGTACCATTATGTCCTCTAACAGTTCGTCACGTTGCTTCAATGAACGACGCGGAGCCGCATCTTTACCGGGTGCTGCCTGTTAACGCAGACCTGGCTCTCCTTAAACATACCAAATGCGCCGGTAAGGCTCAGAAATGTCACCCCCCCTTGAGCTGCTGATATAGAGGAGTAACTAGAGACTGCAATGGCCTCTAAGTGGCCTTTTTCTTGTTAAATTGACGAGAATCTTTATGAACATACAAACAGTAATGTACACTTTAATAATGCAAAAAAAAGTTTATTACATAGAATGAATATATTAATTGGTAGTACCATATTTAAATATTTTACTTTACTACACAAATACATGTAAATATATGCGTACAATTATGTATGCAAATGCCAAATATATGAAGACAAAGATTTGGGGACAGTTCGCGACTTCCTGTAGCCGGATCGATATCTAAGTCAATATGTCCCCTATTCAGGCAACTGAGCCGCTGCTAAACATTATTATATGATTCTTCTCACTTTATACAGGGTTATCATGATTATTATTATTATTCTAATAATTTTGCTTCGTCCGCAGAGAACGAGTTTCTTTTGGAACATCCAGAACTCTCTGTGCTGCAGCTGTTTTGTGAGGCACTGAAGGAGAATGAAGTCCTCGTTGTGGAGGGTCTAAGACCTCTTAGGGTACAAAGCAGGCTCAAGCAAACATCAGCCGGAGCATCAAAGCCAGTATCAACAGGAAAGAAGCGGGACCCCACCAATTTCATACCGAAGTCAACATCTCACAAGGCCACGGTTCTACTTCCGTCTGAAGAGTACCGCCTCAATGTGAGTCTATTATCTTTCTGTAGATATATCTACACTCCCCAACAGGTCCTCATAGTAATGCCTAAAGGTTAACAGCTGAGGCCTGTCAGATAAGGGTAGAGCTTAGGGTCAGCTCATAAAAAGATATTATAATTACATCATGCGCTGACTATTCGGTCATAGTTATTGTTCTACTCTTTTCGATGAAGTTGTGCTGCGTTTAAGCCTAAGCCGATTTCTTTAAACATGTTGCAGTGCAAGAGGCGCAATTAGTCACTATACCCATACAAACTCGTGATCTTGTTTATAGCTCGTGAAGTCACCCTAAAATAATTTATTATTTCAGTCATGTGAGGAGCTGGGTCGTTTAGGACTTTTGGATGCCATGACATTCGATCGCGAATTTCTCTACAGACAGTACCTCGATGAAACGCTAATATATAACCTCAACAAGTGCCTTAACGCTTTCCAACAGGTGAGGAAGGTCTCTCACGCAATGAAGGATTAGCTAATAGATAAACGACTCCATCCTTAAAGTTCACTAATTGTAGTTATGTCACAAAGTACCATGTGACGTTCTGAAGTGACAGCTACTGGAGCACGACCTGTCCCGTAGAATGATTACAACCGAATTATACGTCACTTTAAATGAACATTTATATTATTTGTTTCAAGTGCGTACCTTTGAAATGTGTGCACTATTGTACAGACAATTACAGGGTGCTTGAATAGTTGTGGGATCAAACCATAGCTTGACAGTTTCGAAAGTAACCTCGTTCAATTTAATTACCTTGGTTCATCCATCAATAAGGTGCGGTAATTTATTTAACATCCTATATTATCTTTGATGGTTTGTAACTTTACTGTGCGCGTCGTCGAATCCGCTTATACGAAGAGTTAATATCTAGCGTCACTGTATCGCTTGCTAACAATTTGAATGAGTTACTAAATCAATAACTCGAGCGCTGCAAGGTTGCCAAATATATCTTTAATGTTGATACCTTCAAACGTCTTGTCTGTATCAAGAATAGATAAAGCAACCATTACTGTCAGAGGTAGAACATAATCTCATAGGAGTACCTTCTTCAGGCAACCCGAACTACTACTGGCAGTGGCACAAACCAAAGCCCTGTCGGCGGCCGAACGACAACGGCAGGAGCGGTATCCCCGGGAAGTTCCAGAGATCAGCTACTGTCGACTACACCGCCACCGTCTACTTGGCCCATCCAACAAAGTCCGGCTCAACAGGGACAACCTACTGGGTCACTACAACCAATGGAGCTGCAGACAAACTTGCATTGCGTTGGAGAAACACCAAGCGTGGGAACTCAAGGGGCAGATAGTGGACATCCGAAACGAGATTTGCAATGTGACCACCAACCTGCGGCTACCATCATCCATAGATGTCCACACATCCTTTCTTCACTATCAAAGGCTGGAGAGAGCGCATCTGATAAGAGTAATCAGAGTGTACCGCCTTTCGGGCAGGGTATTGTTATCATCGGTGATATCTCCAGTCAGCGCCAATCAACTGAAACTTCTACAACGTGAGTAGAGAACGCTGTAGAAGATCCTTGTACTGTTTGTGTTTTATGATGACACAGATCAAATATCAGACATCATTGTGATAGCCAATAGCCTGAATGGAGCGTCGTAGACAGAAAACCAATTAGTTGAATAGGCAGAGTAGAGTAGCTTCATCTTACGGGTAACGTTTGCGCCAGTAATCTGGGGTATACAAATTAGACTGTCGATTATGGAAGAAGAAACAGCAAATTCGTTTCTTCCTGATCCAGTCGAATAAAGTCCATAAGCTTTTGTTAGCTCTTAATCTATCATACATCGCTCTTAACAAACAAATTAAATGTACCAAGTATTGTTGTATATATATGTTCACCATTGTCTGACACCTAGCAATAGATAGATAAAAGGGCTAGCCAAGGGCGTAATAATCATAATATTACTTATGATCAAACGTACAATGATAAAAATAGAGACGATTATTTTAACCGCACAACCGATTTATTCGTGGCCTTTAGATGTTCGCGATGTATATTCTCATTGGGGTCGACGTCAGCTAGCGACCGACGGCCATCTCCAGTTGGACGAAGTTGTACTTCATCCTCATCTTGCTGCTCAGAGGACGATCCAGTCGATGACGTTGAAGATAACCAAGAGAACCGGCAGCAACATTCCAATGAGGTTGGCAACCCATATATATATATATATATACTATTGAGTTTCCGGTACCGGAGAACCACGTGCAACCGAATTTTTAATGTAAAGATTTTCCTTAGATGTTCAGAGGGTCAACGCAGTTTCTATTGTGGGCACACCCGCTTTAGAAAGTGGGCACCCCTTATTCTAAATAGTCGATTAAGAATATATACAGGGTGGGTGTTCTTAGATGTTTTTTCTCATTCGGCTGCTATACTTGTTGCCCATTTTTATAATTAAATAAATGTATATTATATATATAAATTATATATTGAACATAAATAATAATCGCAAGTATGATTATCTATAGTTGCACATATTATTATTACTGATGTTGCTCGTGTACTGAAATGCGATTTGAAGTGGCATCGCTATACAACAATGTGTATTTGTCAGTTCCAAGGTTAATTTGGGTCTACTGGGGGTTACGTCTAGATAGATACATGAATAATAATAATAATAATAATAGTAATTAAGGAATCGCTAAATATACTTGTCTCTACTGTGGGGGGTTATCGGTGTGGCCAGATGGAAAATAATTCACAGATGATGGCAGCGTGCGGTGCCGGCAATGGTGGCAGTGGCGGCAGCAGCAGCAGTGGCCCCTACGTCCGCAGTGGAAGCGCAACAGGAATCGGTGTTGCTCGTCACCTGCTTACGGATAACCTCTTACAGACTCAAGCGTTGCTCAATTCGCCAAAACATCCCTCGCCCAGGCCGCGTAAGAGGACCGTCAGTGGATCAACGAGCACGGTAAGAGGTCTAATTAGCTAATTAGCTAGTCATGTATTCATCGACTCATTCATCTATGAATCTTCCGCTTCGATGTGGTCAACCCAAATACTCATACTGCCATCTTGGCCTCAGTCGAATGAACCATTTGTGCTTCACATCGTGAGCTAACAGAGATGTCGGAATGGAGGTGGAATAGATCTAGACCCAGCAGTAGATTGCTAGGACTTACATATTCCTTGTTTGAAATAAGTCGTTGAAACTAAATTTGCCTCAAAATTTGTGATATCGTTCCTCAGGGGGCGGACGACTCGGAAGCTACACTTCTCAATCGACCCGTAGGCCAGCCGCTTATGCTGCCTAGACCTGCTCAGGGACAACCATTAGGAGCCGTTGCCAATTCCGCCATCACAACAGTTCTTCCAGGTGCGTGAATACTCCATCTTCCTCACATCTGAGAGGCTAAACCTGTCTTCTACCATGGTCGAATTCACCGTGGCAACATAAATCCAAGTCCTTTTCGTGCCCTGCGGGTAGTTCTATTAGTACCAGTGGCCAGTGAGGTTCATCAGTGAGGTTCATGATTATCATATAATATCGTAAACTTATTGTGTAATTGTTTCAGGCTACATTGGAAAGCGGCCTCCTAGTCTAACTCTGATATCTCGCGCTCAGATGGTTCTCTCTGCGCCTCCAGTATCCTCACCAAGACGTATACCGAGGTAATTAATCGTCTTTTCGGAACTTTTTTTCTACAATACGACACTGTCGATCCATTCTAGTCAGTCACAGTCTATGCCGTAGACTTATGTTGATCATCGGCCAACGCACGATACTAATATTACATTCACGGTATTTCTGTTCTATCTTACAGTCTTCAGTCTGAGGATTCTAGGGGTTCATTTCGGACTGATTCAGGGGAGCAACACGCCTTTGCATACCGCCCCTCACGTAAAGCACATGGTCTTCACGGTATCGGCAGTCAAGAAGAAGAAGAAGAGGAACTGGAAACTCACAGCGGAATTCGAACGAATTGCCAACTTCATCGTTCACTATCGAAGACGTCGAGGGCTTCCTCGTTCAAAACGTAATCTACATTCGATTTTGTATTCGAAATATATGAGGTGCATCCGTGCGAAGGTGTTCACGTGCTGCGGTTTATTTTTTTTTCGATTTTGAGTTATGTACCTTTTTGAAATCGTCTCATTAGCCTTTAGAACTTTTGTCTGTGCATAGGGTGCGCATTTCCCCGAGATACATTTCGTTGATATCGTATGATGATTCTCATTGTGTAAATATCGCAAACCTTTCAATCATAGAACTAGTATTGCAAAATCGACAAATGGCGACACTTTCCAAACTTCGCTAAAATAAAGTGTAGCGTAAACCACGAATTGTTGAGCGAATTGAACCTAGAAGAAGATTAATAACTCTACTGTTTCTTCCGCATATAACAGCGGCGGCTTCAGCAGAAGTAAATTACAAGCAACGTATAGCAAAATGCTAAATTCATAGAATAGTAGCCCATATCCTATTTAATCGCTGCCACCTATTGTACATGCATACGCACTCACTTAAGTGCACAGCATGCATGTTTGTATTTTACAGCCCACTATTATTATAATTTGTATGGCTTATTTCAATCAACATCTGTCGGTCTTTTATAATAGTAATATATACGCGTTAACAACGTTGGTACGAGCATAATATGAGAAATCTGATGAACATTATTAATTAACTGTCTTATTGCAGAACATTATCGAAACGCTACAGTCGGCAGGTATCTGCAGAGGATGACTACTTTACGGCGGAAGAATCTTTCGATGAAGATGAGGAGGAGCAGGGTCTTTCGGTCCAGTTGTCAAAGGCTTTTGGCCAGGCAGGTACTGGGCCACAAGTCAGAAGCCTTCACAAGAAGCGATGGCGAACAACGCACTCTCGCTCGACTCGAACATTTGACTCCGAATTAGAGGGTCAACTGAGTATGCAGTCTTCCATTGACTGCTGCAGAGAACCGTTAGGACCTGGCAGGCGTCTGCTACGAGAAGTACGAATATTCGAGTATATTTACATCAGATGCTCCACTTTTCACTAGGTATCGTGAACGCACAAGGTCGCTACGCTGTAAGAATAGTAAGATAGACGTAGCTTGTGTCTCTCTGGTTCGATCCTTGATAATCGATTTGGTTCTCGCCGGATACTTCTTATCGACACCGATAAGTGCCAAGCAATGTCTGATCGGAGAAGGGTTGAGCCTGTGTCGCCAACAAAAAACTTCTCCAGCTCAATCCCTGTGACGTACGCAACCTTCTCGTACGCTTAATGATCCAGCACTGTCATCTGGAGAGCATCGATGGACTTCTCCTCTGTGTTAACCATTTCGTATACTAATTTAAGTGTAGAACTCATGTAATACGTATGTGCTCACTCGAACAACCTATTTCATTTTAGACGTCTAGATTTTGTATGGTATGGGTCGATCACAAAATGTTGCTAGAAACATTTCTATAATAGTTATCTCAGTTTTAAAGATACTATTGTTATTTAAACGCAGAGGTCCGGGAGACGAGAAGACTTAAACGAACAGGTAGACTTCGTTCTAAACTACTTTTCGAGACATTATATGAACAGCAAAATGTCGAACATTACTAGGGAATCTAAGAATCGTGTCCTCTTATTCTTCATGGGTGTTCCTTCACGGTTTCAGGATTCCGCAGGCAGTGCGGGCTTCGTGTTAGAACAGCGATCTGGTTGTTCTCGACCTTCCGACTCCGACATTGCATCGAGTGCTGGCCGTTTATTTTATCGGGAGAGAGCTGAACGTGGTAACTCACAGTTCGTGAGCATAGACTCAGCCCCCGCTAACTGCACTTGTTCAAGTGTAGCCCGCCTTAAAGCTGGAGGTCGTCGATATCACCGCCAGCTTGGTGGACTCAGAGTGACTCAGGGTCAGTCTAGTAAAAGCCGATCTCTCACTCATCGATCGCTCGACAGGAGACACTCAAGGTAAAATCCCGTAGTATTATGCCATTGAGACGCCGCCGTTAAAATGCAGCTGTTTCAAGTAACTATTTGATGACGATACACACGTCATCGATCCGTTAGCAAATGTTAGAAGATACGCGAATACGCGGAAACTTTCTTACCATGTCTAGTCATTGCATTTTCACTTTGTGAACCAGGTGACTCCCTCCAGGCTGATCACTATTATTTCTATAGTAAATAGTTTAAGTGGTATTGGGTTGATGCATAAGACCGTAGCCGTCTGTTGTCAGTCTCCTTTCCTCTCACGCATGTCTCAAGGCGGATCATCAGACGTATTTTACTTTTTTTTATTTCCAAAAAGACAAAAACGCGTTGCAAACTCACTAACAGATATGTAACGTCTATGAGTGAGAGAGAGAGCGCCGCGAGCGAAAGTGTGTGTGTGTGTTGAAAGTCGTTAGAGAAATCTTTCTTTGCGTGGATTACACGCGAAGAAGGTTACGCTCGGTACTTATGGGATCTGTAAGGAATCGTCTATGATGAGCTGCTGCCAATCCATGAAACGATTGATTCGGCCAAGAACTGCTCAAAATTGGCCAAATTAAAGTCGCAATCGTCCAGAAGCGGGTCGAAAATGTGGCAGGAAGTCTTTGAACCAAATGGGACACGTTTAGTTTATTAAAATCACTTCCTTACTAAAACGTTTACGTTTGAAATTTACTCGATTGCCGCTACGGACTTATGCATCAATCAAAAACATTTCGGTATACTGCATTAACATTAAACTAAATTATGCAGCTCTAGAAATTGATAATGGAAACATATTACTAAATTATGTTTATTGTGTTAAATTATTCTATTTAGTTTAGGATTTGCATTTCCTCTATATATAGGTACTGTATATCTGCGTGTGGCTAATTTTTCTATTATTTCGTTTTCTTAACGCACAGTGAGTGCAGCTCCTGTTGCGGAAGTTCAATGGAAGACATCGTCGAGGACCCAGAGCTGCTGAGTCCAATGCTCAATCCACTCCATCCACTATGTTCGCCGCTCCTCTTCCGGAGAGCCAATTCTGAGCCGTCACTATCCCTAAGCACAGCCACCAGCTGCCTTTCAACGACAGCAGGGGATGGTACCGCAGGTCGCAGAACAACGAATGGGGTCAATCGCTCTGATAATTCAGCAGCTGCACCAGCAGCAGCCGATTCAGCCCTCCGAGTACCGCCTACAACTGTGTCGCACGTATGTATCGAGTGGTCATGCCATGATTCTTATCTCTTTGTTGAATATCCTCTGAAGTTATATTATCTCATAATCACACACCTTAAGGAAAAGCTAAGCCGAAGACAGGATTTGGCTCGAATTAATTAAGTAACCATTTCACGTGAATACCCATATGTCAGAATGTGTTACTTAGACTACATAATATGGATTTAGTGAGTTGTCATTATTCAAGGATAAATAAGAGGTCCCTTGTGAAGTATCTTCATACAGGGATCGATGATGTGGACACCCATTTGACTATATGCCTTATGTCTGTACTTTGAGTGGGTGACCCAGATGGTCTCAGTGTTGTTCTCATATCTCTTCGTGCCTATAGGCGGGTCTAAGTGGCTGTCGACTTCGAAGTCCCATTTTGTCGATCTGCGTCGGCGGAAGGCCTGTACCCAAGGCATACTCATTCGACGGAGTCAGCCCAAATCTTCCTGTGCCCTTCAAGGTAAACGGAGCCAGTTTACCTCCTACCGAACTTATCAACTAGGTCACTAATATGCAAATGTTCTTAGTTGTTGTTGCTGTTGTTTTAGGGATTGTTTCTAGATATCATAGTTACCATCGAGAATTCAAAATTTTTTCACCCCCACGCTTTTGTTTTAGGGAATTTATCTACGCTATTTTGACTTATTATATTTTTATTATTATATTTTTTTAACCTGGTCAATGACGAATCGTTCACTAGGATATTGTACACAATATTGTAACGGAACAATATTTACTGTTCCGCAACAATATGTACTGTTTACCGAGCCTCTTTCACATCAATAGCGAATAAACTTCAACATTTTGAACAAAGCTGCGATTTAAGCCGTTTTTAGCTATTTGCTTTTCACACCTTTGTTGACTGTCCACTTTATAACGCCCTTTGCCACTGTCAATTTCATGTGTCCCTTCTCCTAATTAATAAGACTTAACAGGATAGCTCTGAACCAGAATGCACGGGGCTTTGAATCTCCACTTTTCCTCCACATCTTACCAATACTTAGTAATAAATTTGCTGGGAAGCTGATAATTTTATGCATACAGGGTGAGAAAATATGGCGCATGATTACAAATCACGTCATTTCATTTATTTTTCTGTCCGATAGGCCAAATTCCGAATTCGAAAAAAGCGAAGCCCCAGTGCTGAATGCGATTTGGCTTCCAGACATGCACTCACTAAAGAAGACCTCGACTACATCAAGCGCGTGGTAAATAAGCTTGAACCTAATAAGATCACAACAAAACTTACCTTGAACATTGAATACTTTATCGAGTGTGACATTTAGTAATATATACCTCGGCATAACGCTGACACTAGATGTGGTCATGCGCCGAAATACTATAGTTGATTAACACTAAAAAATATTAGCTCTACACAAACATAGCTTACGCTAGTGTTTTTTACCCACCCTATATATTATACCGTAATAATCGCTTAATACCTGATTGACTGGTTGACTGATGATGACATAATTATTCATCTAATATGAATCGTGTTGTGTTGGGGATTTCTTTTCTGTCATCTCAAGGTGAGGGAAGAAAATCGACCTCGATCGCTAACGGAGAGTCAGGACTCTTCGAGAATTCACGAAATGCAACGGAATAACGAACTTAATCAGAAGGTAACGTTAGTGGACTCTTTGCGTGCCACCTCATTTGTCTCATTTTGAAATTGCTAGCTTATGATCAACCATACTATAAAAATGAGTGAAAAAAAGTCGATTTTGTCTCTTGAAGTGCCCCGATATTCCCGTTATGAGCAATCATATTTGCGTCCTTTAATATATCTTAGTTACATGTGTACAGTTTGTACAGAGTGTGGCGATTCCGTTCATTGTCTTAAATAGGCCCGCCCGCCGTCTGCATCCACCACAGGCGTTATTATAAAGATGCGTTGTCGCATTAAAAAGATCCTGTTTCTCTTTGATTCCCGGGTGTTACCGCGTCAAACTTTAGCACTGCTCCATTTTGTCGTGAGACAAGAGAATACTGGGACCGTAAATAGGAACCGCGTAACAAAACTGGGCTCAACTTAGCTTATGGTATTTCTTATCATGATTTGAGATGGAGTAATTAACACTGAGAGTTTAGCTCCATTGTGTTTCATAGACAGGTGTATATAAAACCCCTATAAAACTACTATTCTAGAAGTTGTAGATCTCCTGTGGCACAACTTGGATTCGTCCTGGGGCCTCGTAAGGCTAGAAGAAAATAGTAGAACAAAGCGGTTCTGGATAATGAACCTTGTCTTGATTATCTGTTAAGAACGAATAATTGACAACGGTCAAGTCGCACAAAGTCATCTTGAGAAAATGAACGTCTTTCGGATTAGACAAAACGATTCGCTTCACTCACTTCAGATTTCGCCGTCGCTAGCGGAAGGTCCTGGTGGGATGCTTCCTGTTGCCTGCACTCGCTGGACGGTTGACGCGGAGTCAGAGACCGACGCACAACTCGAGGCACTGTCGTTGTGGCTCGCTGCTTCGGCCGCTGGATTGCCTCACCTTGTCATCTATACTCACGGCGAATCCAGATTACAGCACGTAAGTGTGTCCCATACAAGAAAGCACTAAGGCGAATTTCCTGTATCGTACAGAACTAAGCTTTATTCAGGTAATAGTGCTTTCTAATCATAAATGAATATATGATCTTTTATATATATATATATATATATATATATATATATATATATATATATATATATATATATATTGTACATATGTTTATATGTATTTGTGTATTTTTGTGCTGTTTTATCTCAGCTGGGTGATGTGTGTTCAAAGGCAACGGAGCGCGCCTGGTTGTGTGGCGATTTGGCTGGTGAGCTCGTTCGTTTCTGTCGAAACAAGATGTCCATTCACAGGGGCGTGGGTCGAGTCTCCACGGAGCTCAGCCTTTTCATGCAGATTCTTCAACCTAAGCCTTCATAGGCCACAAAAATTTCCACTCAAAGACAACGAACACGAAGTCAAACAAGGCGCAGCAAAAACTACTATATATACTACTAGATTATATATATATATATATATATATATATATATTAGTAATAGGAGAGGAAATTAGTGATATAAGACGAAATATAGAACATCGTATGATGACAGCATGCGAAAGAAAATACGGGTACAGTATGTCCCCTGTCTAAATCACATGCGAGATTTTATGGCCAAATTACTACCTGAGTTAGATACAGCTATGTTTTCCATCATTTTCACTGAAGAAGAGTTACCTTAACCTCGCTCCATTTCCAAAGTTCGTTGAGATTTATTGTTCAATATTCGTTGAGATTTATTGTTCAATACACCACACAAGTTTATGTTTAGGCTGAATACAATGATAAACTGGTAGTGAGGCCTAAATTGAATAGTTTGTTCAAAAAGTCATGTGTTGTCCTGCTAACTCCTATTATATCTGCATCTATCAGAATCAGGTTGTTATGAAGTAACAGTGCAATATATTTATTTTATTATAAATCCGTAACGACTTGCTCATAATAGACAGCTATACCTTAGGCTATAACCCATGTTTATCTATTTCCTAGTACAACGGGGTCATTCATTCCTTTGCTAGTAGGACATATGCTGCACTAATTCCAAAAGCGGATACTAATTTCTTTCGATGCTTCGATAGGCTTCCAAATACTCGCGAATTTAGACTCTTAACCGCAATTTGAGTACTTTAATTGCACTTAACGCTACCCTTCCGTTGCGAGAATATCGGCTTACCTCATAGAAACTCTTCCTATATCATAGATGACTATACTACTTCGTCTAAGTATATAATATTAATATAATCTACGAACCAAAAAATAGTCTATATGAACCAAACTAGCATTTTGGTACTGTAATCAAGTTAGTTAATTAGCTTGTTAGGAAATGTCTAAGCTTTTTTATCTCTCCACGGCAGCTCAGCAAAGATTACTTGAGACGGAGATCACTTCATTCGATAAAGCTTTGTTTTGCCTCAAAAAACTGCACATTCATTGTACAACATGAGTTCCAAAAACTTAACACTATATCGAACACGTTTCGAAATTTCATCCGAATAGTAGGCGAAGGTGCTTTGAGCCAACGCACGTACAAAATATGGTTAAAATAAGAGAGATTTTGAACATGGGCGACGAGTGCCGTTACAAGCAATGGAGACGGTTGCGCTGCTTAAGTGAAATTATCCCGTTGCGCACGGTGGACCCAGAGGTAAAAAAGCCTACATATTTCCGAGCAACCTAATACCTCTAACTAAATATAATATATAAAGAAGAATAAGTGAATCAAGTTCGCTATTGCTTACGGCCGCTCCCAATACAAGCTACAGCATCGACTACTACCTACCTATCTGTCTGTCGATCCATCGATTGGTACAGTAAGGCTTATACAATATGTGGACACTGCAAATGATGATGATTATGATGCTAATATAATCTATATTATATGCTAATATAATCTACGTATATAGCATATTATAGAGTTATAGCGGCCATATATGCGTATCACCATTTGATGGGTGGATGGACGAACCGACGAATTAAGAAACTGTCGGAAGTGAACTTCACCAAAAGGGATGCAATATTTAAACGGAAAGAAGGGGTATGTTCATATTGATGTAAGTAATTATAAATAGTGATAATTATCATGTTGAGAGAAATAGCAACAAATTATATACATATATATATATATATATATATATATATACAAAAATAATAATTATGTTACCACGTTATAGATATGTGTTGATGAGAACGTGGGTGATTTTGAGAGATTGAAAAGAATATGGTGATAAGGACACACTCGAAATATGCGATTAATCGTCGAGTAATTGTATCGTTTCGTGACGTGCGTTGCCAATATCAAACAGACATTTTTTTTCTATGGTGTTTGTGGTGTCGTTTTCTTAAAACTTTCGTATAAAACGTGCGCTAACACTGACGTCTTCATTATAATAGTAAATATGGGTCTTTACGTGCTATCCAAATACGTAGATGTCGACAATGATTATCTAAAAACATGCCTTGTTGCGAGTGAATTCAATGGCTTTTATATATAAAAAACATTCTAGCTACATACATATATATTGGAATAGTAAGCGCAGTAAACAACACCAAACTTTTTTGCCATGGTAAGGTGAGGTAAAGATTTATTGGTTTAGTAAAGGAACTGCAATTTTTACGACGTTTAAGTTCTCTTGAATGTCACAAAATCACAGGTGTTCCTGGTATTTCATATATTTTCCGTGAACGTTTCGTCAATCAAAATATGAACAGATTGGATGACTTTAGGGTCGAATGTTGCACCTGTTTTTTAATTAGACAACAATTATCTTGTGTGACACTGTGGGCTCGTCGTAGTGTTGCTTGCAGACCATGTACTTTCGCATGGAAATCATTTCTGGTCCACTCTCTCTGACTCCAACAGGGTTATGTGTATGAGCGCCGAGTTGAAATATATATGGTAGTATCGTGCTGTCGTGTAAATGTCTATCAGCGTTGTATAGGTCAGGACAGTCTAACGTTTTCCACATTAGTATTGTATGATTATATTTCGAAGTATGATCCACTCACCATACGGAACATCATAGTAAATGATTAAATTATATAAACTAATTTGCCGGCCCTTTAGTTTTAACCAGTTATTGGCGTGCCTTGGTAGACTTAATGTGATGTTAAGAAATATTAGTTAAAGAAGCTGAAAATACTGGTAACTATGATGTATTGTCACTATGATTCATTTACGACGTACACAGGCAGACACAGTCACATACGCGTGGGTTGGTTGGTTGGCATTTTATTTTTCGTTTCGACTAGATAAATTGATGATGGGACTAAAAGCGGCTTATTCAACGTGGTATGGCCCCAGATTGAAATCCTGACGTAGCCTAAGCCAGGTGTGTATAATCCACCCAACATTTCTCATAGCAATGCGGCCATATGGATTAGTGCCGAGAAGTGTTTTCTGATGGGAGAGAAAGGGCTGGGACTCGGTCGCAAACGAATTTCCATTATATATATATATATATATATTCGAGAATTTCTTAAATAACATGGTGATGGTTTTGCTGAGTGCCCTCCCTCTGGCGTTGCTCAGTCATTCGATTCCAAGCGATGATCCTATTTCCATTCACTAGGGCTCTCACTCGGTATTCTACTAAGTTTACCATACGAGAAAACAATAGACAAATTGCTACTCAGCAAAACCATCACCATGTTATTTAAGAAATTCTCGAATATATATATATATATATATATATATATATAATGTATGTGTATGTGCGTGTGTGTTCAAACTCAACTTGATAAAAAGGCAATGCTGAACAATGATGTTTTGGTCAATACTTTGCTTCCACGATGATGCGTATGTGAGTGAATTAATTTAGGATAGGATGTTTATAATGCTGCTGTTGTGCAGATGTCGTCGTTTCGAGTATATGCGTCAGTCGTCCTATTATAAATGGTGTTTATTCCCGATAAGGGAAGGGTCAAGTCTGAATAAGGAGATTGCACACATCATTGCATAGCCCGCGTTTTAATTCTCGCCTACGTGAACACCTAAGGGGGGTAAACTACCTGACACAAAGATTCGAAATTAACTTCCTCTACGCGAATTGAGCCGACACGCATAAACATTGTTATCAAAGAAGAAACATTCTAAATGTGAATTCGATTTAATATGCCGAAACAACTACAACTACTATAGACAATGACCAATGCATAAAATAGCACTTGATCGGCCTATACCGCCTATATCGTCTAAGGACCAATGATCGCTGCTTGGCGTGCCTTACGAACTTCCTGTAATGGCCATACATTGATTAAATCATAAAATTAATCATTATACTCGTCTATAGTTCGGCTACAATCTTAATTAGCACTTCATGTAAGCGAACAGATTGTGTAAATAGTTATGAATTCGAATTACTCTGATCTGATATGCCATGAAAACAACGAAATGACGATTTCATATCAATGTATTAACTGTTTTTCGAGCTGACCCTCAGCTGTTCCCCTATCTGACAGGCCTCAGCTCTTAACCTTTTAGGAATAACTATGAGGACCTGTAGGGGCCACCTTTGCTTATTCTCTTCCTTACGCGTACCTGGCAACAATCTTCAGATAAAGAACGATGATAAAGAACTCCAAAGATTCTCCACGTCTGACAGGATTTGAACCCAACACACACGTCCCTCCCTAATATCAATGTATTAGGATTGGCTTATGCTGAGGTTAAATCATAAGCATTCCATGAAGGCTTACGATTGAGTAGACTTTTGCTGCCCGATTCAATATATGTTAACACTACTAGGAGAATGCGAAACTCGTGAAATTAGTGTCACAATAGCTTCCTCGCTAGCTGCAACACAACAGAATAGAACAAATTTTTGAACATTTTTTACATTTTTCAATAAAGCAACTCACAAAACCAACCTGCAGCTGTGTTCGTTTTTATTGAAGTTACAAGTTAGTGTCTGTGGTGAGGGCACATCTTAATAATAACTTCACAATATCGACTGTCGAATGCAGAGAATGAACGGCAGTTTTTTTCAAATTATGATGTCAAGAATATCGTATTTGATGTAAATAGCAGACACACAAACGTCGTGAGCGTTTAATTTGTGACCATAAACATTTGTTAGATAAAATTAAATTAATTACAAATAGGTAAGTAGATGTTGGTAAAAAAATTCGTTCAAGACTCGGAAAAGTCAGCCTGCATCTATGGAAACAGGTAAAATTGGTATACTAGTTTTTTTTTTCGTTCTATTAAAACCGATTGTTCGTTAAATGAAACATGGTCTTCGTCTCACATGAGGCGGGTCAACATCGCGCGTCTCTATGCGGTATGCTGAGCAGGCGTTTTCTTGAAGCCAGCGCGCGACCAGGAACGGCTGTGCTCTCTGGAGGCTGTGGGTATCACCGATGTACCGACCAGCCCACAATCGGCAGTCACGTTCGAGGCGGCGACCAGTACGCATCGAGGAACCGTGTTGTCTTTAGAGGCAGGTAGAAAGTAGATGCGATCAAGCACCGGTTTGGTGAAGGAGCGTTACATCAGGCCTACGGATATCCCGTCGATCCCGAATACCGTCATCTAACACAGACTACCACCCTACAAACTATCGGGTAGGTAGAAAAAAAAATTACATCATAAATATACATTTATACAACATACATATTTTACATGATACATATAGACAAAGTATTAGTGGCTAGAATCGGACATTTATTCAAACATACAGTAGTTCGGAATTTCTAGGGATTATGGGGGGGGGTGAGGACGACAATGTCCCGAGGAAGGCGATGGCATTGCCTCTCTGCACAGCGAGGGACAGGCGCTGCAGGAGGAAAGAGCCAGCGCGCTTGTCTCCGGTGGCGCGGATCAACCTATGGTAGACCCCCTCGAGGAAGTTCGCAGTGAGAGGGCCGTGCCCGCCCAAGGTCTCAAAGGCAAGGGGGGAAAACAGGTGCGTTGCTTGGAGTGCGGCGTACTTCCTCAGCTTTGCCCGCTCCGCACGCGCTACTGCGTAACCGGGGATGGTTGCACAGTGGTTGACATAAGAAGGTGCTAGAGTGTCAACCACAGTGCCGTCCCAAACCAGGTGCTGGCCTCGATGGAAGGGGATAAGGGTGAGGCCGTCAGGGCGGCGCCCGTCAGAGGTGTCGAGGCCCTGTGGCTCCCTTGTGCAAGGGATACCGGCGGAGTGGAGGGCCCTCACGAGCGTGTCATTAAGCATCGTGTGTCGCGGATGGCGACCGGCGCTGCGTTCGCACGAGAGACCGTGATGGCCATTCGTTGCGACGGGGTCCCCGCAACGCTCGCAGCTGTGGGCCGCAACTACAGGGGCCCCGAGGCGAAGGCCCACACAGAAGCGGAGGGAGCGATCGTCGAGAGCAGTACCAAGGGACGAGGAGGGCAGCGCGTGGAGCCACGCCCCCGCACCAGGCCTTGGTCAGCAACGTGTGGCGCCGAGGCCAGGAGGGAGTCCCGCAGCTCCTGGTACAGGGCACAAGCGAGCCGTAGGGTCTTCACGTTGCGGACGGGTGCCGCTCCGACGGCCTGGCCCTCATCGCCTTCCAGCGAGGCCAGCATCTCGTTTGGTACGGCACCCGTCCGATGATTGACACTCTGGCACACTCTTATGTCAACCACTGTGAAACAACCCCCGGTTACGCGGTGTTCCAGCAGCAGGCCAAACCACGGATGTACGCCGCCCTCCACGCAACTCACCTCTTCTCCCCCTCTTGCCTTCGAAGCTTCAGGCGGCCCTGGCCCCCTCACCGCTAATTTCCTCGAAAAAGTCTACCACAGACTGATATGCGCCACTGAGGAAAAGCGAGCAGGATCCTTCCTTCTGCAACACCTTTCCTTTGCTGTGCAGATAGGCAATGCAATCTCCCCTCGGGACCATGACGGACTCGGACTGTGTTTTAATAAACCGCAAAAAATTCCTCTTTTAATTCATAAGGAGAAAATCAATGCACTATTTGAAATAACAAATCAAACGCCGACCCTGTGGAGCGTCCCGCTCTGCCAGAATACAATTGCAGATTTCCAGGAATCCTTCGAGCCGGCGCTTGATGAGGAGAGCCACAGTCTACAACAGGATAGGTTATCAAGACGAGATCAAGGAACGCCCACTGTAATTGTCGTTAGTCTATAAGACCTAGCCAGATATGGTCGGCCAAGTGGTCAATAGACAAAGATGCTGATTAAGGAAGCAAGTTCATTCGGAACCTTGTGATGGGTTGAGCGATGAGCTGAACAATTGAAGGTGAACGAAATATGATAGTAAAGTGAGAGCAAATCAACGGTCGACCTCTCCTTAGCTGTTAACCTATATGCTGTGCAAATGGTTCTCCGAACAAAAAAGCTAAAAGAAATGTACGAATCGGTATGAACTCCCAAAGAGCGCTCAGAGCTACAAAAGGGTTTCGCGAACGCTGAAATATTTCAGCGTCAATAATAATACTATAATAATACTATTTTAAGTAAAGAAAACATTGTGTGATCTGACTGTCAGCTGTCGCCCCCATGCGACAGGCCTTGGCTATTAACCCCTAGGTATATTATTTAAAATCAACTAAAACGCGTATGTAGATAATGTAACTTCATCGCCGGAACGTATGTAACACGCTCATCGTAACAGTTTCTCCTGAGTCTGTTTACTCATCCTGCTATCTGTTTGCATTTTTAACGAAATAAAGCATTCTGTATACATATAAAAGCATATTGAAAATATATAAAAGCATCTTGAAAATATAAAAAAAACATTTATGAAAAGTAATTACTGATTAAAATGAATTGTATTTTGTTCAGAGAGGAAATTCAATCGCCTCCGTTGGGGGTGACCATGACGGGAAACGGCCTGACACGGCCGAGCTTCTCTGATTATTGTATACTTTGAGGTGCACAACCGTAAACAATATTCGACATCGAACAAAACGGTTTACTGATTATTATTATTGCTACACTTGGTGGCTGTCTCAGGCATTTTTTGAAGCATCGTTTTTTAACTATTAACAACCCATCTGTGCTTGCGAATTTGCCCTCGCTTTGATCTTGTCATAGTCAAAGAGAGCCGCAAAACTACATGAAAGCGTCACGACCTCTCGACCCCTTTGTGTCACTGAACTCAACCTAACTAGTATTATTCGAATGTAGTGAAAATAATTTCTACTTGATGTTCGGGTGCTCCCCGTAGCACCAATCCAAAGAAAATATCATGTTAGCATTTTGACAGTTAACAGCATATGTATTATCTATAATGATCTCAAACGAACACATTTTCTGAGCGAACTAGAATCACTGAGACAGACCATTGCATGTGACACTCTGAAGAGCAATTCAAATACCAATTTCTCACAGATCTGTATAGAATGTATACCATACACAGAACCGGGAGACATATATAAATTGTTAGTTACTCAATCCACGGTTTCTATATCATGGAATTTCTCGAACCGACTCGGTTCGATGACCCCAATATTGTAAGGTAAGGTAAGGCTTTATTGATTTATTAAAGGAACTGCATAGAATATATAAGTTCTCTTATATGTCATGTAATGTTACATATATAGAATACGAAGGCGATGACTGCCAGACTATTAACTCATTAACAAGATTGATACGAATATCTTAAAATATATTGATATATTTATTGTCTTCATTTATTTCAATTTTGATTTTTATATTCTATGGTATATAACTTACAAAGATGGCAATAAATTTCACAAAACAAACTATCCAATACGAATTAAATTTTCTTAATGAAGCAGAAAAAGAAGACGACTTCGTTTCACATTTTCGAAAGTGTAGCTCAATACCAACATTTGTAATCGCCGCAATTTATTGTCAAAATTTCACAGAACACCTTTGGACAAAGCACTAACTCTTGATAATGATAATAAATCCTGTATTTGTACTTATCCTGTATTTGGTTATGTAGACAAATTTGCGATCCCTATAATTTCTCAAATTGAGAAATACATGATGTCAACCATAGCAGTTAACAAATGACTTTTGAACGTATTAAGTTAAATAGCTCCTAGTTTTGAAATTTGTTTAGGGACCAATTGGCTCGCTAGCCAAGAATAGCCAGCCGGATCTTATGGATACGTTGTCACATACAGATGTCCGTCCTGTAAACGTTTGCATGAAAGAACCGTCCAGGATATGTAAACATTTATGAAAGCCGGGTGCTGGTTTTTTTATCCACAAAAAAAGTGATAGAGTTCTATTTCACATCAACTCAGTAGCAACCATAACGATGAGGCTATCACAGGTCTTCCTTGTTGTCATTCAATCGTCAAGTCGTCATATTTAGCACACTTCATCAAAATATTTATCATGATCAGCAGCAGCATAACACAGATCATTATCCTCAGATGATATAACACAAGCTACATCTCAAATATTTATAATCGTCTAACTGCCTAACCATAACTATCTGCCATATATCTACTTTATAACGTTTTGCACACATTCGTTCGTAATTGTTGTTACTCTTGGTCTCAGTATCTGAATGGCTGAGTTTTTATTTCGTACTTTATTAGAGAAGGGCACATCAGCTTGCGATGTTAGCGTAAGACGAGCTGCCGCACTCTACCACCACTGCGATGTTCTCAGCACCTAGTCAGTTTGATAGACTGGAATATTTAATTCTAACGGAAGGTGGGCGTACTATAAATGCTCAATGTCATACTTCAGTCGCTTGTGACAAATATAGTTAAACTATGGCTGTCATTTTTGTATTGTCGAATAGCTTGTAAGGTAAACTCAATTGTATTGTATGTAAATTTTCAGTAACGCTCTATGATTTTAACTTGTCCTGTATATGACTAATAACGCCTTCCCAGGCGCTAACGACAAATTTTATTATATATATATATAGAATAACAATTAGCAGAAGGCCATAATGAAAATAGACTTGTTGAGCGATCACGGCGGACCCTCTCCTATTCACACAACTTTCTAACGCTATAACGATCAAATTCAGGACGACCAAATTCAAAACAGGAAATTGTTTGTAATTCGATGTAGGCTACCAATTCAGCCGAAATTCACACACTACCAATATATAACAGGGAAATCTCTGAAAAGTTTTTGAGAGCATTCATCGAACTGAAAATATTTTTTAACGAGCTCTTTGATAGTTTAACCCACGCACAGCGTGATATCAAACCACGCAGCAGCAGCAGCAATCGCAAACTCGTTTTCACCTTGTTAAAGAAATAGTCAATTTTGAAAGAGGATAATTTGCTAGATTGGTACCGCGGGTTCCAGGTGCCGCAGAAGAAGGCAGCTAGTGACGGCCATCTATCTCTGCCTCGTTGGTAGGGAGACGAAGTTCAATTATTGTTGCTGGTGTTGTGTTTTTTAAGATAATCACCACCCACATTGAACGTTGTTACCTTCGTCTAGTCATACTTCAGTCATAAGAGCTATACAAGTCGCTATCTTAATAGGTACCTTGAATAATAAACACAACAGACATGTCAATTATAGGTATACACTCATGAAATATAAACGGTGTTTACCTAAACGACTAATAATAAGTAAACTAATTCTGTAGCATCTTTATCAAGGAATTGTTCGTTTCGTTGACGTTCGCGTTAGTATAGAAGGCTATTTACGCATACGTCGTACGATGCGTAAAATCAGATCTTGTTCAACGGCTGGCAGTAGTATATTTCGCCGGATATTTCCTTTCTCAGCCAACATCATTATCATACATCTTAGCTTATTTGAACTGCCCGTGAATTCGTTTTAACCTTCACCGTTTCAACACTCTGCATGATAATGCCATCTTGATCTGTACAGTACAACCCACCATATTGATCACTAGAAACGCATTTTGAGAACATCCTCACGAACGACCATCAACCACCTCCTTCATCTCTACGGTCTCGTTGTCGTAGTTCCATATTTGGTGCTTTCTCTCCGCAACCCGCTTATCTATATTCCGTCGATCTGCCTACCACCTATAGTGTGATATCTAATCGATTTTACCTGTCGAGAACGCGGCACCTCGTTTGGTTTTACGATCCACTTGGGATCCATTTTGGTCTGGTCAAACCACCACAATAATCGTTAGAACTCCGCTTTCGCTATCAGCGTGATTTTCCAAATAGTCGGTGTTTTTTTAAATCATAATTTTACATTAGGTGGGCGTAGATCATTTATTTGTGTCGCTCATTTCATTTCTTGACAATATTGTGTTTACATAAGGCCAAAGCCCTTACAGTAGGCTATAGCCTTGTGAAGTCGTTCGCGTAGCTTCTCCTTGCTTGAGTACTCGGGCAATAGGAGCACATTATAGCATGTGTGAGCTGAAGGCAGACGATCGGAGTCAGGACCGTTTCGATTGATCGACATTCGTAATTTAGCGAGACCACCGACAGGAACACTGAAACCATGAAGTGATGGATCCTGGTTAAAATCCCTCGCCATGACATACTTGATAAATAATACAACTAGAATGTAGTTTGATTAATTAAAAAAATTACTTGGATTAATGAAAACTACAACTTATGCACAGTTACAATTTCTCAGCTTGGAATCATTAAATTCTGCTATTGCAGTTAGCCCATTGCCTCGAAGTCGGTTGAAATGACACTGTTGTACTGTTATGGGCATCGCAATTACATTGGCTTTAATATTCCATAAGACTCCATCGAATTGAGGCTAGTTTATATTTGATCTGTGTGTAAAGGCTCGAGTTCAATATAACAGACGTACCGATCACTCCCGGTTGTAAACTGAAGAAGGAGTTTCTTTTCATCTTCAGTCATCTCATGAACAACCTCCCAAAACCATCGGATTACCTGAAGTAATTAGCAAAATACATTTAAAGGGGTTAACCGTTGCCCCGCCTTTAGCACAATCTGTATATAGTTGAATATGATAGGGTATTGTATTCTATGGGTCTACTTGCCGCTAGTCAACCTAACTGTGTAAGGTCTTAAACGGACTTTATCCAGACCTAATTGTAAAAAGGAAAAATCATTATAAACTCTGAAATCGCTGGATCTACATACTTTCGTATTGATGAACATTAGACGTGCAATTTTGACGCAATCGTCAGTTAACGCAAGACGACAACACAGTACACTTAACAAAACAATTGCAATGAAATCAGGTGTATCTTACCTCCGATTCAGGCTGGTAACCGTCGTATTCACAACTCTGCTGGAGGCCGTTCACATCAAAATCTCGTTGGCCGCATACTAGAAGCTCAACCTGCATACAGAACCCATACATTAACAAGGTGTTTTTATTTGCATGACTGAATTCACTAAAAGTGAAATGTCATCAATATCAGGCTTAGTAAAGCATTTAAATCAACATCAGATCCCTATAGTCAACTAACGACTAATAACAATTTGTAGGTGCATTACTATTCTATAATTAGAAGCAGTTGCGGTGTAGAATTTCGTGAAATATTCTTCGCTGATGTGTGGTATAGTTTCAGTTAGCATTCAGGCTACCTAACTCCGTAAGTTAAAAGAAAAGGGGAAAATAAAAAGCAGTGTGGGATATGATATAAGAGATCGACAGGATGAATAACGAAATAATAATATGTTGTTCTAGTCTGAATAGATTAATAGTCATTCATGGACGAGTGAATAATTTTGTGTTAATTAGGTGCCACTAGCCGATAACTCACCTCTTCAGGTCGGAACCATTTTGTCAGAGGACTATCTCTAGTCACCATCTCAAATCCTCGACGGAAAGCATTGAACTGCCGGTCGGCGGATCGATTTAGTAGGAAGTCAGCATACAATTCCACAAATTCCACCTGAAATAAACACAATAATGACAACAATCATTTGCCAATGATTAAATTCGTTGTCGAGACCTAACATCTAAAGAAAATGTCATTACCATACAAATTTCGTTCACACGATCAAGCTGTCGTTGTTTTGTGTATATAGATACGCAAAATATATATTTTGTATATATATTTTGTGTACGTTAGTGTAGGGTGAACATGGCAGCTCTGCAGTGGATTTGTTAATGAGTTTACCTTGTTTGTGTGATCGACGACAATGCTCGCTCCATCATGTTTAAGGTCATAGGTAAGCGTGGCTCCAAACACATCCTTGTAGGTGACTTGAAACGTCTGGCAGAATACATCCGTGATGTTCGGTTCTAATCAGATAGCCATGCCAGCCAAGATCAAGTAGAATGATACCAGTTAGCGCAAGTTTCAACTTCTCGGTCTTGTTTGTAGGTTCATATTCATGTATAAGGAGGAAAAATAGTAACACCTAAGAAAAATAAAGTGAGCAGAACCAAGTGAATGGTTAACTGGTCACGGTGAAAAGTGATCGGGTAAAAAACGTTCACACCATAAAATGTAATCAATGATAAACGAATCATGTTTCTCTGACGAAAGTGCTCACCATTATATACTAGCATCTGATGGAGGCCCTTAGCTAGGCTTGGATCGTAATCAATGAGATCCCTATAAGTGCCTCGAGCCCCAAACAGCTTCCGATACACCACCATTGGAAACCGAACATCAAGGATAACATTATTGTATATGGCCAATCCGAGAATGATACCTGTAAAAATTAGCCATATCGAAGCAAATATATCATTCGATTAATGGGTTGTCCCTTATGCGAAGGTTTGAGCAGCATACATGGTAATTATCAGGATTCAAAATATAACTGTTTGCAGTGAGTTTTGAAGCTATTACGATGAAGTTAAAAAATCAAAAAAAGTTGATAAAATAAAATCCATCTCCCTTACTGATACGGCGCGTACGTAAAAATCCGATTCGTATGTATAATTTATGGTTCGCTTGCATAAACGCTCATTGTATAAACCATGTTCAAAGTTCCTCACCGTCACAGGCCTTGAATTAGCACAACGAGCAAAGATTGACTTAGCCCCTTTGTGATGAGGACATAAACGTACCGATCAGGACGAACTGAGCATCGGTCTCGAATGAAGTCGGATTGAACCAATAACTTCGAGTCTCCTCATCGAGTGTGAACATGCCGAAATCTGGATTAAATAGCTGTTCCACGACCAACTGGAAGAACTCCTTTGAGACGCCACCCTCGTCAATGCCTGGGAAGGATTCAATTTGCAATAGTGTCACGTGCTGTTATGTGTACAATAGCTCTCTATCAAGCAAGAGCCCTTCCTGGCAATTACTGTTGAATTTCATAGTTAAGATGCGCTTAGATGATTTCTACCCGAAATCGAAAATACACATTGCCGCTATAAAGCAACAAAATGAATTCTGTATGGTAATACAATGAAAAGCAGGGTCATGATTGACGACGTAGCATATGAAAAACACACAATGCATATATATGGATATGTATCTGTGTGTGTGTGTGTGTGTGACCGCTAAAAAGGTAAATATAATTTCCTAAGTCGTTCTATGGTAGGAAATCAGCCACATGACGATCGTACCCTGTTCGCCTTCAAATTCTACGACTAGTTGTTTTTTAAGGTTTCCTGGGTTGTCGAGCGCGTTAAGTTGTAGATTGTTGAGCGCATCCTCAATAATATGGTCACGGCGAACTTGAAGTTTGAGAACCTAAGAAGAATATCGAAAAGACAAAATAGTAACAAATTTTGAAAAATAGCATTCAGTTGATATCATCGCTTGTCTTCACCGTAATTGAAAGCAAACAACTCGGGTTTTCTGCTCTCCAAGTAAAAAAAAGCTAGATCTAGTTACCGGATTCAGTTCGTCGCCATGGACGAGGGCTGAAAGGAAATCCAGCGCTCGATGGTTATACATCTTCATGCGGTTATCCAAATAGAGCGCCTGGGTCCGCGCCGTCGGGGTCAGCACGAATGGGCACGACAAAAATGAGAACTTGTCTGTCCGACCGCCTACGCAAACGAACCGTTTCGAACACATACACCACATGAGATCACTTCATGTCTATATATATATATATATATATATATATATATATATCGCGTTTTTAATCTTGTCTTTTCAGGAAGCTTGGGTTTTAGGTTGGATTCAAGGATACATATAATGCAACATCCTTTGTTACTTACGTATCTAACTAATAACATAATGATATTAGAAGCATACTGATAACATAACATAGTGATATTGAAAAGGGCTAGACTGAAGATTGAATACGTATAATGAATTTGTGTTCATTCAATGGATATCCTTTAACTATTTTTGTCTGAAATTTATGTTCTTGAGATCACTTCCTGTGGCTCTACAAACCTTCGCGATAGTTTATGTAGTCTTGTTCGATGTTGAGTTGTTCCGATAGTAATTCATTGTAGAACTCGTCGAGGTCGATTAGAGGTTTTCGGCAATCCAGCATATCCACGCCTGTTTAAAGAATCGACGACAGTTTGTCAAAACAGTTTACCGCGACAGCTGCGATTGTAATCCCTTTCAATAAAGATGTATTTGTATAACATAACATATATAATGCAAATGTATTTCCTGACACTTCGAATCGGCAGAACGATGTTTCCTTTTAATGAAAACGTAGTTTTCTAACGGTAGAGATAGAACAGTTTAAATATACTGTAGCATCTATCAACAATCCAAATGTCACTAGGTTGTCTACAAAAAGACCTTTGATCCACCCTAGAGATACAACATATCGTTTTCATTTGGCGCGTGACTTAGGCCGATGCAATATTTTAAGGCCAACTCGCAGCATGCGCCGCTATTGTCGAGATACATTTGTAACGCATTACCGGTGAAAGGAAATTTGTACTTTCATAATAGAAATATCCATTGCAGATCGTGTGTTTCATCAGCATTAAACTCTTTAATAGACATACTAGCAATGAACATGTGTATAACGGGTTTAATCCTGATGAACGGGTTACTGGAAATACTTATTATTATTACTACCATTACTAGTATTGAGCCAAACAGCTCTCAACTGTCGTGTACCTAATTCCAACAAGAGCGGATCCGATTGACTGAAGGTGCTGCTGTGGCGGCTTCGGGGACTTCGGGTGTCATTTGTCGCTCTGTTGCTGCTGCTGCTGGTGGCACCGCTGACCTGCGAAGCAGGAGCACCTCTTCGCCTCCGTTTGGCTTCGTTCAGAATTAGAGCAGATCCGGTTCGGGCAGGTTCTTCTGCGGCGGTCCCAGTCCAAGCGGTTTCTGGTGTAGACGCCTCATCTTCGGCTTCAGTAGCCCCGGTCAGTCCAGGTGGGAGCAATTCATCTTCGGACACTTCCTCCGGCTCTTCTAGCTCAAGGCCGGCCACCAGTAAAAGAGCATCCTATAAAAAGAAGAAAAACAAGCTCGGTAACGATATATGGTCAATATAGTCCGGGAACATTGGTTCACGTGTGGAGAACATCAAAGATGATGAAAAATTGTAGTGAAAATATCACAAATTTACACAGAAGGGACCGATCACAACGTGTGTTATCAATGTCATTTTTAACTCCGATCCACATTTTTACAGAATAAATGATCGAGTACCTGTTCACTGTTTCCGACAGCGCCATCGGCTGCGGCGTCTCCACTCAATGTCAAGGATCCAGATGTCGTGGGCAACGTCAATCGAGGTTCCATATCTCCCGCCAGCAGGTCAACAGCCAAGAGGACGCGGAGCAAACGTGTGGCGTCACAGACCTTGAAAACGAAATTAATACAAAAGGAATTAGGATGTGCCATGGGGGAGAGGGTGCCGGGGAAGGAAATGACACGAACAATTACTAACCTATCCTAGCCAATGGTTCAAGACGCAAGCTTCAACTTCAACCTACTCAACAATATTCCGCCATTATCAATTGCTTATAATAGAACATTTATATTTACCACTTGATCTTCATTGGTGATGTAGTCCATCCGGAATACCCCGTTCAGTAATCTTGTCGTTATTAGCTGTTGAACTGTGTATACAATCTGCTGCAAACGACTCTATAATAACGGCGAGAAAAATATAAAATTTAGTAAGAATACAGTCGTCTTAATCAGTTACTTGATAAAGTTTTGTATAATGCAATTGACACCATTTAATCGACAGTCAACAACAACAGGCATGGCTGTAGAAATATATGTTTATATACCCTCGATGATATGGAATAACGGGTTAGTTTTAGCAAACGATCCCTACGCCGAACAACCAAAAATTGTACAGAGGATGTGTCCTATATATATAAATATATGTAATATGTGTCTTATTCTCAAAAAAGTACCTAGCAAATGCATATTTTAATTGACAATACAAACCGGTGAATCGCGCCAAACAACCGCTAATATCTTTGCCAGTTTAGCTTGAGCAGGAATCGATAACTTTACCTGCAATCAAATTGATGATGATGTTTTTATTCTGCCATTAATACTCGTTAGACCTCCTCGAAAAATCTATGCCTCAATAGGTTACAAAGCATACATATAATTATCATCTATGGAATAACCTTTGAATTCGTAGTGCTCTAACTCAATAATATATATATATATATATATACATATATATTGCAGTGATACCTTGTAGCAATATATTGATCCTTCACAGACAGAACTAGTTAAGCAATGGCGAAATAGCTAGAATGACTGATCACCGATCACATGTTATATCTATTGCACTTGCGACCTCACTTAGGCTGCGAAGTCATTCATACCACAATTATCAGCAGGTTGCACAATCTTTCCCTCGCATGTAAAAAAAATTACGATAAATGATGCCGTTTGCGCTCACCTTCAATCAAGACGACCGCGATCTGATATAAATATAATTCACACTAGTAAGCCTTAGCCTAATTGACTTTGAGCCAACTAACTCCAGTCGGATGTGCACGTACCCGCCCTAGCTCATTGAATGCCCGTCACATGGCTTGTAATTGATTTTAAGCATAATAATAATACATTTGTGCCTCGCACAAACGGCGGTTGTCTAAAACTGTTCGACGATTATTCCCAATCGAAATAAAACGGGGTTCAGATCGAGCATGTCAGTCATCATTCTGTTATAGTTATCAGCTATCACTGATGCATCACGTCCACTGTTCCACTACCCTGATATAGTTAACACCATCCTGCTGTGGTCCCTCCGTTACAATTATGCCATTATCCTGTTTGAGTAAACCCACTGCATTGATCTGTCACATCATTAAGGCTATTCCAATATTTTAAGATAAGCTGATCGGAGCCTCAAGTATACCTAAGGCAAAAGGTAAACCTTTACCAAGTTCACGTTAGAGTCTATGGGAAAGTTTCTTTTTATATTTTGTACATGAGCCCGACATGTTCCTTTCTCCAAAGTCGCTTTAGACTATAGAGATGGGACTCAATTAATTAGGGATGTATTAACATGGCTATAAGAACAGACGCTCGTCGACTTGATAGATGGAAGGACGTCCTCATGGACATCGACTTATTTATGATTCGTTTAGGCAGAAAAACTTCATCTGGAAGTACTAACTAGGAGGCTGCAGAGATCTGGTAGCACATTGGCTAGGTCTGGTATTTCGAGCATCGGCAGTTCGAGCAGAAGGGTAATCACAGAAGCGAATCCTGGTTCTGTTGGAGACACGCGGCCCATGCGAAGATCCAACTTCAGAGATTGACAGAGTGAAGGTAACGTATTTGTCAACGGACGCACGGCTGGTATACTGCCATCTGCAAACGAACGTTACGCAAGATTTCAATATCGGAAAATCAGTGTTCGGTCTAACCATAAAAAAAGCGTTTAGTTACTGGTAAGAGAAACGGTTAACCTAAAGGTGTTTCCTAACAGAACCAACATTTAGGATCTCGAGTGACTTCAAGCTTCAATCGCGTTTCGTCCTATCGAAAATAAGTTTCCAATTTAGTGGGTCCTTTGGCATAAAGTTCGGCATAGAGTTTAGTTATATGCTAAATTTAATATATACATACATTCCTCTATAGCTTCATTTCTAAGTGGGGAGAATATTTACCTTTATCCTTCAGTTTGAAAAGAATATCATAGCTCCTTCGCACAGCTTCGATGTCGACGGTTTGTTCCTGAACAATGTCATCTAGATCTGACCCGATAGAAATGAGCGATTCTCTGGAAAGTGGATGAGTTGAACATATTTAGCAAACTGCATTATCTAACTTAATTTAGAATAAAAAAGTAAAGACCATAGAGTTTATTATACTCAGATCAGTATCCATATAGATAGTAATTATCAGTGAAATGAATAATCGGGCACATGAACTATGAGCTATGAGCCAACCTTCGAAGCGGAGGTTCAGATGAATCTACATCTTTTTCTTCCTCGGTTTGTGCCCGGATAGCCTCTTTGCCAGCGCCAGCCAAATCCTCAGAACATGAATTCGTGAGCGAAGATCGTGCAGCTTGTGGACGTTGAAAGGACTGTTTCAACGCGCAGTAATCAGAATAAGTCTTTCCTGTTGAACAAATAGAAATACAATGCATTATTTCATGAACCCGCAGATGACCACTTCCAAATTACCAACAACGATGCTGATTGTGGTGTATTATGTCACTTGGTGAATAAGACAAAACTTGATCATCTACAAAGTAAAACAAATATTTATAATTAATGCGGTTAAGGATTACAACTAATATTGGCTAAAATGTGATTTAACTAGTTATTCGTCATGTTCATTGTGAGGCAATTATTTTCTTGTACTTAAATTATTTCAGCGATTCCAAACATATGTATATACTGTTTTTTCGAGCTGATCCTCAGCTATTCCCCTAACATATGTATATAATTGACGCGTGTGTGCTTAACTGCAATGCCGCTATAAATCTTATTAGGAATCTATAACCAGTCGGTTGTATTAGAAATTTGTGATCCGCTGCTCCCAATGTCTAACCTAAAGTTCGTATGAGTTCGGAGAATGATTCGGTGGCCTGGGCACGTTGTGCCATATGTGCCACAGCTTCCTCCGTGAGAAAGGCGTACCCTTCATCAGGGACTCCCGGTAGCATCTCGCTTGCAGAAACCTTGGTTACAGATTCAGTAAAATGAAGAGCAATTATTAGAATGCCTTTTAAGAGAACGCACATCGACCTTACATGATCGGATGATATATAATAATGATAATGGTATAATATAACCTTAAATGAATGTTGCTTTCAATTTCAAACGATATGGTATGAACACGTGCTATAAATACGGTATAACTGTATCTAGTGAGACGCGTATCGGGGTGAAAAGTTGCATAAATCGAATGCACGTAAGAGATGATGAAAAAATATAAAAGTGACACAAAGTGACACTTGCTTGCTTGCAATATTTCAAGTTAGCCTGCACTTGAGGTCTGTGGAATAATTTGAACAAATGTCAATCCCCCTGTGTGTAGTTTAGGTCAATTTAAATTGTATCTGTCACCAAAACAAGTCTTGGACTTATTCTCAATAAGGATGTACGCCTGTTCTGTAGTGCAGCTAGCAATAGTATACATGTGGGTATCTATATATAAAGTTTCATAAAATAGTTCCCAATGTGGTGAAAACGTAAGTTCCAGCATTTCGCAATCTCAGAGAGAGATTGCGAAATACTGGAACTTACGTACATCGAATACGGTTGCTCGTATTCGACGGCCATTTCATTGACGCAGCCTGTTCCTTCAGTAACGACTGAGTTCAATCTGTTATTTGCCTAGACTCGTCGACAGTGTGCATGTAATGGACATTGTCACTAATGACATATAGATTGTCTAATTCACCTCGTTAATAACACATGAGACGTCGGTTGATCAACCTTTCGCCGACCTAACAAAACCCTTTCTTTGGCAAGGTGAATTCAGTGCCGGATAGGCTCTAGCCTAAAGTAATGACGATCGTTCAATACAAGAGAAAGTGTGATATGTAATAGTAGGTAAAATTAGATTGCAACAATAGAATCTAAAGGAACACGATATGTGATTTATTATCTAAAAGAGCCGCACCGTTCTCTACTGAACGGTTATAGTATCTAAGTTTATGACGGAAATGGAGAAATTAATTTTAGTTTCTGGGAGCCAAGTATGGCATCCCTCTAAGGACGAAAACTTTAAACTTCTCGAGCGAATGCAGTGACGATTTCTGAGAAGAGCAGAATCCAAGTACGAGATTAATCTCGGTACAAGACATAATGAAAGTCGAAGATGTTAAGCAATTAATCGGCATAATAAAGAACGAAGAAATGTTCAAAATGATGTTCGACCAAGACGGATAATGTATAAAAGATGTCATCATGATCAACGGAACGTAAAAGACGTCTGTGATACACCTCGGAGATGCTCTACGAATACTACAAGGCTGATTTTATCCAAGTTATCAACAAAACACACTTACCCTTGTCGAATCGTTAAGGACTCCATCATCGCATTTTCTAGTATCACTCATCTCACAAGTTTAAGTAGTCTGTAAAACAATCACAAAATAAGGTTTCTGCTCTAACACGTTTATGTTCTACATAAGAATTACTGATCATAACGTGTACTGTCCGAAATCTATGAAATCTAGGAACTTCAACTACGGAATCACATAATAATAATAATAATAAGCCGAAACGCACAGTTTTATTAATCCGAGTTAGCCTAATATCAATTAATCCAATACAATTATACAATTTGCGATATAACAAAGATGGATGGTTCTTGTTAGAGGAAAACAGGGTCTGACCCACCAAGAGCTAATTTAGATATCAATTAATTTTACACTAACTAATGATTTCAATGCACTCCATACCGTCAATTCCAGCCAACACAGTGGACAAATCTTTTCACAAAAGTTCACGAGCCATTCAGGTGCCGGTTCCTTTGACAGTGCACAGTGTCGATATGGATTCACTTTGATCGAACGCTCTCTGAAGATATTATTTTTGTCATTATTTGTTCACCAGCACACAAAAACAGTTGCTTTCACATGACACGCATGTCAGACGTTTATCGCAAATTTAATTGAATATGCGCCTCAGACTATCATAGTGATTCTCGGGTTTTGCCTGCTATACAATGGGTGCCCTAGAGACCATACTCGCTGCCTCGACCAACGAATAGGAAACTCATCTGTTTTGGTCCAGAATCAGTACAGAAGACCACATCGCCGAAAGCAGCCCTTCGGGCCGTCGAATGCGGAATGAATGGATGGATTTTTATTTACCTCAAGACGGTTGTTCGTATTGTACTTGTAGGATACTTTGGTGATTTATCTTGTTTGACTTGCTGATTATTGCTTCCGCATAGGAACCGGGAATAAATTAGGCTCATCCTTTACGTATCGAACTGTTATTTGATCTTATTGTATACCATTGTGATAATAAAACAAATAACTTTCGTCAGTATTTTAAAATGGGATTGTGAGTGGACATGAAAATACCTTTATCAAGTGGATGATTTAGTAGATAAATGTTCATTTCCAATTCAATTTTATGATTCGTTTCTTATAGATTACCTTATTTAAATAGAAGGCATTTGTTTATTTACAGTTTCTACGAAGCTTTATAGTGGCCTTTAATTGTGTACACAGCAACGACCTTACGAAACGAATGTCTTGAAACTGTCCGGCAATTGTATATACTCGCTAATTAGGACATACTGAGAGTGACGAAAATTAAGAATATATAGAGGATGTGTTGCTATTAGAAATTTGATGACAATCAAATGAAAATATTTGAATAAAGAAAGTAAAAACAATGGCTTAGAATTATGTTGAGACGAACACTTCTATGATGCAATAGGCCTTGAATAATTTGGTGGAGTTTGCCGCACGGATTTACCCAATAAGACAATTGCATCACGTACACCGAGAAAACCAAAGACATAAATAACTACATTGATGACTATGTCCGCGTTAACCCTTAGCATAATGTTATTTGTAGCCCTGGTTGGCTCAGAATCGGGAATCCGGAGCCATATACATTTTTGAAACCATTTTTGGGACCAGTATGAGATCTCGTTTCGGATGTTTGAAATGTCAGCAGCCATTTTGTTATTTACGTAGTATAAGTTTCAGGCGTTGCCTTCCTATCTTTAGTCTGGTTATGTCGCAAATAATTCATTAATTCTTGGTTAGGTTTGTCGCACATGTCTTCTGTTTATGTTATCGGTTATTATAGGTGCTTAAAATCAATCGTGTCCCTTCGGGGACACAAAAATACACAGTATGCATTTGGATTTAAAAAAAACGTCTTTAGTGCATATATGACTAGGCGGATTGCTAAAGCAATTCGACTTAGTTGTACAATGAATTGAACAACATTTCTTATTTATTGGTGATATGTATTAATAGTATATGGTCCAGTATATTGGACAGAAGCTATTATTTATTCAAACATACAGTAATTAGGAATAATTTTTAGGGATTATGGGGGGTGTGGGGGGGATTAGCTGGGACCGGGGCTGAGACCGACATTGTCCCGACGAAGGCGATGGTATTGCCTCTCTGCTGCACAGCGAGGGACAGGCGCTGCAGAAGGAAAGATCCTGCGCGCTTGTCCCCGGTGGCGTGAATCAGCCTATGGTAGACCGCTTCGAGGAACTTCGCAGTGAAGGGGCCGTGCCCCTTCACTGCGGAAAAAAGGAAAGGGGGGAAAAAGGTGGGTCGCCTGAAGTGCGGCGTACTTCCGTAACTCGGTCCAGTATATTAGTACTCTAGTACAAACATCGTAAATAGATTATCCTAAATGCATATTTATAACTCTGAATATCATACAATTATTCAATAAATAGAAACCTAATGTTACACTTCTATATATGTATATATGGGCTATATACAGCAGGAAAAGCAAACAATAAACTTATATTTAAATAATTTTTATCCAATTTATTTAAACAAAGATCTGATGTGCCAAATGACAATAGATTATATGTAGGAGTGTCAACTAAGTACGCATCCATCGATGATTTGAAATTGCGTACGATACCTGCCTCAATGCGGACGTCTTCTGCCGGTATTTTCAGGAAATTTTTGCAGGAGTTTCTAATGCTAAGAAAATGGCTTAATCCAGCTTAACGACACCTCTTGCCAGTGTCACTGGATAGCTAGATTGTGTCATTTCTCCATTGCTTTTTATTTCGAAAGTATCACTATCCACAGGTATGGCGTAGGAGTAACGCTGCGGACTGGAGCCATAGGTCATCTCTCTGTCTCTCCGGTTCGAATTCTACAGGGTACAGACGAATCGATGCGGTATACACTTGCAGATTTGTTAGTAAAGTCACTTGATTCTCAAATAATGCTGTGAAACTAGCCACAAAATGTCACAGCGTTGACTTCAGTAAAATCTTCACCTTTTATCACCAACTTACCTGTGCATCACCTCGGTCACAAGCGACTGACCGGCGCCAATTTTCACATCGTATAGATGCCAACTGTTATTTCGCATAACAACATTTTTATAAAAGTTAACAAGGTCGAATTTCCGCGTCGCAGGAAATAACAATTTCGTAGTCAATCAAGTAGAATATCTGCACTTAACTGATCAATGTCGATGATCTTGAAACTGTACTACCATTCATCGACTTCAACAACAATCAACTATTGAGTCGTTCCGATAATGTCTCCAGTGGTCGACGTTTCAAGCTAATCTAGGCTGAATAAAATATCGGGGTAAGTGTAATCCAACTATTTTGTTCAGTGTCTACCTGACGTGCGAGAAAGTAAACAATTCTCTCTCAATGTTGAGACAATGAAAAGTACCTCATCGAGACGATGAAAATTGATTCATTTTAGTTTTTCAATGAAAATCAAGGCATGAATAATTATAAATAACATTTCTAAATATATTGTATAGGCTAGTAACTTGAACAGTTAACTCGAGACAATATCTAAAGTCACTCTGTGGATACTCGAAGAAGATAGAGTTCTTCCATAAGCTTTAGCCCCACCAGCTCACAGTACTCCTTGATCTCCTCAAGTTCACGGCGGGTTACTTTTTTGCGTTTAAGATACTGAGTAACAGTCATGCCAGTCTGTTCAAAGAGTACTGAAGTCTGCGTTATCGAAGACGGGCTTAATAGGTCTCCTGTAAAGGCACATTTTTAGACAGATCGCGGATTTAATAATTGTGAAAGTAGTAACCAGGTAATAAGGCAATATTACAACAATATAGAAAATAACACAGACCAACCGCATCAGAGGTAATAGAACAAAAGCGGGGATGATTGATGCAGAGAAGTTTCAGGTCCTCGAAAGAACGAAGCTTGGACCCTTGATGCTTTCAGAACCGTTAATTTATCTTAACATGTGATTAACACCTCAAGAATCAGATCCAGCAGTTTTGCTTGTGATTTTTCGGGAAGGTATCACTATTCCACAGTTACTTCACCGAAGTTTCGGCCCCTAGGAGTTCGTGATGATTGTTTCAATCTGGGTTTGGCCGCCCTGCCGATACGTTAACCATTATCCACTCGAGTGGTTTCTTCACATGCTTACAAGGTAATATGTTTACTCACCATGAGAGTCATTTGGTGCGAACCTTGAATATTTGTTTCTTTCCAGCAAAGGTAGACAGCGATCAATTGGATGCCAGGTGTACGTTTCAGGGCATAGCAAGTCCGAATTGGGTAGCCTCCCCTACAAGAGGATATCTCATTTACCAACTCTACTAGCGCTGCGAATACTAAGTTCAATACAAAAGTATGCCTTCTTTATTTAATCTTCTAGAATTTAATCTTCGAGATTGAATTGATAGAGCCTTATTGGCGCATATGAGGAAGCATTTTTAGTTCAGCTATTGTACAGATCTCTGTGTATTTACCTTGTAGCGCATCTTCGGACAGCTGTGAATATAGAATCCCATATAGTAATATTTGAGTGTTGGTAGTCTCTTATGTAACTCGCGCGTTAGGTTAATTTCGCACAACGATGAGAAGGTTCCCAGCGATAAAAACGAGAACTCGGGGTCGTAATAAAAGTAAACTGACGAAACGCAAGATGGAAGAAGATCGAGAACGCCGACAGCAATTAGACGTCCATCCAACCAGTACTGATGATGAAATGACCCCAGCAAATGATTCGAAGAGGGCTAAAATGAATCAAACAAAGAAATAGCCAACAAGGCCGACAGACAGAAGACGTTAGTGAAAATACACACACTCACATAATTCAGTCATTATCATCCGCGCGTCACTGTTCCTTGCACGAGTCGTCTCAGACAACGTTATGAACAAGGAACAACGTACTTTGAAGCAAGGACAGTGAGAGCTACCATTAATATTGAATCTTTTGGACCAATAAAAGCGACAAACTCACTGATAGGGGACTGTCGACAAGAAATTGCTTCCAGTCTGACTTCCGGCATTTTTCCTGAGTGTAATCGTGCACCTGCATCTGGTACAGAGTGTAAACGAGATGGCTGGCTTCATCTGAGGCCTTCGCCTCTTGACTGTATGGGCTCGTCAGAACGAGACGCATCTCGAGCTTGTGTTTGCCATCTGAAAAACGCATAAAACGGCATTCGGATATATTCTATAAATTATTATACGTATTACGGCTGACGTTAAACATATACAAAAACATTTTTTGTATTTTTCCTTCCTAGAAAGTCTCTTCATTTATTTCTTTCGACTTTTGTAATGTGGAAAATTGTATAAGACTTTCGAAGTGCTTTGGGTAATTTTTTCATCATATATAGGAGCACTCCGTTGGCAGAATCTTGGCAAAAAAAGTCCATTACGAACAAACTTGATAAGCAAACGAACAACAATTACAGTAAACGGTAAATGTTGGCTGTGAGTCAGCACGGAAAATTTATAAGATAAACAAACTAGATGCTCGCAAATTTCGATCCAAAGGTAGATTTCGGTATGGTTTACGACCGTTGGCACACTCGCGAGGTCCGCGCATCTTTCATTGCAGAAGGATTCGTACCTAAACACAGCAGTATATAATTAACATATCTACAACGGTGGACATACTTGGTACCGTCAACCATTCTTCAAGGGTCTTTTCACGATTCTTTGGCAATGTCGCTCCCGCCTTGGCAGGACTGTGACCAGACATCCGCTTTGCGGCCCACTTCTGTTTCCGTAGCTCTTTTTTCTTCAAACACGGATTTTGAGTGGCTGTTGTTTTTGGTCTACCGTCCAGACTCGTCTCTGGCTGGGACGAAGAAACAGGGTGAGTATGTTTCGATTCCTCCGTTCTTTCTTCCATCCGCCTACCTGTAATTGTATTGTATAATAATTCATTATCGTATGAATATACCTGTCCTGCGATCTCCCTTCTCGACGATTCTTCACGCCACTTCATTCAATCCTATATATTTATACGAACGTACCTTTGCAGTGGTGATACACATGTCACGCTATATATATATATATATATATATATATATGCCGATAAAAAACTGTCATTCTTCCAGACCCTATATAGGTATACCTAACAGGTAACGTTAGACGCAAAATCTATATTAAGAGAGATGTACGAACCGATGATTTCTGTATCGGGCCGTATCTTGTCGTTGATTCTGCCGACTCCACGTCCGCTCAGATCAGGTTCCTCCATACCTCTGTAGTCACCATCGATTCGATCATCGTTATTACTGCTACCCTTTGGATCTCTCCTAAACGCTCGAGAACCTCCGGAATCCTCGTCGACATCGGCAACATTCTCGACCATGTCCTGTCGTCCGTTTGTGAGGAAGCGATGCATCCTTTTTATTACCTTCTTCTGTGACTTGGTAGGCTTGAACGACAACGCGTCGCACCTAAAGGGCAATTCGGTACAAAATGCATATTCATTGAATCAACAATACGCAGCCCTTTAGTTGAAATTAGGCATCCTTTCTATGGTGTGCATCATTCCAGTCTATCTATTGGAGAGGTCCTTATTTCGATATTTATTTATGTACGTTACTAAGTGATTCGAATGATACATTTGGCGGGTACGAACGCGTAAATGACGAATGAAGTGAAACCTCACACCCAAGAGCCGACATAGTTAGATACATAGATTACCGGGGTCTCTATTTGCTAGAACCCCTAAATAAGATAAACAACACCTTTCTGTCACACAAATAATCAACACAACAGACGACAATGAGGCATACCAAGCATTCAAGCAAGTAAACCCATAATCCGTAACTTACACATATATTACCTGATCGTGTATTGAGGACAACATGTTTTCTTCATGGAGGGTTTATAGCAGTACTTTCCAGATCGCCGCCAACCGCGATCGATCAGATCCTGGTAGTGCTGAGGTGTCAGAACATACGCCCACATGCCTGTATAATAAGAAATTCCGTCAACATATGCCACGTTCCAATTCAAATAGATATAGAATTCCGTAGAAAAGTGTACTGCAAGACTGATGTAAAAAGTCGCAATTTCAAACAGCAGCATGAAAACCGTACACAAAATATTTTTCACAGCTGAATAATCTCTTGACTTAGCATTGCTCACCGTAGGAGTCTACCACATCGTATCGAATGTAGCCACCATCAGTAGGGGGCGTGATGTCAAGTTTGTTCAGTTCGTATCGAAGACGCAGCTACTTGTTCAAGAGATATTTAAAGAAATCTGTGATATAATTCAAGAGTTATTGTTCACAAGCGTATATTCAGTACTGAATAAAGAAAATCTAGCCAGGTGATTGAATAGACGTATTTTAGGTCTTAGCTAGCCGAAACGATCACTTCTTGTCAGCTGTAACTAAAAGCTTCGAAAGCCAATCCATGTATGTAAATTCATGCGTTGAACGCTCTTCATAATAAATAACAGTGTGGACGTGAATATCATCAATCGCAACCAAATTGAAGGATATCTACGACGTTGGGCCACGCAAGTTCGTATAAGTTTTGCAGACCTCTGTACACGATTTGACATTACATGCACTTTGGGGTATTTACTTTTAATTGAGATGGCCAAGTGAGTTGAATCCTTCGCGCTTAATATTTAAACTGGCATTGCATTCAGTGAGAAGCGTTCGTTACCTATCTATGATAGTGTAAGCTTTTCTATGGGCTAGACGTGTCTTATACTAGTATGCTTTCACTCAAAAGTTTAACTTATCGTTCAAGCATTCCCTACAGGTATTACTTACCTTTGCTAAAATTTGAACTGGATCCACGGCAATATCCACAGCGGTGTCCATCACCATCTTCTCCAGCAAAGTACTGAACTATGCTTGACATCGCTCATACACGTCATTCAAATAACAACCGAAAACATTACAGCCGCAAGATGCAGAATCGACAAATGACACTAAAACGAATGGAATTGTCGGGATTCACAACGAATTACTAAAATACAGTGATATTTATGTGTTTATATAAAGGTTGCTACTAAAAGTGACACAGTTCGACGCAAAACATTCGATAGGAGAGGGAAATCTGTTTGTGTGAATAGCCAATGTCGTCTGCAACGTGACTGAGTCCATAGGGTTAAGAGCAATGAGAGCAGGAGAGGACGGCCACATTAAGCAAAGCGCGCCTGTTGAGTCGTTCGCCGTAGCTTAATGACAGATACACCGTCATGTGTATAATATCATACTAATGCGTGTTGTCTGCAGCGATTTTCGCAGTATAGTTAAGCATAAGCATCATGAGGCGGCACATCCGGAAAGTACAACGATGAGGAAATTGAGGGGAATAAAAATGCACACGATTGGACCCATTTCACTCTTTCAATAATAGATAAAAAATGTTAGGTTTATTCACGATATATATATATATATATATAAATATAGTGAATTTCTTGTATACACTATGATAAAATGTACATTCCACTTGTACCTCGATATCTTTTAAAAAGTATCAGGCACTTCATTAGATTCTTGCTAATATTTATAGATGCACACGTGGCTGTGCTCAAGGAGGCAATCAGTAATTGTACAGTTGCGTTTCAGATTGACAATGGATCATTGTGTTAGTTTTCGCATGGATGCTACTACTGCAAAGCAAATAGTTCCATAATATATTTGATAATTTCTTACTTCTCTGTCTACTAAGAGCAGCAGCAACTCCAGCGATAGGTATTCCTGCATTAAGTTTAGGGCCGATTTCAACTCAAATAGACCAATGATGCTAATCGAAGGTGGACGGACATATATATAAATACAGATTGTGCCTCGTTCCCGCATCGATATTACCCCTTCCCCTATAGCTTGTATTAATCTATTTCATGATCTCAGATCCAGCATCTCAGACTGGCCCTGAGAATGAAATTCGAATAATTATAGTGTTTCTTGTTCTCATACTAGTACAACCATCTTTTGGCGTACTATTTCATGGCCTGATAAAATGACCCTTGATGCCTGCCGGTGACGTGGACAATAATAAAGATAAAAAAAAATAAAACAAAGGTTGGGAAAACACTAACTGTTGGGAATGTGATGATATTCGCGTTGGTGAACTACAACTTTGCTGAATACATTAATAACACAACAGAAGCTTAAGTAATTTGTTAAAAACTACTCAGTATCAGCTAACCATTGCAGCCAGGACCTCGTGGGTGTTAGACCGGCACGGGAAGCATCCCGCTACCCTCTTGCCTCTCTCTATATTTCAGGGAACTTCGCACAGTTCTACTGCAGAACTTACAATATATATATATATATATATATATGGTAGGACAAACAACATTTATACTTTAGTTCTTACAGACACTATCATTGATGAAGGGAAATAGATCTTTCTCGTATATTAGAAGTAGCCCCCATTAGTTGACATGTGGCATCAACCACACCCGCCGTGACGATGACTCCATCCAGACTTCCAATGAAAGTTTGTTTTCTGAACCGTCCTAACCGTTCACCAATATCCCGCAGAATACTGGAATGTTTACGTTCAATGAATGGAAAACCTTTCACCAGATCTGTCACGTGGTCTCTTCCGCGTTTCTGCAGAAGAAGATGGAAACGCTGGCTTTATCCTCCAAGTAGATGAGTTCATGTTCAAGCATCCCATCTCAACCCTTTATTTTGGACGAAACAGTCCAACCTTTGATTTATGGTTAGCTAGGAAGTGCCATCGAAATAGTCTGTGGCTGGCAGATGTCCTTTTGTGCTTGTTTGGCATCTATACTTTTTTAAGTTAACCTCATCGAGCACTGGATTATTGATCCGTCAAAAAGTATAAGGACAATCGTATTGCAACAAGGTGTAATATTTTATTAAGAAAAGTATATTGTTTTATAAATGAATGTCATTTATAATTATTAGTATTTTAAATGTTTACATCGTCGTAATGCTCTGTTGTCATACCCCGAAGTCTTCAAGGTTCTGGTTAGGTTGATCCATTTTGCTATAGTCGTTCTTTGACATATACGATGAGTGGCGTCTTGGCGCGAATCACAATTTCTATGGCCACTACAATCTCATCGCGGTGAACTCGTGTTCGCATTGAGCAGTTTTTAATCATCGTAGCTGTAGCTAGAATAAGCTCATTTAGGGCTAGCCGCTGACCAATGCAGTTTCGAGGGCCGGTTGAAAATGGTATGAAACCAGGGACGATATCAGTTTCAAGGAAGCGTTCAGGTATAAACTCCTCCGGTTTGGGAAATAGCCTTGGATCCTTATGGATGACGGAAATAGCTACGCTAACAGCAGTTCCGGCCGGTAAAGGCCCTTTGCCAACGTCTAAACTGCGGTCTAGTTCTCGGCTGATAGATGGCACAGGAGGATAAAGGCGAAGGGCCTCCTTAACTACCGCTTCCGTATATTTGAGGTAGGGCAGACAGTCGTCGGGAAGAGGCTCACGAGGTTCAGGACACAAGGACATCACTTCCTCAAAAATGCGTTCCTGCACCTCCGGCATTGAGGCAACTAAGTACAGAATGAACGAGAATGCAGCTGATGAAGTGTCGTGCCCTGCGAATACAAACGTATTTACCTGATTCCTGACATCTAAGAAGCTCACCTCCGTCGGATTTCGAATGTTCTCTGTAATTAGTATATCTAAAAGGGCTCCGCCAGTGAGATCGGGATTGGCTTGCAGCTGTGTTAGTCGGCCTTGGATCATAGCATCAACAAATCCATTGATTGTAGCCAACGCCCTTGCTTCGCGACGGCCACTCTCCGTAAATCCGTAGACGAGTCGAGGCCAATAATATGGCTTCAAAGCACGCTCAGTGAAAAGCCCTGATAGGGTATGCACCGCATTCACATAAGCAGTAAGGGATGTCTTGTCAAACTGCTCGAGATTGAGTCCCATGATGGATTTCAGTAGTACAGAAAGCGTGAATTCCGCTGTACAGTGACGAACGTCAACCTGACTACGTTCAATTAGCTCCTGGCTGAATTGTTCAGCCCGTTGAATGATTGACCTATTATGCCGATTTAGGGCGCCCCGATGAAAAACTGGATTAATGAGACGACGCATAGTTCGCCAATGATGGCCACTGCCTGTGAGTAGACCATCAGCAAGCCACCTATCAAGCAGCTTATACATGAAGCCCTTCGAGATGTTCACTTTATCCGTGAGAATCACTTTACTCAGTTCGATATTAACGAGAACAACCACACACTTTTGAATAGCCTGATAAACTAGAGATCCCGGTCGGCGTGCGATAGCACAGTCATAGCGATACATGTCCCAAAAACTCTCCTGTAAAGTCCTGTTGAAACGAGTCATTTCGCGCACAATATATAGCAAACGTTTTACATGTTCTAAAATGATCTCGGGAGAAGATGAATACTGCACCGAATTCTTATACTTTCGGATATATCTGAGCACTTGAATAGCCAAACCGAGGGCAGCAAATCCAAAGAGTGAAAGTAAAAACATTGTCACACATGGACACAAAATCCGTAGGAGCACTTTACTAAACTGAAATGAGTTCAACCTTTCCAACCTACTGCTGCAGACAATCAAGCGACGTCTAACAGGTGGCGATTGCGGGCGGCTTATACGGATGAGTTGTGCAAACGGTTCGTTGGTCGACAATAGGGTTTTTGTTGCGAGAAACATCGAAATGCACGATCACCATCGTCACTAGTGCCGCTGTGATATTGTAGTATTTGCTCTCAACACAAAAACACGAGCACAGAGTATATGAGCTGACCAAAATAACAAGGCATCCCGTGCACAAGGCAGGTTTGAGACGGAAGCAAGCGGGACCCTCGACAGCCTCGGCTTGACGCCCTGTCCCCAATTGCTTCTCTAATTATTCTGTATTTTAAGACTCACAATCATCTGAAATAAGAGCATGGATCTAAATCATTATTTGGATAAACCACCACTTGTAAATTCTTGTTTAGACGAATAGCGCGGCAATCATGTCGGGGTAGCTTTACGAACCTAACGAGTGGCTACTGTAGTATATCTATTGACGTACCGGATACTTCTGTGCAAGAAATGTTGTGTTGTCTTTGTTACCGTATTATTGTTACAATATTATACGGGTCAGACTGTCGACAGTTAGTTCAATTCAACATCGACACATGTCATGCTATGGTGTGATCTATCAATCAGATACAACTAAGCGTGCGTCATCTAATCCCCTTGATTCGGCTGATCTGTCTGTCTATCTATTTGCTCTGTCTAGTAAAATTCTACACATCTTTACCTCGAGGAATAATGATATAGTTCATGATTCGTTGATCACATACATAAACAGCGGGCCCACATGGGACTCATACAGTTTCAAGTATCCGGGGGGCAACCGTATGTAGTACAAAGGTGCTTTGAATGCATGAGCATATCAGAGTACACATTTTCGCTACATCGTTAATATGTTAAATAAACGTTAGGCAGCTCGAACGACGTACCGCTTGGTTATTGATTACGACGCTTTTTTAAATCGCTATTCTGTTAAAGTAGTACCTCTTGTCCACCCCGGTGGCCTGATAGTGCATTCGCCTTGCAACCAGTTCGATCTTCACGGTTGCACATTTGCACTTAAAGGGGTTGTCCGTCTTATGAAGCAATGCCGAAAGGAAGTACCGTGGACGGTAAATGTCAGATAGGAGAATTGATTATATTTTAGTACCCCTGTGTTGGTCGCGTCGTCCTATATGGAACACCCACATTTGTGTAAGGAAAGTCTGAGAACGATTCTTTTTGACCACCCATAAGAGCAGAGCTTTCTGATTGGGATAATTTTTAGCCCGCATTGTTTGCTTCGCATCATCTGCGTACACATAGAATTTACAGAGTCCATACAGAGTCCGTACAGAGTTATTTGAGGATATTATATTTGTCCTTGTATTAAAAATATAATGTACTGTGAAAAAGTTGGCAAACCGACTGACGATTCATGGTATATATAGTGGTTGCGGAGCATGCTCCTCTGGGGTGCCTCAAGGTAGCTGCCTAGGGCCCATATTATTTTGTATTTACATCTTAGACTTAAAAAACATTACACTGCGGTCTATAATCCATAAACTTTACGCGGATGATCTCAAGCTTTACGGCCCGTCGAAAACCGAATCCGAAAGACGTGATCTGGAGAAAGACGTTGATGCCATCCCATGGTGGGGCTCCAATAATGATATAATAATATCCGTCCGTAAATGTGCTACATTATGTCTATCAGACCCTCACCTATATACTCTTAACGAGCAGCCTATACCGATTGTGAAGTGTGTGAGGGGCGTTATGGTCTCACCGGACTTGGATTTTAACCTGCACATTACACAAGTCATTCAGAGTAAAGTTAATTTGTAACACATTATTGCATTGGTTTATTGTGAAAAAGCCGAAATTTTATATGCAGCTCTATAGGAGCTTAGTGATACCCAAATTTACATATTGCTGTGAAGTTTGGCGACCATATCTTAAGAAATATTTAGACGCTATGGAGCGAGTTCAATTAAAGTTTTTAACGCGCGCCTCGCTTAGATGTGGAATCGATTCTTAGCTTACCTCCTATTACGGACTTACACGAAGTAGCAGATATGCGATTTAACAAAAGGTTACTATCTTCAAACACGTATTATAAATGTTTTCATGTCAGACAAAATAATCTGCGGAGTGGACAAACCATATCATCAGTACAAATCGCCAGAACCGAAAGAATCAACACTATGTTTTCTTTTCGAGCCACTCGAATGCTCAGAGACACGAATGCATATACTATGCACTAACAAATTTTTGTAAACCAAATGTATACCTCACCTCTGTTAATAATGGTGTTGTTAGATTGAATTTAATAACTATAAAGTTACGAACAGGTGTGCAAAAAATAATTTCAATTCAGGTATGTTATAGAGAAGGTATGCTGAAGGCGTGAATATTTTTGAATGTATTTAACCTTTACTGATTTGCTTTTACTGAAAGCAAATTGATTAAGAAAACGGAACTTCATCGATGCCTCACGTTGTTTTCCGTTACCTGACTAAACCATTGTTTTTCATTGTTGAGGACTGAGTCCTTGCAGGACCACTATCTCCATAAACGGCTATAAGAACATCAGTGCTATGTTTGGTACGCTGCTCCTAAAGAAGCCTTTCGAACTATTGAATATTCTCTCTCTTTCTCTCTCGTAGTCGTCTTACAAAAGGGTGCAGGGTATGCCGATGTATATAGTAAATTTAAAGAGGACCGACTCTTGTTCTATGTATAATATCTTCCTAATTATTATTGTGTTATATAATATTAATATTCATGTGAGGGCATATCGGCATTGTTTAGTCTATTAGTATGTACACCATATAGTAATCGAATACCACTGGCGCAGGCAATGTAATTTTATTGTGTTTTCTGCAAATAATAATAATAAGTCGCGGTAAAGGTTTATCTTCGCATTGTTTATTGTATACAATGTACTTTTTCGTTTGACATTGCTAAGTGAGAGTAACGTCTCGCTAGAGCCTGATCAAGAATCGAACGGATTTAATTGGTTGTTAAAGCTATAAATAATTAGTGTCAATTGATCACGGTTATTGTTGTCGTTGCGTCTACCCCATTAGCCTACTCCACTCTATAAAAAAACATCCACGATATTCTACTGCGCTACAATACAATAGTAATAGAGATCGTTATACCGGCTGAAAGGCTATGAACCATCCATACACCCCAATGGTTGTTGGACTTCTGTTTCGAACGCGAAATGTTTTACGTGGAGGGAAACTGCTGAGCATCTAAATTGGTCAGTCAGACCACCAGAGATTATAAATACGAGAGTAGGATTGTGCTATTGACTATTTCTCCTCGATAAGGACATTGGAACTGTGGAAGATGGAATCCTCTAACCATAATCGAATTTCTTCCATCGAAGTAAAAACATCTACCCTTTGCAACCGTCCTCAAATGTCAGTGTTGTCAAGTGTTTCTCAACTTTCTTACGATAAGCTAATTCATTCTCGAATGTTTCCATATCTTTCAGCACATTATCGTACATGTAACATCGCGCATCCCACGCCCAAAGGGAATCCTGATGTGAAAAGCGGTTGCCTGCAAAATGGGTTCGGTTCCAATGTGAAATTTGCAATGTGGTTTCGCTTAAGGCCGGTTACGGTGTAACAATGTTATCGTAAGTAGACGTAGACAGATAGATATCTCGTATTGTGTTGACAGTAAATGCTAATACTAATTTTTAACCCAAATAGAGATTTGCAACTTCAGTGTCGCGAGGAGTAAGTCGTGGCTCACTACACTGATACAATAAGTATGTACAATTATATTGCCTGTACAGAGCGTCATCGAGCAGGCATTTAATGTAATCATACCTCAAATGTCAAAAACATAATACAAATATAATAACTTAGGTACAACATCCTTATTTCTCCTAGACAGGGACGAATACCTACTGATTCAATCAAGTGGATGAGCTATAAACCAAGGCAGATTTTAGGTCTTATTTAATGTTTCTGACCCTTTGAGACATCTATTAGATAGTGCGTCACTACCTTCAATCATGTGCATTCCGCCTGGAATCAATTGCTTGGTCATCCGAGCGCCAAACTTTTTGGCTGTGTCCACGCCTGTGAAGACGTCATTCTCAGTATAGTAAAGAGACAGTTTGACGCTCAGCGTCGTGAAGTCGTACTCAGGTGGCTTGGCCTGTTGGTCGAGAAATGCAGTGTGACTATCAATTTGTGAATATTATGAACGAATCTATTATTTGTGGTTGGGAGCACTCGAACTTCGAGACACCATGCAACTATCTGTCTCTGTGATGTGGATGATGTAAAAAAGCCCAGCTGAGGCCTAATTAAGATGGATAATGACTAATGTAAAATTATTACGCAATCGGTGGTCACTCATAATCATTAGTAATGAACCGAACACGCCGAGTTAGATGCAATTAGTCCTGCTGATAAATGAAATATTACAAATATATATATATAGTGTATCGTAGTACAGACCAAAATGTTATCACTTCATAAAAAGCAATTACTGTAAATATGCCTTGCAAAATATCAATACACTGAAAAGTCAATAAGGTTCAATGGCGAAATTTCTGTAAGGCATGCGCTGGGTACCAAGTTGCCATAGAAGAACGACACGATATTCTTCAAAAATTGGCTCAAGCATATTTCGAAGGCTTTGTCGAATCGCCAAATGTAAATCAATTATTCACCTGTCCATACTCCTGCTGGTTGCTCATACCCGGAAGTTGAAGTTTGTCGTAGTCCATTTTAGACCAATTTTCACGATTAAACTGACTTGCAAACAGGTAAATATTGGCCATTGCCGCACCACTTGGGTATTTTTCATAGTACAGCGGGTAACGTTCCTGTATTAAATGTGAGGGCATGTTAACGAAAGTCGAACTTGACCCAAGATGCATTTTAAGTCATATGAATAAGAAAGTGTTTCTATATAGCAGCAATTGATTTGTTGTACTTGGTCGGTCTTGATGTAGTGTGCCTGTCGCCTCTTCGGGTTATGTACGTGTATCGATCATTGTTACAGATCGGGATATAAGGGTTTTTATATAATGCAAAAGTATTTCCAGATATTTTCCATTAAAGCAGAGTGCTTTAATATTGGAGCCGTTTCAAATACACCCCTAACATTTTTCGTTCTACGGAAACCTTTCGGATGGCTCCGCACTAAAACTCACGGAAATAACACAGAGAAAGAGAGCTCTAAGTAAATATATTAACGTTATTTTTAAATAATGTATCAGTGTTTTCTCTTTTTGACAATTGCAAACAATGTTCCAACCACCTATTATCTCGAATGGTCTCAACTTAAAGGTGCTTTTCGTTATTTTACTGGATCTACCGGGGACATAGTACCCTAGCGGTCAATTTATGCAGACTCTGTCCCTAGGTATTGCGACGATGCCGCCTAAGCCGCCCTTACGAGAACGATGTATCTAAAAATAAACGGTATCGACCAACCTGTCGGATATGTGGATTGTTCGAATTCTGCTCCCGATCAAAGAGCATCCCAGTGACGCCGTTGCAGTAGGTGGTCGACATAAGACAGAGCTTATTGGAGAACAGCCTTGATGAAAGTGGGCCCTTGCTATCCAGAACTGGCACGCCGTATGCCAGTTGGTATTCTAGGGGCTGTGCAGATTTCCGATTCAGTCCAAATTACAAAGACAAAGTCCAATTGTCATTCAGCTCAGACCAAATGCAAGAGACAGTTCGAAAACGAACGCAAAGTAATAATTAATAGTACTACGATGTTCTACCACATCATCTCTCAATAGGCACAAATCCTTAACTCAGAAATAAGCGAATCTAGCGAGTCAATATGAGCTACAAAACATGTTCGATACGATGATATTGAGTTTATAGATTTGTTAATCTAAACACATACGTTTTGAATATTGGCCGACAAGTGAAGTGCTTCCGCAAACATGTTTTTCAGACCATCCGCGGTGTCGTTTCCGAGCTGTGAAACTGGTGTTAGGGCATGGAACATGTGAATCTAACGGAAAAGAACGCACAATACTAGCGTTAACTTACCATTGTATAACTATTGTATGTGACAGAGGTAGTTTGGTCCGCCTCATTAATATGTAACACCATTTTTAGATGTTTTACTCTCAAAAATATCGATTTCTATGTTGCGCTCTATAAGAGCTTCGTAATTGCAAAGTTTCTTTGCTGCTCTACAGTTTGGAGGTCCTACCTCAAAAGCATATCGTAGCGTTTGAGAGGGCTCAAACGAAGTTTATCTGAAGAGTCAGTCGGTGTTGTGATGTTCGTAGGGAACTTGCGAAACTTTCCCCCTAATGACCATATTAAATACAGTGGACTTCCGCTTTTTTTCAGTGACTAAAACCAAATAGCTCTGTCAAACATTTCATAGAACACTGCGCACTGCGTCGGTAGCGCGAACTAAATAGCTAAATAATCCGTTCTCTTGGAGGGTCTCACGTCTCCTACAGGATTTAGGAAGTGTCCATCAGCCATCGCTATAGTTGTAATAATTCCTTGCGCTTCTACCAATTCATGCAATTTCTGTAATAATTTCTGTACCACCCCTTTTGGTTCATCAAGATGTCGTTGTGTTGTATTGTAACATGTAGATTTGAAATTTTAGATGATTCCCTTTCAGGGGTAACTAACCTACCTCCAAGATGATCTGCTAGCTCGTAAGGTACAAGCGAATTGAAACGATCTAAGAGTTTTTGCTTAGGAGGTCAAATGATCATGATGTTGATACAGCAGAGTTGCTCTTACCTTATCATCATATTGATGATTTTCAGCCAAGAAGGCGAACACCGCAGAGGTGCCCATAGACTGACCTATAATCTGGATCTTCTTGCCCCGGCGAACAGACAGAATGTGGTCGATGACGGCGGGTAAGTCATATTTGGCCATATATTGCCATCTGCAGACGTTCGGAACATTTAGGTGTACATGCGCGATGCAAGACAACACGAGATTACGGCGCAAGAATACGACAATGTGAAAATAGCGAAGTTCAACGAGGGACGGGTAATGCTATCTGAATCATTTACTACCCCTGCATTATTAAGCCCTAAAGGAGATTGTCAGATGTCAAGATTAGCAATAGGTCACTAGAAGCTTTCGAAGACTTACGTTCGGCAGCATTCACTTTGAAATAACACAGTTGAAGTGAGATAGTATATAAGCTCGTATGTTTTATGATACCGATACGAAATAGGTATACAAACGTTGCTTGATAGTAATATTCGGGCCGAGGATTACACGTGTGCACAGTCCGAGAGCTGAGAACACTCCCACGATAGTTGACAGCCCAGACGTCGTACCCGTGATCAGCAAGGATCCATGCAATCGACTCATTCCTACAGAAACACATACTCATTCATTCATTCATGTGCATATGCAATTCTGAAATTACTTCTTTAATTTTTACAAGTTCTATATATATATATATATATATATATATATATATATATATATATATATATATATATATATATATATATATATATATATATATATATATATATATATATATATATATATATATATATAAGTATAATAGTTCTTGAATTTTTGTTGAAGCAGTGTATGTTCAGCCATCTATCGCCCACAGTATCGCCATTTATTTACCTTGTTACCCTTACTATTTTCATGACGTATGTTAGAATATATGAGTGACGAGGTTGAGATAATGAATTTACCAAATTCATTCTACCTATCGTTAGCCATGTAGTCATAGGAGGAAGCGGCGAATCCATGCGAAAGCAGAACTGGTGTAGATTCATCAGCCGAGAAAATATCCATCTGGCGAATTCGGTGCACAGTGAGAAGTACACCATCCGGCGTCGGAATCACGATTGTCTCTAAGTCGAAGCCGTGGAAAGCGGCATAGGCCTCCTGAATTAATTAACCCTTAATGTTTTAAATAGTTTCCTTATAATAATTAAATGATAGAAACGTTTAAAACTTACAAACGTCGCCGTAACTTCGTTGACGAGCTGAAAGTTAGTTTTCTTATATTTGCGATAGGTTCTTCGTGTCAGCAATTCGTTTTAATATCGCTGTTGCTAGTGCTGTTCAGAACGACTAGATCTGATTGTATGCCGAACTATGATTTCGAATTCTGCAATGGACTTTTTGGGCTGGCTGTATTATCGATTTGCATTTTTTTTAAATCTTTGCAACCGTTCTTTTCATTCATTAGTTAAGGCCACAAGTGGCCTCCATATTCTTCTTTGAAATTTTAACTGTCCGTTTTTGAACACTCCGAGAATTGATATTTCCTAAATGGTTTCGGATTGTACCGCACAAATGTGTAATGGAGGCAGCAGAAGCAGTAGTAACAGCTACTACTAATGATTATTATACGTACGAACGAGGTCTGCAGGTTGATGAGCTCGGCCGCGATCATCAGATCCCTTTCAATTTGACCACTTAGATCAGATATATTTGTCGGCTGCGCGACAACAACACAGCAAGCAACGGCCGCCGCCATCAGGCCTACAATAGTCATGAAAACAATAATAAATAACTAAATAATAAATAAGTGAAGGCCATAAATAAATTCCACACGCACGATTATGAACAACCTTTTATGTAACCGCTCTACATTTGAAATGTCAAAATTCGCATACATGCTGTGAATAAATACTGTCAGCCATCTCTATATTATTATAGACAAATACAAAAGCAACCTCAATCGATCGGCGTCAAGACGGGCATCATTCTGTGGTTTTATCGTAAACGCCAACAATGAAAAACTCATCTGAATGCTGTATCCTATTCGGGATAATTACAATGAAAAGAAAAAATTGAAGTGGAGATTTCTTAACGTTGTCTGCTGTCTCTTGCTTGATGCCGATATGTTTCGCGCCGGCTGTTGCTTGGGAATAGGCCATTAACCCTGACCAAATAGATAAGGTCGATCTGATGAACCTTGCTTGCAATTAGTTTAACTGTGCCAGTGTTATATGCTTGAAATCATCAGAATCTCATTCGAATTTTTATAATTATACCCACTCCCTATTCATTCATTTATCCTAAACTCGCATCGAATCATGTGAGCAGGAATTATCTTGCCCGTTCATTATTAACTTTACGATTTCTCTAATCGAATTAATTTACACTTTGATGTGGAATTAATTGATTTAATTAGATAGCCGCTTGCGTCATTATTGGGCACATCACATATTACCACCACCATAGAGACATCAAGGAGTCACCAACACCTATTTACTACATAAACCTGAGTAAATAAATCAGAAGCTGGCGATTACTACCATGTAGTTATAGGCTGGATCTATTTGTCTCAAATAAAGCAACTGCTAGATTTCTAGGTAATGCGATCTCTGACTGTTCGAATATGTTTGACATCAAACAGAGTATGCACTCCTGTTTGCAAAAGACGACAAACATCTTAGTAAAAATGACACACTCTTATAACGATAACAGTTTGTTAGTGCACTGGGTAACGTTGATCGTGTGCTACAAACCTAATCAAGGTTCATTATAACAGTAGTAGTTAATGTGAGTATAACGTGAGCAGGTTCCTTGAAATCGACAGTGGTTAAAGAATAAGCTAAATGGCACAAAGCGGATCTAGACAGGTAGTAAATGCAAATATCAACGGCTGCATAGAATTATTTACAAGCTGGAAGAATTTACTAATAATCGATAGATCGATTGGGCGTGTCCGTTTAAGAGTGCGATGTATTTATTAGCTGGCTGTTTTACGGAAGTGGCTGGCCTCATGACACCGATCTGAGTAACGATACACTGCTTCGAACAATTCATATAATGCACCACGATCTTGAAACCAATATTGGTTAGGGACATACAACCGTCATATATCAACTGCTAGTTTCTGAAAAGGTAAAAAAAAAGCCCGCAATGAGATGATCAGTTTCTGTTAGATGATCTCTGTGAATATTTGTTTCTTCTTTACACGGCGGCTAGTTACTTACCGAAAATACAAGGAGTCGGCTTCATAGTTGGCTCAAGGAACACAAACTAGCGTCCCGGTCATGCAGGGATTCTGTGCAGCTTATATATATATATACTTGCGCCATTCATAAGGGAGAGAGAAAGTTCCGATGTCGTCTAATGTCAGCGCAAGCGCTTACTCCAAATTATGATGCATGTTAAGGCAAATTTGAGAGTCTTATATAATTGCATAATATCTGCCCTAGACCCAGAGCACGCGATAGGCCAACAGCGAGTAGTAGTAGTAGTAGTTCAGAGAGTTGTCTTACATTTAACTTGATTATTATATATTGTAGGATTCTACCGACTGCATATTCTTGACAATGTGCAGTAAAACGCTGGCGGCTCGTTATCATTATAACCAATTCACAGGACCTCGTAATACTATCCTTAATGAGCTATCTTCGTATCTCTATCTACGTGCGTTGTTATATTAATCGTTTCGTTAGTATCTTTTATCTTCACTAATTAGCCCGGTATGACACTGTTCCTGATGATTTTAAGGAATCACATATCGTACCCAAATTGGCCCGTGAAGTCATAGATATAGTCCAAAGCCCATATAGCGGGCTGAGACGTTTTCCATGTGTTGTCAACTGACGCTTCAAGGATTAATCTGGTCTGAATGAGTCGATGTTATTCATCCTAGTGTACGCGACATGCCGAAGTCATCTAGATAATTGTGATAATCTTGATCTTTTGAGCTATTCTCGTACTTCAAGGTTTACTGTTACAGCGAGTAATATTATAGTTATTATATAATTATAACTGCTTTCACTCTCCTTGTAGAACGCGCGTAGAAACCACAGAATCAAAATATTCAACCAACAATAAACCTCTAGCATTTAGGGCACATTGAACCTACGGTCAACAACCTCGATGGTTCTCTTCTTCAAATCAGAGATCGTCTATTTAATGCGGTCAATTTATGAAAACAAATGACTAAATAGTCATAGACAAACACATCACCTGATTGATATTGATCCGCAATAGGTATTTAACGATACTGGAAAGGGCCGAACAGGACTTAATTACTAACACGCTCTACCAACGCAACATTGCCGTATTGTTTTTTATAATACATGGGAGCACATATTCATATCATCAAAAATCGTCCTCTCTCTGTGTGTGTGTGTCAATTGAGTGAAAAAAAAGTGACAACACCGAGACGGAATGGAGATAAATTCAGCAGGGTTTCTACTGAGTCATTTCGATGTTGCTCATTTCGCTTTGAATGTACAGAAGTTAAATATACATCTCTCACAATTGAATATCCATATAACCCTGCCGAAAGACAGAGGCGGAAATTAGCAATAGACCTTAACCAAATTGTGAGCGGTGCAGTGCCAGCCAGGTCGATATTGTATTATTAGGACGATATTAGGACGAGGGCCTGTTTTGAGCTAGCCTATCGAAAACATACTCATTTTACTAACAATCGTTGTTTTATCTCAGAGGTGCAAACGAATCTCCTCTACGGTAAAACACCTGCCAGCAGGCATATTTGCTACAATACGATAATATGCATGTATGCATGAACTGGAACTCGTATAACCTTATTGATATTATTGTATAATAGAATAAACAACAATACATATTCGGACACAAACTGTAATTTCTTTGCAACGCAAAAATAAGTGATATCTCTTATTTAAAACAAAGCTCAGGACCAGCTTGTGGCTTTATTCAGTCAAAATAATCTGATGATATTAAACTTAATCTTGAACGTTCACTTGGCCTTTAGCATAGGTGTTTACTAGAGCTCAACGATTTCAGCCATTCCAGAAACAGTATTTGAAGATCAGAATTTCCTATAAGGGACGATTTTGGAAGAGAAAGAATGTCTTGAAAATGATTCTGAAATTAATTGCTGACCAGACCCCATGTCATACCTAATTCGTTTTGACGTGGTTAAGCTCGCATTGGAATTGCTCTCTATGCTCTGGATCTGATCTGGGTGATCACACCTATAGAAGATTCAGGCCTTATCTGTGTCTATAGTTGCTTGATGGTGGTGTTTAGCATCACTATATCGAAGTGTTTTATTATTAAAAATAATAATGTGTTTTTCAAACAACTAATAACGCGAATCTACGGGATGGCGTTCGCAATCTCTAGAAAGGACTTCAGGGGGTTAAAGAAATATTATTGTGTATTATTATGCTTGTGTAGGCTTCATTAATCAAATCAACGGTCTCTGCTTCTCTCTAATATTTGTCCAAAATATTACAGATGATTGAGCTTGACCACGCTAATGTACATACATGGGTATGCATAAATAATCGTTCATTACCAAAAAATTGCATAAGAACCCAGTCAATGTAATTAAGAGCCAATCTTTAATTTATATCTTATGAAATAAACACACTATTGGGGTAAATCCTCAAGAGTTGTTTTTCCAAACCTGGTCCTTTAGAGTGTAATAATAGTCTTCTAAACGCCCTCTTCGTTCTTCGTCACGCGATATTGCGAATATCTTTAACTCTATTTTTTTGAAAACGATGTCCTATATGTGCTAAGAATTTTAAATTGCTTACGTTTTATTTATTTAACTAGGAAATCCAAAAAGCGAAAGTTGGAACCTCCTTACACAATGATAATTGTGCACTTCAACTTGCAAACCCCGTACTTATTATAGGTTCTGCTCTTAAGGCCCTGCACTCAAGGTCCTGCGCTTCTAAGGCACCGGTTACCTCGCTGTATAGTGGCTAAATAATAACTTTTTATTATAATTACATTTTATTTATGCAGAATAGTTAGTACAGACAGATAAATGATTTTTGCGTTTCTTACAATTCGACCCATAATATTGTCACACTATATATCTACTTTTTGTATACTTATGTGCAATACTAACAAGAAATTGTATAGATAGATGCGCTTTATTTAAAGTCTTTTTCACCTCCCCTCGCTGCGCTGTGCGGCTCTGTTAATACATGTGCACAATGAGCACATGTGGTATCTCCTCATCGAACAATAGCAATGATGACAATACATTTCCACGTCATAGTATATATATATATATATATATTATGAAGGTCAGCTAAATTGACCTGTACAAACATCGCCCTTGCATCCTAGTGTTTGCCGGTGACAACAGCTCTATTCGAACGCACTCTCTCTCTCTCTCTCTCTCTGGAGATGGGCTATGGCTCAATGGTATCAATCCAATTCGTTCGTATGCCTTCCATTCGTTGACAAATGTTGACTAAGTTCGGGCATGTTGAACTTTCCTTGGGATCAAGGAATAGCCGCAATAGGGGAACGGTGTGCCTTCCACAGGGTCACAGGTTAGCAGTTCCAAGGTAATGAGTTAATTGCATTACGAAGATGAAATAATGAACACAGGAGAGTGGGATAACTGCTGCATGGGAACGGGATGGCCGGACCGAGGTAATGAAGTGTTACTGCATAAAGAAAACGGAAGTTACTGGAACAACGGGATAGAGGAACTGAAACAAGTTTATGTTGTAACTACAGGAAGGTGGAAACAGACGGAATAACTGGAACTATGTAGTTGGTTAGATGCAGGAAGGTAATGGTATAACTGCAACAATTTCGATTTTTGGCCAGGCTTGACGTATAGGTGAATTTCAAGAAAGAAAAAGTCAGGTATTTGTTCTCTGAGTACAACGGTTAGAACAGTCCAACCGAACAAGAAAGCCTCCCATCTTACGTCAGACTTTGAAGGCACCTCGAGGTCGATAAGCTGCGTGAAGGAAAATTATATGTGCATATTTTCTTCGTATATATCACTACAAATTTAGGATGGAATCTGTCATCAATCGTGAGCCCTGTAACACGCTTCTCCTTATGAGATATCGTAGCGGGAGCGAGGGGAAGTCGAGCCCAACATACCTCCGCAATACACACATTATATATATATATATATATATATATAGTTACAATTTGGTACAGACAAGCAAACACGAAGAAAAAATCCATATTTCGCTAATGTCAATGACTTTGATTGCACTTAGCACTTTATTCGGTGAAAAATATGTCACCAGCTACCGCTTGGTGCTCGGTAGGTATCAGTTTGGGGAACACTACCTTTGAACCCAAGAAATGACTTGTCTCGGCCAGCGAGCTCTTAATATTACCAGAAAACAACAAATACAATTTCGCCTTATAGAACATAAATAATTACCGTTCTTGCTCATTGGGCCTCAGAACGTTTTTTTTTTTGTTATAATAACTGGATAACGATTAAATTCGTGTACAGAAATAACTAGACGTAAGGATAGCGATAAAGAAGCTATTCCCTTCAAAATTAATAAAAGCAGGTCACAAGTGTTTTTTAAGGATAAGGATTTTTTATGGCCTAAACGGGCGCAATTTATAAAAATAATCGATTACGCATATTGCTCGTGAAATAAATAATTTATATTATATATATGGATGCAAAGAAAGCTTCTTCTATTGTGTTCCGTAGAAGTAGGAAATGCAGGTTGGAGGATCAGCAATTAGTATAATAGACGAGGTATCATGTGATATAAGCACTCATTTGTACTAGTGTCAGCCAATACTTCATGGTTGGATATTTAATGATTGATCAATTTAAGTCAACAAGTGTTTCACATTTTTTTCATACACCCAGTACGCCCATTTATGGACACCTTCCGTGCGATTAATATTTTTGGTTGAGAACTAGAATTTTGCGACAACTGTACATACCGACGATGATGAGTTCATTTACAATGAACTCTCCACGAAATCAAATCCACTTACTTTCAAATCGTTATTCGTTATACTAGGCCAAGGACGTCAAGTCGAAGAACGATTTTACTAAATTGACAGAACAATTTATACATTCATGTCATTTTGTCACCATGTCAACAGTCACTGGTTCCTTAACAGGCTTGTACATAATGTGGAGTCATGACATCAGTATGTCTAATATGGACACAGCAACTGGGAGAGCGAAGACCACGTCATAGTCATTTACATGTGTGTTTTCCTGCTCTAGATTTCATAATTTGATTTGTCTAAATTCTAACGGTCTTATTTAATTTCAAATTTCTAGTTTACACGTCACGTCATGCTATCTACGTCCAACTCCAGATGTGTTCGTATAGGGTCAGGGGAGACAGATATTATGTAGCTGCAAACCACGCGGTCATGTGCCACGGTATGTTAGCATTTCCGCCACAGAAGCAAAGCTGCCCATCACTGGCCAGCTGCTCGATAGCACTGTCATTATCGACGCAATCAGCGTTTCAAGTGGGTGTTCGTTTTAATCTTAACAACACTGCAAGCGCGTACTAATATGTATTCAATATTATTGATCACTTGGTACTAACAAATCTGGATGAATGTATATTTAGTCGGGATGGTCTCGGGCCGTGGGGTGGTCTCCGAGGTCCTGAACTTGGTTGCCCACATTGTGGTCTACCACCACTTAAAGGGCTTACCATTTCTTAGCGACACATACACTGACACAAGCGACTCTAAACAATACAATTATTCAATTATTTACATCTACCCTACGACACATATCTACATTGAACTTTTATAATATTCAAACAAATAAATACCCTCTTAATATGAAAATTTCCAAAAGGAAGTTTGCCTTTATATTTACTAATTGGCAATATGTTCCGCTATATAAAATACTAGCCACGCATGCACGTATATATATCCTGGATGAAGTGTCCATACCAAATGAGTACCACATACAACCGAGTTTTATTAGTATTACAATAATTATTATTAATAATAATAACTTCGAACTACATATCCGATTTTATTACCTATACATCGACATGTATTCTCTTACCAGCAAATCCGCCCATAAAAATCCGACTTTAGACTAATTAGATGATTAAATTTAATTAGTTGTTCGTTGTTGGGTCATAGGGTCTTGTTTATTTCCCGTTTGCCTTCTTGTGACTTCGACAAATCATAAAGCTCCGCTACGTTGTACCTCTACATCCAACCGAAGTACTCATCCCTCACGTTATATACAGTTGCACGATTATCGTTCATTCTCTGCGTCTCTCATCATAGGTTTTTCTATACCAGATAGAGTAAGTATTGCTTCGTCATGTCCCCCTACCGTATACTAAGGTTTTCGGGCTGACTATCTTATACTAGAGCATTTACAAGTTACGGTGAGTTTTTCTTTCGTTGTTGTTGTTGTTGTTATCTCTATCAGTGAAATACAGATAGTATTTCGTTTCGAAACCGTTAACGTGCTGAGGCTGAGGCGTCGTGAACGAAATATCAGTTTCGATCAGTTTCGTATCGCTGCCTACGTTCACGGAGTTACTGATTTGTTTCGGATTCGTTCATACAATTTGTTGTCTAGACGAATGTACCTGTTTCTTTGTGGGTCTAAGAAATAGATCGGATCGGACACCTTGGAAATATCATAAGCTTCCGTTGAAAACCTCGCCTTCGGAAGTTTGTATGTTCCTGTCGTGTCAAGCTGATTCGTTAGCCTTATGAAGATTGGCACGGCGTAGGACGGCAGTTCCTCCTTTAGTCGCTCCAACAGCTTCTCGAGGTCAAGCGTATAGTTCGGTTCCAAAATGATCGCCATGCCCGCCTTACCTTCACACTCAGGAAGTTCGACTCCGATGACGACACAGTCGGAATGATTAGCGTGTTTACTAATGACGCCTTCGACCTCTGCTGTGGATACATTTTCGCCTTTCCAACGGAACGTGTCACCTGTACGATCCTTAAAAAAGACCTGTCCATCGTCGTCGTACACGAGAATATCACCTGACGAAAAGCAACGGTCCCCATTTTTGATGACATCACTGTAGATCTTCTTTGACGTTGCATCGGGATCCGAATAGCCATCAAACTGACATTCGGGCCTGCTGTTGAGTATCTCAGACACATACTCACCGGGTTCGTTGGCGCCGACAAGGATGCAATGGCCGTTCTTATCTCTTAGTGGCACACCTGTTTCTGGGTGAACTTTGATAAGAAACCGGTGGAACAAAATGCTATTAATTCGTGGAAAGAGTCGGCAAATCGTGGGAATGCATCCGACAGCTCCCGGTGTATTGTCCAAGTTCATTAAGTTGCCGTTACTTTCACTGGCACCATACAGCTCTTTTATATCGTTTATGCCGAAACGCTTCGAGAAGTCCCTCCACAAGTGAGGTCGAAGCCCGTTCCCATAGATCAGACGAATTTGGTGGGTGCGATCTGTCGATTTTTCGGGCTGAGAATAAAGATAGCGGCAGATCTCACCAATGTACTGGGTCACTGTGCAATTGTGCTTTTTGCATTCCTCCCAGAACGTCGATGCGCTAAACTTACTCGCTATAACGGCTGGTATTCCGTGTACGACCGCTTGGGAGACGCCAAGAATGCCGGCCGATGTGTGATACAACGGCATGTGTATATACTGGATGTCTTTATTTGTTACTCCAGCAAGAAAGATAGGCACCGCACTCGTTAGAATGAACCGCGAATGCCGTAACAGGGCTGCTTTGGGTAGTCCTGTTGTACCGGACGTATAGATATACAATAAGGGGTCGCTAAGTTTCCCACGATATCCAGGTGCCACGTTCGAAGCCGACAACAACTCGCTGGCATCATCAATCGATGCGCTCTGATCAGTTGTCGGTGACCCGTAGCAAAACAGCTTAGCATTGCTATCTTTGAAAAGCTCGCTTTTGATGTCAATGATGTATGGCGCTGTTTCTGGACTACAGATGACTGCTTTTGTATTTACCATTGCGATACAGTGCCTTAGAGGTGTCTTGCGAAGGGTCGTATTGATTAAAGCAGTGGACACTCCAATCTTGGAAAGTCCAAGCCATAGAAGGACCATTTCTGGCCGATTCTCCATCATTAGCGCCACATCATCACCAGGTTTCAATCCTTTTGCCTTAAAGTAGTTTGCAACCCGATTGGTGAAATCCTCGGCCTCCTTGTACGTCCACGAACGGTCGTTCTGAATGAACATGACATTGTTAGGCTTTCGTCTCACGACATCCTGAAACAACATCGGAACTGTCTTTTTTCTGAGATGAGCGATCCGCACAAAGCCGATGTACTTCGTATATGTCCAAAATGCACTGAGATCACGCGGTGCTGTCCGTACCAGTAGCATAGCATTCTTCAATAGTTTCGACATGTTCAGTTATTGTGCTGAAAATCACAGTTTGAGGTAACTCCTCGCACAGATCGACCGGTTCACCCAGAAATTATAAAATACCTCTATGAGCACAAACGAGTCAAGCGAGTCGCCTATGGACGTTTTGTTTTTGCTGGGACTCCAGTGGAGAATCACTACGGTGTGGTAGAGACGATCACCACAATTTTCTGTTCAAGCGAGCAGCACACTCCCAGCACACTTGCCTCGGCGAAGGGACTCCGCTTAAAGTTGAAGGAGAGAGAAAATTGAGAGGGAGGGGGGAGCTGTGCTGTGACCGGCTGTTCGGGTCGCTTTGGTGAACGAACCTCGTCAGTCGTTATCCCGCAGAGTTGGGCGCGCCTCTGCTTCGCTGGCCGCCCGGCCTCTGAATGTATGTAACCAATATGAGAAACGGCTAAACGGACGCGGACATCAGCGGCTGTGAGAATCTGATGAAGAGAGAGGTAGAGAACGAGGTGTATGAGATCCATTAGAAGGTGGTTGCTTGGTCGGCCGTGTACGACATCAGTAAACGCGGCGAATTTCGAGAGAGAGAGAGTTACCTCTTTGGAGCTCTGTTGTTCGAACTGCCTGTATCCGCAGAAAGTCGTATCGAGTATTACCTCTGTAGGTAATACACCGCAAAACAACTTTGCTTCAACTCTGACCCCCTTGTTCTCGGCAAACAAATAATCGGTGACCGTAGCGAATCCTATTTGCTGTGAAATATCTTATCGGTCAACTTAATCGTTGCCTGTGCAGTTCGACAGAAGTAGACAAAGCTGATTGAGTAAATGAAAGCGTGAACGATATCGACATAGGAGACTTTTTAGTTCGGGAATTCTTCATTGCGTTTCCAATTCGTTCCAAATTGGAGAACCCTAATGAGTTATTGTATTGTTATTCTTATATACCCTAGTTGTTTGTGCATTGAATGAGTAGCCGAATGTATAGCAGCATTCATATACTTAGTGATTTGTTTGATAACGTTCCCTGTAGGATGATGAGGCATTTAGAAAATCACTGCTAAATTATTAACACGATGTCCCTTGTCCCCCTAATTTACCTGACAGAATGACTTAAGCTATCATTCAAATTCAATCTGTATAACTACTATTTGCGGGGTAGTCTGCGGAGAACACAATCTGTGATTAGACTCTGAACACCGACTACCGTTTCGGTCCGGCGGGTGGCCACGCTGGCGGGACAGCCCCATTTATAGTGGTGGTACCTTCATTGGAATATTAAGATGAATTAATGAGAGCTGTGAACGTTTCTACCCGGCGCGGCATTGCCATTGTGGTAGGGTATGGACAATTTCGAGATGCAAAGTTAGTGTGCTACAGTGGGACATACATTTTAACGTGCGCACACTAAAGCAAACATGACAATACCTTCCAAAGTCTATAGCCGTTATTTGAATCTACTTATTATGACTAGATGGTGCTTAGAAGCGCTCGACAACATTCCCTCGTTCAAATTGACGCTTTACTGACGGAACGGCACTTGTGCAAATGCTTAAATTCTCCAAAAAAGAATCGAATAGTGTATAACTCAAATTGGAATGGAATACCTTGAGTCCCCGATTACCGGGTGTATCTAAACGTCGATATAGAATGAACCATAATATACATTATCATAAGAACTAACAGCAAATTTTTCTTTACTCTATGTGAGAATTTGTAAGCTGAGATCAGTTGCCTGATTGCGCGCAAAAGTTGCCATTGACTTATTTATTTACTAATGGAATTGAATATTCCATATTGCACGACACGGTTAAGCTACTACTCAAAACCTCAGTTAGTTAGTGTTCCCAAAAATAACTCTAATCTAACATCCATTTCCCTTGCTGGCTCGTCTGTGAGTTCAGTTGCTTCCTTCTCCACTCAAGGGTATGGATTTGACACGCCTCCATGGAGACTCGCTAGATAAGCAAAAAATTAAATAGCGGCGTATTTATACCCTAGCGCGTAAATGAAATCTTTCACCACGTTGCACGCGATGTTACGTAAGAAGTTTCACATCGAGCGAGCTGCACTCGGTAAGTTAGGGCAAATCGTAAAAATCAAAGTTAAGAAATATATCACCAATAGATTCTGAACTTCAAACGGAAATACAGTAAGTTACCGTAAGTTACAGTAAGTTCAAACGGCGATACAGTAAGTTACCGTCCACTAGTGATGATATATTATAGCATTGGTGAAATTATCGACGTTGTCAGTCTACTCTTGAGACGACCCTGTTTGGGAGATTGGTTGCAATTGCTACGACTTAAATTGGGATAACCAAATAAATAAATGGTGGAGTGAAGCCGGGCATGTTGACCGGGTGTCCGCACTAAGGCTGGCTTCGATATGCCCGAGTCTGGGGAACCAGTACTCGGACAGGTCATCTGATGAGAGTCGGATTGGCTCAGGGTGGAAACATAATGATGTATGTGTGTGTGGAAGTTTAGCAGAATGACTAGTCCAGGGAATAATGAAGCGAAAAAGGGAGAAGTACCTCCATAACAAAACACATATCATGGTAATTACAGATGATAGGCAGTTTAGAGCAAATGACATTTAAATTCTTCATGGGCTAATCACAATAGCCACATTACTATTCAACTACAGCTATTAATACTGAATTATATAGGCAGTCAAAAAACTTTTCGTAAGAAAATAAACCGAAACCTACTTTCTGCTCGGTTGGAAACAATGGATGAGTTACTATACAAGTATAATATGATTCGATTAGTTTTAACAGTGTATATCAGTGTACAGTAATTGAACAACAATTTGGATACGTTTTTTTATAAATTCAACACGTACAAGCATTAGAGACGTGAATGTCATTGTCAAAATCGGTAGCCTAATCTGCTTCAGAATATCTAGAAGTCAACGGAAGCTGCGAACCGAGCAAGACGGCACGATCCGTGGTCGCTAAGTAATAATAGATTAGTACGTTTGCAGTAATTGATTTTTAGAATCTAACAGGCGATTTACCCATTCTTCAGTACAAGGGGTCGACAACTCAGCAGCGTAGTTGATACGCAGCAGGAAGAACGCGTTATAGAGTGAAGGTGACGATGAGGAAGATTTTAAGGAATCGGCACGGAATCTAAGGATTTTTTAAGAAATTGGCACGAGTGTGTTTAGTTAGCTAGGTCCCAGTTGAGGAAGTGCTGTAGAACTACACGATGAGCAAAACAGCAACACCTGGGTCTTCTTCGCATTGATAGTTAGCTATTTCGTTCAGCCTGCAGCAGACTTTCAGTACGTGTAGGTCATCCGTCGTTAACGAGTGGGCGGGTCCGGGAGAGACGTCACAACATTTATCCCTACTTAGTTCGTAGCGAGTAGCCTCCACCAGTCTCAAAATTGCTTGACCGGTCCTGCGCTTCCGTCGATCCACAGCAGAAGTGATTTTCGTTGAGCAGTCTGTTACTTTTAAGATACCTGCACATTTGCTGGCTAAGTGTCCTCTACACTATTTTGTTTATTGTGGGCCAAGCGCTAATGGGACGGTACTGGGCAGGGTCTTCTGTTGCATCGGCTTTGTGGATAGGCACGACGCGGGATATCCTTTAGGTAAAGGTTTATTGGTCACTCAGATAGATGCAGTCTGTGGTCATGTCGTTGATGACGTACGTGAGAGGACCTGCAATTATGTCCTTTACATAGTGGAGGATGTGGGCCTGGATAACGATCGACGGAGGTGAGGAGAAACAGCGATTTGGGGTGGCAGGCTACTTCGGCATAACGAGATCCGGCAACGGAGAACGAGCCCCTTACAGATCTCAGGCATCCCACCACAGCGTCCGTCACGATATTCAGACACTCTTCTGTATGCCTCTATATTGATATAAACCACCTCTTCCTTGGCGAGCCACGTTTTGTAGAAGCAAAATATTTGATCCTCGGAAAACCTGTGATCTATTCGATTTATTAATTGAGAGGATACAACGCGCATTTTGATGGACGACCTTTATGCATCGGTGTAGAAGATAACCATTATCATTATTACTATTACCGCCATAACCATAGGTTCCCTCCCATTATACTAATACACTGTTTACAAAGATCTATTACACGTTGCTCCGTCCCTCCTCTTCTCTATCTCTCACTTTCTTTTCCTGTCAATTTGAGCGTGAATCTATATTTGTTGTATGCCATGTCATTAGACCGTGTGGAAGAACATACTAACGGTTGTGTTATAGTTCCCTAATGCAATTAACCTGTGCTCATGTTCTCGTTTCACCTTATGCGCTGTAGACATTTGATGTCTTTAGATGCTAAGATCCATTGTCCTTCGTTCACTTCTGCTATTAGCTGTTAACCTCACGTACTTTGAAATAAGTTTCTACGAGATTCTGAGTTCGCTTCGCACGTGGGCCTGATTTTATCTTCGGAGCTGTTACTTCTGTCCATCTAACGATAAAGGACTATGTTGGATTTAGTTTAAGAACGAAAAAAAACCTGATAGCGGTAGATCATAAAATCATTAGCTTGTCAAGTGTACCGCAGGTTATAATTAATGGTGTGGTATTTTAAGATGTATCCTCGCCAATCACAAGTTTGAAGTGGCCTAATTAGGTTAAGATGTAGACATCAATGTTTTCTTTTACTCCAATATAGTGTATACCATCGAAATGGAAGAAAGATTTACACTTATTATTATTATTATTATTATATTATATTCAACTCACGCTGATTCATTACACCCTGTCCATATGTGAAATCGGCAGAATTCATTGAATAAGTGAATAAACAATAAATCCCAAATTTTAGATAAAAAAATACATACATTAGATAAATCGAGAATACAAAGCATTGATCAATACTCTTAGTTAATTTGATGAATCCAAGCTGGGTTGGGTTATTTGCAGACAATGAACTCGACGGCGTATTACTTGAATTAGAACTAACTTCATCCAGGCTCAAATTGATCTCGACGTCCGTGGCACTAGTCTTCTCGCATTCGTCTAGTAATGCTAATGATCCTCAACGCTGCTGGATATTGAAACGAGCCTACACTACTTTGACCACGTGGGTATACCCATATGCCACATTTACATACAACTACAATACGACACATACGAGTAATTACACATATTGTATAAATGTAACCTTGAAAAAACAGTTACAGAAACTCTCTGTAATATTGACCCGTGTATCTGCCTATGTTAATTTATTTTCGTAGGCGATTTGGTACAAGGTATTCTTCATTACGCTTCGGCATGCCACGCCGTGGCGAAACTTAATCGTGTCTTTTTTTTTTTGAACCTTCATATTATACAAGTCATTCAGTCCGCAACTTTAGTTTGTAACACATTATTTCGTTGTTTTATTGTGAAAAAGCCGAAATTTTATATGCAGCTCTATAAGAGCTTAGTTATACCGAAATTTCCATACTTCTGTGAAGTTTGGCGACCATATCGTAAGAAACATTTAGACGCTATGGAGCGAGTTCAATCAAAGTTCTTAACACGCGTCTCGCTTAGATGTGGAATCGATCGCTCGACTCTAACCTTACCTCCGATTACTGACTCACAAAACAGGCAGATATGCGATTTTACAAAAGGTTACTATCTTCAAACTCGTATTATAAATATGTTAATGTCAGACAAAATAATCTGCGGAGTGGACAAACCATATCATCAGTACAAATTGCCAGAACCGAAAGTCAATAATATGTTTTCTTTTCGAGCCACACGAATGCTCAGAGACAGTCATGCATATACTATGCACTAACTAATTTTTGTACACCAAATGTATACCTCCCTTTTGTTAATAAGGGTGTTTTTGAATGGAAATTGAAATCTCTATTGGTGTGATCTTATCTGTAATGACCCAGTCATTACCGGTAACCTCCCGGAATTCCGAAAGCAATCCTTACCAGCAATCCTGAAACTCTAATCAGGAAACCTACGCATACCTAAAGAATCATATGTATCTCTTTCTTTAATGTATGTTCGTATTAATGGTGGATGGGTTGGTGGGTAGTACCAAGGGTCCGAAGATTAAATGAATTAAAAAAAGTCGCGTTAGCGAACCGTTTATTTATTGCAATCATTTCATATAAAATGTTTAGCTTTTAAAAGGTTTCACTTGTGATAAGTATTACATTTCACGTGATCATAACAAATGCTGACTCGTACAGATATAGCCTGTCCGAGAAATGATGTAGTTGTCCTTAAGTTAGCAGTTGTCCTAAAGCTACGGCTGTGTTGACAATCCACCTATATAAAAGTACAGACACAGCCAGCGGATCGTCAAAAAGGTCCTTGGGATCAGGCCAATTGCAAGGGCAAGACGCTGGTAATATGTTTTGTACCAGAAAGCGGTAAAAACACACACATAATGAGAATGCCGCGGAAAAGGTAGACAACGCTTTGCAAGCAACATAATTCCTACTTAGCCATTGAGTCTGTCAGCGTTAGCCTATAACCTCCCATCCCTGTGCTAGTAGCTTTACGCCTTGTATTAATCCCCTCAGGCCGATATGAAAAGTCAGTACTCCACGGCTCATCTCGTATCAGATGGATAGACACTCTCGCAACGAAAGTCACAAGTTTACGTGCCACGCCACCAGCAATAGGTGCATAGCTGGAAGACGGCAATGTAAATATAATTCTAAGGTTGTGCGTGATTAAACTTCATCTTGCATTGCTGGTGATATCTGGACGTGCTACCGGAAGATGGCTCTTATGTACGTAAAGCATACATCATTGTCATCATATCATAGACATGTTTGCTTTGTCTTTTATCTCTACAGCTTCGTATGCTTCACAGGAAAGCGCTTTCATATCGAGCCGTGTGTAGATAAATAATTAATTTTGTCCAAAAATTCAGGTTGCGTATTTTCCAACAGTGGTCCTAATATCGCCTCCTCTTGCTTCTTTAGGTGCGGATAAGTTTCGTGACAAATATTTCGGAACTGCTTATTTTTGTTAATTCCTGCTTACATTTACATGATTTCTCTTCTACCTATTAGGACTGTTAATTCATGGTCTCTCTCTCTCTCTGAATTTGAGAAAATATTTCTTTCGTAACATCAGATTTATTTTTGGAGCAATTTTCTTTGTAATAACTTAGATTTCCAAAAATTAAGAAAACTTTAAACTAAAATGTTTCAGAAGATGTTCGACCATTGTCGCCGCAATTTTCAGTCTTTAAATTATCATTCCCCTTTCATTAACGCCCGTGGGAAAGCAGAAACTGTGTTTTCTATAAAAATATTCAATTAGTCTGCAGAAATCACAAGCTAAGACACTTCGATGGTGCACTGCCAGGACACATTTTAATCGGACAGAAACTGTTCAATAAACAGCCTTCGTCCGAGGGAAAGAAAACCAAGTGTGCACATAGATAACGAAATTTAGTCTGTAAGGATCAAAGAGCTTAAACAATTGCATAGCACTGTATGATATAGAACCAAAAAATCAACGGAATTCATTCTGTGTCTAGCTCGCGTCTAACTGAATTGTGTTGTTTATGGTCAAGTTAAACTGAATACATTGCCCAGACAATGAAATAGGGAGGAAGGTGGATACCTGAACAGGTCATACAGAAGCATCGTGAAATGTTGTTAGTCGTTAGTCAGTTAGTTCACTGTTTTTCATAGCGCTTTCTACATAAAAAGAAGATATTATAAAACGTGTAGGATAAATTGAGCATGTTATTGCTCGTATCTGCAAAGGAAGATAATTGGACAATCACCGGCACGAACATTTCACTAGCATATAGAAGAATCAGTATTGTAGGCAAAACAGTTTAAAGGAACAGCCTGTAGTCTCTTTCAGTTGGACACACAATTTGTTACAGAAACTGCAGATGAAATGTCGGTTCCACTGAGCCAATATGGGTACCTTTACGTCTTAGCCTTGACATAATTATTAATAAATGTAATGTTATCGTGACTTGACTTGAAATTTTCCTCTTTAAAATCAAAAGAAAAACATTTTTTGTTCGTTGACTTCCCCCAATGAAATGGGTTGCAACGAAATATTCGACATAGATATTAATTGTTGTAGTATCGATTAACTCACAGTCGACTATAAATTGATTTTGTTATTGGTGATCTTTCGTATGCGTTTGTTTCAGTAGATACCTGAGCCGTTCATTTGCTGACTTCGTCGTTGGCACCGCGATCCTATTGTTCACGCTGCAAGCTGCACTGGGACAATTCAAATGCAATCCACCACGTGAATCGAATGGGCCGCTTCCGCCCGTCCTCCCTGAGATATACCACATGGCCTATGAACTTAACGACTTAACTCACGGCAGTAGCCAGTTCTTTGAAGTTTGGTGGGTACACATCTAGGGCAACCTTCAAATGAATGAAATGCGCTGACAACGATGACATTATTGTCATCGTTTTCAGTTGAGATCATCGCAAATAAAGCTTGAAAAGGGACAGGAAATATATTTACTGAAATGACTAATTAAAATAATTTAATATGAAATCCATAATCAGGTACGACTGGTTCGGGCAGAGATCGAAAGTTGAAATGAAAACTCAGACCGATGACGTTACAATACTAAGCTTCTACGACAAGAATGCAGCCTACATGTATTCCGAACCCAAATCCGGTTAGTATCACTCAGCATGCTCAAAACATGATTCTGTCATATCGAAATCGTCCTGTTGTGTTTCTGTGTTTCCTACACGATCAGAGTTGTAATACATTTTCTAAGAGGGGTAAGGTATACGTGCCAAGGGAATCGAAGGACGCCCAGAAAGAATTTCCAAAATCGACGTGATGTTGTCACTTCAGGTTCAAATTCTGCTTAGAAGAAATGGCAACCAGTTGAAATTAGTTGCACGCGTGGACACCTGTAGCAGGCTTCTGTCAATATATTTTCGAATTGAACAAAGCGGTGACTCTAAATGGGTGTAAGCTGTACACTGTGTCATTTGCGAAGCGATTTATGGCGTTGTCACTGCATCATATCTACACGTAAAAATGTTACAAATGCTCAATAGTACTATGCATGTATACAAAAGTGAACTAACAATGAGTCTGCACGCACTTATATAGGAAACGATGAGATGGAGGATGAAGCGGAAGATATCAGCTGTACGTTCTTAACTCTCAAAGGAAATGTGGGGAATAACCCAGTTCCCTTCTACGATCCAGAACGGAAGCCTTTAACGATGGTCGATATCTATGAGGTAGGACATTGGACACGAACAATGATCGATGAATGAACGAATATATATGTATATGTTAATTGCAGTAAAAACGTGGCATTTAAGATAGTCATATAATACAAACGTGTTTTTTCGCTGTTTTAATAAATGAGTCTTTGCTTTTGTAGCTCCTTTTTTAATCATGCTTCGGTTGTATCTGTGTACCCACCTCTTACTCCACTGTTCGTCCACTTCTCCTCCCATCCCTATTAGTTCCCTATAGATAACACTGACGTTATCTGCCACACTGATAAGTTAGAATAGTTAGTTTTTCAACAGTCTCAAACCAATTGTCTGTAGCATGATACATTCGGGCTATTCTAAAAGAGTAGCAGCAATATAAGTACTATGTATTAGCATCAACGACGGACAAAACCTTTGAAGGGATATATCAGTGTTAAGAGGTTTTGGCCGTTCGAAAAGGAATACATTCTGGGAACCATGTCGGAATGACGTCAATGCTCTCTGGTATTATTACCGTATTTGAAAAAAGCACATCGAAGTACTTGATCATGTGCGGACCAAATGTGTTAAGCATATGATACAGAGATGTAATACTAAAATTGGTGTATTATGTGAGTTGCACAATGCAGCTGACCTTCGTATGTTCAGTGCATTAGAAACAATAAATGAACTCTACAAATATTTCAATATAGCTTCATAATACTCTCAAAACAAAGATGGAGCACATTGAGCTCTGTGAATTACTCAGATCAGTCGAGTAAATTACATGTTCTCCTAGCATGTGTTTAGATAACTTAGCAAGCGACCTCGTGTACTACTTATTTATATTAGTATAATATATTAGTATAATTATATTAGTTTACTACAAACATTTTCAGAAATATTTTAACTCCGAACGGTTTGATGCATTGTAAGAAAGTTTTGCCAATCCTCCAAAGTTTCTTTCACCTGATTCTAAGCAGATGTATTATACTTTAGAACATTTGCTCACGTAAAGCACTTAACACCAATGAGATTTCAAGAGTCTAGTTAAACACTCATAGACTATATGCAATTTAAGGATTCGCTTATTAAATTAGTCTTGATGTCTTGTCGCCCTTTCGATCATCGATTTTGATTAAATTATCTGATTAACACGTCATCATGTAATAAGAACAATGGCTAAAACTTCGTTTCCATGTTCGCACCACCATAAAAATTACGATCATGTTGACTTAATTCATAGGCTCTGCTTTATGGAGGACGATACCGCTACCAATTTATTGGCAAGGCCGCTGATGAAACCAGCCGTTTCGTATGGACTAACCGATTTAGTTCGTGCATCGTTGACCGAGTATCCGGTAGCAGGCTGAATGTCACCTACCATTGGACAATTGAATCGCCTGACTCATCCGTTGATGGTAACGGCTAGAACCATGAGATTATGCACTACTGAGATTCTTTTCGTTTCGACATTAACAAATGCAGCAGAGAATAGGTAATATTCAGCAGTATTAGAAGTCAGCGGGACAAGAATATCCATTTAGGAAACTAAATTTGGGAATCGAGCTTAGATCATTCAAGTGTCACAAACGGAACAGTCGATACACTTAGTATGAAGTGTTCTAAGATATCAACGTCGGTTTATTTGAATGAATGCCCTCTATTTTTTTTTTGGCACTTAGCCGTTGAATAACAATTGTGCACCTTGTCGTCCACGTCGGCCTTTCTTGCTACAGATGGACGTCAGAGCTAACGTCACGTAAATGGGACGCACTGAATTGCTCTTCCGCGACTTACCTCGAAATTGACCAAATTAACTATTTCATGAAAGTTACGTTTTCGTTGTTGAAGAATAATGCAACCTACGTATCTGTTGATTTGTGTTATTTCAATGTGCCTTTGCAGAGACGATGCCCGTCATGTGCGAACTTGTCAGAGAGGACCCTCGGACTAAGAATCAGACTCACCATATAATTTCGATTGTGCGTTTCGACCGCGACCCCGTAATGACGGACGAGCTATTCCAGGTATGAATACTCCTCTCTAAATATAAATCAACAATTCAATCCATCGGAACTTTCAAGATGATGTTGTCCCTACAAATGGGTAATTTGCCATCCTTCGTAACGCTTCTAGCGAACAGTTGCACTCATCATCAGAACTTACTTTTGCTATGTGGGGTACTTAGTTATGTCCGCCATACTGATCGTTCATTGTGTGATTATTCCTATTATTTATTAAAAGTAAAGATTTATTGTAAGCTGGTTCTCAGCTGTTGTTCCCCTGTTATGCGACAGGCCCCGGAACCGCATCGGTATACTTCAAGAACCTATCGGAGCCACCTTTTCTATTTTTTATCCTTGCCTAGTCTTTCCGGATCTCTCGGACGTGGCAAGAATCCACAAATATAGAATGAAGAGACTGAGAATTTTAAAGATTCTCCGAAGCGTCTGGTAGCAGGATTTGAACCTGAACATATATGTCCCGCCTGTGTAGCAGTCGAAGATGCCCACCACTAGACCATCTAGGGGACATCTATGCCAGTCAGTCATAATCACATGGTGCTGATGCGTATATATGATGACCGATGCCTTAAAGACATAAATGATAATTGGATCACACACGTTACGATACAGAGATATGTATTTTATATCACATGCCCACTTGTGACCTAACAACCAATCGACTGCCGGCGGAATACGAAGTACTCTCTGTTTTTCAACTAACGCGAATACTTATTCTATGATTAATTGTTTCAATAGGTACCTCGCCACATGCATTGCAAAGATGACCCCGCAGTTGTTGACGATGATGAACTCCCTGCGTTGCATCCCTCATTCTCTTGGCGAGAGGAGATCGTTCGCTACGACACACACTCGAACGGCAAGGCCGCTGGATCGATTGCCTGGGAAAATTATCGCGAGGTAGGAACTAAGTGTACTGCCGTCGATACAATCACAGCTTCGCTTAGATCTCGAACTATAAACCATAGCAGACCTTTAATCATTATGTGGCTGTATCCTGACTCCAACGTACATAGGAAGCATATTTGACATGCAAGCTTTTTGTCTCGTATGGCCAATGGTAATAATCTGAAACTTATCGCATGATCTTATAATCATAGGTGTGGGTGTCGCATTATCTCGACTTGGCCCGCATCGATTGGACCCCGTCTGCTGATGAAGAAGCCGGGTCATTTTTTGGCCTCTTTGCGGGCAAGCCGATCTCGGTCATTGCCGACGTTAGCCACAATACGATGTTCATCACGAATCAGGTGAATAAGCCCACCACTGCTGAGGCAAAATCCCACCGATTTGCCTGACCTTCTGGTGTTAACAAGTATATTAGAGACAATTGTGGTTTCCTTATTCTCTATTGCTGAACGGCAGAGAGCAATTACGTTGGCTGTCGCTCTCCACATGTTGCTAACGTTACTTCAGTGTGTCTGCCCTTAAAAAAACGACCAGTTTCATCAATCGCTAGCAAACTATAGCTCCGCTCTATGGACAGATTAAAAAGAGTTACCCAATGCTTGTAACTGACTCGAGTTTATGATGACTTCCATGATTATTATGGTTACATACATATCTCTGAGTGAAATAGGTCTATGCAGCTTTAAACTGGTTCTATATGATCATTAAAACTGGTTCTATATGATCATTAAAACTGGTTCTATATGATCGTATTAATACAGAATATTATTTTCATAAAGTCGTTTTAATAACATCGGTATGATGTGTGTTACATCAGATTACAGGTCAATGTTCAGTTGAACCATTGACCGTGGAGTTCGACTTGGTGAGACGAAACTCTACCACATCACTACAAAACGCCTTTGCGCTAAAGGCACCCAAAGAACTTCTTGGATTAACGGGGCCACATGTCAATAAAAGTCAGGTATGACACAGTCATTCCACCCGAATCACCTCCTCTCGATTCGGAGAGATCAATTCACATTCACTTAAATACAATGGTGTTATGTCCTTCGGTGGACGGACCCATTGCTAACCAAAAACTATTATATCTGAATTGGCCATAGTTAAAACTATGAAAACAATATTTTGTAGCAGCATTATAGTAAGTAAGAACAATATCAACATAGTTATTGTTATTACTTATTATATTGACAAAGGTGCAAGTACAAACCCGCCTCGATGCGTACGTTCCCTGTGGGATTCGAACCATGAACCCTATTATCCCAAGACCCTGGCGTTGCCTCTACTCCCTCCAGATACAAACTCGTACCTTTGAATTTATATTTGATATATCGTCATCTTTTTTAGATCAGTTTACTCTACAACGAACGCGGCAATCGGGTGATTGTTCTCTCGAGCTCCGATGACGAAACCAACCCGGATACTATCCATGAGGCAACATTCCGTTATGATCGAGAACAAGCGTACGAAAGTCACAGCAATTTTCCCTGGGTCCCGGTGTCGCAGCTGACGCGATCCATAGAAAACGAAGCTGACACTTCCAGCGTAAGTTAAATACATTATTGCTCTTTTATGCTGTAAAATAAATTCTATCTTCATTCGCAGAGATATACCCGAGGAAGAAGGCTGGTCAGGCAATTTCATTCTGGAGCCACCCTATACTAAGGTTTTCGGGCTGACTCTCAGCCAACACCCTATAAACAGGCAAAGCCAGGGGTATAATGTACCGGGAACTCTTTGAATGCTCAGATATTATAGCAAATGGTGCTAGCTAAATAGAAAGGGATCCCTCGAATTAGTCCTTTGACAACAGTGGTACAGCGAAGCAGCCATCTTAACGACCGCGATTCATGCTCCAATTCCTTGAGAGTCCAAGCTTATTTCAATGGAGTTCGAATGTAACAGGTCCATACACACAAATTCTAATTGGATTAATAAGTGCAAATGACTGAAGACACTTTACGGTAGCTTTATGCAAAGTCACATCTGTCGGATACAAGATGAACTCCACTCGCATGTGCTTTGTATTATTTCATATGATTGAGTCGGAGATGTTGTTAATCCTAACTTCCTGACGTTGTCTCCTCTCCAAATTGCTGGACAATCATTTCGATAATGGTATTCATCTCAATAATAGTATTATTAATTAAGTTATTTGTGTTTGTTTTATCACTATGATCTTTGCGGATTGTTCATTCGTTTCAGGGAGTCATCCATAAAGTGCGACAGATATCTTACTTCTATTATCAGTCGGACGTGAATCCAATCGAAAGATTCGTATCGCCTGAGTGCGTAGCCCTTCATCCAGGCAGATTGTTTATGCTAAGCTTCAGCGGTATGTGAACGCGCTACAACTACAGAGTTAACACCCGGTCACCTCTCGAATTTTATTTTGTGATCTTTCTTTTTAGACAGATTATTGTGTACTTTAGCTTGTCCACCTCCCGTCATCATTTGAAATCAAGTCAGCTACATCTGGCTATAGATCGATATAAGAAACAGTCGAATCTTGCGCGCTTTGAATCGAAATATATCTGTTTTAATTGAAAACACACTTTTGCCTAATATACTGTAGATCATCTGACCCGGCGAACGATACTGAGGGATGCAGTTTTCATCGTACTCTGTTTTTTGGAAATAATTTCATAACTCGTATTCTGAGAAAAGTCTATATTGAAGGGCAGCTACCTCAGGGTTTATAATGCTGCACATTAGTCAAACGTTGATCTTACTTATCATCTATCGTCAAAAACAGTAACCGCTCCACCACCATTGTACATAGCCAATCCCGGAAACTCAGTTGTGCCATCCACCAGCCCCTCCCCGTCACTGCCAAACTCCCTAACATGTTTGTATCTTAATGCTCGATCCCTGGTTAAACCCGGTGCAATTGACTCGCTACATGCGTACACATGCCTTCATAACATCTCCATTGTGCTGATAACAGAGTCTTGGTTAGGCAAAGACATATCAAATCGGGAGTTATCATGTGGGGATCGTTATAATGTTTTCCGATGCGATCGAGACTCGAGGGGTGGCGGTGTCTGTGTCCTTATAGCGAATTACCTGAAATGCTGTGAAGTGAATATATTGTGTGATATAGAAATGGTGGCAGTTGATTTGTACTATAACCTTGACTTCATCCGTTTCGCATGCATTTACGCCACTAACGCCGGAAATGCTGCAGAGCGTAAACAGCGAATTGAGGCAGTCTGTCAGTCAGTGACTAAACTATGTGACGTAACGAAACCAATTATTATCCTAGGCGATTTTAACCTCCCTGACATTGACTGGTGCAATATAGTCCTCTCAGACTCGAACTCGATGGAGGCAAATTTTACAAATTCCTGTGTTGAAAATGGGCTTTACCAACTGATAACGGAGGTAACCTGTCCACTTAAACGCGATCCTAATTCTCTAGCCGGTTTTACCAAAGGAAACATCTTAGATCTTCTACTCACTACCGATCCTTTTATTATCGATGAACTATCTACTCTGACCTCCCCGATACCCTCCGATCATAATGCGATAACTTTTACTGTACTTTTTGATACCGGTTGTACGGTAAACGATGAAGGTGGCTATGATTTCTGGAGAGGAGATTATGAAAGCATTGAGGCTAGGTTATGCCACATTCCGTGGAGGACGCTTTTCTCGAGCTGTGATTCTGTAAATAGTATGTTCAATACATTTATCAACCAGCTCCACATATTAATTGAACAATTCGTACCTAAAAGAGGAAATTTAATCAAATCAAGAAACAAGGGCCTTAAAACATATATAAATAAACTTGAGGCTCTGATGAAAACAGATGCAAATCCTAAAAATGAAACCAATTTACGAAAAGCTAGCACCAGGCTTCGCATCCTTGAGGAATCGAATCTTGACTTTAAGGACTCTAAGTCATTTTTTCGTTACGCAAATAAGCGCTTGAAGGGAAAAGAGGAGATAGGTGCGCTTATAAAGGATGATAAAATTATAACAGATGACAAGGCCAAGGCACACATTTTCAAAGATTTCTTTTCAACCGTCTACGTCAAACAGCCTAGCGTGGCTCCTACGGATCTTACCTATCACACAAATGAGTCTACGCCCCTTTTAATAACAGAGGAAAATATATTTAGTAAGATCCAGGCTTTACCCATGAAATGTAGTTTTACACCTGACTCAATTCCTCCTATTTTTTACAAAAAGGTTGGGAGAACCATATCCCAACCCTTATATCTTATTTACTGCAGGTCCTATGAGGACGGCATTGTGCCAGAGTATTTTAAAACATCTGTCGTGACCCCTGTCCACAAGAAGGGGTCTAAATCCGATGTCGATAACTATCGACCAGTGGCCCAGTCCTCTATAGCTTGTATTATATTTGAGAAATTGCTTGTCGACCATGTATTTAGTTTTTTAACAACTCAGGGGTTACTTGATGAGGCACAGCATGGTTTTACAAAGGGAAAATCCACCGCCACCCAGCTGGTTGATATGGTTCAAGATTGGACCATTTACATCAACAACAAACAAATGTTCGACTGCATATATTTCGATTTTTCTAAGGCGTTTGATAGAGTAAATCACTCCTCACTTTTAGCAAAAATTAAGAACCTAGGAATTGACTCACGGTCCTTTTGTTGGATATCTGACTACCTATGTAACCGCTCATTTTGTGTACGTGTAAAAAACAGTATTAGTAATTGCGGTGCCTGCCCCTCTGGGGTGCCTCAAGGTAGCTGCTTGGGACCCACATTATTTTGTATTTACATCTTAGACCTAAAAAACACTATTCCGCAGTCCATAACACATAAACTTTACGCGGATGATCTTAAGCTTTACGGCCCGTCGAAGACCGAAACCAAAAGACGCGATCTGCAGAAAGCCGTTGATGCCATCTCAAGGTGGTGCTCCAAAAATGATATGATTATATCCGTTCCTAAATGTGGCACATTATGTCTATCAGACCCTCACATATATACTCTTAACACCCAGCCTATACCGATTGTGAAATGTATGAGGGACCTGGGCGTGATGGTCTCACCGGACTTAGATTTTAACCTTCATATTACACAAGTCATTCAGTCCGCAACGTTAGTTTGTAACACACTATTTCGTTGTTTTATTGTGAAAAGGCCGGAATTTTATATGCAGCTCTATAAGAGTTTAGTTATACCGAAATTTACATACTGCTGTGAAGTTTGGCGACCATATCTTAAGAAACATTTAGATGCTATGGAACGAGTTCAATCAAAGTTCTTAACACGCGTCTCGCTTAGATGTGGCATCGATCGCTCGACTCTTACCTTACCTCCAATTACTGACCTACACAAACAGGCAGATATGCGTTTTTACAAAAGGTTACTATCATCAAACTCGTATTATAAATATTTTAATGTCAGACAAAATAATCTGCGGAGTGGACAAACCATATCAACAGTACAAATCGCCAGGACCGAAAGAGTCAATAATATGTTTTCATTTCGAGCGACACGAATGCTCAGAAACACTCATGCATATACTATGCACTAACTAATTTTTGTACACCAAATGTAAAACCCCCTTTTGTTAATAAAGGTGTTTTTGAATTGAAAAAAAAATTGAATCTTCTCGATGCCCGTTAATGGTATTCAAACGTCCAAACTCTGACCAAACTATTGGCAACATCAAAGCTGTACCGTGTACTTATTTAAGGCGGCTGTTCCAAATAGCTTCACATATCAACGTTGAAGCAAAAAACACCCTATTTTCAGACAAATGGATTGCTACGAATCGATACTGCCGATTACACAAGATGTATGAGCTGTGTCCATTTGAAGCCGAGTGTCTACTCCATTTTGCCAAACTTTACTATGACAAACATAATTTCTCCACTTTATGTCTATTTAAGCTTAGGACAGCTAAAACGCGCGAAAGTCTGAGTTGAACACCAAAACTATTCCTCCAAAATAATATCTCAACTATCGAAGAGGGTTCTATGACGGTGGATAGATAGATGGAGAATAAATTCATAATGTACTCTAATTATATTTTCAAAGTTAACCCTATGTATCTGTTCGGACTTATCGTACTTTCCAAATCCTCATTTATTAGCTGACAATGCGAGCGTCGTCCTGGAACGGAAAACCAAGTTCCTGAACAACGTACGGGAGTCTCTTTTCCACTGGGCAAACCTTGGCTCAATAATGAGAATTCAGGATTTCGACGTAAGTTTAATATCTAGACACGTGAATTCCGGCCAATTACTGTATCGTTGATTACGACACATATTTGATTTGCTATTCAATACTATTGCTGTTGTTCGGTAAATGGCCTGATTTACAAACATGATCTAATTGGGTAATCCTTGAATAACGCTGTCATCTAAATATTTCAGGTGTTCAAATTTGAAAATATGCTCAACTGTACGTTTACCATCATTGACCTGCCTGATTATTCCAACCAAACCAAGACCACTATTGAAGAAGCTAAGACGGCTCTTGCTGATGCAATCAATGACGTTGATGAAGTCCACATCAAGATACGTCTACCTAGTTTGGTGAGCTTTATCTGTTTGTTAGCCAAGATGACGAGTGGCGATAACTATTATGGCAACAAAAAAGAACAACTAAACAACCTAAAGAGACGACTATCAAATAACTGGAATTTTGTTCAATAATACTAATGTATTAGTATAAGTAGCACGCATATAATTTTTGAAAGTAGAGTGCTCCTATGTCGAGTTCTAGAGTATTGTTCTCAGAGGGAAGCAAAAGCAATGTTTTGACCATTGAATTTAATTCGCTCTTTTCGCCTTCAAGGACAATGATGAGGTATCTCCACTGGCCGATTCTTTCTACGAGATTACCTTTGAGCAGCGCACGAATTCGGACAAACGAAGCACTCCTAGTAGGGAGGTTTTGCGACGGAGTATCCGAGAAGTTCCCCCGAACTTCTCGGATCCGGATAACGACACCGGCTACACGAACCGTACGTAGTAAATTCGATTGTTCCTGCAGATGAGTTATGACCAAAGAATGTAGTTAAAATTAAATTATGTACCCCCTTTTGGCTGTTAATTATGCAGAAGTACTTTTATTGTATTGAAAGTTTTCAATGCATTGTAACGAACTCATTGAAACCTTGGCTCGGCCTTCACTGATTAACGAAGAGCAATACAATTTCCCTTGTCTTTAGATCTTGCCGCTACGGCTGTTCATACACCGTGCTGTCTTGGTATCAGACGGACTTGAGATTTCTTTTCGCAAATCCGACGAGCAAAGATTTATGATGAGTCACTTCAGTATCTTTGTGCTAATTCATTACAGCAGCGTGCACTAACAGAATACTATACAGCCAAAGTTTAGTTTGAAAAAAATTATAAACATTCGATGAATGTTCCTATGAATTAACTACTAACTCTGAGTTAACGAGAGCTTTTTTAAACGATCATCTGACATTTGCAGAGACCCTTATAGGAATATGTATTGGGTTCTTCGTCCTTGGTCTCGTTGTTGGCTTTGTTTCGATCCGCGTCTGGCGTCCCTCTGTTGCACCGTGCGATGATGTGGTCAGGTTAACTGATCTTCAGGAATCATCAACTGAACTAACGAGTGTACGTCCAAAGACGACTCCCCAGGTCCTCGACCAAGCTGGACCATCGGGCTGGAGCAGTGGCCATTAGACGACATATTTTGAATATCCTTAATACAATACAGCCTTCCGAGCAAGATAATCAATTTGTTTCAATGTTATAACATACGAGCAGCTCTCTTATCTATCCTCCGATGGAACCTAAACACACACGTTACAATGAATAGTAGATGTTTCGCTTGCCACAGTAGAGTGTTAGAATCATTGTACGGGACAATACAGCCCTCGAAGCGGGGATCAAGGAAGTTCTGTGTAATGCTTCCGGTCTGAGCGCTAAATCGAGGAAGCGTGATTTAACATGTTTTGTCTAAGGTATCCCACCGGTGCACGAGCTGGAAAGACCCTTGGCATGTGTCTCACCCCTACCCAGTAATTAAACTACCGGTCTAATAGCTGCCCACCTCAAAGATCTTTCTTGTTTCGAAAATAGCTTTTGGGGGAGATTTAGTTAACGTTAATTCCTTAACGTCTGTATTATGGATATGTGCTTCTCTGAAAAAAAGGAGTTCTGGAAGTAAATATCACTTTGTTCCACATCTTACCCGATGCGTATTCTTTACGGTGCATGAGAACTTATCCAGTCTGAGAGCAATATTTGAAGGAAACAATTACGAGCAAGAATATTTTGATATCACCATTAGCTGACTCGCAAATAGAAATGCAACACAGAAATCAATTCGGACATATAGGTAGATATAGTAGAGGCTCTCCCTCTGTGAATTGCACGGCAAAAGTATACTGAATTCGAGTACTACAATAACACGCAAACATATTATGCATAATATTGAAAACAGCATTAAAAAACTTACACCAGCTTCGTTTATTGTTGTAAAAAACATCAGCTCCTTAAGTATTTTTTACACTAGTTCTACTACCTAGCATACACATGTCAACATCTATTCATACACAGCAACACGTTGCACTTTCATCATCAACCGTTTGTTTCACATCAATCTATTCTAAATGCCATAAATCAATTTCTCAATCTACACACTCCCATCTGTTTCATTTTCATTTTTACGACACTCCTATCCACTCCTATGACACCGCTGTCTACCGAGGCCAGATGCAGTCTAATCGCTGTTTGACAATGCTGCTTAAATCAATGGCGAAATATAGTGGCTTATACTTTGTCTGAAATAGCATACACGCGTTTAAAGTCAATTTGATAGAAGTTCGTTTCGCTCCTATAGACGAGGAAGAATTGAGAGAAAAAAAATTAATAATGTTGTGCTATTTTACGAATGAAATGAGAAACAAGAATACCTGTTTACGGGGAAAATATACAATATTTGAGAAGAACCGATTGTCCATAGGCGAATTTCAGAGAAATGTTCCCGCAGAGATCACAGAACAAGAGTAATCATCTGTCCAAAATGAGAGGCGCGAGACTTTTCTATTTCATAGCTCATATTCATCTTGTCGATATTTCATCTTTCGAATCGATTCACTCATTCAGCCACCACACGCTCGTTCACATTATTCATTCAATCATTCATTTTCTTATTATTTTCAACTAACCATTTCGTTCTGCATTATTATATATATATATATATATATAGGATGAATATTGATATAGGATATATTCATTTATGTTTCTCTATTTACATAAACACACTTCATTGGGACGAATACCTTTTCACTTTTAGTAAACTTCAGCAAAAACTCTAACGTTCAAATTGTCAAAAGCCGTTCACCAAACCGCCATTAACAGCTTCGTTTTTAATACGATGATAATAATTCGTATATAATAATACACGTATCCATCTAACGCATAGTTATTCATATAGAGAGTTACCTGTGTATCTGTTAATAGCCACAGCAATATCACTATGACTACCGCTATCGTGTGTGGCAACATGGCCGGCAGCTTCAATCTGATCAGCTGATGATCGTCAATGATTGACGGCCTAATAATCAAATCAAGTATCATAAATATCCTGTGATTACTTTTTTAATATCCACTTTCCCCTTCAGGTGACAGTGTTTGAGAGTCACACGTTACCACAACGGTTTACATTTTTGATACCCGTTTTAAAACTAAAGGAGTTGTCATCTCGTAAATGTTTGTAGTATCAATAGAGAGTATCTCACTGTACTTCATCTATATGTATTGACTCTATCTATATGTAACAATCTTGCAATGTCGATACGACTTTGTTCATGATAGCAGGTATAGTTAGATATCAATTCGTTGCGATACCCAGCCCAATTCACAAGTAGGACAATTAAAAGCCTGAATTTTGTTTTGTTATTTGAGACAAATAAATATGACGTGTACATGTCGTCATTTAATTAGTGGAAAGCCGCCTGAAATCTGGATACCGTGTTTTCTGTCCAGCCCTTCTATTCTCTCGTAGCATATTTAAACTTCTAAAAAAGTTGGGTGGTACCAACTTTTCGACATTTTTCGAGAAAAGCCGACCATACACACACACACACACACACAGAGACATACATTGATAGACACCTATGCAAACAAACAAGCGTTGACACCATTCATTATTACTATTATTGTTATACTATTATTCAATAAATATTATTCATTCATTGATCATACGAGTTAGCAGTGATAATAATATACTAGAATATCTCCTCCTTTTCATCTCTCTCTCTCTCTTTTCTTTAGAAGACTTGTTCATTTCACATCGGTATAATAATATTAATTAGCTGAGTACGTCTTCACTATTTCGCTGCTTTGTCATCAGCTATACCAAACGGATTTCAACATCATAGACGCTACCTCGTTTATAGTCAAGCTGTTCTTGTTGTTGTTGTTGTCGCATAGAATGCGCAATGGCAGTGTTGCTAATAATCATAATAGTAATAGTTTAATGTGAATTGCATTGTAAACATGACATGTACTTAAGTGAAATTCTACAAATAAATACAAGATGTTAGGCTCTTCGTTACCCGTGCACATGCCTTCACTGGGATAGTCAGTGACTGGCAATTCACTTCGGTGAATTGTACTAGATAGTTAAATTGTTGTATTTGACCCTTACGTACGATGACAATAATACTAGTCATATAAATGTGATTATAATTCGAGTAAGCGGTTTACTCGTCGTGACTTTTAAGTTACGCAGTGTACAAAACTGCACTTTTCTCTTGCCCTATAGAATAACACAGCCTCCTTACCGGCGATTACGCCTGTTGCAACATCTCATAGTTATTATAGCATCATCATCATCATCGATTATTACCAGGAACACAGCACAGGGGTTATGGCCCATTCCACTAGTCATTGTACAATAATATGCTAAATACATTTCTAGTTTGAATTGCCACTTAGTCGATGTTATTTTCAATACAGATACATATACATTCATACTCAATGTATCTTCTAATAATAATAGTAGTAATAATGTGCTCAGTTGGATGTGTTGATAATCTCGATATTTTGTGGCAGCGATCTAGTCAGCTATCGGTCGGCTTTTGTGCCGCCTCAACATGACGCGGGCAGAGAATTGGGTTGGATTGACTATTCCGTAATGGGCCACTACGAAGATGTACAAGGGAGACAACAGCTGACGGAATCTATCAACACCCTGTATTCATTAGTTGTTGTTGTTGTTATAAATATTATTACTTATCCCCACGTAGATTTGAGCATACGCGTATGCAATATTCAATTTTTTTTCTCATTTATTTAATAACGTCCAACCAAACATAAATGACATTTCGAACTATGTCATCATTCATACAAATTTATACTTGTGATTACCTTTTCTTTTGGTTTAATTGCGTAATACAGCTGCTGGACCTCGCATAGTCACAACGAATTCTAGGCTATCAGAAAATTTGATATTTATGGCAGCCGAAAATCCGGCTCCTGCTGTTACCGCTTAACAGTCCCGTCGACCTAACCTCTCTTAGATGATAGGGTTTTTGATCAATTTTTGCCACTTCAAGAAATCCAAGGATTAGTCTAATTCCAGTCATCAATTAGTTCCCGCGTTAATTAACAGGGACAACATTGTTCTGCCTATTTGTTTGACTCGAACAGTTGGCCATAGTTTGCCATTATCAATCCGCCCACTGTTCGATTTGTCGACTTCCCGTCAGCCGGATCACGATCAGTTTTCGTTCAATGATCGGCAGCTATAGGCCTCCGAAAATTCGAGAAACCGATTTTCCAGGACGAGTCTTTCCGTACCCAACCCAAGGACGATCAAATCATATGTCAAACAGTATGTAATCATAATGTAAATTTGTGTTTGAATATACTTCACCGTCTGAGCAGTAACTCCATCACGCCACCTCGCAGTACCCGAGAAGCAAGGACCGCTTCGCCAAATGCCATTTTTATAAGACTTGTGTCCCCTGCAAACGCCACCAACCGTTGGCAGTGTTCGCCCTCGGCATCTACTTCTCCTTCCGTGATCATGTCTACGTCCATCATCATAATACCTCTACCTGCTTCACTCAATGCAGTTGATCTTCCACTGCTTCTTGTCACGATCTCCCTGCTTTGCTCCATAGAACTTTTGAAAGCAAATACCCCGCTGGAAGTTCCGCTCAACCCTGCAGTGGTCCGGACTCCCGTCTCGTGTACGCTTGTGCTGTCCATTCCACTGTTCGTTGCTGATGGTTCCATACCCAATGGCGGATTTGATATTGAGTTCGAATTCGATGATTCGCTGATATCGGCGGCCGCCGCAGAAGCGTTTAGGAGCGCTAGCTTTGCTGAATGTCTTCGACGAAGGCGTTTGCAGCGGATCTTGCCATCCTTCGTGATAACCTGAATAATTAATATCCAAAATCGATGAGTCAGAAATAAATCTGCGGATTTTTTCAGGTAATTTCGTAATTCATTATATATATATATATATATATATATATATTATTAACAACTGCAAAGCCCCCAAATGATATAATTTAATTCGAGGTATTTAAAGCTGTAATTATTCGATCATATCTCCTTCGATGGGTGCCATGTACATCGTCATGGTGACGATGGGAAATAAATATACCTATTTTATTCAGAAATAAAGGTAGTATATATCATATAGAGTGGTTAGATTTAAGTTATTTATATAAATGCACTGTTATGCTATTATATCATCCTGATTAAACCGATTTCATGAGCGGTATCATAGATTCTAGACCAATCTCGCGTAAGCACCATATCCAGGTTAAACATGCTACTATAAGTTTTAATTAAGCCGAGTTATGATTTGATCAAAAATTATATTATTAGGCACAAAGTAAGCAATTTCTTACACTAGGCAATTATTGTCATGTTTAGATATTAAGTATTTACCGGCAACCGGACTTACCAGGTCTCTCGCCTGCAAGATTCTTTTCTTCACCATTGTCCTCGGGCCAAGATCAGTATGAAGTACTCCAAGAGACCCGAGACTAGAAGGTCCTTCGGGATCCTCATAAAAGGGATTATTTATACCTGAGAAGCTTTCAGGTATTGGTATCAGTGCTAGTGAGGCTGTTACTATTAGATCTTCGGTCTTCTCGTCCAGCACTTCTGGATTTATCTGCGGACATAATTGGGTAACAAAAATTACAATAAATACCGCTATAACTACTGAGTCAGTTGTAGCCGCCTCTTCAATTTTCATATATCTCTCTGTTAGATATTTGAACATAAGCTGACAAGAACAGATACCACACTCTGATCTTAGCCAAAAGGCAAAGAAAGATGACAGATATATCGACCCGGAATTTTACAATACGGATGCGATGACTAACGATAAATGGATGGGGAGCACTCGACACGTACCGTAACCTCATGTTTTGCACATTGGACAGAGGACTCCTCGCGAGCCCCACCCGAACTGTATATGGCGATATTGCAATAATGTTTGAGCCAGATATCATCACGTCGAGAGAATGCACTTGATCAATCTCACTGACCCTGTCCCTGGTTTACACGAGCTGAGCACCGCTCCCACACACATTTTACTGATCTTACCATTTTCACTGTTGTACCATTATAGCTTAGGTGCCTATGTATATCACTATACCGAGTGAATAAGTGATGATGTTTGATACAAGAACTGATACTTATTTCTACCACAAATCACGTAAATGTTGCCCACCTCATCTGGTCCAGTCTGCGACTTCTTCTCGCGTCGTTTTCGTTTCTTCTTCTGTTCTTGTACCGCCGTCCGCGGTCGGAGCTTATTGCGAATAGGCTCATCATCAGGTTCCTCAGGTTCATCTTCGGGTTCGTCAGGCTGATCGCCGCTAGTTCCCACCATCCTTTGAACATTTTCGATTCTACCGCAGGTAGACTCGTCCCCTAGTGATAGCATCACCTCGTGTTTTAGACCACCCACTTCCGTTCGGCAGTGCTCAAGCTTGGCAGCAGAGTCGTCAGGATTAAGAGCAACAGACGAGGTTCTCGTAGATCGTAATCGTTGCCGATTGTCGACGTCACCTTCGTCATATTCGTGTTCATCATCATCATCATCATCGTCGTCCTCGTCATCGTCCTCGTCTTCTTCTTCGTCATTGTCATCATTGTCATCATGATCTAAATCATTATCATCTTCGTCGTTGTCTACAATTTTTAGGGTTAACTGTTGTTGTTGTTGTTGTTGTTGTTGCTGCTGTTGCTGCTGCTCTTGAGTTTCTTCTTGTTGCGATTTCGTAAGACTGTCAAAGAGATCATCGAAGTTTGTCTTGGAAGCGATCGAGGTGGCCGAGGACGAAGTGATTGTTGACGAGAGCGAAATCTCGTCGTCCAGCTGAGATGAACGTCCCGAATGGGCGCCTCGCGACGGTGGTCCGCTTGTATCGAACACTGACGGTTGGCTACTATAGCGTCTACACAGAACGCAACCCACACAAGAGAGACAGAGAGTCTTTTGAATAGAGGATCCCGAATGCGACTGGCAAAGTGCTTGAATGATGGATAAGAGAAATATAGCTCAAATACCAGATGAATCCACTTAAATAGATCAATTAACTATAAATGGAGTTGCGATTATTATACGATTATTTGTCGACAGTCGTGTACAACGGTGTCCGCACCGAATGCGGTTTCCATTCGAATTGCGTTCTTGAACCAAAAACAAAATTCTCAACACTATCGCACGTACTAATTTCTAAATCAAACAAACCATGGCAAATGGTTGATCCTAAGAAGAACTCTCAAGTCAATTCTATTCACGAACTTGTTGACCTAGTGGCAGCAAGAACAAGAGGAACTGTTCAGAGATGTTTACTTACAAACTTTGTCGGATAACCTGCCAATGTTGTGCGGATAATGAGGGCAGTCTTTGCGGGTCAATTAATGCAAACGCCGGGCCACCATGACCCTCTCCGGTTCCTAGTGCAACGGGACGAAACCTTTGGCGGACGTGACGAAGACAATAAAGCACATGACTGTATCTTTCTTCCGTACTACACGCGTCCAGCTGCAATAGAGATCAACCAAAAGTATTAACTCCTGCACGTCGATTACTCGTTAATGACAAAGTATATGGATGAACATCGATTGTTTTCAAGGACAAGAAGAATATGAAGAAGAATATATATATATATATATGTAACAGCACATACCTCGTGGGGCACCTGCAATAAACTCCATATCGAGTCGAGATACGGGAAGATCTCGGACCGTGTCTGGAAGAACTCCTTGTTCGGCTGAGTGAGGTTAAGTTGGTACATCAGAAGATCAGTGACGTCGACCCATGAGAGTCTCAGCCTCCGAAGATACTCTGGTCCACGGGTGCAAATCGAGCAGCGATAGTTGTAGAAGAGATCACCGCGAAGTAGCGGCCACTCGAGACAGCGGACGCACTCTGTCATTAAGTGAAAGAAAAATGCCAGATATGAACTCCACTGACCCCTGTGTTCTATCTGACGATTTATTATAAATATGGCATGCAAACGCAAGGCACCATTATAGCCACCACAACAGTCGTCTCAACCGTTTTCATGTTAGAAAAGTGTGAGATAAGCTTGCCATGCTACCAATACAACTATGCAACTATTTCCATAGTTGTCATCAGGAGTTACTCACTTGTTTTATGAAGGTCATGCTACAGATCTCGGTTTTAGCATTGATTGGTGCATCGAAAAATAAATCTGCTATACTGTAGGCAAATGCATTACGCGATAAGGTGAAATGTAAAATTATCATACCTTGGTGAAACCACTGTAGACACGTTCTGCATTGTAGCATCTTCTCCTTCCATACGCCATCCCTGCCACAGTAGCAGTATCGATTATTCGTATTGTGAGTGTGTTCGGGGTCCCAACCGAGCTTTGAAGGCGAATACGGCAGACTAGTCTGGTACAGGGCACGGGTGATTGCCCGAAAATTCTTAGCACTTTTCTGTGGATTGATAAATCATCGACAAGAATCAGAGAAGAATCAGATCGCAATCGACCTCTTTTCGTCGGATTCGAGCAAGTCATTATTGCAAACCGAAAAACTACGCCACCGGCGGGAACATTATGCGTTGAATGACTATAAAAATAAAAACAGCAAGACAAATGTAATGGATGAATTGGTGACATACCCTGACAGATCCCTGAGGTACACAACTTCTACACCTCCAGAGTCGACTCGAGTCATCGATGAATATCTGAGGAATCCGTGGCAGGTGACACGCCTGGTGGAAGCCCTTGCGGCACTCCGAGCAAACAACCACAATGGACGGGGCAGATTCAAGTTGTGTCCCATCCACAGATGATTCTCCGCACGCCGAACACGGCAGCACCAGGCGGAGGGTAAAGCTACTCGAAGTTGAGGACGACAAAGCATCAATGTGTTAGTGTGATCAATGAAAATTGATGTGGAGTTGGGACGGTTATCAACGAATTGAGATAATAACATATACACTATAAACTTGATATTCAACGCTCCTTGCTGATCCGAATCCGCTGATTGCCGATTCGGCCATTGACATGTTTTTTTTTTTTTTTTTCGAGCTGACTCTCAGCAATTTACACATTGAAAGTAATGACGTCGAAATATATTTAGATAATTCATTAATTAGTTCGATTTTGCGCGGTCTGTTAACGTACCAGGTGTCTTCTTCCGTAGCGCTGCCGCTATCCGAATTTTTGGTGCTCTCACTACGTGGGCTGTCCGTAGTGATGGAGTTTTTTGAGTGAAGACTACCCCTTCGTTGTGTCGTCCCGTTGGCCACAGCATTTGGAGGCCGGCCACGTTTCCTTTTTGCTGTCGAGAAGCATCCACCTTTATCGGCCACCAGGCTTTGGTCGACTCCAGAGGACCGGGATGCTCCAGTGGAGCCACTCTTGCTGCTGCTGCCTGCTCCAGCGGCCGCCAAAGCCGCCTTCAGGAAGGCCGCACCCCGACTTCCCAAACTCCCCATCGACATTCTCAACGCCCGGCACCGCAAACCCCACCTGGAATGACCGCACGCATGAACGATTGTCAGCTACAATGATATCATTCATTGACATCGAATACATGATATCGATCTGCACTGGCAGTGGTGACACTCTGCTGAATGTCGATAAATACCCGACGATGCCAAAAACTCATTGCTCGAGACAAGCCAAGCCAAATTGCAGTGTATTTATAGAGCTGCACTCATGTGGTCGCTCTAAACTATCATCTGGCGATACAACGAGGGGAGACCACTACGCCGTGGGAAGCTACTTGAATATTTACGCGACCTGCAGACATCTAGTCGCCACCGTTTTGGTCCGATATACGGACGGATGCGCTGTTGTCGGCAGCTCCTATAATCTGGACATTTTGAGAAGGGGTGAAATTCCTACATGAGGTGAACATGGAGTTAGAAGTCGAACTGACTCTCGGGCGAATTAGGATGACCATAGTTTTTTGGAACCTATTTGACAGTGTTTGAATAAGGTGAGGGTTGTTTTACGTCAAGCGACAATCTCAGCCAAACGAATCTACTTCTCAGTTAATCCATTGTCCAATTGAAAATCCCAAAGCATCTGTTATTTCGATTGTCGTGACGCTATTTCTATATTTGTACGAAACTAATAAATGCAATACATATAACAAACGACTAACCTAGTGATCGGTTAGCTTACGAGAAACGTAACCACAACAGTTATTTGTTGCTTCAGTTAACGTGAAAGTACTGTTTGATATGATTCATTCCAAAACCTTCCGGACATAAGGTAAGCTAAACCACCTGGTCACTTCGTGTCTAGATACGAGACCGCCCGGAGCTATCTAACCAAGTTTCACCACGGGGATTCTTTGTTCTGACTTTCAACGTCGACGCGACGCTCTAGACGAGTGCAAATGCTTATAATCGAAGAGTCAAAATGATAACAGAACACAGAAAGTGCAACCTCAATGATTCTATCTAGCTGTAAAGCTTTATACCTTAGATAAATACAGCTTCGCTGGCGTTTAGTCTCATAACGAGCAGACCGTATGAATAGATGAAGAGATATGCCCCGATTTCAATTAAATCGGTTCATTCTGCACCATTTAGAACTTGGTGCAGAGAAAAGTTTAAAATCCCTGGTTGAACTTTTACGCAGTGGAAAATATGAGTAAGTACTATTAACTGAAGTTCATATTAAAGGCGGACATTCATTCGGCTATAGAGGTATCTCACTCCTGTATAAACCGCCCTTAGATCGTGCAAGCTCGGTATGATATAATATTTAGTGAACATTGAAGCAGAATGATTGGAATGGCACCATGAATTCAATTATATACAATAATGAAAAGCTATCAGCAAATATCAAACAAACTATTTGAACAGGATATTATATATACAATATTATATTTCTTTATATATGCCTATGAGGATTTATTGTGCGTTTTAGTAACTTATCCCTATAATTTATAATATTTTCCATAATATTCCCTTAGGGTCAGATGTTGTCGAACCCGGTGGCCTGGTGGTGCATTCACGTGCGCTTTGCAATCGGAGGAGACGGACGTAGGTGCACGGGTTCGATCGCCACCGTTGCACATTTGCATTTAAACGAATCGGTCTTACGAAACAATGCCGAAAGCAATACTGTGGAGGTTAAATGTTGGCTGTGAGTCAGTTCGGAAAATTGATTTATAGGATCAGATGTTAGCCCACAAAGTCGATCTTTCTCATTTGCTTGAGCTTATATGTATGTTACTGGAGGTGGCTCTAACCTAAGTTATATTTGGTTCGTAAACATTTCACCTCAATGAAGACTAGTTTTGATGTGAAGTAATCATAATATGCTGTGCTTTTAGGCCAGTGTAATGATGAGGCGCTATGGCTTTTTGCGACGCATTCCACATCTAGAGTATATTTTCACTTGAGTGTTTAACAACTGCATCTTTAATAACTACAAATAAGATAACTGAAATACAAAAAAAACGCGCTCTTTTTGTGGAAGGTTCCTTTTGCAAACACTAATGTGATTATCTATCGTATTATAACTCTTTTTTTTTATAAATGTACCCCTGTTTTGTTCTATATATAATTTCAGGTTTATTCCAAATGGGAGCTTGGCCAACGAATGCAGATGTTTGCACAGAGCAAGTTTCCCTGATGTTAGATCTGAACAAAACGTAATAAACTGAAGAATGGGCTATCTCGCCTCTTGACTGCATCACCAATTCTTTGGCGTCGGGGCCGCTTCACATAAGAGGATGCGTATGCCTGTAAAATGGTTGTATTGAATTCTTACAATATCGAACTTGTTGGTCCATGATAATGAATGTCAAGCTCATCTTTTAATCACTTAGAAAATTTAAAGCACAGCCTCCTTTGAAACAAATATTGCAACACTATGCGTGTATACCAGTTACGAGTACTTTGGAAATGCTTTCAAGAAAACAACTTGTTCATGACTTGCCATCGAATTCTGCAATCCACGTGGGATGATATAAGTGCGATCCACGCATAGAAGAATATCAGCTTTCAATTGCGATGCATATTGACCTCAACATCTACAGAAGAGGGTCATATATTAACGTTAACAATTGGAGGTTGTTTTCAAGCATCTCCTTGACCTCGATGCTCAGTCGGGCTTTTTTCTTATCATAGCCAATTGAACATCATTTCACATCTCTAGACCCCCTTGCAAATCGCCACCATACGTAGATGATCAATTTTAAACTAATGTTGATTTCCTAGTGACTTTGTTTAAGGTTACCATGGCTTTAGATCATTCCCAAAAACTAACAATGAATGGGAAATCGAGATACTGTGGAAATATAGATAGTTAAATGAAAGAAAAGTTTAATTAATTAGGCAGCCGTTTAGATGGCCTTTCCAAAATCGGGCAATAAAGATAATAAGTTAATAGAATTTCAACAGCTAGCGTACGATCCTGATCCCGATTATGATCATCTTCGCCCATAGCTTCTTCTGTTTTCTATTTTCTACGTCTATACCTATTATCTATTGTACTTTTTCTTTCTATCTACTATGTAGTAGTTACCTTTCAATATCTATCTCTCTGTATGTATGTGCAATACAAAAAAATATTGTCATACACACATATATATATATATATATATATATGTATATATAATATATATATATTAATATATATTATATATAAATATATATCTACATTCATACAGACGGTTTTTATCGCATGACGTCATTCTTCTCGTGGCATCCTTTCTCCTTCCTTCATTTGTATATAATTACCATCGAGAGTCATTCATTAAGTGATGCCTTGATTCACTCACATCAATGGCGAATTGTCAAACGATTGCTCTGTTGCGTTGTTGCTGTTGAGACTAATCTAACGGGTTTAACTACTCTCGGTCTCGTTTTATAATATTCTACATTTCGCTGCTTTGCTGAGGCTGGTTGGCTGGCTGATCTAGACCGTAGTTGACGCATTATTGCTGCCGTCTTGTCGTTATGCGAACGCCACAACAAGCTGTTGGGTTCAGTTGACTTTGCTAGTGATATGCTGGTTGTGATGATGGTATTGGGAAGAGTCATCGAACGTTAGTAGTGCTAAAACGAGTGCCTCATATATCGTAGTACAAGTAGTGCCAGTAGTAGTAGTAGTCAGAATAGTCAGTTGTTGCGCGGCGGTCGCTTGTTGACGACAGTAGTAATCCGTTGGTCGTCGGCTTGTGCCTCAATGTGTTCGCTGGTAGCGGTAAAAGACAACTGAACCGCCGCGAAGGGTCAACGGCCGCCGCAGTTGCCATTGCGACGTAAACTGGGCGAAAAAGCGATCACAACTGAACGAACTGACAGACACAACGAACTCGCACTCACTGGCTAACACATCTACAAGAAGGAGACAACAACAACAACAACAGCAGCAGCGGTACCGGCACCGGCAGCGACGATCGACCAGGCGAAAGAAATCGCGCGAACTCGGGACTGCGCGCGCGGCCTTTCTCCGCTCTTCCGGCAGCGGCTGCAGTCAACGACATTCGACAGCAGCAGCAGCAGCCACAGTGACGCTAACGAGACCTAATGCAACGCTGTATAGTCAAAGTCCGCAGTAGCGATTCATTGGTAAAGCAAGGCAGCAGCAGCAGCAGCAGCAACAACAACAACAACACAACGAATTGAAGAGAGCGACCAAGCAGTGTATGATGATATGCACAAGTTTGAACTAGATTACCTGGGGACGATGACGATCTCGGTCAACAATTTCTGCACTACATTTCTCCGTGTAGTAGGTGGCTGACTCGCGATCCCTTTCTTTTCATCATTCCAATTTCTATTGGTAAACAGCCGGGTTTAAAACGCACCCAGAAGTCCTCGATCGACCATGGCCATATTATGTACGCATAGTAATAACGTACGTAGCGCGATATAATATAAATCACAATTGAATAGGGTTTACCGTAATCTTGGTTTGGTATAATCGAAAAGTTCGACAACGGCCCTGTGAGTTAAGATCTAATGCATACCTCAAAAGGGCTCTCAAAAGGGATTTCTTCAGGTGCAATGGCTTCATAAGGGAGTTAGGCATATAGCCCGCTTGTGGATCAAACGATAGCTCCCAATTATATTAGCTGAAATAGAACACCACTAATGAATCTTATCAGTAATATATATGAAGCTAGTACAAATTGTACTAAAAATACTAGATTTGGTAATATATGTGCAAGTCCAGCAAATTTCATATACGTTTCATGAATTTTGCCAATCGTATCGCAGAAACGTCAGTAATTTCTGGTCCTGGTGATCAGTGGTGTTTGACCAGTTTTCGTATAAGTTTGTATAAGAAGTATAATCACAAAATTTATTTTCGCGAAGTCTGTGGTCCCATGGCCAAGGTTTGACGCGATTCAGGGAAAAACAGATTCAAGTATTTTTTTCGGCTACAAGACGACTTCTTAGGAACGAACACTGAATAGAAGAAAGACTAAGAAACCTTGCTTAGGTAACTTTACATGAGATTTCATAATTAATGAATCAAGAGAACGTAAACATACACTTATCGAAAACAATTAAGAAACATCGAGGTAAATTTCATTCCCATATCCAACTTTTGCTATAATTCAACGTCCACAAACGTCCCTTGGTTCGTTCGTTCCACCCTTTATAGATGGGTAAGTCGGTAACGACTATTGATCCGTGCCACGAAAACACAGCGAACGCAAACAACACAAGTAATTGTTTCTCTGTATAATTTTCTCATACAGTTCAAGCGTAATCAGCGTTGTCAAACCCCCAGACAATTTATTGCTCCATGCAACACACAGCAGATAAATATTAGTACGCCAAAAGAACAACTGGAACAACTGGCCACTGCCTACCCTATCCTATGTGTCTGAATCGGAAATGTAAAAATCTAAAATTCGAAATCACTTTAGCCTCCTTAGCAGCAGCAGCAGTATTCTTCACGGCCGGTGGCGAAGGCTGCCGAATGTTGTTGACCAACGGGAGAGTTGTTCTTCTGCAACCGCCGGGGCAGCCGCATGGGGTACTATCGTTGTGTTACTTTATAGTGGAGCTGAGCACTGTAAAGATTTCGTCCGTTCTCGTTCTCGACGCACAGACAGATCGAAAGAGGAGTAGATACAGCAGCAGCAGCAGCAGAACAGAAAGAACAGCGAGCAGATCTAAAAGATTCGACAAGCAAATACTATTATACTTCTGTTGCTGCTGCTACTGCTTTCACAAAACCGAACATCTCGTCCCCAAGCGGCGAACGTTATTACTCACAGCAGCAGTAATATCATCAGCTGAAAAAATAATAACAATAATGGCAGCGACAAGAGCTGCACATTGTGGCATTACAATAAAAACAAAACACAAAAAATAGAAAGCATCGCAGAAAACGATGAATCGAATCACTGACAGCATCGAAGATATTAAATAGCCGCGAAGTATCTACTTTGATCTATCCTATCCATACATCTGCTCCCGCACTCGATTTGCTGCTGTGATGGGCAAACGTGGCTAGGGATGAAGTCAGTCAGAGGAAGTTCAAGTCGGTGGTATACCGAAGACTAGACACTGCAAACAAATGTCAATGACCGGGTATTGCACCGATGAACGCGGCCGATGCTCTCCTCCAATTAATAATAATAATGTTGTTGTCGCTGTTTATTGTCACCACTGGGCGAGCGGGCTGAACAGTTCACAAGTCTAACTGGGCCATAGAGCAGCGACAACAGTCGTGTTTTAGACATCTTCAAGGTTAAGCAAACAAACTAGAGTCCACGTACGAATATAATTGTAATAGAAGGCTCTCACTAAAAGGTTCGTTCTAATACAAAGTGGAACCTTTAGCTTGGTACCTTACAGTCAATAGCGAGCGTTTGTAACAAAGCTTTAAAATCAGGTGCGATCGATATCGTAAACGTTTTTGTCGATAAATGGCATTTCAGTAATACGACATCACAAATGAGCTCGACCGCGAAGAGACTTTTGCTGATACTTATATCTATTTCGTCCATCCACTATTGAGCTATGCTGTGCCACTATCAGCATACAACGGATCATCGACTCGTTGTTTTCATATCTTCAAATCGTTCTCCAGTTGTTCTATTGTACACCACAAAACGTTTACGTTTTTGGCTAACAAACCAAACGTGGCCGAATGGAATATAAACGTTTCTCCCGTCATGCATATGTTGCTTGTTGAAGCGTTTTTTTTTTTCGTTGGCGTCTAGCTCCCAACCGTTCTCCCACGAGATACACCATCTCTCGGCAGGTTTATGTTAACGAATATGCCTAAGCTGAAATGAAACAATGTGTGATGAGTATCTACGTCCATCAGTTCGACTTGGCTGTCGTTTGCTTTCGTCGATTTATAAAGGGAAATTACTTTGCCACCTCCATACTTTTGCTTCGCGTATCTGTGGCATAACCATAATCCACCACCCGAACGGATCTTCATCGGTATCGAATCCTTCCTTTATCCCTTATGAATATTATGCCATTATTGTTATGTGTATTATTATTAGAACTGCATCTATTAGCACGTACCTACTATGTCAAGCGAAGGCCAGTGCGTGCTGATCACCACCAGCATCAGGCGACCGACCCAACCAACCCACACCAGGCCTTCGCCAGCTCCGTTCAGGAGTAGTAATCCGTCCGACGGCTATCCAGAGGTCGTTTCCCCCGGCCGTCTTTCTTCTTCACCCGTTGTTAACCATGGACACACCACCATCGTCGTTCACATTTCCACATTATCTCCATCATACCTCGATCAACATAATAACCAACACCAATTTCACTCATCACCTTCGCCTTCATCGTCCTCGTCATGAGTTTCATCCGTATTGGCCTCTTCATTATGACGAGCCCTCCCAGATGCAACGTTGTAGCCTCCTCGCTGGCTACACGTTACTGGCATTCATTCCTGCTTGCATACTTCGGCAAAACGCCACAACGGGATCCACGAGCTCCACAAATTCAACAAAAGCTACTTCCGCGAGCTCCGATGATTTTTACGTTGGCGGTAATAATGATGATGATGATGACTCGATTTTGAGTTAACCAAAACGACAACGACGGCGTATAGACTAGCACTATAGACTGAGCAACGGCCACAGCAGGGAGGATCGTTGCCACATGCAGTGGGGTGGTAACGAGACAGCACGCTGAACAGTGGAGAAGAGAAGAAAAACCGGGAGCAGTTGTAGAACGCGGGTTGTACAACTGCAACAACTGCTGATACTATAACAGCAACAACAACAATAAGAACAACAATGGCTGGTGGTGCTGTGTCTATTGCTTTGGGGCTTGTTGCTGCCCCTGTTCTTATTCGTGATGATATTACTACTGCTGCTGATGCTGCTGTCGCCGCTCCTGCCCCCGCCGTTGCTTCATTCCACGGACGACTTCGACCGCACTCCACGGTTGTTGTTGTTGTATGGACGGTCGACAAGAATCGAACTCGACATTCACATTGGGTAGAAGAACCGTGAAGACTCGATGGCCGGCCGGCACAAGCAACTTTCTGCTTTTCTTCAACTCAACTCAAAACCACTCTCACAAATATACACAAACACAAACAAACACACACACATAGACACACTGGTGGTCACTGTTGAACACTGCAGCAATAGTTCACGATTCGAATTACTGCCTAGCGATACTGAGTAATAGTAGGATGCGAGTACTTAGTATTTTCTTTTTCACCTTATTAAAGTGATGGGTCTTGCTCTGCTTACGTTCTTTGTGTACCCACACATCCCGCGCCGTCAGTATTCTCCAGTGGCCGTAATCGTCACAGCAACGATGTGACGGTTGCAGCGGCAGTGCTGGCCGAGGCTTCGGCGGCTTCAGTTGTAATAGTGGTAGAAGTGGTGGTGCTGCTGCTGCTGCTGATGGTGCTGGCAGAGCCCAACGACGTCGCTCCTACGGCGGTAACAGCAGCAACAGCAACAGCAGTAGCATCCGCAGCGATAGCGGCCAGAACTACGGCAGTAGCTCGAGCTACACAAGCGATGGTAATAGCAGCAGTAGGAGCAGGAGAAGAAACAGGAGAAACAGCTCCCATCATCTCTCTGCTGCTGCCGCCACCGCCGCCACCGACTCAGTCAGTCAGTCAGCAGTCCCCGCTTCCTTCCTTCCTTCCTTCCTCTGCTGCTGCTGCTGCTGCTCGGGCTGTGTTAGCTATTCTCTCTGTCTTGTCTTGTGTATGTATGTATACGATTTCTCTCGCACTGCTCAGTGCTGCTGCTGCTGCTACTGCTGAGCAGAATTCGTTCGTTCGCTCGCTCGCTGGTTGCTGCTGCTGCTGCTGCTGCTGTTCCCGGCTGCTAGCAGTGGTGTACGTAGTGTTCTCTTCTTCATTGAGCCGCACAGCGCCGCCATCTTGCTTGTTGTGGTCCCATCATCGTTGGCCGGCTCGATAGGTGGCGCCACTGATGTGTGCCATTTTCGTGACCCGCGAACCAAACAGGCTGACTATTGATTATTAGCCCATAGTGACATGGATGAGGACAGATGACTTAGTTTCACATAACTGATCGAATAAAGTTGGTCGAATCGAACACCACTAAATGAAGGTCGCCAATTACAGCATTCTTAACATTGAATAGAAATTTAAATGTTTTATATTGTGAAACGCCCTCTGTTTCCACTTTGAGGTACAATATCAATCGCACTTGATGTTACATCAAGCTAATGAGTTCAGGGATGTTGCGCAATACAAGGCAAACATGATTTGAAAAGTACTACTGAGATAATTCAGGGTATTTTCGGGGTCTTATTGACGGCAACAGTCCGTATCATTTTTTTCACTTAAAGAAATGCTCTCATAACGTCGAGCAAAACAGGGCTAAAAAAGTAAATTTTTCGGACTGACTCACCGCCAACATTTTACGTCCGCGGTAGTGCTTTCGGCATTGTTTCATAAGATGGACCCGTGGGGAGCAAAACGGGCTACAATTATCCAAATAGATAAGCGCTTTTCCGAGGAGGTTAGTCCCGGATAAAGGAAATTGATAAAGAAGCGTATCCTGGTGAATTACGTACATTCTCTGCCAATAACACTTCTCAAATTCTGTACGATTCTCCCACCTGAGATAACCTCGGCATTAGATCTCACAAGGTCTTTTTTTTTGAGAGGAAACCATTTTCTTCAAACGCACGGACATCACCGGAGACATTCCAATCTCCGTGAAAGTGGGCCGATCCAGTGCAAAGTCTAATGTGAGTTAATAGTATTACGTAGTACCTAGTGGTTTTTCCGGATCAACAACAAAGTGCGTTCTCGATAAATATTAGAGATGGGAAAATACAGGGAAACTAGTAGAAGGACAGGACACGTTCTCATGAAGGTCAACACCGGAGGCCCAGAACAGGAGGCAGTGACGAGAGAGGAGACCGACGACGCCAGGACGAGAGGATAAGGGTGGCGCATCAAGGGGAAAAGAAGGATATTTGCCACGGCAGAGCCGCTTCGATTGGGCCTTGCCAGTGTGGCATTACGAAATATCTGAACCAATCCGAAAGACGGCTAGCCGCCTTGTAATGTACGCTGCAGCTAAGACCACCAAGGTCGAGATCAAGGCGATCTCAGGGGAACTCAGTCGGGACACCGGGAGTCTCACAACGACCTTGGAAGAGAAGCTGTGGGCTGCATTAAGGGTGGAGCCGGGGCCCGAGCCAGCTGTACGGGCCCAGCTCGAGGAGCAAATTCAAAGGCAGGGAGAGCAGAACTGAGACTGGATGGAGAGGAAAAGGCTGGCCTCTGGGACAGACTCCGGCAGGCCGAAGCGGAGAGGGATAATCTCAAACGTTCTGTCGGTGGCCTCGAGGAAAGCCAGAGGAGGAAATAGTAGTAGCAAGGAAAAAGGGGCAGGGGCCTCTTCGATCATTTGATCGCCGAAGAAAAGAACAAGTTCCTGGTAAACCTGTTAGCAGTGACACAAGGGTGGGAGCCCGATGGCGCCATTTTGGACAAAGTGGCCCTACAGTTTCCATCGGTTCTAACGCATGGCTGTCAAACTGACGCCGAACAAGTTTGTTACACTCAAGAATCAAGTAACCTATGAAGGGGAGGAACAGAAGGTGGCCCCAGGACTGGGGGACAATACCCTTCTGCTAGGTATGGTCAGTTGCCCTGGCGCAGCGGCCGATGGGGCGGAAATCTCCAATTTGGTGCTAGGCATCACGGGAGAGGATCAGCAAGGAACCCGGGCTGGAAGGTTCCCCTTGACCCCGTCGATATCTTACTCCAAAGGCAGACGTACGAACGACATACGCAAGATCCTCGAGGTCCCAAGGCTTAGTGAGCAGGAGATAGGGAAGTGCATATTTGCACTGATTCCCTACGCTGTGACACCCACAAGGTCCGGCGTGCTCCGCCGCCCTAGTCGAATGGCGAGACCACCTTTGTTACGGTGCGAATCATGAAACCGAAAAGTAGGTCTTTTGCTGAGACCTTAGAAGACCTAAGAAACTGTAGGAGGGGGACCTCATAATCAACGTTCGGGAGCATAAATCCGGGGCATCATACAGGCTAGCCGAGAAGATTGGGAAGGCTAACTAGAGGCGTATTGTATGGTGGCCGACCGCACCGTCACCTTAGCGCTATGTGGAGTTTCACTGGATGTAAGAATCCACTGTCAAAAGACTTCTGCTTGAGCAATATTAGGGCAGGATCGGCAGGGCGGGCATCCGGTTTGCAATAATTAAAACAAGTAGGGCTATTTCGTCAAAACTAGGTACCAGCTGGTGCAAACTCTCGGTCTGGTATAACTGCCAGCGCCCGGGGCACAAAGTCTTGCCAGCATCCGGGGCATAAAGGTCCCACCTGCGTATCCGAGGGACAGGCGCCGAGAATCTGCTTTAGATGCGGCGGCATGACGCATCTGGTGAAGCTGTCTAGCTGAGGCTCCCCGATGCTTAGTTTATTGTGCGGAGAGGTAGCAGGCGGATAGCGTGCAATGCCGTCACTACAGAAAGGCGGTCAGGGACTCAAAAAGGTGGGACTGGGTTCGAAAAAGGCGGGACACCCCGCCTGCAGTAAATGGGCGATCAGTGTCGGCGACGGCACCGGGCACCCGCAAACGGCTCCGGGCAGAGACAAGCCGAGGTTAATTCGAGAGATTCTCCCCAACCCTAGTGGAGTCTGGGTCACGCTGAACAGATCGGCGGTGACGCCCATTAAGAGCGTAGGGTAGACCCACAAGCAGGTATGTTCCTTAAGTTGCTACAGATGAATGCTAACAAAAGCGGAAGTTGCTACAGATGAATGCTAACAAAAGCGGGGTGACACTGATCAGTGGCTTGCGTCGTTTGAGGAGGAGCATCCACAAGTTATATCGACGAGTATAGGTACGAGTTCAGAACTAGTTTTCAGGAGTCAAAATCAGCGTATTATCGTCGTTTACTTTGATCTAGACAAAGACTCCGTCATGCCAGAACATCCTTCTATCTTTCAGGAGCTTTAAGGGCAACAGTACTCAATTGTGAGAATTTATTACCTTGTCTTGTAGAGGTAACTACACCGCGCATTGGAAACCGAGGCGGACGCACTGGATATTTCAGTTTATTGCTACAGAGTTAAACTAACATTTCGGTGAAGTTGGTTCGGTGACAATATTCGCTACTCATGTTGAAGGTAATATTGTATGTGTTGTAGACTAGAGAGCCAAGTTCCGGTCGCCGTATAATTTCGCTGACGTCAGGGATTCAGAAAGCGATAGACTCTATTAAGGCTGTCTAGGGTATTGGAACTACAGGTGTTTCTTTCCAGCTTATAAAATTTTCATCTTACTCCCCCAATCTGTGAGGAGCTGAGAAAGTTTATAGCAGCAGCTATATTTCACGCTGCCACGCCAGCTGACAGGTTCTTTGGGGTCACCTTTAGCTTTAGATGTCACAGTATGTAATGCTTTCCACCACTCGCTTTCCACCAGAGGAATGAAGGTGTTAGGAGGTGAGCTTGTTGCAAGTGTTCATTCCAGATTAAATCGGAAGCAGTTTGTCTCGATGAAGCTTGTTGAGAGCTGCTATACCTCGGAAGTCAAGACCACGTCACGAAATTCGGGTGTGAATTCGGGATGCGTAGACTGCTCGTTCGCACGATACTGTGTCTCGGCCTGGAAAAATACAACAAAAGTGCTGGATGAGGGCATCTGTGCAGCGCGGTCCAACCTGTCGCTGATGTTTTCCCAGCAAGTATTTGTGCCCTACGGTCCGGCAAACGTGGTTGAACCCGCATCTATCGCGCAAGGGTTTTACTTGAGCCGTACAGCTGCCCATGATAGCCTATAGCTTCGATGGTCATCGACGTGGATCTCACTGGGGATTGGGGACATCTCAGTTGAGAGAGAGAGAGATAGAGAGACAGGAGCCGAGAACAATCGAACCGATTCGGGAGTGGCAATCGGCGAGAGGTGGTTGAATTGGTATGTGTCAGCTGTACTCACGTGGGGTTATACTACTTGAACTCGCGTAATGGGTTTAGTCTGCCTAAGAATTCTATTCTGCTCTCTAGTAGATAAGTGGTGAAGATTCGGCCCTGTGCTTCTGAAACATTGTCAGCTGACACACGCATAAAACAGGTGTAAGAAATAGCGAGATGGCCTAGGGTGAGGTAACTAAGCGAAAACAGTGGGGTTCTCACGTATGAGCGCGATTGATGACACAAGGAGGGTTTTTTACTGTACTGACTGAATATTCTCGAGTAGTCTGCTTCACTTCCGCCTTCGTCGACGAGACTGGTAGGTGATGCCACCTTTCTTCCGCTGATAATACTCGTTAGCTGATCTGTGTCCCGGATGTTATACTGGGATGAAACATAGCCAGCCTCGCTTACTTTTAGCCACGAGGTGAAATGGGAGATACTTTTCAGAACGGATAGCCTCAGATTAAGGTATTTGTCAAGTCGCGGGTGGAGATGAACACTAAAAGCATCATTGGCGTGTTCACTGATCTGCCGACATAACCTAACTAATCCACCATCTGTTCGCATGAGATATCGGAGAGGGCTTTGTCTGACGTTGGACGTGTTGTTCTGTGGGCCCGCCTGTCAGCTGTGATGTCCAGTTCAGTAGACAAAGATTCTACTACCAGGTAGTCCAGATGACTTAGTAGAGGATCCCAGGAGCTTCCTGAATGCAAAAGGTCGTCCTTGACGAAGGGTTGAACCATGGAGTACGATAGTTTTGTGTGGCTCGCAAACGAATACAGCGACCAGTACCTCGGACACCTGAACACACACACTTTTAATTCGTCCACTGTTTCTCGTCTGCTTTGGGCATCCCTCCGATTACTTCCAACTGGACTCTGGCAGCTCGTCTCTCTCCCACCTTAAACCGCGCACAAAATTTACGTATACTTTATTTTAATAATATGGCGATGATCACAAAAATCCTTACCATCTTTTAATGTCCCAGATGGTGGGCCACCCACACGACCCCCTTGAGCGATCAGTCATAAGGTGCGCTTTCTTCTCGCCATATCGTGCCACCATGCAGCTGGGGGAAGTCGGCAACGTCCACTTGAAAAAAAAAGTTCGAAATACATGTGAAGTTAAGAAATAATCGAGAAGTACCTCAATGACCTAAATATGGGATCTCTAAGTCTGCGATATGTATTTCGGCTTTGGTATCCCCGTTGCGTCACAGCGGTAGAGGAAGACTGACAGCTGATAGAACTAGCATATAAACGCTTTGTAATTCATAGATGAATTTAATCAATGAAATAATTAAACTGTTATAGAATGTACATATCTTCAATAATTGTCTAGCCATAAAATTTCCTAACGATCTAGTCAAAAACGTTGACGTGTTTTTGAATATTGAAACGGGATTATATATATATATATATATATATATAATCTCGTTTCAATATATATATATATATAAATTGGTGACACACTTGGTGACAGGCCGACGGCGTCATGGTCTCGAGGGAGGCAATGGCACTGTCTCTCTGCACAGCGGATTTAAGGAAGGACCCCGATGGCGCAGGCCAGCCTACAGTAAACCTATTTGAGGATATTGGCAATAAGGGCCCCGGGGCCACCCCAAGTTCCGAACGCAGGAGGGAAAAAGTGCTGAGCCGGTTGAAAGGGGGCGTTCTTCGTCCCTTGCTCCGGTTCCGCACTTTATACCACGTAACTGGGGGTGGTTCCACAGTGGTTGACACAAGAGGGTGCTAGAATGTATAATGACATTGTTTCCTAAGATCAAGTAGTTTATAATTCTCTGGAAATGTGCAGACAGGGTTCATGCAAGAAGGAATCTCTCTATATTTTTGTTTCGTTCTATTCTAATCTCATCCATATGCTCGGTGTGGTCTTGCATCGGTAGGCATTGGTCTCTAGCTCGGTGTATAGGCTTCAACAGTTACTGCGAATAGCAATATTAGAAAATATTGTACTGCATCTGAAGACACTACTGTTTGCGTCCATTCTCTGTTAGAAATAGTCAGTACCCCCCAGGAACACTATCTCTTCTATCAACGTTTGCTGTTCACATGAAGCAATGCCCTTACACTGATTCGTATCCTCCTTTCAGCGCTCGCTGTCATAACAGATCATTTGTCCCTGTTTGAGCGCTCCCTCGATGAAAGAAGTCTGACCTTGATGACCGGATTCCCTTTCATGATTCTCTGTTACGACTCGGTGAGACCACTTCGCCGATGATTGTTTATTCTTTCTCGTTTCTGCCAATACATATATAATACGGTATTCTCTATAGTGAAGAAAAGAATGAAGAGAGTTGCGACTAAAGGTCCTCTCTGAGCGCATAAAACTATCGTGAAAAGTTTGAAGCACTGCAGATATTTTAATCAGTTCTCTTAGATTTTGTTATCTGGATTTCTATGCTTTTTTTTTTGTTTTAATATGCATCCAGTGAAAGTTGCCCTCGAAACGTCAACTTTTAGTTACCATCTAATAGGGTTACGCAACTTTCACCGCATCTTAGATTATTTACGTTAGACTTGTTGCCATAGTAATTTTGCAGTGCTATCCTTATAACTAAATCCTCAATTGGTGCATGAACATTCATTACCATAGTGTCTTCTAGAATTTATAGATACAGTAATAATAGTTGAACAAACATTTTGAGTAGATAAATTATTGTGCTGTAGATTTTTTTCTGTAGAAATAAATTATTATACTGTATAATTATTGTTACTGTAAATAAATTATTGTATTGTAGATTTTTTAGAAATAATTTATTGTACTGTAGAATGGTGGAGTGGTGGCTGCATTCGTGTGCGTCTGTCTTCCAACCGGAGGAGGGGGCACCTACGTGCACTCACGGGTTCGATCCCCACCGTTGCACGTTTGCATTTAGTTGCAACGCCGCTGACGTTTAATGTCTAAGGCTGAGAATAGGCCCAAAAGCACTTTAGGTAGGACCAATTAAAAAATAAATAAAGGTGGTAAATATTTGTTGAAGTTCCTATCTGATCCAGCATATACAATCTCACAGCTTTGGCACGTTGCCCATGGGATGACGCAATCAGTACAGCGTATAGTATCTTGCGTCATTCTCTTAGTCCATTCTGAGGGCGAAGGTGTTCATTTCGTGAATTAGAAGAGTACGATATTTAAAGCGGGGAAATAACTTTACTTGTTTGAAATAAAAGTGATGTTCATGATGTATATGGTATTTTGTATATGACAACTGCATATTATACTATTGAAGAATTTCTTTCGTAAAACGGGCAAATAACAATTGTACCCAGTGAAACTCATTCAAATGTCACAGTACCATCACTCCAGAGGATACCGCCCTCCCTTTCCAGTACCCGTACGTAAATGTCGGAGTTATCTTTCTCTCACTCTCTCCGCAATCAACTCAATAAATGTTTGCATTTTATTGAATCCGTTTGGCTGGCAGAGTTGTGCTTTTTATGGGATTTTGACCAATACGATCACGCAGCTATTATTTTTTGTCACATATTGACTATATCTCAAACACTTATATCGATGACTAATTCCTACCGTTGCCTTATACTCATAATCCAGCGATCTAATTACTCTCGATAGCTTGTTCATTGCCACTTATTCAAAATTATGTATCTCAATTGTTATACTGGCCATGGACGCTACTGGTTTCAAAATTTAATTTAATTTTACTTATTTTATTTTTTGTAAACATTACATGCACGGAACAAGTGGAATGGCTTGCCAATGAAACGCTGTGCCTATAGATAGAGCCTCTGACAATTTTGTAAAATACACCGACAGTACGCCATCTTGCTAATGTATCATTTACTGTACGTTGGTGCCAGTTTCAACTGAATGTATTCAAACGGAAATAGTATCCGCGAACTAATGAGGTTTCACTATATGGCCGTTTACAGCCACTTCTACAGTATTGCGAGGTACCTACAGATCTCTCTGTTGCTGTTGTCATAACATTTTTTCGCTTTAACTAAGTTTAATACCAATGATAGCAGGCGTTGAATAATTATATTCTGGTAGTTTGTTATTGAAGTTTCTAATTAAATATTTAGTTCTTTATCCGTATTGTAAATAGAACCACGGAGCGTGATCAAAACATATCACGGTTAATCAAATTCACTGTATCTCATTTATATTAGTGCTGCGTTACCATCTCGGCTGCAAATGACTAGACCTTTGGTTGGAGACTGCCAAACTGTAGGCTTTCATTATTTCTACTGACGCTTTCAGCTGTTTCTAGTATGTGACAGGACTCGGCTTGCTGGGTTAACATTTCGGAGCAACCTTTGGTATACGGCAAGAATCTACAGATAATGAGAGATGAGAAATAAATCCAAAAGAAATCCTTTTTGACAGTATCACTTCTATCATTGTAACAATCGGAGAGCGTCTGTTTGTTAAGGTTACTGAGGCAGGGTTGCAGGAAGGCACAAATGCCAAGAGGTTGATTGCCTACCAGTGCAATCTATAGTTAGCTTATCACTAGTTCCCACCCAAGTTGAAGAGGGTCATTTTGATTAATCTCTCCTTCACAATTTCCACTTCAAATTGTCTATTATGCTTGATGCCTGTAAGCACGAACTAGTGCTGGATTACTGTGGTTTTTATCACCAATCAGAAGTATCACAGGCAACGCCTCTAGTTGAACATACATTGAACACTCGCATGACCTCCACAATATATATTTAACCAGATAGGGTTAAATTGTTGATCTTTGAGGGCTCTTGCATTATTTTGAATTCTGAAGTATTTCATTCTAAGTAAACCTATCCGAGATAATCTTATTATTTAATTTGTCAATTTTAATATTTAAGCCTTAGCAGGCGAGCCGCTCTTCAGGCGCAGACATTATTTATGCTCTCAGTGTGCGTGACCTCGAGTTCACTGATGATTTGGCCACTACGTAAGTTATTTGCAAGTGAAGCAACAAATCTATGAGCTACTTGTATAATTTTTAAACATACGGATGTGAGCAATATCATGCAGATCACCCATAGACTTGGGAGCTATGGAGTCTCAGGTGACTCCACACGTGGCACTGACTCTGCAAATAAATATTTCTTCAACTCTTTCCAAGGCATCTAAGTGTTTCATTAAATACGGCCATCAGACAACAGAATTATATATATATATATATATATATATATATATATATATATGTGATGTACCGATCCATGCTCTGCCGAAAGAAACACGCCTGGGATTCTCTGAGTCCGCCTATGGCAAGACGATTCATGGGCGGGATCAAGGGGGGGACGATCTAGGAGTTATAAGCTTTCTCTTCTGAGCTTGGAGCTGGACTTAAAACCGAAACTCTGTGACCTAATCGAGCGTGTCAATAGACGAGTATGTCGAGATGAACGAAGTTCTTGAGTTCACCGCATTTTTGCCTGAACTGACTGTATTGCTCGCTACGCTTCGCCCGGGCTCTACTAAATCTTCTTGAGACACCGCGCGGTGTTGGTTATGGAAACTTACAACCGGTTAGCCTCGAAAAAGTTAATGGGTCTGCGGAAAGGCTGCACGGGTCGCCCGGATAAGCGCACCACCGCGCCAGAGTAGTGTAAAACCTGTTGACTTCTGACAGCAAATATTGCAAGCTGAACCTCGACCCATGCTCTATATAATAAACATGCCTAGAATCCCATGATCCGATGTCACGACGATTCATCAGCGGGCTCAAACAAGCGATCGCTATGTGAGGAACATGAGATGCCCAGATGGACTGTCGTCTCCGATAAGGTGACCCTGTCTCATACCCCCTACTGAAAGAAGCTAAGAATAACGTCTACTAGTGGTTATGTTTCCAAGCTGTTAGCTTTTTGGAAATACGATAAGTGGCAAATCTGCAAACTGAAGATACAAACTTTTAGATTTAACATAAATCACAGGATCAAACGTTTTTTTTCTATGTGATGGCAGTTAGTTAAACATTTGTTGTAGACCAATCTACACAACTGTGAAAAATGCGAGAAAATAATGACACTTTACTGAGTTAACAAGAATTAATTGTTTGAATTATGTATTGTTATTGCTACAGTACTCTCCATTTTAGTGAATAAAAAAGCCTGTTTGTTTCAACAATAGCAACAATTTTATTGACAAATCTCGTAAATAAGTAAACACCGCAACGATTCCTTTGTGCCCTGTGTTTTTCGGACCGGGGAGAGAGACCCTCTCATTTCAAGCCCCTTTCGTTACCCTTGACCCATCCCGGTGCAAATTAGGAGGTAATTATACGATATTATTACCTGTTTTTTGAGGACTGCCATAGACGCAATCTGTCCCAGGAATGAGGCCATTGTAGTCTTTTATGTATAAGTATCGAAAAATTCTCGTACGGGTGATGGATTGGGGATGAGACGATGAGATGATTTATATATGATTCTTTGCATATTTCAGCGTTTACTAACTCCCCCTACAGATCCAGACTAAATCTACTCAAGCCGTTACATTTACACCCCGACTTTGCCTCATACACTCTCCGTTCCACATCAGACATTAGCTATAGATATAAATATATGGATAACCCTTTATCTGGCTTTAACCCCAAGTGCCATAGGCTTCTTTTCAAAGTGAAGTACTTGAAAACCTGTTTTAATCTCGAGCGGGTAAGGAGTTTCTGCAACACGTTCCAATTGGATTTTCATTATGATATTTGCCAAGCACGTCTGCATAATCATGAGTGCTAAGCGTCGACCAACGCAGTTCTTTGGACCGTCGCCGAACATGAAAAATGCGCGGGTATCCTGATCTTCTGCTGCATCACTTCTTCTAACGAATCTGTCGGGTAGGAATCGATCGGGCTCTGGGAAATTCTTCGGGTCCATGTGAATGAATGGCAGCGGAAACTCGATCATCATCCCCTAAAACGATTTAAAACTGTTACAATCGTCCTCAACTATTTCTTTTGGCCCTTGTAGTATTCATCCATAGATGTGAAAAAACAGAAATGCGCACTTAATGTCAATTGTAATCATAATCATACTACAATAATTAATAATACTAATAATACTAACAATTCCAGAGTCTAAAATTGCTGCGGAGCTTATACACAAGAACTCATCGATAGCGAGGGCTATTTAGGAGGGATGTATTTTTAATGAATAATGTATCGGTCACGCGCAAAACTCAGCCCTAGGACTGGGATATCAAATTAAAATACGGTGCTCGTTAATTAGATAGCAATTACCTTCTTAATTTTGATACCATTCACCTCCGTATCAACTGTGCATATTCGGTCGAGGGCAGGGTTAATCGGTAGAAGTCGTAGCGTTTCAAGCAGACATCCCTCCAGGTACTTCATTTTCATAACATCCTCATACTCGACGACTGTGCGGTCTTTCATAATGGTCATTACTTCATCGTAAGCCTTCCTCTGAGTTTCCGGATTCACAGCGAGATGGTATAAAGAAAGATGTAGGGCAGCAACAATTCCGTCTGTTCCCGCTACGAGGAATAGAAATGCTTGAGACGCAAGCATCTCGTCCGAAATTGCGTTGTTCTTATCTTCCCGCAGCGCGATCAAATGCAAATCAAGAATATCTGCCGTACCGCTTGCAATTACATCATCTAATTTTCGCCGCTTCTCTGTCAACGAATGCTTGGCAAGTTTACCGAAATACCTCGAGGTCATTTTGTCTGGGAATTCAACAAACGGGACGTACTTCATTAACTTCGGGACTATAAAGAACAGAAACGCTGCTAGACCTGGCTGAATCATTTCCTTAGCGTGCTTCATATATTCGCCGTCAGAATTTTCAATGCAATTTGGATCCAACCCGAAGGAGACGGCTGCCATAGAATCAATGGCAAACGCTCTCACGGATTGCTTTAAAACAAGCACATTTTTGGATGACTTAGCCAAATCTTGAATTTTGCTGACTAATCGTTTCCCGAGTTTGTCAATTTTTGGGATCATCCCGCGCATCTTGGATGTCGTAAATGTGTATCCCATTATGGTTCGTAAAGTCTTCCACTCGGGATACGGTTGATGCATGATAGCATTATCCCACAGAGGATCACCGGTCTGGAACTCAAAGCTTCGCCCGAAGAAGTTATTGAATTGCTTGATCAGTACATCCTTGGCAACATCGATGTCGGAGACGATAAGTACCGGCCTTACACCGCGGTAACTGCCGTAAATCGGGCCATATCGTTTTACTTCTTCTCGAATGACTTCAGTTAGCACTCTTGTATTGCACACCCATAATATACGGTATACATACCGCGGGAATGATTCGTAGGGAATACCGTATGGTGCCCAGAAGTTAGACAATTTCACAACTTTGATGGTAATAAGTGCTATGATTGAAAGGACAAGTATCCACCACATGGTATCGTGTGGTGCTATGGTTGTGCACACTCACGCACAACACAAAGACTGTTTCGAAGATCCTTGAGGACGCTGATAGAGTTGAGCGAGCTGAATTTGAGTTAGTGCCTCCACTATTTATCTATTCAAGATGTTAGATTGTTTCACAGTCACTGCACTTTTCCTTCCAGGTCCCTCTTCCTCTGTGCTGTAAGGCTCCTGTAGCAGTCGCTGTTAGCACCGCGAAACTGATCGTTAAGTACCTCCTCTCGTCGATGACCTTGGAGTTATCATTAAACAATAGATAACCCTTGCCATTTGCGAGGGCCATGAAGGCACTAGTTGTTCCATTGCGCTTATTCCTGCCAATCTATTGACAAGACAGAGAGCAGTTAACAGGTACCCTTCCATGTTTAATGGTCCATCACGAGCTATGACGCGAACAATGGCCGGCTCGTTGTTTATGATGGTTGTACTATGCCACGTCTGAATCCAAGTGTCCAGTTGAAGTTGTACACATTTATATCTATCTATATATATATATTTATGTATATATATATATATATATATATATATATATATATATATATATATATATATGTATATTGTATATATCGTTGATACACCTAGCATATGTATTATATCAAAAATACGGAAAGAAGAGAAACAAAATAATATACCACAAAACTACGGTTTATTAATAGATACTTATAGAGTTGTAAGAATAGAGAAAGTGCCACAAGCGCTATGGTCTCGCTCATGCGTTTTTCTTACTGGGTTGGGTGATTGGACCTCGCGAGGGAGAGAGCGTCAAATTGACGGTATGCGAGAACATTTCTATCAGATTCGGTAGTTACTGTTTCTAAGAGTGGTGCGCGACGGTTGGAGCGGCTGAGGAGGGCAGGCTGAGCAGGAAAGGGTAAGATCTTTGACAGAATGACACCCTTGACTGGCATATTAAAGAAGGGGAACACGAATAATGTATATTTCAAAGTGTATATTTCGAGATCAGTTCGTTCGTGAAAAAGAGATCATGTTCAGATACTCTCCTGGTAAACATTGCTCTCAGGACGTTATTCTGAATAATTTGCACTCTGCGTGTTTCTCTGAAATAACAGCCTCCCCAAATCGGCGTAACATAGGATCGCTACTGCCGATGCTATGTTACGAACTTCCGATTTGGCGCCTTGAAAACAAATAAGAGACCCTGATATATCTTCTTAAGTCTTCTCAGTGCTGTCATAATTAAGAACCTGAATAGTCAGGTAAGACTGCCACTACATTGTCTCATGAAGATGAATCCGCGCACATTTGATAGAGTCTGAGATAACAAAAGTCAACCAGAGTCCGACCATGTGTCACATTAGCCACATCAATGTTTCTCTGGTACGTGCGAAACAGCACCTCGCCCGTCTAATAGTGTTAACAACAAGGTCAAATGTTCTGAAACTTTCGATAGCACCCCCCCCCCCCGGCATGCACCAGAGAAGTCAGTATGTCATTGAGAAAGTTGGTAGGTCCAATATGAAAAAGCATCGAGGTGTTATCGGCATATGCAATCATTTTACAAATGCCACACCTGCGAATCCAGTAATTGCAAGGTATCTGTTAAGCATTAGTCCCAGCGTCCTATGAAGATTTGAGCGTCTTCACACCAAAATGCCTAAACGTTGGAGCAAATATTCTCTGTGGCATCGGAATTCAGTAGTTAATTTCCACTGTAGCAGTAGCCATTGAAGTAGAGAGTGTTGGGGACATGATAGAACGGGACATTTTCTCGAGCTATACCTATTTAGTTGTACACTGTTTTCGGTAAAATGTAGGTCAACTCAACGTGTAATGAATATATTCATCTGCGCATATTGTTGTACAATCTAACTCTAAATATTTTTGTCATGTTCAGTATGCACATCAAAGTGCTTCACCAACTAAAACCGTAAATAGAGGTACATCTACACTAAAAATATCTGAGATTGTTAAGTGCACGAGGAGAAAACTAGCAGTTGAGCGTTCTGTTTAGTTTTAGTAACTTAATACAAAAAGCCAACAAAAACATGAAGCCAAATATATTTTATTATTAAAACATAATTCTTCTTTGCTATCTTTTCTTACCAATACTCAGACTTTTCTAGTTTGTACTTTGTTATTCTACTACGAATGATCTTTCTATGGTTGGTCGTATTTGTCTTACAACATACTATTTCGTGCTTCACAAGCCGTTCGTCAATTGAGCGTCTATCACCTTAGTCAAGTTCTCTTTTGTTAAGAACTTTTTTAAGGAGCGTGGCCCACTGGGATTACGGGATTATTATTATATATGTAGATGACATACGGCGTGGGTTACAATTTCTCAATGTTCTAGCAACATAATCCAAGATCATAACGCACTTGGAATACAGAGACAAATGTGTTAGACTACATAATTCGCGAAATTGCAATTAATTCAGATATACTGTGTATGTCAAATTAAATTGCAATATATATATATATATATATATATATATATACAGAAGCTACTTCAGCTTATCAAATACACTACGTAACTTTCAAAAACTACGAATACTGGTGATTTTAGTTACATATATGAAGTCTAAACAATGTTTGGAAGCATTGAGATAATGATTCAACATGTTCAGTGATAAAGCTCCTAATGCCAACGTAAAAGGGTCTTCATTTGAGAGTTTGTCGTATTTTGACTGTAACCGGCTTGCTCTTGTGGAGCTCGCCAGTAGAGAAAACTTTATTATATTCAATATGTCTTCTGCAATTTTGCCTGAGTCCTCTGCGTAATGAAGTTATTGTAGATTATCAGTTGTATTCGCGTATACGTTCTTGAGGGCAATACCGTGGACATTGTTAAATGTTGGCTGAGAGTCAGCCCGAAAACCTTAGAGGACAATATCCACACTTTACGAAGAGCACAGTACACCTGCTTTGCTTTCTACGCAACTTCCGCTACAAAGACGTTCGATATGATGACGTTTGCATGAGATGCCATACGTTTCTTCATTATGCATTTCGGGAAACAATGCCAATTTTTAGGGGGCTTTTTGCAAAAAGCGTGAAGTTAAGGCCAGTTTTAACTTCAATAGGATACGGTGTATCTGGAACTCGTTCCAAGCGCATCTTTAGTAGTATGTTAGCTAGAAGTGTCTGCGTATTCATCAGTGCTAAGCGACGACCTACACACTGCTTTGGGCCAGTTCCAAAGATTAGATACGCTGTGATGTCTTGCTCCTCAGCTAGGCCACCAGCCTTAAGGAAACGCTCGGGCTGAAAACGTTCCGGCTCGGCAAAGTAGGTCGGGTTCATGTTAATAGACGGAATTGCAAAGTCAATTACCATTCCCTGAAATTTCCATCGGAAAAAATGTAAATTTGATGTAAATTCGTCGTTGATACGACTTGTGTTCGGCATCGCTGCACTATATATTCTGTACAAGGCTTTATTCTGTCATTACAATTACTATTGCTCACATGTGAAACGATTCATTTACTAGTTTGGTTTTACACCCTCCAGAGGCGGAGAGTTCGCGTCCGTCCGGGCAACGCCGACGACGACGGCGAGCTGAGTGCGTAATTTCATATCTACCTGTCTAAGCTTCAAACTGGTATTGATTTAAAGTATAAAGTTGACGGTACCCTGATCTACTGAACATATAGGACGAATCCAAAGTGGTGGATCACCTCGGAGTGGTTACCACGGATGTGGTTACCTCGGTGGTTACCTCGGAGTATAGCCTGTTTGAGTCCTCCATACGTATATACAACCTTTGTTTAAATAAAGCAATCTCTAAATATATCCTAAACAACTAGTTGATGACAAACAGATAAACACCTCACAGGGAAATAAGCTCTTATAAAACAGCGACGTTTTTCTCACAGATACAACTCACAAAACAGATTCGTATGAGTCATCATTTAGAGAGTATCGTTAGAGGACCAAGAAGGACACTACAACAACCCAAATTACTTGGAACGTTTTGACCTATGCTTTGAACGTTTACACAATTCAGCTGCCATGACTCCGTGATTCCCTTTAAAATCTCCTATAACGATTGCATAGTTAGTTTTAGTATCGGCAAATGAATCACAACGAAATCGTTATTTTTGTTACCTTGGTAATTTTAATTCCATTAACTTCGGTCTCGCTTGTACAAACGCGATCAACAACAGTGATCAGCGGAGCCAGTCGTAGCGATTCTAGGACACACGCCTCAAGGTACTTCAATCGTAGGACGTCTTCATACTGCAATTCAGTGCGTCCCTTCATGACACCCATCAGCTCATCGAAGGTCTTCTGCTGTATATCTGGATGTACTGCCAAATGATACAGAGCAAGATCGAGGGCCATTGTTATGCCGTCAATTCCGGCGAAAAGGAAGATGAACGCTTGAGAAGTGAGAATTTCATCGGTGAGATGCTCTGGGTCCTCGCGTTGAGCGATCAGATGAAGATCAAGAATATCAGCGGTGTCGTTCGCGATTACATCGTCCAACTTTTTCCGCTTCTCCGCCAGAGCGTGCTTTCCAACTCTACCGAAAAACTCCTGTGTTTTCTTCGGTGGAAAATCTACGAAAGGCATATACTTCATGAGGTTCGGTGCAACGAAGAACGTTAACATGGTCAGTCCTGGCTTGACGAGCTCGCTCATGTACGTCATAAATTCATTTTCGGGGTTCTCAAGGCTATTAGCTTCAATTCCAAACGAAACCGCCGTCATTGAGTCGATGGCGTACGCCTTAAGCTGGTTATGTAATACGATTGTGTTGTCGGACGATCTAGCTAGAACTGCCATCTTATCGACGAGTCGCTTTGAAATTTTATCAAATTTCGGCACTATACCACGCATTTTCGAGGCTGTAAATGTGTGGCCCATTACACTGCGTAGAAGTTTCCACCCGTCATAGGGTAGATTCGGAAGAGCGTTATCCCAAATTGGATTGCCAGTTTGAAAAAATAGCGTCCTGTCGAAGAAATGACTGAACTTTTTAATGAGTACTTCCTTAGCAACGCCGATGTCGGCAACAACGAGACACGGCGTAAAGCCCCGATAGCTGCCGTACACCGGTCCGTAGTGTTTCACCTCATCACGAATTATATCGACCACGATACCGGTGTTGTACCGCCAAATCATACGATATAAATAACTCGGGTAGGATTCATGTGGTATGTTATACGCGGTCCAAAAGAGAGACACTTTCAACACCTTTATGATTACCAGTGCGGCGATGATTAATAGCAGTATCCACCACATTGTTATGCTAACACCTGGAAAATATATTGGAGCTATTTCACTAAGAGATTCCGAAGGCACTTGACCAAGGACAGGACGAACTCAGCTCAGTCTGGTCTTCGTATATTGGACAGTAGAGACAGAAGCTTGTAACAGCTACTTCATTTTGCTTCAGCTGAGATACAAGAGAGGGAAACGAAGTAATAAAAGATCGTATTTTGGCAGATTTTCTGTAATGTGACAGCGATCTCGGCATGCTTCTGGCGTCAACGGTCATCTTTTTCTTTATGGATGGGTTCGTGACAATGGAGAGGGCTGCTGGCACCAATTCTCTCTTTCCACCCTACCCTCTCCAAGAGCCAGGAAGACATCACGGTTCTAAGTTCCGATCGATAACTACCGCATAGCGTCAATGGACTCCCAATATGATGAGTATTGTATCATCATTGCATCTGTGTATAGCAACCTCACACTGTGATAAACTAATATGAATGTCATTTACTATTAATACATCACGATATAAATAGCTGTGTGTTCTCATGGTTTCATCTGGCCAATAGGTAATACGAAGGCGGTATCTGGTAACTAAATTACAGCTCCCGATAGGTGGGCTTATGACTTTGAGCTAACATTTCAGTTTAGATCGACTGGAAAACGATTGAGTCAAAATTCTATTTTTAGGTTCATAATACTTGATTCATATTCTCACATATGGAGAATTACGTGTCGCCATCTGTACACTCGAGCTACGCCAAGTCTATGTAAAGTCTGCCAGTAGACATTGTATTTACCTTGTTGAGTTGCATGTACCTAAATTTCGTGTGCATATTTTACTTCTGTTGAAACCAATACAGCGTTCTGAATTATTTTTAAACCTTTGTTTTATTTTGTCGTGCACATTTTACACATAGTAGCACTATTGACTTGAGCACACTTGGGTAGCACTATTTACTAACCTCAATATTATTATTATTATTATTATATTGAGCCCTCCTCATGCTCATTTAAATTAAGAACTTTCACTTCGACAATTCAAGCTCATAGACAAATCGCACAAGTCCCCGTGTCTATCGTCAGCAGTGACTGATAATTTGCAAGAAAGGCGAACATAACCTGTTTTCGAAGGCGAACGCTATTTGTCTCTGTGACTAATGAAGGGTTACGTTAACGTTGTGTATTTTTATTATAACTCATAATATCACTTCATACTTCGGGGTATCAGTCGAACAGCTAGGGGCAGTTCTTCAAACCTGGAAAAATTAAGTCCCTTCTTAATCTTGAGTGGGTACGGAGTTTCGGGCGCCCGTTCCACGCGTATCCGAAAAAGAATATTAGCCAGAAGTGTCATCGCATTGATTATAGCTAGGCGACGTCCTACGCAATTTCTCGGGCCGTCTCCAAAAATGAGGAAAGCGTTGCAATCCTGTCCTTCAGCGACATTTCTCCCTGTGAGGAATCGCTCCGGCAAGAATCGTTCAGGTTCGGGAAAGTTTTTCGGGTCCATGCTGATAGCACGCACTGCAAACTCAACTACCATCCCCTACAATTACAACAAAAAAAACAAAGCATAAGATTGAAATTGAAAGAACTATGAATTTAATGATAATAGGAATGATTGCAATAAATGGGATTCAGATACTAAGTGTGAAATCATTATTTTTTTTATATATATATTCGGTATAGCTAATCATTATATGTAATACAAAAGCCAGTGATAGAAATATAAGAACTTATGGTCCCGGTTTAGGCCGGTTAGATGAAACAATATAAATAAATTAGGAAATAGAAGATTGAAAGCTTAAGTCGAAGGTTAAGTGTGCTCGGAAATCACCTGGCGCTATTCATGTCCGCTTCATGCTGTCTACAGATATATTTTAACATCCACAATTTTAACATCATCAATGTAAAGAGCGCAGGTTTACACTTACCTTATGTATTTTCATCCCGTTTAGTTCTGTGTCGCGCGTACAGACGCGATCGAGTAAAGCGACTTGCGGTGCGAGCCGATTTGCTTCAAGGATACATGCATTAAGATACTTAAGATTTTGGACATCGTCATACTGGATTTCCGCACGCCCATTCAGGACTCCCATTACCTCTTTAAAAGCCTTCTCCTGCACGTCAGGGTGTATCGCAAAATTGTACAGGACAAAAGTCAACGACGATGTGACACCGTCGACTCCGGCAATGAAAAATAGAAACGCTTGCGATGCAAGAATATCATCGGAAAGGTCATCGGGGTGTTCTCGTTGAGCGATCAGATGAAGATCGAGGATATCGGCAGTGTCGTTTGCAATCACCTGGTCCAAATTCTTACGCTTTTCTTTTAAAGCATGCCTTCCAATATGGCCAAAGAATTGTGATGTTCTCCTCGATGGGAAGTCGACGAAGGGAACATATTTCATAAGTTGTGGCGCCGTGAAAAACAGAAATAGTGTCAGGCCAGGCTTGAGAAACTCGTCCGAGTGTTTCATGAACGCGCTGTCAGCATTGTCAATGCAGTTGGGATCGATGCCGAACGAAACAGCTGCCATGGAGTCCAGGGTGTAGGCTTTAAAATGATCCCTTAGGGCCACTGTATGATTATCAGGTGATTTCGCCCAAATTTCCATCTTGGCTACGAGACGCTGTGATATTTTATGAAACTTGGGAATAATTCCGCGCATCTTGGATGCTGTAAACGTATATCCCATGATCGTGCGAAGAGCCTTCCATTCATTATACGGTAGGTTGACAATGGTGTTGTCCCAAATGGGATCACCAGTTCGAATCTCTAGAGTCCGAGAAAAGAAATGGCTAAACTGTTTAATGAGCACTTCCTTGGCAACCGCGATATCCGATACTACCAGTGACGGAGTGAATCCCCGATAGCTGCCGTACACCGGACCATACTTCTTTACGTCCTCCCGAATGATATCCTCAACCACACCTGTATTATATCGCCATATCATGCGGTGCAAATAGTTCAGGTATGATTCATGCGGAATATCGTATGAGTTCCAGAATGACGAAACCTTCACAAGCTTAATGCCGACGACCGTCATTATTATTATAACTAGGAGCCACCACATGTTTCAGCGTTTAGTCGCTTGAGCACATTAACACGCAAACGAGTTCGGCGGTATGTGTTATCACAAGGGAACTGATCATATATAAACACGAACGGAATCGCTAAATGTAGTTTGACTTGAAGTCGTGATTAGTTACATAATACAGCACTTCTTTGAGGTGTCTGACGGTGTTATTGGCACCCAAAATGGTATAATACTATATTGCGAAGTTAGAAGTAGCTGCATTACGAAGTAGCTGTAACCGATGAATTTTGTCGAGTCAGATGCACTAGACGTCCTTTTGAGACAACACCTACAATATCTGATTAGAGCTTTCAGATTAGACTCCTCCCTCTCCACGTTATCTATATCTTTTGGCGGTTCAGTCCCCTTTGCACTCAGTTGGGCAATTGTTCTACAGCTATCAGCTACTGCTGATGTAGCCGGTTGAACAACGATTAGTCTACGGTCGATGCTGCGTGGCATGAAACATTGTAAACGAGATATGTCAACTCCTTTCGATGGTCAGCAATCGGGGCTACCGTATTCCAAGGTTCACATAAGCAACGTCTTGCATACAAGTATAGGAGAATTCCAACTCTTCTACAACAAAAGCGATATCGACCCCAAACTCTAAATAGGAAATCAGCAAAGTCTCAGAAGCAAATGAAAGATGCATCTAACATCTCACTAAACGACTCATTTCGAGTTGCTTAGAGTAGTGAGATACCCGAAGCCTCTGTTTTGTTGGTAAGTGTTTGCTTACGACGAGCCCCTTAGATCAGATCTCAGTGTCACTAGAAGTTCCTGGAAGAGATGGAGTTGTGATAACTTGCTTTGTGTATTTCCAAATAGGAATCGCGCTTGTGAAATATTCATGCAAACAGGAATCTCCATACCAATTCTGATTAGATTGTCTTTGACTAAAAATATACTAAAAATAGGATGTTGATTTGGGCTAACTTTCTTTTGATGGAATAATATAAGCGCTCAAGATACAATACAAATTTCGGTTTACTAATGGAACTCCAGTCTTGGTAACGCTTATGTTGACGTGACACAAAATGGTTAACAAGAGTGTCGCATCGTCATTCAGAGTTTGCACTGTAATTATTGTAATTATATGTCACCATCATTATTTACAATAAACATGTTCGTACAAGACTATTGAAATTAGATATTATTTACATCTTTTATAACTTCCTATGAGTTACTCTCAGAAAGCAACCTGCCCATATCGGGGGAGTGGTACTAGTGTTGAAAACGTTTATTGGGATTTATTGTGGATAGTTTGGAAAAAACTGAAAAAAATCCTGGAACGATTGAGGGTAAACGGAAAATATAAGGAAGACAGACTTCAAATGAACCTAAATAATGTACCATCTTTTTATCTCTTGTTTCTACAATGGATTTTCTATGATCAAGTCACACCTTTAAATTATAAAAAAACACGATTTTTCTGTTTTGGGAAGAATTGGAAACATTCGGATTTATTCCGGAAAGATTGTAAAAGATAATAATAATAATAATAAATTCAAATATATATTTGGATTTATCATGCCCCCATCGCCTCGCGTACTCAGAGGCCTATTTTTATGTTTATATATACAATGCACAAAAATAAACTGGAAACTGCCACCTGTTTCGGCCACGATAAGGGATTATCTGCATTTATATCAGATATATATAACGAGCATATATATATATATACGTTTTTAGTTTGTCGGGAAGCTCACTAAAGTTTTGGAGTCTCATTTCTCGGCATGATTCGTACAAGAAGGGGCCGTTTTTCAAAATCAGTGAACTGAAATCCCGTCTTCACCTCAATCGGATAGGGTGTTTCAGGCGCTCGTTCCACGCGTATCTTGAGCAGGATATTAGCCAGCAGCGTGAGCGTGTTGATCAAAGCCAGTCGGCGACCGACACATTTCTTTGGACCTTCTCCGAAGGTGAGAAACGCGCTGATATCCTGTTCCTCTGCAATGTCTCCTTTTCGAAGGAAGCGCTCGGGTAGAAAGCGCTCAGGTTCAGGGAAGTATTTTGGATCCATATGAATTGAGGGAACTGGGAACTCGACTATCATTTCCTGAATCAATCATTGAGGGATAAGTAATCAACGTTAAGTATGACTATTATTGTTAGTTATGAAATGTTTTGTATACTCAATTCATTGTTTTGATTGTAGTCCTCAGACGCCGATCGTTAGGAAAATTAATTTCGCCTGACAGTTCTCAGATGAGATTAGCGACTTCAAAGTGCTCATCGTGTGATTTTTCTAAGTGAGAAACTTGTAGGATTTGGATGGTATGATACATATCTACATTGTGCTAACTGAAAGTACAAACGTTTATGTAACACAATGTAAAGAATATAAAACGATAGATGCAACTCATCAAACAAAACCAATTCTTGCTAAGTAAAATTACATATTTTGGCATTGTTACCTTGGTGATTTTGATCCCATGCACATACGTGTCAGCTGTACAGATGCGATCAAATATCGCCATCAGTGGTGCAACTCGTAAAGATTCAAGGATACACGCCTCGAGATATTTGAGCGCTTGAACATCTTCATATTTGATTTCGGTCCGCCCTTTGAGTACGGCCATCAGCTCATCGAACGCCTTCTGCTGTGCATCTGGATGTACCGCGAAATTGTACATGACATGCTCAAGCGATAGTGTGGTACCATCGATACCTCCAGAAATGAAAATAAAAGCCTGAGATGCAAGAATTTCATCTGTGAGATGCTGAGGATTTTCGCGCTGAGCGATGAGATGAAGATCGAGAATGTCAGCAGTTCCATTGGCGATTACTTCGTCCAGATTTTTTCGTTTCTCCTTGAGAGCGTGAAGTCCAACCTTCCCAAAGAACTCCGTTGTGCTTCTCGCCGGAAAATCAGCAAAAGGAATATATTTCACAAGCTTCGGAGCCATGAAAAATAAAAACATTGTAAACCCCGGCTTGAGAAATTGTTCAGCATGTTTCACGAACGAATTGTCCGGATTTTCGATGCTGTTTGGATCCATGCCGAACGAAACAGCGGCCATCGAATCGATCGCATACGCCTTGAAATACGTCTTTAGACACAAGGTGTTGTCAGTTGATTTGGCCCTGCCTTCTAGTTGGCCTACCAGCCTTTTTGATACCTTGTCAAACTTGGGTATAATACCGCGCATCTTGGATCCTGTAAGTGTGTGACCCATTACGGCCCGAAGAGCTTTCCATTCCTTATGCGGTAGGTTAAAGATAACGTGGTCCCAAAGTGGATCGCCGGTTTGAAACTCCAGGGACCGACTGAAGAAATTAGCAAACTGTTTAACGAGCACTTCTTTAGCCAAATTGAGATCCGAGACGATCAATGATGGTTTAAAGCCTCGATAGCTGCCGTACACCGGTCCGTATCGTTGCACATTTTCACGCAAAATATTAACAACTATGCCGGTGTTGTAGCGCCAGATCACGCGATACAAATAGCTTGGGTATGATTCGTAGGGTATATCATACGAAGCCCAGAATTTCGATAACGTCCAAACTTTGATGACGATTAGTGCCACCAGGATAAGAAGCAGTATCCACCACATGTTTATGCGTTCGAGGTACACTTCACCTGTGAGTATACTCCGCGAGTCTCCACTAGATGCCAAAAACCGAACCCGCTTCTAAAACTGACACATTTAGTTCTTGTTTGAACAGGGCTGTTTTGTCCCAGTGAGAGAAGTTTAACATCCACGAGCGATGTCTCCAAAGTTGCCCTTTCATTCCGTTTACACCTTTTCGAAAGATTCGTGTGATAAGAGAAATTATCGATCGTCTACTCGTATTGAGAAACACATCTGTGTGAGAGGCAATGGAAAGAATAGGCCTGCTCATGCGACCTTCCGCTGTGGCTCGTTTCCACAGCTAAGCCGCATTAACTCTCCTTTCAAAAGATACAGCCGTTGTTAGCCACTATTGAATTTTGAAACAGCAAAATAAGGATGGCATTAGTAGGCCTACAAGGGTCAGGTCAGCATTATCGTTGTGCCCAGTCGTCATTGGAAATCAACAGCTATCGATTCGAGATGCGGCTGATCAAAAAGAACGATAAATGCGTCCCGAATCCAATTGGACAAACAACTACAAAGCATCAAAATCGACACCGTCACGTCCTCGTCTTCCCCCAAAAGTTCCGTGATCATAGCAATAGCAACCGTTTTGAGTTGAAGCGGCCGATGTCATATTGCTTGGTGAACGGCAGTAGAGTAAGAATCGACAATAATTTAACGACTTTTGTTAAAATATTGAAGAGCTTGTCTATCGTTTTACCAGATGACCCTTCAAGGACATTTTCTCTTTATTTTTATAAAATAGCAATGATTAAGGACGGTAGCCATGGTTACATAATAGTTTGGCAATCTTGAGTTAAGTTATTGACATGGTTCAATCACCTTCTTATAAAAGCACGATTTTACTTTGGGGGACTTTTTAGGACAATTTGAGTTAACGGGGACTTTTAACAACTTACCACAGCTAAAATGAAGTTGAATATATTGTTGAAATATTCATAAAATTGAAGTGAATATTTGGATGTATATGTGGAGGAGAATTTTTAATAAATACGATTTTCAGACGTAGAGTTCAGCACTGACGGTGTGTTCTATTCTTCTTTCTGACATTGGCTCAAAGCAGAAGATTTCTGGACAATGTGTTCGTGTACTTTCGGGCAACATTCGACTCAGGATCACGGGGACTCGTCATGACGAAACTGGCCAATATCGTTGCGTCAGAAATCTCTCGTCCGGGTGATAACAGACATACTGCAGCCCAACCGAATCATAATCAACGACGTGATTGTTCAGCATCCCAGCATTGAGAAAACAACCGGCTTTGCTCAAGGGGACAATTTGAGGCCGGTGTCGTTCGTGTTTTTGGTTGGAGATTTGCCTGAGCCGCATACCAAAACGGGCACGCTCACCACAAAATGATCATGTATGCGGACGATCTTGTTGTCTATAGTTGCAGTAGGTATCATCATCGACGAGCACTGTCAATGTACGGGGAACAAACGGACCTTGAGATCAACACACAAAAGACAGAGCTGATGAATTGAGACGCGGCGGGAAACTATCCGGGAATGAGACAATTCAGTTAAATGGGCAAGAGTTGAAATTTGTCGATGAGTTTTCATACCTATGTCATACCCCTCACGCTAACCCAGTACAGTATAGCCTCCGCTGCACACATAGAAGAGAGAGAGAGTACAAATAGCGATGACGATGACAACGTCACTGACAGCGTCACATCTGCTATCACTTGACACAGTTCTCGCTCTACTTCACATGAAAATAACGCCAATCGCATCGAGCGGTGGTCAGTTACTGTGGAAGAGGCTTAGTCGAAATATATAGTACTAATAATAATATTCATCGTAATTTGAGTGCATTAGACCATGTGAAATCTGAGACGGGTGCTCTTACACGTGGCCGCATACAATCACCTTGTATCAAATATATTTGCTCGCTGATACCCATTTGTTCGTAGACGAAATTACGAAACAGTTTGAACTGACGGAGACGTCATAATGTCTACACGTTATTAGAAAATACAAAAAATGCCGGATATCGATCCACAATAGGATGAATAACCAGTTCCGAGTGTAAGTGAACATGTAGCCATATACTCATAAGATACTCCATAACTGGATTTCATCATGTATAATATGATGCCGAACTGAGAGCTTCCATTAGCCAAGTTACAGTTACTCCTGTAAATATTGCGAGTTGTTATCAGCGAGATACCACCCTAATTAGTATCAGGCTGTTGTCTTATTGAGTAGACGCGCGCTGACGTTGCAACATTTCCATATTTCGTACTAGATAAAGTGATAATGAAACTTTACATTTTTGGTCACCAGCTCAGGGCCAGCAACACTAATATATACTAGACTGTCTATAGAACGGTTCAAAACCCATGCAAAATATTATAGGGGATTGATAGAAGAAGCTCATTTATTTCGTCCAACGTGAAACGGACCATTGGGCGATGAAGTATTGTTTGTTGCTACTCAACCCTAATATTTATTGTGAAAGTGTCATGGGGGGCACAACTAGGCAATTATGTAATTGTGTTAGTTCCCTCTGTTACCTATTCTTAGAATGTGTCAATTAATATTAAATAGTAACACTTTGTCAAAAGCTGAGATATTCAGGACTCATAAAGAATGATTTTTTCAACTTCAGAAGCAACTAGTTCTCCAGAAGAGTCAAGAATAGTTTCGTTTTGACGATGCCCGTGCAATTACTACACACACTATTACACACACTACTATATATATATGTATATATTACATATCAAACAGAGATATGAATGAACACATTAGGTACGATGAAATCTGCCGATGATTATTTTATTGCAGCTCGTCATGTAGTTTCTAACATTGTTCACATCGTTTCGTTCTTTGTCTCCATTTTTTGGCTTTCAACATATATCCACAACCAAGAGGCGCGTTCTTCTCGCTTTGCTTCTCGTGCCTTACTAAGTGTCCGTTACGTCACCATTCCATGTTTAACACATTTTTTATTCTATGTTCGCACTCAACCCCGTGCTCGTAATGTGGACTCGATGTAACCGAGGAAAAACTGCAGACAATAGAGTGAATTAATGAAATCCGCAGAAAACCTCGGTATCGAACAGCCGCACCAAACCCCTTCATATTGTTCGCTTTATAATTGCGGGTCCCTTCGTTGCACTATTAACATATTTGAACAGAATTTGAATGAAGAGGCACGATACCGCGTTCATATGATGCCACCTCTCAGCGGGTGATTGTATATCTAGCTAATCGAGCTCGTGCGATTAGGTTAGCGAGGCATCACACTCGTACGCGTTTTCCCCCCGTCTTCTCTTATCATTCACTGTACGCACGAAAAATGGAAATCTGTTGAAACATCCTTTTGTGCACGTGTGTATTTGCGACAGTGTGCTGATATTTCATATGTGCCATATCAGAAACGGTTGCCTTATTGCAGTATGGCCATAGTGTGTGAAAATCATTACGCATAGACTTGGTGATTTCATTTTTGTTACCTGACTTCGTTTCGATCAGGTCTTTCTTGTTCATCGAGTTGGGTTAATGTGATAACAGGCAGTCAGACACTCTCCGAGTATACGAGCGCGGACTTCGTCTTGCACGGTGACGTCTCGGTGACCCCCTCTATTCACAATGAATGACTATGAGTAGTTCTCCAAACGTCAAATGAGACAGGATGTCATCGCAGCGGACGTTGAGAGTCTGCCAAACGCTGTCCGCGTGTGTAATTATGTAACTTACTGTTAGACGACTATGTCTGATTCTGTTCTCTTTTCATGTTTTGTTTATGTTCTCTATCTAGAAATAAATAAATATTATTACGTATGCCATATAAATAAGAGTGTATTTTTCATATAACATTTTTTTTGAACGTATTAATTGTTCTTGCATAATCTAACAACAGCAACACGCTTCCGTTTGGTCCTCTCCACCCTGTCAATATTTATACTTGTAATCCTCTTTTATAGTCTAAACACACGCTCATTGTAATTATTTCATCATTAGTACTATTATTATTATTGTTAGTATGTGTATTATTTCATTGTATATACTTCTTTGGCCTTTCTGATCAATGTTTTATACCAGTTCTATCGTATTAGAAACCACACTCGCTTCGGCTAAACTCATTTGAGCTCAGTTCACAACTGTTTAGCCGCCCAACGGCAATATTAACTAATAATAATAATAATAATAGGTGAGGACGAATGGCAAAAGCTACTGTAGGCACCATATGCAAATTCATATCGTCAAAAAAATCCACAGCTATTCGTTATCCTATCGGCTGATGTTGACGACAAGCCCTGCATTGTTTACTAATCGGTGCACATATCCCTCTGAGGATGACGACCCTCAAGGGTGAATTGTTTTCACAGGAAAAAGATCAGATAGACATCAATTGTTCTTCGGCGACGACATCTAATCCCTTTTTAATTAACAGGGCGGGGGGTCGCAAATGAGAAACTGGCCAATCAAAATCATCATAATTCGGTTTCTTCTAATCGAATGGATATATATATATATATATATATATATATATATATATATGAACCTCTTTCAACTGTGTGCATCTGTGGCCGACCAAATAAGTTCTTTCCATCTTTCTGGTATCAGCTATCATAATAATAATAATGATAATAACAATAATAATAATAATAATAACGGTGTAACTAGAATCACGAGTATCCCTCCTTCAACTTTTGTTCATCTCTTGGATTGGGTAAAACGACTGTCTTTTTTAGGGGGATGATGTTGTGGGTGACTGGTAGACGTATTTTTTTACCTTTTGCTTTTTAACAATTACGATCTGCAACTAATTTTCATTTATTTTCTTCTGCTCGTCTGTCTAGTTTTCTGTAGAGAATTTCCCCACTTGAGCCGCTGTTTAAGTACAGCGTCTTAGCCATGAGGTGAAATCGGGACCAATGCATTGTAAATTTACAACAGCAGACACTTCGAACACTCTCGAAACTAACTAAAGAAAAAATATATGAAAAACATCAATTCGAAACTGAGTCAAACGGGTTTTGGGCCTTTTTCTAGTTTTTTTTTGTTTTTTTTTTGTATTTTTTTTTCATTTGAAGGTATTACTATTTTTTTTGTTGTCAAACTCATGTCAGTACTTCAGAGCTATCTCCGTTGAAGCACAAGTTTCTGCTAGCATTATCTGTTCGTAGTGTTATTAAGTAGACACATTAGTGCACACTAATACGAACATGTCGTTATCACACTGTGGGCAAATCAATTTTATCGAAGCCAGACTTGCACATAAATGTAATTATTATTTCAATTCTGTTTAACCATTTTTTTTAAATCACACATCGCTTTCTATTCTCTTAGTGTGCGTGCCTCTCTTACAGAAATCCCTATCGTAGATTTGGGTGACATAATTTGTGTGTGTGTGATCTAAATATGTTTGCAATATTGTGTCGTATTTTGAAATGAGTTTAGAATTTTTTTAGCTTTTTTTGTCCTCATTTACAGTCCCTAAATGGTATAAGATCGTTAGATCAATAAAGACCGCACCCCTCAACATCAACTAAAAATAACAGGATACTAAAAAGTAATAATAATAATAATAATAATAGACGAGTTCATGTTAATCTTGTGATTGGCGCGCGCTGTATGGCGTCGATCACCTGCTGGATGCTCGATTTTTGAACATTAAGGGTTCTAAACTACATCGCCAACGATTACCCTCGACTCACTCATTCATTCTAGACTCTATGTACAGGATTCTATATACAAATTATCACCAGATCGCAGACTAGATGATATCTGATCGGAGCAGCCACGAACAAAAGTCACTTTAACCGCTGCTACCCAGGACCGAATGATTTCAGATCGCAGCTTCAGGCACAAAACAGCTGAGCACTAGGCTAAATCTCCCAAAATGATTCGATCAAACGCCTGGAACACGAAAGAATAAACTAATCGTTAGAAATATCATGTCCATAATCTTATACACGGCCATTAACTGCAGTTTAATAAGCATTTCGAGAAGCCAGAAAATAAGACCCGCCTATGAACGGTAATGTAATTTATGAGATTGCAGTTGTACTATATTACATATAGGCATCATTAACCGATTCAATATTTATAAGCATCTTAGTATGAACTATTCATTCATCTTAGAATGGAAGTTCTCACATTTCTCAGTCTAGTCGAAAAATAGGTGTTCTAAGAACGGTGAGCTACGATATAAAGCGTTGCATGCGTCACCTCTGTTTTTACACACTAGTGTTTAACATTAGGTGAATAATTCATATTCCATTCCCTTTCTGGAATCTCGTTAGAGGCGCGTCCCGGTGTCTACTACCGCATGGGAACGCAGCGGGAACATTTTCCTCGCTACTAATGTTACACCACATTTCTGTAGACATGCACACATACACTTCGATACATACCTCCCTTTCTGAGCTGTTTTTAGCACTGATATGTTCTTGTTTCTTTAGGTTCGCTATTTCCGACCGCTGCCCAAAATCTCGTGTATCACCTGCGGGCCCTGCATTGCCAACATCCGGGTGGTGGTTATTGCTGCTGCTGCTGACTGCGGAACCTGACAACTCGTGACAACTATCTTCCGATTTGCCCGCCGGCGCTTTACAATTTGGAACTGAGTTTCCGTTAGAAAAGGCTTCGCTATTCGCATCCTTGCCGTTGTTGCCCGATACAGGATTGTAACGGCTACCGTCAACAATGCTTCCGTTTGCACGCGATGAACTGATTGCACTCTCGACGATATTTTGATTCGGCGGTAGGGACGTCTCGGCATTTCGCTTGCTGCTGCTGCTGTTGCTGTTGGTGACAGCATGTGACGGATTTTCCTCACTGGTTCTTTCATTTACGCAGCAGACACGATTATCGTTGCTGGCGGTGTCCGCAATTTTGCCAGTCTCGTTGCCAGAGCTCGGCGCAGAAGCAGTTGAGACTGTTTTTGGACACTCTTCGGTGTCAAGCGCAGAATTGGCCTCGACAGCGGCGTGATCGCCGCGAGGTTCGATTGGCGGCGTCATAGACACCTGCCCCTGACCACGATCACCGACGATATTCTCCGTTGGGTGATTGTTTTGTTCCTTAGTATTCTGCCTGTTGTGGCGGCTTGCCACAGGAGTGGCGTCTTTCACACCACCCGTCGACGTACTGGGGCGGCGATTATTATTGCCAGATGGCGAGACAACGGTTGAAAGGCTATCGCCACCAGCTGCAACGTCATCGTTGCTTACTGTTGTTTCCCGAGCCAAGTCATTAGTGTTCCGCCGTTTATTAGAGCCTCCTCCGGATTTTCGCCCTGGCGAGCATCCATTATGGACTCCATTTGATTTATTGTTGTTGCCACCACTTTTGTGATTACCACCTATGTTATTTTTCCTACTGCTGTAGGTGGCATTGGCGTTGGTTATCGTTATGGCACTATGATGGTCGTAAGTGAAAGGAGAAGAAGGATGATGAGGGTCGCCTTTTGTTTCTTCCTGATTTAAGGAACTATTGGTCGTCGTCGTCGCCGCTGGTGTCCTCAGCTCTGGATTGCGCTGGAAATGACGTATGCGCAGTCGCTGATACACCACCTGGTCGGTCACTCGAATAATGCGGCCCAATATACTGTGAAATAGCAGAAAAATTACGGACAACAATAATGAACAATAAGCAATAGACCTGTACTGCAATGTAATACCTTCACAACAGACGCAAAAACCTTTCACAGTCGTACTTGTATACCAAAAGAGCTCCCCAAGAGAAAGAAGAAAGGAGAGAGAGAGAGAGAGAGAGAGAAGATATACCGAACAATAGAGGTACTCTCTAAAGCAACCCAAAGCAAATTATTTTATGTTTTGCATAAAACTGTTCGCCTGGCATAGAGCTCAAGTAAACTCGGCTGCCTTAGGCGGGACCAGGCTAAATTCTAATGAGATGATGGTTGCATAAATACACTCCATGATATTAAACAGCACGTCAATGGTAATTCGTACATCTATATGTCCGAGACAGGAATAATTTGTGAATCATCATCTAATCGTCATCTTGGCACAGATTTAACCAGATAGGTAAGGAATCAAAAAGCAACCAAAACGGCGCCTCTATACAACATATTGATCAACGATATGCTCAACACATGGCCAACTAGAGACTGATCACGATTTAGACCTAGTCGCACAGATAGACTAATTCGGCATAGTCGACCTACATGGTCACTGCTAGGTTTCCTGAAATAAGCCGCTGTGACAAGAAATGATTTTAGAGTCCTCCGTAATCAAACTTCGACACGCGTGCCACGCGTGAATCCTAATTCGCCTGAAGAAAAATTATTACTTCCAGCAAGACACATTTTCAACTAGTTGTAAACTACTAATTACCTATAAAGTACCTATTTCTGGTCTTCTAATACGGCCTGTTAGTTTAGCCAGAAGCAAGTGAATGTGTTCAACTGCATACAGTACAATACAATAGCAGTATAATAAGAGTGGGAGACTACCTATGAGTAGGATCGCGCTCTTCAGTGAGTCCCATTCGAAGATACTGATGAGCAAGCTTGAATTCCTCCTTCACTGTACCAACTGAGTACGAAGCTCTTGCGACGTCATTACCAGGTGTTACGGGATCTTCAATGGTGAGGACGCATTGAGGAGAGGGATTCCCTGCTTGGGCCGGATTGATCGCCCCGGCCAGGGCACAGACCATTTCACGGCGCAAGTCCTCCTTTTTGACCAGGTGACCACCTTGTTTAATTCGGAGACCTGCCACCATACAGCACACATGATTAATGCCGTGTTGGAGCGGTCCATTCATTCAATGTCATATTGGGTATTTCGTGTGTTCGTCCGTTAATACTCACATGTTAAGGCAATAATAGTAGTATGAGAACAATGCTAGCATAATACACAGTCCTTGGTTGGTTGATTCAGGCCTGTTTTTGTAAATAAAGATGATAACGGTATTGAAAATGGGTATACGTAAAAAGGGTACCTACATCAGCTGGATGCAGAACCAGTATAAAAGAGACTAATGAAACTTCGAGGAATTAATTTCTAGAAGTGAAAGACATTGCTTTATTAGCAGCACTAATATGTCAAACGGATAAGCTAAATTAAAGCGTTTTGTGAAGGGACTAGGAATTTAGTTCAGGTGTGTAGTAAATGAAATGCCAATTAGAACCAGATTGAGTAAGGTAACGGTATTTGTTATGTATACAACAGTGGATTTCGTTACTACGATTTAAAACAATTAGCCTCCAAAATCGAACTAAACTGTTTTGCTCGCACAGGCGTTAGAAAGCAAACAAATCAAATGGGCTTATTTGAACTTAACTTTAGTGGATCGACCAAATTATCAACTCCGATTTGATGGAATGTCCTTTGAACCTCCTTTCGCAGTGTGAAATCAATGCAATGCAATGCAAGTGAGTGCAAGTAATAGAACATATATCTGCTTAAAAAGGATCGAATGATTTATTTGATTTAGTGCACTTAGTTCGGTCGTCATATTATCTGGCTCACCGTAATTCTCATAGTCAAATTTCTCTCCGAAAAACTCAAGGAACTCCAAGAGAAGCGTGCCAAGTTCAGGCCTTTGGCTCGACACCATTTCCTCGTTCTGGTGCAGCTGAAGGAAGGTTAGCTAATAGGAAATCAAGCAATGAAATGCGTCTCGTTAAATTAAAAGTAAAATTTGTAGTAATGAGTAATACACAAAATCCTGTTGTGAATTTCTTCGTAAAGCTTGATGCTCCTACGACTAATTTTCTGATGAAGGAGATATTCATTAGCAATCTCTAAAGGTGATGAGATACCTGCTTCGTGTTTGTAACAAAAATATGCCTCACATTAAGTATGAGCAAATTCCACACCTCAGGACAACTGTCGACCGACAAATTGGCGCACTGTATTCTACAAATGTCGGCTCTTCGTACCAAACATCGAGTTTGTGCAAATGTGAGGTTATGTAAACCGTTCGATTCATAAACCCTACTCCAGATCGATCATTATTGTCATTTACCCTATACACAGTGTGCCGAGACAACGAGATGTCTGATCATTTTTGTTTGGTTTTGACTGGAAAAAAGCAGGCTGCTACATTACGTTAGTTAGCCCTTAGCCGATCTCACAATGTAGATGCCTGCCTTTTTGGCCAAATAACACGTAATCCCGGTACATTGATCTATAACAGTATAATCACAACTAGTCTATAATTATACTATAATATTTTGAAAGATAGACGTACGATCATTAGGACAAGACTGTAGCTTGACAAACCGCCGAAGAACACCTCATTCAGATTACGCTCACTTAGAAATTGTTTGAGAACCATCGTAAGCGGGGAAAGGCAGGGAAACCGTTTGGTGCAATTCAAGACGAAATCTGCTGCCTTGGTACAGTTCACCTGGAAGATGAGATTAGTAGCGTATCATGCAGAGGGGATAGGGTTCGTGAATGTTTAGCGACATCGTCACGACAACATGGTCAGCATTTAGAACAAGCGTTGGTACCGTGATCCGGTGCGAAAACAATTGGTAAGGAAAGGCGGACAATCGCCTCTGCGGGCGGGACTGAATTAATTAACAATGAATAACTAAAACAAAATAACAAAACACAATAAACCGTATCTAGGAGATTAATGCAACGAAAGCTTCCGCAGCCATTATTGTAACTTTAATAACTCAATTTAGACACTAAATTTTTGAATGCGTTTATGGAAACTCACTCTTCTGCTCATTAAACATTCTTCACGATAAAGCCATTAATTGGTTTGCTAAAGTTGAAACACCTCAGTCGGGTATTCTACTCAGCGCTGCATACAGTGCCACATTTCGATGTCGAATGTACAGTAATATCTAATAAAATGATACTCAATTATGTTTTGTGAACTTTTTTCCTATTACTATTGTGATAAAGTAACAAATTGCGAGTTCAATATGACGAGGAGGGTTGGATTGTGTTAATCAGTGGCAAATCGGTACCCTTGTTGGTTGAATTTACGTGCGCCACGATAAAGGTATACAGGGTGGTCTTAAAATGAGGCAGGATTATAACAGCATTCAATTACTCACTCACCTGGTTCAGTGAGATGTCCACAGCTATATCTGTTTTTCTGTCTCGGAATTTAATTAGTGGTACGGTGGCTTTGTCGAGTACACGAAGGGTTGAGCGTTCGCAAAATCCCTTCTCAACGAGAAACCGTTCGAGATCAAACAATGGCGGTATATGGCCCCAGTTACCTTGAATTACCTAAGGAAACACACAGCCAAAAATCAACAACAACAATTACACAATTTATAACGGAATCTGGACTGACACTCACGTCGAAGCAAGAGGCAAACTCTAAATTTTTTTTCATATAAAGAGAAAATTATTATATTCAACACGTTGGCCGGAGCAGGTTATACGATACTACCTATTCGATGGTAATACAAAACAGCAATAGAGTTACATCTGATCATGCCGAGCAGTTCGAGAAGCAGAGATTATCTATCTATAGTATCTATCGACATAACAATGTTAGTTAGTTACCACAGCGATCACAAAATACCTGATGAGCACGATTTTGAAAAGTGTGTAGAGAAAAATTTTCAGTACCCATGAATCTGTGGGGATTTTGGTCTTCATACTAACCAAGTCGATGTCTCCCGTTGGCAGATACAGGTTCGTCCGAAAGCTACCAAACACGTGAAGTTCTGCATGTGGCCATTCAGCCGTTATGAGCTCCTTTAATTGACTGACAATTGAATCACGAGCGGCATGTTCTTCCGCAGTAGGAGTGATGTACTTGTAAAAGTCTTGAATTTCCTCTGTTAGCCTGTGAATTTAATGAACAGAGAAGCCCAGCATGAAGTCGGGCAATCGTACATACTTCGTCACTGCAATGGCTCCCCCCCATACAGACAATTATTGAGATTTTGGAATATAGCCCTTGGAATATAGCCTCTAAGGCGGAAACCAGGCTGGGAATTTTCTACTTGACTACCGAGTCGTCGACCACAACAACTAACCCACATAGGATTCCGTCCTACGAAATCACATTGCTGTGATGATACTTGCAAGATTTCGCCTCCAAAATTTCCTAAATCCGTCCTTCCAACAATTAGTATAATATTCGCTAGCTTAGTTTCTCCAACATCTATAATGGATAAGAAAACGAGAGAGAGCGAAGCAAGAGGCAGAGATGTGGCTCACCCTTCCTGTCCAGGTTTGTATTGCCTTTCTGGCTTCTTCCAGGGCAACCCGCCGAAACGAGCCACACAATGAAGGTTTTGATAAATGTTCAATGTGGAAGCAATGTTCTCACAACGAAACCGATTCGGCCCGCGGGATCTGTAACCCCACACCGGACCTCTGAAATCAAGATAAACACATCATTTGTATCTCTCGAGTTCTTTCACCTCGTTGATCGCTCCTTCGTAACGAACCTCAGTACTGTATTGTTCTCATACATAAACGAATGCTTATTTGAATACATTATGGATGTCACTTGTTCGTCGAGAACGTGTCCAATGCTAACTCGCTCAATTCAGACCCAATACGCTTTCATTTCACTGGCTGATAGTGAAGGAAGTCTAACAAAGCTGTCAAGAAGGGTCACAAGCCTTCCCCCGCCGCCGGCCCTCTTGCGTAAACTACCACCAACGACTACTTCTAGAATACGAATTTGTATAACTTGTCACTTTGATAGTAGAATTTGTAACAGAAATAACAATAAATGTGAAGATCGTCGTATTTTTATAATCGTTAACTTTCACTCGCCTATTCGAGAATATACAAATTGATGTTATCGCCTCTTCCATGAGGTGCAGCTTCAGTGGGAAGTTTTGCATTTGGCGATGAACCCAGCGCAAAGTGAGCGGGCTTCACAAATTAAACACTTTCTCGATTGTGGGGTGCTCATTCAAAGGGTTTCTTATTATGAGTGTCATCTGTTAGCTGTTTATGTAACACCGATAAATTAGGTAAAATATAAGTAATACCTATAAAGGGCAAGTCAGATAGCAGCGTTCTAGTGATGTCTGGGGTCAGACAAGGCGGTGAAGAGAGAAACTGCAATAAGTTGGAAGGCGTTCAGAGGTATCGGAGATCACTGCTGCTCCGTTCCTTTGTATCTATACACATATTACGTAGGTGGTCAGAAAGTTCTGGAAGAGTGTAAAATTTCAGGTCTCGCATACCTGACGTTTCATGGTACACAAGTTGATAGTAAACAACAACAGCAAAAATAAAGACACAAAACTAATTAAAATATTCATCCATCCATCCACATGTCTGTCTGTATATCTGGCGGTTCGGTCGGCGTGAGGCTAGCTGGTTATACGTGGATATATAAAATAAACCTGCTGGTTACCTGTTACTGCCGTTATTGTTGTTATTTCCATTGTGGTGATTGCCATGGCAATTCGCGTCGTTGTTGCTGAAATGTTGTTGTTGGTTGTTGTTGTTGTTATTATTATAGGGGTGGAGATGGTGACTGTTGTTGTTCTTATTTCCGCCAGGATGTCCGTGGTTAGTGTAGTGGTGGTGGCCGCCGTGAAGGGTTGCCGCCGATGTTATTTCTCCATTATGGACCCCGTGGCCCCCATTTGACGTCACCCCCTGCTCACGGGGCATCTGGTCTTGGAATTGGACTCCACCTGCTACTGATAATAATAATAATAATAATAATAATAATAATAATAAGTAATTCACGCCTCAAATGATCAAGTTAGATTAGCCTTCACTTAGGTCTGTTCCATAAACCGATTTATAAGGTCTGCCCAACCAAGACCGACAGTAGGTTTGGCAATAATACTACAGTAACATTTTCACCGTTCCTGATACACATCAATCAATATACCTATCAAGGAAACAATTTCCTACGATGTCGAAAAACGCCTGAAAGACAACAAATCCAAAATAGAAATAGGTGGCGTTTGTTGACACTTAAAACCAACATCAATGACAGCATACGAACGCTATTTGAATACTATAAATCAATTCAACTTCATTACCACGTAACGTTGGGGATAGGGAATTGAACCGCTCTCGATTGTAATCCCACCGGGGTTGCACACCATTTAGGACCCTCTTGGGACACATTCGAATAAACGGCAATCTCGTACTTACAGATATTAATCACTCTGATTAAAATGGAGTGATCAATCTAAATTGATATTGGTCATTGGCGTAAATCTTACAAGTAATCGAAACAAATTGTGGAGAATCACGCTGCCATATAAGTACACGATGCACTTGAACCTTACAATAAAGGTTTTATTTAAAATGACATTGACTAAGATCCATACGGCAATATAGGAAGCAGGTGCACGGATACATTAGTTACTGCAGCATAACATTTTACGCACAATCATAAAAGGTGTCAAATTATGTCGACATTTAGGCTACCGTTCTGTTTCGTGGCCTTGTCGGTGAATATTGAGCGTTTCCACAACTGAACAGAAGCTATATATTTTGTGGGCTATATTAAATGAAAATTTGACAGATATTTATATACACAGTGACGTATATTAGCCGAGCCATGGTTAGTCGTGCTATGGTCCTTCACAGATTGAGAATCATATTAGCGAACCAAAGATGATGTTCGAGATTGATTTGATAAACAATTTGCAAATCTGTAAATCATAATAAAAATAACCATCAAGTTAGCAAGCATCTTGCTGAACCGAAACAATAATTACAAAATAAATGAGAATCATTGTAAAAGTAATAACTAACTAATATAAATTATGTTTGCACGTGCTAAGATGTAAACAAGAGCATCATTATTATTATTATTACTAAATTATGCTTAGGCAATCCTTATGATAGTCACCAGTGAAATTTCTAATTATACACACAGACAAACTTACAAACGTACGACGCCTTTGTATTATCAATTATATGCATTTATGGAGATGCTGATTAGCAGCATACAATGGTAATAGTTGTACTCTATATTTATTATCATTATCACCATATAGTGTCATATTGATTATCTTTCAGTTCAATCGCAGCGCTCTGTGACAAATGTTCGCATACCTTGCAGAACGAAAGTCAGACCCTGGGCCTGCTGTTGACTTTGGGAGACGCAAAAATCGGTTGGAGGAAAAGTGAGTTGAACTGTTTCAGTCATAGACGTCGTATCCATTAGCTGAAAACCCAGATCATCGTCAGGCGCAATCAGCGAGTCACGACAAAGAATGTTGAACCTTAACTACGGTTCACAACGCTTAAACGCAAAGCTTATTTGCTCCACGTACTACGCGCAGCAGGACAGCCGCTGAATCATTTTCACTCTTCAACTCCTTCAATATTTTGTTTGTGGAAGTTCGCAAGAATCAAAACTCTCCTAAACAAAACTCAAAAACTCTTTGGGAATTGTTGAGAGGAGCTCAAACTGTGAGTTCTTCAGTCGTTTAGTGCTTTCGAATCATGATTCCATGAATACAACAATGACGATTAGAGAGAATAGTCAATGGCGGTGACTCGTCAGAAACTGCAGCTGTCAGCTGCTCTGGATTACGGCAGATGGCATCAACTACGAGCTTAATGAGAAATAGAACAAGCTACAAGGTTTAATTGTCTACACAGCGGGACGGAAATTGTAAACGAGTCAGTCGGTCAACGAAGAGAGTCGAACAAATGTGTTTCAAAACGTCTCAGGGAGCTACGATCTGATGAAAAAAAGTGGTGTCAGACGTGAGACGGTGACTTACGTGCGCGATGCGGTCAGAGCGACATTGATTGATACGAAGAAAGACACCGACGTCCACCACCAGCACCGTATCGACTCCGTCCGTTGATACCTCCACCAGAGTTGACTCGATTCGTCCTCTCTCTATTCGACAAGTCGAACACCAGGTGTCAACAACATTCGCACACACAAACACTGAAAGTTAGACACACATCCACACACACGCACCCACCATCGTAGACACACTCACTCCCATACATATATACATATATATTCACACATTCACGATACGACGTCCACCAGCGGCCATTGAAATAGTCATTCCTTCATAGACGGCACTATACTGCAGCTGTCGTTACTGCTGATGGCGGTGAACCCGAGGTATTGATTGTTGTCTGCGATTCACAGTGTCTAATGGACGATGAAGTGGCCCTTTTGAATGGACCGATAGCAAGGGTGGGCGCCATCACAACAGCTGATGATAATTGCGATGAATTAAATTTTTTTCCTGTTTTTTATTACTACTACTGCTACTGCCGCCGCCGCCGCCGCTTGTTGCAACAATGGGCATATACATTGCTCAAGCTGCCTTATACTTGTTCGTTGTTCGCTGTCTGTGTGTGCATCGCTCTTTCTCTCTCTGTGTCAAGGTGGGCGGTGCGTGTACACAGCGTAGATATCGCATCTATGATCCACGTCGTATGATTGAGTGCCCACAGATGCCCGACGATTGCAGACGTCACAGTGGAACGTCCATATAAAATGCATGTGTTATCTACGTACGCAAGTAATTACTGCGAGCAGACGATGTGATCTTGTTGTGTGAATTGTGGACAGGATAAATATACCTCTAACTTGGGAAAGACGATGTTACGTGTCCGTTTGATTATCGTTAAAGATATTGTGGTGCCTTCGTATTGAAGTATTTGGAATAATTACCGCGTCACGAACACTTCAACAGTACCATGTAATAGTAGGGTTCGGGTACTATCCCCCCAAAAATCCTTCATCCTTCACGATTTGCTTGAATAAGCCAAAGTTCGACATACTCTGGAATAAAGGTTTTCCGTGCAGGTCCTTTTTTACAAAGGGCTCGCTAATGTCTGAATGTCTTTACAGAACATTAATTTGGATCTAGTTTACTTTGAATGCGTCAAACGGTTAACTTTCCATACGGCTGCCGAACTTCTCCAATACCCTGTGGGCGAAAGATTACATTACGTGAATTACAAAAATGATTAACAATTTCGAAATTACTAGAAAGCATGTTTTAACTTTATTTGGTATTTGAAACGTGAGCAAGACAACCACTGCTTATTTTCTCTATTATCAATACTGTAAAATAAGGCGTTGTCATTTTGTGCTATAATAACATTTTATTTAAACCAACAATTAATAAGATCATTGGTAAAGGTATGCTTTTAATATTTGATTCTGGTGGATATGTTTTCATAAGTATCTGACATAAGATGGGATCTATTCTACTGGAGGTTAACGACTCATCTAAGTAGAGTAATTAATGAATTGCTTATTCAGTAGCAATTTTTTCCATTTCTAAAATGTTTATCTGTATTCCCTTATTTGATTACAGATTAACGAGGTCTTAATTGTTCTTCTCTTGAAGGAAAAACATCCTTTTGTTGAAGCTGTCGGACATTTTCATTGACCGCTCGTAGACCGTTAGAATAATTTTTTTTAAATTTGAATGAACCGATAGCGGCTGCACGGAAGGTGCATAGTATAATAAGTTGGGGCTGATATCGAAATAGCACGCGGACACTTGCTGTATTGATGACTGAGGTAGTACGGCAGTGGTTGCATCTGGTTACTGTTCGAGACTGTTTTCATCAAATTTTTTGTTTTGAGGTACCTTGAATTCCCTCATGGCGAACAAGAAAGAAGTTCCACCATCGCCTTGTAGTTAAGACGCTGTCAACTACGGTGCCAACTATTGGGTTCTGCTCCTCGTTTTCTCGTCTATCCACGGTCACCTTTGTCAGAAATAGTCGCGTATAGTGGCGCTTCTGCTCCGTTACGAATTTAATCGAAATCACACAAAATACGATCGCCTAGTTACAATCTCCGCTACTTCGAAAACAAACGCGTGTACAAATGTATGATACTGAACGAGTTCACAAAATTGACCTGTGACGCGGCCAATTTAATTCAGCCAGTTTGCGGTTCAATTAATAAGGTGTGGGTATTTGGCTGTAAAAATATCCACATTGAGCTGAGATTGTCATTCCCGCTTCTTGCATACACTGCATGTATGATTTTTCCAGTTTCGACGTTACGGTAGAGATGCAACAGTGAGTAATCGAAAGAATCAACAATGTTCTCTTCTCGAACCACACGAATGCTTATTCTATGCACTAACAAATTTTTGTAAACTAAATGTATACCTCCCCTTTGAAATTGAAGATGCTTTTGAATTGAAATTGAATTGAATTGAATAACGGCTGAAAATAGATCTACCACAAGCAGCTAATCCTGTCATCTTAAGTGACTGAGGTTGTCTAGATCTGTGTCCAGGTATTTGCCGACAATATCGGCACCGGCTCCAACGGTTGTGATTGTATTTATGGATAGGTCCGACCTAATGAGAAAACTGGCCTACAGATATTTATTTTCGAAGCAAAAATAGTGAAAATAAACTCCCCCAAAAATAGTGTGCGAGTCGAAGACAATTTATTTGAACTACATTGCAGCGCGTGGAGCCATGCCCCCGCACCGGGCCTGTCGGCAGCCCGGAGGCGAGCTTCGCCAGCAATGTGGCGGTGACGCCAGGAGGGAGTCCCGCAGCTCCTTGTGGAGGACATCAGACCATTCCCGCTGCTTGCTCTGTTTGTCCTGAGGGACCCGGGCGCGGACGCCCGTCTGTTCAAGGGCAGCTTCACGGGAAGCGGAAAAGTGGGCGAGAGCTTCTCGGGGGAGGACTGTAGCAACCATGTCTGCGACCGCCGTAAGCGAGGCTGTGTAGAAAACGTCACCCAAGCGGTGTACACTGAGGATGCCGAGGCCAGAAAAGCGGACCGGAAGGGAAGCCCGCGACGCCGCTGCCGGAGGAAGCTGGAGGTTCAGGATCGTGGTCAGGGCGTCCAGCACCATGTCGTAATAGGCGTGAAGGGCTGAAGCCTCAGGGCCTGCCGGCCTTGTCCTAAGCAAGTATTGCATGCGTGCCGCCGAGAAACAGGACCGAAGGTGGAAGAGCCCCTGGTGAGCCGCCAACAGGGGCAGTCGATCGAGCATCACGGCAGTCCTCTCGAGGCAACGGTCCAATAGTGGCCGGATGGCCTTGTCCGTAAGAGGGAGCCGACGAGCTCGAGGGACGACCTCGGAGTGAGACGGCACCCTGGAAGCAACCGCTGGAGGTCGGGGTGTGTGTCTAAAGAGAAGACCTCGCGCTTCGTGGGGTTGAGGGCAAGGCCACTGGGGCCCTCGTAGTCGAGTACTCGCTGAACGTCGGAGGCGACGGTCGCCGGATCGCCCGCCAACGTTCCGTCATCCATATACCACAGCCGCAGGCGAGACTGGAGGGACGCAGCGAGGGGCCGGAGGGCCAGGTAGAAGAGGGCTGGGCCCAGCGGGTTTCCTTGCTGGACCCCGCACTCGGAGCTGATGACGGCGTTGTCCATAATCAGATGGGAAGGGCAATGATACGCCAGGTCAACCAGAGGGAATAGGCCAGGGACGTGCTCACCAACCTCTCGCAGAACGAGATCCCGGCGGAAGGCATTGTGAAAATCGAGCTTGACCAGGGTCGCGTCTTTATGAGCGTGGATGAGGGCGCGAGCCAGACGAGCCAGCGCGGCCAGACGCCTGGCCGCAACCCAACTTTTTTCCTGAGAGCGATGAGGCGCGCGCCGAAGAGTGTTGGCCGTAGCGCCGATGGTACCGTGCCGACCACCTTAGTGAGGGCTTTGGCGAGGGCAGTGGCGACGGCTCCGAGTGCCGGGGAGAGCAGGTCCCTGAGATGATGCGGCCGAAGGCCGTCGGGGCCGGCTGACGAGCTGGGGGGTGGAAAGAGGCAAAGAGGCGTGGAAGGCCGCCCGGTTTCCCCGAATCACGGCTGGCTGGGAGCGGGTGGTGTCCCCTTTGTCCGGCATTTGCAAGACCACTCGGGTGAAAGCCAGAAGCGCTTCCCAGGAGGGAACGTCGTTATTGGTATGAGCGTCCCGGAGGACGTCTGTGAGGGCCACGGCGACTAGGGAACGCGTAGCCTTAGGGACAATACTGAAGACGCGGGTCTCACGCATGGCCGCCTGTAGACTGGCCGTGGTACACTTGGCTGAGGCACCGAACGGACCTTCGGGTGCCGCATCGTTATGTGCCGTAATTCATTATGATTCACCAAAATCAGTAGTGAAACCAATATGGTTGTCGAGTGGCAACGGCCACTCGACCCCGGTACAAAGCGACAATAATTCATAGATCAGTTGTAAGGGAAATAAATGTTGATCAGGACCCGGCTTATGGTTGACGGCGTATGATTGGCTTTTCGAACGGTGCCAGATTTCACACACTTGGAGGCCACTCCAAGTGTGTGAAGTCTCAGGTGAATTTTATCACGGCATGATGGCTGGTGTTGTCATTAACCACGAATAGCAAAAAATGCAGATCATTAATTGTGACTGCAAGAAATAGTCGCAAACTAACGTTAGTAAATCCCTTCCGAGTTGCAGACCTGGAAATTAGTAGACGTCATGTGCAATTTAGATGCATTGCAGTTATTGAATAAGATATTTTGTTCATTCAGATTGTTAACCATTGACACTGATGGGTTATCTTGTCATCGAGTTTCAACTTATGACAGTGAGAATAAGAATTCTTCCATTTTTCATTCAACATGATTAAAGTTAAGTCTTGAACATTAGTAATTGTCTCGTAGAACAATCACCCGTGTTGATGATTTGTTTTTCGACCGCCTCTATAGATTGCCGAGGCGCAATCCGCAAATTTCATCACCGCGTACTGGTGTTGACGTTTATCGGTATTAATGATGGTCCACCGGTCGATCTTAGTGTTCTTGAAGAACTTGTTAGTTCGAAATTTTATGACGCCAGGATTCCCCGGAACGGCATTGTTTGTATTTGCTCGTAGTTTCGATTGGGCAGTATTCTAGCGGGCAATGCTAAAAGCAGTACCGTGGACGTTAAGTGTTGGCTGAGAGTCAGCCCGAAAACCTTTAGTATTCTAGCGGGGACTTCTAATTCCTGTGCCTCGATTTTCATGTCAAACTCATCGTGAAGCTCTTTCTGTTAATTGAGGGTCTCCACAGCAAACCCTATTTCTGCTAACCTATTCCGAGGAGGGATAGCTGCAGATTTGATGATTTTCGATACTCGCTCTGGTGTCTGCTCTCCGCGATATGGGTTACCTTTTAAGATCTCAACAAATTCAAACGGATAGTATTTCGGGTTCTTCCGTACTAACTTTTACACTTGGCCTATTAGGATATTCTAGCTTCTTGTCTGTATCGTGGAAATATCTTGTTGTGGCTTCGCCAGTTACACCCTGAAGCGTGATGCGCTTAAGCCTTTTTAAGTAGTCACTTGTGCTGCGCAACGAGACAGCTTTTTATTGAATTTCTCGATTTGCCATTTGAGCATGAACTGAGGCGGCTTGTTTACGCCAAGGAGTTCAGGCACAAAGTCCAAAAGCTTACCAGGGCGTATAATGAAGTGATGGCATAGTCCACGTTCACAGACAGTATCTTCGCCAGGTAGGAGATGAGCTTCATAACCCTTCCAAAGTTCAAACTCGCCACTGATGACTGCCGGCGTTTGCCCCGGTAGCCCGTAGAAGCCTCTTTCCTAGAGGCCTGTACTGTAATGATAGCTGATAATTTAACATAATAGCCAATGTCAGAAGTGACTCATCCAAATCATCTGTTGCTGAGAAGTCCTTTGCCTGGCTTGACCCCACATAAAAGCACCATTTTTTCATAGGTAAAGGTAAAGGTAAAGGTATATTGGTTTATTAAAGGAGCTGCAATTTTACAATGCTTAAGCTCTCTTATATATCACACAGCGGGGCTCGAACCTGCCCCCTCTGGCTTCTGATAGCCAGAGACTTAGCCGCCCAAGCCACCGCGCTGACAATAGGTGAGGTCCACTTCCCAGGTGTCATTGTCGTACTCGACTTTATATATGAGGCCATCGTTAGGAAGTCTTCTCAGACTGCACGCCCTCTGTTTGCCATCGAAGGCAAGCTTTTGATTGTTGAAGGCAATCAAATGGTACCTTGGAGAATATTGTTCTGTTCAACCTTTTTTTTACACTTTGAGGGTTCCTGACTTGTCGGACTTTGAAGACAGCCCCTCTGCTCGTTGGTCTCCCTTTTTTTGCTGACATCCGGCTGGCTTACGATCCCATTTTCTAGCTTTGTGAGCTTCGCCGTGTAGAAGTATGCGATGTTAACTTTTGGCCCAAGTTTGAGCTCACAGTAATTTGTGGTGCATTTAACATCAGCACTGGAGACCGCGCCAGAGGTTTTTGGCTTCTGAATCATCAAAGCCATGTTTTCTGCTGAATCGAGGTTTGCAGGAACTTGTGGTAAGGAGGGAATCTTTGGTGAATCTCGTGGCATGCAAGGGCCTTCCCACGTCTCTGAAGATCCATGTGGCCGGCTCATAGGCCTAGAATCGTCCTCTCGTGAACCATCTTGGTTCACTCCACGGCGTCGATAGACATCACCTAAGCCGCCGCCTCTGCCGCCGCCGCCCCGCCGACGGGGTTCGCCTTTGTATCCGCGTTCGTCACCACCACAGTTGGGTGATGTTGGGGCATTTTGAGTGAATCAATTTCGATTTCAAAAACACCTTTATCAACACAGGAAAGGTATACATTTGGTTTACAAAAAATTGTTAGTGTATAAGCATTCGTGTCTCTGAGCATTCGTGTGGCTTGAAAAGAGAACATATTGTTTATTCTTTCGGTTCTATCGATTTGTACTGATGACACAGTTTGTCCACTCCGCAGATTATTTTGTCTGACGTTGAAATATTTATAATACGTATTTGGGGATAGTAGCCTTTTCTAAAATCGCATATCTGCCTTTTTGATAAGTGAATAATAGGAGGTAAGCTAAGAGTCGAGCGATCGATGCCACATCTAGCGAGACGCGTGTTAAGAACTTCGATTGAACCCGCTCCATAGCGTCTAAATGTTCTTTTACAAGATATGGTCGCCAGATTTCACAGCAGTATGTAAATTTAGGTATGACTAAGCTCCAATAGACTTGTATATAAAATCCCGGCTTTTTCACAATAAAACAGCGAAATACTGTGTTGCAAACTAACATCGCGGACTGAATGAGTTGTGTACTGTGAAGGTTAAAATCGAAGTCCAGTGAGACAATAACGCCCAGGTCCCTCATACACTTCACAATTGGTATGGGACCACCATCACGTCTCTGAAGATCTCGTCTTTCGGATTCGGTTTTCGACGGGCCATAAAGCTTGAGATCATCCGCGTATAGTTCATTATTATACAGTGTTTTTATGTCTAAAATGTAAATACAAAATAAGATGGGCCCCAAATAGCTACCTTGAGGCACCCCAGAAGGGCAAGCACCGTAACCACTAATACTGTTTTTACAGGAGCGCAAGATGAGCGGTTTAAATAGGTAGTCAAATATACATCAAAAGTACCATCAGTTAATTCCCATTTTCTTGATTTTTGCTAAAAAGTGAGGAGTGATTTACTCTATGAAACGCCTTAGCAATATATGCAATCGAAATATATGCAGTCGAACGTTTGTTTCTTATGTAAAAGGTCTAGTCTTGAACAATATCAACCAGCTGAGCGGCGGCAGACTTCCCCTTAGTAAAACCATGTTGTGGTTCATCAAGTAACACCTGAGTTGTTAAAAACCTAAACACATGATCTAGCACGAAAACCATCTGACGGGATTTCTAGGTCTATAAAGTTGTAATCTAATCTATAGAACAAATTTCTTATGGCCTCATGGCAGTTCCGCACAACTGTCTTCGCAAAATTTTACAAACTCTTCAAGTTGAGAGCAGAGAGCAAATGTCACTGTTGATGAGTCCCCTGAATTGAGAACATTAACAAGCCGAGCGTACAGATGGATGTTAAACTAAACGTCAAGTTCAATGTTCATATGAAATTTCACCTTATCAATACGCCGCGCCAGTGCCTCACCACCGCTTCCATTTACCACTAGTTCCTCAGAGAAACCAACCGACTTCTTCAGCAGTTGTGACATGTGTCGGAGATTCGCATACGAGGGGCAATCCGGTCTCTACCATCTGACTCGAGTTCAGGGGCGCCAGATTGTTTGCCTTAGTAAGGCCCATATGGAACAGGGTAGTTGACGGATCCCCTTCGACGATACCTCCGACAAAACCACCATATGTCTGGGAGCATGCAGCAGTGTTTGAAATCGCATGTGTTCGATTTGAACAGGGCTGAGAATTAGGATCTTCTGTCATTTCAAACTTTTCCACTTTCACTTCAAGGACGTGAGCAAAATTATGTTTATAATTCAACTCGCTCTTTATTAATTCGTCCTTCAATATGCACAACGAAGTTTTAATGTCTGCCAGAGCGCTATACTGTTTTCTCTCTTTATACCAGTTGTGTGCTGCTTGCAGTGGCAGCGTCGGTGTTTTTGCGGTTTGTAAGTTCGACTGCTCTGTCAATGTGTCCAGCGCACCTTTTACAGACCAAAGTCATCCACATCATCAGAGAGCCCAAGTACCATGTGTTTGTTAAAAGTACCGTTACAGTGTTGGCCGAACACGACGGACAGGTATAGGATGGAATGGTACACCCCATCTGCCAGACGGTGTGCCCAGTCTGACAGATGGGGCTAGAGATTGACTGAAAGTGGGATCAAACTGCGGTGTGTCAATATCACGAGATTTCGCTAATTCAATCTCGGCAAATTTGATACCCTGTTATCATGGTGGTGGATTACACGTCACAGATTTCGCGGAAATAACTTAGATAATGTCTAGCTTATCTTGTGATATTTTATCAAAAGCTCGCAACATTCGTAATCAATACAGCGCCGGAAAACGACGGAATCTCTCAAATCAAATACGATTATGAGATTATTAAATTTGGTTATTACGAAAAACATGATCGACTTTACTTTCAAGGCCAAACAGAGGAGGAAAGACGCGATGAATAATCCTGAATGCTCCTGGCCAACAAAATAATTTCGTTCGCGTGAGCCCCCTCTCCACAGTCAGAGAGTTCAGTGTTGGCTTAGACGAACTGAACCACCTATTACCAAGATCTACGGTAGATTCTACACAATCAGGACTCGCTGAGATCGGCCGAGGCGACTCTCACCGATGCTCGAAATGAGAAAGATGACTTGCCGAACATTGGCCAGCGTATTATGTTGACATCTTCCTTTTGGGGAGGACCCAGGTATATGATGGCATGTGCACAGAACGCCATGATTAACATTCGTATTTCTCACAAAGACCTGCGATGGACACAGGCCACAAATTGTAGGCCAATTTGTTGAGGGCTAACAAAAATATGTCGGACAAAACAAATCGAAAAGTATTTCAATTGAAACAAAACCGTTTGACTAAAAGTAGAGCATGCACATGTTTGCTGAGGTTATTGCTTATTTTGCCACTAAGGTATACTAAATAGCGTGCTTCATTTTAGTGTGGTTCGACGAGACGACCAAAAATTACGATGAATCAACCTAAACTCAAACTATGATGCATTCTGTATAAGTTGAGTGCACGGACCTTGCTGTCGAGCCTGAACTCAATACGCTCGTTTTACAGCATGTAACTCATGGCCTGACTCTTACAACCCAATGTTGTGAGCTACTGGATGACTACTTGTATAACCACCCTGAATGACAGAAGGTCATTGCTCAAAGAAATACCCAGAGCTCTACATCGAGCAAACAGTGTGCGGTGAAGACTCACACTCCATAAGTGAAATAATCGACGTTCTTGCCTTTGACAAGGTTCACCGATACAACTACACCAGGTACACTGGACGGCACCAAGCTGCTGCTGCGATGCTACGAGCACGCTAACTGTATCAATGCACCTCTGAAACCACGGTGATTTCGCATAAACACTGCTTTAGATTGACGTTCCCAAATGTTAAACTTGGGCCAACCATTACATGAAAAAACCAGTACAAATCCTTCTGCAACTTTCATTCAAATCTTCGCCCGCCCGTTTATACGGCAGATCCACATTGAGGACAGATCTATCTGAAGCTCTTGCTTCACTATCTTCGAAGACACAATGCTTTACTTTCTCGATAAGGCATCATGGCGTCCCTTTTCCAACAGTCGACCATCTGATTCCCCAAAATTGCTGTTGCGGGAAGTCGATAGACGAACTAGGACGACGTGGTGTCGTATCTTGAAGAGATTCTTTCCTTAGACGTCCAACGAGGAAATACAGCTGCTGTTATGGCCACAATATTCAATACGAACAAGATGGACCTCCAACCCACCTTGAAGATAAGGCTGACTTGAATATTAGGGAGCTTACTGGGAATAATGTGGGGTACACAGACAGTTGGGCTAATTGTTTAACCATAAGGTTTTAAGTACAAAATAAAGTAAATTACATTCTGTTGAACAATATTATTAGTTCGAGTAAAGATGTGAAGTATACCTTAAGACAGATCTAGCTAGGTAGCATTTTTCTAAATAGTCCTAACAGACTTTGAAACTGGTATACATTGCAATCACTTCCGATACTGCTTGTTTGATACAAAAATTTTGATCATGCAACGTATTCTAGAATTAATCAACGACGCGAGTCTCATTCAATTCGCTTCTCGATCTTCGTTTATTTGGACACAAAATAATTTGAAATAGTGAACTGTTTACTGCACAGTTCTCGTGTTGTTTCCTCTATCTTATTTACGTTCATAAGATAAGAAAATAAAAATGAATCAATTATGATTAAGATGTCCTTTTGTTGTCAGTTATGTATGTTCCACATGTGACGGCCGCTTTATCTGAGGAAGGCCGAGTCCAAATTCGCAAGGGTAGATGAACTTTATAGATTCCTCGTTATAATGTAGCTGTCCGACCATTAAATGGAGCCAGATGTTAATTTTTGTCTACCTCAACGAAAACGCTCTATGATAATTTCTCTTTCATGCTCTGTTCAATCCGGTTCGGTTTCAAATTCTCGTGAACGAGTGTCTAATTTAATGAAGAGCGAACTTTCTGAATTACCACGCTGCCACTAGAAGTGTGGCTTGTGCTGGTGGTACATAATGTAATGCATACAACATTTATATATAGTTATGTTTCATCAGAACTACCTAATACAACACGCACAAGGCGAACACCAAAGATCTAACCGCTGGTTAATCCCTTGGTGTTCATATGGAACGCACTGGTCAAGCAAGTCGGCCAAAACAGGAGACGAACGTATACCGACAATAGAGACGGTATCAAAAACGTCCGTCTGATTGATAAGAGATTTTCACTGTTGCTGTTTTAAAAAATCACAGTTCTGTTTAGTATTATGGCGACCTCCATGGCAAATGTGCCCTTAGATCTGCACCCAGTGGAAAGACAGTTTACTTATTGGATTTCGAACCAAGTCGATGGGTTCACTTTAGGTCACAGGAGGCGGCTGTTCGTTTTTATTTGAGATACAAATTTTGCACGTTGCATAAGGGAATAGGCCCTAGTGTGAACGAGACTGTCACTAGTAAAATGGAGCTACCAGTTAACAAGCTCATCTAAGTTTGGTTTCACTTGCTATCACAGACGACCAGTATATTTAACTGTATATATGGATATATATATGTATATCATCATAATCTAGATGCGAATAGTATATGTATGTATGAAGGCCTCTTCCCATTGCGTAGCCTATCATACGCGTAGGGCTGCGCTATGTCTCAGCCGATAAGTGCGGGTGCACGCTTAGGCTTTCTTTTTTCCTTACAGGAAGTACATCTTCTTGCTATATTCGCTCGTTACCTCCATTGAACGTGAGTACACATTCAGCACAGTCTTTTCATCCTCATCGATGGCTTTACCGCCGGACGCACCCGACGAGTAGCTGCGCGTCTCGAACTGGGCGAACTCAGGACTGCGATGCCAATTGAACGCACCAACTTCGGCGGCTCGAGCAGCCACCCAGTGAGCGTAGTATGTAGGTGCTGGAATGGACACCGCACGTGGACATTTGTAGTATAGATGACACAGGTAGTACGTCAGTGACTGCATCTGGTCATTGGAGAAACCATTCTCGTCAAATAGCACCACGTAGTGAGCCGGCTTAGAAGTTCCTTGGATTCCTTCTTGGCTGTTAAGGAAAAAGTTCCACCAGCGTCGCGAAGTCAGAACGGTGTCCACTACCGTACCAGGGAACGGATTCTGCTTCTCTCTTTGCCTATTATCGAGTGTCACCTTCTTTGGGAACAATCGGGTATCATGACGCTTTTGCACTGTTACGAAAGTAATTGGAGGCCTATATTTGACCGTAGGATCGGTCGGCAACTCCTCGCACGCCTCAATGATGGTTTTCATTTCTGTTGCCAGAACGGCCTCGAACTGCCCATTGGACACACCGTCGCGATAGACGATTATCCTTTCTGGTTTGCGACCGGTGTTCGCGTAGAAGGCTATCAGTTCTTTCTTAATTGCCGGCTTGAGTATCGACGGCTGAATCACCTCGCGGTCTGCGCTAGATACGGGCTTTTGCTGCGCCCTCATTATAGCAGTGTACAGGGTAGCGTTCTGGTTTCGTGTTGCGACAATTCCGATAGTCGACGGCATCTTAGGAAAACCTTCACGCACTTTAGCTTGTCCATGGTTTACGTCCAGGCCTGCAAATCATACCACATAACATAATACAGACAATATAATTAGCTTCCGGCTTATTCAGAGCGAATTGTCACCGAGCATCATTTATCAATTATACGACGGGAGTTAATTGCTCACTTTGTACCGTTGCGCTTATCGAATAATTGTGGCAACTGTAACAAGGGAAATATATATATATATATGTATATAACAACATTGTTGGCTCACAACAATGACTCAATTTGTCGATTGATCGCTGCCTTCCATCGATAACTTGGTTCAACAGCATCCAAATGTTGAGTGTTATACAAGCATGCACTCACCAATTATGATCGTGGGCGTTGACGTCAGCATTTGGTAGGCGAATTCCGTGTTGAAAGCAACGACGTTCTCACCATTGAACTTGGGATTCAACCCATACAGGATGTTAACGATGCATTGATCGGGGCCTGGACGATCGTTGCTCGTAACCTTTCGAATCGTGCCCGACTTCACGCATTTCGAGGATACGCCAAGAGTCACATCGCATGTGAATTTGATCGCGCCGTGAACTGACGTGTTGTCGCTGATTACGAACACTACGAACTCCAGTTTGTTTACAGCGACTGAAATAGATGACGTCATGATAAACTTGCGGGTCGGAAAGGTGTCACGCGCAACACCGCGCAACAACTACACGAACAAGGAAGCGGTTCAGGTTCAACAAGAAACACCACCATAAGTAGCTGGCGTCCCCTACAGTAATATTCGATGACATCGCCCCGTAAGCTACACTTGAAGTGATACATTTAACTGTTGTTTCATGCAATTGATACACTGTTATACAGACTCGGCGTTTTCGGTCTAATAAATAACGAGAGAAGGGATAATTCAGATGTGTGAAATAATCTTTCTGATGTTTTCTTACCCATATTTTTGACCTGCAGCTCGAACTTATCGATCTCTAAATTCTCGCTGATTGTTGGGAATTCGCCCTTATATAGTACGGGCCCTGCAAGCTGTACGCCCGTTTTATTCCCTTGGTTCTGGAATACATGCGCAAAGTGCTGCAATGCATTCTGGCTCTGACGTTCATCCGTGTTGATTATAGTCCACCTGTCGATTTTAGAACTTTTGTAGAATGCATTGTTCCTGAAGTCGATGACGCCAGGGTTGACCTTTACCACGCTGTTCTTGCCTGCGGTAAGAATCGGGGTGGGCAGGATTCTGGCAGGAACTACCAACTCCTGTTGTTCGAAATGCATATCGAACTCATCGCGGATTTCTCGTTGCGCGGCCAGGGATCGTACGTTAAAGCGGATCTCCTCCAATCGATTGCGAGGAGGGATGGCCGCATGACGAATTATATCTGAGACCAATTGTGGCGTCTGCTCACCGCGGTAAGGATTACCTTTGCACAGTTTGACGACCTCAAGGGGGTAGTGTTTTGGCCTTTCTGTGCCGACTTGAACACATGGCCATCCTGGAAATTTTAGCGTACCGTATGTTCGGGCGAAATAATTTGCCACTGAGACATCTCTTCCATCGCGATCCTTGAAATATATTTCGGTGGCTGGTTTGTTCGTGATTGCTTGAATTGTTATATGCTTAGGCTTTTTGAGGTGAGTCACCTCGGCTTTGCATCTGTTTAGCTTCTTAGCTAGATCCTTTATTTGTCGTGGGGTCATCGATTGGGGGGGGGCTCTGTCGAGATTAAGTAGCTCAGCCATGAGATGAATGAGCTCTCCAGCACGAAGAAATGTGGCAACAGCGTAGTTTACATTGAGGAACAGTTTTTCTGCCCCTGGCAGGACATGGGCCTTGTAACCAGTCCAAAGTTCAAAGCCGCCGCCAATAATGGTTGGCTCTTCACCAGGGAGTCCATAGAACCCCTTCCCCAACGGCGTGTAATGCAATGATGGCATGTGATTGAGCATTACTGCCAGTGCCAGGAGAGACTCCTCGAACTCTTCAGTCAACGAAAAGTCTGCTCCCGGTCTGGCTCCATCCAGACTCACTGCTTTTTCGTAGTTTAGCTGCACAAGCCACATGTCGCTATCATAATCAACCTGGTGCTGGAGACCATCATTTGGAAGCCTTTTGAGGCCACAGGCACGACGCCTACCATCGTAAGCAAGCATCTGGTTGTCGAGGGAGCTCGGTGGTATCCTCGAGAATACAGCTCTGTTCAAGCGAAGGCCGAGCCTGCGTTCCTTTTTAGGGCCTTTTGCTGGCTCTTGTGTTACCGGCTTCTCCGCCGGCTCTTTTTTTGCTGCGCCTCCTTTCTTCTTTCCCTTGTTATTTTCCTTAGGAGAAACTTTCGGTTTTTCTATCTTCGTAATCTCCACTGTATAGAAGAAGGCAACTTTAGCCTTTGGGCCCAATTTGAGCTCGTAGTAGTTGGTCAGACAGTCGACTTTAGCACATGCTACGGTACCGGGACTCTTCGGCTTCTGTATGGCCAACGTCAGTGCGCTTGATGACTGTAGATCTTTGGATGGCTTTGGCAAAGGCGCGATCTGAGATGACTGCCTTGCCATCTGCGGCCCCTGCCATATCTCGGGTGGATCTTGCGGCTGACGCAAACGTCTCGGGGGCCCACGACCACGGCCACCTCCGCCACCTCGTGATCCTCCACGGAAATCACCACCGCCACCGCCTCCTCTAGGGCCTCCACGGAAGCCGCCGCCGCCGCCACCACGGCCCCCTCCTCCTCCGCCTCCTCGTGGGCCTCCGTACCCTCCGCGACCACCGTAACCGCCTCCCCGTCTGTCCATGTCGTCTGCATCAAATGAATAACATACATTTTGATTTTAATATATTGGCATTATCATTATATATTATATATATATATATATATATATATATATATATATTAGGTAGTCCCCAGCAAACTGTCGCGCCTTTCGGATGGCGCACAGCCCGAACTACGCCACACAATGCGTTCATTTTTGGAGTGGGCACGCGGTAGGAACGTGGCTTCCTTTCGAACACTGAGTGGTTTCGATACGATCAGAAAGATGGACGCGGCAGCAAAAAGTTCAAATTCCCCCAAAAATCAACGGGAAATCATCAAGTTTTTGTTTCTCCAAAAACACCCTCCAGCTGAAATCCATCGACAATTAGTGAACGCGTACGGCAGGTCTGCCTTATGCCTGCGAACGGTGCAGCGTTGGTGCGAGCGATTTAACAGTGGAGATATGGACACCGATGACCATCAAGGTGGGGACCACAAATCAGGTGCGACAAGGGACGATCGGATTGACAGAATCAAGGCAGCTTTTGAGCAAACTAGAGCTTGGTCCATGGAGTCTTTGTCGGCTGAAACTTTGATTCTTCGGACGACGTGTTATAGAATTATCACCAATATACTGAAGAAGAAGAAAATCAATGAAAAATGGGTTTCCCATAAACTGAGTGCTGACCAAATGAAAATGCGTGTGGAGTGTTCGACATCTAATTTGAATACTAATACGCAACAAACCAGTCGCTTAGAGCACACCGTGTCGATAGACGAGACATGGGTTAGCCTGCATAGACCCCCTGAGAAGGACCAAGCAAAACAGTGGCTCCGACAAGGTGAAGTGGCGGCGTCTGTGGCAGTGCCAGATAGATTCGGACGAAAGGTGTTGATTATACTCGCTCTGGATAGCAAGGGTGTTTGCTATTACGAAATATTAGCGGCAAACGAAAAACTCAATGCTCCCCGATATCTCGACTTTTTGAAGACATTGATGAACAAATGGCGTGGGGATCGACAGCACCGAGTGTGGTTACTCGACGACAACGCAAGACCTCACCGCACTGCTGAAATTACGACCTGGATGGAGGGGAACAATATTGAGCGATGGCATCAACTCCCATATTCTCCTGATTTAAGCCCATGTGATAATGGTTGTTTCCATGCATTAAAAAGGGCAATAGGTGGGGTTCCATATGCAACCGTCGACTTACTCGCAAAAGCAATGGATAATGAAATTATATACGGAAACGCAAATGGTAAATATTTGGCTATTTCAAAACTCCCAGAGCGCTGAATCGGTGTGTCAATAAAGCTGGAGAGTACCTCTAACTCACACCAAAAGAGCTTTGTTCTAACTCATTTAGTTCAAAAGTTATTGGCATTTAAAGAGGCGACAGTTTGCTGGGGACAGCCTAATATATATATATATATATATATTGGCATTATCATTATTATTACCATTATTATTATTCGTTTAGAGGTGACCGTCACAATTCCTGTCAAAGTTCGCGAGTGAAGAAGCGAGTTTAGACCTACACTGCAGTGATGAGCACATAAGCTGGCAGTACTTCATATTGATACCTGGTTTAAATTTAAGCCTAGTGGGGTAATGATTGGTGACAACGTTTACATTTATATTTGGTAGCATATGGTGACGCACATCAATTAGCCATTTTGCACCTATTGTCCTTGAAGTACTGTGGTAGCCTGAGTGTTAGTGAACATCACTTATATGCTGCATACATTATGCGAATGAAACACCACTCTAGTGTACGCTTATTGATAGTAGTAATTTAGTCGTAATTTACGACTATTTCAATAAGCTTATACTAGAGTTGTATTTCATTCGCATAATGTATGTAGATGTTCACTAACACTCAAGCTACTACAGCACTTCAAGGACAACAGGTGCAAAATGGCTAATTGATGTGCGTCATCATATGCTACCAAATATAAATGTAAACGTTGTCACCAATCATTACCCCACTAGGCTTACATTCAAAACAAGTATCTCTTCGTCACTGCAGTGCTATGTCTTCGTTCGCTTTACACTTATATGAAGAACAAGAGTAGTTGCAAGATAACATGTGATTATCAACGCCCATTGTGTTGATTAGGCCTAGAAGCAGAATGAATCCCGATATAGACGCTGACAAACGATTGACGGATTTCGGAATCACGACAGGGCTCTGTCAGATGCCATTTGTCACAGCTAGCACAAATCTAGCCTAATAGAGAAATAAATCCTACCACCACTAAATGCAAATTGTCAACAAGCAAGCAATCACTAAGATCCAGCATTCCCATAGTAACAGGCCAGACATTAACGTGTACAGGCCTACTATAGACAGACCTGACTCAAACAGCAACAAATAACACACAACGAATTTCACATCGGTAGAACATATGAAAACACATACAAAACACTAAAACAAGTCTGATTTTTCATACGTGTTTAGCTGGTATCGATCGTTATATTAGTTGTGGTTATATATCTGTGTGTGGGTTCTGGTAACGTACCTCTCTGGGCTGATACGACCTGGTCTGGTCGTAACACACTCGTAGAATGAGCCCTTGGCTGCAGGGCGACGCCTTGATGTGTGCCCACAGAGGCGCAGTATGCCCTGTTTCAAGGGGGATGAAGTGATTTTGGAGTTGAGGGCTCACGTCTTGTTTCTACTGGATACTGCAATATAGTATATGTATAACAATTGCGATTATCGTTAAGCTGATAATGCACGAGATATTACGACCGATACGTTGTCTTTGATCGTATGTATGCTTAAACAACGTGCATGTTTCTTTTATTTTGGGTTGGTACTGTGTTTTTAGGGCGCGATAAATCCATATATATATTTCTTAAAAATAATTGATATTGTCGAGTTCTGAGCAAGGCCAAATGTGGGCGTGTATTGAATACGGCCCACTAAAGGTATGCGGCCGAAAATATGGTGTTGATTTTACTTACGAATGTATTAGTATGCAGATTAATGCAGATGTTGAACTTTAACAATGCGATTCTTTTCATATTATATTTATCTATTATTATTAAGTTGAATTAAGTCGTTCTGCTGCATCCCCTATTCACTACATTTAGTTTGGCCGCCCGCCGGCTTTGCTGATGCAACGCTTTGCTGATTCGAAGGCTCTGTGAGCCATTTTCATTCTAGCAACGTGGAAAGGGAGCGTCTCGCTCTCGCTCTCCCCCCGTTGCTCAGGCCTTCGATTCTATCGGCGAATCAACGGCTGTTTGTAGCCAAAAATGTTCGAGCAGTTTCCTTTTACACTCTGTCTCTCTCTCTCTCTATCTCTATCTATACAGATCTGTGTTGATCTGACGGTTAGTCACAAGTAACTGGCACATTTACCTGGGCCACTTGGTGAAAGTTGACGGAAATTTATCGAAATTCTTACAAAATTGGTGCCTCACAAACTCAAACAAAATCATTATGGTAGTTCACGGCTAGTTCCACGTAACGGCTCTGAGTCATAAAGCAATATAAATATGGCTTAAGTATGCTTATTTGGCTCGCTAGATGCTTTCGTTAGGTGGAAATGTATTATCAAAGAATCGAGCTTCGTGGAAACTCGACTGCTATTGTTTATCACGTATAGCGAACAACATCCTGGGTCATTCGATCCTGACTAGACAAGTCTCGGCCGTATGGAACAGAAACGTAGAAATGCAACACAGCGTGTCATAGTGATAGTATTAACTGAAAAAAAATATATATATTTAACCGTTGTAGAAATAGTATTGTAAATTTTGTTTTTCAAATACCAACATTTTGTCGAGGTGATTTGTTGTATTTATAATTTAGGTTCGTTTTGAAAACGTCTAAATAACTCTCGCAATATATTTAGATCATCTATGATATAATAGTTGGCGGTGAATCAATCGTCTCTGTGTACGTCCTTCAACTGCATCCTACTCAACTGGACAGTTGCGGTTACAACGATTTCTCGGCTCATCTTTGCGAATTCATTTTTACTCTACAGGAGAATGCCTGTCACGCTGCGGTGGCTGAGCTGAACTGCTCAGTTGAATTTATCCTAGTCCCAACTTGCGCCACACCGAATTGTGATTGAATTCACTCCTTAATCATTTACACTAAACAACAATATTTTCCCTCAATGACAAATATGATGCAAATACCAGAGTGATATAGTTTAACAAATATATACAGTTTATACACTTGCAATTTCATTACACTGCTGAACGACATTAGCCTGTTTAAGTCATGTAGATTTGACTCGTTTATTATACCCTAGGGTAGGCAATAATTCCGTTATACGATCGTCTCTAAATCTTCGAAAAGAGAAGGAAGAAATCGAATTAAGCGAGGAGTATCTAAGCGATCATTCAAACTCAAAGTCACAACACACCCAAGGATCAAACTGAGTCACTCCACAAATATCAGACCTAACAAAGAGGCGTATATAGACGGTACGTGTTGCACAGATTGATCATCACAAATCGGGTGTTTGCAGTAAATTGTACAGAGTTAATTGGCCTAATCGTGAATAGTTAACACGATTGGCTCATCTGAATTCAATGTTCTCGGGCTATTTTCATTCAGCCACGATGGGGTAGTCCAACGATATATTAGTATGTAACAAAGAAAGATAGTATCTCTTTACGAGCATCGAGTGGAGTAACAAGGCCTATTTGTGCATAGGATAATAATGTAGCATTTGATTATCGTGGCTCCGACATGTGATATTGTCTATTCCAGATGCTGTTGTTTTGCTCACAAAACAGCTACAAAATAAACTCGAACTCTCTACGCACCAGTTGGAAGGTTTACGTCAGCACACACTTGGTTTCCACAAAGTCTTACTCATCGCTGTCGTGTCCGTCTCGCTTGAGTCACTCTCAAACACACACAAGGCGCGCAGGTTATGCGGTCCCATGAAAATCCTCATCACACGCTACTGTCGATTTGTGCCATTGACACAAATGTTGTTTGCTTGCATGCACCTAGCACATTGTATGAAATGCATAATATTATATGCACATATTCACACGCGTCTCTCTCTCTCGGTCTGCTCGTTCATGAGTTGGTCTGCAGTACGGCTGATTCGTTCTTCGCGGCATGATGAATGTGTCTTATGACGATGATGGAAGTCGCTGTGAATGATTTCCAATGAACACCAGAATTGACTATTGAACACATTGGCGGACGTGTTCACTACAACAAATGGATAGATCCAAGTTTATTCAGGCACGAATCAATGGGTCACAATCGCTATAGCTGTTCTCTATTATACGAGCTAACGATAATATATGGTATTTAATATGGTATTGTAAGAGATGGCGAGATGAGCTAAAGCGTGGTAACCAAGTGAAAACAGTAGGGTTCTCGCAGATAAGCGCGATTGATGACACAAGTTTTAATATTAGTACATTGATTGATTAATTTTGTCTTAATAAACTTGCCACCCACAAGGTCGTGGGTTGTCAACAAAAAAAAAAGAAAAATATGAGCGCGATTGATGACACAAGTTTTAATATTATTACATTGATTTGATACACTTGTGTACCCTGCACGTTACCTTCAATTCTATTATCGCCGACGAGACTGGTCGCAGACGCGATCCATCCTTCTCTGACAGTATTCTCATCTGTCTGTGTGTGGTACTCGTGTTCCTACATTCAAAATACGTGCATTCATGTATAGGCCCCTCTCTGCGTGCTGAGTGCACGTTTCCACATATGCAATGCGTGCGTTTTCTTACAGTATAGTAATTACCTGGTTATAACATTTTAGAGCTCTTTGAGGGTTTTAGCTGCGTACGTTTAGTAAAGAGATACTTGCTATTATTGAGTGTCCACATTGTAGCCTATTTTATTACGTCGATATAGCCCAGCTGACAAAAGCTAAGTTTTACCTATTCATATTACTATTATTATTACTATTGTTTGATATATATTTAATGATCTGTTCTGATTGATCTCGAACGTCCCGCCACACGTAGGCCCCTGGGGTTTACGAACAAACGGGCAAATAGTTTCAGTAACACACGTTCTTATTTGCTACTTCGAGATTCAATTGCTACTTCGAGATTGATTGGTTCACGTAAAGGAACGAACAGAAGATGGCGTTATGCTTTATGGTTAATACAACTTGGACGATTAAAAAAGGTTTTCGGGCTGACTCTCAGAAAAAATTTAACAATGTCCACGGTACAACTGTTTTTAGCATTGCTTCGTAAGACGGACCCCCTATGCAAATGTGAAACTGTGGGGATCGAACCCGTGCACCTACGTGTCTCCTCCGATTGCGAAGCGCACGTGAACGCACCACCAGGCCACCGGGCTCAACTCAACTTGTACGATTGCTACTATTATTATTATTACTGATTTGAAGACAATTGTAGAATCACGGAAAAAAAAACTGATCGGTTCTGAATATAGAACACAGGGTTTCTGCATGTTCACATTTAAGACGACATCTAGTATCTGCGAAACTGAATGTTTTGCGTCGATAAAGAGAGAGATATGCATTTGCTCTTAGATGCATCAATATGCGTCTATTTGAACTTTCACGTTGTATAAAAAGAGAGACTTCATTGACTATTAATTGTTAACATCAAGTTACAATAGCATCGTGTGCCTGCCCTTGCCCCATCTCAATGAGCATTGATCACGACGACACACATTTGAAGCATTTGTTTATAATATACGGGACATTTCTTTGACACCGCTGTTCGGGACAAGCAACCACTTTGGGGTTGCCTCGATGAAGTACATATGATTGATCTTGAAAACAGTTGGTTGGCGGCATTGAGCCTTCTGCGCGCATCAGGGTGGTTATGAAGGGACTCATCGTCAATGATCCTGTTCTTGCGCTATAGTATAATTATGCTGAACAGCTTAGCTTTTGATTCAAAAATATTCTGCCTGTCACATTAAAACCACATTGCCGCCAAGGTATGAAGACTCCAAGTCCCGTCCAGGTCTCGCCATATCGGACAGACTTTGATACATATCCAATTCGGAACAATATTTATTTAGCGAATTTACCAACCACTCCTAGGGCTGTTTATCCGAGGGGTACTGCCTAAAAAATCGTCAAGAAGAAACGAATGAAAAAGAGAAAATAAGAACATTTGGGACGCTTCTGGTTATCACAGTTCTGTTCAGCGCCGACCTCGGACTCAACAAATCCCATTCTTGTCGCTATATCCTATCGAATTATTATTAAGGCAATGAAAGACAGCTGCGTGTTGTTTCGCTGAAAACATTTATTTGGTTGAACGATGTGACACTGTTGTTACGTTATAATAATAATAGTTATCTTTATTATCTCATTTTATCGCCAGTCGCTCATTTGCATATTGATTGATTTATATATATATATAATCTGTCATGTGATTACATTCTGGTTATATTTTCTCAGATATGGTTACGATGTTGATGGTGTCGAGGTGTTTGTCTCGTGTCTGTGACTTTTCTTTTCAGGTTCTTGAAGTTCATTCGATCTTCAGTTCGTTTGGTTTATATAAACAAATAATTGTGCCGAAGACAACTAGATACTCAGATTGTTGCTGTTGGTTGCCCGCCTCTAACCAATAAGTTCAATTTTGAAAATCCAGTCGTTGACGGCTTTCGTTGCCGTCCATTCAATATGGGCTTCGATAAATAATCACCCTCTGACTGAATAGAATATAACAATTAGCAAAGTTGATGGACACACACACGCACACATCCACACAGAGTGTGACAGTGTCGCATGCGTCAGCCTTCTTGTGGCGTTCGTCTTGCGAGATGTCACTCCTTCTGACAGCCCCTCTTTTATTTACGAACTTAATCATAGCTAAATTATTATTATTTTTATTATCCGGATTGCTTTATTACTTACTTATCCCCTTGAACAGTCGGTGGTGCAATAATTCTCTTAGTAATAATAATAATAATAATTGTAGTCTATGTACATATGCACGGGGTGAGAATTCGCTGCTCATTCAACGTTTGTCAGTTCAACGATCTGTAAGACGATTAGGAGTTCACGTATCCGTCCGCAATCTGCCCACATATACAATAAAAGCACACTTATAATTACTATGATTATCCAAGACAATGTGACACGTTCTCCAGCCTTTGTATACACACATACCACCTCGTGTACATGTACATTCAATGCATTCGCTAAATCACTCACAAGTTCGTTATTAACTAGGTATAGAATAATGATTATGTCATTCACAGCCTCGTAGTCGATACGAAAACGAGAGCGAGCATAATATGTCCAGTCAATGATCAAGCCCGAAAGGTTAACTACATTCGCTAACGTTTGAGTGCGAATTCGCATCAACGAACTCAAATCGCTGTCACCTCAGCTATTCGTGTATTTGTGCAGTGAACATGTGCAATGCACAATTGAACGCTCACTGAGGGCAAACAGACAACTCGTTACATTTTCAAGAAAATGACAAACAATACATTAAGGCAAACTCAGTCAAGCACCCCCCCCGGATCACTCTGGGTGCGTGCATATGCGCCTCTGTGTGCAGACATAAAGCCACAGTATTGCTGTCGACAGATATGCCACTCAGATATCGGGTAATGATACAATTGTAAACATTTGTAAGAGATATGTGATAGCGATTGTAGATTGTTTTTCTTCTTAATGAAAAGTAATCATTGTCAGTCAACGAATGTAAGCAAATGGTGTGTGCAGAGAAACAGATGTCTTGCACGGAGACGCCAGCCGAACAGACAAAAATACGGACTTTTTAAGAAGTAGTTATTGTAATTTTGATCGACGTCGCTTTTAATCATTTAAGATCTAAACCGCTGACCTGCTCATCAGCTTCTGGGGATTAACTAATCCGTTCAGTTGCCGCCATATTGATTTAGTGGCTCTTGTCTCTTCATTCTGTTCAATATCATCATCATCATTATGTAGGTGTATCTGTTTGTTTTCACATCAGCTATTACTGCACATTATAGAACTTATGTAGAACGCTGGGCCTGTTCGCCTTTCAACTGAGTATACAATCGTCTATCGCATAGATATCCTTACAAGATACGTAATAATAATAATGATAACGTTAAACTCTGTTCTAACGCGTTTTATGTACACATATTTATGGTGCATCATCAATATTACTTATATAATAAGAAGTATATATATATATATATTTACGTGGTGGCTTTTGTTATGTCTATCTGCCACTACCTTAGTAAAAGTTTGTTCTGCGGCGCGTCACAATAATTTACTGGCCTAGTGTTGTCGATTTAAACTAGTCTCTTTCTACAGCAGCATACGTATAGACGTATTTTATATATACCACACTCTTCCATGAACATATAATACAGAAGGTGATTAAACGCAGTCACACGAGTGCAACAATCCCAATACACATTCAACACGATTACGTGTACGTGAAAAGCTTCTTACACATTCACATCGCGATATATATATATATATATATATATTTGGACATCATTTGTCTCGATTGGTGCGTGTGTGCGAATATGTAATCATTATCATCATTATTACAACGATCGATGTCCGGTCGATCTATTTATCGAGTATCCATCTTCTTCTTCTTTTTCAACCGATCATCAACTTGCTCTGTCCCTATGTGAAGATGATTACTTCGTTTAATAATGCCAATTTAGCCGCAATGTGTTTTCCGCCATCTCCGATTCAGACAGACGGACACGAACCATCACTATTCTTCTCACTCCATTCTATATATATATATATATATATATATATATATATATATACAGGACTTTCGTAAAGTTAATTAATCCTATCGGAGACTAACGAAAGTTTCACAATTGTGAGACAATTTCCGCCACACACTATAGCGTATGAATAAAAAAAAACGAGAAAAATCACAAATAGTTAATCACACAATTTTGTGAAAATCTTCAAGAACTGGTTGGATGTTAAGTTCTGCCGGCCTCTAATGTAATTTTCTGTATCTGCGATTTGAGTTACGCTCTAAATTACATATTACTACCTAAATCATATCTCAATTAAAAACGGAAAGAACATAGATGCACGGAAGGATATTGTCAAAACCGTCAAATTTTAACTACTCGCTTAGGGTTGCTTCCTGTATATATATATATATATATACGTGGGTATATAAATGTGGATATGTATATTATTTGTGTATCCTTTAACATTTAGCATGTCGCGTCATCATCACAATAATATATATTTAAATATATATATATATACTCATTTTTTTGTCTTGCTTGCTTACAGATAAACACACAGACAGCTTTGCTTTGTAATTGTACAAGTAGTAGTTGTAGCGGTAATAACAATAGTTTGATGATTCTTGTGACACTTAACATGACGAACAGCAATACGAACGTCCGAATGATTCCGTACTTTGCATCTCCAAATAGAGAACATCTATGTGCATTATATCATCTCTCTCTCTCTCTCTCTCTCTCTCTCAGAGTCTTCTCTTATTATTATTCTTATACTTATTGTATTTGTTTGTGTTTTATGAGTCGAGAGTATTCGAGCGCATACAGCCTAACGCCCTGCTATAAAGCTACACGGCCTGAACGTTGAAAAGAAAAGCTTCCAAATAACAACTCAATTAAGGTGGAGTGTTGCTGCTGAAATTAGCATTAGCTCTTTTTGCAAACGTTCCCTGTGTCTATCGGCTATTGCTATTCTGGACGCATTCACTATTTTAATTAGAAAAAAAAATGTACCGGGCAATGATCGACCTCGTGGGCAATGGTGACCTGGAGAGCTGACCTAACGATAGACTGCGATTAAATGCTAACATTTATAGTAGTATATAGTATCAGCAGCAACAATAATATCATGCCTGATTGAAGCATACATAAAAGGCGACTTACCGGAGGATAGCTCAAATATGCTTCTTTTTGTTCTCTAGAATGGCATAATTCTATTGAAATTGTAGTGATACCTCGCTTCGCTCTTTCTCTCTCTCTCGGGCGCTCGTTGTCCACAGTTGTCTGCTTCATTGCTTTGCTCTTTTGATTGGTTCCACAGTACAATCAGTGTACGTTTGTGTGTGCGACAGAATTCCTATCGTCGAGGATTCTCGTAATTGCAATATTTCGCTGTCATCAATATAGTGGTAGAAGTAGTATTTGCTAAAACTTTGTACAGAACAACGATAGTGTGCTCTATCGGTGGGCGGGGAGGGGGTAATATAATAATAATAATAATAATAATTAATAATAATGGATTGATGACAATTGGTCGTGAGTGACCCATTTGCGTGCGCGACGTTGAGTAATAGCAGCGCAACGGTTATTGTCGTTGTGATGACGATCATAATAGCAGTTGTAATAATTATAATAATAACAAAAACCAACATTAATATATAATTAATGGTCGTATTGTGCAAGCTGTTTGGTTGGGATCAACGGATGGTCGCGAAAATGAGCTCATATTGTTGTTGTTGTTGCTAGGCGATCTTTACACCCGTGGGGTGCCGCCCTGTTCAATGGTGGACGTTGAGACAGTTCGGGTCGGAGCGAAAATCATGTGCGGGTCCTTGCTGCAGCCGGGATCGATTGGCGAAGGCCATGTTCGTCGTACTATTCACATTTAATTAATTGGCAATCTCCAATTGGCCGATGTTCAATAGATGTTGTCATACGGCGGAGACCTGGGTATCTTCTTCTGTAAGTGAATGAATGTCAAGTATAAATGTCGACAGTTATGTTAGTATGTTGAATATGTGCGTTTTTTATGATCAGTTTTGAAGCGGGTCATAATTAGGTAATTAAGTTAGATATATATATATATATATATATATTTAGAGTGTGGGGTCGTTTAGCGAATAGCGCAGCCCGCTAACACTTGAGCGTGTCAATCTTGACTGAACTATCGTTAACTTGTTGAAGTACGTATCATAGGAAAATCAATATTGTTTTGTAGAAGTATCCAGCTGATTCATATGGCTTATCTAGAAAGTTAAACATTCGAGTTTGGCTAAGATACGTTTATAGGCGGTTACTGTAGAAAAGGTTTAAATATTCTGACTGTCACTAAATTTTTAGTCAATTATTAAAATGCTTCTGTTTCCGAGCTGAGAATATTTTGTATCTGCGGAGTCTGAAACCCCGCAGCGTCCATCCCCGCCCGCGTCTAACATCCAATTGCTCGGCGACAGACATGATAAGGACCATTTTCAATACAATGCAAGAGAGTATACTGATATTCACGCAATGAAACGTAGCTGCCTAGTGAGCTGATAATAAAGATCAGACTGAATAATTTAAACAAAATCTCTTAAGGTCGCTCTCCTAATTGTGGGGGATCCAAAGAAGAAAGTTTTTCAGATTATTATAAATGCAATCGCATTTCTAATAATCTGAAAAATGTATTTATTTAAGGTAACATAACACCAACTATAACTTCGTAATGTTCAAGCCACTGGCATGACCGTGAGGGGAAAACCGACCTTCATTGCTGAGCTGATAGTAGGCGGTGCTGGTTGTTTGTCCGGGCGGACCCTGGCCGGGTATCGTTTGTGGCACGGCGACCCCTTCGTGGCTTCGGGATCGAGGTAAGCTGGCACTGTTTGCCTGCACCAATGGGCGTCCGATCCGATCAGACGGCGGAAGTGGAGGTACAAAAGGTTTCGCGCTACGACCTCGGTTGCCTATCGAAAGTAGAGATCTCACTCTCAACATCATAACTCAATCACGTTCTCGATAATTGGTACATAGAATTGAATCGAGAGACACCGGCACATACGAACCGCGAATGGTCGCGATATATATATATATATATATATTGACCACTCCATTGCATGTGTATTACCATTGAAATATTAAAGCTCGATATAAGCACTAAAAATATGATGATAAAGAGACCTTTATTCAAATACATTTAAGATACCCTCCCTGAGCTTTTCGTGATTCTTACCGTAGCCGACATCTGCTATTCATTATGTCTAGGCTTTGTTGTCGGAAACATTCATTTAACCTTTAATAAATGTGCGTTTCAAAAGGTTGACATAACAATACATTACAATAAGTTATCAAACATAATTTGATTAATAATTTCAAAAATTTCCCAATCAAACTATTCTAGCTGACGCGCTGTCGGACAGTGGCATGGGAGGATTACATTTGCTTGATACAACTAGATCGAGGAAGTCGTGTACAACAGATCCGGACACAGCAGTGCTCACCAAAAACGATCATTCGTTCCAATTTGTTTTCTGATTTATTCTCGATCCAATTTGTTCATAACCAGGACTAGTCGAGTATGTCTGTGTGTGTGTTTGTGTACCGTTGGCATTGTGGTGACGGCTTTGTCAGTTCATTCATCTACCATTATATGATTTTGACGGCTGTGCGTACTATGTACTTACATTTCCGGATAAGTAAACACATCTATCTCCCGACACTAAATATGTTTATGTAAGAAAAAAACACTCTCTGAACGACCGCCATGAAATGGATCACTGTTGCTGTAACGTGAGACATTGCTAGTTAGAGATAGTCGTCTTTGTTTGTGAAAACTGGTCAGACCGAAGAAGAACATCTTCATTACGATTGTCTTCTCTGTCGTCGTTGTTGTTGTTGTCGATTGTTATTGGTGCGATTGCTATTATTAAAGCGGTGCAAAAAAGCCTAGCAAAGCGATGTGCAGCAATAAGAAAAGCAGCCATGCCTTTGTAAGTTAACGAACGAAGCAAACAAACAATCCATCACCCAGCCGATCGATCATCACCAACATGAAATGTCGCAATTCACTCATTATTCACCACCACGCTCTTATTAGTTCTCTATGTTGTTGTTTCTTACTTTGATTTTGATTTGTACAAAAATTTCGGAGTTATTGTAAAATGAGCAGATATCAACTGTTTTCTGATTCAACCATACTACGGTGTTTAATAGTGATAACGCCAGCGTTGTTGATGTGGTACTGAAAAAGTTGTGTCTATAGTTGTAGAACCGTGTTTAGTAAGGTAGTTTCGTTCAGTTGTTACGTTTTAAGACAACGTTATTGCATTGATTAAGGGTGACAGGACACCGAACAGCCTCTGCTGATACAGGATATACATCCTCGTTTCCTCTTTCAACGTTCTGCGTGAAAAAACAGTGTGCCATATCGTATTATGAAATTGTTCGGGGATATTTTGTACGTCGGGTATTTCTGATAACCACTTTGAACCAGGCGTCATAGCGCGGTGAAATTCGACCTGTTGCCACTCCCTTTTCTCAGTAAAGATCACTGGACCGTAGGAGATCTAAGAGAGGGGACTTCACTTTCGGACATCTCACGAGCGAACGAGTTGCGACAATTACGGCAGCAATTGAACAACGTATAAGTTGGACTCTAAGCTTTTTGTCAGCCTATCGTGGAATTCCATAAACCACATATTACGAAATGATGACGAAAACATTGAAAATGAGCCCAAAAGTCAATACAACTAGAACAACGCAAAATGTGCCCGCCACGATTGACCCCGCCGCAGACGGAAACCGGCGCGGCATATTTTAAATGAAACCAGCAAAATTAGACGCAACAAAAAAGTCGGGTAGCGCACACTGTTGCGATCGACAAGTGTTAGGTGAGTTCTGTTCCGGACGCATGAGAGAGACGAGGCAAGGTAATGACTTCGAACGAACGGAAGGCTATCCCCAGTGGCAGCGCCGCATAGATTTGGTCCCAAAGTTATATTTATACTTGCCTCGGAGGTTAACGACATTTGATATTTGGAGTTATTCCGTAAACATGAACATATCGATGCAACCCGGTATCTCGAGTTCTTGAAAACCTCATGAACGAATGGCAGGAGCACCGAACGCTCACAGAGTGCGGCAGAATGGCTTGTTTATGACAAAGCAAAATTTCACCGCACCTCTGCAATAATGAACTGGATAGAGGCCCACAATATTCTTCGATGTAAGCTCAATGGATTCAACCTGCACATTCTTCAGCTTTAATGCCCTTGTGGCCGTATTGAAAGGCATTCAAATGGGAAACCGGTGTAACGCAAATGGAACGTACACTCCCGTTCAGAGGCACTGCCCCTCAGAGGCGCTACATCCGGGTAGTCCAAAAGTTGTCAGAAGTTTTTCAACGCACAAAGTACCTCCAAACGACTTACGGTAAAATCGATTAGCAGAACGTAGGAAAGAGTGATTCGCCGGTTATTATTTTGAAGGTAAAGCGTTTCGTCTTTGCAAACTAGGCAGGATACCTGCTGGGCTGAAGTATCGATCTCTGTCATCACTATTTCTCGTGGGTATAGTCTTCTACACCTGTCTGTAGAATTTGCGGTCAAGTTTGTACTTCAGGAAATCGTGTGCCCATTAATAATAATCCAAAGCAGTGGCTATAGGAGCCCAAATTTAGCTTCACCACGTCGTCTTGCTTACACTAGAAATGGCCAAAATGATAAGCGTTAGTTATCTCCGTAATGTGATATGAAACTAAGTGAGTGATTTGCTCTGTGTGTTGTTCCTATATCGACGAATTTTCGCCTATTCCCGTGTTGACGTTTTGATGTTGAGGTTGGCTTCGTCTCGTTTCAGTTCGTTAAGATCAGATCAGTATGAGGTTAGGTTGGGGGTTACCTGTTGTGTTCACCCCCGACGTCACATGCTGCTTCTGCTGTCGCGGTAGATGCTGGAGATTGCTGGCACTGCCGCCGTTTAGATTTTGCTGCTGCTGCTGCTGTTGCTGCTGCTGCTGCTGCTGTTGTTGTTGTTGCTGTCTGATAGAAACTGCGCTCGTGTGATGCGGGGGTGGAAGAGGTGGTAAGACGGCGACCGCATGCGGAAATGAAGGGACTCGGTAACCACCGGCACCGGTACCAGATAAACCACCGGTGCCCATAGCACCACCAACAGCTGTCACACCAAAGAAACGTGCGGGATTGTGGTGGTGGCCCAGCGTCTGATAACCACTCAAGCCACCTCCATGATGGTGTTGCACGTGATGAAGTGGTAACTGCTGATGGGTCAAACTCTCAGATAAGCAGCTGTTGCTGCTGCTGCTGCCGCCTCTGCGCCCACCACCAGCGCCACTGCCACCAACAGGCGGATGGTGGCCAAATCCTGTTCCACAATTTGTGGGAATTGTTGTGGCATGTTGCTGTTGCTGCAGTTGTGCGCAGTCCGTGCCCAATGTGTCTATTTCAGCCAAGAAATGGTCACGGCCGACATGAGAACACATAAACGATTGATCATATATAACCGGTCCGCACGAAACGGTGGTTATAGGTGGACAAAAGAGCAGTCGAGTTGTTGTTGTTATTGTTGTTGTTGATTTAAGTTAAAAGACAGATCATTGCAGCAGTGATGGAAACAACAACAACAACAACATCAACGCCACGAAGAGGACACCCATGGGGCAAATGAGAAGAGCGTGAAACATAACGGGACATTGGGTTTATGGGCGATGTGATGTGATGAAGTGGGCAGGAAGCGAACAGAGATCACAGATCGATGAATGAATGGACACAGGTGTTGGAGAGAAGGTGTAGTTAGAACAGACAAAGAGGGACGGCAATTCAATGAATAATGAATGAATGAATAGAGGAGTGCAGATAGACACGCAGTCCCCCGCCCCGGGGCACAACAGACAGACAGACGACGATGACAACGAACGAACGAACGTCCGAGAGTCGTCGCAAACGTCCAAACGCCCGAACGGTTGAGATTGACGACGAAAGAAGATGAGGAGAACAACAACAACAACAACATAGTACATACATAGATAGACAACAATAACAGTAGTGTGTTTGTTAGTTCATTATCATGATCATTATCATTCGGTTTCCCATCACACGGCATTATTACGACCAGTACAATCCAAGCACCATTAGAATGTTTTTGTCAGAATGTAATTCAGACACATGATCATCTTGTTTGATAGTGATCTCACTGGTAGTAGATGATTACCATTATTGTTATTATTATTATTAACCTGAGTAATCCCCATTGTTAGCCATTCATCAATATTCGCATTCCAAACTGTCGTCCATAAAAAAAACCTGCGATGCGGTACCACTTTTGCGAAGGTGTTATTGAAGTCATTATCAAATATATGTTCCTGCGGTTAGCGTTGTTATGTAGGCTACGTATACAGATATTAACACCTATCATTAATTTTGGTCATCCATGCTGCCACCTAGTATACAAATGAATTATAGTATACAAATGCCGCGACGGCTTCACTCGTAATAAATACCGCTCTTGCTGTAGATCGTTGCCGCCATTATCAAATAAACTTCCGAAATAACGTTTGGTGATGGCTCACCAGCAAAGGTACAGCCTCTCGGTGTCGAGGTCTATTTGAGCAGTTTTGTAATTGCACTGCTACTACTGACAGCACCAGGCCAAACGTGTGCTGGCATATATGAACGATCTGGACTAATCCATAGGATCGGTGTTTTATTTGATAACACTACTTGAATTAGATAGATTGTCTAATTACGAAGCCTCTATTACATACCAAGGTGTGAGTTCGTCGATGAACATGAGCTAGGTCCAACCCCGCTGTCAATCGAGCTCATCGAACAGACTGAAGGTTCGCAATGCAAAAATAAGGTATATATTATACAGGTGTGCCATATTTTTTCTGAAGTGATAGGGCCTCATCAATTAATTTGTAAGGTACAGGAAAAGAACGTCCACTACGAGCAAACTCAAATCTCGAAGGGATTCGCATGTCGGATTCGCAATTCGGATTCGCATTACGTCTGTGTCAGTTATTCTGAAGCTTTGAAATATGCTGATAATCACTGCAGCTACGCAACGGGATCGTTGCGAGCACAAACCTGAAGCATGATCCCTGCGTAGACTGGTGACGCTCGAGCTCTCTGGTGAAAGGTGAAGGTTGCTATGAACGCTTCCACTGCAGGCACTGCCCGTACCGCTGCCAAGATGATGTTGACTGGCTGCGTTTTGCACCGTATGGACGCCCATACCCATGCCCATACTCATGGCGAAGCCAAGTGCGACGGCACCTCCACCGGCACCGCCCTTGTGCGCGAGTGAATCACTGCCCCCACGAATGAGAAATGGCAGGCCGCTCTCAGCGCTACTCTTGCGCATCGCTGATGGACTTGGTGATATTGAACTGGCTGATACAACGCTCGTACTACGTCCACTTGATGATCGAACCTGTTTAGCGAAATGAGTAGAATAATTAGTCGGAAATAATTTGGCATCAGGAAAAAGGTGGGGAGGACACAACGAAAGCACGTTCTATAATTATTATGATCAGCAATACAAGTATATGCCTGCCGACTAATTGTTGGCCATAACACTACAAACCTTTGTGACACCCTCGGAGAGAGCAAGTAATTTTCGCATCGCCTGAGGCGAATCGGTACCGAACTTCGGCCCAAGGGTTTTCTTGCCTTCGGAAGTTGAGCTCGCTAACGAAGTTGACGAAGTTGTGCTAAGTGTGGGTGATGGATGACGTCTTCGAGGATGAGGCGGGGCCGATCCTCCGGACACACTGTCTCGTGAGGTTCCGCTGCCCTGGCTTACAGGGGTGCTAGCGCCAGGCTGACCCTGTAGAGATTCACAATTTAGGCTAAGCCTGTGCAGTTCATCCTCGTCGGTGATAACCTTCAACCCGGAAAAGTACGCCTTCACCCGACGAACCATCTGAGCCTCTTCGAACATCTTCTTCGGGTTCGGACCGGCGGACGACTTCTTGCGTGAAGGTCTGTGTCTGGGTCCCCCTGAGGTAGCTACGCTGCTACCGCCCAGGGCCATGGTCACCGTAGACGCAGATACCGACGATTCTAGTGATTGCTGTTGCTGCTGTGAAAGCAGACTGCTCGAAGGAAACACATAAGGCTGGGAGCACATATTCATTAAGGAACGCACTTCCTTCGAGACCATGCGAAGCTTCTCAAAGTTGACCAAGTTATCGACCAGCGTGTCATTGCCATAATGGATAAAGGTGAGATCCTTTCGGACGACCGGATAGAATGGGATTAGAGGCGGATGTAACCGAGTTACCAATGTGCGGTATCGACACATGTTACGTGACGGGTCCATTGTTTCCTGCATGTCCTGGAAGATTTTGTGATATTTTGTGGGCAGTTTGTCCCAGGTTCCTTTCAGACGTGCTACGGCGCCGTGACCTAAGCCGCTAAGGATAGCGAACATTGAGTTGAAGTTTTTGTACTCACGGAAATGGCGCGCTAACTTGACAAACTGTTTGATCGTACGCATTCTCCGCATGACCGTTGGTTCCGATACAACCTGTGTAACGACCCAAAACATCTCACGGTTGACGAGTTCCGCGAATTTCGATAGCATTGGCGCCCCATATCGGCTATGGGCTACCTCGAATAAGTCGTCAACGTATTCGGTGGGCTCGATTTGCCTGAAGATTTTAAAATCTTCGAGCGTCAGCTGAATCGCAACCTCTCCGCTATTTAATTGTAGGAACGAAACTTGGCTTTCACGGAGAAGTTCACCAGCTAAATTGTCAGGCACCAGCGCCTCCTGGCTGTTGTTGTTTTTGAGGTAGTATCTACTGCGGAGCTCCATTCGTTCAGCGAGATTCTGCATTTGGTCTGGGAGGCGGCGTTGTTTTACCAGACCCCCCTCGCCAACGGTAACTTCACAGAGAGAATACAATGAGCTCGAGTCGGTGATACCAAATTCCCGTAGTGTTAGCATAACAACCTCGCGTGCTGTCGTCTCAGCGTGAACGACAAGAAACTTCGAGGTTTGATCTGCCCGGTAAACCTTGAGCACGTGCTCAGGAAAATCTGGCGGCCTAGGAGACTGATCGTTGCTTGCCGAGTCACAATAGAGTACATTCGATGAAAGGTCCGGATTCGAATGGCTGTGATACAATGCACCACTTCTGTGACTGCCACCACTACCATATGATGTCGCCCCATTGAAAAGTGAGTCATCGCTTGAGTGTGCCGAAGATGCATCAATCGAAGCATTCTTGGACATGATCTTCGCCAAAGCTTTCTTCAACTTTGTTCGATTTCCTATATGGCACGACAACAAATGGAGAACACAGATGTTACAGTGGCATTTTTCGAGATCCACACAACGATAATATTCTATAATGATAATAATATATAACAGGAAGAGGGGGCAATCTATTGCCTATAGTTGCATAGGTTGAATCAAATGGAAATGATATACAATAACAATCTTCGTCATGGCTATTAACAATGATGACCAATTAGCTGGATAAAAAATACTTAAGCAGATGCTAGTATTGTATGATATTATATTATTATTATTATTATTACAGTCTAGTGGTCTAGTCTACAGTCAAATCCAGTAGTGATTGGACGAATTGACGAAGATCTATATGTTATTGAAAATAATTGAGACCACTCACCCAATGTCATGAATATTTTCTTCGATGACGATCCGTCCGCAGACTTGTCGGAGAGACTTGAACAATTCTGGGTGTCGACGCATTTGTCATACATCAAATCATACATCTCACTTAATTTGATCGGATTATTATTATTGTTGTTATTATTATTGTTGTTGTTGTTGTTGATATTTTGATGAACACCACCACTGTTGCTATGATTATTATTATTATTATTACCACCACTACTCGTGTTGTGGCTAGTCGAGTTGTTATTGTTGGATAGCAGCCCCCGATCAGAGAAGAGTGATTTTCGGTGTTGGCGTGCGCGAGCCCGATTTGGATTAGTCGTCATCTCCTTGAGGCCCATTAGATTGGATCGGACAGAGATCTGCAGGTGGGTGCTCTTTCTGAATAGTTCGAGAGCTTTCATATGCGAAATGTTCGTAAAGTTCTGGCCGTTGACTTCGAGTATCTGGTCGCCCCGTTTCAAACCGACCTCGTGAGCCTTCGAGCCCCGATCGACTTTGGCGATGAACACCTCAAACCCCGTCTCGTAACCGCCAACCATTTGGAACTGTAGTGGCTCCTCGCGATTCGGCCGAGCTAACGTTATGCTACGCGTTCTCGCTTTTGCAGCGCATGCGATGTTAAGTAATTGCATTTCCGAAATTTTCTTGCACTCCTCCAGCATGTGTTCGAAATCCTGAGAACGATAAGGCGGCGAAACATAATAAGGATAATAATCTGAATTAGTATAACTCATGGTATCGTCCTATCCTAGCCACACACACACACACACACACGTGCCCATAGACAACGAATAGAACAAAAGTGATTTAATAAAAGGTCTATCTCACTCAGTGTCTGAGAAAACAAATAACTACCTCGGTGATGATAGAGATTTTCAATGATATATATGTGTCGGCAGAGGCTTCATCGTCATCATTAACACCATAATAACAACCCTAAGAAAAACCTAATTTCCGTCATTTTCAGGCCAGGCCAAACTCACATAATACGGGACACAAATAGACCGGTGCGTTTGGTCAGAGCCAGTTTCGCTTAAAGTGCTCAAAATAGATATTCGCATGCCGGCGACCGCTGAGCCTTCGCTTATTTCTGTCTTCGAGGCCGCGCGAAAATGGCAGAGGTGGGATGCAACGACCTCTAGTGTCTATCTAAAAAAAGGAATTACTATAACGCGAAACGTCGACCACAAGGGATCCACGTCGACACCTCAAGATAACCCTGTGTAAATGAAATGTATGTGTACGTGCAAATCAAAGAGTAGAGTTGAAATCCCACCCGAGAGCACAACGCTCGTTAAGAGGGTTAGTAGCGAATTTTAATCGACACGGTGTTGATGGTTTATATGCTGCTTGAATCAATAGATTTGAACATCTTGGACATCTTGTCATTACTGTATCGTATCCACGCAATCGTTTGGTCACACTTCATTTTGTGAGCCCCTATCTTGAACCCCCTTTATGAACTTGCTAAATACAGTTGGTTAGAAATCAAATCGAGAGAAACGAACTATTTGTATCCCCTGCTGAGGACATAGAACACAACGCGACCTGTGTATGGAAAGAACACCCACCTCAAGGAACTCCATCATATCAGGATCGGTTTCGAAATCGGTGAAATGATTGTTGACCCATAGAAGAACGACACGCGTTACTCGATCGCGAAGCTTATCATCTTGGAACCAATCAAGCATTTGCCGTGTAATCTCGGCGGGACTGTCGACGAAAGTTCTATAGGTGAGGAGAAAATCCTCAATGTAGCCGGGATCGAGGACATTTTCATCGAGCAGTTGTGCCAACAATCGCTCCGGTGTACCTGAGTTGTATTGATTACATGAAAATATTTATTTGTTACGTTAATTTCGATCTGCTGAGCCTCGAAGTAAAACGCACACAGAGTTTTTTTTAATGGAGTCTGGCATACGTGGAAACGTTACGGATACGTCAGTGAAATTCAGTGAATTATTTACAGATGTTTAGTCACTGAATGGGAGCATTTTACAAATGAAAAACAACAACATCTTAACATCGATTATAAATAATCGTAACCACAATTAGAAACAAGATACTGTTATAAACAATTATCAGTCTCAAAAATCGAATGAAAAGTAACCTCGTATGACGACGTGCCCTCGCCGAGTGCCTCCATCGAGAACTCGATGCTCCGTAACGAGAACGACCCTTCCATTTTCTTCGAGTTTTCGTGTATTCTCCTCTCCCTGATGTAAAATTCGGTAGTACTCGTTCTGAGCGATACAGACGAATTGGCAGTCATCCATTTTTGTTCGCATTGTACCGACGTGATGCATTTTCTCCATCGTAGGAGTGATGCCAAAGCTGTGGTAAACCAATCAATCAATGAATCAATAACCGTAATTAGTACACGTTAATAAAAAAAATCATTCATATGGAAAGAAAACCTGCTCCGATGATACGCAGAATTGACAAATCAGAATCACTACAATTTTGATAGCAGTTACATATCCTAATGAGTCACCTAGCTAGATTCGACTATATACATGGGTAGCAAAGAACAATAGATTGATTAGCCAGGGTCTCTATTAATGTCGAGAAACGCATTCACTAAATCGCAATCAGCGAACGAGTTAATAATTACTGAGGGTCCTCTCCTAGGATATACAAACATACCGAAATCTCGATCGGCGGCGATCACAAATCCAGTATTTTATCCAACGCTTTAATCGTTTATTCATTACTGCGATGTTATGTTCTTCGAGCGAAGAAAAAATTTGTAAAATTCGTTTTTTATTCGCGACTTCGGGGTCCAGCCTATCAACGAAAGTGTTGCACTGCTTAGGTGTGGGCGTTTGGGCACATAAGCAGCTGACAGCAGCTGTATTTTTTTTTCTCCAAATATCAGACCCTCAGAGGGAGAATCACCAAAGTGCACATGTTCATTCCACGCCAACTCTGCACGCATAAATGTGCAACCCACACTTGCATTGCAGCACGTGTGTGTTTACGTTCAGTGCACACAGCATTAGTCATTGGCCCCCATCCGAAGACCGACTATCGCAATCAGCGAACGAGTTAATAATTACTGAGGGTCCTCCCCTAGGATATACAAACATACTACAATTACTGCGATGTTATGTTCTTCGAGCGAAGAAAAAATTTGTAAAATTCGTTTTTTAGTCGCGACTTCCACGCATTCGGACAAGCAGACTTGAACAAGCAGACTGGGTCGACATTGATATTATATTGTATGTCGTTCGTCACCTATATATCTGTATATATAGCAATAAAGCAATCATAAATATTATTTTTGAAGCAACATTGACGTCACATTATTGTAGATGCTTTTTCAGTAGTAGAATTATTTACTAAAAAGTTTACTTACCTATCGCCAAGGTACAGATCGTGAACGCTACCGTCCGGTAGTTGAACTTCGACCATGCCATTTACAATGACACTCCATGAGTCCAACTCTTCTCCATCATTCATGACCACTGTTCCAGCTTTTTCAACAACGGCAAACACCATCACCGCGCATAACTCGCGCCGAACACTTAACGTCATATTGGCGAATGCTGGCAGATGTTGCATAAACTCTAACAACGTTTCAATGTCCTCCTCTGCACGTTCGTTGGGATCCTTCTCAAGACACTCTCGATACGTGTCTCGAACTGTCAAACACTAAAATCAGTTGTTAAAAGATGCCAACAATTAGAAAGTAAGTAAAGCTTAAAGACCTAAATAGAACAAAAGGGATCACTTCATTTCATTAAGCGATTATGAATACAACTTAGTTACTCATACTATGTTAGGCTTATTGTTATCACTGTTTACTACGCTTTGTCTAAGAGATGCCTAAGCCGACGAGATTTCAAACTTAATTCGGACCACCGCATGCCGCCTGCCCAAATGTAATTGGAGTTACATGCAACAATAAAATTACATATAACTATATCTGGACAAATATCACTCGGTTCTAAGTAATGTAAACATTTCAATTACTTCTTTCGAACCAAAGTCACCGCTCCGGTCATTTTTACCTGACAGAGTTGAGACTGCTTTGATCAATGTCTCCTCTAGTTATAGCACAGCTTTACTCAAATAATTTGTTGCATACAAGTAAAGAAAGATACAACATATAAGGCAAATATTATATAGGAATTCAATAACGGTGACTGATAAAAGTGAAGTCAGTCAGGTCTTCTCTTCTTCTTGCAGTTGAATGAAGTTCACGTCTTTCCTCTAGTTACATTACAGTTAATGTAATTAACAAAATTAACTCTAATATTTGACATCAAATAGACACAGCAATATAATGCATTCAGTCGACTAAATAAATATATTCAGTCAAATAATTAATAATATGTGAATACATTCAGTCAAATAATTAATAATATGTGAATAAATTCAGTCAAATAATAAATAATAAGTGAATAAATTCAGTCAAATAACTAATAATAAATTAATCATTCACTCATATCATATAATTTATGAACAGATAATAAAACGACTTTCTCTCTCTCGAAAAAAAGAAACCTCATACTAGTGTAAGCTGCAAGAAATAACTCATATATGAAATATATATGAAAGAGACAACCCGCTGAGCCCAACGTGAAAAATTCTAACGTTTGTATAACGAAAATTCAACGAAAACCTTAAGCAAGCCCAAGCTCCAAACAGGCAACGCACGGTGGAAGCCACTAAGGACGAAACTTTGCTCGTGAAGTATTACTATATATACTGAGAGCGGGGCAGACAAATCAAGGGAACTTATAATAAGGGTGTCCGAACTTTCAACTTTTCTATTCGTATTGAAAAATTAAATAACAACATAGTATTTGCATATTGTGTGTACGTGTGATATACACTCTAGTTAAAAATGAAATGTACTCTAATTTTTGTACAGAGGTCACCCGTCTTATAAAAATCGATAGAAGGGTCCTGGATAGAAGCATACTTTATCGTCGAGGTGGGAGCAGCGTTTCAAAACGAAGACTAAATTAGAAATATCAAAAACTTGACTGTATGGACCAACAAGATGATATGGGCCACTTATATCGTCGGACGTCGTCACGGGCACACATTTTCTGTATTTAGCAAGAGTAATTCACTACCAATTTTATCTGCAATCGTGCTACATGTTCATCATCCTAGAATATAATTTGTAAAAGAAACATTCTATTAATTCCCAAAGTTTGGAAGAAAAATATCGCTCTAGAGATACGTATCAGGAATCGATACATTCGAGGCCCCCCGAAATAGGATTCAACGCGCCTCGAATAATGTTTATATAGGAATCCCTTGGGAACTGTGTCAGGCACGGCGAACTCAAATCGAGCCAATCGAACACTGTCTCACATTAAAGAAGTCTTAAGCGAGTACAGCCATGAGCGTTAGCACAAATGTATTATACAAACACATCAGTGACTCTACTCAAGCCTGCCGTTATTCCGGAAGCGGCAGTTCCGTTCATGAATCGCAATTTGGATGCGAATCTGGAGCCACCCAATCTATTGTTACTAGTATTCACTAGTCCTCCAGCCCTACCTCTATACAACAATCCAAGCTCCCAAGTACCGCCCAGTACGGATGCCCACGCACCCGCTACGAGTTTTGTCAGAGCGCTCATTTCACACTCTGGAGAGCTAGCCACGAAGTCCTGACACGCTTGGATGGAATGAACATGGACCAGCGACGAAGTGAGCCATAATATGTCAGCGATAATCCTTGACGGAATGATTCACATAAAATGTCGAATGGGCCCCAAGATGCCGTGAGCGGCGAAACAACAAAATGAGTGTTTGCTTTTGTTGAAAACGACGGAAACAGGTTCTGGATTGTGCTGGTGACCTTTTAGGCGATATTTATTTTATGAGCTTGGTCCGCATCCACAGAGCCAAGTAAACGATAGCACATCGTAGATGAATATGGATTGTAAGACATTAATGATGCATAATGATGGGGAAGTACAATTTTTAGAAAACTCAAATCCCATGGATGATGTTTAGTTAAATTAGCAATGAGCTTGTATTTATTTACCCATCTTGTTGATTTTACGATGTATTCGAATATGTTTCTGACAGCACACTCATCCATAGATATGATATAATCGATTACCGATAGCGATGACGATTTATTATATTACGTATGGCAGCAAATTGGTATTCTAAAAACCTGGGGATTTTAAAATTATTTTCATGGTATGTTTTGTTTCCTCGACAATTATTTATATATATATATATATATATATATATATGTAAAGCCGGAGGCCACAGGTCCAAATCGACCCATGGCACATATCTACTCAACATGAGTGATTAAGTAAAATAAATTGAATTTATGTTCGGCGATCGCAGATGCTAAGCAACAACTGTATTATAATAATTCACATATTTGTCCACACCATACTGAATTAATTATCTAAACAAACAGTATGATCGATTATATTTGTCCATGTAAAATTCTATACAATCGTGATAGTATAGATAGATGTCGTGAATCCTAACAACGGAACACAATTAGTATGAATGAATAAATCAATGAATCTATTACGAAAGAAATTTGTACGGCAGTCAATGGCCAATATGGTCACTTGGCGATTATTCACACTATTCAAGGTACTTGCCTCCATATGCTGCGTGTCAAGATCTTCATCGTCGTCCGAATCAGCAGTGCTCTCCGGAGGCATTCCAGCTGATCCCGAGCCCAGTCCAAATTCAGGATCGTCGAGAGAACTCTGAATCGAGTGCATCGTGTCGGATCCTGAGTACGCTGATGAAGTATCCGATGATCGGGATGACCGATTCGATTTCAGTAGCAGCGGGTGGCCGACGGCTCCACTGGGAGCTCCGCCTTGTCCCAGAGAACCAGCAACACCCCCTCCAGTGCCTTGTGAATAGTCCATGGAGTACTGAAATCGCAAAGCTACCGAATTAGTAACTTATAATTGGCCGACATATTCATAAAATACTAATAAAAGCATATCAGGCATGATGATCGAATAACCGGTTTGCTCAAAGGGTTTACACAGAATTAAGGTGTACACAAAACTAAGGCACTATGGCCACCACGTGCTGTGAACCTTGTGCCAATACAGTTTACAATTATATACAGAAAACTACGCCGAATTGCGTCAGATCGATAATGCATTCGTGAGCCCGCAAACATAAAGAAGATTCTGGTTTCAGGGGACTTCCGCATTATTTGCTGAAGAAAGGCGCTAAGCGAAGAGAACGGCGTTGCCATGCGGACATGTCTACACACCGTGGTGTAGATAGTCGATAAAGACTATGCTAAGTCGCCCACCACCATCGGATTTCAACCCGCGACGTCCGACATCGGAGGCAGAGACTTAGCCTAACAGAAGAACTGTAGTCTATAAAAACTACGTAGCCCAGCACAAGATCGAACCCGCAACCTCTGGCCTTTGAAGCCTGAGACAGAGGCTTTAGTCTTTAGAGAGACCGATTCTACGGTCCTGGCCACAGTCCGGATGGCTAAGTCTCTATAAAATATTGGGTCTGTGCATAATTCCACAATTCGGCAGATGTCGTCAACAGTTGTTACGCGTGTTACAACATATGAAGTGTTGCACATTAAGTGAAAGCTGATCTTTGCGTTGACACTTTACGAAAGTAATCATCTGTGCATTCAAAAGAGCTGTAAAGTATAAGAAGTCCAATCATATTTTGAACTTGAACAGAAAACACGTGTGTGTATTCGGTGCGTTTCCAAACATTGTTGGCGTTATTCGTCTTAAAGGTAGCCCCCAGTGCATCGTATGGATTGACGCTTGTGGGGAAAGAGATCAAGCCAACTCTACGACTTCGACCATGTGAAGTGAAGTTAGTCTTCCTAAATCGTGTTCTCAAACTTCATATCTCAGCGAGAAACAGGCTTCTCCATCTGCTCTGCGATACTTCCCTCTGCACTGAGAGCCGGGGCGGCGTTTCGACCTCCAAGAAACTGGGGCGTTCTGAAACGGATGGTTCGTCAGCGACTATGAACTGAACATGGCCGGCATTGACCGAGATCTATATCGATGCTCGAGACAATCATCGACCCTGCCTTCAAAGCGTGCAGCAGAAGGAACAATAACGTTCTCACCCGGCCCATGGGTTTCATCATATCATTATCTATGAGACAGGCGGCTAACCTGATCCAAGAGGACCTGACCGTCTCTGCCGAGGCTGTAAGGGAGCCTGCACCAATGCCAATAGCATAAATGACAACGAGTAGTGTCCATAAAGGTACTCCCTCAACGCAATAGGGCGCCTGTATATTTTTAATTTCCAATATATACCAGAGATGTATAATATTTCTAGGATAATCGCGCAGGACAAGCGCCCTTCCCTCTGCAGCGCCTTTTCGTCTGTGTGAGACAGAGAGGCTGGGCCACCGCCTCCATGGGGGGGGGTGACCCTGTTCCTAACTGCATCACTAATTATTGTATATATGGAGACACACAATAATATAGCATAAATATTCTCTAGAACATTGTAGCATATAATACTCAGACAATGGGCTGATAATCACATTTTATATGTGATGTTTTACTTTATATTTATATAAAGTGTGAATAAATTTTTAAATAATTACTTCCAAAACGGAAGAAACGGGCGGCAAACTCAAAAAAAAATTAGCGACGTGTGTGAGGTAGAATGTTGCTAGCGAAAGCGAACGTGTCTGTGGGTTGCAAGTGTTACCGGCGAAATCTTCTCGGTCAGGTTGGCCAGTGACCACTAATGTCGATCAAATCAAGGCTTCGATCGGCATTCGACGGTTTTCATTATTTTGAGACATTTACGGAAGCAATACGGCATGGTAAACAAGCTTGGGATGATTTGGCTATCGCACGAACTAAACGAAAATAACTTTATGGACCAAATTTCAGCTTGCGATTTGCAACTTGGGCGACATCTAAACGAGCCACGTTTAAAGCGGATGATTACTGGCGTTGAAAATTGTATTGTCTACAACAATGTCAGTCGAAATAGATAATAATGGTCGAAGTGCGAAGGGGCTACCCAGACGGTCGCAAGGGCTGGATTACTGCCGAAGGTCGTACTCTGTAACTGCTGAGATTGGAAAGGAATCGACTATTATGAGCTTCTGCCGCTCAAGAGACCGATTGATTTGACCATGTATTATTATTATTATTCACAACTGGATAAATTAAAGGAAGCAAACAATTGATCAGAAGCTGCCCGAACCAACGATCACAAAGGTGTTCCATCAGGATAACAAAGCTTGTCTGATGACCCAGCAAAAGTTCTTCGGTTTGGGTAGGATGTTATAGTGCACCCATCGTACAGCCTGCACGTTACACTTTCAGACTACCACTTGTTCCGGGTGCTACAGAATAATTTGAATAATAAAACTTTCAGTTCCTGGGATGGTTAGACTCACATCGATAGATCTGCTGCTTATGTGGTTGACCGTGCCATTGGAAATTCGGTGTATTGTCATTGGCATCTATGTTACGAATTCAGGCCGAACACCAAAAGCGGATCTGTTATAGCTTCGAGAAGTGTCGAATGCGGACGAGCTGACTCAAGGCTAAACTGATCGATGGATTGATGCCTCTCGGTTATTTGGGGAATGACTACGGGAATAAAGTAGCTAATCTAATCAAAGACGGCGATTTACTGTGTCTGTAAATCATACATCTTTTGCTAGCCAAGCTATATTTCTGTTATCGTAATATCTACCATAGGATCATCGTCTTCAGGCAACAAATACACATGAATTTCGTACTTCACAGCATGACTGTACAGTACATCGCGAACAAACTATCAAATGGACGTCATTAGATTATAACTCATCCTTTAACGGGTAGTCTAGACAAATTCACCGCAGAATATCGGAGTCACTCAGAATGGACCCGCAGGTTGGCACGTGTAACCCAAGGACACTTGAAAATAGAGAAAACCACCGGCTCTAGCGACTTCTTTTCATAACAGCAAATTAGTAGACGTACGGAATAGTCTCGCCGATTCTAATGCGTTTAGTTCGCACTCGGTCGTGGTAATGCCGGGCGCCATTAAAACGTACTTGCTACGTCTATATATATATATATACCCATTCTGTTGTCCGGGCTCTGTCCTGTGTACTATATCTAATCCACTCGCTAAGCATTCAAGAATTCTTCCGTTATAACACCTAGAGCGAGGAACACTTTCGTCACCGTGGTACCCAGCACCTACAACTAGTAATCTAGCAATCGGGCTATTGGAAAATGGGCCATATACGATCAACAAGGCCCGCAGGCATTTTACAACATCATGGGATCCATGTGATCAAGTAATGCGAAAAAAGAGGTCCCAACAACCTCTCGATGTCAATTAAATAATATATATAGAACAATAGCGGGTAAGACGCTGTTAAATCAACTGAGAAGTCAGTCTCTCACTACGTAACACCGTAATACGCAGCTCTGGTTCGTTTCCGCATAACAGTCATTCACCCTTCATCTTTGACGTTTTGCAATCTTTAACTTTAAGTTGTTGATGTATTTTATACCTCTAAGCTTACGATACACCAAACACCAGTAATTTTTGATTATTGGATTTGAAAATTTTTCATGAACTGCTCATTTGCAGCAAAGGACTTAAATCAGCACTCGCTGCTAGTTCTACTTGGCTTGCGTAACGCTCTTCACTCTGCCAGACCCATTTATTCTCTTCAAGGAACTCCGCGCTTATAATCTCTTGGAAGGAGCCGCGAGCCTTGCATAGTCTTTCATGTCAGCGCGTCGCCATGTAAAGTGCCATGCTCTCTTCCAATAAACAAATTAGCTCAGGTTTCCCCAGCTAAGTCTTCTAGACAACACACTTTTTTCTATATTTATCAGACATATTGCCAATGTCTGTCAGTGCTCCGTCTTCCTCTACACAGATGATACCTCTCTGTACATAAGTGGTAATGATCCTAATAAACTGATTCGTAAAATCAACGAAGATCTTCACGCACTAGCTATCGGGCTTGAACTAAACTGCCTCTCCCTCAACGTTTCCAAATATATAGTCTTAAACATGTTTAGTCCCATTCCTAGTCTTTCTGGTACTATCCAGGGCGCGAATAATCTTCTTCCTCCAAGCACATCTATAGTAAGTTCCACGGTAGCCAGCTTTCTAGGAATTCTTCACGACGATCAACTCACAGGAGCAGTGCATCTCTCTTGTCTCAGACAGAAATTGGCGGGCGCCACAGCTGGCATTAATCGAGTTCGTAAGTTCCTGGAGCCAAGCTGCTGCCTAGCCTAGTTCTGTACCCTGCCTCTTTTCATCTCTAGAATTTCTTATGGCTTGAATATTTCGGTCTCACCTATGCCAATCATATTACGCCGATTCTTGTCCTCCAAAACCGCACTCTTAGAGCCACTCTTCGCTTATCTCGTGTCGATCGCTCCACACCAATTTTCATTTCCAATAACATTTCACTTTTCCCTATTCGCATTACTTTTACCTATTGCTGCTGTATCATCTTCAGAATTATCCATGGGTTCACCCAGAACGCTTACAGCATAGTGGTCTCCCCGAACAACACTCGGGGCACTGCCACTAACTTATTATTACAATAATAGGTTGCGTCGTTCCCCCCTTCGGAACACACTCCTTGTTGATATCCGTTCGTTAAATATTTCCATGCCCAAATTCAAATTTTTATGCTGAAAAAACATCTCCTTGAAGAACTAATCAAGGACTCTTAACTCAGGGCACTGCACTGTCCTCTCATTCACGATACATGTTAAAGCTCGCCGTTACCCTCGTAATCTTACTACGCTCATTTCAACAAACTCACTCAGATTTTACATTCATTACCCAAGTCTTTAATAATGACACCCCACATGGCGTGTCAACAAAAAAACTGAGGAAAACAACATGTTTTTAATTGTATTATTTTGTTCACCTACGACTGTTGGCCAGTATCGTCGTTGCAACTGTAGTTAGTGTGCCATCTTCATACAAAATTAGTGTCACAAAATACTAGTCTCTCTTGTTATAGAAATGTTCTAATCTCTATCTTATTCTTCCATACAGACGACGTGGTCAGCATATTTTGTACATGGCTCTTGTTTATGCCACCACTAAACTATCGACAGTGAATCTTCTCTAGTCCACTTTACCCCCACCGAGCCTCTGGCTCATGGGCATACTCACTAATATACCCAAATGTTGTTTACACACATTGTCCGGGCACAATAGTTGGCCGTTTGCTCCAATAATATTAATTATAATAAATAAACAATTTGAAACATTCAGACGTATCTGTATCGCAAAGCCGCTGAAATAATAACCAAAGTCAGATAATATAGTTTGAATTCAAACTGAGCTCATTAGTATTTTACTGGTGTCATTGATACACCAATACAAATACGGAAGAACGGAAGAATTACAGTCACAAAAATAGCAATAGCAAAGATATGTAAAATATTCTGAAAGTTGGAAAGGATTTTCTCTATGAGAGATTCTAGTATAATTGCTCTATGTCACGAGGGCCAACGTCCTGTTGGAAACCAGGCCATGTCTTCCAACGTGACTTGAAAAAGAAAGCCGGCTGAAAAGCTTACTTCCTTGGTTGTTTATTCCGACGTTTTCGATTCGGTTTGTCATTTCATTCGAACAATATGTGTATATTTGTTTTAGTCATTCGTACCCTCAATTAACTGAATTAACTGCTTCCATATTGCATTCACATTTATATTTTTTGGGCCCCTAACCGTATCGATCAAAGCTCGGAAACTGTCGTAATTTGATCTTCCAGCATCAGCAAATTCCTGTAATTATGAAAATACCCGTGCAGCAAACATTCGACATCCATTCAAGATGGGACGAAGTTATATAACCACAATACTACACTCGAATCGAATTGCACATAACCATTCTATTCGTTCTGACTGTTTGCCTAAGAACGTCGACGAGGCAGAAGATAAACTATACCAGTTCGTAGATATATCGACTGTAGTTATCTTCTAATAAGCATTCTATTCATGCCTATTACATTCAGAATCCTAAATGGCCCTATCAATCAATTCTAGTATCAGCCCAGTTTAAGTAAGCGATATCGCTATCCCAATACCGACCGAAAGAATCCGTAAGGTCAATGTTATATACTCTGAATCACCGTTATACCCGATTGCAAGCCAATTAATATCATCGCTAATCGATGTTCTGCCCCTTACGGATATATGATGAGTATGACATGTGCCCATCTGTGTGTGTGTCTCCAATGTCGCACGCGAACCTCACTTGTGATATATTTACCTTGAATAACGCACCGAAGCGTTGAACACACTTCTCTTCTCAAGTAATTGATTCGCTAAAAGCGAAACAAACAAGATTGATATCTTGTGATATTTTATCGTGTAGCGGAGTATTAGTGGTCCCAAACTGTTGTTCTAAATAACTTGGACAACTGGAGCAGTCTCCAGTCGTTCACATTACACAACTGTGTGTGTTGATCTGTTTTCAGTCTTCACGATATCTGACCTAGTGAGTTTCGTTTACGCATCCTTCCAAAGATCCCCAAACTATTCACCATACAAAATAATAATAATAATAATGCCAATATCGTCAACTTGTCGATCGCTTGCAGTCATTCAGCTGCAATAATTTAACGGAAAGGCACCGGAGATCGCAAAATGGTTTGTTTTCGAGCCCTGGATTACTTCCTTCACTCTCGCCTTTTCCTGAGTTGAAATGAAACTTCATAAGTACAAATAGTTGTGTAGCTTTCCCTTATTACGGTATAGACATCCTCGTGAGGACTGGACATATTTATCGAAACGTCAAGATTTCTTCGAACGCGTTAGACGCATACTCAGCTCATCATATCAACTCTAAACATAGCAGCTTATTAAGCAGGTCTTGCAGTACTTTATGCTTCGATGATAAGGTCTTCGTAGAAGCAGGACAACTCAGGAGAGTTCCCTTTCATGTGCTGGGTAGCACACGCCGATGGCCGAAATGACTAAACACAGAATTCTCCCATTCAAACTTTAAGCGTTCGTTCGGGGGTGCGAAGCTGTCCGAGGACAATGATAGCCCACAGTTATCCTGCCATGCACCTCTGCTACCCCTCTGCACACTCCTTTGCCCAACCACACTCCCTCATACGAAACAGGAAATTCAAAATAGAATCCTCCAAACTCAAGGAGAGCTATACAACACAATGCATATAGTATACCATCACGAAGTGGAAGATCGTTGTTCGTCGAAAAGGCTTTTCGCCCGCTCTTCAATGGACGCGGCCATGCGTTTTCGACATGAAAACGCGAACATATCACTCCAGCTAATCAAAATGCTAAATTTAATCTTTTTAAGTAAACAGATCACGTGCATCACCATTAGGTCTCTGAAATTCAAAAGATGAGCTTAAATATATTCATACTTACACTTGAACTTACTTGAACGTACATAGATCACAGACTATCTAGAAATATCTATGTGGTGGTTACCAGTGAAGCGATTACTGCCTCTGAGCATACGATAGTAGAAATACAAGGGATAGTAATGGATAGGAGTTCTATTAACAACGACGAAAAATACACGAATCTCAAACGCTTGAAAGGTAGCCGAAATACGCAAGCCGTACAAATAACAAGAAATATTAAATAAAGTCTAATAAAATATTAATAACAATAATAATAATAATAACAAGTGTTATTACATGTTGGAGGTTGTTATGTCGATGCGTTGACGACGACGACGATGAAATGTGAGGCGAATGCTGCTGTTGTGGCAGATGCCCACCTCCTACTGAGGCCTGACTCTGAGCTGACGGTGTTGAAGTTGTTGTTGTAGCTGTCGTTGTTGTTGCTGCTGCTGTTGTTATCGTCGCTTGCCGATGTAGATGGTGTCCACCACCCTGTGCTACGACCGCAGCTGCAGTAGCTCCATCGAGTAACGCGTCCACCGAATGAACCCTTTCTCTGTGCGCCATTCGACTAGGATACGGTTGACTACCTCCAGAGGCGTTTCCATTAGCCCCTGCAGAGGCGCCAACACCTGCCGTTTGACTCATCGTTATACTTCCCCACTGTGGCTGATCAGATTAGACGCAATCACAGACCGATCAATACCACCGCGATACGTGTCACAGCTCCGACTGTTCTGAGTAGCTCTCTCAGCTGGTCAGCAACAGGCGCTGTAACAATATCATCTGCCACTATAATACATATGACGTCAAACGGAAATGCATAGCATGCCGTTGGGGCTGCGGCAAAGGGGGTAATTGGTAAAAGTATTCGGTTGGATCAGAAGGAGTACAGCAAACAATCTTGAGCTACTTTGAAATCGAACATTCGAGATCCGCTGTCAGTGCTTCTTAGCTGCTGATCCTACCGACAGCAACACCACTACCACCACCACAGAGAAGGTATTATGAGTGTATCATAAGAAGCCGAATGGGACTCAGCTAGAAATACCCTAGATTCCGCATAAACACTCGGCCCTCGTTGTTAATATTGCAGTTTTTCTTGTTGTGCTTGCTGCTGCTGCTGCTGCAGCTGTTGTCGATGGTAGCGGTGATGATGATGGTGGTGGTGTTGATGATGATTCTGATGACTTAGTTAGTGACGTCTGGCCGGTGTGAATTCGATGGCCGTCGGCGGCAGGGCGGATGAACGAATGGCACTGCCACGTCGGTAGCGCGTGCCGCTTTGAGGCGGTCAATTCACGATGTAGTAGAAATGGCAGCATCCGCAGCAGAGGCGTCAGCACTCATCTGACGTTCGTCCCAGACACAAATAGACCGTCAATAGTGTCTTCGTCGTTGCTGTTCTCGTTGAAATGCCGCCAGTCATACAGATGGCAGATCACGGCCCAAGAAGCCATTTCTAGCACATTGACGCCTTACAGCCCTGCAAAGATACAAGTATCAAAGAGAAGAAGATGATACAAAACGATAGAAACTCGGTGATTAGGAGTGGAACAAGCGCGCACACAAACACATATGCACACCGATACATGCACATACACACATGAATACGATATCTAGCGTAACTACCACTACCATGATGATGATACCAATACAAATAATGAACACGTAAATGTGATGATGATCATAAACTGAACTATTTTATTTCCGAAATTGCTATGGTTGCCGCCTGCAATTCATACATCTCGTTTTATGGTCTATCGTCTCGTGCCTAGAATCATTAACGGAATATGCAGACAGACGATAAACATCCACAACATACATATACAAATATACACACACACATAAAAGCTCACCCGGAGAAACAGCGAATAAGCTGAAATCGATGGGGTATAGCAGAAGATTTCGTCTTCGTTTAGCCGACAATGAAATGAAACTAGCATTTTCTCCATAGACAGCATTTTTGTCGTGCTTTGAGAGTCTAGCTTGCAAGAAGACAGATGCATTTTACTAATAATATTAAATCACCCGCATCTTTGGCAAAATTTACAAGGACTTGCCCTTGTCTCATTGCGTATGTACTATTTATATTGACAGTGATTTTTGCTCGTACCTTTGCACAGCAGCTGCGTTTTTTCCTCTATCTCGTGCAAAAACAGACACCGATAAAAATTCTGTCTTCTAGCACTGACGGAACGACGACTCGATGGATGATGACACTAACAGAACAGGCCCTGTACTAGGGCTCATTACGAGTTTCCAAAGACACTCCTAAATGGCTGCTAAGAGAATTACTTACAGCGACCTCACCAATTGAAAGGAAGAGAAAGTTGATGTAAATAGCAGAAAATTCCTTCTCAGAAAACCTCCGCTTGGTAAGAATTTGAGCTCTCAGAGCAACACCAATACCATAGACATTAGCATACTGGCTGTCATTTGTTTGACGTCCAAATGCATAAATCTGTATTGTGTCAAGATTGTATACGGGGCAAATAGCCTGTACCGCTATTAATACCACTACAGGATATCAGGTGGAAATCATCATGAGATGACTATTTCTTCACTCATAAATACGTATTCCACCTAATTGATTACAGGTCCGAAATTCCATATTTATAATCCACAACAGTTATTTCGACTGATCGATCGAACTGTGGAGTTGTGAGACCAAATATATATGTATATATACCAAGGTATGTACGGATCCAACGAGGTACATTTCTGCACACCGGATCGGGAATCAACCGAACAGGAAATAGTCTGCCCCGGCCATTGGACGAACCTGCGCAGATTATGGGCGGAAACTGCTGCAGATACATAAACTTGGGCAAATATTCACTGGCGACCAGTCAGTGTGTCATTGATGCAAATATTGCTTCTGCTGCTGCTGTGGCTGCTGTCGTTGTCGTTGTGGAAGCTATTGACATTAACAGTCGGCGATTAAGCAGATTCAATGTTGTCACAATGGGTCGCGCTGTTGTTACCGTCCCTGGAGACGGTACAGAGTCATATAGCAAGCGCTGTCTGTCGCGAATTATCCGCGTGCACCACCTATATTTGCTCTGCACCCGAACTACTCACGCTCGTGCGCGTAGATCTATTCCATCTTATATATATATATATATATATATATATATATATATATATATATATATGTGTGTGTGTGTATCGTTCGGTGAGCGATGATAGAAGTCGATAACGATGGCGGCATACAGCCAAATTCGAACAGTCATTCTGTCGGCAATGGCCACCGGAATGGTGACGATGTTGGTGATGATAATGTCGATAAGACTGACTGTCTGTGTGTGATGACAAGTACGCACTGTATCTTCACAGTGGACTGGTGAAATAGAATTCTGAGAACGAAATGCTGTTGAAAACCGTGCCAAACCGTGTTGTGTCAGACTTCCGACATGGTTATCAAAGCTATCTCTTCCTCAAACTATGGATGAGCCACTACTAGACCGTTATAACTAGTGTTAAACTAGAATAGGTGTCTATATGTCTGTTCGGCTAAGGATTCGCTATAGAGAGACAGGGCTGCAATTAAAGAGAAACAGAGTGAGCTTATTTCTTGTTTAGACTTTACTCACGTGGAATTTAGCTTTTCCAAATAAATAAATGACTGACTCACTGAGCTATACGCAGTGGCCATGTTTATTCCATTCAAATGGGGGTGGACAAACGAATCTCAAAAGTAAGAGAGACAAAGAATCTATGCTTTCATAAAATCCGCGAGAGGCTTCGTTGCTTGTCCTAAAGACCGCGCAACGGGAGCGGATGCAATATACCGTTGTATGATCCTTCTAAATTCGAGCATTAAATGCTATATCTATCTCTCTGATGGGGTAAGTTTCGACGCAACAAAATGTTACTACTAAGAATAGCATAGAGATAATATTTGCCTAAGCTAAACGCAATGCTTTGAAAGCTGTGCAAGCGGATTAAATTTACAGCATGGGAGATTAACCCCGTCCACAAACAAATAGATCCTCATGAAACTCTCCTGAAACGTGGAGACGTTTAACCTACAGGTCATCTTGTAATTTAATAATTATTCAACCACGGCCACTAAACGACACCTTGTCCAGCTGTCTCCCTTCGAAGACTAAACCAATGATAGTGTAGCACTATGTTTTTGTAAAGGCTATCCTGCCTGCAGCTGTGATAGCAATTGTCCGTACAGACTATGAATTGTCGAGCCACGATATTTCTTTATATTAGTTGCCATACGGGAGAAATACTAACAATACCACAATATACCGCTAACGACAATACGACAATCACGGTGTAGCCGATACGAGATAAATCTCAAATTCAAATATGTCCATTTCCCTCGAATGAGCGTTCTCCATTCCGGAAACAGTTTTCAATGACTCTAAATAATGAATGAATGCTTGGCTGCTAGCTGCACCATTCCACTACTACAGACCGATAGACCAAATCTATCCGATGTTGTATGTCACTAGAACTTAGTGTTTGATCCGCAACGTCAGGATGACCCTCCGAAAATTGAACATTTCATTTTCAGTCGTCTGGGTGAAAACCGGCGTCTCCCGTTCTCTGACTGTTGCGAGAGCCGGAGAGAAAGAGAAAGCGAGGGACCAGCGTTGTTCGTTCTACCCTGAGACTACCGAATCGTTAATCGAAATAAAATGTGTTCTTTGCTTGACTATGATCTGGGATAATCTCACAACAAATTTCAAACTAAGGCACAATATTAGAGGACAGCGAAAAAAAGATGACGAACACTGATATTGCAATGGTGTGGTCCACTTCAATATAAAATGTAGACTAAAGCAATAAGCATAAGAGGGAATATGTTAAAGGGATAATACAAATGTTCATTTATTTCATTGCACACTGCATAGCCGATATAGGTTTCATACAAGAAACGGCAACACACAGACAGAGCTACTTCTCCGGCAAACCTGATACAGTTTCGTACTAGACTGTATGCTATACAATGCAGCCGATAATAAATCAAGCAACTGTCGTTTGATACATATGCATGTATTTCCAAAGCTGTTCCAAGCGCAAATTTATGTAGTTATAATAAATAATGATAATTATCTCATTTACTATGAGCTCAATTGATACAGATGGATAGGGCGGCCGTCTCTTAAGTTTCGCAACACGTTGATCCTACACAATGGCGGGAAAACAACTATTGGAGCAAGTGGGTAGACATGGATATATCGCATACGGACAGTCCGTATTATAGTAACCATCGCTGCTTCATGGCAGCATACATATATCGTATACATGTTCACTGATGCATGCGATAGTGTTGATGATCAATGAAAGGAAGAATATACAGGTGGATGAGCAAATGAGGTTCACAGAGCGGTTCAACGAAACCGACGCAGTAGCGGCCCCACCTATTTCTACTAATAATAAGAATAATCTGTTGGTGTATCGCAGTTATTGTCCAACTCTGTTGTCGGACCAAACCGTCTCGGACATGACCAGGTTCAAGTAGACAATCGAGGCCTTTATTCGGCATTCCGCTAACGATACCGAGATTATATCTGGCTAACCTCTACGTGTATACTCGTCCGCCTACGAGGTACCCTTCTTGCATATACTGTAAGAATGCATAAATATGTCGTCTGACCTTCAACTGCGCTGCGAAAGATCACTGCGTGTGATCATTAAATGCAAAGCAGCTTTCACCCCATGAGGGAAGAGGTTCGAACGGACGATAGTCGAAGGCAGGAGAGACAAGTGGGGCGAGGACGAAGACGAGGTCAAGTCACGAAATCAAATCCAACTCGGTTAGTCCGTGGATTTATGGAGGGAGAGAGAGAGAGAGAGAGAGAGACCGTAGCCGCATATGTGGAAAGGATCACATGACTTCAAAACGTTGAAGTACTTGAAAATGAGTCTGAACTCCACGGTGTGGATATGCTATAGCCCTTTAGACGATTTTTATCGTTTCAAGTAGTTACAGGGTCTGTAATGTGTATTTTGGACCGTCAACACTAGCATGAGTTAACGTCAAATCTATTGACCTGCGTTCATAAGAGGGGGAATTAAGCTCTCAAATGAATCAGATGATAGAACTGCTAAAGAGACAAGAAAGGTTTGTAGAATTGGAATACAAAGTAAGAAACCAACCAACGAACGAACTCCCGTCACCACTCTGTCCGTAGGAAGCAACAAATCAAGTTAAAACGTAAGTGTACTGTCAAATATTAACCTTCACCTCTGCCCTACTGATCCATTATTTCAAACGTACCTAAACCTTGCAAGTTGCATGATATGACCTCATTGTTAACTCAGCACGCTGGATATATCATGACGTATGCTGGTGTGTCCAATGACGATCGACATGCAACAGAAAGATCTGTAAAGCTCGTAAGTGTGATCAGATAACGTCGTTTATTGAATAGTCGTCACAATCAAACCGAGCGAGCTTCTGAATGACATCAAATGTTTTTACAAAGAAGCTTTTGCCACTTTCTATTGTATTGCAGCCATCTTCACGTACATTTGAACCAAAAGCAAAACGCAGGTAAAAAAAGACTAAAATTACTCCAATGAGAAGCACCTCAACCATTATTTCATATAGGAAAGACGATGATCGAGACTAAAGTAGCATTCTTGACTCAGGTCTGCCTGTTTAACCGTTTGTAAACCACGTATCGGGCGAAGTCACAACAACAGCAACAACTCGCGATCGCTAAGATCTACATCTTGTTAAACATAGAAAACCACAATATTTATAGAAGCACCGCAAGACGGTCTCAGAGGAAGCAATACTCGGGCTGAGTAAGATTTTATTCTATCAGCATATATATATATATATATATATATATATAATTCTATATCTAAAGATCTACCCTGTTTAATAATAACATCATCGCCAAAGAAGCACACTGCTTACCCATAGCAGAAGCACCGCCTCTACCACACGACACAATCCGAGTAAATCGTCAAGATACAATTATGCTAACTATGCGACAACCATTTGTATCGAAACCAGCCCAGTTCGATGCACACATCCAGTCGATGACTGTCATTTCTGTTTCTATAGAACACTCTATGTCGACTATTTTAAGATGGTAGATAGCGCGACGAATTTTCCAACTAATCTCTTTCACAAAAAACACATATATATATATATATATATATAACAGCTAACCTTGTGCATTTGAATGCTTAGAGGCGATCCTGTCGCTCTTTCATCCAACAACCTGCAATCGTTTTGTGTTTTGTTAATTGTATGTATATATCCACGGGTCGTGGTGCATAATTGTGGCTTCCGGCTATTTCCTATATCTACTGTGGGAATTGGGAATGCATTTCTCGGAATCCAATTAACTATTACCGCTATACCGTTTGGCCGAAGTGAACAAATGCAATCAACAACAGCATAGATAGATGCTACGACTTTAGTCTTTAGCACGATCAGACAGACCAGTCTTTAGCGAGATCCACCTCACATTCGATCCCGGATAGTTACGGATGATACGAACATAAGCTTTGTCGCCATCTGGTTATGGTGGTGCAAATCTAGGTGCTCGAAGATCGGCGTCCAGTTGGTTTTTCTCGGAGCACATTCGATGTAGACAACCAATTTCCACTCTATGGCGTCGGCAGCGCTTCCGTATCTGTTTCAACAACGTGTACAGTTAACGTTTAACGCATTTGACGTTACGTTGAAGCTAAAGTACCTCCACAGCATAGGAAGTGTCTAATCTGTGAACCGATTACAGCAGCTACTGTACTATTGTAGACATAACAGCAAATCGTTCCAATTGTGATTCTCAATAAATTCAGGACTCAGCCTTGTCACTGAAGGTTTTTCTTGCTATGAACAGCCTATTTTATTGCACAATTGAAAACAACTAGAGTTTTTGAGTTGGAAAAACTCGAGAGTTCGATTATTTCACGGTACCGTATTCCGTAAGAATCAAACATGATTCCGAGAATGTCCACTGACTATAATTGAGCAGCACGAGTTCAAACAGCCATCGTGTTTACTATTTCGTTGCCCACCGAACTGCTGCACAGTCGTTACAGAAGTCGTTGGTTCGCGTTACCGTTGGTCACATTGAACCGAGTGGCACTGTGTGCGTGTGCCGTGTACCGCTCCATGGTGTGTTACAATAACAAAGTAATGTGTTCCCCGCATCGGTACAATTAATGCAGGGGATGGGTATAGAGGAGCCGGACAGTGAGGGTAGTCGCTTAGCTAGCTCGACCTGTGGACAAAACACGAGCGAATGAAGCTAGAGCTTCTCCGTGCCTCGTAACTCAACGACAGTTGGCAATGACGAGAACAGAGGAGCCAACCAAGCAGCCATCCTACACTCACCACAGACAGACGACATACCCTGACATACCCATACCCTTAGTGATAGCAGCGAAGAAGAGACACTGCCGCCGCCGCCGCCGCCAGTGCTGCCTTCGCTAGCCCACAAAAGGTGGACGAACGCTTCGCTCAAACCAAAGCTGCCAGAAGATGGACTGTGAATGAGTTAGTGTATGAATGAATGAATGACTCGATGGCAAGACGAAAAACACAGACAGACAGACCGGCAGAAGCAGCAGCAGCAGCAGCAGCCGTTAGAACGGCCACAAGCAGTGCAGCAACGGTTGCAGTCGCCTTTATAGAGCTGAAGCATTACAACTTCGAAGAAGGCTCCGCGTTCCGGACTCTTCTGGTGCTGTTCTCAACTGTTCGCTACGGCTGCAACTGATGTTGCGCCTCATTCGCTTACCATTGCAGAGGTCTTGTCATCATCATCATCATCGTCTACCACCAAAAATACCGCTGTGATGGCTCCTCGGTGCAGACTGCTCCCGTTGCTGCAACCGCTACCGCGTCGCCATAGCTGTTTCTAAAAGACACGAAACGAACAGCCAACAGGCGACAATACAGCAGCAGCAGCAGCAGTCGATAATGATGATGGTGATGATGATGATACAAGGTGAGTCAGAAGGAGTGAGCAACTTGAAGAAGAAGAAGAGGAGGAGGAAGCTCTTGTTGCTTCTGCTGCTGCTGCTGCTGCTGCTGTTGTAGGAAGAGGAGCAACAGTAGCCGAAACACCGAAGCTGAAAGGGCCGAGATCCGAAGCCAAGGAACGCAGCAAGTTCTACATTAAAGTACTACCACTACTATTACTACTAAGGAATAAGCGGACAGACAGACAGACAAGGGACAGGGTAGACCGGGTGGCTGTCTGTCGGTCTGTTTGTCGGACTTGTTTGGCCGACCAAGCAACTTGTGCTTGTGTTTCTGCTTCTGACGTTTCTGTACAACTGCAGAAACGGCGTCCGCAGGCGCTGTCCTGTACAGCTTGGTCTCTCTCTCTCTCTCTCTCTGACTCGTGTCTCGTGTTGACTGCTTTCGAATCCGAGCGTCGGCTGGTTGGTAGGGTTCCCTGGGGGTCTGACCAGATCCAAACCAGTGAAGAAGGAGAAGAATAGCAACTGAACGGTAATAAATGTGTGGCAGTTGCAGTTGTACTAGCAGCAGTGAGAGGAGAAGTAAAAGCAAACGAGCGAGCGAAACAAAGCCATGTCGTCAACGACAAAATGAAGTCGACCACTATGAGTACTACAACGATGGCCCAGAGAGAGAGAGAGAGAGACTGACGGACTGAGGAGTCAGTCAGAATCAACGTCAGTTGACTTGATAATGATGTTGTTGTTGTTGTTATCGTCGTCGTAGCAAGCGACTAACCAGCTTCAGCTACAGCAAGTGAGTCCAGGAGAACTTCGCGGACCACGGTGTCCAATAGAAGCACACTGAGGCAACAAACACTCGAGAGCAGACACACACGCTCAGATATACAGACCGAGAAAGAGACAGGCTCAGATCATTAAGTAAGGAAGGCGACGAAGACGATATCGCCTCGATAGTGACATTACACAACAGCGAGGCTAAGCTATGGAAATAGCGACTATAACCGCCTGTTGCAGCAGCAGCAGCAGCAGCAGCAGCAGCAGCAGCAGCAGCAGCAGCAGCAGCAGCAGGTTAAACTGGAGCACAAACCATACATACCTACATATGACAGATACATAGAGATATAGATGAAAGCCAGTAGTTGTTGTCACCGTTGCCGTGGTTAAGGGAGTGAATAAGCACACACACACACAATAGTGATTTGTAGTGTTATTATTATTATTATTTTAGTACAGCGCATTGATATCGAATAACTGAGTGAAGTAGAAACGTATGAGGGTGTTAACGTGAAAGTATCTCGGCAGGATTATCAACGAACAAACAATAGAAAAGCACTACATAATATTCACAGATTATAAATAATAACCAGACAGTCGCAAGTTGAGCGGTAGTACATGTATAAGTGGTTAATGATCATTGAAATTTGGGGATGGTTTCAATACAAACTAAATGATATGTGTATATCTGAATCTTTATATAGCTTCGATTAAGATCAAATTTGCCCTACACAAAAACACACACACCGTTAGTAAATCAACATAAAGTATTGTCCTTATTTGTCCATCGACTTCCTGACATGAATCTCCCCGAATATCGTTTTAATCAACCTCATTCATAGAGAATCCTTTCATCTCTGACTTCACAGGAAAGTGACTTTTGCTGCTGCTGCTGCTGCTGCCATGTGAGTGGGTAGAAGCTTAGTGTAGGCCGTCCATGACGAACCAACTGGAACTGAGTGCGGAACACCTTGTGTAAGAAACCTTCAAATTTAGGTAACCGCCGCTCGCAGAACCTATGCAACTAAATCAGTAAATAAGCGAATGAGTTCTTGAGCTAACGGGGCCATCCTCGATTATCTCTGTCTTAGGCTGTGCACTTCACCTCAGTACAGCTGTGACCGCTGCTTCTGCTGCTGCTGGCTCAGACAACAAATCTCCATTTGCAGCTGTCGTCTACGAACTTTGGCTATTGGTAACTACTAGTACTAATATCTATAGTAGTTATAGTGCTACAACTTGGAACTATATCCATCCCCCTATACGATTTGCGACGTGTACCGCCCTGCCTCTTCTCCGTCGTAAGTGAATCCGCTGCTACTCAATAATCACTGTCGTGTCGTGTCGTTGCTCTAATTACTACGGCTGTTCCAACTAACGGCAGGTGTTCCTGTTGCTAAAAATACGTCTCATAGCGGTCGGATAACACACGTCAACTATCTTCTGGTGTATCCGTGGCCACCCGTTCACATCTTCTCCGCTCCCGGCAATGACTTGTCAGCAGACGAACCGCGACAAGGTAACCAATATACCGCAGAAACATTGCGCCAGATTCTAAATACCAGACTCCTTAGATAGTCTCTGAATACTGGGAGATCGATAGAAAACAGCAGGGTGACTATCAATATAGTTTTCAGACAACAACGTAAACGACAATTTCGGAACCTCGTTAATGGCAAAGATATCGCTTAAACCTTTTGCCATAGCTGTCAATTTCTTCACTTTGCACTTGTGGTCTTTAACCTGGAGAGAAGCAGATTATCAAAAATCGTATCAGATTAGTTATATCATTCCGGTTGCTATACGTTAGTTAGCCTCCCGAGACTAATCAACAGTTGACCGAAAATGGGTGCAATATCCCAAAGCACCTATCAGAAACAGGGCGAGAGGTAAAGTGTCCTTGATCTCGTGGCACCATTTTCAAAATCTACTCGGCACAAAGTTCAACCGAGACGATGGGTGTTAATCCCTTTGCACACTGACGACAGCAGACGAGTACATCTGACCGATACATCTGGGATCGTTCCTCAGCCGAGTGCCATATTTAGTGCCACCTTCACATCAAATTCGAGAAGAGCCAATTAACTATGCAGCCAACCACAGAATTGACCACGTCTGACCCGCTTTTCCAGGTACGGCGATGGATCGACAGTTTTCGAGCTGTCGTTTGGAACTCACATGAGACAGTTTCTATCTCGCGTAACGTTCATAGTCGTCATAGCACCACGCTGGGAGGAAGACTGCTCTGTGAAAAGTGATAAGTGAAAGGAAGCGAATGGAATACAAAGGGTCTCTCATTCGCTCGCTCATGTTCTTTGTCCACCTATTTCATCTGTTCAGTCACCTATGACTGGGTCACTGCCTGTCCAAAAAGCAGCAACTAACTAACCATCAGTAGACTGCAAGTTTAATAACTTAATTCAATCTATCCACTGCGATAACGATTTCGAGAACAAGAAATCTGATAAGCAATCTCGGGCTGATTCAACGCCCACTTCGCTTGTTGTTGTTGATGTTGCTGTTGTTGTTGTTGTTGTTGTTGTCACCGCCACCGTTGCTTTTACACTACAGAATTGTGCACGGTACCGTGACGCAACTGACAGTGAAAGGACACCCCCTCCGACAGTTCTTGGATTTAATTATTTGGCTGTTGCTAATAATGTTACTTTTTGAATCACAAAGCTCGTGCAATCGAATAATGAATTCCCGCCACCGTGTAGAGCTTCGCTCATGACGGCGCTGGTCTTCGGTTGAGACACTCGTCTTGTGGACAGCTACATAGCTTGCGTCGTTGCCTTTCGCTGCACGCTCGACTCTTTCAAATCGCTGTTCAGAAAAATGATAATAACAACAACAATAATAATATAAGTGGTCGAAAAGTGCTCTTATACGGACCCATAGCTCAAGTAGGACACTGCAGCACTGAGAACAACACGGTACATGCCTATGACCATGGTATATACATATTATATATATATATATATATATATATGCGCTCACAGATGTCTGCATGTATTGCATACACTACAGCACCGTCAATAATAGTTCAGTAATCTATTGGTTGCTGCATTAAATGCTTATTATAATCGAAAGGAATTAATTAGCCCAACCGATTGATTGCTATCGCCGTACACCAAAGGGACACATAAAATTGATTCAAACAAAAGCGATAATAAAATATATGATAGTGATACAACGACACTGATTTCCAAAGCAATTATCTCTTCGTATAGGGTAATCTTACTAAGTAAAATGAATTACGTCGTAACTGGTGATTTCATACTTCGACGTACTAATGTGTATCACTCGATAGTATCATATAGCAGCTGTCATGAGGAAACATTAACTATCTACTATGTTAATATTACATTTGTATCTGAATAGGCATGTTTCGTTTGGATTAATTAGGATGCCTCCTCATTAGATTGCCCAGACGGGAACAAACTAGAACCACTTTTTTCGGATAAGCGTACGAACCTTTCTGGCTTTTGAGTGAGCTATGATGTATTTGGTCCACCTGGAATTGTCCTTAAGAGAGTAAACATGGCAACCAAGATAGAAGTTTACTTGAAATAGGATGAAGTATGAGAGTCAGCTGGACTAGACACAGCAGACACAAGCATTCGCGTTTCACAGCCAGCCCTGACTATCAATGATTATTATATGTACGGTTATCTCAGCTTATCCGTCGACTCATTCCATTCTATTTACACAAGAGGGAATGTTGTTGAGAAAAAGCGACATCACATCATATGTAATAGTAAGAAATGGCCGCAGACAGACGTGACGGTATTTCCGACCGAGGTCCAACGGACACCAGCTGGGCCGGAACTATCGAGCTCTGATTACGAATGATGACAACGACACTAAATGATGACTCAAGCGCAAACAGCACCAGCGTAATCACACACGTGAGCGATAACATAACAACATCAGCAGCAACAACAACAACAACTGTTGCTGGCGTTACGTTGGCTGCTGTTGTTGTTGCATGTTCAAACAACAAAACGCAGACGCGAATGACCGAACCGGCGTATTTGCAGTGCACACTACACAACAACAACAACAGCAACAACACATTAAACTACGCCAGTCTACTCTCATCATCATTATTATTATATTTCACTCGTTCACTTCGTTCAACCCGATCAACATAAGATGCGATGACTGAATGAATGAATTGGGTGGCTTCTATTGGAACGTTCCACTTCATCCCACACGTATGACTTTTACATTGACTCAATATTTATTATAGAGTACTTCTCCTGTGAATGAAACGCCTCCCCCACCGATGTTGACAAACGAACGAAGAGCACGTAACCGGCACCGCATAAAGCTCCAATCTGTATCATTAATTAGCACGACTGCAAACATGATCACGAATAACACTAATAATAGCAGCAACTTATAGAGTTATTCATTATCATTAGATCCCACTTTGTCACACGGGTTCAGCTCGATCGCTTGACGACACAGATTATATTTAGAATTAGCTGGCCAAAAGCAGTATGGACAGCAAGTTTTTCAGCAATTCAAATTGCATGGCGCAAAAATCAACCTGGAGAACTTTCCGCATTATTTTCCACAGCCTGCCGTATGAATGTCATTCTCAAAGAATAATAATAATAACAATCAAAGCGAAAAAAACAGCTCATTTTCGAAAGGTAATTACCTTGAAGTTATTCCATAATGATAACGTACTTCGCCCAGTAACTATCGAGGTCATTAGCACCACCTGGTTATTTCCGACTGTATAACTATTTTGACTCTCTCCCTCCCTCTTTTGTTATACCTTTCGTCTGAGGTCTTCTATCGCACTTATCTTCGTCAGCGTATCTATTCCTGGGTGCAATCGTTTCCGCTTCTTGCCCACTCTCTACTCGTGTTCACTACGCCAAAGTGTATATTACTGGCGCAACTATATTGCCTGTTCATAACACGCTACTCTGGCTGACTTCATCCCTCCGCTACTCACTTCCGCCCGGCCAACGAGGATTAGGTCGGGCTAAGCGGATCCGGATCACTATATTTAGTCAAGGACATCACCTCCTTGGTAGCTCCTTTCCTCTCACAAGACCCATCCCCCCCAGCCCTCGATCCGAAGAGGGCAAGCAAGCAACCAAGCAACCTCTCCTTTCTTAACGAGCCGAGATGGGACAGCGTTCGAAGGCACACGCATGTAGCTCCCAACTGACAATCCGACTCCCCACAAGCTCTACTCCCGCATTCACAGCCCTGATCCCGTCCAACGGTCGCCCACCACTGCGCTTCCAAACCGAGTCCCTAGTTCGCATCTATCTCGCTTTGGAGGCCGGATCCCCAAGTTACCGCCACCCTAACTCTGTAAGTCGATCGGCCTAAGTTAGGTGTGGATAGGTGGTTGGTCAACTTCGCTGTCCACCGTACGATCTCAAAGGAATGCGAGACTAGCTCAATGAACCAAAAGGTCAAAGACGCTTCATGCGCAAAAGCTCAGATGGATGAAAGAAGTTCCTCTTCGATCCATCTAAGGGGAGGGTTTTTCAATATTTTCTACTGACTAAGGCCACCAGTACGCGGCCCATCTTATTATGTCTACATTGGTAGAACCAGCCACAACATCACTGACAAGTTTCTGCATGATCTTTGAAGCGTCTAGATTAAGAAGTTGTTAGTGTGGTCGTACCTATCTATCTATATTACGAAATAATGTATCGAATACAATGGCTCTAGCAAGCAAAATAAAGCTACCTTCACCGTCACAACAACAACAACCAGTGAAGAGCAAGATGCTTTGAGTGAGGGAAATACGTCTAGGTTATATACCACGTCAGGAAGGTAAAATTTATACACGGGGTTTAAACACAAAATTTTCAATCTAATCCCATTTAATGCGCGTGATGAATTTTTAATAATTAATTGTGCAGAGCAACTACTCTGATTCTTTATAAGAAATGTAGATTCGAATCAAGACAATCGAAGTTGAAGATATGTCTTACAAAACTAAAACGATTCCCGCGCTTTATTTTCAAGCACAGTCACCACCAATTGAACCTCATAAGTTTCCCTCTCTCAAAGCGTGTGCATCACCGTTGAGTTTGAGACCCCTGCGTCATTCGTTATAACGAACGAGAGGCAACATAGTTGTCTAATGATGGATTAGGATTATCTTTCAAGAACGTTCGACCTTCTTGTTGCACACAGACGGTACAATTAAGTAGGCCAATTTCTCGAGCAGCCTTATAATCCGTAACGAAAAAATAACAATGCAGAGCAGATGCGTTAGCCCTAAAGGATTGTCCACCACAGGTACCTACGCATGACACAGTCAACACATCAGGTTTTCGTGTGCTGAGGATACTTATGGTAACACATGACAAAATGTTGTCTTAATCTAACGCGTAAGTTTTCAGAAAATACAAGAACAAACAAATTCTATTGTAAACTTCTTCTTAATTTAAACTTTGTCACTTTAATCTAACGTTTGCAGAAATGCATACCTTAAATATCAGCCGTAAGCTAGATATCGTGTGTAGCTATTACGAGACTGCTGTACGTAATCGAAGCTAAACTTAATCATGCAGCTTTGTCATATAACTATAATTGGTATATTGGGCCGCTATTTACGTATGTTGTTAGTCCTCTCTCTTCAAAAACAGCCTCTATTTTTATGCTCATCTATTTCATAACATAGTCTCATAATACCTAGAGCAGCAAAACATACGGACGACGCGATTCGCATGCTCTGACGCCGATGTAGATTATGTACTATACATCCCACATTTGACATTTACAGAAAATGTCACAGGGTAATCACGTATGCTTCACAACATTCATTCTCAGACACGCTCTCCAGTACACACACAGAGACAAGCACTCATAACTCCCCGAGCACGGTAAACTCTCCACCATGATTTCCACCTATCTCCGGGCTATATATATATATACACATATATATATATATATATATATATGTAGGGTAGAATTGAATTGATTGAAAAATTGATCAATATGACGGCGATACCTTGGAGTCTATATATATATATATATATATATATATTGTACGAGCAGGTGACGAAAAGCTTTGCACTGCTTTCTAAAGGCGAATCTCTGCTTTCTTCTGTGTCGGATAGTTGGCTGCTGTTTGCTAGTCTTTGACACCAGACCTCCTATTACCAGACGAACAAACTTCGTCAGAATCCGCCGGGGCGTTCCACATATTATATAAAAAGACGCGTACGTGCGTACGTCTGTTCTCAGAGCACGACAATGGAAGAGAGCTGGAGGAGGCGGATGAGAATGATCATCGTACTACTGCTCAATTCATTCATTCAGTCTCCACCCTTTTGATTTGGAGTTAGCGGTGTTGGCCGTAAGCGTTGTCGATTTTGTGACACTTGCTGTTGATGTAGCTGCTCTCAGAGCAGAGGGGGTAACGGGGACAGTGCGACCTCTCAGGTTCGCTTCTCCATTCGCGTCAAATTCTTCCTACTTCATTCGATTATAATGATGGTGATTATAATAGTTCTATAGACCTAGTAGCTAGTTTTTGTTCAAGCGATTGGAGGAAGTCGGACTTGATCTTAAACGGAGAAGGGAAATAAAATGACCATTCATAGAGCAATGCTTAGATTTAGACTGTATCCGTAGTCGAGACCTTTGTCCAATATGCTGTTGAAGTTTACTGAAACCTCCGGAGATGTTTCCTGTTCGCACACAATACTATGGCGAAGACACCTCTTTGGCGTTTCAACTAAAAATAATATGATATCCTCAAGTAAATACATGTTTTCCTAAGAAAATGTCGTATCACGAATGCTTACAGGGCACCCTGTTGCTTTCAAGTTTAATAACGTGCACAGCTGCCAGTGCTATGCCTTAAAGTTGCGAGGAACGTTTGCTGTTGCTTTTGACGGGTATTCAAATTTCGTTTTAACGAAAATTATCAATGTTATTATTCGGAATTATATATTATACTGCGCACAATAACATCCAGTATAGCTGTCGATGCAGTTATTGTGGTAGAAATGTTATTATTATACATTTATACTCGAATCATGTTATCGCACGGACAGGAGAGCCGTGTGATTGTGGTGGTGGTGGTGATGATGGTAGCGGAGGCAGCAAACACACCACCAACATCCGGGGGGGAACAGGCTAAACACTATGAACAACAGTAGTACTACTAGTGGCAGTAGTAGTTATATATATATATATATATATATATATAGACGTTGCCGGATGTTGTTCCTGGGTACGTACAGCAAACAAAGCTGGGAAACGACCTCCGACTCTGTTCAGTTACAAATAGTCCTATTTATTATATTATAAAATAAATGGTGGAACTGTCGATGCCTGCTAACTCCCGCCCCATCTGCAGTTCCACAGTCTGAACCGTTCATTTGCCCGCATAACAAATGAAAAAAAAGAACCACAATTGAATCAATGATGTCAATGGATACAGGACAGATATACAGGCTTGAAGACCAACCCGACGCGCATTGAAACCCGAACCTTCATCCGTCTCGAATTCAAGGAATTCCGTTAGCAGTATAGGTATCATAATTATACCCAAGTACGATGAACATCTAATGAGTATCATTACGATCTTGTTCTGTTTTGTCAAATTCATAAAGGAATATCTAATATTGTACAACCAGGAGTCACTTCGCCTATGTGTATATCTTTCTTCTTTTCTTTGTTATGTACGTATCTTCCATGGACGTTTGCTTGTGTCACCTAGAAATACGCAATGAAGTCGATTTCATCGACTGTATTCAGTGAATTCTTCTTTGTTCATTAATTTACTGTTGTTGTTGTTATGGTCGCTGGTAGGTGTCCCCCTTCCAGCCAGCGGTCAACAATTAGCAGCACCGGTCCCATTTCCAAAACGACTGAACGAAAAGCGCAGTCATCAGCTACGCCGGGGAAACTAGCGCCATTAGAAATTATGGTCAGATCAGCGACAGTTCTAATATATTGACGGAGAGAGAGAGAGGGAGAGAGAGCAGTTATCGGGAGGGATAATTCATGTTTGAAGCTCAAGGTCGCCCGGAGCTGGCGGACCGTTGCCGCTGGCATTATCCCACAAACAACACCAGTATCACCGCACAGGCACACGGACAGACAGAGAGACACATTCTACGCTCAGATCAGTTGCGAACTGTAGTTGCGCCCGCAGCAGCAGCACGAGATGAACCGTAGTAAATCGGCATGGTATGGGATGTGTCAGATATATAGATACCACATATGAGACGGACACACCACCATTACATATATATATATATATATATATATATATATATAACAAGAAAACGTTCCCATTTGTTTTCTTTCTAGCGGCCATTTTTCGTTACATTGGCCGCTACACACACATCAAATATCGACGTCGCGTCGCACAAGACCGACCGTGGTAAGCGATCATTGTCACATCGAGAGTCGAATATACACATACCCTGAAATTCAGCCGTACACCCGCTGATGTGATATTACATATTAGGGATATTATACATACACCCATATGCCTGACCAGATGTACAGACAGACAGATGCACACACAAAACGAAGCGAATATTTTCTGCAGACGTTTGTCGTCCAACGACACCCCCCTCTCTCTCTCTCTCCGCCGTTAAACCTTCTACCTATAGTACATATAATACATCAATACCAGGAGCAGCAGCAGCAGCACCACGAACAGATGCCAGAAATTATCACAACAACAGCAGCAGCAGCAACTGGAACAAAAGGAACAACGTAACAGAAGGACCATAAACGGTTTGGCGAAGTCGACGACGGATCTAGGAAAAGATTCACATTACCAATCCCAGAGCGTGAGCGTCATCGGACCAGTCATCGCGTTAGTCAAGCTGTACAGGGTGGATAAACGATTTTAATTAAACAGAGATTTACGTCAAGAGTAACTGTTCTTTCAAAAATCATAGTACTTATTATTATATTCACAATTAAATAAACAAGCACTATCCTTCTAGTTTCATCCACCCATTTTCTTTACAAATCATCAGGGTATTGTTCAGTATGCTTTGTTCACTTCTGTAGCAGTAGTAGTAGTACTGTTATGGATATTGTAGGAATCGATAATTGTTGATGCCTACGCTGCAGTTGTTGCTGCTGCTGCTGTCGATATTGCAACGGCTGTTAGCTCCGTCGCTGGCGGCACTGGAAGAAAACAACTATTTGTTTCTGTTACTCTCACGATCTGTAGAGTCTACAACGGGTCTGGTGGTTCCTTTTGCGAACACTGATTCGCTCGAGCACAAGTTTCCTCTGATGCAGCAGCATAATTTCGAAGTGATCAAGGGCCTCTACTCTCATTGTTGTTGCTGTGGATGCCGTAACTGTGTTAATACTCGCATAGTGGAATGCTATCCAAAAATGACGGAGCACAAGCGGTTCTTGATCCTGTTTCTATCCAATCGTCGTCATTCCTGTTCTGTACGTAATCGTAGTATCCCTATCAATCGGCTGGAGGTATTTTTTCCCATTATAAGCTTACATCTAGCTATATCATGGTTCCTTACACCACACAAATTTTACTACTACTACCACTACTACCATAGGCACTTGGCCTTTCTTGGTTTAGATTTTACCCTCTCTCACTCTCGGCAGCTGCCTAGTAAATTCTCACCTTGTACAAAAAAGCAGGGACAACAAAAAAAACAACAGCAGCAGCAGCAGCAAATGCCGTTGTTGCGGTAACAGTCCGCTGATTGTGATAAGAAATCATTTGAACATTAATTATCTTATCTCTATGATATTATTGTTATTATCGTGATTAGTATGAGCAGAAGCAACAGCACTTGAATTGCACAGACGAGTCGACTTAACCGTTGATTGAGTGATATACGGCGCAGTCAACGATGGTGATGATGATAATTCCGGGCTGGTATCGGAGTTGCTGCCAGCGGTGTGTTTTAGTGTCAACGTTCGACTGTGTACACTTACAGGGGTGTGGGCTTACTGGATTGCGACGCTATTTCGGTCGCAATCGCCATTTACAGCGCAGCACTGATTCGGATGATCTATCCATGGGCTTCTGCTGCTGATATTTTCTCTCAAGCTTTTCGCTTGTGTATTAATATCCTTATGCGCAGAACTGCTGCGACGGGTAACGGTGCATGTCGCAGTAGAAGCGGGGTGTCAGCAATTTTTGATGTATTTCGTTCAAATTTCGTTTTGATTCTACATTTTGCATCGTTATATAGTGTGCTGCAAGAAGCGTTGCTCCAATCTGATTTCAGAGACTCGCGTACGAGTAAAGCTTAGGTTTTAAATATCGATGATTGTGATGATGACGATGTTGGTGTACTTGTTCTCGACAGACCGACATGTGCAGACCCGAACCGTAGCGACAAATGATAGCAGTAGACTTTGTTTACTCCTCTCTTATTATTATTATTCTAGTTTTTATGCCCTTCATCGTTTCTGGTGTGTTTTTTCCTATGTGTTCGACGTTAGGTGTTTTGCTCCGGGTTTTCTGCTCCTTACTCTGTAGCTCTCTATGAATATATATTTCTTTTAGTTTAACGGGAATGCAGTTATCCGCAATGCATAGGTTCTCGATATGCTAAGTGACGGGACTCGAACCTGCGGTCTCCGACCAGGGATTGTACAATATACAGTGTGCATAGATTGCCCTGAACATCATCAGGGGATATTGCCACTGTAAAAAGAATACCATCTCTAGGACAAACGTCTCTAGGAGATAGAAAATAAGGCGGTCTTAGCATCGTAATGAGTTGTTCACGTTTTTCTTCACCTTCCGCCTTTATTTCAAGTAAGTTAAATTAACCTCGACATAATTCGTCAAGTGTCTACTTTTCAACACTGCTACCTTTATTTAAAGGCTCCGAAATATAATAAATTTAAAAGAAAAATATTAAGAAAAAGATTCAAGTGCCTCAAGTATGTCATCCCCTCGTACTACTCCTTATAGGGATGTATACATACATTATAAATTCAAGGTATTCCCATTACTGGTAAACGAAGAGAATTTTCTTTACAAAGGTGTTATTTTCCATATCAAGAAGTTGTAGATGCATCTGGGGCGGCATATTATCCATTCCGAATTGTGGGATGTAATATGCAAGGGTCGAGAGGACAAAGAGTGTGCCTTCCTAGAAATGCCTATTCCGTTAGGAAGCGAACTTCACTACGAAAGTTCATTGTGGCCTGGAGAAGGTCAAGGCTACCAAACCGCTTGTTCTCCGTACAATATAAGAGACCGTTAACAGATTTCACTGACCGAGTTCATATACAACATCCGGTAGATACGATAGAGTACATATTAAGTACCGCGGAATAACATTAAACACATATTTACAAGAACTGCTAAGGAACAAGTGCACTTAGTCTCGAAAACAAACAATTCTGACTACACTTATTTTTATGTCAATACAACGTCGTCGCTTGTTGGGGATATGAAGACATAATTTTCCAATAAAAAAGTAGAAGCAAACTAATCTGAAAATCATCACACGAATCAATGGTTGAGGGGAAATTGTAGTAATACTAATAGAAACCAATGAGCAACATGATGATTCAAATATGTTCGCAGGCAACAGTTTTGAGTATGGTTTTATTTTTCAGTATGTCGTTTTATATGCAACATAAATTGTGGTTCTCGAAGAAACTTAATACATATCCCAAGCCACACTGTGTTCGGATATATTTATTGCAGTTCTCATTGTCGTTAGGCATCCTCCTAATGACAACGCAAAGTGCAATTAATGTTGGGGCTTCTAGAGGGCAATAAAGCAACTATATTCTAGAAGCCTCAACATTAATATGCTATTACAATGCTATAATTTCACAAAGTATTTCATAGAACTGACAGGGAGCATCAGTCCCGACACAAAAGTGTAGTTTCTTTAGTAACCACCGTCGGAGAGGAGTTGCTTATAGAAGCGCTACAACGATTCCACCACACATTCATTTTTAGGGAGCTCCTTGCCACACTCAACGTGAGGTAAACTTAGGCTTTTAGATGGCGGTGATTCTTTGTACAGGATCCCTTGGGCTGTCGCAACTTGTTGCAAAGGGAGATTCACAGAGTTTGGAGGGCGGGTCTGGCATCCAACGAGCTATTCAACAATGTGCCGCGAGGTCGGAACCCTCAGTCATGTCAGCCGTTCTACGCGATTGCGAAGCCCTATGAGGAGCAGATAGTGAAGGCCTAACCTCAAGATGCTCCTTCCGGACAAACGAGCTGAGAATAAATTCTATAATTAGTTCCGGCATAGAGTTACTTCATTTTTACCCCCGTTGACAAAAAGAGTCACCGAATTTTAAAATAGTGCCGTTAGCGGACTAGATTAGCCCAGTAACAGTTGCACTTGCCGAGAATATCTTGTGCTTTGGCTTAAAAATACTAGATTTTCTCCTAGCCAAGACTTCTGTTGTTTGACATCTGCGCTGCTTCGAGCTAAAACACGCACATCTACTTTCACATCGCCGACAAATTGCTGATTACTGTTAATAATCGGAACGGTATAACATTGATAATATAGACGTCCCATGATTGATTCTCGGGCATCTATAATAGTGTAGAAATAATAAATTGAACGGAAATCCAACCTCAGATCAATACATTAGACCACAACGGTCGCTATATCGATAACCGCAAAAGACAGAAGGAGTCAGCTACCAAAAATTTGGTCTACATTTGTTGTTGTGGCCAGCAACGTCCCCAAGTATAGCCATCGTCATTCCCACTACGCTATACAGTAGACCCAAATTTTACATTATGTTGTAAACGGGCTTTCAGCAGTTCACAAAATTTCACACGTATTTGCATCGCTGTCTCAAAGATAATCCGAACAGTGTGGCCACATTGGCGTTGGAACAAGATACCCATATTGCGGTCTATATAAATACATACACACTGACTTTGTACTTTTTGCACTAACGTGACGAAATATGCGAAATGGAACAGTTTTTATAGTTTCTTACTTTACATGACACTAATGATTAGTTAACATGTGGGTAAGCCTAGAAAGGCTTATTCGGTCCAAGAGCATGTTCATTCAATGAACGATGGGAATGGGTCAAAATACATCTTCGATTATAATTCAATTCGAAAATGTACTTTCATTTCTAAGAGCTATTCGAGCAAACCAGCAAACGCAAAGACGATTTGCGTAGCTATCCTATTTAGGCAAATTTTCACTCAGGTACCACCCGAATACCAAAAATGTAAGGAACGATACGAATATTGGTTTGAAGCGAGTGCAGCCGAATGCAGGTGTTAACGAACTATGTTAAAGGTGAGTTGAAAACGAAGGCTATTTTTCATTTGGCCTTATGTATATTTCATTATCCTAGGCTAAACACATGGAAGTATCCAATGGCGTCTGCAGACTCATTTCAAGTAACTCATAGATTTTTTAGTTTTTGGCAATATGCCGTATAAAACCCGGTCCTTCTATATGCTAAGCGACCACATAACCGCCGCGCGCTCGTCGAGAGCCTATACGAACGACATTGTAATGATTCACTATCCGTTTCAACGTTTGTTCCTTGTGGCACAAAGGGCTAATGTGACTCCGTATGGAGAGAGCATTAGCACCTGCTTCAGCTGCAAATAGGAATCAGGCTGGGCTCCCTAACGGCCTATACGTGATGACATCCATGGTGATGTAAATTCTTTTAGACATCCTATGATAATTGTCTCAAAGTGAACTAAAGCATTTATTAAAAGCATATCACCTCATCGAGTTTAGCTTAACTTAACTTGATCACCATTCACTCCTTTGTTGTTCGCGTACGTTGTTACTGAGTTTTATATTCTATGAAATAAACGCATTGATTCGTTCCTCTATCGTTTTGTGACGCTCCATTATAGATCGCTACGCCGAATTTGATGGATGATTCAGGCGTCTCCGCTGTTGCTATCGTATATCACATTCTATCATGTCGGTAGTGTTTGAATTCGACATACATAGCAGCCAAAGATTCGAACACAGTAGGGGAGTATGATGACGAAGTGGACACTATTTTGTATCGCCAAATTATCTCGCGTGATAACAAAGAATATTCGAAAATACCTTCACCAATAAATTATATCTGACGGGTGCAACCAACGAGGTTCTATAATAAGTCGTACCGCGTGAAGCGTTATTTATTACAAAGCATATATTCTGTATAAATAAATTCGAACCAATTGTTCTTTAGCAAGAACGTACACGCTTATAGAAGTTGTCTAGGGGAGTGTCGAGCAAACTATAAGATTTTATATCATTCGAATGGTTATCGAATAGAGCTAAATTAGACTCGACGCACCTGGAAATTGATCGGCTATATCAATACTCATACAATATGTAACAGAAATAAATCTTCACTAGCTGCGTCTTCTTCGAAGGCCACTAATCTCAACACGACAAAACAAACAATAGTTTACCAGAATAAGCTCTAATTGTGGTGAAGACAAGCGATGAGTGAATGAGCGTGTTTCAAATTCAACTAATCTAAGCTGTAAAAACACCGTCGAAATACTGTTCAGAGCGTTCGTTCTATCAGATCGTATCAGCATCTCAGGGAAGAATCACACAACGGCCTCTTTCAGTTATCGTGTTAACATGCTGCTACTCATTTTTCTTCGATTGCTCTCGACCAATCGTTTGTCCAGTGCTTTCGGCAGCTGTCGTCATGCCACTATAATATAATAATAATCGGAAAGGAATAAACGCCGAACGAGGAAGCAACAAGCAATCAAATAATATATCGTCTGCCTTTTGATGTTGCCCTCTTTCGCGATCAGTGAGATGCCTTCTTCGTAATCTGAAGGAATCTTATTGAATCAAGGATGAATGGAGCAAACCAGACCGATGCTGTCACAATTACGAGAGTACAACGTATAAATAAGTGGATGATCGAATAGAGAGAAAGAGAGATGTATATATCTCGAGAGAGATAGAGAGAGACTGGCACTCGCTTTCATGTCGGTATTGCTGAGTGATACTCTGATACGTTTCTCTCTCTCTCCTCTATTGTCGCGTTTTTTTATTAGATACGTCTATTAATAATATTATTATTATTATTATCACGGGTATGAAACGACGAGTGCAGAGGAGTCGCCTGTCCGCGGTTGCTGTCTCGTTCTGTGCACCTCTAATATTGTTACTGCTAATACACGAAATCTATCTGTCCCTTTAGCGAGACCCATAGTTACAGCAAACTCTAATATGATGGAGGGGCGAACCGTTATTACATCAGGCTGAACTAAGTAGCACCTCACTCTTTATTTATTTCCTGTGGAGGGGGAAGGGGGGGGGGGCTCACAATATTGGTTGCAGGTCTCTTGGTCCCGCTGTCTTCATCCTTAATCAGTCCGACATGCCCGTGTCACTTGTTGTAGAGTAATCGTTGTAGTAGTGTATTAAAAAGCTTAAACAGTGTTTGACTAAAGCGGTATCAGCGCAATACCAGAAGGATGTCAGACTTCAGTGGAAACGCTGCCGTGCTTAACCTACCGTTGTCACTGCAGTGCATATTCGAAACTTTTGTATATAAATCAAATATTTTACTTATTTGTCACTCCAAATCGGAATATAAGCGGTTAGACGAAAGCCTGCTTTGAAATTTCGATTACAAATATCGGCAATGTGGTGGCGATACTAGTAGTACTAAATAAGCATGAAATAAGCTTCTTACAGCATCGATGAATGTCGAATCGAATGACAACGCAAAATAGAGAACAAAGTAACACTTAACATTGAGAATGGTGGTGAAGAAAAGCCTACGAAAATCTTCTAGCGAGAAACCAACCGTACTTAAGACGTTGTTTGTTTCTTTCGATAAAAGCAAAGAAACGAAAATGACTTAACATAAAGCCGTATTAACATCCACACAAAAATGAGTTACTTTTAAACAATACATCTAAAACTCAAATACTTACGAACTTGTACAACCAATAGACCAGTACAACAGTTATTCAAGCAAGAGACCAGTACAATCTGAGTCCTGGCATCAAAGAAAATAGAGAAATTACATAATTCTAATAGATCGCCAATAATGATTTTCATATGATTAGTGATCCCGACAGTGTCACAGTAATGACGCTGTGAAGAAATCATGGGACGGTGGCCGCATTGTTGCAACCTAATGACGAAAAGCAGACCGACCGTTTAATCCGCACTGAAGATGATAGTTTGGCTTAATTAAGCCAAGTGATCTTATCTGTTGGTTGAACACCGCGACCAACTACCATTGGACACCATTATCATCAGCATCAAAACCATCACCAGCGGTATCACGTTACTGTCTATCTCACCATTTCAATATTCGTTACTCAACACAGACGACTGACATCTAATGTTGTACGGCACAATCTTCACCTTGTTGGTCTGACGGGATAGAGATTCATAGTACAAATATACATCCAGTAATGTTCTCTTTCATACTGCATGTAATTATGCATGTAGGTGAACTATCTTCAAAACCGCTCAAATTATTTTGATGATGTTTCGTGTGTAACGACTTATTGACGAGAAAATGGTCCCGTTACTATTGTTAAGGGTAGTAATATAGGCGCATCATTGCAACCACAAGACCAAGGCACCAGTTGTTTGATCATCCTGATAGTCTCTAATATTCGTAGACTGATTTTTGCCGAGGCGATTTGAACGTGAATTAAGACGGTAACGTGTTTGCACGTAGGGTAATAGCCATCATCCACAAATGGAAATTTAATCTAACACGGATATGTACTTTGAACAAGGCTTACAAACTGACGAATTCGTTAGTCCACCATGAAGAGCACCCTGCAGGCAAGATGGCGAAATAGTCAATTTCCTGTATCGCAGATTAATTTCATCATCATTTTATAACAAACATTGTATACTGAAATTTTTTGTTGCAATGTCAAGTGTTTACTGAAGACTACCGAGTGTGCTGAGGTTGAAAAATGTATGGCCGCCAGATCCCATAAGATGGAGCTCACGAAGGGGTTTAGCAAGATTCCGACGTTAATAAATAACGGTTCATTTTAATCTTTTAACTATCAACACAAAGAAAATGCTGGCGATGAATGATCTCATGACTAGCATGAGAATTTTGCTGTTCAACTGCTTCCATCATAGATACGTTGCTTACCCTTTCCCTCGAGTCGATGTACGAGTATTTTTGACCGATTGCCAGTGTGGACAGACGATCCCGACAATTCTACAAACTCTGAGCAGCTACAACAGCCCGGACCGGCCGAGTTGGTATGATCGCACAAAGTAATTTAAAACGTCGGATAGAACCGTCCTCAGTCGAAATCACGACTATAGCCACCACAGCTATTGATATTAGTCAACCAATGTTTTCCATTGATTCATTTTGAAGGTTCGTTTCATAGTTATTTCAACAACGACAGGAACAATAACCATTCCTCTAAATTCCGCGGCTTGTCGCAGTAGTGGCACCATAGAGACAATTTCGCCGATTTATCTCATAAAGTATCGGCTGATATTGTGTTCTATATACAACATCATTATAATATATAATAGTTGTAATGCCTCTGTGGCTGTCGCTGTGTCGTTGGGTACATGTCATTCTCGTCGACGGTACTCGGCTTCTCTCCCTTTTCCCCGTATTTAATACTCAACGAGACAACCGCAATATGTTGGGCACCCAGTAGTAGTTAACCCAGTAGCAGATTAAGTATGATTACTACAAGAAAATTAATTATTATTATTATTATTATTATTATCAGCACACATAATTGTAAGTGCTGTCATTACTCTATCTTCGGAATTGTACATATATTTTTTTGTTGAAGGGTAACGTACAATTAGTCAGACGATGTGTCTAGTGGTTCAGCCACAACTACCCTAAATGAGTCCAGTTCCATCACATTTTTCCTCCCTTCGGCAGGTGTGGTGCTCATCATCATTAAACAGCTGCACAACGACAGCCCAGTGGAAAATGGCGGTGGCAACACCTTATAGTTGTCGTCATAGTATGCTAACACGAGCAACATCAGCGGCAAAGGCCAGTTTGAGGTTCCCCTGGGGCGTCGGCGGTTCCCTTTGCTTTCGTTGCTGTTCTTTACTCAGCGGTTGTCGCCGTCTTCGATACGCTGTTGTACGATGGCCCACAACCGCCGCCGTGGCGCAATGAATGAATGAAGACACAACACAAGGCGACAAGAGCAGCAGCAGCAGCAGCATAACCAAAGTCAGTCGACGACGAAGAGATGACGATTCGTACGAAGAAACTCGGTCGGGATTCGAACGACGATGATGTTAGTTGAGCGTCACAATCAGACGCCAAACCACAGCCGCGCACGGCGCAACAAACAGCAGCAGCAGCAACAGCGATAGCCTCTTCAACAGCAGAAGCTGAAGCAACGTTAAAACGGCACTTACAACGACGACGACAACGATAGCGTCGCCGGACACGGCACTCCAGCTGAGCTACAGCAACAGCAGCAGAAGTTGTCCGTGTTATGTTGCTGCTGCTGTAACCCCAGCCCATCGGAGCAACAAACGATACCATCAGGAGGATCGGATCGGATCCGCCGCGCTGTTGTCTCCCGTAGCCATCGGGCTAAGCCCATCAACACGGCGGGCAACAGAGCGATCTATAATGCTGGCAACGCAATGCGACCAGAGAGATACGACGGAGACCTAGTGTCAACACCACCACAAGCACGAGCACCACTACCAACATCGTCCTCATAAGCATCATCATCATCATCGACAATCACCACCAACCAACCAACGAATGGCATTTTCCTGATTCGAGCAGAGAAACGACAGCAGTTTGCTGTATATATATATATATATATATATATATATATAACCAAAGAAGACAAACAAATAAACAAAGCGGCGATGATGGTCAGAGCACTTCTTATTGCCCGTTGTTCCCTTGTCCGAGTCTAGCCCAAGTCAATTCAGATTAGTATAATATAACATGTGAGAAGGAAGGGCACGATTGAAGGAGAACGAATAATCGCACTGGTAATAATAATGATGTATATGTTGATGATGATGATGATGACAAACAAGCTCGTTCGTCTCTGCCCCCAACGAATTCCCATCGATCGGAACAAAAGCAAAAATGTTGTTGTCACTACTTCTCAGAATCTATTCTACCGTCCAACACACTTCAGTCAGTCAGTCCGTCAATACATATCATGTGGGGTGACTGCACCTGTTCTTTAACCTGTCCAACAACCAAATACGCTCTAGCAAGTTAAACTAAGCTAACAATAATAAAGTAAAATAAAAATGGCCTAAAACTGCCCACGAATGTTCGTCAGGGTTCCAGTTTATATATATATATATATATATATATATATATATATATAATAGATTATATATCACCGTTAATTTATACGTGAGAAGATCATGTAGATCAAACTGACTCAAGCGTCCACAGAGACCGTGGTGGCAAATGTAAGCACATACCATTGCACAGGTTTTAATGCATACGATAGTACGAAAATAATCACATGGAGGGGATTTTTCTCGTTTTTGTTTGTTTATTCATGTATATTTAGCCTCGTGAAGTATTTCCTTCCTGGTCTCCCATATAACAATAATCCCCCCGAACTACTTGCAGAAATAGATCGAACACACACACACACACAGACAGACGACTCTATACGTTCAAGCACAAACGAATTAAAGCACACGAACGGTTTGTACAATGATAATCCTGGTGATGACGATGCTAATACTGATGACAGATCCATACAGACAACTATTCATAACACTCACTCATTCACCCCATCAGGCACAAACCTGTTGCATCACTAGTCGGCGGTATCCTCCTTCGGGCGGCAACAGCGCTGATCCTGTGCGAGCGGTGACTGCTGCTGCTGCAGAAGGAATTGTTGCTGTTGTTGTGTTTTTTTCTGTTGTTGTTGTTGTTGTTGTTGTTGTCGGACAGCCATCGCCGAATAGATCCGGATGCTCAACTGGCTGAATTAGTTGTATTTCTTTCTTCCTATTTTTAGGGTATTTATTGGAGCTACAATCGTTGTTGTTGTTGTTGCGCTTGCTCTTATCGTTGCAGCGTTCTTGTTGTCACTTGTATCACTCATTCGTTCTCGATTCACTGTTCTCAAAAAGCGTCGACTCAGGCAGATTAAGGCGGGTACGATGCGACAACTCCGAGCAATCAGCGGCGGCGGCTGCCGCGGCCAACAAGTGTAACCAAAAGCAACAGGTATCACACTACGAACATAGTCATTGACGATGGTTGACAGCTGCAGCAGCCATTCGACAGATTCAATATATCCACCCTTCTCTTTCGAACGGCCACGATCACATACACTGGTTAGTTTATCTTTCTTTTTCTTGATACATTACGATACACTGTCATCCACTTAAAGACTATGTTTAGTTGGTGGTATTTCACGCAACAGAACAGTTCAGAAGGAGAAACGATGCTGTTGAACGAACCAGAGGTAGAACTCGTCGTCGTATCTGGTGACAGCCACGCCAGGATGGGACGCCACTCGTCATTTCCTTCACGAAACTTTGAGATATTTCTATTATCTCTATATCCACACACACACACTTATGCACACGTGTGACACACTGATTTCACTCACAAACTTCAGTAGGCAGACACTATACAGATCGTGTTGTTGTTGCTGTTGTTGTTGTTTTCCTGATGTTTTTTTTCATTGCTGAACTAGTAATCGGCAGCACGGACTTCGTAATAAACGTAACAGCAATGCTGATATAATTGTAGCAGTAGCATATAAACAGTTCTTCGTCTCATGTGCGAGCTGATATAATGATCGACATCTAAGCGAATCAGGAACGCTCATAGGCGGGCAAATCTCGGTGTGGCAGAGTTTGACGAGTTCGTCACCCACCACCGGAACTTTCCAAACTCGACAAGTGCTCTCTCACGGGCCCCCAGTAGCTGTAAGAGCAGCACAACAGCCTGCCACTGCTAAACATACCACTAGAGACAAATACACACGCACACACACAACATTCCTCGGTTCCTCCGCCGCCACAGCAGCGCCTACACTTCTATAGCATAGCCCACAATATCATCACCAACACCAGCGGCTGTGGATCCCCTACTACAAAAAGAAAAACATGGCGCTGTCGATTAATGGACCGCCCGGGGGCGCCACTTGTACGATCGGCTGAACATGTTTTAATTTTACGCGGCTCATCGGCGAATTGTAGACTTATCTACGTTTTCTATATCTCAGAGAATAACATTGAATTTGAGTGAAGGCCACTCCACAAATGGAGCAGTTCATATTTTCAAACAAATGAACATGCCCAACTGGCGCGAATATTTGAATATTGTCTCAGATGAAGATCGGCTGCATCTCGTAGACCCATACATACTCAGATCCCATACTCAAGAATAGATTATGAAACGAGTATTTGCAATGATTTTGAATAAAGGCATAACGTAACCCTACGGGCAGATCGTGGGAATATCGTTATTTATAAGTTTCAACTTATTAATTGTTACTTTTTTAATTCTTTCGAAGCAAAGCAAGCCCAACATCGTCAGCCTGTATCTGGGTTTCTGCAGCGTCTGTGTTGTGTTCCATTGTGTCGTCTGTCTCTTAGCCGGCTGCCCATGTGTCTGCCTCTGTGGGTATCGTGTCGATGTGTATTTGTCCCCAACAACGACGACGACGACGACGATGATGGGTTTGAAAGCCGATGTAATTCCTGGAGAGCAGCAGTGAGGCGCCCCCTGGCGGCTGAACATTACCACGAAAAATGGCCGCCCCCGTGGTGGCTGCCTGAGAGCGAGAACTTAGCGAGATCCTGTTGGTTGATTGGATGGTCGGTCGGCAGGTTGAGTTCGTTGGTTGCGGATCTCGTTTCGTTTGCTGCTTGCTCAGCTGTAGTTTGTGCGCTGGGCGCAGCGTAAGTTGCCGATACGAGAGACTCCCAACGAGTTCTCACCTGGTGGAATAGATGTGTGCGGTTGCCGGGAACGGCCCGGTGGGACCCGTCAAAAGCTGACGTCAGACGAACCGGCCCCCGATCAGCTGGCAGAGCCTTCCTTCCGTACAACAGAGAGTCAGAAAGTCTCCAGTGCTCTGAGGTCGCAGCTCTTGCCCGATCCCGTCGTCCGGTTAGCTGCTTAATAGCCTCAGACCTTTCTTTCGAGTGAAGTGAGTGTGTTGTTGTTGTTGTTGCTGCTGCTGCTGCTGTTGCTGTTGTAAGATTTGCTCTCGATTTCGCAGCATTCATCATCACCACCACCATCATGATTACGATTATCTACTAACTGAGCCAAGCAATTGTGTTAGAAGTCTGTGCAGCTGCAATTCTGCCCTTATGCATCGGCAACAGCAGCAACAACAGCAGCGGCAGCAGCACCCAATCGTTACCTACAACAGCAGCAACAACAACAACAACTACCATTGCTGATTGTATGTGAGAGTGTGTGCGTGTTGTTGTTGTTGTTGTTGCTGCTGCTGCTGCTGCTGTTGCGGTTAATAAGAGCAGAAAAGGAGTTCATCATTCACCTATCACCGTCATCATCGACCTATTGCTCGTTTACACAATCCCTATGAGTGAGTAAAACGCTTTGTCTGTTTATCGTCAGAGATAAATAAAATATACCTTCACCGATTTAGTCGATTTCTCTCGCAGTCGCCGCTGCTTCGAGTGACTGACTACTGTTATATGATGATCTATAGAGAACAAGGTGAATTTCATCATCGACTCAAACACCGGAACCCCCTTTTTCTTCTATTGGTCTTCCATTGTTGTTGTCGTTGCTGTTTTTGCTCGTTCGTGTTTTTCATGTGAATCGAGTATTTGCCGTTATGCTGTGCAATGATGAGGCGTGATATTCGAATTTCGTTGTCAAGTTATGCCAGATTGTTTATGTTCTTGTTGTTCTGGAGATAAAGACAGAGCAACCGGGAGAATATAATTGACACATATGTGCATATATTTCTGATGGTTTACTTTACATCGATTCATTAATTATTAATTTGGCTGATATTTTCGTATGCATAGTATATTATATAATAGTGAATAGTACAAGGTTGAGGATGATTGTGGCCTTATGATGATATTCTGATCGTGATTCACGGTGGACCACAGGACAGTACGGGTGTTGGCCTACAAGAGAGATGTGGCAAGAACTGTCCTGCCCGGCAGTCCATTCATTGTGGCATCATCCATCAACGACGATCTTTGTTAACAGCTGTATCTCTTAGCAAATGTCACTGCCGGCCGTATTACCAGTTGATGGCAACCATTATGCTAATGGTGAGGTTATTGTGCTAATTCTTAGGGGGTTATTGAGGAGTTTTTCATATCATTGCGAAAACACAGGGGCGCAATTGCCAGACGCTGTCGCAATGTCTAAAAATAGATTTCAATTTCGGGGGTAACTCCCAGCTGGCGCTTTTGTGACGCTTCGGTGTACTCTTTAGGCTTGTTGATAGCTTTCGAGCGTATTACAGTTTAGTTCCGGTCGTCAGGTAGCTTATGGACGTCCTTGCGTAAGCTACAAAAGCTTTGTGGTCTTGACCCACCGTCAGTGAGCATATAGCCTTAGTTTGCACATCTCGGGCCAAATGAGTGATGGCGGTATTAAACTTGCATGATGGCATATTCTCTATAGCCCAGGACGTATGATCACTTGCTATGAGGCCCTGAGCTAGATAGATTTCTATGCGCCTGATCTGCGCCACTGAGTCCGTAAAAGCTAGTGTCATCTCCAGTGATCAAAATCAGTCATCTTGGTTAACACCTAAATTGTACATTTACATGGCTTTAACCAATGGATAAGCACGGATCCATGTTTTACACTTTTCAATTGCGGGAGCCATTTTCCAAACCATATTGACGTTCGAAAGCAAGTCCCGGTGCCACAACCTAGACTTTTATAAAGCCTTCCTAAAAGATCGTAACTTAAGCTAACGGTTGCTCACAGGTGGCTTGCACAAATTGTTCGAACCAATAACTGCTAAAGCAGGTATTGATATTTTCCACATACTATAAATTCAGTTCGTCATGTCTGGATATGTTCGCTAAAATAACCCTGCAATGGTCGAAGATGCCTGTGGCGCAGTAAATACCCATGTTGAATATGTTACGGGTAAATTCTCAAACTATATTACCAGGACTTGGGTAAAATGTTACGTGTCCGAGTTCCGAGTGTATACTGTTTATCACGTCAGAGACCCGTCATTGTTCATCCACGCTGTGTTAGCACACAACGACAAGCGTATCAACGACCTTAGCCTGGTGGTCGCTTGTTCAGCTATTGAGCAGAACTTTTGATGAGTGCTGCATGCTTTAAGATGTATCACAAGTAGTAATCATATCTGGTCGCCTGGTCTTCATATTTTGCCGGATGCCGTTTCATAGTAAAGATTCGAACGCCAGACAGTCATACATAAATCCAAAGCGGATAGCTAAGTACATGGTCAATCACTCAAAGCGTGATTGGTTTGACCTTTTCACATTGAGCTTCTTTGAGCCTGAATCAATGCAGGCCAAATTGATGCAACCTGTTTATTATGTGCTTTGTTTACGATGAAAAAACGAGTTGTATTTTGTTGATTGCGCCCAATTCAAGTGCAAAGTAATGCCGATTTGTATTGTTGTTGTGTTGTTGTTGTTGTTACAGGCGTCCTCTCGGACATCAGCTGGGATCTCATTATTCGGGTTAGCGGATTCAGGGACAGAGGGGTAGATCGATCGAGGTGGTTGCCGATTTGTTGTCTTGGCAAAGAACCATGTGAACGTTTCTTGTAGGAATGTCATAGATCACGGAACTAACCCGAATGTCTGAAGTGTTGCTTTTATTGTGGTGACGTGTTCTGCTCTACTGAAGGACACATTTATTCTTCTGTTGGCCTAAAGCAGATTTGTAAAATGCACTCAAGCAACACTTGGGGAATTAGAGCAATACTTCGATCCTGGATGTAGGGAGCAGCACATGTGGAGTGTTTGGTGAATGGTGTGTGCTTGTGGCGTCATCATTGGACAAGCGACAAGATGCCGCTGTCACCTACCGTGCAAATTATCATCCGTAAGGCGGACGATCCGGCCTGTGAGCTACTTGAAGTCCAGCACGACGTACAGGAATACCTTCACCAAAGTGAGTTATTCAGCATTATTCTAGCAGCAGATTTTATCTAGCAATCTACATCTAAGTGATGTACATTCGGAGATCATATTCTGAATGTTACATATATACATATATTACCTACAACAGAAATAGTATATAAGAGAACAGAGCTTGATGTCGGTCCATCAAAATATTGATTTAGCATTTGTCGCTCTCTCATAGAGATGTTGGCATTACGCGTCAAAATGATGAAATCCAACTAGTCATGATGATGGTCATTAGATATTATATCGCGTTAGGTTTCAGGCGAGTGGTGTTCTCCTCGTAGTAATTCGTATTCCGCATTACTTCAATAAACGAATATATTTATAAGTGAGGTAGAAGAATAAGTCGCCCTTGTTAAAATTTTGGTGCCCAATTGTCGTAGGTGTACTCGAAAAAAGAGCTGATTTTTCTTTCTATTTCTGTTATCTCCCTCTGAACACGGCTTCGCATAATATACGATATAGGCTCATAGAATACAAATTGGTGATATTCAAATTATTTTGAGGAAAGAAAAATATGTTCAGTTATGATGTGAGCCATATCGGTGAGTTCCATGACGAATTGTGTCGATACACATGGCATACACATACATTACTACTACTGCTACTTCTCTGGAATACAAAACATTCACTTTCTGTGGTGGCATCATACATGTATGCACGCATGGATGCATACCACAGAACCAAGTACTGCTCACCCACAGGTGGGCTTATTTGTAGAATTGGCCTGCCTAGTCCACAGATCCATTCTACCGCTTGACCCGCCTGCTCGGTCGCTTGCCAACAGATAGGCCATGCATAGCATATATGTTCTGAGCCCGAGTCACGACGAGTTCCGCTTGCTTGGCGAGGATCCGCACAGTGCAAACGGACAAAGAACCATCTGTTTGTGTGACCGTCGGTGGTTAAGGGCTCAAGGGTAGAGATGGAGCGAGGGAGAGTAGTTCAGCCATACTTCGTAACCTACGTCGTATTGGCTTACTGGAAATCATCTTGTCTCACCAACGTTGTTAATTATTATTATTATTATTATTGTTATTAAGTATGCTAGTACTCGAATTAGTCCTTAGATTTCTAACGTGGGTGATTAAATAACTGGCACTAAATTTTCAGTAGGCTTGCCTTTCGACTCCTACCCATAATTAGAGAGAGAAAGCATTTGGAGCTGCGAGCTGTGAAATGCGAGTGTCGCGGATCTGTGGGTAATATGACTCATTGAAGAGGATTTCTCAGTAGAATAATATCAGTGGCGAGCTTAGAAAATATGGGGAGCGCCCAACCTAGTCCAATTAAATACAATCTATGTAATCAATCCTAATTAGGTGACTTAATTTCGCTATTTCATTCACACTAGTAAAGACAACTTCACTTAATTGACGTTTCCAGCAAAGCCGATCAGCAAAGTTGACAGATTATAATGTGTGCAGCCGTACGTCTCGCTTTTACCAAGGGCTTTTTGACGGTTGTTTTCGGATTTATTTTTCTATTTCCATTTTGAAGGGCAATTAGACTTAGGTTCTCTATGTCTATGGGGTAGAGCTTGAAATTATTTAATAAAGGATTTAAAAATAATAGTCAAACCTTCTTTGCGGCCTCACTTTGGTATGAATGTACAAGCATGTTGTTGCAAATAAGCATGTTGCTGACCGTTTAATACAGTACACGTTCTGTAATAATTATGCATATGATAGTCAGCGCATAGAGTGTCTAAAGAGAAATTTGGTCAACGTTGAAGAGATCGAAATCATGTAGCGGATGTCGTCCAAATGATGATGTCTATGCTTTTGCCAATTGTTCTTAACGCGACGCCGCATCACATTGAACCCATTTGTTTTTCTAATCGACGGTTCGCTGCCAATGACTTCTACGTTATTCAATATTTTCACGAAGCAAGGGTTAGTATGAATGTGAAGCCCTTTACAACAACGCTAATCCCTAATCATCTGTGATAATCTCAGGCTGTCATAATCTCACAAGTCGTGCTTGCCGCCAGTGGTAGCAGCATCTTCACAGTTTTAAAATTCCTTATTTAGTGGAAACTCATTAATCTTCATACCACGACATAATTTTGTATAATGCAAAAATCCTCCTTTATAGATGAAGAATATGATCTGATGTGGTCGAATTAGGGTGGTGTTTCTCTAATATTTCTTGATTTTTGGGCTTACCATATCATCTCCCGATAAATATCTCAAAACGTCCTCACCCGCCCATATACAGCTACGAATCGCTTACTCTTCAATTAACGTTGACATTAAATCAATCTATTGCCTCGGATACGTGTGTATATATATATGCTTTTTAGAGGCCTTCCTTATCAACAATGGGGCTTGCGAGGGAGGGACACCTTACTTAACCTTTGTTGTTAAGCCTCTCCTATAACTGTAGTTATTGCTGAGGGTTAATTTGACCCTAACAACATGTGTTCCCATTCGAGCGCAGGCTGGAGCGCCTAAAAGTGTCACATGTAATAGATAAAAATATAAGCTTAAAACGATTTTATAATTGTTCAATGAATGCAGTTGTTGCAGCGTCTGATGTTGCTAACAATGCAAAATCCCTTACTAGGGGTGAACGAGCTCTTAATCTTACTCTAAATGTTAATTTCTGTTTTCTTATTTGTTCGGTTTCCCATCAGGAACTAAATAATTAATGGCTATATATGTATAATACTAGTTAGTGGACATAGTAAGCCGGTACGTAACCCGTGTTGTCATATCATTAAATTTCAGCTAAAGACAAGGATCTAGTCCAGCAGCTGGTATTATTGTATTTACAATCACGATCACTTCGAGTACTCGTACTATTAACGGGCTTAAGGGACCCCCACCACAAATGGTTCTTTGAAAGGTAAGCCAGGACACGTCAGCACCTTTTACTTCTTCAAATGTTGTTGCCACGCGATATCTTTTTTGTTTTTTGAGATTACGGGAATGCATAATGCACATACGTGTTGTGCGCTTCATACCAACATAGTGTTATTCGATCTGGCGATCAAATACGAGATCCAATGCGAGAGAAATTCTTTTTTTTTCTTTTTTTGAACAAGTCGAGGTTGACATTAGTATTGAAACAAAAGATGAAATTTTCTTATAGCATTTTAGCATTAACCATATACACACAGCTCAATAGACAGATCCTGCCATTATATTATTTAGATATGCTCACTGGTATCTTCTATATTTGCGATTATTTCGGCAGCATTTATCTCAGTTTGTTCTATTAGAAAATTGCCTTTAATTTTCGGTTTAAGGCGAGTGTAAATTAAGTTATCATCGGCTAATATATATTGATCGTTAGATTCAGTTTAGAACGAATATTTTTGTGTAACCAGCGCTTACGTCAAGCTACATCTATTGCAGAGGCCATATCGTCGTCATAGAGTACGAACCCAGCTTACTGACAAAAGTTATCTGGGATATAGCGAAGATGCATGTTCTCATGTGTTGTACATTTTGAATGTTTAAGATGTTCGGAGCATCTTCGTTCGGGCGATGCGTCGGTCAGAACCTCGGCGTTGAAAATGCTGTTGTGCGTCGTGCAAGCGGATCCGCCATGGCTACACGATATCCATCAAAAAATTGTTCGGGAGATGCTGCATGTCGTTAAAGAAAGTAGAGAGACCGGTGAGGTATGTATAATAGCTGTCTACGAGGGTGAATTACCGCTTTGTTATATTCAAGAAAGATGAGCCTAGAAAAACATCCACAATACAGCTTAAATATTTATAAAATTTAAAAAATATCAGATGTCCGTTCTTTTTCGATGGTCGATGATCCCAGATAGGGATACCTTTAATAGGAGCCACGTTATAAGCTAATGATTTAATTACAATTCATTATGAGAAGTATACCAACTAAGCAGGCGGACCTGAACTGAAGAATATATTTTGAATTCTTTTGCTGCATCGTTGTGCTACAGGTGACTATGTGCTTTATCGCAATCGTGATAATGGCATCTCTGTTACCACTCGTACCTGGTGCGTTCGATAAGAAAGGCTTGGAGAATATGTTTTCAGCATTTTCGATGGCAGCTGATATGTGCGTTCGGAAGAAGCAAACAATGGCCGAGCTGAATAGACAACATCTTTGCAGTGGTCTCTTCACATTCTATAAGGTGTGACAACTCTTAGCTTAACTTACTTCCGTGAAACTCCTTCTAGGTAGCCGCACAGGCAACATAGAACACCATAAAACAGCTAAGTGCGATGGATGTAGTGTTAGATTTTTTCCTTTAAGCGAGTATTCATCCTTTAATGACCTAGTCTTGGCTGTTGACGCTCAAAAATGGGCATCATATTGACCGCAAACCACTGCCGTATATATATATATATAATATATATTACTAAAACAAAGTCTAACTCCACATTGTGTTATTTATTTTTAGGTCCTCTATTCGATGTTTCCATGTAATTTTCTCGCTTTTCTTCGCAACACGTATGGCAGCTCTAATAGCACTCAGAACAAGCCCGCTTGGATTGAAATTATCTGGCCTATGATGAAGCGAACGTATTTTCATCCCTTCCTTGTACAGTATAACGTTGAGAGTGAAACCCATAAAGACCGCTGGAAGGGTCAGCAGAAACACGACATTATAGGAGACTGTCAGAATTACTTTGCCGAGCAGCAACAGCAGCAGCAGTTGAGAGCATTGCAGGAGCATCAGAGGGACCAGAGTGTTGTTGTTGTTGGACCTAGCCGACCAAAGCTGCCCGCCAGTAAACCGTGCAGCATTCCTAAACGGGCCAAGGATTTTGTCCGAGACTTACCGGCGTCAGACGGTGTATTGGGTAAAACTCCTCACCTCCTTGATGTAATGTCGGCGCATCCTCCAAGCGACGTGTCCAGCAGCCTTGGCAGTGTTGATATTGCCGAGGAAGCTATCGCAGAAGAGCCGCTGCCGAAGGAAATAGGAGAAATTGCCATCGGCGCCAGCGGAGGTGTTACATCCCAAAGGGGTACACCACAAAAGCGGAGGCGAAGATCTTCGGCAAATTTGCCTTCAATTCCATCCGAAGGTGCAGAGGAAGAGACCAAACATCCGGGAGTTGGCCCTACTGGTGGTCAGCCCTTGTCCGATTCGGCCCTTGCAGAGGAGGATCGTTCTGGTGATCGGGGCTTTTGCTCCACTACGCAGCGACTGACACAAGAACCTACGAATAGCATATCGGAGCATGCAGAGAACCAGGTTGGTTGACGGCTTAGGTCCTCTCCTTTGATAACGCGATGCCAAATTTTTTTTTCAGTGTGTTGAAAAATCGTGTGCTTCTTCTATTTGTTAAGACTTAGCACACGGAGTGTCACAAGCAGTGTCGCATACTTATCGTGCGCCTTCGAAATCTAGGTGATGATTTGTTTAAATATGAAAAGTTCTGTTAGACTATGTAACCCTGTTATTTTCGGTTTAGAAGCTAAAAAATACCTATTGCTGCAAAACATTCCTTTAAGTAGTAAACATGTTTTGAAAACTCTGAAAACGACATTTTAATTTGGTTTGTTATTATTGTTTGGTCGTTTTGAAGAAACCGTCATAAAGAAATGGTGGAAACAGTAGAGTTACGAACAATTCTCGTTAAGAAATAATTCAAGCGACTGCAGAGCGCGGCGTTTATAAATTATCGTTTAGCCTTTACATGCAAAAGACTACTCTTGTATTAGCCAGCAGTCGTTGCTTATAGGGTGTTTGCATTCTATTCGAGTCCAGGCTCAGTGACTCACAGTGACCAATGTTTACAACTTATGTTGACAGGATGATCCCCCGGCGCACAGTGAGATGGAAAGTCTTTTGGCTCGGCAGCGATATGTGTCACAGTGTCAGGCGTCTCCGCCAGGCGTTGGTAGTGGTAGCCCTCAGGGTCTTGGGCTGACGAGCCGACTCACCCGATCGATGTCATGCCCTTCCACGCCTCAACTTAGCCAGCAGGCCGATGATTCCGGATCCCTGTCCGAAGCCACGAGCAGCAGTAATGAAGACCTCAGTTCCAAGTGTCTTTCACTGAGTCTTTGGCCTCGTAGCCCGGAACCAAGGAAGAACAAGGGTACATAATAATATGCTGTTACTTACAGAATGCAGTTCGTCACCGAACTCTGGTTGCAATATCACTGGATCGTACCTTTGTAGTTAACATTACTTACACGTAATTGCTAACATCATAACCACTCATATCCCCTAATCTATACGTTACACAACGTGCCAGAGATTCTCGGTTGGATCGCAAAATCGTTATTCCTTATTGGTTATACTATATTTATCCCCATTCGCTTCCGTTTATAGCAAACACAACAAGTTGCACTTGAGTGTAATGGTCTTCTCTGAGACCACTCCCAGTTACTAGAGCACATTTGTCGTTTCGTTGGAAGAGGATAAGTCCCTTTGTCTCATGTGGTTACAATATGATAATGCTGTTTATGCAGATCCAGATGCCCTCGATGAGAAGAGTCCGGCGGAGATCCTCGAGGAGCATATGCGCGCATGCGCCGGTCAGGTGCTACGAGAGATGGAACTTCAACAGCATCAACAGCAAAGCGGCACGACTTCACAAAGTGGACCTCAAGGGGGTGCTGCTGGTACCATGTCACGTAACTATGAACGGGAACAATCCGGCGCGAAGGATCATCAGCCAACCGTAGCTGAACTACAAAGGGTGAGGCTCCGTTATATATTTCATACAAATGCAGTTTTTTCTAAATAATATGACAATGTTATTTATCCCGATTCAGATTCCTTCGATACTGTATTAAAAAATGTCTATATTACAAAAGTGTGTTCTTCTCTGCTCAATTGTGTACACTGTTATAGTGTACCTTGTAGGTTATGAGTGACGAATCAAATATGCAGAGCTCTTTAATTAAATATATCTGAATCATCTATCCATGCTTCCATCCCGCTGTAGGAGCTGACATTCACCAGGGCCCATGCCACGATGCTCTACGTCGAACTGCTTTATGATAGACACCGAAAGGATATCCACATCGAACGGAACAGAAGACTCCTCGAGAAGGCCAAAAGAATTATTCAACTCGAGGAACAAAATACTGCCATGGTAGGAAGCGAAAATAATGGATTGCTGAATGATCAACCCTTTTTCTCAATTCAGAACAAAACTCATATACGAGGTTTTACTAACATCAGCGTGTTATGGTTTCTACATTATTAATTAGACAGTTAAAATTGTAACAGTGACATCTTAATTTGAACTCGGATCTCCCCTGCCTCAGGGCACTGTATTCCGTCTGTGACCTCATACAAGTAAAATTGTCTCACTGTTCAATACGTTTTATGGGAACTTAATATTGGTCGCAAGTACAGCGCAGGTTGTTGTTTTTCTTCTAAATAGTTCCATGTTTTATTCACTGTTGTGTCCAATATTTTCCTTGATTTCTTGTATTTAGTCTGGCCAGGTCCGCGAAGTTCACGAGGAATTAAAACTGAAAACAGCTAAGATCTTAGAACTACAACGCAGCGTCGACGAGAAAGATCGCAGTATGGAGGCTGCGGTGCGGACGCTTCTGGATCGAGCTCGCCGACAGGAGGATGAAATCACACGGATAATGGCCGAAAATAATGAGATTGCCACAACTAACGCTCTGAATAAGGCACAGCTCGACGAAGCCAACACGGTGCGTATGTTCTTTACCTTCCCAAATCCTTGGAGAGGTCTCTTCTTAAGGCTTCTTCTTGTAATCTAGGTGTTTTAAGCATTCATCTTGGTATTCGAGTAGTGTCGTTCATTTTTGGTCCGGGAACGTATTGGAACTACTGGTGCATTAGTACACTTAAGCTGAAGTTGATGTGTTACTTTGGGGCGAATGGTTTTCCGGCAGGGGTAATTCCTAGAGATGTGATTTTAACCATTAATATTTCATTATGTATACTATATGAATCTACACGTGTTGGGTTATATAAGGGAGGGTGTCTGCATACGATCAGGTTTGCTTGGTAGCCAGCAGACCATGTTTCTGTATATTTGACACCAGAGGACACGACAACAATGTTAGCAAATCTGTGTTTGATGTATAATAATTTTGCAGAAAGTGAACCACCTGGGTGCAAAGCTACACGAATCACAGCTAAATCTGGAAAGTCTGCGAATAAAAGCCGAAGAATTAGCCGTGTATCGAGACAAATGCGCGCGTCTTGAACAGGAGCTCATTGTGCTACAGGAGATGTACAGGAGACTGGAAGAGATCAATCGAAGGGGGACCCACGACGCGTCCCAGGTTCATAGTAAAGAGGAGCTAGCCAAAGAGCTCAAAAGTGAGTCACTGAATCAGTAATGAACGTTCGACAGCATGAATCTATTATCTACATTTGAGGAGATCTTCTAGAAAGGCGTTCTATGCGCCTTTTTCGAGCGACGTGGCTGTTTGTTTGGTGTCTCTGAGTAGACGCCTTTCATTAAACCGACAGATGATGGTGTGGACTATTTATTATATATCGGAATAGTTTAATATTATTATTAATTTTTAATCGTATTTAATAGTTAGCCTTATTCTATTCTGTTTTTTTATACAATACTTGCAATCCCTCAATGCAGTAAGTGTAAAATGTATTTCTTATTTCTGGTTTTTTCCAGACTGTCGATCCCGCATGGACTATCGTAAACAAGAAGTGGACGCTGCAAATGATCGGCAGAGGGCTCTAAGCGCTCGTGTTGACGAGGCCGAAAAGGCCTTAGCCGAGGCAAGAAAAACACTGCTACGAACTGAAGCGAATGCAGCTGAGCAGATTCGAGCGAAAGATGAACGAATTGCAGCTCTACGCAGAAGCCATGAAGGTTTAACCAGCGCTATCCTCCGTCTTCATGGTCAGGTCGATGAACATAACGCCATCCAGCGTCAGAATGAACTCGGTCAGCAGCAACAACAACAACAATTGCAACAACTTGGAGAACAAGAGGAAAAGGAGAATCAACAGGATGAGGAAGATCTCCCGCAGGAACGGCTCCAGGCATGCGCACCTCAACAGCAGCAGCAGACACTAAGCAGTGCGTCAGTGCAACAGTCATTAAGTGCGTCAGTGAACTTAGATGCCTGTATTTTTATATAAAAGACAGCCAAACTGTGTTTTACCGAAAGCCGGCTTAAATACGATATTGATGGAGAGAGGCGGACTTGTATCTAGTTGTCTTCGAGCCCCCGGGTGGAGCGGTACTTTCGTGAGCGTCTGCTTTACAATACACGGGTTCGAATCCCGCCGTTGCATATTTGCATTTAGGGGTTGTCCGTCATATGAGGCAATGCCGAAAGCAGTTTGTATCGTGGCTGTTAAATGTTATCTGAGAATTTGCCCGAAAAAATGATTTTGCTTTACCTTGCTATGATAACGAGGAGAGCAGCTAGAACTAGCAAATAGCGTAGTAGCCTTATCATACCTATTTCGGGGGTTGTTCGTGCAGCTTTTAGATGGAAGGTTGTTCTGTGTCGTCTTCAAAACAGTTGACGTGTTCAAATCGTCAATCGTCAAAAAGCAGTCAACTTGAAAATGTTAACATTTCTCATAACTAGATGTTCGCCGTTCTTCCGCGCCTTTGATCTATAGTGTCCTACAACACTTAACAACTAGAACGAACACTTATGTTCATCTTTATTTTTAATTACTTGTTCTTTTCTGTGGAATTATTTGCAGGAAACGCTGAGGAGGAAAATGTTCGTAACGGTCGTGGTAATAACGATGACGAAAAGCAAGCAAGGTAACTTCGAAGGTTACTTGCTAACCACACACTGGAGAGATGCGATATCAAAAATGCGTAATGGAAACATACACGGTGACCCAAATGGATGAGATTTAATGACAGAGAAATCTATTATAATAAATACTTGTTGATTTTCTTAATGAAAAAACGTTGCTTGTAATTATTGAAGAATGCTTTACAGTATAAACCCGTGCGTTGAATCACTAGTTTTGGATAGGTATCAGAGAATTATATATCCCTTGGGTCGAGTACCTTGAAGAGTTTCTTTGTTCAGCTCTTAACTCAAACAAAGGCCATTGTGATAAATACAAGATACGTACGCACTCTCTTATGTCAACTACTGTGCAACCACCCCCGGTTACGCGGTAGTTCGTGAGAAGCTGGCCAAGCTACGGAAGTACGCCACACTACAGGCAACCCGCCTTTTTTCCGCCCTTGCTTTCGAAACCTTAGACGGGCACGGTACCCTCACTACGAACTTTCTCGAAGGGCTCTACCACAGACTGATCGCCACCGGGGACAAATGCGCAGGATCCTCCCTCCGACAGCGCTTTTCCCTCACTGTGCGGAGAAGTAATGCAATTGCCTGCCTCGGGGGTGACCATGACGGCCTTAGCCTGACACCCCGTCCCCAACTGATTCTCTAATCTATATATATTTATATATACAACGCCTCTCCGAGCATAACGTAACGTGGGGGTAAGCTGAAAATAAAAGCCCCATACGAGGACCAGACCAGGGGCCCGTACCCGTACGGAGGTCTCCAGGTATAAAATGAAAACAAAGTATTCATTTTGGGTTTAATACAATTTATTTAAGAATAAATTCCCTTGACGTTGTCTTCCCACGCAACAAACGAAAAAGGGAGAACTGCTATCCTAGCCTAAGAACATCGCTCTCTAAATATCCATGCGCATTCATTGGGATTGATTTGTTTATATTACAATAGGTATAGGTACATCTTCTTCCTCTATCATCATCATAGTTTCATTTTTCTTATTGTATCTATCTGCCACACCAGCCAGCTCTTTGTCCATTCACTGCGATCACTGCAGATGAGTCTATGAACGTCCGTGGTCTGTGGATTGTTGTGTTCATGTTTGCTGTGTCTGTAGATTCATGTGCGTGCCTCCATGCCTAACATACACATCTATCTATATTCTTCCTAACAATTATGAGGAGGAACAATCTTATCGTTTCCAGCATAGGCCATTTCCGCAGGACGCTACACTGACCGAATCTGTCACATTTCGAACAACTCAATGCCCGCAGTCTCCTTACCCATTCGGAATAACACCGCTAGCCTTGACATTGAATTCCTATGATTCTGGAACTCGATTTAATCTAGATGAATTTAAGATATTGTTGCAGTGGCAATTTTGTAACGTAGGCAGAACGAAACGCACCCCGACGGACCGACAGAGATGAGAATGCCCGTTCGATAACAGTCGTTTTCAGGGTCGTTAACACACCGGACACTACTGAAGCGTGAAGAGCTGACGGCCGTCATACAGGTTTATTTCTACATGCTCTTTTTTAGAACAGTTTGCGGACTGCTTCACCCGTCGCGGCAGCATACAGTGCACCAATTCCGAGGCCAACAGCACCACCTATTCCACAGCGTTTTAGTCCTGCGGTTGACTTGTAAAGTAGTCCGGTTAGACCGCCAGAGATCACTGTTAAACAGAGAGCAAGGAAAATCATTTGAACAAAATCTCATAATTAATTAAGGGTTGTGAAGATGATCAATTAATATAATCATAAGTACTTTATCGCCATATGATCAAATCCAATTTAGAGTAGCAGCTGAGTTCTCTGCCATACGGCCAAGACATTTGGTTCCTTGTTAAATCTCGTAAACGTGATGGACTTAGAATAGCAAAATGCATACACTTAAATATTTGTCATCTTCGTTCTTAGAAATTGGTTACTTAGAACAACAATCGCATGATGAGAATATATATGTGCAGAAAGAACATCAATTCCCAGCACTGTAAACGCGATGTAAACGAGAGACAACATTAAGGCGGTCCACACTCCATCATAAAATGACTGCAGCTAAGTAGCTGCGACACTCAGCTATCAATTATATACGAATCTAATTGACAAATTCAACGGGGCAACGCACCTTGATGTGCTATGCGTCCCATACACATGCATTGGAGCAAATCGCTTTACATTAGTGCATGCCATTATGTGCGCGAATGCCATTATTATCAGGACTTCGGGTGTACAAGCACAGTCCGCTTGGTTTCGAGGAAAGTAATAACACGTGGCTATTTCTCAACGAGCTTAAACCATTTTCAAGATTACGAAGACGACAGTGCCGAAACGGCGCCAAGAAGTTAAACCTTGCTCCAGGTAAGGGCATCATACCTTACCACGCCGAAGGTTCGACCATCGCAAAAAATGATTAGCCTTTCGAGTCTAATAAAAAAGGATAATTCCGTATTCACGATGATCTTTAGAGATCGAGGCAGATGAAGACGCAGATTATTCAGATAAATCAGCAGCTGTACGAGTCGCTATGATAGTGTAACAAGATAGGTCAATATGCTTATTCAACGAATAATTAACGGAAACTGGAGATATCTGCCGATTAATCCAAAAAAACGCACTCACGCAAGAGAGAGTGAGCGACTATACGAGACCGGGGGAGAGGGACGCGACGATGAGGCATTGGATGTCGGTATAGCAACAAACAAAACCATTGCGTATCGTACAACGAATGTTTTGTGTTTTCAATCGCTGATGCGAAGGTCCATCTACAAATCCCACAATCTAGGCCCTTCCTTGACAGTCAGAACATAACTAATGACAAAATGTGTTGTATTTCGGGTATAATCGAGCGAAATGTGTTATGAACTATGAAATGTAGAGTAGATCATACAACATTTATTTTTATGGTTTTAACAGGGAACCATTGTTTCAAGCCGCCCTATTTTACGATAGGCATTACGTAGTACTACTACTCAGCACAACGCTTAGTACCTTTATTTGCAAAGTGAGATCTTACAATGCTGATTGCAACAGGTCTCATTGAAACAGTGCCTGATATCATAACGATATGACTAACCTATCCATTTATAGCCGAGGTGGATAACTACAGCTGTTGCCCCCTCTTTTTCTTTCCTGAGAGACATTCTCATCAGTAAAGACACACTTACCCGTATTAATCTCATCATCGGTATCTCTAACTTGGCTCAGTAGAACTCCGAAAGCAGAGTACATGACAGCTATTGTTCCGACACGATGAGCAATGCCTGAGCCGCCTTTAACGGTGTAGTTCATCAGTTGACTACGGCGTACAGCGCCGGTTAGATTGCTGGTCTCACGCAGTCCTTGGACGAGCCCGCGAGCGCATCCCAGAGAGCTTCCTAGAAGCACACATGTGCCAATCTGCGAAAAAGCCAATTCAAATCGTCCTCGTTTAACACCAGCACCCTCCGGAAAAATGTATTCAGCACCAGCTGTGTTTAGATACGAGGGGTCAAAATTCAGGTACGGTGAGTACAGTGGAGATCCGGGTTCTGAAATACAGCAGCAAAAAAAACAGCGTCACACACGGACAATAACAAAAGAATACAAGAATCGTAGAGGAGAGACTTTGAAATGCTTCAGGGGAACAGCGTGCAGGATAATCTTTAATGTTGAGGTTGTCGTTAAAGGTTCAAGTTTAATTGTGTTTGGGTACGTTCTTCTAGCTGTCTCTTGAAACAGTGGAACTATTATATTTTAACTAATTCTAATACACAACCACTAGGCAGATTTGTTGGACTTTTGTTTAATAAATGCGGTTAAATGTGGTTAAAAACGAAGGTCAGACACGAACCGGAGAAGTTGATAAAGAAACTAGAACGAAGTGATATAAATCCGTGAAGTTAAAATTAATAAAACCATTTATTAGCGATCTAAACGTTTTGTTGGCCAGCAGATGACAGAACACCAAACCGCGTGAATAACCACGTATAATCATAATTGCTTGAGGAGAAAAATAAAATGGGGTATTTTAGATAACCCAGTCTCGTTCCATCCACCCTTTCGAAAAGGGTGTTCCCAACGAGGACGACCACTCTGAAGTTTCTCCCCCTCAACCACAAATTCGCAGTTAGATCAAAATGACCCCCACCGAGCCTAAGACTCTCGGATGGAAGGTTTTATTTCATCGTGATTTACACGTGCGTATCTCCAATGTATCCCTTGGGACACATTATAAAAAATAGGGTTCAATTGTCGATGATCCTGTACAAAATGCTCAGAGAGGAAACACCGAAAGCACGCTCATGCTTCCTACATATACAAGTGTAGTTAGCATTCATTGTAAGGGATATCATCATCGTTGAGTTAATTAATCACAGTTAGTCCTCATTATCAAAAAAGATTCGCTCCCGGCAGGTTCAACTTGGCGCGACAGCCTTTTATTTACAGTTCGCTTCTTTTATTGAACTTTGCTAACGCAGCGTAGGCGATATTTTTGCCCAGCACATCATATGCTCATATTGAATATGTATAATAAGCGTAGGAATGATCATTCCATTATCTAAAACGATACCGGTTGTATCTCGCATAGAACATTAAGACACACACTTGAGATAATGGTGCAGCCGTCACGTGTCATGATAAAATTCCCTTACCTACGAGCTAAATAAGATAGGATAGCGAGCAAATCCAATGGTCGGTGTTAGAATCATGAACCACGGGAGATGTTCTGGGAGGTCACAAAATAGTCAAATAGTAGTTCTCGATAAAGACTCATTCTGCCTGCAACATTTAAAAACTTGAGCTTAAGTATCTTTCGAACGCAACGATACACGGTAACCATAGCAAATGCAGTATTATCATTTATATACATTGACCATTTATGACAGCATATACTATCGGCCAGGCTAAGATGGTGGACATACTATCGATATACAGGTCTAACATACATGAAAACCCAACCAGCTCCTTTCATAATAATCATTTACTTTTGTATAGCAGGTAGAAGGGAATTAAATATTTGTTCAGATCTCAATTCTATACCTATCTCAAAATAAATGTCGCTATATTTTTAGACAATAACCACCCAGCACACACACTAGCTTGAAGCTATATTAATTCATCCCTGCAAAATTATGAATTTCGGCTCAGAAATAGACAATTTATCTCTTCAAGTCCACGAGATGTATTCGGCCAGTATCTTGACCGCGCAGGCTTTGATTTGTCAAAACGGCGTTTCATTATCATTGTTCCGAGTGAGGGGATATTCTCTGAAACTCATGCGGATGCATGGCACATACAACATTGCGTCATATGTTTGTTGAAGGGTACATCTCTCATAATAGGGATGAAAGCTCTAGTTCAACCATGTAGTCAACAGGATACACAGTCTACTAAATGTGCCTGTCTACACCAAGGTGGAAGAACATTTCTTGAGTAGGACCGAGCAACTGACTGCTGCTATCAAACACACAGTATATATGCATTTCGATTCAAAAGCACTATCTATGCCTTCATTTAGGTGCACAACAGTTCATTTGGACAGCTCATTATGGTCTTCGCGCAGAGCCAATGTTTCCGTTCAGTGGGGCTGCTCACTGCTCACGGGCGGTGTTCGATGATGAGACGATGGCGCGAGTCACTCGTGGTGAATGCTGCTCGTGCGTATACATTGCGCATTGATGCACTTACGTGGAAAAGTAGACTCCATCGTGGTTTGCTGGCCTTTCGTAAACTGTCTGTCCATAAACGGAACGAATGTCACCAATTAAGAATAGCTCACAAGTGCATTGTTGCTTGACGAACCAACTAGTGACTTTCACAACGCATGCCCCCAGCACAAATTTACAGGTAGAGAATCTGTGATCATCGACATCATCAAAATGCGCGACCCAAGACGCACAGCAGACGCTTTGAGTGCGCACAAGTTTAAATATATATTATACTTTCTATATTTAGTCACTCAGTCTGAGTAGATATGTGTGTAATAACTGAGTTTGAACCAGCGGCCTCTGGCTTCCTACAACAGATTTAGCCGTCTAGGAAACCACGCGAGACAGTAGATATCAGTAAGTGTAAAACTTATCTACCAACATAGCACGCCGCATTCCCTGCTCAATACTTGTACCTATGAATGTCCTTATAAAACACTTGCTAAACAATTTCAATATTTGTCGACATATTTCCCATATTCGTCGTATGCCTAAGAGGTCAGAATAGTAGAATAAGCGATCGGCAATTATGCCTTGTTTGCATTAGCTGTGATTCATCCACTCTCCGAATTCAGTTGGATAGCCCGGCCGGCACATCGACTGGCGCGTCATCATCGGCGTGAAACGAAACCAGTTCGGCCTTCTTTGCAGCAGCTCCGGCAACGTGGTTTCAGGCCATCCCGAGGCAAAAAAAAGATGAGTTTCGGAGATTTGAAGACCGACGATGGTCTTAAGAAACTCAATGACTATCTAGAGACTGCCAGTTATTTGGCGGGTTACATCCCCACTCAAGCGGATTCAACGACGGTTGACCAGATCAAGTCTGGTCCCGCCACCGCGAAGTTCCCTCACGCTGCCCGCTGGTGAGTGCGGTGTCTATTCCTACCCACTTAACACACAAAGTGATTTGCCTTATTCTCGTTCACTCACTGGGATAAATGCCGTAAAGCAAGTATTCTATGTGAGCTCTCTGTCAGTGTGAGTAAATCAGTGTTCATTGATAGTGACCTATGAGTATCTAAGCGGAATGATTGTGTATGTGGTTCAATTCGGTCAAGTCAAACGGTAACTCGTTTTATCTACCGGTGACGACTGATATGCGGTGGAACACCCTGGATTACACCATTGACATAGCCTTGTTCGATTTTGTTTGGATAATGATTGAACATGTTGGGAAAGTGAGCTCAGTCCACTGATTAGCTCAATGTTATTCATTATTGGCTAGCTGAAGTCGTTCCAGCTGTTCTGCGAGCTCCTTATATTTGCTAATACGGTTTTCCTTTGATAGTGTGTGTGTGTGTACGGCACTAAAATATCTATCCAGACGATTGTAATCTCATGAAGAGCATCATAACTCCCTTGGTGTGTGTTTAGAAAGTAACGATATACTATATACACAGAGACATATAGTGCGGGACACTCTGTAACCATGCGTAAAAATAGAGAAGGGGCATTTCACTGTATCTAGTGGTCTACATGCCTATTCACCTCAGTACTGAGTAGTGAAAGGTTTTCTCATCGGCCCCTGAAACGTACCTGATTCGGGTCAATTTGCCGGACTGCATCTATTATCATACTGATTATACGAATTCAATTCTATTGGCACGGGAGTGAAGTATAATTTCTAAGTGATGATTTTATTACTTTTGTATATGATGATATACAAATGTACAGCATATGTCATTTCAAACAATAAGAAATCCATTGGGTTGACAGCAGCAGATGTTCCTCGACAGTCCTTCCAACTTAAGCTTGTGTATAACGTTGTGGTGTATGATATTTGGTTTCAGGTATGCTCACATCAATTCATATTCAGCGACCGAGCGTAAGGCCTGGCCCACTGCCGGAGCCGGCGATGCTGCTTCCGCCGCCAAGACTGCGCCGGCATCAGCTGCTGATGACGACGATGACATTGACCTGTTTGGATCGGACGAGGAGGTCGATGCCGAGGCTAACCGAGTTCGGGAGGAGCGCTTGAAGGCATACGTAGAGAAAAAAGCCAAGAAACCCGGTCCCATTGCCAAATCCAACGTAATCCTTGACGTTAAGCCCTGGGATGACGAAACCGATATGAAAGCACTCGAATCTTCCGTTCGTTCCATTGAGATGGACGGCCTCGTGTGGGGCATCTCGAAGCTTATGGCCGTCGGTTATGGTATCAACAAGCTCCAGATCGTCTGTGTCGTTGAGGATGATAAGGTGTCCATCGAGGAACTTAGCGAAAAGATCCAAGAGTTCGAGGACTACGTCCAGTCTGTAGACGTTGCCGCTTTCCAGAAGATCTAAGCTATATATACAATGCTAGTACTATTACCACTCTATCAATAGCGACAACTTCAGAACGAAACGGTCAGGCCGCTCAACTGTGGCCATCTTGCCAAGTTTTCTCTCTCTGGTCCGATCCGTTCCTGTGTTGCTGTTGAACTGCTGCTGCTGTTTGTCACCGAGCTCGTGAGAGAATCTTAGCAACGGGCTTGACTTCTGATAATGTGGCAATGATGCTGCTGCAGCAGTAGCAGTTTGAGGCGATGGTCGGTCAGGCAGCCTTTGCTTGCGGCGTTAATCCATCGGGATAAAAAGTCCGGCGGATTTGTAATAAAATGTGCTGACTATTATTAATGGCCGCTCGTGTTTTTTTTATTTATCTGGAAATCTCTTAAGCTGGGTAGAATAACAGACACCCGCTTAATGAGTCCATTGTTATATGGTGGGTATCTTAGTACAGAATAGTTCCCTTTTATAATATTTGTCATAATCGTTTTGTTCTGTGTGAGCTTCGCTAACTAGATACCTAATTAGTACCTCGTGGATGAGTGATGCATGCTCTCGTTCAATATAAATACTGACTTGTGCCTCACTCACCGACGGAGTTCATTCTACTTAATTAATAAACACAAATCGCTAATGCTGTAGGGTCGGATGATCGGAGAGCTGTGTTGCACCGATAGCTTGATTGCTGAGCGTGTTCAGCTACTGCGATCGAAACAACGATTGGGAATACAAGTATTTGTGTGGAGCGAATTGTTGATTCGTTGTAGCTTGAACAAGGTATGGTAAGGACTCATGTTCCTTCTTAGTTTAATGCATTATTCTGACGTTGCTGCTACTTCTCTACAAAGGCAATTAAAGGGTTGTGGGGGTCTGCGGATGTTTCCGTGCTAGTTATTTTGTCTCTATGCTTTCGAAGCAAGCTCTCACTCAGAGATAATCTTGAACATCTTATGAAGATACCGCACATTTCATCAAACCTTAAATATCGATTGAATTTTCATGTTGCCAGATTACTATGGATACGATTTTTGCCTTACAGTGGTATATTACGGGAGTTAACGGTAATAACTTAAGTAGCGATTGGTCGTACTTCTAAGACAAAACCCAACACATTTATGCTCACGATATGGAGCTGCACTTCGCTTCGCGGTAGACGCCCAGGCTTCTCTTGTTAAACCTTTCTTGGGACTTATCTGTATAGCAGCAGTACGAGAAATGGAAAGAGGAAAATCACACCTCCCTGAGGCCACGGCAGGACTGGGTCTCGGAACTTCCCAGTTGTGATATATCCTGCTACTGGTCTAGTGATCCAACCTGTGTCCCTAGGTGCTGCGACTTTGCCACTTACGCCATCACGGGGACAGGGCATGGAGTTGATCCTTGAGGTGTATCAATACACCAAGAAAGACTAATCGCATTAGCGGTTACAAGGCGGTATTTGCGACGTGGTGAAATCCTTCCATTCAAGCGCGTTCACTAACATCAACTGTATGGAGTTGATATGACTGATCCGTTAATACGATTAGACTCCCTATACATTTTGGCAGCATCGTGGCTGGAACTTCCGTTTTGCAGAATAACCGAACCCAGAACAACCTCCTCATCGATCGAATAAATATTAAAAATGGAATACAGATGGAACAGACGTCCTGTTCCTGAGTTCCCTATCTGTGGGACGATTCCGAGGTACTAATTATATATAAATGCTGGCAATTTGTATTTCACTACCATATAACCTAGTTATAAACGTATTGCAGTTTTGGTGTTTGACCCTTCATAACGACATAATTGTTCAACTCGTGCTACAGTATGTCGCGCAAGTTGAACAGAGCCTCTCGAGTTGCTGTCGGCACTTGGTGTTCCTGTTCGAGTTACAGACACAGCCCTTACCGCTATTCACTACCCCACTGCATTGGGATCTTCTACGAGTTATTAGTTATTTCTGTGTAACGATCTGTTTGATTAGATATGACGGGATCGATTCGTTACTAAGCAGACACTGCACAGTCGTCCATATAACAACCACCGTACGGCCGTGTTGACTGGTGATGAATATGAACAAATAAAAATTGTCACGTTGTTTCAGAGAGCTTTGTACTTTATTAACACTTTCATTTGGCATTAAGTGTCCGTAGCGTTTCATCGCAGTTTTTTTTTGTCAGTGCTACTATTTGCGACAGGCTGTTACAATTATTTTTAGTCTTCGTTCTTAGTCTGATCTTTGAACTTCGACAGTTACAATCTGCTTAACAGGGTGAGTTGTATATTATTATTATTATTTCGAACGGAGTCCGCTCAATAAATTAATGTATTATATAAACAGCATCAATATTCTACCACAAAAAAACAACTGTTAACAACATGTTAGTAACATGTATGATTATTAATTATTATTATTATTATTATTTCAACTCCACGGGGGAAAATAACGATGAACGTAATGTTACAAAAAGTATTCAAGATCCGATCGTTTGGATACGGTCGCATTCTTCCTCGAAATGACCCCAAACGCCGGTGAAAAGAAAGTCTAAACAACAGTCCAAAAGTAACGTTAATTACGACGAGTATAATATTAATATATTAATGTATATATTTTTATATTAATTTTGTATATATTAATTTCCGAATAAATACACGATTTTGATAAGTGCAACATGACGAGTATAGAAGTATTTGAAGTAATAGCCAACGATGTAAGTACTCGTATACTATGATTGTGTATATTTGACTATAAATGTCCTGGCTTAAATCACGGAGCCTCTTCGTGTTGCCAAGTATGGCCCCAGGGACCCTTCGGAGTCTATGGAGCCGCTACCTTGTTGTTCTGAAGTTAGTAACAATGGTACAAACAAGAAATTGGGTTTCCGCTTTATCCACCTCTTTGGTACATTGCTTCTATATAAGTAGATATATGTAACATCGCAGAATTAATGTGTTCTGCGGAGCAACGAATGAATAACCGAATGAGGACTTGGAGAGAACGAATAGATGAATGCATTCATGGGGCTTTTGAGGCATTGAGGCCTTTACACCACCGGAAAGAACTGAAGCGGATATAGAAATATCGTTGAAAAGTGCCACAGGATTCCGCAAAAGAAACACGACTGTCTTTTGGACAACATCCGAAGAGATGATAACACAGAAGTGTTCAACATTACTGTTAGGTTTCACAAGAGTTTCAGTTTCATTGCTTCTGTCGGACGGTGGGTGTGCCGTATCCGAGAGAAGAAGTAACCATATATAGCAAGCTAACATTTGTGCAGTAAGATTGTAGACAAAACCGAACGTAGTCTTGAAATGTCTTCTATAGCTGGATGGTAGAATCGGTTTTCTCGCCATGCGTATTTCGATGTCAACAACTAGGATCATCAAGCAGGTATCGCAGTCAATAATGACAGCGCAAGCAATCATTTCGCCCGCAAACGGATTAAACACTCCGCTGCTAGCAGACGTGCATATTACAGAGTTATTTGTCCCTTTATGCTGAGATACATATCGATAAACGACCGATATTTAGAGCTCTCGTTGATCGTTGTCAGGTTCCGGGCAAAATCAGGTGACCCTGAACATGAACTTGTGGCGAACGATTACAAGGTATCAGTTACTTTGCGCGAACTTCGTTGGGTTCAGCAACGATGGTGAGATAGTTCTCAGGGACGAGGCCACGACGGGTCCCTATCTTAGCCTCAAACCAGTTGTGGTCAATGCGACGAATGAGCTGAAGCTTGTCCCCAACCTAGCGGGTGCGCAGAAAATATGGTCACGAATCCAGAAAGAACATAAATTACTTACATAATGCTTTCAGAAGTGAATATGAGATGCAACGACGAGAAAAAGCATCTCGAAATATAACCAAATATGAAATATATGAATGGAAGATGTCGGTTCAGAAAGCTTGAGGGGCACTTAATGGCGGAAGTATCACATATGATAGACAAGTTTGTTATTTCATTTATTTGGACTTGATTTTAAACACTCTTTATTGGAATACTTACTCGAAAACTGAGTTCTGTAGCATTTTTGGCAGGGAAATTAAAGCGGCCAATTGCGGAGCCTTCTTGGACCTTGATTCCCGCTAGCGTGTCAATCGATGATGGCGGGAATGCATCCACATACCTGTTAACGGTCGAGTGCATGGATTTAAAATGATAATTGGACAGAAATATAGAACATAAATTGTTTATCCACCAAAGCTGATAGACCAAATCGCAATATCGAAAATGGCCTTTTCCCGAAAATGGCCTTAATCAATTGCCTTTGATCATTTAGTCTACAAGTAATAAGTAAAAAGAAACCCAAGTTAAGGCCGTATTATGTAAGCAGATTTAAAGACATCTGTATGTAATATATTGTTAGTATAATGTTCCATACAACAAATTTCGTAATCCATAATATTAATTGAGCTGTAACTGCACAGTGCAAATAAACGGGCTTATTGCCTTGGAAGATCGAGAGATGTAAACTTGAGCGGGTAAAAACTGATACCCAATTAAATATTAACTCAACTCTTGTACGGCTGAGTCTCTGGGTGTAAAATGGCGAACGCCGCAGGTCCGCGTCTCGCGACATGGTGACATATCGTGTTGTAAAAAACGGCAATTCCATTAATAAACTAAGGTATTGTATAGCATAATTATATATATATATATATATATATGATATACCATCGGGTTTACCTGACTGGGAATATTCCAGATCGCCCAAGACATTCTCCCTCGTACCAATTTCGATCAATTTTCTTGAAAATGTAGACAAGGTCACCTTTCTTTAGGTTTAGCTCTCTGAAAGCCATTTCCAGAGAACAAGATTATTAATTACAAACTATTAATAATATTTCTTTTTTGCTTATATCGAAACTCGGATGGTATCAGGATGTCGGTCGTTTAATCATTATTATTAGAAATAATCAGATTCATTAACGCACAACATGCAGAAATGAAATATATATTTTTATGTAAACCTCGTTAACTCCCAGATTGGCTCTACTCAGTACTTTTCCATTTGAACCATTTCCACTTTGGTGAAATTCGTTGAGTTCATACGTGATTGCTTGTACCCATTTTCAACTCTTTTGATAGCTCGATGTCCATCTGGTTACCAACGATGAATACAACAACATCTCTGATTTACATAAGTATCGACAATGATATTAATTTTTGATTAGTTACAGGAAACACTTAATAACAAGCGTACCTGGGTGCATGTGCTACAAAATCGTAGATGACTCTGCCCAGCATAATGACCTCCTTGTTGTCCGGTGTGAAAAAGACCGACTCGTAAACGGAGCCATCATAACGATTCCCTGGTACTGGCGACTTATCTCCAGGCGGAAGAGTATCATGATGACGTCGCATTTCTTGATCCACCTGTGTACAAACCGGTATAATACATGTAATACTTTTACAAACATGTAAACGTGTCACGAAACGAAAAGGTAGCTGAGATTGATCATTTTCGACTGTAACAGTCAGTATACCTAGCTCTTTGTACATATTATTCAATGGTTTATTAAGACATTGGGAGGATACCCGAAAAGGGTCTGTTAATGTAAAGGTATGTTAATAAAAACCAGATCGGTCCGCTGGGGTGATTATTTGCTCTCGAGAGATGGACCACACAACTAGATAAGACGCTTTAAAGTGGATTTGATTACTATTTATGACACCTCTACAAGGCAACTGAGTATGGCACTGAATAAAAGATACTCCTACGATACACGAATGCATATGCCAATTAATAGCACAACACTCTAGTGATGCTATTATATATCGAATGTATAGGCAAATAGTGGCTACCCACTTAAAGCTGTTCTTAGCTATAAACTAACAAACGTCCGCACACGGCGACTGCTGCGAAGAGCAAACCAATATATATATATATTATTAGACAGGTTGTATAACACTTCGCATATCACCTGTGTCCATGTCCACTATTATTACCCCCAAAAAATTTCCCGCAAGAATGCCGCGACACAAACAAGTACCCAGACAAATCTATCTGCTGGACTAAAATTTGGGCTGTTGATAGATAGAAAGCAATCCGTGGTTGTTCTGTTGGAACTGCGGGAAGCATTACACTCCGAAAGGTCTTCGACCCTTCGGAAAAATTTGCGCGCATATAACTCCCTTTACATAACACCGTAGGCGACGGAGTTGCCATTGAATAAAACGCATCTGAATGAGTGCGAGAATACGCTTAGCCACGGATACCGCGTCACTGTAGATGATTAGTAACGCTTGTATTATAGTTGCAAATAATCGATGTGTAACAAAAGTACCTCGTCCTGAATTCGCCTCTTGATTTGGGCCTCTTCGCGGAATTGTTGCAATTCCTGTTCCTTACGCTGGCGCATTGCCTTCAAATCTTCGTAGTCACGTTCGAGTGTCAAATTTTGACTCTCCAGAAACTTGTACGCGTCTGATAAAAGCGAATTCCAACAATGTTAGCAAAGCATAATTTGTGAAATACTTAAAAACAATATGAGCAATGGGAGTCATTGATTGATTGATCAAGATGTGATAGATCAGCTTTACGCTTCACTATCCCGACAGTAAAAAATCCTAACCTACTAGGTGATTCGCTTCGCCCTTCGTTGTATTATCACAGTATCGTTATGACTGTTTTATATAGTAAAGCGAAATAAATGCGATGATTACCGGAAAAGTCGATATCGTAGGGATTTCCCGATTGCACAGCGGGGCACGGACCCACCCGAGGTTCTGGATACAAAGTATTGTTTTGTACATATCGTTAAATGTAGATGCATACCTTACTTAACCTGATATGAGCCCATATATTTCAGAAGTGCATAAGAGAGTAATTGAGCGGCATGATGATGATTCCGGTAACAATAATAATGGAATACAATATATGACTAATCTTCTTAAACTCAATTAAATTCAGTGGTGGATGTACGGTGTGCTGTGTACCCTTGGGTGGAGCAGGCTGGGGCCTTCGAAGTCCTCCGAGAGGAATATCATGACCCTTCAGAATGCTTCGGTACCACTCCCGCTGTGTGCTGCTGCTGCTCGTGGTGACTGAGGGTAGATCCTGAGCCAACTTGACCATTCTGTACGAATCGTCGTCGTTGAAGACGCTAAGAAGGGGAACGCTTTAACAGACAGTGCTTCATGCCTCATTGGCCTCAACGAGAAAACTACCTAGGCCAATGTTAGTGGCGAGGTTAGCAAAGCAAGCAAGAACTTGGTTTTGAAATATAGCACTATTTTTTGGTATACATATATATACATATACATATATAATAGATATATGGGTAACTTTGATACTCACTAGGCTGGCTTTGGTGGAGTCGGCACTGGGGGATTATATTTGTGCTGGTGGTACATCTTGTCTCGTTGAACAGCGCTGTCGACAGCGCTCACCGAGGAATCCCCTGGCTGATAATCCTCAATTTTTTTCGGCGTTACTCTAAATGCATAACAATGAAGAGGTTTTGTTAGTCACAAAGAATGATTAACTAATGCGTTGCAGTAAGTTAAGGGCCATGAAATCCGATGAGTGGTTTAGTTGGTTGGTTGATTACCTATAGGAAGAATAAGTCTTCTGATCGTTGCTATCTGAGCTCGGCTGCTGATATTCGGGATGTTCGTATGGCCACCTTTTCTCGCTAAAGCGACGTCGCTCAGCCGGTGTGTGTTCCGGCTCAGAAACGTAACCGTCGTCCCTGCAACACCAGATTATTTATATAATAAATATAGGGCCCTATGATACAATACAATACAAACGCACTTTATTGAAGGTAAATGAGGTATATTCTGGGTGTTCAGTAGAGAATTGTCAACTGTCTAGGTTAGATATAGATTAGTTAGATATAGGTTAGATATAGAGATAGGTCCTGTCCGCAAGATCCGGTAGGCTGATGATGTGCAAAAATCGATAATTAACAGCGAAACATCATGTCGTTTAATGTAATTATAGGTACTCTTATTTTAAATACAGAATGGCATATGCTCTACCTGTAGTGTGCAAGTCCTCGTTTGACTCGAACGGTGATCACTTCCTGATCTGCCTGGGGCTTCTTGTACGTGTGCAGTCGTTTGTACATCGTTCTGTACCAATCACTGCCATGTTCATCGTCCACGTTCTGGATCCCGTATGAAATGACCGAATGAAAGACGAAATTATTCATATTATTTTCCTATGTCACATTCTATGCACAATGTCACAGCGGCCTGTACGTTTGAGCCGAAACGAGACACCTCTTTCGTATGAACATTAATATCTATTAATACATAGGTAATAGGTGAATATTCAAATGAAAACACACAGGAAACTTTCATCTTTTGTGCGATTGGAGTGAATTCTGAAAATTCGAGGCAAATGGAGGAAAAAGCAAACTGACAACATCTTGTAATCGAATGTTCAGGAAAATCTGAATTACGTTCGCAGCTAATTTATTATACGTGTCCGTAATAATATGGATTCCAAAGAAAACATTAGTATTATTAGTAAATTATCCTGTTAGTATTCCTGTCGTTCATTTTTAGCAGTGATTCCTCCCTTGCTGTTTACAGGTTCAGCGAAACTCAAAACGACGTGAGTGGCGATTAGCTACGGACACCACCAACCCACACAATCTAGGAGAGGAGGTGGGCTGGTGGTTAGTTAAGCTCACATCATTATTGTATAATACCGTTAGATGGTCATCCCTCTTGCGACCACCAAGGTGAAGTCCACCCAACTATGCAATAAGAATAATTCACTGCAGCTGTAGTTATTTCAATGGCTGGCCTTACTTCATTCATTCAGTCATTCGTCTAGTCTCAGACGACGCACAGACACGAACCTGGGGACTGCGTGAACACCCACGAAGTCAGTCACTTCACCAACTCCTACAATGGCGATGTACTGGTATCTTTTTCTATTTCCTACATTCACTCTCGCATAAACGCGCAGTGAATCGTCGATTCATCTATCTATCTACCTATATATATATATATAATATCTATCCATCGAGTAGGCCGCCGTCTGATGTGTGATGCGGCGGATGTCCCGAATGTCGCGGCCCTTGGCACAACTGAGCCATGTTACTGGCCTTTGTAAAGCCTGGTGCCGCTGCGCAGCTGGCGGCCCGACACGCTAGCATACAGACATAGGGCAAGCCAACAACATACGATGGTCAGACACGGCAAGAGATTGTGTGGACCGTGTCGGGTCTTAACGCGCAGTGGTCCTCCGAGAATGAGATTGTACAAGGGTGACAGACAGCGGCGATGAAGAGAAGAGACAAGACGAGACGAGAGGGGAATCAGCCTCAAGAAGAACTTCTTCCTCCTTCTACACGAGTAAGAGGACGCGGTGAGAAGCTTTAGCAACACCGACATAATAATAAAAATAATAATATAGAACTCGGTAAGAGAAGCTAGACACAATATAATTCGGGCGAGCAGCTCGATGATACAATTCAAGTAGTGATCGAGTTCGGTTGTGTGGGGAATGCCAAGTCGGATATAACAGCTGCTCATAAGGCACAGGACGTCTTTGTGTATGTGTACGTGTGTGTGTTTGTGTACATCATGCTTGCACATAAACCGGCTATAGGACACAGAGAGATAGCCTTAAACGGTAGCAGACGGATGGCCGGTTTAAAGGACAAAGATAGCCGTATACAGGTACGACGGTCTGTTGCGCCGACTGCGCTGACTTCGAATGCTTGCTAAACAAAGGAAGCAAAATATTCATTGTTGGCGCTTAAGCGAACCAACCAATGAGCGATTGTGGGAAGGTGTGCTATAACAATATAGATTCTGACCAGGGTCATACCTAATTCGCCTACGTGATTTGCTAAACATCCATTATCTGTAGAACAACTAGAACTTCGAGAGATATGAGCCGTCGAATGCGTCGGGCTCCCTTGGCCCAGCTTCTGAAAATTGACCACGGGAGGCTCTTCCAATAAACACTTGAGCTAGTCGATAAAAATAGTATCAAAATGTGAAGAAAACAGAGCTTAGTCTCCACCCTTAAGTTCCACTTTTCACAGCAGTTACTTACCCCTCTGGGCGTGATCGGAACTCCGTTTTCTGTGGGCCCAACCCCGTGGATCTTGGGCGCCGGCCCGTGTTTGGTAATGATTCGCTCTGTGTGCGTCCTTGTGCAAGCAAAGTCAGGAGTTGAGCCTGTCAACAAGGGAGGAGCCCGCCGATCCTGGCCGGGTTTTTGATCTGCCACTATTGGGGACGACCTGCGTTCCGCTGAGCCCTCTGAAAGCCGAAGCACATTACGACACGAAGCAAATTACGACATTTTTAAAACTAACAGCATGCAGGAGGGCGACATACAGGACAACATGTGTACTATTATATTTCAAGGTATTTCGTCGGAGACGAGCAATCGGTCTGCAGCTACAGCCTGGGTGGCAACCAACAATTTTATTTAACCTTTACACAAATTCAGCCATCTATCACTAGAAATTTCGCCCTCGGAGTTCGGAACTACACACTCTGCCTTGTGAGACTCTCTGCGGCTGAACGGCTTCAGACCCGTGTGGTCCAGAGGGGTGCGGTCTGGCCCTCTAATTTCTGGTCTGTGCGAGTCCGCTTTTATGCCCTGTGCGATCAATCCGGCGCCCTCGAGACCTCTCCTAAGTCTTTACTCGCTCTACGGCCACTATTTCGCGGTCCTCCTTAAGGCGACATTCACTACCAGCTCATTCCAGTTACGCTCAGAGTTTCCCTTGCGACTCACGGTCGAACAAGCAGGCCTTACGGACACCTTTGCCTCAACGCTATGCACCAGGAATGCCGCAGACACCTGTTGCGATTGGTAGTAACGGTGAACACGCTCTGGTCAACGTTACTATGAGATTATACACCGTCCTGTGTGTCTGGGTCGGCGATCCATGCCATAGAGACCTCCGTCCGCATAACCAGCATAGTGCAAGGTTAATTCGAGCAAAGTACACGGATTCTCAAAAAGCCGTCTGTACTAATGTGTGCGTTGCTAACCAAACAAAAATAAGTGTAGGTTCACACAGTCGTTGAAAGTAGTACTCGGCTACTCCGCCTTTCGGCCAAGATCAAACTGTAGTAGTCGCCCTAGTGGTTCACGGGTTGCTTCTGCCAATGGCTGCCTTCGTTCCAGACTATTGTCTGACAGACATCCGGCCCGCAACCGCGATATTTAAGCGCGACAACCAACCTAGATGCATTCTATTAGGTAATTATTCTGTGCTTTAATTATATATATATATATATATATATATATATATATAAACTGGGCTGCGAGTTCTGTGACTAGTCGATGGCATCCATAAATGATAATGATACTACAAATAATAAATGATCCATTGTTCTCATTTAAATAATTCGAACAACTAACGCCAATCCCCGGGGTTTAAAATAATATCAAAAATAGAGATTTCTTATTTGTTGTAATATTCCCAACACCTACTAACTCTATCTCTCTCTCTCTCTTTCTCATAATGGCAAACTATTTTTACGCGATATCTATTTTCCAGTCCGTAACAATATCAACCTGATCGTTCAGTAATGACGTATTCCGACGACCTCAAAAATCACGGATATGTTGTTCGGCTGTTTCTCAGCGGCCCGCGTTGTGACACAGCTCTTTATTTCATTATCCGGCTCAACGCCCCTCAAAAATAAGTCCAGTTGTACAGTCACGCTCTGCTACATCATTAGGATGTAACAACAGACAGAAAGGGATCATTACATGATATTGCATGTCTTCTGACTGGTATCGATATATCGATTCAGTATTTGCTTATGACTATTTGAATAGGGGTCACTCATAACAAAGTTGGACTGCGTCGCGTGGTGCAGCTTGAGGCAGGCATATATAACAGTGAATGTGAGTGTCCTTCCATTTAACACCCGTTCAACCATTGGCCGGGACAACGATGTTCTTTGGGATTGTTTCGTCGAGCTTGTTGTTGCCTGACGCCGATTTAAGCATTTCTGTTCTCTCTCTGTCGATATACCGTCGCTGGTCTCCACACCACTGTAGCTCGTTCTCTGCTTGAGCTAAATAAAGGATGGCTTCTCGAACGATTTCTCTCGTCTCGCCTCCTACAAACACCGAAGCATCGCGACCCCATAATAAATACGAAGGTACGACCCGAACTCTTCGAAGGAAGCCTGCGGGACGGGCTTATAGTGATTGATTTGGTTTGTCACAATCAGAGTGTGACTACGACGACAATCGATCTACTATTTATTCTTTCCGGGTTATTTCTTCTTTTCGAATTTCAAAAGAAAGGAATCTTAACTTTTCTCAGCTTTCCACGTTTATTTTTGTACTGCAACTACGACTCATGGGCGCAGGGGCAATCACCCCTCCCTTCCTCCTTCTTTCTTTCTCTCTGTCTGTGGTGGAAGATTTATGTGGGCATCAATACAGCAACCACAGACCATCTCCCCGAAAGCTGTTGGACGACACCACGAATGACAAGAAGCAGTTTGGAGGAGATTTACCGTTGTGTTCTGCCCAAGTAGGTAATCATAGGCGCTATTAACGTATACAAACACGAGTTAATAGAAATTCTAGCTTCAGAGGTAGTTGATTTGTACGTATTCGTTTGGTCTACGTATTATACATGACAGGCGCGGTAGACATAGGTTACGATCTTGGTTCTATGTCTATATTAAGATACTCTAATCTAAGAAAAGTTAGCTGTCGTGAATAACACCAATTAGACGAAACCACCCAAATTATTAAATTATATAGTTATTTTTCTCCCTGTTCTGTATGATTGCGTCCGGTGATACGCAACAATGGGTGGTATGAAGCGAATGGTAATTCATCAAAAGGTCAAGTTGGCATAATTATGTAAATTCAAATTGGATAAATTATGTCCAATGTACACCGCTATAGCCTATAGCCAACACAAGGGCCTTAAGCTCAGTACTGCTCGAGACTTTACTTAGCCATAGCGCAAAAACTATTCAGCTTTCCGACGCCCTGGGCTCACAATTGCTCACAGGACGCTCGGCTGAACGACGATCTGGTTGCAGAGTAGGACTCGCCACAGATTTGTTAAGCTCAAGTCAGTCTTAAGTCTAAACTTTACTAGAATACCGGCAAAGCACACAAAGAAAGAGTAGTTGTAGCTGCCAAAAACATAGCTAGCGAATGCAGTGTCTACCTATTCCAGCGGCAGTATATTCTGTCGTAGTCACTTCGCAGCCCAGCTTCCTCAGATGCCCGGAGTGTCGAGGGGAACTCGCTGTGCGACTCGTATCATTATGTATTTTAGGGCCTGCTGTGGGACAAGGCGTCCTCTCTGCCCCGACACAACATTTGTAAAAGCATTGATTATGTGAATTGATTAACGAAATGGATGATCTTTTTTTTAGCTTTCCTCTGAATATAGTGAACTGGTAATTATATCGTTTTCTATGCAAAATATTCGACATTTAGATATGATAGAAGCAACCGTGGCAATTCTATTGTTTCTTCAAGTTCCAAGGAAGTTAACTGGTACGAGTGTAGTAAAAACATATACGGTAAATAGCACCAACTTTTATTTGGCATCGTGTTTCGCAGAGAACTGAACAAGAACCTAGAACTAAGTGATCGTTGTGTCTACATGTTGCATCATAGCTAATTTTAATTTGGGCATGTAATTTAATTCAAAAGATCAAGTTCTCAAAATTGTCCACTTTGTGTCACCTCTAAAAATTGTGACATCAATATGGACAGAGCATAAGTTGCTAAATTATAATGTCTCCTATAAATGTTAGACTAAAAATCTGCATCAATGAGCAGGGCCCGACGAATTTAGTATGATGAACACTTGTTCACAACACACTATCTTTTATCTCGAAAAATATTCACTCTACGCGCATAGAAGAATTACTATAGAATTCAGATTCGCACCCTATCGACTGAGCCAATAAGAATATACCTTTAACTTTTATGTATGAAATTTTGTCTTTTTTAACACTATAAAATCTAAAAATAATCGCACACTACAAACATGTACCCCTTGCCACATTCGAACGACCCTCTGCATGCCATTTATAAGACAAAGTAAATGCATATCCCGCAAAAACAGCAGACGTTGATGTCTTCTTTTGGTTGCACAGCAACCATGAAGTTCAGTTCTTCATGGTTAGATAAGTGCCTCCTCTCAAGAAAAAAAATAAGTTCCTTTGTCAGGAAAATAGGAGCTTAAGAAAATTTATTACAGCTGTTAAATGCCACTTAACCGTCAGCTGCTCTAGGCTGTAGATAGGAACCGTTTTTAAATAACGACCAATTGAGGCTCCCTAGTCGAGGACTGGCACAACGAAATATATATTGTAATTTAGACAGTGATTTATGCAGATACCCAGTTGAATAATAAATACTTATGACATGCTAGAGAGAGAGAATCCGCGACGCGCAGCGCATCAACTCAATCGTTCCTTCATAATAAAGAACATGTCCATGTCTATTTCAATGACACTCTTTCCATTTGTTGCCTAACGCTGAGTTGGCCAGCGCTTTAACACTCACTACTCACGTCTTTGGTATACCCTAACATCAATAAAACAAAGGGGAAATTTGAGGGGCCTCATGTTCAGGCGAAGTGTAGTGCATTGAAGGGCATATTCGTTCACGTTTTTAGAAAAAAATTCTGAAAGCGACCAAGTTCACTATATGAATAGAATAGTCAATAGTCCTACCTTGAATGTGAGGTAGATAAATCTACGCCTTTCAACACCATATGCGTAAATTGTAGCTGTACTTAATTTAGGTTGTATTAGTTCGTGGTCTGGGTTACGCTAGCGCATGGTCAGCGATATATGGCCGAAGGAGAGTATATTACTACACCGTCCACTTACAACAAATTAGCCTGCTGGTAGATTACATGTCTATATATATATATATATATATATATATAGATGCTTATAAAGCATAATGGGTAGATGAAGTGTAGTTAACGGTTGCCTGGACTGAAACTGGGACTATTCATCGTATGGTCACATGCTCATATTAAATAGAAATATAGGATGATCATTAGCTCAATCAGTACCTCTTGCTGCTCGGAGGAGAGTTATGGTTGGATTTTCTGTGGCGGGTAGGCCACTGGGGGAGCAGGCAGCTGAGTTAGGAGCTGATGCTGGATCCGAATTGGGCGCAAAAGAATTAAGCGCTCCAGTCGCTGTTCCCGACCTCGAAGCCGGGATGATGTAGTCGTCCTCATCACTCTCGCCAATGATTCCCACCGGCATACTGCTCACCTCCTTCGGCTTCTGTTCCGCTGATGTTGCTAGGAAGTCAATATAGGCAGGCCTAATTTGTGCAACTTGTTGCTCTTACTGTGCTCAGTAGCGTCTGGTGATCAAGTCTCGAGTCAGAAATGTCACAGTACACTGAGTGTAGCACGGTGAACAGGACGGGGAGGAAGTATTTCACTGCTCTTTTTTTTCTCAATCTGTCTCGCCCTATATCTGTGTCTAAAGGTCGGGGGAAATAGCTTGCCGTGCTTGTGCGTGCGGTCCGGGGCCGTACCAAGGGATGCAGAGGATTCTGACTGAGGTCAACTGAAAGTTTCACAGAGCACAATCGTCCAATTAGTTTGCTGGCTACCAAACAAACAGTCAAAATCGTTCGCTTGTTTGTGATGAAAGTTAGCAGGCAATGCAAGCATCATTACAGTAGGTACATTACATACAAACAGAGTACAAATAACAGAGTACAATGGTTATTCAATGGCATATTAGAACTCGGCCACATTGACTAAGCGGCTTGGAGGGCTTCGAACACAATCGATCGAACGAATTGTTATCTAACACCTAGCCACCCACCAAATCCCTGCAGTCGGCGACCGGTCCCGATCGAACAGGTAGTTGACATTGTTATTAATCTGTTATTGTTGTTATCTTGAAGGTCATCATCCAAAATAGCACCATATTCCGCTATTACAATTGATATGACCACTCCGTCTGGGTATGAACATATAGTACCTCTGCATTAATACTATAATGGTTATTTAACCTGGCGTCCTAATACATGAAGACTATGTAATATCCATACGATATTACACATACATCATAGATATATAGGTAGACGAACGGCCCGAGTTCAATTGTGTGACCACCGTTATTGGTGCTGCTGATATTAATATTACTGTTACTTATTTCGGAACGAACACCGAGCGACTCGCAGTCGCTGTTGAATTAATAAAACCCAAACGGAATGCTGGCATACTGAGTAAATCAATATAACTAAGTTATTTTTTAAAATCACTTAGTTATCAGGCAATCGACCTTTAATGAAGCAAATCTTAGGATCGTATTAATATCTACGTATATAGTTAGATATTGTTAATTGATATTTGAATATTGTGATTAGGTAGCATTCTATTTTGTAGCCGATAAACACATATTCTGTAAATATGTATATGCACCTGGATTCCAAATAAAAGCGAACCTTTCGTAAAACTAATTCTGAGCCAACTAATATTCCCATTGCAAATAACAAATAGCAAATATCCTATGATATCCATCATTGGCATCTACCTAGAAAACAAATTTTTCGGGTACAGCCAACATTTAACAATGTCCACGGTACTTCTTAGGCGTTGCTTCGTAAGACGGACAACGCCTTTAACGTGAAAAGGTGCAAATATGGGAATCGAACCTGTGCACCTACGTCCGTCTCTTTTTATGCATCTTACTACGCATATCGACTAGGTTCGCCGTGTAAAAGGATTGCGTACAATTTTATAACAATAAAATAGTGTCTCTATGGCAATGCAGCAGAACCCGGATAGACTCTGCACTTCCCACGTGCGTTCTTTGTTGAGCGCTTTTGTGATTAACTGTCAGCTTCAGTGTTACCTAATGCAATCCGATGACAGTGCGTTGATATTGTTGTTCCTGCACTGTTCAAGTGTTGTTGTTGTTAATAATGAGGTACTGATGGAGGCGGTTTTAATGATAATGTGATGAATGTTGATGATCTTGGTATTGGTGATGGTGAAGCTTAACGCAGTCACAAGTGAAAGAACAGAATGAACAGAGCGGCCGTTTCATGGTCTCTGTGCCTTACTTCGCCTCTTCACATAAGAATATCAATATGACCATGTCAAACGCCTGTCTAAGGCTGTCCTCATATATTATTATTACGGTATCGTGCATTGAACGATGCGTCTGAATCGAACGTCTGACTAGGCTTGCTTGGGTTGGATAGATGTGAAGTCGCATCTAATATATTGGTAAACATTTGATAGAACAACAACGCATGGTGTGAGGGGGAGGCGATCGTATCCTATGGTGGATATACGGGAAGATAGAGACAGACCGAGTGCTGATAGGTCTACCGGTGGCGGTGGGTGTCTCAAAGGCCGCCAATGCCGCCTATTGTCAATGGCACAAAAAAATCTAGCTGTCTGCTGATCCGCTGCTACTGCTGTCACCTCTGCTCGGTTCTCGAAGTTCAAGCAGCACCGATGTTGGCGTCTACTGCATCAAGGTTGTACTACGCTATGCTACGTAGTTTCTTTTTTCCTTTTTTCCAAACTCCTACCTGTGTGTTTTATTGAGACTCATACAAACACACAATCAAAGCTTCACGCGGACATCAGGGATTATATGAGAAACGGAAAGAGAGTCGCCGCGAGTGATAGAACGGTGACGATGGTAGCGACTGCGGCGGCGGCAGCGGGAAGGAAGTCAGTGGGCGCGTGAATAGTGGGAGAAGGTCAGATGATCTCTGTCACGATCGTAGGCGAACGCAAAGGGAAGCGGAGACGAGCGCAAACTCGAGAAGCTTCTTGTCGTTGTTGCTGTTCTCCTTGTTACCTCTATCGTCAAGGCTTCTCGCCTCTCGACCCTGTGACGGCTACAGCTACAGCTGAACACTAAAGCAAATACATTCACGATAGACTTCACGTACACACAGGGCGCCGTCCCGACACCGGACGAACTCACAAATGAACTCTAGCCACTCTGTGCCCGAGCCCCGAGCACTGTGCATAAGCGACCAACGCTGCCACCAGCTATTGGACGCCATCACCAACAGCATACAACAGTAGTAGCAGCAGCGCTGCTGAATGCGAAGACATCTTACCACTGGCGACGCATTACCAATCGGCTCGCCAAGATACAAAAGTGTCACCAGAGTTCACTTGTCTTCTGGTAGTTCTGAACGAAACACAACCATCACACTCTAACGACCACAACCATCGCTATCGAGGACTCCTGCCCGATTTCGCTAGGTAGTAGTGAAGGTATATTATTACCAGTAGCTGCTGCTACCAATGCTACTGCAGCGTGGCAGTAGGTTTATCGTTGTCCTGCTCTATGTTCATGTGATCTTCTATCTCGAATGTGTCGTCGTCTCACTGGCGAGCTGGGAAGTCGCCACCATCACCACCCCGCCACAGTGGCTGTCTGCCTCTCTGCTTACATTACTATTATTATAAACAAATACATTTGTGTGAGCACATGCATAGTACATAAAAAAAGCTGTCGAAAGTGATGCCCACACAACAAGTATCGGCACCAGCGGCAGCGTGCTGCTGCTGGTTTACTGTACGTAATTAGAATGACTTATGTTTATACTGGCGGGTTTCTCGGAAATGATGGATATGGCTCGGCTGTCGCGCAAAGCTTGATCAACGAAATAAGAGACGTTCATTTGGGAGGCATTTGTCAATTGACGACGTCACAGAGAGATGACGTCGCTTGCTCATACACATCGTACTTTTGACGCATATTTTTAGCAATGGAGGACGTAATAATCAACTCCATTATGACTATAACCATTGTAGGTCGTTATGCGCCACCGAAATAACTTTCTTACTCAAACATTTTGTGTGCCTTCATATTGGCAGTAGTAAAAGCTTTAATTAATATACCACATGCTAATCGAACCTGTTTTCCCTCTCGGTCGGCTTTGAATTTATCGAGAATTCTTAAGATCAACTATCAGCTTTAGTCTACAACAATATGACAATCAACCATCATAACACAAACATCCAGTCGAAACTGCAGACGATTGTGAAAATCGATTACACCGACTCTGAGACATTCCGTGGAACAACGATAAACGATATTTGTTATCGAAGTTATTTCCGGATGGTTTCAAGGAAACGAAATCTATATATCGAATATTTCCACTGAGATACACGATACAGTCCCATTGAAGACCGTGGGAATCTCGTGCAGTCCGTTAAGGGTCAATATAAATATTACCGAGTAAACGAGGAGGCTGCTTAAGTGAGGCGGAATAATTAAAGACAATAATTGCTCGCATCCACGCGAATCTGTCACTTAACGATATTAATCAGCTAAATTAATATTTATAGTAATTTGCATCTTCGTTCCTATCTACACAATATTTATACAATGGCTGAGCGATTAGCTTACACGTCCACATATGAAAATACAATATGCGCAATATTCTAAAATTTAAAAATAACTAGCAGTCTCAATTTCATAATTATCATAACTTGCTAACGCCCACAAGATCGAATCCGTTTCTTCAATCAACTCCAGCAGGCAGCGGCAATGAATTCAGTCCGACCGTTGGCGTATCGAAGATCGAAAAGCACCTACCATAGAAGCTATTGCATCTAGCTGTGATCTTCTGTTCTCGATCTCTTTTTTTGTTATTATCGGGGTCCTAGAGCGGACAATCCGTTAGGTATCGGTTGGATTATTTTATATACAGGTAACGACAAATGATTATAGAAGCCATTCATGACGAGCATGCATTTGCCGAAAACAAACTAAGCGACAAGAATTGGGGGTTTTCTTCGCCGCAAACCTTTATTTCCGCTACTGTGTGATCGAACGAGTAAAAACATCTTCTTTTCTAGCAACTATCATTTTTACCATATTCCGTATCACGAAGTGCTCGTCTGAGGAAATCTACAGAGATCTACTCGAAGGCATGCGGAATGCATGTCTGCATTTGCAGCAGCTCAGGTAGTCGCTCGAATACCTACATACACATATAGGTGTTGTAAATAATGTATACGCTTGGTGCATGGCAAGATGAACTCATCGAGGCCGCGTTCTGCCCGCAAATCTCAATATGAACAAATAGACGAACAGGTAGGTTTATTTTGTTCCCTTGTCTTACGTTTACTCCTTCGGAATAATTTTGTTCAGTGAGGATGAGTGTCATTTATTCTATATGATGTTTATAAATAAAGCGTATGGACAGCGAACAAATGAACGTGATGGTCACTGTGACGTATCTTACGAATGTAAATAATTCGAATGTTTACCTTTAAGATCCTAATTTGGACCGAATCGAAACCAGTTACCACTGTAAATGTTGCCTCAATCAGCCACAATATAAATGGTTATAAACAAAGATTCAAATGTTCTCTCATGCTTAAGGTCTCATAAAATTTGTGGTCTCCCCATTATTGGTCGTTATTCTGTTGGTACTACTACATTTTATTTGTTATCCCGTCACTATAATATTATGATTATTATTATTGATACGTTTTGGTTTCAATGACCACCACATCAATTCAATTAAAGGAACTCACACAAGATAGTTTTAAATATTAGCGCTCGTGTTAGCAGTGACTACAAGGTGGCTGATAGATTATACAATATCGTACGAACACACCAGTCCACCAACTCTGTAGCGCTGGGTATCGTAATGGACAAGTTTTTAAGAACAGGGAGTGGGTGATCTCGGGGCAGATCTATTATAGTTTAAATCGACAGAGTGAGAAAATCGGAAACCGGCACGGACGTCACGCGATCGCCGTCCTGTCACCTTTTTTTTTACACGTGACGAAGCTGTGTCATCTACTACACCCCGTATCTGCTGTCTGGCAAAAAATAGATTTTCAAAATACATTATTTTTGGTTGAGACGTACTTAATAGGGACTCAAATTGAGTTGGAGAAAAATATCAGGCCAATCCACCTTCTCTGATATTTTCATTCACATAAAATCATACCATCAGCAATACGAGGTTGACATATTAGTCGCTGCGGCTCAGCACTTCTAACCGGTTCACTGTCTCTGCGAATTAATGACTCTAATGGCTATTTGACAGGCTTCCGTTGGCATTCAACATCACATTCGATTTGCGTAGCTGACCCAATCATGTCCGAGTCGTAGAGGTTTTATGTCCAGTCAGTGAAGTTGAACACCACGTGCATTCCGTGGGGTAAACCAATTGGTGGTCTCTCTCTTCGAGACTTTTGAGTTTCGTACGGTAGCACGTATGTATCCTACACAATCATATATTGCTTAGACAGTCGACTTTTAGACAGTTGCTCAGCGTTCACTTTTGACACTGATTATTATTATTATTATTATTATTAGTATATTGTATATTACTTGCAAAGAGTCTATCATCCCGTAGACGCCGCTTTACAGTAGGTTCACTTAGTTGATGATGTGCCCGCCATTCCCATAGGTTGTCTCTCTGGTGAATATTGTGACGGCATGGCCTTCACTGGGCCGTCTTTGCGCAGCCATGTGGTATCTTCCACTGGGCACCGTTGCAAGGTTGACGCGCACCATCTAGCAGAACTATTATAGCGATGTAGCAATATCAGTAGTAGAAGAGCAATGTTAGTTCCGACAGGGAAGGCCTCCCTCCTGGCAACTTGACCCAGTGACACCCAGTGAAGTGTGGGAGCGGTGCCTGAACAGGGCCGGCTCATCGGTTCCTGGCTAGGTAAATAGAAAGCAAGGACCAGATGCGAAATGGGCACGACCCGCTGTAAACATTAACTCGCGCATAAAGCCACCAGAAGCAGTGGCTGCAGCAGCAGCAGCAGCTGGGGTACTGCGCTTCAACGTCGATACGCAACTCGAGATAATACGACGTAAATACATAGGAGGAGGCGTGAACAACTAAAACGGCGAGGGAAATACACGCTGCTCGTAGTGCCTATACGTGTAGGTGCCGGGGCGCCGCTGTCGAAGTGCCGGAATCTCGCCCTGCGGCAAAAGATTGATGATCGATAGCTATCGGCCATATTATGTCGGTATTGAAAACATACCACAAGGCCCAAATCAAGCTACAGCTGGAGAGCTCCTGATGTTTCGACGACGAAAATATGATGTGAAACCGAGATGACGGGAAGACATTTCCTTCGAGTTTTGAAGGGAGGCTAGAGTTTTTCGACGCTGGTTGGGGCAACAAGACGCCATTGAGCTGCAGATCTTGAACAGTAGGAAAGATGGACGTTGGAAAAGAAGAGAAATGATTGAAAGATAGACAGAGACAGGAGGAAGAGTTTACGAAGGATTTTGTGAACATGAAGCCCGAAAGTTAGGTGCGGAGCTTACGTAGTGAATTGTTTAACGCATACATAGTAATGTATATTTTTGCTCTCTTTGTCTGTTTAGACAACGTTACTTTGTCTTCAATGTAAATTGAAGTCCATTGTTCACAGAAGGAAGGTTCGATTACAGTCCGCGCTACATTCGACTAAACATAAAAATAAACATAGTGTGCTGTCAAGCCCGGTGGCGTGGTGCATTCGTTTGCTCCTTGCAACCAGAGGATAGATGTACGTGCACGGGTTTGATCCTCACCGTTTCATTTATGGGGTCCGTTTTATGAAGCAATGCCGAAAGCAGGACCGTGGACATTAGTTGAGAGTCAGACCGAAAACTTTGGGGGTGTCCTTGTGCTAAGAATATAATGATAAACGAAATGCTAACACTAATAAAGATTGTTTATGCTTTATATTGAAACCACAAAAGGCTGATTACAGGTACGTAGACCAAAGCAGTGCACCTAAATTGAGAGTTTTAAGCTTCAATCCGAGTGGAGTTATCCGAGTGGCGTTAAATGTAGATCGGTCTAGCGAGGTTGTGGCATTCGATGGACGGTGTTGGCCGATGGATGCTAAAATGACACAAACATGAATGGCGCTCTTTGCCGCCAATTTGTTTTCGGTGATTGCCTGAAGCTCTGTGTACACATCCATTTCGGAAACAGGCCGTGGACTTTTCACCACGATCCCGCTGCGCACAAAACAAAGAAGTGGCTCACCCCAGGTTTATTTCTTCAGGACATACTCGTCCAAGCCGCTGGAGTTCTCGATCTGGGGCGTTTTGAAGTCCAAGGTGTCCTGCAAAAATATACTACCTTGGAATCCCTAAAAACCGCTATTATAAAACAGTACGTAAAATACCGTACCATATCGTTTTTGCCGCCACTGAAGTGACCGACTTCGATGACCGACTGAAAGCCGTTGTCAAAGCTAAAGAATGCTATATTGAGAGTTGAATATATCCATAACATTAGCAATCCATTTTGTTGATACAGTGTAATTTTTAACTAAATTCACGTTGTCTATTTTGGAAAATATCGGCTTTTCCTCAGGTATCACCCGCGCTGTTTATGATTTACCGAAACACATCATTTTTGAGACGGAATTCAAGCGAGGTTCCCAATTTCGAGTGGGGATTAAATGGGATTTTGACATTTTAAATACCCAAACTGATTGATTCAGAGGATACGACAGCCTGTCTTCTGATTCAATAGTGTCAAAGCTCATAGATCCGAACAATACGACACGGTCTACTTTGATCGACCTTTATTACCGCTGTGATATTTGTACGCACTGTCGTCTTGCCCAGATTTAGGACGTCCTTGTTCTACTATCCGTGCATCGAATATGGGAAGGTGAGAGGAGTAAGGGGCTGTACATATAGAGGCCGCCTGCAATCCTCCTGATGCACCCATCTGATGTAGAAAGAACCTCTGTTCTTATAACAGCCATGCACTAGTTGACCGTCCGATCCAGGAAGGGCGTGGATGGATCAAAGGCGTTGCAAAACTCCGTCCCCACGAGATCATATCGACATCGATAGCAATACTAGTATTGTTGGCCGCAAGATCTATTCAGCAAGGTAGTATACACATACATTCATGCGTACTGTAATAAGGACGAAAAGTAATAGTCGCGGTGGTCGAAGGTAACAGGTAACTCTATGGGTCGAAGAATGAAGTGTGCAGATTCAGGCGAGGCGGTAGGGCGGAGTTGCCGATCAACGAATAACCCTATTTTTCTTTTTTATGACCAGTCAGGAAACCATCTATCCACCTTGCCCAGACAAGATGATGACAACAACAACAGGAGTGATTGCATATGTCCTTGTAGGTACATATGTGATTCTCCCAGTCGTTATTGATATGATACAGCTACACGCGCTGTTGAGCAGAAATAATTAAATTAACAGCTTGCGTTAACGTACTCGAGTGAAATACATTTATTGGTTATGTCCAACCTGTATCCAGGTGAAGCGCACAAGAATAGCTTCGGTTTCGCGCGACTTTAATCAGTCGATAACGGTGACCCAGTTTACTTCACCATACATCGCGATCCAGAATACGATACTTTTTTTAAAGGGGGTGTTACCATGCTAATGCATGACAACAATAATACCGTGACCGCCCACCGCTTCTGGAACAGTTGACGATGCTCAACAGCACCAATCCTCCCGGTATCGCTTAGCGAATTCCTTCAGTAGGGACGCGGTGAGATGTGTACAAGTCCAGCCACGAGCACCACACATCCTCTTTGCCGTATGGACATGACGTGCGGGACACAGCTGACTCTCAGCTGCTTCCCTTCTCTCTCATTCCAGACTTCCTCTCTAGGACCTCTGTCCGCTTCCCGCCTGCAAACGACTATTGTGGTCAATAGGGTGTCTGTGGACAACCTCGTGTATCTAAACACGCAGCTTTCATAACGCATACAGGGGGTGTACGATGCCTTCCCTTCTGCGCAGTCGTAGCTGTGCCGCAGACCACATTAGTTGCCACTACTACTTTTCAAATCTTATTGCGGAGATACTGCCCATAAAAGTAAATACGGCTCCACTCAGATTTGAACCTCCGACCCCATAAAGCTCCCTTTGATACTGCCTCGCTTACCTACCACGTCATGCCCGCAGGCACAGAATACGATACTAGCTGCCCTGTTGCTCACGTTTGCATGTGTTGCCATTTGCTACCAATTCTACCATGTTAGAGCAGAATGGTATTTTAGGAACGCAATTCAATAGAATTACTGTACAAAGTCCCAGCATCTGTGCCTCTATTTTCTAGAGACAGTGCCACAAAATACAGCAGATTCTTTAATTGCTCCACTGCAATTTCTATTGGCATCATTCGTAGCAACTGGAAGAAAGCCAGCTGGATCCGTTATAGGTGTCTGTGGAAGTGAAACATGAGTGTTCGCTTGCAGAAACAACTTTGAACTGATCTAATAGTGTTCTCTATTAAATAGTGAAAAGGGTTTTCCTGAATAGACTTCCCACAGAATTACTGAAAATCGTTCCCGGTGACCCACGACAATCGTTTAGCTAGGATTTAAATTATCCAATTACAAAAATGGGCAACATCGTTTAGCTTGTTGCAAATATGATCCTCTCGGGGAACTATAATGACACAACGAAATAATCTCATAACGAGAATGAATGAACGCGCTTTGCGTGTGATTGTGTTATAGGTAGCTTCTGGCCAAAGAACTGCGCCAATACAATTGTGGTGGAGGGGCTGAACTAGGGATTTTATTGAGATTATGGGGTTTTGTAAGTGAATGAGTCGCACACTTCACAGTCAGTCACTATTGGCTGGGTGACTCACGTGTCTTATGCATTTCTGAACCCCCGAAAGAGAGGCAATTAGAACATTTTTAAGTAGAACAACAGCTATAGTAATGTTTCGCGTATACTATTAATATTGACAATCATGTCTCCATAGATGACTTTGGAGCCATTATGTGAATGCCACCAGCGCCAGTGAACGGTACGCATCCGAGATGTGGCGGCGATTAACTAAACCTCGTCTAATTGAGGATAGCCGGTAGTAGCAGTTAGACTTGAATAGGGTCCGTCTAGACGACTTACAGAATCGTTTTCAATTATCAGTGGGTGACGTACAACCTCACAGTAGCGATGTGTATAACAAACAAACAGACATAGCACCTAGAAATTTACTCGGAGCCAAATGTTTGTTTTCAAATTCGGCTCGGTTGGTCCGGGTGTTTATTTGTTTATGTGTTTATTTGTTTGCCGGAGCGTGAATCAGCGATGATGTTTACTTCGACGAGAGTTCGTAGAACAACCAGTCTATATGATCGATCATTTCCTGCATGAATTATTGCTTACCAGTGTGCTATTCGTTTCGTTCTCAAAGGGAGTGTTGAACAGCAGAGTGCCGACCCTCGAAATCTGTTCGCGGTTTGACCGAACTCTGAATAGCCATAGCAATGACCGATTCTGAGTTGGAGTACTTCTGTCTGTCCAAGCTGCTTCGAAACAGCTAAATAGTAGATATTCGCTTTCGACGAGTTCTGCGAGTTCGTTTAACATCTCCGCCCCAGACCTGCAGTCGTGCTCCGAGCAATACCAAGTGGCTTGGCATCGAACACTAAACACATGAACTCTAGGCGACTATCTATCTATCTATACATCTATGAATGACGTCTCTATCTACAAGTTGTTATCTACATGAAACATTGACTGTATCAACAGCGCTGAAGTACGTGTGCTGTTCCCAAAGACCAGACATGGTTTAAAAGTAAAGACTACATGACATATATTGAACATTAACTATTCAGTTTTAGTATAATACTTTAGTTACATATGGACTTGTTTTCTCGCTCCTGGCTTCATAGCGATTTGCATTCGACGCCTGTTTAATTATGTAGATCCTTCGTCTGCGGGGGTGAACTGCGCTGTTTGCAAAGCTGTTGTCATGACCCCTAAATGCATCCTGTCCTGCGAATTCTGCAGCAACAAGCTCCCGAGTAAATCTATCAGAATTGAAAATGTATAGTAAATATCACGCCCAAGCGAGTTACACTATTGGCAATCTACCCGTTTTCTTTCGATGGGACGCCTCTAAACCATGAGAACGGAAATACTACCAAGAGGATACGGGTAGCGATACGGGTATTGCGTTTTGAACTCCGAGGTCTCGGATACCTCGTATATTTCAATCATATTATTTCAGATCGATATTTCAAAACAAAAAGTGAAATCTGGTTATATGTTGCGTCGACTAGAAATAAGTTTAACTGTGCAACAATATAAAATACTAAAGAGAGAAGCTAATCTGTACAACAATATAAAGCGATTAATCAAACGCGAACGCAAGCCTCGGGCCTTACCGCTGATTCACAAACGATCGTATTGGTGGGGACAAGCGCTTATTAATCACCTGAAGGTGAAGTTCATCGGTCCATTTGTTACTCATCAAACGATTTCCGTACAGTTGTATAAGACACATGTGTGATGAAGAAACATTTGACCCCGAATCTTGATTGACTCGTTAATCGAGTGGACGAACTTGCGCGCACACATGCACACGCGTACACCCAAACAGACTGACGAACGGACGAACTGATCCACGGCAGCAAACCCGTAGCGTATTCAGTACTAATATAATGGTTGATGAATGTGCCAGCTTCTAATAGCGGCATTTAGTTTGGCAATATTCTCTTTTCAACAAAAGCCGACATCCATCGACTCCGTCGTAGACCGCTAGATGTTTTTCTCGCTTTTGATATTTATTATTATTATTATTTATTTATTTTAATCGTTCTGTGTTATCCCCGTTCTTGTTCTTTCATTGAGCTTTTTTACTGTTGCTGCCGAGGGGAAAGATGATGAAAGATTTCGCCCGCTCGCGTCAGGCCACTTAAAGGGAACTGTCACGTTCATGCCACAATACTGTATCATGAGTAGTACACGGTAGTTTTGTCTATTTCGGCTGTGGTCAAGCATGACAGCACTCATTCAAGTGTTTATATATTCGCCTTTATATATACACTGGGATTAATGGGTGAAGATATCCATGTCCTGAAGGCGTGACCACGGTATTTGGCGGGCTAGATCGTCGATTTTCGGGTTTCCACAATATAATTTAGAGCAGAATAGTAACTGAACAACTGTGAAAGGTTATGGTGACTAAGGTCTCATGCCATTTACAATATGCCTTTCAACATTTGTTTTCTGAATTCCGCAATGAACATTCATTGCTGTTCGAGTTTGGGGACTTCAAATCCTAGTTGAACTAATTGGTTGAATTCATAGGTACTTGAAACACAAATAGACAGGTTTGTGTGTTTGCCGTTCTGTGTGTTTTCGTGAGATACGCTAACTCTGTTGTGTCTCTAGGTGCGATATTATGTAGTTACACATCTCTGTACCACCATGATTGGTTAATTTTGAGAGATGTATTTTAAACAAACTGTTACATTAACTGGGTATATGTAGCTAATTGGGCCATTTACAGCCGTAGCCAGAAAACCGCAATCCGTTTAACGGTCTGTCGTCTGGGCAAATAGTGCAGTTTGGAGGCACGTTAGAAACATACTGCCCTTGTTTGCAGCAGGATTCGAATATCATTAATTTGAGGTGGCATGACTAATTCGCTTGTCATCCTTCTTGTGTACTACCTAGCTAATAAGTAATCTCCGGATATAGCAATAAAACTTAATATGTTTAGCATCAATAATATAGGTACTACTATTCCGGCTAAAAGGTCCGAAAATAAAAAAACGCCATATATATATATATATAAATTTTATGTTATTGGCGTTGAGTGGGCACATTAAGCACAGTAGGATACGAGATTGCGTTATCTCCACAAAAGGCACGCCAAATACATCTAAGCTCGGCTAATTCCCTCGGAGTATACCTTCTTCCAAGGGGATCACATACGATAATATGGGATCTACGCCCTTAAGATGGAGCTCGAATATTAAATTGACTCGTTAATGAAGCGAGGTGGCCACGATCCACCTCTTTCAGAGTATTTTTCAAGCGTCGTCGTCAGCGGTGGCATACCAGGAAGTAACAGTATAAGCCATCTCCACTGGCTTACAGCACTTTAGATTAGAGATCGTCTACATCGACGGAAGCTATCAATCAGGCTTGTATGCAGTTTCAACATAGCATGCTGTTTAGCAAATAAATAATCATACTATGCAGGTTTGTCGAAACAGTGGCCGCTGTCATTTACATGAAATTATGATATTTTGCCATCACTGTGCAACGTAGTAGCCACATTGTTGTTGTACATTCATTATTTCTTCGCTAATTATTATTGTATTATTTATGAACACGTAATGTGTCCAAATGATAAATAATAATTTCCTATAAGTGGTAGTCTGTTCACAAGGGCGTTCGTCCATCGTCGCTTTCATGTCCCGTTTAATAGAATACGATTTTGATCAACCAATGAATGGGTAAAGTGGAACAGCTACTATCATCATAGGTGGTAATGGCGGTAGCAGCAGCAGCAGCAGCAACAACAGTAGTCGTCGTCTTCCGATTAGACATCACACAGTGAGAGAGAGAGAGAGAGTGGGTGAGAGATAGAGAGAGAGAAAATGAGAATAATACAGGGAACGGGCGGTCACAACAAGAACAACAACAGACCAATTCTAGGATCTATCTATTAGCCATTCAACCATCTCAAGCGCGGTGGTCAGCCAGCTTGAGATGACGAACTGCGATGATTATGGTGGTGATGATGATGATGATGACGACAAGGGCAGCACGCGAGGACGATAGCAATAGACGATGAGAGACCGATCGAGGATAGCAGTGGTGGTAGTCGACTCAACAGCAGCAGTGTGATCTCTTCTCTTATTTTAACTGGGAGAAAACGGAACTATGCAGTCACGATTTGAGCGGGCTGGTGTCGAACGTTCGACGAGTTGAGAATAGCCAAAAATCGTGATTGTGTTAACCGTCATATCGCAAAACACGAGCGATTCTGACCGCTAGGAAGGATGCTATATGTCCTTTTACCATTACAAGCGGAATAGATCGGTATTGCCATTTGCGATTGCACGAACCCGTCGCGGATAGCTGACCCAGGCATGTACCTGGAGATATTTCGTAATTCATGGTTGCATACAGGATATATCCAAGAAGTTACAGTAGTTGTCGAATATAAGCTCCCTTGCAATTGTTGCTTTTTCAAAATCTGTTCTGAAAAGACGTGTTGAGAGGTATTTCATAATAAACACAAGAAAGAGAGAATCCGAAAACATTTGTTTCATAACATGTCAAACTTTTGTTGAAATCATTGAAAGCGTCATCATCATCAACAACTTATTTTTCTAGTTTCTTTCGTTTTGAACTATCGGGTACTTCATTCATGTCTAAATATGCATCCATTGTCTTAGACATGACGTTACGCGAAATCTACGATTATCTATAAACGAAATAAACAACTGAAGTACGAACTAATAATCCCACATGATAATATGAGGTCCTTGGTTATTCTTTCTTTTACGCGACGTGGAGTTCATTTTGAGCAAATTTACCGAACTGATTTTCTACATGAAAAGCACACACAGCACACTGACACAAAGAATACTGTTGTTGTTGTTGTTGTTGTTGTTGTTGTTGGTACACGATTTCTTCAGGCGTGAACGAAACAAGAAAGCGCTCTCGTTTATGGTGGTGCCACAAATGATGGCAGCGGTGGTGGTGGTGGCTGCGTCGAGTGGTGCAGATGCGCCGGGTCTAACTCGACCGATTTTGTTCATTCGGGTGAACAGGTTCAGTTGATGTTGCTTAGGATGTTGTGTGGTCGAATTATTTATAGGGCAGATGACCTTTACTCTGAAGAGCGGGCCAGTTCATCGTCAAGGTCGTTCGTCGATGAAAACCTACGCAGGCGTTTCCGTCTACTATCATTGAATATCCACCATGAAGACACGTCATGAGCATAAATATATATGCTCGGATAATAGCCACAAGCATATTTTTTAACCTACTAAACTGATTTCTGAAGCAGTCACAGATGATATCATTAGGCGTTCAGCCATTTTAAGAGTGACCGCTATTAAACGGAAACTCCACAGAAAATTTGATATCGCACCACAGAAAGACACATGTATATTTAAACTACGTTCGTTTGATTACACATTAAAGCTATCGTATTAGCAGACTTTCTTTGCACATAGAGTCATGTATTTTACTAAATGCGAGGGCTCAATTACTATAGCCACTACGAAGGGTGGCTTTAGCTGAATTAATTATAGAATATTATATGGCGCTCAAGCAATCGATTTCGGCAAAGGCTCCCCACCTAGTGACTAAACTTGCATATCTCAGCGGTCGAGTGTCTACCATCAATTTCCTAAGTATTCCTCGAAGTCGGGGCTGAATCAGAGATAGGCCATTCCTAAAGGGAAAAGGAATTCCAACGACTTCTAGACAGCCAGTCAGACGCACGCACGGTCACCAATCAGATAAAGGATTGAATAGGAGAGATGTCATCGGTCTTCAGTGAACCGGCTTTGTCTTTAGCCTTCTATCTCACATTGCTTCAGACGACGAATTAAACAATGAAATATGACCAAACGAAATTCCCGACTTTTCGACAGTCATTAGAGGGAGTTGAGTGAAGCTGATGCCGAGATTTCAATGAATGACAAAAAATACGATTCGTTTTTAGAAAGCGCACTACTAAAGGAGTGGCGTTCTTCTATTTCAACGCAATTCACGTTAACGAGCTCAGCATAACACGTGTTTTAACGGACGGCTCTGTTAATGCAGAATAATCCACAAGTTCCATGTACAACCAGTTCAGTAGCATCTTCACTGTAAGAAGATCTTGCGTATTGTTTCGCTATGAGAACTAAGTATATTATCGGTATTAGGTAAGCAGAGAAGAGCAGTTATTAGTTCGTTTCGGTCCTTGCGACGTGCATGGATCTCTAGAAGAAGTGGTTCTCCTAGTCATATATATATATATATATATATATATATATATATATATATATATATATATATATTTATATATATATATATACTTCTATATATATATATATATATATATATACTTCTTCGACTTCAAATCGGCGTTTGAAAGAGTCACACATACAAAACTAATTGCTATGCTTCCACGCTTCGGAGTCGGCAAAATTCTAGTTGACTGGATCACTGATTTCCTTCGAAATAGAACCTTTCGAGTTCGAGTCAATGGACAGTATTCGGAAGAAACAAGCGTCACATCAGGGTGCCCTCAAGGAACCATTCTGGGACCCTTAATGTATATAATGTATATAAACTCTCTTACATATGCTCTCCCTCCCTCTGTATCTGTTAAAGTCTATGCTGACGATATTAAAATATACGCCCCCGTAGATACGCCTCAGCAGAGATCGGTGCTACAAAAAGCACTATACGATTTTTATGAATGGGCAGGGCAGCTAGATCTCATGCTTTCGATCGAGAAATGCGCCGTGCTGCATTTTGGACACGGAAATACTAAACAAAAGTACTCCATTGGTAGCATAGAACTTAAACCACAAAAATCTATTAGAGATCTAGGTATAATCACATCAACTAGTCTAAAATACTCTGAACATACTGCGGACGTTGCTCTTAAAGCTAGTCAGCGAAGCAATTGGATAATGCGCACGTTCACAATTGCCGATCCAAATCTATACGTACTACTGTTCAGAACCTACGTCGAACCTGTGATAACCTATGCTGGGCCGGTCTGGCACCCAGGTCTCAAGAAAGATCAGGATCTTTTAACGAAAGTGTATAAAAAGTTTATAAGACGAGTGGCATATAAATGTAAATGTGACAAAGAGAACATAAATATTGTAGATGCCGTCCAGCTTCTTAACGCCCTAGATAAAGTCTTGCTTCAAAAAATGATGTTGAATCAACCGACGATGGCTGCAAAAATATTTGATATTGTCGAAACTACGACAAGATCCAGAAGGAATATACTCCCAAAATTTATAGCCACGAAAAAATGTGTAAATGATTTATTCCCCTGGAGACTATCACGCGCACATCACGGGCACGCAACGTGCCAAAATTGAAAATGCACATAAACGAGACTTGTAGCAATTATATATTATACCTTTGAATAAAGTGTTTGTTATTATTATTATTATTATTATTATTATATATATATATAATACCTGCCAGAAACATATGTAAAAAAGAACACAAATGAATCATTACATTGGCTTCATTCGGTCCAAGAAATGATCATATTAACGTTTCAGCTTGTCGGCTTCTCTGGAACTCGTCCAAATTTCACCCATCCGAAAGCGTTGTGATAATACTATTATATTGCATAGCATATACCAACTAGCTCCATATAGAATACCAGCTCGCGTGCTCGCTCTATTGGCCTTCGATATCACCTCGTCCATATGTGTTGACAACAAATAATACACAATAATATGGGCGGTGATAAGTGATCAACCAAAATACAACTGGTTTATGCTTTCAGTAAATTAAATCGTATATAGTATTTTCAGCTATATTTTGCTGACTTGTGCAATAAATGTAGTTTTCCTCATAAGAGCAATATTTATTTGGCGAAATTTTATCGCATTTCTTTTGATTTTATTGCAAGTGGCATTGGCGGCAATATGTATAAAGATATATTGCATTATAACGTGCAACTTTCTAGCGCTAACGGCAATTCAATTATTAGAAAGCAATTATATATAGTACATAGTAATCTAGCTGGCTGGTTAATTGATTGCTCATTTATTGGCGGCATCGGTGTTTCCTAGAAAAAGAAGAAGTTGCTTTCAATCACACCGTTCAGCAGCAAGTGCCATAAGGAGAAAGTGCCATTGAACAGTCGTCGGCCTCAACTTTAATTCGTTTCTCATCGGACCAACACAGTGTGGCCACCCGTTATAGTTGTGTTGCCCACGGCAGCAGTTGCCACCGGCGGCCAATCATTTGTCGTTTTCTAAGGTCTGGCATTATCCTTGTTGTTGTTATTATTATTATTAATAATAACAGCAAGAGGAATCGCTTGCCACCATATCGTTGTATATTTATTCAGCCACTACGTCAGTGTACGGTACAACATTAGGGATACCTGCTGCATCAGCATTGCTGCCATTTTGACATCATCCCCCTCTTAATACCCAATAATTTTAATAACGTTTGACAGAAGATGTTCAACAAATAGAAAATGGTTCCAAGGCCCGACAGCTATTACAATATATCTGTACACACATATATATATATATATTTTTTTTTTTTTGTATTGGAACATTATATAAGTGTAGCTCAATTTTGGACGTAATGGAAGTCACCGTTTCTCTGTAAAATCTCGAACGTTAAGACTGTTCTGTATTATTGTTGTATTGGTCATACAACGACATGTTCAATGCGGCCACAAGCGCAAGCGATACAATAATAGTACTGTTGTAATAGTTGTCTGGGTTGGATGATGATATTGGTTATTCTAGTGGGAATCTCCTTTCGGTTCGTCGCTGACCTACTAAGTCAGTTCACCTAAACACAGACAAATACACCAGGTATTCATAAGATGATAAGGCAAGTAAGAGCGAATGCTGATAATGTCTGGCGTCACCGTTCAAACAGCGAATGTGAATGTGAATCATTCTGTAGACTTGCTAGCAGTTCGCTCTTAGCGGAAATGTCCAACACTGTTGTACTATGCCAAGTGTTGCCATCAGCTTCGACACGGCGTCCGCCGATTCATGGATGTGGCAACAATAAACATTTTACCTACCTAGGGCTGGGCATTAGCGGACGATGAAACGTCAGTGAATCGTAATATTCATTCACAAGACCACTGGATCGTGATCAACAATATATATATATATATATATGTAGTGTATTGTGGTTGAACTAAGATGGTGGTGGATATTTCAGGAAATGACGCCATCGGCGATTTAACCCCTGACGTTACCGTCGCCAGCCGAGCTTAGTAATTTGCTATGTGGCCACGCATATCTCTACGGAATCGTGGTATAAGTGAAGTGCTGCACAGTGAGTCATGCTGCTTCTAGAATTAGGGATATCATAAAGAATGTTTGTTGTTCTTAACTGAGAGTCGTCTTTGAATATACGTGTATGGAGGACATAAGTCATAGACTGGGCAATTTTGCAGGAACGAACTCACAACGATAACTCGTAGGATATTGTAGGATCCCAAAGAGGGCGCTGGCTTTCGACAGTAGTTTGTGGTAGCCAAAACAGTATCGTGGGATGTTGCAATAGTGGGGAGGGCAGGATGATATTAGTGATAGATATTACATAATGAATTCATCTAGTTCATATGGATCGAATCACAAACAGGCGAAAGTTCTGTATTTCGGCGCTTGCAACAATCGGAATACGATCTTATCAAATCATTATATATTCTTAAACAAGTGAAGTATTCAAACATGTGGGGAATCTCGGTTAGACATGCATGACATCCCACCAGGTTATGTTTTCAGATATCAACAGATAACAAAAAAAGGTTGAGTTTGTTATTACCTGAGGCATGGTAATGACACTCTTTATTATACGAGGTATATTCAGATGAAATTAAAAATAGAGAATTTATAACTCTGAATAGGCAGGCGAGCCTCACTGGTAGTAGAAGTAGTAGTAGCAGTCTGTCAGGTAGATTGACATGTTGCCTGTCTGGCTGGCTGGCGTTGGTTCTGGCACTCACGATTATCACCAGCAAACAGCCTTCTCTGCTCCGCTCGATGCCAATAGTCCAGCCAACCATTTGAGAACTGTGCGAGGTCTCGTTTTGACTGCCTAACCATCTACATATATATATATATATATATATATATAATATATATATATATATTATAACTTCAATGTTATCTGTCTATTTATCTGTGCGCGTGAGTATAACTGAATATAATAACAGTCCAGCGATTTACCTCTGATCTCTGTCATTCACTCCGTTCTGCTGTTACGGCATTTACTATAGCGAGGAGACATTCAGTGTGGAATGGTGGATGTGTCTATCTGTGTAAGTCTACACTGGACTATCGACTAGCACACGTTGTTGCTTTTTGAGATTGCCGACACATAGCCGCTTCCCTAGCGCATTAAGTGACGCTATGCGCCACTACTCAATCAGTCGGCAGTGATCTATTGTAAGCCATAACATTGTGACAAATGTGATCTCAAAAGTTGTCTGTGTGGGCGTCTACATGCGGTAAATTTAACTTGTCCTCAAAACAGTGATATATATATATATATACATATATATATATGTATCGCTACGATTGATGACGATCTTCTTTTTCTCCTGTGTCTGCTCCAGTGCATAGTGAGGTCCTGATGGATAACACGGGATGGCAATGACAGATTGCTGACGACAACGACAACAATAGCAACGACAGAACGTCTTAGTCCTGCTGTTGTACCGCTAAAGGGACAGCTTCAAGTAAACGAATGCGTTTCCAACAGTAAAACACAAGGGCGACAACAAGAGCTGATGAAGAGAAATATAAGTTCGAACAGAGCGTCAACATCTTCATAGATTTTCGCTCATAATAATGTTTTATATCTACGGAGCGTCAATACAGCGAGAAGTATTAAGCCTCCTTCAAAAGCTCTCCTTCGCAACAGCCGAGCGTACTACCATTATTATCTACAATATTATCACACTCCCACAATGGGTCCTATCTATCAATTCTAGTATTTGTCCATCTGTAGGTAGGCTCGTGCGTCCTTCCCCTTGAAGGCGAGAGAGAGCGGAGGGCACAATTGCGTGTTCGTTCGTTCATTCCTTTATTTCCCATTCGTTGTTGCTGTTGTTGTAATAATGCAGTCGCTGTAGCTTGCTCTCGTGTACGTCAATGCACCTGATAGTAGCGGAGATAGTGCTACTACTATCCACTCGTCGGAACAAGATGTAAAATACAATGCTGAAGTATCGTTGGGAGGGAGAGAGAGAGACACTAACATGCACAGACACGGGACGAGTGTGTGTCTGTGTGTGTAAGGGGGATAGAGTGGTGAATCTATCGCGAGAGCGGGAGAGGAACTGTCAATCGATGTCTATCTGTTGTGTGGGTCTTTCAATTCGATCTTTCTTGGAGGGGATTAGCGACATGAAACGTTGCACAATAACCATCATCCTATCGTCATCTGAGTGAGTTGCTGCATCATGCTAAAGACACTTTACTATAATCGAGCATTCAAGTTCCAATTCAATCATTTTTGGGGCTCCAGTTCAAGAAGGCTGTGGATTAAAAAATATTTTGATATACAATTTACAAGTTCTTCGACAAAACTTAGCTTTAAAACCACTGTGTCGATCTGCAAATATATAAGCGTTAGTCGGCGGCTCGACTAAATTTCATACATTGAAGACCTCTAGTCTGGTCACGAAATCATTCGTCTTCGTGCTGAATTCAAGTACGATTTTTTCTTTTGATGGGGGTAGTTTCTATTCGTCTCAATGGACGAAAAGAGCTATAAAAAGCAATGCGCGATGATTTCAAAATAACTCGCCTTATATATTATTATGATTGTTATTTCTTAGCTAAGATGCGATAGTTCGTGTTCGCCTGAACCTGATCGCTATTTTATATATTTGTTATATTCGTTTCCGAGCTGTAACGTGTGTTAAATACGAACATTTCACAAGAGTTCACTTTGCTTGATTGGAGACAGCAACGAAGCAACCAACTGCTCAGCTGAACGTGTCAGATCTCCCAAATTAAAAAAAGCCAGCTCGTCTGTCGTGGCAAGAGACAAGAAACACCCACCGCTGTCTTGTTCTATCCGTGAACTCGACAGATGGAGGGCACGAACATCGTTGTATTCTCTCACAGCTAAGAGAAGTGTGGCCAACGTAGAAATGTTCTAAAGGACATTCGCTCCTCCTGACATTGACTCCCTGTTCTTGCCACACAAACAACGACTTGCATTAAACATATGAACGTTTCGCTGCTGCTGCTGCTGTTCTTATTGATTTGGAGGCCTTTTCGAGTCTGAACTATTTGGAGTTGCTACGACACAGGCCCGTTGTTGCCGCCGTCGCTTCGGTGATTCCTTCACGTCAATCAGCGCAAGCGGTAGCAGAAATCAGCGAACTTCGAGGGCATGAACGATTCGATAGAAATGGATCGTGTTTCGGAAACGTTTTAAGAAAAACAACTTTACGACCACCGGCATGTGAGGTTTGGAATTTGACGTAAGGATTTAAAAAAAAAATCAATTTTGATGATGTAAGAAAATCTTTCGAAAAGGTTGTCAGGCAGGTATATGATAATATGAACATGCAGAAATAATGGCAATTTATTTCGATATTACTTAATACATTTAACATGTGTTCAAGCTATCGAAAGCATTATGATAATCCTAGGAAGTCATCTACGAACGTTCCATTTGAATTTCTATCACTTGGTTTGGCGGTAAAAATGTTGACATTTCTTTGACGAACTTATGATGCAGTGATGATAATACAAATATTGTATTGTAGCTACCAAAGGAACTACCAAGAGACCCTGGTGAAAAAGCCACCTCATATTTTGGGCCGATTCAAAAGCGCTTCTTTCTGTTCGTTGGGCCAGTGGCCCATTCGCGTACAGGTCACAAAGCGGGAGGCGATATTATAGAATGGAATGGAGGATATAGTGGTTGAGAGAGATGTCTGATGATGGCGCCGAGTCATAGTCACTATTTCTCCCTCTGGCTCGCACTGTTTTACATTGATCCTCGTCTACAGGTCAGTGTATCAAGGTGCAGTAGATTTCGTGTTGTAACAGACTAAATACGATCCTGTACAAGTAATCTATGACGACTTTTTTTTTCTCTTTCACGGCCCACCTCTCATATCAGACATTTCTCGTTTTTTATCCATATGGAATAACTACGAAAAATGTAGGGACGATCTGCACCCCATTCCTGAGGCCACTGATGGACACACCCACCTGACAGACAGTCATATTGTCAAATAATGCAGGCCGCAGTTGGGGGTTCAGAGCGCCGATTAAGGCAGATCTTGAGGTCCCCGACGGTGGGAAGAAACCCTTCCGTCGAGGATAAGCGATGGAAAGTTAGATCATAACCACACGAACGGTCACAGAAAGGTGGACCCGACATGAGTAAGCATGAGACCCAGTGGGCTTAGGGTACGGGGTCCACGGACCACATCGACCATAGCAGAGGAGTTGCGCGCTATGAGCGTCTGACCGTGACGCGAGCAGAGGAGCACCAGATCACTAGGCTAGATACTGTACTATATCGGAGTGCACGGGCGTAAAGGATAGTGTAGAACATATCTAATAATACAAGGCAGGGAACGTAGCGCAGAGCTGCGAGAGCCCAGATGGCCGGCATCAGTGGCCGAAATGTGGCATACTAAATATAGAACAAATAATTAGCGTCCAACTTGACTTTCGCCGGACACAACTGCTCAAGCTACAGGGCGATAGCTGTAAATGCTTTCGAGTCAATTACGTTTGGTTCTTTATTGTTTTTCACACGAGCATTTCAATCTTGCTCTTGAGGAACTTGGCATTTTTGACTTTCGGTTATCCACAGGTCGTAGTCGATATGCTCACGTTCTATTGTTGCTTATTATACTTGATTACTTCATCATGAGAGTTGCCATGTGTTTAAACCTATATGTCTCACTACGTGTGTCCCTTACCAATAGTAACCATTGTTGTGACCATGAAATCGACGGCGAAACGATGTTTAATACTGTCTATGATAGACTCATTCTATCATTACTACTAATGATCATCATAGCCAATCATCAAATGATCAAATTTCGCATTGGTAGATGATCATGGGCGGTCGTCAGAGACACTCATCGATATGACACAAACAAACAAACACTCACCCACGAGTGTGTTATGTATATATGTTTTATCGGACATAGCACTCACTCACCACTGTTGCAGCGAGGCAAGATATCTTTTATGTATCTTTGTGTGTGGTGCTTGCTGCCTCTGTATAATGATGATAACACTTATGCGGTGCTCTTCTTTTGCACAATTTCTTGCTATTATATATATATGTTCTTGCTGACTATAGCTCGCAATCCAGCTGGTTGCTATTCTAGCAGCTTTATCCGCGAGCAATCGATGCCGCCTCAGCGTTCTCCTCAGCGTGATCACCACCCTGTCGAAGGCAACAGCAGCACCACCACCACCAGCACTACTAACAACACCAGAACACTTGAGGATCTTCTTCACTACAAAAGCGATGGGGCCAACAGAGCAGCAACAACAACAGTGGCCGCACTGGACAGTGACTGCTCACTGCCGCGCGGTTACTGTACACCGTCGCGATTGGCACCACCGCAGCTGCTATAGCTGAGTTCAGCTGAGCTGAGCTGCTCGGAAACTAGTCAGGTCGACTGGACAGCGCAGCCTTGTCGTGCTGCACTGCTGATAGCCGCTGCAGTACTACACTATAGTTGATGCTTGCGGTCGTGGTCGTGGTCTCGGCTCTTTCGTCGATGGTTGGTTTTCGTTCTTGCCTCCACTGTCCGTCTCACTCAGTCACTCACTCGCAACTCGGGGCTACTCGCTCTTGAAACCACACACACACTCACAAACGCATACACTTACACCAACACGGGTCGACTCACAGAGACAGACGCACCCTTCAGACAGCCGCGCGCTCTGTCGATTCGTCGGCTGCGGGACAGGAGCTACAGCAGCCGTAGGAACGTCTGTGGTGGCGGCTACTGCAGCTACGGTTATGGTGGTGGTGGTCACGGCTCTATACGGTCGTCATCGTACTGGTGGTTCTGGTTCTAGTTCTCTACACACGTTGAGCGAGACGAGGTACTAGTAGCCCGTATTCGGTGGTCTGTAGCAACGGCAGCAGCGCGTTGGCAACATCAATGCGATCAACCGCCGACGCTCTGAGCCGCCGTCGCCACTACCACCACCAACTACGACCATTACAACGACTCAACGACTACTGCCTAGTGTCAGAGAGAAGGAGTACACACCCACAGACGCATACGGTGTCCGTGAAGCTTCCTTCTAGTCTAGTTGAGAATATTATTGTTACGATTATAGGTGGCGCACTGGACGACCGACCACTCGACGCTAGCCTTACCTTCTTACACACATGCTGCCACTATCACCAATACCACGACGACTGCTGCTACTACTACTAATACCCCAGCACGCTGCAATAGTGCTGTATTCAGGCAGGAGGGCAGGGAGACAGTCTGGTAGCAGTGGTAGAAGCGCCAGCGAACGCTGGACGACGACGACGACGATGACGACAACAGCCAGACAGAAGCAGGCGCATCCACAACCAGTGCCAGCCCAGAACAGTCGCGGCACAGGCGGCAACAGCAGCGGCAGTAGCCGTAGTAACTAGCAGACAGCCATACACATGAGCGCGAGCTGCAGCGAGTACGAACAGCTGTGGTGGTGATGGTCGTGGCGGTGGTGAAGGTAGGACCGAATCAAAGGGAGAGACAGATGGCAAAGCGCGTCATCGACGTCATCATCATCATCAATCGCGAAAAGGCCGTACCACCAACGGGAGGGGCCTTAAAGTAATGCGTTATAGGTAACAGAACAGCAGGCCAGCAGGCGAAGGGCCAACGTCGCTGCTACTGATATACCAGCCAAGAGCAACAATGAGAAGTGTTGGCACTATCGGCGGCAGCAGCGGCTGCTGCTGCTGCTGTGGCAGCATCAGCAGAAGGGAGCGATGCGCTCGCCGCTCAGTAGCTCTTCTATAGCGACAAAACGTTACAGCAACATCATAACAACACCTACGACTGCGACTGCTGCTGCTGTTACTACAGCAGCAGCGGCAACAACAACGGCTACGATGAGTGCTCCTTCCTCATCCGCCTCCTCCACTTTGCCAACTCTTGCTCACTCTCACCCGTTCTATTCCTTCTTTCAGAACACTCCTCTGTCTCCTCTGCTTCGGCCTCGCGCGCTCTCTCTCTCGCGCGCGCGCGCGCGCGTGTGTGCTTCCCTTGGTAGTGTTCGTTCCTCCGCTAGAACTAGAACATTGACATGCTGCTGCTGCTGCTGCTGCTGCTCCGAAGCGCGCTCCGTTGCTGCCTTTGCTGGAGGGCCCCTTCAGAGGGCCACAGAGCAGAGCTCATGAGGGGAGAGTCGCGACGGCCCTCTGCCGCAATTCACGATGAGTCACTATGAGAAAGGGACTCACTGAGGTACTCGTGCTCATCATGGCCATGAAAGAGAAAGAGGTATGATGCCTGCCGTAGGAGCCGAGGGAGAGGAACTCAGTCAAGGGCTGGTAAGCAGAGATAAATACTATAGGTAGATAGACTTACAGACGTTCAACTTTTAGCTCCTGTGTGTCGATGTCGCGTGGGTCGTACGCAAACATCGCACAGGCAACAGCCACCAAAGTAGCCTGGACAATATCGACTGATGTATGATCTGATAGTCACAACATGGGTGAACAAGAAGTACCAAATTCACAATATGGTCGATAGTGATGCTGAGGCTTCTCAGTGGCGCCGTGGTCATTTTCGTACTGCCGTGTTATTGCCTACTAATGGCCTATAAATTCGACGTTATTAAGAGAGACGAGCTATGAAAGGTATACCATTGTGATTTCTATAAAGACTAGATCGACATATAATAGATATGCCTTGATTGTTACCATTAGTACTGCCTCTGCGAGCACAAGGATGCATAACGGGGCCATTGAAGGGACTGTATGCTGCTTACAGCATAGCTTCATTGTTTTGATAGGTCAGAGCTTCCGGCGCTAGGAAAGGCTGATTTTTGGCCTTGGCAGGGGACACAATAAGGCGTAGCAACAGCGTATAGCACATGTAACAGTAGAACACTGAGATCATTCGCCTTTTATAGCCATATTCTGCGGCCTACAGGAAGAGGTTAGTTTCTGTACACGGTGAACGTCCACGTTTCAAAAACCAGTTAGCGACCCTGGCGTGGGGTACAGCTTTCGCTAGGTCCAGTAAAATTCTAATAAAATCAGTGGCACAAGAGGGCGAATGAGACAAATATTTGAGCGTTTTCGAGCAGACTCTTGACAGCTTTGAACGTCCACGGTGCGACCACGTTTGCATTTCTCCGTAAGACGGAACCCTATTAATGTGCTACGGTCGGGCTCGGACCCGTGCACCTACGTATATCCTCCGATTGCAAGATGCACGCAAATGCACCACGCCACCAAAAAATATTTGAGCAATCGATAGAAAGGGCATATTGAACTATTGAGTAAGATCTACTACTTCAATTCACAAAATAAGAGACCACCAGTCCCACAGAACCAGACAACTGTAGCCTCCAAAGACGAAGATTTGAACATTTGCCACAAGGATGATAATGTATGTGTCCGTGTTTCGATAATGATGACGGCAGAAATGCTCAAGTGAGCTGAATTTTTTTTTCAAATTGGATTGGTAAAACTGGCTACTTGAGTTCACTTTTGGTGCCCAATGAATAAATAGACGATGTCCTATTGTCAGCTTGGTGCTTTTCGAGGAACACTTTTCTTACAAACGCTTGTTTTGACGATGGTGATAATGATGCTGATTCGGCCCTGATGTCTCTGTGCATAGTCGCATAGATAAGACGAAAACGACCTGAACGGTGGCGTGAGTTGTATTCGAAGCAGTTTTAGAGAACACCAATGCTGCAGTAACGTCACGGCGTTCAATGCTACATCCTCTAAATTAGCAGACGATTCACAGGCCAACACGAATCATTCAAAATTCAGACCTTAGTGTTGTCGTACGCAAGCCTTTGTTGAAAGCCATCGATGACATACGCATTACTATGATGTCAGCGACAAGTACCTAAACTACAAACCATGAAAGATGGATAAACACAACAAGTCAACTACCCTCGTCATTAGTTTTTAACCTAATTCAGAACAGAACTTCATTACTAGTATTTATTGCTATTGTAATTCTAATTACAATTACAGTTTTTGTGGCCAAGTGATGATGCTAAACTACTTCTTGAACAAAGCAGATATCCCTAACTGTAATTTAAGCGATCCACGATCTTGATCCACCATTTTGAGTTGTCCATTTTAAAAAGAATGAAAGATAGTGTGATCTGTTGTTAACCGAAGCAACGTTTTTACCTTAGGCACATCACTGCTACTCGGGCAACAACCGTCGAGGCGAGATTAGTTATATCTGGTTGAGTAAAAAAAAATAAAGTTAGGTAAGAAGGGCCCGAGTAAGCCCCCAAAGCCCTCTCCTACGGGGGACCTCGGAGACTCTCTCCACCATTGGCGAGGGCCTTCCTGGACCGGTTTCCCCCGTGCATTCCTACTGAGATGAGCCGGGCATGGGTGTATGAGCATCCGGACCTCTTCGGAAGCTTGGAAGGTCACAGGGGCCTCCCTCACCACTCGGCCGTGCCCCACGCATTCCCACTAACATGGGCCAGGATTAGGTGACGCAGCCCCCCTAACAGGACCCCAACTGGGAAACACCAAGTAGTCGTAGGAGACTAAAACACCCGGCGATGGAACATTGGCCAGAGCAGTTACACACCGTTCCTAGGTATATCGAAGTAATGCCAAGCGTAAAGCCGAGACTAGGGAAGAGATAGACGTTCAACAGAGGATGGTTTTAACAGAAGGTAGAGGCGTTTTGACATCCAGGTCAACCCCCCCCCCGCACTGAATCGGCTCACCTTCGATGGAGATTGAGATGTCTGGAGTGGTGTCTGGGCGTCTAAAAAAATTGCCTTCTCTACAAAAAAAATATAGACGAGCTAGATAACTAAATGTTCCTGATATTTATTGGCAACCCTATTTGAACGTCTTTCAGTTGTATTAAATCAAGTCGACATCGCCTTGAACTTTCACCATAACAGTTATCTATACTCGTTTGATAAATTGGTTTCCTAATTAGAGCTAACAGTTTATCGTATATTTTGAGATATCACATCAATGTCACCATCTTTTTTTCTATGAGGTGTTGTATGACAGATATTTGTATAACAATTGAGAAATGGCTCGCAATGACACTGTTGGACGAAAGAAGCAAATTATCTATCATCCATTACAGATAATTATTATGATTAGATTAGAAAACTCGCAGGACGTTAATAGAGTTGGTAACGATATATAAATTAGCTATATTTCAAATGAAATGCGCCTATGGTAATAGCCTGTCATCGAGGGATGACAAAATATTCAAGTTCAACATGCTGACCCCAATCGGTTAGCTAGCTACAAAAATATACCAGAGGAGACCGAAGTAGAAATAGGAACAACAACAACATCAACAACAACAACAAAAACAACAACAGCAGGAGCAAATCGTCTAATGAAAGTTTAGCAATGGAGCTGCATATTGGGTTGGAACTATAATATTATATTATTGCACAGCATTATTGCAACGACACAACCACTCGCTGGGACCATCCTTTTTGTAGATTTCCCTAGAGACTTCTGTCGAGAGGAGAAACTGTACGTGAATAACTTCTAGATCTAGATAAGCTAACAGTTTGCATTCTAACTGGGAAAATAGAAGAGGGTCCCTAAATAATATCGTGATATCTTATACGATATAATTCATTTCAGTTCATCAATTTTATAGCCCCTTTGTAATATTGCCTTCATCAATACCCGAGTTTTAATATACAAATGAGTCCTATTGCAAGTATCTACCCTGCAATCACTTGGAATTAGCTACGTCAGCTAATGGTAGATGTCCCCAAATAGGACAGAAAAACGTAGGTCTCGCCTTATGATAAATACCGGTACGTGAATCAATCGACTCGTTCAATGTGTCTGACAAGTTGTAATATAATTGAGGCCCTTTCCTCTCCCCACTGTGTCGTTTTCGATTTAATGTCCCCATAGTAAGTTGTTGCAGTTTTTGCAGCATATCTGTACGAATTCATCGACATATTGACACTGACAACATTTGGCGCTGCACGACGATTTGGTCGAACGGCGGCACCACCACCGTCACCAGCAAGTGATGACAAGGTATGTACAATCATTATGTTGGATTGGACTTCTAGCTGGCTAGGAGCCAAGTAACAGAGGAAGCCAGTGCAAGCGAAACGGAAGATATACATAGATGAGGCGTCTCCTAACGAAGTGTTGAAAGCTCAGACCACAATGGATTCCTTCCCATTTCGTTTGGGGCCGACCATAGGGTCACAGGATGGCGCTCGTCGCTGAGATGAGATCAGACGGCTCTCGGGGCATTGGGTCAGGGGATGAGGCGATTCTTCGTTGGTCGGCGGGGATACGCTAACCGGTCAGCATTGGGGGGTTGGTTGTATGATTTCGAGGGCCGACACGGCAGCTCCTAAAGATAGCGCGAGCCGTGGGAAGATCTCCGACCCATTTGGCCCAATGTGGTAGTGGAGGTCGTCGTCGTCCAGTGTTCGTGTGATCTTCGTGTTAGCCTCGCCTACGAGTTAAGTTTGAGACCTGGTAGCGTGGCATACGCACGTATATAGGACCCACCTCGAAGTCCTCACTCATCTCACGAGATGAGCCTTCGCTCACCTTCGGCCTGCCTTTGTAGTGGCCGACGGTGCGGAGTTCATTCATTTCGAAAGTGAACGAAAGTCGAGCATGTCGCAATAGTGCTGTGTATCTGCTTCTTATTTTTATGTTGTTTAGATTGTTACCTTAAGGTGACAGAACAAAAACGAGATCACAACGGCGAAATATCGAGTGATTTTGAGAGGATCAAATCAAACATTCGGAACAAAACACGGAGCGATAACGACGACGAACAGTCACTGTGACACAAGCATTGATCAACTCAATCATTAGATAGTGGAACGTGTGTGGCTGTCTGTCTAGTGAGTAGAAAAGCGAAACGTGTAGAGCCTTCAACTGACAGATCCCCTAGGTTCAGTATTTAGTGGTTACGATGTCAACGTAGATCGTAGACAATACACGACACGAATTGTTAGTGGTGAGAAGATTACGACACGAAACAACCGGATACGATAGGACAACCGTACAGCAGATCGATGGAGCGTCAGAAGGGTATGTACAATATGATACGAACAAATAATCCATTGAATCATGTTGACATCGTTGAAGTATCACGGGTGTCGTTTACTTATTAAGGATATCACAGCTCGGTGACCTATTTTGTTTTTTGCGTGCGTTGCAAACGTGACCTATTAGGTATAATTATCAGCCCTTATAGTGCTCTTGGCGGTAACGACGGTAGCATATAGGGATACAGCTTGAATAAATAGACCGGGTATCGCAGATTCAAATCCTGCCTGGACCTACGAAGGTGTGAATATTTCCGCCCTATCTTCGTCGAAGTAATGCGAATTCGGACAAGTGTCGAGAAATGTTTTATGGGAGAAGAGCTGTGAACTAGCCACCAACGAAAAACATATACATTCATTCATTCATTAGAGGTTTATCTTCGGAAATGCAGTTTCACAATGCTTAAGTCTCGGAAAAAAAATTGTATGATAAAAGGTGTATACATAATAAGGATCAGGATAATCTGGCAGATATAATTCTAAAGCCATGCACACCACGTAATATAGCACGCATAGTAAGTCACTTTGAAATGTAAAAACGTTTTACATTCTTTTCTTTTACACGGAACTGTTATTTCCATATTGTCTAATTACTATATTCACATATTAATCTCTCCCCGGAAGAAACTTTTCACTAGCAAACTTTTTAGTTGAAATGAGCGAACGAAGCTCGCGAGGGAGCGATCCCCAGACGGTAGCCGCCATATTCTGGCGGCTAGACTCTTTGATGGTAAATGGCACTTCAAAGATGGTCGGACGACGGGTCGAGCGCTTCCTCACCGTGCTGATAGGGTAGGAGGCATATAAGTATAGCTGCTAACCGACATTCAGATTTTGATCTTCATATTACTGAAGCCATGAAGCCGTTCTCACGTTCATAGAACAAACTGGTACTCCACTCCTTTATAACCAAGCTAGCTAATGTTACTTTAATGTTGACGTAGCTCGAATCCATATATATTAGTCTGAGGTTTGGCGTGCTTATGTAGCACAACAGAGGTCAGCTCCAGAACGTGTTCCAGTTAATTGACTTAATTATATCTGTTTATTTTTGTATTAAATGAAATTGATATCGCAAGTTTACTCCAAGCAGTCTATGTTTCAAATAGACAACAGTTATGGGCGATCCCATGATTTGTGGTATGGCGATTTATGGTAAATAGTGCTACTTAGGATTGGAAATGAATCCACTTAGATTTTATTGGGACGTACCTTGTTGCCTTACGCAGTTACGACCGTCCGGATTGTTTAAAGTTTCCCCTTGTGGCTGATATTGTGCGAAGCTGATTTTCGTCTTCCCAATCTATCTATGTCCTAGATCGTACTTCGCTAATCCGTATGAACTCAACTCACTAAAGTACCACCATATCGAGTGATGATACTATTGTTGAAATGGGTCAGATGTAATAGAACTATAATAACAATTTTAAAGACCGCTTAGCTCGATCGTGTGCAAGCTCTAGTGAGACTTCCTGTGACCTTGAAGTATCGCAGCTTAATTTCATCTCAACTATATTCGCGATCTTTGATCCATCCTATATAGTTCAAGGACGAATAACAATTTAATATGTTCCATGCAACGTTGGTGCCCAATACCAACGATGCTGGCCTAGAGCTACATAGGAGGCCAATCTAGTGGAGACGTCGGCGTCCGGTTATTACATATCCGTCGCAAGCAGCAGTAACCCTCTCTCGATATCTGGCTTTCTCTCTCTCTCTCATGGTAGTGGATGATGAAATGAATGACACAGTCGGCCAGTGGCAGTGGTTGCCTCTTGTGCCTTAACCACTCGAGGAAGGAAGCCTGGTTCCTTTCGAGTCTAATCCTGGGTGAGGTCATCCTGTGCGACGACCCCAATTTTCCTTTCCCGACACTCACTGCCTCCTTTGGTCGTCTCTTGACATGCCCGCCTTCAGACGAGCAGTAATTCGACGCATGGATGTTACGTTATATATATATATATATCTATATGAAATCTTATAGCAGTGATCCGTTCCCAACGGCCACCCAGTGGTTTGCCTCCTCGGTCGTGTGCTGTTGGCTACGAACAGCGAGTATCTATCTGTCTGTATGTCTACCTATCAATCTAGCATCTAGCTACTACCTCTGCTTGTCGATGTCTGCAGCGATGTGTGCTATCTCGCGCTCGTCCAAACAAAGGGTCTCGTCCGTCGTCCCAATTCCTGGAAGGGCTCAGAGCAGTAGTAGGAATAGTGGTGGTGGTGGTAGTAGTAGTACTGGTACCGAGCCGTACGCCGCCACCTTGGGGACTCTGGGAGACCCCGGGGGCTGGAAGCAACCGGCGAACGGACGACCGCCTGTGTGGTCCAAGCTATGGCTGTCTCAGTCATCCCCATTTCCTAGTGACCCCCCAAAGCTCACCCACGCCCAGTCGTCCTACCGAACTGGCCGCCCTTCGTGTGCGCCACCCTCTCAGTGGATCCCCACTACAGGATCTATATTCCCCGTTGCCCCAACCCAAGCCCATTGCTGAACCCCTCCCAGAGTAGCAGGCTGCTTAGCCGTTCAGCTGCTACTCAGGCACTGTTTGGGGCCACCCTCGGCTCTGCCCTGAGTCTGGCCCTAGCTCTCAGCATCGACTGGGGTCTCTCCGTCGGCATTAGCCGCTATATTTAAGACCCCCACCTCGCCTGCATGCCCCTCAGCTTTAGCTGGGAATCCGGGCGCCGCTGCCGTCTTCTCCACTGCCGCCACGCTCCGGTCCCACTCGTTGCACCGACCGACCGCCCGTCCGCCGCTGCCGTCGCCTGTTCCCGCCTGCTTAACTCCCGACATCTAGCAGCAGCAGCAGCAGTAGCGTAGCAGGCTGGATGGTTGAGTAACTGAGTACCGTACCCACCAGGCGATTGTCTGCACGATACTTGAACGGGACGTGTAACAGCACGCCGAAGCCGCTCTAGTTTCTGCCACCGCCGCCGCCGCCGCTGCTACTTCTGCATCAGCCAGCACCTCTACCGGCAGCCAGCAGGGAGCAGCAGATTCGAGATAATACAAGGAGCGGCACGACGCCACGTCGAGACTAGTTAGCACGAGGTTGGTGGAGAGGTGCGCGAGAAGACGGAACGATAACTGTTGCCTCGTTCCACGATCAGTCGGACGGTTCTCATGACAATAGCATAAGTGCTAGGTCCTGCTTAAGGCAGTGATCGTGTTTGCTGCTGCTGTTGTTGTTGTTGTGGTCGTCGTTAGCGGCACGCAGCCTTGTAAAGGACAAACAAGCGCAACAACGAACAAAAGACGCTGGTCGTTACATTTAATGTGTTTGTGTACGTGTGGTATAGTCTAGTGAACAGTGGTGGTAGTGGTGCCAACAACGAAGTGTCACTGTTTATCCCGTTACAGTGTTGGCGCGTGTTCATTGATTTTAATCCGTTTGTTGTTCATGGTGCTTCTGCCGCTGTTGTCGGTGTTGTTGTTGTTGTTGGGTTCACCATCGTTCATCCGCCGATGTCAGTGAATAGATAGTCGAGGTTATATAAGGGGCAGTGTGTTCATACAATAGATAACTTCGAGTACAGTACGTAAGGGTGGTATCCCACTGTGCCGGTGTGAGACGTGCCACAAATAACCACGAAACAAAGTGGCGAACAAAGTCCGCGAGCCAAAAGAGGTGAAGGGAACGTTCAGTGGTGGCCATCTGCTCGAATGGCTCTTGGTCGGCATGAAGGAGAGGCGTCGAAGGGCAGATTCTCCAACAGCGATCCCAATCGCCGGCCTACCAAATGCAAATGCAGGTAATAGACGCTCCGTCAGAAGCACGAACCAACAGAATACTCTTACATGCATAAATAGAAATTGAACATGTGTATATATAATAAATCAGTGCGCGTGGTCACTGGTGTGAGCGGTTTTATAAAATTTAAGTAGTTAGCGTTATTTTAATACACTTGTCATGTTGGCTTTGGGCGTATTTCGACGTAGTGATCATCCATACTTCATAAGTACATGTGTCAACAATTTAAAACTCCTGTATCACAAGTGAGTTCAGCTGAACGCCAGAGACAGCTGATTGCATCTTTCAATGACGCCATTATTAAACTGTGATGACCCAAGAAATCGATGACTTGTTCACAAATTGTTCGTGTGTCGACTAATTAGAGTAAAGTTCAAAATGCCTTGTACCTCCAAATACTAAACAATTTTCTTGCACTCCAAAAGTCGTCTGTGTCTAGAATAAATCACATGCTGATGCTTTCGAGACCCCTTTTACTATTTCAGTGTCACTCTCCGTATGTGTTACGTCATATATCAGTGAAGATTCATACGACCGATGCAGTAATCTAATATCTCGAATATTTTTGAGTCGACCTTTGCTGTGACAATGAGAATGGGAGTGCTGAATACCGCAATTCTGTTCAGTAGTATCTATACACACACATATATATATATATATATGCCTTGGTACACGAGTAGCGGTAGATTCCTGAATTGTTCATGGGAAGCTCTGTCGTATTATTCTCTGCATTGCTACGTGATTAATGCCACATGGAGAGGAGAAGTGAATGAATTATATTTATATCTGGTTGCATAATATAGGGTGAGAATTGAGCGAGTCGAGGTCCAAGTTGGCTGTTAAACATTTCCGAAGTCTCGAAAGATTTCCAACTGTAACGAAGTTAGTTCTACCACTGCCACAGGCCAAAATATATTTTTGCTGTTAACATCCCAATATACCCAAACGTCATCGTGGGGATGTGTAGATACAATTATAGTACGTTTCGATTGCAAAAGTTTATTCAGCGGTTTACTCGCCTTCTCTCCCTTCCGCGAGGCTAGTAGGTTGCGAAGCAGTAGAGGTTTCAGTTGAAATATAGGTTGCCTTAGTTGTAAAACCTTCTTTTTTCCTAACTAGAAACTAGAACTCTCGTAACCGAGTTGACCGAGTTATTGTTTTTATCGTAAGTTGAGCGGTTTCAGTGGTTCTAATGAATCGAATGCTGTATCAGCCTAGTCTTTTCGTAACAAAATATTTTAGACTAAAAAAAAATTGATGAATGTTGCAAAAATCTACACTTGCATAGTGGCGATCTGTCGTAGCGAGATTGTCTCGTTCCCTCATGTCGGTCTCTCTCTCTCTCTCTGTCTCTTATGACCTCTTTATCGAAAGTTACTAAACGCGCACAGTTGAATGTGCTCCGAAAATCCACCGGAGGGAGGTCCATCCATCGACAGAGGCTGAAGAAACCGGAGAGATGTTAGTTGATGGGTTAGGGCATCTGTGAAGGTTGAGGGGCACCTCAAGCAGAATCTTGCTGTCTGCTGCTACCTCGGCGGCGGCTAGCAGCACCGTGCAGTTCCGCCTTGCGCCATCTGTTGCTGCAGCGGTGGTGGTGGCGGCGGCGGCGGAAGGATAATCAGATTAAACGGCAGTCGCTAACGTGGACGCCCTGGACTGTCCAGGTAACCAGTCGTCTGTTGATAATCCTGTTTGCGGCCAGCAGGGTTAGACAGCTGTGGGTGCCGGGTGGTCAAGGTCACACTCGCTGCTTCAACAGTGACGACCTCTCGGTGAACAAACAGGCCTCGTCGACAAAACTTCCTACTCTCGCAATATATCGAGTGTGCCGAAGATCGATGCCCGAACCATACTTATCAATTTATATTTCGACACTTGTTACTGTACACATACCTAATATCAAAGGGAGCATATCAGAGAATTGTTAATAAGAACTGCACTAGTCCGATATTAAAAATAGCTACAAATTCGATTAACATCGGATGATACTCTCCTCGGACCATGCGCATACAACACGTAATTCCACCGGAATAAAAAATGTCTCGGATTCTAGCCGTCATACAACTGCTCGCCTGTTAACTCTTGCGAATGGGAGAAAAACGGGCTCGATTTGTTGAAAATGGCGAAATTTGTTCGAAGTGTCTGAGCATTCTATTCCAGTCACACATTATATACAAGATCATACCAGAGCAAATAATCGGCTTCGATTCTCTCTAATTAACTAAACGAAAGGGACAAATAGTGGCTAAGTCAAATTAAAATTGGTTGAACGAGTTGACTACGAGATGGTCGTGCGGTGTTGTTTGAAACAAAAATAGCACTTTGATTTTTTGCAACAAATGCGCTTGCAGCGAACATCTGTGCTACCAATATATCTATTTGGCGTCTGGCGTATCCAGTGTTTTTTTTGTATTCTAAATATTCTAGACTTGTACCTTTTCACACGGCACCGGTAAGCCGTAATGCTAACATTTACTTTAACGATGAATATATAAATATATATATATATGTATATATTCTTATAAAAAAATTATACACACCTGATGTAGTATGAATTTTATTACTAAAAAATCACCTGAATTGAACCTTCCGTATAGCTGCTTGCGGCATACTCCGAGTCAGTGCGGAACAAAAAACTGACAGACAACTGACACAGCGGAATACTACCGCGACCAAAATTTATAAAAAAAATTTAACGTGAAACATGGAAGATAAATTAAAAAAAACAAATACAAATAACTCATAAGACTGTAACATGCGAAAATATATGTGACACTAAGCTATATATATATATATATATGCTCGTGAGTTGGGCTGGGCTAGTAATATGAACAATTGACAAGTCTGGCACAGTCGTTGATACACCCGTCTCTTTTTATTTTTCTGTCAGTGGGTCGACCTCCATGGTTGAGTAGCGTCTGCTGAGTCAATAGATGTATATATTATATATTTAAAACGTTAGGGGGACTTCACCTCCCCCTCCCTAACTACGTACACTCACACGCGCACGCAGTGCCACATTCACACCATCATGTGTAACACTCTACCATCACGTGCGCTCCACCTACCTCTCTCCTTACATATATATATATAGGATTATGGTCGTAGATGAAGTCAGCGGTAAACCAGAGCTATCCGAGAATGTGCTCATCATCAGTGGATAATTAATGCAAAAACCAGCTTTTCTCATTTATTTTATGTCCTCCAACCCGCAGGGACTCGGGGGATGGCTCTTAAGCAATGTACAAGGTCCAATATGACTTGTGAAGTTTTACTTATTTTAGTTTTTATCATCGGTCTCATTTGGATGTCGTCATTTTATAGATTTTTTATCTTAAGTCATGATTACGGTGAAAATTTAAACAGTTGTATCTCCTTTATTGATTACCCCTAATGGCAGTGTGCAATTCGTATTTGTAAAACGTGTTCCAGAGCACTGTATAGATAAGTAAATTACACTACAATGTGTAAATTTACACGACACATTTTTCAATGTAATCCATACCAATCTAATATAAAAGAGATATTAATGTTCGAACCGACTGACTGATCACGCAAGTCATTTATTTGCCTGCGGTGTGCCTTAGAAAGCTTCTCGACCTTAGAGATTCATAAATAAGTATGCACATTCATAGCCATTAAATCTTATTCGTTCATATAAACGACGTGGTTAGCATTTTTTGTACATGGCTCTTGTTTATGCCACTATTAAACTGTCTACAATGAATCCTCTCTAGTCCACTTTGCCCCACCGAGCCTCTGGCGCATGGGCATACTCACTAATATACCCAAATGTTGTTTATACACATTGTCCAGGCACAATTGTTGGCCGTTTGCTCCAATAATCAACAATAAGCAAAACAATAAAAATATATCACACCGGAATTCAAATAACGTAATGTTGTTGCAATACTAAATATCTCTGACCTAAGCTACTCTTTTAACCTATGTATGGTCAACCTCATTGATGGAAGTAAATGTGAACAATTTCGCATGTTATTCGCTGCCGTGTTGAACACTTTCGGCAGCGGCGGGGGCTAACTTATACATATCTGCCTCAATCTCATGAAACGGTAGATCTGTAACTATATATGAATATAAGGTTCGATAGCATCGTCAATGCGGAGCCATAGTACAACATACTACTTGGGTAAGTTTTCGTTGAATGGAAGTGCAAAGATCTTGGACACGGTAGCACGAGACTTTCAATTTCCTATGAATATTGGTGTAGAATGTAAGCTAGTAGTAAATGTCTTGTTCAGACATACATTCAGACTGTTTGTTATCGTACGGTGATCAAGGGGCACTAGACAAAGCGTTGTTGGAACTAGTCCTTCGAGAGTGGTAACGATAGAACTTGACTTGATATTTGTTATAATAATTACATCCCAGATGGTTCATACGTTCGAATAATCAGCCACCCGTTAAGGAATGATATAGAAAATGAATTTATGGTTGATTATTTGCACTATTTTCTATCTTAAAATAATAATAGTGGTAAATCTATTATTGTTTGGGGTTTACAAACTGGGTACCACATCCGTTTTGTTGTTTGAATATCCAAATCTACTGAGCGGCTCCCGGCTGAGATTATAGCCCATGTTATCGTCTTCGAACCGGCTTTGATGTCAACTCATTCACTATCCCTCAAGGTGACACAAACCCAACCCTCTGTACGCAGATATCCCAAGGGCAAAACACCAAACAAAGATGGCAACTGATCACATTCGAGGGACCAAAAATTATCGGATTAGACTCGGACGTCACTGGTAATGTCACTTTGAAAACCAGATGGGTGAAATGGAACGTGCGAATGTTCAAATTATGTGTACTTACGGGATGAAGGCGTTAATTTAATGAGATATTCAACAAAATTCGAGACTTTACGTGACGTTAAGTCATATTAATATTGCTGCGCATTATCAAGGGAGTTCCTTACTACTTCCATTTCTCGACCGTTTTTCATGCTCGTTTCTATTTTTCCAAGTTTTCAAAAGTATCACTTACGGTTAATTGTTGCCTAATCAATTTTTAATTAGGCAACAATTAATCGTAATTTAATTTTAATTATCTGAATAATAAACGATTTTGCAACGTAAAAGGCAGCAGCTGATTCTGTTCCAGAGCATAAAAGGTGTTCACTAGCCTGAGTAGAACTAGAAAAAAACAAAATTAAAGAAAAATAAACCCCCTCCCTCTTCACTTTGCAGTATTAGAGACAGATGACGTAACGAATATTTTATACGTAGTGAACACTGTAACTGTTGAAATGAACAGCATTGACGTCTCAAGTATTAGCACTCGGATGTATCGACACAAAGGGCTTGTAATTAATTTTGGTGCTCTGTTCAGATCTGATTGATAAGTTCGGCGCCTTCTTAATGGGCCACCCGGTGGTCAGTAAAATTCCATAAAAAATGCAAGGTACGTACTAATTTATTGACTAATCAGTTTAGTATGAAGGATGGCTATCGCCCTGAGAAGACACAGACGATATTGTACCCCGAGATCACTGACCTCGAGCTGGCAACGCAACTTACAACAAAAATTGTTTCAGAACACTGCAGGCTCGTATCTATTCTTCCAGATTTACTTCCAACACATCTGTGATAGCGATGTATGTTTAGTACACCTTTTTGATCCGGCCAGTGAAAGTGGACGGTTTGGATACGGCCATTTGATTTGCCTACCTACAGCAGAATAATTTCACGTTTACAATTTCACTTCCCATATGGAGGCCTTCCCGTTGCATCTCGGGAGGGCTGACACCTGTCACTCTCCGAAACTTGAGAAGATGGAACATAGAATTCGTTTAGGCGTGTTGGTTTTTTTTGTTTGAACAAGGTGTTTCTGAAAACGAATATCCGTCTTCACGTACACCTTTAAGATGTATCTCCACAATATGTACAAGCACACAAGTTATCGTTGTGTGCGTACACATACCTGAGGGCACAATTCGAAACGCTTGTCGTTATTCCTCATTTTGCCAATGGGAGGAAATTGTCTCCATGTGGGAGCTTTTCATGGGTACACTGCATGGAACTCGCGGTTGCAGCTTGAATAAAAGTTCTACTACTGCTGATGCTGCTGTTGCCCAGCGCATAATACAGTTGATTCCAATGTGGAGAATGCAGTATTCTATTGTGAGAAACATTTCTCTGCGTGAGTGTGTGTGTGTGTGTGTAGTTTCTGGCATTCGCATCCACCGTAACGCTTCTGCAGTTTGAGCAACTATGGGGGGGCTCAGTGACAGGTGTGCCCCTGCCTTCAACGCATCATGCCTGCACTAGGGAAGGGCAATACCGCTAGCTATTTTCTGCTGACAGGGGTCTTGTGCTGTGCTAAAAACAGCTTATGCTTTTGGTAATATTAGACCCCAGTGAATATTCCTCACGCCGAGAGATGAGACGATGGATCTTGAAGAGAAATCTTGTGACCACAGATATAATGCAAAAGGTGCAAATAAGGCGACTTACATTTGGAATAAGCTGGGGAAAATTATAATGCATAGAATGTTAATGAATTAGTACAGCCTGAGCGTAATGATTTGTTATTATTACATTTTAATGGTATCTCAAAAATTATATTGCTTTGATATCAGCTTGTATCAGTTGTGATATTTTTTCCGGACTTGTTATCAAAAGATCGTGACGTAAATTAACCAATGCTTCAATACCTTGAATTAATCAGTTCAGGGTATTTGAAATACATTACTAATTATTTCATAATGACGACACTCCTATGCAACCAAAATACCTAACGATGCGCCAACAATCAATTCGAAGACTACAGGCGAACGATAGTACACAACAACACTATCCTTGGTCTGGACAACAAGATCAAGGAACCCTTTATGGCTTTTGTTCAATAATTCATTTAGTTAATTGATTTCATCCTGTCATCCTGTAATTATCTTCATCCAGTATGAGCACCCGCTTTCACCTGACTATAGATAACATTGGATGTGTATCAGGACCACTATATAAAATATATATAAAAAATTGTACAATACAAAGGTCCACATCCCAGTGAGGGCTCGCGGCAGCGGGGCCGGGGGCCGGGTGTTTTCTATCTCCGATTCAAAAGGTCGTCTAAATTAATTGCATCGTACTTTATTCTCCTTTTTCAGTCGCTACCCTGACAGGGAAATCCATTTGCAATCCATATTTGTTACTGTTGCATTGCTCCGCGGAACTCAAGCTCGCAGGCCAGCCGCCGCTTCCCACGGCAGCTTCGGACCACTCGCGAGTTTACACTCGTGAATCGATATATATATATATATATATACCATGTAATCCCACAAGGCTCCCGCTGTGCCCTTCAACAAGGACGTGAAATTTGAATGTGTTAGATAAAAAGAGCTGCACACTCCGATCTTCTGCAATATGTCATACATCTCTTTGTGGCATCTCTGTGGTATAACACAATGCGATAAAAGCTATATTGTATGTAATGATAAATTTCAACTTTGTTTTGGGCTTGGTTGGGCAATAGACTGACAGATGACTAAATGCACGTCGGCTATGGATTTTATAAAAAGAAGGATATGGATAGTTTTCGACATAATGCTTAGTGGGCCAGGTAAATGGTATGATGATAACATGATAACAAATGCCGTCTCTCCATTAGTGACGATAGTGAGTGACCAGTCACTCAAATTCCTTCGAACGTCTTCGGTTGGCAAATGCATGAAATCGTCTTTTGATCGAGCACTAAATAGACCACTATTCCGCTTTCAATAGAAGAAGGCAGCGCGGAGCAGGCGGGTGTGGGGTCTAGCAGTCTAGCGGTGGGGCTGCGAAAAGGGCAACGCTTACTCTACGAGCGTACATAACAACACTCAAGGAGATTGTTACCAGAGAGAAGAAGAAGAACGAGACCACACGCAACGTGCGTTTCATGTATGTGACTGACTGAGTGAGTGTTGTGTATTACGGTGTCGCATCGGTGTGCCGTGTCCTCCGCCACCTCTGTCTATCTCCGAGCAAAAAAAACAGCCCCCCATCATGGCTCAAGACAACAACAAACAAAAGCAACAGGAGGCATCTGCCTGCAACCACCAATGAGAGAAGATACGAGTTGTTCGAGCGATTCGACAAAGCTGAGGGACGTTCAGCAGAAGAAACGTGACTTTCTCGTTCCACTGTTCTGCTTCATGTCTCCGTCAGTTTCAGTCTGAGTCAGTCAGTCGGGCGGGCGAACGAGCGGCCTCTGTTGTCGTGCCAACGAACCGCCCACTTGCATCTATCTCTTCGGTTCTACCCTCTCGTCCATCCCTACTCGTCCAATCGTTATCTGTTCTCGTAGTTCGTCCCAACAAGCGTGACGGCCGGACGAACAGGGGCAGACAAAACCGATGGAGAAGAACAGCAAGAACGCCCCAAATCCATCTGGTAGTGTTAGAAATTTCGTTTGCGATTCTCAGTTGCAGCTGGTGAACGCAGAGCGATGTCAATGTTTGCAACAAGTGCTTGTTCTCCACCGATTTCTAGTGCCATTAGTCGATTGCATGGAGACATGGGTACCCTCACTCGTTCTCGTAGTTGCAAACAAAATACATTCTGATATTTGGGGAGAATATACAGTTGCATACAAACAAATGGGGCACCATAAGAAGTTCTTCAGTATTTGAACGTATATGTATGATAATTGATGTGCAGATGAATGGGTGTATGCCTATACAATAGAATGCAGTTAGCAAAGAAAGCGAAATATGAGAAGCTCGTCACGATTTTACCTTCAAATTGACAACAGTGGATTTAAGCCACGGGAGTCAATTCTGACCGGTCATCAGCGAGACGAACCACTTCAGTCTGTTCCCAGTTCGACAATAATAGACGTTGATGAATTTTCCATAAAAAAATTGACTACAGGGCAGTTCATGTGAGCATTTCACACTTGAACAATATTGGTTTCGTGTAAGCTCTATGGTTAAGTAATAAATAGTACTATTCAATATAACGAAGCAGTCTTATGAAGCAATGCCGAAAGCAGTTGTACCGTGGACGTTAAATGTTGGCTTTAGTCAGCCTGGAAAATACCATTCAGCATTGAATGGAATATACAGAATCCAAACTGAAACATATCTCTTCATTTTCGCTGCTATGATTTGTTTTAAATTTCCATCACATCTGAGAGTGACAAACATCGACAGGAGTCATTCAATCAGAGGTGTTTACATTCATTTGTTTTTGTAACATTGTACATACCTGTTATCCAAACGTAATGAATACCCAGTTCCATAAGCCTTATGGATCTTACAACATTTATATTGTTATGCTACAGATTATCAAAGCCTACCTCGTGCTTTGTCCATGACAAGAAACAATCTTCTACGAATTTAAACTCGTGGGTAGTCATTATATTCAACAACAAGTAGCTGGCAATATTGAGCTGAGTATACGGTGTACATATAGTGGCTTCCTAATATTGTTTGAGATAAATATCGTTATCTTAACGGCAGAACATCGCTTTCGTTGAGTGCATTTCTTGTGATCTACATACATACTTACTCATAGAGAACAAGTGAAAGCTCTTACTCACAGCGTTCTGTGTTCTTTAAACATTGGCGTTTCTCCCGTTGCGAGAAACAACACCAGCAGCAGACAACTGGGTCTAGCATCGTAGCCATAGATGGACAGAGGTCTCGTCGAAAGAAACAGATGACTGAGGGCTGTTCGACAGGTCGATGTCTTTGAGCACGAAACAAGTTGCTGGAATACAATAATAAAAAAACTATCAGTGCGTCCTTGTTCTTGCTGGGGATTACAGAAGAAGCTTTGGCAATATACCGATATCTTAGAACTGGATGAGGTTAAACTTTCGTAGTCCGTGTATTCGTTGATTACGGCGAAAGGGCGAACGCCACCAGCTGTGCGTGTCTATGGTGCAATCGTAGCAATTTGTCCACAATGTGCTACCTCCAGGGACATTCCTTTCCGAAGGCGGCCCTCAACCCAGGACGTTCTCCCAAGGACGGCCATTGGCCTATGTCGTTCTTGCTAGTCACAATGATGAGCCCGGATTGACGAGGAGGCAAAACTGTCGGCGTTGTGTTGTGTTGACAAGGCCCGTGTGGTCTTCCTTGACAAGGTGTGGCCTTAGTATGCGGTAGGTAACGGTCCCGCGTTGACAGGCCGCCATAGACGCGCGGCTGAGGGACAGATAGACAATATAATAACACAGTAAATTTTCACATTGACGTGGTTGAGACTTTAGACTTCTCTCGCTAAAAATGCGTGCGTCTCTCCTCTCTGTTTTTTGTATGACCTTGCTGTTTTTATATTTACTCTTTTTGCTGGGGTGTTATACAAGGTAAGGGCGAAATTCGGCAGTTGCTTGAGGTGGCATATCCCTTGCTGCTGCTGTCTCCTGCAGGAGAGTGCTTGCCGATTGCGAAGGTCGAGGACATCGAGATGGCTACGGCGACCACGACATCGTCGTCGTTGTCAACCGGTATCCAGGACGATGAGCCTGCCTGCAAGCGGGCATCAAGTGGAGCCGATCTCGCATTCGACGGATCTCAGCTGAGCTTCATCGAGGAATGCACCGAAGAAATGGAGATGGAATATGAATTTACCGAGTCCAGGGACTCCCTCACAGATCTGCCGTCCTCGCATACTTACCGAAAGGAGCTGCCACTCAAGGTGAGCTACATAACAACTGTCATTTACTGTCTTGCTTATTTTACCCAAGACAACATTAATTTTCTAAGTAAAAATTGGGTGTGGATTTGGGCGGAGTTCATTGTAAAAGTATACTATTGGTACATCAGAGCAATCAAAATAAAATAGGAAATAACACCAAATATACTTAAACGAATTTTGATTTTACTGATGTAATCTTGTTGAGACAGCGGAATAGCCTGGATAAGGTTCGCGTTTCGAGTTGGTTTTACTGTGCGAGATAGCACGTGTCCTCAGTGGGTCACTAACGCTAAAATCTAGGATCTCTATCACTTTGATGTCTTGCAACCCCCGGGACAAGTTGGAAGGAGTATCGAGGGGTATCTATTTATGCGGTACAATATTATAGGATATGATCTCGATAGATCGGATTACGGATCGATGAGAAGTAGAGGAAAGAATCAGACAGGAGAGTGTTTATGTGAAAATTGAAGTTGGTTTTTATTCGACAGGGGCTGCTTTGTAAACATCTCAAGGCCCCAAACTGTTATCTCCGCTGAAAACATCAGGAGTTCTTAGAATGTGATAAGCATACGCATCGTGAACCACGCCCACAAAAGAACACAATACTTTGACAGAATAGGTCGAGCCCGATAGTCTTTTGGTGCATTCGTGTTCGCCTAGGTGGATACTCATAAGTGCACCCACGGGTTCGATTCCCATCGTTGCACATTCGCATTTAAAGGGGTCTGTGTATGAAGCAATGCGGAAAGCAGTACCGTACACCTTAAATGTTTAAGGCTGAGAATCAGCCCGAAAACATTAAGAATATGTAATAGATGAGGAACATGAACCTTTGTTAATGGCGTGTTTTAATTTGTTTCATCCAGAACTACGTAAGACTGGTGTTATTGGATCTTTCTCAAAAAGAACTCTTAATCTTTGCTCGAATGACCATCCAGTAAAAAAATAGACCCCTCTATTATATGTACTAACCTCCTCGATCGAGCTTCCCACAGGACCTCTGTGAATAACTAATGACCCCGTATCGATATCAGGATATGCTAGGAAGGTTTTCCAAAAACAAAACAAAAAACAAAACCTCCTATAAAAATGATCAGATGGCCGCACATACCTCAATTGACGTCAAAACTGGGAAGGAAAACCGGAAAGGGTTTAAAAGCCCAATTTGTGGAATAATCAGCTGGGCATTTGAGGGACAAGCTTAGCAAAGTTATTATAAAACCAAACGAACAAGCACTGATTGATACCAAAGCTGACGCGATATACTAAGCTCATTGTTGCCCAGCTTCCTATTATATATAGGAGAGAAAAATATCCATTTGCTGACAAAATTTGTGAACATAATTTGTCCTCTATGCAGGGTCCCACCAGCATATCAGCACAGAGACGCTAATGACAAGGGTACCCATTTTGCCAATAGCACAATTTACTTATATTTCTTAAATATTTTTAACATACTTTTGTACATATATATATATATATATATATAGGCAATATGGACAATGAAAAATCGTTTATTCAAACATACGGTAGGTCGGTATTTCTAGGGATTATGGGGGGGGGGGGGTGAGGACGACAATGTCCCGAGGAAGGCGATGGCATTGCCTCTCTGCACGGCGAGGGACAGGCGCTGCAGGAGGAAAGAGCCAGCGCGCTTGTCCCCGGTGGCGCGGATCAACCTGTGGTAGACCCCCTCGAGGAAGTTCGCAGTGAGAGGGCCGTGCCCGCCCAAGGTCTCAAAGGCAAGGGGGGAAAACAGGTGGGTTGCTTGGAGTGCGGCGTACTTCCTTAGCTTTGCCCGTTCCGCACGCGCTACTGCGTAACCGGGGATGGTTGCACAGTGGTTGACATAAGAAGGTGCTAGATAAAAACGAAATATAATACAACAATAATCTATGTATATATATATATATATATATATACATAGATTATTGTTGTATTATATTTCGTTTTTATTTGTTTTTATCTGCATCATTCCGATATTGTAATTTTATACTTTTTCATGTGTCTCATGAGAGAAGTGGCTTAAAGAAAAACATCTGATAAATCATCAAACGTTTTTTTTTTTTTTAAGCTGACCCTCAGCTGTTCATCTATCTGACAGGCCTCAGCTCTTAACCGTTTTAGGTATTACTATGAGAACCTGTCGGGGCCACCTTTGCTTATTCTCTGCCTTACTCGACTTACTTACTACCTTACATCAAACGTTTGGTTGGCTCAGAAGTGGTAAATATTTAATGTGGTATAGACACACCGAGGGGAGATCACTTTTTTCATTTCTAAAAATGAACAAGGTCTTTACATTTTATGACATGACAATTGTGTTATCTATTGCTTTTACTTTGAGCTCGTTGGCAATACGAATAAAATGGGTATTACCCACTTATCATGGATTGGTCCTGTGTGGCCTTGCGGGTCGCAGGCTCCCATGTCGCCTAAAGTCAGTTGTCTGGGTCTGACCGTTCACGAAACAGTTACATGGCATACTCATCTTGAAACTCTCCTGCCTAAATATTATGCAGTAACTTCCTCGATTTGTCGCCTTATAAAGCGCCCAATTGCTGTTATGGGTTAATTTTGACGTACAAAATGCTGCTGTTACCTATCCTGTGATACGCGATCTCTATCTTGGGATGATCGCTATAACGCGATCATCCGTAGAACTGAGATAGTTCAGGAATGAAGCTCTTAGAACAGTTTTTGGTAGGTATTACAGGGACTCGGTTGCTGACGTTTTTGAAGAATTTCATTTGCTGCCTCTAGGTAAGATTTACACGGCTCACGTCGCACTTCTCGCCTTCAACATGGCGAGGGGATCAATTCCTAGTGACATTGCATTCCGAATCACCTCTTTCGTCAAAAGATCTACCCACCGAGCTAACTGCCTTGGAGAGACCGATTCGTCGTAAGAGAATTTAGCTGTCATGCTCTTGCCCAACGCTTACCTACAGTCTGAGGCTCGCTCCCTCGTGAATTTTGAATCCTTCTATCAGTTAAGCTCAAGTGTTTACGCCGGAGGTCAAGAAGTATAGTTGTAGATAATTCAGCTGTCGTTGTATGCTGTATATTATAATCAAGCGAATCGTAACTTTTGTGTGCTTGGTTGCTGTTAATTTTATATAAATATATATATGTGCGGCCATGGCCCCATTTATACTATTATGTTTATGAGAACGAAAGTGATATTAATATTGCCGTTCCAGTAATGAACCTCATTTAAAATATATTAACAAATAACATTTTATTTTAGGACGGCTTCCTATTTGTGCTTTCGGACGACTACGAGTGGTTCCGGTTGTACGTGGCCGTCTACTCAAAGCACCTGGACGCGTACCACAACATACTCGATCCTCTGCCCGGCATCTCGGTGAACATCTCCACGCTGACGCAGGTGCGCCTGCAGAATCCCTGCCAGCTAAAGGCTCAAATGCCCGATCAGCAGCTATTTCCTTTCGCTATTATCGTGAGTGTGATCTTCTCATAACTAGTTCTTATATACGTTGTATGCAGGTAATACAGGTAATTTTTTGAAAAAAAAATCACACAACTCAACGAAAAGTGCGCTCCTTGAGGAACCACATGGCGAAGTTTCGGTGCATGGCTCTCTATCTCTTAGTGATGAGAGATGACGTGGCTAGTGAACTGTATCGATGCATTAATTAGCACTAAAGTGTGAGTATGAATGAATGATTTGGGAAAAAAAAACTATTAATATTAATTACAACTAATTCCAATTCAGGTTTGCTAACCTAATTTACACTACGCTATTTATAAAGATATAATGACATTTGTTTGGACCTGAAATGCCCGTGAATTTAAAGTCCTAAACTTCGTTAGCAAGGTTCGAAGCTCAATGGTTTATATACAATATATAAGTAGTTTATAGACATTATATATTTTACGGGTCGAGATCATTACCTGACCTCGATATTTGCCCCGTCTTGTACAAATCATTCTCTTCACCGAAAGCTTTGAGAACATATCAATCAGTAATATAATAATGGAACTTAAGAACTGAACCCCCACCTCACCCAACGCCACAGCAGAAGTCTCAAATATACAAAGCCTTATATCGCCTTCATACTTTTGAGAGGTTGACCACTCCGCTCTTATATAAAAATCTGAAGCCACCCTTAGCTAGACGGGCCCCACTATAGAGCATTTATTTAAACCTGTATGCATAAATATCTTATAAACTATATACATCTTGCAAAATATACCTTACACCAAGCCCGCCGCTATTTGCACCAAACAGACACACAATCAACGGACACACAATGAATCTTAACAATATTCTGCCGGATTTTATCTCAGTCGCCATGCGATCTGGCAATGAGAGATGGCCCATGAATGAGGATGGGCCATCTCTCATTGCCACCAATAAAGGTATCATACGCAACCTTGTTGAACTACTATATATAGCTTGTTCCAATCCTGATGGAATCCCCCTACTTTGTATAAAAATAAATCCCGCATATGAGCTAGCTGAACTCGCTATGAGCTAACTGAATCGTTTCAGATTCTACATCGTCGCACCAGTTCATATAAAAGGTGCTAAATCCTTCGAGGATAAATATCGACCCGTAGTTCAGGAGCACATTGTTTAAAAACCTTGGCTTACCACATCGTGACTTGCCTACCATCGCACCAGCTCTTCGATCCTCTCCAACCTGGGTTTACAAAATGAACGTTGATGGTCCCCAGCTAGTCCCAATTTACAAGACCGGGCGAAATTTCTAAATAGCCATTAAAATTGGACTGCATATTTAACTCAGTCCAATTAAAATGTTCCTTTACCAAGCAAACTGGGTTGGTACAATGATGTCAATAGATTATTCTTCCATCTATAGTAACAGTATTAGGATATACGCAGTTATTGTTATGTAAGCATCCATGGCTCTGCTGAGTGCTGATCACCGGCCAGCATAAAATACGAGATCACTTCCGCGCGAACATATTATATTATTGAGCAGCGAGGCTCGGACAGTGACACCATTACGTAAGACGTTAGTCTGATATCAAAGATTCCGGCGGTTTTACTATCAAAGTGAATCTTCTAAACTATATGGATATCTGCGAAGACATGTATTTCAATAATGATTGCGAACGTGCATACGAAGCTGAAATTGATAACAATCGGAGTTTGAGGACAATTTGAGTACAAAAGAATTGCTCCCTCCTGGTGTATCCTGGAACCTTGGCGGAGCCTTCTACACTTTAATGTCTTCAATCCTGGCCTAAAGGAGATCATCCCTCCTGGGATGCAGTATAAGCTCTACGCTGATGACTTGAAATTGTATGGTCTTCGGTAATGCAAATGATCGTCCATTACTTCAAGTAGCAGCGGACACTATATTGAGGTGCTATACAGTGAAGAACACACATCTCGATGCCACAATGACTGATCTTGTGCTGTTGTCTCCAACCAAATGCATAATGCACTGTTAACAGTGTAGCGATCCCTAAAATGAATTCCGTCAAGTATCTTAAATGTATTATTATTGCAGCGGAGCTCGATTTCCATGTGAGGAAAAAGCTTCTTAGGCTACTTCAACCTGGTGACATCCTATTTGTAAATATGTGTAACAACGCAATCACAAGCGGGTCAACAGTGATAGCCATAGAGATGTCCTGAACTGATCGAATGAATAATTGACTCTCATGGATGATTGTGTGAGGCTCAGTCAATCAATCAATGTGCACTGTAAAAGTAATTGTAATTATAATGGCTCCTAAAAATATAAGATTATATCAACAGCTGTTAAAGTGATAATTGGAATCTGCTCTCTATGTTGATAACAGTCACACATCCTGTGGTGCGATAAGGATAAGTTTGAATTGAACTGAATTGACCAACAGTTGTGGTTAATAGACCTGTATTTGAATTGAATGCAAAATTGAACTGAATATTTTACGCATGTTACTCGCGCTGCAAGGAAGCATTTATAGACAGACGCAAATTTTGGACCACACTGTGTATCGTGTCAATTATCAAAGAAAACCATTATTTGCTGACTAAAAAGTGGAGATCCTTAGCATATCGTGATGTCAATATATATCGGTTTGCGTACGGGATACAACTGTATCTATCAAATTTCCCCGAGGTTCTAATTGAAACGGTGCTGCTACAGCCCTGATTTGGTTGAACACATTGCACTATTTACACTAGCTACCTAACACGAACATACTACACATAGAACATACGAAAATTTCTAATCAAAGCTATTCTACATTGAAAGTTTTGTGTAAATGTAGAATATTTGGGTGGGGAGGCAGGTCAAATTGACATAATATGGATAAGGAATAATCCGCCTTTATTGTTCACGCGGTCTACATCTGTTTGCACCAATGCCACCACAATGAATATTGTCGTTGACGCAGTGGAACACGATTGGCAGCTGGATATTAAAACTGGCCGCCTAAAGCCACTGAAGACCTGACAACCTCTTGACCCCTTGCCACCATTGCAGTCAAAGTTCCCATAAATTCGTCGTCCATTAGAACAATGCCAGTCAACTTGAAGTTAATTGCTAGTATAGGTATTATCTATGGCCCATATGTATTTAGTAACCGAAAATGTGGTTATATATTAATAATTTAAAGTTGTTGAGTGCTTTCCATTCTAAAACAGCCATGCCATATCATTAGCAAGCTCGATACATTAATCCACCACCACTACCACCACCATCAACAACAGCACACTGGCATCTCCAGATTGGCAATTTCGTTTTTACTTCAGTCTCTTAGAGTTGTGATCGTCGCTCGTTGCAGCCACGAGAAACTCTAGTCTAGCTTGTAACAAGCGAGTTAAACAAAGTTGGGCGACGGTGTCGTTCGCATAATTAATTAATTATATTAATCAGCTTACACTGGTAAGGCCTCAATGGCAGGAAGGATGCTACACAAAGAGGAAAAATTCAACCGAATGGATCAGGCCGCATGACTTCTGCAGCGCTGGAGGTCAAATTTGTCCTTCGAAGGTGAAACAGACCAAGGATATTGGTTGTCTACATATGTTCTTATTTTTCTGTTCCATCGGCGCATAAGGCGATTCCAACTTAAGGTACAAATATAAAATAGAATGTCGTGTTCTAATATGAAAATTGTGTTACCTCGATGTTTGTGCTGAAGATAACGTTGCAAATCCACGTTGAAAGGCTAAGCCGGTGCGATACCGTCCGGACCCCGATAGCCCTTCTCACGTTAGGGAATAAGTCGGCTAACCGTTGAGCTTGGACTGAGTATTCCTAATCCCGAAGATCGAATCGACCTTTTTTTTTAGCGTTGTATTGCTCTCCCGTTGCAGGCAACACAAGTTGCAAACCTCTCCGGTTTGGCCGCTCCCCAAAGCGAGTTCTCGCTAACGGATCAGAAGCAGCAACGCAGACAACTTTAAGAAAAAAATGTAACTCTGATCCCATTGTCCCAATTTGTCGGCATTTGGGGTGAACCCGAAGTGGCCCTGTTAGTGTTTGCTATCATGTTCGAGGAGTTTCCCTACTGTTCGCTTCGCCAGTCGAAGGTCCTGCTTCGGTTCAGGAGGCAGGAATCGGCGGTCCAGACGCTCTGTGTTCCTGTGCGTCGGCGGCTGGTGGTATAGGCGGCACAGCCCGGTCAGTCAGGCAGGCAGTCGGTCGAACAGGACGGTAACCACGGGAGAGGTTAGTGGGGAGCTTCCAAGTGGAGGCGCTGCCGCCACCACGGACCTTTCTGGGGACAAGGGCCGTTGATGGGGCCTAGGCGATTCCATAGACTCTTCCCGGTAGATTCTTCCCCTTTCCACCGGCGGGCCTTCCCCGCGGCCTTAGTCGCCGCTGCTGCTGCCGCCGCCGCCGTCGTCGTAGCAGCAGCAGGATACCCCTCTCCCATGGCCCACGTTTCCCCACAACATCAGCATCCACTGCATGCGCTGCCATGGCCACTGACACTCCTGTCCCTGTTGTGTTGTGTAGAGCGCGGCTAAATTTGAACGACGGGTAGGTGGGAGCCGGTTATATTTGGCCTCCGCTCTGCTTCGGCAGAGCCGGCACGGGCGCGAACTGGCCGAGGACCACTTCAGTTCCAACCAATCAACCCCAGCCCCCCTCCCGTTCAGCTACCGCCGTTCAGCATAGTCCAACAGCCCGGTAGTAGTAGTAGCAGCAGGCCAGGCCGGCTCCGTGCCACCGAGCAGCCGAGCCCCAGAGCAGGCCGTGTCCACAGGATAAAGTGTCAAGAGTGTGCAGCCCCAGCAACGTGCCTTTCACGGGCGAGTGAAATAAAGGCTGCTGCTGCTGCTGCTACTTGCTACCATCACCACCACCAGTGTAGGAGTACCGTTAGTATCAGGAGGAGAGGTTGCCGCTTGCCGCTCGGGGACAATCTGGTGACTTACGAACTCGACGACCAGCAGCATAGATGTCTAGTCTATGATCTACACCGGCACAAGTCGCTCTCTGTGGTGATTGTATAACTAGTAGCTGTTGTAGGCGACAGGTCCTAGGAGTACTCGAACCATCGTTGTCAGCACAATAGGAATATCCGTAGCAGAAAGACGAGGAGACACACAGTGGGACAGTATTAATAGAATGTGTATTTAGTTGTTGTTATTGCTGGAATAGTCGTCGTAGTCGTGCTGGCCGGAGATTTGTTATGACGAGGATAATCCCGAGCGGCGGCGGCGGCGGCAGCGAAAGCGGCGGTGGCCGTGACGGCGGTTGCGAGTCGAATTTCGACTGTGACTGCGATTGCGACGACGAACTTTGCCACCGGCTGCGATGCGGGCCAGCGTAGCCCGTGCATGTGCCCGGCCCCGTGGCTCCCAGCCGGTGCCTCCCGGCGGCGGGAAGCACGTTCTCCTGAACGATTGTCCTCAGCCACCTGCGACCGCTGTCGCCTATTTTACAACAGGACAAAGCAGGAGTGGTTGTAGTCTTCGCAGTATAGCCGCAACGGCGACTGCAGAGGCAATAGCAGCTGTAGCAATAGCCGTACTGGTGGCTGAAGAGCAGCAGCGGCGGAACAACAGCAACACAAAACTCATACAAGTGGCAGCAGCAGCAGCAGCAAAAGCGAACAAAGTTGTGTAGCACAGGTGGGTGCTTAGTTACAGGTGGGTCGGCTTGAAACAGCAGGAGCAGGCGGCGGCAACAACAACAGGAACAGGAACAACAACAGGGGTAGTTGGGGTAGTTGTTGTTCAAGTGGTCTGAGTTGCGTGTGGCTGTGTGTGCAGGGTGTAAGGGGGTGTGTGTGGTGTGTGTGTGTCTATATCAGCGAGTCCGCTGTGCAACGGCTTGAAGGAGTTGTTGAGACAAGCACCAGGAGTCAAACAACGATAGAACATCGGTGTGCACTGTCCTGGTCTATTCGTTCACTTGAGAGAACAGGAACACAAACCACGAATAATAGTAGTAGTAGTACGGTCCACGACAGATCATAACACCCACGATCATCGCTGACCCCATAGACGCACGCTTGACTGCAATTCAGGCAGTACAAACAACAACAGCAACCGAAATCAGAAGAGACAACGGTGTGCAACGGCAACAAAATCAAGAAACAACACAGGAAAGGGGAGAGCCTGCAAGAAGCGGTAACCTACCAAACAGTGGACTAGCTACTGCCACCACTGCTTCATTGTCATTAGTTCATTGGCTAAGTTCACCTTGGAAACTTTATACAACGACAACGACGACGACGGCGGCAATCGCGCAAGGAGCAGCAGCCGCCGCCGCAACAGGTCGCCCTTCTGCGCCGAGTGCACAGTTTTGCCATCATTGAAGGAGCAAGCATCTATCGGGTAAGTTGAGATCTATTCTCAAAGACAGAGCTGGCTTCGCCGAGTAGGATCCACGTCGCGTTCAGCTAAGTTCCCCTGCCATTCATTTTCAATTTGGACACACTTTTAAAAAATATGAATTACTATCGTTATACAATATTGTTTGCTAATTTTCGCAATGCGACATTACAACAAACTTACCCCTCCGCCATACTACTATTCGCTGACATCTATGTGATCCGTTCGTCCGGACAGCCCAGCTGGAAACCGTCACGGTAAAACAAACGCATACATATGAAGTGCTTCCGTGACGAGGGACATTGGAAAAGACCATTGGATTTCAATTGAATTCAGGTCATTTTGTGCTGAAACATTTCATATGCATACACGAGTCATGTACATGTAAGAGTGTCATCTAAAGTCTCAGGTGAACCCTAATCTAACCAGCCCAACCGACGGGAGTAACCATCTGGTGTGCTTCAGGTCGTTTTTTTAAATTTGTGCTGCTCGTAAAGAACAGCTTTCAATCTCAAATCCTTATCCGAAAATACACAAGCGTGAGGACTAGTCGTAGGTAAGATTCAGGCTGAATTCATGCTGCGTCTTGCCTTTGCGTCTATCGCGCAATCATCGCACGGAACAAAGGCGAGGGCCGGAATGCAGTGGTTCTATTGCTGGGACAGTCACGCGATGTCAAACAGACGTCTATGTGAATCTCTGCACTATAAAGTACATTCTGCGACGAATCAAAGGGCAGTATCGGCATTTGGGAAGGACATGACTAACATTTTACGAGGAGTACACATACATCTATACATGCATACAATCCAATAAGCATTCGCACATTGAGGGTATGTCGTGCGTGAAGAGGTTGAAGATTAGATTGCTGCTGCGGAGAATAGTGAAGGGCGTGCCTACCTGCTCGAATATCCAATTCCGCTGTTCCTAGTTCGTCATCTCATCGTCCTCCTCGACGGGAGCGGAAAATGACATAGAATGACTAACGGGTTTCGAATCGCCGGCGGATGCGAGAGGTGGGGCGCGCCGCAGGATTTGGGATGAACCAACGAACTATTTTAGCCTGGACCATCGAGGATGTAGTGGTTTTCTCGGCTTCAGCTGCCAGCAGTAGTGGAGGTAGTGGCAGTAGTAGACGCGATGGTGATGGTGGTAGTCAACTCGGTACTGGTGGAAGCAGTTGCTGGTCGTGCTGAATGTACACTGGGCAAACGTGTAAAAGAGCTCTCCAGAGTGGGCTTCGTGGAAGCCGCGCTTCCCTAGAGGATGGCACGAGGCAAAGCGAGCGCCGCGACGGTATGTTTGGCTCAAGCTCTATCAGTCGAGGGTATTCTTCGCGTTCCTCCATTTCGGAACGTTCAAATTCTAACATCAACTTCGACATTCTATTCTGAGCAGCCTCTGCTCTGCAGCAGAACTCCTTCAAATGCTGACGTCATACGAACACTAACGACAGGAAGCATATTTCCCAAATGTGTGATGTGATGTCTGGTTTTCGTAGAAGTGGCAAGGTTTTGATTTCAAGGCACGTTCCTTTCACGCTACACTACATAAACAAAAACAAAAATACACATTTCAATAGAATGTACGAAGCATGATATATTGGCAAATATGCCCGAACTGCAGTACGTGCCCAACGAGTTAAAGAAATGAGTTTCATTTCGAGTAGGAACATGTACAATGCCATAGAAGGACGGTGATACTGAGCCTCCTTCGTTGATGGTTACGTTGCATTTGGCATAGCGATACAGGTTCAGTTCGTTGCGACCTGTGGGTAATAAGCTTGCAAAAAGCCACCTACAGTTAGCATGCGCGGAATTCTACTAATATAATAATATCTGAAAATGTCAGCTGGCAGTTCACTCGATCCGTTAATAGTATTTCAATCCGAATATCTACTATATTCGAAATAAACACATGACTATTATTCAATTAGTCATCTTGAGTAACCCCATGATCTGTCCACATCGGGCATGTCCTTTGGTGTCTTGAAAGTTACGTGAAAATCTTAGCACTACGGCTTACAGCAGACGAGGTCCACTATTAAAATATCCGCCTTCGCTTTTTAGGAAAGTTGTTTCGATATTTCTTATTTCTCCTCGACAGCACGCTGGCAGTGCAACCAGGCAGGATTTATTGAAAGAAGGGATTGTTTACACACAAAGCGGACCATACTGAGTCGTTTGGAATGGTCAGGTTCTTGGAGTAACTTCGCTTCCTTTTGCCCCACAAACTACATCAAAATGAGTTGAGAAAATCTGTACATTCGTCATGTTTTGTTCATGTGAGGTTCGAAAAAATGCCACGAAAGCGTTTCGAAACGTGACCCGCGCGTACGGCGAGGGCGCTTAGAGCCAACTCGTGTGCAAAGTATGGTTCAGAGACATCCACCAGGGAGATTTCAACCTGAATGACGCATCAAGATCTGGAAGGCCTCTCTTGGTGGACGACGACGACGACATCCTCCGTGACAAGATTTACAATAAAACCTCTACGGTTACCATTCGACAACTCGCAGAAGAACTTGAGGTTGACGCAGCAACTTTTCATTCAGGGTTACAGCGGCTTGGAATGAAGAAAAAGGCTCGATGGGTAGGTGGGTGCCGACTAACTGAGTGCCGCTAACAAAATCGATCGCTCGTGCATTTGCAGTTCACTGCTTGCTCGGCAAAACCAGTGCCATTTTCTGAGGACTCGTGACATTCCCGTGGGAGACTTGTGATGAAAAATGGATCTTCTATTACAATGTAGTGCCCGGAGATTCGCCTCAGAGCCAACCGAAACGAAAAATACACAAGAAAAACAGTGAAAGAGTAAAATATGAGTGAGTTCGAAAACGAGGTCACTTCATTTTTCCCTCGAAAAAGGAGAAACTCGACAAAACTGGTCGTAATGAACCTGGTAGAACGCTGGAACAAGGTTATTGCATGCGATGAAACGTAGTTTGCTAATTAAGGCAACCCCAACTATTCCTCCTGCGCACGGTGCAACATATAGGTGACAAATCGCAACAGCTTTCCCAACAACCTAATCGTTTTGTAGATAAACAAGCTCATGAGAAATTCCTGATGTCGGTGTGTATTCAGACAAGTTGTGGCGTAGGTGTTTTAACTAAATTAATTGCTTCCCCAAATTTGGCCTTAACTCCAGCGACTAAAGGACCAATCAACCTCAATAAAGGAAGGGTGATAAACTTAGGTAAATAGCGTTGGCCTTTAATGATGTTTGCCTAATTTTCATGGTATTGTGAGATATGTGATTTTTCTTGAGGAATATATTTGGGTACTGGAAAGTACATTTTTTCAATTAATGACATTTACTTCCCTAGTCGAATTCAACAAATATTCAGACAGTAAATATACTACATATGCAATCTCTTTGCCGCATTGAAAAAAGTAGTGTCACTTTTGCACACCAGTAGAAGTCACGCAGCGCCGCGGTTATATTATTAATAATAACAATTAGTAATAGTCCTGTAATATTATCTCAGTAAAGCGTCTCTCGTTGGTTAATCGACAGGGCGGGCTTTTACAAAATTCCAGTGGATTTGGAATGGACAAGAAACCGCTTTCGCTCCTGATGTTGGAGAATGAGCCGGAGTTATATCAGAGTACACACATAGACGCAGGAGGTATGAGATTCTCTGACGGATCTATTTATAAAGTAAAGGATACCCACACACTGTACACACTTCAATAATGTGCTCTTCGGTCATCTTATGGTGTGAAGGAAACAAATTTATCTGAAATCAGGACACAGTAGCTCGAATTGATAGGCGTACAGATTCGACATGAATTCAAGGTACCATTTATGATCTATACAATTTTGGTAGATGTTTATTGCACATTTTATACAGCGATTTTATGCAACGCACTTAAGAAACTCGTTAAGTCCCATCAAGTTTTACTGTTACAAACTGATATGTCGTGTTACTAGATACAAGAATTTGCCTCAGAAAACGATAATATAAACAGGCGTATCCGGACTTTCCAACATCGAGAGCGTCGAAGTACATCGTTTTGAGGACCTAAGTTCTTGCTAAAAGCCGTTATCACCAAAGGTGAAAGACTATACGGGCGTTAAGCGACGCAACTGTACCGCCATCCGTATACTATATATACATCTCTAGGTAAGAGGATACTCCTAGTCTGGCAAGCGTTATGTGTCATTGGAGTCGGCGTCGTCCATCCCCCGGTTACTTAAAGTATAGCTTGCGGCGTTACATTAGATCCTGACTCCTGCCATTCGGAGATGAACAGAATTTGCCTTTGGGGACTGCTGTAACTGCAATAGTGAAGGAAAGGAATCCATGAAGATCTGCGCAAATCTATGTGTCTCGCGTATATGAAGATGCTAGCAAGGTTCTATTCGACTATATGTACTCGGTTACTCAGACCGAGTCAGGTATCACCACTAGAACGAGAGAATGAAAGCATGTACGATATAACCTTATACTAGAACATAGTTGCTCATCGGCTTGTGAACAGAACGCACAACGTTGTAATCAAGGTTATGACAGGCCGGCTGCATGTTATGACGTCGTATCGATAAACAAGCTTTCACCAATTAACTACTTTGCTGATAGCTGGTAATTACAATAGCTACTTTGAATTATTATCGTGTGAAATAGGAATTGCTCCACAGTACTAATTATTATAATACCAATACAATTAATTGTGAGCCGTCCATCGGATTGGTTAACCCCGATCGGCAGTGACAATTCGTATTACTCTATATATATATTATACTGGTATTTAGGCTGGTCTTGGACAACTGACTTCTTCGGTCTCACTCGTCAAAGGGAAGAATTTCCTTTACCCGAATCATTTAGCGCGGTAGTTCAAAAGTAGATAGTCCACTGTGTGATACATATCCTTGATTGTTAATTCTATGTTGGAGAACGCTTGCTTCGATTATCAGGCTACAGAAGCGGTCTTCAAAGGGTCTAATTGGATTGTGCAGGCTCATGCTAACGTTTATATCTGGCATAACGTATCGTTTAAATTTCATTAGCATAGTGATGGCTCAAACTAGCCGTCTCTGTGAAGATGAACAGCAATGCGGCCGATCTAAACCCCTTCGCACGATATACTCTGACCAATGCACTATGCACGATAGGTTCATCAATAATTGTAGTATGGCTCTAAGCGTTGATCTATTATTCAATCTTTTCAACATTACAGAATCCGACAGCCCGACGAGAATCGCTGGCGGTTCCACGGCCAAGTCGCGCTCCGAGCCCCTCCGCGGGTTCCCTCGGAAACCAGCCGATACTGGGTGGCGCTTCGGGGCCTCAAAGTCCTGTCAGCCCAATCAGTCCTCTGCGACCTCAAAATACCCCTAGTCAACTGCAACTTGCCGCCCAAACACCACAGGAGGCTGACGAATGGGTGGCAGCCATCCAGAGCAGAATATCGGTGAGTCTGTGTGATAAACAACGAAACAAAGCAGAGAAAAAACATAATGGAGAAATTGTGCGATTTCGCAATGTAATATTATATTTAGATTGGCTGCACTCCTAATTACATATTCTATTCCATGTTATAAGTTCCGAGTTAAGTTATTCTATTCCATGTTATAACTATTATAAGTACGGCATGGATAACATTGTTTTCAGTAAGCTTCTTGTTATCTTTATCGCCTATTTAGAGTTGCATGCATTTCAAAGCAACTCGTCAAGGAAACGGGAACTCTTCATGGAGATGGGGTTGTCTTTCGCATGGTGATAACCCAATATCATGTCTAAGGACGTCGAGACGGGTAAAACAAAACCTTGGCCAATGTCAAGATTATATGAGCTAGTTGTACGATACAAGTCCAATATCAGCGATGTCAAAAGACTCCTTGCTTGATAACTACAAAAAAGCAAATAATCGTAACACTGCGATTGCGCTGTTTCTCTTGCATAATAGATTTCATTGGCATTGAAGATAGCTTAATTAAACAACTTATTATTATTATTATTATTATTATTTCGTTTATTGTCATCTTGTGCCAGGTGTTGAATGCAGTACAAACGTTTTACATATTAACGCGAATTGAGTCAATGAAACAATAGCTAGCACTTATTGCCGTGGTACCTTGTGCATGACGGGTCCCCATAATTACCGAAGCGGATGTTCGGCGCAGTATATAATCCAGCCCGTGTATTGAATATCTTACGACACTGTCTTGCTATACAGAGGTCTGTATAGATACTTGGCTTGTCCACTCCCGTTACCCCAAACCAACAGTATCGCACGTGTCTAAGGGTTCTAATGTCTAAGGTAGCATATTCCAGTTACTGAGAAACATAGAATGATGCCCAAGCACGTTCTATAGTAACCGCACAGTTAGGATGATACATGTAAAGGACAATATAATATTAGCTGAAACAGTATTTGGAACCTGAGATGAAGTAGATATCTCTAAATATTGAACTCAATGGGTTTAAAATGGGATGCCGACGCTCCGTGACAAAACAGCCTCATAGTCATCCCCCTTTGTTCAACATTATTACTCGTTGATAAATAGAACTGTACAAGGTGGGTAGAATTGGTACGTAGCATCTATAACGGCATGTAGGTTTTGCCAGCGCTACATATCGATTCGAGGGAGGCATTGGTTTCGTCTGATACAAATCGATATGGAACATGGGCTAGTGGTGAGGAATAGAGTATTACGATTAGTTTGTACAAGAGTTTTGTCATAAGATAACCAGTAATGGAGGGGCAATAGAGGAACCACTATTCCCTCAGATTATCGGATTAGGTGCGAACATTGCGCTGGTTGTGGACACAGTTTATGTTATCCGTGATGCGAGCGATGTTTGTGAAACAATATTATCGGTTTGTGCGGATAGTGATTATTATCTTGTGGTGCAAGGGTGTTGTTGCTGAAGAAGGAGTTTTTTGACCGTTACTTTCAAGCCTGAAAGATGGTCGATGGCTCCGATAAAGGAAGCTACGCTATTCCATACTCGGACAGCTCTGATACTGAGAGTTCGACTGCATTGTCGGCCATGATAGGTTTTGATTTTGGGGCGATTTTCCTCGTGGCTCTGGTCTCCCTATTTTGTTGAGCGTGGGAAGGACAGTGCTAGGGCAATATTGGGCTGGGTCTTCCGTTGAACCTGCCTTGTGCATTGGGATGACTCGTCCAACCTTGAGGTCTTCTGGGTGGATGCAATCCGCGATGATGGGGTTGATAAGTAAGTTTGTCGGCCAACAACGAGATCCTTAACGAAATGTAGTACATGGGCGTGTAGACTATCGTATCCAGCTGTAGGGTTGCCGGTGGAGTTAAATAATAACATTAGTTGAAGCTCTGAGACAGCTTGACGCTGGATATGGACGCTTTGGGAGTCGGGATGTATGAACTAATGAGGTCTGGGGGGCACAATGGTCGTCACGCAGTTTGAGAAGTATTCGTTGAAGGCATTGGCTCCCGTTTTCGGGTCGGCCTGTCTGGTGCGGCGGATGATTTTCCGGACGTTGTTCCCATTGGTGCTGGGTTTGACCTCAGAGAACTCATACAATGAGATTTCGGCTTGCGATTCGCTTGCCTATTACGGGCACGCTTGTCCTCAGCCTGAAGCGAGCTTAATGGAAAGGTGTCGCTTGGCGATGAATGGCTTTATGCACTTCTCATCAGTGTCGGTTACGGACTTTTTTGAGTTCAGTTAACTCAGGGGACAACTTTGAATAGGGGCTTTTGACAAGGCGAATGGTAAATGCTGATTTGATATATGCGATGAATGTGGTGTGTAGAGACTGGAATTTCGCCTCCCCGCACGCCTCACTGTAGACCTCGGTCCAGGGGTCATTGGTCAGCTTGGCTTTTTGTTTTGCTGGGGCCTGTGTGGAAAGCATAAGTATGTCACACCATATCGTGAGGTGGTCACTTATGTCGAGATCGAATGTACCACACACTCCAGCGCCCCTGTCCGTATATATGTGGTCAAGTGTATGAGGAGCCTGGTCATCTGATACGTACAAGATACGTACCTGCGCTTTTTCCAGTTGTTCACATATGCACTCCCTGCAACAGATTAGCCTTTATTGGGCCAGGCCACCTGACTTTTCAAATGAAAGCGGCATAAATATGTACACTTCCTGAAGCCTTGCGTATTTTTGAAGTCCGATTTTCTAGGTTCATGAGACCGCAAATCCTGGTTGAGAAGCGCCGTGACTAACATAAGAGGGGGCTAGTGTATCAGCCATCCGATAACAGAGCCTCCACTCTGTGATAATGTATAGGTGTTAGACGATCTAGACGACGGCCACCATTACAGTGAATGCCTGACGGTTCAAGCACACAGGGAATCTAAATTTTCCGGGCTGACTCACAGCCAATATTGCTTTCAGCATTGCTTTATAAGACTGGCCCTTTTAAATGCAAATTTGCAACGGTGATGATCGAACCCGTGAGTGCACTTACGTGTTGCATTCCTCCGATTTCAAGGCAGGCACACATGAATGCACCACCATCGCGCTCGACCACATCTGGGAGATCTGGGCTGATCGTAGTGCTCTGGTGAATGTGTCATTTATCTGGCCATCTATGGGTACCCTGCCCACGCTATGACAGCAAGAAACACGATGTCGTCCTGGTTCATCTATTTATTCCCGCAACTGCAAGTGCGTGTATCACCAAACGGGATCTAAGGCGATAACCAGTTCAGATACGCATTGAACGATCATCTAACAAAGTTCTTCACAGTTTGATCTATAAACTTGATATCTCCCAAATATATATTTTTCCCGTAGTGTTCTCGCGTCAGCATTATATACGAAACTCCTCAAAAACGTTAAAGCTATTTTCGAGATCGTCAGCGAAAAGATAAGAATGTTTTTTCGGCTGTTTATTTTTATATATACGAACTTTTTTACGGCATGCCATTTTCGGAATGGGGTTTCCAAACCAGGCTAATCATACATAACAGTGTAATAACTGATCATCAAGGTCGTTAAAGAGACTTTCGGGATCGTTGGCACCGACATAAAAACAAACATGGACCCATACAACCTTTGACGCTTGGACTCATACAAGGACCCATACAACCTTTGCAGCATTGGATTGCAATTTAGTAGCTGACACTTGTGAGAATACAGTGAAAGTGGCTTCGATATGTTTTCATAAACCTAAAGGTTCACTAAGGGAAACAGCTAAGAGTCAGCTCGAAGAATGTTCCCTGACACTTAATTAATTGGTTGACCCAAAAAACCGCACTCCTATCATCTTACGCCGAATTCTTATTCTCGGCCGGTTTGAATTCAAATTTGGGGGGTATTGAGACAAAACAATTAGCAAGCACGTGGCGCGAAAGTCGCTTGCATTCGGCTTTCGTTGGGCGTTCGAAATGGCAACCGGCGGAGCAGGTCCTTCAGACTTCTATTCTCAGAGGGAAAGTGTCAGGTTTATGTTTCAACAGAAGAAATGTCCAGCTGAAATCCATCGAGAGTTGGTTAGTGTGCACGGCCATAATGCCCTGAGTCGACGACAGGTCTACCATTGGTGTGTGCAGTTTAGGCAAGGCGACTGGGATATTAATGAATATCGAGGGCGCCCATCCCTTCCCGAATCTCGATTCGACGAACGGATCGAAAACGCTTTTGAGGAAACTAGAGCTTGGTCATTGAGGGCTTTGTCGGCTAAAATTGGCGTGCCATGTGAATGTCGTCGAACTATTAAAAATGAGGATGTAGAAAAAAAATGCAAAATGGGTCCCTCATGAACTTGCTCCTGGCGAACTGAAAATGCGTGAGGAGTGTTCGCGAGACAATTTGAAGATATATAGGTAGCAAACAAGTCACTTAGAGCATACCGTTGCAGTGGGCGAGACATGGGTCGGCCTGTAAAGGGGACCGGAAAAAGATCAAGTGAAACGATTTATAGGAAAAAGATCAAGGTACGACCCGGTGAACAGGAAATGGCGGTACCAGTACTTAATAGACTCGAGCCTAAAGTAATGGTAGCACTTGCCATGGATTTCAACGGAATTTGCTACTACGAGATTTTGGGCCCAAAAGAAAAGCTGCACTCGGCTCGATATCTCGAGTTTTTGATGACAATGCTAGGGCACATCGTATCAATGAAATTACGTTCTGGCTTATGGCCAACAAGATTGAGCGAGGGCATCACCCCCCTTTTCTCCATATTTAAGTCCGCGTGATTATGGTTGCTTCCATCGATTAAAGAGGGCTATAGGTGGCAAAAAGGTATGCAAACATCGATTTACTACGAGAGGCCTTTAATAACGAAGTTATAAATGGTGCATACCTAGCCGTCAGAAGGCTGCCAGAACTCTGGGATCAGTGTATAAATAAAATAGTTGCATACCTCTAACTCCTACTAAAAATCTTTGTTTTAACTTACTTAGTTTAGCCGATATTGACATTTATATGTGTGCGTTTTTTTGGGTCAACCTAATATTATAACACATAAAATATACAAATGTATTCAGGTCTCCCGATCTATGCATGGTGTACTTATGTAGGTTGGTTAGTGGAATAGATACTTTAGGAACCATGTGAACTAGGCTACCCTATAAAACAGGCAACTAATATAGTCTTGAGTGTGATTTTTTCAAATCATGCAGTATAATATTGGGACTCCTTATAAGATGTATAATGTTTTGCATGCCCATTATCGTGGTCGGCAAACGATAGTTACAAATTATTCGTACTTGTGTGGAGAGTGCAAATTGTTGAATTTGTTTCTACCTCTTCGTGTAATACTATACCAAACATATCCGACGATCATAAGAATGGTTAACACCCAAACACCCAATTATCGGTCCAAAAATGAATTTTGCAAACGTCAGTCAAGCCAGTCGCATTCAGTTTCCTTATGACGAAGAGCTTCATTAAATAAATTATGCAGCCGATTATCGGGTTCTGCCTTAACAGGTTTCTCCAGGAACGTTGCGAGTGACTGAGTCAGTTTATCCTTTATATAATGGATTCGTTTATTATTAGGCTATTTGGGATCTGGACAGTAAGATCAAGTCCAGTGTTCCCATGTTTTAGTAGGCTGATATTGATATGCTATCCATTCATTCGTCTTGTTCGTGCTCACTGATCTGAGAGGTATACACTCAAGAACGAGAGCGATACACTAAAGCACACGTAAATAATCATCGGTGCCTTAAGTAATGCAAAGCCTTATAACATACGAGGTGCCACAAACTACATCTCTGTAATCATATTAGGCAGAGTGTTAATGTAAGTCTAAAGGTTATATTGTTATAGTGTAATTATTCTATGGCTTCTTCTTATGGACTGAGTGGTGCAAATTTATATCACCTCTTTGACTTGAATTTCATCCTATTTGCAATATCTTGAACGTCTGCATGACGCACAAGAGGAGAACAAGCGCAAGACTCTCAAACTATATATATACCCTTCGCATTCTTTGCTCAAGGGGGTGGGGGGAATAGAAGCGCACGACTAATTAATACGCTTCATTACAAAGTGGTGATATGATTTTGATGAGTAGAAGCGAATTGCTTCTACATGAGAGAACAACATTTTAGAAGGGAAACAATTAGAAATTTCAGTATTAATGTCTAGTTTGTATTGCCGCTGACGAATGGGCTCGGTTCTATCGGCATTTGTTCATCTCAAGGCATGCGTCATTATTGATACTCCAGTCTTTCCCTTAGCCTTGATTAGAAAACCATCGAACGTCTTAGTTGAGTGCAGTCAAATTAAATTGGATCCATACAATACAAATGGGCAACCATAGCATAGTTTACTGAATGTATGGGTCAAGAAATGTATAGGCCACTCAGCAAATGTTCGTCAAAGGAACGGGGAAACAGGTTGTTTGTTGGCAATCTCTTCATTGCTTGCATATTGCTGTTAGTTAGATAATACACAGCTATACAAAAGATTTCTATATCTGTAAAACTCAGCGTGTCTGATCAATTTATTTTTTCGATTACTAGTCAGGATGGACACATGCCTTGGGCTCAAATCCTGCTGCTAGACACGAAGAAGCTTTCGAATTTTTTTATCGTCTTTCTTTATCTGTAGATTCTTGCCAGGTACTCTATGAAATGGGCTTATTGCCCGGAACAACGATTGATAAATAAACCGCTCATATTAATTTAATCAAACCGCACCTTCTGTACTCTCGATAGCTCGATACTCATCCGAGGGCACCACTAGTTGTCTTTTATCGTCATTATGATGACGTCACCCCACAAGTAGTACATGAGTATAGCCAATCTCCGATCATGTAGATAACTATACGCATGATTTGTTGAAACAGAGCGACTTGTTTGCCTTTGTGCGCGCTGTATTAGTTAAAGCGGCAGAAAAGCAATGCTCGGGTTGGCATAGGAGGCAGGCTCATGACGCCGTGTTTCATCTTGTGGATTGCGTACGTCTTGGGTTGACGTTCACGCACGAGCGATCGAGTGTGCCTCCCTCTATGTGAATTCGAAGCGACACGTTTGCGTGACGATGGCGGGTGGCTGGAACGAATAAGTGCATGAGTATCAAATTCGGACACAGTCGCAAAGGAGATCAGCCTCCTTTGAAAGGAAAAAGCGAAATCGCCTTGGGCTGAGTCAGTTGCCTCGCCCGTTTCCGTTTCTCGGTCCTTTTCGGATTCTACTTCGTCGTCGTCGTCGTCGTCTTCTTCGTCTTGGTCTTCTTTTCCTCTAGCTACCCCCAACCTCAACTCCAAACATCCCCCTCCCCGGCGGCACCCTCCACTGCTTTTCCAACCCTCATCAGCTCCTTTCTCATCAACATCATCACCATCATCACGACGATGATGATGATGATGATACACTTTCACTTGTTCAAGCCGGTTGGGAAGTGAAGATAGAAACGGTCTTTCCCATTGCCGTTGGATGCCTGTATCTCTCTCTCTTTCTGTCTCTCTCGATCCCTCTGTCCACCTCTCATAGCCTAGATGGATGATCACGCCGTGTCCGCCGCTATTTCTGTACCGCACTGCGCTGCAGTTGTAGTAGAAGAGAGGGCTATGAGGGATGTCAGGAGGGGTGTTGGAAAACTTAGCAAGAGATGAAGCTCTCCTGGCCGTCCGTCCGCCTGTTTCTCGGAGTTGGCTCCTCCTACGGATTCCTCTGAATTTTTTCGTTGCTTTTTGCTGTTGCTTCGGGATTCGCGCTCAAACACTCAGAAAAGCAACTCCGATCTCCACGTTGTCTGCTTTATTAACGATTCACTCCCCACCTGCAGCAATGAGGTATGTTTACACAGCCGTGTAAAAATTGATTCATTCGCTTGCCCTCCCCGTTTCAATACTCTCTACTACTGCGAGCTATCATCCAACAAGTTCCTCGGTAGTGGTACTACAATTATTTGTATTGTATCATGACACACATACACACACAGAGATTCAACAATGTTGATTAAATGATGAAATCTCGAAAGACCGTTCCGGTGTGTGAATAAAAATAGATGTGTACAAATCGTACTGTCCAATCAGGCAAGCGACCCAATGATAAATCCTTTCTCTCACCCTCTGCTCTGAACCGTACAGATATGGTTGTCCATGTGCGGAGGCCAGACGATGGAAGGTGTTCTTTACCACGCGAGCAAGCAAGGAAGGGAGAGAGCGAGGCAATTTATTAATTGGATTATTAATTATTATTAATTGAAACTCCAAGATGATGAACGTATGAATGAATGAGATAATTTCCGGCAATATGCACCAGATACAGAGCCGCCAACACGCAGATCCCTTTACCGTCGTGTACGCAGTCATGCAGTGCAATACAAACACCGATACACGGCTACGCCAGGAAGCAGGTCCTATTTATTTCACGCGATCTGAAAGATTATAAAAATTAAACTGTCACGTATATATATATATATATATAACACCAATTCTTAAAAATCACACTTCAATGGCACTTGACATGTTCTTCCTAATTTAATTTGCGCATTCAGAACACCCAATTGGAAAAATCTATTTACGTTGTACGCACGCGCCGATAATACTAATTAGACGTGCGTTAGAAAAGAGAAAATACCTTCAGCTCACAGGAAGAAATACTGAGTGGCACTGGGCGTTTATGTCTGCGCGACAATATCACTTCCGAAGGGGTCCGGTCGATATTGATACATGCCGGCTGTATCATTTGAGACAAGATGTTGCCGCCTGCTGAATTCACTGAGAGCAGGCGTATATCAAAAGTGTTGAATGAACTCAGCCGAGACTTTCGAGCGAACGCGAACTTTCGGATACAAAACAACTAAAAAATATATATATTCAGCTACTCAGCCAACATACTATGCTCAGTCACAACTCAAGAATGCAGCGTATTTTTATGCGTGGTTATTTATACAAAATAACGAACAATATAAATAAATCTACAAATATTAGGTGCCTGCATTTGTGGTAGTTAAGTTGTAATAATCGAGGTGCCTCCTGAAGCTGAACTGTCAACAATGAGTCAGGTCATTCGTCATTCCGTAAACGGAACCGATACGAATCATAAAAGGCGGCGAAATGCTTTGTTAGTAATAATAATTAAATATATATTTTTGTTTCATTTTTATTAAAGGATACCATTCTCATTTCATCGAATTCTCTAAATATAACATTTCGAGACTTTTGCAATGGAGTGAACGACCTGTGAAAGAGATGGAAGGATAGTAGAATAATAAAAATGTGTAACAAAAAAAAAACGGAAAACATTTTCTAAAGGTCATATTGTTATTTTCTTTATTATAATGCCTAGGACACTTCAAACTGTAAACAAAGCTTGCGAAGATGTAATCATACAACACCACAAGGTGTCAAATAACCCGTCGTAGTATCTCACTCCGTTAATCACTGTTTGGCCTCGCCTGTACCAATCTGTGCCATCTTCTCGTCGACCGGTCGGTCGTAATTCGAGAAGGATTACAATCCCCCAATGATTTTTTAAGATGCACGTAACATCTCGTGTTCGGACAGGACCACTAGTCTCGATCAGCACCACGTAAATGCCAATCAGGGATTACCAAACCCTGCGGTTCTTGCGATTCTAACGAGGGCTGGGATTAGGTGACGGGTGACCTAGGAGTACGTAATTAAGTATTGAGGTTAGGTCATCAGAGAGCGAACACCACATCAAATGGATGATCAACAATTACAAATGCAAAGGCACACCAAGCAAACATATAGATCCTCTATGGTATCCAGAGCGCTATTCATTGATTCCAAGAGCTGTAGTTTTGATAAATTGCGACAAGTATTTCTAATAAAATCCACGTTACAAAAGTGTGTTACAAGGTGTGAATCGTACCCTGATATTTACAATTACGTAGATTAGAGAGATAAAAAGTCAAGAGATTGTGTACCCAACAAAATGAATTTGTTCAAATTTACAATAATTAGGAATTATTTCCAGGGATGGGCGGGGGAATTTAGTAGGGGCTCCGTTGGCCCGCTCCGTACGCACTACCGCGTAACCGGGGGTGGTTGATATAAGAAGGACGGTTGACCCAACAAAATGATTTTACTATAGGAATAAGCAAAATCCTGCTTAGGTGGGATTTAAGCTTTCACATGATATGCATTTCTTTAAAGAAATTATCCTCTACCTCTAATTGCGTGATTTACCTAAGAAATAGTGTTTATTTCTAGCTAGGTGCAACAGTGTATATAACCCAATTGAACCTGCTTTTGCAGGTTGGTTGCACCCGTGCCTTGTGATTCTTGTAAGATAAAATAGCATATGTCTGTTTCCAAGATGATCGATTTGTAGACGAGGTCCTGAGTTGCTCTTTGTACGAATATCAGAAGTCCATCCCGGATTAGCAGATAACCCTTTGAAGATGCTATCGCGTTTTCACATTCCGTAGTGAGCAATACCCCATTGGGAAACTCACGACCCTTACGCAAGCTGCTCCATGCAGTTCAATGAAGAAATCCAAACACCGGGGCGATATTGGAAAGAGGAATTATCTGGAAAGTCCAAGGCTTATTCCCTTGACCTAGTTCTTAACGAACGGTTGATGTGTGTAGTTTATGCAAGCCCAACATAACATCTCAGAATTTTAACGTTCCCTTGGGGCCAGTACTGGATGTTTCCCTGTGGAAGTGTAGCTAAAACAGTTTTGGAAACCATCTAGTCGATTTTGCTCCTTCTAGAGAAGATTTATATTCATAAAAGACCCTAGGTATTGTTATGAATGCTGCCCGAGTGGGAAAAACATTGAATTTATATATTTTTCTTTGGTTAGAGGGGGTAACTGTAAAATAACCTGAACTTCACATGGCTTCAAATCTAGATATTTTTCCAGAACCATGAGACTCGCACACAACAAATATCAGCCATCCGCCTCTTTACGCCACTGACAGCCCGATGTTGCGGTTAAATAATACACAGGTTCTCAGAAGGGAAATGCAACATCCACGAGTTTCCACGAGGTGGCCGTTCGAGGAGTATTACAAGGCGTTTTGCATCTAGTCCTGCCGCCTCAAGTGGTGTTTCTTTGGCCAGAAGCTTTTCTTATTTTCAGTTCAGCATTGAGCTGCATATATGTTTGACAAGCCCTCTGATTCCATCGGCCATTATATTAAATTTTCAAGAGCCAATAAAACATATCGCACATTTCGAAGTCAAGGCAACATTTGACCAAGCACGCATCTGTGAACGATCACACTGATAAGGTTGAACGGGATAACACAGTTAGGATTCAACATAGACACAAGCTTAATTAGCTTATGATATTAGCGGCTATGGTAGGTCTAAAACAAATTAACCTCTAATTTCGTATGGCGATTGTACATTTCGAATTTTTTGCAGGCATCGTCGCTTGACATTGAGGGTTTGAACCTCGAAGGTTGTTCGTCCTACGTGCCAATCGAAAGTGCCAGTGACCATCAAGGCGCAATTTCACAGACCCTACAACTTTTGGACGAACTACTCAGAGAGGCGCCCGTCGTCATGGAGACGAACGCCCATACCGGCGTCAGCGGACCCAGCGCCAATGTGGCCGCCTGTGCAGGGGCGGCTGGCTGTGCAGGCGCCGTTGCTCTGGCAGCCGGAGTAGATGCAGCGCCACAGCTGCAAGCGAAAGCACAGCTGCAGGGCACTGGTAAGCTGATACAGTGATTTGCACGCACATATATACACACACGCACATATACTATACGTTCGATAGAGGAATAGAAAGAGAGAGAGAGTTCTCTTTGCGTAATCCCTTTTTGGAAGAAGTAGTTTGTAACCCAGCTTCCTGAACCGTTATATGATGAATGGACCGCTTAACGTCGTGGAAGCTCTTGGCCCTCAGCTGCTGGTACCGTCACCTGTCACAACAGTTTGGTGACGTCTCATGGATTTCTCATTGGGGTAGCCACTGGTGGAAGTACAAATCGGTCGCTTGTAACGTAGTGGCTGGACAGCTCAGTTCAGTAGAACGAGTTCTCGACACAGTTAGCCGTGGGCGTATCGCCAGATACTAAGCGAGCCCTTGATAAGCTACATTATTTCCCTCCTAACAGAGATTACCGAACAATAATATTACGGAAAAATGGTCAAATATTAGGCGTACAAGATCAACATGAATCAATTGTGACCTTTATTCAAACTGTTAAATAACATAGGAACGATTGAGAAAGCATTGCACAACATGGACACCGGTGTGTATCGGTGTTTCGACTCTCCATGTGAAGGAGTAATCTACCATGTTATAATAAATAGAAAATAATAATAATAATCAAATAATAATATCTCTACAGAACATGTATTGTATACCGTTTCGATGTGGGATTTTGAGATATCGGAGCTCTATCGGGTGTCTGCTGGGCAAAAATCTGAGGGTTAAATCGGCAAACATAAAATAATGCAGAGAATGTTACTTTAGAACCGTGATACCTTAGCGATTTATCGTTGTTAATTTACCGAGCTAATACAATTGCTGGTTTTAGTTCTAACCGCGATAAAACTACGAGCTGTTTTTCTGTCTCAATGTAAAATATAATAGTATTCATTGTATATTTCAAGTATGAGTAATGAGAACGGCAGGTATATTTTCCCACTTGTTTGGGTGGAGCATTCGTCGTAATGTTTTAGCCGCCGGAAGGAAGGTCCAATCAGTAATCGGAGTGGATAGTGAGGCGAACGATGTGGTTCGGTGAGTGGATGGTTAATAAGTGGAAGAGAGAACAGATTAAGCGAAAGCCAACGTCGGCATGACTTCCTGCGTGAGTGCATGGTGATGGTTCCTGGATGGCGCCTGCAATGTTGAGGTGCACACAGGTGCTCGTAATGCTGTACTTATTCTCGTTACACAATTACTTATCCACCGTTGATCCATGGATGATGAACCGCCGCGTACTCTGACCATAGGAATAGTAGCTTGAATTATTATATACATATTATTTGTAGTGACGGTTCGCAGTTAGCACTGTCTATTATACATCCAAGTGACATAGATTCGTCCTTTAAGGCCTCATTTATCATATCTAGATATAATATTCTCATTCATTTCCATGTGAGGAATAGGCCAGGACGAGGTGAAGCAATCACGGGGTTAGGGTGACATCCCGCAAAGGGGACCGCCATCTCATCGAAGTGGACAGAAATATACTTAGAGGTTTTCTTTTTCCTTAAACGCGTAGGAGAACATTGAGCTGTGTCCAACTGCAAGCCGCTCAAATTTAAATAAATGAGCTTTCGATTATAAAGGAATCTCGTAGGTCGTACTTCGCGCTGTCTCGTTCAGTACCCGAATAGCTAGGTTTCTGGTAATATATGAAATTTGAGGTTTTTTCTTCGTTAAAAATGCACTAAGAATCGCTCGATTTATTGAATTCGCTTATTCTGAACCTGAGCTTCAATTTTAAGCATGCGATCTATAGTGAGGTCTGTATAGTCGGACATTCGTTTCACTTCAAATATTATGAAAATGATGTGCAATTTGCTCTATTCGGTGTCATTTCCATCTTGGAGGAGTGCGTTGGATGGCTGGTCACATTATGAGGAGACGTAGATAGAACAAACACGAACTATTACAACACTAATTTCTGTATGGAACAGGGGTTTCGTGAGACCTACCCCGTTCTCTACATTTATAAATGGCGCCATTAATATTTTGTATACAGATAAAAGTCCTCTGTATATAAGCTGTTACTATCTCCAAGAGCTGGCACATAAGATCAATTGAATTGAATTTAATTCATTTATTCATTCAATTCAATTCAAACAATGCTTTATTATCAGCCAAGGGAGCCAGAGGTAACAGGCCGATGATACTTGATGACGATCACCATTTGGGTGTAATACTTATGACAGAATGTGAGGTGTCGTAGAGATCTCCCAACTCAGCCTGAAGCTCGCTGGAGCAATTTCTGGTATTGGTCGAGTCAAGAAGTTTCTTGAAGCCAGGTCTTGTTTTCCATAGTTTTGATGTACTTTCATCATAACCACAACTTATAATCCAGTTTTAATAAGTTGTGATTGCGGCATTCTACTAAAGGCAGTTCAAGCGTTGAAAAGCGGTGCGAGATAGCTGTGGAATTTCCTGAATGTAACGTGTGGGCATGCGAGACAGAAAGCTGCGCCCCGCAGGTTCTTATCAACGAATCTGTGGAACTTTCGGAACGAGATTGCGAATGAACTAGACAACCATTTCGTAACGGTCTACGAAAGCAAACTGGGCCTGTGAGACAGCTGGGGTTCCTTGCGGTCTGATTAAACGGAGTGCAACCTCATTCGCTCGCCCCTTCGCGCACATCGTCAACCTCTCCTTGCAGAGTGGGAGGTTTCCGTCGGCACTGAAGGATGCGCACATCATCCCACTCTTCAAGAACAAAGGTGATCGGAGATACGTAAAAAGTTTCCGTCTCATCCCGCTCGTGGACAACTTATCAAAAGTCTTTGAGAAGATTGTAATGGCTAGACTAGAGAACCGTCTGCACTCTTCCAGCTTTTTCTCCGCATGTCAGTTTGGATTCCGAAGGGCGCGTTCAACTGAGCTGGCTCTAGCTCAGCTAAAGCAAGAAATCGCTGATACACTCGAGGCGAATCAGATATGACAAGGTGTTTTTCCGGCACTCGTTTTTCCGTGCAGGTGCTAGACTGCCTTGGTTACAATGAGGTGGTAATGAAATGGGCCCGTTCGTACCTCGCAAGAAGAAGGCAAGCGGTAAATGCCACTGGTATTAAGTCGGAATGGGCGAGGTTGATATCGGGACACCTCAAAGGTCCATTCTTCGACCGTTTATGTTCCTAGTGCTAAGAATGACGTTTATGGGTCATTACGCTGAAAGTCGCAGCTGGAAACTTCTGCAGAACGATTGCCTACGCGGATGATACTTCCCTGCTGGTCCGGTTCCTGTACTATGGTTTAACAGTATGAGGGGGAGGTTACAATATGATTCTTCGCAGAGCTGTTTAGACAGACACTATTCGTGCCATCTTCGGGCAACGCCGCGTGGAGTCCGTTGCTGACATCATGAAGATGTTTGAATTGCTAAATTAAGGGTACTGCATTCAGTTTTGGTCGTGCGCCTTGCCTTTAAAGCGTCAAAGGGTATATATTTTACTATATACAGTGTTAATTGGGTATGTTGTTATTGTGGTATAACTGTGCAACTTTATACAACGAATTGTATATATTGACCTTTTACTTCCATTTTATTTTTTAAAAACGAGAACTAAAGCATTATCAGATCGCAGCTTCGTATATCAATAAAGCTCACGTTAACTGAATGAATAAACAGTAAACATCTTTGCTTATTATTACTGAGTCTACTATCCTTATTCCGAACCATGTTTGCTTCTATATTGCGACACATGCCCAAAAGTATAATGCAAAAATTAGTGATTTACAGATGGAACATACAGGAGCTGTATTATATTTCTTACAATAGAATTAGCTGTTATCAATCAAAAGTATCATACACTAGATACCTCTAGGTAGTCATATACCTTCATTCATCTGCTGTCGACGTTCGCGGCCTACTCTTGTGGTATTCCTTCCGTGTTAAATCCGTTACCGCAAAGCTGTCCACTTAATCATCTCGAATGAATTCGTAAACTACATTTTCTAGTTAGGTTTACTTCAACTAACGATGTACCGCATCGTTGCTGTCTATTCTCATACATTTGATTTCGTATACACAGCTCCCTCCTCATGTAATCATCATTAGTTGAATTAGTCACAAGTTTGTGTCATTGGTGCTGTGTGCTACCTATCTCACTACCATAATACACGGCTGCTTATAATTATATCTCGTAATAAAAACGAAAGTTTTCCGTTAATGTCTGATTTATGATGCGAGTAAAATAGTGTGAAAGTCCAAGATTGTACAGTACATTTTTTTGCTAAAAGCTCTACGGAGTAATATATATATATATATATATATATTTATATATATATTTAGTCTTTTTTATTCCATCAAACTTTCTATAGGGAACTTCCTTGACCCGTCTGCCATAATGGAACAAGCAAGTTCTCTATAGAAGTATAAGGAATAAACAAGACTTGCAAAAATGCTGACTACGATATTTGTAAGGGAAAATAAGAGAGAGAATACAATATTAATATATAACTATGAGATTAGTGTTTTGCGTGAACATGAGACACTCATTGGTGAGACCATTGGAATGAAAGTAATCAAATCAGGTGGGTAGTGGTGAGCGTTCGAACATATTGTGAGTGGGGGAACAGTGCAATTTTTAGGGGTAGGCGTGCTTGATTAGCTCTCCAAAAAAATGTTTTTCAAGATGAATTTAAATTGGGGCACGGAAGTATTTAACGAACGGACACTACCGTGAATTTCAAAGGAGAATACAAGCGTTTTTTAAACCAAGCGCATAAGTTAGTGGCACCATCTCGAGTGTTATTCAAGGAGAACACCTACCCCTCAATGTTCTGGGTGGATCCATGGATAATTCTCAAGATTAGACAGCAGCAGTAGGTGAAAGTAATATGAAGAGTGAAAGGTAGAATGTTATTGGAAATGAACATTGGTGTCAAGGGATCGAGACGAGACAGGCCAAAAAACGGCTCTGGTCGACAATGGGGGAAGAAGGTTTGCAATTCGAAAGGATATATTCAACCCCGTCGGGATGGCAGGCGAAACGTAACTGCGAAAAGTACCCGATGTGCAGGCGAAACGTAACTGTGAAAAGTACCCGATGATAGCTTCGGAGACAGCAGAGATATGACAGATTATTGAGCCGTTGAATCTCAGAGAGTTAATGAAGTTAGTGGTGGTCCCTTCCTGCCGAGCACTTTATTAATGACAGGCGACGGGCTTGATTTTCCTCTATAATAGATAGGTCATCAGATGCTAGCAATCCGTAATAAGCACGTTTTGATTGACTTTTGGTGGATACAACCTCATTTCTGAGAGGGGTATATGCAGATCGCAGTTTAACCTTATTGCACGACTTATAGCCCTCATGACTCGTTTTCCCTTCTGTAACAGGAGCGACTTATGCCTCGCAAATGGATAGTTAGCGCTACTAAAACTTGTCGTTGCCATAGTTGCTACGCACCAAATCCACTTTGCACATTTATATTAAGAATAGCGTGGTAATAATAAAAAAAAATATGTATATATATCTAACGCACCCTTCGAGCCGTTGTCCATCTACATGTTCAACTAACAATACACTATGCTGTGTTTATTAATCTCTCTACACATGTTGCCCGGTGTCATTGTTGCCCGTTCATTCTGCATAAACTTGAATAGTAATAATTACATTTCTTTGTGTACATAAATGTTTGTGCGTTTATCTCAGCTTCGGCGCCGGCTGGTGACGAGACATCCGGAGCGGCGGGGGGGACTAAGCCGAAACTGCACACGTCTTGGTCAGAGGAGGAGCGCGAACAGCATGCCAACATCATGGCTCATCAACAGGCCCTTCGAAGGGCTACGCACCTGCGGCAGAGGAAGATATCCACCGAACTCAAGGTGTGAAAAACATACAAATGCAGGGCATTAGTGAGCGTATTACTAATACTAAAATGCGATATCAATTGCAGGACAGTAATACACAGATCACATCGAGAAATGCAGTAAGGTTTATATGCCCAAGTGGAAAACGTACCTTCTGTTCTATAATATAACTCTGCAAGTAGAGTAAGGTCATCTTTAAATGTGAACAATAAGCTTTCACAGATGCAGCCGCTCTCTAATAGATGTATTTGGAATTCCAAACTAACATATTCCGTTTCCTTAGTTTTCACTAATTACCAAGTGTCCATTGTGTATAATTTTATGATTATATTTGCAAAGTCTAATAGCTTTGACTAGTTCTTCGAACTAGCCGAAGAGCTAGAGTATTACACTTACGAGCGGACGATGGATTAGTAGAATCCTCTTCCTTCGCTCGAATGAATGAACAACAATCCTTTGATCTCTATAACGACTAAGCTCCGATCGAAATTAATACGGGTATAGTCTTCTTTCAGCCTTTCCATGTTGACGTTCAATATAACAGCAAAGCGAGACAGACATCAATCTCATATTTTGTGCCGATTGCATTATCGGGTACGCAGCAGCTCAGCTTGCAAAGCAGTAGATATATATATATATATATATATATATATATACTGCCTTGCAGGCTGATCTGCTTTGTACCCAGCTATGTATATAGATATATATATATATGTCTGAGGTGGTTATATCTACCTTATCGCTTCCCTGTAGGGAGGTAGTGCAGAGCGTTTATACCTCAAATAATGGCCTTCTACAGCAAAGAGCAGGGGAACAGGTTACGCGAAAATTCAGTAATTCCTCTTATCTTGTTGAGTCTGTGTGGGTGTAGTACCATGGTCGAACTAAAGACCTTACTCGTGTAGCATAATGGGCTACGAGTTCGTTTGCCTGATTCGAAGGGCCTCCAAGAGTTGGCCTTGATCCACGATGCGAGGGGCGGTGATCTGGCATTGGGTTCAAATCCTGCGCACTTGCTAAACTGAACCTTTCCTGGAATGTTTACCAAAGTAAGCGACCTTTGTATAAAAATGCTCTAGGCCACCCTGCACCCTAACTTCTTCCCAAGCGCTTTCGTGTTTTCGTAGGTCATTCATGAATTCTGTATCCTTCAGTTCGTCGGGGTTAACTCAAGCTTTGATAGAAGGGCGTTGTTTGACTCAAGCTTGAATAAAAGGCGTTATTATTATTATTATTATTATCCTTCCATTTCCAGCTTGAGACAATCCAAAAGCAGCTAAGGCGAGCTAAGAAAACGCAGCCGAAAGCAATCCCCGAGGAAGGCAATGACCGCCTAGCGTTCGAAGAGCAACTTCAGGAGCTGACAGAAACTCTTAAGACCCTCGAGGGCAATCTTGGTCAAACAGAGCTTGAGGCCCAGAAAACCAAACGTAACTGGGACTCGAAAATGGAAGAGGTCTACAAACACATCTACGATCCGGCCACCATTCTCAACATCGATGTAAGATATCATTTCGTACTGCGTATGAGTTATGTGCTTACTGGATAGGTAATCGTACGCCGGTGCAATATAATAGCACTGAGATACCCATATTTATCGAACACTAGTACGAAGGACAACAGTATATAACGCACCAAAGGAGGCACGATAATATAAATATTGGGCATGGCATATAATAATAATAATAAGATATAGAACAACATCTATTTGTCTATCGTGGTACGTCTTCGAAGGAGCAGCTTGTGAGCAGCTCTATCACACTGAAAGGTCGTGTCGTTGCATATGCGGTGATGGAATCTGTTGAAAATGCAGGGCAGATGCCATTGTGCGTATTTTCTGTGTATGTTCCATACTGATATCTGTAAAAAATACAAGGCCTATATAACCTCCAAAGGCAAATTGCCTGTTGCGTCTCGGGCCATTCTATGTATCCGACAGAATAGAGAGACTGTGATAATATCATACTAGGGTTTTTTTTGAGAAGACGAAATTGTTTTCCAACGCACGGACACTACCAGAGACATTCCAATCTCCGTAAAAGTGGGCTGATCCAGTACAGGGTTGACGTGGATGACAGAACGCCTCTGCCCGCGCTGCGCCTCATATTTGGGCTCATAAATTTTCAGGGCTGACTCACAGCCAACATTTGATGTCTACGGTACAACTGCTTTCGGCATTGCTTCATAAGACGGACAACCCCTTTAAATGAAAATGTACAACGGTGGAAATTCACAAGCATTTACGAACTGCATCTAGATCAATCGTAATTTGCGTTACTTTTAGCTTACAACAATTTTAATAGGCAGCTGAGATCGAATGAGTTTTGTATTATACATAGGGCATGTTGTTATTATGGCTTTCATCTCGGTGTACACACTATGAATACCTTGGTGAATTTCCTCAATACCGTTCTTCTGATTCTGTTCTTCTATCGCCTTTGATGAATATCGCTGACGATGTCGCTATTCTTACTGCTTCTGTTGTTGCTGTAGCAATGGGCGGAGCGTAAAAACACAAGCGGTCGGGCTTCAACCCGGCGCATCGGGGGTGGGTCGCTCCGCGTGCGCGCCGCCAAGTTCATCCAGAGCCCCCGGCCCAAGAAGAAGCCCCACGACACCAACACCAGCAGTAAAGACGGCAGCAATAAAGACAGCAGCAACAACGGTAAGCAATCGCTCCATAATCGTAATTAAGGATCTTTGTGTTAGGGCTGAAACCTCCCAGCAACACTACTACACAATTAGCAATATTCCTTTCGGGGACAAATGATTAATATATTATGGGTATGCTGTATAACGATTTGTTTCGAGAGCAATCGCGAGACGTTTCATAACAAAATATTTTTTACTTGAATTGTCGAAATCCACATGATCTATCTAATTCCGACAACAGTTTAAATCGCATTTTTGGAATTACAATAACGAACCCGAACAAATCCTAAGCCATAGCTTTTCATTCACCTAACGTGTCACCTACTCAGACCCAATTTTCACATAGACGCATTGAAACAAAAGTATTAATTCTGCCACCCCTTCTAGAATTGCAACTGTCGTGTTTACTGCCATGCTTAAGCACCCTCCTTTCACTTAAATGCAAAGTAGGTAAATATGAACGCGTCCAGGCCTAATTTCACAACCCAGTTCCCTTGCAGATGCTTCTACTTTGAGTTGTCTCGTTCGGTTGTTTATCATCCACGAATTTTAACTTTTCTATCAACACGCCCTTCCTTCCTTCCTTCCTCGCTTCCTTTGTTCCCATTTACGTCGTCTCTCGCGCACCTCCTCGTTGATGTTGTCTATCTCGATTCGTCTATCTCGTGCTCGCCTTTGCAACTAAACCGAATGGACCTCGTTGGTGACCCCATCGGTGCTTGTTATATTTCGGCGTCATAGCAGATAAGCACGGTGGTGGCGGTGGAGGCTCAAACGTGGAGGATTCGGACACGGATGAGAAGAGCTCGGGAGCGCGCGCGTTGGGGGGAAAACAAGGCCGACGGGGGACGTTTCGGGTGTTCGGCAGCCTCCTCGACTCGAAAAGAGGCCGCTTCGGGGGCAGCGGTAAACAGCAACAACAGCAGCAGCAACAACAACAACAACAACATGGGAGTGGCCAAGGACAACAACAGGCAAAGGAAGGCCATGGAACCAATAATCTCAGGTTAGCGGCCAACTATATATATATATATATATCATGTATAACATCAACAATGGTAACATGGAACAAATTGCCTCAGCACTCGTTCGTCCTATTTCTCGGGATCACGTCCACGACGAAGCAATTAAGGTCCAATTGAGGTTGATTGTGCAATCGTTATTGTGTAGGGAAAGTATCCAGCAATAGACGTTCTCACGGCGCTCTTTCTTCATGATAGCTCTCTTTGATTATCCAAACAAGTAAGAGTGCGTTGGTAATCGACAGTTCTCTTCGAATAACTGTGGAAGCTGAAATAATAGCGTTTCTTCGGGTTGCGTCAGTTGGGACTAATATATATATATGTATATAAATATCGATATAGTAGGAACTCCCAATAATTTCCGTTTGCACGAACAAGTTGGCCATTCGTTTGACATAGTATTGCATATTTGGCACTTATGATATGATATGGCATTTCATAAAGATGCACATGGACATTGGCTTTAACGGCTCCTTGGGTCGTGGTCATAGAAAAAAGTGTGAACAATAGGTGTTAGTGTTCTTAATTTGTCAAGACAAGTTCCGGGTCTTCTGTTCGAGAAATCAGTTCATTGTACCAATACCACCCTAGGGAAAGCACGTCGCGATAGTCTTGGCACTCTCAACTAACAGGACAAGTTTGATAACCAACTTAAGACTGAGGCACACTTTTATGTATTGACGTCAACAACGAAACAACTGACCTCACAATTGCGGGCAATGAAGACCGAGATACGAAGCATGTACAAGGCACTTTCATAGGCTCGTTATACCTCGGTGGGAACTGAATTGGTGGCTTGATGAGAAAGAGGAATGACTCAAGGACGTCTTGTTGTTGTTGTCGTTTTATATTATACATAGCTCAGCGATATTTGCGAAGAACGTTGTTACCCCTAGGTTTTCTTACCAGATAGTCGGCGGACATAACATTTACTCATGTTAATAAGGCTGCAGTGTGGCTGCTTAGTGTAAGAGGAAATGCTCTTACAGAGGCTATATAGCATTAAATATTTGATACTTGGGTCCTACCACAAAGGGGTAATTGAATATTTAAACACTTTGTACATTATTCAGCAAAGACGCTATTGACATCGTTGAGAAGAAGACTTGCGCATACACACCGTTAACTAGTCATAGCCCGTATGAGTCCCAATGTGCAAATGTGCACTGCATCCGTCTATTTGCTGCTGTAATGAACGCACAAAAGATCTGCCAACTAAATATGCAGCCCTTGTCCACTAATCTCACCTGTTTCTCTCAGCACGAATAAATGAATAAATCAAAATAATCTTGTTTAGGCCATACGTCGGCCATGCAAATAGGTTTCTAACTGTAATAGAATGTTGTTAGTCTAGTTAATTCATTGAGCTAACGCGTGCTCCAGACCCTCTATTGCTCAAGAAAATGTTTAAGAAAAAATTAAAGTTCCAATACGAACAGGTCCAATATAACAATGTTTGGAGTACGTATTTATTACACAATGACATGCGTAAACGGGAGGCCGAACCGAGTGAACTGATTTGGAAGTTAACAATGCGAGAGGCTATGAAATCGGGATCTAGATTACGTTCAAATATCCCTTAAGTCAGAGACAATTTGATCGCGTAAACCATCACGAGTAAGGAAAGTGCGGGAAAGCTGTTTCTGTCTCAAATACGCCTCATACAGCAGCGGTATGAAATTTCCGCACACCTTCGGAACATCTGTGCCTGCAACCGTAAAACATTTTTGAAGCGACCGGAAAAAATTGGAAAGGTCGAGTATTTGAAGAAATCGGAACACGAGCTGGATAAAAATGAAAGGATTTGCAGTTCTTTGTCACAAAATTTACCTTACTTGTCTGTGTATATGTATAACTTATCATTTTAAGAACTTATTTATTCATTCAGCGAGGTTTATTGACGGAACTGCAGCTGTACAATGCTAATTAAGTTCTTGTAAAAACAATATAAAAATCTTTAATACATCTTACTACGAGTGCTATGTGTCTCAGGTTTCCTTGTTTATTATAATAAAGCCATTACAGAGTAAAACACGTAAGCGATATCGGTTGGCTTCTTGAATTATAATTGAGTCTTGCAACCGATTTAGTCGTACTTTGCCAGGACGTTCATATTTTTCGTACCCGTGTCAATGGTCAAGAATTTTTGTCTTGTAGAGAATGTTTTCGATTCGGCGATATTCGCTTAGAGATCTGTCCGCGTCACCGTAAACCTAAAAGAGAGCTTGCTTTGGGGTTTCTGAGATTGCCTGTCCTATATCGTATACACCTCTTCGCAAGGTCATTGCTTGTCTTAGTTTCCATTTATAACTTCATATTGTGTACATTCGTATGTACATGTTTAGCAAAACAAATATTACCTGCGGTCTATAGTGAAATTATAAAATAACGTAAATTCGTAGGTCACAGAGCATCGAATTGAGAACATCAGCGTGTCGTCCCGTGTCTTTGTCTCTTATATCGAAGGAGTTTCTATCACTTTCTTGTCGTGATTGCGGTTTCAGTGGCTCGCAGAAACACAAAGCGGACGCTACGTCGAGTTCATCAATTGAGCAAGAAAAGGAAAGCGGTGAAAAGCAAGACCCAAGTGGTCAGAGCAACAATAACCAGGAGAACATCCGACCCACGATGGCTGCCTCAGGAGTGAGTGGGCAGGAGAACACAGCGGGGAGCAAGGATTCCAGCGGAAGGACAGCTCCCGTGCCATCGAATCCGGCCGGTAACGCCCGGCCCGAAATCCCCCGATGGGTGCTCGACGAGATTGAGGTGAGTCCCAACAGGGAGAAAACTACCACCACTATTATGATTAGGGCCACTATAATAATTCCCGTATATGAACCAAATATAGAGAGCCTACTCGATGACAAAGAAAGACCATCATAAACACGACAAATACCCAGAGTAATGCGGCATGCGACTGATAATAAGGCGTCCAACTACGAGGCTCTGATGGTGATCAACATCATCCACATTCGTTCTTATTAAACCATTCTGGCATGAGGCCACATGTACATGTTTACTCATGAAATACTACACATTATTTTATTGCCATGGCAAAGAAAAGCACAATATCTATTTAGCACTAGATTTGTGTTCATCAAGATGGTCTCAATTAAAGCATACCCTTTTCAAATTTGTTTGTACCCGCCAAAATTGTTTGTTCGACAAGAGTCGAAAATTAGCCATTTCTCGCGTGACCTTGCAGCGGTCATTCTATCTCGTGAATGCAGTTTCACTGAGATGTGAAAACACCTGAAAGCTGCTAGATGATAGGACTAGTGTGTCTGGGGTCATGCAATTCGAACCAAAAACCCAATGATTCTGTGCGGCCAACGCGGAACAGTTGCCGAACGCTAAACCCAGCTAGACCTTTTTCACATCTGCTCATACGAACTCATAACGGGAGTAATTAATCATTGCGCGTTCCTTTTTTCTTCGTACTCAAAAATATGTAACTTTGCTCAACATTTTGTCACTTTGCTGAGCTGGTGGACGACAACACACAGGTCCAGTCGACTGATTGGCAATTTCGTCGGCCGCCATATTAAGGATGGATGTGCCGCTAGAACAAGGAGACAGGTGGCAGAGACTACCAAATAATTTTCGAAGCAATACTGAATTATTGACCACATGGACATGTTCTTATATCATATGACGCGCATATAGATACGTAGTGACGTGTTGAGAAAGAGTAATTCGATTTCAAGAATTCTATAGAACTCGGTATGGCGTGATTGGTAAGCATCATCATTTTTATGATGAACGTTTGGACATCGAAGGATTTTGTTCGTTAATTAATTTTGTTAATTAACAATAGTGTTCCTTATTGTTAATTAACAATTACACCCTGAGGAGCTCTCCAAGCTTGCCTGGCGTGCTCCGGCCTTTGGAGAACTATCTACCCTGCAATGGCCAATTCAGCAATGCAACTCTAATTTAATTTCAAAATAAACATTAACTTCATGGAACCATTTCGAACGGCTATGCCATTTAGTCCATGTGTTTGCCTGAGTTCTATAAAAATCATAGTGCCAGAGCCAAGTGGCTATCTGTTCTCAGTTTTGTAACAGTTATCTCGCTACAGTCGAGCCCGGTGGCGTGGTGGTGCATTAGTGTGCGCCTCGCAATCGGAGGAGGGGGGCACGTAGGTGCACGGATTCGATCCCAATCGTTGCACCTTTGCACTTTAAAGGGGTATTCCGTCTTATGAAGCAACCTCGAAAGCAATTGTACCGTGGACATTGTTAAATGTTGGCTGGGAAAATTTACTTTTGTTATCCTGCTCTCGCCAACTCGTTACTTTATAAACATTCGTTCGCTTTTATCCAATTGCTGTTATTCTATAATTTCAAATAGAAAACGAAGGTGAACTCCCAATATACCCAGAACAAATCTTACGCCACAGACACAGAGCTCGAAAAACCAAGCAAACGTTTTTTAGTTGTTCTCAGTGATTCTTCCGAAAAACACAATTTTCGGCTGGATGACAGCAAAGAATATAATATGAGCAGGTGGTATAACTTTGACTCGAACTTATAGCCGGTTCACAGATTGCTACTATTTAACATTCGAATGGGCTGGCCGGCAGTCGCAGCATGGAACCCGCTGAGGGTCATTCATTTGCTGACCAATCGCGCCCGTCTGTTCGGGTGATGTCCACAGCGGAATGACACTATTAAATAAACAATGAGAAGTGTCGTATAGCTAATACCTACGATTTAGATCTCGGATAGCTATGCAGCTCTCACATTTGAATGTCAAACAACTTGTCAACCGTTATCAAGGTAATCGACACAAGAGCGATAATGTCACAGAGCACATTATAGTCCAGGGGGACTTTTTTCTTTAATATCGTTTACATAAATGCGATCATTTCCATGTTTATGCCCTTCTTATCATAGTGTAATTCTCACAAGCTTAGCCAGTACAAAATACTGAATTCAGCTCGTTGGAGGGGTTCGCGAGATCGTGGGTACAAATATGTATAAAAATCTTAACTATATTTAGATAATATGATTAAAACTGATCAGTCTACTAATTAAAACGACAAAAAGTTATTTACTCAAGTGGCAATAAACATACCATACATTCAAAAACCACTGTTGTCCTATGAATACCTAAAACGGACCGCTATATTCTTTGTTCCAATCGATCAACGATTTGATGATGGCCCTTAACGACTACCTTTTTAATTAGGCCTTTCATTAACTGACATTACAATAACATGGCACATAAAGTACATAGGTGTAGGATTCATTGATTTGAATTCTGAGATATCCGATGTAAGTAACAGAGAAGATTGTTCTTAGTTGAAGATAAGAGTTGCTTCATTGAATTCATAACAGATATACATTACAGAACACTTACGCATAATATGTTATCACGAGCGTTACCACAATGATTACAACGCCGCAAAGTCAATGATTAGGTGCGCAAATATATTCGTTCTATTCGCTATTTTTATATGGTCAAACCAAAATCTATACCCAAATTGAGTTCGAAAAGCGTCACTTAAGGCCGTATATATACAGATACATTGTATCTATTGAGTTGTCAAATTCAAATGAATCCCGCCTTAGCAACAGTATATGCATGTTTATTCATTCAACTGGTTTAGATAGATTTCAAGAAATGATTTGAACAAACACAGGCGTTTGATGATGATGAGCATCTAGTCATGCACTATGAAAAGTCTGTTCAAAGTCAACAGGAACTTGTTCTAAGTTGATAGTGATGCTCTAAGCAGTTTCTCATCTTCAGCAAGCTATGGGAAGAATTTATAATACAAAAAAGTATCAAGCAAGATCTTCTCCAAAGCAGGACTGGTGTCAGGAAGCAACCATACGACCTCTGGCTTCCAAGCTGCCCACGGGGATTTGTCTCGACCATTAGTCGATCAGTCTGCTCAAGCTGAAGCACTACGCCATCCACCTACCAACCTGGCGTATCTTGTGTATATATATATATATGTTCAGCGAATTCTATTTTGGAGCGACATTTACTCGAGGGCCGTTGAAAGCGCCCTAACAGCCCTATGTGTTCGTTGTCTCAACGAAAATTCGCAGAACTGCAATGATGAAACGAGATCCATTATGGAAATTGAGACTCTCGCGATAGAATCGCAGAATAATTAGGATGTACCATATCAAATGAGTTTATAGCTGGTTCTTCTTCATTTCTTTCTCATCCGATGATTGTGGAAAGGAATGCGCAAGTCTATTTTACACCGTGACGCTAATTTATAGATTGTATTATATAAACATTGTATAACACATTGTAACATTATATAAACATATACACACATTTCCAACTTGTTTTGGAAGGCAACAAAAAAAGTGACGCTAAGTTGACATGGATGTAGGTTATTTCTCATCTGATGATTCATTATATCAATGCTGTATGCTAATTTTACGCTATACGATCACATTTATAAGAAAAAGTATATTATAAGGGTCACTCTCTCTCTATTAGAGATTAGGTTAGAGACCGTATCCCATCTGACCGGTTCTCGTTCTCAATAACTGCCGTTGTCAAAAGAACGACCCGTCTAACCTCAACAGAATTTTGCAGGTCAAACGCCATAAGAAAGTCTAGTCGCCATAGTCTACCTGATAACTGACCACCGACAGCTTTACTTGTGTTCTGTAGATGCCGTGTATATGCCGTGTATATAGTTTTCATAACCAACAAAGAGGAACAAAATACGGTGAAAATCGTTCTATATTTTATTTACAAGCAAACAATGCAAACAAGGAAACACTTTTTATTGCTCAATAAGCTATCGCCGATTCATGATCTATCGATCCGTGATGATTCTCTGATTGTACTGTCTGACAAATGTGATGGACTGATGAAGAAGGGCGGCTGATATAAAGCCGTCGGCCTGGTTGACAACTATAATACATCTTACGCATTAAATTTTTCTTCGAAGTTCTTTTCGGCTAAATGCGAGACCTCGGGATCCACAGCTTCTAGAAGGAAGTGGTTTACAGCTTGTAGTTCCTCTCATATGCTATTTCTCATTGAATTGAAGACAATGTATAAATCAAAGATCTACAATTTTCGATATGACGTTCTTTGTCCTTTCGACATTTCAGTTATTCGAGCAGCTAATTCGCGACTACCAGAAGGTCCACGGGAAGGTGGTCGACCTGTTCGAGACGTGAAGACCTCAGGAGAAGCTGACGAGACAAACTGAGATCAAGGGAAACTCATTTCAATTTAAATGACCAAAGGAAATATATGTGAACTTTCACACCAATTTCACCGCCACTACGTCGATGGCGATTTAACATCGCCCATTCACCAAGCAAGCTGGACGTTTCTTGGACGCTCTAGCCCAACGCAACAAATGGAATACACACAACCAAAGGTGGTGCCACAAGGTCCATGCCACGACTGGGCGACTCGATTGTACCGACTGAAGAAAGAGATATGGCTATTTTTCGAAATATTTGGATCGATGAGAACTGGAGACGTTGCTGATTTTCTTTTAATGTTACAACAAGAAATCTAGTCATCTGTTACAGGGAACAAATCTTCCTGTTTATATCTGTATATGCATTGCTTCATTTGGCACACGTCTCAACAGCGGTGTCTGTATACAGGACATTGCACTGATTGTACATAGATTTCAAATTAACATCTTACTATTCGCCGTTTCGATCATCTGCTATCACACATACATATAGATGCAGAACACTATCCTGAACTGATGCAATATCGGTGTAAACATTGAACTTGTTTGTAACGTACTGGTAAATATGTTCTCTCTCTGGTGTCATTCTCTCGACGCCATTATCCACAGGTGTTCTTGGTGGATCTTATAGTGCATGATAATATTATTTAATATCATCTTATCAAAGCGTCGTAATAGACAGATACATATATTGAGTACGGACAACATTCAACCTGTTCTGTCGCCCCAGTGGTGGTAGTGGAGGGCAATTGATGGTGGTCTGTAACTCCGGAGTAAATTTTCCCGAGTAAATTTAAGTCATCTCGTTGCTTTAAACTATACTGAGCAACGTTGCAGATACGTACAGAATCATCGGACTTTTTGTGGCCAGGCCTCATTATCGGCTTGTATTGCGCACTCACACACACACACACAATAAAATCACCGCCTGTTGTTTCAGAGTATCCGTAAGACACAAAAATGGTGACATGGATGTTAGGATGGAAAGTTTGACCGTCGCATCTTTCGTTATAGGTGAAAGAGCGGACAACTCACTCGTGATAATCACCAGTCGGCAGGAAAAGCAGAAAGGAACGATCTTTTCTCTTTTTTTTTAGCTCTTTAAGAGGTTACATATTGTTTTTCATTACTACGACAGAAGCAAAAATTTCTATTTCCTACATCATTCCTCACTCGGCGAGGCATTTATGAGCTGAACTTATAAAAATAAATCGGATGCTTGTTTCCCAATGCATTCATTGAAACCGTTTATTACAACTAAACCATTTGTCCACCTTAAGTTGGTTTCCTCTGCAACAAAGAAATTATACAATTAGAATGACAGATTGTACTGCATTGTAATGGCAAGGCATTTTGCTATTTCTATAAGGCTAATTAATATAAAGCGGAGCAAAACTTCGCCGATTTATTTACCATTGCCTCTACTTGACGAAATCAACCTCCTACAATATTTTCTACGATACATTTGCTTTACTCATGCAATTTTGTACACAAGCAATACATAGATTGTTGCTGTCTCTACACTTTGTATTTGTAATGGGATGTACCAAAAGCTTGAACACACTGCGAGACGGTAGAACAATCTCGTTCAGGGAGTAACTACATCAGGAACGTGAAATACAAAACATATCGCATATATTTGAATAACAACGAACCTACAGCCGTTTTGATCATATACAAGACTCACTGCTCGTCCTGGAAAAAGCACAACTTACCAAAGAAGATATCCGGCCCCAACCGAATTAATTGATTTGGCCAACAAGACAGTTGCGATGAATTTCATACTCATCAAGTTGATGAATACTCTTGCAGCTCCCATCGCTCGATCCACGCAATCGTTGCCTTGTAGTATAGTATTACAATTATTGTTATTATTATTATTTTATGCATACGTTACGTGTTGTTGTAGAGCGTAGGTCAACAAGAGACAATGAGTCTATCTCATTGAGATTGACAACGGTAATAATAAGAGAGAAATAATAAACCAAAAAATACTTGTACATGTGTCAATGTACTCCCCAGGCCTTCTTACTAAATGTCAATGAAATGATATACTCATGTCTCAAATATAGCACTATTTTCTACAGGTACGAGAACAACTTCCTCGGAAAACATTTCGCAATAACTGTGTTATCAATGAATCGTGAGGAATAGTAGCAGGTTAACGTTTGATTATATTGGACGAATTTCAACAGCAGCCGTGCGGAAGGTTGCAATTATGCAGGCAATTTTTAGCAAAACCGGTGCCCATGCTGTCAGTCACTGTCAGTCTTCTCGAAGGGGTTTGCCACAGGGGGACAGCCGTGTTGGGTCCTTCCTTCTGCGGCGAGGCAGAGAGGCAGTGCCACAGCTCCTCCCTCGGGGGTGACCATGACAGCGTCGGCCAGACACCCTGTCCTCAACTACGTAACTATAATAATTATTGTATATATATATTTATATGCGGATATACTTTTCTGTTATTACTCTCCCTTCCTTATTAAGTAGCTTTATAACATAAATACAGTTCTACAGTTCTATTTGGTGAGTTCGATAGCGAGGTGTGGGACCTGCCACTACTCGCGAAATGTTCGTACCTTAGGCTTGGATATACACATGACGTGTGGACTTTACAGACACGAGTATAACATGCATATATATATATATATATATATATATTTGGGGTCATGGGGCAAAGAAGACACCTTCCTCATAGGTAATAATAACGTTTATTCAACAACAATACATTTCACATTTATATGTACGGACGCACATACCTACATGCGTGTATATAGGAATGAATTCATAGTAGGATTTATGATGTTGTCTTTGGAACCACTAACATTTACGCAGAGACAAATGGACAACAATCGAAAGATGATCATTACTTCTTCTGCTACTCCAAGTACTTACTCCAAATGCCTCTCGTAGAAACCCTCCCCCGCGGCGATTATATCTCGGGCTATAGTTCTCGTCATCCATTTTACTGTATTCTTTCAAATACTCTGTTCTGTTTGTACACATGTCTCTTTCATCACTACATTTTGTACTGCCACTATTAGGCATATACGTCGTTACTAATACGTCGTTTATCACGCACTTAAACAAAGGTAGCTTATCCACGAACTCAGTTTCGTCCAAATGCAGCTAATTTCTATCTCCCATTCAATTCATTGGGTAGAAAAAACCTTTTGATTTTTTTACCCCAGGGCACGGTGGTACAAAAAATATATATTTCGTCAAAAAGGGTTCGTCCTTTCCTCTCGGCTCGACCACAGAGTTTCAATACGTAGTTGGAAATGTTTAGACAAAATTAGCGGTGTTGTGGTACAGGTGCCAGAAAGTAGAATAACAAAAGTTGGAATGGTATCGTGTTCGCATGCACAGTTTGTATCGAATCAATTTTTCCATTGGGTGAAAGATCATGTTAAGGTTAACAGCAACGAAGTAATGTTCAATTTCAAACACGACCATCGGAAACGAATTAATATTCATTATTACTCACCGTTGCTTTCAAAAATGAAAGTAACAAGCGTTGTCATATGAATGTTTCTTCTTTCGCTACCCGAAGCGGTTGCGCCAACCAAGACTGAACTGGGTTTCTTGTAGTTTCCGAAAACTTGGTTCTCATACTCATTGAGGTTCTATTTAAGTGTGTATGAATATAAACGTTCTCATGCGTTTTCTCTGTATGATCCAACCCAAAATGAGATGAGCCTGATTTAAAAAAAATACTTCGCATTATCGACAGGAACAGACGGCAGATCGAAACCAATATAAACGTAGCAACAAAGGGGCAGCATTCAAAAGACTACCGCTCATTGATTTCGATGCTGGTCATGTTTTGGTCATCGAGGTAGTATGTATCGTTGTCGTTCTCCTCGATCCAGTCACCCCCGTCCGGATTCGCGTTGATTATCATAGATACTATGCCATAGGTTAGCATGGTTGTAACTAAGGCGAACACACCAATGGCAATTACGAATGCCCTGAACCGTCCGCTCCAGATGGTCTCTCGTGGTTCTGGTCTAGTGCCGGCAGGCGCGTCAGCATCCTCCTAAAAATTTCAAGCCACAGAAACGGACATACCGAATGCGTTGTAACTCCTTGTACTGGAACAGTTCAGAATAGGTGGATGCTAATAATGTAATCTACTTTGCGTGTATTGCCTGCAAGTTATTCTACTCTATCAGCTACAGATCTTCTAGCATAGTGAAATGAGAATGGCCTGATTATTTCCAAAGACCTTTCTTCCAGAGATGAATGACCACGCCGTCGTCGACAAAGCGCCACCAAAAGTTAATACATAATCAAATCTAGATTTGTAGCACAGCCTATGTGCCGAGGCTTATCAAATGAGACCAAATACGATCCTCATACAATTTGATAGGAGGTGGCAATGAATAATAATATAAATCATATATATATATAATTTATACCCAACCATATTCTAAACGGTCTATGAGCACGTACTTCGTGTGATTACGTATAGCTGGACTATAGGGTACATAAAGGATTTTTATACATGTCAAGGGAAGTGTGTAGATCCCAGATCATGTTAGTGAACTCATCGCTGTAACTTGTTCACTTAATGAAGCTCGCAAATCTACTTTTTTGGGCTGATCTTTTTTAGGAGGTTTCTATGTGAATGCTTTTATGCATAACATTTCCGTCCTCGACAAAGGAGCCGGTTGTTAGATCGGCTAGCCGCGGCGCTGTCGATTGTATGATCTTATAGATACATTAGCTATAATGACCTTTCCTCGAAGGTAGGCGTGGTCAGCCCTACAGGCGCCTCAGTTTGAAATTATTGAAAAGGGTCTTCCACCATAAGAGGCACTACTTTCACGGAACATAATTGCGGCACGTACTTGTAGCAGTTCAGTCAGCATGAATATATTTAAAATACGGGACTAACTACTTACTACCGCAGGTTAGGGCTGTAACCATTGAAATTATACTAGCGTTGGCTATCGGGTGCCGCAGGCGCTTGGGACTTTTCGCTCGAGCAACACCCTTCTTGGTTTGCCTCTTGGAAACTTTCAACTTGAAAGGCCTCTAAAGATGTTGCTGTGCTATTGAATAGTGTCGTGTGCATCATAGAGGTGATGACGCTTTGCAACCAAAATACATGGTTGGGCTGTGCGTGCTTTTCATCTGGACGGCCAGATTATCATATTAATCATGTTGACGCATGCACGACCGCCACAACGTTTCCACTCTCCGAGCTACACGTACAGGATAGACGGTTAATATTTATATGTTTAGATGTTTAGTAAAGCACTAAGATTACAAAGTATTAATCCGAAAATAACACTATTTGTGCTAAAATTTTCTTTACATCGCGTGAAATGTTTTTAGCGGAGATAGATTTGATAGATTTGATATTTGATGATGATTTGCAGATATATTTGATCTTTCGCTGAACGGAGCCCCAGACAGCTGGTAATCAATATGCGAAACTATGGCGGCTAGACTATTTTAAGACATAGGGTCTCACGAACTTAGCGGCTTGACGGGTCGTCCTTCGATCAACTGCAGTGATTGGAAAATAATGTCCGATCGAATACGTCCATTGACCATCTTAAAAGTCAGTAGCGCAGTATGAATTTGACATAGTTATGGGATGGATGCCGTGTTTGGGAAAGCTATCAAAGACTGAATCCTTGCGGGTTCGCCCGAAAATTGTAGTTCTGGATAACCTCGACTCTATTATCATTATATAGCCCCTGCCCCAGATAGAGACAGCATAACACAGCAACGGTATTACTAGCATATTGAAGATCAAAAGAAGGATCTCAACCGAAAACCTCTGATGGCATCTCAATGGGATGATAATTGCATAACCTTTAGATGTGAGGATCTCCAGATTATCATGCCATTTTATCGTCTCATGGACAATAAGGCAGACATTTGAGTGGCCGGTGATACGAGACCCTTTCATCACAGACCTGAACAGGGTCAATCCTTATTTCTCTTTGAGACATTCGAAACAGCGTAAGACATGTTTTGTTCGGGTTGACAGGGCCAAACGTTGTTACAACAGTTATAACAATGCTCTCCGCCTTTAAGATCGCAGACTGAATGTCTGATTAGTGAGCAGATGGTCGAATGTGAAACACAAAGGATGTGTCATCCGCGCGTGTATTTAAAATCACTAGACTCTATCTTAAGTAAGATAAAGCTGATTAGGATGATAAACATATACGGTCCATATGATCGAGCCGTGCAGCGTTCCGATATTGATCACTCTCCAGGAGGGCTTGACACCCCCAACGTTTACTATCTGCCATCTGCCCGCGAGATAAGAACGCAACCACTGCATGGCAATAGCGTCGCAAGCCAATCCGTCGTGCACCTGTAGGGAATGCGAGTGACTATATCCAGAAAGACCCCCAGACATAAAAGGTTGTCCTCGATAGCGTCCGTTACTCCTTGCCAAAGATGTGACAGGGCCAGGTAAGCCGACTACAACCTGCCGAAACCTAATTGCCACGGAGGGAAAAAACTCATTCACGTAAGATGACGTGTTATTAGAGCCTCTTCCAGGACCTTTGACAGATAGTCCACCAGTGAGATTGGCTTCTATTTACATTAGAACGATGCTTTTCTGCGCCTAGAACAGAACAAGACTAAGCAGATTTCTTAAGCGGCGAAGCCTCGCTGAGTAGCGGAATTTCTGCCACGTGTCCGATGAACCTGGTACAATCGACATGAAGCTTCCCTCACGCTCCCTGGAAAGCAAGGAACTAAAAACCTCCAGGGGAGAATCAGCATTATCCGTGTCATAAACACTAAGCCAGCCTAGTGGCTCACATGGTCCCGGACAGTGAGAATACTATCCCTACCATGTCTTTTAACAAATACGGGTGATTTCGATGATGCTTGCCTTTGACAACTGGAAACTTCGTCCATCAGCATAATCCCAATAGTGACTCGAGACCATAAGTTAAGTGTACGCCAGGCCACCGAAGAGAAGAGTTATCAAGAAAACTTTCACAATTAGTAATGACCATGTGGTCGATGCAAGTTCCTAATGTTCGACAAAGGCGGAACTTTCACTGACTGTCCGCGCTAAAAGGTTGACGTTTGGGTTTCCCATAAACAGGCACGGCAACGAATTCCCCTCGGGAAGTAAATCTTCCATCATGTCAAGTCGGGCGTCTCTGCACGAGAAGTAACAGGACTAAACATCAACGACGTACCTCAAAGCTAACCTTCTCTAAGTGTATTCCAAAAGCAGTACCATGGACATTAAGTCTGGAAAATTTACTTTTGTTATTTTAATAACGTGGACATTGCTATCATCACTGAGTTTGGCTTCAGAAGAGACGATATCACTCGATTGTGTATGTCCTTTTCTGCAATCGAGATTTCACTATCCGTGGTCAACGAGCTCAGCAATCCCATCGACAAAACAACGTTGAATCAATTTTTTTTATCTCTTTTCAGTCGAGTTATTGAAATTATTGTGCATCATCATCCGACGAACTTCGGTGATTTAGAGATAACAACGAAGTAGAACCTCGGTGTGTAAAATCAAAACTCTCGTTGAGGAGTTAATGGGACTGTGTATATAACTGGTCTCATTAACAAATCCCACGATCCTGGACTTCGGATAGATGCGCCTGTTGGAGCAAAATTATTTTCGTAGATGGTGTTCGTTGAATAAATATGTATTGCCCTTCCGGCTGCCCTTATCGGCTTCGGTTTAAGAGGCTAACTATAGAGCCGGTTGTATGGTGTGACACTACAAATGGGGATCCCCGGTGTTCACATCATCACCACGCCAATTTACGATATCAATCTACATGCACCTCCCAAGAGCAGAGCTCGATGCGTGCTTTAGATGGTTATCCTAGAGCAACTTCTATATAAGATGTACCGAGTAATAATCTTCCAAAAATACAGGATTACTTTTTCCACTGCAGTATTACGGTATAAATTGTTGCTTGGCCATGTAACTAATTTGTGCTATAATTGACTCTTCGAGTTTCCATCCATTTCAGTTCAATACGTCAATTATACGTACGATAATTATGTTGTCTACCCATTGTTCTCATACATCACATAGTCTGTGTTCTAATCACAGGTGCACCACATCAATCAGTATCCATCATGATGTTCTGCACAACGTCATTTTCGTTGTCAGCTATTTTGTGTTCGCTTTGTCAACATCAACGACAGGCCGACCTGATCGCCCGCCAGCATTGATCTCGTCTTTTCTGCATGGCAGCATGTGACTGCGAATTTGTCATTTTCCAAAAGCGATGGCATTCAGGAAGAAGGTAGAAGTGAAAATATGGATTATTCTCAAAATGCCACGAGACAGAAGCGAGAGACGATGCTACGAGTTGTGTGTCGATGAATAATAACTGAATCAATGAATGAATAAATAACCAGCTGTCGCGTTCTACTTAAATTCTCGATGCAGGGGTATTCAAACGGACGATGCATGCTTGCGTCCACATCCTCCCGCCTCGCCATGATTTGACAACGAAAGAAGCAGATATCATTTTAAGGGGTTGATGTGCTGAGGTTATTACACTTCCTTCCGGCCTTCGGCAGCGTGCGGCAAAGACTATCGATAGTTTGCCGTACCTTTACACTGAGGCAAGCAAATAGCAAAATGGGCAGCATCAATACATCTGATATTTTCGTTTAACGGAGCATATATATATATATATATATATATATATATTATTTAAAATAAAATGGGTGGTGTTATTGCCTAGCACTTATGTGACTGACGACATTTTCTTGATATTATACTGACAATTAACACCGCTAGCTTTATTCGGAAGTGTTCTTTACATATGTATCATTGATTTATTGTTATCAAACTACTACCAGTTAGTCTCACGGGAACACAGAGACCATCCTCGTGACTAGAATTAGTTTGTTAGGCAATATGCCTAGTAATAAAGGCTTCGTCAGTCCCATGCCAACATGCCGAAGCTTGGCACGCGTTCAGCTAGTGGATTATCATTAAAGGGAGATGACTTTGTAGAATCGTACACTGACTCGGGATGACAAGATATATCCTCGAATGTCAAAATGTTATTAGTATTTTACTAGTGTGCATTTCTCCATATGTCATACCACAGAAATGGACAATGGACCTTCTATGAAATGCTGCAATTCGATAGCATTATGCTATAACATATAACAGCTGCATCAGCAATAGGCGGCAGTAGTCTGACCAAGCTGATTAAAGCAGGGTGACAACTCAACACTTCTTTTAGCAAATAGCTATATATTATCGATCATCGCCAGTCAGCCAACGAATATGTGGTGACCATAAACGATGAGTAAAATGCATTCCGGTACTCGTATTGAGGCTAACACATTTGCATAATCCGATCAAAAGTGATCGAAGGTGTTGCTCACCTTAGGGTTTATAATAAAAAGTCTCATTGGGGAGTTAATTGAACTGTATATATCTAACAGCTATCATTAGAAGGTCGCACGATCCTATGTTTCAGATGGATGCGCCTGTTGGATCAGAATGATTTCCGAAGATGGTGTTCCTTGAATAAATATGTATTGCCTTTGCTATCCGCTTCGATTTAAGAGGCTAAATATGGAGCCGGTTGTATGATGTGACACTACAAATGGGGATACCCGATGTTCACATCATCACCACGATCTCTATCGCCAATTTGCAGGTATCGACATTCCTTTGTCGAGACGGGTGGGGCTAAAAGTCCCCAATTTCATTGAACTATATAATGGAACATTTAGTTGTCAATCGCCGACATTCTGATCGTCTGTCAATTCGCTTCACTGAATTACACTTCATTGCTTTGTTTCTGATCTTATTGCATGAAGCTATTGACGCCGTTCTATTGGTGGTTACTCCTGAGCCCTCTGAGTAGGGCACACAGATACTAAAACAGAGACCAGAGTTTCCTCTCCAACCATTCTTAAGGTTTGATTTCTTTGTGAACAAGAACGCACACGCACCCATCGTTGAGGGCAGACCTCATAACCATAGTTTTGGTCATGTTTTTTTAATAGATCTAGAATATTGCCATGGAAAACGTCTGCACCTTGGCCATGATTTCTCCTTCCTCTAAAATATTAATGTTCAATTAAATTCAAAGGCTCTTATATTTGACAAAAGAGGACGATACTATATTCGTAATATATCCATATACTGTTATATATCATCCCGTCAATGCACATATTGAAGTTCTTATTCTTATGATTATTGTTAACAATATTAGTGTGGTAAGCAGCACTCCTGAATTGAGACTTCCCGAATCAAACTAGATACCAACCACCCACGCGAACATATTGTTCAGTTGCTCTGTACGATTGACAGCCCTGATACGGGCTGTGGCGTCGCTATGCAAGAGATTAGGCCTGATATCAAACATCGCACTTATAATACTATTTCGATTAAACCTCCTAAACATTTAGACGTCAACAAAATCTTCCACTGAGCTAATTGAAGTCAGTCTGACACACTCCTCCTTTAGGATGTTTCAACGTTTCAACGCTCTATAAACGAAACTGGCGTGTATTATTCGTTATCTAATGCTTTGACATGTTTACTAAAATAAGGTCTCCGTGCAAATGCTTAGTATGGATACTTGGGTTAAACTAAACTCTTATAAAGTAAAATAAGGTTTGTGTAATATCATTTGAGTAATATGAAGGTAGATCCTAACCGAAGTAATGGCACATCTAGGGCAAAAAAAAGAAGACTTCTATAAATAGTAACATAAAAGTCAGGTTTCTTGACACTAAAGCATATTCAAATGGTGTTACGTATAAGCGCTGCTGAGAACCGACTCCTGCAATAATATGGGGATCAAAATTAAGGGAAGATACGGTAAATACACCGAGGTTCCTCATTTGCTTAATAATCACGTCATCGATGGAATAATTATTGTTCTTTGAGGTTGAACACAAGACTGAACATAAATGGAGATTAGGATATCATTTCGACGACCATCACGCGCCTAAGAAATGTATTCCAGTTTATTCTGTAACAAGCGGTCGTTTAGATAGCAGGAATATAACTTCAAATTGTTCTCATAGAACTTATAGGCGGCCTTTTTGGGAACATTATTTTTGAGGACAAGCATTCAAATGTGAAACAGTATGGGACACCCTGCATCAGAACGACCTCTTCGGTGCGTCTAACTTTAGTTAGCCAACCAGTTCGTTAGTGATAGTAAGAGAAATCGCAGATATTTTCCTGCGTTCGAGCATTAAGAAAAAGAACTAAGATTACGAACTTCTCAGCACTCCCTTATAATTATGTTCCCCAAGTATTCACGGCCGTGGAACACGGCTGATGGCTCAAAGACGAATTGTCATTGTGGAAAGATAAACCGTATACACATGTGTGAGTACGCAAGCGAAGTTTTACTGAGTTGTGCTATAGATTAATACTACCAAACAGATGGCACGGAGTAACGAAGGTGAATATGCCAAGGGACAGGTCCCTAGTGTTGAGCTACGTGTCTAGCGATATATCCACCCACCTTCGGTAAGTCTAAATGTGAAATATTTACGAATAACGTGTGCCGGACAGGCTGATCTCTTACCGTTTGTCGGATCAGTGAATACATAGTGGCTCAGCAGATGTAACGCTCAGAGGGAGATATAATCATCTCCTAAATCGAGGAACTACAACACAGGGTTTGTTTCTTTTCTTCGCTGCACTTGTCGGCACACTCCGTCAGTGAGTACACTCTATTAGCTGAATAATGCCCGAAGGAATCAATTTTGATGGCCCGACTAGAGCAGCTTGGCTAAGGTGTTGTCTAGATCTTCGTTTACTTCCTTGTCTTCTGTTCTCCTTTGCCAAGCGTCGAGAATCACACAGAATCCGGTGGCATTTTTGGCGCGCAAGCTCATCCACTATGAGAATACAGACAGACTGTGTGTGTTTTTATGCATCGCGACTGTCGTTTTCTGCCAAATTCTATCGCGTACTAGATTGTACTCTTCCTCTCGGTGAATAATATTTGCACTGTAGAAGTCATTGTTGATGCGAGAGCTCACACTGAAATGCTTGGGCCTGGACCAAACTCCTCCACAGCAGGCAGGTCTCACAAAGTAGGCGTCAGGTTAGGTTAACCGACCGGCTCGATTTTCCCACAAATATTGTCACCTGTTCAGGCCGTGGTCATCAGCGTATCGTGAACGTCATCGGGTCTCCCTTCTCGAACTGTCGAACTCGAGTATCGTGGCAAAAAGTTTTCAGAATGTGGCAAAGCCATCGATCCTTGTCTCTGGTCTCTCTCAAAAGCACGCGCGCGACGTCGTTTCTGACTCGCGTTGGCCTCCCAGCCAAATTTCCGCGATCACGCTTGTCCACTGACGACAGTGATGATGGTGGCGGCCGCCGCCGCTAGGGTAGAGAATACTGAAATGGCTATATGATGATGCTGGTCTGTCGTAGTCGGGCTGGCTATGGCAGCCACATGTGGTGTCAGTAGCAGTAGCAGCAGCAGTGGTGGCGGCGGCGGCGGTGGACGACACGACTGCGACGCAAGCTGTAACGTATTGTGATCGGGACCGACAGTCCGCGTCCAGTCCGCGTGCTGCTGCTGCTGCTGATAGTGGTGTCGTCGTCGTCTATCCAATCGACGAAGGAGATGTCGGGCGCCGATAGAGCTAGTGGATGTCCGCCGCCGCCGCCGCCGTCGTCGGACGAGGAGGAGTTCGTTAGTTGGGAGTCAGATCAAGATTGGCGTGCGTCGTCGATCGAACTATAGCAGAAAGGGCGAAATCACTCTGATGCTCAAGCAGGCTCCCGTCCGCGCGGTTCGGGAAAGTGGAACGAAACGTCTCTACGGGTGCGCAGTCAGTCAAGCGTCAAGTCCAACAGCTGCACGATGCAGAGGCACCAGCAGCAGCAGCAACAACAACAGCGAGGTGTCCATAAGGCCACATGCCTTATGAAAGCATGATAGCTGCTAGTTTGTTTGACTTTGTTTACAGCATCCATACATCGCTTTTCATTTCGAGTAGGCTAAATGAACAGAGCGGACGGAAAATTGAGACACTCGCTCCAAACTAACAAAGGAAAATTTATAATTAATCCTTCCTTTCTGGCATGAAGGATATTGCCAATAATGTAAGTGGCATAATATCATAAAAGAAAGCCTTGTTTCATCGATACACTTAACGTTGTCTTTGTGCGCTGGAAGTGTTCCATATAGTGTACGATTGCTTCTTAATCTCCTTTCAACGCGCATCCATAATGTAAAATATGTATTTCTAAAATGAATGAGATCATTTTGCTTCATGGGGTCTATCAATTTTATAGTTATGCTGCGATAGTTGAAGTGCACCTTTTGAATAATGTGATATCACCTGGAAATTAAAGAGGACTGCTCTTGGGTGAATTTCACCAGTATAAATAAAGATATACACATGGCGGGAATGTACGAAGCTCTTCGCGGAGGACACGTACACATTTCAAAGCAGATGAATAATTAGGTGGATTAATTAATCTATTAAAATATCTATATATCATCATTACTCGCGCAGAATGATTCAGTTATGCCGCTATTCACAAATATCTGAGTGGAAACACTCTCATCGTTTGTCAGTCGCCTTATGAATTAGTTACTGAACCGTAAAAACTAGTAATAATATTCAAATTACTATGAAGACGCATAATACCAACTATTTAATAATTTGCATACATTATACTGTCAAGTAGAATCGTGGTGATGCTTCAGCCAAGACTAAAGAAGTAAAAGATGTTGGACAGAAAACTGATGATGGCCATATTTATAATCAATGTTGAAGTACATTTATATCCATTCAGCTAATGACAGATCTAAGCACCTACGTTTTTTGTCCTCATTTGCAAATTTGCCTACGCAAGTGGTAAAGCATATATAGACCTAAAATTCACGGTACATATATATATATATATGTATATATATATATATATATATATATATATATATATATATATGTATATATATATATATGTATATATATATATATGTATATATATATATATATATATATTGTGTCCAGTATAAAAGTGAATGTATTACATCCTAAGCTAACTAAGGAGGAGATCGGCGCCGAAGAATAGCATTTAGTCAATAAATTGACATCCATGCCACAAACAAACAGTGCGACACAATGAACCCGTCTCGGCCCTAGAATCAGACGAGCAAATGCGTTCCAAGTCAGTCAGCCATCCTCGAACAAGCGCCCACGTGTTTAAGTGACACATACAAACGGATAAACGCGAACAGATGCACGGACATAGCAAACGAATGAATGATTGAGATCGAACGCGAAGCAAGCTGGTTGTCCGACCGGGTTGATTCCGTAGCAATCGCTTTCTCGAGAAGTGGCGAATAAAGAGTAGCAGCAGTAACGGCTACTCTTCAGCTAGAAGAGATGGCCAACTCGAAAATACAACAAAAGCGAAGGGATATTTGAAGAACACAACAAGGGTTGGAACAGAGACGAATAGCAACAGCGAGACAACATTGAGATTCGCCAACCACTTTTCTGGCTCATCCATTGAAGTTCTGTGATATTATTGTTCAGACGGGATTCTTTATCATTATAATGACGCCCACTGAGTCGGCGGGATCTTCGGCCCGCCACCAGCATTATGCTCCGTAACGTACACGATCCGTGTCAGCGACCGGGGCATACGTAGCAGAAACACAACGAAAACAGAACAGAGCCGAGCACACTCAACAACTGCTCGATGCCGTTTAATTATACCCGCTCAATACCGCGAAACGGCAAAGCGAACTCAAGTATACCTATATTGAAATGAAAAAAAAATGGTGACACAATGATAATTGTGACAATATCTATACTATGAGTCTGTATGATGTGACAGGTAAGTGAGTTGTTTAGGTTTTTCGATTCTGTCTACTTCGCAGAGTTATGTCTGGATAATGCTAGTTGTGTTGTGCCACCACTCTCGCAGCAACGAGGGTAGTGGACGTTTGCATGGCACCACTGCACAGATCGTCGTAACGTTCAATGCGACACATGTTAGACGCACATGCAGCCTATAGACAGACTTAGATACACTGATTGTTATCATCATAATATATTAATGATAATAGCTAATACGTGGAATGGACAACGCACACCTGGATGTGAATATGCGAGCAGCAGTACGTCAGCGGCCACTTGTTGTTAGGAATAACAATAGCTGTAGCATACTGCTCTCTGGATAAACAACCGATAACAGCTTCGATAAATATGAATACACTTGATTCTGTTACCGTTACAAGTTACGATGGAATTATCCAAAGGTTTCCACAAAAGATTTAACCTGTAATGCTAGCTTATATTACTGCTTACAGGTTAAAACTAACATTGACACATATATATATATATATATATATATATATACATATATATATCAGCGTATGATTATTTGAATGACTTGTATTATATCTGTGTAAAAAAGCGAGTTCCTGTTAATCCTACTGGCCCATTAAAGCAATGATAATGCTGAATATTATTTCTTCACAGTGTACCTATGATGGCTACTAAACTACACTGAAAGAATGCAATTATCTACTAAATTCAGCAAGGCCAATACCAGCCATGAAAAAGGAAATAGAGAAAAACTATTTTTTTTTTCAAGAAGGGGACGTTGACCGTTCAAATTTTAAGTCTATTCTTTACTGTTTTTAGCACTTTAAAATTACCGCGAAGTTTGAAATATTCCAAGATAAATTTGTCTCTCCTAGCCGAAACATGCATGTAGAGCAAGCAAAGAAAAAATCCAATGCCTTCGATACTGTCAATCTATGAATAGCCTTTATTTGTTCCTCCCACCGAACTCATTAGTGTCCCTCCCATATAGTCCGACCTCTGTCACATATATAACTTAGTTAGGCCATTAAATATTAGATACTGTGGGATAATGATATCAATGCCTTTTAATTGCCATTTTATCGAAAATAACTGAATAGCTAAGTCAAAGTTATACTAAAATAGACGTGCTTTAGATAATAATGTGTGCAAAAATGGTGTATTATTTCTCCTCCACGCAAACGGTTGTTCTAAAACGTCGCGTTGTGAATTTGGCATCACCAATAATCCCATCTCTACCTGGTTGTACGATAACGGAGCCAATGTAGTATGATACAGCGATGCTTTATTATAGTAATCCCTCCTCGTACCTTGTCTCGGAGTCGATCTCGACCCTAATGGAAATATCATGTATACACGTGTCTATGGAATTCTTGCCTACAAATATGAACACGTATATGCAATATGCATATCCATGATATAATCGAGCTGACTTCATATGTGTAACCTGGGATACCACATAGACATATATTTTAACATTTACAATTACTTAAAATATCTGTTTTAAATTTCCTATATTCCTATAATGATTATAGTATTGTAGTAATTATAATTATAGTATTCATTTAAAATATTATATCAGTATTCCCAAAGGGGTGAAAGCAAATCCGCAACGGGGTCAAACCGAGACAAAACCAAAGAAAAATCCATGAGATATATTCCTCTCATTGAATCATTCCTGGCAGAAATCAGGAATTAAAAAAATAAGTCACGAGTGCATAACCAGTCCCACGTTAGCACTGCGTCGTAGCGATTGTAATAGTATTAAATATTATAGTGGCATTAGAGGTATCTTTATAGGAGTCTGCTTGTTGTATTATAGTACAGAATCACTCGAACCGGACCTGCCCAGATATCTGCCATAGAGTCACGAAGTATGCGATTAGCTTCCATCACAAAGTTTGTAGGATTGAGAACTACCGCAACCCAGATACTCGTTGCGTCAGTACGGAGCGACAAAGCATGTGAGAGGTATTACGTTCGTAGCAAATTAACCTTTGGAAAGGCTGTAGGGACTATAAAGTTAATAGGTAGGTTTCTAGGACGCATGACCTGTACAGCGAAATTGTAACTTGGAAACGTAAAAAATATATCCTGTATATATATATATATATAATGTCATATGACACAGAGTCAAGGTAACCACATTTGGTTAATAAAGGTGCACCTGTATTGTATATTGTAATGTAACTGTTATTATTAATCACCCGAGCCGACGGAGCGTTATGGGTTTTTGTACAAACTGTCGACGCTTCGTTATGTAAGGAAAACGACATAGTCATAAATGGATCATTGACTTCTACAACGTGAGACGCTACCTAAATCCATCTTCGTTCTGCAATAGAGACGAACTACGTCGTCAGAAGAAAGAAAATATTTTTGAGACGTGTCGTGCCATAAAGGAGAATAACAATATTCTTCAACGCGTTGTTGTAGGCCGCGGGACATCTCGTCGTTCCCGGCGACAACACAATAGCAAAACAATACTATTTCTACTTCTTATGATTTAAGTTGATTTTTGTTTAACAAAAAGCAGAAAGCCTTTCGCTGACATTTGGGGTGTGGCCCACCTCTGAATAGCAATGAATGTTCAACACTCGAAAACGTTTGTCAGCGTTAATACACCTAGACATATATAGTATCAAATAATAATCGGGATCGAGAACTGCAGTTCGCTAGTCAATTGATAGCTAAAAATGAATTGCCATATTTAGATATGGAAGGGATTAATAGACAAGAGGATTCGCTCAGAGCACTTGACTCCACGATAGCAGAGATGAAAAAAGGGAGTCAAGGCACGAAGGAATTAGAAAGTATGTTAGCTTCAAGGGAGCAGGCAATCGAGAAGCTTCAGGATGACATCGATGAGGAAATCCTGCTCGTTTTGCAATCGATTAAGACCGAAAAGAGTGATATTCTGAAGCCCGGCCAACAACAGGAACGCTACCTGGTTCATTTAGCGGAAAATCGCATTCGAAGGCACACCGTGGCTTATGTTGATTTGATCAAAAAAAGATTAATGTACACTGGTACTGAAATTGCTACACAAACGGATTTGTAGCTAGAACATCACTTTGTGCCGAACGTCGTGATCTCATCCACAGTCTGCGGAGCTGTGCATAAAGCGTGAGCGTGGAGTAATCAAAGCCATTCGGCAGAGGTCGCAAAACGGAGATGAAGAGGCCACGTGTCCTTAAAGCCTACAATTCGGCCACCATTTAATTGCTTTTAGGTACTGATGTGTTTACCATACCGAGGTCCCGGAGAACGGAATAATTGGTAGTTTTCGTAACGATGGCGACAAGTGTGCAACAACCCTTCACATTGCTGTATTTTGCACAGTTAATTAATTGCTAAACAAACAAAACGTAGTGGCGATATGCATCACATAGAAGAAATCAATGTTCTTCATCATCTCCGAAGAAATCAATCAACCTTGATTTCTTGAATTTTCCCCCGTGCCCTTTGCTGCAAGTGGATATACATATTCTAATGAATCGGTTGGGAGAGCCTGTTCACACGGAAGATCATTTCAAGTTGACCCTATTACTTAGGTATAGGGTGCTTCAACGAAATTCAGTGTTTCTCCTATAGGCCACTCTGTTCGAAGGCATCAAGCGACGGTGATATAGATGTAGGGATGTTTGAAGCGGAGGACATGTGTTACATGTTTTAACGTGGTTTTAAAATAAAATAGGTCCAAGCGCGTCACAATGACTCCCTGAAGTGAGCCATCTCATGTCAGCGATCAATACGTTGTTACATGACGTCGTAATGTTTACTCAAAAATAGGATGGTGATTCGATTGAGTGAGCATTTTCGCGACTCTGGACAAGGCTACTGGAATGTATCAAGATCAGCTGGGTCGGCTTGAGAGTTTGCGATTATTTCTGACGCTGTAAAGAAGCTGCTGTCATATGGTTACTATAGAATGATCGGAAGGACATAAGCGAACATTGTGACTAAAAGGCACATGGAATTATGTAGAGTAGCCCCAAAATTCCAAGTGCGATATAACCCCCATCGCTGCTCGAGCCATGGGCACTTCTCTTAAAAGGACTTGGAATTGAGACGTTCGGTTCTTACTTTCTAGCCAAAACCGAACAGTATTAACTAATTCAGTGTAGAGGAATTCGACGAATATTTCCGTCATTCTGACTCTTTTATTCTCTATATAGTTTTGGGTGTTAAATTCTTGTAAAAGTTCTATGATTTTATGGTGTCCGTTAAACGTAATTAGAAGGCTGCTCTTATTTTTTCATATCAGCCAACCTAGTGAAGTCATGCAGTGAGTCGAAACTCGTTATACCTCAGAAAAAAGGAGGCGCTAACCCTTTTTGTATGACATTCTTCCTTAATCTCGTTATGAATTAATCAGTGGCCAGTCAGCCCTTTAGTTGGTCACGAAGTGCCCTTCGAAAATATCATAGAATCGCAGTGAAACTCCAAAATCCACCATATCTATTTAACATATGATGTGCCACAATAAACTTTTTTAATGTAATTACCCCCATAAAAATAAGTCCATAAGGTGTAATATATACTTTATGGCAATATAATTCATTTAGCGCCAACAAAAGCTGCATCATGTGTTGATAGAACGAGAAAATAAATTTCACAAATTAGAAAGTGATTTTTAAGTGATTTTCTGCCATATTTTTTGGTGTACCTACTATACTTTGATCTGGTAGGGGCCGATTTGGTTCGTCGCATGCCGTGGCTTATGAAATGATTCCTTCTAGCATCTATTCCCTACTTGTACCTCGCATCTATACCAAGAGAAGAAGACCCACCTAAATGTTCAAAAAGCCAAATACTCATATATAATATATACTGACATCTATATCGATACGTTGTTATTGTCTAAGCGCAAAAACCTTAGACGCGTTTCAATCTTTCGACGGTAGTAACTTTGATCTTGTTGAGGTCTAAAACAATATTGGCGAATGAAAGCTGGCTTCGTGGCTTTATTAGGTCTTGTTCTGAGATGCACAAAAATAACAATGCTTATTGCGCTCGGCTGAGACATAACCCTCTGATTGGAGAGTAGTGATCAAGTTGCACTGAACCTTTTATATGTTTATGCATCATCAAAATTGCACGTGTCCCCTTCGAAGTAGCCTCCTCCGGCCGCAAAGCACCTACGATACCTTTTTTCCCGTTCTTCGAAACATTTTACAAAAGCCGATTGTGGCATCTGCTTTAACTCCTTCCGCGATGCCGCTTGAATTTCTTCAATCGGAAGATTGAGACTTAGTATCGACGTCGTAATCATACGCTGTAACAAATCTGGCTCCTCTTCGAGCAGTCAGCCAATCCTGCTGTCACGGACGGCAATGAGTACCGGCGTTAGTTCTGCTGAAATTACCGGCAATAGTTGTCTATGGGAAAATTACATTGGCTTGCTACATGAATGAGACTTCGAATCAAATATTAGCTAAATTTTTTTCAGATATGAATAACTTTCTTAGATCTATTATTATTAGGTGTCTCCAATGATACATTTAAGACGTGCACTGAGGAATCACCTTCGTTTGAATTTATGATTTGGTGTGTGGAACAAAAAAGCAGTCGCACGCACCAAAGGATCAAAAATAACAGTATAATTCATGCAATTGTGAAGCATATAGTTCTATAAACAGATTACGGGGTTTCTATTTGTCACAAGTAATATTTTCAAACTATATCCCTGCGTCTAAGGATCAACACAATGTGTTGTTGACATAGGGGTGAACACTCAACAAAGATAAAAACACAAATTCGAGTATGTCCTTGGGAAATCGCTTCAAGGCTATAAAAGTGTCGGCCACCGTTCTGCGGTAAGTCAGCAGACTCTGTGATTGTATACTGCAGCCAACGCCTTTGTTGACAATTCTAAAGCTTATTATTCCATAGCTGACACTCAATTGTCTTCTTTCCATAGAACTTATCGGTACCGCGTATTTTTTTGAGCTGACTCTCAGCTCCTCCCCTATCAGCACTGAAACTTCAGGTATTACTACGAGAACCTGTCGGGGCCACCTTTGCTTATTCCCTCTACCTTACTCGTACCTGTTGAGAATCCCCAGATAAAGAAAGATGATAAAGAACACCAAAGATTCTCCCCGTGTGACAGGACTTGATCCCAATCCAGACATCCCTCCTGTCTTGCAGTTCTGTTCTACATATGTATCCTATATGGTTCACGCTGTTCGTATAAATATGCAGACCCTATTGGAATAGAATAGACCCAGTATGGTAAGTCAAATGAAATCAATAATATGGAGCTCAGTGATAGGCTGTGCTACATACAAAATAGCGTGGGAGATTGTGACAAGATTGGTACAGAACTATCTTTAACTCAATTAAAGGAGGCTGGAACAATGCCAATCATCAACCTAATGTACACGAAAATGCACCCAAGAGAGTTCTTTGACGACTAGTCATTGATAGGTTATCTTCATCAAAAAGTAGCAATCTTTGAGAACTGTACCAGTAGAACTCTGCCCAAGTTCTATAATAACAACATCTACAATATACCGAGCAGATGCCCTGAAGGGATGTCTTTAAGGTATCTCTAAATATAATAAATGATCTTTCGTTTGTGGTTGTCCCCAAGCCTTCTCACATCAGATATCTCTTAGAAATGTAGGGAGGGAAATTCATATCTCCCTGAGGCCACCAACATATCTGGCGCTAGACAATGTACTTAAGTTAAACTAAAATATGTATGACTGTCTAGACCAGTTTAAAAGGATCGTCGACGTTCTGAAGTGGGTTAACTCATCCGTGAATACCCTTTCAGAGGTACAAAACGAAACTGAGGACTACAATAGAGTAGGCGCAGAGAGGAAGACATATTTACGTCTCCTCTAGTCGAGCAGACCTGCATACATGTTAGGTATTTAAGCCTTTAATAGCTGAATGGCTTTCAGAGAATCATAGGTCCACATCGCAGTCGTCAATCAAGTGAACGACTGTATTCAATGGTGCCTAAATAGACAAGCAAGAAGGTTGACGATGTTAACACAAACCCTAACGACATCTTATATATTATATTGTGACTGTGCCCGATCAACTTGACCGGTCCTTAAAAAGCTAGTGTTTTTATCGTTCAACGTAAATATTGCACATATATAGTCAACCCTCAATTTGTTGCTGAATTAGTTAAGAAAATGAATTATTATGACGTTAAAAATTGTATTTATTTATTGTTTATCCAATGATTATCGTATACTCAATGAACAATAGTACATTTTCAGTGAGAGGCCACCAAAGTTATGGGTACAGTGCTGAAATTATGAAGAACAAAATATACGCCTAACTCAAACCGAAAAATCGTTGATCGTATCCATTTAGCTCTCTATAACGTCATTCCGGTAGATTGATATATTAAATATATACAAATTGTATATATCATTTGTATATATCTTAGATGCACGCACCTATACATTATGTACAAATGTATTAATCATTATATTTCATACGGCTTTACTGCATTTTTAACAAATCAGTTTGTTCACAGATGTACATTTGCGGGACACATATTTGTATCCCATACAGATTTCGGTTGGTCTTATAACCTATACAATATTTTACTTGACAAGTTATTCCCAGGCATTTATTAGAACTGGGTCCAGAGTATTGAACGTGAATATTCCTGGATCACCGTCGACTTTCTAACTTATACTTCATATGATTCTTCCTGGGAACAGTTATAGGGTCACCTTGTACATTTCTACTTTACACTGTATGTTATCTTGCCGTTTGGCGTCAGGTTAAATATCGAATTTGGTACTAAAAGTATTTTTTGTTTGATTTGGTTCTATACACTAAACACGAGAACTATGGTTTGATTTATATAGTTCGCTTGAAAAACGCGTCGTATTGTCTCTCCGTTGTTGGGCAAATTTAGGAGGGCCTCGTTTATATCCACGGACGATTCGAATAGGTGCAGTCCTTCTTGCAAAGGGATTTTGAGGCTAGTGAAAAGGTGGTACAAAAATTGTCTGTTGTTACCCGTATCTTCCGCATCGCTGGAATAATTGATTCCGTCATCTTGAGAACCATCAGCTCTCTCATCTTTTCCCTAATAGGGAAATCCATTCATTACCTATTTGCTGTGAACGTTGGATGCAAGCCAATCTGCTTATGCACCGGGTATGTTACAGTTTCGGCTGGTCTCAATAAATCGGTCCCATATTTTATCTATTTCAGCAGAAAATCGATTAGTTTGAAGACGCTTCTTCATTATTTTAAATCTCATACTTGTGGTAAATACGTGATTTACATGCTCTAGAAGGAGGTACTCTAATAGGTATTTGGAACCCCTGCAAATGGAATTCATATATGTCTCGACTTCTCGACACCAAAAGCTCATATTAGTTATTTTAGAATGATACTATCCTTTTACTATTTTCATCGACACACATTGTGTCTGATCTTCCCCGTGCCTTTATTGGCCGTGTGTATACTGTTCATGCCGTCAGCAACGCACGTGCTAATCGGCCAGTCGACGACTTCGGAGGACCCGCCACCCAAGAGAACAAGGGTTAATAATAATGTTTTCGGGCTGACTCTCAGGCAACGTTTAACGTCCACGAAAGCGGTACGGTTTCGGCATTGCTGCGTAAGACGTATACCCTTAAATGAAAATGTACAACGGTGGGGATCGAACCCGTGCACTTACGTCCGTCTCCTTCGGTTTTAATGAGCCATGAATGCACTGCGCCACCAGGCCTCAGCCGGACACTCTGAGTCACATGTATTCATTAAGGTACACACACAATAGTGATATGTTAACAATAATTCATTTTTGGTTACTGAAACTGCAGAATTATAAAGGACAACTTGTTGCAAAATCGTATGCATTGCGCTGCGAACTCATTTGACACCACGAGCCTTTATCATTACTTACATACTATTTGATACAAACCCATGGGCAACCACATACCAACCGAATGCGAACTCCTTGGTAAGACAGGCCCAACTAATCTTTTTCTCTTACAGCGAGTCCACGATTGCAAGTTGATTATGTGTTCGTATTGCACGGTTGCATGGGTTCGCCAACTCGTGGGCTGGCGAAGGTATATTATATAATAAGTGCAGAAAAATGTGCCTCTTCTGTTGTATTCCTTGTCACAACCACAGACCATTCACATTTAACAGCACTGCATCCAAAATAGGAGTATAGTGAACGGTGGATAAAATTGAACGCATATATTTAAAGCCGTAGTAATTAGGACTTGTTCTAGTAATTAGGACTCGGCTCATAAGCTCAATCAAAACTTGCTAATACCGTGGCAACGTAAATATGGCATAATATAATCATGCTTCCTTTGACTTTAATAATAAAGATGAATTTTTATTGTAGAATGTATATTTTTTAATCAAGGCAATAGTCAACCACTAAATACTGACTGCATTAATTCGGAATTGCCCCTTGGCGGTATGAAGCATTACCCCATCAACCTATTCCTGACTTGAACAGGTCGTATTTTTAAAAGTAAGATGAAATATATACTCTTTAGTTATTAAATATTCGCCCATTCATAGTCACCAGTCGTAATTTTCAGCCCCGTTCAACAAAAAGCATTTATTGTACAATCTCACAGACGAAAGAAACGATCACAAAGATTTAAAGAGATTTTATTAGCTCACTTAAATTCAACAACGGCAAATGTTCGTATACTTTTTTATTTTTTATTTAATCGTTGAGAGACCAATAAATATCATTGATGTCTCTATATTGTTTAGAATAGCAAGCATGCATGCATGTATGTAAGCAAATCTATGCTATGCAATAAGAGAATAGTTCGGAATATATCGTACTCGCCACATACATGCAGAACTCCTTTAGAAGCGTCATTATGCACACGTATACATGCTGTAATGATTAACAATTTATATTGACTGTTTCTAAAGAGAAGGAAAGTACAACATGTATTATATAATAACAAGAGATGATAAAAAAGATTCTATTGTTCCCGAACTACCTTGAGACTGTTGATGTACAGATGTTGTGTGTGATGTTCGAGCTATACCAGTTCGTATGTGTGTTCGTCACCCTCTAAGCCTATTAACTGTGACATATTTATTACTTTATTCTAATATAAAAAGCGTATTTGCAATATGTCCGTCTATTCTATTATCGGCTGTTCTCTCATCACATAATACGATGCTCCGGGTGTACGATGCGCCCGGATAACACACCAGTAAATTCGCCCAACTGTTCGGTAAGATCAAACCTCCTTGCGGGTGACCCACATGCCTTACATTCGTGGACGATTGAATAATAGATTTTAGGGCTCGGCAATTCTGCCTTTGATCGGACAAATTAGTCGTTGTACATTGTAACTACAATTACTTCGATCTAGCCAGCCTCGAAAGTCCATACCCATTTTAACAATACTATTATAAGCTTAGTTTATCATGTTCCTCATTCATCAATTATCGTCTTTGAGAGGAAAAAATTTAAACAAAACAAACAGATAACAAAACTAACAATAACAACAACAGACTAATCATGCCCAGTGCCGATACCTATACATCATGTATATATATATATATTAATCATCATCATGATTATATCTAATCCATTTATAGCTTTCGTAATACTACTTCTGCTCACTACTGCTATAGAAGACTCAACTAAATCAATCTCCGACCAGGACATGATAAAACTAGCTAATGATGCTGATAAGGGATAAGGTCGTACTAATACCTTGATCACATCACCCCCCGTCGGATCGTTTCCCTTCATACTGCCCTCAAATGCTGTACACATATTTTGTTCATATCGATTTTATTTGTAGCCTGCTTGGAATCCTTCACTTCTTAGTAGAGTGGCGGGTATCGCGTCCAAATTGGCGATGATCAACCAGCGACTAATGGTTATAACAATTCGTTCGCTTCGTACCATCACGTTGTGCCTTGGACATCGAATTCAATACGAATTCAGAACGATTTCCGTTCAGAATCTTCACTCTGCATCGTTCTGGAGATTATCGAACATATCGTATGCAATTAGACGGATAATTAAGGAACTTTTCAGTTGCGTAAGCGATTCAACTAACTAAAACTCATCTATCAGTAAATATATAGCTACATATTTAGCAATTGTATATAATCACTACATGCATCGTTCACTTCATTGTCGAAGTGTATTTGTCGATTCGAACAGTACACATGTTTCATAATATAGATAATACAGCTAAGCGGTTGCTGCAACGTAAGCTGAATAGCGTAATTCCTCGCAAGATGGAGGTGATTGGCCTCAACCGGCAATCTCTATGACGGCAATTCAATACACAGATATGCCTTGTTGTATTAGCTGAAATTCGTTCGATTTCCGGTCCAATTCACCAGTGGCCCTTGAACGACACTCGAGCTTGTAGGCTAAAGAACAGCGATTTGCAAACGTGTTACAGCACTACAGAGCTAAGCCAGTTACACTATTTTCCTCGTTTATTCTGCCTACACTGGTTTCGCTCTCTAATGTCTTCAAGAAATCGCCTAACTATCTTCTGTGTGAATGTATCACATGTGAGGGCGAAAGAGAGCAATACATTTTAAGTACATTCAATAGCACATATTCTATGTTCTCGCTCCGAGACATGCATTGCAGGCGCAATCCTCGACATCCCATTGTGGAGCATGCGCACCATAACTGAGATGTGTTAGATACATCTATATTTTCTATCAAAGCCTAAGTGCGGATAGACCGGACTACTGCTAACTTAGCGGTCGTGACTGCGCGAAACTTTACCAAGCTGAGAAAAAACCTAAAAGTTTCTATATGTGTTTCGCGTATGCGCAGTAGAGTTTCTCTAATTGTCGACCCCGGTGGCGTGGTGCATTCGTGTGCGCCTTGCAACCGAAGGAGACATGTAGGTGCACTGTAGCACATTTGCATTAATAGGGTTCTATAGAAAGCGGTCGCACTGTGGACGTTTAATGTTGGCTGAGAGTCAGCCATAATAAAAAGAATAGTCTCTCTACTTAGTTCTCTAATTGAGAAGTGCACTGCAAATTACATGGGCATATGGGTACGTGCATGCTCCGAGATCCTCATAATGTCGATTGCCTCGACGCACGGTATCTATGGAGAGTGTGTGTACGTGTGTCTGTATGTTTTAAATGGGATAAGAGATCGCTATTGTTTCCAAGTAGATAGATTCAGCTGTGTTTCCGTATAGTAGATACAATCCAAGGTTTGAATTTCGTGATACGAGTGCAAACACCGGGTAGGTTCGGTTCTGCACATCCGATACCCCACGAGATAATTCCTGCCAACATCCATCGGCCACTGATATCTCGAACCTAAACGAAGACAAAACATCAACATAATATTATTACTAAGTATCTACAACTTGTATATATCAAGAATTATTGTTGACATAGTTGTCAACATATTATTATTATTATTATGGCTTTAGCACAGGCAAGCATTGTAGAAGATTCATTCCCTTCGCCATGGGAAACTTCGAAAACGAACTTTTCGCATCAATTCGCACTGACTTCTTTACCGCACATAATACACAGATACCTGATAAGTATCGGGTATCTACTGTGAGTAGCTCGCATCTAAAAATAATGTATTACGGAAATAATATGCTTTACGAAAAGCAAAATATATAGTTTGGGCAGCATATAGGATATGTCGTTATTTTAGCTCTATTGCGCAATCTGTATATATGACAAAACTGAATACATTCCTCGTTGGTAGCTGGAAGGGTATTACTGTACTAGGTTTGCCTGTGTTCGATTAATCCCGTGTATATAGTTGCTTATGCGATACAAATTTTACAAATAATATTATATACGAATTATAATAATATTTGCAAAATTTTATATTAAAATTCTATGTAGTACATTCTTAATGCTGTTGACAGTTTCTACATGCACTGTAATGTAATACTATTCTTTAATATTTGTTTGTTAACAAGAACATAAGCATTGTAAAACAACTGCAGTTCCGTCAATAAACCGTAAGTTGAATTTGAATTAGTTGGTATCCAGGCCCTACATTTATTGTTCAACGTGAATCCAATATGAGCATACGTTTGATGCCACCAAACTATAAGAGTTTATTGGCCCTCACTAAATACTGTCACAAAACGGTAGCATAATGTATGTAAAACACATTGTTTTAAATGATGAAATACAATTTATAAATGAGCTTAAGTAATCACCTGAAGGGGTCCTCCCGAGTCGCCCTGACATGAATCCTTGCCACCAGTTTCATAGCCTGCGCACATAAATATGGAGGGGATAAACTCGTTTCGACCAGCTGCTTGAAACATAGTCTTGCACTTTTCATTAGAGACGATCGGCACCTGAAATAAATATGACGACGAAAGAGAGGCTATTATCGTACACCGGTCTGTAGACAGATGACATACCAGATGCGATATGTGAGTAAAAAATTGTTAGAGTTCCGCCATGGCTTATGATGACAGCTATTTAATCTATGACTGGCTTTGCTCATCGTTTTGAGAAAATAATGAAGGCTGGGAAAGACGAAATTACATTGTATTGTCGTGAAATTATTTAGTTCGGACGGGCAGCTTATGTCCGCTAATTAAATTATCTGAAAATGGATGAAAATGGCCCCCTTATGCAGTGAAGAAGCGTGAAACTTGGCAAACAAAAATAGCATTTTTAATGTAGTACTCATATAGTATTGTTATATCTTGGTATATCTAATATAACAGTATTATATATTCACCATATATACTCAAGTGCTGCAAAGTCTATGTTTGATATTTTATATTAGCACCTAGTTAATACGTTAAAAAATAATAATTATATTTGTCCGCATCATCTGACTATCGCTGGATACATCATAATATACATTGGTGCTAATTGATGATTTACGCTTACCTGAACCTCCTGTAGCAGCGACGGTAGAACACCGCCTTCGTTAAGTCTACCCCATCCGGTAACAGTGGCATTGTGGCCGACGAGGTTTCCAGTTGTATCGGGTGGAAGGCATATGGCTGCTACGTGTGGCATATACTGAAGTGACTTGTCCAGTTTGAGTAGTGCCAGGTCATTTTCATAGGTGAAAAAGTTATACTGCGGATGAACGTACTTGGCCGTAATGCCACGTTCTTGAAATGGGTACGGTTCTTGAGTTGATGAAAAGTCGAACTCACCAAGACGTATACGCACCTGTGTCACAAGTAGGCTGAGGCACAGAACATATAGGCACTATTATTAAATGATTTTAGAAAAGGGAGAACATCAGACATCATAGATGTGGAAAGTAACTCTATTTGGAATAACCCATCCATTTGTTCCTGATATACTGTCATGTCCCTTTCAATCTAAATGAGAAAAATGCGACAATATCAGTCATAGTTCCGTAATATTTTGTCGAGGTTCGATGTGCATCATTTGTTCTTGTAGTCCTCGATGAGGCCGGATAAGGCAAGCACCTGTTTTATAAAGAGCAATACCTGAATATTTCTCCAATGGCCCACATATTTTTAATGTTTTTAATTGATCATAATGGTGCGATCTCAATCGCTAAATATACATGAAGCTGTACGGGGCAGAGATACTCACTCGTCAACACAATGTGCTGCAGTGATAACCCAATTCCTGTTTAGGATTGCGCCTCCACAGCGGTGTGTCGACGAGAAACCGAAGAAGGAGCTTCTCCTTACGGAGGCCTGCCATGGCCACTGGCCAAACGAGGATGTCTTACCTCCAACCACCTAAAAAGCAAAGGATTTTTACCACAAATAAATATGGTTCTCCAATCACACACTTTTCGGCATTTCGAGCCATGCCGGGAGGAAAAATCCACACCTCGCTGTGGCCACGGCAGGATTCGAACCTGCGATATCCGCTGTGTTATTATACGAATAGTTCACTCAAGTGAAGGACCTTGCCCATACCCAAACAGGCAAGTGAGCACTATGAAAATGATACAAGACTTACGAAAACAGGTAAGATTCGTCCACGATGCAATTAAAAGTGTTCATTTACAAACCTTTTTTTGTGGTCTTAATGGAGGCACTCCGCAAGATTCGGTCCCACCGGTCTCGATCAGATTGCTCTCAATTTCTGCTGCTGAGGCAGCTCCACTGTTGCTAGCGGATGGCAGGAATGCTGGTCTTGGAGTTGGCGTCTGAAAGTTGGTCGTCGCTTGCGTCGTCGTCGTTGTTGTTGTCGTTGTTGTCGATGACCTTTGAATCGTGGATACACTGGCTGGGGTGGTGACGGGAGGCTGCATTAGCGGCGAAGTTAGTGGAGAACTCATCTGCAGTATGGAAACAAGTGAATATTTCATTAACTTTTGTTCAGCGCGACTAGTAACCGCTACTAGAGCAGGGGATACTATATATATATATATATATATATATATATATATATACGTGAATATGTACCAAACACGAAAATAAAAACCATAAGCGTATGTGAATACATATTAGGAATGAAGGAACATTAGTAAGATGGACGGTGTATTACAGATCCAGGTCTGCCATTTTATATTGCAAAATAAAATTCAAAATAGTTTCAAAATGGTAGTGGTTCATCAAGGTAAACCTCAGATAGATTCTAATAGATAGACTCTAACGATTCCTATTTGACATTTAATTTCACTTTTCCAGCTCATAATGTACTCAATTTAATGTTTTCTAATATTTCGATCACATGATCATACATTTCCTATTATTTCATAGCTTTCAGAAACTCAGGCGTAGTCTGAAGCGTAATATGAGGTTTCTCACTGGAATTGTTCACCGTCGGTGTGAATATAAATACTAACATGAATTCAAGCCATACTCTCCAAGCAAACTTGAGTCTGGTCGATGGTATGTCTCTGTTTGAAATTTCCTCAAACTTATCTTTAACTTTTCCACATGTTTGATAATAATACAGGGTGAACCAAAAATCACTTGAAATGGGCCCAAAGTCACTTGGGGATTTACAATATTTCTTGCCCCACTTTGCATAAGCTTACATCTAAATATTTGAAAAACGAACACTCAATACTAATTCCGATATCAAAGAATGACAGTGAAATAGTTCGTTTAGCCACACGACTACAGTTGGAATTCAGAACGGCCATAGAAGATACCTTCAGCCTTTTGGCCGGCAGGGTTTGCACTTAAACGGCCTGACGCTCGTGACAACACCCCAATTACATCGCGGCTGTAACTTAAATCCGCTGGAACGGTTTCTTTGGTGAAAGTACTCTAACCACAAAGTTCCCATTGTATCCTGTAACGTGACTCAATAAGAGCACAGGATTTGGAGTTTTTAATAAAACAAACCATTTATTTCAAAGTGGTGATTATATTGCAAAGTGTCTAACGATACATCAAGGGTCTTTGTTGAGCTCAAGAATTAGCTATTTTGTTAGTTCGATTTTTCGAACTCCAAATTGTAATTTAAGAATTATGATTTAGCTGTTTATATTTTGTATAACGGTATCACCGTTTCTAACAAGCCACGCGGTTGACTTCACAATGTCAAGTTCCTTAGGTCGGTGCATAAGTAATTTCGGCCACCTTTGAACTTGTGTAGTTTCACTAACACAAACGTTTTTTTACAAACCTATCCCACATCAAACTGATTGTTTATAGTTCGGTTGGGTCCATTAGCAGCGGTTGGGTGAGCGATCGAATTTTTTTTGGATTACGGAAATGCATGATGCACATGCGCGCTGAGCGGTCCATCTTAAAACAGCGCAAGTGTGGAACTCACAAAGATCCCACTAGTCGAGTTCAGCAGAACCGAATATGGAAACCAAAAACGTGCACATCTGACAATGCCCGAAGCAGTTGTACCGCGGATGTTAAATGTGGTCTGAGCATCAGCCAGGAAATTTACTTTTTATCCGACATTATCTTCTTCAGTATTTTTGTTCTGGGAAGAACGCAACTGCAACCGCGCGGATTATTTGTGAAGCGGAAGAGGAATCCATAGCGTCAGACAGAGTCTGTCGAAAAACGTTTGAGTGCAAGGAACGTTCCTGAGAGATAGACGATGACTAAGTGCTGGATGCGCTGAATAAAAATGGGGACCACTCAACTCGAGAGGTTGCTGCTCAGCTGGGACTAGCCCATTCAGCTATAGTGCGTCGTCGAGATGCGCTAGGAAAGCTGCAAAAGGGAAGGAAAGCGGGTCTGCCGCATGAAGAACTCAATGAAAATACCGTTGGCATCCGTCTCACGATTTACTTGTTCAGGAAGCAAGGAAAAGTTTTTTGTAGAAAATTGTTTGGCAGTGTGTTGCTGGATGGGTGGATCGCCTATAACGCGATGTTTTTCCGTTGCAGGACCCACATGCTGCCTGATCAATGGGCGAGACTCAAAAAAGTGAGAGCACTCCATTAGTTAAGATCTGCTCATTCGTTCAAAAGATACAACAACTAAGAGTGAGTAGAAAAACCGAAATTTCGTATGCACTGGCCCATATACACCCGAAAGAATACCTTTCGACATATTTTATATTGCATTCATTTTCAGCCAGGAGTGTGCATGGGTTTCGGGGTATCAAAAAAGCACTTCCCAAAGGATTGACAAATTGGGAGAAGTAAGATTCGGTGCCCGTTGGCTGTTTTTTTCCCCTATGAGCATAACAAAACCACTATGTCGTATAAAACAAAGCAACACCGTCGTAGCATAATAAACGCTTGAAAGACAAAAGCGTAAACCTTTTACTAAGACGGCCCCATCGAAGTACAAATATCGTAAGGAGATAAAAGTTAAGCCTTCTATTTATAACCTTCAAAAGTATGTATTACAAGCAATCAATACGCCTTTACAACGCGGATTATACCCTCAATAAAATGATTCAGGGATATTTGTTACAATATATATATATATATATAGTCTGTTATCTATAATGTGGGCTGATTTGTGTTATGTGTAATAGTGGGAGTTCGTACAATGATGGCGGGCCGAACAGGCGTTGTGGCAGGCTTCAATGCAACGATTGGCACAGTGATGCCAGGCTTGACGAGGAGCGTAGGCCGCGGCCGAAATATCGACCAAAACGAGTTGACAATTGTTGGCCGTATTGTCGGTGGCCAGCGGTGCAGGTTGTGCGTCATCAAGGTTGTCATCGTCGGTGGGCGACTGAAGTGTAAATAGGGACCACCGATAGTGACAGGTTGCTTGTGTTGAACCTAATAAAGATAACGAAAATAACAAAGTACACAGACAAGACAAGTAAGCATTTGTATGATGACAATGACAGATTTTTATCGTATATCTTTTTTTTCGTATTTATCATGTAAATAAATACGAAAAAAGAGATATGATAAAAGTCTGTCATTGTTTTGCGTGGCAGTGATGTGTGGACTTTACCTGTTATCACTTGAAATAAGAAATTGCATGTAGTTAATTCTGTGAATATCCAGATGTACCAATTGCATGTATTTGCTTCATACAAAAACCAACTTGCCTATGCGTAATTGTGATGTTATTCAAAAGAAAAAAGAAGTATTAAAATATGTAATTTAAACGAATAGTTCGAATCAACGCTATGTCTGCCGGCCACACCGTGAATGTGACGAACCTACTTTATTTAAACCATCTGCAAAATGCACATCATGAACGGCAAGTTCCTAGGGTAGAATACCACAGTTAAATTTGAAAATAAAACAATCAGCTACCATGTTCAATACAGTGCAGTGGCTTACATATAAGAGAACTTAAGCATGTAAGATTCTGGTTCCTTTAATAAACCAATAAAGCTTTACCTTTTTTTTTGCATTTCGCATCGAACTATCCCATGGCTACGTCATGAACATCTCAACAAGGTCACTGAAGAATATGTTTGTATATTGCCATTCCACTTTCATAAAAGGGTCTTTACTTTTCAAGGTTAAGCTACTTTTGTCACATGCTACGTCGGGTTGTCACGGACCCACTGTTTGTTTAACCGACCGCTTCAAGTTCCGTTTTAGAAAGCGCGTTGTAGAGCGACAAAGCATATGGTTGAGGCCGTAGCAAGACAATTTGTATAATACTTACAGGTAGATTGGCAACGCTGAGGGCTGTAAGAACCGTTGGACTCCCGGCAGGTATCACATGATGTTGCTGCTGTTGCTGTAGGGGTCTGGGTCTGGCTGTTGTTGTACTTGTCGAAGTGCTGCTTGTTGACGAGCCACTGCCTGTAACACCGCTTCCTTGAGGTTGGGAGGCTTCTGCCAGTGGTGATTCCAACGAGTTTTCTTCATCATCTACTTCGTGACTTGGAACTTCACCCTGTGTTGACGGTTTGCTATCTTCTGAACAGTTACATAAGAATAGCCACAGCTTAGACACACACACACACACTATATAATCTGCTCGTATGACTAAAACGTGCTGATGTCACTTATTAGTTGAATGTAGAGTATATGTGAGAGCATAAATCAGCAGGGCAAATGTGTACCTATAAGGGACATAAAAAAAGACTGTACAAACTGTGCGTGGACGCCGCATGATATATGAGTAACCATAAATAAACACATTTATGCCCTTCATGCATGGAATGCTTAAGAAGTATGCGTCTTGCCGTCCTACCTTTATGATCGGGTTTGCCGCAACAGCTGCCATAAAGAAATCCATCAGTGCAGGTTCCAAGATGCCTACCGTCGGTTTTAATACACTCCCACACGAACATACATCGGCCTTCCTCTCCCTGGGCATTTGAACATGACTTCTTTGCTCCCATTTTTGCACCTGTTCAAAAGAGGCCATTTATAGAAAACACAGACAATTAAGTATAATAAGTGTTGATAGCCTTTTACACAGATAGGACACAACATATAATTTTGATGATTACAGGTTTTAACTTGTTCATTGTGTGTGCCTGTTTTATTCACAAGACCCAATTAAGAAATCATCGGTTCCTTTTGACTGTCTTTCAATAATCGCCAATGATCAAGCGATAATTGTCTCTCTTTACAGTAGAACTTCTTAACGTTTATTAATTTCAATGATAGCACGTTAAATCAAAGCTAATTGCCCGAATTAGTTAGTGCTCATTACCAAGAAAAGTAATGAAAAGCTAACGTTTCGAATAAAGCAGAGTTTGTATTGTAATCGTGAATGTTCCTATAAGCTATGTAAGGTTCTCCACTATACATTAGATAAAACAATTCTCATATACCATTGGACAAAATATCGCATATAACAGTTAAACACTGTTAAATATTCCACTCTATGTTTATAAAGGATTTTATTTTCTTTCTATTAAATGTTTAAGTATTCGAGACACGCTGGCACTAAAATAATGGGAATACAGGGCGAGGCGATTTTTTAAGGTGATACGTGTCCTCCAAGTTGGCATTGCTTGCAGGATGATTAATATTCTGAGTCGGAGATTTCACATCTCGAAGGAGAACCCTCGACGAAATGAAGTCAACACATAAATGAGGTAATACGTGGATAGTTAATCTTGTAGAACTTTACCAATCATACCTAATGAGATGGGGATGAAGAGAAGGGCTATGACTAGAATCAAGCTCATGTAAAGGTCGGATATTTCGGACTTCGAAGTCCCCCTCCGCCATCTTCGATCTCTGATTCGCAGGTTCGGCGCTCGTGGTGAAGGTGTTCTTCCGCAGTATGACCATACACTGGCCAGACTCCGGTGATACCGCCATCTGTTTGGGGGCACTCGCATTTCCAATGTCGTTCGCGAGTCCCCCTCGAGGGCCATCCTCGGGGCCCTATCCGCTCACTGTTGCATCGTGCCCACTTTTTCTGCTGTAGCCCGTTTCTGTGCTGGGAAACAAAACAGAAAAGCACAAGATTGCATGTTTGATCATGTTTGAAGTGTAGAAAATGAACAATTATAAATGATAATAATAATAATAATAAATAAAAGTTAGACAATGCTTGGAGGTTATCGCTGTTTCACTCGCGACCTAAAAACTACTCGTTTGACCTATGTATCTTCTGGTTCTGAATGGAAAAGCTTCTCACCAATCAGTGGCAAGAGCGGGTGATTATTTAGTTCTATTGGTAGCTCTCGATTCCACGCTACTACAAATGGCTAATATAAAATTAGTATACTGAGCTTTACGAAGGATGCTGATCTACATTTGAGAACCCAATAAGTCCCTGAGAGTTGCTGAGCACCGTGTTGTGGAACGCATATGCAAAGATTCAAACTACAAGATTGATATCGATAGCTTGGAATCAAAACAACATTTCATTGAGCACACACATATTACACTTTCTAACAAAACATTTGAAACAAATACGAGCGTAGTTGTGTCCTTAACGTGGCGCGCCGATGTGATAAACAATAAATCAATTCGCATCTTTTACAAACACCACGAGTCTCAATAGCCCAGTTTCATTGTCTCAAATTTGGCAACTCAGATCTCGGCCGCCCTCCTTAGTTGTCTGGCACGTCTTCCACGCATGCTAATTCAGTTACTTAGACATTAATCAGTGCATTCAGGAGTAGAAGTAGGGGTAATCTTCGAGGTACTCCCCTTCGGGTGCGGTTCATGGTAAGGGCAAACTGGACATGGGAAAGTTCAACTGGCCAACAAGGGTTATAATTGTAATACACGCCAATCCAAGATCTCATCTAACTCATTTGATTTCTTGACAGATTTTTAGCTCATTATTTCAGACTACTAATATTATAGTACAGGCAAACCGCAGAATTGGGCGATACAATCTTCATGAAAGGAATCTCATCTTCGAGACAGCTTTGGTACATGTGTATATAGTAAGTAGCCTATTGAAGGTACAGTTGGGCATCCTACGAAATTATTGGTATCGGCAATAAGTAAAGAATATAATCAACCAACTCCAGGTTCCCAATATATAACTGTTGCAGGTCCTATATTTGATGCAAAATTGTGTTCACTATTTCACTCACTACTCCTTTAAGATTCCGAGCTCTTATTGCTACTTATAATCTCGCTAGATAAACTATTTCTCAATCGGGCGGAGCAACTTTTGTATAATATGTAGCCCATGGATGACTAATTTCGAGCTGAATGCTTCGGATTCACATCTAATCGGCGATTGTAACTTAACGACGTTGCTGTACTGAAAGCCACAAACCGCATTGGCCAATAATTTTCATTGTGCTCACAACAGCGGTGATGAATGTAATAAGATCTTGCTTTTAATATGTTATTATTCTTCGCATTGCATAACTGCCTAAGTTGGCATTGCGATGCTTCGTCTATTGACAATCGGCTTTCAACCTGCAGCTCTTCGAGGGATCTGGGTGCGACCAGTGTTATAGGGTCGTGCCAATCCTGCCTGCTCCCGAATGCCTCTTTTGAGAAAACGCGTGACCATCACTGTGGTCGACCTGTCTGCGGGTTCAAGCTACGGCTCCCTCAGCGTGACCGCCAACACCGTCTTGATTTCGTAACTAACACGCCATTTGCCATTCAACATCTATTCGCGTTCATTCCCATCACGTCATGACAAGGCAAGGCAACGATGCGTGCTCTCCCAGCCGCACCCATCGTGTCTCGGAACACCACGCGATTCAACACGTAATTCGTCCAGTTCGAGTTATATAGAATTCTTAAGATTACTAGCACTGCTACAGCAGTTGCAACGAACGTCCGACGCGTTGGGTCACTACAACAACTGGCCCATCGAAAGATACGAGTAAGCGCAAGTCGAAATTCGCCGGAGGCGAACAGCAGGAACGAGTTCCCTGATCCTATGCGGATCGGCGTCTATGCCATTGTCAATATAGCGTTGAACCGTTTCATCGCTTGTGCGCATATGACCCCTCTGTCGTTGGTACCGAACTAAGGCTGCTTCTCGTTCTGGCGGCAGAGAGCCGCTGCTATTAATGAGGATGTCACTGATCAACAGATCCATCTATTGGCTGTTGTTGACTGTGGGCCCTACAGCAACAACGTTGCTCTTGTATAATCAGCTTTACTAAGGCTAACCCTGGCTTCTCGCCGTAGTTCGCTGCTGGTGGTCCGTTCACCGCAGGGAGGCTTTGAACACCCGTAAAACAGATAAGTTAGAGAGGAAAATCTGTCGATGACAGATTATTACAGGGTGAGCTGCGATCAATCGTCTAAAAAGAGACGTGGTGACAGGAAGGGCGCCAAGTATTTGATTTGATATGCTATGTCATCAAGTTGACTGACTGATGGAGACTCCTACCATTGATCTTCAAAACCGTATTACACTGCACTGTTGTATACGAATTATCTAGTTGAAAATGCATGTAGTTCTGTGGAATGGTTTTTGCCTCTGTGAAAGAGACAGATCTCTCAGTGTAGTGTTTTTTTGTTAGGTAATTTATAGCTTCAGGTATTTACCCTGATACTAGAAGACTTCTACTACAACGTTGCTCTTGTATAATCATCTACTACAACGTTGGTACTTATAAAGGGTTATGAAAGCTGTTATAGGTGACAAACTCATGACCAATATATTTAATACCTGACACAGATAACGCATGGATCGAGCAGACACTACGAGTCTGATCATCGTTTGCCGGTAGCGTTCTTAAAAAAAATATTGTACAAAGTCAATCTGTTTACTAAACATATATATATATATATATATATATATGTATACATTTCTGCGTATATTAATGTTGCATTTCCGCTTTTCGCATCTTTAACGTGCCATAAATGTAACCCGAATTTAGAAAGACGCAATAACAGTGGTTTTGAAGCTGCCGTTTAAGCTGCTGCTGAAAGGTTTGAGCGAAGGATGCTTTTAAAATTATTCTATCGTTACGAGTAGGATTGGGGTAATTACACCCATTAGTATCGTACCCCTAGCGTGACTCATAACTAAACTTATAGCAGACATAATGACTTTGTCCATTAAATCATAAATACCTCAAAACTCTAGCGTAGTTTTGTAATTGTATGAATGCAAGAGTCATGGCAGACGTATGCGAGACATCATACATATATATATATATATATATATATAAATATATATATACATATATCTGTATATATATATTCGTGTGAGTCAGTACATTTCTACTGCTTTTTCTCAATAATCCCCGATTGTTAAAAGCCATTAAATAGTTAATGGAGCGGTGCGTTCCAACCATCGCAATCGATTGAAAGAACTCAGTCCAGCCAGATTCTCTTCTTACTAATATCGAAGTAGGCAGTTCCGATGCCCGGAACTTCATCAGGATCATCAGACAGATAGGAAAAACAACGAAGTCAAATCAAGCCAAAGCGAAGATGAAAGGTATCCCTCTTCGGGTATCCGTCCCACTAAGGGCTTCGGCCTCGGAAGACGAGAACCAATCCGAGGAAAACAAAGAAGGGTTGAGAGAGAGAGAGAGAGAGAGAGACGAGGAACAGAGACAAAACACGATGACTCCATTGCCACACTACCAATACTAATAACAATAATAATAACGTAACTAACATGAATAGTTCCCGTGAAATCACTGCAATTGAATTCAATGGCTGCCTCCCCGATGTAGTCGCTTTGAGTTGTAGCGAATTTCTAAAGGAATATGAGACAACTGAAATGATATCTCGTAGGAGTTCTTCGTTTAGTGGGATGGCGCGACGACGTCCGGCGGCTACCGCTACTCTACTCTCCGGCGGTTGCTGTTTCGCGCAGCGGATGAAAATCTGGTTTGCCCGAGTGGACTTTTGGGTCGAAACAATTCCTACCAACCACAATTTGATGATGGAGCTATTTTATCGTTGCTGCTACGTTCACAGAACGTTGAAATCGTATAGACGTTTCAATCGCTCGATGTCTCTGGTGGCTAGAAATCCTCACTCTCCCGGGCAACAACAGCAGCAGCAGCAACTAGACGATGACGCCAACAGCAACAACGATAACAACAACATCGGCAGCCGCAGGAGTTGGCCGGTTTTCAAGGGGGTCTCGGCAAGTCACCGAAAGAGAAAGTTCGAACGGTAGCAGCACATGAGGTAGTCACTGTAGAAAATATGACCGTAATAGGCTGCTACTAGCAGAAGTGAGGCAGAAGACATGCGCAATCGTCTTCAATCGTCGGAAGCGTAAACAAGTCAACTATGCTGTGGCATAGGCAGCGACAGTAACAGTGGATGCAGCAGCAACTACGGCAAAATGAATTGCAGTAGTAACGGCACGACCGTATTTCTTCCTTTCAGTTTGGCTTGTGGACGGTCGTCGGCAGCCACTATCCGGCAAGAAGCATTCCGGAAATCAACATCGATTCCAGCCCCAATCAGTGGTGGCTTAATTCAATTTGCCTGTGTTATGGAAACTGACAAAGAATTCGTAGGGAATTGAAAACAAATAGCAACAACAGTAAGATGACTTCGAATTTGTTCTTAGCAATTTGACAATGAAGTGAAGCTAATTCAAGGGTGTGCCAACAGAGAACATTTGTGAACAAAATGTCATATATCGAGTAGGAATCGATTTGGAGCACGAACGAAAATACGAACAACAAAAACAATCTCGTTTCCGTATTAATGTCTTGAAGTCACTTTAGCGTTACGTTCATCTGGGGTGCTATCATTTGTACTGCTTCTAACGTTAATTTGGATATTATGTGGATGAGCAGTGTCGTCAGTAAAGCGATAACTTGACAGATCCTTTACGCTGATATTATTTGGGCGTCTGTCCATGTACTAGAAGGTTGGTATTTAGGGGTTCACCACATGGTGGCACTCGAAACGGTTTGCCGCTCGGATTTCACACAGACTGAATATGAATAGCAGTTCAGGACGGGGCGACTTACATTACTTATGTGAAACTTACATGTAAGATATTGTCAGGACAATTAGAGAGCATGACAGATCGCTCAATGACAAGCGATAGCCTCGGTTTAATGATTCTAGAGACGCACCTTACATCGAATGATCAACAGGTTGATCGCAGTTGCTCGCGAGGGAGGGGGTACTGATGTTGACAGATTGTAGAAGCCTTTTGCACCATGGGAGGAGGATGTCTAATCCGCTTATTCATAAAAAAAAAGTACTGACAGAATCTCTCGTTGGCTTCCGTCGAGTGTTGTACTACGTTGACTTACGACGCCGAATCGGATATAATCAATAAATTGGTGATATAAAACTAGACCGATGATTTAATTGATTGATCAACCCAAGCTGAGTCACTGATAGGGAAATGTAAGTTACCAAATTATATAGAAACATAAAACAAGCTGAGACTCAGAAGAAGACACGCTATGATAGGCGTTACAGCAGTGCGTGAACGGTACTATGGCGGCTGAGCAAGGCCCTGATATAATAGATTCACTAATGTGAGTGGGCCTTCAGCAGACTCGTCATGTCTGACTATAATGCAATCAATGTTGCCTTGTTTATAGCAGTGACAATTAGTATGAGATAGGACGGTCCTTGGCCCACTGCAAATCGCTACGGCGTCCTTCGTAAGTAGCCCGCTAATACCAGCGTCAGGCGCCACATTATTATTACGCACCTTTAGGCTAATTATAGCACGACGAAGCCACATTCATGTTAAGAAAAAAACTTACTTTCCACTGTTACACAATGAATCGTCTGAGGACGATTTCACGATGGACGGGTGTATCGACAATGTCATACAACAGTCAGTGCATTGGCGTGGACATGCAGCCAAATGGGCTGTTAACCAAATATGCCTGCGATTATTGGCGATTATATATTAACCATATATATTAACGATTATATATTAATGTACACTAATACATAACCATACAGAATTTCTGAACCTAGATGTAACAGTGACTTGCCCTTGCGAGTTATACATATACCACAAATCGGGAGTGATTTACACAAATTGTGGTATTCCCAAAGTTAACACCAAATGATATAGACAGATAACACTAAAATATATCGAAATAGACGGAATTCGATAGATTGCGATGTCAGTCGTATAAGACTCGTAAAACTATGTAAGTTTTGCCGTAGATGTTTCTGAGATTCTTAACCATTATGCAAAGAATGGTTTATGAGGTACATAAGCCACAGTATTTATGGGGTATTTCACCAAACACTCCCGTTCTCTGGACGAACTTTTGAAACTAACCTAGCCCGTTTAAAAGGCGAACGAGGGCCTTTCGCACGAGTATGAAGTTCACGCAGTTTGGTCCAAAAACAGAAAGTTGCCTCAAAATTTTTGTAAGTTTTTGCGAACATGCCTAATCGAAAGTGATTTATTGAAAAAGTCGACGCAAAAAGTCATTATCCAAAATAGTTCTTTTCAGTTTGCGATAGCTGAAATTCTTTCTATGTAGCCGCTTTTCAGGTAGGCTTCCGCGTTTAAAATTATTTCGGATTAAAGTGTAACATTTAAAAAAGCTTTCGCACTAGAACACAAAATTTAGTCTAACATAGTGAGACTCGGCGGGAGAAATCTTCAACTGTTTGGATCTGAGACACGTTTTTGGTGTCATTATACTTGCGAAAGAGGAAACGCTATATATATATATATATATATATATATATATATATATATATATATATATATATATATATATAAATATTTCGTTGGGCCGATGTATATATTAGTATGGCCGATAAGTAATGGTCGCCATCTTTGTGGTTTTATAATTTTACAACATAAACACTATGGATTTCAAATTTGGCGGGCTTTTTTCGATTGATTTTCGCATGACACTGACTATTCATAGTTTGATTGGACGCATAAACAGTAGTTGGTCGAGCCCCGGAACCCGGAATGTTGTCTCTGAGTCAGCCCGAAAATAAAAAAAAATAGCAGTAGTTGGCTAAGCGATCGAAATTGAAGACCAAAATGTTGGCTGAGCATCAGCCAGGGAAATTTACATTTTATCCGACATTATCTTCTTCAGTATTTTCGTGCTGGGACGAACGTAACTGCAACCGCGCGCATTATCTGTGAAGTGGAAGGGGAATCCATAGTGTCAGACAGAGTCTGTCGAAAAAGGTTTTAGGAACGTTCCTGAGAGATAGACGATGACTAATTGCTGGATTCACTGAATAAAAATGGGGACCACTCAAGTCGAGAGGTGGCTGCTCAGCTGGGACTAGCCCATTCAGCTATAGTGCGTCGTCGAGATGCGCTAGGAAAGCTGCAGAAGGGAAGGAAAGCGGGTCTGCCACATGGAGAACTCAACGAAAATACCGTTGGCACCCGTCTCACGATTTAATTGTTCAGGAAGCTAGGCAAAGTTTTTTGTAGAAAATTGTTACGGAGGACGAAAAATGTGGATTTTACAATAATCTCCAATGCAAAAAGGAGTGTTTGTTCTCACAAAATGTAGACTGAAGGAAATATTTGAGGTATATTTGTGCAAGCCCACTATTAATTGAACGATGCAGTATTACCCATGTTGCTTTGGTACGCTGTAACGATCTTGGCTGGGAAATTCTGAAGCTCAGACATTGCTCCATCAGATTACTCATTCAGGTCCATGGAGCACGGCCTGGAGGGGGGAAACTCTTCAAGACGAAAATAAAGGTCCTACATTGGGTGGATCGCCTCTCATCACAAGATGTTTTTCAATCATGAACTCCATATGCTACCTGATACATGGGCGAGAGTCATAGAAATCGAAGGACAGTATATTGATTAAGATGCATTAATTCACACCGCAATTCAAAGTGAGTAAAAATGGTCATTTCTTTTCGGCCAACCTAATATATATATATATATTTCATACGCTCGTTGGGCTTACTAGAACTGACCACGCCCTTTGGCACTGGCACCCAACGACATCAACGAGATGGTTGGTTGTTGCCCAAGAGGAACAGCAACAAGAACACCCAGCAGCTAGCTATTCTTCTATAGGATTCAAATAGTAGCAAAAAACGTCGCTGACATGTGCTGGAGCTCGCTGCCCCGTTTGCCAAGGGTAACGTGGCATACCGGCATCTTGCTTGCCCTATCAGCACAGACTACAAGTAAACTCGCCATTTTTCATGGTGAGCTTTTCCGACGTCGGACAGATTAGCCCAAAAGCCTCGTGTCCAGACCCGCCGCCGGCCAACGCTATTTGAGAACGACGTTCCTTGAAGCAGACGCTCATTCAATGCACTCATTGCAACGTCACACACTGAGGTGCAACTGCTTCGGGGGGACAAGCACTCTGAGGCAGTGAGCAAGATGTTGCGGGATCTTGATCCGGGTAGGAACGGAAGCGCGGAAGGACGATGTCACTATAACGGCAGATGCTGCCGCAACAACTGATGTTACTGTGCTGACTTTTGCTATTATCGTTCGTTTGAGCTAGGTTCCAGTGCGAGCCAAAATCGAGTGGCAGCGACCGCTGAGTCACTGAGCTCCCCAACCCCTGCACGCTGCAGTCGCGGCTTCAGACGAGGTTCAGCCCAGCACAGCGTGAGGACGGGTGAGGTTAGCCAAGCAAACATCATAACGTCGAGCGACGACACCGCGATTTATAAACGCCCCAACATAGCTGGGCGCCCCTCCCCAAAGCAAAGCTGAATTGAGCCAAGTGAAAAGAGAAATGGCTTGAGGTAGCAATACATCAGTAGTATCAGCCGCTACAGCAATCACGGGTGATGTGCCCCTATGGTACCGTTCCTGTGTAGCCACTGGGTCCGGGGGCATAGAAAAACAGTCTGTCTACCTACCTGTGTCTCTGCTCATATAGCCCCGCTCGGGTAGCAAGTGATTTGAGGTAAGCGAGCCGATCTGACATTGTTGTATTCAACTTATGGGATCCAAATCGTCATTCTTATCATCGTTAGCAATCCCCATCAGCATCACAACCACCACTGCCAGCGTCACACACAATCTATTGTTATATCATTACAATATTGTCATTTTGGTGTTGGCTCCGATGGCTGTTTTGGGCTGACATTTGCAATATTGCGTTTTGGTCGAAGCGAATGAATTGCACGCTTGTTTCACATTGATACCAGCCTAGTGTTTTGATGGATCGGCTGATTCTCTCTTAAATCGTTGGAGTTGATCGCGTGACGGCAACGTCGTTTGTGGCTTGCTTCAATCATATCCTTCATTCAACAATTGACATAGCGGTAAAACGCGATCTTTTTCGTCCCCACGTGTTGAAGTGGGGGACAAAGAACTAAATCCACAGCAAGAGCAGCAAATCGACTGGGAGCCGGTTACCTTGCAAAGGTAAACTCAACAATATCGATGGATTACCGCAGATATATACCCAGTTTGGAAGTGTCGTACCTTGGTTTGCCCGAAACTGAACTATTCATCAATTCGCAAGGTAGCATTATAATAAATTACTAAATCGATTATATAGGTATACTATGTTGCGTGTATTGCTACAACGTTCTCGCATGCATTTGCCTTTAGCGTGATGAACAATTTGAACGATATTCGACAAAACCATATGATTACGATTACTGACTAATTGATTGTACTATATAGCGAACTCTGCTATTCTCTCTGATGCTATTTCTACAGTGTACCTATTTGGTCGTCACCTGTCGATAGCCGGTTGCAAGAGGCAACTTCAATATGTCCAGAGTTCTTGGCCCCGGAACCCCACAGGGGGGGGGGGGTTGTAATTTATCGGATATCTCTGGAAGAGCTTCAATTCTCATTTGAGAACGATAGAGGTAGTGCTCTTCCGACATATGATGCAAAGACCTGCAGGGTAGCGCTTGTTCAAAACTTTGAAACGTAGTTTTCTTAACGAGAATGCCTTACCCAGAAACTTAGACGTACAATCTATCGTTCTTATACCAAACGGAAATAATATTTCGTTGATGAGTGTGTCCTTAACATTACACCGAACCAGTTGGAGGAGTCTGTAATCTTATTTATTGATAATTGATTATCCAACATTCGAGACACTCGAAAATCAATATCCTCTCAAAATCTATCATTACGAATTTTTATAGATTTTCCATAGTTATATCTGCTTTTGTGCTGATGTAGCGGGACAAGTAAGGGCAGTCTTTCTCCACGTAACGCATTCAGTACGCAAAAAGATAACAGCAAAATAGGCAACAATACTTTAAATAATGGTAATAACGGCAAAATATCAGCTTGTGTCCAAACTACGTTTAGACGCAAACATTGACCTGACAGAGTTTTGTTCGCAAGGCAATCTCAATTATCAGGGGTCCCATTTGGGTCATCAGACAATATAACATTGTGCTCCCTTATCAATAATTGTCAGCGCGTGCGATAACTTCGTTTAAGGCTTATGTGAAGCCACAAGGCAGGGCTTTTCCCTCTAATGCCGATAATGACTTTAGTTAGATTCGAGTTCAGTTAAGTCATTTTCCAAATAATAAATGTGTGAATTTTTGAAAAATTTACCAGAGTTTAGATTTCTTCTTTAGGCTTACTATATACAATACAATACAAATACACCTTTATTAACCAAAAGGGGGTGGTACAAACTACAAACTACAAGGGGGTGGTACTAGTCAACGCGAGGGAAGTTCCCCTTACATCTGCCGAACTTATTTCAAATCATTTAATTCCCTTAATATGAGCAATCCACGCCCAAAGGTTTTTCATTGTTAACCATACGCTGACAGATAGAACCCGGTCCACTAACGAAGTGCTAAGTGGAAATGACCACGTTGCTTTAGCTCTGCTATCTATAATTATTATAGACAATTATCGAACATCCTATGAAATCTATTTGAACGTGATTGAAGCCAATTTAGCGCAGTGCCATCGACCATACTTACATAGCATGCAGCAGATAAATAATGACCACTTGTGCTGTTACATTTAGATACAGGCACTGACTGTTTCCGTACAACGAATGTCTATCTAATATCGAGATATACATATATATATATATATATATATATATATATATGTTTCTCCATTTAACTCCGTTCGGATTTCCCGGTCATTTCTTGGTCCTTCTTTCTACACATTTCTCCAAATGTGTCCTCGTCTGACCTCAGCCCGTCTCGTTTCGTTCCATTTCACCGGAAAACAAAATCGTCGCCCTTTGCAATTCTTCGCCGGTAACTGGAAAATAAAAGACACTCCGTCACTCAGAAGTGGCCCCAAACACCGGTGCGATTGGGATCGTGATTGGGCCGCTTAGCTGCTGCTGCTGCTGCTGATGGTAGCGTTCAGTTTCCCTTGGCTGTGTTTTTTTTGTTGTTGCTCTTGTCGTTGTTGTCCGGCAGCAGTAGGTGGCAGCGAAAAAAAAAAGGGTTAGAATGTGAAGTCTCTGAAGGCATCAGGTCTGACTGTCGGTGTCTATTGTATATGTGTGTTTGTGCGCGCACGCGTGGTGTGTGATTGTTTTTGAACACTCTGACTCCTCCATCTCTTGGCTGATTTCCCGTTGTTCTGTTTAGGTGACGTGGAGCGCCCCAGTCACTCTGCAATGCCACGATTTTCTGACGCATATTCGCGCAAAGCGGTGTTGTTGTTGTTGCTCGACCAGCTCATACCTACTTTCCTACATCAACCAACCAGACAGGCTACCGGCTACCAGCCATCAGCAGCAACAGCGATAGTAGTAGTAGTTGTTGTGGTGGCGGTGGCGGCAGCGGCGACGGCGGCGGCCGAAGTTGCAGCAAGAAAGACACCAATTGCATCTGCCGTAGCGACAACAGCGGTACCGTCGTAGCATTAGCAAAAAAAAGTGAGATTGATGACGTTCGATTTTTCGACCAAAATATCGGCCGAGTCCAGGCTCGTTTCTTCTCTTTTTCAGATATAAAAAAAATAGCACCACCACCGCCAGATGATACGTGACCAATATATGGCAGCAGTAGGAGGCGACCGCGGTGGACGCGATATCTGCGTAGCCACCACTGTCGCCGCAGAAATAGCCGCCGAGGCAATGATCTGACTGACGCCTGCTCTGGGCTTGGACCGCTCGATTTCTTCAATAAGTTGGTGGCGGTGGCGGTGGTGGTGGTGGTTGCTGCTTGGTAAAACTAGTAGTAATCGTAGTTGTATGTAGTGATATCCATCTGTTTGTTGTAGCCGCGGACACTTCTTTGTGGCGTCCACCGAAAAAACCATTGGACCAACACCGCCGCGGCAGGGCAGCATAACGAGCGATACGAGAAAAGCGATAACAAACAGTTGATAAAAGTCGCCTCTTCAGTAGAAACCCTATGACGAGCGCGATATCGGACAGATATCGATATTGGGATGGACATCGAGATTTACAGCAAATCCTATCCGCTATCTGATTTCCTCCGGACTAAAATGAACAGACGAACATGGCGGACGACGAAATATTGCGAAAAATTAACTTTCCGATATCGAGCGCCTCTTGGATCTGAAGCCGAGAATAAATCGATAGAAAGGTTGCTGAACGATGCGTGTAACTACGAAATCCTGAGCTACAAGATGTGGCTCATAAAAGCGCGACAATGGGATCCGAACAGTTTTAGTTTTGGCTACAATTAAAGTCATAGTAGAGCATACGAAAAGCAGAGAGTATACACCATACGAGAGTATACACCACACGAGAGTATACACCATAAATATGAGAGCCTTTGTTGTATTATAGAATGTACACAAAATCGAGTTAAGTAAACCTTGACCGATTTATCTATTTATTTTTATTATTGACTTATTACATCAGTCTAGGGCCAATAACTGGATATGTGATGCCGTATGCCGACCAATCAGACAATTCATTTTCTGTATTTTATCTGTTGTAAAATAAGCTGTGACGTTAGACAGCTTGTAATGTTGTGTCTTTGATATCTCAACCTTCACTTTTTGCCGGATATATTTGCGTATTTATAGAAACATACGTATCGTCTAAGGTTGTTCTTCATTTTAGACGTAATTTGAGGCGTCATAATTTAATACTTCAAAAATTATTAAAATTAAATTAAATCCAAAATACTGTAAAAACTTCAAAGGTTTCAATCAGTCTCTACATTGTGCTGTTGTTCGCGATAGTTCTGACGAGGCTAGAGAAATTATTATCATTTGCATGCTGTCCAAAAATGACGCCACAAGATGAGGCAAGGAACTAAGGCCATCGGTTTACGTTCATCAGGAACTCAAGTTGTTTCCAAGAAGCATTTTCATCCATTTGGAGACAACATGAACGTGTATAAAAAAGACCAAAAAAAACATTTTACCGAAGACAAACTTATGTCTGTGTGAAAGTTACTTTAGACGGTTGTAGATTTGCATCCCTTTTTGAAAGTCCAAAGTTATCATGGAATTGTGTAAAGATCATTGGTAAAGCGAAATCATAAGGATCGCATTTTCGTACAACTGTTAGTCTAAGTAAATTCGCTAAAAGAACAGGTCGCTTTCTTCAAACCGCACATGGCGACGAACCTTGGCAGGAAATGCTCAGAATATGAACTTTCCAAAGTCATCACAAGCAAGTTATCAAACAAAAATCGGACCAGCCAAAATCAAACGATATTTTCTGTTTGCCTAAGTTTTGGATTGTTTTTAAAGTTCAACATCATATGCATGCGTTTCAGTACATTTTTATGGTCATTGTGCTCTTCTGCTCGGACACCGTGTGATGAAGATGTGTCGTTAATATTTTAGCTTGTGATATATAATACCATGTGATGGAGTATTTTTATCGACCGCCAACTGATACAGTTACTGTTGAAACTGATACAGTTACAGGTGGTGCACCTGTCAGCGTGGTGGCTTGTACGGCTAAGTCTCTGGCTGTAACAAGCCAGAGGCCGCAGGTTCAAGTCCCGCTGCGTGATGGGGACATATAAAACTGCATTGTAACAATTGCGGTTCCTTCAATAAGCCAATAAAGCTTTACCTTCACTTTACCTTACCGGTTGCAGATGAATTATCAATTCCGTTTATCTTACTGAGCTTCAAGTCAAACGTCTGGCAGACAACTGTTGATGCTCGTAACTTTTAGCAGATATCGCTTGACTCTTTGTTCTGGTAAAGGTAAGGGTTTATCGGTTTATTAAAGGAGCTGCAGTTTTGCAACGCTTAGGCTCTCTTATATGTCATCACGCAGCGGGGCTCGAACCTGCGGTGTCTCGCTTCCGATAGCCAGTGACTTAGCCGTCCAAGACACCGTGCTGACATCAGCTGGTCATCGAGTGTCTTAAGCCACAAAGGGAAACGAATGAGTCGGAGATAGAATACATGAAATATAGGAAGACACCGTCGTATCTCGTGTTTGACTCGTGATGGGTGGACGCCAGCGACAGTTGGCACCATCTCTATTGGTCCATCCCTATCCTCTGATCGCAGCGCCTTCCCTTCGAGACCCTGATGTATGGCGGGAGTGCTAGTGGTCGATGACAGACTGCTTAGTTACTTGTCCTGTCCTTCCTGTCGATCCCTAATAGCAGCGACGGCGGAAGGCGCACGTTCATAGTAAAAAGATTTCCCTTCCAAATAGCATCGCAGCCCTCGGGGTCGCAATGATCGGGGCGGGAGTGATATCTCCTTCACTAGTAGAAAACCTTCCGTTACCTGGACAACAGACGCGGAAAGCGACCAAAATGAAACATGTAACAATAAGAAGAAGGAATAGATGGCCGAAGAGGCTGTAACGAGGAGAGGAGCTGAAGTCAGAGGCGAAGTCGACGAAGTCACGAGTAGTAGCGGAATCAGTAGGGAAGATGAAGGCAACGTACGAAAAAAAAAAGAAGTGATTTGACAAAAAGGGAGACAGTAGGAGGAAAACAACAGCGTCTGCCGCGGCGCTGCGGGTGGACAGCGGGGCCGGACCGGCGCCTACCTGATGTCAGGCGACACGACATCATGACATGATACAAGTCCTGTCCGAAAATACAATCGAAGGGAAAAGAAGCCCAAGGGAACCGAAATGAGAAGGAGAGATGATGACAACAATGATTATGATGATACCACTGATGGCACTACTGATGATGGTGGGACCGTCGCTGCTGTAGTGGTGGTGAAGTGGTAGAGGCAGCCGACCAGTGGTACGTTGACGCCGTAGTGAGAGCTCCGCGCATCCATCCTAGAGCGACTCGCAGAGCGGAGCGGCGAAGGCGGTGAAGCCCCTGACATCACTAGCACGAACATGAGCACTGCCTTTACTGAGGAGCGCGCGGTCAAGCGTGGTATTATACATGTGATAGATCTCAGGCAGGGTGCCGATGTCGTCGCGATTGCGGTAACGCTCTTATAGAACTTATAAATATGGAGTGGCTATGGATGTGACCGAATGAACGCTATATCTATCAATGAAGCACTCTGACAAACGAAGAAAAGCATACTACAATAGACGGGGCATTCCGCAACTTCTCGATACGGACAAATTTACTAAACCCGCAGCTGGAACACTTCGCAGTCACCCGCCCCTCTTTGAAGATATATATATATATATATATTGCTGTTGACTCTACCATGACTACGAAGGAGATCACTGGCCGATAGCAACGTTTGGCAACGGTCAAGCATGAAAGAACCTCCATTTCCCAACTCAAGTTCAATCGCTTTAATGCGTCTAAGATGACAGTTGGTATTATCTGGACATCGCTAAACTGGGATTCGCTTACCGCTCGTTCAGGTCCTATCTCCTTGTGTTAGGTGTCAGATTTGGACGTATCCTGCACTTCATGTACCAAACGTTCACTTGAATGCTCCGAGTCACTGTTCTCGTGTCCTTGCGCTCACGTTGACGGTAACACTGACACCGCACACTTCACGTTTGTGTGATAATTAGAACGAGAGGCCTACTCTCATTTCGGAGCACTCGACTAACTGTTAAACGACTGCACAGATATAAATTTACGGATTGACTACGGAGGCGCTAGCACTCGCGCATAGACGGTGAATGCCCACACCGATATTCAACTGGCAAGATCATTCGAGGAAATGAGTTATGCTAGAACAGTTGAAGCTCTCCGTAGCTAATGCGCTGGATCCGTTTCGATTTGATGAGACCTCATTCACCTGCTCAGCCCCTAACTGATTATCGCTTATTCGAGTGGGCCGTAATATGATGGCAGAGCGACAGTGTAGACAACGGTGTAGTCTAGCTAACGGCTCGATCTGTAGTCGCGACGTCACTATTGCACAATAATGAAATTTGATTCGAGTAGCATCCGCAGTAGCGGGGCAGCCGGTGACAACGCAAGAAGCGAACGGTGCCGTCCGTCAATCTGGCGCAGTCAGTCAGCCACCAACAACAATTCAGCGTCGCTCGATATTTGTCAGTCCCTGCTCGCAGGTATCGTCAATCGCTCCGTTCGCTTGCTGCGACTACGACTGACTACTTCTTCTCCGAGAGGTGATGGTCGACTACAACAGACGAACGAACGGACGGACCGACTGACTGACTGACTAGCGACTAGTGACTACAATGAGCGAGTGAGCGAGGCTCCTGCAGCTCATGTGAGCGAACCAACGAGTGAGTGAAAGGCGCACAGACAGACGGGGCCCGGCAGGCGCCATCCGATTCTTCGTCGCCGCCGCCGCCGCCGCCGCTGCCACCCGGTTATGCTGTGGCGTCTGTGTAGTAGCGTAGAGCAGCGCCAGCACCGGCGCCGATGGCAAGGGGAGGGCGGGGAGCACAGCTGGCGGGAAAGCAACGACAGCAACGGGCCATCCAGCCATCATCTGGAGCCCCGGGGCAGCCGTCAAGCCACCGCATATGTCCACCTGGGCAACCACCACCACCACTACTACTACCACCACAGCAGCAACAACAACAACTGGCAACGACAACGACAAGATGCTCAAGTCCTGGCAGGAACGCACACAGGCACAGCCAGATACTTCAAAAGCACATCCCGGGATGAAGGGAGGGGGCGGGGAGGGACACTAACAGCAACGACAGCAATAGCAGAAGAAACAGTTGGCGTTCGTTCCACAACAAGAAGTCGCGATGTCGTCGTTGTCGTCATCCACAAATGACTGCAACGACGGCCGAGCAGCAGCAGCAGCTGCTGCCGCTGATGATGGTAATGATGCTGCCGATGATGATGATGATGATGATAGTGTCCATTCGACTGGACAATCACCGGTTTGGCGACCACTATATCTATCTATCTATCTACTATACCTACCTACGTTGATTAGCCATGACAGCCCCAGTAGCAGTTGATGCTACCGCCACAGCTGATCGACGATCTACCGAAGATGATCCTGGTAGCTGCCGATGAATGTTCGTTCGGCAACAACAGCAAACAGTCTTCAACCCTAAGGACGGAATCGCAATCTGCAAGAGCCGATGAGGCTCACGACGGATGTCAGCGCATTATCCCTGCAGAAGACCTCAGCTCATCCGGCAATACACACACACACACACAGACACCCGTTTTACTATCACAATTTACTACGACTACTATTACTACGTAAATTGATATACTGCGTATCGCTTCTTCGACGTGCACACACACAAATAAACACGCACACACACACACACACACAAATATAGAAAAGAAGATCGAAAAGCAAAAAAACGTGGGCCATCTTAATGACATAACATGTTTGTCGAAAATTGAGTTTCATCTATCGATAATTTGGGATCGTATATATATATATATATTATCGTTATTATTATTATTATTATTATTATTATTATGAGTAGGATATACGATATACCAGTGGACGTCGCCAAAAATCGCTGGCACAGTTGATAATAACAGCAATGATATATCTACAATCTCACTGATGTTAGAACTAGGTAGACTACTAAGATTCCTAATAATAAGCTTATTTATAATATATGGTTATTATTAGCACCGGGACCAACCCCTGTCACCACCAGCCATACAGTTATAAAGCAGCACAGCACCGTTTTGATTATGGACCCAGACAGGCTCAACATCAATCATCTGTCCACTGTTTTCCCACATGGTCCTGATCATCATCATTCAAAAATATCTTTCTCCTATCGTTACCAACATTACCAGCTTATAGATTCGATTTCGATCTACTTGATTTGAGTTACATCGGTTTAGATATACTGCTACTTGCTTCAACTAGTTCCGTCATCCTGCTGCAGTTGTCTTGTTCGCATATTGAAACAATTTAGTTGAACGTACCAGCTGCGTTGTTCGGGTTACTACCCCCTCTGATCTAACTAAGGTTCTCTCATTAGCTTATTTAAAAACAAAACCCTAGTTTTATGGCATGCTTTCATTTACTTCGTTATCTTGGTCCGGAGAAGCATCCCCTTCCGCTGCAGCAGTTGTCCCATCCTCCTGCAATTAATCCGTTACCTTGCAACCACAAACATTTACCCTGTACTAGTTACCTTATTACGGCTATTCTTTTGATCTCAACGTGAAAGTGACAATAATTTTCAATAAGCCGTCAGCGCGGTGGCTTGGATGGCTAAGCCTCTGGAGGTAAACAGACAGAGGCCGCAGGTTGGAGTCCCGCTGCGTGATGACGTATAAGAGACCGTAAGCATTGTAACAATTGCAGTTCATTTAATAAATCAATAGAACTTTACATGCTCGAGAGAATTTGAGATCATCTGAAAAACAGACTTCTTTTCGAGAATCCAACTTTGTGCATATTGTGCAAAAGAAGAAATGGTAAGCAAATTTTACATTTGGATATTTCGCCCGTAGTGTAAGTATCAACCTAAAATCGTGTCATTTCCCTTATTTACAATATTTGGGCCGCGTTCTCTTCAAGCTAAAGGCACACCGAAAAATCATCAAAATCGCCGGGCAGTTTTAGAGATCATCAGCACATACATATATACATACTACTGGAGCGTAGAATTATCAGGGTTCTTTAACACATCCGATTATATCGAAAATGACAGCAGCCTCAGCCATCCCACTGACCAGTCAAGCAGGTGGCGAATCGTCCCGTAACGTCACCATTAATACATAATAGTATGTGCAGCAGCCTCGTTTGGCTTCAAATGCAGCTCTAGCTGTCACCTGCTGGGCAAAGCGTGAGACAGACAGACGCACACGATGATGACCGGTAGTTGCCCCCCCAGACCACACCGGTCGGTTGACCATTTCGGCCACGTGAATCTTATTGTTTTTGGAAACGCAACATAGATCGATTCTTCGATTAATGTACGCTCCTCGTTGATGGTTATCGGCAGCAGCCACAGCCTGACAGCATCAACGCTATAACAAGACCCGCGTTCGTTATTAACTGGTTCGCAATTAGCCATATGGATGACGTCGCGCCCCGGGGCATTGCTGTCTAAACACAGCAAATGCACATTAAAAATCGACGTATACGAATGTCGCATTGCTACAAAATTAGCCATTAGCCAATGGCGGGTCAATGAACAGCAAGCTAAATAGACAATTAATAAACTATTATCGATTTAGATGTCGAATTTGATCAGTGAGTTAGACAACAGGAAGTCAACAACGAACGATGGTGTCGATGTTGCCACTAATGATTGTTGGGTTCACCTCAGATAGTATCCATGTTCTAATGTGGTCCATATAGTTAAGTCAGGTCAAGAACCTCGATGTTCATAGGGAATATACTGTATAGCAGCATAGGATAATTATGATGACAATTATTATGACTCTCTCTGGTGGTGAGTCAATGAGTCTCCATGAGAGTCAATGAGTGATTCGTTTTGTTCTGGCCCCCTCAAGTGATCGAACATTTCAGCCACATGGTACAATTATTTCCTCAATGTCGAATAAGGTGAACGTGAAAGCTGTCCGACACGACTCCCCATACAATGGCGGGTCAGCCCGCGTGCTTAAGTATATAACTAAACAGATGTTTCATAGATTTAAGAAATCCGTTCGACAGGTCACATCCAAGCACCAATCCTCGGAGAAATTTAGACGTATCTTACTAGTTCCGTACTGTACACAACAGTCCCGAACTAGCCCTGTTATGTAACTAGGGTCACCACATCTGTATCAGGGAAGTATAGAAGGTTTTGATACGTTTGCCTCATAAACTCAAGTATCAAACGTAAACGAACACTGTGAGAAAAAGACGCACGAACACAACTCTACAGATAAACGATAATCAAGAGTGAGTAAAAGGCGAACAAAAAAGAACCATGTTTTGTTTCTGGATACTAAACAAAAGTGTGAGTTGATTTATGGAAAATATCGGCAAATACCTGTCAAAGAGAACGACAACTGTCATTTAACTAATAATTAGATAGATCTTGATGAGTTTCTGTGGTAGTTTCTGAGGCGACAACGTCGCTGTACCTCGGAAAACAAATTGGATTAATAGACTGACAGTGGAATATATTCCAGGTCGGAGGCTCCAAATTCAATGACCCATGTACATTACTCCTTTATATATTGTGACGAGCAGCAAAGAACTACAGATCCAAGTTCATTTCACCCCAACGGCACCATAAGGTTCACCACTCGTGTGGAAGTAAACACCGATAGCGACACCAATAACTCCTAAACAATAAGTCTATAGCTAAGAGAACAGAAGGACAAACAGAAGGACTTCTATTGAACAGAAGGACCTTTATTTCATTATAGCTTATCGGTTGACAGACCCAATAATAAAGAAATGCCTCAAATGGTTCATTGCAGAGCAGTGCATGCATGTTTGTTCTTTTCCGGGCTGTGAGTCAGCCCGGATAAGTTACTAGAATGTGTTTTCTATGGGCTGAATGCCATCGAGGAAATAACCGAGAATTGGGTTACATGAAACTAACAATATATTAATTAATATATTAATGCTAATACATCCTGCTGTATACAAACGCCGGCGTGCAACAAAATTATCTCAGTGTTCCTCTTCTAACATTCGTCTAAGTTTTTGCTTACTATTTACCTAAAACTATTCCGTAGTTTTCGAGAAAATGCCGAGTAAATGGAAAATTAACGAAACCTGTTTTTTCTTGTCTCTTATAGGTACCATCCGCCAATCAGAGCGACTCTAGCGCTCAGATGTACTCACCATACTAATGTTTTAGTTGAACACTAACGAAGTATATATATATATATTTGTCGTAGGCAGCGAAAATATCTGATTAGCAACCAAACGAGCAGAATAAATATTTGTCAAAGAGCTGTTGTCGGTAACCATTACAGGCTACTTTTGAGTTCGAGATTGGGCGCTACACCTTAACAGCAAGCTCCACATTAATTTAGATAGGATATTGTATTTTCATCGTCAAATTAGTTCTGTTTCATTTGTACCCCTAAATACATTGGTCCCACTGCTAAAGTCCTGCCGCAATCCTTCCCACGCACTAGCGTGCAGCTATTCACAATTAGTCACTCAATGATTAGACCTTTAGGAAAGCCATTTGTTTCCGGCTCGTGGAGTGTAAATGTAGCTCTGGGACCACATGCGAAACTGTGATAGAAAAAACCCACTGGTTATTTCGCTCCTTTATAGTTCGGGTGATGTTCGAGGTAGTGTAAAAAAAAATAATACTTTCCTGTTTCAAGTAGCCCGACCAATTGAAATTTCGTCCGTGCAGTCCCCTGGAGCGGCTGAGTCGCTGGCTGTAAAAAGCCGACCGCCGCAGGGTTGAGCATCGTGAAGTGACATATTCTTTTGAAATAGAAAGTGTTACTATATTGGAATGTAAAAATGCAATAATCCAAAGTGAGCAAATGTGTGCCCCACATGCGTCTAAAAAATGCTGAATGTTTGATAAAATTCCCTTATTTAAAAAAAAATACTTTTCCCATAGTTTTTCTACGATACGTCAAGCCCCACATTAATTTCCTTATACTTAAAGCAAGACTTTTATTATATCACTGTCCAAGTTGCTTGGTAGGGCTTCACATCATTTTCTAATTTGTACGTCAATTGATAATATATAGCTCATTGAGAAAGTCTTCGTCAGGAGAGGTGTGTATTGTGTACACCTCTTCGGATTTGCATCTTTATCCTAAATCTCAAGACGTTCAGCTAACATTCAGTGTTCATATATTGTGTGCTGCTGTTTGCAAATTATATCTATCTTCAATCGATGCGAACTCAAGCCAGGGTAAGGATAATGTAAGATTAATTTCCGAGGTCTCGTGTTATGCTCATAATGTGCACCTCCACTTTGTTAATAAAAGTGTTTTCGAAAATTAAAAAAAATGAAATCGAAAAAATGTTGGATACATGATACTTCAAACGGCGCGCCTATGTCCAGGGTTGAAACAAGTGTGTGCCCCGACAGAAACGCTTCGATTACTGCCGAAAAGGAGCTAATGTCGGAGGCCTCCTGGTCCACCTCATCCGGGGACTCTGCTCCCGAGTCGTGTTTAGTAGGGACGTGGTTAACAGATACAATTACGGATTATAACTGTCAAACGAAGGGCGATTCTCGGTGCACAGATCCGACAGAGCGGCGGTATATACTTCTGCGAAATTAAACCAAATCTGTCCCGGCTACAATAAATGAGCAGAATTCTGAGCTAGTGACGATCGAACCTTTGTTCTGGCAAGGAAACGCTCGACAACTCTCGGCTACTCCCCGTTTACCAAATGTTTTTGGGCTAACTCTCAGCGAACATTTAACGTCCAAAGCATTGCTTTTGAATTGTTCGTACGGACCCCTAAATGTGCGACGGTGAGGATCGAATGCGTGCGCCTGCGTGTCCATGCATGTAGGCGCATACGCATGCAGCACGTCACCGGGCTCGACACTTCTATTAACTGAATCTATTAACTGAAAAAGATATTAGAGTGGACCCAAGTCCGATTAAAACCGATCACAAAACGAAACTACTCGAGCTACAGGGTGTAAACTCAAAGAGTAATATGAGCTCAACTTGCGGGAAGTAGACTATGACTATAAATGCAACACCACTCGCCACATTCAGGGGAGAGAGCATTCGAGGACACGGTATTAGCTGATGTGATGTATGAAACTATCGCATTATCTCGTTAGCAGCGCCGTTGATGTCAGCGTTCCGCGAGAAGTTACAACGAAAACGAAAACCAATTAATTGCATATTAGAAATCTCTTGGACTCGGTACAAGGTTATCCTGATGGTGACTCCATAAGGCTCGGTTCACTACTGAAGGCATCGGAGAAAGGTTTCCTGAGGCGAACAGAACTCGTTAGAATGCTTTGTTCTACTTGAACAAAGCATTGCGCATTCTGCTCATTCTGCCGGTGGGGCTTTTGAAGAAAGTGGCCCAAGGCTTAGCGGAATCCGCTTAATCTGATCCACAAAATGTCCCTTGAGGATAGACAAGTCCAAGACTCTAGAAGGCAGGGTAGGTATCGCTGGTTCACAAAGGAGGCTCGAGAAACGACCCAGTCAGCGAACAACCGGCATCCCTGACAGTAGTTAGTTGCAAGATGCTCGACAGTATTTTATGTAAGGTCGTCGCCAACAATGCAGAATCTCAAGGGCTCATCACGTGGAACAGTTTTCGTATAAAGAAGGCCACTGCCTTTTTGAACCGCAGAGTTACTCAATGGACATGGTGTACACAGATTATAAAGTCCTTTTGAAACCATACCACACGATCTCTTGAAAATCAGCCTTCCCGCAGAAAGACGCAAGATCTAAATTAATCATAGCTATCTCCAACACTCTGAGGGATAGATCTTTCAAGCACGCAACAGTCTGTCGAAGCAAGGATTGGTACCCACCAGTCGTCTGCGAGGAGCGCTGTAAGGTGGTGTCATATTTCTCCTCTTTATGTATCAAACCAAATGCGCTATCAGAAAGCTCTGCAAAATGCTTCAAATGTATTTTATAAGTACATATAAAGGTTTATTGTTTTTTTAAAGGAACTGCAATTTTTACAATGCGTTTTCAAAAAGAATGGGTCTGAGACTTTCCTTTCACAAATCTAGGGTATTCCATATAGGACCACACAAGTAACACCGGGGGTGCTATCTTAAGGGAATAGCAATATCACAATATGGTGGTAATCAAAGACCAAGTGGTACGTCGTTCCAGTGCCCTCAACACCTAGAGACCATATTATCGATGTAGTGAAAATATGTACTCTGATAGGCTCATGGATTCTAAGGAACGTTTGTGCTATCTTCGCCCCATGGGTACTTGAATGAACTTGTTGCGGCAGATGTTGCATGGTATTCCTATACCGATAGTAATAATAATGATGCTTAAGTCATGACTAAAGAGTTCACCACTAACTGCAACAGCAGCTGATATACATTTACCAATGATGCAAGCAATATATAAATCTAAATAAACGCAATTGATGAAGAATCGAAAAATCATCCTTCATCCTCTTCATCGTCTTCTTCTCTAGTTTTCTTTACTCTTTCCCATCTTCCATCCTCGATGCTCCATCTTCCTGTTGCCCTCCTCGTCCCGCCCCGCCTCCCTATCGCCGCTGTTAACGGCTAATGTGGGTTAACTGCTTGCCGATGGCTGGCGACAGCAGCAGCAGCAGAGGTAGCACAAGTAGCAAAGAAGTCATCATCGCTCGCTCAATCATTCACTCACTCCTTCATTCATTGATTCTTCAATGATTGACTGGGCCGCATCTCTCGTCACCATCTCCCCATGCGCACACCACCCATTTCGACACCCGACGGCCGATGCCCGACGCCCCACTGCGGACGTCATTGTGACGGCGGCGGCAGCAGCAGTTGCTGCTACTGCAACAACAGCAGCAACAAGAAGCGGTGAAGTCAATCGGTCCGTTCATTGCCGTTAGCGATACGCCAGCTGAATACGTTACAGGCACTCACTGGCGACAGTGGCGTTCGTCAAAGCGGTGACTTCTTCTTGTTGTTGTTCTGCCTGTGTCCAATGCACCAGCGCGGGGAACTGACCATCACTACGTCTTGTTGCTGGTATCATCTTCGATGTCGTCCTTAACACGCTGCTATTGGTGCTGTCAACATGACGGTGCTGATCACATGATGACAAAGTGCAGGAGAGGCCTCGTCATCGTCGTCGTCTTGCAAGGGCCGCCCGTTTTATTTTCGTTTGCCGATAAAGATGTTATTGCAGCTACAGTTGATCTTGTCGTTGTTCTTGTTATTGACGATATTCGTACGGCCTTCCGTCGAAGGCGACTGAACGAGCTCGTGTCAATCATATGGTCCAGGTATTTATCGGTACACCGTTATATCAGTCTAGCAGTCAGTCAGTCAGTGAGTCTGCCTATGCTACTACCCGTTACCGAAAATTGTTGCTAACACGCATATTTGTACCTGCGTTTTGCAGTAGCAGCATTGACAACAGTAGAATCCTATCCATCGAGCGAGTGAGCGCTTCGTAGGAGGTGGAACAGGAGACAACAGCTGCAGTGATATCGTCACCGTGTACATGCACCCGCAAACACAACAACGAACATAAGCGCAAACACATACTTAGGCACAATATATATATATATATATATATATATACATATATATATATATATATATATATATATATATATATATATATACATATATATATATATATATATATATACATATATATACATATACATATATATATATATATATATATAAATGCAATAGCCGACGAAAGCAACCCAAAGCAAATGCATAAGGAGAAGAGTGGAACGCAGAAGAAGGCGCATATTCGTGTTGTCCTACGGTGGAGCTTTGGTCTTTGCATGAGCGTCGCAATGATGACTTTCACCGAATCATGATCTTTCGTCATAAATGTGACATTAATATAATGTGACATAGTTCCATGGTTGTTGGCGAATTGCAGATTGTCGCTGCCGTACGGTTGAACAGCCAAGCAAACCATCCCAGTGGTTGCTTCAATCGACCCGATCAAGCTACTTCCGGGCGACCGATAGAGAAGATATTTCTGCTGCCGAGGTGGACTCCTCGTATAATGCCCCCGCTACTACAATGATGGCTAACACTAGACGTGAACTGGGGGGTTACAATCCTGAACTGTCCCCCCGAGTAATACCTTTCTCTACCTTTTTCCTCGTTAATTTTTACGACTACTGTTCAGAAGCCAGCTAACAGTTGATAGAGAGAAAACAAATGTCATTGTGTCTAACATGAAAACAAATAGCGCCGTTCGTCAGCGCACATATGCGGACACTACTACTAATACTGCCACCACAAGCGATATTAGTTAGCCATGACAAAAGCCATTTCGTCACGAGAGGTCATAGTTCACTCTAACATATACAGCCGGTGCGATGGCCAGTGCAATTGCAACTCACGTCGAATTTGGTTGAGATCACGTGTTTTAGTCACCACGTTGAATTTTCTAGAGTCAGGGGTTCTTCATATGTCTATGGAAGGTGTCATTATAGTTTAAAGTTGGTTTTAGTCGCTTAGATCTATATATAATAATAATAATAATTGTCTGGCGATTTCCGAGATGCAAACAAAATAGTGACTTGACATTAACGTTAATCTATTTATGACCGCTTATGTGAACAGTGACAAACAGGAAAAGATAGAACGTAAACCTGACCTAAAAGATAAACGGATCCTCCATGCTTAACTACTTTTTGTATAATACATTCCAGACGGGTGCCGCTTTCGAATGAATCACTTATTTGCATAGCACGAACGGGAGATAATTGTCTCGCACCCTCTCTGCTGGATTTTGCCTCATTGGCTCCGATTTCCGTTTGCCGTATGAGTGCTGTGTGTACTATTATTTTGAACCTCTGCCTCGTACAAGTGCTCTTGCATCTCAACAAATAAATGAATATATTATATCAAACAAGTGACACCCACGACTCTTTTCGAGAAACAGGACTTCGGAAAATGTACGTAAACTATCTACATCTCAAAGTAACTGAAGTATTTTGCACGTTACATTGAAACGGGTACCGAATAATTCTCGCAGTGTACTTATGCATTTTTGCGGTTTCAAGGCAAGTGAAATTTAATCTGAGTATTGATTTTTAATAACAATTACCAATGCCGTAACGTCGTGTCTTTGATTGCCACCCCGTCTGACGCTTTAATCCTCAGTGCCGTAATTACTTTTGCGAGTTCAGCTCCTGCGTAATAGGTGGTTGGCACCCACTGACGAGTCAACGAGGACATCGCGTGCCCGAAGTAAGTAGTGGTTGTTCGTCGTGGAGGCTTACTCCGACACAGTAGTGTAATTATCATAATTCTCATCAAAATCCAAGACGACATCGGTGTGTGCCACTCTTCATGTCTACAGGCAACGTACAACGATTCACCTGATAGGCTAAAATTAGGCCGACAATGTTAACACGACCAGATGAAGATCCGTCTCCAGCTTTAATTCGTGTCGCTTCAAGTCGGATTAGTGGAAATTCGTTATACGCCTTAAATGAAGAGATGTTTTCTCCTATGGAGGAGGTGGTGTACCACACCATTAACAGTAGTCAACTCATTTACCATCCACCACTTGTCGGAGGCCTGAGAACTTACGTATCGGGAATGTCACTCTGCACCCGTAATGTGGCACGAAGTCCATTGGTGACAGTAATCGGGACACAGGTCAGCCTCGCATTACTTCGAGATCTACTTTTCTGCTATCCTCATATTGCGGTGGTTTGCCATCTTCTGTACTCAGTCGTATCGAAGGTCCGTGACCCGTGCTGTGACGCTATTCTCATTGGATCAGTTGATGTGCCAAAGGAGCATCTCCTATTCGATAGCCCGCTAATGCGAGTATTCACCATAGGAATGCCGCATACGACATGCAACAGATGTGGCCTTCTAATGCCCTCATCTAAAATCTTGTTTTCATATCGCAGCAAGGTCGACTTCTTTGAGATCGAGCCGATTAACGACAATGTGGGCCATGCTAAGTCTGGACTCGAAACTGAGATACTTGATCTACTCTTCGGTAATCAAACGTACGAAGTTATCAATAAGGACTTCCGTATGCAGTGCCGGGGTGACTTCACTCGAAACGGCTGCCGCGGACTCGCTGACGCTGTCTACTTTAGGGAAGCAGTGCTCGGAGTTGGCGCTGTGAAGTTGTTGCCTTCTGCACACGTGACAATGACCAATTTCTGGGAGGCGGACTCGAATTGCGTTTTGTTTAAGTCAGAACCATTGGTGTTTTCCGCGACAAATATTATTGAAAGGTTGGGCTTACTATTTATTGTCTTAATTCTCAGCTTTGCAGCCGTCCTAGCTGTTTGCCTAAGCAACAATACGAAACATCATGAAATGGGAGCACTTTACGAGAAAACCGATACAATCTATACAACAAAGCTCAGCTCTGTCTTGTGGGACTTTGTGAGACTTGTCGGAATCATTTTCAATCCTCATATTCGAATGCATACAGAGAAATATTTGAAGCCAATACTCCTATCGTGGAGAGTTCTCTGTTTCATCGTGTCAACCTGTGTTAGTGCACAAATTGTCACTCTGCTAACATATTCCGGTCACGTTGATATGACCCACGATCTTGTAAGTCTGTTTCGTTTCGTGGCAAGACACAATTACACATTGCTCGCCTCTCTAGGTTTTATTACGGCTGCATTTCCGATGCGACCCACATCACCTGTCGCGATTCGTACACTGCCGATGAGTGATCCAGCGGGCGTTGTACGAAAGGTTGCTTCAGGTCATTATATTGCCTATTTTGAGGAGTCCATAATTCGCTCAGGTCTAAATCGTGCCAATAATGTCGCCCCGTACCTTGTCACCTCCAAAATCAGTGGCTCACATGTTTTTATTTCATGGATCATGCAAAAGGGCTGCAGCCTGCTGAGATCGTTTAATCTAAAGGTGGCCCACCTTCGAGAAATGGGTATTGTCATCAAGCTAAAGCGTATGCGCACAAGGGCTGTTCCAGTGCAAGACATACGAACGACAAAACAATCGAACACGCTCCGCTATGGTACGGCAGCTGCATTTATAGTTTTTCTGGGAGCTCTGCTGGGAATTGCAATTGTCTTTCTAGAGGTCGTTCTATTCAAGTGGCCATTTCATGAACGAAAACCAAATAACGCTTTGGTTGAATACAAGAAGCGAACAAGAAGGATATGGTTCACCAATAAAAAAAAATGCATAAGAATTTCTCCCAATAGGGAGAAAAATAATCAAACATGGGACTTTACTATGTAATGTGGAACGCCACGTTGGTTTCTACGAAATAAATTCAAGCTGATTGTACAGTGAATTAATGAAAATAGCTCAGTACTCTACTAAGCATATAGATTGATTTTTCCGATTTCGCCGCCCAGCAGATTTGTTTCCTCACTTGCTTCATTCCGCGAAGTCTTCATAATGTGCACCTCCTCGTCTTCGCTACAACTAGTTTTACCTTTAAACAATTAGCGTAAAGCTCATGGCGACAAAGACCACCGGGCCAGAGCTATAGAAGTGGAAATTTGAATGCTACAAATGAGGGATGGTTATGGAGGATGAGACAAAACTAAAAAGCAGCACTTACACTCACTGGTTGCAGCAGATTAAAGAAAACGGTGTGGCGAATGTCTCCTATGGCAAACCGATGTTGCATCTTAAGACAGACTGGGTCGTCTTGTTATATTGTGACCATTCATTCGGGCTCGCACAGCAAGAATTGATGGAATAAATAGTATGATGCCATGGTGTATGTCATGGATGCCCATAGAGGTAATAACGCTCGGGGCGAATAATCGTGCAATACTATAATGACTTGATCTAACATTTAATACGAAATACACCTCTTTCTCAATAAAGGAAAATAGTGCACACTCGAATGTGTGCAGGTTTGCCCTAGTGATATCATGGTCAGCCAAACTAGATTTTCTAAGATCTAGGGCAGATATTGAAAGCGAATATGTTAATTTAGAGCCTGTTAACTTAATTTTTGTAAAAATTCTTTAAAAAGAATGAAGAAATCATTCAGTAGTACCAATTTGGCCTTGTTTTAACTAACTAGCCGATTCGGACTACTAAAAAACATTAATGACTACAGTTATTTACAGTTAACTATTGAAACGCTCTTTCGAGATTTCAGTTTATTTTCCCCTTTGGAGGAACTAGGCTAATATTCTTTCATTGTGGCTTTGTCAATCAGTTTCTCGACAGTATGTACATGCCAGTCTTTCAAATAATATTGTTCTTACGGCACCCCTTTGAATATATCACTGAAAGGAACTCATGTCAAGGGTCTCGAGTAATATAAACCCAAAAGATAGATTGAAATTTATAACAACTTCGTAGAATATCAAACATTGGGCTAATCATATTCTCAAATCACTTACGAATGGACATTACAAACCAGTCTATAGCTAACAAGATATTGATTGCCCCGAAGATATGGATTAAATAGTCGTACTGCCCGAGATTATCTCGAATTAATCCGATAAGTGGGGTCCGCAGTAGGAACGGCAGAAAACAGCTGAGGTTCATTGTAGCGAATGCCATCGGCGCCCGCGAAGGCGGGTACCTTTTGCTCAGCATTACGAACATGAGAAAGCCTCGGCTTCCCTGTCCCCAGCCGACAAGGAAACACCCAAGGAACTGCCACCAATAGTCACCCTTAATTAGCACCATTAGAAGCAACCCGATAAATTGTATCAGACATGAGCTGAAGATGGCATAGCGGTCATAGTTTACACCTCTGTCAACAATTGGCCCAACAACAATACTGGCTATGAGCCAGCCAAACGACAGGACGACTACAAGGCTTGCTCCCAATGCGCTGTCGATACCATTGTCAGCCTCAAAATCCATCGTTATGAGAGCAAGCGCAAACATAATAAAGTTGGCCAGAGCGTTTGTAATACAGGTGTTGACTAAAAACCAACTGCAGAAACCTTCTGGGCTTTTGTCCGTTGAACTGATCTCTGGCGAGGTGTTGTCTGTTGTTGTTCGGGCTAACTCCTGTAACGCTGGTTTCCAGATGGCTGCCTTGCAAACAATAGCCGATAGCACCTGATTGAGACAAATTCCAGATAGGATTAAAAGGAGGCCTGGCAATGAGTAAACCTCAAATAGCCACGTTGCCAAAGGCGGGTACACAATGCCAGTTAGTGATGCTGAAATCGAGAAGAGCGACATGGCGGTTGCACGATACTTGATGAAATGCTGAGATATTACAGCTGAGGGAATACACGTGCTGCATGCCAGGCCAATTCCTGTGGGGGAAACAACAACAATCGAAAAAAAAATGAGTAGGTTTTACAAACCGTTTGGCCATAAAGGAGAATTTGCTTTTGTATTGGAAAGGGTATATAATAACCGTTTTTAGTTGGCTGGATGAGAAACTCGTTCGTCGATTGCGAAGATCAGCCATACATTTACAATACAATATAACTTCACCTTTATTATAAGAGCTAGGGCACTTGGGCGGAGCTGGGGCACTCCTAGAACTTGGGCACCGAAATTAGCATTTCATTGTCCTTACACTTTTGATACTGCGTCAGTAGAGGATTGCAAGAGCAGTTTTCCAGCAAGACTATCAAAGCTTTTATACAAAAGATGTCTGAAATGTCATGAACAATATGCAAAACAACAGAGCACCCACACGAGATCCCTGCGGAACACCCGATGGACAAATCCCTAGAGAACTCAACTTGCAATTTACTTTAACCCTGAATTTCCGGGCTGTGACGTTGTCGACTATGCAAGACAATATTTTGTTATCTATACGGAGTTTGCGCATTTTTGAGAGCTCACGAGCATGAGAAACTCTGTCATCTAATTATATACTAATAATATACAATTGAAATGTAGCTTTTGATTATTGTGCAACACCCAGCTGCGTGGACGTAGATCTGCCCTCTGCAAATCCGCGTTAATTAGCGGTGTAGTGACCCTTTATGAGTAAGATGCTGAACAATATTATCGCCACTGACCTTCTCAAAAATTATACACGCTATTGACCCTTGCACCACAGCCCTATACTAACCAACATCGGCCTTGTTATGGACAGCCTGTGTTACAAACTGGCGTGACCAGTGAGTGGTCAAAACAGTGAGGAATAACGGCTATAATCATCACCATTTAGTAAATACTTATTTTGTCTATTTGTCAAGGTCTTTGTTTGTGTCTAATTTGTGGATACGTGTCCTGCTACCCCCAATCCCGATTTACTTTAGTTAGTCATTATACCTTAGTCATGATAATTACAATACAGTAGCATGCGGCGAAAGCGACTGGAGCACGCTCATTGATTACGTCCTTACCATGTACCATCCCTAACGTGAGTGACAGTATGACAACGCTGTGTGTGAAGAACGATGAGATGAAGAGTGCGCTCGAAGTGAAGATAGCTCCAATGAGGAGTAGGGTCTGCTCCGGAACGTAGTTGACCAGAACGCCATATAGGGCACCTCATTTGTTTGACCAATACATCGAGAAAATTAAAGATGGGACTCTGAGCATTCATAGCTATACAGCTACATAAATAGTACAATGATGAGGTCAATTTGCTGCTTGTAATTAAGTTGCTTTCCTCAACTGAGTCACTAATTATTGTATATTTTGAGACACACAATGAAATAAAAGCATGCTTCTTTATAAGTATCATAATAACACTTTTAAAAAAATTATATTCACCTCAATTATTAAACCAAGCAAATATTATTATTATAGATTTTGTTATCCGCTGAAGAAGTTAAACCTTTGTTGTTGTTGTTGGTCGCAAAACAATGACACGCTCTTTCTATCGAAGTTGAACTGGTGTAATCTCGGTAGAGGACATACAAAACGGTACTAATAGAATTCTTCTCTGTTAAAATATAATGTCGAACAAACAAAGCGACGCGACTCACTTCCAGTAAATGAACAGCAAGACATAATTGTAAACGGCCAAGATGCAAGTTCGCGCGTCAAATCTGGGTTGGTCTTCATCAGAGCGACGTAGAGGACCGGAGTTGAACTAAAGGCACACCAGCCGAAAAACACATAGAGAACCGCAAAGGTCGCTACAAACCACGCCCGTGGCGAGTCGGGGCCCTGTGACCGTCCTATGTACTTTTTCATCGGGTTCATGGTGACGGGCTGAGCGGACACTCCCGTTTGACTATCTGCCTTCTCCAGTGATGTCATCTTCACTAACTCTTGTCAGTTCTAGCTTTCCTGATCTTTGAATTCCGTCGGCTGCACGTTTGGGTAGAACACAAGTGAAATACACAGCGAGTAGCAAAGACGTTCGTGTTTAATTAATGCCTTGTTGCGGTAGTCACTCCTGCTGTAACGACTCCACAACGATCGGCTGACAATAAATAAATTATTCGCCAAGGAAATAACACAGGATACAAACGGGTTTTCCCGTTGTATATGTATATATATATACGTCTATGTATGTATATCACATAGACTCCAAATCATGCACGAGATAATATAGAACGCCATACGAGTCACGCTCGCCTAACTACGAGCTGTGGTGGTGGTGGCCCATCGTTTTTGCTCTACCTATCTGGCTGTCTGTCTATGTCACTCGTGCCAGAGAGACCGAACGGACGCCAGTTCTAGTGGTGAGCTGTAAGTGGCGTGGTCTCATTTTGTCGCCACGCGAAGAACGTGCTGGAAAATCGAGCAGCGTCGAGATCACTGACTTAGCCACCAGTGATGCTTAGCCGTGAGACCAGCTCGTTTGAAAGCCTCCTGCATAGATACCATCTTTACGAGACCCATTGAGCCATCCGCTAGGTGAGGAGCTAGAGGATGACGGCTCTACCTTGGCAAATTACTGCTCACTCTATATGGACTAAATCGCAACTAAGGGCGAGTTTTTAACAATATCTGAGTACCGAAAGCGAGCGTTGTTAGTGTCTACATGTTTTAACGCCTAGTTTCTAAATTAGGGAAATTTATCTTTGCAATATACAGTATATGAATCTTGAAACTAAGAACTTTTATCAGAAAAAAACGTAACCACCTCGTATATTGTTAAATTAGTTAGGGTAAATTACGTATGAAATTTACAATTCGGCCATTTTGGTTTGATTTGAAGTGTCCATATATCGCGCCTATTTTCTTTACTCATCTTTTCTCATCGGACTACAGCAGCCTCAGAAATCCGGTCACGCATATCCATATATGCACCCTGATGGTGTTGTTCGTAACAGAAGTGCACTCCCAACCCGTAGATTAACAGCACATACACTGTCCATTGGCCGATTCCAACGAAATCTGTAAACAGAGGCTGAGAACGCCGTCGTGTCCATAGGCCTATTATGATCATGACCTTTTCTTTTTTTTTTTTTATTACCATTGGTTGTGGGGCCCGCCTAGATTACAATAGCCACGTTATGACCAGAAAAACAATGGTTGTATGATGACCTAATTTTTGTGTTCTAGAGAAGGCAGCATACATATATATCGCCAGCTTTGAATGCCGGTACACGGTGGTGTAGCGACGACCTAAATGGGTCTCAAGCCGATGGAAACAACGGGACGAGTGTCCAAATACGACTCAACTAACCTTCGTTGGAAAAGGTAGTTGAATTGTTCCAAATCTTTACACTCACGAGACGGCGAGAGAAGGCCTTGCTGGCCACATCTCTATTATGGCAATTTTTGTCATTATTTCCTATGGTGCTACTGCGAACTGTTGCGCTTCGAAAGTTTCCCGACCATGAAACCAAATGGTCGGTGATCTCACCCCACTGCCAACGACCTGCGATTAGTGATCTGTAGTAGACTCTACGCTGATACTTCTGTATATCTCGAAATATCTACGTTTCGTTAGCAGCGCTAATTTCTTCTGCAAAGTTTCTTTCTCAGTTAAGTAGAGTTATTTAAATCAATATATATATCAATATATATATTAAAAGTTCTAATTTTGTATGATGCTGGAAATATCCGCGATTTTAGCGTTCCTTCTCCAGCACTTTCCTTCTTCTGTTTGATTGGTTTATATAATTTACTAATAGAACGTAAATACATCACGCACACCATTGTTTCACATCAAACCTATATTTACCCGGTTGTGTGGGACTTCCACCCACTAAGAAGACTCCTCATTTAGAACACCTGTTCTTATCGGTTGCACGCAATTAGTCTTTTACCTCATTAAGTTCCCTTCGTAAACTTTCGCTAGTTGAAGTCAACCAATTCGTTACTAAATTGACATCGAGTTCACGATACTACTAGTGCACACATGTTGTTATGTATACATACATATACACCAATGTATCATATATGATTGATTAGATCAAACTGCCTATTTCCTAACGATATTAGCTACCAACACAGAGAGCGTAATCTAATTGAGAACAAGTATCAATATTTTTAACATGAGCCCGCGACGCTGACACGGCTTCTTTGTGGCTTAATGTAACGCCGGTAGCAGACACCGAACGGCGTATACACACAGACACACACACAGACCTCCTCATCCTCCTCCAGTCAGTCTCCTGTCATCATCTATCTCTTCCTCCCGTCATCAACTGAGCGTCGCAGGAACCTTTATTACTCTCATCATCATCATCATCATAGTCCTGAATCGTAAACCGTGCGCCGCCGCAGCCGTCGTCGTCGTCGTCGTCATAGCCATTTCATTGTGGCCGTCCATATATGTGTCCGTTAGGCGCAATATTATCATCATCATCATCATCCTCATTTATTATTGTTGTTATTATTATTATTTATTTATTATTATTATAGATCTTTATCGCCGGCATCTTTCTGGTTCTCCGCCCCGATCACGTATAGTTATTATTATTATTATTAGTATTACTCATAATTAGTCTCATTGTTATTATTTTTGCGTCGTTAATATTGATTTCATCTTTGTTCTTCTCCTCTCTCTCTCTCTCTCTCTTCCTGTTCGATTGGTCGTCCATTAGTATAGTAACATTATTACCACTTTCATCGCTGTGCCGCAGCCTGTTTTCATTTAAGCATATTAATGAATCGCAATCAATAAATATCATAACAATTCTATAAGTATGAAATAAGAGCAACAATACTCGATGCATTATAATAAATACTAATAATATAATTATTCTTATTTTTACTCTTACCGGTATTACAATAAAAACTAACACCAAAAAAATAGGTTAGTAAGTGGCAGGCCTGACCTTCGTGTAGCGATAGTCAGAAGGTCACCACCACCATCATCACCCATTAGAGATACTTATTATCTTTCTCTCTCTCTCTCCTGTATCTATTATTTCTGCCTTATTATTCCACTCGCTGTAGCAGGAGCCAAGATCCGTTTGTGAGACTAATTGTCTGTTAATGAATGTTATTGAATCAATGAATGAATGACTGTCTTTCTCTCTTTTTCTCTGAGTGAGTCTGTGTTTGTATTGGTGTTGTATAACGAATTCCTCTGCGTCTGCTCTAAGATAGTCTACCTGTGTCTAGTAACTAATTAACTTTAATGGCCATCGACATCTGCAATAAAGTGTACACACGATCGATCTACTCATATATAATGGTATTTAATAAGGAATACGATTTTAAATACAAAAAGTTTAATATCAATTCATCATAGTGACATTATCATACTTAGCGGAATATGTAACGGGACCGACCTATAGAAATAGGACGGAAATTTTATTTACCATATTTATTATGTATACTTAATTATAAAACAAATAGAAGCAAAAGATGAGAACAAGATGACAAAGAACAAATACAATAGTACTATACAATCATATCTATAAATGTGATGTGTATATATATATATATGATCGTGTTGCAGTGTTCAACTGTTTATTATTGTTGTTGTTGTTGTGGCCGTTAGCATTCTTTCGGGTCTGTCACACGGTTTCAATGACAGGGCTATTCTCGTCCTGGGTCAGATCAGGGTAACCTCGGATCAAACGGTGTTGGGTGACAATTGGTGGAGGTGGAGCTAGGCAAAGCAGTGGTGGGTGGGCACTCAGCTGATCTATGGCATAGAACGTAATCGTTCAAGACATAACACGAGAAAGTATCTCCTGAACAGTCTGCGTTCTCGTCGAGCCATATCAGGAATCAGATTGTTGAATGTTCGTCGGATTCAAACAATAGAAAGATTACTTCTCAACTCCACCTCCGATAGCCCAGCGAGAATAATACAATTGCGAATAATTGTGGCTATTCGACACACGCTCCTTCCTTTTGTTTCGCATCAAACATATTTATTGCTACGACGACGACGATTACGAGCTAGAAATGATAATTAATATAGGGATGTTGCCCAGTATTCATCTCATCATTATTATTACTCTAAGTCCACTAATTCCTGTGTTGCAAATCGTGCTCTTGCAGTTGTTGCTTGAAAATCTCGTAGAAGTCGTCCGCAAACAATTTCGGATTTATTTGGACAGCGCTCGATGCGTTTTCACCATTGTTGTCAAGCGACCACACACCTCAGGTAGTTGCCCTTTACAGATTAGTGTTGTGTATCTCTATTGATGTACATTTTTATTATTGTTATTATAGACATCTGAAAAGCAAGGCTGATTCCTCTCTTGCTATTGTTCATTTCTATTACGGTACTCAGTTTCATTTATATATATATATATATATAGCTTTATTACCCTTTCATTATCTACAATGATATACTAGATAGTAATGCAATATACATAAAAATACATATTTTTGAAGCACAATAGACACCCAATGTAAAAAAATCCAAACAAAGCAAGAGCCAAACAAGACGTTGCGTTTACAATCCAGATATCGTTTGAAGTGTTGTATGTTACTATCTGGTCACTAACTGCCCGTAGTGAACCTCTCTCGATGAACATGAACACATCATCAGTTTAACTTGTCAATAGTAAATGCTCCTGGTAATGATATTCAGTCATCATTTTTGGGAGACCGGGTTAGCCGGGCAAAGTCGGAGGGGAACCGGGCCACACTATCTATCTCTATCTCTTTCCCTCTCTCTCTCTTCAGGTGGGAGTTTGTGGGGTCAAAGTGAAAATCTGCCACCTGCCTAATTAGGAACGGTGGCAGTGCAGGTTGTGTACTTTATGTCCATGTTCATCAATTCATAAATTATCATTATTGGTATTATTCATTATGTCGCAGTGATTGGTGAGGTGTGGGGGGATGTATGTAATTATTTATTGATTCACTGTGTTCATTTTAGTTCCATAATCATCATCATATTGTTATCGTCATTATCATCATCAGTCAATAATATTATAATACCATTACTAGTGTAATATCATTTATCATCTATTATATAATTAATCAATTCTCAATATATATATATATAATAGGTCATCATCCTCGTTCTCTTCTTTGTTGTCGTCTATCATTATATTTCGTCACATTATTGTTACTGTTACTTATTCATACGCATTCGATTATTATTATTTAACCAATCAATAGTATATAAATAAAACAAAATAAATAATAACAGTTCAAAGAGATAACGTCCGTAAAAACTGACGAGACCAAGCGCCTCTTCGACAAAAAGGTCCAGACCATACAGATCACACAGACCACCTAGGCGCTCCCGGGTTGGTAACAACGACCCAGTAACAGTGACCCGCCTGGCTGATACACACACACACCAGATGTGGTCGGATTTTGCCGAGGCAATGCTTGGCGCGTCAAAACAGAAAATGGGCGAAACAAGATCGACAGTCGTGTACTTGTTGCATATGTATATATGCTATATATATATGCTATGTATATATACATATATATATCATATATATATATATACTATATATGTATGGTAGGTGGCTTCTGCACCTCCACCGAAACTCTCGGGGGCAAAACAAGTCCCCCTCTAGCGTGAGACTTTCGGCAAAACGAATTTGTTCTTAATATTTTCATTATTACTATTGGTGTCATCGGCAGACGAACAGCTGCCGAGACTTATAGATGGTAGAAGTACAAAGCACAAAACCCTTTAAAACCATCCGCCCAAAGGCCAACATCGAATGACGTGACCCTGGTCGAAAATCGCGACGGTGGCGGCACACGATGCACGCTAAACTGAAGATGTCCAGCGCTAATAATATACCACGCTTAGTAGTTCATAGTGGTAGCATATGTAGTGGTAGTATATTGGGGTAAAGTGTCTGTGTGGCTTGTAGCTGGGTTATTTCATCGCGCAAATGTTGCTGATCCCACTGAGAGTAAGCAGTGTGCTACTGGTTCCATGTTTCCCTTTGTACCTACATCTGACATCGACATACAGAGGTCAATAATACACAGCGAATACTCCAATACAATGATAATGAATGGATGGATGTCGCAGACAGAATGACTAAGGTAAGAATCATGTGCACGGTCGACCTTCCAAGCGCACTTTGCATATACTTTTATATGCAATTATATTGTATATTATGGAACAGACGTGGTTCTCGCGTTTGCGTAGTTCGTGTCGTTTGTTTGTTTTTTTCTTCTAGCTAGAATAAATGGTGGTAAATCGTAGAGCGGATTCGCTTAGAACATGCGGAGTTGCTCCACTGCTAACGAGATTGCATTTGATAATTTAGACAATAGTTAAATCTCGTCGTACCAACAGACGAGCACAGTTTCGACGGCACCGTGTTGGTTCGTTCTATGATATTTTGCCTTCAAGATCAGGTGGGTTCTCGTCGAGATTTGAAAGGGACGAGGCTGGGCCATATCAACGAGGTAAAGTTAGTCTTCTCAGCCTGGCACAAATAGACAGGTGCCTCCTAGAGCTGAGCTTATCATACACCATAACATATACGAACATACAGACCATTACTGCGTCACTTCAATACTAACACCTTTCAAAAAACTACTACAGCGCCATGGTGATCATATGATGTCACATCACACCACCATCACATAGCCTGGACAGGACAGATGATGATGTTTGCGGCCCAAAGCGACACGCGCACATACATACACACACACACACAAGCAAACAACAGACACTGAGGAACAATCAAATAGCAAAGGTGGTTCGCGCCGGATCTTCTAATATTATTCTTATTCTTAAAAGCAGCAGCAGCAGCCGCAGTGGCCGCGCTACTATTTCTGCCGACTACTACCACGAGTAGCAGTAGATAAGTTACAACAACAACAATAACATAATAAAAGAGGGGCAAATTACAGACGACGACGACGATGAGGTCAAAACATTCTCGTGTTTGTTCCCTGCCTCGATAATAATAATAATAATAATAGAATACAATAACTGTAACGATATACATTAAAGGAATAAATCGACACCAATATCGGCGATATCGGCAACTCCACCACGGCCACCAAACCTTGTGGCTCGTGGAACAAGCCCAACTCTTCATTATGTCATGGGATCAATCAATCGAGATTCAAATGAATCCCGTTTGATTAAATCGATCAAATACACATCGGCCGTCAGGCGCAAAGCCGTTTAACGAAACCTTCCCTTGTCTAAATGCTGAGTAAGCAATTAGTAATTGTTTTTATTGTTATTATCATCATTATACTAGGTATATTTATAATAAACAGTTTTTGTCCGGTGCGAACGTCCTGGCATTTGCTGTTGTTTGTAACACGTTTGATAAAATAACTGAAGATGGTTAACAGTGACTAGCGAGATAATTAAGGGAGAGGATGAACCCGTCCGACTGACGCAACGAGGCTTCCGTCAAACATACACATGCTGGTGTGCTACGCGCCATCGGCAATAAGCACAGCCAACCCATTCAGTTCTAGGAAATTGCACACCGAATAAACAAATAAACAGATATTGTTGTTCAATGATTATAGCTACGGTCACAGCACATATTACTATTATTAGTATATAATAATGCTAGTAATACTAATAATATAATCTAATAATGACATTAATAATAATGTTAATAGTCAACGTTATTGTGCTCAAGGCACAAACACAGACCCAGATACACAGAGAGAGAGAGAGAGAGAGAGAGAGACCCAGACATCAAATTAATCTAAGATCTCTGATCCTTCTTTTCTCTGATCCTGGTTGTCTTCTTCTTTTTCTTTTTTTGTTGACACGTTCGATTCTATTCCGAGTATGTGTCGGGTTAACACAAAACGGACCAACTTTCGTCGTGACAAAGTCAAGAATCTCCTGTTGTTCTGCTATTCACGTCATGTAACGTGTACAGGGACACGGGGTGATGCAAAGAGGGCGAAATGCACACATTCACTTCTTGATTTCGTCTTCCGAGTGCAACTATTATAACGGCGTCATTTGTCCATCTGCTTCATTGTTCCATCCATTCATATTAAGATGCAGTATAATGATTATCAAATAATATGATCGAGCACCTCGTACTGTCGAGGTCAGTTCCACTCTACACGTTTGGTACCGTGCAGCCAGTCGAAGTCGAGTTGGGAAACAACAAAAATCAACACATAGCCAAAGAAACAAAGAAAAAAAAAATAGCCACCAAGATCATCGTGCCAACAGACCTACGTGGTGGATGGGGAAATTGTTCAGCTATGGGACAGCTCCGAATACAGGCCAAATGATCATACGCCATTTGGGAAATGTCTACCAGTAGCACATTTACATTTGTTGTTATACTCTCTTGTTGATGTGATCAGCAGGACTGGTAATAGCCAGCTTACTGTAGCGCGCCAGATAAATTCATATGGGTGACAACAGCTTGTCTGTGACAACCTTGTAAATATTGGCTAAAATGAAGTTCGTATCGATGTCTTCATTTGCTTTGTATTCCTCTCTGTCTTCTATATTCGATTGTATTTTATGTGTTTCTATCATCAGGTTTATTGATGTTCATATCACTTACTATTCGCCGACTGCAGCATCAGCAGCAAGTCGCGATAAAAATCAGTGATGGTAGTGATTGGTGTGCGTGTCTTATTCTTCAACAAGAATAATACTTAGAATTTATTATTATTATTACTATTATTGTAGTTTGTTCTAGCAATTTATCTTGTAACGTAATTCATGGTCGGGTTAGAGTTAGACGTAAGCAAAATGGTTAACCAGATAAAGATGATGTCCATTGTCATGTTTAGCCCGTCGCAGGTGACACCCAACGCACGCGGTGAAATGGAGCCCACTGAACTATCCCCATTTCAAATCGTTCGCTTTATCGCAGGGCTGCTCTTCTTCATTGGCAGGAGGGAAAATAGGAAATCTTCTAAAAGAAGCCGTGTCTGTTGGTGTTGTTGTTGTTGTCGTTCTACTCATAACCACCATTTTCAACCGCAGCACAAACAGCAGCATTTGAAACCGTCGTCGATGTGCTCGTTTAAATATAGCAATGGTACATATATATATATATATATATATATATATATGTGACATGTGGTCGGCATGTCATATGTTCTTCAATGTATACAGCCATCGTTATGTTGTTGTTGTTGTTGTTGATATATATTTATTTGTATGTGAGTATACTAGAAGCAAACATGCCTCCCTGTTCTTGTCAACACGATTTCGGACTGCGAAGGACATCATTATGTGGTTTTGTTAAATTTGCCCCTTTTTATCTGCTCTTGTTGTTGTTGTTATAAAAACGACGACGACGACGACCATCTCTGGTTATGATCTCTATTCTTAGGGAACCGATTCGATCACCCCGATCAGGTCGGATGAGAACGCTGATCGGGCGGCCAATCGGTCAATTACTTCCGAGTGAACGAATGAATGAATGATTAATGTATGCATGTATGTAGATAGGTGGATAGATAGATATATATGTATATATATATATATATATATAGGTATGTGTGTCTGTGTGTGTGATCAGTGTGTATATGCGACTGTAGTTGTTTGTTGTCTGTTAGTGTCAACATGGCTGTGTACAGTATACAGTATGTAGTTCGTCTGTTCTCGACAGGCGACAATTAACATTAGCAAGAGGACCCTGCGTCACAGATGGCAGAGGCTCAACTTGCCTTCGTACGAGTTTGCAATGTTCTTCCTTTTGTTTGTTTAATAATATACACTTGATTGATTAATTGATGATACAGTTGCACAAACTTAAATAAGAAAAAGAAAGCACCGCGCAAACGCCACTCACGTACAATATTTCTCTTCGTTGCCACTTCTGCTACCATCTACAAGATACCATTAGTGTTATTATTATTATTATTATTATTATTATTATTATTATCTAGTTGTTTGTTTGTTTGTTGATTATTTACCCAACTCAACGATCCTCCCCTGTTGTCGTTTTGTCGTCGTTTATCTCATTGTTGCAAAACAATCGGGTAGCCGAAAGTGACAAAAACATGAGCGTGTTACTTCGACGTCGAATCGTGGTATATTATATTCAATTTATCGTCACAAACACCACGCTGTCACACATCATCGTCATTACTCTATACAATCATTGGAGGTAGTAGCAGCTAGTAAGCTACGCAAGATAGACAGATGATAGTATAATCCCGTTGCGCGGGTGGCACGAAGTGTCAGCTCCTCCGAAATGTCGAACATGAATGAATCGATTGGTATGAAGAAGAGGCTACCTGCCTGCGGCGCTATATCTGAGAGTGGTTCAGAAAATCAGAAGACCGACGCCGTTTCTCGTCCTGATGGTTTAAGTACAAACATATTGGTTAAATAGAACTATGAATATGCTGTGTTCTTTATCATTAATATTATTACATAAATAAAACGAGCACTGTTCGTGCATTAACTATTATTACTATTTATAATAATCATGTTGTAGTGGCCCAGAGGTTACTGTCAGTTTTAATAGTCAACTTATCATCGTCTTCTCGTGAGAGTTAATGATGCTTTTGTGAGAGTTGAGATCATCTTTCTATCCTCGTTTCCACGCGTTATGTCGCCTCCCTTCCGCAGCAAACTTGTAAAAGCCATTCACAATTACGGGACATTTTACAGCAATGAGTGAGAGCTAAACGTCAACTGGCTGCTCTCGTATATTATCATTAACATACCACCGACCTCGCAGCCCATTTCTGTTAACTGGATAAATTCAATTCAAACTGTTGAAATGGGTAAAACAAAACTGATCTAAAAGGTGCTCCATTGTTTCTCACTGCTTCGGTGGTCGCTTCGAAATTGTTCGCTTTTCGGAAATATCTATATCGTTTTATAGTAACTAAAATGATGATCATAGTTCTTGCCTAGGTAGAACGGCGATGTATGCCGTGCATGGTTACAGGGTAAACACAGCAAAGACCGACAAACGAATAACTTCATTGATTTCATTGAACGAATGATTGAATTCACTCGCATGTCGTTGTATAGCTATTGCTTATAGAAATCGACGCCAGCTGGGCTTAAGGAGTAATTAGTTGGCATTCGTACCGGGCAATCGTATGAGCAATCATCGCCCTGTAGCTAGTGCTGCTGCTGCGACCGAAAATATAATAGAATTCCAAACCCAAAAACACAACAAAGCAAATGCTCAATGATGAAGACATATTACCTGCGACAGATACAACAGATCCTATCGCGGCAGAATACTGATACGCCGGTACATCGAACACGACAGCAAAGAAGCGATAGCCGAGAGGCAGATCATGAAGCAGCGAAGAAATACATATATATATATATATATATATGATGATGTTATGTCTGTCTCTGTGTGTATGTGTATATATATATATATATATATATATATATATATATATACGTGGCAACTCAGCCATCAAACATCCTGCCATTAACACTGACGGGACTTCATGACATTTTCTGTGCAATGTTTTCTCTCTCAATCGGTTATCAACGTGATTTAGAATCATTCACATCGGCAAATAGTACAAAATAAATTTCTGTTTCTCTTTTTTTTGCAATGTATATCTCTATCTCTCTATCTCTGTCGCAAAGTACTTCTTTCTTGTGTATATTTTGAATAAGGTTGTTGTGTCATTGGCATGTACAACTGGTCTCAAATCGTCCGTCGGTGCGCTATATAGTTCAGTTTGCAGTTTACAACTGACCTCGAAGCCGGCGCTCATTTTGTTTACACTTCAAAGCAATGAGCACCAAGAGGCAATTATTCAATAGACCATCAATCATTTGTATCTTTCTTTCGTTTCTCTCACACACGCCCCAAATGAGTGCTCCTCTGCAACCCTCATACCCGGTAGAAGAGAGAAGAATTGTTGTTGTAGCGTCATGTCGCCACTATTGAGCAAGCTGATTAATCGCGCCACCGTCATCAATCCTATCAATTCATATCAATAGCATTATTGATGTTATTAATATTATTATTATTATTATTCAAACGCTTGCCAGGTATTTCAGAGATTCCCGTTGAATACTTTCGTGTTAGTATCATAAGTGTCCGTATAATTAACATCATTTGATCCATCGTGGTGTTCCATAATGATGGTAGAAAAATAAGAGCAGCGTTAATTATGCTGAGAATAGTCTACGCCGTTCATGTCGTTCCGCTGGCTGATTCACCATACCATTCCGTTTGTGAATGAGTAACTTGAACAACCGGCATCTGAGACTAATCAATAGTGTGTGTGTGTGTGTGTGTGTACGTCTTATGGCCAAACAGTCCGGCTCAAGTGATGAATTCAATAATAGCCAGCGATGTCAACCGATGGATTCAAAGAAGCATCCGGTATTATCCTGTCTACGGTGTTGGTGTTTCGTGTCGATCTCCGATGAGACCTAGCTAAGGGATTTGAGAGAATCGACCGTTGTAGCAATTTACGAGGGAGGATTAATCTTTGCAGATCATTTCTGCTGCTTGTTCGCATTAAAAATATCTCAGTCTTCCTCGTCGATTGACGTGGGCTGCTGCTTTAGATCTGAAACTGGAAGGGCGGGGTGGGGCTTGTGTGTCTGTGTGTATTAATGCAGTTGTTTCGCGCGCTGACATTTGGCTTTCGTGTCTTCAAGGAGAGACTTGCATAGCTCAGGCTAATACAGTGCCTCTCCAAAAACTTCGTATTTTATGCCGGCTAGTTATAACTGTAGGATAGATTTTATCAGCCGACAACCTGATGTGTGTATCGGATATACTCGTGCATATATATGCAGATCGTGTGAGCTTCATAGCACACACGCATCGTCATTATATAATCATTGTTAATTGTAGTATCGTCATCATCATCATCATCACTGTTATTATTGTAGATATCGTGGTGATACTCGGGAGAAATATGTGAGATTATAGAAGTGCGTTTGTCACAAAACAAGTTGCATAACTGACATCGGGCGGGATTTGTTTAGCAATGAGTTTCATTAAGCATCAGTAATAGTAATAATAATCTAATGCTTCCTTGTCATTGTTGCCAGTTGCGTGTGATTATTACTATTAATGGTCTTCGTCTATCTTGTTGTGATCAGGAAAAAATTAATTATTAGTTATCATCATCATCATCGCCATATTTGCCGCTATAGGCAATCCGTAACGGTAATCAGAATAGAGCTATCTCTGTTTGTGTTTATGCGTTTGCTCTGTTTATGTCTACGTGTTTGTATTTCGTGCCTCTCTTATATAATCACCAACTTCAACGCGATATTTCCTCTCTTTCTCTACAGATCTACGGGTATTCTCTCTCTCTACATGTTCGCTATTCGCCACTTTTGTCTGTGTACATCTGTGTTCTTTGAATGTTTTCTTGTACAGTCTAGCATTTGCATTCGTCCATCAACAGCTCAATTGAATGGCGGTGTGTCCGTCAATCTACCAGTGAACTGGACAGTCAATCAAGAATCAGCCGATCATCGAAATCGTACTGATAATAATTCATTGATCGCCACCATTGATACCCAATAAATCAACCGACAACCTACAAGTCGCCGTTTACACTCGCTCTGTGTCTTACTCGGTTTGTCGCATACGGCTGGTTACCATAATAGATACATATATATATATATATATTCATCGTTATCATTATAGTCAAAGCCATTATTGTTGTATCATAGTATCATTATCATTCTTCAGCATCATCAATCAACCAACCAACGAACAAATCAATGAACCATCCGTCAACCAACCAATCAACCAATGAATGATCAATCAAAGAGGCAATCAATCAACCAACCAAAACCAAGAGATCATATGTGCTTGAGCGCCTCGTATACCCGATAGCCGACGGAATGCGTCGTTTGCACAATCCCACAGCTGGACACAACTCGTCGTCGTCGTCGTCATCTGTGTATCCCGCAATAAAGCGGGTGGTGGGAGTTGGGGGTTCATGTGAGAGTGAAATGCACATTGACCACAGAGAGTGGCAACGCCACAGAACCGCCCGGACGGGTGGCCGAGGGCCTTAACATTGAACAGGTGATCGCCGTAACATTCAACAGCGTCACCAAGAAACACAACTAAAGAGACAATCAATCAATCAACCAGAACCAACACTTGCTCCCGCTCCCACGTTCACATACACACACATTATATATATATATATATATATATATATATACTCTTTACTATTTTGTTGTTTCTTTCTCTTTCTCTCTCTATCTTATCCATTCATTCCTTGAAACACCACCAGCAGCAGCAGCTGCTCGGTACCAACGTAACGAGCTGTTCCATTTTTTTTTGTTGTTTTTCACTCCCTGAGCACGACGAGATGTTGTAGTGAACTTGTTCACATCTGCACACAGTGTCGTTCGAGGAAGACGGCTAAGGTAGTCTTTGCGGCCTGCAGTTTGACCATGCTTCCACGCCAGTCAGATGCCGCCATATGCTTAGTTTAGGCTGTATATGGACAGAACAGGTAGCACAAAAATGCATCTTTAGCATTACACTTTCGATAGCCACAAAGACAATCATCAGGGCGGTGTGAGCTCTTCAGTAAGCTCTTCTCCCTAAATAACATCCATTGCCGTCATTTCGTCGACTGCGAGATACGTTCGTGTGTGCACCACACACTGCGAACAGTGGTCTGTCTATACACGGTGCAGTATCTTAGCAGAACTCTTTCCGCGGGCCGGAAAGAGATGGTTCGATTGGGCACCAACTCGATTAATCGACAAGTTGTACCGTCCGTCAGTCAATCATCTGTTACGACATCATCAGCATCGTGCACACTGTAAAAATCTGCTGCTGGGGTATCACTTAACCACCACCCCCATACCTGCCAGTCACTCATTTGCACAATATATATATATATATGTTGTCCTACTGAGCCATTTCGGATTCCGTTTCAGCAGGTCACCACTAAATCCAAATGGTTGCTTCTTCGTTTATTTTTCATTCATACTCTCCATCTACACAATGAATAGATAGATGTGCAAGACGACCAACAAGACGTCGAGCTTCCATCACAACAATGCTTACGTTCATCCGTTCATTCATTCAAGTATTTCTCATATACACACTGCTGCTGCTGCTGCTACACTTTTTCCATCAGTCTGTGTCAGTCAAGTCACTCACTCGCTTACAACGCTACTATAATGATAATAATAATAATAATAGTAGAGCCTAGACTGGTGAGATGTTGCCTTATTCAATGGCAGCATTAACACAGTCCAGCGGTTAAATCATTATCGATTAATCTCTGCGCAAGATTATCTCACACCAACAGATTCAGGGCAAATATATATATATATATGTATATATGGATATTACGACGGTATATGTGTGTATGAACGGTGTTTGTGTAGGTCTTTAGTGTCATGTGTTCGTCTGTAGTAGACATAAATCCGCTGTATCTATATTCGAGTGGTCTGTCTGTGTGTATGTTTGGTTTTTCAAATTGGACAGCTCACCGGTTTGTTAAAACGTCCCATCAGTATCTGTGCTTCGGATCATCAATCCTTGTCAGTTATGATTCACATTGAATCCATAAATGAATCTGTCAATCAATCAATCAACCCTATAATAATATCTGGATCCGTTCGACTCCAGATCGAATCTCTTGACCCCCTGTTCGCTCCTGCTCAGAACGAATGCCAAGTTCATGAGTGAGTTTGAGAGGATATGGTGGTGGTAGTAGTTGTAGTAGTAGTAGTAGTAGTAGTATAATTAATATTATTATTATTATTATAGCTTGGTTCTTCTCGTGTTTCGAGTCGTAATGCTTATATATTCTGTTGTTGTTGTTATGGTTGTTGTCTGAGGACCAGCAGTACAATATGTACTATGTTGTTCGTCGGGAACAACAACACATTGTTGAGTCGTTTAAGATCAGGGTGTGTCATCTCGTCTCTAAGATGATGACATTTACGAATCACTGAATTATGAGTCAATCAATCAATCAATCAATATATGAATGAATGATTAAATGATGATTCTTCCTAACAATAGTAATGATATAATCGATTGATGAGTAGCGAGTGAGCTGAGCCATTGTGACTGAGCGTGCGACTTAGCAGTGTCTTGCTAGATGACACAGCAAATGGTGGCTAAAATTCAAGCAAGCGACAAATCATCTCTCTATCGTTATCGTCGAGCTCTTCTTATTCTTCTTCTCCTTCAAGAGTTTCTCGAGGGAATACCTCTCGATCTCTTGTCTCCACAATCATAATCAGAGTAATCTCCTCTGTCTGTCCTCTGTCTCTTTGTTCCGTGATTTCTCTTCGCTATCCTTCTATGAGCTCACAAACTAATCTCTCTCTCTCTCTCTCTCTCTCTCTCTCTCTCTCTCTCTATCGTTAGCTTCCTCCTTACGGCGAAGTAGCTCTACATATGCATGTGTCTTGCAAGGGTGGCTGACTGCTGCTGCTGTTGTTGTTGTTTTGCTATTCTGCACATCCCTCTGTTGACATCATTGTCATTATTATTATTATGTGTATTGTTACCGGTTAGGATTTGGGAGGATCTGGCATCTTCTCAGTCTTGTTTGCGTTTGTATTCGTTAATCGTCTCATCTCACGATGGACCTCGCATCTTGTCGAAGTGATTATTATTAATTATTATTACTATTAGTAGTAGCAGTAGCAATATCTGTATTAGTAATATACGCTAGCTGAAGCTGCTAGCAGGACCCGCGTTTCGCGTACCCTCACGAGAGGCGGAAGCCGATCGGTTCTCTTTATCTATCTATATCTGCTTCTTCTTAATCTTCTTCTCTAATCCGTACACTCTCGCTCCTCAGAGGGCCAACGCGGGCACCTGTATATAGCGGTAGATGTACAGCCGATAGTCCTTGGAGGCGAGCACGACGCTACCGTCGTCCATTAGGGCGACGTCGAAACATTGCGCGTGTTTCACCTTGGACTCGAGCGCGTTCACGAGCTGGCCATCCTGCGTGAAGATGGTGATGTTGAAGTTGTTGTGATTGTCCGCAACCAAAATCTCACCCTGTTGGTTGATGCATACACCTAAAAGAGCAGACATGCGTGTAATTCAATTTAGAGAATAAAGAAATAAATAGAAATTCAATATTAGTATGTTGAGTTACAGTGAGGTGAATAGGCACAAGGGTCGAAGAGCATAAGGGATATCGGGAGTTCAAGAAAATCAGATAAAGATGGACTTGTATAAATAGCGATCGTCCAACGTCAATTGTGTGCCCTACCTCTACATACATACGATTATATATGTACCATAAGATTTAACGAAAGCAAGCAAACAGTAAAGACCTCGCTTCCAAAATATCTTCTTGCCCGCTACTACTATGGTAGCAGTTCTAACGGGACGATAAATGGCTTATCTCGTCATCTGAACTCGTGCGATACATGTAATTAGAAGGTTTGAGACCTGACGGTTCCAAGTTGAACGCTAGGTAAGGAAGATATAGGTTAAATCAAAAGTACCAATAGGATAATTGGTGAGTCCCTCTCCTCCAATTTGACGGAGGAATGCTCCGTCGTAGTTGAACACCTTGACGCAGTGGGCCCGGTTATCGGAGATGAAGATCTCCTGCTTGTCATTGACTACGACGCCGTTGGGGAATTCTAGGTGCTTGGAGCAACCAAACTTCTGCAGGACGTTGCCCACTTGGTCGAAGATCAGGACGCGCATCACCTTGCACTCTACCACGATGATACGGCCCTTGTTGTCCACCGTAATACCTGGAAGATCGAATCAGAGCAACGTTGTCATGGCAATCTTTGGATTCATTCAGGTGTAAGATCAACGGATGATAGATTTCTAATGTCGTATTTAAGTACATAAACAACTGAGATTCACCACAACCGTATGGTGGCTTCACGGTTGGACTAACATTGATATACGCTAAGGGAAGTTAAGGGTTAACGTTAATATATAAAGGGTTCTCGTGGTGAAGAGCTATCTTCCTGTTGGGTTTCTCACCTCGTGGGTGCTGCAGAATATTGGCACCAAACTTGCGCACAAACTGTCCGTACTGGTTGTACACCTGAATCTGATGCGTAGGGCTGCGCTCCGTCACTATTATATCCCCTGACGTCTTGACTACGGACACACGGTTGGGGTAGAGTAGTTGGCCATCACGTTTGCCGCACTCCCCGAACTGGAACTTGAATCGACCCTCCTTGTCGAAAATCTGAATGCGATGGTTGTTCGTGTCGGCAACAATGATATCGTTTTGTGCGTTCACGGCCACACCTGACGGCTCGGTGAACTGGCCTTCCATGACGCCGAACTCGCCAAATTTGCAATGATAGATCATCTTCTGCCGTTTTAGTTGGGACTTCAGCGGATAGATGGAGGGTGACACGAACTTCGAGCTGAGGTCGACGACGTTAGTAGGGGCCGTTGGTGGCGGGACACCCACACCCATTGGAGCTGATACACCAACACCGACGCCAACGCCGACTCCCATCGGGGGATCGGGAGTTAGTGAGAAATCGGCAGGCGACACGACGCCGGGTGCGCACGACCCGCTGAAGATATCACCACAGCCTCCGGTTGACCACTTCTCGTAAGGGTTGATGTCGAGCGATGTTGAGAACGGGCCCAGACTGCTGGCCGAGGAGAGACGCTTCGTTAGGGTTGATGAGTCGAAGATCGATGGAATACTCGGTATGCCAGGACTTGACGAGGCCATTGATGATGTTTGCGAACCTCCTGACAATCCGGTCATCGAGCCCATCGATGCCATTGAACCAATTGAGTTCATGTTGGCAGGATTGCTACCATGATTCATCGCCGAGGAATAGATCGATGGTGACGATGAAACGGCCGAGATGAGCGATGATGAAAGTGTCATCTGGTGCGAGTTGAGCATTCGCTCCGCGCCAATGACGCCACCAATTGGCCGTCCGATCGGTGCCAGTGGTTTTTGTTGTTGAAGTGGTGCGGTGGAGACGCCAGACATACTGCTCACAGCTACTCCGGTCACCCCTGGTGGGCCGTTCCCATTACAGACGGGTGGTCCGCCTGCCGTTGGAGGCTGTGTTGTTTCTAGGCCCTGCTTGATATAGCCGAAAGTGTTTCTCACTCCAACCTGAATAGCCTGGAAGTTGGAAACAAATTCCAGATCCATATTTTGCATTGCGCTGTTCACGTCGGGCTGGTATGAAAGGATACTTTGAAACTTGTTGTCTAGCAGCTGCTTAAACACCATCACCTCAGTATGAGACGAGAATTTAGTGAGTCGCTCAACGAACTCGGTCACGCGGACGATTTTATCCACAGTCTCCTGGGCGTTCTTCTGCAGCATGCCCAGCGCCACCACCTTGGCATTGTAGACATTCTCGAGCTCTTTGAGGGTTTCCTGGCGACGTTCTTCAATCATCGAGCGATAAAACTGGAACGTGTCGCTCACCTCGCCCTGGGCTTTTTGGTAGGCCATCTGCAGTCGCTGTTGACCCTGTTCGGCGTTCTTGAGCTGCGTCTTGAGCTCGTGACTCTTCGAGCGGCCCTCCTCAATCAGATGGACCAGTCCCTCAACATGTTTCGGCGCCACATCCGTCAGAAGATCGTAGTCATGCAGACCCTTAGGATGGTCGAGCGGGGTACATTCTTTGCATATCGGTAGGTTGCACGTATGACAAAAGAACTTGAGTGGCTCATTCTTGTGCCGAAGACATGACACTGGTTTATCCGGCTTGCACCCGCCATCACCTCCCGCCTGCGCATCCTTCGAGCTCTGCAGTTCACCTAGGGTCATCACGCGGTGACCCTCGAAGCAGTGCATGAACTGATGAGCCATGACGCAGTTGGGACATAGAAAGTTGGCGCAGTCGAAGCAGCGAGCGATCGCCCCCGATTCCTTGCTCTTGCACGACGTGCACGACGGACTACCGCCGTCTAACGCCGCACTTTCGAGCATGTTCGAAATTGCGTAGTCGCTTAGGAGGCCCACCACGCCAGCACTCGGTAGCGCCGTTTCGACGCCACACTGTGGGCACTTCATTTTATCGGGACACTCCTGCAACTGAGAACATAAAGAAAAAAACAACAGAGAAAAGATGAAGCAAAAGAAAGAGATGGACGTATCAGTGAAAAGCCGATAACAGTTAAGGGAAATAAATGATGTGACACATGTATGTGTATATATATATATATATATATATATATATATATGATACTATAATATATGATGTGTAACAATAAATGATGTATATATATATATATATATATATATAGTGAATGCAAAACCGGAATAGTAAGAGGAACCTGAATTGCAAGAATTACCTTTTCTAGGCAGGGCTGACAGAATGTGTGCAGGCATGACAACACCTTGGGTATGGTAAAGGTGTCGTGGCAAAGCCCACACTTTGTGCTCACTGTCGGCTGGGCGCCAGCATTTCCGGATCCGTTCTGCGCCACTTGGCCGCTGAGTGGAGGCGGGCCGAGGGGTCCGAGCGTGGGGCACGGAGGAAGTGGAAGAACTCCTTCGATAGCTGGAGGCGAGTCCCCGCTACCGAACGTCGGCGTTCCTGTCAGTGATGACGATGGCGAGTGCGTGTTCGGCGAGGAACATGCGTTCGAGCCCATTGACGGACTGCCGCCAAGCGATAACTTCACCTGTGACACAAATCGATTCATTGAGACAACTAGTTTAGTGGCGTCAAGACTAACTCATCAATAGTAGGAACATTTAATGAACTTACATAACACTGCATTTCGACAGATTCCAATCTAAACACTTCTTAGGCGAGTGCTCGTTTAACTTGGAAAATGACAATCTCTTGTAAATCAAAGCTATCGGAACTCTATATTCAGGGGCTCGTCGCTCTTGCACTAGCAGGATTCGGATGCGTTACAAATCTTCTTCAACATTATCCTCATCATTTGTTCTTAGCTGAATCGTTCAGACTCGGTAGCTTCCATCGTAGGCTTCCGCTTCACAGGATAGCCTAATTTTAGCATTCTGGGCAGGTGGTCGTCCAAGGGAGAAAAGTCCATCTGTATACAGCTGCCCACGGGACCTGATCACATCCATTGATCTCATCCATTACACACACACACACACACCATCCCCACCTGCAGCCGAGTAATCTGCATGACCCTCTCCTCCTTCGATAAAATAATAATAATAATAATAGTATATAACACGCACCAAAAAACAATATGCAATTGTCCAAATTGCATACAAGTTACTGACTCATCAGCACCGGCAGCAGATACACAGCCAGGCTGTCGTCCCACTGTATCGTTTCTAGGTAAACCAGTGACGTAGTGTAACTACGGGACGCGATGATTCATCCTACCAGAGGGTCTATATGAAATACAGTCGTTCATACTAACCACGTCCGCGAAGGGGACACATACTTCCACCGTATCCATCACCAATCACTTGAGCCACCTTCGTTAGCCACTTGATTGCCTACTGTTCAATTTAACCGCTCAGTGTCTCTTCTAGCATAGACGTCCGCTACTACCGTTCACAGTTGTTATTGTTGTTCCATTGGAGTTTTCACCGTTGTTCCTGATTTCCGATCGGACGCCACACACTACGATTTGTATTCACACCTTGCTTTCAGTTTTTTTTTCTTTCTCTCAGTTTTCGAGTCGAAAATTCGATCAACTGTTTGCGTGCTATTATGACTCGACCTATCATTCAATTGGACTACTTGTCGTCCTGTAGAAACGAGTGGAGTCTTTTTCGATATTCCTTCCTTTTCATCTCTGTCCGCCTGTCCGTCTATCTGTTCCTCTCAGCAACAAACGAATATACATAGTCATTAAAATAATTTCATTCTACCCTTTGACTTGCGTTACCCTTCGTATGTAATTTGTGTCCTTCGCCGTTAAGCTCACTCCAGACATCGATTTGTCACGAAAATGAGTTGTCGTAAATTGGGTGTCAGGTTCTAAATGCTAACAACAAGTTGAAAATTGGGTGAACCGTCTTCCTCTGACTGGAGCACTAACCCAGAATAGAGAGAGGCAAAAATACATATGTATGTATATATATATATGTGTATATGTATATACTTGTCTATACATAGAAACGTATGCACGTATGTCTCATAGGAATGTATATATATGTATATGCATCTATATTTCCTCGTATAGGTAGACTTACAGCAGCAACAACAACAACAACAATAACGAACAAATACACCCAACAGGGCCAACAGCAACAACAACAACGAATGAGATGTTTGCAGTTCTCATACTACCAGTGGTCGTACTAATATATTTGATCATACAATTGATAAATTGAGTTATATGGGTCAATATGCCGAAGACAATGCGACAACAGTTCTTAGTACTACGTTGTAGTAATGACAATAATGGCCTCAAGAATATTAACAACAACAACAACAATAACAACAACAACAACGAATATCTACGAACAAGTCAAAATCGCAACCAGTTTCGCGCAGTCTCAATGAACCCCGCCATCGTTCATTTAGAGTCGTCTGTTCCGTACACGACAACGTATGACACTGATGCCTGCTGTACATAACATGGCACACATGAGACATCTTAGCTTCTGATCCTGTTGTTGCTATAATTATTATTGGTGTTGTATTTGATGCTTGTCTTATGCTTTTCTTTCCTTCAGACTTGTTTCCTGTTGCTGCTCTATCACACGTATAAGAATGACGAGAACAAACGTCTATGCGACCCGTACTGACAAAATTTCTACACAGACCCGGCTGCTTTGAGTTCGTTGGTCGTCCATAAGATTAATCTCTTCTACATTTTAGACTCTAAAATTTCACAAAAATACGTCCCGAGAAATATAAGACCAGCCGGACAGACAGACAGACACGCAGAAAGACCCAGTAAAATCACCAACCGGCAGCAGTTCGCCTACGGTAAACGCTTGCGTACATGATGATGATAATCTGATCACTGCTATAATATTTTCATAATAGCACTCAAGAAAAAACAACAGCGTTTCATTCTCATTGGTGGCACAGCGGCCGGCAAGAACGGTTTCAGCACGACAACCTCAATAACAACGACATCTCCGATAGACAAGCCTCTAGTACAAGATGATTTTGATACCGATGATGTTGCCGGTTATGACGATAATCGAACGGAGTCAACAGTTAGCGGCGGTGAAGGCCGGCACGTTTTATTACTGGGTGACTATTAATGTACGTAGCAGATCTTCGTGCCTTATGCTTTTGCCTTTTGTTATCAGGTCGCGATGTGCGTTTCGTCGTCTCTCCCCCGGCTCGTTGTAGTAGTTGTTGATTACAGGTAGAACGATGAAGAGAACGGACCAAGTGGTAGTTAGCAACAGTAGGAGGCTAGTTCGGCTTCGAGTTGGCGTGTTCACACCGTCGTATTTCAGCTGTTGTTTCAGCACAACAGGTGGTGCTGGTCATAGCAGCAGGTACCACACGGTCTTGCCGGCCGCTGCGCCCTTTCAATTCGATCAGTCCAGCTAATCCTCAGAACTAGCTGTTACTCACAGCCGCGGCCCGATTGCCTCCTCAGCTCTGCTTGGCCCTTAGCACTCCGCACGAATGTGTGGCAACAACAGCTAGAAGAGAGAGAGAGAGAGCGCGCGACTAAGGCGATCTGCGCAGCGGCCTATTCCAGGAGCGGCAATGGCCTTTACCACTTCTGTCACCGGCCTACAAGCAGCACACCAGCACTACTGTTGATGATACAGCTGGACGCTGTCCGGTCAACAGCGAAGGCCGTCGCAGAATCAAGTCGTCATAGGACGCATTTACCGTGTGTTACTCAACTTCACACACGGCATCCTCGAACAATATCATGAATAGTAGTAATAAGTGTACACGCACAAAACAAGCGCCCTAAGACGTAGTGACGAATGCCGGCTGTTGTTCACGTGGCTGATGGTGGTTGTTTGGTTCACGCAGAGCCGGTGCGGCGTAATTGTCGCTTGTTGCAGGTCACGGCTCTGAAGAGCCAATGCGCATTGAGGTTTTGTTCAACCGGCCGCCCACCCAACCGGTCTGAGTCAGTTGTCGGCTGTTTGTTCCAGGAACTCTCCCAGCCGGATGTCGGTGCGGTCCTATCGTGTCCCTCCTCCGCAGGCTGCGAGAGCCTGTTGCCAGGAGGACACGAGGCAAGCCAACTAACGTAAGTTCGGAGGGACCGCTATACCGCACCCACTACCGCCGCCGTCGCCGCCGCCGTGGCCACTCTCCTCCGCCGGACCGGTGAACTTCCGTTAAAGGCGCATTTCCATGAGCGCATTCAGACGAACTGACTAATGGCGGAATTTCCGGCTAATGATGTCTCCCCTGAGTCGTTGATGAACGACACGAACCCGAGACACACACACACATACAAACAGCTGCAGCACATCGTCTTCAAAGTGTTGGCGCTCACTCGAAGACAACAACTCCAACAGCCTTTATGGCGAGCTACCCCCTGATCTGCCTCAGATAGGGAGCGGGAATCGTTCCGAGTTCATTACGCTGTTGCTACCAGCTGCCGGATCATAGCAGATTACCCCCTACCGGTAGAATCAGCGGCAATCAGCAGCAGCAGCAGAAGACAACGAGCAGAACAATCTGATCATCACAAGAAATTAAAGGCTTTGGCCGTTTTCTGTCTGAGCCGAGGGCGCGTCGTCTAGTTATCTCCTAGTTTGTTGACGCTTGCTTCTTGGTACAAGTTGAATTAATCAAGTTCGGCGTACAGTGACTATTGAAGATGGGGGAGCAGGCGTTTGGCGTCAAAGCAAGAAACATATCTCTCTCTCTCTCTCTCCTCGCCACGATGGCGGTCGTCGGTGGGCTACGGCGCATGAGCCGGCGGCTTCTTCGGAGCCAGAGGCAGCAGCAGAGGCGGCGGCAGCGGTTTCCCTTAGCGGCGTATAGCGGGGACAAGGCCAGAACCGCTGTTGGAAGTAGGGAGGGTATTTTGGAGGAGGGACAGATAGTCGTTGTGGGGGTGGCAGTGTTGGTAACCGCTGCTGTCGTTGCTGCTCGGAGTTGCCAACAGCGGCGCCGCCGCCATCTTGCTTCCCACCCTGAGAGGGAGGGTAGATACGTAGCAGCAGTGTGTATGTACAGCACAACCGGGAAGCCGGGCAGCAGGGCGTGAAAGGACCGCACCTCCTGCAGGCTGTGCAGGCCGGCCACCTGGAAGCCACCGCCTGCGTGCATCGCGACGATGACAACGACAACGGTCATTGGGGAGAGTGAAGCAGCAGAAGCAGCAGCAGCTGCAGGCCGCTAAAGCGAGGGAATGAGTTGATGGCGTCGTCGTGAGGGCGTTGACTCCAACAAACTGAACCCCCAACCTGAACACTGTGCCCCCTACCCCCCTTCACTGCACACGTTTCTGCCGACAACGAGACAACTTGGGGGAGAGAGAGAGAGAGAGATCTGTTCCAACTATTCCCTCCTCATGACGCTACCTCGAACTAACCCTAAGCTCATAGCCGGAGCCTCCCACTGGAATACTGAACCTGCATATATACTTATTATTCGCCAGAGATCTCCTCTGAAGCGACAAAAGGAGGCAATGCAAGGAATCGTATGGAGCTTAAGGTGACCCACGCCAACGTTCGTTGGGCAACTTTTTTTCAGAGGTAACTTTTGGGCTGAACTCATTTTTCTTCCTTCCTTGATTCTGTCGCCCTTGGAAGCTGGGGGGAAAACTGCTACAGTTGAGCGAGTTGAAGAAAATGCAATTTCCTCGATTTGAAAATTCGTAGTGTTTGACGTTTGAAACCGGAATCTACTTAGCTTCAATCCTCGTGACAGCTGTCAGTTACAAGTCGTACGCTCCGACCGGGGAGCTATTAATTAGAAAACCTTCTCATGACTTACATCATCTGCAAGCGATCGTTGGGCTTACAACTACCAAGTTCAAACTAACGGAACGGCGCATGGATATTATCGAAGATTTTCTGGTGCAGGCAATCGACTATATTTGAAGAAATCACTGGCATGAAAAATATGTCGTAAATGCAAGGGAGTCCCATTCCCATTTCCCAAGAATTGATTTGCTTTTATTTATAATACTTTCTAATTATTGCTGTAAATATATACGAACAAGAATGTATTATAATAAGTTACACCTAACATTTATGAAAAAGGTCACTGATCTCCACGAACGCTCCTCGCCTCACCCTCAGGACAATTCACCGCTCGTCAGTGACCGTGAACTGGTAGCAGTTTGTTGTTATTCTTGTTGTTGTCGTATCTATGTAGTTCGTCATGAGTAAGTCCGCTCCTCGTAGTGACCGCGGCACTGTGGTTGATCATTAGAAGCAGCAAGGCTGCTGGATCGAATCCCAACGATGTCGCGCGCCTCCAGTGCATGCATAAGCTTGACCGATACAGCAACAGTAATACACCACCCTTCAACCTCTGGGGTACAGCTGTTTCGCTCAATCGTCATCGTCGTCGTCGTCGTTTTTGCTGTCTGTTCACTCAAGCGGCTAGCGGCACCCCGCGTAGTGTATCAGTACAACGGCACACACCGTTCAAACCGGACGGCAGCATCAGCAGCAGCATCAGCACTGCAGTATTAGCACACGATACCTAAAACAATCAGTATTCGCAGTAGCAATGGTAGAGTGTCTGCCTGGCTGTTTCACTTCTTCTCCTCTGCTGCCGCCGCCACCGCCGCCACCACTGGGTTTGGTAGTCGCTGCAGCATCACTGTGTGTTAGCCAGCTGTCCAAGCGAATGTTCAGGCGTTCACGCCGTGGACTTGGCTTAGTTTGTTTCGAGGGGCCAGCCAAAAGGCGGCTCGGCGCGTCGCATCGCATCGCTCCATCCTTCTTGAACGAGCCATTTTGCTGCTGCTGCTGCTGCTGCTGTTGCTGTAGCATGCTTGCTTTACTCCCAGCTCCCAGCCAATGGGTTGCCGGCCACAATGGTGAGACGAACACGACGGGCCATGACAGCAGCAGTGTGTTCTGCTCGTCTGGGCTGGTCTACTCTCACTGGGGACCGGACCGCAGAACAGAGCCCTACGATCTCCTACAGCAGCGGCCACCGACGAACATCGCGCGTAGAACCTCCCAACATTGAGGCGCGCACTGCTGGTGCGGCGGCTATGACTAGAATGAACCGCGCGGCACCTACACATAGATGGAGCAACACAGTCAGGCGTCGACGGCATTAGAATGAAACAGGGCCCCACGTCGAGGCAAATGAACACCAATATCGAATACCATCAATACCACCACCACCATAGCCGCCGCCGCTGAGAGCAGCAGTAGAGGCAACGTAGAGTGAATCCTGTTGGTCTGTCAGTCAGTAGTCAGGTCAAAAATTACTCGCGTTCATCAATTGCATACCCACTCAATACTCAAGAGAAGAGTACACAGATAAAATTATAGAAGCTGCTTCAGTCGCTTGCTGGTCTCTCTGGGATTAATAATAACTACTTCAAAAAATACCGATACGTCTAACCCTCATGGCACGCTGATCATAATCATGGATAGGGATCGACGCTCGTGGCCCCAAGACAACCGACCAACACAGATATTCGCAAAATGAGCATACTGAATTATGATAGTAAGTATAATTGAACGCTTTATACATGTGTCTATACCCATCGTTTAGATGTCATCTTCCTGCTTGAAAAAAAGTCCTGACAACAGAGAGAGAGAGAGAGGGACCGTAGTTCGACATCGTGCACCTTGACAACAGTATCGGAACACTGTCCGTTGTCTCAGACGAACAGAGATAACAACAGAAAATAGAGGAACACCACAATTACGTTTCATTTCTTTACTTCGTCCGTCGGTATATTGTACATACAGTTTGTCGCACCAGAGCAACATTATCGGAGATTTCTTCACCGTCAGATGAGGCAAAATGGCACCGGTTTGGTGTTCAACATTCTCCATCAACAACAACAACAACAACAACAACTCTCTCTCTACTCCCTACGACGATGTTTCTTTTTAGCTCTCGTTCATTTACACGTAACATCTGTCTATCCATATAGAATAGTCGGCTTTCCATCTTTGGGGGCAATGCTCCTCTTTCACAACTCAACGTTCTCTTCGTTATGTCACCTCGAGCTGCGTGAGCAGGGCAACTGACCGGAGCCGTCGTTACTCGACATTAAGCAGACCCATCGGCGACTCCTGCCAATGCTGCTGGCGTCCTCGAGCAGCAGGAGAGGCGCCGGCGGCGGTGGTGGCGGCAGCGACAGCCAGCCAAAGTCAACCAAGCAGGCAGCTACCGAATCAACCAACCAAGCAAAGCAACTCTATCGTCCTTCGTATGATGATATAGCATTGCTCTTCATGGTATCGTCGACGTTCCTCCGTTCGCTCTGCGCTGCTCTACCGACTGAGCCCGAGCAACAAATATAGACGATGGACAGCCAGATGACGAAGTGCACAGTGAGACCAAGCTAAACCGAATGGTTGTGGTGGACGTCCTTCGCGTTTCGCTTGATTCTCAACTCAGCTCTTTGCCTCATTTGGTGACTCCTGATTCTCTGACTTTCTTTCTCTCTCTTTCTCTCTCTCTCTCTCGATCTGACGTTTCGGTGTAGCACTGACTGTGTAGACTGCACAGGATGCGACAACCTGGCTGCCCCGACATCGTCAACATTATCATCATCCCGATCATCATCATCATCGTGATCATCATTATTACAGCAAAGTGTTGGAGTACCTTTTACTTTACTTTGCTTTGCTCCGGCGAAGCAGCGTCATATTGCCGCCGCCGCCGGCAAAGTCGTTCCCTCGTTTCGTTCTTTTTGGTCTGCGTCTTTTTTCGCCTTTGGCTGCGGCCGCTTCCTCTTCATTTTCTGCTCAGATCAGTCTGCTTTTGCTCTCTTCTGTTCTCTTCTTCTTCTTCTTCTGTGTTCAGCTTCTTGTTCTTCAGGGCTTCAACGCGCTCGGCGCGCCAGCCCGTTTTGGTTTCTGATTCTGACCGGACAAACCTCCATCCATCCATCCGCCCGCTGCAGTCGACGCTCGGTGTTCGGCCAACGAAACTCGGCAGAACTTCTCGACGATACAATCGGTTTCGATGTTCTGTGCGTTTCTGCCACAAGCAGGCACCGCCAGCAGCAGCACTTACCACGATATCACTACGGGACTACTCTGTATCTCTACTTGTATTGAATCAACTTACAGCGATTCTGCTACTGCTGCTGCTGTAGCCGGTAGAGTAGTTCACGATTTTCTCTATGGCAACCCGAAGGATTTTTTGATTCTGCCACCTGACTACCTGTCCCAAGATGGTCACACAAAACGGGAACACCTCAGCAATTTCTATGCTGGGCAACGGAGTGACGTCCTCTCCATCTCCGAATCATTTTTTTATGAGAGGTTTCGGGAATACTTGATGCATATGAGTCAATCAGCCGCACTGAAAGGGACTAGTGTCCCCCCCTTCATCCCCAAGGCTCGAAAATTGCTAGGCATTAGTCCGATATCCACCGGGACCTGCCACATTACAAACATACGCGTTTTCACTATGGAAGAAAAACTAAGCCATGAGCCACATCACCTAAGCTAAACCACTGGTAGTCATTTCATAGTAGTATGCTAGCTGCTAATACAACTACACACACTTTTTCCTGACTCTCAGCTGCTCGCAGGCTGTCCCCTGTGACAGGCCTCGGCTTTTAACCCTTAGATATTGCCAAAAGTGTCTTACTACAGAATTTGAACCCAAGCCATACGTCCATTCATGCGATTCATATACCACTGCAAGATCTCCTAATCTTCTAGTTTACGTGATACTGGCCATCTCTCTCTCTCTAGTGGAGTGCCTCAGGGTTAGCGAAGACATAACGACTTGAAAGTACACCCGTAGAATCCTTTCTTCACCTGGTTCAAAAGTGCAAGACCGACCCGGATATGGCCAAATGCAATCATGTATTGTACTTGATGATACAAATTTACGGTAAAAAAACCGACTCTCCGATCGAATGATTGATTGATTGACCGAAGTTTCATCCTTTTCATGTCACTCAACCCACCTCAACACCCTAATGTCGACAGACAAATACTATTATATCATACACTATGCACTAAGACTGCAGAGTGGGCGTCCCAATGCGCATCATGGAAGGGCGTCCCTGCGTCTGTCAACGGTCAAAGTCCGCAAACTCTCGCCATGAGACGAGCACCGTTTCCAGTTGGCGTTCATTCATCCGATATCCTCTCCCACCATCACCACCAACGCCACCAGTAGTGGAAGAAGTTCTACCCGTTCTCATCGTTGTCTTTTTCCGATCGATGAACTGAAGGCCCCCCGCCACTGTTTCGCCATCTGAATATCTAGCCGAGGAATGCCGCTGTGAAGTAACCTGTTGTGAACGCCCGCTTTCGACGAGACTAGAGTTGCTCTACGATGTTTTTACTGATTGATCTCACTTCGATCAGGGACAGTACATCGTCCAGGAGTCATATAGTATTGCGTTCGCTGACCTCGATTGCTCTGTTGCGATGGAATTGAATAACTCTTATATAATATCGTTCTAGTTATCACTTGATTTTCGTCTTCAGCCGGCAATGAAAAAAAAATGCTAATGATCGAGATAGAGGGTTTATTCCTGTTCAGCTGGCACATATGAATTAGTTCATTAATTGTTTAAATACTGCTTGTCACCATTTAGTTACTAACAGGAATGCAATTAATTTAATCAATGCGGACTCTCTATTCTCATTACCACTGGCTGATCGCCCGCTCAAATTGTCTATTCCTGTGTTCATGCAGGAATGTTTAATTCCATTTTATTCATTCGACCCTCGTTGCCTCCTCCTTCTATTGAAGTGATGGATTCGCCCAGCCACACAGCGACAATGACAGTTTCACCGTATAACGCCACATCATCGGTCTGAATAACATTCCTGGACAGCGATCCCATACGAGATTGTAATTATCCCATTGTAACGAAATCGACGATGGGAGACACGAGAGCAGCTAACAATTATCCATTATAAATTTATCGCATCCGAACGTTGAGCTGAACAATATCCCTTTCCACGTTTTGGGGGTTCTGCAAGCTTTTTACACGCAAGCCCATTTATTTAACGCTAATTCTGCTGAAACTCATCGCAATATCGAAAACCCGTGTATAATTGAGCTCCGCTGAGCTTACATGCCGTTGCCTGGCAGCTTGCTTGTTGGTAATTAGCATGTCGTAGTTAGTGGTGTGCGGGCAGTAGTCCTACCAGGTTATTCCCCAAGTTGAGTAGTTACCCTTTCCGCGTCCAATCCATCGCGTCCTCTCTCTCTCTCTCTCTCTCTCTCTCTCTTGAAGAAATGAGGAGCTGGATGAACAGGAAGAGAAGGATGTATGCTAGTCACTGTGTTGTGTCGCTTGGTAGAGGAGCAGAGACTACAGGGGTCCTTATCCTTCTCGTGGTCTGTTCCATTTCATTTTCCTCGCTCTCGTCGTTGCCGGCCGCCCTATTCCCTGTCCAGAGGGCCAACAAGCATTCTGCTTGGCAGCTGCAGGCGCTGCTGCTGGCGACGATCCGTCGTCCGTCCCTTCTCCTCTTCCTCCTGATTCTCCTACTCCTTCGCCTTCCATCCTGTTTCCTTACCAACGATGGTGGCAGGAGGATCCAGCAGCAGCCCCCCACCAGCACCACGATCACCACCACCACCACCTTCTAGCAAGACCATCTAGCTGTGCGGCCGCCGCCGCCACCACCACCGCCGCCATAGTTGCCATAACTTCCATAGCAGTAACACTGCTGCCAATCTGCTAAGCTGATCCTGTGTCACACACACACACATATATATATATATACATACATACATATACACATCTACCATCCAACTGTTCTCTCCCACCATTCCACTCCTCACCGGTCCCCCAACCGTGGTCCTGTCGTGGCTGCCACCCCGTCCTTTTTCCGCCTTCATTTACCCCCTCAGAGCCCGCTCTACCGCTCACCCCTCCCAGTCAGGGCCACCTCTAGCATCCAACCAATCTACCAGCCAGTGAGCTATAGCTGGCTAGCGATCCTTCTTCCCAAGCAGGGAACCCCTCGGTTTCCCTTCCTGCCTGTCTCCCTCCCTCCCTGACTGGAGAAGACAAGGAGGCAGCAGTCGCCGGGCGTTCCCATGCTGGCTATGGCGGTGGTTGGGGTTGCTGCTGTAGCCCCGGGTCGTTCACCTCGCCATCCGCCGCCGCCGCCTCCTCCTCCCTTCCAGAGTTCCCTGTCAGGGGGTTTCTCCTAGCAAGCCCCCCTTCACTCTCTCTTCGCTCCCTCCCTTCCAAACCGTACATAAAATTTCCCCTCTCCAATCTCTCTCTCTCTCTCTCCCAAGTTTTCCCGCTTCCCCTGATTTACCCCCGTTCGACTCAGAGGCCATTGCCCTTCCTCGAGCACGATGAAGGCTGGGCGAAGGCGCTTTGCCTACCTCAGCCTTAGACAGCGTTAGCGGCTGCTTCTGCTAGCTTTAGCTGGCTGGCAGCTTCAACGAGTCAACATTCGCATTCAGCTTCCCAGAGGCCGATTCAGACCGGAATGGTCCAACAAACTGGGAAGCGTCAGGCAGCCTCAAATAAATACTCTCAGGGAATGGGAGCTCCCAAATCAAAATAGGTCCTATTGCTGGTATTCGTTATTTACGAAAAAAAAAACATGAATATATATTTATATTTTCGTTGAAGTGTCAAACCATAAAGTTAAATGATACATACTGTACGACAGCAATCGTGGCGAGTGCTGACAATTCAGAGAGCCTGCTGAATTCCGAACTTATGTTCTGGACATCAGGGCAACATGGTTGACGACAGAAGCATATGTGCTGATCTCCTGTAGATTCATGTGAAGACGACACACTTGACAAGGTCCAGTGAACGATGAATCCCCAAATAAAGAGACACAACAAACGAGAGGCATGCCACCACATCGTCTTTGCCCAGCTCACCCAATCTCATTCATGGCCCAGCTCTGCTTTGCGTGCACTGATCGCTCCAGCTTGCCCATGACAAACTTAGAATGCCTTATATTTTGTAGCCCTTCAAAGCCTTACTGCATAATTAAATGTCGTGAACATGTTCTGTCTTCTCTGACATACTTGTTAATAGTTAAAAAATCTGGACATCTCAGTGCAGACTTATGGGTATATTTCGGAGCAGCTTTGTCTCGCAAAAGCACGCACAACTTGGCAAAATGTGAACTGAACTTGTTACTTTCATATTTCTAGGTGAACGTCAGTTCATGAACTATTTGACACTATGTCAGGGCAGTTTATCTCACCAGCTGATGTCAGGTGGCACATTCAAATTAACTTAAAATCATTATTTGCTTCTAGTGACAACCGGAATTAACTAAAGACTTCTCGCGAAGACAATAAGCTCTGTCAGCAGACAGGTTTGGCATGAGCACATGTGTCACTTGGTTAGTTGGTAGTTACCTTGTGTGCTTTACGGCCAACTTATGATTAATAACCACAACCGAGATCAGTCCTACCGGCACTAAAACTTAAGTAAGCATGATAAGTAATGCAATTTTATATATATAATATATATATATATATATATATATCTATACATGTATAATGATTATATATTGTAGAATATTTGAGCTATAACAATAGCCACTTACATCGCCGAACTCCAATAGCATCCTCCTTGAGGATGTACGCACTGGGTGAGATCCCAACAGGCTTGTGTTGCTGGTCAGACAGCCGCCAGTTCATTGACTACTTCGTGGGTCACAAACAAAACTGATGAGGGACATTCGCCATGAAAGGCTGCATGAAGATCTTCTTTGCAATGACAACCACAACAACGACAATGACACTCAAGAGTGCTAGTTCGAGTGACTCTCACTTACGTCTCTCGACTATTAATTAGCACAAAACTACAAATACACAAGCAGCACAAGTTGGCCTGGACACCAACACGTCCTTATCGAAGCAGCACACAAAATCGACTACAACGAGCAGTGAACTACAACTGTCCTAAAGAAACATCATTCTTCCTCAACACGTTAGCATCATCGGACAGAGAGCGCTGACTTTTCTAGGTAAACTGCACCTAAACCAACGATCGACTGAGCAGACAACCCTCAACGAGATTGAGGGTGGCTGTGTAGTGTGCCGTTACGAGACTGTCAGGCTGCTGCTGCTGCTGCTTGCGAAGGAACGCCGATGTGGCCCACCCGAAGCCACGCTAGTGCAAGGCAGACCAGGGCAGAGCAGGCGAAGAGCACGGCGACGAAGACCTCAGCAGCAGCCGCCGAACGAACGAACGAGTGAGTGAGTCCCCCTACCTCGCGCCTGCCCTCAGGGAGCGGGAGTTTTCTGCCGTCTCCTAATGCACAGCCAGTGGTGGTGGTGGTGGGTTGAGCGTTCAGCGTTGGGCGTTGGGTGGGGTGGTCGACCGAAGGGAGCAGAACGGGGACTCGAGCAGCGGGGGTAGCGTCCCTAGTTTCGCGCATGCGCAATAGATAGAGTCGCCAGATCATTGGTGCCATCCCACCACTCGACAAGAGAAAAGAGAGGAGAGATAGCTGCTGTTGGTGGTGGTCGGCGTGTTATCCTACCACGATGACTACTAACGGAGCCGCGGCTGCAGCCGCCGGCCTGAAACAAACACAGCTGACCCTGAAACCATGATAACCCACGCTTCATGACAAGGCTATGTACCGACACCGTAGGCAAACTACCGTTGTCGGCATAATGCCGTTATGTAATATGTCGCAAAACTTTTTTGGACTTCCTTCTCTTCTCGACGATTTAAGTGCACGAATATATTTTTAAACAATAGTTGTCACGGCAGTGACACTGTAAGCAGAGTTTGGGGGCGGGGGCATTTCAGCTCGTCAGTAGACGTTGGACTAACACTGACTGCGTGCCAACCAGTAGATCAGTCAGAAGTTACATTTACTTCACAGCTACTCTCTCTTTCTTTCTCGAAATGCTTAAGGATTTTTGTCTCAATTGATAATAAAAAGGACAGCAAATATTTCCCGTCATCCTCAACGCTATAAACAGGAACAACTGCGCATAACCCAGTGGACGCTACTAAATACTACCTGAGCCAGGTCATAGGAACGCTTGTGTTTCAGAAGTTGCAAATCATGTTATTCGTGCCCGATTCCGAACTCCTAGCCAACTCGAGTTCATTTTCACTTTAGTTTGTCTATCTGAAAACAGCTCGATCTGGCTATCGTCCTGAGCAGACTTGGCGACCACGGCTACAACCGTCTGCGCTAGGGACCAGATGTCTTCTTCTAGGAGCCTAATGGGAGGCACCCAAAATGGCAGTAAGCGCACCACTCATATGATCAAGAGCAGCCACCACCAGCAACAGAATCGACAGTGAACCACAGCGAGGAACTGTATCCTATCGGAGAGACTAGATATATAGGCAGTCGTCTATCTGTCTGTCTGACTAACCGAGAAGCCAAAGAGAAGGTCCACAATGAGAGCAGCGTGCGGCTAAAAGCAATCCAGATAACAAGGGAAGCCATGCGACCCTGAAGACTTTCGCTTGAAGCGCCCAACAAACTATTCATAGCTGGCTGACGTACGACGCTCGTGCTTATCTAAAGAGATGACATGAGCTAATGGGTGTGTATATGCACATATATATGACGAATTCACATTTTACTTTCAATATAATGGAGGGAGGCATTATGCTGGCAAGATGTCAATGAGGTGAATTAGTGATCCCCCACCGAATAATATCAAAACTATCGCATTAATCTCTCGTTGTCTTCCTCAATCTTCGCGTCTTAGCTAGACACACGTCATATGTTGGGTATCTCCCACATTTTTTTACTCTATGAACAATACAACAAACGAACAACCAACGCACGCACACACACACAAACACACTCGACGGTGTCTTTGCAACGCTCAAAATCTCTTACCATTAAATCCGTGTCAAGGTGGCTCATCATTGCAATGTCCATGACGAACTCTTCTTTCTATACGTCGTCCAATATAGTGTTCGCCTTGGTACTTCAGTCTCAAACTCACACAAAACTGACTATTTCTTTAACTCGTCACTCACTCATCTAATCATGCCGCTATGCTTCGGTGGATATTTCTCAGCTCAGGCGATTCGTCTCCTCCTGATCATCGGGATACAACTGATAATTGCTGCCTCGATACACAATTTGTTCTTTTATGCATCTTCTGTCATTGTCACAACTTGATTCAGTTATGAAAACATCCTACATACTCTTATCCTTGGGCATATATATATAATCTATATATATATATATATATATATATATATATATTCAGTGTGGCATACGCATATTCAAGACAACGATAAGCTTGAATCACAACCCGCCAGACAGAGTGAGATATTGCATTATTGCTCAGTTGTTTAATTGGTTTGTATTTTTTTGTTTGTTTTTTTTTTAGCTTTTTACTATGTTTGGTCGTCCGTTATTTCCCGACCTCTCAAACTTCAGACCTCTCAAACTTAACGTGGCCATGCAGCCATGACAACCGTTATAACCTTGTTCAACTGACAATTATTACTATAATGAAGATGATGATATGTTTAGCGTGCCCGTCTGCTGCGTTACTGCACCAGCACTGTACTTGATTTCGGTTGCTTGCCGGCAAGCGTCTAGACTAGAAAATGATGATGTCCCGGTTGACGCAATATGCAACGCGTCCAGGCACTCATCCGATGTCCGGCTGTTTCCCTGATGCTTGTACGGCGGGGAAGGTCATCCGGCACGATTGCAACGGGAACACACAGCGCCGCAACGGTACAATCGACAACAATCGTCTTCAAACACACAACGCACTCGCTCCGATCTGCTATTTCTCCTTAACCACGCACACACTCTCACACACGCGGACGTACAAACAAACAGACAAACAAACAAACATATAGATCGAGAGACGGATGAACGGACGGACAGACTTAAACACAAGCGGGTTCTCGTCTTCAGATCAGGGTGCACCCCAAAGCCACCATGACAACCCCGTCAGATGACCCTCTGAGCGAGCAGAAACGACGTCTGACAAACGCAATGTGTCCGCTGTTCTCTCACTCGATTTGACGACAACCGCTCGCCTCTTCAGGCAGCGACTTGAGGCTGGAAAGCTTCGCCGGTCATAGGCAATGTGTCACACTAGCTGCGCTTGTGTCACGGTCAGAGATGGGAAGCGGAGAGCGGAGCGAGCATCATCATCGCCGAGGTCGAGGTCGTCAACGGTGAGACGTCAACGTTGACGTTACTGAGGCTGTTGTTGACGATGGCAACTGTTGTTTCTGGTTTGTCCTGTGCTCGTTATTGATCTTCGGGGGTTGTCAATCTTTGCATCAGCTTACTTTTGCTACTACCGCCTCTTCTGCGTGTCAACCATGATGATGATGATGCTTATTATTATGATTACAATTACACGATGATACAATTCTGACTTCGGTGAATGGCAACGGCCGATATTGTGGGTGGTGACGACAACTTCCACAGCGATGATGCCACAGATGTTCTTTGTCGTTGTCGCTTGTTACTTCGTTTAGCTGCTTGTTCTTGGATCGTTTGTTGGTAGTGACGATCGACTGTTGTTGATGCCGCTTGATGTTGTTAGGCGGCGGGCGGCGGCGGCGGGTGGTGGTGTTGTTGGTTATGGTGGCGTTGTCGTATCGTTCGTTCGTTCGTTGTTGGTGGTGGTGGTGGTGGAGTGGAGTGCCTCTCGTGGTCGTGGCTCGTCGCGTCTGATCCGCAAGCAGCCAGAGCGAGCTATGCTGTAGTGGAGTAGCAGTCGTCGTCGTCGTAGAGGCGGCGGCTGCTGCTGCGGCGGCGGCGGTGGTGGTGGTGCTAGTGGTAGCTACGAGCGCAGGAACTCATGGACGACCCAACGACGAGTAAGCTAGCAGCAGCAGCAGCAGCGATTCAGCGTAGTAGTAGTAGTAGTAGCTGCCGCGGTGGCAGCAGCAGCAGCAACCAACCCACCTCCTGCCTAACTCAGTCGAAGACTCGCTCGTCTCAGCAGCAGCAGCAGCAGCAGCAGCCACAGCAGCGGCACGAGCAGGCAGACAGACAGCAAAGGCGCAGAGACAGAGAGAGAGAGATACGGGGGGAGGAGGGGAGAGGAGAGTCAGAGAGCCAGTCAGGCCGCCGCAGGCAGCAGCAGCAGCATCATCCATCCGGTGGTTCTTGGCGGTGCACGCTGCTGCTCCAGCACAGTCGTTGCTTGATGCCTGCCTGCCTGCCTCCCTGGCTGGCTGGCTTTCTTTCTTTCGTGCTTGCTTCCCAGCAGTGAAGCAGATAGGCACATCGAGCGAAGGACTCTACTGCCGATGGAGGCAGAGAACGACAGGGTACCCCTGACGAAGAGAGGCGGACACACAGTCTCTGATACACCCACCACGGGTGCTTGCTTGCTTTCTAGGCTCACTCGCTGTGGCTGCCTGCCTATGGTCGTGCGAATGTGTCCGTGTGTGTGTCTCTCTCTCTCTCTCTGAATCTGTGTGTGACTAACTCTAGGCAGAAGAAGCAGCCGGAGGCCGGCTGGTCCGCTGCCTTATACCACCCCACCGTCATCGTTGAGGGAGGCAGTTGGGAAGGACACACGATCCACGCACGAATGTAGGACTGCGGCCCCCGCCGCCGCCGCGGCAGTGGCAGCAGCAGTAGACCAGTAGGTGGTCTAGAATGGCTCTGTACGTCAGTGTACTGCGGGCTGTGCTCCACCGAGACCCTGCTCGCTACAGCTCGATGCTGTATAGTTCGAGGAGAAACAGCAGAAGCAAGGATATCAACGACGCACGACACACTCCCAGAGGGGCGGCTGCCAGCTCGATCGAGCCGCTTCGTACCGGGGCCGAGCAAGCGGCGGTCCTCAGCAGTTGTCCCCTCATCGTCGTAGGAGAGGTACAGGCGAAAGCAGGGACCGCCGCTGAGTCATCGGTGGCCCCCCTGCTCGTTCCCTTAGCAATATCCCTTGTACGCTCATATCAACCCCTGTTCGCTCTCTCTCTCTCGGTGGGGTATGGGGAGTATTGAGGGCACAGGTATGCTGCTGGTCCGCTCCCATATCCACGGGGTGAGTCACTACCGAGTGCCGAGTTCGCTTGTTTCAAACGTTAAGGAATGAGCGTCTGTTGGACAAAGCGCCTCTTCGGCTGCCAACTGATCCTGGCCAAGCGAAGACGCTCAGGCGAGGGCTACGCGGACCCTGTCAAGAAACATTTCCCGTCCGAGCCCGTCCGATGTTTGCTGGACAGACAGGAAGCAACACGCCCGCTCCCATGGACCCCTAGCAATACCGCGCCACTACCCATCTACATACACAGTCCTTTTCTCCCTGAATCGCTGCTGGCTCATTCCTCTAAGCAGGCTGGTCGCCCGCTTGCTGGTCGACGTTGGGCCAGCGTACAGTAAGAACCTCAAGAGCGATCCGCGGGAAGAGCCCCAGATGGTGAGACCAGGACTGATGCGTTGGTCACGCCTCTTAGCTAATGGAAAGTGCTGTAAAGTGCAATCTTCAACGCCATGCACTTGCAGCTGATGTACCTAGGTAGCCCAGGACGGCAGCGACCAGATGCGCGAAAGACCCTGTTGGCACTGGAACACGCCACTGACGTTTGGGATGCTGCTGTTACTTCGGCTGCCGCTTCTACCGACGCTAATGTTGTGCTGTCACATTATTTCACCAAATATGACGGCACACGACTGCTCATCCATCAATAATGGTCCGTGTGCTCTGCTGTATAAAAATGTTAAGCTTAAAGCCAAATTCACACCTCTCTCTCTCTCTCTCTCTCTCTATCCTCTCTGCAATTTGGCATCTACCTTGGGACGCTCGGGCTCATCTGCTTCGCTGCCCACCCTCTTCGCGTTTCCATTTCACCTCCCTGATCTGGTGAAGAACATAAACTCATAAATATCACCGTAGCAATTGTTGCCTGTCTTCATTCTTTCACAGGAAACCATCGCCAGTTCCGATCTCTCTCCTTCTCTTTTCAATTATCATGGCTAGTCCGTTGGCTTGTTCGTCATGTTTTCCTGCTAGTCCGAAGGCTGTTAACTACCCAATATGTCTGGACCTCGATCAGTTCTGTATTCCGTCTTAAAATACCGAGCTCGCCAGCTTTCCTATGATATTATTACATTCAACCCTAGCGATGAATGTAAAGATCCTCACTCTTTGCTCCTCGCACAAATATATTGTACCTCTGCTCGCAATTTCGCTCCGCCGGGGCGCAGCGTCAACCTTCAGTGGTGGTGATTTACCCTACGGCGGCTGCACCACCATCTCACCTAGACTGTTCCATGGAGACCCAGCTTATATAACCTCTTTAGTCCCCTCGCCCTTCTACAGCGAGAAGCAATGGAGGAGGCAATTCTCTCCTCCGTACTGCTCACCTTCCTATACCACCCCATTGGTATCGGCGCCTCTGTCCACGAGGTCCCAAACCTAAGAGCCCCTCAACCTCCACCATTATGCGACCTTTTCTTTCCTTTCCATTAAGTCTTCTTCTCAAGACCTCCATCCAACTCTGTTACCAAGTTTCCCCAACTGAGTCTGCATCTCGTTCTCTTCACAGCCGACGGCAATCTCCTGCCTCTCTTCCTTCAACAGCAGCAGTTGAAGAAGAAGTTCTTCCTCTTCTCCTTCGTATCTTGTTCCCCCATTTGGCCATCGTTGTCGTCGTCGTCTTTTTGTTGGCTTGGTCCTCGCTGGTTCTGTACTGATATTGGTCTTGATCGCTTTGCTACAGCAGCATCAACGTCTTCCGGAGTCTCTCCTCTATCTTTCCTCGTGTTGTTTGCTGCTCGTCTCTTAAGTTCAGCTCTTCCATCTATCCACCAGTTCTCTATGCGTTCGTCCGCCCCCCTCACCCAGCTGACATCTCTCATAGTTTCTACCCTGCGTTTCTCGAGGCCGGCTGACAGGGTGGCTGCTTATACTGCCACTAAACCATGAGTCATGCCACCCTCCTCGCTATCTCTCCCTCTCTTTCTATCTGCACAAATACCCCAACCGTGTGTGCGATCTAGTCCGTGCCGGTTCCCGATCCAGGCCGGCTGCTCGGTCCCTTTGCTGCCCTCCGCACTCTTCTGCCTACGACAGCTTATAATACCACCCCACCAGTACAAAGCACCTTTAAGATACACTCACTCATTCACTCCCTCCCTTCCTCTCTCTCTCTCTCTCCCTCCTTGACTCGCCTTGTACTTAGTCGCTCGATGCCGGACTCGCTAGCAGACGCACTCGCGCACGAGGGGTGAGCCACACAGATACACAGTTAGACGCAGGCAGAGCGCACATCGAAGAGTATCGACGCGCTAAAGAGAAGGATAGTTGTCGATACCCAACCGAGTGCACCCGCAACAACTGAATCAGTAGCAGCAGAAGCAATATTAAAGCTCGCCTGAGGGCACGCATTGGACTACGAACGGACAACAACCCAAAGACGATGACGACAACAACTACTTCCTAGTTTTGCATCTATGCCTATTTTTTTTCCTATATCTCATTTTGCCGTTATATCTATTATCGTATTGTTAGTTATTACAATATTAGTTAGAGCCGCATAATCCCTTGATATTAAATAATAGGAATAGCAAGTCCATTATTTTCATAAATGCAGATGGACTTACAAGTTAAAGTTGCATTCAAACCCGTACACTAAACCAAGGGAACGCTGTCACCCTCTCTGGGAAGGTAATCCAGCTCTGCTTCTACTATGGATCAGTTAGTGGAACGATCCGAATGCATCTCCGTACTCCTTCGAAATACACCCTTGGAGATAATAACTGTCTAAGAAATGTCACTAAACTTCAATGATACTTCTCCTGGTAAATGCAATATTACCCTGCCGTGCCATCAGACCTACGAATAAATTGACATGACAATGACTTGAACTTTTCCGGGTGTCACGGATATCCAGTCATGGATACAAAGTCCATAAATATGCACACGACTAGATCAGACGAACGTGAAGCCCGGCCGGACCTGCACAGGCTCGAACCTCTCTAGGGCCATTATCGACCACATAGTATTCAATGGTGAAGAAAGTGCCACCAGAATCAACATTGATTTCTCAACGACGCGTTTTTCATTTCAAAGAGTCAACCATCCAATGCTAGATCAACCTGTGCTTCCCGGTTCATTCCAAAAGTACAGCCAGGTATATTTCAGGTTCAACATAGCTAAAAGATGGATTATGAACACAGGTAATAATAAGATTGTTGTTGTTGGTCCATTTTGATGTTGATTCACTCATGTTGACTTCGGTGTCTTCAATCGAATACATTCCGCGTTATAGGTGGTGTCCAGTGCCAACCCAGTTACTAGCTGTATGCTTGACCCACCAATAGGTCAGACCACATTTATAAAATCCATTGTCAACTAGTATCCACATAAGTGGCAAAGCGGTGCGGAGGAAATGGAGATGTTTCCAAAAAGTTCGCGTTTGCAATTAATATCTTATTAATGGTATCGATGTTTTACGAATATCAGAAATTTGAATTTATACCAGCTACTGGTACCGCATAGTTATTCTACGAATCCTAATAGATTTTAGCCTAGTCGATTCGTATTTATACCGTGCAGAAGTTAATAAGTTTAAGCCTCATGTATATTTCACACGGGGTTGTATTGAACACACGGCTATTGTACAGTGTCTAAATGCATTTAGTGGTCACTGGATGAACTTAATTTATATTTCATTGGCAAAACCATGTCGGAAGACCCTTTCACCTTTCAAATAGAGTCATAGTTCACCGAACGGATCGATCATTGTGTTAGTCAATAGACGAGTTTACAGGGTAATGTAGATCTAAATGGCATGTCTAGTTAGCACGGTGAACCCATCAACCACAGATGGGTTAAACGGTCCCGTTGAGCGCAACAATCAGCATTGGACTGTCTCATTTCCCTACGGAGCGAAATTCTACTGTCCATTGTATCGATGGCGGCTTGTGTCGCACCAACCCAACCAACATAACATCTACTTCAGTCGTTTACTTCACCAGCACTTAACAACAACAACAACAACAACAACAATAATAGCGAACGCCGACGACAAATAGTAATTACAATTATGTTCCGAACGGCAACAGTTGACTACCCCGGCTACGGCGACGGCTATGATGATGAGGCTAGCGCGAAGTCCAGAACTCGAAATCTTCTACTCCAATGTTTCTGTTCTTCATTTGGAGATTTTGAGCAGCAGTTACCGCACTGCTACCGCCAGCTACAGCGTGCCCCTTCCCTCTGTCGGTCCGAGCGGTTCTTTGCAGTTGATTGGACGCATAACCAGTCTCTCTGTCTGTCAGTTAACGAAGCAAGCAAGCAAGCAACAAGCATCGGCAGCCGAGCTAAGCAACCGGTGCTTGAGCCATAGTCACACATCAAGCCGCTCCTATTCATCCGCAATAGCCGCCGCAACAACAACAACAGGAGGGACACAATGGAAACAGCAACAGCCATCTCAGCAACAGCCGAATCGGCTGTTCGCTCACACGGGCTGACAGTGCGCGCACTGACGGACAAACAGACAGACGTACGCGTCATCGGCCGGTCGCTCATCCCTCCGTCGACAACAACAACAACAACAACAACAACAATAATAACAACAACAACAACAACAACAAACGAGAACGACGATAACGTCTTCACCGTAGTGCTGTTGTTCGGTCATCGACTGAAAGCGGCAGAAATCAACAGCGCGGGACCGCTTCTGGCGGTTGCCGATCGACAAATGGGTACGAGCCAACCCGATGAATTGCAACAATCATTATCATCATCCTCGCCGCCGCCGCCATTTTTTTAACCCTTTATCCTTCCTCGTGAGCGTCACGCTTATCAGCATCATCATCATTAGCATCGTCTTGGCGTTTAGAAAACTCAAGTGAAAGAGAAGCGTTATTTAATGCAACATCATCATTAGCAGAACATAGGCGGCGTTTTTCTTAATTAGCAGCCGTGAAAACCAGAAGCCCGGAGCAATGAAGAATGAAGGTGGAATTTCTGCGAGTCGTGCCGTACGAGTTTGCTCAGTTGATGAGCTAGTCAATCTATTATTTATAAATTAAGTAATTAATGGACCCTACTCTGAGTATCCTACAAGACAATGATCGATATAATACTCATAACTGTGATTAACTAAAACAACAACAATTGACACAAACATATCCATAAGTATATTAATATATATATATATATATATATATATATATGTGACGTGCGACAATTGTACAATGGATTAATGCCAATACTACGCTCTATGTATTCGTTGCTCATTGGATTGTCAGTTTTCAACTGTTTATCATAACGCATGAGTACAACACTGTATTCAATATGCAGAAAACGTGTACAATCATATTATTATATAACAGTAGTTGCGGTGATACCGCAGCGGCTAGAGATAGATTTATAGCCTAATTCGAAGACACCATAATATTTCATCATTTATCTTCACATCGTTGTGTCACTCACGGTCTCTTTAGCTCGTCAGTGACACAGAGGAATCTTTTGCAGAGCAGAGTCAAGAGATCCAGCGAGTCTTCTTGTTATACTAAGCACTAATATGATGCTGCAGGTTGCTGACATTGCCACCCCCCACCCCCCCCCGCCCTTTGGGTCCATTCCTCTATCCCCTTTTTAGCCTCTCTCTCTCTCGCCGTGACAAACTATCATAGAATAGAATGAAACTCACTTGGCCACAATGGAAACAGTTCAGAGTACTCGGGCGTCGCGTCAATTTGAGACCCTTCGCTGTCCATCGCGGCCATCACGAGCAGCAGCAGCAGCGGCTCCTTCAGCTGCAACTGCAGCCACGGTGCTGACTGTGTCCGTGTGCAGCAACAGCAGCAGCAGTAGCAGCGGCCAGTCGCCCACCTCTCATGGGGACACTCAGAGAGGGACAGAGAGAGAGAGAGAGAGAAGACGACGGCCACCACCGCGGACAATACCACCATCATCATCAACAACAACAACAACATCATGATCGGCCCCGGCGGCGGCGGCGACAGCAGCAGTAGGAAGAGCAGACGCTACTAGTCGAGCCACAGCAGAGTTCAAGCAGCGGACTATCTACGACCCCCTTCCTCCCCGGCGGCGGCGGTGGCGGTGTCATTATGGTCACATCACAATCGCACAGGCGGCGACGACCCGCGACAACAACAACAACAACAACACCACCAGAAGCAGCAGCAGCAGCGGTGGCACCACATAGTTGTTCCTTCTGTCTGGCCGTCCGTCTCTGTCTATGAGTGTGCATGTGTGTGTGTGTGTGTGATTTTCTGCTGCTGCTGCTGCTGCTGCTGCTGCGATTGCTGGTTGTTGTTTAGATGGTTGGTTGGTCGTTCGTTGACTTCTTCGCTTCTTCGCCTTTCGTCGACACAGAAATACTACGCCACCATTACCACGACGATAGCAACAACAACAACTACTAGTGCTGCTGCTGCTGTGACCACCACCAACCACCACGACCGTCATCTTTTCTTAGAGGTAGATGGAAAATAGAGGGAACTACAAGGAGAGAAAGAGAGACCGTCGTGTGCTGTGCATAATTCAGTCATGTGACTTCTGTTTATTGCGCTGAGACTTCAAAGGAGCATTAAAACCGAAGAGCAAGAAGCACACACCTTTTCAGCAAGGTTCAACAACTTCCTATCTGTTAACCTGCTCGCGGTAACTTACATTCGATCATAAATAAAAGCTGACGTCGACCGATCCTGTTGGGACAAATGTTCAATCGTATCATCCTCATGGTTGAACATGAGTGGCAACTTCATCAGTTGTGATCCGGATATTAGCTTCCGTCTCCACAGAACAGATTATATTTATGTGAACTATAAAATTTGGGCAGTCCATCCCAATTAGTACTGCGTGAGAATTTTCAATCGGGAGAAAAATACGCGTTGTTGGCCGGCGTTACTTTCTCCAGAGTAGTTAGCAACACAATTAACGAAACGGCAAAATGTCTGTCGTATCTAGTACATTAGCACAAACAAACAGAAAAAATACAGAAGACAACGAAAAGACGAATATTGTACTCTATTCCGGTGAGTTGTGGAAATATCGGGATCAACCGGTGTTGTACTTAGTTCTTCGTGACTGACAGGACTTGACGTAGCTGTGATGAAGCTGAATACACTTGACCCTCAATTATCACTGTTATCTTCATCAAAGCTTGAAATAGGTTAGCGCAAAAGGACGGAAACCTTTGTTGTTTCGCTCACCTGACCAGGTTATACGAACATAACATGGTAAACAGACAACTAAGTGAGTGAGAACGAACTCAAAAAAGCGTAAACACTTCACCTTTCTCCAGTCATTCATTCATTCATTTACTGTCGAGGTGGCCGATGCGATGTTCCCATGAAAGTATTTATTATCAGCTATAGCAGTATTATAAAGGCCGGCTGTTCGGCGCACTTCCCTGCCTAGCCGTTGCCCCTCGCATTTGGTGTTCTTATGCAGAAAGACGAACGTCGGAAGGCGGCGGAGGCCATAACCGCCCGCTTTTCATGAGGAGGCGCCATCTATTTCATATACAAAATAGAGGAGCGCATATTGGACGCTTCTCGATTACTTGTGTCCCCTCAACGATATACCGCTGAGTGGGAAACAACAGGATGACTGGCTGAATATACCGGCGATAATCAGTCCAGTACATTTACGAACTACAAATATTTATTGAACATCGATCGCCCCATGTAGCAATGAATCAACGAGACACCAGCTGCTACAGAGTCCTCTTGTTGGCTTTGATGAGCAGAATAAAGGTGTGTTATTATGTTAGGACATATGTATATGCCTCTGAAGACACCTGACTACTGAGATTACTTAATTCATCCGCACGCACCATATAGCTCGCCACACCGAGCTGAGATATTTTGCCTGTAGGTCTGAGGCGGCACCGTCTTATATCGATGGGAAGCTTTCGCGTACTTCGACAGGGTAACGTGTAAGCTGTTGATATTTGTAGAGATAGAGCTCATATCGGCGCGGTGCTCCAGCGCTCTGTTGTGTATCGACTTCAACTATTTGACGCACCGTAATAATATCATAAAAGTTGCATTCACATCCCACGTTCACTACCGTTCGTAAACTTCTCATTAATGCAATGCTAAATGACATTCCCTTGTTTCGTCAACTATATAGGTGTGTACTTTCAACACTGTTCCAATAAACTGTTCCCACGTCCATGTTCTAAGGGAAGTTCGCTTGAATCGAGCATGAAAATCAACGTATGATACTTACATCGGTAGGGCTGGGTGAGTTGTTGAACGAGAGCGTCTCCAAGAGAGAGGCCTCGATGCTCTGCAGTTCCGGCATCTTGAATTCGATGTGGGCTGCGGCTCGTTCCTTCGTTCGTTAGGCGAGACGGGATCCGACGGTGATTAGTATTCCAGGGTGGTTATTCGGACAGGAGTGTTAATCCTTCGAAAGGCGGCGCACTTGTCAAGAGTCAACTCGTTTACTCTTGTGATTACTCTTTGGATTGTTCGGGTACTACGTATATACGAGCTCAAACAAGAACGGACCATCAGCAGATAACAGTTGTTGTACCCGATGGCTCGTAACCTGTGGGTCTCCTTAGTGTTGCTCTTTTGGCGAGCAGTGTTCAACAATATTATACAGACTCTGGCAATAGATCGTTTGAGCCAATTTGTACATTACAATCGTTCCGCGCTATTTGATGGTTTAGCTACCCGTTATATAATAGACGCTGTTCGACTAGGACTCAGTGGTGAATGAGGGTGTGGCTCGAAAAACAATTTTCCGCGATCATCGTTCAATTTTCTTGAATGTTCTGATAGCCACATCCAAAGTCCGATGCGCCTTTAACTCGATGCGTTCCGTTCGTTCGACTCTCACTGGTTAAAAATTCAACTCTCCTGCAATTCACACAGAACAGAGGATTTAGGTTAAAATTCAATTCTTTGGCTGGCTACATAACATACAACTGGAACAGAAGATGTATTTATTAACGAAGTGGTTTGTTCGAACATTTAATGTCATCTACAAAAGAACCAAATAACAATAATAACAAAGCGTTAAAATGTACAAGCCTAATGACACTACCGTGGTGAGGTTGTTTGTAAAATGTTTTCACCGCAAAAGTATCAGTCCCGAATCAGTTATACCCGCAAACTACGAGTGACTCGATAACCATCGGGAAATTTGCCCATCCTTCGAAATGTGATAAATGCGATAGTCAGAGCCTACCTAATTGCACATGCCAAATTGAAAATGATCGGCTTAAAAATGACTTACTCGGCCAAATTTAAAATGACTTACTTTGGTATGATTAATTAATTTTCTTAAATTCACTCATCGAGTTCCAGGATGAGAATATTTAAGGAAACATACTCATTTAAGCAAGTATGTTTTTTTGCAAGCATGACACAATTTCGAAAAGAGTTTGTCCGCGAAATAAAGGTCACACACGTGTGACCCACACGGTGTATGATCAGCCATTTATGGTTGTCATTACAGAGGCTATCTATCGAAAAGGCCCCGGAATTGTTCCGGTCAGCGGTATTAATTGATCATGAAGTATCGTTGACACATTAAGTTCTACCATTTTGTGCGTGTAGGTATGTATGTGTCAAGGTTTATTCGAGTGAAAGTGAGTACCGAATATTGTGCAATGAGCACATATTGTTGTTCGTCTCTGTGTTTATTTATTTTGCAGATTTTGCGAATGCCAAAATGGGTGACCCTTAGAGACTAAGGCAATACAAGCTTGCGAAACAGCGAGGTCAGAAGCCTTTTGCCAATAGACAGATGATTGCACCATCGCAGAGCGACACCGGACAATTGCAGCAAATCGGTCAAAACTATGGACAGGGGTACCCGTATGGGGGTATCCAAAGGTGACAGACAGCAACAACCTACTTCCGGGTGTTTCATTCGCAGCGACAGGCGCTTGCCTTTGCTACCGAAACGACCCGTTCGTATCGTAATAATAATACCCTTTCTCATCGTTCGTTAAATGTTGGCAACGTCGCAACTATTATATGTACAAACAACTTTTAATTATGTGACAATAACAATATATTGGTCATAAACTCTCACCAGGACCAATGTCGTGGTTGTCATGCACAGGTGACAATGAGTAATAGACAGAAAATAGTTCTCATTTGGTTTGGAACGTCTTTCCAATTGAGCTTTAACTATTTGGGCAGTATCTTTAATCTTGCTGAACGCACATGAGCATAAAAAGTACAAAGAAAATCTTTAGAAGTTATTCATTATTGTGTCGCGTTCAAAAATAATGCAATTTCTTGTCGGTGGGATTACGTTAAAATCACTTTTCCGAGAGTGTATGGGTCATTCATTGACAGGCGATTCAACAGGTCGTGTTCGAGACAGCGTCCATTTCATGATGTCATTCTAGTGACGACCTCTCCTTTGCCATAAACATCGTTGCTTCCTCCTCCCTCATCTCGTACCCCACACTCTGTCGTAGCTGAAGGTCCTCGACGCATGAAGTGTCGTTACAAGCTACCGTTATTACCAGTGGTATTGCACACCATGTGTGCTAGGTGTCGTTCACTCCAGGCCGGACCGAACCAGCCAGTGTCCTGTTGCCCCAAGGCCCTACACCCAGAACAGGGTGTGGTGTCCCAGCGGCCTAGCGGCATCGGTCGGTGGGTCCGTTGAACGGTCTCTTGGTGATGCCGTGGAGCACACGCTGCAGCTCCACCGCTCCACCGAGGGCAACGTCCTCCACTCGGGGGGCGTTGCACCCACCCAATCGGCCCCTGGCCCTGGCCTTACCCCTTCCCGCAGGCCCTCATCTTCTCCCCGCGTCCCACCACCCAGACAACCCCCTGCTATTCAAAGAGGCCGCTATCACCCGTGGTGCGCTTCCACTAGTGCTGCTGCTGCAGCTGCCGCCGCCGCTGCTGCTGCTGCTGCTGCACTCGAACTCTCCGCTTCCACCGACCTCCATTACTCCCTTCCTTCCTTTTCCCTTCTTTCCTTCCTTCCTTCCTTCCCTCGCTCCCTCCTTCCCTTCCTTTCTTTCTTTCTTTCTCTCGCTCTTTCTCGACGCTATCCGCTATTCCCCTGCAGACAAACAGTCAAGCTCAGCCCCTCATAACAACATTCACGAAATGTTCCCTACCGCCCGCCCGCCCGCCATCCGTGTCGGTCTATCCGAAAACACCGACGAAAGCAGAAGGAAAAGAGAACAAGGAAGGGAAACGGGCTTGATCGTTATCCTGCATTGCTATTTATAGCCAGTTAGCTACCTAGCCAGCTAGCCAGTTAGTTAGTTCGCTTGCAGCAGCGGCAGAAAAGGGGCAAGGGCAGTGAACCACCACTACGTCTATCACGACCGCCGTTAGCCATCACCACTATAGGGGATGAACCATCGGGAGAAGCCAAAGGAGCCATGAGCTACGTTCTCCTTCGGGAGGACCTCAACTTTGGAATGTGGAGAGCGTCAAGCAGACATGCAGGCAGGCAGACAGAAACGCATGTTGGTTGGTTGGTAGGGTGCGCTGCAATGTTACGGCCATACTGCCATTGCTATTGTAGTAGTGATGGAGACAGGGCGGGCGCATGATGGCTAATGCGATGATGGTTTCCACGCCGCCGTAATGTAATCCTAATCATCATCGCTATCGTTGTCCTTGTCGCAAGCCACAACACAGCACTCTCTACTGATACGCATATACCAACGGTCCAATTCGGCTCGCCCCCGTCACCACGCTGGATACACGCCTCTAATCTATACCACTACCGCAGTGTGTATGAATGTACTATTATAGTCTACCACGCCGGCGGCTGGGTGCCTCTGCTGGGCGCCCTTTCTCTCCGATTGCTCAAGGGCCAATAACCTCGCCACTGTCCAGGGCGCTGGCCCCGTAGAGACACCACTCCCACGGTGGTCCCTTTCTGCACGCCCAAACTCCACGGGCATGGATACTCCCTCCGCCTGACTGCGCAATTCACGATGACAACAATCCCCCCCCCCAACTGACCAGAATCCCCTGTAGTCCCCTCTTGAATGTTTGATCAAATAACTAAAAATACACAAGAGCACATGTAACCGGCCGTCACCGATTCCATCCGTGAATGCACATACGTATGAAGATGGAGTAAATTATAGATAGATAAAATACATAGAAAATTATTCTAGTGTGGCGTTACACAACAACTGCGAAGGCCTTCCAGGGGTAGATGTTGTCATCTGCTCCTGAATTTCTGTTGCCCTCCCCCCATATGGTTAGACCGCTCCGCGGGCCTGTGCAGGACATTGACACAGCACTACCTTGCCCGGCCTCGGATCTCGCTATGTCCCCTTCGGGTCCTTCAAACGAGACCCCCTGGGTGGGTCCGGAGACTCAAACCCGCTGCTGTTCAACTTCCGCATCATGATGGACTACCCTAGCTTGAACAAGTAAAAGCACACACTGAAATTTATCCACTATTTAGAATTCTTATTACACCACAACATACACAACCAATCTCAGTACTGTGTAGGCTCCTATTACTATTCATATCATAAGTACCAAAACGAAGCGGGGGTATATAATTAATGTTCATCTTCTTCTCCGACAACTCCCGTATATACCACCGTGTACATCAAACGTTAGATTCTATCTGAATAAGGCAGCCCCCTTCTGTTATTAGGCAGTCCTGGAGGTACTGTTAGGATTTCGATAATATGAGATATTAGAAGGACAAGAAGAAGTTAAAGGACGAACGGAGGTGGGGTCGAATAAGTTTGAGCCACTTGAACTTAAATGTCAACTGTTCGGGTTCATACATCGTTCGTTTGTAGATTTGTATCGTTCGCTCAGTCAACGCGCTTCCGAACGCGTTAACTCTTTCCTCTAGCGGGACTCTAATTCCCAACATCGCTCCACTCCACTACACCCCTTGTGATTTGGCCATTGTTCTCTGTTGCGGCACTTCTGTCAGTATAGCCCGGTCAGTCAACGTCCTGCTTTCTGTAGAGTGCTACTACCACAGTGGTCATAATAATAATAATAGATAGTGCCATCTCACCATCGACCCATCACAATCACGACGATCATCATCATCATCAGATTCTACCACACGGTCATCCTTATTACAACTGCTACCACTGCTGCCAGTAGGCTGCTTGCAAAGGGGTATTACGTCTCTGCGATGTGAGATCGTCGTGCTTCTTCTTTTGCAATGCCTCACGCTTGTCGTTGCATGTGTTGCTACTGCTAGTGTCAGCATTGCTGCCATCAGTGAGTGTGTTTAAACTTCTGCTCCGTCCACTTCTGTAGCCGAGCCACAGCGGTCGCCGGCGTCAGCGGGCACAACGCGGCGCCGGGATGCAGCAGAGCGTCATGTTCATCTCCTTGCTGGGAGAACCACGTTGCTGCTCTTGCCTCTACCCTCTGTTGCTCTTCCCTTATTGATGATGATGCTGATGCTGCTGCTGTTGCTGATGTTGGTAACATCAGCGACAGCAGCAGAAGCGGCTGACTATGGCGGTGGCGGTGATGGTGGTAGCCGAGTAGAAGTGTTGGCGGGTCATCGTCCGTCCCTTTTGCGTCTTCTGTCTACGCTGGCTACATTACTGCTGTTGCTGGGAACCAGTCATCACTATCACCGGCACCGCCACCACCGAAGTCGACGCCGGTAGTCGCCGACGGCCCGGAGCAGCTACACAACAGAGCACTAACCGACCGTCCGTCCGTCACGAGCAGAGCAGAACAACGCACCGCACCGGCACGCAGGAACGTCAGCAGCGATCCCCACAGAGAACAGACCCTAAGGAGCAGAGCTGTTCAACAACAACAACAGCAGCAGCCACCGCTCAGCGTGAACAACAATAGAAACGGAGCGAAGCATCAAGCAAGGCACAACAAGAGGCTGAACCATCCGAAGCAGCTCAGAGAGCAGCAACGATAGACGAAACTATAGGCGATCTTCTGCCATATTTTCGTGCACCGTTTGGTTGTTGTTGTCGCTGTTGTCGTTGTTGTTGGCAGCAGCAGCATCACCATCATCATCAGTTGCGATGGTGATGGCCTTTCCACTTTTAACAACCAGCGGCGGTGGCTTCTGCGGTTCGATAGTCCACCCTGCTGCTCCGTCTTGTCGTTGCTGTTTCAGCCGTTCATGCTCGTTCTTTTTTTTTTTTTTGCTCTGGATGTGTAGTAACATGCACCGGCCACTCTTCGACGCGCACCACGTCAGGTTCAATGGCCATCAGCTGACAAACCGCCTGCGCCGGCTGAGCAATATCAGCCACAGAAGAATGAGCCAGACGAGTCAGCGGCGAGCTAACAAACGCCTGTAACCAACAACGAGTAGTGGACTGCTGCAGCCGCCGTTGAAACCATTATATCAATCAGCCAACCTGATAGAACCGGCATATTCGATCTGTTCGACCGCCCTACTCGTAGAGTCCAGTCTCTCGGCTCGAACACTATCTGCACATGTCATAGCGGAGAGATATAGGCAGCATGCCTATATAAACATAGAATCGATCTAGTAAGAAACGCCTTAATAAGCATCTCTCTATATGTACACAACTTTGTCTATATTGTATTGTGGAAGTTAGAAACCGAATGATATGTGGCAAGCGACTATGGTCTGTTCCAACTCCACCCTCACCTGTGTGTCAAGTAATATATTAGCTAGGCAAGAGAAGTGCTAATATTTCTAATTACTCAAATTTGTCTTCGTAAAAAAGATAATACACAAGGAAAATACACAAAATTCCATCAATTTAAATATAGATTGATCTCGCAGGCTGTTACGGTCCGTAAAGTGAAGGGCAGTTCATTCACATATTCCCCTAAGTAAGCCCAAACATCCAGAAGCCCAAAGTATCGCTGACAAGATCGCTCAAATTTGTCATCATCTCAGCCACCTGCATCCCGTGTAGCAGTTCCATGATATGTAAGCGTATAGAATAAAGTAATACTACAAGACGCTCAAATTTTCAACTCATTAGGCTTTTCATTAGCTTCGACCTAATCATATAGTGTGTTTATTCTACAAGTTGCGATAGGCATTGGGGTTCATCATAGTATAGACTATCTGCCACAAGATGCTCCCTCGTGCGTTGATATTGCGAAACTTACCAAACTTAACAATCTGCGATTACGGGACAATAACAGATGTGCTTGTGATGTCGATACCTTACGCAAAATGAATCCTTCCTCGGCTTTTCTTCAAAGAAGCGAGTCCAGGTAACTTTTCGTTTTCTTTACGTCGGTAGGAACACACTCTGTTTTTCCGTTGTTTTATCGGGGCTCCACTTGCGCTCTTGTGGGGAATGTTTTCACTTTGTTTCGATGAGACGAGATGTGAGAAAGATGTTTCCTCCGATCTCACTCAGTTTTTCTTTGTCTTTTTTCTTGTATCCTCCTTCGGCAGGGGGACTTAACGGACACACAACAACTGCAGCACAACACTCGTAGTATTGCTCGTAGAAGTATTTATATCACTATTTTATTATTACTGTTGTTGTTATTGTTGTATTAATATTATTATTGCAGCAGTAATATTTAATATTGTTGCTTGCTTCTTGCTAGCTTGCTCTGCGCTATCTAGATTAAGCGTCGGCCTATTAGTAGAATAACTTGCTCAATAATAAGCGTTGATTAATCGATAATGAGCGTAATAACGTCTTCTTTGTTATACGCAGCGTATACGGGCAGCATCCGACGTCGGCCAGCAGTGGTATTATATTCGTTGGGGGCTATAGTAGTTGCTGAACGATTCAAGTAGCCCAATTTGCGTACTTCACTAACGCGCATGTGTGCGACGTTTCTACGGCGAGGAGCTTTTAGCAAAGAATATCTAAAAGCACAGTGATAGTTTGACGGCTACTGGCGCCCACTCACTAACTTATGCGATCAATTAATCAATCAATGGATTGATACAAATTGATCTATCGATTTATGTATAGATGGATGAAGCTGATGACGATGTGTAGTAGCAGTCGCGTAGAGTGTACGATGACGACGGATAATCACTAAATGGACCATTGATAGACTAACAAAATCAATGCACGTTTTGATGGGACAAACAGTGAGAGGGTGAGTTTTCTGTTGCGTTTCTTTCTTGATGTGGGATCCTCACACCTGAGCTACATAGGTCTGTGGCAATAGCAGCAAATTGACGATAGTTACATTGCTGGCCATGGACGATAATAATTGCTCGTCGTAGCGAAAGACGAACAGTTGAGAGATGATGCGGTAGCCGGCGAGGATGACAAAGTTTCCTCTTAACTGGATTCCGAGCGTTATCGACCTGCTTGGTTGTTGATCTGGAGGTAGGTATTTAGCTTGTCGTTTTCTTCAGGCGTTTTAACACAGTGGGTGACATTAACGTATGCACTCAACCAGCGAACAATGTGTGCCTACCTGTTTGAGTCAACCATCTATGCTCCAGGATGGCTCCCGAAGTGTAAGACAAAACCTTATGATACGTAGCTGATTCGCTGTTCACTTAGATTCGCTCTTACTTTCTCTCAGTCGACTACCATCTCCACCAGCAGATCCAAGCGGCGATTGCCGAGCTTCGAATCGTAAGCCATAGCAGCAGATGGAAAAGTAGACTTCGATATGGTTCACAATGGCGGAATAGATAATCGAGTCAATTCCATAAACACCCTGTGTAGTCGTCGATCGGTAGGCCCGCTCGGTCGGTAAATTTAGATCGATCACACCTACTTTCAACAAGCACTAGCAATCTACTTGCCCACAAGTCCAACAAATGTTTGCCACAAGGCCAATGACTGAATGAATGTTTGTTATTGCTATTGTTGTTGTTGTTGTTAGTGGCCCTCGCGCGAGACGTCCTCGAATCCTCTTCTGGACTCGTTGCGACAGTGCAGCAGACAGTGGTCTCTGCAATGTCTATTGGCAGCTTCCTTCAACGCGGGTCAATGAACTCTGCAATGCCAGCTTGCGTGCTAGCCTATTTGGCTGGTTTCGCCCGGGATCCCCAGAGTAGTCTTACACGCGCACACGGCAATGTGTTACGGCAGTGACACCGCGGGGCTGTTTTCCTTCTAACAGTATAGAGTTAGTTACAAACGATCCTCTCGTTAGACGCAGTCTGAGGTTGGCATTGTCGCTGTCTCGACCGCCCGATTTTCACATCTGCGTTACACTTCTCGCCTACACCACTTCGCGGGCCACCACCACAACACACACCTCTCTCTCTCTCTCCTCTAAGGTACCTTCCTATTTAACACGACCTTGGCACGCTTTTATATCGGCTGAATCTTCGGGTCACAATCAGCTTGAAATCACAGACACTGTCCAATGAGTGGATGAATAAAGCAATGAATCGTCAGTGGTCACTTCTTCATCGAGGTATCAAGCAACAACAACAAAATCAACAACGATACTCCCCAGCTCATGCTACGAGCGAGTCGATCAACGAGCAACCGGGTATATGAGGAGTTCAGTCCTCGTAGTAGTCCAGTTGTTTACGGAGCTCTCAATGGTCTTTTCGACTCATTTCCGGCCTCCCTTCGCATGCAGCTCGATGGCCTGCTCGCAGACGTGCTCCTTGACGTGCGCATTCGAGCTTAAGTTACCCTCGTTGAAGACATGTAATAATTGTGGACAGACAGACGGATTAGTAGCTGAACTGTAGCAGCTTGCTGGCGGAGTTTCGCGCTACTCAAACTCGTCGTCGGCTCGATAAAAATCAGCTGCAACAACAACTACTATTATTATTATTATTGCCACTTGTTGTTATTTCGTTTACAAATTTATTGCACAAAATGTGACGACAGGTGTGAACGATTCTGTACTGTTCCTCTCTTTCTCTCTCGATCTCCTTCAGATGTCCCGTTGGCTTTTCAGAATCGATAAGAACACACCATCACGGTCTTCTCGAGTTTTCAACTTAGCGACTCGTCTCTCCCGAATAATGACGATCACTAATCAGTCGTTGTCCAGGGCTTAAGTCAATTTCTTGTCTCCTTCCTATCCAATCACGTCGATTTCGTTTTTCCAGTGCAAACTAAGGTACACCTACTCTGACAATATTTGCGTGTTGAAGGTTTAAGCGAGGTGACGTTCGGGTGTAAGAGCGGAGTTCGTCAACGGTCGATCGAGGATCGTTGTTTAGGCTGGTGCTACTGCTGCTTCTGGTTGAAGCTCTAGTTGAGGTTACGTCCTTGATTCAGGCCTTTTGCTCTGTGTCTCTCTGCGCGCACTTCTTGCGGCAGTTCTTCTTCAGAGATCTGATCCGAGAGGTGCGTTCATCTTCACCTCGTGCTGTTGCTGCTGCTCCTTGTTGCTGTTCGGCCGGAGAACCGGGCTCGACTGACGGGGGGGGGATGGTCGTTCCGCTCTAAGTCGTCGTTGTCATTTTTGTTGCTCTTGCCGCCGCCGCCGCCACCGCCGCCGCCACTACTACTGCCACTGCAACCAACACCGCCACTCACTCACTCGCTCGGTCGAGACGGCTGCTTCTGCTGCTGCTGCTTCTTCTGCGGCTACTTCTGCTTTGCTTTTTGCTGCTGCTGCTGCTGCTGCTGCTGCAACGCGTCCAGAGATCGACCGCTTTCGTTGACTTCTCGCTGACTACTTACTTAGTCGACGCGCTCTGCTGCTGGTGCCACTACAACGCCAGCAGTCACTGACGCTGCTCTTGTTGTTACGTCTGCCTGTCTGTCGCGGTCGTTGCTGTCTTCTTCGTCGTCGTCGTCGTTGTTGTCGTCGTGCTTTTTGTTGTTGTTCCTTTTTTTTTTGGCGTCGTCGTTGCAGTCGCGCTGTTGCTGTCGTCAGGTTGAGCTGCCGCCGAGACCGCCACAACCGACCGACGCTACCATCACATCACTGCTGGCTACCGTAGGCTGTCGTAGCCGTTGCCGCCAATGCTGCCGCCGCCACCACCGGCTCCATCCGTACACAGGTCAATGACCCCAACGCTGCCGCCGCCGCCTTCGCAGCCGCCGCCGCTCCTCTCCTCCACTTCTCAACCGCTGCGACCCTCGCCCATCCGCTAGCCACCGCTACGGTGGCCGCGGCAGCACGAGCGGTTACCGCGGGCAAGAGGACGCCGACGACGACGACGACGACGACGGCGGCAGCGGCTGCGGCGACGGCGGCGGCTGCGGCGGCATCCCAACCTCCGACGTCAAGGGCCCTTCCCCATCACCGCAGACTATACCGACTTACGCTTAGGGAAGTTGGTATGGGGAAAATAGGAGGGAAGAAAGCGGGAATGAGGGAAAGAGCTCGGCCAGTGTATGTGGAAAAATAGAAGGAGGTGGCAATGCTGCTGGTCGGGGGGCGAAACAGAAGTGGGAAAGATGGGAAAAAGGGGGCGAGAAAGAATGATGATAGCTGAAAGTAGGAGGAGGAGGAGGAGGATGATGATGACTACGAGAGGGGAACAACCCATGGGTGGCCTTCCGGGCCCCTCCAAGGCCCCCCCCTCCCGTCGGGTGGTAGATTCTCATGGTGTTGGTAGCTATGATGGTTGAGTGAGCAAGGGCAGTGGAGGACGCAGGGCGGCAAAGAGAGAGAGAGAGAGATTGCGCGTCCCAGGGGTGATGTAGGGGGGGGTAGGATCTCGAAATCAGACAATCACCAACGGTAGCAACGAGAGGCTCTTGGCCAGCTCACCCTGTCCTGAGCTACGCGATGACGACGTTTCTTTGCGCAGATTCCCTCAGGTGGCAAGAGTGAACGCCCCAACTGCTTAAAGCTTAGTTGATAATATTTAGATTAACCACTATTGACTACGGCGCAACAACCATCTCGCAGACCGGCACTATCCACTATCGATATCTTCTATGAAGAATAAAAACTCTTCCAGAGTTTGTTTATGTACCACTTTAAGAAAATCGGCATTTGTAAATCTACCTATATAACGAACTCGATAGTCCAACAAAATGGGGGTGATGAATATTACGGTAAGCCAATAGCCTACGGAGATATTTGATGGTGTAGCGTGTATCTTGCTAGATACAGGTACATCTCTACAGGTATTCACATGACAGACATATCCATGTTATTAAATCTTCCGTCTGATCATGATCCTCAGTTTGAATAACGAGGTACCCATGAGCAGAAGATGTCATCGTAGATTACACAAAAGGTTGGCCATAATTATATATAATATAACATAATCGATCTACTTTTTAAGTAAGTATAAGAAATGCACTAGTATCTCTGTACTTTTTGACATTCCCGGTCAGTGCACGCAAGTCGAAATCGGTTCTGGGTTTAGTCAGTAAGAGTCTAACACCACGAGGCAAATACCTTTGTTGTAAGGCCGGGTGACCATGCAGGCATTACCTTTAACCTCTATAAAAAAAAAAAAATCTCTGTACTTTTTCATACTTGCTTCCAATTGCACAGGAACTCTCGTCTCATTACCACCAACGATTTGCAAAAAAAAAAAATTTTAGCACAGTCAAGACGTCTTTCTAGATCTTTCTAACATTTGTATCGGGCTGAAGATCCTGGAATTTATTTACGCTTCTAAAAAAATCCCATAGCTGACCCCCAGCTGTCTTCCAGCTATGACAGGTACCACTTCGTACTGTACCATTGCTTCAACGACCTGTCAGAAAAGGAGGCTCATGTGAGAGAAATTGCAGTATTGGCCAACGATAGGGATTATTCATCACACTTTTCAAATTTGCTATACCCCTCTCTAAATTTCTACCCACACTAAAATCTTTCGGAGAAGGGCAAACACACTTTATTTGGCAAAACAGACAAAAACGAAAGGAATCACCGTCTAGGTATTTGCGCGGGCTAGACGAAGAGCGCGCCACGCGAAGACGTTATTCATCCATGTTTTTATGCTATTCATTTTGGTTGTATGTTCAATTCGTTTCTAGTGACAGTGGTAATCGTAGTGAAGAACACCTTGGTCAGCGGTAGATGATTCTTCAGTCTCTTGAACATGCTAAAATAATGTTTATCACGTTCTTCTAAGATATGAACATAGAGTACATCTTTACATTCGATTTCGCATCTAAAAGCAATCCGTCGCGCGAATCTCTTTCTTACACTCTGTAAGAGTTTGTTGTCTTTAGCCAGCCCGATGTTCCACACTGAGGGTGCATACGTGAGAATCGGCATCACGTATTAATAGAATAATTACACGTGAAGATTGAGTTTACTGACTACGAATACCCGTAATAAGCAGTTTGCCCTCTTGGACGCACGCGTAACAATATCGTATACGTGGTAACTATGTCTAAGATTGATTGACGTGGTAACGCCCAGATCACGCATCCCGTTCACTGGTGCCATCTCGGCGATAGTCGACGAAATAACTTCTTACCGGGTAATAACGCCCAAAATGCATAATTGTGTATCTCTGGACAGAAATCTTTAGATCAAGTTTTACTGCCTATCTGAAAAATCTGTCTCGCGCAGCTTGCATTTGTAGGCGATCTTCCTCGGAAGCAATATATTTATACCATCGGCATATACCTTGGTTTTGTGTGTGTGTGTGTGCGTGTGCGAAATATAACAAAGAGGTCCCACAATTGTCCCTTGTGGACATCGAGTTGTGGCTTCCCCACGCGCTGAGAGGCTATCGTTAACCCGGAGACGAGAGTCCTATGATGAAGAAAGGACGAAATCCATCTGGTTAGGCGAGGTATAACCCGCATACATCGAAAGGTACTGAACGGTATGCAAAAATCGCCGGATCGTTTTAACATTCGAGAGGCAGAATATATATGTATCTATAGTAATACCTAAGAGGTTCAAAGCCGAGGCCTGTCAAACAGGAAAGTAAACAGCTCACAGAATTTATAAAAATATATATATATTTGGTCATTAAAATGTGTGATATATATATATATATATTATATATTCTCCCTTGCATTCAATTTGTTACAAAATACTAAATAGTAACAGTAGTATATCAACCAATATTAATAGTTATTATCTATCAGCAGCCCGAATCAATCCCTGCTGTCTTCAACACGCATCTCCTTGCCGATCTATTTTACTCTTTTGGGCTTTTGTGCGCAAGTAAGGCTGCTGCTGCTGCACATACGCATATACTACTCCCATCATATTGTACGAGGATAGAACATCTACCGAGGCCTAAATTTATAGTCGAATCAAGGTACAACAACTCCGATAGTTCATTAACCTAAACTGAACCCAGTTCACACATTGCTTTGTCATTTACCACATACAACTTTCACAATCCACAAGTTGAACTCTTTTACCAGATTTTCATCATTCTGAGAAAAAAAAACACATTTCTTATCTCTTTTCTATTCCTCTCTGTTCGTGACTGTGGTCCTGCTCGAGTAATGCGTCGATAAATAGCACAACTGAGTCTGTGGCGCCCCCTCGTGTTCGTCGGCGGACACTCTCGATTCATTTCCACTGCTATGGAACGGGCCCTTTCCCCCTCAGCAATCCAAAAACACCGACCGCTTGTTATCCGAAACGTACTTGCGACTTTCGGCTTGCAACAGGTGGCCACAACGGTCGCATCGTCTTCCGGCTTTTACGGCAGCATATTTTGTATTGCCGTGATTATTATTAATCATTATCACTGCTTATCGTGTGTCAAGCTGTTGGCCTGTGTCAGTGAATGGCGTCACTGCGCGTGCGGTGGCAGGCATCAACGAAATGAAATCTCTATTTGTCGTCTATCCGACGAGTTCGCTGCTTTGGCGAGAGTGTGCACGTTCGTGGCGCTTGCAATAATCGTTCTACGCAAAGCTCTGACCTCAAACATGGTGCACGTCGATCGCAAGCATCGCCCACGAATGATTTTGGCGAGCAACACCACGTGTGTGCTTGCTGTTGGGCACGCGTCTTATGAGGCAATGCAAAAGCATTTTTATCGTGGAGGTTAAATGTTGCTGTGGGTCATCCCAGGAAAATTTAAGGGGTTCTAAATTTAAGGGGGCACGCGAGACGGTGGATTCATAGTGGCCACCTATCGAATAACGACTGACATAGTGGATACCGCTGGTTTGATGAATACTAAGCTAACGAATTGCTTTGTACCGAATAAATGAGAGTCTTACAGCTACCCGTTTCGCTCTAACATTGAGTGATCAAACATCGTTGGTGTTACAGCGAGAGGTCAAGGATGCTTGTTGTTGTCGTCACAAGGAATCGTGCACCGCTCACATCACATCATTCATTCATGGCCAAATGTGTTGCGCACTGAATGCACGTGCGAGAACTGTGCGTACGATGGAGAACTAAACAGTAGGTGTGATTTCAGTAGGTGCACGTCACACCGACGTCAATCGACGCAAAACAAAAGCCGTCCCAAGCACGTAACCCGCAGGATTGGAGTGGCACATTTTGGCGAACACAGCTGTAACGAGTTGGGTGAAACCGGACAACTCTTCCCTTCGCTCTACCTCCCCCAAGCAGGAACAAAATCTGTTGCTTCTTACTTCAATACAAAACCCCGCCTATTCTTGTGGTGTTCAATAAATATATCTGACCGAATGTCATACGCAGCTTTATTTTATTCAAGTTTCAGGTAGGGAAATGCAGCGTGGTCGCACTATAACGAGATAAGCGAATGTCGACGTGCAAGGCTTGTTTGCTGATGTTCTCTGAGAGACTCCGAACGATGAGCAGATCTCGCAACTATGTACATCTAATGTTATCCCAGCGGCTGTCATCCCACTGAGAGACGGAGTTCTTTGATTCACTATTTAGGAGCTGACGACTTCCTACTGTGAGATAACTCGACCCTGGCTATTGTAAATTATGTTGTTTTAATTATGTTAACATTATAATAGCACGTGGTTCATTGTAAGATATTTGTTGTAGCCGATACTGGTTAGCAGCGAATCTGTCAATTGTAACAATAACACTAATCGAATACAGTCGGCCTACTGCCGGTAGTCAAAGCCCATAATGGGCGTACACAACGTGTCTCTTGAGTTGTATAAATGAGCAGCGGGTGGGTCACCAACAGAGGCGCAATTCGTTGCCCAGACAGCGAACCTGTTGCATCGCGTTGTCACTGTAGTGTACAGTCAGCTGCTAACTGTAGGCTGACTCGCGCATCTAAGACGCCGGTCGCAAAAGCCCTCCAAAGATACTATACGATCACGAATTCCTCTTTGTGTGTAACGAGACTAGCTGAAGCCACCCACATGAGGCGTCCCGCAGGGGATGGTGGACACGAACGAAGCACATCAAGCACAAAATCAAAATCTACTTGCTGCGTCAAGGCACTTTGTGCTTGGTCAGAAGCTGTGTCGATGGTGTAATAGCACTATATTGCATTACAACAAAATTATATCACTTCACGAGTCTTGAACCTGCGAACTCCAGCTTTTTTCAACCATAGCTTCTTACTTAGCCGTCCAAGCCACCACGTCTAAAAAGGATATTACCATTTTTAGGCAGACACATCGAAAACAACAGCAACAACAACAATAACTATCATACTGCTGTATGTCGCAATCGCAGATTCATATCGAAGAAGCTATTACCTATTGAAATGTGAAGCACCTATACAAACACTAACACATTTCATGAATACCTTGTTGCCATCATCACACCAAGCTGTCGTCACTGAGCAAATTTACCGCTGCCGAGCAGTCTACCTTTGACAGGCGGCGAATGTCCAGCTGGTAGCTGATAGTGTTTACACACCCGCGAGCAAGTGGCCGCCCCGGCCTTCGTGAGAACACCCCCCCCCCCCAACCTAACCCACCCTACGCTAGACTGATTGTAGGCTGCCTACAACCCAGAAGTGTACGTAAACACACGACTGGCTATGGTTGTAATGGTTTAGAATACACACAGCAGTGCCACTTCGATTCCCTTGAGGCTTATGGCAGCGACCATTGTAACGAGACAGATGATAGGTTAGTTTCTTCCACCTATCTAGGAGGCAAACCAACAAGAACAACTTTATTCTGTAAATCGAATTAACTGAGTATTTTCAAAATTAAAATGTGACGAATTACGGGCTTCTCGACTGGCAGGCAGGGCAAACGTTGCTATCAAGTTGCGTATGCCGCTGGTGAGTGTGCTCATTAGGGGCATGAAAGATGAAAAGCGTTGCTCAACCTGTTTAACGCCTGTTTGATTCTCCTGCCGCTGCATAGTAAACAGTTATGATATTTATATTGTCGTCATAAAGAGTAATCTCGAAGTGGAGATCAGCTATGTTACTGCGCACTACCGAGCTCGCAGCGGTATCACCACCACCAACATCGGTACGACTAGTCCAGATATCGCTGGAACAGCTGTTAATGCTGCGAGTAATGATGATGATGGTGTTAGTATAATAACATAACTATAGTTAATGCGATTATTGTTGTATGTATTGTATTGTTGAAGGGGTTGAATATTTATGAAAATATACCACTACCAGCACCAGTAATATAGTCGACATTTGGCCACATCCTTCCCTACAAACGGGCTCAATTGAGTTCCGATGGTACTCCGGTTGACCAATAAAGTTAGCACATAGAATACTCTGATTGAAACGGTCGATTCGGGCGGAGCGTTTTGCTTACTGCGTCTGAATTCGAAACAAAACTAATCATTGTCTATTTGCTTCTCTATTTATTAGATATATATGGATCCAAACCAAACGTTTCCATGAGACCAGAAATCACTCCTCTTAATCATTGTGCAATCGCGACATCTTTTTTGCCACGCGTCCACGATTTGATCACTAGGGCCCTGTGTTTTCCCTGGGAGTTCGTCGAGCGTCATAATATAAATGGGGACACTGTATGCCATTCGATGTTCGGTATTCGTACGCGATTGCTTTCACTGTTTCTTTTTCGTGTCCTCGTTAGTTATCTCGTAAGTTCTTTCGTTTCGAACACAAACGATTAAAATTGTCGAAAGTGTATCCGATTATAAATAATAGTTGTAGCCGTTGCCAACCTCGATCGGATGTTTCTCGATCGCACCTCAGTCGACTCGGCCAGCCACTCCGTTATCAATCTTCGAATTGCTGATAGAGAAAGGGACAAAACAGTATCAACTAAGAAACGAAACGGTTCTGTTCGTTATGTTTAGTTCAGTATTCTGTAAATCGAGATACTAGACGTTGATTCAGAGACAGAACTAACAATAAAGGTTTGAAACTAGAGATTCAAATAGAAAACACTCTAAATAGAGTTCAAATACTAAGTTTCTATTTCTGGCTATTTGGGACAATTGGTATTATTACGAGAAAAAATATATATATATCTCTGGTGCATAATACAAACCAATGTATTTCTTTCAAATACTTACTTGATGACTAAGGAGGGGCACTTGAAACTTATAATAATAGTTAGTTAGTTATTTCCCTATGCGCAAAGACGTTCAAACTATTTCGGGAAGTAAGAGTAACGACTCCCAAAGGACTCGAACCATAAAATCATCAACGTCTCTAGATCAATCAAAACCGGCTGCGTAACGGTTATGTAGACATAATGGCGATGGACCTTGAATGTGCAGTTCACACAGAGGGGTCAGGTCGAGTGGACATGACGTTAGATGCTGACTGTAAGACAAGGCGTACACAATCTACATCTAAATATATATATATATATATATATATATATATATATATATTTCTGGTTTTGCTGCATAAGGTCGAACCAAGTGGGCAATTAGGTTCCAATACAAATCCTTATACATCTTGGAACTGGTCAACGGACATCAGCTCGTAGTCGCTCGTAGCACCTATGACACCTGGCAAGCGCTTCTTGCAGATCGAGCTTGTTAAAGCTGAGTTTATTATATTCAAATATATGACATTAAGATGAATGCTCTGTTTTCAGCTATCTACTCTATATATTCCGCTGTCAATCGTTGATTGTCAATGTCTTGTGTTTCACACACATTTTCTGCTTTCTCCACCATCCCGATGTACTATCACGGAGTGTGGAGTATGTACAGTTCTAACATATTCTTATCATTGTGTTACAGATATCAGAGAAGCGGCGGTGGTGCCTTTCAAAGGGAAAGCTTCGTACCGATTTTACCTACCACCATAACATGACGCCGCTATACAAACACCGCCGCAAATATCGCCCCTCTATCGTACTCGTGTGACTAATCGCTGTTGATCTACCCACGTGTGATGTTATTTGCCGTAGCAATGACCGGAGCTAAGACGGTGATGATTATGACAATGCTTATAATGATGTTATACACAACTGTGGAGAATATGTTCGAGGGAAAAATCGATCACCATCGTTGGTCAATGACAGTAGAACAAAATTAGCAGCGGGCGCAAACTGATGCCGCGCTGTGTGTTCGTGCTGATACCGTGTTGCAATGGTATCCGTCACCAGATTAACTGGCTCGATGTTTCTACGTATATTTCTACATTGTTCCTTCCTTTCGTCTGTCCGCTGGCTGTCCTTCATATTTACTATGACACAATACTTAACCTGTTCGAGAAACGGTAGCAATGTGGCAACACAACACTAGGCTACTGCCTAGCCGGTTCTCGTGTACTGTCCGTTGTTGTCTCCGGCTGCTGTAGCTGCCGTTCCTAAAAGAAGCAAGTGGACGACAGAATCGTAGAGAACAGAACGCACAGCTCAGAGAGGTCCCTGGCGGCGTTTGTCGGTCAGACAGCGGATTGGCCCCCGACGACAATCGAAGGGAGTCAGTGGCAAAGTCTTGCCGTCAGGCAAATGGCCAATAGGCAATACGAGGTGTAGCTGTTAGTGCAGCTGATGTTGGTGATGCTGCTGCTGCGATCTCACCCTCCTCGCTTGTAATATCCTAAGCAACGAACAAGCATAGCAGCAGCAGCAGCAGCCAGTATAAAGTGTGTCTGTCTGGGTTGAGTGGTTGTTCAACCAGTCATAGTCGTTCGTGCTCGTTATTCTCTTCGTTGGAAAGACGATACGAGGTGAAAGAGACTAACCAAAATGGCACCACTTTTGCTCTAATGATCAAACCAACGACGACACGAACAGCTGCAGGATGCAGCGATTGCTCAACAACCGATAGCAACCACCGTTACCCAAAACAACAAGATTAAAGAAGTCACTCAAATAGTACGACAACATATCCAACGATACAGCAGATGATTGCTACAGTATATTCACACATACGATCCATTTAAGAGTAAAACATATTAATTAATAAGCAACCTAAATAAACAGGAGTATTGCCCGTTTGCCTAATCTAGTCGCTAGGCAAACGGGCAATACTCTTGTTGTTTGAAAGAGGCCAATCCCACGAGTTCTTCAAACATACATTTCATACATTTAAATACATCACAGATATCGAACACATTTCATACAGACATGTCGGTGAGAGCTCGCTGTCACTATTTGGGGGAAAGCTCGGTTCTGACAGTAGTCGTAGCAACCGTTGAGGCATCTGAACAATCAGCAGTGACAATCAGAGACAGCAAAGCAATAACCGAGTCAGTCAACGGTAGCAGAAATAGCCAACATCGACCCGTCCTTATGGGGCACACTTTTCTTTCGCGTTACCCTCGGCAATCGCGCTACCGCTGGTTAGCTGGTTGCTAAAGGTCTATTTGTTCCCAATCATCTATAATATCGAATATGGTACACATCTCTCGTGCCATATTCTTCACAGATTCACTCCTGTTAACAACTGATAATCGATTATCGCTAAGCGTTTCTCTGTTCAGTTCAATGCAATTGATTAGTGTTATAGTTTTGCTTTCATTTTTCCTCTCTCAATTGCGCTCCATACGGACCAGATACTGCTCTCGCACTGCTGCTGCTGCTCCAACAGCTCCTGCCGCTGCCGCAAGCCCGTCAGCCGGGTCAATGCACGACAAAGCGCAATGCCCAGGAGCAGTATGTACAGAAGCGGCAAAGAGCGATGCGGGGAGGAAAGGTGCGGGTGTACGAAGAGTCAACGGACGGTCGAGGGGCGGACGAGTCAGAAATTCGTAGATTGTAGACTACATAAAAAAAATCCCAACTGCTACGCCGTTGGTCTGGCGTATTGTGTCTTGTCCAAAAAAAACAAGAAGAACTCATCATGTTCACTAGTGTTTACTGGTTATAAGGCGCAGACTTGCACCAATAATTTCAAAGAAACCTGCAGAAATTGAATCGATGCAGTTCACAGCCAGGTGTAATAGGAGTCGAGTCTACTGCGACGTCGTCCTCCTGTTCCATGCGGACGACTCAGCAACGTGTTAATATTTGTAGATGACGAATACACAGCGAAGACACATCCGAGTATGTACCCCTCAGCAGTTGCATGGCTAGTCCCATATTCATCTATTCATGCATACACTAACATAAACCGATATACCTTCACATAGGGAGTTCGCATATGAAGAAACACATTAAATATAAAAACTTACCGATTCCTCGGGAAGAAGAAGAAGAAGAACATAAACTCTTCCTGTCAGCGGATGCAGATCGATTGTCGAAATGGAAGTCCTTCGTTTCAGTTAACTCAACTGGTACTTTGTTGAGTTGAGTTGTTAGTGTCTTCTCTTCAGATAAAATAACCGCGTCGATGACACACAAAATTCATATTGTCCTCTTGTTGTAAATCGAATTGAATAACAACGAACAAATCACCGACAAATTGTCCTCACAGGAATCGTTAACACTTCGCAAGAACAACAGCGGCGGCAGCAACAACAACAAGAACAACAACAACAACTAAACAGACACCAAACACTGAAGAACAATAATTTTAATTAAACCATAAGACAACTGATAACAACAAACAGTAGTAGTAATATGATATCAACAGGTCAATGCAGAGCTTGGCTGGCTAATTGAAGGAAGAGAGATGAACCACGCGCAACAGCAGCAGCAACAATAACAACAAGAAGAAGAATTAACAGGGACAAACGAATGAGATAACTGCAATTTGAGCGCGGAGGATTTCTATGTGTCGTTTTGTTCTCTTGCACCAAATGTATACGGCAGCCGGCGCGCGTTCGATGTAATAATGTACGACTGGCAGCAGGAAGAGCAGGATATATTATAGTAGTCATAAACAGATTCACTATGCTTTCATTTCACTCAGAGTACAGATGCTGGGTAGAAATTTCCGCGGGCCATGTAGCAATAACAAGCAGAGTCGTCGTCGTCGTTGTCTGCCGAACTCGCTCGTGGGCTAGTTGCTTGCTTAGTTGCGTGCTTGATTGGTTGGTTTCGTTCGAATAACTCAACAGTGATCTCCTCCACAGCGCGGCCGAAGTGCGCCAAACCAAGCCGCTCCTCGCTTTCCCATTTCGCCGCTGGCGCCGGTTGTTACCGTGAGCGTCGTCTGCCACCGGGAACCTTAAACAAGCACACCGGCCGGCCACTGTCGCACCCCTAGAGTTACCGGTCACAAGCTCTGACTTGGCAGCACTGACACAAGCACTTGCTTGATGCGTTATTATGTGCCCATTAATGTTTCTTTATCTGACGAATTTGAGGAAATATTCAGGTCAAGTGAAAGTCTTGTCTAGAGTTAGTCTGAAAGATTGTAATCGATAGCCACACGTCAGCATCCACTTAGCAGGGAAAATTAGACAAGGCGCTTGATTTCACGTGCGGTTAGTATCAGTATTTGAACCGCAGTTGCCTCATAGATCGCTATGCTGCCGATTACGTTGATGCATTTAGGTTCTTTGTTGCTTCATATCAGTAAAAGCGCAATTATTACGGGGTAATATTGTAGCCTTAGCATCAGTGACAGCCGGGAAACGGTTGATTTTTCGCGCCGCTCAATTTAAATATTCGCGCCATAGTTTCAAATTTTGGCGCATTTGAATAATGCGCCTGCGCACAGCGCGCCTTCACGCGGGCGGCGGGTCAAGATCGCTTCAGATACTTCGAGTCAAGTCGAGTCGAGACACCAGCAGCGAAGGCAAGCAGTTCGAGATCGGATCAGCCCGCAGTTGCGAAAGGTGAGAGTGCAATTGGCCACTTTCAAGTAGTTATCAGTGGCCGACGGTGCATTTCTTCTCGTCCTTCCTACTGGCGGTTAAGCGGCTCGACATCAGACTTTAGTTGACACGAAGTTGACTGATTCGTTTTACGAATCACCATCGAAAAGGCGATCGAGTGTGGCACAGCGGCGCTTGGAAGTGAGTAATCAAATTTTATTTTCATGCCCACCTCGCTGCACTGCCGTTGCTGCGACAAATCGATGAGTTGATGTTGATTTAGATAGCGTCAAAGGTGCTGTCCGCATTTGCGTAAATAACGATCTTGTAAACGCCGAAGCGGTCAAGAAGGGAGAGAGAGATCCTGTCGCTCGTTGGCACGTCGACGTGACTCGTTAGTACTTTTGTGTTTGCGTGTGTGTGTGTTGACGACAATATGGATGACCTGGCATGCCCACAGGACAACGTCTCCCCAGTCACAGATCTCTCTCGAAACCTGAACACTCTAAGGACGCTTCCTGCAGATCCGTCAGTTGGCACGCCGCAGATGCCGTCGAAGGTCCTCAAGATTGAGACTCCTGACAGCGCGGGCAGCTTTCGACTTAAGGTGCTTACTCCTGTTTCTGAGTGCAGTTCTGAAAGCGAAGCGGAGCCATCCCCTCTTTCAGTAAGCTTACGTCGACGAGCTTTGCTTAGCCAACTTGCGAGACCATTACAGGATTCACCACTTCTCATCAATCGGAACAATCGCCGCCCTTTGAAAAGACTCAGCCAAGAGGCTAAGGACAATAAGGAGATGCCGACCTTGAGCAGTCCACTTCGCAAGAGCTCTTCTCAGGGCTATTGTTCATCGACTTCAGATGGTTTCGCTCTTGATGAAATCTACCCGGATGAAGATAACAGAAACAAAGAAAACCTTGAGCCCTCTCCTGCGGGTTCAAGATTCTCATCACTTCTGTCTGCGCCAATTTCCAAATTCGTCGAGGTAACCACGAAGAAGGCTCCATCCTCTGCCCGACGAAACCTTTCGTTTGCCAATGGCGACAGTGACACGCCTGTGAAGTCAAAGCGCTCAAATGATGACGAACGCAGTTCGAAGAGGTCATGTACAGCCTCGCGCTGCCTAGTTGAAGTGTCGGCTAATATTATGCTGCCGAAGTACTACAGCGAGTCAAACATTGACCGTGAAGCCGCTGAAGACGTTATCGATAAGGAATGTGTCGAAACAACGCTGCCAACAAGCGGAGCGCATAAAACTTGTGCCCTGCCTACAATCACCGCCCAAACGATGAATGACCTTATCAACGGCAAGTACGATGATGTTATCAGCTCGTTCCGAATCATTGATTGCCGATGGCCGTACGAATTCCATGGAGGGCACATCAAGGGCGCGCTGAACCTATACACGCACGATCTCGTTTTCGGCCAGTTCCTTCAAAAGGCGCCTGAGGACGATGAAGTTGAACGCAAACCTGGAAAGGACATCGTCGTATTCCACTGCGAGTTCTCATCGGAGCGTGGACCAAAGATGTCCCAGTACCTGCGGGCATTAGACCGCGCCGCCAACGTGTACCCTAAGCTCTATTATCCTGAAGTATACATTCTACAAGGCGGCTATAAAGAGTTCTTCAATGGATTTAAAGAGCACTGTTTCCCGCAGCAGTACTTGAAGATGGTGGATGAACGATTCGCGAAGGAGTGCCGTCTCTACCGATCTCAGAGTAAGAGCTTCGAAAGGAAATTAATGAGAATCCAGAGCAGCCGATTTTAACCCCAAAACGCCTATAGGTGTTTCAATTAATTTCAAACATTTACACAATTCCTTTATCTCGTGGAGAATGATATCAAGTGACTATAGCCATATTTGATATTTATATATAGATATCTAGAGATGCCGTAGGCGTGAGCGGGAAGCATAGCCATTTACTTTTGTGGCACAACCCGCTCCTCGGTGGGTCGAGATGAATAATTCTAATAATTGACGCAAACTTGCCTTAGGCATTGCCTAGAGACAGTTTGAAGACAGATGGGAGTAAATGAATGCCAATGTCTGTACCAACAATATTAACCATAGCACACGTTTCACGTAGATCTCGTTCCAGCACGCAGAACCGTACTTCCACTAGCAAACGAAGCATTTAGGATAAACAACGATATAGATACACGTGATTGGAGCATCAACGGTTTGGTGCTCATGTGCAAATGCCAAAATAATCGAATAATAATAATAATATCCAAATAATGAAAAAAAAACATTTATTCCGATCTAGATAGAGACGAACTAGCGTAGGCGCAACGACGCTGATTGTGAGCATGAGAGAACCACTTCTAAAATGGAGCCAGTCAACGATGAATGAATGAATGGATGAAACATCGTCGCGGCGCATGCATAAATGAACCAGTGAGGTGGACTGGACGAAATTGTGCGTCATGGTCCGCAAATCAACGAGATTGTTAATTGCTTCTTGCTGGCTCAATTGTACATACATACACAATGCAATAGCAACCGTAGATCGGACGACAAACGGAACTTAAAGACAGAATGGCTGACTATCCTACGTGACCAATTTCATCAGTTGAATGATAATGATACAAATGAAGCTAGAAATGTCTAAATGAACATAAATAAACTTCTCATTTGTTATCATTTCTAGAACGACTTAGGTATGTGTCGACAGATGTAACAAGATACATTTCAAAATCACTCAGTAGAAACGTCCACTGTGTACTGGATCGCTTTCTGTCATAGCTGGGACCGTTATCCATGAAAAATGAGCACTCCCAACTTCACAAAGGTAGAACTCAATCAGTTGTAGCACCTACTGGCAAGTCGGATGTTTAGTAAGCCTAATCTCGTCACAGATGCTTGTGGGAGGTTAAGAATGGCGTCCTGGTCAGTGCCGCGGATGCTGTGAAAGGGGTGAGTATGCTCACGGTAATGATACTTACCGTTTTACCCAAGACACAAGCTACCGTAAAATATATCGTTTATAGTCGAAATGCACGTGTTCGTTCATATGCTATTGATTGATATTTTTTTTGCTTTTAACCCCGGAATTCTAAGAGCAAATAATAATTTTCATTGCTCTCCAGTGCGCCCTGACAGCACCGTCTGGTTGGTTGCTAGCCAGAATACCGCACTGGAATTAAGACACACAAAAATCGAATTGTCAGAACAGAATAAACTCGATATCCTCAATTGTATCAGCACGTCTACTTGATTTCGGATGTTACCTAACCATAACAATATTGATTTCGAAAACTGGCTCGCCTTAAGTCGGACATGACTGCGCAGGTATAGACTCACAAACATGGTGAAAAAGATTCTATGTTTCTTCCCTCAGCTAGTGGAAACTCAATATTCTCTATAGAAGGGTAAAGCTTAATTATTTCCCCTTGTATTGTACAAAGAACGCATAGGGTTGATAAGTCCGTTGAGGGGATCCAGCTCCGACATCCGGTTTCCATTATTTATTATTTGATCAAAGAACGTGGTAGAATGGATGGTACCTGACACACACACACCCTCGTTCAAAGGTTATATCATCCAATAATATACTATGTGTGGTAGCCACGACCTATGAGCATGTGGTGGTTTCAGTTGATACTTTGCTAATATCACACCACGTCTTATCAAGTTCTTTCGTTGGCCCTGTTCTCGTCAGACCGTGTCCTCTAGAAGCTACCGACGCCGTCAACGGTTTCTCACGCGTTAAAAATACCGGAGGGGAAACACGAAGCAGCTCGGTGGCACTCCAACCGGATAGGTTCCGATGTTGACCTGTGACGTTCGTCAAGTGTGAAAACTCGGAAGAGGATTAGTCAGACGGGCCGGACCGTCCGTTTTAACTCAAATCTGTCGGGAACGTAGGCCCTACCCTCAATTAGTGACGATGATAGTTTGAGAGTATAGCAGTTTATCGTTATTGCAATTGTGAGTCGCCCTTTTGGTATATATAAATAGTTCCACTTTGAACGGATCTTCTCGTATTTTTTGTTTTCCTACGATAAATGAAGCTTTGAGTATATTCTGTGTACGCAGCAAATGGATCTAAACGTTGTTCACCTAAAAACCAATATTGCGGCCTGAACACGGCCGCAAACATAATTCCCTGAAAATTATAGACCAAGTGATCCTATTAGAAGAGTGCTCGTAAGACAAGATTGATTCTAAGTCAGTCACATATCAAGCTAAAGTTCCATTCAGAATAACTTGTAATTATATTACTTTTTTTGGGATTCTGGTTTTCTCAAGTTTACAGATTATAGCAGACACGATGATGACACACATTATCATCCAAATTTGTTCACTGGGCCGAGAATTATGTGCAGTCATATGTCACTAGTCAAGAAAAAGGGACAACTGTTGCTCTCATTCGATAGAGGAATACATTGCTATTACTGCCTCCGAGGTTGATTTCGTTCGATTCGACTTAGCAGAAGAGCACCGCTCATCGTGGGTTATTCGGAAACACTTCTTGTCGATTTATTATAACACATTGGTTGCAATACTCTTGAGTTCTCGTTTCTGTGTGTGATCCTTGTAATCTAGACTCTATCTGCGTTAACAAATCGAACGTTTACGCCCGAGCGAATAGTGCAATATCACTGTGTATTCAACCTTACGTTGAAAACACTTCTGTCCACGTTTTGCTAATGCATACAGCAAGCTGCCATCCTGCAGTAGCGTGATGCTATGATTCGGTGCGCAGCACGTGGAAGGTGTCGCTGTCACATAGTGTGTCAGAGCAGAACGTACATTGCAACCATGAAAAAGTTCCTTGATATCGATTACGGCCGATTTCTTAGCTATGTTGCCGATTAGCTGCAAGCAGCACGTGTCAAGAAATTTGGGAAAGGCGGCCAAGAACGTGGTTCAAATGAGAGTAACTGTCCACTGTCTGATTAATTTTCCATTTTGTAGAAATCCATCGTGTCGTTTGATTTTGTGCTTTGTTTTGATTTTTGATTTTGATGCTACTATAAACAGTAGCTTCAAAATCAGGATAGTGTAGGTCAATCCAGTAAGCAAATGATAGCATTACAAAACACCACTAAATTAATAATACTTTATTTACCAGCTTCGGATGTGACCTACGGGGACTCCCTCAAGCTGCGCTTTGAAACACACGGTACAATAACGATCCGATTAGCGGTTTCGTCTGTTCCACTTACATTTATTTAGTATATAGTATCATGTATTCACCTACACTTCAATGTGCATGAACAACATTTCGTCAACCGATGTGGACACAGCCCAACGAAATCTGCTTACCTGTTATTGTATGCGTGGCTTATTTTCTCAAAAAACAACAATATACTGATTGAGGAATTGTTTTCCGAGGCCTTCAATCTCCAGCGATTCCCCAACATACTTAGTCAGTTGTAAGACTCAAGAAAATGAAACGTATTAAAAGGTACAGCAAGGGGGGGGTGTACGTAAAAAAGTAAACGATCGAGATGAACTGCCTTACGCTGCTGTAATGAAGAAATAGTATTACACAGTCTGCACTGGTAGAAACTTGACGCCGAACGCAGTTTGTGTGCTCACCATGATCTACTACTAGCATGAGAAGAATTATGAGGAAAATTATTTTCATGAGTTGAGCGAATAGAAACAAAATCATAGCAGTGACGAGAATCATGTAAAAACCCTATTGAACAATGAAGGGAATACATTGTTGAGGTCGATGTCCTCTTTTCGTACCCCGCAACACCGCTAGAGGGAACACCTCCATTGAGTACCTACTAACAAGAAAGACTATCAACCGCAGTTGCAGCGGCATAACGCCGGACCCAGCGTGTCGGTGTCATACGGCACGCAACGTCACATCGTGTACGAAAAAGCTACAAAACAAAGGGTGTGTGAGAATATCAGTTAGTGGCCGAACAGCGACTTCGAAACCAACGGGTGACTGGTTCCCAGAAGTGCCGGTAGTAGTGCACCACAATCATCACCACCACCTTGACAGCGACGAAGGCGAAGGCCTTCGAAGCGCCTGACGGAAGAGACACGGAAGGCCAATGCACTCGTTTAGGTGGTCGTTGTCTGTCTGTCAGTGGCTAAACACAATAAAAGTGTTGGCTAGCTCCCCAAATCTCTTATATATATATATATATATATATATATATACGCACATCTGTTTTATGCTATGCGACTGGCTTTGGCTAAAAATATAGGGCGTCCTATGAATGGAGTCACGCTCGAAGCCTTGGGCTCACGTGAGCACAAACAACTTCTATTTAGGGTTTAACCAAATTCGAAACTCATACAACCCTCTGAAATTATAATGAAGTGTGATACATATATTAGAAATCTTATATTAGAAAATGGAAATTACCCGCACCGCACTAATTAAATAGCCGAGTTTGCAACATATTAATAGAGGGAACCCTATCTACTTAGCCAGAGTTTATTCTAGTTACATAATTCGGTTTCCATATGGTCGATACAGTTAGCTTAGTGGTTCTAATTGGCTTTGCTTATGATACATAGGACTATCTGTTACGCATCAACATCGTGCATCAATGTCATTCATCATCGTTGATCAAACCGCTGAGATTCCGCCTGAAGTGTGCTTAATAATGTGTTGTCCTTTATTAGTTAAATCTCTTCTGGCGTATTCGTGCACTAATAGTGCACTAATCTCCGTTCCTGCTCTAGTGCTGATGGTCGCATGCAAATTGACTAATAACTACTATACCGAAGTGATTTAATTGTTAAATCGACTTTTTAAAAACCTGACTGATAATCCATTAGTAAGTCATATTTAGTAGATTCACTATTTACCGCTACAGTATAACATACAATAATAAATTAATTAGTGTAAGCATTTGGAGAACTTGATTAATATCGAATAGTGTGAGTTAGTCATTTAGTTCTACATTTACTAAATTCGTGACTGACCGTGAAAAATACTCTTCTTGAATTTACACGATTAGCGTTGCGTGAGCAAATATTTGTAACTGCGGTTCAACTTCAAGAGAATATAAAGTCAATGCTTTATCTGCAGATATTTGCAATTAGAATTTAAATGGAACAATAGATCTAGACTAATTCAGAGATCCTTGTGCTTATTTCTTTCATCTCTATAACTCAGCTGATCTTAAGCCGTTAAAATAGGGTTTCGTTTACGCGTTTACACGTAAATGTCTTCAGAGGACTAATTTTTGGAATAACAATAGCTAGAGATACATTTGGTAAACCAAATTATTCATTAAAAATAAGGAAACTCATTGACCCTGCCTGAATGGAGCCTTGATGATTCCCATTATCTTATGTTTGCTATTAACTATGGAGGTTCGTTTGGTGTTTGTTTTTTATCATTAAATATTGTTAGTGGATACCACCGAAATAGACCAATCGACCAGATGTATAATACACCACTTTGTAGTGAGATTTCCCAATTGCTAATCAATATGGATATCTTGTAAAGAAAGCCATAATTCGTTATCACTGTGAAAGGTGTATTCATATGATTGTTTCACCCTGTAATAAACGAATGCGTGTCAAAACATATATATATATATGCTCGAGTAACTTTCTTGTCCAACGGGTGCGGTCGACAGTCCAGCACAGAACTGTTCTTATCTGTGGATTCTTACCAGGTAAGGCAAGGTTGAAAATAAAGTAAAGATAGCCCAATATGTTCTCACAGTAATGCCTAAAAGTTTCAGGGCCGAGCCCTGTCACAGGCAAGGAGAACAGCTGCAAGTTAATCTCAACGAATGTTAACATATAGATATACATATATACAAGACTGATCTCAGCATTATGCCAGAGGAACGGTGAAGGGATAATATCATTCTTGTTTGTCCATGGAAAGTAATAACATTAGTTAAAAGAATACATATATTTAGCTTATATCTTCCTTTATTATCAATCAATTATTCATTTATATCAAACCAAACATTTCGGCTTCTATCTGTGCACAATCAGCCATTAATCTTCCAGATAGCTATGGCTTCTCTTCCTCTTTCTCTCCCTTTTCATGTCATCTAAACTGTCACCTCTATTCAAACTCTGTTAATATGCTCCAATCCCCCCACCCCAATCTTCCATTGTCGCACTTTTTCGTCCTAAATAATTCATATATTGTCAATATTAATATTGATTATTATCATGCTCCTCTCATTCGTGTTATTAGCGATTCATTGTGTTTTAGGCGTATTCGTCTCGCTTCATTGCTCTATTTCACAATAAAACACATAATTCACCTTTGCTCGTCTGGCCCTCACTAATAACCCTTCGTCTTGTACTTGCATGATCGGGTCTATATTTTCATCTTAGATATCGTATTCGGGGCCTTTTTATGGTAATATTGTATTTTTGTCAGCACAACTATTTACGTACGTTGTTTCGAGATTGTGCCTGTGTGTAAGTGCGTGTGTGCGTCTCCATCAATCAGTGAATATGTGCTAATAGATGCAGACCTGTGTCTCTATTTGTTACTTTTTGTTGTTGTGTTTGCTTATCCGCTGATAAGGTTAATCCCTCCGACAAGAAACTGATGATCGACATTGTCCCGCCACTCATCAATCCATCAACTATCCACCCCCTGTCGCCGATATCTAGAGCTCTCCCTCGTTTTTTTTTCTGTACGAGAATTGCAGTTAGAGTTATGATTACTGTTACTGCTATTGTTAATAGGCTTCTTTATAATTATTTGTCGCTTTATCTACATAGATAGCGATTCGTAGAATGCCAACAGAACATGGCTTCCACTGATTCATCAATCACTGATTCGATTTGACCGACATTGGCAAAATCGACATTGATGATTAATAGCGCTGCGCGGTGGGCAACGTCAGTCCAGTCGTTGTCCGAGGACCAAGAAATTGTATCGGAAGCCTTCCTTCGACATCCTCAACAACAGGGCGAATGCAGCAGGCCGACAGAGGCCTACGCTTTTGAGGCGCTGTTCGGCGGAGCCTGTTTTAGCTGAAGGATCATGGACTTCATACGCGAGATGTCCTTTGTGTGCCTCGTAGATTTTGGGTTGAAATCGCACATCTTGGCAATGCCTTCCCATTCGGCTCCTTTAGCGGATTTCTCACAAACGTATTCCTTCTCAGCGTTCCTGTAGCCAGAGTTACAGTGGGGTGTAGCCAAATCATCGCAATCATCCATGCACACCAAAGAACAATGAACGTTAGCGATGTGACGACATAATGCTAACAATCTACATAATAACAACTTTGATTAGAGTTACTCACATTACTCGGAAAACATTCAGGCAAGTAACGCAGGCGTGGATGGCGTACTCAACTGTACGCTCACGTTTTACATTGAAACGAAAATCACATACATAGGCTAGTTCGGGAAAGAGAAGGCTCTGACTCGAAAATGGCTTCGAAGTTCGTTTGAGCAACAACATTTATGTTCCCGCATGTTGCACACAAATCGGCGATAAATAGACAGGTCTTTTAGTTCCTACTTCTTTTGCTCAAAATGGACTCATGTATATAAAGCCTTCAGATGCGTCTAAAAATCACATTCGATTGTCGTTCATTATAATTTTGTGGAACATTTCTTGGCAAGCATCAATCACAGGCTTGGGAAGGCTGTCAAGCTTGACAAAGGGAATAATCGATATCTGGGTAAGGATTGAAGGCAAAAGAAAGTCGAACAAATGATAGTTCATGCAAACAGCAACAACATACAACGTCGTTGTCGCATTCAGCAAACATAAACTACGATAGTTATCACTGAATGAGCGAATATTTGCTCTGCTGCTTCATTACGTCGTGTTTCAACTAATTAGCGCTCGAGGTGTGTGTATCATTCATGAGAACGACCCGATAGTTGAGATAGCCGTCATTTCAGATAAAAAGAAGGCTCAGGTGCCACTAATCTTAGGAGAATAATGCCAAGTGAGGCAGATACGTTACGATTGGCCATTCACATACATAGTACATTTAATATTTAAAGACTGACAAGTTACGGACAATCAGCGTGTTTAACCTCGATCGATTTCGATTGCGGGGCTTGGGGGGGACTGTCATATGGATCCTATCATCAGCATCATGCAGTCATTAATTCACGATTAAATTCGTACTCTGATTGTTTCTTCATGCCAAAACTTACTTGGATAACTCCCTAATTCAGATGTGGGGCGGAAAGTGACAAACGTTAGTGTTGCTGCAGATGATAATCATCAATCAACGGCAATAATCGGTAACAAGCTAAATTGTATCTTAGCTCAGGTCACCAGCAGTAAATTGCTCGAAACTACCCGTTCGTGTAAAATCGAATCACACGGGTATAATATGATTATAATATGACCAAGAGGGAAATGGACGTTGGTACCCACACGATGGTACGCAATAAATTTAACACATACCAAGTAGACCTTCGACAACTCGGAATAGGCTAAGACTTTGTGGTGACGTAAGTATTGTCACCCACACACCCAAACACATCAGATGATCATTACACCTCTAATATCTGTGGAGTTCTCTATTAAGGCTCACGTTATGCGTTCATGAAACACCATAATGAGATGAGCTGATTAAACCTTACCAGTAAAATATCGAATGAATTGGATACCTGACGAATAAAGTATAATACCAAGATACCCGGTGGTTACACTTTACTAGACAGAAAATCGTGGTAAGTAAAGGTTGTCATAACTTTGACTCAAGTTTTACAACCATTGTGGCCTTCGTTCGATAGAAACCTAGAACAGTCTTGTTGCAGAGGAAGATTTACTAAAATGTCTAACATGTAAAAAGAGTGATGCGCCCAAAAGGCTAACGCTATCGTAGCGTTAGCCAGTGATCTCGCCTAGAATATTGACAAGCGATAGCTAAACATATCGCAAAACGTTCCTGCAGCCTTTCCTGCCATTGATAAACGTACACTGCTCAGCATCGAGGCTAAGACGCTCTGATTTTGAGCTGAAACCTAATAATCCTCACCTGTTGGCTTGCTTCGCTTTCTCGATCTGTTCCCGATAGCGGACGTACCACTCCTCGAGCTCTTTCTGCGCTTCTTTTCGTAATTCTTCTTTTTTAATTTCCTCCTCAGCGTCTTCGAAGAGATATCCAGAAACAAAAGGCAAAATATATATTATATATATATATATATAGCCATGACTCGCATTGCTACGATAAGAAACTTACGATCATTTATAACACGAATCGAGGGACGAAAAAGTTACCCGATAATATTTGCTTGGGTGCTACTTATATAATTAACTATACGCTCGAAACATCATACATCAGCGTTACAATTAGCATACCGCATGGGGTGGTTGATTTAACTTGCTCATGAAAACGATATCGACATATTTTAATAAATGCTCAAGATTGTGTTTAAATTAAACATATTTGCATAGAGAGCACAAATAGGAAGAGATTATACACTTCTACTTCGGGCTAAAGGCTTGTGCAGGCGTATAATCTCTTACTCATAGGGACTCTACTCACCCTTCTGTTCGATCATTTTCTTCTGTTCCTCTCTCCATTTTCGGATCTTTTCTGGCTCCTGGCGAGGCTCAGCAGGAACAGGTGGGGCTGTCCCATTACTTTCCGATGCAGGTGGTGATTGAGCTGAAATAACTGCAAATACGTCAGCCGAAATCTGGTGCACTTAGGATAAACTAAAGGACATTTTTTTTCACATGGGGACCCGATGGCGAAACTATATCTGCAGAACTTACAATTTCATATATAGTAGAGCATTCTATTTTATTTTAAAATAAAAAGTTAACGCGGATGCCCATCTCGACTAGAGATAATTAATTAGTTATTCCGCGTGGGTGTGTGTCTCCTTTTATTAACCAATGAGGCCTCGAGAATAGAACAAATCTAAACCCTGTTTTCTCCAATGGCTGAATGAAGTTTTTGTCCTGTTCCACAACTATGTCGCAGCTGATAAAAATGAATGAATTTAAAACATGTATTGCGACATAAATTACAGAGAGGAGATTTGGTATTAATTGTAATTGCCTACTACCAATACCAACCACAAAGGATCCATTTATCGAAGGGAACTAAATATACTTCAATGCAACTTCTTTCAATCCAATTGATAATGGCATATACACAACGAAAGCAATTTGTGGCTTTAGATCAAAGAAATGAAACTCCGACCCTCAACAACGGATCAGTTACCTGAATGCTATCAACTGTGAATTAATGCTACCACGTAGGAAATTCGACTCAGGGTTTACCCATTCGTCATCAAAAACATTTAATTTTGATGGTCAGTTTCAGCCTATAATTAACCGTAACGACGAAATACTCGACTCTATTTGTGCATATAAATCAAGAACTATATCCCCATGTTGTCAGAGCATGCCTAAGCATCGCTGTAAACTACCTAATGAATTTACGCGCAAAACTGTTCAACGTTAAAACCTTCAAAAGACACCTATTTAACCGACGTTAATAGGCAAAAGAAAATGTGGTGTGATAAAATCTGAATGCTCGCCCACTTTTATTTCACCGTTAACCTGAATCGAAATCAATGAAACGTAGATGTTGAACAATTCTATCATTCTGTGTCTTCTTCGAACACGCCACCTGAACGTTGTATTTAATATTTATATTATATGGTGCCCGCGAGGTATATTTAAATGCAGTAGTACACTTAGATATTAAAATGCTGCGTCATACTTCACAATATAATGTGTCAAAGTGAGGATAAATTATCGGCGTTCGTACTCCCCAAAGCATGACATATGCAATAAAATACGAACGTATCTATCACCCTCACAATTGAAATGATTTTAGACAATGTTACGAATATTTTCTTCCTGCATGGTCGATTCTATAATAACATGGCAATTTTCGTTCTAGAGGGCGATGTTTTCAGTATATGCCTGAGTCATGTGGCCGAGCGGATTACCGAATGACTCTTTGTGTGTTGTTGTTGTTGTTGTCGTGTGTCAGTATTTGTCCCTGTGAGTGTCCACATAGACCAATGTAACACCTACCCTCGAAGCTGCCTTCCACAATGTGATCGTCTGTAAGGAACCAAAATAATGACAGAACAGAAGTGTAAACGAACAAAACGTAACAAACTGAATAGGTACAATAGTCATTTGCTACAGGTAGAGATTATGGAAACTCATGGTTCAAGTAAAGAATATCAGTAAATGAAAACGATAATTATACGGCACGCATCGAAGTCAACGATGGGGCGGCAAATCAATTAGTACAAACAAATAGGCAGTTCATTAATACAATGGGCGAAGCCGTAACCCTCGACGTAATCGCAGTCCTTAGATTAATTAATGATGTCAAGAGGCATTGACACCGCCGGTAACATCTCTGGTTGTAGAGCTGCATAGAGGACACGATATATTTATATATATTTTATACATGTGTGTGTGTGATTCATGATTTTTGGCACTTGTAAGAAGGCGGGAGCCGTCATTTACCGACGGGGTGACTAAACAGACGCACACACACATCTACTAAACAATGGATGAACAACAGGACCCTGGTAACGTCAGATCGTAGTATAACACGACGTACCGTTTCCATTCTGCTGGTGAACCTGAATGGCAGCTACATCATCCTCGATGCCGGCTAAATCGGCCTGCTCGCGAGCGAGGAACTCGGCGGCGGGATCTTCTTCTAGATTATTTCCGAATTCAGACATATTGGAACGTGCACACACTGTACGCCTGCTGCTGCTGCGGCGGCGGCGGCAGCTACTACTCTTCTGTACACTTCTTACACTTCCTTCACTTCCCTGCCTCAACCCTAGCGAGAGATTGAGAGCACGATGTCGACTGACGGCCAATCGTCTCCTGTGACAGACAGTTGCTCAATGGATTTCGAAGAAAGTCGCGTCAGATGCCTACAAAACGTGCTGACGGCAACACTCAGCTGTGGCGGACACAGGTACACAGACGACAGGGCCAACAGTGACGGGTCGACGACCAACCGAACGACTGATGACACAGACACAGGCTCACTCAGTGGTAGCAGTAGCCAAGAAAGCGGGCCAGCGGACGGGCGGTTTGGTCAACAAACACACAGACAATACACCACCGTTGCTAGTACGCTACACTACTACGGCTACTACTGCTGCTGCCAACTGAGTTGTCAAAGAGGTGCTCCAGCGGAAGCGACGAATGGTGCCGGGAGCTTAGTTCGTGGGTAGGTTCGTGAGAGCTGGTCGCGCATTGTAGGAAGTATCAGTGGTTTCGATATCATCGCCATCATCATCACGTGTGTGTGTGTGGGGGGGTAGTTGTTTGGGACTAAATGACCCTGGGGCTGTTTTGTTAAAGGCCGCAATAGACCATGAATAGAATATCTGTTGACTGAATACTGGGTTCGTTGTTTCGTGTATGATTAATAATGCACCAAATGTGTTTACAACAATTTTTTTTGCGCTAAATTACCCTTTCACTCGGAAGTGAATGTGATCGACGGAGTTGTCGCTGGCGCCACTTGCTTGAGCGTCTGCTGTTCGTTAACCTCTCATCACTGGATCTATCTAACAGCTGTGCTCTGTATGCGAGTCCACCCTGTAGGTGTCATGGCTGCACACAGGGCAGCGAGTTAGTGGAAGGTGCTGGCAGTGTAGTGGACAGACACGCATAGTGAGCATACGGAACGGCCGTACGGTGTAATCCGTACGCAGCTCGGTTCTCACGACGGCCCCCCGTCAAGCGGCAAGACGTGGAGGTTCAAGATGGACATGATTAAAATTTCAAAAGTGAGTAGTACATTGTGCGAGAAGTGACTTGCCAACGTACCCGGCCGTCGAACCCAGGGGAGGCACCTGTTAAGAGAATAGAGAATAGGCTGAGAGACACACAGCCAGCAGCAGCAGCCGCAGCCGCAGCAGCAGCATCAGCAGCAGTGCGCCAATAGTCGAGATGGCGGGTGACAGTAGCCGGAGCTTACCTATCAATGTGGGGGATAACTCAGTGGCCTTGTTCTTACCTCTGTCGTTCTTGTGGTCGCGCTCAAACGCCGACTGGGAAAGAAGTGGGACCACCGACTAACAAAACTCGGATAACCCTCAGTTCGTTCTTGTAGCGTTTGCTCTTGCTGCCGTTGATTCTTTCTATTTATAGAGGCTGTACTGAGCGTGCGTGAAGTTGTCTTCTAAAATTAGCCACATTGGCGCTCCCGTTCCGAACATCCCAAATGCCTCCCCCCTTAGAGAGTGCAGAAGGCAACCCTGATCCTCTCTGATCAGTGCGCGCCGGTGACAAGCAACCCTGAATCAGCAGCACACCAATCCGAGAGCAGTGTACGGGTTGCACTGGATAGCCACGACCGCCGACCCTAATGGGACGGACTCTATTTACTGCAGTCACTGCAAGCCTGCCACCATTACGGCTGCTGTTGCTATTGCAGCTTGTTGTTCATGTCCAATTAGATCAAATGGGATGCGATGAGATAAAGAGGTGCTACCGCTGTTAATAGCATAACATTATTATTATTATTATTACTATTATACTGCCTTCTATATTTTTTTGCCAATCTGTCGATCAATGCTGTACGAGTCAATCATAAGAGTGAAGCCATCCATCAAAATCAAAGAGCATTTTGCTATCGCGCATGCTCAGATCGACCTGTTGATGACCGTTCTCAATGAGAAATACGTCTGAGGGGTAGACACTGTATATCTTTTTGGAAAAAGAGCTTTATCTTGAAGTATGGCATTATTCCACATCGACATTGACAATATATCAGCGGTGCAAGGGCATATGGGGTGGCTGTAGTAGCATCTTTGGGATGAGCTGGAATAGTAGGCGGACTATGCCTTAAAGCATTGGCTTTGACATAGAGATATTTACAGCGTTGATGCCGTAACCATTACTATCATTTAACTATTACTGCTTCTATAGGTTCTGTTGTTTCCAAGAATCGTGTAACTAGCTTGTTTTCGCTCAGAGAGATTGAAAGCTGATATATCATATATTTTCTCCATTCCTCCTTTTCTTATGTTTATATTTGCGTAAATGTCGAATCGTTTTCGGCGCTGATTGTTGATACATTTGCTGCCGACCACTCCACAACAAGTGGACGACTCTTCTTTGAATGGCGACTAATCAGCTAATTTGCTTTCATAACCTAGTTCACACATGCACTCTTATGTGAAAAGCTCCTCCCCTTGAAGGAGTGAAAGAGGGTGGCTGTTTAGGTATCCGGAGCTTATTGTCAGTCTGTATTATAGCTCTCCCCACATTTACTGTCCGTAAAGCCGCAGACATCGTTGTCTTCTCCTTTGTCCCGGCTCTACTGTTGCTGTTGCCCGAACCTCGGTTGGTCGACCGTCCCCCGTATATCCTGACGCTCCTGCCTTTTACATGATGATAGCTAGGCATTGTGTTGGTATCGTTGCTGCTCTTGTTATGCTGAACTCATTATCTGGTAGACAACAAATGAGCAACCACCAATGGCAAACATGACGTCCTCTCAATACCAGTGGTTCGCCCCTTCATCGTCAAATCACGCAAAATGCGTGGTCGAGTGCAACCTTGTCGTGATATCGTTGATAGCACGTCATCATGTATTGCTTTGTGTCCTCTATGTTTCTATAAGTGAAGGACATCACTTACCCTCCGAGTTCGTTAGATCGACGAACCTGCTATATCTGCTGCTATGCAGATAACCAAGGGGATTCGAATATTAGTTGAATTGTAACATACTATGCTTCAGTAATTTCTTCATTTTAATCTAAAAACATCCCGGAATCGAATAAGGATAACGCTGAGAGATAATATTCGAGCAAAACGTAGAGACACAACAATGGGGAGAAACCCAGTAACGAGTTTGAAAATATTCCCTATTGTTGGCGAAATTTTCGCTGATCTCTAATAGGACTCTAAGATTAACTATTTAGGGCCGATTTAGATACAAAGGCTAATCTGTTGAGAACATTCGGTGATGTAAACAGTTCAATTTATAAAAACAAACGCTTCTCCTAGTAATCTCAATGTGGTAAAGTATACTATTCCATAGCGAATGATCGATGCCTCGAAATTGGAACAGCGATTTTCTCCGTTACGGTAGAAATTGTTTGATTCGATTATGCGCAGTGTTAGGATGCTCAAGCGGATGACGATCAATCCATTGGCGACGTCTGCGAGTAACGCCCCTCGGTGAAACGCTACACGAGTTCTTGATAGTCGACCAATGGGCGAGCTGTTGTATATATATATAAATATATATGAGTTTCAATGCTTCATGGAAGCTGGATAGGTTTATCTCGAGTTACCAAGAAATTTTCTTCATAAGCCTAATGATATGCAATACGTATAAACTTGAACACATACTATATTTGGTCATGACGCCATCCTGGTACGAACGTATGTTCATAAATATAATTATATAATCGTATGTGCTTATGTTTTATATGTTAATGAATCTCGCTGTCCCAAACCACCACACAATATGTCAAGAAGCAGACTATTATATAATATATATATGCGTCCTCAAGCGCATTATAAGCAGATGCTTTAAAATATTGAGGCTTTTGCTATCCGCGCTGCTTTATTAGCACTACACTAAATTTGCGCATGTGGACATTTGACTGAGATCGTCCACGTGGCCGGTGGGAATGCGCCGTAAATTCATCACCAAGCGAGTAAAAACGCGTAAAAGCAGATATGTATTGTATATGTCCGTGAAATTTGGCGAAGAGTGAAGCACCTCACAGAAACAATCAAGCTCTTTAAATTGGCTTTTATAGAACCGGTGCTCGAGTAGTAGTACTAGTAGTGTAATTATATACTGAACGTCCATTCCTTTTGGTTTGCTTGTTCCTGAGAAGGAATCTGAACTATGTCAATAAAAATAAATAAATCTACGTATGTGAGTACCAAGATCGATTATAAATATCGATAGCTACCTATTGCCCGATGTGGACAAACCAGTTAAATAGAGCATGCATTCGTAAGGGCTGGTCGAGCCAACCAATGGTTGATGATGATGATAACATCTTGATTTAATGTATTTGTGTCTAATTATTGGGTAATTTGCTGTTTAATCCAAGATAGATATCAAAAGCGGGACCATTCCGTCCCCACTAGGGATGTCGTAAAAATATCTCTATCCAAAGAATCACCAATATCTACATGAATTATTACGCACTCCTGTAATATTACCTACGCTTGACCCCTACTAAAATTCCTATTGACAGACGGGTTGTACTATGCAACAGTACCTTAATTAGCGTACTTGTACATTGCTGTGTCAAATTGTATCATTGCCAAATTACACTGAGTTATGATATCTACTCACGTTATGCAGTACAATTATTATTGCGCTGTTTTGACGTGAACCCTGCCGGACTGGCAAGCATTTAGACGGTGGTAATAGTACGGCTGATTAAAAGACAAGTGTATAATTAAAAACGTTTGGATTCTGGGTAAGCTGTCGAGTGAGCTCTGACCGCTTTCATCTTCTCTGTAAGCGATGCTACTAACTCTAGATTTCATTCCATTTAACTGAAGTGCGGTTTCACACTTGTGTTAATCTCGATGCGACCCCACAATAATGCATGGGATAAAAGCTATCTGCGCCTGTTCGGGGGCTTCCCATTGTCTTCTGTTCGAAGTAGCGCTGTTCTCCCTATCTGGCGCTTGTCTTTTGTTGTATCTTCATCGGTCGTCGGGTGCAGGTTTTTCCCAAGTCGAGCCGTGCTCGTTCTATGGCGCAACGCGGCCCGAGCTACAGCGTATGTCAGTGTTCTCAGTGGAGTTCTGGGGAAGCTCCGTTGTTCACAGCCTCCCCCATTGTCTTCTCTCGATTGAAGACAATTGCACAAAATTACATCTTGCACCTTGAAATGCGTTAATCCAGCTTAGTAGAAGTAGGCGAAACTTGTCGAGTGCTAATGAAACTGGCTAATTGCTCACAATTATGATCTATTAGATGAAACAGTGCATTATATTAAATGAGTACAGATTTCTAGGACAGGTCGCCTCTGCCTCGCTGGCCTGATTCACACAAGTTGAGTAAAATAGGATGTGATTTATTAGACATTCTTAGGAATGGTCAGCATTACACTTTTGGACAGTATTTTAGTGTATTTCTTGTCGTTTACTGCTATTTCTGTTCACGACAATATATGTTTCTTTGTCCGTTTCAGATTGAGAATGTACGAATGCTGGATCGGTTCAATGAGAAGGAGCATTCGGTGGGATCTTTGTTCCTCACCACAACGCACCTCATTTTTAATGACCCCGAAAGACGCCACGAGACCTGGCTCCTCCACATGCACATACAAGTAGGTAGAATTCGCGGTAGAGTTCAACACAATGTTATTCTATGACACCGACGATGCTGTGTGATGTACTCCTTTTTTATGCTACAATTTTTGCTTCTTTAAACAATATTAGTTCATTATTTTTATATTGAACTATAATAATAATAATAATAATAATAATAGTCGTGATGTACGACTCATAGTAATGTATATAAAATTGTAACCTAATAAGGGAGACGAAAATTCTTCAATGTCCACCCTTTACATATTTGATCGTCGTGTACGTGCATTAAAAGTTGCCTAGTGTGTGACATCTCACATTTGTAAAATACACTTGGCTTCCTTACGAGATGTTTGTTTGAAATAAAATGCGCCCTTGTAACAATGTCTTATACCAAATCTTGTAATTAACGCCAAATATGGTGAACAAATAATAATACCCCTATTGTTCAGGCTACGGTTTTCATGTATCCTTCGCGAGACTTTGTTAATTCTTATCAACCGATATTAATACCTTTCATAGAACGAAGCATTTCACTTCGGTCTGCTGTACGCTAACGTAACTTATCGTGGCACGTCAAGTGGCACGTCACCCCCAGCCGTTTTGTGACATTGAGATTCATCCCTCTTGGATGAAGTGGCACGAGCTAGCAAATGATTATTTTCATCTTTCGATACTTTAGCTCCAAGTCGAGTCCTGCTGGGGACTAGATCCCTACACACAATGGCTTGTCGCGTAAAAGTGCAGTGACATTTGATCGGCTTTATGATATTGCAATCTATTAACGACTCCTGATATACCAAAATAGAGATTTGTATGACGTCAAGTGATGCATCTAGGTCGAACTCGAAATCAAGGCATGCGAGTATGATGGCGATTTATTATCCGGGTGAATTGACTTCTAAAATTCTCCCGAAAATCCACATTAAACTCTGTATAAATGCAAAAAATACATGCATGAATAATTTCTTCCATAGACTCCCGTAAGAGAACACCTGTTTATAGCTGAAGGAACTCGAAACCTCTCAACTAGAGTTAAAATAAATGGAACCGTTCGAAATCCGGTGACCCTTGTCCCAATTCAGCTCTTCAACCCGAATTCCCCTCCGAGATATAGCCTACACTTGAATGATGATGCTCGTTGGATTGTTCCAATTAGAAAGCTCGCAGTATATATGTATATATATATATACTGATCGAAACGGCACACAGCGGCATATCCTTCTGTGCTAGTTGATTATAATAAATTAGTTTCTTTATATTTTAAATTCACATAAACAAAGCTAATTTCCTCAAACGAGTCCACCGCGGTGCCACCGGGGAGGGACAATCGTGCAGGACCTTTCCTTCTGCAGTGCCTTTCCCTCGCTGTGCAGATAGGCAGAGAGGCGACGCCATCGCTTCCCCCTGGGGTGACCATGACGGCCAGGGTCTGACGCCCTGTCCCCAACTGCGTCTCTAATAATTGTATATTTTAATACGCACAATCATAATCAATCTCCGACACAGAAGAAATATGCTTAAGCTGGTTAATAACGGCTTTAATTAAGCTGGTTATAATAACGGCATACCTGTTACGTGGCAGACCTGAAAGCGAGTTTCGCATAGAGGTGATGTGAGATAATATTCCAAGGTCATTTAGTTCTTATGGCAAACAGTAACGTATAACAGACACCAGGAAGGCGCAACAACCGTATCTGAAGTAATAAATTTCATTGTAGTCGAAACTTGGGTTCTTTTGGGTGCGCCAGAGTTGGAGAGTACCTTGATCTGACGCATTAAGGGACGCGGAGGATAAATCTGGTTGACATAAAGAAAAGCATTTCAAAAGTACTTAGCCAGTCGTGCGCCGTAGATGATTTGAGATTTGAGAGTTTAACATAAATACTAATAACAGTGACAAACCTTTGACCGTTGTCTGGTTAATATACATTGACGTAGGGGATGTTTGATTAGACGAACCTTCATTAGATTGGGTTCTTTCGTCCGAATGATGCTGGAGTTTATCCATGTGGAGATACGTCTCTGGTTTCTGCTGCGATACCTTTTTTGACAGAACGAGCTACCGTTCTCAGAGATCGTCCCCAATTGAGATGAGATTGGGATAGAGACAGCTACAAATTGTTATTTTATAGGAGCATCCCCTCGCGTGGTGTCTGTCCCCCCGTCATTAAGTGTAGCAACAGAGGGCCAACTAACGTACGGTCATACTAGTTTACTTATTCATTATCATTAACAAGGCTGAGAGGAACTGCGTTGTGGCATCTTTATTAAAGGGCATTTTCGCCAACGTATCGATCACAATTCAGTACAACTCAACTCGCATTCTCTGTCTTTCTTTCATGTGTTTCTGCATCTTCGATTCGTTTCAATTTGCAACATCATCCCCTTACGTATCGTGAAGTCGGTGGAGAAGCAGGCTCTTACGACGTCCGGCTGTCCCCTGGTGGTGCGCTCGAAGAACTTTCTATCGGTGACCTTCCTCATACCATCTGAACGACAGTGCCATGACATCTGCCAATCACTATTACAGCTATCGCAGTCGGGTAAGTTGTTGACAACCATGGGTGCTCTTCGGGTGGCTTTTGGCGTACTAGTGAATGTGCACATGTGTTACTTTCTTGGATATGTGTAGAAGACATGTGAGTAAATTTCAGACCCCATGTCCTTTTCTTAAAAGTTCTGAGGTTATACCTAGGGAACGCGTATTCGAGTCAAGATACAAATTGCATGTTTACCACTTCAATCATAGTTCCTTGCACGCAGCATAGTATGTACTACGCCATCTAGAATCGGCAGCTGTCATAATTATGAGAAATAACTAAATAAAACACCCCGCCCCCTATGGAGCATTTTATTAGCACTCCTTCACTGGCAAAATACAAATGTTATTCGGGTAATTACACTTTCGATCTCTGGAAATGTCTGTTGTTATAAGGAGGCTGGTCATTGTCTATTTAAGAGTATACTGCCTAATTTTTCTTGAGCGAATACTCACCACTGTTCTGAAACACGAAATACTTGTCCTTGAATAATTGTGCATGACAACTATGAAGAAACAGACGCGATCTGCAAGGCTTCGCCCAAAACTTCGTTGGGATCATATATCTTTAGTGTCCAGTCTTCACTTTGTGGCGTGGTGAAACTTATGGCAGCGTACCCGTACACAAGTCGTCGTAGGTGCATGCTATGTTGCTACACTCTGTATAATTGAGGACTGTTCCATCTCTGGCTGCATTTAGTGCAGACATCCAAGCACTTTCCTGGCGGTTGCTATCTCATATACAGGCGTCCTTTATGGCCAAGTTCTACGGGGTGGCCAAGCTCGCGCCATTTGCAAAACTACCACGGAACTAAACGAGCGCAATTACCAAAGATGAGAATTGCGGGAATTCGAAGAGTGGCTTTTTGGTTCGCCTCACGCCGCGTCTGTGATGCTCTGATTCGATTAGCATTAATCTGATAATAGAAATGTAGAACTACACAGTGAACAACAGAATACAAACAAAGCAAAGCCAAGGCCGGCTACTCATCCACCAACAGAAAGTGTTCGTGTTGGACCAGAGAGGGTGGCTGGCTAAACGAAGCGCAAATCGTTTTGTCGAGACGAAACAGAGATCACTTCTATGATATCATTCGATTGTATCGGGTGAAATCACACGTACTATTCTCGACAACGATTTCAATATATAAATCTATCTATCTTTCTATTGATTTCGAGTAGGTCTTATGAAGCAATGCCGTGGGCAGTAAATGTCGCGTGGAGGTTAAATGTTGGCTGAGCGTAAACTCGGAAAAAATTGACGGAAGACACGTTGGTGCGCGTAGGGCTTGATCCCCGCTGTGGGCCTTGTATACGATCTGAAATGTTGGGATCCAAAAGAGAGTCAGGTTATCCTCTATCTCTCCCACTATCGGCCAGTGTCTTTGAGGTAGCAAAACATTAATTGTGCGCTTATTGTGATTAAGCTAGTTGAGCATACGTGTGCGTTAATTATTATTTCACAAGGTATTATCTTGCGACACTGGCTAGAGTCCACAGCTAGACGTGTCATTATTATAGTATATAGTATGCAAATTTAATATTCGAATCCCGTTACGTCGTCTGACTAGCAGCTCTTGATTACATTCAGCCTGCGCGATGCCGACGTCTAAAGATAGATCTCGGTTGCAGCTCCTCGCTCCGAGCAGCTCCTCGCTCTCTGTTTTATTGCCGAATGCTTTTAATGAACACTGTTTGCCAATATTAGCTTTCGCTACATCATAATGATACCCACTTGGCGCCCTGGGCCGAGTCCGACCGCCGCGGTTTCAACAGCAGTGGCCGTGTACCTCGTCCCCGAGGTCGGTGTATGACAGAAGGTGATTATGATCATTGAAAACGCTGCCAGGAATATGAGTTTGTGTACGGTGCTTGGGACCGGCCCGCTAGTTTGGTTCTACCGATGAACCTTCAGTTCCTTCAGCTCTTTGCTCGTGAGTGCGTGTACGGAACCGGCCATCGGGAAGAGCGAGGATAAGCTACAAGTGAACGTACACGCAGAGTGGCTGTATCATCATCTATGACAGTCTTAGTAGCGCGCCAGAGAAAGGTTCCATCCAAGTGAATGATGAAAGGGAAGATTGCCACAGGGGTCTTAAGGGGAGACCGAAAGACAGAGAGCGAGAGAAAAGGGCGTCGCTTAGTTCCCTCGTACGATGGTCGTCTTGGGCCTAGCCAGCTACCGAAGCTGGCGAAGACGCGTCTGTTTGCACCACCTTACATCGCTTTTAATTAACAACGCTGATGTTGTCCTTCCGCCGCCAGTTTCGTCGTTCGTGGCGTGGCCACTAATTAACTAAGATCACCCCCCCCCCCTCTTGCGGTCTTCCGGTCTGCCTTTGCGCTCTGTCGCAGAACCGAAACTCGCACTGTTCATCCTTTCACATGCCTCATCCTCATTATTTTTGATTCTTTATGATCTGTTTGTCTGTCCACCTCATTCCAAACCGAACTCACTCGGAACGTGGGTGTCACAGATATACGGGATATGTGGAAGATAGTGGTGGTGATAGTGGTGGTATACCGATACTTACAGCTTCAAGAGGGAATGTTTACGATACGTGCTCGCTTCAAACGTGTGTGTTGAAAGTACAATCGAATAGCCGGGAGTAGTAATTGGACATGTCAATAGCAACAACCACAAATTCAACGAAGAAGATGCTTGTTTACCCGACGCCCTCGCCTTCATTTTTTCTATTTTATTTTATTTCACTCAATACGCTACCGGCTGGAAACTATAATATTATAGGTGTTCTAATGACGTACTGTCATTGGAAGTGACCGTTTGACGATTGCTTGCGTCGTATCATGAATCTTCTAACTATATGAAAGATCCGCATCGTTTCGTACCATGAACGCCAAAATTTATTATAGTTACTCTCTGAACCTACGTTCTGAACCTTCCTAGTTCATATTGTCAGTTCCAATGAAAAGACTGCACTCAGAGACCCGGAATTTTCAGTGCTGCAGGATGCTGTGGTTTTTCACACAACACGTTGGTATCGACACATTAGTTCTTGACCGCTGTAATGACTCGTGGTGGCTAGATTGGAGCCTTCATTTTGCGTTGATGTGATGATGGTTAAGTTGAAACCGACAAATGAATGAGGTATTTTATTTCATTCATTTATTCACGTTTGTTGGCAGCAGTCAAAAACTTGCATAATGAATTGTATACATATAAACAAATAAATAAATAAATAAATAAGAGCAACAACACAGCACAAAAGTAGAGTCATAAAATCATTTCATCCAGGACAGTTTGCCAGGCTTCTCGGCAACGATTGTACTAGCGGGCAGCTAGCTGCAACTGGTATCTGTAACAGATACTCCCACATCTAGAACATTTACGTCTTTCGGACGGGTCGTGGAAACCTCGCTCCACACAGAGTTTGTGGTGGAAAGCATGAATGGCGAATCTGGTTATAACATGTCTGTTTAGGCTATGCGTTGAAAATGAATAGTATATGCGAGTTGTTATAAACGAGGTTCCGCAGACAACAACTATTCAATTCATATGAAGCCCAGTGTGATAGTGACTAGTGTGCCAACCGCTCGGATGTGGAGATGCCTATTTTCCTGTATCATGTGCGTCAGCACATCAAAAATTATTTCTGCTTAAAGAGGGATGTGTAGATTTTTTTACACATTCTCTTGAAACTGTTTATTTCATTGTTGGAATATGCAAATCGAATATTAGGTGTGATTAAACAGAGGGACCGCATTACAACGAAATTGTTTTGGCAATGTACGGGAGACGGACTGCTGCACTCAAGTCATTTGCACAATCGAGCACAATTCTATTATGATGATCGTCACCTCGTGTCTACAAACGCGTTCACAAGTATTTGTATTGCGATTGAATACATACAGGCAGCCAATTTGGCCCATCACACACATCTTACTAATTCTTTCGAACCTTTTGTGACGTTGATTCCAGCTCTTGGTACGTATCGACGCCACATATCGCTATTACAATCATATATTGCAGTATAGTTATAGAGGTGAAATCACTATTATGTACACTGTGTTGAGGAAATGCAATATATAGCCACGTTGAATACAAAAAGCATGAAATACCATCACAATTGTCATAATTCTTAAATACATTTAATTAAGTTAATCTCCTAATCTACTGCATTGCGCTGAGGATCATTCTATTTAGTTTGATTATTAGCATAAGATTGTCATTCATTTCGTACTTAGTTCTGGGAGATGGCGCAGTTGTAAGATGTTGCCTAACAGTTTGGATGACCGAATTTGAATCTGCGAAACTTAAAAAAAAACATTGAGGGTGGACCAGCCAGTTCAATTAAATTAAATTCAAATTTAATTTCATTTGAGGTTTATTTTGGGAACTGCAGTTTCACAATGCTTAAGTTCTCGCAAAAAAAATAAAAGGTGTATATCTAACAAGATCAGGATAATCTGACAAAATATAATTGTAAAAATCATGCCACACCACAATACGGTGCCCATATTAAGTTCCCATGACAGGGACCTGTGGCAGTCGAATGACAGCTATTATTATATAATAATTGCCAACTATTCACAGTTTAACAATATATATATATATATATATACGGGTATATTCGTCGCTTTGTTAACACCAATACGCCTTTATTATCTAAATATGAGAGGTGGTACAAGATCTGTGATACGAGTAGAATTCGATATCGTCACGGTCTATTAAAGAAGCTGCTATTATATATTATCAACACGTGTATACTATTATTGTTCTATAATCAACATTAGCTCATTCGAGTGTTGAAATTGTCAGTCTCGTTGCTATACGACGAAATATCCTATCACATGAGCATATTGTTAGGCTTCTCACAGCGATCAACAGCCGAAGCACGAACTGTGCCAGCATTGCGTATGGGATTATAAGCCTGATATCAAACATCGCGTTGATTGTATAAGACTACCACGATAAAGCCTCGTACACATTCGGACGTCGACGGAGTCGTCGTGTCTTTCGCTAATAGTTTCGAGAGGAGATTTATACACTCCGACGACTGATTACAGTGCTTGATTACTTGCCCCACGGTATTTAGCGCTCATATACGCCAATTGCATTGAATTGCCTCAAAATGACCAATGGTGTGCAATCACAAGTCGTCCGCCATTTGTGCACCAGCCATCAGATGTTGATTGTAGATTGAAAAGATGTAGGAAAAATTTCTCGTCTTACTTGAACAATTCAATGCGAATTTTATTTTCACTTTGACAATCGATTGACATCACTAATGTATAAAGATATTCCCATTTTATAATTCGCGGCGAGAATTATGAGCACTGTTGATGTTCGTAACACTGTTGACGATGTGTTACAAATGTAAATCACTGTCCATTTGCTTCGTATTTGTCACAGCCGCTGTTGAGCCATTTTGAGTCGTTACTGGGCCCTGATTTGGCACTCTCCATTGCCAACTTTACAAAACTTGTGATCTTTGATAAGCCAAGGTTTAGAACAAGGGGATCTTAATCTTTGCTAATAAAAACAGCTACAGTTTTTCCTAACGTTTCTATTTTTTATAAATTCAGAACCTGGCCTATTTTTTTCGGGCGTGTTGTTAATTTATCTACGAGTGCGTGTGCCTGAGCTCAGCTGAATCATAGGGTTTTCTAATGTTAAGACCGCCTGTTGTTATAGCGACTTGTCTTGTGTGTTTCGTGTTGTTCGGTTATATATTTGCACATACACACGTGTGCTATACGTTACAAGCATTATTATTATTATTAATAATAAAAATAATAATAATAATGATGTATTAGAATCTGCTGATGTTGTCGGTGTATGTACTCACTGTATGTCTGTTCTTGCTGTTTTCGGGGCACGGCCGCGGTTTGTCGTTGTTGGGCATTCAGTGCACGTTCACCAGCTGTACTGCTTCCACTATACGGCATGCAGCGAAGATCTGCCCAAGACATTTGGGTGGGACTTCTTCTCGCTCGAGGAAGAGTTCCGACGACAGGGAGTGCCTAACAAACACTGGATCAAAAGCGACATCAACTCAAATTATCAGGTTAGATGGATAGATAGGTTATAACAGTCACAATTCTTGTAATTTGTTCACAACCAATGTCTAAAGGTCAACAACATATAAAGAACTGCCTATGGATCACCGAGTATAGGTTTATAATATATTTATATTGACACTTATATATATTTATGTTTATATAAAATGCAGGGTCACAGAAGGGGCATAACAACGGAATAATATTGATTTATAAAATAAAACAAATGTCCCAACATTGACCCTTGGAATGGGATGTCTTTGTTAGCAATCCTTTCGCGGGGGGTGCCTGCCGACGTCGTCAAATTGTCGAAGGGAACATATGCGATACGGTCTTGTATATGCCTGTTAGCTAAATGAGATGAATACGATTTGTAAGGGCAGTTGTCGACTGCCAATTGTTAACAGAATATAATTCTGCAAGAATTCAAAGGCCGTAGGAACGTCGAGGAAGGTGTCAGCTACGGCGTCGCCCCATCAGCACCATGGCGCATGAATTCTGTTAAGTCATGCGTGCTATGTGGAACGTGAATGGCGGAATTCATATTTTGTATCTGTAAGCAGAGCAGATTCCCCTACGCAGGTTGAAACCTTTTATTCACCTCTCGAAGTGTTTCGCCGTAAAGCTCGTAGGGGATGGTAGCTATTACTTGGCTTAGAGCGATTGCCTTCGCCCTAGTAAAGAGGGGGATCACCAAGAACAGGTCCGGAAGTGATCCGAAAATACTTACCGCGTCTAATAGATGAATTAAATATATAAGCTAAAGGAACTATATATGTGCTATGTACTTTCACTAGCGCCACCGGTCAATGAACTGGATAGAGAATGATGCCAACTTACGAGGCCACTGGCTGATCCTCTCAGTTTTCGAATTCCCTGTTAAGAAACGCTGTTTTTTTCTCAATATTTCAACGATAACTGAACTTAAAACAGTACGAATTCCTCTTATCGAAGTGAAGTGCTTCCGTACGAGCAAATCGCAGTATTTGCGCAACAACTCCAACTCCATATGCCACCAGCCATATAATCTGTTTGGCGTGAAGGCGGAGGCTGTGTCTTGATGTTTAAAGAGCAATCGCAGAGAGCGCAAATAACCTGTAAGGGTTTCGTTTCATCACCGCACTTTATTAAGGTTCCCTAAATAGTGCATGCGTAAAGAGGCTGTAGTTACGCTCATTAAAATTCTCCTCCTCGTAAGGAGGGAGGTCTGTTCACCGTCTGCGGTCACGGCAAACGCGGCTCACATGTGAATTGGGAAATGGTCGAACAGAATGGGGATCTCAATCACATCGAATGTAATTTCAAAGGCAGTTTGCTATTAACTACACTTGAGACATGTGGCCGATTCGGAACGCAAGACTGAGTCAATAGCAGGGACAAAAGCAGAGCAATAGAAGAACAATGAAAGGGTGCTTAGGACATCCGAGTTAGACAACACATTAATATTAAAGGCACCACAACGGAAAACGAGGTGACCCTCCTTTCTAACCAAGCTCGTTTAAGGATTGTGATAAGGTCATACACACACAGGTCCCTCAGAACTGCTGTAAACGGCTAGAATAGACACCTAGATGTAACTTATTAGGGAGTAAGCTGTTGTTTCAGTAGACTTGAGCCAAGATTCAGAGACGCATTAATTATCGTTGACCGTAGAGAGGCTGGTCTGTTTAATGTGACCAACTTGTGACACCACGCACACGAATATCACGGGCGTTCACATGCAGTAGTGACAGATCACCATTGGTTTGTGTAGCTTTTCACAAACTCACTGACAAATTTGAATTATATTATTATTATTATTATTGTACGTGAACAGAAGCATTTAGATACTCGAATCTCTAAAAGTGTTGACTACTAAGAAATAACTTGGGCTAATAGGGAACCGTGTTTTATTTTCATTGAACTTACGGTATCAGTATTAGCAAATATAGATGGGACGTACCGAAGTACCTCGCGAATAGATCGGGCGCTGAAGACTTGCACAGTATATCCCATATCTTCACATACTAGTCTTGACTTATGATGTGCTCGTCTATTGTAATAGTTCGTCAAGCGATGTCTCTGATGCGTTATTTAAGAAGCTTGTCCATATTTCATCCAGGCTGTATTCGTTTCAGAAGTTGCGTCGATCTACCAGACATGGGTGAATTATTTCTTCTATCATCATTTATAGTTAATGCGACACAAAGTGCGCTGGCACACAAATTCGTTCCCTATTTACCACACGGAGCAAAAATGTAGCTATATCTTCTCAGCTGGTCGGGAAATCAGCGTCTGGTCTTGTTTATCTTTACTCTGGATTTCTGATCCGCTACAGATTTGCAACACGTACTCATCTCTGCTATTTGTACCTGCGGGTGCTTCGGAACAACAGTTAATTGAGTGTTCGCGGTTCCGATCCAAGGGACGTTTGCCTGTGTTAACCTATTACCACAAAGTTAACGGAGCAGCTATTTCAAGGTGAGTTGCTGTACTTATGGGGGTCCACCCCGCAAATACTGTTATTCACTTGTTAAGAACTCACTGGATACGAACGCAAGATATGTTGAAGAGTGGAATAGTGCACATTCAATTTTTCCTAACTGTCAGGAGAGCGTTGTGTTCTAGACCTTTAGTTGCCAGACATTGTACTACTATAGGCCGGTTTGCTAACAATGATTTAAAGCTATTCATAGCTTTAGCATTATAGTATCGGCAGGACCTGCTCTCTATTGCCATGTTGTTGTTGTTATTGTTCATCCTGGACACAGATGTTCCCAGCCGCTGTCGGGGTTCTCTGGCAAGCGAAGCCCAGAAGATGAACAGGTGTTCGACTGTATTCTCAAGGCCAACCCGAATCCTAGTAGCCATTTCCTGTATATCGTCGACACTCGGCCAAAGGTGAGTCTAATGGCTACATAACACTGCTCCGTGCATCGCTCACGTTACATTAGGGAGACTTTCCGAAATCGCTACAACACTTCGGCTAACATTATTTATACTTAAGAAGCAAACTTTTAAGAAACTTTATCGTGGGCTAGCCAGTTAAACAGCTTCGAGGTTAGTAAATTGGCATGGCCATTATAAGTATTTTTTTATTTAATTTTAATTATAACAGCTATTGAGCAGCGCCTACGACTTTCTGCCCGATAGTAAAATAACTGCAGTATACACCAAAACAAAAATGACTAGAGTTAACTTGACTACTGCCTATCCTTATCACTAACTGAATACAATGTTGTCTTGTGCTGTTTTTCCGTGTTGTGTCTGTTATTTCACTTTGTACAACAAATACAACAGAAAACAGGCTTGGTTGAGTAACATATAAATTTCATCATTATTGTTTGCAAACATAACAAATACCCTGACTGATTTTCTTTCTTTCTATATTTTTCTCTGCTTTTTGCTTGTTCCTATCGGTCGAATTTCGTTGGGAGCAATTCCTTTTGACTTTTTTGCTGGCACTGTTATTGCTCAATTTGCTTGAAAACTATTGTTTGTGGTTCTCCTTAGTTCAGTCATTTTCCCGTGTTGTTCCGCCTTACCTAATGTGATGTCGTGACGTCTCTTTTCTACGTAATCCTTAGGCTGTCTTGGATCACAGAATTGAGGTGACATTCGGCGACAGACTGTATCGCTGTGGGGGAATACTGTTTAAAGTTGCACGCTTCTGTCGTGAACTTTTGTCTGACTTCATGGCCAGAGGGGTCCAAAGAAGGGGGGGGGGGAGGGGTAGTCGTTTCTTCAAAGGAACGTGGCAGGACGCGTTCCGTAGCTGTATGCGAAATCCTCCTCACCATTGAGGAGGGTTTCGTTGTCCCTCAACAGCGTTACCCTAGTCGTTCTCGCATCCCTCGCGGACCTCCGTGCACCCTCTCCGCACCGGGGTGGTCTGTTTTCGTTCCTCACTATTTGCAATCCCAACTTAGCTTCACAACTCCCTTCGATAGAAACTGATATCCCCCTCGGTGGCCGCACCCCCCCTCGGTCTTCCCTTCGTTCGTTCAGTCGGTCGTCAATAATCGATCACAGACTGAAGACAGCAGCCCGTAGCAAACGAACAGCCGCCGCGCTGTAAATAGATCGGCCAATGCTGGAAGCTAGATCGGTAGTGGAGAGAAGAGGCATTCTATTAAATCTGATGGCAAATGTGTCCCATTTGCTAAATACACAAAGATAACGATCTTTAATAGAAAATAATCATTGGGTTCTGCCACTAGTTGTCGCTGATGTTGCCCTGCACTCTAAGGATAGGTGTTGGTAATCACTGACTTTTGGCGCGTTTCAGATTTTTCGCAAAATTTAACATTTCTGAAATCATTATGAGCAAATTAGTTTATGAGTGTGAAATAATAAATACCGCATGGCTTCGTGTTCTCACGCTAATCAAAAATACCTCGTCGTTATAATAGATATTTTATTACAATGATGCTAAAATTGTTTAGTAGTAACCGTTCAACACGAGCACCCCTGAGCTATTGTTCCTGTGGATCGAATGTCATAGAAGCTCTAGTTACCGAATCAGATCTCTTTTCTCTACTTGTTTTAATCATTTTATACATTCTGTGGATTTCAATCGCAACAGTAAAGTATTCACATATCAGATGAACTGTAGATTTGAAACGAATTGAATAAGCAGCTTAAAGGGGAACAACTGCTCCTCTATGAGTTCGGATTGCGACCAACCAGCGAGGCGTTATTCAACATCCCCCCAAGTAGAATTGGACAGTTTCGACAACATTTTACTGATCTCTATTTTTTTTGTGATTTCCTACGAAGTATGGGACGACAGAAAGTCGATGTAACTGTCAACGCTTTATAACAGATATAACAGACTCCGCGAGCCGTCCACAAGGCTTGCTGCTGTTGTGTGCCACTGGGGTTTCACTTGAACGCATTCGCCCTTCCTCTTAGCGTTCTCATGTCGAATCTCTGCTGGTTGACGGCACTAACATACATATGCCTGTCGATCTGTTACTGTTATTATTGTTTGATAATTATCACGATCATCTAGGTGAACGCATTCGCACAACGGATGGCAGGCAAGGGATTTGAAAGTGAGGTGTTTTACGAGAAAGCCAAGTTTCAGTTTTTTGGCATCGAGAACATTCACGTTATGCGAGCATCACTGCAGAAGCTTCTCGACGCCGCTGAGATGAGGACCCCAAATCACGGAGCGTTTCTTGCCATGCTTGAAAGCTCAGGCTGGCTCAAGCATATTCGAGCAGTACTAGAAACTGCTTTTTTTGTTGCAAGGTAAATAAACACTTCAACAAATTCATCCTAATACCGTCTATATATGCATACATTATGGCGAAACGCATTGTGTCAGTTTTGTCCAGGTAAACATCACTAAAATTGTGATTTTATAAAACATCACTCGTAGCAGGTACGTAGCAGCAATAAGTCCGAATTGTGCGATTCGATAATGTCGAATCTACTAAGTCGGGGACGTATGGAACTAGCTGTGTCGACACGATATAATCTATAGTGAACATATTCTTTCATGTTGATACACAGTAGCCGACTCGACTCTGGTGTATGCTTCAGTAAGTAGTAGCTGAATAAATAAAATGACCCCCTTTTCGTGACGGGTATTTCAGACAAATCGACTACGGAATCAGCGTCGTAGTTCACTGTTCCGATGGCTGGGATCGCACAGCACAAACCTGCGCTTTAGCGTCGCTACTACTCGATCCGTTCTACCGTACATTTAAGGGCTTCCAGGTGCTGATCGAGAAGGACTGGCTATCATTCGGCCACAAGTTCATGGACCGATGCGGCTTCATTCAAGGCGACCCAAAGGAGGTCTGTTATAAGAGAGCAGTTACGGACAAGATAGATATTTATTTTCGTAAAGGGTCCCCTGCCCTACTGCGTTCATAAACGACTCTCTAAATATCTAATGCTACCTTGAATAAAGGAGAGTTCGTATTGTATTGTAATAATGCACGGCAGGACAAACGAACTCAACTCTGAGCTGATTCCCGTCGCCGTGAACTGGCAGCGTCTGGACCTTGTGAAAAATATGGATGAACAACAATTGCACAGTTATCAAATTAGCGTTTAATTAATTTTCTATTTCAAACATGTATGCCGCCATATATCGGCTGGTTGGCGGTTTATGTTTCAGGTGGCGCCGATTTTTACGCAATTTGTAGAAGGCGTCTGGCAGCTCACTCAGCAGTTCCCGTCGTCATTTGAATTCAACGAGCGTTTCCTTATCACGCTACACGACCATGTCTATTCGGCACAATTCGGGACGTTCATTGGCAACTGCGAACGTGAACGACGCGAGCTAAATATCGCTCAGACCACCTACTCGCTATGGGGCTATTTGGCCAATAATGCACACGCTTACCGCAATCCACTCTACCGTCCTGAGTTAGATGGCGGTGTATTTCTCGAGCCCTGCTTAAATCCGCAGGCAATTCGTTATTGGCGGGGCATGTATAACCGTTTCGAGTTAGGAGTGCACCCTCGGGAGCAGACTGTGGATCTACTCGCAGCGTTAAGAGATCACTCGACAAGTATGCACGACCATGCCGACTATCTTCGACAGGTTGGTCCTCATGTCCTCTCATAGGGTATGCGCACATGACAAATATTTGAAAAATTAACCCCAAAATCACTTTGTCACGTACAACCAAGTTTAGAAATCCCGTTTTATTACCCACATTTAAATATGCTGCTTCCGCTCTACAGGAGTATAGAGGCAATATGGCGGGGTGACTTTCAGGTTTTATTCCAGCTGATTTTCATCGAGTCCACACATAACTGCTGTATTCATTTATATCGATGCGTTGATTGGACATTACCGTAGAAAGAAATTAAATTAGATACACTTAGTGAGCGTTTACACAAACATCATTTTCCGGTGTTTATCCCACAGCAAATTGATGCATTGAAACGGGAGTTGGGCGATACCCCGCTGGGGACGTTCGATCCTGCCCTAGGCAAGAGCAGAGGAGATAATGTCCAATCGGTAAGGACAAATGAAAACACCTCGTACAACAAGAACAAGGACGACATCGGCAACGACAGTAAAGGAGACAAAGAGAATCAGAAGGAGATAATCAGCTACGCCAACCTTTCACATCCGCTGGCTGTCCTCGACGAGGATAGCAACACTGCCTACTGCAACAATGTGAATAATATTAATGACTGTGGTAAGTAGTTGCTAATTAACCTTCGATCGATCATTGTTATCAAGCTGAATCTGTTGTACATATGCTGAAAGTGGTAATCACGAATTCTGGGTGGTCCCCCGAGGGAAGAAAAAAAATCCATGCTTGTAACTCGAGCCAATTTTGTTGCCTGCTCCACGACATTGTTCCCGCCGTAAATAATCACCACCATCTGACGTAGATTTTCATGACTTAGCATCCGAGCATTCGTTGTTATGCCACTTTTAACATTATTTCGTGTCGTCATTTTTCCGTATCTATAGATAGCAGTAGTGGGTGGAGTAGTACCAGCGTCCTGGTAGGAAGTAGTTCGCACCCGAGACCGCTGGCAGCAGATACCACAGATGGTGAACGGCGACGGTGCCCGCAGCAACAGCAGCAGCAGCAACAACAACAACAACAACTTATAGGGGCAATAGCCCTTGAATGGACCTCTCTTAGAAAGGCTGTGCAATGTTCATGCACCCTACCTGTCGATTTAAGGAAGGTATGATATAATAGCGAGCAACACTAAGCACGTGTTATGTTTGGCAGGTGGATGATCTGCCTTTCTTAACATCGTGATACAGGTGGACTCAAGTGGACATATTGGCTTTTTTTTGGCGGATTTGTGCATAAGTGCGTGGCGGTCCGTTTTCAGTTATCTTTCCGTTTGCGCAATGTACCAAGCATTTGAGGTGTCTCTATATATCAAATGAAAGCTGGAAGCACTTCGGCCTACCTTGTGACATCTTCATTCAGGTCCATGACTGGTACCAGGTTGATTTATGCTTCGAACACGAAAAAAACAGTTCTTTGAATGATTCGGGACTTGTGTGAGAGGATGGTAATAAAGCCCATGCAGAAACGGCAGAAAGTCACTGGACCGAATGGAACAGATTTAGTTGGTTAAAATTTATTTTCATTATGAACGTCTGCATTAACGGAATAGCAAAATTTTAGCTCTCAGTTTGATCCCGAGTATTGGTCTTGCCGATGCACCTTCATCAAATAGCGCCTACTGTTGGGGTATTAGGATACATGTTGTATTTGAGTTTTCACACTAGACCAGCCTCTGCGGAAGCTGCTTAGTACTGTGACTGGTTGGTTGGTTTGCTCTCACAATACTAAGACTGCGTCGCGTACCGGATCCTGTGAAATCGGTGGTGCCAATTTCATAATTCGCTCAAAGGTTTTTCATATCTAGGCTGTGGCAGCTAGAAAAATGCCCACCTGTACAATATTTTTCTACACCTTGTTAATGATGATGTGTATTCTTCTGCTATTCATGAATCTGTCATCTTTCAGTTCCACTGCTGGAGTTGCGGAGGTGTATTTTGTGGACGATGCCTAGACCGGCAGCTCGCCTTACCTGGCCATCTGAGTGGGCGGAGTGTCACCGTATGCCGATGTTGCTTCAAGTCGCTTACCAAAACGAACTCGATCGAGTATGATAACAATACGTAACACGTACCATTCATCGGTAGCCAAAGAACCTCTCTTCTATGACGACGATCGCTCTGTACCGATAGTCAGCGTTAGTGACCAATGGCTGTCCTTGGTCATGATCACCCACAACTGTGGCTCATAATTGCACTGGCTGTTGTACATCTGCGCTTCTCAAACACAGAATAACGTCGAGAAAGTTGTTATCGAAGTTAGCAAAATGATATACGACCCAAGCAAAATGCAGTCTTCAATGATTGACTCAAGAGATGTCTACATCATGCGGTTAAGCGTCACCTCAATTGCCTCACCTGTACATGACAATGATGAGGACAGAGATCGCCTTCGATCAGCGAAGCGGTCCATATAATTCCAACGAAAGCCACAATCAATAATTATTAAACCCACGCCATCGTTACGAAATGTAGGTGAAAAGGGACACGCACTCCGAGGGAAGCGAATCAAGAAATTCTCGCACTTCTATATAACGTTGAGCCTTCGAGCGATATTTTTCATTTGAGTCGTCTGATAATCTACCCTAGAGTATACACGTATATCATGTCTGTACTTTTAACCCGCGTCAAAATCACGTCGTTTATACAGATGATCCAGCGTGGAACGTAGCTGAGAATCGCACAACTTTACGCAGAGCAGTATCGACAAGTGCTTCTGTTCAATTGTGTTTTTGTTCGCGGGGTTTTCTTCTTTTTTGATTACCGTCTGACTTTCTTATTCAGTTGTAAATGAGGGAACCAAATGGGATGAAGATCATTTCCATTGTTGGTTACGGTATTCTGCCGCGGAATCATCTCTTTAAATACGTCCCCCATATATGAGCACATATTAACTCTGTACACAAGCGAAGTAACCAGACGTTTGTAAGTAATTAGTTAATTAGCTACAACAACAGCAACAACAGTATCAGCAGCAGCAGCAGCAACAACAACGGTCGACTGTCCTAGTGAGGATGGCGTACGCTTTGAGACCCATGAACGAGAAGAACAAACAGGATAGACACTCCATTTTGTGCATGCAACTCACTTCAAAGTGCGTCAAAGGAAATACTTTCTGCTTGTTTCCAGAAGGTCAACGGAAAAGCCTAATGAAACGTTGGCAGTGTGTGCCAGAGTCGAAATGTGTCTGAGCTGAAGATGACAACACAACTTATGATACTTATAACTTCCCTCATTTCTCGGGTAGAGAAAGAAGAAACCATCAGAGGAGTCAGACACTCGTCCGCTAGCGGGAATGCAATCTTTTGTATCTGTCTATGACGAAAGAAGCGAAAGTGAAAACATATATATATATATATGAGAGATAAAGAGACCATTGTTCTCGCATGGAGGCGAGACCAGCTGAGGCGGAGATGAGAGAGAGAGAGAGAGAGCGAACACGTTGTACTGAACATTATCAGTTAGCATCATGGATTGATTGATTGATCGGTCCAGGGAATGGAGAGCATCCTTTAGAAGGATAATTGAATGAGTGCATTGTTTCTGACGCTAGTATCATTAACACTCTTACAGTTTGGTAACATTGAAGGCTCGTTTCTTATTGTTCAGTATATCTCCTCTTTTATTAGTAAGTATATACATATTACATATATATATTATATAAATATATATATATAGTTATAGTAAGATATCAATGTGATTGAGCGATTGGCACGCCGTGAAGAGAAGCAGAGATAGCGGGAAGTCTTATATATGATAAATGTGGAAGACAGCTACAACAAGATATTATTCAAATGAAAAAAATGATGATGAAAGGGGTTTTTAGAAATATATCTGTCCTCCCCAAAATTCAAACTCAATTATACCTCAAACATTACGCGGGCCACGAGAACTATAGTCTGTATAAAGTCAAAACCCATGTACGCTGTAGACAACTGTCACTAAAGAACGAAGTGGAGCCACGGCAGATTGTTAATAATAAAATACTAATAATAATTACATCTCGTAATTATGATAATTATTATTCACAAAGAACAGCAAGAAATTTAACACGACTCTTAATTAATGAGATCATCTATTTATGCAACTCTCGGATCGTAGCCACAAATGAAGAAATATATATATATATATAGATATATATATATATACAAGTCCATATAAATATATCCTTTAATATATGACCACGGAAAGACAGTAACGGCCGTTAAGTATTATAACTGGCATCTGTGTCAAACCCAATGGTTATTGGCCCAGTTGACTTCGTAGGTCCTTCCTTCCTTCCTTCCATCCAAGGATATCTTCCTATGGTAGGATACTTTCAAGTGTAGTTTGAAGTGAAGTTGGATGAGGTAACGTGAAGCCGAAGCGTCGTCGATGGCGAATGACGTAGAGGCGTTAGCGCCATCTAGCGCAATCACTTAATAAAGTGAAGGGTGATTTCTAAAAGTATTATTACCATTATAATATATTAATTAATAGAGATTATTATCGAAGCTATTACAGTGACGATTACCACGAAAGAGCGGGAGTCCGAGAGAAAGTGGAAGCGATTAAAGGAGATTTGAAGCATTGTGAAAGCAAGAATGATGACAAGACGTTATAAATGACAATAATGATTATTATCCTAAAGAAAGCACTAAATAATTATAAAATTGATATTGAATAGGAAGAGGCCAGAGCTACTGGTTCGTTGTTTAAACTGCTAGTCCTTTAAGGCAACAAGTGAGCTCCAATTATAGCTGGTTGGTTGATTATGCCGTCTTAACGATGACAAGCTAGAGCTGGAAAGCAACAACATCGTAAATATTGAACACTCCAGGAACAGACAATATGTGAGCAACGTGTTATTTTACCAAAAAAAGACCTGGTGAAGGAGGACAATGAAGTAATCAAAGCAGATCTGAAGGAACAAGAAGATGAAAGATAGGAGTAAAGGAAGAAACTCAGCACATGGAATTGATCGATTGACAGACCATCCCGATGATGAGGTGGATGTGTCAATGGTAATCACGATGATGGGTGAATTAATTACGACGATGCTAAATAAAAATTATCACATGATAAAAATAAAGGGAGCATGAGCAAAAGTGGAGAGAGTTTTATGACTAAATATAATTATGAGTTTTCACTTTCTACCACCTATCTACATGATGGAGACTACTCGTTATTAAGCAATCATATCGACCGATTGAAAGGGTCAGACCCACAGGCAATTCTGTGGGGAAAATCCGACAGTTCTGCAATATTTTAGCTGAAGTTTCCTATTGACAAACTACGGTAATCTTTGCTGGATGCTTTCTCTTCTCTTTTGAAAACCGGCGGACAACAAATATATATATATATATATGGACAATGGTCATTTATTACTTTGACACGGAACTTTGACGTCCGCTTATATTTATTATGTACAACGCCGCCATTAAATGTGATCGGACTTCGGTGAGGTTTACAGCTGGCCGCTATGCTTCCCATGTGACGGTGACAAAGTGAACGTGGTGATTCAGGAAAGATGCAAGAACAAAATTCTTCTTAATCGTATTACTGATTCGACAGAAGCGCACCAGGTCCGCTGCGGTCACCTGAGATCCCACCGGTAAACATTTGATGCATGCGTATGCATGATAAACCGAAGGATCACCTGGGAATAAACAAAATCGATTTCCGAAGCCGTAAGCCCATAAACTGCTAGCTGTCTGAAAAAATATTACAAAGTATTGGCGTCTTTCAATTACGTTGTTACCATATTCTAATCAATAGTATTGCATAAGAGATAGTGAGTTTTGCTAATCAAAACCGAGAAGTTTCTCACACCGTAGAGTTACCTCTATAGACAAGGAAGTCAGCACCGAAGTTGGAGGCCCCAGTTACGTAGTTGCCCTGGTCCCAGAGTTCGCGGAACACCTGATAACGAAGTTCAGCCTCGGACGAATCTGAGATCGATCGAATGCTTAGCGGTATCGATGACACAGGTGTAGTAATGCTGAATGGCGTATCCACGAGCTGTACCGTAAACGGGTCCTTCTCATCATACGGTTTCGGCTGGTATGGCACACGGCTGGGGTCCGGAGGCCGCTTTTTGAGAATTCTTGGCCGGTGTGGTGGGTTGCAAATAGCTTGCAGTTTGTCTCTGTACCGCTCAATGCTCTATATAAACCCATTGATGGCAACGCAAATTATCAACGATTATTGGATTAGTCCGGGGCGCCTATGACATACACGTATTAAAGATGTTGAAGAAAACAATAACAAGCTAGAAAGATGTTATGGGAGAGCCAAGTCAACGTTAACTAACTGCAGGCAACCTAATCTATAACGAAGAATCAATGATCCATGCTAGAGCAATGCACCTCTGCCTGTGGGGTCTTTTCAAGTCGGAACGAATTGACCTTTAATTCAAATCGGCTATCTATTAAATGAATCGAACCTATTTATTTCGAATTTTAGAACGGAGTAATTCTTAGTGCTGCATACCGAGACGTCGTGTAGCCGACGGTTGAACTGGTCGAGGGCTTTAATCTTTTCCTGCGGTGGCACCCGATTAACGATTGAGGGTGAAACAAGCGTGGCGATGCCACACTCGATTAGGAGTCGAGTCTCCTCGGGGCGCAGTTTTAATGGTGGAGCTGAATGTGGATGACCAGGCAGGCCCTGTAACGGACCGCACATCGAGCCAACGATTCGATGCGTCAACCGCAATTTGCTGATGTCTGCGCCCGAGTAGGTCACCACACAAGAACAGTATGAAGAATTAACAAATGAAGGGTACCCATGTGATTCACCTAGCCACTGTCGGCATTGTGCATGTTTATTTACATACAACTGAGAGTCGAAACCACCCGTATTCTTAAGACTTGGTTTATTCTTTGTTGTAGTTTTTGTTTTATTTGATTCTCTTATGGCGCATATATTTGAGGCAGTCTCGTCAAATAAAATATTTTATAGACTTAAATTGATTTCGTCTTTTTCTTTACAATATATATATATATATATATATTAAGTAATGAAAAGTTGATGTATGTATAACCTGGAAACACAAAAATGTTAATTTCAAGGGAGTGCCTCGAACTACGAATACAGGTCCGAACTCTCCCGTAGGCACGATTACATGAGAATACTATGAGAGAAGCATGCGCTTGTCGTACAACTGCTCGTTAATTTGTCCTATAAATTTCGTAATTTTAAGATTCGAGATATACCTTTCACACTGAAGACAAAAATCCCGGCAGGCAGTTTGATTAGCTGTAAAAGGGATGAAGTAATTTCCTCTGAGGTACTGGCCCCTTTCGGTGAATAACATGCTGAGTCTTCTCTGCTAGCCAGGTCCTCTTGAGGTGTCTCTTCATCTGTCGACTCTTCATCAGCAATTGCGCGTAAGGCCGCCATATCCGAGACCTACAGTATTCATTAGCGTAAATTCGAAGTGTTGATATGTATAAACAATGCGAAGCAAAATCGTCTTTGTCAAATGCTTAGAATATAGCACTGTTAACCGACAGCAAACCGAAACTCTACGTATCGGGATAATGTGAAGCAATGCTGATACACAGCGGTACCGAGGTTTGCCATAGAAAGTCGGTTAAGGGTCAGCTAAGAGAAATGAAAAGGTATGGGAGGTAATGGATAGTCTACTTAGATATATACACATATATTCCTTCTACGCAAATTCCCCTCGCGCTGTTCTGCCGGTGGTGCAGTAACAAAGCCACCTATCAATCCAGAAGACCGCGATCAAATCTGGGATGGAGCAGACGCCGAGGAGCATTTTATTTTATGTAGCCATCAGAATACGTATGTTTAAAAAGTAGATGATATGAATTGCATACCTCATCAACCAACGCTTCAACCGCGACTATTACGTCCTCCACAATGGATTGGTCATCGTCCATTGTGCAGTTCTGGCTGCCGGGCTCACGTGTTGATATGTCACTAAATTTACTGGTAATCACAGTTGGGACTGTTTATTCTGCAAAGGAAAGTCAAATGATTACAAGATCTCGCGGTCTATCTTTCACGCGGTCAGGCCTTTTTAACAAAAAAAAAGTCAGTTTGCAGTCATAAGAATAGCAACCGCCTACTTAATGCTCATGCTAATACCACTATAAATTCCAACCGCTTTGGCAATACATTTTAGTAAAATCCTTTTGGTCCAGTTAAAAGATCGTTAGTGTAGCGTGATAAACGAATATATATATATATATATATATATATAATTCGTTTAATAATATAGTGACATATAAATTCTCAAGCGGCCAAGATAAACAGAACTGTTATTACCTTGTGATCAGGTATTTCGACATAAGTAAAATGATCAAGAGCAGCCAGAATCGTCCGAACGCTAATAAACTAACTGAAGGGAAGTCACACTCCTCCGTTGGAAAATTCACCACATTCGAGATTGTTCGCCTAGGGTAACTCTGAAGGCGTTCGCGCCTCATGTGATTCCTTACCAATTATACATAAAAATGTTCCATTTCATGATGCATGATTAAACACAACAAACATCCTTGGTCATGTGAAAAATCCTCAGTATTAAACGTTTCCTTTGGCCTTTTTGGAAAGGCCGTCTCCCTCAACGGCGTATCGGTCTTCTCACATCAAATAAATTTGTAAACGACGTATCTGCAGATCAAAGGTATCCATTCATACGAGCAGAGAACTCAGAACGTTTATTAATTGGTTTCTAATCGGATATACAAATGCACAAGACAATAAAACTTGGTGCCCTTCCAACTTTTCGAAATCCTGCTGCTCGGTTGTTTGTTTTAGCTGAATGTGGAGAGGGCGTTACTTTGTCAATTTCAAATCACAATCGGATTGGCTGGCCTTGCCAGGGTATCGGAGGACACACGTAGGTGCACACACCTTCGGTATGACCAGCAGGTCAGGGGTCCGTCCCGGGCGGGGTTTAGGGGTCCGACTTACGAAGCAATGCTAAAAGCAGCACTGTGGACGTTAAATGTTGGCTGAGAGTCAGTGCGAAAACCAGGTATGACGAGCAAAAGTGGCCCCGGCAGGTCCTCATATTATTTCCATGACATTAACTGCTGAGGCCAGTTACAAAGCGGAACAACTGAAATTCAGCTTTAAAAGATGTTCAGCGCTGTTTAAAAGAACCACCTTTAAATAGAAGGAATAACATTATATTTTATTCAAAGATACAATAATTAGAAATTATATTTAAATAGAATGAATAATATGTTGTGGAGCTACTAATGGAGCGAAGCTATAGCAGATGCTTTTGAGTCTAAAGTATCACCACTAATTAAAATGAATGTTAATTGCGACCATTCTGAAGGGCCCGACATGTTTGCTAGAGGTGGCAATGTCATATGGCAAGGAATTTAATACCGAGATAGAAAATTGTAGTGGACTTAAGAAGTCCTTACCAAGTTCTAAACGCACCATCTAATAAATTGTCCCAAAAACAAAGATAAAACAACATCTTTCAGGATCTTCGTTCAACAATCGTTGAGATATAAAAAGTTCGAATAGGTACGCAATACTATTGAGAACTTATCAGAAAAAAAAGCTTTAGTCTGCACTTAACTTGTACTTGTTGTGTTAAGTTACGTACTTCTACAAACATTGACAAAGTGGACTTGCTCACGAAGACATGTTTGGGAGTGTATTAATCAGTTGGTTGGTTCTATTTATTCTGAGGCTATTATGGGCCGCGTCGGCTTGACTTCCGTGTAGTTTATGTGTTGAACTACCATTGTGACAGTTGCTTTGACGATATTTGAGCACACATGTTTAAACATCAAAGCACAGACAGTTTTGGAATCGAAGTTGAGAGCGCTGAGCCAGTCAGCAACCATTTGGCTCGGAGCTGGCGTGATAATACTTATATGGATTCTTAATTTTCATGATAATAACAATAACATGCTCAATTGTACATGCAACTCAGTAATGTGTATTCTTCTTGAATATACATTACCTTACTTCTTGTTATGAATCTTTGGGGTTCTTTATCATCTTTCTTTATCTGAGGATTCTTGTCAGGTACGAATAAGGCAGAGAATAAGCAAAGGTGGCCCCGACAGGTCCTCATAGTAATACCTAAAGGTTAAGAGCTGAGGCCTGTCAGATAGGGGAACAGCTGAGGGTCAGTTCGAAAAACATTATTATGTGCCATACTTCGTTACTTTTAAATATGCCGCGCTCCTCCGTGAGAGAGGCAGAGGGAGAGGGCTGTTCTCGCACAGACACTTGCGAATCGCCCGCTCTCATTTAATAATATTGTTTATAGCTTAGCCATTTTGCACGTGGAGTATATGTTTGTACTAGTTCGTGAATGAAGTAATCATTCGGATAGAGTGCTATATTTTTTGTGCTTGATCGAACAGGGACTATTTACGGAGACTACTGAAGGTATAGTGGATCAAGTTGTTATAAACATTAGATAGACGAATAGGATGTGTTTAATAACCATTTGTGATGAACGCGTTGTGTTAATAATAGTAATAATAATAATAGTAATACACTCAGTCTTCTGGAATCCAAATCCACATGTTTTCACTTGTATAGTTTCAATGTTGAACACTATTCGCAATATAATTCAATAGCTGCAGTATGATGGTAATATTTAATTACATAAAAAGACGGATGTTGTTACTCATTGGGTTACATTCAAACTAGTCTCCCCGATATCCACGTTAACAGTGGGCAAACCAAACGAATTTACCCACTCTAAATCTAGCGAAATCTAAACAGTTCGATTAGCAATTATATTCGTTTCTGCCTTGGACAATATGACGGCAGAAAAAATAATAACTGCCATAGAATAAAAAAACAAGATTGAGAGAAAAATGAACCGATTGGAACAAAATTCGTTTAGTTAAATCAAAAAAACACCTGCATTCACAGGGAAATGTGCTTAATTTATGTAGCTAATAGTCTCTCGGGTAGTGAACGGTTATATAGAAACCTGCTATGTGTGGGTGGCTGAACTGTAAATATATTCATATTTGCCATGCAAATTAATTGAGCTCAATTCCCGATGTTCCAGGTGCTCGAAGAGGCCATCAGAGAGACGCAACAGTATGGGGCGTTTTAATCTAACTATGCTTCGCTACTTAACTGCGGACGACTTCCGTGTTCTGACGTCAGTGGAGATGGGTATGAAAAACCATGAATTAGTGCCCGGATCACTGGTGGCGATGATCGCGTCGTTGAAGCACGGCGGATGTCAAAAGCATCTACAGGAGCTCTGCCGACAAAAACTCCTCTCGTACGAACGTGGTCGAAAATACGACGGATATCGTCTCACCAACCTCGGCTATGATTATCTGGCCTTGAAGGCGCTCTCGTCGCAAGACGTAATCTATTCGGTTGGTAACAAAATTGGAGTGGGGAAAGAGTCCGATATCTATATTGTGGCTAATGCAGATGGCCAAGAGATGGTTCTCAAGATTCATCGACTTGGCAGGACGTCGTTTCGAAAAATCAAGGAGAAACGTGACTATCATTTACATCGTCGGAGCGCATCATGGCTGTATCTCTCGAGATTGGCAGCTGTTAAAGAGTATGCTTTCATGAGCGCATTGCATGAACGAGGTTTTCCCGTACCGCGGCCAATAGGAGTTAACCGACATTGCCTTGTGATGGAACTGGTTCGAGGGACGACAATGTGCCATATACAAGACGTATCTAATCCGGCTGACCTGTACGACAAGCTGATGAATCTACTCGTCAAGCTGGGCAACGCCGGTCTGATCCATGGTGACTACAATGAATTTAATCTAATGCTGTCTGAAGACGATGAACCGACACTAATCGATTTTCCTCAGATGGTATCAACCGAACATCCAAATGGCGAATTTTATTTCGACAGGGATGTTGCCTGTGTTAGGGAGTTCTTCCGTAAGAGATTTGGTTATGTGAGTGAGGAGTTCCCCACGTTTGCCGATCTCGAACGAGAGGACCTTCTTGATATGGAGACGGCAGCGTCTGGATTCACGAAGGAAATTCGCGAACAGCTACGCGAAGCGTTGGATGAAATGAAGGAAGACCAAGTGACTGACGATGACGGTAAAGACGAGAATGAAAATGGTGATGCCGACGATAGTAGCCAGTCTGACGAGGCCGATACGGAAGATATTTCAAGACAACTGAACACATTAAAATTAAGCAAAAAGGAACGAAGGCAATTGAAGGCAAAGCAACGGCAGCAGACAGCAAAGGAAAATAGTACGTGCATTTCGTAGTTGGCCTAGTTCACGATCTTCACGCCAGAGACATATCTATCTCTTCATAGGTGTATTCATCAAATACCCGTTTATCGTAGCGGCTCTAAGCTACATTTAGAGCTAGATGTCCTGCCTAAAGTACATATGTCGTCAGTTGTGCGGTACTAGCCAAATTATTTATGAAATGTGATTGTGGGACGGGTGACAGAGAGTACTTCATCATTAATGGAGATATTGAATAGAAGTGACTAGGAATCTGTAGGGGTTGAGGGAAAGATAACAAAGGATGCCAAATGATGCAGATGATAGTTAGTAGGACACTCGTGACAACAAGACGATTATTAAGCAATTGGAAGGTTGAGTTCGGCGTCCTCATGGTAAAGTGTGGCCCACTCAGAATTTATGTAGGAATGATAATGACGTCATGAAAGACATTTTTCTTTCTCAGTTGAAACGGGCAGCCAAACCGAGCCGCTGGCATTTTCACTTAAACAACTTCCAGTTTTCGAGATAGATTAATTATAAGACGATGGCACTATATGATTGACTGTTTCGACTACTGGTGTTGTATAACAGTAGTTGGGTGGTGTGTGTATACCGCATCTGTCTACGACTGCTTGCCTTATTCTGTCTATCTGAGGACGTTCATATATAACACCGGTTAAAGGTTTTTCATAGTTATACATGAATTGCTTGCCTTCTTATCTTCAGAACTTGGCACGAATATAACGGACGGGCGCCATCCGTCGATGATGGAGAAATTCCTCGGCGTGGATGACCTTTCGAAGGTGGAGGTCGATTTGACGCAATCGAGCAGTTCACCAATGATCAGTTCAGACCCGCAGCAGTCGAACGGCGAAGACGAAGACGAGGTAAGATTGTTACCTGATTCTATCTAAAAATCTGTTTTTGTGTGTCTGGGCACGCGTCTATACCATTCCATCACCAGCGAGCTTGAGACCTGCTATAGGTGATATGGTTAGGTGTTCTATACAGCTGATTAAGTCCAGATCCAGTGAACTGTGAACCGTTAAGAGGATAGATTGAGGAGAACATCGCGTGTACACTTTCTTCGGTGTCATATCCGTGTAGCGAGTACTAATCGATACCTGGCACCTTGATTTCTCATCATATCCATTTTCGCTGAAATAGCGCGTTGACTCTTTGGTCAACACTGGAGTTTTATGTAGAGACTTCCTCAATCGTTTGCAATGTCTTAACGAGACACAGACAACGAGCACCATTAAATCACTGTGTCATACATCTTTTTGAAACTAGGTTCCTGAGCTCGTACCAGCATCATCAATTGTACTCAAGGATGACGCATGTAGGCGTTCTGTCGCGTCGAGTTGCACCACGATAGCACCTGAAGACGTTCGTGAACGTCTGAAGAAACAGATTCATCAAAAGAAAAATCGTGAAATGTACAGGAAGTCCCTCATCGCAAAGGGCGAGAGTTCCGCTACGAATCGATCAAGGAGAGATAATCGGGATGTCGTCAAAGAATATGCTGGCTGGGATGATTTCTAGTGTCATCATCAGGTTGAGGCGTATCTATCTATTTAAAATATTGCACTACGTTCATTAATTAATTTAGATTAAAAACCGTTGACTCATGTTGTTACACAGAGGCCTGAGAGTCTCTTACCCTCTCGGGTAACTAGAATAATTATAATAATAATTACCTATACAGATTACCTTATATCGGGTGATGATTATCTATATAGATTATCTATAGTTACCTCGGGTCAGTGTAAATACAAAATGACGAATCGACCTTACTTGCTTTATGTCAAATAAAAACATAAATTTGTTCATTTAAGGTACGTGATTATTTTTATTTACATACAAACAGCTGGTCAAATAGGCATACCAACCAGCCCGATCTTTTGCATCCGAGTTCCTCCGGGCATGAACCAGTCGCAGTGAGAAGATACTAGACGTTTTGTGTTGTTCCTACGGACGAGTTACGGATCGGCGGGCACTTAGATTAGATGCCGCGATTCGGACACAGAGTATTCAAAATTACTCGAATCTAAGCCCAGTATGCGGAGGATTATACCAGTCTACAGAGGAATGAACGTGGAAACTGCTTTGTTTCATTTAAACGATAAACAGCATGGTTTCATTGTCTCAACTATTACTGGAGTGGCTCGAGTCATTGCCACGTCTAGATGAACAATTGATGAACATGTTTATAAGCGCTATGTTTGATGCTTCGTCTTTGATGTCTTATAAACACTTTTGGCCAACACCTTTGGCTTCCAAGGCGAAATTATCTGAAAATATCAATATAAATTCATGCCTCGCAAGTTACAGGGGCTATCTGTGCCTTCGCTTATAACGAGCTAAGTTAGCCACGTGATCTGTCCTATCTCTCTGCCTGTTTGTTACAGTACACCCATTATGTATCAGACTTCGCACTCACACAGATATTGAACGAACGAGTCAACTGACCTGATGTGAACAAATCTAAGACTGCTCTTGTTTGTTAGAGAAAGTAGCGTATTAGAGAAGCTTGACTTAAGAGTCAGTTCGTTTGCATCGAGGTACCAGTTGAGGCTGTGCGTTACAACGGCATAAAAAAATAATAATAACATATAATCAGGGAGCTGTCGTATGTTATAGACGCAGAAGAGATGGATCGAAGGTAGCAGAGGAAGGTGTCACAAAGAACACAGCCAGACAGGTTGATTTAATCGTCATCGTCATCTGAAACGATACCGACCCGCTTGCCGATATTTCGCACCTTCTTCTTAACCTCCTCCTGCACAAGATTGAAACTCATAGCGATAAGCGCCATACCAAATAGCAAATAGATCGCACACGATGCAAGTCGAGAGCTTTGTGTCTCTTTCTCGTTAATTGTTTGTCCGGGAACCACGTCACCGAACCCTGCAAAGGCATACACAATTTCGCAAAGATCATGCAAAGTCAATTACCGATCATATAGTCTAGATCGATAATATCGACTAAATAGAAAACTGTATGAGGTTCAATTGTCAGATTGTCGTATTGATTTCATCGAATGAATTTACAAGTGGACGTATGATTGGATGGACGTTGTTTAAGACGTGATGATTTTTTACGGAAAAAGAATATTGTTCCATCACTAAATGATTGTGCTACCCTTTTCATTGTTGTATGGTATCACAGAGTAGGCCTAATTCGTATGCTTTGTTTGACTCAATAGTGTACAGGCTTAACGATCCTGTCAACGCTTTGCTTAATTATGAGACGTAATTGGTAGTTCAAGCATTCGCAGGGAATAAGTTCATCAACTTCTGGTAAGGACGAACATTTCGATTTTATCCTAAAGTCGACCAGAACCTTTGCAACTGAGACACAGGGTTCTCACTTAATGCCGTAATGTATACTGACCAATCGTAGTGAGGGTAACGAAGCAGAAATACGATCCCTCAAGAAAATCCCAGTCTTCATAGTACTTGAATAGCCATGCTCCACCGAGTATGTAAAGTATGACAATTCCACAGCACATCCAAAGTGGGACCGCTTCCTCATCTCGACGACGCTGATATTCTTCTTCGGATGATTCTGACTCTGTTCTCATATATCAAGACATCAACAAATTACGTCACAAATATATAACTGAGACAAGTAGAGCTTCGGCCAAAAAATATATAACAAAAGTTATCAAGTCTTCTAACTCAACGATTTTTACTTTATCACAAGTTGCTTGCAAATTATTACATTATTATTGTAATTTCTAATGTTAGTATAAAACGCGACCTTTCTAGTCAACCAGGGTCAATTAAATTCATCACATCGCAATCGTGAAATATAGGAATGGAGTTCATTCTTGTCGTATTCACCGGTTTCGTAGCCACCAAAATCAAACACGGCAGGTTCACTGCGGATTGTTTGAGCTGGCCCGGTGTTCGCTCCAGGCGCGCAGGAATTCCCCAGTGGACCTTGAGTATCGTCCTCCTTGGCGTATCGGTTCACGAAGATCTGCGAATTCCACGCATCCGCTCGAAGAGCCGGGGTAGCCCTGGAACGGGGCACACTTGCAGCGCGTCGATATCCAGCCCCTGAAAATTATTCAAGACGAACTGAATGGAAGATATCCACAATGACTGCTATCCTAATACTGTACAGGCTCCTATCCTCTTGACTTCTTTTTTCCTCCAGTTTGCGCTGCTCCCGTCACAGCTGCAACTGTTAATAATTCTTCGTCCAATTGAAAACTCTACCAGATAAGACCGCACCCTCACGACAGTGAGAAAACCGTGAAGTAAGAACAGAAGGAGTACATTTTACATGGCAACTTTGCAATACCATACTATATCCAATATAGAAAGTAGCTGTTTATGGGGCAGGCTCATGTCCAAAACTTGGCTTTGTTCCGAGTGCCCACCGTAGTGTCTTGGTTGTAACGTTGGGGTTGCTGGTAAACTCGATGCTTGGGTATTGATGTTGCTGGCGAAAGCCGTCCTTCCAGTGCCGGGTGCGCCCGACCAATATCCGCCACCAACGGCGTTGAAATTCGTCCCGACGCCGCCTCCACTAGCGTTGCCAGCCATCGCTAAAGAACGTGCATAGGCTCTCCTCGATCGCGATCTCTGCCGTCGTGGACGTCGTTCTTTATGAACCATCGCGCAGCACATGTACCTGCAGAAAAAGCACATACGTATGATCGAATGAACAATTTCGTTGTTCTGTTAATTTTTCTCTCTTACTAGTTGTACTTCTGAATAGGTTCTATATAATATTTGGTCGTTCGAAGGTATTTTGTGCATCGATGAAACTTCGATAACTTCTCAACAACAATAACTATGATTATTTTGTATATACCAATGGTACACTCCTGTATTACTTATGCAGTGGAGCTAGCACTCTGCGAGCTCCTCAATGACAGTCTGCTTGTCATTTAAGTTATCATACCATTTTGTTATCGATAGCCTCCTGAAGAAGGTTGTTGTTTACATACTAATGTGCTCTACTAATTGTCATTTTGGGAAACACGAAAACAACGACAATCACAAGGGGCTTATACCAAGAGAATACGCAGGTTGAATCCATCGATCAATATTGTTGGCTTCCGTCCAGTTTCTTATTGTAGCCGCACGTACAATCATCGAGATGCTGCGTGCTTTTGTTTCCCATGTCATTTATCAATGAGTCTTTTCAAGGATTGATTTTTTCGTTCAGTAACTCAAAATAGCAAATGCCGTTAACGTCCATATCAAGTAGAACCATGACTTTAGGACCAAATCTATGGGACGGTCTCTCGAAGCCATTTTCTAAGCCTCGTACCTATTAGACGGCCGGTACAAATTCAACAAATGGCGGCCTGTATTTATTCACCGCCTATAAATGTCAGAAAGTACCGTACTTGTATGAAAACTTAAAGGAGTGCGCCATGGTGTCACCCAGATTCGAGAGGCAGAGAAGCATAAGCGGGATGCCAGCAATCGCGTAGAATATAGTCACAACTCGACCCTGTGGGGTTTTCGGGGCTACATTTCCATATCCTGCAAATGGCAGAACAGATTGTTTGATTTATATTCATGGGTTGTGCACAACTGGCTGCCACCCAGCTGGGATAGTATAGATATTGGAACATGCTGTGTATACTTCGTCACTCAGTTTCTACGGCAGACATGTTGGTTTCTGCTCACTACTTAGTAATATGAGCTAATAATAATAATAATAAGAAGAAGAAGATTATATGAACTAATAATAATAATAATAATAATAACAATAATAAGATAATATTAGCAACTGAAACTAATTGAGGCTGTTGACATGCATTCGTTTATGCTTCAAGGTTTCTTTTACTTCAACTTCAGTAGCGATCTATGCACCATCATAGATCATCTGCACAAAGGAGACAGTGACTCTGCGCTACGAGTGACGACACTTTGCTAACCAATGGTCGTAATGACAATGATGGAGTAGAGAAGTGATCCTGTAAAACTCCACTGCGGCGGCTCTCCGTGATCATTTCCGTCGTATCCTTCTTTGCGGACAGCTCGGACGACCTGCGCATGTGAACATATATAAGTTAGAAGATATCGTTAAATTGGCCAGAAATTCATAGAACCACCACTACCACCACCATTTTCAGTGCTAGTCGTTATTCTATTTGACTTCTTCTTTGCGCATGATACTATAGGACGTGCTTGAAAACTGGCTTTATTAACTTGTTCCTGTGTGAATTTGTGATATGGCACATATGAAAAGTCAGCCTCGTATGTGTCATTGCTTTTACCCGTTCATGTTATGAGGGTTAGGTAAGCTACGTCAATGACCGCCTCACTAAAAATGAGTGATTTCTGGTATATCTGGGACAATCGAAGATGCTCTTCAAATTTTTCAGTGTGAAAGTTTTTCATATTTGCCACGTATGAATTTATATGCAGTGTATTCAAGCCTAAGCTTGTTTGAATATGTGAGTAAACCTGCTCCTATGTTTAATATTGCCTTGTCGTCACATAGGTCAACTAGAGAAAGCTCAGGTACGTCTGGTTTGACCAATAGGGACTTGGAGCAATGCTGCTACACAGTAATGGTACAAAAGCCCGCCATGGAAAGACAGCTAAGGGTTAGATAAGGGAAAAAAACGTATTTTTGTGAACTAGGTAAAGTAAGTATTGGATAAATAAACAATTGAATCTCCAATTCAAACTTACCTGATCTTCAAACTTCTTAAGAACTTGCAATGCATCGGTTTTCCATTTTCGTTGCTCAAGGACACGTGACCTGAAGAGCGCGATAGAGTGTCAGAAAAAGTTACTGGTCAAAAATTGTTTCGCATTTCTTGCATTCTTTTAAGTTGGTTATCCACTATATTGAATAGTTTGTTGCCTTATTAAGGCAATCAGGCAAAAGTTAGTTAGGTCATGTTGTGTGGCCAACAGAAGACGTGAACTAAATTTACTGCCGGTAATCCACCTGAAAATTACGCAAAAAATGCACTGTGCATGATAAGCATTTATAATCTTTTGAGACAGAACGAAATAATGAACATAAGGACAGTGGCAAATATGTTATAGACAATAGTCACTATGTTTAGCGACGGTGAACTGCTGGCCCCACTGATGCTGAAAATAATAGAGTGGCTCAACAGGATGCGTAACTTAAACCCTGTCACCGTGAGTGATTTTATTGTTTATCTAGGGTAGTTTTTTAATTCGACGTGAAAGAAGTGTGATGGAATAAATGACAGATTTACTCTAGGTGTGAGATGAAGACGTATTCAAGGGATGCTCAGGAACGAGGGCAGCTAGAAGTGGAGCCCTAGCGAAATCTATGTCGAAGTAATTGCCCACAATAATTTCGAAGAAGCACTAAATATATCCTGAATGTAATCGTCGTGCAAATGAATCACAGGCTAATTACCGATTAGTAATCGTCCACAGATCGAGGCTCACGTTTCCTCTGCGATACATCACTTCTTGTCTTTTGGCCCCCTCATTTGGGGCCTCCAGATACTCGAACAGGAATGCCCCGAGAACACAGTAGAACATAACGAGTGTCACCAAACCAAAATGTGACATTAACGACGCCGTGCACGAACGGCAACACTGACCCAAACGCTGGATCTTTGTCGGCTCCTCGTAACCACCGTAACCTCCGTAAGCTCCATAGCCTCCATGGGCACCCCCGTAGCCGCCATGATATGACAAGGTACGAGGCAATCGCGACGACATCGTAAACTCTGAATAGCGTCAGCAGAGAAATGACAGCTACAGCAGAAGAAGCTGCAAACAAAATGAAGCGAGTAGTATTCACCTTTAGGTAGATCTCATAACAAAAAGAAACACATCGTATCGTGCGTTGAAGTTCAATGATGAAAGCGCATTAAAATCTTCAGCGACTTGCTGCTGATCAAGAGCGCTGATCATTATTCATATCAATGTTATGCTTTTCAATGTTGTTCTTTCATACCAAGTATATTCAGAAGGAATGCTTCAAATGTCAGGAGTTCATCCATGTCCCTGGCGCCCTTGGTTCCGCCCGTGATGCTGACATGTCGTCATGACAGCGTACGTTCCAGAAATGACCAGCCTGTCATGGTTGTTGGTTACGCACAGTTCGTCTAGCCCGCGAGCACACTGAGGTCAGGCACAAACAAACACTTTCTCACCCACCTGGTGCTTAAAGCAATTCTTATTTTCTCCTATTTATAATGAATGTGTTTTCACACTGTTGTGACCTATCATTGTAGGGCTACACAATTCCATTGATTTGTGAATGTGGATCGAACAACGGACGGTGCACGATAACACTGTACACCAGGATATTGTAACACAGGGTAGGATGGCCTCCTGCAAATGCGAGCAGTCAGTCGCGTTCTCACTATAAACGAGTCTAGTTGACACTGGTAGCACTCTTCCTGAAGACCAGCCAGCTGAACTATGTATGTCGTTTCTATCTATCACATTACATTGTCACAAAGCGAGGCGTCCAATCATTATGACTATTCGTCTCATTAGGGTGAGGACACTTTCCAGCATCGTGAGTGATATCGAGCTTTTGACGAGAATCATTTATCGCAGACAGAGCGCCGTCCCTTGCTTGTATATGTACATAGCGTATCTTGTGTATTTTCGACTGCTCTGAATAAAAACTATTCGATAAAACCGGCGCACATTTAATTTGATCCTGGGTCAGTTCTCTAACGGGGACTGTGGTAATGATTACTGGTCAATAACTCCTTAACATCGACGAGGAACATTCGGAGTTGTCTCGTCTAGTTGTTGTTGCTGTTGCTGTTGCTGCTGCTGCGGCTATTATCGCGTTCATTAAAAACGAACAGCCAGATTCTGCAGGCGGACAGTTGTAGAGTCTAGCTGTTGTCTGGCATCTAAGGCTAGAGCCGGCACATACAGCTGTGTGTGCAAGATAACCCATATATCCGCGACCACTCCTAGGAAACCAAAGTTTGATTTGGGCTAGTCTTCAAGTGTGTTGTATCCGATGGGCCAAGATACATATAACGCACTCAGAGCAATTCTAAGACGAGTGATAACGTAGAACGAGTTAGCCGTGTGGGTGATCTTTAGATGGGTCGCTCTTCGCCCCATGCCACTACTTGTGGCGAGTCAATCGAAGAAGTCTGGTGTTTCCAGACGCTGCCGCAGAGAGCTGGTGCAGCAGCTCTTCCAATTGGTCACTGAGCGCGCAGTCGTCAAGAAGATAGAAAAGCGAAAGGGGGTGGAGTGATGATCGTTCGACTCGAGTCACTATACCATTGGGTCAGTAGACTATCCCTTACATACTCTCTCACTCCCGAGTCACCCAGACTATACATAGATAGAGTGTACCTACCGATACACGCTCGGCTGTGCGAAAGAAAGCCTGCCACTGCAGCTCGCGAAGAAGAACAAGCAAAATTCGCTTCAGCTTTTCCGACATAACAAGTGGAGTTAGCTAGCGTACGATTACTATTGCTGAAAGTGCGGATATCCTTTCGAGCAGGTTTAATGCTCAGGAAATGGAACAATGGGGGAACGCTATTTGAAATAGATGAAATGTTGGAGTATGCTTCAGATGCACACAGCCCATGGACGATTATTACAGTTGGTAATTAAATTGATAGTTAAATGATGGAATAATTGAACGTGCTTAGAGTAGGCAGATGATGTCGTGCTGTATGATAATTATACAGAAGTCAGGTGGAACACGTGCGGCTTTTCTGCTTCCAAAAAGCCCAATTATAGCATACACACCGCGTCAAAAAGATAGCCCACCCCCATGTTTCTGATTTGTTTTCTTAACCGTAAGTAGCACTGTAGTTTTGCTTACAGGCATTCAAATATATCATCAGAGAAAAAAACAGAAACATGGGAGTTACATCATCTTTTTGACGTATGAGATTGTACCATCGATACCGTATCATTTTTGCAGCTTAACGATGGGCGCAGTGTTTTTGCTCATCTGTAGGCTGCGCGAGTCGCGAATGCCCAATGTTACGGTGCTGGAATAAACTTTAATGAACGAGTTGACGTAATGAACATTCGCACTAGTCAAAATAAGTTAACACGAAAGACAATAACAAATACAGCTGTATCACCACAGTGAAACATCTCGTAGAATTTTTTTCTAGCTATGACCAGAGCAATAATTAAGATTGTGCAGATGTGTATTTTGGTTTTTTTTTGTAAACAATTTAGCCTGCTAGTAATAATATTCGCCAAGAGAAATTAACATTACGCTCAATAAAGGTAGGTAAGGTAAAGGTTTTATTGGTTTATTAAAGGAGCTGCAATTTGATTAAACAATTTGATTTTTCAACGTAGTCAGGCACCGTCATTATTGTTTCTTGAGAACTATCTGTAAATATTGCTTAGTAGTTTCAGTTGCGCCAGAAGCAATTTTAAGCTTTTGGTGGTAACTCTGAGAATAATTACGGGTGGTCCTTAACGCAGAGAGACTATGGCAAGTGCGGCTCTTTGAGCAGCGAGTAACTTAAGAATAAACTCTGGGTCATGGACAACAACTCACGGAGTGTGGCGTCTTACCTCACGTAACGGAGATAGAAGGTTCCGATTTCTCTGAGATCGATGTGGCTGATAACACAGCGATACCTCGGAGTACACTTTCAGCTAAATGAATAGTAAAGGGCCTTCACTAAGACGATTCTCAAAGAGTTGAGAGTGGTCTCTTCTTAAATGACTAAATGTTGTTACCATAACAACGAAAAATTGTATATTTTGGATTCGTTTTTTCTCAGTTAGTTATGTCGGAGATAACTAACCAACCAAATGTTGAAATGGGAGTGTCAACAGTGAAATCTTAGTAACAATGCAAGGCTGCATACACATATGGTATATATACGACAGGGATGGCTCCCGGACCTGATCAAGAATTCATACCCGCAGAACGCTCGAAATTCTGCTCGAATTCCACGATCGTCATCCCCGGTTCGAAACCCACAGGACACAGATCGAGTACAGTAATCTGAATCTACAGTAACAATAATCTGAATTTACGAATCTAACCGATTCAAATTCTTGTTACTTACACAACACATACAAAAAATATGCTAAGTATACCTTCGCATCATTACTTGTCGTTATGTAGTGTATAACGCTTTTGCGTTGAGTTATTGAAGTTAGAGAAAAAGTACTGTCCATCGTATGAATAGATGGAATACAGCTCGCTATGCCCAAAGCTTGCTAGGCTTATTGTTATTAGTCTAGAGTATTATATGAATTCAGCATAGCAGTGAGCGTTTTGCATGTCCCCCGTATTAACTAATAGTGAAAAGGTAATGCGATATCATAGATATACATCACTGTATTTTATTGACTTCGCAACGTATTCTCCTCTTTTCTATATCGTTTATTATCGCAGATGAAGAATCATACTGGCTTCGTCGAACAACGAAACAACTTGTGACAATTCAATTAAACGTACATGATAGCTCACTTAATTGTTCAATCGCGTATGAATCTGTTCTATCTAGAATTTAAACTATTTTATTTTGTTTTTATTTGTATTCGTTAAGTATCCTTTGCTGAATGCAAGCCTCATTCAAGGTACTCACTGGATATCACTACCATGGCCACGTCTGCCCTCCATCGAAAACCATTGTAACTTGCGACGCCATTTTGAGTCAACTCCTGCACCAAGCATGGACAAAAATCAGTCAGAGCGGGGAGAGGAGCTGGCTCGACTCCATCGTTTTTGTTACCATCTACACGAAGGTTATGGACATGTATTTTTTGAAGCAGTTGTCCTTCAGGATCGCGTCTTCAAACTTGTGGAACGTTGCCGGAGCAACGTAGAAACAATATCACACAATGCGATTCCGTTCGTCTCCTAGCTGTTTTTCTCATTTCAAAATGATGACGCATGTCTACTACGAGAATCACGTAAAGACGTTCGGCCATCTTTGTCTCTGCTAAAAAAATCGACCTAAATAGTGGAGTATAGTGAGCTCGTGCCGGCTTTTTTACAGGTTTCTCCTCGGCAGCGGTACTACGAACTAATGAGTTAGTTATCTGCGAATATCTCTACTTATTTACAGAGACGGTCTTACAATTGGACGTTTTATACGTCCTCAGCTAAACAGGAGGTACAGCATGTCGTCGACACCCGGACGTTGAACTCCTGCTTCCGACGTCGATCACCAACGGGATGGGGTTTTTAAAGATATTGGTAAATGTTCAGTGTGCGGCAGAACACCTTTCCTTGCTGGTAGTGCTCGATGACAAATGTTCCTTCATTTTAACTATAGGCAGAGAATTAAAATCATTGTGAATAAAGAGGCATGAAGGAATCATTGTTATTTGATTGGCCTTCCGAATGTAAACTACAGAAAAATGCTCCCCAGAAGGCTGATCTCTGTTGTCCGCAGACATCCTTAGTTATCTTAGCAACGTTGGAAACAATCTGTTCTCGAGACGCAAGTGATAAAGACGGATAATACGAATTTAGAAAATATCGAATCAGTGAACGCGTCCGTTTGTGTCTTTCATAATATCATTGCGTGTTACTGATGATCGATTGATATCTCAACAATCGACGATGGACCGGGTGGAGGGTGACGACTGTACTAGATACGTACACGATATGATTGCGCCGTCTTCACGATAGGCGGTAATTATTCATTTCTGTGCCTGCTCGAAAACTTCTCCTTCAACGTACACAACTTTTATGGCAAATAGATAGTCGTATGGTCTCTTCAATCTGCCAGTTCTGGTCGTGATTGATGTCGTTGACGATCTCGATTCTAATCAGCAGGCAAAAAACAGAACGGTGGCCAGAGTGACGAGAATGCAGAATGGCACATAGGTTCGAATCGCCTCAAAATAGGAAATGTAGCGCGAATGAAGAGTTAAGCGGAGCCACACGCTCACCATCGTCCAATTGCTCTTTCCTGAAATTACAAAGAAAAAAAAAGAACAAAAACATCCTTACTAACTAAATCGAAACTGGTCAATCGAGAAAGGGATAGAGGTAAACAACACATTCGTGGGGTAACACGACTAAAAACTTGATGTGAGGTTTACTTTCCTTGATGCTTACCATCGTAGACGCAGTGATTTAGCGCCGAGGCAACGTGCGAATGGCAATTGTCACAGACGAGATTGTGCATCCTCCCGCGATAGACTTCAGCTGCCCGGGTGACAGCTTCGTCCCAGCCCACCTTGGTCACAGAAACACAAGATGGAATTGAGTTATAATTACGCAAGGCGAGTTGACAGGTTGAGATTGATACAAACGAGTTTCTGTTATTGTTGGCTCCTCTTGTGAACTGCGGTTAATTATTGTAACTCGATGTTTAATCGTTTTGAAAGAAATATGGATGACATTGTACGATAGTAAAGTGCCACACCACTTGTGCAGTACCCACCTGTCCACCTTGAGCGCGAGCCGGATCTAGTTGCCAGTACTTCCGTGGGTTTCCGAACCCCATCTGATCTTCCTGATGAACAAAACATTAATGCGAATTAACAAACATCACGTGTGTGATTAATTCAAGGACAAATTAGCGAGAAAAAATATAGTTCAGACACTAACCATCTCTAAAATTGACAAATGTACTCATGTGTGATGCAAAACCTATTTGTCCCTGTTTACCACCTGTTTTTGAGTGTTATCGAACCATCAAAATGCCAAATGTCACTTGTTGAGGTGGATATTCGTCATGTTGGCCCAGTAGAGTGGATAGATGGTTCGAGTTCCGCTGAACAATGATGCGCTTTTTAGCATCGCAATCATCCTAGGCCCCTAATGCATTTCGCAAAACGATAAACAATGTAACACTGTTCTTACTTACTGTAACGCGATATGGTCCCGAGAAGTCTGTGATCACACCATTTGATAAGCAGATGCCAACATGACCCAGAAATGGGAAAAGCCACCTGAAAACAAAGGTGTTGACAAAGGGGTCATTGAAACACGATTTCAAAAGGTTTCCACTATGGGTTGCGAGCCGTGGCCCAACCGACGACCTTGATATCTGACTAAGATGTTGGTATAGCAGACGGCGGTAAATGCCTATATTATATATGAATGCTTATATTGTTCTACGTTCTGTTTATCCCTGCATTGTCGTCGTTAAATAGTGACCAAGAAAACTGAATATTAATTAAACCTTTGTGGTTCGTAAGCTACTTCTGAATAATTTAAAACATTCGCTTCGCCGACCCAATTTAACATTGTTTTGCTGCTAATTATAGGCTATTATCAATGGTGTTGATTGGTCCAACAAAGGTATGAATAAATTTCAACTCAGATACTAGTGATATGACGTCTCGTGGTGCTGAATGAGCTAGGTGCTGATTTGAAAGGCCCTGTTAATTAATATCAGTCTTTTTTTTGCAATACATGGTACAAGCACCGCTTTACTAGCAGCCAAGGACGACCATAAAATCATATACCACAACATGAAACATTTGGTTGGCAATTCATTGCAAGATTACTGTTTATCACAATGAGCGGCCTCCCCGCCGGGCAAAACCGTAGTTAACGCTCAAAGTACCCCTTACGAACGCTACATCTGGCACTGACCCTTCACTATAAAATTGATTCTCAGCCTGTTAAGGACGTCAGTGAACTACTCTAGATATGGACGCTCCATCTCAGAGCAATTCCGTTCACGTTCGAAAACTCTTAGATAGTCTCACATAGCTATATTTGCAGGTCTTCATGAGTATGAAGGTGGACAGGAAGTGATGACATATCTATATTGTACACAGCAATCGTATATATTAAGCGTCCAGTCAGCATGAAGGCACTGACTGCGGACCACATTTCAGTAAAGTAGAATTCGAATTGGATTCGATGTTTGTAAAACCGTATTATCCAATGGAAACTGAGATGACAACCAAATCGATAGCCCGACCTTTCATAATAATATTAGCCCATAACGATGCATTCATCTCGAACCAAAAATGTCAGCCTCCCTGAGCAAATCCCTATCGAACACTGCTACCACCAGTTCGTGTATTGTACAATCGGGCTCCTTCGGGCATAGTAACTGGAAGAAGTAAGTGCCGCCTGCAAATTTGTTGATCCCGAGCGGAGCCGATAGTAGAATTAAAAACGCACGGTGTATTTTACTAAGAAACATGCTACTGTCGATGGTTTCTTGTAACCAACTTCATGGCGTTTCAATATATTTTTGCAGTACTTGACCGGGTCAATTCATAGTACTGGTGACATGATCAATTCCGCATTCGATACAAATGCTGCTGTTTGATAATTGTAGTTTGTCAATGTAGACGTCTCTGAACATTAACATAGCTGCTGATTGTCTCTCGACAAGGAATTCACATTGCTTGCCATACACGCCATCTCAAGTGAGCTCAAGAAACCATATTCGCCCAAGGTGTTGATTGTCAATAGCAGTTAACAAAGCGAACCGTCAGGGCAAAACGTGTTTGGAAAGTTGCAACCCGCCCAGAATAGTGGACCGACATCGAATAAGCGAAATCCACCATAGTTCTCGAATCGTGTTTTTAAGGGGCTGTACAGGATCGGATTGAGAATTGTGTAATCACTTATTCTTGGTTGCTAGCCCCTCGCCCAAGATTGCTACGGCCGCATTATTCCTCTAACACGACATAAATAATCACCGAAGATCAAAAACATACTGACTCCAAGAGTTTCCCACACCCCTGCTACGATATATTAAGGCAAGTGGGTGTATGCTCACCGCACGCTTCATCCCTATCACATTCTCTTCTCGTCGGTGAATTGAAACCTGCCAAGGTATGACAACAGAAATGACGAACTATAACCGCGAAACCGATGTATTCTATCGACGACAACGCGCCAACATGATGATTGTCATCATACTCAGCTTAGGCCAGTTTGGAGAAAGGAACAAGCGAGTCGTCCTATCATTATTGGCCTTCTCAATCGTGGCCTGGATCAGTCTTGGTTATCAATTACTCCACAAGGATTCATATCTCAGGTAAAACACACACTAAACAATTGTGTCCTTACACCATAACGCATGGACAGCTATTAAATTAAGTAATGAACCATTTTAGATTTCGAAACTCGTAACGAATCTAGTTTTCGACATAACCTATCTATTGTTATTACATTGTAGCTTTTGGACACGAAATTATATGCTTACTTTGTTGGGGGTGGTAAACCATCCGACAGACGACCTCCATTCCATATAGGGGACACACCCCATCATAAATATAACCTTTAACCATCAATATCACGAGCAAAAATGGTCGGAAGAAACTAACTGAAATCTATATCGGGTCAAGGTATATACATGAGAGAGAATTGCGACGCATGGAGATTGATCATCTCTTCAGTTTGAAATTTGCGATGGGCGATTTTTCCAATTGGAGCAAGCCTATTGATGGTCCGATCATAGCAGTATTAGTTCTGACGACCTGCAATCAGGCAACAGCTCGCCGGCCACTGGCTCAGTTGCTCGCGTTTAGACCTTCGGCAGAACAATTTCCAATCATTGTTTCGGCCGACTGCAATGACACAGCCATCCTTGACATATATCGCTCATACGGAAATCGGGTATGTCGCTTAAACCAATTTAGCCAAAATTGCATTAGTAGCAATGTTTTGTTTGTAATCTTGTTGTATCTCTCAGAACTAACTAAGCTATATTCGACGAGATCAGGTTTCTAAAGTGGTGTTTATGAGTGCATGGCTGTGCGTTTACTTCGGCAGGTGACACTGATCGAACATCCACAGACGACGAGAGTCCATTTAGAGGGGGATCAGAAGATGTTCGCAAATGACTATAATATCGCTCGGCATTACGGATGGTCGTTAAACAAGACCTTCCTCTACTTGAACTACAAGGCAGCAATCGTCGTTGAGGATAATCTCGAAGTAACTATCACTTATAATAATAATAATATTAGTACATTATCGTTGTTACTCTAAACGGCAACCACACAGTCCCAACCAGATGTATGGCACAATTTCATCTAAAATATTCATGAAACGAAAGAACCCGATGAGAGTCTTTTTAGACACGATGTTGTCGTTGCTGCTGTGCTGCAGCTGCTGTTGTTGTTGTATTCGTTCACTGGTTAGAAACGGATTGTACATTGTTCTCTGTACAGATCGCCCCTGACTTCTTCTCGTACTTCGAGTCCCTACTACCGGTTCTCGAGTCGGATCCAACGCTCTACTGTGTATCAGCATGGAACGACAATGGAAAGGTTTGCTTGGTCGCGTTGCTGGTTCGGTGGTGTTTCTGTTTTGATATGCAAAAGTAGCCGACTCGGTTGGTATTGTACTAATTTGAAATGTTTTGAAGCTTAACTGTCGCTGGAGTAGCCAAGCCTCTCTCGAGAGAGAAATCCGATATATCCTGATGCAATCGAACTTTTACTACGGCTAGGTTAAATTTCAGATCATTCTTCTTTTATTGAATTGCGTCACAAGCGTAATTGTTTCGTTTTAAAAATTGCCTGTACTTTTCGCAAAAAGTAATTTGCACGCACATAATAATCGAATTATAGTACATTAGGCAGCACTCCGCGTATTTGATAAAAAAAAATGTCTGCATCATCATGTTTATCATCATCATAAATTCTAGGCCAATCTGGTTGATGCGGTCGACATCGTTTTGCTGCATCGCTCCGATTTTTTCCCCGGCTTTAGCTGGATGCTAACGCGACATCTGTGGATACATGACCTGATGAAACAGTGGCCTCAGGCCTTTTGGGACAATTGGATGCGTGAGCCTGCGCAATCGAAAGATCGTTCGTGTATCCGGCCAGAGGTTTGTTGACCCGTGAATGTTGCAAGTCAGCCTCCGTTTTGACCATTGCATGAGAAATTTGCGTTCGGTGACTTTTTGCCGTCGATACCGCACGAACTGACGGTGTGAATAGCAATGTACGTTTCACTTTTATTATATCACAATAGTATATATTGTCTATGATTCTATGTTACTTTCCAGATATCGCGAGTAAAAGCCGTTGGCACAGATAACTCTGGACGGGGTCAGTTCTCTGCGGACCACCTTAAGCGTATTCACCTTAACGGATTTGCAGTCAATTTTTTGATGGTGAACGTTTCGTACCTCCTGAAAGAGAACTACGATCTAGTACTTGTTAAGCAGGCAGGTTTATTTCACCATGTAACTACCAAAAAATAAGCAATGATTCAATCGTTACTAGTTACATGACTATAAAAGAGCAAACCACGCGTTGCAAATGTCCAAAGAAAGCGGAAAAAACTAAAGAACTTCCCTCTCCTCTACTTTGTATGATTCATCTTCTATCGGTAGGGAGATTGACGTCGGTGGAAGGGACAAGTCACACCGTGCCAGAGACGTCGGTAGTTATGGCGTCGTCCCACTCATTTTCATTGCTTAATATGGGTGGTATATCTGATGTTAATTACATACTTCAGTGAGTTCAGATATATTGGGTGAAGTAGTGTCGTGTCTTTACAAAACTTTGTGCTTCTTTAACTCTAGCTATGTCGAAAGGTTTAATCAATCTTCATTGGCTTTACTGTGCTTATGCGGCATCTACAATTAACCATAATTACAGGCATATCTTCTTCCGGTAGTGGACCTCTCCGCGCTGCTATCAGGGAGACTTTATTTAGCTCCCCATCAAGCTGTGCGTATCGTCTACAGTGATATGGACTCGTTCAGGCTTATAGCAAAGGCTTTTGGGCTAAGCGACACTCCAAAATCGAGGATACCACCGACCGCCTATCGTGGCATAGTGACATTCAAGTACTACCATCGAAGAGTGTTTCTAACTCCGCCACACAACTGGACAGGATACGATCATTGGGATGACACACCGTGATGGCGAATCTGATTTCTGCATCATCAATTGTGTCCTCGATCAACGAGCTTTGTGTTGACAAAGCTCATTCGCAAATAGATAAGTCTATATTGTTATGTAGACAGCAATGTCCTGGCCTGGCATTTGTACTTTAATTACCAATTGCTGTGATAATACTAGAATAGTTCTGGAACCATTTCAGAGTGTTATCTGTGGAGGGGAAAAAGCCTCTCTGGAAAAGGATCGTCGAAACGATCCTTATAGTTGGGAAGTATCATCAACAAAACGTCTAATCCATTCAAGCGGAGGAATCGCATCGAGAATGTGCAATAAAGGTTGTTGTTCATAAAATACTTTGTAGTCTTATCGTAACATGCAATATGTTTGAATATCGTACAATTATTATAATCTAAGGAGTGAACCGACGGCACATTCACTCGAAACTGTGTCTCCGCATTGAGCGCATGCGTTTTCCTCTATGTCTTGCTCAATAATTTGCCCAATCTTGGCGCGCAATTGTGTTCTTGTCGACCAACATGTTGTAAGAACCAAGCCTTGGTCCATTTTTGTTAGAGCCGCACATAGGGGATTTTTTTTATCCCCGTCACCGATTTTCTTAGATGAACGACGTCACGGAGTGATCTAAATTCGCGCGCAAAATAGTCCTCAACGTATTTTAGAAGATATATTTTCCTTAGCCGTCAGCGCGGTGGCTTGCTGCGCGGTGTGACATATCGAGAGCTTAAACGTTGTAAAAAACTGCAGTTCGTATCACTACAGCAATGAAAATTTCTTAGCCCTCTATTACTTATCTAGCCTACTTTGTTTTGGAATTAACGTCGGCAATACGAAGGTGAGAGCTCTCCAAGCGAATGGTCTATTTAAAACACGTAAACATACACTATCAAGTGATCCAGTGCCAGATAGGAAACCATAATGAAAACCATTTGCTTGATATGTAGCTTTTCTTAGTCATTAGGGAAGTCATCTATTACGATTTCCTCTAGTGCTCATCAGAAGTTCACTGTCAGTTTTAAGGAGGCGAAATGTACCATGAGATTGTATCAACCCTGATATAAGCCAAAAAATGTATGCTCCACAACGGATTTGCGTACAATGCTTAGAAAGTCAACTTGAATTCCTTCCTAGTTATAATACTCTCTATTCATTGATTCCAAGGTACGCCGCTACCGATAGCTCAACTAACTCCAACTTGGAAAATCTTTACAAAGAACAGCTCCAGCCAAGGAGACGATAACTGTGGAAAGAGAAAACTTCCAGCTGTAGGACTAAATCATAATATTTCATAGCAAGCGGCTATTTCGCTTGTTTCTTAGATGAGAATAAGTCTTAACTTACGTGAGCCCAGGTATGGATGTCCACACCACGCAATACGGATACCGATGTCGTTTGAAGTCCACCATGTTTATTCTCAGTGCTGAATCCGTTGACGAAGCGGCACCACAACAGCTCGTCTCGTCGAGCCCCACGTTATTATTATCAGTGTGCGCAATCTTCGATTTGTTTTTGCTTCTCGCTATTTTTCCACTTGACGATGTTTAGTTTCGTAGTCATAGAAATAGCCACCTAAAGGTTGGTTCTGGTTAATAGCAAATCATTATATCTTTGTTTCCACTAGTAGGCTCTCAACAGTGTGTACTACTTCATACACCTTTGAAGCCAAAGGTTTAGACGTCAACAATCGGTGGCAGCACCGACCGATTACGTGCGTATTAGCTAATAGTCTACGTTCGACGTGTTCTTTTTCATTAAATGAGAACCATATAGTAACAGCCTTCATATATCGTACTTACCATGAACCCCGTGTTCAGCTGCAGGTAAATGCTGCACAAAAACACATATTGTACGTGTATATATCTTCAATCGCCACTACTGACAAGTGAGTTTTGATACGCGTCAGCTGGTGAAGTAAGCATTGGTCTCAGCGGACTGTCGATTTCGTGTACGGCTTATGCACAACACAGTACGAGCGGATTCTTCCTCTATTCACGATCACAACGACAACAACACACGGATGCTTCTTCCTTCGCTGTTAGTCGAACCAATGAACCCCCGAATAAGTAGCACATTGAGCGACTGCCTCCAGACGAACTCTTGGTAACCACTAATACTAATAACACCTGCCACTACTCTTGTATCATCATGGCAAAAATCGAATGACGATGACTTCGATGTGAGCGGAACAAAAATGACAACCAGCTGCTTCTGTTGCTGCCCTGTGCGAGGAACCGAGCAGCCACCAGAGTTCTCTGCATTTCAGCCAATTCACGACGATATATATTTATGGGACCAGGATTGATCCGGAATTTGTTATTTATCTCTTGAACATTGCAACCAAAACAATCCAGAATAGATGATGTCCACCAGCTCTTTGTTACAAGATTTTATTATTATTTATTGATCGTTGTTGCTTCCCCTCGTCACTACGTTGTCATCATGATCACACTGGTTGAGAGAGCTTACGAGCTGTTAACGTTGACTCCAATAGTACTCCTAAGTCTGCGTAGTGATTAAAAAGTCGGCCAAGTAACAAGTAGCTCTTCGTTATTTCATTGTCATCACAATATAACGAGTTGAGTTTCAACAGAGTTGCATGTCGTCTCACTCATCGTAGGCCAACCTGTAACCGCGACAGTGACGGATACATTGGACGAAGAAGATTTGTCGATACCGCTGTATTTCTCGACTCTGACCTCTTCGTAGGATTGTGCTTAATCAATTGTGTACAAGAACACTACCAATCCAATGATTATTGTTAGTCCAATTTTGGTCTGGTCAATTTGTCTAGAGCCTGCGGACGTTGTTGTTATCGTTCTGCTCTTCCTGTTACTACAGCAAACAATGGTCAGCTGAGCTGGGTGCAGGACGACGGGTAATCGCGGTTGCTGCAATTGCAGCGGCTGGACGATCCACTCTCGTTCTCAGTTTCTGCTGTTGCTGCTGCTGCTTCTGGTATTGTTGTTGTATTGCGGTGCTTTTGTTCGAACACTCTCGAGTCGAATGAATGCATTATTGGCACTGAAAGAGCTCATACGGGCGATTGAAGGGCTCCTGCAGCGAAGCTCCTGCCGATTGCTCCCAGGGAAGTATTACAGCTGAGCAGAATAGAGAACTTTGTGGCAAGAACTGGGTTATTAGTTGGACATCTATTGTAGATAGATGTGTAGTGCAGCTAGGAAACACTGAGGCCATCGTCGACGCCGAGTGAGGCTAGACAGACTTTTTACTTCAGGGCAATTAAAAACATTTTTTTGAGCTGAGACTCAGCTGCTTCCCATGTGATAAGCCTCAGAACCTAACCTTTAGATGTTAGTATGAGAACATGTCGGAGCCACCTCAAGCCAACGATGATTCAAAATGAGAGTTTGGGACAAGAGCAAAGTGACTTGCAACCCTCGATGTATAAAATATAATGATGATTTCGTGCAGATGCTGCTGTTAAATATATATCTTACCTTATCTATATTCAAGTTTATCGTAAGTACACTGCTCATTTTGATGAAACCCACACACAGTGTTTAAATTTTGGTCCTATTCTACCATTTATTTAAGTAATTCAGCTCAAGCAAGTGGTTGTTCGATGTATATTTACTTCTTTAATAACTCACTAATAACAACTAATTGTGCTAGTTAGTGACATCGCAAGTCAATGCTGTAATTAACGCGTCACTTGATGCTACCAACTCATTCATCAATCTTGCGGTGAGAGACTTAGCCTTTGAAGGTTACGTCTGTGAGCCTTCGATGCCGGAAGTGGCTGGTTCAAATCCTGTTGCCGGCGAATTGGTTTTTGTAGAGGCCTAGCCACCTAGGCTTTCGTGACTTTGGGCGGAAGAATGGGTCTTTGTAAATGCTAAGTCAGTGTCTCTGCTTTCGATGCCGCCAGCGGTGGGTTTAAGTCCCGTGGTTGGATATTTAGCCTTTAATGTCTACTGTATTCTGCAAGTTTAAAATTGAGTTCCTGCTTCCGTACATAATTAATAAAACAAAGGCGAACAACTCTGACTCGAGTAACACACTCAAACTGAATTTTCAATAGCATAATGTAGAAAACAACCATTATTGAACCAATCTTTATCGCTGTTTCTTTCGGAACATATTCGACTAACTAGGGGTCGATACCCCTCGGGGGGGATCAACGATTTTTGGCTACCTTCTGCCTATCTTCCTTCCAGTTTAGCGAGCAAAGTGGCTTTCATCTCATTAGCGCACTTCTCAAACGCCTCGACCTTGGTGGGGTCCGTCGTCTGGAGAGCCGTCTTAGCTAATGCCATCTTCTCTTCGAATATTTTCTTTATCTCTTCCTGGCTGGGCCTCGCTGTTCCAGGTGGTGGTGGCTTGCACAATTCCTAAGGATATCAACATCGTCAGGTTATATCCCCGCAATGACACATAAATGCACGGCGATGGCATTATATTTTTGATGATATGAGTATCGAACCACTACTCGAATTACAACTCCACTGTAAGGTGCCCAGTCCACAAACACGGACTATTGTAAATGGTATGGCCAAGAATTGCTAAATGTTGTCTTGCAGAACTAGACTTGCGGATTGGTGATAAGGATTGTACACAAGGTATTGTACATTAACTACAGGTCTACTGCTACAAAGCACTGTAGAACTGTCATCATTCTGGGATGATTGTATCAGCTCAAATTATTTCACAGCATTTTCCCGAAACAATATTTCACCTACTATCACCTACACAAATCACAACGGATGAATCGATAAAGAAAAAAAATCGACTCGTCTTCCTACAGTCCAATGTATCTTCGTATTCTTGAACTTGGATTGCAAATATTCGCCATATTCCCGTACCTTGAGTTTTTCTTTTCCGGCATCACTGAGTTTAGCTTCCTCAGCGCACTTCACATACGGCGGTTCTGCAAAGGTCTCCATTATCGTCATTGCAACCACAAACAAAATCAGCAGAACGCTCCTGTTCGGCAACATTTTTGACAAGTTGGAACCGCTCGCACGGTGAGAACCAAACCAGAGGTCTACACTACCACACGATTTGACTGGTTGATCCTATTGCCTATACCTCGATGCTGCCACTGGAGTGGAGGTATGGGTGCATTTATACGAGTGTAAGATCCCTATCCTCTATCATGATAAACACGATGACGTGTGAAGGTAAATACTAATGGAGTAGCTAACGATGTCGGCTGAATGTGCGAGATTTTTCACGCGATCTACCCTTGAATTATCGGGAAAACTGCCGGCGAACGAAACTTGACCTCGCGTACACCTCTATTAAGTTGAATCAGGCGGACAAATGGAGACGAAACACAAAAAAAGCGAATGGAGATGAATCGACAACAGCAGGAACATTTTCAACCCTAACGGCGACATTGTGGCTCGAACAATACGATCTAATACTGTGTCACGTCTGATATTCCCAAAAAGAGCGAACAATCGTTTGGCAGAAGGGGAGAGAAAGAGAGAGAGCATCAGTTCGCCTGGAAATCTCGTTAGGAGGAAATGGCCGATCTGAAAAGGTTACGCGTGCAAACTTTTGTCGATTCTGAGGTCGAACTGCAATGGCCTTTGGTTGTCTGTCAATAACTGTTGTAGGCAAAACATCAGAACGATCTATAGTATAATGATGATGTAGGCGATGGAATTGTATAGCACAGGAGTGTTGTAGACGTGTTCGACGAGTTTTCAGAGGTGCCGCATAACAACAAAGCGTTTAAAGGTAAAGTGACATTCGAGTAAAACCCGATGTAAAAATCATGTGATGCTATTTGCTTTGTTTCCACCATTTATCTATTCGGGTATCTAGGTATCGCACAAAGGACCCATAGTAAATGAAACGCCATTTTTATAAGGCTTGTATGTAGTGTTGACCTTCGAATAGGGAGTACTGACCATAGAATTGCCCATCGCTATTAGGGACCGCGCGTTTAAATAACACACATCTCTGACTTTCATATAATACCAGTAAGTATATATATATATATATATATATGCTTGTCTAGGCAATATTTTAAAGCAATTGTAAATAGTTCTACAGGTTTCTATTAAAGACAACAGGTTGTGTTTTCAATAAATAATATAAATATATAGATATATATATTTTGCTTCGTTCAGTACAATCTGAGCGGATAGAAGTACATTGACGATATGTAGTTGTAGGGCACAGGTCGTGGCACTCGCACTTTGGGAAGCTGGACTCGGTCTCGAAGAGCGTAAGCGAGTCCCGGTAGAGGTACCCGGGCCAATTGAGCATTTAGGTAAAAATGTAGGTGTGGCTCAAGTGCTGACGCAACCTCTTCTGCGAACACCCAAAATACAATGGGGGCCACTTGATGAGAGAGTTCGTTGAAACGCCGGTTTGGACTTGGCCCATCGCGCCCATTCACCTAGCGAAAAATGCAACATAATTGAGTTGGTATGTGTTATATGTATATGACAACTAGGATAGTTTGTATTTTATGAGTCGTCGAAAGCATGGTCAGGGAGGTTAGCATGGTGGACTCAAATGTAAATTTAATAATTATTCTAGTTAAAACATCTGATAAACCTTTATTCCGCCTGATTAAATATGCTGCCTATTATTTATTACTTAGCCGATATATATTGGTGGCATTTATTAGTTCGTTATGGCTTCAACTCTTCTCTAAGACCTTCCATTCAACTTTGGTAATGTGTTTATTTGAGATATTCTGTGCCAAAATTGTGTCTTTTTCCTTCATACCTTAACCTGGGCGGAGGAGAAATCGACGTAAGGTTGATCCGCAAATGCCAGTTGAAGTTTGTTGTCGACGATGTCAAGATAGAGGACGGTTCTCATAAACACATCCGTGTATTCAATTTGAGCCTCACCTTCACCCCATACTCGAAACAGGTCGTACAGACTACCTGTCACCTACAACAGTCAAACCGACTAGATAACTAAAGGACCATCATATGATACGATGCATTGCCCTCGATTATAGCACTTCCTCAACTAAAGCACTGAGTTTCCGATGGCAGATAGCGTTGCAATGGCCTGTAGCAATTCCTTCTTTCTAACTTGTCCCCATGAAATGGCACCGTTGTACATTCGTGAATACGATATGAATCCTTTATTAAATTTAGAGTTGTTATATTTTATTGCACTTACGTTGTAATTTAGAGTTGTTGTTATCCGTGGAGCAAGTGCTGAAATTTTAACGCGGAAGTCTCGAAAGTCAGATGAAACTTGATTTAACATGAAATCCGAAAGACCCTCGAACTGCAACAGCAAGCAATAACACCTGGATAGGTAACTAATACTTACATATGATGTATACACAAGTGTCGATCCCAATTATACATTATTATACTATCATATCATATCCCAATTATAGGCCACCGCTTATATGTGCTCAAAGTACGAGTGCACCTTGAGTAATAAATTATTGAAGTTAACAATAGATACACTCTCCAATTAAGTTTGCAGGATAGCAACGAAAAGAAGCAGTAATTGATTGAGCAAGCAAGCACTTCCGACTATTTGCATCGACACTAATTGTCACGAAGCTAAGACTTGTGAATAAACGAAAATCAACGGAGAAAATTGATGTTTACATTGCTAATGGAAAGTGAGAACCACATTTTAGGAGACGAGAAATTCACCTTCATATTGGAGAATCGAACATCGAAAACATCTGGACCGAAAGCTGGTGTAATATTTTTCGGCTTGACTCGTAGAGGATCGAGTACGGGAATGTCATTCTCAAGATCGGATGTCCGCATGATACAGCCAAATGCCTGGAGTTTATCCCGCAATAGAGCGTTTACACGCGCCTCTAAGGCAGCCCGTTCCGTTACGTCCACATCCAGCTTCGGCGGATCTGTACGTTGAAATTTATAAGAGAAAATACATTTACTAAGTAGCCTATAAATCCACACACACACATATATATATATATAAATGAATATTGTTGGCTCTCCTTCCGATGGTGTGAACTTCCTTAAGAATCGACTACAGAGTGAACGAGGCCTACGCCAGGGCGAACACTTCCTGGTTGTTCTAAAGGACGACATCCGTAAGATTCACTTACACACAGCACTGAATAAAACTACGATTATCTAGGAATATTCTTCTTGCCAAATTACTATCAATACGAGGGCTTTTGCAGCGCAATGAAGATACTAGAGCTGGCTCAAGATTGTCTTCAGAGTGCCAGGCGTCATATCAAACTTGGCAAAGTACAACAGGATAGATATACTCGTTGGTGCTGTACTGAAAGGCCAATTGTAATTTTAAACTTTTCAGAATTTCATCTCGGTCACTATAAGAAGTGAGTGGTTCCGATAGCGTTTTCTTCACGACTTCGACGAAGAAAGTGAAGATCAAATGATGAAGGCAAGCAAACTAACGAAGGGTAACCCTGATCTTCAATTTGATCATAGTGTTCAGCTAAATGTTGCTTGTAACGGGAATGTCAGTTACAATCTACGTTGACCACTAACATAGATCTCAAATATTATTGCTGTGGCATGTAGATGATGAACAAAGGCAGTAATTAAATATTTCCTAAAAACAGCAAGAACAACAAGTTAATTTCTGATAAGACTTTCTCTCCTCGTGATTGTTTGTGTTACAGTGCTTACCCTTCGATGTATCCTCCTGAACGTGGGCGTCATCGCGTACTTCTGGGGCGGCCGAAATCAACGAAACCAATAACGCCACCACCAATAGCCTCGGTTGAATTGAGTACAGCATCGCTTCACCTGTTGCGTGTTAGTCACAGTTCTAACGAAATATCAGAATACCGGGTACCGGAAACAGTGCTATGTGAATACCGGCTGGTTAGATCCTGTTCGAACTTGGTCCACTCGACTGCTGAAAAACAACTAGCCAAAAGAAATTGGCCATGTAAAAGTGATCCAGAAATGCATCGAGCATCAACTTTGATGTTATCCTTTATGCCGTTGTAGGTGCTGTGGTCCAAACTGTCGTGGTGCGCAAAGATTATTGATGAAAACAAGAAAAAAACAGTTTGAGAGCTATTTGAGAGAAGTGGCTGCCTTTATTGCGTTTGAAAAGGAAACAGGGCGAGGACGAACTCTGCGGGGGGGATCATCGCCTCGCCATTTTGACGATACCTGTCTACGCACCCGGTTCGTTGATATGAGCTTGGCGCGCTCCGGTTCCACGCGTCCAGGGGGGTCCAGCCTTCGACTTTTGACCGGTCGTTACCTTTGACGGATGAAATGCATCGATCGCCACGTGAAGCAGTTGCCGAAAACGACATGCTCGAGACCCGTTTGCAGAAAATTCTGACGCTAGTTGAACACTATCGGGGTACGCTATGAGACGAGGCGGGCGAACGAAGGGGGAGGCAGATTAAATGAACCGAATACCCAAAATATAAACGAAGTTCGTTGGCGAAAACAAAATTAACACGGACGGACACGGATGTAGCGAAATTGGGGTATTGATACATACGGAGCTGTGTAAATGTATGTCAATCTCTGCAGTCATGGAAGATATCGCCGTCTATGCGCGAGAAGATCATTCCAATCCAAAGATGAGGCCCCTCTCTCTTCCGATCGCTGATTCGCGTGCCAGGTACTGCTATAGATTCGTATTGGCAAGCACTTGCCAACTCCGCACTAGATACAAATGAACGGTATCTTCGTTGCCAAGTGAGTGGAACGCTACATTGTATGTACTTCCTACTAATGTTTTTTTTAGAGGAGGAAATTTTCTTTAAACGCACGGACACCACCAGAAATATTCGAATTTCCATAAGAGTGGGCCGATCCAGTGCTGGGTTGATGTGGATGACAAAACGCTTCTGCCTGCTAAAACCGTCCTCTGCTGAGAGTGTATCTCTTCCCCAGAGTCGGCACGCTTGGCATTACTTCGATCTCTGGGGAAGGTGTGTTCTGCTCCGGCTAGTGTTTTATAGCCGGGTGCTTTGTCTCCTATGACTACTGTGGCTTCCGTGTTGGAGTCCTGCCCGGGAACGCTCGGTCACCTAATGTTAATGTATCTCTGCAGTATTGCTTGGTCCAATTAAATACGAGTGTCTCAATCACTTAAGATACAGTATCCCTTAAAAGGTTGCTATTCTATTTTTGTTTTTTCCAATGCATTGGCAGCGGTTTCTTCTGCTTGAGATCCTAAAGGCTCGCAGCAGTCTTATCATGACAATGAGTATGATATTTATATGTCTCATGGAGGGGCTCGAAATTCTACAAGCTTTACGTTCAGTGGTTAGCTCCGCAGTACGAGGTGGTGTTTACGGTCGATTAGAAGAAGCTTGGATTGTCGAATGCCACATCGAGGGCCATCATGAACACTGGGCCGAAACAGTGGGCTAACCAAACAGCATAGCGACCATATTCTGAGCAGATAATAAGATATTTACAGCTAATTTAACTCACAGTGTTCATACAGCAATGGGAGATTCGATACTTAACTATTTTTTTACAACTTTTTTACTTTTTTTTTTACCGAGACCTTAAGCATATGTATGTATATTGCAGTTCCGAGAATAAACATTTGATTATGATATGATACTTGGTACAATTTGTTGGCCATATGCAGGTTTCAACCCGGTCTGCAGCGTGGTCTCGTGACCACTCCACTCAATTGTCGGGCCGTTCCCAACAATTTTAGGTTAATGATTGTCCACTGACTCGGTTCCCACTGCTCGACCTCAAGGGCTATTTTGCTGAGATGTCATGGCTTGAAGAGAACACAACTCAAGTCTCCGTTCACTGAATTAGAAAATATGGTGATCCATAACATCAACCCAATTATCAATCAATCTATTCTTCACTCTAGCAGCATGAAAATGCCATGATATATATATATATATATATATATATATATACCAAGGTTGTATAAGCTTCTACTTTGCTAGGCTGTAAATGCAGTACTATATAGTACATGCCTTGTTGAAATCTGTTCGTCGAAGACACGTCATAGTATGCTAGATTCTTATATTTAATAGTACATTTTCCGGGTTGATGCTCAGTCAACGTTAAATGTCCATGGTACAACTGCTTTCGGCATTGCTTCATAAGACTTCGGACTTCTGCGAATGCGATGCGTCGTCCATCTACATCTCACTAATCAACTCCCACCATTAATTTGCCTTATCATACCAGAATGTTGAAGGGTGAGAGAAAATTCGTAACTAAAATAACAGCTTCCGCAAGTCTAAAGAACCGTTCATAGAGCACTTATGTTAGATTATTATACGTATAAATGGACAGTTAATGAATCAATCACACTGGTAATATCTATCGGTATCCCTCTCTTTTATTTTTATATTTAGTATGTAGAGGTGTATTAATTTAACTCGATAGAGAAGAGAGAACTTCAGCGAGAGGAGGCGCAAGCGTGACGTAGGTTGGCTTTGAAACGGGCTTGAGTTTCGGCAACGCCTTGCACTTTGAACTTCCCGGACGCCAAGTTACGCACACAGAGTCCATGAGATCACCGGCGTAGTTGTCGACGATTCCCTTAGCGAGAACTTCGGCGTCGTTTCCACAAACCGATGCCGCTTTTCGGACACAGTCGTAGAATTCGCCCATGTAGCTAACGAACAGAGCAAATACAAATAAACCAAACAATAAATGTATATACGGTTAGTTGGTAGGTATCGTGTAGGCGCAGACGACAACAATGTCCATTCGAACAACGCAGAGAGTCACTTGGATTTTAGTTTGTTTTAATCATTTTTTGCTGTTGTTTTTGCGTACATTTACCATTCGACCACCGTGTCCATTGCTTTGGATATAAATACCCATATGGAATAATTTGGTAAGTGAATAAGGTGAAGTTGATCAGAACTTTTCATCCATTCAAATCTAGCACGTAGTAGACAGTCAAGTCTTACATAAGAGGTGACTATTTGATTTTTATAGTTAAACTATGTATGCCCAAATCTAGCGTTAAATCGAAGCAACAAAAAATTAATTAATTAATTAATACGTACCAGCAGCTGAGAGGGATACGATCTTTTTTGGGTTTGGCAACGGCTGCTTCGAATGTGGCGGCGACTTTCTTATTACAGGCGTGAATAGCTTCACCAGCCTTCGGGATGAGGCAACCTGCAATCTTCAAGTAGTCCTCACGTCCCTTGTCACCCTCGGTACATTTTCCATTTATTTCTTTGCTTGCACCCTCCATGACTAGTTTCAGCATGCCCTTGGCTGCAATTGGAAGATATTTTTTTTTAATTTTATATTATTTTTTTATACATTCAAACACTCTCCTGCTGCTTGCAGCAATCAATTATTCTAGAATTATTCTGGCGATATGAGAGGTCCGAGATGAAGAAACTGTTTATGCGATGGTCTAGCTGATATATCAGCAGGGTAACCATTGAAATCCACTCAGAGGGATGTCTGTGCATGTAATCTGTGGCAAAAAATATGATGCCATGTTGATGGAATGGCTCTATAGTTACCTTCTGTAATAGTTACAATATAAGTGCATGTCTCGAGTGCCGCTCGAAAGATTATTAGAATAACAGATATCATAGAGAGACGAATCTACTGACCAAGTCCCCCGATGCAGTTGTCGACGTACTCATTGGCGACCTGGAGAGATTGCAGCGCTCTGGGACAGAACTGGTCAAGGGTTTCCTTCGTCGTTGGAAGTCTTGGCTCGCCGGCCAAAAAGATGATGTCTCCTGCCGCCTTGTCGAAAGCCTTCACATCGCATGGCACCGATGCGGATCGCGTCAAATGAGCGACCAGACCTGATTTAAATCAACAACTTATTCATTAGGTCCCGCCTCACCACAGATAAACGAGCTAAACTATTACCTGAAGAACGAATTTATCACTTCCGGATAGGAAAAAATCCCTATGAATCTTGTGGCCCATTGTAGCACAGACTCAATGCAACTATTACTTACTTGGGTTTCGTGTTTATGGGTAAGGTGTCATGGGCTATAGTTACCAGTGTACTAATGATCACCTTAGGATCGTGATAAAACCAAATTAAAATAGAAACAGCCTCACGAAAGAAAGAGCCGTTCGATCATCACCCCATTCAATTTGCGAATTCAAACTATTATCATACTTAACACGCGATGTATATCAAAATGGTAGATCTAAAACACCGATCAGAATATCACATGAAGACAGATACGAGGGCAGTCTAGCGAAGAAAACTAACCAAGCGTGATTGCGCTGTAGATGAGCATGACTGATTCGGGTGACGTTTTTCTTGTGAAGTTTCGTAGGCTCGGAGAGCCTCTATATATACTTGTCATGCTCTGTTTGTCCTATCAGAACACTCTCGCAGCAGCTATAGCGCCATAATATGCTACCCTGATGATTCTTCGCACGCATTCTTACCGTGAAGACCTGCGCAGAAAAGCCCTCTCTCCGAGAACTCTCACACCTTCAGAGAGTCGTTCTTCTCCCGGTTGCTTTCGTACAGTTTCAATTCGCAACAACATCGGACGAAGTCATTTACCTACGAAGCTCGCTGCGGCGGCAGGACGAACTGAGGACGTTGTCTGCGTCGCAGTGTATTCGAATGGACCAAGGAGTGACAATTACGCCTCCATTGATATAATTGTTATCTTTTGGCCTCTCTCAATTATGTCAGAGACGATGACGATCTGCATCGTGGCGCGATGGGTGCACACTCTTATCGTTTTAATGGTGTCGCTCGAATTCATCTATCTCGACATAATAGCAACAGCAGCTGCGTTCGGTATGTAGGCTTCCCAAATCCGATGGATTTATTTCGAGGATGTTGGTTGGCAAGCATCCTATCCCTATCCTAAAGAAATTCGTATATGAAAATCGTCTCATTTAACTGCAGTACATTTTCTGAACTGAACCGACAAGACCACTCTAGATAATTCGAGCATCCGGCGTACAAGTGTAAAATGTTGCCAAATCACACGGATACTATTACTATCATTATTATCGTTATTATATTTCACTAATTTTCAGATTTAAATTAGTGTCACGTTTTTTAAAAATAATGCTGAAACACAAAAAAACCTATGTGCTTTATATAATTAAGTGGAGTTACGGCCGTATGCACAGAAGGCTAATTTGTCAGTTCAAATTTCGAATCATCACACGAGTATATTATTAAAAGTACCAGTGGCCCTTCTGGTGCATGACGCCGATTCCGGAAATTAATTTAATCCAGATTAATCAGTCATCCTGCTGATTGTACAAGTGCGAAATACGCGTAGAGATAAAAAAAAGTCCCTTCGGGCTCGCGCCGATATGATATACCACTAAGTAGTAGTCGCCAAATACTAGATAAGGCGAATACATTGGAAGGGACATCGACTTCTTCTTGCTTTCGCAATTGGTGCCAACGAACGCTGATACATTCCTGCATTCAATAACAAGTGGCAACTCAGCGAAGAACTGGTCTTTACTTGAAGCGGAATAGATGTTACCATCATGTTGGGGCGTTTCAAGCAACAGTGACTTATGGTCGCCCGTCTGCTTTGCAAACAAACGGAATTAAAGTTAGCAACACCATTAATTGTAACGTTCATTCCTATATAAGAAACACTCAATAAGGCGAGCACGGTCACAGGCTAGAAAGCGTTGGGACAGTATAAATAGATCTAGTATTATGTTGATCGAAGTCATGCCAAGCGTGCCGACTCTGAGGAAGTGATACACTCTAAGAAGAGGATGGTTTTAGCAAGTAGACCCGTTTTATCATCCACGTCAACTCCCCTGCACTGGATTGGCCTACTTCCATGGAGATTGGAATGTCTCTGAATGGATAGAAAAGAAAATACTCTTTCGTTTCGTGTGAAGAACTTCCCTGAAAATTTGCCCGAGAAAACTATTCCTGATTTTTATTTATATACAATTAGAATATTTTCAAGGCCCAGGTCCAAGATTAGTTTCCGTGCAAAAAAGGCCCAAGTGCACACGAAGGCCATTTTGCGCATATAGGACATTTGCAGCCACATTTTAGAAGATTCAGGCTACGAAGTTCTCCAAGATATTTCAGTAGGCTGTCTGGGGGATTTCAGAACACACATTATTTGAATCGTATCCATTAAATTGTACTTCTACATAGGTAGAAGTACAATTAGAAGCTTACAATTGGTAGGTTTGCCAGCATGCATCCTGAGGGGTCGACTTTTCCTCCAAAAAGTCCCAAGTCCATTTAAATACAAGCTGCTATCTCAAAAAGTACAGGGCTGAGATTTGCCCAAAAAAAAAGGATAAAATAAATTCTTCCATTTATTCCTTGTTCTTCTATAGTACAGCCTGTGTTGTAATCGTCTTCCCCGACAATTTCCAACACAGCTTCTAGTGGTTGAGAGACTCGAGAACATCAGCGAGAGGTGGCACAAGTGTGTGGTATTTAGGCTTTGAAACTGGTCGGATGGTGGGCAAAGCGTTGCATTTGTCGCTGCCAGGCTTCCACGTTGAGCACACCGAATCCATGAGGTCGCCAGCGAAATTATCAACGATTTTTTTAGTTATCACTTCCGCTTCCTCCCCGCAGACAGACGAAGCTTTACGCACGCACTCATAGAATTCACCCATATAACTGAAACGACAGAAAATATATTCCGATGTTGGTATTAATCGTTTCACCATGGTCCCTTATATAGGAACGTTACCATGAGAGGTATTGCCATAGTAATGACGACAATTTATATGGTAATACTGCTTCAGAAGACAACTGCAAACGAAATGCAACTGAAATGAACTTGCAAAATGATGGTCGTATTGCCAGGACCCGTACACATACATGCTTGCTTTAACCAGATATTTATTATTTCTTATGATGTTATCGTCTTTATCTCTTCTACATTTGAGTGAGACTGTTCGAGTGCATTGTGAACTATGTCTGGATCATTTCACTGTGCGGTGCCTGTGGCTGGAAGATCCGCAACCATATAGCACCTGTATATTTAAGTGGGTCACACCTATAACGCCGTGAGGCGACGAAGACATGATAATATTAACACCCTTTGAAAGAAAAGATGTTAAAAAAAGGTGCTATAGTGAATAAAGATAAAATGAAAAAAGTAACCAGTTTAGCGATTTACTAGCGTTGAAGGGGACTGGCGTTATCCGTTGTTTTCGATCCACCCCATTAGAACCCTATTTGCATATCAATTTATACTAAGAACTACTATGTGTTCAGGAATAAAAACACAGAGAATCGTACACACCAACAGCTGAGCGGAATCCTGTCTTTCTTGGATTTCGAGACAGCAGCTTCGAAGATGGCAGCGACATTCCTGTTGCATTTGTGAATCGCCGCGCCAGCTTTAGGGATGAGACATCCGGCGATCTTAAAATAGGCCTCACGATCGCTGTCACCGTCTGTGCACTTGCCATTTATTTCCTTGCTAGCGCCCTCCATATAGAGTTTAAGCATTCCCTTTGCTATAATAAAACACAATACGATTTTCGATCGGCTTAGTTAATGATTCAAATTGCCCCTATTAATTAATGATTCAAACAAACTTTTAAATCAAAATTCGGGAGCTAAAATTTATCACAGGTTTTCGCTTTTGATCTTTTTTAGGATCCGCCTAAAGATTTGAAGTCTTACCTTTGGTTCGACTTGAGTTTTCTGTCGTATATCTTTTTTCTCTTTTTTTGAGAGGTTAAAGGTAAATCCTGCACGGACACCAGGTTTCATACTAGGGTATTTGCCTGGTAGTGTCATATTCTTACTGACTAAACCCAGAACCGATTTTGACTTGGGGCACTGACCGGGACTGTCAAAAGTATTACTTCAGTCAGTGCCTTGCAGGGACCGGCAGTTGATTCCAACCATGTCCTATCCCTTAGTTCCTCCTCTGGGGCGAACCCTCCCGCCCAGCCGCAGTGGGTGGGTTCCGGGCATTTTCCCTTCGGACCAGCTCTGCTATCCGCGCCTGTTCTAGCCTATCATTCTCTCGGAGGATCCTTCTATTGTATATGTAATTGTGAACTACTCATACTTACCGAGGCCATGAACGCAATTGTCAACATAGTCTTCCGCATACTTCAGGTTGTCCTTCAGAGCGGGACAATGTTCATCGAGTCCCGCTTTATCCATTGGAAGGTCCACCCTTCCTGCCAGAAGTGTGATTTCACCAGCTGCCTCATCAAATTTGGCTACATCGCAAGTGACCTCCGAATTGACACCTTGAGTGAGAAGCGCTGCGTGGACAGAAATAAATCTTCAATTAGAACACACTCAATTGGGTGAACACTCAATTCTATCATAGACTATCACAAATAAATACATATTTACATATATATATATATATGTATACTCGATTGAATCTTGCTGGTCAGTCTGCAACCGGAAACTTGGTATTGTTCAATACAATGAAGAGAATTTCATTCGTTTATTGTATTATTATTATTGCTGTGTTACTGGTCGTAGAGTGATCGGATAGAAGAATTGAAGTTACAGGAAACTTGTTGAATATTAGCGTCACAAAATTGTGGTAAAAGATATATATTTCGTGAGCATTAAAAGTTACACAGGCAATCAAATCGTTATGCTTATTCCCTAACTCATTCACGGGATATTGAGCCGTTGATGTGCATGCATGTATTCAATGTACTCTGAGGCCACATACTGTTCAAAGACTAATTTGGAGGTTCGCATTGAGTCAAGTAAGTTAAATACGAGCTACGACAAATGAAGTTCATCATATATAATTACTGTAATATACTTGTATATATATTAGGCTGTCCGGATCAAACTGTCCGCTCGATAAATGCCAATAAGTTTTGAACTAAATTAGTTCAAAAGGCGACTGGTTTGTTGCGTATAAGTCTTCAAATTAGATGTCGAACACTCCACACGCATTTTCATCTGCTCAGAACTCAGTATATAGGGAACCCATTTTGCATTGATTTTCTTCATCTTTAGTATATTGGTGACAATTTCATGACATGTCACCCGAGGAATCACAGTTTCAGCCGACAAAGACCTCATGGACCAAGCTCTAGTTAGCTCACAAGCTGCCTTGATTCTGTCAATCCGTTCGTTCCTCGTTGCACCTTATTTGTGGTCCCCGCCTCATGGTCATCAGTGTCCAAATTTTCACTGTTAAATCGCTTGCACCAACTTCGCACCGTTCGCAGGCATAAGGCAGACCTGCTGTACGCGTTCACTAATTTTCGATGGATTTCAGCTGGAGGGTGTTTTTGGAGAAACAAAAACTTGATGTTTTCCCGTTGATTTTTGGGGGAATTTGATTTTTTTGCTGCAGTGTCCATCTTTCTGATCGTATCAAAAGCACTCAGTGTTCGAAAGGAAGCCACATTCCTGCCGCGTGCCCACTCCAAAAATGAACGCATTGTATCGCGTAGTTCGGATTGTGCGCCATTCGAATGGCGGGACAGTTTGATCCGGACAGCCTTATATATACACTTGTAAATTTGCGAATACCAGTACACAACAAATTTACACTTTTAGTTAATCTAAGTTACATCCTACAATAGGGCTATCTACCCGAAATATATATACATATATATAGTTAATCACCAACACATTTCTGTTAATCAAGCAAAGGCGCACCCGTTCGCACGTGGACTTCAAATATACTAACTGTAAATTCACCCATAACGTTCACACTGTAGACAAAGAATCTCTTATATCAATGTAATAAACGCCTACTAAAGGCGAGCTCTAAAAATAAAAAAGTGGTTTCATTGTCACAACTGCCTTTGGGCTCGTTGTTGAATCTAGTCCTCAGAGGCCACATAGGTAGACAAAGACAAACACACGAAGAAGAAACGGAAAATAGCATTCACAGAATTCTCCCTTTTCCTGTGACAGACGAAATCTAACCTTGTGGGCTTCAACTGAAGAAAAATTAACTTAACACTAGGCTTCATAGCAATCTTAGTGGGCATATTAAAAAGAACATTTTCAAACACTGCAATTCAACAACGTACAGAGGACACGTCTTTCATTTCTATAACGTTACCCAATTGAAGTGTGGACGCTTTTTCCTTAAGTTAACAAGTGAGTCTCACTCACCAAGAGCGATGACGCTGCTTAAGAGGACAAGCATGGCTGAACAATAAGACATCTGATTTCAAGCACATCAATTGCAGCACTAATGGTTGCGCGTTCTTTATATATATATATAAGAAAGTCACGAGGCATAAAACCCTCTCTCCATCCTATAATGCCAGAATATAGAATCGAGAGCTTTTTTTCCCTATCTATATGTGGAACTAAAGACGCGGGATTTCACGTGTGCTGCAGTAACGCCCTCATTTTACTTAATTCAATCATCACTTTGAGTTTTCCGATGTTAAATCATGTTAATTATTGGGTGTTTTACCGAATGATCTAGAGAAAATATCGATATATTTGCCTAGATCTATCTGGATTCGGAATATGGGTGATGGGAGGAGTTGTGATAGAAGGTTAACTCTTTTTGGATTGTATGCAAAGGATGCAGAACGATATGTCAACGGTAGCAAATGCTCGAATAGAATATTGTCAGGTTATAGTAATAAAGGGAGTTTATAAAAGGAGTTATCATTTTTACATATAGATGTCAACAAATGTCTACTCTAAATAAGTTCAACCGATAAATTAAAAGTAGGATAGAACAGGTGAATCGGCAGAAAGGAACCTTTCTTGTACTATATGGTTTAGTGGGAAGTGCTGTTTCGTTTCACTCGAAACCTCCAGGTCTGGTAAGAACTCGAAGACCAGTTATTACAGCATTAAATTTATAGGGAGGGGTGATATCGATGGGTGTCGTGGTCGCTAAGCGTTCTAAAGCACTCACACCACTCACAAAATTAAGGTTAAGTGGCGCCTTCTCAGACGGCCTTCATGACGGCCTCGTGCATAGACACATCATCCAAACTAATAGTAATAATGATCATATAAATTATTCAAGCATGTTATATCACCCCGGTTTACGCGGTATCTCGAGTGGAACAAGTTAAGGGATGTGGGCCGCCTTTCAGGCGACTCATCTATTTTCCCCTCTTGCCTTCGAAACCTCAGCCGGCTACGATACCCTCACAGCCAATCTCCTCGAAGGAGTTTACCACAGGCTGGGCTTCGCCATCGGGGACAAGAGAGCGGGATCCTTCCTTCTCTAGGGCCTTTCTCTCGTTGTGCAAAGAGGCAATGGCATCGCCGCCCTCGGGGGTAACCCTGACAACCTCGGCCTGACACCCAACTTTCCCCATATGTGTCGTTAATCATTAAATATTTCAATTGTTCAATTTCAATTTTCAAAAAAAACCTTTCCTAACGAAGGGAAGGCATACATTTGATTTACAAAAAAATCTTAGTGTATAGTATAAGCATTCTCGTGGCTCGAAGAAAAAAACATATAGTTGATTCTTTCGGTTCTGGTGATTTGTACTGATGACACAGTTTGTCCAGTCCGAAAATTATTTTGTCTGAAGTTAACATATTTATAATAAGTTGTTGAGGATAGTAGCCTTTTGTAAAATCGCATATCGGCATTTTTGTGTAAATCCGTAGCAAGAGGCAAACTAAGAGTCGAGCGATCGATGCCACATCTAAGCGAGACGTGTGTTAAGAATTTTGATTGAACTCTCCCCATAACGTCTAAATGTTTTTTTAAGACATGGTTGCCAGACTTCACAGCAGTATGTACATTTGGGTATGACTAAGCTCTTATAGAAATGCGTATAAAATTCCGGCTTTTCCACAATAAGACAGCGAAAAAGTGTGTTATTATGCAAACTAACGTTTGAACAGATTGAATAACTTGTGTAATGTGCAGACTAAAGCTCAAGTCTGATGAGACCATAACGTCCAGGTCCACCATAGACTTGACAATTGGTATGGGCTTTTTTTTATTTATGAGAAAAGACGGAAATACCTACCCCTAGGAGCCCCTGGAAAACCGCCGCAATCCGGCATACCCTCACGGAGACCCTGAAAAAATTGGTATGAGATATTCGTCAAGTTAATATATAATATTATACTAATTTCAATGCCTCGTCGAACAAATTCCAAAATTATATAACCTTAGCATATATATAGGATGATTGCTCAGCTATCTAACAGCCAAACAATTCAAGATACAAGCGAACGCGAGGATAAACTCACTGATGAGCTTATTGGACGTCAGCAGTGCGACAAGCCTCTCTTCCGTTTTGCATATTTATAATGGATATCAACGATTGCCCGTTCGATGTGCCTTGCTCACAAATTGTATGCTGATGATTGGAAATCTTAGAGTCAATATGGCCAATAAATGGAACGATTGCAGTTCGCATCGTAGTAACGAAGTGTGTAGTTAATTCCATCCGGCCATCATTATTTTTCCTACACTCTTAATGGCAATGCCGCTATTCATCTGTGGCGCGTTATGTTATTTCCAATGCACCGATTTTACTAAGTGCATTTGAAGTCTCGAGCTTTTGGACAAGAAGAAGCCATCTGAAATTCTCAGATAACTAACAGGCCCCATGGAAAAGCTTTCTCAATCGCGCTGAATTTGCACGGAGCTGACAGTGGAGCCCAAAAATGTTGGAATTAAAGGAGAATCTTATAACCAAATAGATATCGATATCCGCCAATGCTGAACAGCATTGGCGGAAATAAATGGAGAAGAGAGAAGTTTGACGTGATATAGGAAACACAAATGACTTTCTGGTTTTAACGGAGAACTCTACTCTAAGTTCCAGTGTGTGGGACTTTAATGACGATGACCAGCCATGCCTGCAACAATATTTTGAAGGTCAAATATAATGATCGTATAGATTCCATGCGCATATTATGCCAGCAAGAGGAAGAACATATCGAACACATTATTGGTATATTTATTATTCGAATAATTTGGGCAACAATTGTACTCCGTGAACGTGTATTTAAAATTAAGAAGGATTTCGCATTCATCAAATTTAAGACCCCCTCTTAAAGGACGCTCCGTCGTCTCAGTCTCTAAGCGTACCCAAACTGGAGATAGCGGTGCCTCTTCATACAATATATGTAATAAAAACCCTTGCATTAAAAATTATCCTTCATGAGAATCTCCTATAATATCTCTCTGTCTCCCAATGTATGTGTAAAGTTCGAATAGCGAATTTCTGATCCTCATAGAATTTTGTCCTCATAGAGTTACAGGTCTACCGTAATATTCGTCGATTAACGTACCGTACTTCCTATTTTTAGAATGTTCGGTAGCGTTAGTTGCATATCCAGTTTATGTTTGTTGCTATGTGACTGACATAAGAAGGTGCTAAGGTATCAATCTTGGCGCTTTTTATACATGAATGATCACGATGTCCAAGTGGATCTACTGGTTTACAGCAACAGGAGGTGTGGGCAGAAACCAGTTCACTGCTTCAACGTAAACCAACGGTAATACGGGTGCATTGATCGTCTTCTAAGGTCTCATCTCTCGCTGAAATGAAATGTCTCTATGCGTCATCAGATATTAGAATTTTTAACAAGATCAGAAGTTGAATACATCGATGAGATGATGCAGGGCCTAGAAAGCGAAGATGCGGTTGATAAACAAAAGAGGTCAATATGGAGGAATCCCTCGGCTTGACCTTGAAAAAGTGTGGTCTGAATCCGATGGCATGAAAAAAGATTTGCCAACCACACAATACGGAGACATTTGGTAGTTTATATTATTAATAGTAGTAGCGATGATAATAGGGACCACTAATAGCAACAATCTAAACAATTTTATTAATAATACTATTAATAGTAGTTCCCACCATGTATGTAGATGATATGTGCTTTGCGAATCCTCTCTTAGATTCGAACTTACAGAGCAGGAAGTTGACATATGTAATAGTCTCATAGTTCTGTTGTGCTCCGAGGTATGGCGTTCATATTTAAATGAACATACTGACGCCCGTAACATTGTCCAGAATAGTACATTATACCGTACTTAGCGGCATCACCATAATTGCCGTGGAACATGCATGTACTGAGCACGTTAATAACGATTTGCCAGGTGAGTGGTGAGCTTAGTGTGTTAAATGTTTCAGTTAATTGCCAACCGAGTGTTCCATATATATATATATATATATATATATATGTCTAGTCTGATTATTCCTCTGGGCTATAAGTATAGCAATAAACCTAAGGAGGCTAAATATATATTTTTGCGGTTTAATCAATAGCGTACATTATGATGTTAGTAACTGAAAACAAGGCAAACAAAAATAAGAACAACTTTACCTAAAACAGTCTTATCAACTGAGGTGATTATGTGTCCGTGTGCTCGGTCCACCATTGGGCTTCAGTGCGATGGAAATATGGGGTTTCCTAATTAGATCTCTAGCCATCACAATTGATGATTTCGTGTACAGAGAGTGAGCACAAGAAAGCTCACTGAGAAGCTTTTCAAAAATATGGTCCGAACCACAATTAAGATCACACTAAATGGTGTTACATGCAATTGAAGGTAATTATGGGTACCTCGAATTACGTATTACTGAGATTTCAAATGATTACTTCCTTTGTTGGATCGACATCAGCAGAATGAGTCGTTAAAATCTATAATGTGAATGCATAGAAGTGATTTCTGCCAACTGTGTTGCCGTGTTCTATTGTGTTTTATGACAAATAGCTCGTTCATACAGTTTCGAGCTGTAACGGCGGTGCATCAAAAGGCCCATAAACTAAGCAATTGACTTAGCTAACCAGTGCCATGATTCGGAAGTGAAAGCATCCAAGAATAAGTGGCCCATTGACTCTTTAGGTAATTTGTCACACTAACTACTAGAATATACAGAATAGCAGCAACATTACAAACAACTCAGATGGTTTCTTATGTAGAAGCTATATCTCCATTCTTCAGTTAGAATTGTGTGCTGCTTTCTATAATTTTCCTTTGGGTAGCTATTTTTCTCAACTGCGCAGAAGCATCCAAATTTGCAAATCACACATTTGAGACGAATATTTCAGCTGAAAGTTCGTCTATGGAAAGAAATGCTGCATCGTTCAACCCTTGCGTCGTTGAGTCAATGACTCGTCTCCCTTCTTCTTTTCATCGGAGTCGGCATTTTACTGCACTCCGAAACAAAAATATATTCACTCTCTATTATTTATATAACTCAGCATACATCTAGTCTAAGATCTATCGTACAAAATTCCTAATACAATATCATATGATCTAAGTACATTATAATAATTGAAAAATCATCTTTAAATAGTTATAACATGTGCACAATACAGTTTGTTGAAGGTATTTCAAGTAACAAAAATAGCCTGGAAATACAGTGAGAATGAAATATATGTGAGCCTGTTTTCTATCGAAGAATAATATAATACGAATATATAAAGGATCACTTATTCAGTTTTGTCAGTAATAAAGTCGTTTACACACAATTGTCACTATTTTTCGCAGAGAATCCGTGAGTTGGTTTGGTTTTCTAATAAGAATTCATTCGAGCTCATTTGAATTCTACAGTACCGTAGGAATATGTGAACATTTTATTGCGGGAGGCGGGCAATAGCACAAAATTCCACTAAATTTCTACTGATTCTGCTGCTGCTGCTGTTTCTGCTGTTGGCAGTTTACCGTATTCGCTACAGTGAGCCGGGTCACGAGATGATCATGGTTGGGGTCATTTCGCGCTATAAAGCTCTGGCGCAATTTTCGGAAGCTTACCGTCGTCTAAGAATACTTTCACGGAATTGTCCTTTTCCAATTTCCTTTTGAAATAAAAGTTACTACTGTCAATATGTGACATAAGCACGTACGTGTATGCTGAAAAACACTTTTTTTGGCGGCGTCGTCATTCGCAGCGAGTTGTTTGAACGTTAACATATTCTGGCTGCATCTACAGTAGTCTATATCTTCACCTCCATCTCCATCTATCCATCATTATCAAGGAATTACTGTTGATTCGTTTCGCCGGACAGGCGTGGCAACGACGTACTCGTCGAGTCGATCAATGAACAGCAGATTGCTCGGTAGACGTAAACGTGCAGACCGTGGACATAATCGCTTTGGCCTCTAACGAAGACTGACAACCATTAAAAGGTGCGACGATGATCAAATAGATCAAGGAAAGAGTCATTACCCTACCGAGTGATGATGTGGGTTGAACTCGTTTTCCTTAAGAAGTTCAAGGCGAATCTGCCACGTGTATGATGTCGGTCCACGAAATACAAATGTACACTCCTAATTAACCTTCTCCCCTTACTCAGTGGATGACGCATGAAGACGCGTGCATTCAAAGAAACCCTAATAATCTAGGACATTTTCCGGGCTGACTCACAGTCAACGTTTAACTCAGTCCGCGGTACAATTGCTTTCAGCATTGTTTTATAAGACGGACAACCTCTTTAAATGTGCACGTGCCACGGTGGCAATCGAACCGTGTGTGCACCTACGTGCCTCCTCCGATCGCGCGCGAATGTACCACCAGGCCAACGGGCTAGACCATTTGCGGTTTTAGAGATCTCGGGAAGCTTGAGTCCTTAAAAACACCACTCGATAATAATAACATAATACTTACAGGAAGTCAAGTGATTTACAAGAACTTCAAGAATGCGCGTTGTGTTGCACCTACCATCGGTGCAATGCTGCAATTTTCAAACTTCGAGCGCGCCTCTATTTCGCTGGCGCTCGGAGATCTATCCGACCTGCCTATTTCTTATGCATGGGAGTCGACATTCCAAATATTCAGCACTTAAATCCTCTGTTATCTCAAACTAAATAGATTTGCATTATTTTAATGCACCTGTGGTATGAAGGCTTAAAAAGCTAACCTTTAGTATGCGCCCAATCAGAACGTGTACGGATAGTTCAAGATAGAACGGTGATTTCCGAAATTACGAATTCAATAAAAAAATAATAATACATAGAAAACGACAATGTCTTCAAAGTGGACATATGTATTTAAATCGTTTTATTCGTAGAAGGAATGAGTAATATATATCCATTGTTGACTGTGTATATATAACCATAAATAGTATTCACCCCGAGTTTCGGTCATGTGCCATTACAGCAAAATAAATAATTGTTACTACCGAAATAATCGCTCGAATATTTAAGTACTAATTACTCAGTTCGATTAACTTAATTAGTAATCTTAAGAAAATGCACTGCATGCAGGTGCTTGTTATCCAATCATTAATAGTAGGTTTATCAGTGCAATTAGTAGCTATAAATAAAACTAGGTAAGTCATCGAAATGGGTCACACAAGCCGAGAACTACGTGATCTATTCGAGCCTAATGAAAGGTGATTAATTGGAGGATATCAAAGATGCAGTTAAGGTTGTGTTGAGGCAGTCAGGCATTCGGTGGTGTCGTGAGATAAAAAAAAGCGATATATTAAATGTATGAGATGAAAATTGATAGATTGCATTATGGATTATCATTATTGTTGTGGTATACTAGCGGAGGAAGATCAAGGATTTATAGGTTAGGGTGTTGAAGCTACGCTGGAGGCGTTGCACCGAAGAGATTAATGTTGAATTTTGTAGAGAGGAGGTGGTTTCGTCTAATCCATTTTAGTGATCGGTTATGAAAACTGTGCTGAAAAAAAAAAGATCTACCATTCTTTGTTTATAAGTCTTTGTGGCATTTTTGCAAAGGGTGCTTGGAAGGGCTCTTACATTGATTGTTGTCATAATGATAATGATCGGGTTGGCTGTGTGACGTATATTTTCCGTATATTAGCTTAGAGGTGACATTTATGTGATAATGTTTATTAAAATGGAGGGGATGCAATTGAGCGGCGCGTTTCCCCCGTTGGTCCGGACACGCGATAGCCGGATGGGGACATAGCAGTTTTCAGGTACCTTTATACTTGGAATTAATTAGTTCGCTTCTGATTTCCAGGATTGTCAGCGTTCGGAGCGATCGCGAGGAATTCATCGAGCTCTCCAATGATACGCTTCATCTGAAATTGACAAAAACGATACAGCAATTGGGGCATTTTGGCCTTTTTTGAAGATGCTATGAGCCGCTAGCTACTATATGAAATTAGACTTTGCTGGTGCGTTGACAGCATCTCAGTGGCAAGCTATTGTGGTTAGTTGGGTACTATGAGTCGACGCGCAGCTCATTTCATTCAAACGAGATGCGCGCAGCCGAATGTAACTGTTAGTTAATGTAACTGTAACCGATCACTTCCCAATGCAAACCGCATTGGGAAGTGATCGGCAAATTTTCAATTAATTGATTAAATTAATTAATTAATTTAAGTAATTTTTGTTTTCATATTAGTTCATGTAGAGATTTGCTTCTTTGTAGGGGAAGCCCTTTAGATGCAATCACCAATGTTTTTATCTCTGTGACCTGTGCGAGCAGCCCGTTGATATTAATCGACTGTGTGGTAAAGATAAGCGTAGCCTGGATATGATCTAAGTTGAACGAAAGGAAGAAGAAGCATAGCGGTATGACCTAATGGTAATCATGATTCTTCTGGGATTTACAACAGTCCAAATTCAAATGGCAATATAATATCTACGGTGTGTTTAAGCCCCTTGCGAATGTGCAATATGACACAATGACCGGGTGTTAGCAGAGATATATCCATGCATCAATCCGGTATTTGATTTTAAAATGATTTATTCCACCATTGTAGACGACTTGTTCAAACTGACCCAACAGCGTTTTTCTGCCATAGATGCAACTTTCGTTAGACATTTCTGTGCGTGAGGCGAACCATTAAGTGGGACATGATTTCCTTTCTGTCGCGAAGACTTCTAAAGTTGTTTGCCAAGAAAAGGCGTAGCTATCTAGTTTTTCCCCTCGATGGCTTCAACACACAACAATGGGCGCTTTCAGTGAGGACATTAACTCAGTCATAGCAGGCTCGTTCGTATTATGAAAGGTAAAACTTCAACAACCACCGTTCAATTTCTGTGATAAGCTAAGTGATATTTCGTTACAGCCAAAAGCCACACTTGGCTATGTAAAAAATAAAAAGTAAAAAAGAGGAAGCAGCGTTTCTTCCAAGTCTTCACGTGGAATATGCCTATATCTATCATTGGCTATCATTATTAACGACTGAATATACACACTAATGTTCCATGATTGGGCGCGCCGACCAGCCGTATTTTTGCAACAGGGTGCGCGATAGTGTGGCAATCACACGTCGTTGTCTCATCGAGTCAACGCGATTTGCCAAGCGGCTAACGTCAACAGAGTTAACTAAGTGTCACCTCAGCGTTATGCACACACAAGTGATAGTCGACGACTGCTCAGAATCCGATGTGCACTATAACCGAAGCTAAGTAGGTATAGTCAAATTTGGCCGTAGTGGATGTGTCATTCCCTTAGGTTCTTGTGGCCTAACTGAGCTCGTGGGAAAAATTAGCAAAAGCTCGGGGTGCCTACCATACCGCTGCAAGTTAGTAAAGCCTTCTAGTACAACTGATCTGTAAACGTCCAGTTAAGCTAATTAAAGGGTTCGACAACACGGGCACACACATTTTATTTCTCTGAAATATTAAAACTTCAATTAGCTTCCTACTGAAGTGTAGACGCCTTTGGTTTGTTTTCGATTAGCTAGACAAAATGTAAATATTCAATAATGTACATGTAGTTGTTTTACCTGTTGCCGAATATCTTGCTCAACCTCCCCGAGCGATCGACGAATCTCTCTGCGACGGCGGAAGATGCCAGCGCCTGTCCCGCCAACTCCCATCATTGGTCCTAATGCGCCCATCGCCAAGATTGCTGAAGGTGCAATCAGTGGCGCAGTCATGATGGCACCTAGCATAAAGGGACCCATCAGAGAAAGCAGCGAACGCGCCATTGTATTACGGCCTACGGCAGCCATGACACCGGGCAGAGAACGACTTCCAGCGGGGCCTGGATGAAATAAGCCGAAGCCAAAACTCACATTATTTCTCACTTAATCGATGGCAATCAGACATTTCACTGATGTGTCTATTCAATTAATGCGATGTATTTACTCTGAGTAGGATTCGCATACAACAGACAGGTGTTAGAAGATATTCATTTTGGGAATGATACTCGTTGCCGAATAAAATGTCTAATTTATTACCTGCTGCACGCTTCACAATTAGATAGTAGATTTTTTATTCGGCGTAAGCCGGGCTCAGAGCATGAAATGCAAACGTTTGGTCGCGTTATTCGTTAACTGAATTTGGCAGCGGGCTCAAAAACGGTTGCAATCCAATCCCAGAGATATTTATCTTTGAAATATACACATTGTTTCAATAGCGGGCCAGCTTGGGCTATTTATAGAGAGATTATCCGAAGAACTATCATCCACATGTATTATACAAGTTACGAGCTTGCATTATCAATATAAGGTTTTATCTAATATGAGAGACAGAGAAAACACAATCCAGACGATATAAGTATACATCTGAAGATAGAACTAGTTTAATCTAAAGACGTATAAAGATAGTTTAAAGAACTCAGTTGCTGGGGCGGTACACAACCACTTCAGATGAATATTTCTTCCAATTAGTATCAACGTCAAAATAATACCCGCTGTGTATATTAATGCATGCATCTAATATCGGGGATAAATTACCCCAAAAAGTTCATCAAAAGCCAGTTCTTATTGCAAGTCAATCAAAACATCTAAATATTTCGTGCTTCGCTCGAACGTCGCAGAACGTTACTGAATCAATAAGTTCTCTCCCAGAAGATCAAGCATCTCGCTGATGACGATGTGGAAGCGCGAAGCGAAAAATGATTGCTTGAGCGTTCTCGGCCAGCCGAACATATGCCAGACTATGAGCTGACCCATCACAACATCTCGTATAAGTGTTCCCGAGAACTGAAAACAATCTTATGGATCCGTTCATACGCTAATGGAATAAGGTAGGAGGAGAGGAAGACTGGCTTTCTCGAGCGAGTCATGTGAGTCATTAGCTTGGGGCAGCACAAATAGAGACATAATTTGGCTTCAAATACAGAATGACAGAGAAATCAAATCTGGACGGCTTCTCTCATGTCTAAGGCCCGATGCGACCGTCACCAGTTGTTGTCTACTCTGGATCTGAAACAGGTGCATTTTCCATGCTATTCTTCTTGGGCAGCTGTTGCAAATGACAGTTGCAAAACCAGGGGATTGAGACGGGACTCATAGTTCAAGCCTCATGACGAGACAAATAGCTTCTTGCAAATTCAATTTGCTTAAGAATCCATACACAGTAGTATGATCCGATTATAGCTTAGATTGAAAGAATCCTGTGATGTTACAAGACCAGCTGTTTGGATGATATTTGGAAAACGGCTCATTGTAAATACAATTACAATGTACGGCCACTAAAGGAGTTAATCATTCAATTTAAAAAAGATCACAACCGCTAGATAGTGTGTTACAACCGGCTGTTATGGCGGCAGAGGCAATGGATTTTTATAGCGTGCCCATAAGCGCAGCTCACCTTTCCCTGTACATTTTGAGCTTAAAACTGCTCCGCCCGACAGTTAAGTGCTCCGCGATTCGTTAGACGAGACCAGAGGCACCATTAAACACTTTACATGGTATTCATATGGTATACAACGAACGTATTTAATCGAGGTCAGGTACGCGTATTTGTGTTGCGTGGTTTCTATGCATTCTTCAGTGGTTCTTACCATGAGGCTCGAAGAACCGACTGGTAATGGCTGGACAATCTAGTATAATACAACGAAGTTATGATGAAATCAATCGTTACCGAAGTGTGAGTTATTTATGATGAGAGAGATCATTCTAATATAGCGGAAACGAGTATATACTACGCTGTTCCATTGGTCTCGCGTTTGAGCGAGGTAATATTATATATTTTAGTTATTTCTGTGCAAGGGACTCACATCTGTACTGTCTACCAATATTCTATTATACATTGTGGGCATCCAATATATTGGATATCTGAGTTGTCATTTGGTGGAGATGGCGGTCTCAGTGTGTGTTCCCATGAAGTCTAGTTAGACAAACTCACCGTTATTATATATATTGCAGTTCCGGAAATAAACTTGATTTTGAAATTGAGACAAGTTAGGCAGGTGATTATCAAAATGCCTCACTAGAATTTTAGGCACCGAGGTGAGCGTACATGTGTGCAGCTTCATTGTCTCGTTTCCAACACAAAGAAAACATTGTCTATAAAACTACATGTACTACTCTATTCAAAAGATTCCAGCCCTGTTGGATTTAGCAGCACTGTTCCATTGGGCAATTAACGCTCGATAGCTTTTAATTCTGAATATCGTGCACTTTTGTAGTGAGGTGAAAAGCGTCAAGAATCTTTCATGAGGTTTGCCAATGTACGAAATCATAGCTCTCGAGGAACACACTTCACCATCCACAACTATTCACTTACATATTTCCAAAGCTAAAACAAACGTGAAGGCTAAAACATCACACCGGAAAAAGGCATCAATGAAATATCGAACATGCAGCTTAATATACAGAAATCCAAAGATCATGACGTGTTTGAGGAATGGAAAACAGGGTAGTATAGTTATATTATTGAATAAATAAATCGCAATTTTTGCACCGCGCTGGAGAATCTTAAGCTTCGTAATAGTTGATGTAGCAGTATATTATTGTAATTATGACATTTGTACAAGAACGCATTTATGCTTTTGAGTTTCACCCAGTGTCCAATAACTCTAGTGAGTTTGGTGTATCTTCTTTTTAGATGAGACTAAATAGGAGTGCAATGAATAAAGGATTATGTACGGGATCTTTATCATGTAAAAACATACGCCCTAGTGCAACATCTACACTTATATTCTAGCCTTGTAATCCGAAACAGCGACCAGACTGCCAATATTTCTAAATGACTTTTTTTCCATGGCTCCACTTCAAATGGTCAATTCGAGAACCACGACAAAATTATGACTACTTTTTAGGACACGTCTTTGTTGTGTGTCCGAGGATGGTACTTACCCTTCGAGTGCCCACTGCAGACAAAAAGTATTTCACCGAATAGTGCAGTCAATTAGTTGCCTTGGATATGGGGCCAGTCCCTGTCGATAGGGGTCTATGCAGCATAATCAGTCCAAACACGGTAGATGACTGCTTCTAAGAATTGCACCTAAGTGCGATCGCTGTTTGATCTATGCAAGCATTTTACAACATTTATTCTACCGTCCTCAAAGTTACAATTCGATGGGTTTCTAACAGGGAACCGATAGCACAAATGAACGTGAAATAGCAGGCTATCAAAAGAGTCTTCACCATCTTCTAGAGACCGTCGTACTTACCATGGGCGTCCCGGCTATGGTGCACTATCGGATTCGAGTGTGAAGCATCCTTATTTTTAAGAAGTATATTGTCGATGAACGAGCCTAGCTTAAAAGTTCCAGCGCCTCTTGAACTCATATCCGGTAGATCCTTTGAGCTCTTGCTCTTTAATCTTGCGATCGACGACGAGGAGACGCGATCTGCAAATGTTGCTGTCGAGTTCGAGGATTCAGCACCGGCTTTCAGCGTAATCAGAAGTAAGGCGGCTATTGCAAGCCACCGAGACATGTTGCACCTTCGGCACTGCACCCCAGGATGCGACTGGCCAGTAGGGGAAAATCGGATCAGCTTATATCACTGCTGCAGGGAGGATCTGCGTTTGTGAGTGAGTGGGTGGGGTCCGGGCTGCCGATCGGGAACCCAGGGCCCCGTTGAAGATCTGCCCCAAAGAGGTGTCCGAGCATGCAGCCTCTGCCAGGCCGGAACATCTTCAGATTCTTCATTCTTCGCCCACCTCAACCCACCGTCACTCAATGCGAATGTTCAACGAATTCAAGTTGGCCTCTTTTCTGGCTCTTTGCGACTTCATTGTTACAAGATGGGCAGTGGCGTCTCGGCGTGACGCTGATACAGGTGACGGACGAATCGAAAGAGATGATGGTGATCCTGATGTTTGTCGTCCACAGAAATGTCCAAAGGAGGGAAGAATAAGCTCGCACTTTCGTTTATCCGCCCCGGAGAACACAACGTCGTCAGAGATGTAAAGAAAGAAATCCATTGACTATTCATAATCAAAATGCTGCCCCGATCTCTACCCGCAATTCCCGCACCCCGGACGCAACGAAGAAAAAAAACAGCGTCGAAAGTCATCCAACAAACAAACGCATAGAAAACATCACGTCGTGACTAACATTATCTTGCCACTTTTTTAGCAGGATTTTTTTGAGCTAGCTAACCTAAAATCTATTGGCTCTATGGGGTACATTCAAACCTTGACGTGCCAGAGATAAATTTCCATTTTCATAGAACGTAACGATTTAGTGATTCGCTTATCGGCTCCTTTGGCTGTGGTAAATGTCTAGGCGGTTTATATAGCTTGTTTCGTTATTGTTCACTTCCTATTATTCAATCTAATAGGCCACTAATTATTTTAATATATTTGTACGGTGATAATTTTTATAGGTGCACGTAAGTCGTGGCCGTCCGTAGCCGACATTCAGTAGGTGACGCAATGTAGATGCAACAAACAATGAGCTTTTGAACAATAGGCGTCGAAAATAATTGTTTATATACAGTGACACAAGAAAGAGAGAACAATAATTCAATACAACAAATGATCTATGTACAACATATTATCATAGATCGACATAGATCATCAGCATGCAATTCTACAGGGTGTTTATACAGATACGGAAATAACTGAAAGTATGCTTCATCATATTTATTCTTCTTTTATGCTTTATTGTTAGGTTGAAACCTCTCGGCACCAATAACTAACCAAAATGTTTTCGATTGGTAGAAATAAATTTAATAGGCAAAAAATGCTATTAAATGTTAAATATGAAGTTCACCGTATAGTAATCGGCTTGGTAACGCACAGGCAAAACTGTCGACGAAGAAGTCCGCGATGAGAAAATGCATCACTTTAGTGCCTCAATGACTGCTTGCTGTTCCACTATTGGCGGGGGTGGTGGTCACTTGAAAGGAATACTATAGCCGATTTGCTGCCGATTTTCAACATCTTCGGTCGATAGAATTTTGGAGCTCTCACGAAAATCAGGTTGTGTATAAACATGGTTGATCACTCCTTTGAGATGGCACAGAACAATTTGTGCAGCTGAGGCACGACCAGTCCTAAAGGTTAAGCTCGAACTGAGCTCATCAATTAATATCGCTTATGTCTCTCTCCTGGCGTATGTCCAAACTGTTCCACAACAAGGACGTCTCGCCTGCGCACCCACAAAGGCTAACCCTTTTTTTTTAGAAGCAGTGGGTAATGTGGTCGTGAAGCCATCCCCAACCCTTTTCTATGAACAGAAAATTTTTCTATTCTGTTCAAAAAAAGATCGGAATATGTAAACCTTAGGTCATGGGTAAGTGCTACAGTTATATGCACAACAGATGAATATCTCTCACTAAACTCTGTTCAGTACAGCGCCATAGCGAATTCGCTTCGTATGCAATATTCAGCCTGAATATTATACAACACACGCCTGTACAATAGCATAACATCTGGGACATTAAAAACGGGTCGCACTCATAAGGCTAACACTGTTCAAAGTGTAATCAACATCAGAGGACGGTTTCTGCTGTGTCCAGAATCGAAGGAGTGCAACACTGTGCAATTATTGGCCTATTTCTAATGACAATTTCGCTTATTAATTTTTATAAACATATAGATAGGTAGATAGGCTTCTAGTGCAGAGATTCGCCGCTTTCGTAGATAAATAGACACTTTGATTACTAACGGAACCGTAGTTATGACAACGCTTAAGTTCTCGTATACTATGAGAACTGAGAACAAGTGAAATGTCTACCAGTGCGGAAAAACGACTTTGTTAGATGGTTGGGGTAGAAGTAAAGTCCTTTCAACATCGTAAGGCCAAACAGTTCAGAGCGGCAAGGCAATATGTTTTCTTGTATAGATATCTCTTTGTACATTTATGAACTTCGATAGATGGAGATTGCCTCGAATACTGTAACCGGAAAATAGTAACTAGGTTAGGATATTAACTAAACTTTCGGCCAAACTTTCGATCACTCACACAACTCAAATATTAATATAGATGCGAATAATAATAATAATAATAATAATAAGCATTATCCATTACTTTGTTATTATACATTACATATTGTAATAATCGAGTAGAGGTAATGACAGCATGAAATGCATTACATGATTAGACTAAATAGCAGTTACAACTAAAATCATTATTAAAGTCGTCATTAACATGAGGTTTGTCTTGCGTTTGACAGAAAGCAGGCGTTTTATTTCTTGTAATTCCGACCAGGTCACTATATAACCACGGACATTGCTTTGTTTCAATATATCCGAGGTTATATAGCGATCTCCGATGCATATATCTTTATTTAATTAATACTTGAAAATAGAATTACCAACATAACATCGAGTGTTCTCGTCTCATTTTTCTCTCATTATTTCATTTTATTTCTGGCGTCTCTCATCGTCAGCCCTTCGGGTTTTAGGCTCGCATATTCAGGAGGTTGGTTTCGCGACTCATGTCGACATAGTTCGTTTCGTTCTTGTTGAATGATTGGTAGGTCCTCTGTGGTTGTTGTTGTTGTTGTCATTTATACCGGGGTTGTCGTTGTTGTTGTCATTGTTGTTGTTGTTATTTTTGATATAAATGGTAGCGTAATTCATGTTTTGGTTTTATTTCAAAATAATTCGCCGATCTCTTTCTTTTTCGATGATCAATTCAGGGAAGCTCAAGACTCATTTGCGTATCGGACATTTAACGCCTTATAGTGGAACCATGGAACGTTCACGCATCTCCACCGTCACATCAAAATGATCTATGTGTATCTATCTATATATATATATATATATATATATATATATCTATATATATACTCATCATTGGTGTAGTTTTGCTACTATACCTTTTCCGATCATTGTTATTATAGTTTCGGACATTTCTCTCTTTGGTATATGACAGTTCCCGTTCGTCCCTTCGAGTAACTAGATCGCGATACGGGATGTGATCGATTTTCGATGTCGGTATTTCGATCAACGGCATCATTTTTTTCGGTTTATCACCTGACTTCATCTTTGACGATAGGTAAAAGTCAACTCGGTAAAAGTTACAACAAGTAATCATCATCGTACTTCGCTAGTTTCTCGTCCTTTAGATGCGATATGTTAGCTCTTTTTTTGTTAGTAGCTAATATGATTCTACTGCTACTACTACTTTTACTATTACCACTACTCTGAGGAACCCGCAACGTGGTTTTGTTATTTAGTCATTCATATTTATATATATATATATATATGTCATCTTTATTAGGTCATGTCTCCTCGTCTCTTTGTATATATATATATATATATATGTATATATGTTGAAATGTGCTGTGTGTGTGTGTGTGTGTGTGTGAGGAGTGAAAGTTATTCACTTGGATTAAATATGGCGTTCTAGTGGTGACATGCCAACATTATTATATATATATATTTTTTTTGTTTTCTGGTACTTGTTATAAAATCGACCTTCGAGATTCGGGTGTTGAGATGCGTCGTCGATATGTTTCCCTTCGTAATAATTCTGTTGGAGTTGCCGTTGGAGTAGTTTGATGTTGATCCCTCGTTGTTTAATTGTTAGTTGTTACTGTTGCTGCTCTAACTCCTTCTTATTTGATTACTCTTACTATATTGTATATTAATGATATTGTCGTTGATGTCGCTGTTGCTGATCTACCATACAGTAAACGGTGTTAGCTTGGACAAGCAGGAACGTTCTGTACAGTGCACCGTGGTTTGGAACTTTATTCGAAATGGATGTTGACAAGGCGCACCCGTCTACGTCTCTGTCTTCTCACGCCAACGACACTGTGCTAACAGTCGGACTGTGTAGAAGCAACTCCTAAAGCACATAATATAACCGAAAAGCTATAATTCAAGTAAAAGCTATAGGGGTGGTCGTGATCATATAATATATAGTATAGCTCTGTTGTGTGTTTGGTGGAGACATTCGAACCGCTGAAAACGATCTACATATGTATGTCTGTGTGTGTGTGTGCGGTGTGGTTTGTTGCTTGTTTGCGTGCATTATTCGATACTGTTCTATTTGGGTAGTTCACTTGGGATAGACTCTAGCCTACAGGTAGGGAAGCGAATAGAAGGCATGGCATGATATGGAATCACACAGTGTGTTCCACTGTAGTACACTAATTAATAATAATAATAGAAATACGTCCCCTTCCGCCTAACGTCACCGCCCCCTCTCCCATATTCGTCAACCTGTCTTCGTGATGTTGTTGTTGCTGTTGCGGTTGTTGCTGTCGTTGCTGTTGTTGTCGTTGCTGTTATTGTTGTTGCTGTTGTTGTTGTGGTTGCAACACTAGCGATGCTTGCTATTCCTGTGAATGCTTGATGACTGGACATGTTTATTGGCAGATGTTTTGTGGAGCACGCTTTGTTGCGCAGCAAATGTTAAGATGGCGTAACGATTCACTAAGATTTCAACGGAAAAGGTATTCATCTATATCTATTTTGTGGAATTGGATTTGCGTTCTCTGAAGGCTAATTTCTAGAAGACCGAAGGTTGGGTTCTCACGGCAGCGTCTGGATGTCGATCTCTCATCTTTCAGACTTCGTCCCCTGAAATGAAATCGCCAATGATTCAAACGTTGAATTGAACTCGACAAATTTGTTGTTTGTGAAACATAAATAAAATGCGCCTTAATCGTTATGCTTGTTGACATTCACTGTTTGCATGCACTCAGTTTAAACGAGTCCAGTTTTTGATTCAGGAAAGGCACAGTAGGAGGTACTTTTATAGACAAAATGGGGGATAAATCCTCTTTTAGTTTGTTTAGTCTCACGTTGCTCGAATAAAATATAGCGTCGCCTTAGACAAGTGAAGCTAGTTCGCCTTAATATATTACTCGCTACTATAATTGCGGTTATTGGATGGGCCGTTAATTCAGACAGTTAACGAGCTTCTTCCGCTCTCTCTTAATTAATGAGTTACCTGAAACCCACCGTGCAATGCTACCCTCATCGTCGAGGGTTGCCGTTGTGTTCTGTCATAGTTCCTCTATCGGCGTCTGACGGGGCTGAAATCCCCGAAGCCCTCATCAAAGATGTCCGACTCGAATCCTCGAGCGTTGACCTATTCACGTAAAGATCACAACGTAAATAAATTTCACAATAAGAGAATATCGGCAAAGAAGAGTTCGTGCGACCTTCGAAGCGACAGCAGTGGTAGTTTGATGACGATTTTCATGTAACTGTGCGCAAGTGTGCTCTTAGATTCGAAGAGACGATATCATAGTCCCTCTCTTTTACTTCGTAAGATCTGTGTAGCTAAATCACTTGATGCACTCGTACGTGTTGTGGTTTGTTCAGACGAAAGCCGGCTAGGTCTGACCGCTCTCATTTGAGTCTAAGGGCTACTACAATATGAATTTCAAAGGTTTATCCATACATTCAATTCAGTTCAATCCACACATATCTAGACAATCGTTTATTGAAATAACAATTATATATTATACAGCGATCCCGATCTAATCGCACAATATTTTTTCTGCTTACCTCCGGAAATCGTTTGACATAATCGTATCTTCGGCCTGCTCCACCGTGATAACGAGGAGAGCGAAGAGAACGTAGGAGAATCGTTCTGAAATTCAATAAATGAGGATCATCAATTTCGTTTGCTTAATTTCGAGTTGCAATGATGGACAAATGTAGCAAACCCAGGGCAGGAAGAAATGTCATTATTATTATTATTACTATTATTAGTATTATTATAAATATATGTTCGACTCAGTAGGGACTCATTCCGAAATTGCTTTTCGTTTCACAATAGAGTTGAACGAAGCATGGGGCATTTTGTAATTAACAGATTGATATAAAGAACAATTTAAATACTGTAAAACTGAGCAATAAATAAGAATTAATTTTCACCTTTTTTTTTACTCGAGTCAGCGTTACGAAACAATCATACACTCACATTAAGTGAGAAACACAGAAACACTTCGCTCCATGTAGCGTTCAATTGTGCCGAGATCAACAGCAGTCGAATACGGAAATCAAAGTGCTAACAATCTCTTACCTGATAGCATTCATCATTTCAGCATCGGATGCAGTCCTCCCATGACCGGTAGCTGTTCCCTGGAAATATGCACAAATTTTAATCTCTTTAAATTTAGAACTACGGTTTTTTTTGGCCGTATTGTACACATGCATAATATTTATAACCGGCTGATGCTTTACCCAGCTCAGCTCGTTCCAATTTGTGTTGCGAAACTCTAACTCTTCTAGTAGCCTATTAAAGATACCACCTGCGCATTAGCATTTCATAAATCGCGATTTGTATACAGGATCATTATAGAAGCGTTTGTTTAGTATATAGCAAAAGTTGTATATATATATATATATATATATATAGATGTTGTCAGCTTGGTTTACGGACCTGGAAGGCATGCTCTTGCTCCTCTGCTCCGGCAGCCGATCCTGCCAGAAGCGCTAGACACAGCACGGCAGCAACAAACACACCGACCATCAGGGCTGAAATTGTAATTGATTTATGTTAGCTTCTTCATGAGTTTTCTTTGCATAAAAATGCGTTAGAAGCTATTTATTAGATGTATTCCACGCCTGTGGTGTTAGGTGCGCACACAGAGATGGAACAACTACCAACAAGTCTTTATAGAGCAACAATGCATATACATTTGTAACCTGCTCGTTGACAGCTGTGGCCACTGCAAGTACTATTCACATTTATCTATCTATGTGATTGTTGATGAACAATTCATACTTTTATTGAGAGCTTTGTATCTGGCCCTCTATGAGCTAGCTCAGCTAAATTAGAAACATTCACAATTCATCACATTTGTAAAGGTCAAATTTGATTTAACTAAATCCCGAACCTTTTTCGAATTCACTCACTCACATTTATTCATGCACTCATGTAAAGAGATGCGAGTCAATCGCCAGTATTAATAACCGCGGGCTGCCCCAAAGTGGAGCCATGCCTTCAAAGGATTCTCCAGTAGCGTTTGGCCGCTCAGCATAAATAAGTCTACGTTCATTCCGGGATGATGCTGTTGTGATTGTTGTTGGCCTCTATCGGGACAGCTGATTCACAAGTGAATGAATTGAGGGGCCATCCCACAGCCACAGCGGGATGTTTATTGAACATGTGCACTGAACCCACGTGCACTGGACGCGTTGATACCTCCTCTTTTAAAGGTTTTTTTCAACAAGTCACACGGTGCAGTCACTATCTAACTGACACATGCCTAGTGTAAGCGTAGTGCCGTTTAAGTCAAAGTGCGCAACGTAGTGAAATAATTAATAATGGAACCCCCACCCACCCTATAATTTATTAGACATATTCGTGAGCCCTTCTAAAACTGAACTCAACCTTTGAACTTACGCGTGTGTGCGTGTGCGCGCCTTCCATATGTGCATAATTTTAGTATATAGCTTCTTTCCCGAGGGTCCTGTCTTCTATCAAGCATGAGCTCTACACCAACCCCCGACGTCCCCTCTATCCGCTAAGGTCTCTGCAACAAGTTGTCTCATCTTGGACGTTGCATGCTCATATCAACCTTGGACTTTATCATTAAACCAACAATAATAAACAAACCACTTAGGTAGAGCACCCCTGTAGTAAGCCAAACCATCATCCAGATGCTGGTACTAGGCAGGTGCGGTTAAGTGCGTTGCTTATGATACGATAAAGGAAGGGATAGTGCATGGGAGGCGGGCAGTTCACCGCGGGGAGGGGTTTAAATCATGCGATAGCGAACAGGTCTCTTGAGGCGACGTCCTGTCACTAAAGTGGACGCGGAGATCGCGGACAAGTTTTGAGGGCTTCGCCGGAGGGCTACGAGGACTAGAAACGAAACAGCTAGGGGATCGTCAACGCTCGGCTGAATGTTTCCGTAAGATGAGCTCAGCTCGTCTTAGTTCTAGCGCCTCACCGCCGTCAGTTCAAAGACAGAATCCGACAGAAGAACTTATTTCCTCGTTTTGGTGTTTTGTAACCTTTGCGGATGTTCTGACCACACGTGCATACATGCTTACGGCAGTTGGTGGAAAGGGCACAAAATAACCAAAAATGCACTTAGTCTCTTCTAACTAACTAGTCCTATTCGTGATGATATATTTCATTAGAAGTATTCATATATTTCTTTCGACAAATATAATTTATACGTTCTTCATATACGGATTAAGGCACTTTTCTCGGAATTGTCAAGATTGTAGCTACGCGAGGTGTCCAGCAGGTTCGTCCAATCCTTACAAGGTGGCTCTATGTCGTGGGCCATATGTCATTAGACTCTCTACCTTTGTCGTTAGAACGATGCACATATGCTATGACAATGGCTTTAGATGCCATCGAGCATGCATATCAAGTAAATGGATACAGCTAACACAGGTTGGCGATTCCGTCCTTTCCCGTTGGGATTTGGGGTCAGTTCATGCGGTGAAATAGGGGTTCTCCTGTGGTGGGTCAGACTGGGCGGATATCTAATATTTATTCACGTGCCGACCCGTAGATAAATCTATAGTGATACCATTTTAAGGGCGTACACATCACTCATAAATTATGCGTAAGATGTCATAGGATAGCGTATATACAACATTAAATATTTAAGCAGGAAATGGCTTGTGTTGAGTGTGACACATTTTGAGTTCCGTTCAATACACTCGTTTGTGCGTCAAGTAAATGGCAAAAAGCAATTTTTTTTTCTTTAAACGCAACATTCTGTCTAACTATAATACCATAAGAGGACCTTGGATCATATGCGATTGCCATTCATTTCCACAGCCAGATTGGCACAATAAATTTGTGACTATAGGGCCTAATAACTATTACCTATACACTTACGCATCTATGATGATTGTGAATAGGTGAAATTTCCAGCTGTTGTTTGGCCTTTACTAAACGATAATTTTCTTTATGTTCTACTGTTTTTTTTTAGCCTGTGCAGTTGTGGCAGTGGCTGTTTTTTTCCCGTATTTGGTAATTTCGCAATTGAATATCTCTGTCTATATCAGGATGAACGCTCGGATACGATTACAAACCAGTTGACCCCAGCCTAGAATTACTTGAGCCTTGAATTTTATGTCACATCATGACATCAATGACCCATATTGTAGTATGTTATTCCGAACTATCTCTACGCCGACCGGTATCCGTGAGGGCATCGTGTCAAGAGGGGGCTTCGTGCCGGCCTTCGTTGACACAGCGACGACACGGGTTTACGTGCATCGTCAGTCATAGGCGAACCGGGTACGATCTTTTAAAGCCAATGAAATGGATGTGTTCAAGGGCGCTAGCGTTCCAGTGGACTGGGAACAATTGGACGGCCATTTTTTCCCCTGCGCATCACTTAGTCCCTGGTGGCGGGGACGTCATTGACATGCGTCAACTTGTTTTGCCGAGTGCGGCTCAGTCACTTGGGCTTATTGGAGGGCGAACTCCATCGTATGCTTGCAATAAATCTCAATATACACAACGTGAGTAGCAACATAGTAAGAGCTACTTGTGCGGGAACGATTGTCAGTCTAGAAGCGAGGGGGCCTCTTCGACGAGGAATTGGCTGTCTAAATGTGAGCGGTGCCGTCGCAATGGGAAAACAGATATCGCAAGCGTTCATTGGGATTTTTTCTACTGTCTTGTTCAAGGGCCTTAACAAGGCCATTGTTGATTTAAGTGGCGCAGAATGAGTTTGAGTTTCTTAGCAGAATATAAAAAAAGAACCTTCGTTCGGGGCTCGGCCCCAGCCCTTCTCCAATCAGACATTTCTCGTCACATTCGGCATTACTACGAGGATTGTCAGAAAGAAAAATCCACACCTCCGGAGGCCACGACAGGCTTTGACCGTAGCACCGAGAACAGATCCCACTACAAGTCTATTTACCCTAGTTACTGTGACGTAGACGCCTCAGCCATCAAGCGTAGTATAGACTTCAGCACAGCACAGGCCTACTCAGATCGCTTGTTGAGTAAACCTTTATCCCCTTTACAGTACAATCATGCATTTAATCTATAACGAGCAAGATATGACCGTTAGTATCGTCCTCTAGAAGATCTGTACTCCTACATATTGGCAATTAACGATAAACCTAAATTGGCTACGATATCTTGACTTGTGAATCAGATTAGTTCAGTATCAGATTTAGTTTAGGAGAGGATTCCGTCCGACAATTATCAATAATTTTCTCATGTAATGTATCACCAATGTTACTTATTCAGCCCTTCGCTTAAATCGGGCTCGAGATTACTATTATAACAACAACAGCAACAACAATCATATAGTTATATTGTCGCACTTGCTCACCCTCTTACTCCCTCTCTCCTTAGGTTAGCCATAAAACAGAACTTGGTTGGAGGAGGAGAGATGGACAAGGAATATGACATTGATCGGAGGAACCCTGCTGCGACTGTTACGTTCAGGGCTACCATCGTGACGGCAGGAAACTCGTTCACAGTAGGTGCGCGTGGTGTTGTTGGCATGACCCCTGCGTTCTTTAAACTGGCCATTTTAGCCCGATTCTGGGTACTGAGCCTATCAGAAAGTGCACGCGTGCGTGGCATCGATGACAGAGGTTTTCACTTCACTCAACCGTCAAAGAGGTGGAGTCATCCATAGCAGACCGAGTCGACATCTCGTAGACGGGTCCAATGCCCTTTAGCTATGGTGGGACAAGAAAGACCTCAACACGTTTGTAAGTGAATGACCTGATGAAGAGTCAAATCTACTCTCTGTTTATGTGATCCGTAAACGATTCTCGTAGTATTTATGATCTGGAAAAGAGGAAAGCATGTATACCTTCAACAGACGTCCTTCATCTTTATGGAAGAGCAATGAGGAACACCAGGCCGACGTATGGATTGCAAATGAGCCTCAAAAGCTCAAAATCCAAGCCCAGAACTATCTCGCGAAAATTCTGAGGTCTGCAACGGGCATGTAATTTAACCCCATCTAAGGGGTGAATTCTTGGAAAGAGTTTGGGCAGCTGTACATGTTTGTTGTTTGAGTCCAATACTTAGCGATTTCGTTGTACATGACTGTCCGTAAATATTGTCTTTGTTTTTGCCTACTCGTTCTAGACATAACATAGATTAAATGAGCGAAAGAAGGACCCATTGAATTGTTAAGCAGTTTGAGAGGCGACCATTCGTAGCAATATGAAGAATATAGCAGTTTTAGTTGTAAATGAACTGAGTGGTCTTCAGGACTGTTCTCGGTGCTAGAGAATGAAAATACATGTTTATTAAATTCCACTCAGTTTAACATTAAGGTAAAAACAAGTTTAAAAATGTTGCTAAAGTTAAACGAAGTAAACCCGTATAACATAAGGTTACGATACGCTCCGCCTGTATAACATGCCGTATAAAATTTGCCAATATCTCATATACTGAATTTTCTGTATTCTCAAGAACTCTTAGAATTGTTTGTTCTAGATATCTAATACTTATTTGCAAAAATTCCCCAACCGATGTCATCGGAGCACACCACGAATCATTATTTATTCATTATTTAGATTGAACAGTCAGAGAAAGAGTACAACTGCAATCTCCTTCCTAAGATACATAAAACCGTATTGAACTGAATCAGTAATCACGAAAAACAGGTTTGCATGAAGCTTTGCATGTTGGCGCGAGTGTCGAGCCTGCTGAACAGATTTGAAATTGCTCAAACGAATGTACTTGTACGGCGTTAAGAATTCGTCCGTCAATTTCATCTAATTCCGTCCGTCTAGAAGTACGATCAGGCTTTCGGATAATTCATGAGGCCCTCTGCGAGAACATGATGTTAATTTTCTCATTTGGCTCGTTGTCAATAGGTGCGTTGTTAGTAGTATTCAGGTAGAATTTCTTATACTTTCGTTTATCGGCAAATAATGCATTTCGCTTATAGAAGGAAGATCAATAAACTCATGCACTTGAGGAAACGTATGTATCACTTGGATTTACGACCGGGCTTCACTTCATTGCTTTGTTTCATAGGTATTATCTATCGAACCATTTCTGGGACAGGCCCTGAACTCTCTCAGAATTGAATACCTTCTTCATTCCACATCCCCGGATCACAGCGAGTCTCGAAAAGATTGGACCAGGCAGTTACGAAGAACGACACGCACTGTTTGGCCCAATAACCACGCACTGATGTCAGGCTACACGTTGGTGACAAATCGCCTTTTGACGGAAGGTCCAATCTCTCAACTGTCGTGGAGCTTCAAGTAGACGATCTCTCTTTTTTTAAGAGGAAAGAACTGCGTAACCCACGAATGGACACCACCTGCATAGCAGCCTCTCTTAAGCTTCAATGCTTCAAGCTTTAACGATCTCTCTAGCTAGTACCTACTGTATCTTTGCACATTGTGATTCTGCTACTCTTATAGTCACAATGAGTCGCAGTGCCGTTTCGCGTTCTCAACGAATATTTCATATTTCAATTCAAAGTCGTGAGGTCCCAACATCTGTCTCCAGCTGAGGCTGAGCGATTTTCGTAAATGATTTGGGTTTCTAATCGCAGCTCACCCTGTAGTCTCATTCAGGCGGCATGAACATCATGTACACTTCCTACACATGACATATTCGAAATAACCACCTCAGTAAACGCCGAGTCAACCGCTAGAGGTTTGGCGAGGCGCCCCCTTACAAGGAAAACATACGTTTTTACAATCACTAGGCGCTTATTAATAAGAACGTTCCCTTCCTTCTGTTCATAGTTCATAATCAAATGTTTATTCTCGGAACTGCAATATACATACATATGCTTAAGTTATCGGTAAAAAAAAGTAAAAAGTTCGCGCACTCTCGTGTGCTATCTGCTAAAAAATTTAGAAACACCCACCGATTTCCAAAGCGTTCAACCTTTCACCCCGCTTACTTCTGCCGTTGAATTGCATCAGAACGATCCACCAATTCACTTTCGAAATAGACAAATTGATTTGAAGACACCTAGCGGCCCCCACTTCGCTCACGTCAATGTGCGCAGCCATATTCGTTCTTAACGGCCATTCTATTCTTTGAGCCTTCTTCATAGCGAAGTTTCTCAAGTTTTGTTTTATTTCCCACCTGTTTCGATTCTAAAAAACACAGCAGGCTAACATTGAGGTGAGTGTGTACTGAAGGTTTTGCACTGTTTCCACCCTCTCCTATTTATAACGTTCTCGTCCATCCCTGATCATATTCATTTGTGCCATTGCCAATGCTGTCGAAGGTTACACACGAGCACATCTTCCTAGCTAAATAATAAGAAAGATACAATTTTCTCTTCAATCCATTACATGCAAACTTCACGAATGTAGAAGGGCAAATGTTGTTCCTTCATTTATCCATAGTAATATATTTATGCACGAGCTAAATAAATATAAGTACGAGTAGAAATTCTAATGATTTCTAATAGTGTATCTTTTTATATGGGTTTTGTGCATACACGGTGCCGCGAACAAGTTGTTCTTTGTCACTACTGAAGCTATCATCATCAGCCAGCTACGAGACTGCGTTGCAACGAGTAAGTCCCCCTACGATTCTGAGACCGGGGTTTTGGCTTTGAGCAGGGGTTGTTCAGGCATGAGTCGGTTGCATCATCGTGCCAACACGAACAACGCGCGCACAGGACTCAATTAAGCCAAATGACCCTCGGTGTGTGCCATGCATTCTGCGTACTATTCTCGTACCATCTCTCTCTATCTCTCTCTGCCTCCCTTTTCACAGTAGTGCTCAGAGACAGCAGCAGCAGTTGATTGGAGTCGCGAGCTGCATTTCTGGTGACTGCTTCTGCTGTTGGAATATTTGCATTCGAATTATGAGCGTAACCCCTCCTCGGTCCCAACTTGCCCCTGACTACACCCATGCCCTGTTAACTATCTATCCTCTGCATTACTGCCCGTCGGTCCATCCGCCCCTTAGTTCGTTGGTTCGCTATCTCGGTATTTTATGCCCTGTCCCGGTGTGCATCTTCACTGGCTTTGCCTCAGCGTTCAGCTCGCCTGAACCATTCCAGCTCGGCTATTCACTTGCAAAGCTTCTCTCGCAAGCAAAAATAGTGACCTCATCCCTCGGCGTTACGAATGCGCCCGTTTACCCCGTCCACCCTAGCTAACTCTATGTCTGTTTCTCTTTTTGTTGGCTATTGTAAATACGAACAACGGCTTATGATGAGTGGCTCCACCACTCTCTCCCGGGATCCCCTCTGGGTATCATCATATTGTCTATACCCCGACAACAGCAGCACCACGGGTTACACTCACACAGGCGAATTCACTCGCATACACAGCGACACGCACACACACACACATATATATATATATGTACATACATTATCCTCATATTGTCATGCAAATGTATCGATGTTTTGTGGTGGAAGTTAACTGCTTGTTAAGGTTATAGCACGCCGTGGGGTAAGTACCGCCCCATAAGACCACTGCCTATATGTGGGCACTTGTGGAATAATGCGTTGTGCCTGCTATAGACCTTGGGTTAATAATAAGCATAATGAAAAAGGTAACGCAAATTAACCTACAACTTCTGAGTATCGGCTTTTTTTTTGTTTCATTCATACGGATCTTCTAAATCTAATACTAAAATGTATTAGTATTAGAAACAATAAGACTTTAACATACATGGGTAACGGTCAAGTTTAATGAGTAGTCAAGGAACTGGAGCTACCACTGTTGGTATGCATTCATTTGATCATTTACATATTTATCTATATATAGAATCCAGCGCTTAGGCGGTGTGGTGCCTGTTGTTACGGCCTGTTGTTGCCTTTGTAATATTGTTGTTGTGGTTTTTGCGGTTATTGAATAGCACAAACGCTGATAGAACCATGCGAACGGAATGATCCTATTTATTTTACGGCTATATTTAATTTGATTAACCCTAATGAAACAGCAGACGGGAACCTTTTGCTATGTTAATGTTTCTATTAATATTAAGTGCTACAGTCCAGTTATAACTGCGGCTGCCGCTGTTCCTGTTATTCAGGTAAAAAAAAATGGGGAACGTAGAAAGTCATGCAGGCAGATGCTTGTGGAGCTTGGGGAACAATGGCGCGACCAGTGTAACACTATTACCAGGAATAATATGCAGGATGAGCTAGAAATACGTATAGGTTTGTCTATGTGTTTCAGCACGACTCTGATATGCACCATTTATATATTGGTGCTAAAGAGATCCGCAACAAAAATGGCTTTAAATTGTTTGGGGGTGGTCTGATGAAGCCAAGTGTAGACCTTGGTCATGAAACACTTTGAGGAAGGCGCCACAAAAGGGTAGAATAGCGAATATAGGTTTAGAACGGACCTCGGTGTTACCTTATCGAATCTCCTGGGAAAATGTCACAGGTTGTGAGACCTCTAAAAAGTATGGTAAAGAACTTCAACAGCAGGCTACCAGAGGGTCGAGAAAAAGATGAAGAATCACTACGATCAGACATGTCCGTAGGGAAATGGACTAGGAGATTATTAGGTGAGAAGTGGGGCCCAACCTTTGAGTGTATAGTGTAAAAGTTACAGACGGGGAATCTACGGAGGAATGAGAGCGAGTGCTACAAGCATATTCCGTTTACTTGGCTTTATAACTTTTTTCTAATTATCTGTCTAATTTGAATTCAAGTTGGGTACAATACCTGTTCGTCAGAGACCATTTTGGCTTCGGGTTTAACAATGGTCAGTCGCTTGCAATTGTCATGATTGTATTGCATACACAACCTTTAGCAGGTTTCAAGGCTAGCTATTTGAATTCCTACATGCTGGTCGTATCTGCAAAGGCCCTTTAAAAGATCAGAAGCATATATAGTTTACCAGATGACCAGTCGATTAAAATCAGCATAGACATTCAAAGCAACCCTTATTGATGCTACCGCATATTGCACGTACCAGTGCAGCGCGATGTATTTATTATTATTCGTGATCAATAGACGATAACGAATACTATTTACTCAACATTCTATTTCACGTTTAATAAAGACAATCGATACGAGTGGAACTCCAAGTGCAGGCGCTGGACACGAAGTGAGCATCTCTTTGAGCTCCACCACGGCGAAGTCGAATCCATTACAATGGTAACTCAATACAATATCCTAGCTGTCATCAGCTTGCCCTAGTATTTTATGTTGGTTGTATCTAGTTTCCGTAAGGGGATTTGGTTACATATGTATAAGTAAAGATTCAAGTGTGAAAATACATCTTCCAGATAAGCGGCTGGGGTTTGTTTCCGTTTTACCTATTTTGTACATGCTATTTTTAATTTGCACGTTTACGTGCAGTTGACCGACTTCTTCTATAAGGTTTTAGTGAGGAAAGCCACTTGTAGCTCAGGTCGTTATAATTATTACAATTGCTGCAAAAAAGGTGAGGGACACCGATGAATCAATCATACTGCCTCGTTATTGTCTGTTGTTCGTAAAAAATCATATACCATACCATCTATAAGGCAGGATACAACGTCAGCCTTACGACCGAGTACACCGCCAACCCCCACGCACGCACGCAGTCACAAACCCTACCAAAGTCTATTAGATATTCTACGAGACCTCGCAGCTATACTAACTGTATACGCAGCTGTGCACCCCTTGTTCGTACGTGCTTTGCCCACAGACTGACTGGCTAGAAACTCTGCCCGATTAACCGAACTAATTTGTCCAAATTACCGAGACCCACCTGGCAACCTGGCAGCTGCTCAGTGACAACGTTTCGAAACAAACAACCACACACACACACACGTACACATGATTCGGCACTACGAGACACGAGACGAGCATTTTTACCGTATGTCCTGCATTCTGTCATGTCGATACAGTGCCGTTTGCCATAGCTGGTGGCGGTAAGCAAAGTTTCACATGTGTTGACTTTTATAACCAATCTGCCATTGTACCCCGGCGCCAAACAACATAAGCCAGTTGCCACAACCAACTGCAACGAAGAGTCTGTAGCTGTTTGCTTTGATATGAATAACGAAGGACAACACGAAACCTTCCTCCCGTGCTCTGTCCTCATCCAGTAGCCGCCCTTGTCTCCTCGTTTTCGTTAGGAATTGTTTCAGATATCGGTCAACTCGTCTCGTCTTCGGTGAACTCACGTCGACGGTCCGAGTATAGATTTTAGCCTTTAAACTGATACGAATGAACCATTCATAGATGACAATAAACAGTATGCCGATAACGAAACCAATTTGCGTGGCATAAGCTAGATTTCTGAAGCGCTTAGGATCAGAAGCGAAAACGGTTAATTGTGAACTGCTGCTGGTTCAATCGATCACTGATAAAGGCAACAGACAAAACGAGAGAGAGTCTGTTCCACTGTGGCCTTTGTTGCGTAGTATTGATAGTATTGATGTGGCGCGGCCCCAGACCCTCTTCGACCGCTACGGCCTATGCACCAAGCAATGGCTCCCGCTCTGTACAATTTGCACTGGCTCAGCAGGGCCAAGTCACCACGTTCTTCTTGCCTGCCATTGAATGGGTATCTCTCACCAGATCTTGCCAATTAGCCCGAGTCGACCAACAGGCCGCTATGCCGAATCATTAACTCGGTCAATGCGGATGCTATGCTCATTGGGTCTCGTGATCTGGAAAATTTTCGTTTCGAGGAGAAGGGTAGAGCTGTAGCTGTGACTGCTGATGTTGTCGACGCTGTTCGATATTGGTGAAGTTCGCTCCTGGCTTTTTTGCTTGTTTCGTTAGTGTTATCCATTATTTGACAGCCTCTGGCCGGGCTGACGAGGCAAAATTAACCACCAGCTTATGTATATTGAAAGCAGGACAAGCAAAAAGAGATTTTGAACAGGAATACATCTCAGAAAGAATCAATAATCGAACAGCGATGATTCATGGAAGTGCGCAATACGTCGAGACGCACAAATGTGTTTAATGCCGAAGTTCTGTCTTGTTTCAAAGAGAAACCAGTTGCATCGCTACATGTTGCCGATAGTACTTAAAGAACTTTCGGTTTAGAGCCCTTTGGTGGCCTCATGGTTGTGGTGCATTCGTGGACACCTGCCTTGTTTATCGAAGGAGACACGTAAGTGCACGCACGGGCTTGATGCCCACCGTTGCACATTTGCATTTAAAGGGCTCCGTCTTATGAAACAAGGCTGAAAGCGGTTTTAACGTGGACACTAAATGTTGCTTGAATGAAATTCGGTCCGGATTTTTTTGTTTGTTGGCTTTATCAACATTTCAGTGAGCTAAGTTGTTGAGTTTTGAATATTCCGCGCTTGCATGAGATGATCAATTTAATAAGAGGAATATAATATTTGAGCTTGGACAAAATCTTAAAATTGGACCAGTCTCTGGAGGAGGCAATCGATGTAATATAACCATCCTCACGAAGGTCGATTCTATGCTTACCTGCAGTGAAGTACATCGTAAAAACGCTCATAGCGCAAGTATTGCGATCGTTAAGTTGTAGGAGGTTTTTTTATAGTACTATACATTATACAGTAACCACACATAGAATCGGAATACGATGTTGTCGTATATATCCGAGACTCCTTTGTGATTGTTCTCTTTTTGTGTTTACGAATAGCCGAGACAATGAGAAGGTTGTTGCATCTGCCTCTAAATTAATGGCCGTCCACGATAATGGGCCATTCCAAGCGGTGGCGGCCGTAGATCAGCCCTTGTTAAAGGCTGTTCACATCTTTACCTATGTGCAAGATCGTGGACAAAAATAATGGGCCCCAAAACGGCAATGTGGCATCTCAAAGCAAACCCCATATGCCACTGTTAAGCAGTGTTACTGCTGTCGGTTATTCACCAGGACGTCAGGCTTTCCTGTTCATCCCGGCTAGGCCTGAGGCCTGGCTAAGGCCGCGTTCATACGTGGTGAATATTACGTAGGCTCTGCAGGTCATCATAGAATAACTCCGCCACCAGAGGACGCAGTGTATTAAGAGACTCGGGGAGAAAAAAAAGCACCTTTGACTCCCCACCTCTTAGCGCGGCTGGCGTGCGAAATAGTAAAATACGGTAGCGCCAAATTTCAAATGGAATTCAACTACGCTCCCGGGGGTGATTCATGGGAATACGGTGCGAGAACATTGCGCTATGATGCCAGAGCGGACTCAACAAGTGGAAGCAGCATGCGTACACGACGAGGTCGTCTGTCGGCGGCCTATCAAACTAAATGCAAATACGAACGTTCTCGACCAACGTCACAGGCTGTAAGTGCACTCTGAGTCAATTTGGCCAGAGACGGCCTTCTCAATATGACGCCCCTTTGACAAAATAAAGGTGACATTGATGACTTTGTGATTGACTTGAGTAGTCGGGTGGCGGACAGGTGATTTCCATATACCACAAGTCTACAGGTCAAAAGTTGAACGTTCGGATACCACACAGAGCTTATTCGATCTTTGAGAATTTGTGTTTGTTGTGGTTACAGAAGATACTGAATAAAGTATATACAGAACAGTGAACTGAAATGAAACTGAACATGGTGAATATGTGAGGACAGCTAATATAATGCTGGTTGTACATGATTCCTCATCATGTGATGCTATGCACGAGTTCCGTACGCTGAACTGCTCAATGTAAATGACAGCAGAATGATAACATCTTGCAAACATATAATTTAATAAAATAATAATAATAAGAATAACATTTAAATATATGCCGTTCTAGGCTCTGCGTGACGCGCAATGTTACGGCAATGTCGAACGTAAAATCGAGCGTTGTGTTAATAGAAGAGAAACGTAAAATTATTCCTAAAGTGTATGCACGGAAAATTTGCCGGCATCAGCAAGTTTGCTACATTGACGTTGGCCCAGACGTCCGGATACTTTCATCACCTCAGAGGTAAGAAAAGTTTCGGAAAAGCGAAATAATCAGCAGTTCACATGGGGGATTACTCCTGTATAAAGCACTGTGCATACAACGATATACTCATTCTGGACTCTATACCCACACACCAAGCTGATCGCAGGGCAACATTTCTGAGATTAGGTAGGGACGGGCGGGTTTCGAAGTCAAATTGCGTTCCGTGGATTTTCATGGACTGCGGTGGCACCCCTGAAGAAATCGGAATGAAGCAGTATGTAAAAAAAATACGGGATTACAAGTTGGAGAGTTCACGTGGGCAAATCGCTAGCTACTTCCACCATTGACTTTTAGCGTTTTCATGTAATTTGGAGAAAATAGAGAGTATCAGACGAATGCGAGCTGAACATTACGCAAGAGGCAAAACATAAATATTACATCATAGAAATCCTCGTAGATGATATAGAGTTTTGTTTTAATAGCAAAGTTTTCTTTAGGGGGCATGTATCTATCAATCGATTAACACAATAGCCCGTCCTATAGAATCGCTTTCGTGTTTCGAATGTTTTCGGTTGAGTGCACAACAATGGTGAGAGTGAAGGTTAGAGACGAGAAAATCATCCAATTTTGTGAAGTCGACAATTTTGTTGTCGATTAAAATTATCACAATTGACCATCATGCAAACATAGCAGCGTTCATTTCAAATTACAATCCGGGCCCACACATCTTCAACTTGGAGCGTGCATCAAGCTCATTCATATGAGCTCCTTTGATATTTAGACTTATATATATATATCGATAGGAACTCGGGGGGGCAGCAGTTGATGCAGTCATAGGCCATTGCGGGATGAGAGGCAACGCTTTTTACTTCTCTGCCAGACAATCTATTCCATAGCAGTGTTCCACACAGATGCCACGGTAGGGGCCAGATAGAGTGCGCCCTTGACATCTCGAAGCTATTCGCTTTTTGCTTGGAAGATCCGTCTGCCGACGGATGACTTCACAGGGAAACAAGCGAGGGACGGGACCAAATCTTTGTCTTTTGATAATAAAGAAGTCGTGAAGGGAGCGAGTATCCCCAATTTTAGCCAACTCGGATGAGAGAGGTCGGTCGAGAGGACATCTCATAAATAATAACAGTCGAGGCAGTCCAGAGACCTCGCCCATCTCCCGTCAGTTTCGCGCTGCCTTTGCCGAACAATCGTGTTTACTGATATATTACCCCCCTTTTTTTACGAAGATAACGAAAAGCAACTTTAAGCATTGTCCGAAGTCGCTTGTGAGTTTCATTTCTTTTCTTCTAACAGTTGTCATTTTTGCTATAATATGAAAGGTGGATATTGCTAGAAATGGGCCACGAAGTAGAACTATTCGACCCTCCTCCAACCGCGTTTTTCACTGGACACGCAGAGAGGAAATTGTTGTCTTAGGCCCCATGCTCAACTGAGCTAATTGGTGCGCTTGTAAAAAATACTGTCCCTTTAAGCACTTTTTACGCAAACGCTGTAGATCCCTCCATATGAAGATTTTGAAACTGAGATGAACAATAATAGTACAAGTCTAACTAATAGCTAGGGGAAAACTTGGCAAAAAAAACTTGTATCCGCTGCACGACTGATTTTGCTTATAGTCAAATTGTAAATTTCAGCAGAATTCTTATTGAAACGACATAAAATCTCCAAACAACTTACGGTCAGCATGTTCACATCTTCACGGCCTATTGACATGTGAAAAACTGCTTTAGACTTGCGAAAATATATAGCCCAAGCGTTGACCTCTGCATTGCAGAGGCCATATCTTGGAAATCCTTTTTACGCTTCGTTTACGGCGCCATTTGTTGCAAATGCAAAGCCGATGCAAATGTACTGGCTTTTACATTCTACATGGCTCAGTGACGATTCAGATACCCATGCAAATATTATCGCTTGGTCTGATTTTGCCCTCAAATAGCTGTACTTTCCCGTATACTTCTCATATTAGGCGTTGAAATTGGCCATTCGTAACATACGATACAAACATTGCTAGCCAGATGCTCTGCATGCAGCCCACGTTTGCTAGCATAATCACCATGATGGTAACACAGACTCAGCTCTAGTTAAATATATAATAATTAGATATAGTAGATAGACCACCCGCTGGTCTGGTCGTGCGTACGTGTGCTCCTGCCTTCAGTAATCGGAGGATGGGGGCACTCAGGGGTTCCATCCCCACCGTTGTACATTTGCATTTAAAGGGGTTGTCCGTCTTATGAAGCAATGCCAAAAGCAGTTGTGCCGTGGACATAGTTAAATGTTGGCTGTGAGTCAGCCCGGAAAATGTAAAAGATAAAGTAGATATAATTTGGCCCAGAAGCAGGTCACTTCCGTTTGTCCCATCTGAGAAGAGATTGCCTTTAGATCTATCTTCGCAATAGCAATAGCGCACATAAAGGTACACCCATCTACCTTGCAGAGTACACTTTAAAGCTATCTGGGAACCTTGGTATAATTTGTTGTTATAGTCATCATAATAATTATATATGCAGATGATTTCCTGCTATTGTTTATCGAAAGCTGGTGTACAGCCTATTTCTCTGAGACACGAACTGATCGAATGACGGTCTCTCTGTTTCAACAAACAGGAGTTTCATTTACAACCGAATCATTACTACTTATTCTCGACCGTTCGTACTCACATAGAATTGTGGTTGGGTTAGCTTTCTGGCCACATTATTTTAACCAAACGACTACAAAAGCTGTAGAATAACGATAAAAGCATCGTTTGGATTGAAAACGATTGAAAACAAAGAGCCTTCAAGTAAAAACTCAACACGTTTTTTTAACTCGACTGCCTACCTTTCTGGTGTTCCCCAAGATTTCCATTATGATCTGTACTATTTTTAATTTTTTACACCGAAACGGCATTCCGGTTCCCAGTTGTGCTGTTATGGTGTCTGAATAAAGCGTATATGCTGGGCGAAGCTATACTCCCCGTTATGGAATAATTTCAAGATCCCGGACTCTTAATTATACCAAAATGTCGATTCACAGTGGTCCAGTTGAATAGGGACGTTATTTTCCGACGCGTCATAATCAAGCAATCATATGTTCACATTCAAATATTTACAAGTCTTGTAATTCGTAAGTTTGTATACTGCTCCTCGAGCCCGATCCTTCTACTTAGATAGCGAAATTTATGCACTCAACCTAAACGAGCAGGTTGACTTGTCATTGTGTAGAAAACAACACGGATGGATATTTCTGTGTGGGTGTGAAATATGTACTTAAATCTCGATTTTACGGAGTACACTTCATTGTTCAGCCATTCGACAATCATTTTGGCCACCGTTATCAGCCACACCATCCACGCTGTCATCCTGTAGAGTCCGCAGCAATAAACTCAACACGAACTATTTCCTCAGGAATAGCAACAACGGAGAGAACTAACGAACCAAGGACAGTCAGAGAAAGCGAGCGAGAGAGAGAGAGAGAGACAAGGAGTGAAACAGGAAAATAGAAGTGGAAACTACCCGGCGCCATACGTGGTGCAGGGTCAAACTATGAAAGATCGCTACGGGAGCAGCCATAACAGCAACAACTGCGGCCGAACTTTCCACTTAGCTAAAGCCACCTGCGGCGACAGCGGCAGTGCTCCCAGCACTGCTGGAAGCTTCGCGAGTGAGAGTAAACCAACAAAATAGAAAAACATCTGCGTCTGCCATTCAGCTCATCAACTGTGGTGTGTTGTGTGTGTGTGCTATCGAGCAACCACTGCAGCTCATTTACCCACAAACTTACTCAAATATACATACATACTCACACTCGTCTTCTTCGAAGGTTTAGAAGAACATAATAATAATAATAATAATAATTAATGTAATGTCGAAAAATGAACGAACGCAATAGAGAGAAACTGATGTCAAGATGCAGCCGGCGAGGGCCGGCTCAACGGGTGGTTAAGTAGATACACAGCTAAACGTCTATACATACTAACTATTAAAATGTGATATATGCATCAACTTCCCCTGAGATACCTTATGTGTGGTCCATACCTAGAGTGGAAATATACGGGGTTGGATTAAAAGTGTATAGAAGGGCATAGAAAGATCCTTATATAGCAGCGGGCCGTTGTAGGAACAAAGAAAATGACCGCGCAGAATAAGACAACGAAAATATACGGTATACAGTAGGTATATTGTGACAATAATACCTATGACAATAAAGAGCTGTTGCTGGCGGCTCAAAATATGAGATGCACAGAGCGAGGACCGCTAAAGGAACATTTGGCCCAGAGTAGATGGCCCGTGGCAATATCTGCTTGCTCATGGATGTTGTCTCAAAACAAACAACAATAGACGATGCAAGATATTGTAGAAAGGATGAATTGCATACCCAGCTATAATATTATTCGCTGCGAGATGAAATGCCGGTATGGGAGACTGTTTCTTTTACATAGTGGAAAACCATCCCGGGGACAATTCAGCCTATTTCAATGCGTCAGTTGAACGTATGAGCTGCCCGACAATAGCCCGCCTATTACGTGTGCTGTTGGGGTAATCGGTAAACGACAACTCCCTCGGGACAATTGAGGGAAACAACGTCATCGTTAACCTTCATCAAAAAATGATGTCCTTCAACACAGTGGAGAGAATAATTCAGTAACTAGATTCTCTCCACTCAATTCAAATCATTTAAAAATAATTCACTATATTTAACGGTCATATGATATCAACACACTCAGGGAGTTCTGAGGTAATCTCCAAGAACACAGCTTCATTCGCGGCCGCAACATCAGGCGGAGGAGGTCACCCAGCTACGATAAATGTTCTGAAGCAATTGAAACATTCTATGAAAACGTTTAGTACCTATTACAGTATCGAGATATCTTTCTAAAGGAGCTCGTGCCCCATTGAAGTGAAGAATATTAAGAATTGGTACGGACTGAGAACAGCGACCACCAACGATACTTTGAACTATTCGCAATAATTAGCGTTCGCGACAACACCGTTTTATGCCTCAGCTTTCAGACAAGGCCCGCGCAGATAATAGTATACAGAAGATATATGTGTTAAACAGCTCCATATATAGTTTCGGATCGTTGATGTGAAAGCTTGTAATGATCCAATTACATATCCGAGTATTCGAGGCCTCGTTGTGTATTGTGAGGTTGTTCATTGTGCCTCTATTCTCCGAAGTGGGAGTAACACAAATTTGATAGAAATGCTGAGTTCGAAACTTTGGGGACCAGTCATCTTTCAAGTGACCAAGTAACCGCTGATCGAGCGCCGCGATGTTTCCTTGCCTTGTTCGCCATGTCCTTCTTGGGCTACCACAGCATCCTGGAAAAGCGTTCCTACTGTCCCCGTCGTCCACTGACTGGACCTAGTAGTTGGAAATTTAATAATACAGCGCTTGTGTACATTGAAGAAGACTAGAATTTCTTGCGGAGTGGTGCTCACTATTAGCTGGCATTTTCTATCGATGTCTAGAAATATGCTCAGGGATGCGTATATATATATATATATGTATATATCTCCTTGTAGATTAACAGTGTATGGGAGAATTTGGCGCCCTGATGTAGACGCGTTGCGCCGTCCATCAGCGTCATCCCGATACAACGCTGAGGAGTGCGATAGCAATGGATTTAACTATCCTTGATTAACAGTTACCAGGGTGCAATCATGTTTCACTTACAATTTGGAGCCTATACATAAACGATTATTGATCGCGGAAGAAATCCTAGAGCTTATTACGATACTCATTACGTATCTTATAATCTTTTTTTTTGTATGTGCCCAGTGGAAACGTATCTCATAATCAAGTACAGTCATTGTATAGTCATAGTATTATTTAGACAACAGATATACATTTGAAATGTTCTCCTTTAGAAACCATATCGCGTCACAGACGTTTCGGCACAACAGAAAGCCTTGAGGTGTCATATTATATTTAGAAAACTCTATGAAATAAACAAAAGTTCCAAAAGTCAATAACCATATCCAAACTCCAGCCTGAGTTCAAGCGCTTGCTTTCAATCAAGAAAGCGGTCAATTAGCGAGAAGGAGTCAGAGCACTATACGGAACGAGAAGCTTCCCAATAGGCGTGAATTCAACAACCCCCCAATGGGCTGCATGCAAAATTAGAATAAATAATATCGCCGTTGTCCGTACTGTCCGAAACGTTCCTAATAATGGCGGACATAAACGAAACACAACGTTCTATCACTAACTAACTACTGCCGATTATACGCTGTACTTTTCCGTCTGTCGGAGCCAAATCCTGACCAGACTAATCGCAGGTAGAATGGACGCATTTAAATAGTGAATTCAAATACCAAAAGAAAAATGGTTTCGGAAAACTGTACATTGCCTAATACAGCAAAGGTCTAAATACCTGAAATCGTGTATGCTAAAATTATTAGCTTTATTAAAACAATTTAAAACATGTTCAAAACAATATCTAGTCGTAATATTGTTCTGCTCGGTTCAATGTACTGAGAGAGGGTGACCTACGTGTTTGGCCTTGAGGGGTGTCTGAATTCACGTCAACGGAACCCACACCACTTGCGGTGCTAAATATTTCCCAGTTTGGTTTTTCCCTTCGTCGACACGATGCTTTCCTATTTCGACAGCTAGTTAGCTAGTGGGACAGATGGATGATGGCGAGGCCACTGGACTGAATAACGCCCGTAGCTCTTCGTAGTTGAAGCAACCGACGTTCAAGGGCGCATTTTTTGTGTTCCCCTCATCAACGAACATTGGGTTTGCACGTCCAAACTTCATCACTGCCCATACAACAACTACACCAGCTTGTTAGCTTAGACTTGTCTTGCTATTGAACTTAGCGTCGCTCCCGCAATATACACTAAATATTGTATTAGACGTACGAAATTGAGTGGAAAAAAGACTGTCCGACTGTTGTTGCCTTTTGTGCGAACTTTATTCCTAAGTGTTATTTGATTTCGATTGCTCGCAACACCTCGTCAATTGCTTCAGTACTATTATCGGTTATGGGAGGCCGGCGCCTGCCAATTAATGCTCGTAACGATAATGCCAAGCTATTTGTAGATAGATTAAACGTCAGCGGCAAAACAATACAGCATTGACCTTATAGATAATTTTAAGCTGGTGTCAATTTCAGATATTTCTTTAGTTTTTTTAACCAATTTCGTTTCATTAGTGGATATTGCCTAGATTCCATTGACGGAAGAGTGCGCAAAGGTCGGGATATCTTACAACATAGAAAAAAAAACAGTAAAGGTAAACGGATCATATACTGAGGATTATATGTAGAAGATAATTCAATGAACGAATGCTAAATCGCACAAAACGATTGTGGGCTGTTTTATTGTCTTGTCATTAGGTCGTTGTCGTTTTGGGTCAAGTCCAGAGACTGCCCCGCACGGATATCAGTCGACTCTCGCTGGAAAGCCGAGCAATATATGACCGACTAATACGCCTCTGCCCGAAAAAAACTTAATTACCTGCCGTAGATAACCTTTTTTTTGGCCCACGGGCTTGGCCAAATGAATTTCTGGATTACAGAAACGTCGATTTTAATTATGGTAACAATTATGGATGCGGCTCTTACAAATACCTCCCATACTTGCACTAGTGGCCGTTGTATACACTACTATGCCACAGTTACTTGTGCGACCTGATATATATATATATATAATCCGTAATAACAAAAGTTCGTCTGGTCCGTGGTCGCATAGCGGACTTCCTCAACGTGCTTTTGCTGCAAGTGTAGTAGACCTGCTTTTGACACCGCGGGAACGTCTCAAACAATTTAGTGTGCGAATTTATGCAGATTTCCTAGTTATGCTACAGGCTCATATGTAAAACTCCTCTATTCACATTGAGGTAGTAGCTCTTTTGGCTAAGAGGTTTTTGAGTGCGCTCTTGTCGTCATCTCGAGTTACCCTTTTCCCAGAGGACCCTCAAACAGTGGGTGGAGAAGAGGCCTCAACTTGGGAGCGTGTGCGCGCATGACACTACATCATGTCACCCTTAAATCTCACGGACCCAAGCTCTTTATTGGTCGGACATCTAATGGAGAAGTTGCATACAAGAGCGAACGAAGTGAGACATAATATCAGCAGCAGAGGTCGACTCGTTGCGAAATTGTTCTATTTGATTATTTTGCATAGGGAGCCGTGCGGCGTGCACTAAATATTTATCTTACTTTCTTATATTTGTTGGCTAACTGATTTGCACGAGAGAGGAAGAGATTTAACTCACAGCAATATATTAGATTATTATTATGATGCTTATCTAACGAAGAAAAGAACCCTGTTCTTCTAATGTTGTAAGGCCCACGTAGACTCTCCTAAAAGTCCTAGAGGGAGCTTACTTGCGTCGAATAAGGATTGATTCACGCTCATCTAGTGGTGACCCCATGTATTAATATATATATATATATAATACATAGTGCAACGGAAGTGACCTTTCGCGCCTACTAATTTCTAGCTAACTTGTTATATAATTGCTAACCAGCACATAGACGATTACCTCCAAGATAACATATCACACATGTGCAAGATTACAAGCGGATATCCTTGTCAACCCCGTAATGACTTAATCTGACGCTTTCAATGCCTGCGGAAGTGATAGTGACGTAACTACGTTCCTTACATATTGGAACGTAGTTACGGTTTAGCATACGGTTTTTTTTAGCATACGGTTCGAACTCGCCGCTCTTTCGAATGGCGCACAATCCGAACTACGCGATACAATGCGTTCATTTTTGGAGTGGGCACGCGGCAGGAACGTGGCTTCCTTTCGAACACTGAGTGGTTTCAATACGATCAGAAAGATGGACACTGCAGCAAAAAGTTCAAATTCCCCCAAAAATCAACGGGAAATCATCAAGTTTTTGTTTCTCCAAAAACACCCTCCAGTTGAAATCCATCGACAATTAGTGAACGCGTACGGCAGGTCTGCTTTATGCCTGCGAACGGTGCGAAGTTGGTGCAAGCGATTTAACAGTGGAGATATGGACACCGATGACCACCGAGGTGGGGACCAGAAATCAGGTGCGACAAGGGACGAACGGATTGACAGAATCAAGGCAGCTTTTAAGCAAACTGGAGCTTGGTCCATGAGGTCTTTGTCGGCTGAAACTGGGATTCCTCAGTCAACGTGTCATAGTATCACCAATATACTGAAGATGATGAAAAGCAATGCAAAATGGGTTCCCCATATACTGACTGCTGAGCAGATGAAAATGCGTGTGGACTGTTCGACATTTAATTTGAAGACTTCTACGCAACAAACCAGTTAGAGCACACCGTGTCGATAGACGAGACATGGGTTAGCCTGGATAGATCCCCTGAGAAGGACCAAGCAAAACAGAGGATTCGACAAGGTGAAGCGGTAACGTCTGTGGAAGTGCCAGATAGATTCGGACGAAAGGTGTTGATGATACTCGCTCTGGATATCAAGGGTGTTTGCTATTACGAAATATTAGCAACAAACGAAAAACTCAATGCTACCCGATATATCGGTCGAACGAAAAACTCAATGCTACCCGATATATAGAGGTCGACAATGTCCCGAGGAAGGCGATGGCATTGCCTCTCTGCTGCACAGCGAGGGACAGGCGCTGCGGAAGGAAAGAACCTGCGCGCTTGTCCCCGGTTGCGCGCATCAACCTATGGTAGACCCCTTCGAGGAAGTTCGCAGTGAGAGGGCCGTGCCCGCCCAAGGTCTCAAAAGCAAGGGGGAAAAAAGGTGGGTTGCTTGGAGTGCGGCGTACTTCCTTAGCTTGGCCCGCTCCGCACGCGCTACCGCGTAAGCGGGGGTCGTTGCACAGTGGTTGACATAAGAAGGTGCTAGAAGGAGGTGTGATTATGGTTGTTTCCATGCATTAAAGAGGGCAATAGGTGGGGTTCCATATGCAACCGTCGACTTATTCACAAAAGCAATAGATAACGATATTATATATGTAAATGCAAAAAATCTTTGTTCTACCTCATTTAGTTCAAAAGTTATTGGCATTTAAAGAGCGGCGAGTTCGAACCGTATGCCCTAATAGAAGTCTACAGTTCCACGGCAAGGGAGAACATTGTGACTGATGTATCCGGGAGGACGATAAACTCAACATGGCTATACTCTTAAAATCACATTGGATCATGTACTGGCATTGCACAATCAACCTAAGGTTCATGGTAAGTGATAATGTGGATGCTGTCCCAGTACCGTCTCAGGATGATCTCCTTCCACCTGTTTGCTTGGTACGAGTTGCCAGTTACGATATCATCGCTTAGACCGTTGCATTTGACGCCGACGCACAAGTCCACGCTTATTTATCGATTTAGTTTGTCCCCCCGCCGCACGTGCTGTTTTGACGACATTACATTCATTCCATTGGTCACGAACATCCCTCGAGAGTATTCCACATAATTATGGGCCTCTAGATCTCGCATTGCGTATTGTGATCTGATGAGACAGTACATAATATGGTCGACAATATCGTTCCGGAAGTGAATGTCGTTATTTCTGCTTCTTTGTCATTCCTTCCTTCTTAGATGGTCTTCTCGCATCGTGCTGAGGGATAACAGGCGGCTTCGGGAAGAGGAGACAAGTGGTCATTTATTATATGTGCAGCCATGAAGAGTCTCGTCGTCGTCCTCAGACAGAAGCAGCACCAATTGCAGCAGCAAAAACATTTGCAGATGATGCGGTGTACAACCAGCCGCTCTTTCAACCAATACCTCTCAGATTTGCCATCATCTCATCGTAATGAAAGGCGCACGCGACCGTTGCCACACTTGCACAGAAGGGGAAAGTAGCAATTCAAAACAACAGCAATCGTTTCCGAGGCACTCGTGGTAATGTCGAAGTGGTCATTTGTCGTCCATCGATAATAAGGTTAAACTTTAGGTTTGGGTTTTGCGTCGATAAACGCAAAAGGCAGCGCGTGAATGAACAAATGTAGCAATTCACCGAACGGTTAGTGTAGACACAAAAGGTCATACCTGACTCCAAGCTATATGTGTGTGTGTGTGTTCTAACGAATTATTGCCACATGTATTTCAATCGTTCTAGCTTCTAAAGCGACGGCATTTTGGCAAGAGACATCTGCCGGGCATAATGCAACAAAGGCGCCACATCATTTGGTAATTTCCTCTTCATGTACCCATAATTTCAGCTTGCCGCGTGCACACTTGTATATTCGTGAACATCGTTGCAATATTTGAAGATTGCGGACATTCGGGAAACCCGAAGCATCCGCTGAGTAATCGCCCCTGTGGACAGATCTCTCGTACGGCACAGCCATCGAAATGAAGGAAGGATAATCTGCACGTTTGGATAACTAGTACCTATACTATACATACTCGGCGTCTGCTGGACGATTTCGTTTTTGAGCTGTGAATAATAATAATAATTCTCTGTTTGCACAAGAGCTTTCATTCGTAGGATGTAGTGAATTTTTGTGGCCTTATCCACCTCGTTTTACAAATCTACTATATTCTATAATATGTATATGCACTTTACCATACACATAATGTGAAATATTGTATCACGTCATAAGTTTGACTTAACATGCCCTAAATGACATAAGCCAACCATCACGCTTAAGGGCTATTGGAAAGCTAGGTTCCTCAAATGAGTAATGCACAATTCCATCGTAACAATAATAGGTATGATGGTACACGTGTGAAAGTGACTCTTTTAATGTTCTCTCTAAAGTAGGACACATTTAACTTTTGGAAAGTTCAGGCGCTCAGAAGCTCAAAAATCTCGAAGGCAGAAACGCACGAATGAAGCAGACAGCTTCATGTTGAGTGAATCTCGGTGGGCAAAGATCATAGTTTATTATGCGCGCGAACTGCAATGCAATAATTGCATATATGTGTTGCAACATGCGGAGGGAGTTAACCGTTGACTTCACAGAAATTGTCCCAGCTTGACCCTATGTAACACGCGTATTGCATTGCGAGTGCAGTTCCTTTAACCTATTACACGATATTATTATCATCATTACTGTAATCGTCGGAGTTCAAGCGCTAATCACTTGAAATGGTTATCATCCCCCAGAGAAAACTTCCAGTCGCCTGCTCCTTGTGGCCTGCTTTTCGTCTTCAGTTACGGTCGATGGTAACTTTTGAGCGGAGGGGACAGAGATAATTGCTTTGGTTTGCTGTCCATTGAGGTTAACCGGTTTGTTGGCCAGTTAGAAGGAGAAAGAGAGAGGGAGGGAGAGAGAGAAAAAGAACTTGTCAGGGATAGCTAACTCCGGAAACTTTGCAGCTCAGCGCCGCGCCACGCTTGTCTTCCTCCTTGGGCATAGTCACTCTGCATTCAGCTAGAATACCCAAAGGGGACCCAAGACGCTTGCTTACAGTCACCGACGTGAACAGTCAAAAACAACAAAAAATTAGGAGAGGCGAACTCCCCAAGTTCCCCTCGCGGACAAAGCGAGGCGTAGCCGTAAAAAGTTTTTTGCGTGAAAAATATGAAAATGCATTGCGTCCGCCACCCGCAGGCGAAACTAACCAGAGTCGGCCTTCCAGAGGCGGCCTAGACATGGACGACGTTGGACGAAGAACGAGGAGACCGTGGAAGGGGGCATGGTAGAAGAGATCAGAGAACAAACATCAGAGGATGAGTTTCAGAGGCATTTCAAGATGACTGACTTTGTTGTTCTCCTTTTAGCCAAGCTGCTATTCGCGATGTACAAAGTTTTCTATACAAACCATAACACAATGGCATGTGGCATGTCAGAACGAAAGCGAAACCCTAATTTGATTCCAGCTTTCGTGCTTAATTAGCTGTTATGGTAACGGCGGCGTAGTATGACATAGTACGGTAAACAACTCAATATTTCTGGCTAATATAGCAAAGTATTTTGTGTTAAACCAGATTTCGATGGATGAAATTACTGACAATGGAGATCACATTCCGTCATGAGTATAGGGTATCACTCGTGCCAATCTGAAGCATGCTTCAGATTGGCAAGAGTTAAAAGTTTAAGTGGATTTTCTACTACGACGTAGTAATATTTAATCACATTACACTCATCTGAAGCTACTTCCAAATGGTTGTGATCAGTTGTTTACGCGTGACGTCAAGCCGAGTCAACCACTTCCGCTTATCCATGTATCTATTTCTAGGCGATCTCGACGGCCCACGGAAGAACGGCATCATATCCTGCTAAGCATGGAGTGGTTCTCAATAAGAAAAGAAGGCACTGGCAGTATTATCATAGACATCCGTGTGCAACAGTGGTCACGGCATAGAAACATACAGTGAATCCCTGCTGAGAGTAAATTGGGACTTCGATGTAGCTATGGCACCACCAGTTGCCTACTATGTCAGTGCCACTGTGTAACCGTACAGATGTCTGCGGCTGCTGCATTTGACAATGCAGCATTACATCTGCATATACGAAGCAACAGACAGACGGCACGGGGCGATGACGAAGTGCTAACGCATTCGCACGAGGAACCCTACCGTGTCGAGCAACGCGAGAGGTCCCCCGCCTTTTTCCTCTATATGCCAAACTTATTCTGCCGCGAGACTTGAACTGGCATGTGCATCTTATAATAATTACATTGTGAATGTTATTCCGACCGACGAACGGCTTCAAGGGAGTGCATTACCGAACTATTATAACTCGAGGTAGCTAGCTCGATGATAAGCGCTGGCCAATTCCTTCCGGGTGAGTAAGGTCAACGCCAGGTCGGGATGGGCCCAAAGAACCTGTTCTGCTTTGCCACCATTTAGTTTGTCTATGGTGGCTGATATCGAGATGTGTCCTCCAAATACCACCAACTCATATACGTAGGTCTGTCTAACCATATTCGGTTTAAGAATCGGTATCCAGCATTGCCCAAATTGTCTTCAAAAATATCGATACATTTGTATTACGATCACCTAACCATTTTACTAGTTGAAATTATCGATTCGCATCCCACAACAGCAATCTGTCCGAAGTATATATATATATATGGGTACGTAATGTACTAATGTTGTTAGCCGACATTTTGTGGAGCTCCACTCTTTACATTTGAGCGGCTTGATTGCGTATGCCATGGCAAAGGAGAGCGGCAATTTGTGAATGAATACCGTTTAATCAGACAGTTTTGGACGAGCTCCAAAGTAAAGGAACATCTGGTTGTAGGATAATTGTTTAGACCATATCTATCCTTAAATGTAGCGGCATGCGTTCGAGTAAATCTCGCTTAAACGGTGACAAATGACGGTCGTATACTCTTAAATGCTCGACTTTTCCAATTTTAATCCGTTGCCCTATTCATTAACTACAAAATCGAATCATCGAAAGTACACCCTGACCCGAGGTATTTGTTGACTATAAAACGCGATCCTTTTCCGGTGGTTCGAATCATACCACTGGTGAAAAACCCTCTCAAATTTTCTCGAAGACGCTTCAAGTTGCACTAAACACACATGGTTCTTATTTCATAAAATATATCAAACAATTTAGAAAACCTATCCACTAGCGCCTCACTTCCGTATGAGCAATATCATCATTATCGTGATGATGACGAAGCTTGTCGAAACCGAACGCAAATGAAAATTTCTTCTTGCAAAATCCTCGTTTGCCTTCAACGGCTGGGTACCATACAGCCCCTAACTATATAATGGCACCGCTGTTCATACAATACTTCGAAATATGCATACATGTATAATCGCATATTTATGTGCTCACTAGCAATTAATAGATCTGGCAGCGTGTTGATTACAGCCGTCATCGTCCTTGGCGCGCATCCGGTACTGCCCAACCAATAATTTGTGTAAGCGGATTAAATGTGTACACTTCTTTATAGAATTCATAAGTATATTCGTACTAAGCACATAGCTATTGAATTCGCATCAGAGGAGACACTTATTATAAATGGTGATCAGCTTTCTGCTCGATCGAATCTCGAATTGATGAAATTTGCGGCCACGGTAATTTGAAGCACATTGAAATTAAAACCTGCTAAATGCTTAACAATCTTCTTCAGCTCGCATATGTTTCATGAGCATTTATTGTATTTTCTAATCAAATGTACGTATGCATTCTGATATATACAACAAAGATTTAATATGCCGTATTTAATTGATGTTCAATATCTTGTACACGAAACTGCCAAGTACTGCTACTAATGATTCCAGCACAAGATAATTGACATGACTATACTTTAAAGGTTCAACAACATCAATAGTTAATCAACAGTTGTTCTGGGTAGCATCCTAGTAGTGTCTATTCACGCCTTTAGAAAAAGGACTCTCAACCAATGAGGCAATAACAACAATCACAATAGATATAATTGACAAATCTGCACTTCTAGTCAATAATACTCAAGGCAGGGTCCTGTTCCAAATTCGCAGCTTTCTCTCTCTCTCGCTCTCCAACGACATGGACTGAGTTCGTTGTCGACGACATCGAGACGACAGTTATTTATATTGACTACAGTTGTATGGGCGTCGTTAGTGCTGTTAACCGTTTGTGTTCCCAACTGCACGGCGACCATGTGTTCACCCGTACACGAGAATACGGGGTGAAAATAACATCGCAAACGTCAACACACAATACATGAGCCGCTTGTCCTGGGCCAGCTGGCTTTGCGGATGCGCACTTCGCCTTGCAAAAAAAAGCTGCAGCATTTGAGCGTGAACGTTCACGTAACACGGAATCATTTACATAAGTAGGAGTGTTCGTGGTCCATACTGTATCTATTGTACGATCCCTGCCCGGCCGTGTGATAATATGCAGTACAGCGATACTATATGTAGAGATTTATGTCGATATGCCGATCTATTTATGGACAACAGTATGAAGGGATGCAAGCGCTTCTGGTTGACGAGCGTATCCTCGTACGGAAAATATATGTGTGCAAGGTATTACGAAATCAACGAAGACACAATCGAAGATCTGTTCCGATCTTCAAAGAAATGCAAAGCGTTACACTATAATGTCATACGATGCACTTGTCATATATTATAAAATCGGGGGAAAGAAAACTGGCACATCGAAGAGATTTTCGAGTGTCTGTGTCCCATATACAGAAGCCTCCTTAAGGATTCCAACGCTATCAGAGTTTTACTCTCACTAGTCTTGCTTTTGATCATGCGCATTACTTTGATGCATGAATATATCATAGTTTGAGAGGGCGAAAGTAATCGGCAGAAAAGGCTAGTCGTTATTTATCCTGCCGCCGTTGGTGACGATATCATGGACGTATAGTTCATGTTATGTACTCAGAGCCGAGGTGGTTCGAGCGGTACCACGGAGATAAAAAAAAAATGAAAAATACTTGCGGAAGATATATATATATATATATGTATTGGGCTCTAGCTAGGCCAAATAGTCAAAAGGTCAAATTTTACTTGACCACTTAATGAATCAAGCTTTTTTTTGAAGATATCTCGTTATAAAAACCCAGAAAAAATAAACCAAGTCGTTAAAACCAATGCAATTTGGTGGAGCGCTGAATTAGCTCTAGCAGCATCACTAGACATCTACAGAAACAGAATGGCGTGAATAATTAATTGCAATGCGTTGTCATCTCTCTGGAAAGGTCCGAGGTTTAATACGTGGATTTTTCATTAACTCAATCCCGCGACGGGACAATTGCTAAACATTGCGTTATCCAACACAAATTGAAAGGGCAAGCAGTTATCACACATTTGCCTGGCTGCTCAGTGGCGACACCGACAAGTTATTGTCACGCTGTGCGCGTCACTTAAAGACCACTCGTATCGAGTGAAAACTACACGGTGCTTACTCGTTCGCGCCTTACTGATGAGATTGAAGAGAATGGAAGCTAACTACGGAGTGGCAACTATAAGGCCTTTGTATATCGCCCTTGTATATTCACCCCCTTTCCTATCCCGTAACTTTTGCAACCATTGCATAAAAAACGGAACATGGCTTCTTGTCTTTGGCTGGCCACGGGGGCAGCCGGCCAACATTGTCATCACTGCGCATAACGGCGAACAGGAGACAAGGCGGGACCTTCATCGAGATCATGGCACAAAGCAGGAACAAGCCGCGTGTCGTCGAGTGATCCCAAAACCATGGGAATGGTTCGGCCTGCGTGCTTGTCCTTTTCTCCTCTATTGATGCGGTCAGCGTGCTAGGCAAAAAGACACTCGACCGCTTCGCGAACACTGCACAGCAGCGTCAAGAGTACAACGAAGAGCCACAATGTCGGAAGTCGCTACCAAAGTAGCCGCTTGTTGAAGGCGTTGTCAGAGTCCCCCCCCTTCATCTCTATCTTTCTTTCTCTACCTCTCTATCGTTTCGCTGTGGAGATCCCATTGTACAGGGTTCATGTTCGCTCTCGCACGCACTCAGCCCCTTAGCCATACACTCTTCCCTTCTATTCGGAAGCTAGCGAACGCTCAGCGGCGGGGATCGCTTCACATTCATAGCGTTCTTAATAGAGTTGCTTCGTCCAACCCCAACACCGACGATAGAACAATACCGACAGGGCCGACAACAACAAGACCTCTTATACCGAATACAACAAAAGCAACAGCAAACGTTTGAGGCAACGAAAAACGCAAACACGATGGGAATTGAAGAAAAGAGAGAGAGAGTTAATGCGATCATGCGGAACCAAATGAAAAAGTGAACAGCAGAAAAAAGCAGAAGATTTTCTCGTTGTTTATCTCGGTAACTCGGTAACTATTTCTCGTTGTTTATCGTTATAAAAAAATTGATACAGTTAATCGAATACCCATATATATGTGGATATAGATAAATTATAACAAATTATCTCCTATCGGCAGACAAATATTCGTCAGATCATTTTTGCTTAGTCTTTTTTCTAAATGAGATTTCTAGCGTTCGGCCTTTTCGCATTGTATTGGAACTGTATACTGCGGTGCTATAACTTAGCGACAACACAGCCGAAAATAGAGTGACTCGTTAAAGCTCCCTGAGAGGATCTCTAATAACGTACTTGTTTCGATTGTATATGTGCCCTAACTGCCATTACATTGGCCTTGTGTCTGATGCACATATTAACATGGGTGCATTGAATACAACCTGTGCTCATTGGCCTTAACTAGGCCTACTACCAGCAGCCACCCTATGAGCAATGCAGAGGCAGTGCATTCGGCCTTCCTTAACCCTCAAAGAAACTCGTTTTCACGCTAAAAGGCCCGAACCAGGATTTGATACCGTCTAAACGTCTCGCTGAAGCGTTCGGCGCCACGGGCTTAACAAAGTAAATAAGCAATTAATCTTCGAAATAGCTAGACCTTCTATCGATCTATTTTCCTATGAAATAAATCCTAATTAATTATATCTATCTTTTCGATGGAGGGTACCGCGCTTCATCAGACAGTAATATTTATCATATCTTGACATTGTGATTGATTGATAACTCATTATTGATGATAATAATTCGGATTTCAGCATGAACGAATGTCTAAATACTATAATAAATTCTTGGCTATAATATAAATCGAACGCTCGCAATCGCTCCACGGGTGCCAACCGACCATAGGGCCTAACTGCGGCTTACGAGCTAGTAAAGTGGTTCGCTTAGTGAGCTTGGCTTTGCTAAAAGGGAAACGGAAACAGAATTAGTCCCCAAGGTCAAAGGTTCACGTGTCTTCTGTAGGTTGATGCATTCCATAGCCATTTCATCTAACTAATTTAGGCCTTCATGGGCCTGATTACTAGTTCACCATTGCAATTGAAATTATATATTGTTTGATGTAGGCTTGTTTTCCGAAATCCTGACTTCGTTAGGTAAATGCATCGCCGATGACGCATACGCCCGTCGGCTTTCGATGATCAGATCGAATCAGCTGTTCATATCGCTGTGCTCAGTATTCACGTTCGGCATACACTAATAGATGTATAGATAATTAATGTAGCAGATGCATCATGGCTGTCAACGTGGGTTTTGAAAAAATGCGCGTGACGGCTAATTCGCTCTACGTAACCCTTTCTTTATATAACAAGCGTTCAATTCTGACACGGTGGGCCCGTGTTCAATCTAATAAATTTTCAAGGCAGACTCTCAGCCAACATTTTTACACAGGACAACCCTTTTAAATGCAAATGTGCAACGGTAGGTATCGAACCCGTGCGCCTACGTGTGTTCACTAATTGCAAGGGGCACACGAATGCACCATCAGGCCACCGGACTCGACCCGCGCTAAATCTGTGTGAAATTAATCCGTCTTACAGAAAATTGTTGCAAGAAGTCCTTTAAACTTGCCCAGACGTGGTAAGAATTCAAAATGTTTGTACCTGTCAAAACTAGAAAAGTCATCGCCATCCGAATTTATGTCATTTCAATTGAAGCTATAAACATACCGAGCCATTCGGTGCCAACGACATATACCTGAGCTTAGCTGTTAATCACAGCTCAAGCAAAAAATGCTATTGAAATGTTCATGATCTGAAATGTTTCTGATATCTGGGCTTAGAGGTTTAGATAATTTCATCGAGACATGTCACAATTACTTCCAATGCAACAAGCGAAAGAGTTACACAGGGTATATGAATTCACGTCGAAAGTGTCCTCTGTTCACCAGATTTGGGTGCTCTTGCCAGCTTGTTAGAATTTCCATTTCAAGACGCTTTCAATGGATATTTTTGTACTATAGATATCGTTAGTCAATATAGGTGTGTTGGAAGGACCTTACGGATGTTGAAAGGACACCAATTTCAAGAAAACTAATAATGGCAGCACGAACAAGTCGAGAAAGTTTTTATCATTCCAATTTCCGTCGGCCTTTAGCGCTATAACAAGGCGCTGTTTAATATCCGAATCTCGGACCGGTATCCTCTGGCTATATCGTCTTCCCTAACAGTGTTCTCTACCAGTAAATAATAATGTAAGTGAAGTTGCCGGGAAAATTAATCTGAAGTTCCAAACTTAAATGCAGCATCCCCGATATTTTGTATCGAAGATATATTTCGTCATCGCTCAGTGCTAATTCACGTTCGCATCTACTATCCACACCGTACTGCTCTTGGTGCTGGGGTCAACACCTTTCTTCTACTTTGCGCATAGGTCGATTCACTTTAGAAATATCTGACTCGTCAATAGAATGAACTTGTGCCGTTGTTATTTGCGTTTCCATAATATAAAAACAAATTCTGATGTCGTTACGCAAGCTGAGTCCTATTCTTCCATTGGTAATATTTTCGAGCATCTGGTGATGATGTGTGGAGACCTCCCAGAGTAAAGACCTGATGATTCGGAAGGTCTGTGAACGAAATGATACCATTATTTTTGCCCATCGTATCCCTAAGGGCGTTCTAGGCGGACAATATTGTATTACATTCACATGTTATGAAGATGCCTTGCGTATAACGTCTAACGTAAACGTCTTAATGGCGAACGCAACCATTCGAGAAAGTTGCATACACGTTTCTACTCTCGCCCTTGGACTAAAAATACGTGAACGGTAGAAATGATATATATTCACCACGTTCATAACCGCGTAGTTTGCATCATCTGCAGAAAATTCGGCCAGCCGACTTGAGTTACCAGTACTTGAGTACAAGATTCAAGGGCCGGCAGGCCTCAGGTTATACTTCATATATAATACATGTCTGGTGTTCGGAAAGTAACGTAATCCAATCGAAGTGTAATCAGAGTTTGACGGTTTTGACGTTAACCTTCCAAGAAATTTGGGTCGTTTTCTTTTCTATATCATAAGCTTCAGAGATGGTAAACTTCGACTAAAATGCTTCTGGGGCAACACTTTGTCGAGTGTTCTCTTCCATCTATCTTGTTTTGATATATATTGTTCGATCTCGATATGTACGTGTTGCTATCGAAATAGCTTAGTACGCGATTAAATATAATCGAAGTTTGCTATGAAACTCCAGATTAAGATTCAGTCCGACAAGGCCTAGTCACTTATTTTGTGCCACTCGATGATTTGCCTGTGCTTTAGTTCGTCCTTTGGTTAACATAGGGCGAACCGGTAAATCGTTGTCCTCACAACGTTGGAAACCTTCCGTAGAGGCGGAAGAATAGAGAGGAAATATAACTGTATGTGAATGTATGTGTCCTCTCGCCTGTCTCCCGGTAGTTTTGCATCATCCCTAAAACTGCGGCAGAACTGATTCTCCCGAGACTCCTATTGACGTAAGCGTCTACCATGGCCTTCGATAAAAGGCAAAACGATGGTTGCATATATGTGTCAACGGACACACCTGCATATGAATATAGATATTCCTGCTAACCATTAGGCAGATTGGCGAGAACATATCGTGGCTTCTCGCAGGGCCTCGATATTGAGATGTGCTTTTGTACTACGAAAGAACAAGGACTCTGATATGGGCGATCTCTAATCGAATGCAAATCACAACTGGAAGAAATAAATTTACAGTTGAAACACGGATGGAGCTCGCGTAGATTACTGTCGAAGTGGTGTGAGTGTTCACAATGGCTATGCTTCTTTTACTTTTCTACAAAGTATATACAAATAACAATTATTGAAGTATGTGTATTTTAGATCAGGCCATGACATCACGTCTATGTGATATCGCCACAATAAGGATTAGTTACAGTCGCTACCGCTCCGTTTCATGTAGCAACTATAATATTATATCATCGTAGTTATGTTTCCTGGAAGGTTGTCGCAATCATTTTCATCACAGTGCGACAAGGTTGTTTCTATAAATGGCATTTACGAATATCATATAGACATCTAGTCGTGATGTGCGTGCTTAGTCAGACGTTTTCTGCTTGGAGAGATTATTAAAGTTCAGCGTGTTTACTGCGTGTATCCCACTATAATGACTGGAAACATATAACGCAGCGTAAATTGATTCTGAAGGAGCACTCCAAGACTAAGAACGCGGAAAGAGGTTTGACAGCATTGCCCTGCTGTTGAATTCGGAACGACGACGCGAATCATCGAATGAAGGCAAGCAAGAGATTTGTAAAATTCGCGACGACTTTGAAGCGGCGGAATTTTTCCCTGTGATGGTCTACATAGTTATATCGGGACATCGCTGTTACCAGCAACGAAAATTCAAATGTTGGTATCCCTGACATTCTGTCGAGAATAGCGAAGTCTCATAACATTCCGTGGCTTTGAATCAGATACCTTCCTTGAACTTTAGTCGACTTATCGGCGAAGATTGCTTCATGCTCTATTTTGAAGGTGAGCCGGATTGTCATTAGCATTTCTGCAAGCCTGTTTTCAACAGAGAAAGGCTGCGTACCAATGGCAGCACTGAGGAGACTCGGAAGAGAAAATCCCCGACTAGTTTCTCGAGGACATTTGAATCAGCCTTTTGTCGCAATTGGGACAGACCTTTCATGTGAGGAGAACCTCTGACTCATTTTCTTCGACGCGATCATAACATACCGAGGACACCTTACGATGTTGTTCCACCAGAACTTACAGCGTTAAAAATTAACGATATTTCCTCCCCAAACCGTTCGTTCGCTTCTCGATAAGCAGTTATTAGCCTATAATTGGAAGAATGACCTCCGCGACACCCACAACCTCACCTAATCGATTTCTTCTTTTGGGGTGTCATCAAAGATAAAGCCCCTTCACATACGCGCAGAAGCACTGACACGATGAAGGCATACCTTCGTGATATATGTGAGGAGTTCAACAATAACAAGAAGCTCAGCGTCAATATCCATCAAACGGGAAAATTATTAATTATTAAAACTATTGGGTAGTTCAGTTAAAGTTGCCCATTCATCACTTAATAATGATTCATATTTCTTTGTACACCTTCTACTGTGAGAAGCATTTCACTTTTTGTCACAGCCAACTATACTGTTGAGACCACCCAAGCAGACGCCAGATCGTTTCTAATCAGGGTTCAAATCAACGTCAATTGGAGCTTGTCTAACTTCGTGACTAAGCAGGTTGAAATTCAAAGTCCGGGGGTCAGCTTGGATCACCGTGTTAGCAATTCCGTCTGAGTGCAGTAACACACAACCACACCCAGAGGCGCATCCACGTCTTCAGGTCGGAATCGTAGCGACGGTTTTTAGCACAATGAAGTATTGCATTTAAGAGGACAGCACACAACGAATTAACTATTTGTACAGCTAGTGACAAGGCAATCATTCAATACACCGACTGGAAGAGGCAACAGTATAAAAATAATAAACATTACAATAACAATACAAGCGCTTACATACATAATAGAGAAGTCTTTCTGTAGCTGGCTTTCAGATGCACTTACCACGATGTGCATCAGTGCCGCTATTTGTAGTATTGGCTTCAAAGACCATTCAGAATAGGGAAGTTGCTCGATATGACCAATCGGATGGTTATTCATCGCTTTCTCGTGACTATTTTTCAGAGATCCAATCTGGGTAGACTTATCTGAGTTGTCTTGAACGGACCTATGTGGAATTGTCAATTTCTGTTACCATACTCTGACATACACAACTCTAAGAATCGATAACGCAATCACAAATCGTGGTTCGTGTCCGTGGTTTCCATGTAAACCGCGCCCAACGAAATCCGCATTTGCCACCCAGACCACGTCGCCGTACAGGTACTTAACTTATAAATGTGTGTCAAGTATACATGGCCAGCGAGCGGCATCCATCCTCAATATCTAGTCAAACACTGGGTTCACATTGCAGTATTCAAAAACATACATGACTGCAAACTCTCAGTGGAATACTTCCTTGAATGTTCGAAACATGTGAGCTACGAGAATTTCTATTCTTCAACTACATGTTCATAGAATTCGTCAAATGCAGATGCGCTCTCGGCATACGGAGCGTCCGGGATTCGAACAACCTCTCGCAAAGTCTATGCACGTGCTACAGTACTTCAAAGAAGTCCTGGAAATCATTGAAATCACTTCTTGTTGGCAGAATACCAAGTAGAAGACTAATCCATGTTATCCATATTGTAAATTTGTCGAAATTCTCAGATATGTCAATTCGATTTCTCGATATATTATATATATATACCTTTCAGCACATGTAGCTAAAAGCAACAGCAGTTTATGCCAATATTTTGTTCGCGCGCGTGGACAGAGTTAACCATATTATCTTAGTTAAAAGCTTAATAAATAAAATAATAAATGAATGAAGAGAAAATCATTAAATCACTTGGAATGAAAGATATTTGAAAGAGAGAACCTTTCAATTAAAGGTAAACCCGCGCGTTCTGTAGTTCGACTATATGTCCTCCGGAGTCCCCCGGAGGTCTTGTGTGGGATCTATTCGTTTTAAAATTCTCGGTCTTGATTTGCGCGGAATCGTTCCGCACGGGGTGATTTACAAACTGTTTGCAGATGATGTTAAAATCCATTCGTCTGTTCTAAATGAGTACGATGCTAATAAATTTAAAACAGTGCATAGCATATCTGAATAGTACCGCCGAAATGATATGCAAATCTCAGTTCCCAAGTGTGCAGTTATGGCCCCCTGACGGAAGCACATCGTAGTATTCAACGATCACTAGAAGCGGAGCTTCAATACCCGTTATGACATAATGACGACCTCGAAGTCGTCGTAATTTAATCTAAAAACATCCATTCATTTCGCGGTACAAAGGCTGGAAAATTTACCTCTTTTCCACGATGGCATCTTTATCATATATATACAAAAGACTTATAGGAGCGGGGTGACCTATCATTGCATAGAGATCGTGCCGGCTAGTTCTAGAGTAGAGACGAACTATTTCGATAGTTTATTCATGAACCTTGAAAATGTGAGAAAATTAATCTATGGAGTAATTGATATCTACTTGATTAGGGGTGTCCAGAACAGAATGAAACAATCATTTATTCTCATAGATATTATCACTATTGCTTAAAGAGACTTAATAATTGTGTCATTTATTATTACATTTTTTCCTTTAAAAATATTTTTGACCAAACTTAACTGCCAAGTCACCCTGTATTAATCGTCTGAGCTTCCCGCGAGTTCTTCTATTACCATCTTTCCATTGCCATGCACGCCTTTAGACGGCTATAATGCAATGATAGCTTGAATTCTACAAAATGGAGGCCAGTAGAAATAGTCAAATTAAATTGCAATTACAATTTTACTTGCTTCGATCAAAAAACAAGTTTGTACGAGCTGTGAGTCGCGTCCGAAATCAATAACGAACGCGAAACACCGCAAACTAATCCATATACGTGAACAGCAGTAGAGTTGTGATACAAAACTCAAAACGTATCAAAAAAGCACACCACTTACTTTTGGCCATCTCCTCTTATTGGCGCGAAGAGGTTCTCTCGCAAGTCAAGCCTTCCGCGTAAGGGAATTAGTCTCCGAGTGTTCGTTCCTTTGCGGAACTTTCAAGACTGACCCGCTACGATCTATATATAGCGATTAACACCGGATGCGTGTTCGTCTCTTGCTTAGCTACAACTTGCAGCCTTGTCGCTTGATCTTAGATCCAACGATGGCCAACACTTGTTGACTCCAGTGTCGATGGTGCCGGTGGTTGCCCTTCTAGCTTCTTCACCCTGTTGGTTGCAGGCGTACTCTCCAAATTCCTGTGCAAGTCTCTCGGACTGAGTCAGTTATGACTAGTGATGGAGAAGTTCGAGATACTTGGCAATGGTTGTTGCTTTCTATTTCTAACTTCTTCTTCTCTCTATCCTTCTACCTGTCTGCTGCTTGTTCTTGTTTCTTTTCGGCTGTTGCTTGTGTCTCTGTATTGTCGTCGTCTCGCTCTCGTTCGGACGTCTCTCTTCTGTTCAATACAACCACGGCGGTTGAACGTTTTCCAGCTTCTCCACGGCCACTCGGCCGGTGAAGGCACTTTTAAGCTAGCGCGCCGGTCCGCCCTCTCCCATTTGTGCAAGCACCCGCTGTGTCCTCTAGGCCACGTACCCCCGGCCGCGAATCCGGCCAATAGCGGAACGCCTTCAGCGTGACGTCGCCATCTGCTGCAACAGGGCCCCGCCTTCGCGATTCGGCCGCGAACGCAGACTTCCTACGTGAAATGTAGACGTTAACGTTGGGAATGGAACACTTGCTGCGTCGTCAGTAACTGCTGCTGAAGTGCGTACGTACGTATCACGGGTAACAGCAGCAGTTACCGCTGGTGCCACCACATCGGCAGCAGCACTCCCGCCAGATGCCGGGAATTTACTCTAATGTGGGTATATATATATATATATATATATATATTCATATGACGGATGAGTTGACGTACGTACATTCGTTTATATATATGTATATATATGAATGTACTGAGATGAACTCATCGACCACCTGTCTGGATAGTAAACTTAATCCTGAATAGAAATCGATAAAAATATATACAAGTGCAGAAATTGCTTGTCTCGCCTGCCAATCGAGTACTTCTTGAACACATGCATATATATTCACTTACGTGTTGATAATGTTGTTGCTAGTATGCGGTTGGTTATATCTCACTGTTAAGGATTCGACGATTTTACCGAGACGTACAAAGACTGGTCTCAAAACCAATGTAAAAAATGTCTACCAGTTTCCTACCTTCATGATGAAAGCGACCAGAATTAGGTTCTTTTCTCCTAAAGCCATTTTACCTATTGTTTAAGGAGAAGTCAGGTCTAAAAGCGCAAAACCACTTCAGTCACAGTTTGTATTCCTCACGTTAGAAGGGAAGAAGGTTTAAGCTCGCGAACGCAGCCTTGACGGAAGGAGGTCTCATTTTGTCATTTCTTGTTATGGTCGTATGCTGGGATCCGCAAGCACACTGCTTACCCGTCGTTATACTACTCATTGGTCTCTAACCGGTCTGTCAATCTCGAAGCAGTATAGGCAGTATTAACGAAGAAAGGCTTCACACACCTCGAACTCTGCACAATCCATGGACCTATCTACAATTCCACGAGGAAAAAATGGTTCAACGAATTTAGCAAAGGAAAGAGTCGATTTTCATTGAATACAAAAACGGGTGTAATAGACAAACGTTAGCAATAAGTATGCTGCTGGTTTCGTTTACCACAATGTGCCCGCCTCCATCCATCAATTTTATAGGGGAGATTTTCTTTCAACCCGATAAACAACTGAGCCCAAATCCCACTTTCGACTTTGCAGTTTACACTAGTTTAGATTAACACGTAAGCATGTGTTTGACATTGGCATTTTCCAAGATTGTTTGCGAATTTTTCCCCGCTTATAGGAAGTCATATATACATCAGTCGATAACTAGTGGACCGTGACCCTTCCTACGTTCTTATATTGAAATCATATGCTTCTAAAAGGGGGTCCTCAGAAGAATGACAGCTAACGCAATTCATTCCAAGTTCGCTTTTTTTCGTAGAGACACTTATCACCCCTTTTGTTGTGATGCTTTCCTTAGTGATAGTTCTCATATTTTGTCTCGGTAGATATCTTGGCTGAAGCAGGGCCCACTAAGATCAAAAATAGACGGTTGCTAAACGAGCACATCTGGATTTTTACCACATGAGTACCGAGGGTATTTTGGGCCTGTACTGTGCGCACATAGAGGACGACGTTGCTTCCAGGCAAAATACAGCTATTTTTTATGGCCAATAGGCAAGTATAGCCGTGTTTGTGCTTCGGTAACGGGCCTTGTCTGCATTTAAGCAACAAGGCCTGATCTTTAACTCATAATATCATAATTAAAGAGGGGGGTCTCAAGTTTTAATTTTGATACTCTACCATTCGGCTTAGAAAATGTTCGAATTACATCGCGCGATGCATCAGTTTGCAATTCACTCAAGACAACGTACTGTCACCGTTTTCGATTTCAATCAACGATTTTCTTTAGAATGAACACGGTTTCATAATAAAGCAAAAGTGAAAATGGTATAATTGCCGAAGAAATCAAAATGCGATCATAGAATGATATTTCCGGACGATGTCTATTCACGGCTCAACCTGGTCCGATAACAATAGTTTGTTCTTGGCGAACTCTGGAGGAACTTCAGGTTAGCGGATGGTTATCTCACGGTTAAAAGTGCTTTTTTGATAGAGGTTCACCCCACATGTTTGTGGCACATATTGATACTGTTTGTTCTAATATTTCCAAACATTACTATGATATATTCCATGACCTGTATTTCTCTATTATGAACTCTTCATAAGTAACTATCAATTGGAATGAGTCGTTTGAATCACGTACAAACCACGTTAAACAGAGGTTTCCTGGGCATCCTTCACATTATCTGCAGCTGGTACAGTACAATACTAAAAGTCACCCTATCACGTTCAATTGGCTCAGTCAGTGACTGGCCTACAATGGCTAAACATCTCAGCACGTTACTTCATCAGCCGCACACCCATGTTCGGCATTTCTATGCGGTATGTTATAAAGCAGTTGAATTCATTCACTATGTTGACGCTGACAATGGGAAGCGAAGCCGTTATTTCAGCCAGCTAGCGAACGTATTGCGAGAGTTTCTACTAATGCAATCTCATATGCACCACCAGGGTGCGTGCATGGACCATTACATTGAGCTACTATATCGTCGGGGTAGAAAGCAACCTACAGATGCGTCTATGAGTATAACAACGAGTTCAGAACGACGGTGTTTCTTATGCCCTGGATCGTACTACAATGTGAAGGTTGCCGAGGTGACAAGCATCAGATTCACCTGCGCGAGTCGAAAGAAGAACTATTAAGGCTCATCGGGTCAAAGGTTATACTTGATCATAACTGAGTGGAGTATTTCCGGAAGCATTCGCGAACGTTGATTTGTTGAAAATGATACTACTAATTAATTTATGAAAATATATGATGGTCGCAGGATAAACTCGGACCCGCTAGAGCAGAAGCCGGCCTGACTCCACTCAAGGCATCGTGCCGTTCTAAAACTGCCACTGAATTACCTGTGCCAGATAGTCTCTGACATAAAATACTGTAGATAGGTGCAAAATCCTGTCAGACGCGGAGAATCTTTGGAGTTCTTTATCATCTTTCTTTATCTGAAGATTCTTGTCAGGTACGAGTAAGGAAGAGAATAAGCAAAGGTGGCTCCGACCACCTCGAAAAAAAAAAAAAAGATAGGTGCAACCGATATCAAGAGAATTCGTTGTTTCGAGATGATAGCAACACATACAATAAAGAAAATCGATCTCCCTACTCGATACATACATTTTCGGTAGAAGCTTATGCATAAGTAGCGGTGCACTTGACGGTACGTTGTGTGCTCACCGGTTGACAGAGATATTTACTTCACTCATTAACATTCATTAACACTTATTAACATTAATTGACAAGGTATTTACGTCACTCATTTATTTCGGGTGTTCTAAAATTTATACGACTCCAAATTTAGTTTAGGCAGCCTACAACGACTTGACGTTTTACCGAATTGGTGAGACCGAGGGCTGCTAACGAGTTTCCACGCCATGCTCTTACTTATCGTTTAGCAGCACTGTGGGGCTCCCTCCACAGGGATGTCAGGCAATTCAGCTCAGCCAGCATCTTTGTTCTTGAGGTAAAGAAAATAAGTGTTGTGACAAATTTCATGCAATGATATATTGAATATATTACTGTATACATGTGGCTTGGACGACTGAGCCACTGGCTGTAAAAGCCGGAGGCAGCAGGTTTGAGTCCCGCGACCTAGTGGGTGACATATAAGAGAAGTTACGTATTGTGAAAATTACAGTTCTTTTAATAAACCTTTGCCTTTATATAGTGTGGATCAGACACCCCCTTCCTCGGGCATGGGGTGACTTACTGTAACTACTATGGGTTGACAAGTTTACCTATTTTTAACGTAAATTTGCAGTTCTATCAATAAATCGCAACATGCATACTTAAATACTATATTTTTCAATATCCAATTTGATGCTTTCAGATGTGGCTCTTCGACTAGATTTCATTTTAAAGGTGCACAAAAAATCAAATGTCCCATCTTAACTTTTTTTTTCCACAAACATCTTTATTAACAAAAGGGATGTATACATTTGGTGTACAAAAATTGTTAGTGCATAGTATATGCATTCGTGTGGCTCGAAAAGAGAGAATATTGTTGATTCTTTCGGTTCTGGCGATTTGTACTGATGACAGAGTTGTCCACTCCGCAGATTATTTTGTCTGACATTAAAATATTTATAATACCAGTTTAAACATAGCAGCCGTTTGTAAAATCGCATATCTGCCTGTTTGTGTGGGTCAGAAATAGGAGGTAAGCTAGGAGTCGAGCGGTCGATTCCACATCTAAGCGAGACGCGTGTTAAGAACTTTGATTGAACCAGCTCCATAGCGTCTAAATGTTTCTTGAGATAGGGTCGCCAAACTTAACAGCAGTATGTAAATTTGGGTATAACTGAGCTATTATAGAGCTGCATATAAAATTCCGGCTTTTTCACAATAAAACAACGAAATAACGCGTTACAAACTAACGTTGCGGACTGAATGACTTGTGTAATGTGCAGGCTAAAATCCAAGTCCGGTGAGACCATAACGCCCAGGTCCCTCATACACTTCACAATCGGTATAGGCTGGTCGTTAAGAGTATATAGGTGAGGGTCTGATAGACATAATGTAGCACATTTAGGGACGGCTATTATCATATCATTATTGGAGCACCACCTTGAGAAGGCATCAACGGCTTTCGGCAGATCACGGATTCGGTTTTCGACGGGCCGTAAAGTTTGAGATCATCCGTGTAAAGTTGATGGATTATAGACTGCGGTATAGTGTTTTTTTAAGTCTAAGATGTAAATACAAAATAATATGGGCCTTAAACAGCTACCTTGAGGCACCCCAGAGGGGCAAGCACCGCAACTACTAATACTATTTTTTACACGTACGCAAAATGAGCAGTTTTGTATGCTCACGTATCCAACAAAAGGACCGCGAGTCAATTTTTAGTTTCTTGATTTTTCGCTAAACGTGAGGAATAATTTACTCTATCAAACGCCTTAGAAAAATCGAAATATATGCAGTCGAACATTTGTTTATTGTTGATGAAGATGGTCCAATCTTGAACCATATCAACCAGCTGGGTGGCGGTAGCTTTTCGCTTTGTAAAACCATGCTGTGCCTCATCAAGTACCCCCCGAAAAAAACTAAAAAAATTATCTACAAGCAATTTCTGAAATATAATACAAGCTGTGAACTGGGCCACTAGTCCATAGTTATCGACATCGGATTTAGACCCCTGCTTGTGGACAGGGTTTACACAGATGTTTTAAAATACTCTGGTACAATGCCGTCCTCATAGGACGTGCAGTAAATAAGATAAAAGGGTTGAGATATGGTTCTCCCAACCTTTTTGTAAAAAATAGGAGGAATTGAGTCAAGTGTAGAACTATATTTCATGGGTAAAGCTTGGATCTTACTAAATATATTTTCCTCTGTTGTTAAAAAAGACGTAGATTCATTTGTATAACAGGTAGGATCCGCAGGAGCCATGCTAGCCTGCTTTACGTAGACGGTTGAAAAGAAATCTTTGAAAATGTGTGCCTTGGCCTTGTCATCTGTTATAATTGTATCATCCTTTATAAGAGCACCTATCTCCTTGCCTATATTACCACAGGTATCCGTGAATGGTCAATATATATATATATATATATATATATATATATATATATTTTAACGAAGAAAAGATGGTCACCTCCACCGAATGTAACAGAAGAGCTAACGGTTACGTGGTACGTTACGCGATAGCTAGGGAGTGTGCTCAAAGTGGGTAGAGACCCTAAGGTGACTTAGCACTACTGTCTGACTACAGGGACGACACAGAGATGTAGCGAGTGTCTCGACACCTGTGATGTCTACTCGCAAGACGTGCGACTAACGTGTAACGTGCTAACGTGCTAGCGTTCCAACGTATGAGACCTGCCCCGTGCGGGGCTTTGATTTGTTTTACTCTGGCTAAACCGAGCGCGTTTCGCCCTCTAATTACATTGACCAATCATACAACGATCTGCTGTCCATAATTCCGCTGGACAATCACACATCACGTCTATAAGACCAGCGGCCGACAGCTAATCTCATCACCACCATCATCATAAATCGTCAACATAAACACTGTATTTGTGGCTCATGAGTAGTCTCTACTATGTTTACTACCGTAACTTAATTTCGGTATCCCTATTGGTCAAATGTCGCCGATTAATTCGTCGATGCCTCAGTGCAGCTGCTGGGCCACATTTCACTAATTATTACCGATACCCCTCGGAAGCTTAACAATTCTTCCGAGTGCTTGTCCAACACGCTGTACCAATACGCCGGTAGTATCAGCTATTGCACAGTGGCGGCGGTGTCGGCAGCCGCACCGGTGGTAGCAGCATTGCGACCTATCACAGTGTCACCTGCCAGTGGAGAGATGTCCCCCGCATCTCAATCCACACTGAACAGTGGCAGGCCATGTGCACAGTGCTCATTGTTTGTGCAATGTTTGTCTCACCTGACTAGCACATTGCCACGTGCGCGGTGATCATTGTGTGGCGGTACGTCTGTCTCACTCTGTGATATCCCATGTGCATGGTAATCGTTGTGTGGTGGTACGTCTGTCTCACTAGCCTCGTTACAATATATATATATATATATATTTTCTTTTATACATATATATATTTTTTTGGCTTATACATTCTTAAAATTTGTCATGTGTAGGAATTGTGATATTCTTCAGCCCGTTAAAATGAACTGCGTTTTTAGGAGGAACTCGATACATTAAAATAAATTAATCACTGTCAGTCCAGAACTGTGCAGCCATGACCTGCGAGTTAGTGTGATAATAATTTACATATAAATTAAAATTAGATTTTACCACGACTAAATGTAAAAATTGTCAAATACAACTGAGCAGCATGTGCGGATGTCTTTGTGTATATACAAATATGTTGTTCCGTTGATAGGTATCGTAGCGCTTTGCGAGCACAATGACTCACCGTCAATCAACACACTAAGGGCACACTATAGATTCATAGATTGGATCCAGTCCATTAGAGAGTTAATTAGATGAAGATGCTCTATCCTGCTAGAGTTCATTCATAGTATTTGCTATGGTATGAGAAACGCTCAATATATATCGTCACCATCAACCTCCATCTTGACTGAGGTTGTTTCATTCTGGATCATTCAATCATTCCTACTGTGCAGACTTATTTATAATTGCACCTCATCATTTATTTAACTACCTGATGATTTGGAAAGGTTTGTGCAGTGAGAGAAAATAACAGATGACGTCGGTAAAGTGTTCGATACTTTCAACCGATTTTTGTTCGAAACTACGATGCGGCTTTTAAATCAGCTTGTGTGTGCGCGCTCATATCACAATACAAACTCTATATACAAATAGAATACATCAACATATGAATACAAAGAGGCGGGTCAACAAATATGGGAAAGCTCTTGTTGTCCTGACTCCCGTCCGGGCAATGTTTCCCAAACTGCCACTCTCTCGTACGATGATGGCGTCAAGATATCCTCTATTGCTAGACGATATGTGCATTGACTTCGCCTTCACGATTTAGCTGTCTGTGGGCTGTCACTTAGTTGAGGTGGCCGACTGGACAGGTAAACGAAAGGTTCACGCCCGGCCATGCAACATAATCATATTCAATAAAGCGAGTTAAGTTGGTATATATGTATATATATATATATATATATATTTATAGTGGGTTGATTCAAGCAAATCCGCCGCACTTTTTCGCGTGATTCATTCTGGTTAATGAAATATGTTTTCTTGTTATTAGAAGTTCAATGCCTGGGAATTTAGCACACGTTGACGTCTGCTCGGTAGCGCTTGCACACCCTTCATATGACCCCTGTGTGAGGGATCATCATATGCCTCGAAGTACTTGCTCAAAGGCGGTCTTATTTTGGTGATTGGCAGAGTTAAGTCTCATTTCCAATTGGCCTAAAAAATAGAAGTGTATCGGAATTATATCAGGGGAATATGCGAGTTGACTCCAAATATTGATTCCCTTCTCTTTGACTTGTTTGTGGCAAGCTATTGTCTAGATTCAGTGGAAAATCATTCTCCGGTGATTGAGGTTTTCGGAGGTAAGAGCCGATTGAAAGCGATATCGTTGAAATACATGGCCATAATCAGCACGATTTTGGCTCCGTGGATCTGTTCACAAATTCTGGCTCAGCTGTTTCACCCGGGTATAAATATTGGCAATATTGGTTCCCATCGCTGCATATGCCATGTGACCCATGTGTCACCAATCGTGAGAGTACGTTTTAGGGTCGCGTTGGTCTTCGAATCATACGTAAATTCAGAAAAAAAGCTCAAAACAGAAAAACGCGGAAGTCTCCCTGTTCCGGTCGCAATATGCATGACACTCGTTTGGCCAGAATCTTCTTCATGTAAAGTTCGTTCATGACGGTGCACTGATAAACGAACTCAGATCCCAGTGCCCCGAGTGCCGGAATCACACTTCCAAATTTTTCCACTGCTTCTTGCCATTCTTTTGAGCATCGTTCCAATCACCTCCAATTGCGCTTCGGCAGCGCGTCTCTCTAGCTTTAAACCTGGCCAAACGGTTGCCGTACACTTCTTACTGTAAAATGAGCTCCCAGATATGGTTCGGTACGCTCATATACAGTAGTAGCCTTCCCAACGGATCACACAACCGAGAATTCACTCGGTTGTTCGGACACATTGCTAAGATTAGTTGTGTGTCCACCAGCAGCACTTCGTTCAATCTAGTTCCTGCAACGATCACCATGAGCTACCAAATAGGACGCACTCAAACACAACGATAAAGAGCCAATTATTTGAATAACTCTTTTGGGGCGACCTGTAATAAATAGCAGATTAATTAGCCTGATAAGTGACAAGTAATAATCGATACAGAGTCTCCCTCCGAGGGTCCCCGACCCAATTGGGGTAGCTATTGCCACTCGGTGTCTGTATTATATATCTCACCGTGATGCCAACTACAGGTATATTGATGAGTCTTTCTGAGATCTTGAAGATCATTTCACTTGAACAGACGCAATGACATATAGATACATTTGTTAATACAGGAAAAACACAACACGCAGGAGAATAGGTCGACCTGGCTGAGTAAGCCGCTACGGATCATCACTCTATTTTGCAATATGCTTTCGTGCATCTTTTGCGTAACTGTATTCCTTTATTGTCATCACGGAATAGGACCTATTTGGACAGGAAGAACAAGTACTCATGTATTTTTGTATATAACTCGTGGATTCTTCAAAAATCAAACAACTTAAGATGGCATCTATAGCCTTCGGCCCTAATTGTATTCCGAAATGGCGCCAACAAAAGTCACGCTGCCCTAAATGTAAAGCAATTTTTTATGGGCCGCGCTCAGCTCCACGTTAGATAATTAATTACCCCCACCCACTATTCTCGTTGTTTCAACACGCAATATCATTTGGCTGTATCGCCTCGTTTTATGGTGCTTCTGCAGCAAGCTCTGGAGAGCTCAGGAATATGTGAATGATTGATCACCCAATGGCGAAGGGTTACCAAGACAAGATGGACCAGAAAGGCCGCACGAGGTGACTATGCCAGGAATTGCGTAATCGTTTCACATAACTATTGGCATGCTGCGCCCAAATATTGTATATTTCATACGCTCCCTGTGTATGAAATTCAGCAGGTGTATTTCTCATTTTTATCATTTTATTGTCTTAAAAAAAATCTATATCGCTGCTCAAATAGTAAGTCGGTACACCATTTTGCCTAAAAAGAATTTTTTTTCGTCTTTATTAAGTCTTAGCCTCCACATAGTACGCGTATTTTCAAACATCAAACATCCACATAGAGATGGACTCTACAGGGTTATTTCACAGAGGGACACCGACCAACAGAGTCTAATATAGGGACGAGATTTGTTATGGCCTGAAGACATTTAGAGACCTAATATTCAGTTGCAATTGCAACCGCTGTGACCTCTGTACAGTTGAAGGAAACTGATCCCAAAGAGAAAGTAAAGCAATTTTTGTGCCCCGATTTGAGTGCAACAATTCAAGTCTATTTTGCATATGTCCGACGACGATTGTTAACTATTCTAATAAAGATAACAATACCAGATGAATATCCTGTATTTCGAAACATAAATACACAATATTTCAAATCCATCGAAGCTTCCTTCCATTCAGTTCCAACCATTAAATATTAGTTCTTTCTATCTTAGGCGTGCCCTCAACATTTGAGGTCATCTGCTGCCCTTGTGCCTTCACTGGTGAGAACTTATTCATAGACCCACAAACGCGAGATGAAGGTTGCGAATAAGGGAACAAACATATTCAGCTCTAACTCTTGGATCGAAGATACAATATTACTCTGACGACCTTGCAACCGCTTTTATAAAGTCAAGAGCTATAATATCAACATAATCCTCAATAATTGCACGATATCGTACTAGGGTTCTGCAGGTCACATGCAGTCCGACCGTTACCTCCGCATGTAGGGTGAATTTCTTTTTTACGTTGGCTGCTGCTCGCCCCAAGCCTTCTCCCATCAGAACAGACTTTGTGGCGGTTCTCTGTATGACCGTGTCACTACGAGAAATATCAGTTAGAAGAATTCACACCTCGATGAGGCCACGGTAGGAATTAAGTATGCGATATCCGCTGCATTTATCCAATCTGTGTTCATTCATCACATTCAACGTCCTCGGTTCTGCTATGTCCCTAGGGACTACGAACTTCACAACCTAAAACATCACGGGCATATACCCAGTGAATTGTCCTCTTGGAGGTGTACACAAATCTCTCAGCGTGTCGTTCTGAACGCACTGAATTTTCGCACTAATTTTCAAATAATGTTTTCCATGCCAACGCCATAATAATACCATACGTATAGGAAATAGCCTTAGTCTGCCTTTCGAGAGAGAATGTTGATTCGAGTGCGTGCCGTGTCCTCGAGCATGCCCGCGTACATTTACAGATTATCAAAGTCCCAGAAATCGATCGAAATTCGTTTTTGTCTTCAGCGAATTGGAGCAGATTAAATATTTACTGTTGTATACAGCTCGATTCGAATCGGTCCGTTTTTCTAACTGCGCGGTTGCGTCTCTTCGATTCCATTGCGACGACTGCGCAGCCACACTTTGTGTGAATATAGCCCCAACTTTTAGCCTGTTTATTTTTAAGCTGTTAGATTGAATTTCTTAACTTCCTCTGCTTGTAACCCAATGCATGTATGCTTTTAGACGAAGTCCTTTATTCGGTCTAACTCCATTTTAGTCCACCGCCTCATTTCCTGTTGTATTGTCTGCTGAACTTCTCTCATCGATAGATAGCAATCCTTGACGTAGATTTTACTGGACCTAATACACAAATACGAGCATACACATAACGCAGCATACAATTACTCAGTTACTCAGCGTACAATTACCAGCATACTAAGGAATACTAAGGTTTTCGGGCTGACTCTCAGCCAACATTTAACGTCCACGGTACGAAGCAATGCTAAAAAGCAGTACCGTGGACAATAACCAGCATACAATTACTCCATCTACTGATGGTGTGTTAATTAGCAAACATCCGTTGATCAACAAAAGTGTAGGAAAAAATATTTAACGCAACCGTTGACAAAAGCTGTTGGTGTGTCAAGCACTGGCATGTTAATACATTGAGCCCCCCCCCCCGCCTTCTGGAACTGTTGACGATGTTCAACGGCACCACCGCCCTTCCCGCTTAACGCATTCGTTCAGTTAGGACGGTGTGATGTGTACCCTCCCTCTTGTTCCTCCTAATTCGCTGGCTTTTGGAGGACACTGAAGAAATGTGATATATCTGTCCGCTATATATTAGGTTAACCCAAAAAAACCGCACTCCTATCGCCTTGTGCCGCTAGCGAAAGCCGCTAGCATTCGGCTTTCGTTGGGCGTTCGAAATGGCAACCGGCGTAGCAGGTCCCTCAGACTTGTATTCTCAGAGGCAAAGCGTCAGGTTTATGTTTCAACAAAAGAAATGTCCAGCTGAAATCCATCGAGAGTTGGTTAGTGTGCACGGCCATAATGCCATAATGCCCTGAGTCGACCACACGTCGACCATTGGTGTGCGCAGTTTAAGCAAGGCGACTGGGACATTAATGAACATCGAGGGCGCCCATCCATTACCGAATCTCGATTCGACGAACGGATCGAAATGATCGAAAACGCTTTTGAGGACTCTAGAGCTTGGTCATTGAGGACTTTGTTGGCTAAAATTGGCGCGTCTTGTGAAACAAGTCGTCAAACTAATAGAAATAATCTGAGGATGCAGAAAAAAACTGCAAAAGGGGTACCTCATTAACTCGGTCCTGGCCAACTGAAAATGCGTGAGGACTGTTCGCGAGACAGTTTGGAGATACATGGGCAGCAAAAGAGTCGCTTAGAGCATACCGTTGCAGTGGACGAGACATGGGTCAGCCTGTATAGGGGACCGGAAAAAGATCAAGTGAAACAGTGGCTAAGACCAAGTGAACAGGCAATGGCGGTACCACTACCAAATAGATTCGAGCCTAAAGTAATGGTAGCACTTTCCATGGATTTCAACGGAATTTGCTACTACGAGATTTTGGGCCCAAAATAAAAAGTGGACTCGGCTCGATATCTTGAGTTCTTGAAGGGACTAATGAATGATTGGCATGGTGATAGGAAGCACCGAGTGTGGCTGCTCGGTAACAATGCTAGGGCACATCGTAGCAATGAAATTACGTTCTGGCTTAAGGCCAACAATATTGAGCGATGGCATCACCCCCCCTATTCTCCCGATTTAAGCCCGTGTGACTATGGTTGCTTCCATCGATTAAAGAGGGCTATAGGTGGCAAAAAGGTATGCAAATATACTCGATTTACTCAGAGAGGCCTTAAATAACGAAGTTATAAATGGTAATAGAAATGGCGCATTCCTAGCCGTTAGAAGTCTGCCAGTGTATTAATTGCCGGAAGACTGGGACCGGTGAAATAAACATTATTTATACACGATGGTGTATTCTAGCATAATCGTCAACACAATTAGTTTCAAAAGTAACAGGGAAATAATGGCGCAAGGAAATTATTAAAGTTCTGCATTCCTATGCGAAAGGTGAAACACAAACTATTTATATTTTTCAGTTTCGGGGCGTACTATCGGTTTTTAAATATTTTTTTTATAACATGTATTGAAGTATACTTAAAAGGCACGAAAGACAAAGAGCTCGACGAAGGGTTTCTTAGATGACGGCAAAGTTTGTCTAAATCCGACCAATATTTCAAAATTTACTAAATATTGAAGGGTTTGAGAATGACTTTTAGCCTCTCTAATTTTCACACTTTATATTTAGTAAAATAGATTATTATTATTATTATTGGTATGTTTGGTGACTTGGCAAGCAAACAGCGGCCAATAGCAAATAGCACCGTTCACATTCACATAAATAAATAAACCTGTCGTAATAGGCCTATCAAATTTTGCTGGTAAAAAATTCCTCCCGAGTCTCAACGGCCCCAAAAACTAACCTATATGCGTTATTAGATATTGCATGAATTATAACCTAAGTTTTCGAGCGTGGAGAGAGAGTGTTTAGGTTTTGATTCTGAGCGTAACAGTCGCACAGTCCAGAGTTCTTGCGTAACCTCAATTTAGCTAATCAAGGTCAAGCCTTCTTTTGGCTGGGGATTGTTTGAGCTTGTGCCGCCCTTTGCATAGTGAACATGAGAGCGTTTATTAGAATGCATCTTCATTTTTTGGTTTGTTTCAATATTTCTAATTCTTAATCTAATATTTCGACGTTTGGAATTTCCTTTTTAGCTCTTCGTTGAATTGCCTTCTCAGAACTTTCCTTCTTTGACAGTTTTAGAGAAAGTTAGTAGCAATCTTAAGTTTTTAGATTCTCTATTTTACTTTCCCATCACTGGTGTTTATAACATGGAGTCCAACGTGTATATGGTTCATCCCCACGGAATTGCTAGTTATGACAAGCTGTAAGAGAATAAGAACCCCTATTCGTAGTGAGGTTACTCGTTTCCCCCAACGCTTGGAAAAATCGATACATGAAATCAAAAATCTTTCTCCTGATGAAGTCCTTATATCAATCCAAAGAAAATTTGCAAAATATCATTGGTTTAGGAATAAATAAGAAGAGATAGATAATGAGGTGACAGAAGAGAATATAGTTAAATAAATCAAATCAGTGGACATTATCAAGATACTTCATGTCTAATTTTGCTCAATTGAATCATATACAAAATCGTTTACCTTTAGGGAGTTCATGTTTTACTTCTCAGCACAGTCGATTTCCTGTTTGCCGTCCATTCAGCCTGTAAATTAAGATACAAGTCAATCAAGGAAGTCGCACAGTTCTTACCTCTAACCATAGACAGTTTGCCTAGATTCTCTATTTTGTCTCCCGTTATTAGGATTTGTAAAATACATCTTAGACACATTAGTGTTTACTTCAAAATTGCTTAAAGTTAGAAGAAACGCTGTATGTTCTCATTTGTATCAACGCTCTCACCGTTATCATTTTCAAAGTAGCAGGCATGACATGGCACACAAGTCAAACTGTCTCTCTGCTATTCACTGCCATTAATGGGTAAGGTAAAGTAAAGGTAAAGGTTTATTGGGTTATTAAAGGAGCTGCAATTTTACAATGCTTAAGCTCTCTGTCGATTATGACAGCGAGAGAGAGGAAGAGAGAGAGAGAGACTGCAAAATCCTGTGATACAAATGAGTTATGTAAAATTGTAGTTCCTAGAATAAACTACAATTTGGAATATTTTGTGGGCCAATAAGTCAGTCTTTTACCTATCTTAACAAAGGACAATTTTTCCTTCCGGAAAAATCCACCGAAAGATGTGGTGTTCAGTATTTTGGTCTTCCAAAGTTCGAAGAAATATACAATTCCATCCCTTTAGAAAACGACGAATCTATATATTAATCTATATGCTATAGCAAGAATGCACCCGTTAGACAAATAAACCTTTGAGCACTTAACGCATATCGATAAATCCGAATGACTCCTATTTGCACAACGTTAATGCGCTCGGCATTCAGCTTGAGTAATTTTCATTCACAAACGCCGTTATTGCTATTGTCTAGGCCATTGAAATACTTGAATTCTACCATTCTAGAGTGAGCGACCCACCACTTAATTGTTCCTTTGAACTGGGTGTTCGCTATTTACTGCCAAGGTCTAAAACAAGCGACATTCACTCTTAGTAGTCTACGTCGCCATCCATATTTTCAGGATATAAAAAAACACTATAGAATGAAATTGTCATTCTGGTTTTCCATATTCTTTCGAATTTAACAACGACAGCCCTGAATCGAACAAATAAAACGCTAATGTATGGCATTTGCTTCAATACAGGTGTGTGCAATCACATCTGCAATTTAAAGTCCCTTCTCGAGAGGCAGGCGAAATCAAACGACAATTTAGAAGAACAGACTTATTGGTACACCCCGTAGTAGTTCTCATCCAACCCCGATATTACAATAACCACACGAAAATGTGGAGATTGTTAGGTGTGTTGCCGGATCGGTTTGACTGCAATTCCCCCGCCAGGGATTCCAACAGCGGATCAAGTGCAGCCACCACCTGTGAGGGAGGAAGGCTTGGTCGTGTGGCCTGGCTGGCTCGCTGGCTGACGTTTGTTTGGAAGATCACAAAATCAAGAACGAAAAGATGGATTGATCGTTCCCCAGGGACAACAGACGGCGTCCCACGACTCCCACAAGTGGATGCTCATCCTTCGTCTCTCTTCTTCGCTACACGTCTTCTCTTCTACCAGCAACTCACTGTCATTGTAGTCTTTACTTCTTCACTCGCATCGCCTGTCGATATCGCCCGTAATCTATCGACACCCTATGCAGCATCCGCTTGCTGGCTGCTTGCCTTATCCTTTCGAGGAATGAACAACCTAAGCAGTATTCCTCGACCTTTCTAGACATTGCTGTTGTCATGAATAGCTCAGATGTTTCAGACGAGTAACCGGCAACAAGCGCTGAGCGCAGATACCAAGTGGCTATCTGCAGGTCAATGGATGAATGTATATGCATATAGGACAAACAAGATGTCTGTCCATATGTCGCAAAAGCAGTGCGAACATTGGCCCTGTGGCAGCCTGACCTAAGGAGCTGACACAAGACTACTGACTGATTGACAGCTACTCGGACACTTTTAGTCGCTCAAAACTCCGAACGCAACTGGAGTTGGTTGAATGTAATCAAAATTTGTCTCGTTCATATAATAGCGCTGTAATTTGCTAACAAAGTCGAGTCCAGCGACGTGACATGTAGAGGGCTTAACTATTATAAAACTGCAGTTTTATTAATAAACCAAGAAGGCCTCTACCTTAAAAACGTATGGCGACCCTTATAGCGAGTCATCTCTCGCTATGCTTCTTTATTCAATCCCTTCCCCACGTCTTGCATGTCCATTGTCCGCAGAGAAATGGGAAACAACTCGGATAGCTCTTCGGGTATGGTAGGTACATTTGTAATTTTTTTTATTCATCATTAGTACATTTGGTGATCTCTGAAATACTGTAACCTTTTTTGAGAGGTTCAAGGCAAAATCATTATGGATACCGGGCTTCACGACCAGGGCTACTTGTCATGGTAGTGTGAAACTTCTACTCATTAAAGCTGTGGATCTTTATCTTGGGTCTTGGCCCTTGAAAGGAGTGTTTCCTGGGTTGCTACATATCTCTCGTATCAAGTAAATTATTTGTGCTACTTGGGTACAGCTCTCAAACGTTAATTAGTGCGAGATAAATTATAAATATAAATAATATTCAGACTGTACTAATGTAGCGACCGACTTACACAATAGAGTTAGCAGGTTATTACAACAATGCACCATGCCAGTCCATTCGTAGATGCGCTGCCTGCGAAAACATTGTGTCATAGTTTACCTTTACCTCTATAAATGTGTTAATTATGAAAGCTGTTTACTAGCTTCCAGAAAGGAATTTTCCACTGGTTGTTTCGCCCGAGTTTCCACCCGGGCCTTATTCGAAACACACATGAGTATCTTCACTTACTGTCCTATACTGTGTTGGGTTGTTGGTGACGATCGCATGAATTGTCACGACAACGATTCTCTTTTTCCTCAACGCGCAAAGCCAATCTGACCCGGGTCCGCTGACTCATTCATACTTCCCGCGTGGGACCTACTCACAGCATCTTCTCCTCTGGTGCGTTGTCTACCCACGAGTTTAGCTTCGAGATGGGGAACCTCAGAAGACTGATCCGCTTAGCCGACGTTTCGGCACAGGTTGTTTATACACAACAACGATAATACTGGCCCTATACGACATGGGAGTTTTGCAAATATTTGTAAAAACAAAGCTAAACCTCAATACGTTGGGAAATTACGCTTTACCAAGAAGCCACTTCTTGGCCACCAAGATCAACAAACATATTTTTTTGTGAAAATTCTAATTATTTGTTTAATATTACTAGAATCTTAAAACTCTCACAGGCCTTGTTGTCTACAATAGGAGCGAGCTTTAAGGTACGAGTTGAGACACAAAATCGAAGATCATAGTATTTCTAATATTAGTATCATTGATGTCCATTTCATTCGTCGCCTAATAGCGATTAGGCAAATAGGCCGATCTGGCTCAAATTTCACGCCTGATGAATTTAATATTCAGATATATGTTCCAAAGGTCAGCTTGCTGAGCAGTGGCGTTATATCAGTGCGAGTGTAACATCGAACTTGAACCGATTTGTTCGTTGTCTGCTACCTCAAAAGTGTCGGCTCTTATGACGACAGCACGTGAGTGACACAAAAGTGAACTGACGTCGATGATAGGAACCGTACACGGGGTAAATATCAGTAAACAATGAAAGCATGTGCATAAATGGCGGGCAAATGAGCTCATAGAACGTAGTTTTATTGTTAAAAGTATATTAAAGAGTGGTACATATGTACATCAATTATACAAATACGAGCTTCGTGTTTTGCGAAAACACGCCCATTATGTCGACAGATTGTTTCCACCATTTTGGCAGACGTACCACAACGACTGACGGCTGTAATCTCAAGGCCGAGAGGCCAAGGCAGAACGACGTGTATTGTAAAACAAAGGTGATCTTGAACTTGGCTACCCATTCAAGTTCATGCGGTTTATAATGTGTCTATGAAATTCACCAAACGTTCCCTACGTAGCCTATTCATCTATTATCTAATTATTAATGAAGATTTCGAGAAAGAAAAATAACCAGAAGCGACATTTATTGAGATAGATACCACATATTTAACTAAATAGTTCGATGTTCGTAAATGCCAACCATTTTCAATTTTTCACAGGAATTTCGAAATTGTCTCCGGCTTACCATCGAATAGGTAAGCGATACTAAATCTGTTGGCTGACCTCTTTCACTTTTCTGTTTGAGTGATGGCTGCACGGGTTCGCTGAAGAGGCCACCCAATACGTGTAAGCGTGCCACACTACTCTCAACGGCAGCAAACCCACTCAGAGATCAAGAGGGGGCGTGAACATATGCCCAGACATTACACACAAACACATAGAATCTTCTCATATTATTGTAACGAAATATAAAAACAGCAAGGTGAACGGTGCTTGACCCGCGTCACAGTCGAATTCCAATCGTCTCCGTTGGCATTCAGCCACCAATAAGGTTTTGTACAAAACAACGAAAGTTAGAGGATATTTTTTCCCATGATACATAGATCTCATCTAAAGATAAAAAGGGCCCATCCATCCTTTTTCTATGCGTCTGTTGTCGTATGAGATATAAATGTGCCCTGATCTGCGGTACAACAAACCATATCAGTTTTAGATTGCCTCGTTGGACATGCCACCGTCTTCAGCATACGGTGCGCTGCCTTCAGGTGCACTCAATCTCCATCATTGTATCAGAATACAAATCAGAATCACCTTCACTTTCGTTGGTGGCAGGCGTTCTGAACAGTCGGATGACACTAAAGACAGAAATGCGCATCTACTGATAAAGAAACCCTGACGAATACACATGTGCTCCTAGCCAAATCAGTCGTAAGTAAATATCATTGATATAACTAATATATATATATATATATATATAATTATAGGTATTGGGGTTGTTCTGTGACCATGTCCAGCGTTGATGTTTGTCGTCTGGGGAACGTAAACGTGAAGACACATGATCATCAAAAATGCTAAATATTCTAGGACCCGTAAAACTCTATTGACGTTGAACTATGGTTGTTGTATGCGCATGCAGGGTGTTTAGTAAATCGGGAAAACCATACCACCTACAGCAGTATCCAATAACTAAATAGTTACGCGGTTGTATGGAGGGCTGAGCTTTGTTTTTGAACTGCTGTGTACTTATGTCGTATTGCGTAACTCTTTGGAGCTATTTAGGGCTTCGTGACTTACGAAACACCTTGTAGGCTCCGATTGGTTTATCTTTATACTCAGTTATATTATTTATACAATACGTATTTCTGATACAGTGACAGTTCTGTTGGAAGGACTGAAATTTTTCACCACAGCTCTGACACATACAATGCCATTATCTGAAATCACTGTTTGGGCCATCTAATCAGTTCTATGGCATCATTTGAGTTTATCTGTGTATTTTGTTGGTCTCGAAAATTATCTGAAAAATCCGACTGAAGCAATGAGGATTTGTCACTACGTAACATCGAGGAGAAGATTAATCGAGATCTTTACTGTTCGCCGTCAACTGTTGACAAGTGTGTCGAATTCTCACTGCGACGGTATTTGCCCCCTTGCAGGTAATCTATCATACTGTCAGCGTTCCAGATGAATGCTAACTATAATAGCATTAGCTATCGTCTAGTATCCATGGGCCAGCGATGTCTACAAAGGAACCAAGAAACGAGAATGGACACAACCAGCAACCAGCCGATATCTAACCGAACCTTCTGCGAACGAAACGACAATGGTCAGAAAGTGATCGTGTGTGTGTGTGTGTGCGTGTGCTTATATGCCACTGCCTGGGCCCCATTGGTAGAGGGTTTCCTTCACACAGGGGAGCGATCTTTGAAGCCGGCCCACTGTCTACCATGCTATGTCAGCTACGATGCTCTCTAACCTCTCGGTACCCTCTCCTACGAGAAACTCTTAAACCGAAGCCGAGACCGCACGGTGATCAGCCTGTGAGCCGCTTTACCCGAGAATAGGCGGGAGACTAGCTAACTACTGAGCTTATCGATTGAACAAGAGCTACACGTTTGATCACATAGCAAGATGAGTGACACCTGCCCTGGTTGCAGAAAGAAGCTCTCGGGCCAATCGGTGACGGCGCTCAAAAAAAACTGGCATCCGGGATGTTTCGTTTGCGGAAAATGTGCACAAAGCTTGCTTGGAAAGGACGAGTTTATGGAGCAAAACAACAAGCCGTACTGCAAGGAGTGCTACCATAACGCCTTCTCGCCCAAGTGAGTTATATGAATTAAAGTGATTAATATTTGTCCACTGATTAAACCTATAGTTATGAGGATAAACATTTGTTTAGGAAAGACGGAGGCGCATCTAGTAACACTTACTTGGAGTTCAGCTATTCAGCGCCGTCATACTAAGTCACTGTTTTGTGTGATTCATGGGGTTCGAGTCCACCAGCTATCGTTGCTGGGGTTCCTAAGGATGCGAAGAATACTCTCGACATGAGGGGTTTTTCCGCTGAAGAGATCAACCAAGCGTTTTATTGAAGGTTTTGATAGCCCACAAAGGCATTAAAGTCCAAAGAAACTCCTACTGAACCACTCAATAATGTCCAACGAACAACAGAGATATGTAGTATTTCATATATACAATAATCTATAGTCTCGTTTCAGAGAACGAAGCCAACTAGCGTACATTTGTGTTGAAAAGTCGGCGTTGGTGCACAATTGTCGCAGTACCCAAGACGATTATGTACCCACATCGATTACCACAATTGTTTGTAGTCACTTCAGCCAATTAGCAAAACATGTGTGACAAACATCCTGCGCCCGTTACAGGTCGCCGCGAAAGGTGGTGTTTGTTGAAATCTACAAACTTCCATTTGTTTCCGAGGGCGGGTGCCCCGGACTGGTTCTCCCATACAGCAAGCCGACCTTAGCATGGTATAGCGATTCTGGCAGACGATGCGGCACGCTGCAGCTGCAGCCAGTACAGCTACCTAGCGAGTGGGTGGCAACGACCTGAGTTTAACACAGAGCAAAGACAACATCTGAGCGAATTATCTTCACGACAGGACCCCATTAGGGACTCTAACAAATAGCAATCTCCATACTGAAAAAGTCAGATAAGTCACAGACATCTCGAATATCATCTAATGCGTTGATGAAACGCGCAAAATTCTACACGCGAAGTGAGCTCAAGGTTGGTTGCCAACGAGCATCTCGTAGCTGGGTGTCGCCCGATTGTTGCCAACAAGACGAACGCCAAACGGGCAAATCGGCACTCGAAACGGTCGACAATTGTCGCTTCATGCGAATGTTGCTGCCTTTGACCCTAACCAGATACGATCAAGGCAGTTTAGGACCGAGTCTTGTTGTCTCACGAATGCGGCCAGGTGTGACGTCACACTGACCTTTCATAACGAATGCTGGGCTACTAAAAGAGTGTACATTTACGCTGATGGGCTGAATCGGACCCAAAACTCACAGTCATTTTATCTATATATACGGTGCCTCGTTACAACGGTGACTTTGGACCTCTTCTCATATCTCGTTGGCCAACGGGGCTTTACTTTGTGCTGAACTAACCAACTGTAGTTTTGCCAACGACGGACAGGCGATAATTGATTTCCCCTGAAAGTTTGTACATTCTACTTAAAATTGGACATACGACAATTTAATAACAGCAATAAAGGAAAGAAAATCCAGCAATGAACTTCTCGCATGTCCTGAGTTTCCTCGATTCCGAAGGAACGCTATGTGGCAACAATTCCTTTGCATAATACATGTTTGTGTGGCGAATCGAAGAGATAGAAGCTCCATCCCATAGTCATCGAATATAGCGATATTTGATAATAACTGCTAAAAACATTATACTAACACGCCCACACAAACAAGCAACACCATTGTTGGGTGCACTAAATTTGAGACGAGGGGTAGATATTTTCTGACAAAAAAAAACACCACACATGATTCAGTACAGTCAGTTAGTACACAGCTTTGAGCGAGAGGGTTGTCATTCAACCAATTAGTTATTAGAAGACACAACATACATGTCTATGTGCGACGGTTTAAACAACAAGTGCCCACTGTGTGTTTCTAGGTGTTCCAAGTGCAGTGAAGCAATCAAGGCCAAATGCATCACCGCAATGAACAAGACGTGGCATCCCGAACATTTCCAATGTGCCAAATGCTCGAAGCCGATCGATGTGGACAACAAGTTCAAGATCGCCCAAAACAAGCCGTATCACAATGAGTGTGAATGCGAAGTGGCTTAAATCCCCCAGTTTGTGGTCGAACACAACATAGCACATCCGAATCGCCCTTGTGATAGAATGATATTTCATCCGAAGGCAAATTTCTACAACTTCGACGCGCACGGCACTGTACACCACAGGAAGAGCTGTCACTATATTTTATGTCGCCACTAGCATTGTCGAAATCGATTAACTCGGCCTAAGCAAAATCCTGGTCCCTACACTGCTGATTCGCTTATGTGCCAACGTGGGACGTAGTTCACTCCCAACCCAAAAGTTGTGTGGGAGGGTGCCGTTGCACATAGAATCTGCTAACGAAGTCGGTTTAAGTGGTGGCTCAACAATATAATCGATTCGATCAAATTATACATGGCTGCCCAAGAATGTATACATGTGACAAATTAAGGACACGACGCATTCATTTTCAGCACGGTTTAGCCGACAATACAACGTGAAGGCACAGTCAACAATCATCATAAACTGTGTAAAAGTTATCCAAAATTGTTGTTATTGTTAAAAAAAAATAAAGAAAAATACTTACTTTAAATTACCTCAATTCGACCACGATTGTTGTCTCTTGATCATATCGGTGAGGTGTTTCTCATACATCAAAGATGGTTGAACGAAAGAAAATTACCAAAATAATAATATGCATATTTCCCTGTTCAATTCGCTGATATCGCAAAGCATAAACATAAAGGCGTGTTTTCTTGTTAAAGAAAAACTTTTTATAGACCAATACAGAAAGTCTGCCACTGTCCGAACTTTGTAGCATGACTTGGCTAGCATAAGTCATTCTGTTGGCTAAACATTTTTCTCAATTCTAGAGCTTTTGCTTTGGAAAAGGGTGGCAATAATAGATATATACAAAGATCACGAGAGAACTGGGAGATGCGGGAAATGGGAATAATAATAATAATTAATAATCACTGTTTTTTTTTATTTGAGCCATGTGTCAGCCCGTCAGGTGGGTCAATTGCTAAATATCGAGCTCAAATAACAATGGCATTAGCTTGAAACAACTCAGGTTATAAAAAAAATGTATGCGTATGTTTATTTCACAAAGCTCTAAAACTATAAACTTGCAGGAGCTGAGAGGATTAGCCCTTATGAATATAAAGAAGACAAGATGCCATCTGGTTAGATCACATATTTTCGAATGAGTCAGCTCGCCTCAAACATACACAAAGCATGTCGTGAAGTTGTCAGTGAGTTTAATGGTTCGGTAGCTCTGCCAGTCTGCCATAGTATAATAGTACAAAGCGAATATACTTTAAAGAAGCTCAATCGAACCCTTTCCACCGCTTTCGAGAATAGGCGCGCATCTATCAAATGTTATCATTATTATTATTATTATGCTTACTCTCTAACGACCTTGAAATGTCTGTATCGTGCGACCTCTACTTGCATTACGTAATCAATTGGCCTTCGGTATCATGCCGATGAACGGGTCGCAGCGGTTGGCCATAGGGTACCCAATGCAGTGGCCTGTGACTTGGTGTCTAAATAAATCTTCATAGATTCATTTATACATCTACATACATTTACAACCGTCTCTTTTAACGCTATGGTGCGTCATAGTGGTGTACACCCTGTTACACTTCGTGTTGCCAGACACCCTTCGAGCAAAGCTATTTACCACAGTAGCTTCGATTGTTTGCATGTGTGGGTGGTTGAGGCCACTTGTTTGTTCTATCAGATGAACCGCTGTCATAATTAGTAATATGGTACATTGATCTTGTTGAATAGTGTTGGATCGCCCTGCACCGTACTGAATTCAACATTGAACTTTATATATATACTTCACAAACTACTACATGTTTAGAACTTGAACGTTCAGTTTGTATTCACTCGCAATCGATTTAGGCCTTAAGCTAAATTTTTCGAATTATCCTTATTATATATCTAATCGGCATCACATTTGGACCTAATTCCAACAGTGTTAAACAATTACATCTGTACTATTATTAATTAGAGGTGACCTCAACGTAGGTGAATGCATCGTGTGCAGCACAGTGAATAGTCATTGGTGATGCTTCAAATTTTGCTATGGATATGTCAAGAGAATTTTATTAACACCCCTACTCGTCCAGTGTGTTGAGAGTGCTAATTGTTACTATATTAATTAATTTGATCTGAATTTATATATATTTGGAGCTTCCTCCTAATGATAATAGTCATCATAATAATAACTCGCAGTTAGTCGATCTATACTTTCGAGTATCTTGAAACTCATGCTACGACTGTCTGCGAAGTCGTCTGAGAGTTCTACGCACGTTCATGAAACAGCCAAGTGCGAAATAGGAGTGCTAGAGTCGAACGCAGTGCCAAAGAAAGGTAGAGCCTGCCCGATGGGTGGTAGTTAAACAAAGACTGAAAATCACTTCGATCAATCTCGAGACCGGAACGCGGAAGGAAACAGCGATCTAATGCCCACCTGACCCTCATACTAGCTGTTGAGTGAATCAACTCACTGCAGAAGCTGCCCCATATATGACTGAGTCAAGCTAAGCGAGATCTATCTTGGTCTTACAGTGCAAGGCTAAACGGGATTTTCTTTTCGAAGATATGTTTTCTATAAATAAACAGCGACCACAAATTAAGATCGCTTCTTCTTCACTCACGCTTGAGCACCACATTGTTCTTGGCTAAATGAATTGTATATCTTAGAAACCATTGATGGTATTTCTTTTTACGATCATCATTGCAATAGACGTAATTCAAGCCATTCCAACAGGTTCATTCACATTTCATGTGTTTTATAATACCCTGGGAATCCTTGCCAAATGTCGACTGCAAAAATGTATTGGCGGGAAACCTCATACCATCATCTGCATCTTCAAGATAAGTAGCTCCCTCTGCAGCACATGCAGTCCAGGTAGCATTGAAGTCGCTCTCGGTTAAAGACCCAGCGGTGGCTCAACAGGGTAAAGCCGGCCTTCTAAAACCGACTACTGGGAGTTAATTCAACACCCCGGAACAAACTGGTATACCTGCTGACGGAAGTACTATTTATCTGTTGAAGACCTGCAAACAATGTTTAACCGAAGCGAAACGGGACGCGGTGAAGAGGGTGGTGCGGGTGGCGCATAGAGAATATAGACATATAATCAATCACTAGGTATGCGATTCATGGCTTTCACTACAAAGTTTGCTCGATTCAAATATACCCTGATTCGAGCCCCGACGTGAACAACTGTAAATATTGTGAAAAAGTTTCACCCAATGTCTCATGTGGCGAATGTACCAGTATTAAATCGGTAAACCAGTCAGCCCGTGAATGGGCAACCATTCATTTAGGCTTTTGGCTTATTAAAGTTTCTGTTTCAAAGTTACGCAACACAGGAAGGAAATACTGCTTGGCGAAAAACAATATACATTTTGTGCCGCGAGTCTTACGAACTGTCAGTTTAGTATGATGCCTGCGTAAACAGCATTGAGTAGAAATGTCGATCTGCTGTTCAAGCGAATTCTCCTCCTGCGGTCCAACAGCGAACCTAACTATGTGTTATTTTTGTAATTCGTGTCTGATATGTAGCATATCGATATCAACATCACCTTTGAGAACTAGGGAAAGCCTCATCAATCATTGATCGGTCATAAATTTGGAAGAAATGTGCCAACCTTTTTTTCTTACGGCAATGTTCAATCTCAGGTGTTTCGCATTTTTTTTTTGCCTCGCATACCGCAACGATTTCGTTTGGAGTCTGAGCGGCTTTGAAAGCGATGCGGTATGTTGACAGTCCGGCAGCCGTGGCTTCTTCGAGACGAGTGTCATAGGCCACAATGCTGAACAGGAACAAGCAAGTGAAGCGATGTCACTCTACGGTAAAAGCGTTCACAAGTCGTCACTCGTGACAGACGATCATCAACCAGCACCGAACCACATCAAGGCGGGTTGGCTCGACGAGATACTTGGCTGGCTTTTCTATTCGCCTGCCTTCTAATGACATTGATGTCAATCAAATGTCCTCAAAAATGTGCCCTCGGCCGTTTGGGTATCATCGTATGACCCCAGTTCTACATAGAAAAGCGGTATAAGCGGTCCTTCTCATGAGCACACGAGGGAGTCAAGTCGACGAGTTGATCGTGGCCCACAACACGAGTGTGTATCTAAGCAACAAACTTAAGCAAAAGATGATAATGACAAATTGCACTCTGCAAAGAAGATGATGGTGGGTCGGGATAATGAAAATTGTAGATAACCTGATAGGTTACTTATATTTATATTTGGGTTAATTAGAACACGCCAAAAATAAGAAGACAATTTATTTCCTATTCATTTGTATAAAGAACTATAGAGCGAATGGGTGAATATCTGTACTGTTCTGTAGTGTGGCGGCCGTGCTTAAAGAAGCTGATCGATGTCTTGGAGAGCGTTCGGAAAATACTTATAAGCAGGACGTGTGCAGGATGTAATTTTTTTTCAAAAGGGTCGATCGCACCCAAATCTATAAATGAACTACACAATATAGGTGGCATCAGCTTGTTCCATGAGTTGAAGCAAAAGCTGGTCATGGCTTAGAATGTTCAATTCCCTGTAATGCTCGAGAATACTTTACGCACTTGCGAAACTATAAATGGTCTTGCAGCTGTTCGCACAGAGCACATAAATAATATGTTCTTCTGGAGGGTCGCCCGACTGCTGAGGTACATTGTTAGCCTAATAACATTTTATTTTTTATTGCCACAATATATATATATATATATATATACTACCTTGCCTCCCGTGGGTGACAATAAAGTAGTGTTTGAAATGAACTGAATATGTCAAAATTGTTCTAACTGGTGATAATGCTTTTATCACGAGTTCGATGAACTCCAAATGCAAAGAGACTGAAGACAAATAGGGAAAGCTCGAATCGAATCTGTTTATTTTACTCCAATACTCTGATGGCATTGTAGCATTTTATAGTCACGCTTCCGTAAACGTTTAGACATTGTGTCGAGTTTGTTGTTATTCTTGATCTTTAACAGTCGATCCATTAGCGCGTAATGTTCGGCTTTTCAGACAAACCAGGTGTGACGCACTTCGAACTCCCACTTACAGAATGTACAGGAGTCGCACCAAGACAAAAGATCAGTTGCGCGAACCTGTCGACCAAACGTTAATTGTTTATAGTTTTTGCGGAGTAGAATTTACAAAAAGATATTAAATATATAATATATTAACAACTTTTTTGTTCACTATAATTTACAATAATTTAGCACAATATATGGATTGCTCTCTACCACCAGGCCTACATAACGCTGGGTGGTACATAGCAAAAGTAAATGAATTCAAGGGTGAATCATTGACCTAATAAATACTATAGATAGATGGCTCTTTTATTCAGTTCTGAGTTTTGGTAGTGCACTATGGTTTCAAGCGGAGCCAACGAGAGGACGAATGTTGGTTTTCCTTACTCGTGTTAGCTTTATTCGAATAATCTGTGATATTTAAGTGAAATTATCTTATTTTAATCTTTAATAATAAATTGATTTTGCATGTTTAGCTCCGATTATTTAATGCAACGAATTCCAATTCAAACTAAGTGTTTCTTTTTTAAAGTTTTGTCTTGTTTGATCCGGCATTGTAATAGCGTTTAGTGACTAACTAAATTCGCAGCTAAATAACATATATATATATATGTTTTTTAGCTATATGTATATATATATATATATATATATATATGTCTACAAACTTACCGAATATATAAAAGTGAGCAATTCGACAGCTAGGTCAATATCTAGAAAGAGAGAGCTTAGAATAACCGGGTGGTACTTTGTTTCATATGTTGTTACCATGCGGCGTTCGAAACCAGTACCACGCATGTCATTACTCATTCTGATCTAAGCAGTAGGTCACTAAACATTGTGTCAATTGACCGAGATTGCTGCGATCTGTGTGAACGCCGCGCGTAATAGAAACCACTTTAGTGCAGCTCCGAAGGCTCGAACCCTATATTTCTAACAGTTATTGTACCGTTTTTGGGGCTATGAAAACTGCCTGCGTGGCAGTGCTTCACAATTGCACTCCGAAGCCCGAAATGAGTGCGGTCTGCCAAAATCTGACTTTAAACCGGAGAGCTGATACGGTTTAAGTTTCGGCTTGCTTCTTTCTTTGTTCTGAGTTGTTTCTGTTTATATATTAAGCCTACCACGAAATGAGGGAAGATACCAACATTGCCAATGAGAGCTGAACAGTGAAACCATCACCACAGGGCACACCACCAAAAACACGAACCCACCGACTCACCCACTGGCGGCAGCAAACCCGAAGCTTCGGGCAGATATTGAACGTAGCCTCAAACGCGTAGGTGTTTACCGCTCTACAGCTGGTTACAGCAGGGCAGTGACATTTGACGTGAGCATGCGAACCAGCTGACGCGGCAAGATACTCAAAACTGGAAAAGAGTAGCTCATGACAAAATGATCTATTTGACCCACAACGAACGATAGAATTGGAATGGTAAACATCAACACCCTAAGCGAGCACCCGCTAGCTCAGACTGCTTGATGCAATATGCTACGCGAGTCAATGTCTGCTGATTTGAGCGAAGTACTATGAGCCCGTACAAAGACCAATGTTAGAGTGACATGGGAACGAATAATGCTTCACAATAGGTATTTTGAAGTTACTCAGATATATATACGAATCTTGCAAATCGGTAATGTAGAGACGTTCGCTCCACGACGTCTGGGGCCACGACGTCTACCGCCAAATGTAGAAATTTGTGCGCGCCCTCTATTCGATCGACATCATTTACAAAACTATGTAGCGTGCACTTGGATTTTTGAAGCTTTGAAATGGAATCATTCGAAATGTTACCAAATGGCAACAATATAGCCCCTAGCCAAACATTGATTCTGCTGGCAGTACCAACTACCAGCGTAGGGGTGATGTTCCGAGTTGTTAATAAGCTCACATTCGATAGATAGGACAGATTATGCGCCTTTTACATCTTCAAACAAAACAATTTAGGCGGAGTTACATTTTAGAAAGGTGCAACTACAGGTGACATTAATTTTCAAACATGTGGGTCATTTTTCGAGCGCCTCCTAGTGGATTAGATCTACACTACTTTTGGGGATGCTACACCATTCAGTTTTCAGGACTGAAATAAAGTGGCTGTGGGAAAATTGGTGCAACCTGTGTTTTCATTATGGTCAATGACTGACAGCTACTGCCAGTATTTCTTAGTAAAATTTACTTACAACCATTTACACGTGAGCACCTCATACGCGTGCGTTACTTGATCGTGCTGGTACTTCGTGCTGGTACATCCATTTGGACATCTGTATAGCCACGTTCGTTAGGTAGTGATAACATGGGAGATCTAGTAACTTATTAACTCCAAATGGAGAGTTATTAAATTAACAAAACGACCGTAGCGGTCCCTATACTTGAAATACATTAGTTAAAACACCTTTCTTTAACGTATTCCAGTTTCGAACAGCCCGGATGGTGAGGCGACACTCATTCTATGCACACCATAAAATTACGAGGAAAGGTGGCTCCACGACTAGAAATTTCAAGTGTATCATTATAATAATGAAATGTACCTATGTATCTGTATATATTAGTAGTAAATTTCACCCTAAATAATGTATACTTCACCTATAAAAGGCGAATTATGTTTTCTTGAATAATGGGCCAGTTGACTTAATTGATGTAATGCCTTTAAACCCAATTAAAGTCTAGCCAGTTGGTTTTGGACGATTCATTGGCCACCTGTTTCCCGAGCATATCTACCAGTTTTGATCGATATTTCCGTCTTGATGAAGTACCCAATAACACATTTTTTAATATACGGATTTATTCCTCACTACAAAGTTTTGACAAATATCAAAAAAGTGCAGAGGCATTATTCTTATTCTTCATGTTTTGACGTCACGAAAATAGTGAAGGGTAAAGACGGATAGCGTAAAAATTAAGCGTAAAGTTTCGAAAACGAATCGTCGAAGCATTGATTTTCAAAACGATTAGCATACTAATCGTCATAGATTTTTAAAAGCAGCTTTCCGTTGGCGCCTTCTTTTGCTTCGATGATATCGGTGTGAGCCTGCGGTGCGTCCTCTAAGGGGTATTCCTTCGAAATTCGAGGTGCAAGCCAACCTTCAGCGACTCCTTTGCAAACATATGCAGCTCCAGCGTCCCACTCACCCTGCAGAGAAAACAACCAAAGAATAATAGCCTTGAAAATTGAAATTTCTACTTTTAAACATTGAATCTATGTGCGAATATTTAAGACTCGGGTTTGAAAGTGTACTATCTATAGAAACGTTTTGATTTCGGGCTAGTTGAACGTCCGTGTCCCTTCACTCCATAAATTCCCATCCACAGAACGTTATGTTTTGTCGTCCATAGCTTTGTATGTGCCAGTAGTTATTTTTCGAACACAACTTCAATATTAGGCTTAAGACTACTATTTGAGATTTTTTTTTGCAATAGAAACTATTTTGTTCAGTGGGATACGTTTCAGCTGCTTGAGATGGCACCCTGAGGCTGAAAGTGTTTTGTAAAACATGACAAATCAGCAAGACGACAAATGAAAACCACGATATATATCAAAGCTCTACATAAACAAGTCCACCCTCAAGATATCCCTGCTAGGATTTTACCTGTAATAAATTAAGCCAAACAAAGCCATTTCCAACATGAATCGAAGGTCCCTGTGGATAATTGCTCCGAGGAGTATTCTTCATATTCCCCACATTAAACGCTCTCTAGTGTCACATTTTGTGCACGTTCCGCTGGCAAAGGTGACCAAATGTGTCTAGTCTTATACCCGGAATGACCGCGATCTATATTTCGTTAGGAAATTACTTTTCACAAATCTTAGGGTAAAATGAATTGGATAGGTCACAGAGTGTTTAACCCTGGAAGTACGCAACAAACAATTTTACATTTAGGATGGCCCTCAATCAGAAATAAACAACTAAACTATGAAGAAGAAATGCTACGCGATCAAGTGCCAGTTTCAAATCGTCCACTAGGTGAACTCTACAGAGGGTTATTGCTTACCCTTGTTGCTTGCATGAGAGCCACACCGATGACGTTAAGTTCGGACGTCATAATGTGCCGCGCGTTTAATGTATGCGTTGGACCTCGATTTCCGACAACCTGAGCAAAATGTTCAGATGTTACTCAAATTCAGTGACAAATGAACAATGTAAAAGAAGCAGCACAGCATCCGGGGTCAGTTTAAATCGGAGTAAACAAGTGGGTTTTGTGAATTGAATGAATTGCGTATAATTATTTAAATAAGCCATTTTGTTCAGGTATATTAGTAAACCTCTTCGTTAGCACGACTACGATGAGCGGTTAATATCAACTCATTTTTTAACTGTTCAACAAATTTTTCATTTTTACTTGTTATCAACATATGCACTTGTCGCTAGTTACAATCTATTTGTCAAGAGAGTTAGCACGAACACTCCCACAACGCGTGTGAAATTAGGTTTCTTTAATTTTAACTAAGCCGACAGTGTGAGACGCATAGATCGCATATTTCAGATATAACAAAATTGGGGCTAAAGGGGCCACGTCACCACTACACTGCCATCTCAAGTGGGACGTATTTTATGACAGGACTGAAATCAAACTAACCAATATCTTTCCATTTCTTGTCGCCAAGATACAGTCAGGTCCGAGGTTGAGGTCTGCTCTCATCTCCACAATAAGGTCGAACCCTTCCGGGAATTTATCCTATTTGCAGTTAAATTAGAAAATAAACAATTTAGCTTATAAGGTTGACCGGCACAGACAAAACAAAAATAAAACATCAGGAAAATCATTATATAACGTATGCTCCTAACACGGTTGTAACAATAAATGATTACAAGAAATTCCATTAAACCCGTATGACTCGTAGATAATCTCCTGTTATCTGTCGAATGTGTCAAATGATCAGATTTATGTGAGAGCATTTATTCAATTGTTTTTACCCGAATATAGTCGACGTATCCTTTCTCGCGGTGGCTGAAAACTGAATCCGCTTTAAGAGTTCGAAGAATTTCCTCTCCACACTCACTGCCAGCAGTTGCCACCACTTTAAGGCCCTCCTGAAGAATAGTTCAAAATGTATATCCGTTTGTCATTTCATATTGTTGTCAGCGAATTATGTGAAATGAGGTGTGTGCCATTTGAGCATAATATTTAGAATATGGACTTTCTTCCCGTAACGGATCTGAATCATAATAGTCATATAGTAGTATCACAATGGGTATAGTATGAACTATTATGACTTACAACCACGAAAAGCAATACAAAGTAAATGTCCAAAGGGTTATAGCCCTAGTGAGTACAAAGCCACGTATTTGTTTGTTCGCACTCGCTTATGTTGAAAGTTAAACGCAGGAACTTCGCGTCTCAACGAACCTTTTTGCCCATCTGAACACATGCTTGTCCCACAGCACCGCTAGCACCGTGGACGAACAGAGACTGGCCGGGCCGGCACTTACCTCTGAAATCGAGCAATGGTTAATTATTATATTAGTTGATTATGATATCGAGAGAAATAAAAATAAAAAACAAGAGATACCAAAAGAATAAAATGTGTATAACTATCAGCATGGAGGAGTGAGAGAAAAAGGCAAACATTTTGCCCTCTACCGAAGCCAAAGTTTACCTCAGAAATTATGTGGAAAATTAACTTGTATATTGGGGCGCGGGCACCTACTTCACAATGAGTGCTCTGTAGGCTGTTAGGTAGGGAACACCTAACGCAGCACCTATCTTCAGTCCGACATTTTTCGGTAAAAGCCAACAGTCTGTCCAAACGACGACAGCGAACTCCGCATATGAGCCGTGAGGATTGGTTTGGGCGGCACAAAACCACACCACATCGCCAACCTGTGAAACAATATTACTTGTTCTACGGTTTACTCTGGCAACTATTCTGCATAATCGAAATCTAGAAATTTAAAAACATGTAATAACATTTGCAATAGTTTGTAGTATATATCATAACGTGGCTTCTGTGTTGGAGACGTTATTTAGCCAATGAATAGAGACCGAACAGTAACCGAGTCAATTGTTCACTTTACCTTTAGAGTGGTGACGGCACTGCCAACCCTGACGAGTTTACCGGCACCATCCTTTCCAGGTGTATACGGTAGCGAAGGAACTTTTCCGAAAGCCCCAGATCGGATATAAGTGTCGATCGGATTGACACCCGCATATTCCACCCGTACCAAGACCTAACAAGCAATACCTTAAGAGCCTTAATGGAAATAGTACCAGCAACAAATCAAATCGTGGTTTGACTTCTCACCCTCCGTCAAAATAATGGGCCAGTGGACTATAAGCGGTAACATCCGCCATAGAAACTTTAATGTGTCTTATGGCACCAGTGTACTCATTAAGAACGAATTGTAGAGAATGCCATCGCTGACGGTAAACGGTATGTCTAGTCGGTACTTCTGACGGGGCGAGTAGTTAAATACGATGTCGTTGGTTGCTGCTGCTGCCGTTGACAAAGTCCTAACAACATTAAATAAGCACTTAATTATGATGAACCCAGTGTCTAAAATAAGCAGAAATTTACAACAAATTATTATACCTCGGATAGCAACTTCAATAGCAGTCAGCCTAATGGTGAGCTGACATTCAGAAATACCCGTTCGCTAGGTAGGAGTCCGCTATCCAACTCAGTTTACCAGCGCCGCAGACGTAAATATATATCAGCTGATTGTGGCCTCCTCCAACTATTTATAGACACTAATGAATGCTAGGCACATGGTTGTCCTTGATAATGGCTCACCTGATTTGGCTCAATTTCCGGGATAGGGACGGTGACAAGCTTCATGACATCCGGCTCCCCCAAAATCTTCACGACTATTGCTTGCATGTTCTTCACATCTTTTTCTTTGTCTTCTTTTGCTGCCTTAGACATTTTGACCGTAGACAATGTCGCAAGAGACCCACGGTCTACCGGGCCAAAAACATTGACAGACATCGTTGGTTCGTACTTAACTACTTCATCGCTATTACTTATGGCTAAACTTGGAAGAAAAGTTGCTATACCTAGATGTTCCTTCAGTGAAGTTTCCTCGCTACAAATTAACGCAGTCGGCTCATTTGAAGAACAAAATTTTTTATTAAATACCGCATATAAGACCTAGAGTAGATTAACTCGGTAACTCCGCTGTTAGCTGTAATTGCTTGCAATTGAATGTTGCCTGCGACGATAATGTTTCCTATGTGCTATTTACGCTGTTGATGTGAATTCGATAATGTCAACTTTACAAAACAATGACATCTGATGGGTTGAGCAACTAAAATCTGGTTGACGTACCGCAGTCGCGACTCGACATTTCGCTGATCAGGCTAAATCTCTACCCAGCTCAACAGTTGAGCGATATTACTATTTTTCAGTATGTTAATCCAAACATCAAATTCAATGGATTTGATGATTTGATTAACAAATTCTTACTGTGTTCCCCTTTTTTACTTGGTGCCATGTTCTATAGACCACGCATAACGTACGTGAAAAAAATATATCAAAAAAAAATTGCATGAAAATAAAATTCGTGCACAAACAACGAATTACGAACTGACCCAAACGAACCCGTTAATGCTGTATTTCGAACCACAGTTTTCGAGAAACTGTAAACTTTAACCTCCTTATTCTTCAGTAACAGGGAGTGATCTTTCAACCCTTACTGCAAAAAAATCAGAACTAAATATTATTCATTAGCAGTGTTATGACTAATCCTACTCTTAGGTAATACCGCCATCCATTCGAATCACTACTCACTCCAGCAACGTGACTAGTGTGTAGTGTATCAAAACCACCATTTGTTATCACGCAGTTATAAGAGACGGCTCACAACAAGCACAGCAGAAAGTTCCTCGATACACTGCATTAATGCCTTAGAGCTCGCCAATACATGCGATTAGGTCCACAAGCACTGAGAGCCCAAACGAACACCCACCCGGATGACACGGTGATATCAAATGTATTATTGCAACCTTTGGTAGATTCTCACATTATTCATTTCGTTCGTATCCTCATCGTTGCAGCCACTAAATATCGTCAGCAGAATGCGCTTACCTCAAACGAACACCTCAGGATCAATAGATTACCTCAAATTGGCAACGTAACTATGACTGTTGATTCGGTCCAGAGCAATTTACACTAGATTGTCATTTGTTGTGAATCATTGTCTTGTACCTCACTTCGGAGGACATAGATAATGGACTTCACTCGCAAAAGCGGCTACTGAATATTGCAATCGACTTGTCAAGTTATTTTCAGCAGTGTACCCCTAGGACACGTATTTACTATTATGGTTTCGATTTAAGACACTTACGTTAAACTAAGGATCGATTCTATTGGCCTTTCATCAGGCTTTTCAGCTTCCTTTACAAAAATGGCCCCAGAAATCACTTCGTTTTCTTAGCTAAATTCTAGTCGCCAAATTCGACCCTGAAGTAAGCATTGTTCAGGCTGCTATTTCTCTTCGATTACCGTGCTTCCAGCCGAGTTCCGCTGTCATGTTTTTGTTTCGTTTGTCAGTCCTAATCTATGATAGTTCTAAGGTATAGTAGCGTGGCTTTCAAACATAGGCCCTTTAAAATTCAAGGCGAGTCCTCTTATCGCTACATCAACCAAACCTGCAGTCAAAGGAACACTTGTCACTACAAAAACGAAGCAACGTTTTGCAGTGCTATTAAATATCAATTAGACGGCTCTGGCCCCCAACTAACTTCCTCCCCAAATAATTACTAATTATTGTATTTTTGAATAAACCACGAAACCGTTTGCATTCGACAAATAATGATTGAGATATTCACCTCACCACTGTGTCGAACTTAAGCACTCGAACGAATAGATGAATCGGAGCACGACTGGGAGTGAGTTCCGCTTTTCTCGAGCTTCGCCTGTCCACAAGATGAGAAAAAAAAACACCGTATGCGCTGTGCGCGTAAGGCTCTTTTCAAGTTAGCAAACCGATGCAGGCGATAGCAGTTACCCGCTCGTTGCACAGAGTCGGGAGAGAATCTCACGACCACCGTTGTTACACCTCGAGTGGTTGTTATCTTGTCACTTATCTTAATGGCAGTAGCCACAGTAAAAGCAGTATTTGGGGTCACCGGTCGTTGTAGCAGTGTGTATCAAGTGCCATTGAAGAAAAACGTAAGACAGCTATCGATTGATCTCGATGTGTTTAAAATACAGTAACGGTAAAATAGGGTTTTCCTTTTCTTGACCTCTGTTCAAGAGAGTGACTGTTAAAATATATTACTAATGACAAATACGTATACGAACTGTCGGTCCGCTATATAACTCATTCAATTAAACGCCTACACAACTGCTTAAAAAAACACGGTCACAGACTGCCTTAATTAGATAACGTTTCCAAGTTTAGACGCCACCTGAACTGCACGCGTCAACTTCGGCTTCTTGAATGACCATTCTGTTCTCTCCTTAGAACGATTTGTCTAACAATCGCTATCGTTGAAAATAATGGCGTGTTGGATCGGTTAACACCAACCATAAATATTGATTAGATGATCTGCCCGTAACTATAAGCCCAAACTGTGGTTTATCCTCGGTGCTGCAATCTTCACCTCTATAAATAATATAGGCACGAGGTCCACGATGTCTCTGATATGCCCTATCCTGTGTTCTTCAACTTTGTCCATGACAGACTCGTTGAGGCAATCCTGATGGTAATACTGAGCCATGTCCGGCCATTAAGACTAGGGGCAAGCAGCGCAATCGGGGCCTATCTTCATTAAGAACGCGACCCTTAACTCAATTTAGCTATTCTAAGCTCACATTTTACAGACTACCACCTTGTTGGTATTTTATGAATTGTTAAAGCGGATTATTCATATGTTATCTAATGTCATTAAAGAAGCGAAGTTGACCCATTCAAAACCACGTTTGGTAAATGCATGAAGTTAAGTCAGTACAAATATTTAATTAATCAGATAGGGGAACAGGTGAGGGTCAGCTCAAAAAACAAAAATATTTAATTAATGCTTGAAAACGAATCTAAGGTTATACCGGAATGCACTTTAACGAACGACAAGCATGAAGAATATGCTGCTTCGGTTAAAAAGATATGAAACGCTCTCGATAATTTTTTACCTGGTTTTCATCTTCATTTGCAATTTAAAAACAATGTGAGTCTTATTGAAAGTATTATGACGGCACTAAAATTCGTAGTTCCAAGGTAGCAAATAAAACAACCGTAGTTTACTCATGTCCAACATATGGCTTTTATTCGAACGTTTAGAAAATACGCGCTTTATCTCCATCCTCCTCATTATCTATACAACTCTCTGTACATAAGCATTCAATATACACAAGTTCTTCCGTCTCAGGTGTCCGTTTGACAGTTAAAGACGGCTACTCCACACCACTGAACTATGGTGACTATTCAGACGGTCCGATGATTTTATGAATAGCATCTTTCTCTGCTCTTGTGAGTGGTTTCAAACAGAAATCCTCAACACCTTTTCGACCCTCAAGTGCACCAAGTTCCTGGACTGAATGTTTAATCCTTTTACGGACAATTTCAATCTCCTTCTCAATGTCTTCCTGCTCTTTGGTGATGATATCCACAGCTCGGTCTGTGCCAATCCTAACAAAGGAGTTGCCATAGACACACCAGCTTTTCGAGGCCCCGCTTCGCGATTGCGAGTCGTTAGCGCCTGTCGTGGTTCGACTGGATGTGGTCAGTGCCCTTTGGGCTTCGCGGTTTTTTTGTCTTCTTCGATCGAGTTCGATGAGTTTCTGGCGGTCGGCCAGGATGTCTTCGGCAAGCAATTCCATCTGCTTCATGAGCGCGAAGATTTTTTCTGAGTCTGTCTCCATCTCACTTTGACTTGCCATTATACTGCGGCGGGATAGAGTAGTCTTCAAAACACTTGGTTACCAAACAGAGAGTGAGATCAGCTTTCGTGTAGAATACCGGATGCGTGTTGAATAATTGGTGGGTGTCGATATTTATAGAAAGAACGATGAGAATATACCACCCTGTAATGCAAGGATAGTGGCGCAGTTGAGGTCAGTGATATTCAATGCGGAAAGAAAGTTAGTTCTAGTTAGTGTCTCGTTAGCTCTTTCGACTGGTTTCGCGTAGTTCGCGAGCGAAGATTCATGTCCTCAGGTTCTGACTACTTAAGGTTTACATCAAGCAAAATCAACATATTTTACAGAAGACGAGACGAGAACTAACGAAAACGAAGCTCCCATAGATCACAAATCATTCGAGGATGAAGATTAACGTTCACCGATTCAGTCACTCGCAAAGATTCGATTACGGATGAGAACTATAAAAAAGAGCCCCGTTGTCCAGCGAAATTGCCTTGTTATGTAGTATCTGTAAATATATATAGATATATAAATGTAAAATAAAAATAAATATCAGCTAATATAAATTTAATATATATAGATAAAAGACTGCTAGACCGGAGGGACGTGCGCGGTGAGTTCAAATCCTGTCAGACGCGGAGAATCTTTGGAGTTTTTTATCATCTTTCTTTATCTAAAGATTCTTGTCAGGTACGAGTGAGGAAGATAATAAACAAAGGTGGCCCCGACAGGGTCCTCATAGTAATACCTAAAATGTTAAGAGCTGAAGCCTGTCAGATAGGGAACAGCTGAGGGTCAGCTCTACCGATTCAACAAGGAATAGACCCAGACTTCTTCTTCCTCCTTCGGTCGGCGACTTAGGCCGATAATCTCTGCCTGTAAAAAGCTGGAGGCCCTAGTTTCGAGCCCTGTGGGAAGATTTGTCCCTTTGGATCAGAGGTGTGATTGTACTTTAGTTATAATATGTCATCATCGATGTTCCCCAACCTGTGCTCACATCGGGGGCTAGTTGAATCTATAGCAACATCTTACAACAATAAAACAATGTTTTGTATTGCACCGACAGATTTATAAGATCCTACATTTTGCAGTGTCGTTTTCCCTTCGTATATTAAATATTCGCTCTTCCACCGCTTAACTCTCAAAATCTCGGACATTATTACCGGATTTATCTCTTCGCTGATGCTTTCTTTATCCTTGTGGGTACCTAGTGATGTTACGTAGCACCACACCACTCAGAGAACTGAAGTTTCTACTATCAATCAGCTGTTCAATACAGGGAGTCAGAAGGAATAGGGTCTTAACGGAAGTTTAAGAAACTTACGTTCAATCACTTCAGCCGTCTTGAAAATCGTGTCGTTTTATTTCGTGCGTGTACAGTAATTCCCGAGACAACACCTTTATACAATGTTCAATTCACATTCACCGAAGAACATTCACTGGTCGAAGCTGTCCAGACAAAACCACAGCGCCTTTCTCCATTATGATCATCATTAGCATTGCACTTCGGGAAGAGACACGGTCCGACGAGTCATTTCAACACAAAAGCCAAGTTACCTTATATTAACCCAGTTCGAACGAGCTGCATTAGTGAATCGCGGTGATCCCTATCCACATGTGATAAAAGTCAATGCTCTGTATTCTCCAGCGGGATAAACCGGCCACTCGCTCAGATGCCGCCACTGGTCGTTACCCGAATTCGTTCATCCGTTTTTGAGTTTGGCGCCAAAATGTCAACTGGCACCCGTGTAACATCAGTACGCTATTGTGTTCTAGGAGTAATGAAAAAAAGTGTGCAGCAGTGATAAATTTTATTGTGATAAATTGACTCACGTTATCACCGCAAACAGCTGCAATGCAGTTTGATAAAAGCCGTCGTCTAGGCGGTCTCGCGAGACCCAGTGGACTGGGGTTGAAACAGCGTAAAATCACACTTTTGGATATGTACGAAACTCCTGGAGGTGCGTGTCTACTATCCACTGTGGATGAACTGTCCGCATGTGGCATTCACTTTATTTGGAGGCAGATCAGTTAGTTTTTATTAGACGGTATCGCTTAACTACTATACGAAACAAAGTGAGCAGTAGGTGCCCGGAGATTTTAAAGGGTCGTTGTCCATACGATTGCCATACAGAATGAATTCAAATTAGGAAGGACAGCTTATTTGAATAAAGATTTCAAGATATAATTAGAGTTCCGCGAAGTGTATATAATGTAACAGGGTGACTCGGTTGAGATATGTGAGTACATGTGGCAACATGTGTCGCACAGATAACAAATAATTAATAAATAAGAGAGATTACAGTGATGAATCAACAAGTGCATAATTTATATTTGAACTCATCACTTCGTATGATGGTTTAGGTGTTCGGAAATGTGTACCTGAGAGGTGCACCTAACAAATTTGATCTATATTTTGGTTTAAAGCTATAATGAACACAGTATGTAGTTGAAATCAGTTTCTTAGCGCGCTGGTAGCTGCTAGCATGATTTAGTATGGGATTATTAGTCTGTCTCAACGTGTAGAGTATCTTTGCTGACTCAGGAAAACAAACTGTTCTAGATCTTTTACCGGATTTCTGTGGCATCGAGGAGTTCTATCAGGCAGCGTACGACAGGCTTCAAGTGTTGCAGACATTAGAAGACCTCTGTGGACGGATGGCCAGAAATAATAACGAATTCGAACCGCAACTTTTAGAAAGGCTCAAGAAGAAGGGACTTAGACAATGGATTGCCGGTTCTAGCGACCCTGACGGGGGTCTTGAACTCAAGAAGGTTAGCTAAATTAAGAAATGCTATTTTTTCATCCAGTCAATGGGTTTCACATACCCATTGATATCACAAACCCATATATTCAAGCGAAATCGTGGTTATCCTTTGTATGCCAGCAGTCGGATTTGGGACTTTCGTAAGGCAGTAACGTTTCAGACTACAGCTCTACCGGTCTTATAAAGGTAATGGTTTATAATATTATATTAAAGGTACTGCAATCTTTACAATGCTCAAGTTCGTTTATATGTTCTCACCAGGCCGCGGGACTCGAACCAGGGGCCTCCTTTACCCACAGAGACGTTGCCGTCCAGGCTTAGCAGCTGAAATAAATAGTACTGCTTCTAAGGATTATCTTATTATATACCAACTAAACTAACCTTATCTGAATCTAATAATTTCCTCAAGTTCTTACATTTACCCAAATTCACTGCACATCACACCATACTATCCCGTATATAATGGTCTTCTTTTCCACAGCTGGATGTTATGTCTCACTTTACTTTACGTTTGGCGTACTGTCAAAGCGAAGATCTCCGCCGGTGGTACCTTCAATGGGAGGCGGAGTTGTTTCGGTGTCGGCTTGAGCGTGAAAAGTCGGAGACGATGAAACAGTTTCAGGAAGACTGGAACCTTACCTTCGATCCTGTTGATGCTGACGAGAAAGATGCTATACTCAAGCAGGTGATTGCAGCCAGGCCCCAGATGAACTCGCAGGTGGGTATTTTCATATTTTCGTTTACTAGAAATCTTAACTACTATGGTATAATTACCTGCATTTCTGTATGCTCGGTATTGCTTTCAAGATTAATGCGAGATTTTACAGACTGACTGTTCCAAAAGCGATTTTCTTAAAAAGCGCAGTCGCAGCTCAGACATTGTGCACAGAGTCATCATTTTACGTGTGGTTGTTTAATTAACATATACGATGTATTTTATCCTAATCTTTTTAACGGGAAGTTAAGCGTTATATATTATACTGCAGTTCTGTCAATAAGTCAAATATTGTATTATTTTTGTATGCCTACAGTGCAAGAGACGGTACTGGTTCTGATCACAAAAACTACCCAGATATCGCTGCGCCTCTGAATAGACACTCGATACAAACAATACGCATTTTCTTTGTTATCCATTCGGTTAATATCTCTTTCCTCTATCATGTTTTCTCGTTGTTCAGGTCATCAGCTCATCAAACCTGTACAAGGTCCACTTTACGATTGTGCCTGAAATGGTCTCAAGGCGTCGCGTTTTTGTTCATCATGGTTATGCGTACCTCCTTCCAGAAGACACAAAGGTTATCGCTGTGTCGGAGTTCCGCGCTTATCTCTCCAAGATGCTGTCAAAGCTTGCCACGTGCTCCAATATTTACAACAAAGACGACCAGGTTCGATTACATTGGCTAAGTCAGAATCCTGTTATATGTGGCTAGGACCGACGAGTAATATTCGTCCAGCATAGATCTACTTTCAAATCCGATCAAAAAGCAAGTCTTATGGTCTATTATAATACCATGTTTCTCTCTGCATCGATTTTGAAATGAAAGAGAAGAACATGCACCAAAGTCAAATAGTTCTAGAGTTATCACTGGATCAGGGAATAGATCTTGAATAAAGGGATTCAACTTTGAATGTGCGAAGTCAAGCTCGATTTCCTCATTGCGTTTCGATTATAAATTATATAATGATCATTCTATTATTGTAGCGCCTGGTAAGTCCCTTTTAGCGGAGCTATTCAAAATTAACAGTGGAGGTAACGACGGGTACAAGTTATGGCTATCTTTAACATTATCTAATATAGTGAACCTTAAATTATTGTATAGGTGGCGCCGTTAATGAAACTTTTGGCGCGTCGTCAAATCCAGGCTGAACGGACTTTCCGTGACGAAGGCTCCGTGACTCCCGCGGACCTTGATGGCCTATCGAAAGATGCCTATCCTCTATGCATGTCAATGATGCACGACTGGCTGCGGGAAAAACATCATCTGAAGCATACGGGTCGTCTGTCGTTAACGCTTTTCCTTAAAGGTATCGGACTCTCGATGGATGACTCGCTCAGGTTCTTTGGCCAAGAATTCGCCAAGGTAACGTATCAACAATAAATAAACATATCATTATCTAAGATGAAAACAATTTAAGCCTTTAAATTATTTTATAATCCTTTAAACAGAAGGAGAATTTGTGTTATTATATATGGTACAGTTTTTCCGAAGTCACCACATTTTCTTAATTCAAGCATCCAGATGAAGCTGCTATTTCCATCGGTAACGTGAAAACATCTTTACGGCTGTTTCTTCTCTAAGGAATTAATGTTCTCAGTTTGCGACCTTTTAAAATAAATTTACTCTTAGCGCGAAGAGTGGTTCAAGATTTCTTCCTCCTCCAAGGTAATTGAATCACGAAAATCAAAGTGCTACAAGTTATCAGTAGCGACAATAGCGGCATAGAATGCTTACAATGTAATCGGAGTTTACTGATAGATATTATTCATCCTGTCGGTAAAGCCGCTGATAAGGAAAAAGGCAGTGACAAACGAATAGTGGAGTGCTATTCTCGAGAAACCCCAGGTTCTCGAGAAACGGAATTGCTGTACAACCAGATGCTTAGAGATGTCAGTGAGTCACTTGCTGAGGATGACGTGGTGGTTTTGAGGAGCAGCAGATGTAGTATTGTAGCAGCATACGTTCATCCCCCGATCGGTGCAAATACGACGATCCTGATCGACAAGATCATTCGTGCAATTCACGCGCTGCCCTCTCTGGCCAACCCACTCAATTTGGCTGGGGATTTGAACACAAGGATCGACAAATCGGAGGATCTGGGCACACGATTGCTGCTGGCTTTGTTCTATGACCTCGGATGCCGCGTTCTCTTCGATAGTAATAGCCCAACGTTCGAAGGTGTTATGGGTCGGTCGGTTGTACCTTCATTGGTTAGTATGTGGAATGAGCTAAGGTAATAGGGTGAGTATCTGGGGGCTGAGTTCTCAGTCTTGGAGGTTCTACGTTTCTTGGAACATCTCTAACTGAACAAGGCAGCCGGACCGGACCAGATACACAACGAACACTTGAAGATTGCGGCTGATATGTCTTCATGCTCGACAAGTCTCTTCAATGCATACCTAAGCCACGGTCGTCTACCTTCGAGCTGGAGTATTGCGCTTCCCAGTGTCATACCAAAGGGCAAAGGCAACCCACACGACCCATCGTCATGACGAGCGATCGCAAAGAAGACCTATTGCTACAAGCTGCCAGCACATCTTATCACATGCCGGCTGACAAGGTTTCTAGAAGCTTGTTGATGCATCCCGCCGGAACAGCACGGATTTCGTGGTGGATATTCCTCCATGACTGCTAGCAAGATACTGCTACATGAGGTATATTCGATCGTTAGCAGGCCGCAAAAAGCGCTGCTCGTTGTGTACGTAAGCTTCAAGTCCACTGTCTGTTGAAGATCGAGCGAGATTTGTGGAAACGTTGCTCGGCCACGCACCGGCCGGCATCTGCCTCTGTATGAGGTATAGCGAACCGTGCCCCAAATACCAACGAGGGTGCGTAGCTGTGCCGTCCTCAGGCGGCCTTGCCGAGCAGGCTCTCCCCTGAATTTTAAACATTTTTGAGATGTTTATACAGGTCAAAGGTATTTTTATAAACTCAAATAAAACAATCACCTATATTCTATCAACAGGTCATATGCTTCGGAAATTGTTTTCTCAAATATTTTATTTCATAAAAATAAGTGGGTATATTACTAGACTATGGTTTATATAATGAAACAACCTTAAGATGCTTCGAATTATGGGAATACGTTCACGTGTGGATTCGCCATGTGTCTGGATTTCTACTGTATGAGCTGAAAACAATGATGGTTTCTTTATCAGTTTAACAAGCAAGTTGCACTTGATTATATATGTATATATATATATATATATATCACATTTTAGCTAGTAATAATCTAGATTCAAATCTATAACATTTAATAATAATAATAATGCGTTATTGTTGCTCGTTGCAGTCGATTGGTCAGGAGAAATTTAGCAAAGAGTACGCCTATGCAATCCGTCACTCGTACGGCAAGGAAGGCAAGAGAGCTGATTACCGACCATACAATTGTATAAAGATGGCCAGCTTGCACAATCCGTCTGGCATGGAGTGCCACGGCTGTCCGTACAAGGTACGATCCATAAAGTTGGATCTAACCCAGCACAACACTTTACTTCACTTATGTGTGAAATTTCAGAAAATAAATTAATAAACTTTTGTTCGTGATAGATGCAGAAGAAGTAGATTCTGCACGAGATGATTATTTTTTTGAGAATAGCAACTATTGCCTGACTATCTCCCATTGACTATATTCTTCCTTGCTCTTTGTCGTTGCTACTTACGTTGTTATTTTTAATCTCAATTTTTCAAGACTCTAGAAACGGAGGTCTTAAAATCCCGCCTCCGCAGCCGTGGAGTGACTCCGGGCGTGATTAACGACGTACTTACTGATGTGAAGAACTTCAATTACCAAGCTGCATGCACACGGGTTAGTATGACCAAAACGGAAGTTCATTCCAATCTGAATTTGCATAAAATGTATAATCACCACTAACTCTTATTAAATTTTAAATTAGTCAGCCTGTTTTTCGAAACTGGCAAAAGACTACTAGACCCTAAATGTTGTAAAGCTTTACTTTTTTTGCTTGTATCCCTTGTTTGTATATCTAAAGAATGCTTTGTCGATATATTCGACAGGTGTTCGAGAATCAGACAGACCGTATACTGGGCCAAATTATCGTTCACCCTAATCAGTACTTTGAGGAAAAGGACAAGGTCCTGAAAGGCACTTCTCAACTACCAACAGAGCACAATAAAATTGAAAAGACGATCGTCAAAACATACAAAAAGGCTAAGCCCGACCAGGACATAAAGCAAGACGTCGAAGAACCTATGGAAAACGATATGGATGATCAAGAATTTGAAGACCTTGTCAGTTCTGCTGATGCTTAAGATCAATAAGCCAAGTGGAGATCCTCATCTGGGTTGCTGGATGAATCAATAGTTATAGATGTATTTTACTGTAGGAGCTTAGACGACAGGCTCATACAGGCTTTGGCCGCTAATAGCTCATCCGCAGTTTCAATCAATCCTCCTAAGATCTTGCTCGGCCAATATTTGCGTAGAGCACCCGTACAAAACCTATCGACTGATTCAACACCTCAGAAGGATTTCGTCTATACAAGTATTGCGGATTTCTGTCATCCACTGATTTTAGCTGACCTTTCAGCGAGGATCGAGTAAAGAGTAAAAAACGAGACAGCTTGTTACAATACGATGCGGTCCAGTCATATTTACGTGGTCTCTAATGTAAAAACCATTATATACCCGTAGAGAAAACGCCCCAAGGGAAGAAGGGACTGCACTCGGTTTATAGGTCTATGTTTCTAATATCATTAGTTTAAAAGAAACAAGCTAAATATATCCATGACAAGAGAAATGTTTTGAGCTCGAAACGCAACGAATGTGAAATTGTTTGTTAGTATTAGATGTAGATAATCATGTTGTTTGGAGATCTTCTTCATTTAGATTGTAAATAAAATTACATCGAGGCATCTGATGTACTATATATGCGAATTTGTTTGTTTGTCATTATTATTACAAAATGCTGAAATCTATCGCGTTAAGGTCGAGGGTCCGTACTGCTGCACGTGAGAACAGCATAAATATAAGAAACAAATAAGACATGCATCATAACGATAAATCGAGGATTTTCTGTATTGAAGAGTTTCGAAACACAGCGGTTCAAGCTAAACTCCTCTCCTAGAATACATTTGCGCCTTGCCTATATATTGATTTTTTGTGAGGATAGGAAAATCCATCGCGGACACCGGGCTTCCCTGTTTGGTTATTTGCCACAGTAGTATAAGACTCTCCTCTCTAAAAGCATTGGACCTTTAAGACGTGGGCCATTGTTTGGAAATATATTTACTACTTCAAACCAATATTTGCAGGGACAGCTCACAAGTTAGTTCTCGTCAGTCATTCCTGCCCATCCTCTCGTCAAGTTCTTCGCCTCTTCAGATGCACTAGATCCCGCGTGAAGTATCATTCCTCGATGATTTCCTTGAACCTTAACGCGTGGCAGTACCTGTTATACACTCATCTGTTTGTCTGACAAGTCTTGAGATTCGAGATCTTCCTATTTTATTTTTTCGATTATGATTTCCCTGGCCAATTTAGCTGTCCTATTTTTTTTGCTGTTTTTCACCTATATATTAAAATCGCACAGATGTGCCGTCCACTCGAGAGGGCGAATGGAGGAGGTCTTCTCATGTGTGAGTGCAGAAGGGAACGGATGAGGAGCATCTTCCGTTTGGCAGAGTGCATCTACTTTTTGTAACATAGTGCGGAGCTCACCGCTGGGCGTAACCGCGCCTTACTCCAGCGCTACCACGTTTTGCCATGGGACAAGTAACTACTGCAATTGCTTCTGTCATTGCTTCGGTCACAAGGGACTGATATGTTTCACATGTCCATAATATGAGTGACGTGCATGCAAGCGTAACAAGTGCAGGCGGGTTTGGTTGGACGTCTCCTGTTGCCTTGTCGAGCGGGCGCCTAGCGGTCAAAATTAGCTTCAATCAAGAGAAATCTTCTCCTAGATTATAACAACATTACGTCATATCAATTTCCAAGTTACTCGCGAAGGAACAAACATTTGACAGACTTAGCTTCTTGATTCATAGTTTCTATAGGACTTAAGGCTACGCTTGCTGTGTTTGTTCCATAGTTTTCATGATCGCTTCATCAATAAAAGATAGGCCACATTCAAAAAGATTGTATGCATTGTTCTATACGAGTCGAAATCTTTATACTTTGGAGTTCAGTACCTACAGATCAGAGTAACGCCTTCTATTGTCTATCGATATACTACTCATTTGTCTTCAAATCTGTTCCACTAATCATTAGAATAAAGAAGGAAGAAGGACATGACAATTGTTATAATTTTGTGTTTGTTGTAATATTTGTAAGTTATCTTTATTAAATGGAAATTAAGCGACCACTGATGCCAACAGCTAACTAATCAATTCGTGAGCCTCTCATGAATTGAGCTATTGGATCCGAGTGACCCTTTTTCTGAAGTATAGTGGTGGTCGTTGAACGTCGTTACGAGAACTTGGATAGTTATAACTTAAGGCTGTAATTAGATGGTAAATTAGTTAGCGACTGAGGCTACTTGTAATATCACTGGCTATTTTCTGAAGAGCCCACCAACAGATCGTGAAGCTGAAACGAAAATGAAACCCGTAATTAGAATTCGCATTCAGGTGTTGTGTTATTCTACGAGCTACAAAATATACAGCAAACCTTAAATGAATATTGAATATTAGTTATCTCCCTTCAACTACAGTTCGGAAACGTTGCTACAAAGAGGCTTTATTTAGTTATAACAAATTTTCATACTGCATGTTACAAAAAGAAATATAATATATTCTCACACACGAGACATCATCATACCTAAACACGATAGCGCGATAGCTAGGCCACGCGCTCTTGTTAATCAAATTGATTCATCTGCGGAAAGTCGCTCTTCGGTGTAATGATGGTCTTTTGTTAAGCATCTGTGATGCTCGCTAAATGAGTTAATAAGATACTATCACTGATTCATTGATAATACACAGGCTGTTTGCCACGTTCTATTCGCGCGCTTAGTCACTGGAACGCCAACAACGGCGTTTTGTGTCGCAGTTATATTTGTTTAACATCCGTTCTTAATATACAAATATATAATGGAAAAAGAACCATGTTTCCAATTTGTCTGCTTCTTTTCACGATTACTTGAATACGACCAGCTTGTAATACCAAAGGTAACATATATTTATTTATTTATTTATTTATTAATGAAGAGTCAGAGATGGCGTTCTTTAATGGTTACGAACAGGGTCTGTCCCAGGAGATATCATTATTAAGGCGCGACATATAAATATTTGAGTATGAACAAAGATGCGATGATATGATAAATATATTAATATATACGAGTCATTAAAGAGTCTTCATTTTGGGTGTGTGTTTGTGTGTGTTTGTGTACGGGACGTTGAGTGGACAACGATCACCACTGTCTACGCTCTTATAGATTTGAAAATCTCGGGACGATTACAGAACACTGCAAGACATTAGAGACAATTATCTGGATTTCCAATTAATAATTATTATATTTAGAAAAATTAGGTGAACAATACTTCAAAAACATAGCCTCCCAATTGCCTTATGAGGCACCTCACAACCAATTTTATACACTACATTCTGCTTATAAAATGAAACCTGAGCTGGTAGCATTTCATAAGTGGCGAAACGCATATTCGTCGATGTTGGGGAGACCTGGAGCCGGAATCAAGATGGCAGACACCCTAAGAGGAGGAAAAGAAGGAGAGCCTCTCCAGTTCACTTCGGAAGGTCTTTATTTTCTATTCTACCTGGCCAAATTCTCTCATTGACATTAATGTACGTCGATTATTTGCGCATACCTGTCATTCCACATTTGCAGGTGTTTAGCGATTCTTGAGATGACTGTTGACCTCTTAGTTGTACGAACGACGACCTTTGGTTCAAGAACGGCGGTCTTATTGATGAAGCGGTACACGAGGGCGCATGGATCTTCCGAGATCGTTAGGACAGAATGCGACACTCCGGTAGGTATCTGCATCAAAGTAAATTAATTACAAAATTAAGCTAATTACAAACAAAAAAAACACATAACTATGTTGGAGGCACAAACATAGCGTGTAAGCTCGCCGAAGCGGGACGTTTGGTTAGTGTAGATATTTCTTCGCACTTCATACAACTTAATGTATTTTTTCCTGCATGTTTCAGAACATGCTTCAACTGCTTCGAAAAACAAAGATGCTGTGGCTGTCAGAGATTGCATATTAGGTTTTAGTTCGAGCAGATAACCCAATAGTAACCCAATGTAGCCATCTGGTATGGGTCTCGATAGCTCCAGAGCGTTATATCGATGACTTTAGAACGATGTATGTGCGCTCGCTAATAGTTGCTATGAATATTGTAGGACGCACGGCGTCGGGTCGGTGGTGCCAGCTATTTATATGAACAGGTCTGTGTATATTTTTTGCATTAAATACTATGGATGAATTCAAACAAATGATAATGTAGGCATAGGTAGATGGCACATACGCCCACGACTTGGCCTTCCGTGATGTTGCGTTCGTGGTTTCCGATAACTATTAAGACCCGGCCCTTCAAAACGGCCAAGTGAACCAGTTCTAGCTCAGGAGAGATGAAATTGTTCAGCGTCATACCTGTATCAAACGTTACCAGTAGAAAAAAGTCGAAGAGTAATCGTCAGTATCGAACTTCATACTTGATAAATGGTGTTAGATGATTACGATTAGTATATACATAGTAATACCTAAAAGATTAAGAGCTGAGGCCTGTCAGATAGGGGAACAGCTGAGGGTCAGCTCGAAAAAACACTTAGTATATACATTTTTACTTAGCTAGTTAGCTTAAGATGGTACATCGATTTGAGTATTGGTCCTGATTGTAGGATGAAACTGAAAATTTGTGTCATAGTTCTACCTGGAAAAATATGCACAAAAGTGCCAAATGTTAACGTATAATGATGATGGAATCAGCACATCAAACTGTCGAAGGTTGTTGTCAAACGTAACGTTAAATGTGTGAAAAATGTTAAAAATTCAAATTAAATCAATGAAATATAAAAATCGCTAAACGTTTTAAACGCTCTGTATGAGATTATCTGCCTCATCATCTACCATTGTTTATGCAACAAATATGCTCGCCTACTCGATAGAGTCGAAATTCAGACTCTACTTCGTTTTAGAACCAATATATAATATAGTGGTATCGTTCTGGTCCTTCTGGGGATGAGGCCCTCATGAAGCAGTTGACATCACCAATAGTCATAGCAACAGTAGCTCGAAGACATTGCGGAAGTGTTTCAACAAGTCAGTGTCACGGTGGTAGAAGCTGACAAATACACACACACACAGACAGACAGATGCTGCCAACAATTGAGTGAGTACTTAATTGTTTACATCATCGGCACAATACATCTGTGATTTTATGCCTATATTGATACACGGTGACTCTTATTCAATGCCGCCGCCGAAGGTATCTATCTATTTATCTTCTTTCTCTATCTCCTTCCATCTTTCTATTTTCGTTAGTTCATTATTCATTTAGTAGAAGAATTATATTGGTGACTCGACTGCCATTATCAGACCCTTATAGGTGACCCTGCCTTCCGCGACGTTCGCATTTCTGGGATAGATTGGTTGACAGAAGGACACATTCGATTGAGTGTCCCAACAGAAATAAACAAATGATAATAATAATAATAATATTAGCGATAATTTGCTACCTCCTGTTGAATCTGCACGATACGCTGTTCAGCTATCTATGCGAGAGTGTCTAGCCAACGCAATGCAGTTAGAAGTACAATAAAAAGACGAACTGTAAAAATGAAGCGTCGCCATATGCACTTTATTAGGTGGACTATTAACTTTGCCAATTAAATCTGTGGTTATGAGTAATTAAAGTCCACGATGAAGTGACACCATCGAAAACACAACAGCGACCACAATAGCGGCGGTGGCAGCTGCAGCCGCAACAACTACCACCTTGACCGGCTCTGATGACTGAACAACATGATCAGGCGACGCTAATGGACTGTATTATTACAGACGTTGCACGCAGGGAGAGGCGGGTAGTGATCAATGGATAAGATTTGTTTTTTTCTCTCATTTCGATCACTATCGTGAGGGTGGTTGATTCGTTATCGTGAAGGTGATATCACTCCGTCATGGTGTAATGTCACCTTCCCGTTAGGGATATTTTCATCTATGAAACGCGCAGGGCAATGGCTGCCTCGATTCATCGACAATTACACTGGATCGAACGAAGTAGAAAAGAATTCACTGCTCCGACAAACGGTAGCAGTCGGGCAGTGGCGGTAGCTGGCGCGACGACAGTCGCCGGCACATATTAACGGCGGCATAAAAAATCGTACCGGCAGCAGCAGCAGCAGCAGTAGAAGAGAAGTCTTTCGATTTGCCCTTTCATTCTCGAGTGGAGTAAGTGAATTATGTTGCTGGCATCGCAGTAAGTAGTAACTGCAGTTGCAGCGGCACAGAATCCGCACTGTAGCGTCAAGATCCGGTCGAACAAGACAGTTCTGTTCATGGACCGAAAAATGGTGGCGAGGAGTAACACTTTGTATCGAATCCTAGTTCCCAGTATCAATTAGATGTCTATCTTATGGCAAAACCGAGCTTGCAATATAGTTGTGCTGTCCATGATACAGGATTACTGCAGTGAACACTGAGCACAGAGAATACTTCTGCGCACCTTCGTTAACACATCCCATAGTGTGATCGACTTATTCCCAATTGTGTGAAGGTGAACTAGAAAACGTCCTTTGATTTGTTCACCCTTCATTGTCATCGATACTGGGATGACCCGTGAGTGAGTGGAGTAGACAGCGCTACAGTACACCGTGGTATATAGCCCGTGTGACTGAACTTACGGCTCACATCTGCACCTCGTTGATGTGTAATACGGCCACTGTAGAGTAAATCCATACTCGGAATTGATCGATGTGACAATAGGACTAAGTATCTGACGTAAGCAAGCCAGATTACTGAAGACGGCAAAATCTAGCTATAAGTGCTGAAAAAAGTAGCATTGATCAATACAAAAGCGTTAATGGTCTAAGTAAAACGTACCAAAGGGAAGTACAAATGTGTCATTGAAAGGAGCGGCAGTGCACAGAACGTTCAGGAAGTTCACCTGGTAAGTCAAGCAGGTATTCAGTGTGGACTGCACGGTCCAAGACGTCTCGTTGCTGATCAACGTCTTTGTGCAGTGATGGTCCTGCCAGTCCTGGAAACGAAAACTGTCGAAGGTGGTCCAGCTGACGTTGTACGGGAACAACCCACGAAACACGTGAAAATGGTGACCATTCAGCCTGAAGAAGGTCCACCCGTGGATCGAACATCCTGTGGTCATAGTATAGGACAAGATTATCAAACTTCCACCAAACGGGACGCTTGCCATGATGCAGGACATCGGTTTAAAGAGGCTGTTAAGCAGGTGAAGACGTTCATCGTTAGAGAAAACAGTTATAACGTCCAGCCAACGACAATTTCTGGTGATAGCAGATTTACTACACAGGACTCTGAGGAGAAGCAGGTTATTGATTCCTGCAATCGTTCAGTTTGCCTGTCGCTCTGCCAGTGCGGAAAAAGTAAGTCCATTTTAGCTCTATGGGCCGAATTATAGATTATTCGAGTAAATGTCGGTCTCCTTGAACTTTACCTCTGCATAAACCTCGAATTGAGAGACATCCAGACGTCGGCTCTTATTTCGATATCTGTCAGATTCCTCTCGCGTTCTAGTCTAGCTTTCACACAGTGGGCGAACTGCCAGACCATATCGGCTTGCTGGAACCAGCGGCTTTCTCGGCGAGTTAGCTTCTGTTGATCAATGAAACTACTCTTTAGAAAAATAATTCATAAAACGTTGGAGGATGCTTCTCCTTGACCATCCATAAATCCTGCGTAATCATACAGGGGAGGTGTGCAAAAAAACTCACGACTGTGTAATTATCAGAAAATTGTACAAATACAATCCCCATATGTCACTGATTGGTTGAAAATGATTCATATGAACTAAACGCTATTCACAAGGAAGCAGATATTCGGGCACCATGTTAACGACATTATATCAATTTATTAATTGCGACAGTGTCACCACAACTTCTTTATCATCGATGTAACACTTGTTATCAGATCAATGGATCGATGCATCCGTGTTCCGCGTAGAATACGGTGAACAAGGACACGAACACAGAGATTTCCGGGAGGTCCATATCGAACCCAGCTAAATACAGCATTATCGCATGTATTAGGTAATTTGTGAAGTTCGTGCAGTTGATCGGCAAATGAAATGCTACGCTTCGATAAAATGATTACCGGAAGCGCGTACAGATCAGGAGACCTGATAACGGTGTGAATATCTGTACCCAATTAATGTTGACAAATGTTCGACAGAATAACGCCAAAATGATACGTGTTGCTCCTCATGACAACATTAAACCTTTTGATCAATTCAGTTGTACTGCCTCTCCATAATTGAGTTGAATATAAAATTGCTCTAACGCGCTGGCTGGTTTGTTTGGTTATTTGTTAGACAACTAAGTGGACATACCCGATAGTCAAGGTACATGACCTGCATCGTTGGAATATGCCTAACTGAAAATCGAATGTGTCCCTGACGCCAATTATGAACCATCTGAAATAATCGAAACGATTAGATTTTACAACTAAACACGAATTTACCATCATTTGCCTCATGCTGCTTTTGTCAAGTCAGGTCAGATTTGTCTATTGAAGGTAGTGTTGCACATTGCATAATTTGTAATACAGGTCTATGTTTAATTCAATGTTAAATAAATTAAGTTTCCAAATCCATTTTAACAAACGCGAAGGTATCACCAATGCGAATCGATATAAGTTTTATGATTGAGCCCTCCCATTTACCGAAAAAAAGGCATTGCCATGACTAGAGCTACCTAAAATATTTAGGGATATGAGAATTATTAGGAGCTAAGCTGGACATGAACAAAGTAATTATTGAACCACTGATGGTATATTTTGATGCACCAACGCCAGTATACAAATTAAAGAATTTGAATGAGGCCGGACGGGCCTGACTTTCTGCCCTAACGGGTCCGAATTGATCCTCAGACCACCATATATTTTTTATAAAAAAACTGTATTTCTTCAATAATTACTGTACATATATTGTGTATTCCCAAATGTACCACGTACATATACTTGCTTATATATAATTGCTTAAAAGGCGTATAATTGCAAATAGGCTAACCAGTTTCTTATCATTTCAGCTGAGTGCAATATGTGTAGATGTAGACAATGCTAACCATGTTCCACTGATGACCGTAGAGTCCTCCCGTCCAGGTATCATAGCCTGGAAAAAGCCATGATGAGGTAAACGGTAGACAAAGCTGGACGATCGCGAATACGATTAGAAAGGCGTGGAGGGATCCGTTGCGCTGCTAATTCAAAGTGAATTTAAGAACGGTGTGATCACGCGATTACATTCACATTAACACACTTCAGTTAACAAATGGTGAAAAAACTATATTATTTCGCTGTTTTTGGTTGGTCTGACAATAAATGTGCTTAGCTTATATATTGTGTGAGACATGCAACACCTTATCAGAGTAGATCTTTCTACAGGAACGATTTATTAAGTAACGTAGCCTATTACGCATTTAGAACAACCATGCTTAATATTTGTTTGTAAACGTAAAAATTAATCAATGATTGACACATTTTGATAATATTTAGCGGTTATAGGTTTAACCTAGTACTCATAGAGCAATTGTTGTGACTCAAAAAATTTGTCTTTCTAATGACAGATATCACTTGTATACATTTTTGCTAATTTTGACATGGAAATCTTCCAAAGGTTAACAACGACTTTTTCTTGCTGCGGCTTTACTCTCTGGACTCCACAGTATCGTTTTTTATGTTCAGCAAAATTAGTTAATGTCTGCGTTTTGATTTGGGATTTTTACTCCTGCGCCCAGATGACTGACCTTTAGCTAAATACTATAATTTTGTGTGAACTTGTTTCGTGTACGGGCGTGTGCTAAGGAGACTCAGCCGAGACAGAAGGATGTACGTTTCAAAGAAATATTAAAGACCTTACCTTATGCTATTAATTAGATGTTATTCCCACCTGGGTGTTTTTGTTGTTTTGATTGATTTCCTCGTTTAAAATATCATCGGAGTTCTCGCCTTCGCTGACTCGCAATGACCTGGCCTTCTGAGTCGATTGAAGCTGCGTCGCTGATATGAGTCGCCGCTTGAACTTCATCGGCCAGTCGTAGTCGAAGAAGAGCGGTAAAAACGCTATCATAACATATGGGAACATTCCTGGTACACAACAGCCATAGTCAAACACTTCAGTCAATACTTGTGAGCATGAAACAAGGAAACATAATTTGGTTACCATAACCGTACGAGGTAACCACTGTTTTCGTTCCCTGAATAAATGTTTTTCACGAAATAAGGGAAGATATTTATACAAGAAGAGCTATTTTCACGCCTGGTCAAGTCTAGCGTTCAACTTTCAAAAAAGATGATGGTATAGCATAGCACAACAACGCCAGTAATTTTGTATATTGGTATGGGATTTACTCGAGAGGAGTGTTAAGTCGCTACAATTCGACATGTGCAAAGAAAGCTCCTTACCGATAGCGAACATACGTGAATTAAGCCCGTTGAATACCAACGTCAGCAAGATGCCGATGAACCTCGTACGATTCCATATCAGTAAGAATCCAGCTGACAGATCGAATATGAGGCCGCTAAGGTGAACGACGACGTACTCGATAAACCACTCCGTTAGCCCAATACACCTGGTGCATATAAATACATACGTATATGTGTCACCTTACAAACCTCATTCTCGCTGGGACGTATTGGCGTAGATATATAAGATTAAGCAGGTAACAAGGTAACAGTGACTTGTGGATCGTTATATATGGACACAGTGTTCCCAACGCTGTCAAGATACCCATCTCGGATTACATCGACTGAGCGAGATCAAGTAACAACACTGCGAACTTCCTCGAAGGGGTCTACCATAGGCTAATCCGCGCCACCGGGGACAAGCGCGCAGGATCTTTCCTTCTGCAACGCCTGTCCCTCGCCGTGCAGCAGAGAGGCAATGCCATCGCCTTCCTCGGGACAGTGTTGGCCTCAGCCCCGGTCCCCAGCTAGTCTCCCCCCCCAATAATCCCTAGAAATAATTCCTAATTATTGTATGTTTAAATAAATATGAAGTAACAACATAGTAGCTTCATCTGCGGTTAGTCTCGAAAAGCCTTACGAGAAACACTACTTCAATAAATACCTAAACTACCCGGAAAATGTGAGATTCGATTTTCGGCCATTAAACCGCTCTGATACTACATACAGCCTAATATATACGATAATATTAATGGGCGACGCCAATATATAATAATAGTAACTGCAAAATTAAGAACGACACAAAAGCTTACTTACCTCAAGGGTTCCCATACCCAATGATCACCAAGACCTCTCATTGAATAGCCTGATATCCAGTCGATGTCTACTTTTTTTACTCCGGCATAGAAATACACGAGAAACACCTGGCTCCAGATAGTTACAACATTATTCTTTCGACTAAATAAAGCTCGTATCGTTTTCAGTTGTGTTTCGCCTCAGTTTAAAATGTGTGCATAGAATTCGTCTCGTCCATGCAACAATATACTCATCGGGGCATACTAAGGTAGCGATAATACACTACCTCAGACTGCAGCCTGATTCATGGACAATTCCGAAACCCAGCCAGATATCGAGGACAACTGACGCTCTCTGGGAAATTTGCCTTAGATTGCAGCATCGATAGTGCAGCACCTAATTGAGCATTCGATTCACGGAAGACATCCTCATGAATCCCTTAAGAAAAGTACAGGATGAATTCACCAATACTAGGATTTGAATGAATAACTTATTGAGCAAATTTAACCAAAGAAAGCCGCAAGAGGATACTGCAGTGTCTCGCAACTTACACGTAATTCCGCACCTTCTCTGTAGATTCAGGAGTTTTCAATGACCACTAGATTAGACTATTCATCCCCTTCGGCATCATAAACAATGATGAACCCCTAACGTAGTTCACACAAATTAACACACATGGCAGTATATCAAAATACGCTGTCACATTGACTACTACCTGAAACTTCAGTATGATGTAATTCCAACGGGGCACACTGCCTTTAAATGTGGGGCGCGACCAGCTCCTGTAGACAATTAAGGTTCATTTGTTCAAAGCATTCTTATTTATATTTGAGGCCGATACCCACGATGTTGAGATCGCTTTGCAAAGAAAAAAACAACCTCAAATAACTTGATCATCAATTTAGACAAAAGAAACAAAAATTTCAATTTCAAACACTCGGCCGACTCGGTCGGTCAGTCAAGTTCAAAATGGAACTCACAAGCAATGATGTGCCGAGCTGAGGGTAATGAGGATCGAAATAAGGCCGTACAAATACGAATGATTGTTCCAGCGAGTTTTATCGGCAAGAAAGATGAGCCAGAATATAATGCTGTACGTTCCACAGGCTACACGAAAGTATCGACAGCCAATTATGGTACAAACAAGTGCTGAAAATTGCAGAATAACGGGTGAATCAAGCAGATGTGAATTGTTGGAAGATGTTGAATATAACAGATTAGTCAAATCAGTAATATAATCTACTTTTGGCTATTTGTAAAGCCTTCGGAGTTCGTTTGGTCGTATTGAGATCAGGTACAAATATCGCCACTTGAATAATGCATGTCTTATGCCATTCAATTGCCAACAGAGAATTAAATGAGTGAGCTAATGAACCAACAAACCTACCAACTGCCATAGCGAAGTAACCCAGAGCGACGTATTGCAGAGGGGGTGGCGGCTGTAGAATCTCAAATAGTGGGAAGCGGCATTCTGACAGATCTCCAAAACGTTCATCTAAAACGGACATTCCTCGCTCTTCTTGAAGGTCGAACAGCATAAGGATACCTGCAAAGGGCCAACCAAACCCGTACCTCTACTGGCATGAATGCATTCGGCCTCTCTCTCTCTCATATCATTCAGTCTCTGAAGAGCAATACCTAAACATCTCCTCTGATCTGAATCACATTGGCGGGTTTAACTTGTTGTCCACTTACGATATCACTACTTCAATATTCTTCTCACGGATAGAACGCATCCTATTGGGGAATGCTTGCGCCATATCTAATCCCACCGACCTTTTTTCACATGGACTGTTAGGAGCGCTTTTGAAGTGGCTTCTTCACTTCGGTCTCTACTTGTGACGAACCACTTACATTACTTGATGGCAAACCACCTTTTCTATATTGACGCAAAATTAACACCTCATTTAATAAGTTCCCACATTGTATATGCTAAGCGTACTCGCATGATCAGATTGGAAGTGCAATCATTCGAATCACAGAGCGACCATTCTCGTTTCTATTGTGAGCACTTTTATTGGAGCATTCCAGCTATTCTAGTGTTACTTATTCACTCTTATAGTTGGCAACTGAGAGAAGTGAAAATGGAAGTGTATTGCATTTGCGTTAATAACGCACCACTCGGTAGCTTCAAGCAGAACAGCAAATGTGTATCGACGCAGACAGCTACACTCTGATACAATTTCATTCTGATACATTCAGCTACAATTCCTGATGATGGCTTTCAAGTTATTTCGAGAGGACATTTCGTACTTAGACCTATCTACTTCCCTATACGACATATTAGGTGGTAGTGCGCAAAATACAGCAACGAATGAACACTATGATAGCATGGTGCTCTAGACACACATGCAGACAGCGGATGAACTAACTTTGTATGTCACTTTGGACGTTATTCATTCACGCACATGACTGGAGTTCCGAGCTGCTCTACTTACCGAAGAAGATTCTGATCACCGCAAGACTCGAACCGGGAACATCGTCCCAAAACGTCTCAAACCATTTTTGTAGACACCTACATAAACATTTGGAACTTGAAAATAGCAGCTGGTGCATCGTTCTCAGTGTATCGTGGAGTGGATCTTAGATGTACGGATATTGTTTAGTCGTAACGACCCGCACAACTGGAGTGTGACTGACTGAGTGAAGCGAACTCCTGTTGAATCCAATAGGAAATGTGTTCCCTCTCCGCGCACTTCGAGAGCAACATTCGCATTCGCACCGTCGAAGTAATGCTCGTTCCTTTTTTTGATTAAGAGAGCTTAGAGCTAAGCCAATCTACTATGCTAGGTCAGGGATTTATTAAAATGAGATGCTGCTTTCAAAAGAGCCAAAGTTATTGGTTCATTTGTTTATCAGATTGACAATTCTTAGTATTGCACAAAGGGATTACAGTAAAAACCTTGTACAATAAGATGGGAGACAATTCACCTTCGTCTTCGGATACTGACTTTCTATAACCTTTATTTAAAACGAGGATCATGTCAATAGAGGCATGCCAAGGGAGCATGTGAGATTGAACCGTTGTGAAGACATGATCATTGACCTTCATTAGATTGCAGTGACTGGGAGACATTGCGGTAATATGCTGCAAAACATCTATTTGAAAGTTATACCAGTCATCATATACTAATTAATCGATAATATCAAACGAACATTTTAACAACAACAATGGGCGCGTATTATTTTTGCCGATTATTATGTCATTGACGGCATCAAGTCAACTCCAGTCGAGGACACGTTTTCTTTAACTCGACGGTGCCTTGAATTCGCTGAATTTAACTGGTCGAACACCACTATAGAATAATTGAAAAGAATCACATCAAATACTTTAGGCTCCAACTGCTTTAATCTGAACTTTTGTCAGTACCAAATTAGACAAAACACTTCTCGATTACATCCTTCTCTTGGTAAAAGGTAGATCATCTTCATGATTATTTGCTATATCAACCACAGAAAACATTGTTGGCTCCACAGAAAACATTGTTGAAATAGGGTTTGTTAAATAGCATATTCAGAGTAGTTATCACGAGCTGGGCGTTCAGTCGGTTCGGATGATAGTGGTATCCGGTAAACGTGGCGTTAAAATAATAGTAAACAGTCACAAACTGTCTTCCATCAAGTTTCTTTTGGGCCTTTTTTTGAATAAGTTAGACCTTTCTTCTCCCCAATCCTCAATGTACCCAGAACAGAGAGAGAGGGAAATTGACTCAGAACTAGATTTTGGTACCATCTCAAGCTGTGCAGGGAACCGATGTGTCAAATAACACCCAAACGAAACAGGATCATTCGTATCGGATTAATATTCACATAAGCAGGAATCTCGGATAGAGATTAGCAAATTGAGAAACGCACCCCCTCCTCGCTGATTTCACGAATGAACATGCCAAACCATAAACCTCAGTTGTTTCCCACAGACAATATATTATACACTTTATATATATAATAAATATATTAGTGTTAATTGTCGTGCTTCAATTTGACACAACCAACAATTCGTACTTGATTTAATTTTTTAATGAAATGGCAACAACGAAAACTGTCAGTGAAATCTCACCCCTCTAGATACCTATGAAGGAAGACGACTCCACAAGTTCCGTATAATGTAAAATCTCTATATAAGAAACAATTTATTTTCTATTCCATCATACACATAGTTGTGGCTGCTCCAAGGTTTTTATTAAATCATTCTGGACGGCGTCTGCGAATTTGCATGCCCCCAGTTCGGTTGGAACTCTCGCGCACTTCTAGAACATGGCCTTCAAGCGTCACCGGTTCATTGATTGCGGCATGCGCGCTGTTTGGATGAGAAAACTGAACGAAGCCGAAACCTCGGTGGAGACCAGTTTTTTTATCGAACTGGACATGCGCATTAGACACCAATCCAAACTGAAATCACAACACCCGTATAGAAGTAACATTAGTTCAATATACCGCGAAAGACGCTAATCTGATTGCCTAACATATCGAATAAGTAAAAATTTAAAACACTGAAAACTTTAGATATTTGTTATATATTATTATACATTCTGAGTAGCCCAGTTCGCAGCCACCCAAAAATATAGATGTTGAGTAAAGCGATGTAGTTAAGTACATAACCACAGAGCTGTACGCCAGATTCAAATTTCAAGAACTTGACTACCAATGGCGATTCTTTAGTCGAATGCACCGCCTAAACAAATAATCGATTTTAATCCACATCCGTCATTTGAACAATTGCCCAGAAAATTATACCATGTTTGTACAGCTTCAATCACAAATATGAACAATTATAATAAGGACAACCTCAGTTGCCTAAAATGAACTATACAGCTATACAGCACGTACTAAAATAGCACCGATTACACATTAGGACCTAGCAAGACGGTCTGCAGCGATATCTACTAGGAAACAACGCTTAAGTTCTTTATATGTCATCACCGGGTTGTCGCGGTTCTCGAACCTGCGGCCTCGGACTTTTTACAGCCAGAGAAAGAGAGACTTATCCACCGTCCAGCCTGCTTATCTACGCAACGTATAAAGAAGAAGAAAGCTACTAGAATTACTTGGTGCATATTAATGGAAGGCCGGTAGATGGCGCGGAGGCAAAGCTAGCTAAGTTAAATAAAGCCGACTCGGAGTCGATATTCACACGCGGTGCAGTTGTTTATACTCTACTCACGTTTGAGAAGCAGTTGCGCAGCTCGGCTTTGCCAACCGTCCACGGGATATTTCCAATAAACAGTCTCGTTGGTGTCGACATTTTGTTGCTATTGAAATTAGAAGGGGTTTCACTCAAAGAAATAGAACTCGAAAATCCACCGCTAACCCTGCGCGATGTATCTCGATCACGGCGCGTGCTTCTGCAGTCCTCTTGATTAGAATGGTCGTGATGATCCTTTAGGATGGCACGAATGATTTTGTGTGTTTGTTTGCAAATAACGTCTGCTTCGAAGGAAGCGCGCCAAATATAAACAACATACTCGAACGGTTAGCATAAACGTCGGTGCGGGCTGTCTGCCGTGCAATATTTCGTTTAGCGGTACTGCAAAAATGATTAAGTCGTATTTATTTATTACAATAAAGGTTGGCATCATTAACTTATGATATTTGTGTGAAGCAAATGATGAATCTTGCTATAAATATTCTGCTGCAATATGCTATATGCTGCTCTCATCTATACTTCCTTAAGGGCATCTTGCCTGTGACGATGTGAATACAATTCGAGGACCTTTCGCACAATGATAATTATTTCGGATCTAATTAAGATACGTTTAAACACCTTTGCTTACTCTCTTCCTTACTCGTACCTGGCAAGAATCTTCAGATAAAGAATATTGTATAATAAACCTAGAACATAATATTGTAGATAGAAGTACTGCCCTTTTCGCAACATGGATCCCTATGGATCCTGGGTCATAAAGTCTATGAAGAAGTGCCCTCATGAAGACAAACAACTTACGCAGGATAATAGAGAGACAATTCCATCTATCAATTTCGACAAAAGTTAGACCTATATCAAAAAATCTATAGCATAAAGCGAGCATGTTGTCAATGCCTTTTCAGTAAATCGAACGAGCCGACTGGATATATCTAATATGAAAACCTCCAACCACGGGATCTTCTCGGTCTATGGAATACCAGGTCGCTTATTCCAATATCTATTCAACAGTAGTAAGGTATATACATATGACCTGATCTACTACTGCTAATTAATGAGGCGGCACACGATCCACATGCACCTCAATCAATATTCTTGAGCCGATTGGACATTACGCTTGATAATAATAGACTTTCAACAGGGCAAGCAGAACATATCATAGTCAAGTCAATCGCGATCGCTAAACCTATAAAACATTTTGAGGTTGACATGTTGCAGGTTGATCACACTGACGGAAGACTGACCTCGAATTGTGTCCCTTCCATCATGCTGTTATGATATTTCAGTTGGTTGTACCCATTGTAAATCTGGACAATCAATCTCGTGAGCTTAACAACCTTGGACAACGTGTGCGAGTCTCCCGTCTTGTTCCACCTAATCAAAAGGTACAAGCCTACGAAGAACCCTCAATGGTGATATATATAAAGGATAATTATATAAGCAAAACACATGTAATTGCTTTCACTGAGCCCAACGTCTTTGCGGCAGTTCTTAGATTATTGAGGCGCTATGATTTTCTGTGTTCGCTTCTTCCGTCATACTTTTGTGTGCCCAAACGTGATCAAACTTCAAATCTATTTCTTAAATGTGTATACGAAATAGCCACACTTACAGCTCAGTTCGTCTTCTGAAATGGTGAAATAATTCAAAGTATGAAATGTACATATGTCGGAATAAGCGACCCAGTTACAATTGACTCGTTCGTTGAATATTACAAGAGGCTATCGATAATGGAGACATCTAGGGATGGCAACGTGTGTAACACGGACCTTCATATTTTGAAGCCTTAATAAAAATGGCATTGTCGTCTGAATACTTGAAGTCCTTAAAATTTAGTTAATTAACACTGATTGGCTTTAATCCATACTTGTAAATTTTCCAGCTGGAGTATCTTTACCAGGATGCACGGACACTACATGATCTCATGTTCCGGGGGGCACGGGTGTCGAAAAACGGCCCTTGTCTTGGTTACCGTGAACCTGGCTCTTCTAATTTCACATGGATGCACTACAATCAGGTGTGAGATAGAAGCGACTGATACTGAACAAATGATACACGGTCTAAATAAAATGTATTTCTCAATAATGAGTAACAAGACTCGATGACCGTTAAGGCATTCGAGCATTTACGCTTTTCCTCTAAGCGTACAATTAATATCAGATTTTCTTTTATAGGTTCTGGATCGCATCCGTAATTTTGCCTGCGGTCTGCTTGGCATCGGTATCTCACCTGGCAATGAAACTCGTATTGGCATTTTTGCAACAAACAGCGCTGAATGTATCATTGCTGAAATGGCTTGTTACTATTTTTCAATGGTACTTGTACCTCTCTATGAATCACTCGGGATCCAAGCGGTCAGCTACATCATTGAACAGGCGAACATCGAAACAGCCGTTTGCGATACCATCGAAAGGGTTCGTTTGTTTGGGTTTTCACGTCCTGCTTAGAGTAGCTGATATAATATATCAGAGCATTACGAAAAATATCATGTATAAATTTAGCATGAAATAGCAAAAAAAACTCTGCTGAAACTTGTCTGTACTACTATGTTCGCAAAAGACCTATTGTGAATCTCGTATCTTCCAGATCTAATATGTTCACTCGCGCAAAACGATAATTCTTCGATACAGTTTTATACCAATGATCTTTTGTTTGGACAGGCCAACGTGTTACTGGATCTGAGAAGCGTGGGTGCGTCTTCACTTCGTCGTATCATCTTAATGAAGCCAATCACCGATGAGCTGCGCATCAAGGCTGACGAGACGAATGTTGAGCTACTACAATTTTGCCAGGTAAGAGTTCAACTTGGCTATCAAGTGTATTGCATAACGCTCTCACTTATGAACTCGTCGTGTGATGAAATTCGACTGAGCTATAAGCCGGCTATGATATTATGCGAAACAGTTGTACTTGTTATGTTCGACCCGCATCCTGGCTATTTCGACATTGTATTTGTCTTATTTGTCTTCGACCGACTCAAACGCTGAAAATCCTAGTTGTGGTTATATCTCGTGTTCAATACTCTCTTATACTCGGAAGTTCCCATATTCGAGTGATGCCTGTTAGCTCTTTGATGTACTATTAAATCATAACACACTCGTTATATTCATCACATCTATCATTAGATCAGTACGTACAGCAACTTCTATTCACATAGAATCTAGATCGATGTGCCACCTTAAATAACGAGTGGCCATTTCCGATCGCGTTCGGCAATCCGTTTCCACATCTAAAATCGCTATCCGAATTTGGCAGGTGGAGATCATCGGTGAGTCCCACCTAACGCATCCAATCCCTCCACACAAATCTCAGTTGGCGACCATCTGCTATACCTCGGGAACGACAGGAAATCCAAAAGGTGTTATGCTGTCCCATCAGAACATCATAGCGACCATCAGCGCCGTAATGCTTCAAATGGGCGAAGTTGCATTGACTTCAGACGACGTCATGTTGAGCTTTCTGCCGTTGGCGCACATGTTTGAACGATGTTGCGAGATGGCGTTGTACATGGTCGGTGGCTGTGTAGGATTTTACTCGGGAAACATTCGTCACCTTATGGACGACATGCAGGTTGGTTACATGATATGTGTTGTTTTATATCTGTTAATTTGTACGTATAGCAATACAATTTATTGGGGAGTTAAGTACCATTGGACGACGATTATACATCCAGGGTGACCACTGTTTAGGTGTTCTTTTCTTTAGAGGACCAAAAATGTTCTCAATATGGTAATAACATCTCAGGTCGCTATTTTTCGAGCTACAACTATGCCAGCCGTTTGTATCGAGTGAGCATATATATATATATATATATATATATATAATTTATTCAAACATACAGTAGTTAGGAATTATTCCTAGGGATTATGGGGGGGGGGGCGATTGTATCTAATATATTACAATTGCTTTTAGCATAACTTAATTTAAATCTGTTAGGTACCAACAAACTACTTAATTTGCTGCTTGCATTTTAAAATGATTGATTTCAATAAGTTTAATGTATTTTGCATCTTTAGGCGCTGAGACCCACGGTTACCCCGATGGTGCCACGACTACTCAACAGAATTCACGACAATATGCTCACCTCCGCGGCAGCATCCCGATTGGCTACCTTCGTCCTTAACCAGGGTCTGAGAGCCAAGCAAAACGAACTAGACAAGTAATATCGTTCGCAATTATCCCCACGTATCCGATATTATTACAACATGAATGAACAATATTTTACGACGTTCAAGAATAATCACCAATCATCGATTTCGTGATTTCCGCAAATCAAAATTTTTATATTTCGTATGTGTTGCATTCTACTATTGTCTTACTGTTGTGGTTTAGGTTTCTTATCCGAAACAACCATCCCATCTGGGACCGCTTCGTATTCAGTAAAGTACAGCAGAAATTCGGTGGAAGGATTCGTCTGCTGGTGACTGCCTCAGCTCCTGTGGCCGCCAACGTATTAAACATGGTCCGCTGTGCTCTTGGTTGCGTCATCATCGAGGGTTATGGGCAGACAGAATGTACAGCCGCATGCACGTTCTGTCTGCCGGGTGACAATCAGACTGGACATGTCGGGCCCCCAATTGCTTGCTGCGAACTGAAGGTATTCATCATCGGGGCACCACTCAAACGTGTAGAAATTTTGGACAAGCATTTATAGACCACCGTCTACGCCAGAGGCCTGTCCTCTTGCACCTTTGGGCAAACCCACTCATACCTATCATATTTATTTATCTCCCACACAACAGCTAGCGAACTTGGCGACCGACATAAAAATGGAAAACATTTCAGCACGGTCGCTTGACCTAGGTAGCGCGGATGAGGATGTGCAGAATTGCTTTGGTGAGATTCGAGGCCGCCAACAGGTTGATGGAGCCTAGAGCCTTCGGGTTTGTAAGCCGCTGAGCCAGAAGTTGCATGTGAAGCTACACTAGCAAACATGTGTTATCATTAGGTATACTGTGCTGAGCTGGCACAAAAACTTCGAGTGTTGACATGTCGTGTAATATAAGCACCCCAATTGAAATTAAGCTTCGATATTGCGTTACATCTGCGAGGGATTGTTCACCCCGAGAGGAAAGCTGAAGTAAATATTCCGGGGTGCCTTTAGTCAATCAGCTTGTCCCAGACATTACACTTGGCAGCTATTGGTGTGTTATTCCGTGTTAAGTGTTAGATATGCGCATGCAAATCTCGCATTCTTAAACTGCCGCATTCGATAGTATATATATATATATATATATGTATATTTCTAAAAACCACGAAACACACTGAGCTATATGTATTGTATATATACTTGTATATCATTTAGTCAGTACTTGCACACACTAAGTGGACTGTTGGAGGAAAACTCCGGTTAGCTGAACGAACGACTACGAACTCTGAATAGCGACTTGAATTGAGATTCTCATTTTGCCAATGGCGATGATGAAAGCTGCAAGCGCAGTCGGGGCATACCTAAAAGCCACAATTCTTAACATTCGTCGTCTAAGAAACGAGTCTAATAAAACCATTTAAGCGAATGGTGCACTGCCTGAGGGCATAAGGGAGAAATACGAATTGCTTCGGAACGATGAAGGTTCACCGCACCACCTCAGGGCTATCTGTTTGCTGCGTGCATGAGGCACCACGTCTTCAGTTGTTTGTTTGGACGAACGGTTAATTTAAAAGAAAATGTTCGTGGTTCAATACTCACGCTTATTTCACGCGCGTCCTAAGACAAGTGCCGCAGAGCATATGACTGATTTTGGTTGAATTCGTGTATCAAAGAGTGACACTGAGAGTTCACAGTAGAAATTAGTTAGATTGGTACTCGATGTCCACGAATCTGAAAATCTTGTTTTTTTTCTGAGCGTAGTCAGCCATTCACATACGTAGAGTCACGATTGTTGTCGCTCGTAGAAAAATATTGGTTCCGACGCTGCCTGAAGCCGTGATGAACGTACGAACTTGTGCGAGTTATACATATGTGCGCTAGAATATTTAAGCTAAAAAGCCATGTTCCTGGTTAAAACTGGTCTGTATTTTAAAGACAAAAATAGATACATGATGATTCCTGATTCCCTCGTGCCGGAGAGTATGTATCTCTCTTTGATAAAACAACCCATATTTCCAGGTGGTAGACGTTCCAGAAATGAACTATTACGCGTGTAACGGGGAGGGGGAGATCTGTGTCAGAGGAACCTCCGTGTTTCAAGGTTATTACAAGGTTTGTATTGAATTATATCCTAGAAATACATGTACAGCGCATGATAATATCTCAATGGTGATAATGTTGAGAGGCTATTCGGTTCCACTCCCGCAACGCGAATCGAAGCCATCTCGATCTTGCAAAATTGTCAATATTGGTATAGAATTGCCGGTGAGTTGCACATTTGTCGGTGTGCACTTCCCTTGGCAACTGCGCATCGTCAACAGGTACTACTACTACTAAAAGTGTTGAATTTAATGGGGTACGCTCAACAGTTAATGTTCATGTGGTTCTTTCATTTCACACTTCGCTCGTCCGTATATGTTCCAGCTTATTCCAGTTTCAAGGTAAAAGGCATGCGGACAGGTTGGGTCAGCTTTTCCTTCGGTTGGGCTAATTATACATGTATGGCAGGTTTATTCGATAGATTGAATCCAATATTTCTGCTTAGCTCGTTAATTCTCCCTACCGTAATTATTACCCCTCCGCCCCCATCTCCGAGTTATTCTTACTGGAGTACAACCTAGCTGACCAGAGCTCCCTCTGCCCGACCAGTGAGTTTTCGTTGTCAAATCATGACCAGCCTTGTCATCTGCCTCGAGCATAATTTTAGTTTCGTAAATACTCTGGGATTTGCCTGAACAATGATGACCTCTTCGAATACTCAATCGAAGCGAGGTTAGGGCAGCTGCGATCGAGGGAGCAATAGGATAAGCTGGACAGGTGTTGCCGTTCGAGTGTTGTCGTTGGGAAAGAGCAGAGTAAGAAGTTCAGCCCACTCCGCTGAACTCGAGTGAATGAATTACTATAATAATAGTCTAGCTACTATTTCTACTGACAGGACCCCGAGCGGACCCGTGAGACTCTCGATGCGAATGGGTGGTTGCACACAGGGGACATTGGCAAGTGGCTCGATAATGGTACGCTGAGGATCATCGACCGACTCAAGCATATTTTCAAGTTGGCGCAGGGCGAATACATTGCACCCGAGAAGATCGAAAACATTCTCATACGATCCTCGTTTGTTATGCAGATCTTCGTTCACGGTGATAGCTTAAAGGTAGGCACATATATATGGATCAATGCATATATATATTCACGGGGGCCATGCACTCATGAGAAACGTCGGCACGCTGCATTCTACTACGCCTATTAGGCGTGCCATTTTGAGGCAAGTTTGCATTTTGTATGGTATTATATATATATATATATATATATATATATATATATAATACCATACAAAATGCAAAAATTTTTTTATATATATATATATATATCCAATAGACAATATCGGTTCGATAAAGAATTTTGATACACTCTAGATTTATCCATAAGTATAGGACGATTCCATCATTAACTCCAACGTAGATAAAATTCTGGAGAATTTCGACAAAGGAATACCTGAATGAAGGAAATTGAATGTCTGCTCGAGGACAATTGGCTTACCGTATAGATATTTCTGATTTGCTTGTCATATTTATTATGCTATTTGCATATTATGATATTTGCATATAACTGACGTTATTTTTCAATTATATTTAATTTTTCAATGCTGTTAATGTAGTCGTGTTTGGTCGCAATCGTGGTGCCTGATCCCGAGTATCTAGAAAAGTGGGCACCTCAAAACAACATCGGAGGCACAGTAGATGACATGTGCCGCAATGAAGTGGTTAAGAAAGCTATTATCGACGACCTGCTTCTTGTTGGTAAAAAATCTGACCTTAAATCTTTCGAATTAGTAAGTATTTAAGTTCCTGCTGCTGCTAAATAGGTAGTGAGCATAGCCTGAACCAAGTATCAGATCGGCTATTATTGATTCTTACACTATACTGAGAGGCGAAATGTTTATGTTTTCTGAAGTATCAGTGCATATAATAAGATAAGAAGGTGACCTAAACGCCACTACTTATCTTCCACTCTGGTTTTGAACAGGCTTTAGAGATAGCTACTCTGTCAACGACTATCTGTTTATGTAGACTTTATTTTATACTTTTATTACGTTCTTGTTGATTCACTGATGGTTCCTCTAAAGGAAGTGCATATTGAAAATGTCCACAGCTGTTGTGGTTAACCATATCAGCGTTTAACTCGATTACTTAGCCTGTAGTAACCAACCGTATGCCGAGGAATAAACAGCTCTATGTTGATTTCTGGCGTGTACGCCTTCATATAAAATATACATGTACATTTTTGTTATAGTTGTCTAGGAAATGCTAATAAAATCTTCTTTATTCGCATCACAGATGAAAGACCTCTTCTTGGAAAGTCAACCATTCTCAATCGATAACGGTCTCCTCACACCGACTCTGAAGACAAAACGGGGCGAATGCAAAAAGCGGTAAATCAAATAGAAAAAATAGACGCGAGCGAAGGTTCGCCCATTCGATTCGTGTACCAAATGTATATATATTATATTATTTCGGCCCAGCCACACGGGTGATCTGATATTGATCTCAGCCCACTCTGTAGGAGTTTCGTTAGCTTAGTCAGCCAAGCTTTTCGTCCGAACTTATTCTTGAACTCGTCCGAGCTGGAGTCAAAGTGGCAATGTTTGCAGCGATATGAATAGTGTTACATCTATGATATGAAAAGTGAGTTGAAGCGCCATATGCCTGTGGATATAGACGCCACTAATGCTGACAAAATGATGTATCAAACGTTTGCGATTTGTTGACCGACTCTTGCTTTTGCAGATACGCTGATCGTCTTGAGGAGATGTACCGCCGCCTTCAATAGCAACAATAACAACACTTCGCGATTTTCAATTCATAATTCGACATTCATCGTATCTTATTCTCAATTCAGTCAAGATGTTGTCATGCATGTTAGCATGGCGATACCCCATCTTTAACAAAAATAGAATACTAAGGAATTGGCTGTTACTGGAATTTTTTATCGTTTTACAGTAACTGAAGTTAGTCCTATTATTATTATTATTTGATCCTTTGTGGTTAGTCTTCTTTGTGTTCCATTTATCTTCTTCCACTAAACGATATCGTTTATAATATCCTACTTCGTCTATCACTAGGATCCATTAATCGTTCACGTACACCTACCTACCTATTGTCCTATATGTCAGTGTTACATGTTTCATCGTCTCTTCTTCGTCCGCTTTTTCTCCCCATAGTGATGATATGATGGATTCACAATCTGTTCCCACTTTACTTTTATTGTTCTAGAATTTAGCAGCCCGGCTATGCTGTCTGCGCGCAATCTCGACGCTCTGGAATTAGAGAGAGAGAGAGAGAGAGAACACATGATTGAGTCGGCCAGCTTTTCTTGTTTTTTTCCGTAACTATTGCGTATTTCGTCATTCACAAATCGAATAGTTCGTGTGTCCCATCACTCCCTCTACTTCTTATATTTTTTGAGCGTTGCTGCTGCTGCTGCCCAGTTGTTACTCCCTCTGTTCATTGACAATCTGAGTCGTGCATGGTATGTACAAAAATATTTCGCCTGTGCCTCTCGCGACCGACGGCTCGAGGCTCCAACCTCCCCGTCTATAAACTGTGTTACGCACGTAAATGAACATTGTAAAACCTGTCTCGTCACTGCTCGTCATGTTGGGACATCGCGTTGGCGTATATACCTGCTGACACATACATAATTCTCCATATTTCCCTTGAGGAATCAACTGGAAGACCACTTAAAGGTCTGACCCCAAGTGTTCACAAGCGTTTTTCGTCAATATAACCTCCTCGTCAGTGTATAACAGACTGTAATTACTACACTTTCCTCTTGATTTCGTTATGCGTGACTCTAGCCTTGTTTCGTATTCCTTCGTTGCTACTTTCTCTACACGTATCAGGAAACGCGCGACGAGCCTGGCCACTTCTTTCTTAAGCCCTTCTTTGGCTTGAACCTTTTTGCAACAATTTCATTCGTCTCTGTAAAAATGTAGCCTCTACCATACATTTCCTTAAAATATTTGATCCATGACCCATTTCAACCGCACCGTGTCATTGTCTACCATAACTTGTCTATGGCCGTATAGAATGGTCCTATCCAAAAATTATACTATCATTCCCATGACCTTCTTTCTCATCTATCGACGCCGTCGTGACCTGTTTCCTTCTCCTCGTGCAAAAACCGTTTGTCATATTTCTACGATGCCTTTTTCCCCACTACCTTTCGCAACCTGTTCCCAACCACCGCTACGAAAATTCCACTATAGTTATAGGACTTCTATTTTTCAATTTCGAGTTGTCTGCCCCTGGTTTTGGTAGGACTGCCACTCTACATAGTAGCCATTCCTTCGGCGTTAGGCTTCCCAATGGTTTTGTTAATTTTTTGCCAAGAACTTGAACATTGGGTGTCCCATATCTTTGACTGGTCTAAGGGATACTCCACCTTCCCTATTCATTGAATTTTTATTTTGTCTTTTTATAATCTTGACTTCTTCCGTTGCGTTCGCCCTCAAATCTTTTATCTTCCCCAAATCCGTTCTGTAGCTCTCTTTTGACGAAAATGCTATAATATACCACTGATTTATGATAGATATGGATAAGTACAGGTAAGGCTGGCGTTATTTAAAGAACGTTGATACTGAGGCCGAATCTAACCCGAAATAGTTAGTATGAACTTGGAACTATATATATGTAACACTTAGGAGTAAGGAGGCTGTGAGGACACCAACGCCGATACAATCGATATGGCAGCCTCATGTTGCGGTTTATACCATGCTGAAACCATAACGCAGCCATGCCTCAGCGTTAATTGGTCTAACAATACATATTTATAAACATATTTTACATTTAATGGGCTCATCCCTCTAACTCCAGAATGCACCAGAATTAGTACTACAATTTGTCAAGGTTCATTATTTGCTATATAGTGTTGTCAGTTCCGCTATTAAAGTTATACCACGCCACTGAATTTGTCCACTTATCGACCTCGGAGTGATGAAATGTGGCCACTTTGCCCATTTGTTGCTCCTTTTACGAAATTCTAGAAGACTTTGATAAATACTATAGATTATGTATTATATAGTATTGAACCTGCGTTACACTGGAGAAATACGACTTATATTGTAGACGATGTAATTGAATAAAACATTTTTAGATGTTAATCAACTGTGCTTCATTTCCGGACATTATGCAGACTTTAAAGCCGTATCCTTCATTTCAAATCATAACCTCTATATATATTGACCGATAGACAGACCACGCGGCGCGAGTTCGCTTCACCTGCGGGTATTTTTTTTTTATTTATTTATTTTTTTGGTAGCTTCTTATTACCATTTAGCTAAAGTTAATTGGATGATATACTAGCTATTATATTGGTTAAATTAAATCACCTGTCATGCCGAAATTTTGTACATATAGACCTAAGCAGAAATCTACACCCCAACTTATTTAATTTCAGATATTTCTAATTGAAATAGAATGGTGCATGCTGACTTACACACAGTGAATATAGTCCCGTTCATTTTTTTACTAATTAGCATTTCATTAAGCGAAGTACATCTATCTGAAAGGAACGACCATCGCACACCTGCTGAGAAAACCAATCTCCTCGTTAGTCATTTCACTCTTTAATATGCACGGCAAAACGCTTGATGCATAGAGCCTTACGCATGGGGAAACTGGCCGTGATCTACTCCATATTAGATCTCAGGAATTAAGGGCTACCAGATCATTGGTTTCTTCTGATCACCCATCTCATCATGCCATCTGAGTAAATACAACAGATAACCACATCTTCCGGCAGCTGCGTAACTAAATCATTACTGACCCGCCTCAATCGGACTCTTTCGGACACTCTAGTCCACATCCTCCTTAGCGCGATTTTATCATTTCAAATATTGAATTACGTAGTACCCCGTTATTGCATTGAGGCTTTTGAATTTTAATGGTTACACCCTCCTTCCCAGTCCCGTTAACGCTATCGTCGAAGCTGGGTGCATTGGTGTGAGGGAATAACTTGTTACGTGACTTGATTACAACAATGTTGTAATGCCAGAACAGAACGACGACCAACATGTTTGTATTGGTCTCCATGACTCCCATCCCAATGTATTCCCATGTGTTGAGTTATTGAAGGAAGCCGAACTCGGGGGTGAAAATGCCTGAAAGATATGTCCTTGTTTATAGGGTTTGCGCAAAAACCTAATTAATAATTTGTTATTGTTTATCTTTTATCCGAACGTGTGGCAACATTGGACAATTTCGGAAACACTTTGATAAAGCGGTTGTTCTGAATCTGGTTTGGTTCTGATAAATTAAGAATCTACGAGCCTGTCAAGTCTATCATACAGTCTATTTAGATTCTCTACATTTCATACTTTTTATCTAATTGGCGTTATATTATACCTGAATTTCATTTTGTCCCTTAATAATGATTTTAGATAGCAATTCACAGATATACGTATTTTGTATGTATTCTATTCACGAATATATCGAGGCTAATAAACAACGCGATAAGCGATCAGGTAGACTCAGATTCAAATTGAATTGGCATCGTTAAATGCTAGAATGAATTTTACGAGCAAACTCTATTGGGACAATTTAGCAGAGCTGTTGTTGGGATTATGCGCAACGTGCGTTGATTCACAACTGCATTTTAGATGACACCTTAGGAATGTAAGGGAAACTGATATCAGCTGAAGCCCGGGCAAAGTATTATAAACCAAAGAAAACTCAATTTTAGATAAGCAATGAAACAAACGTCAACGGGTCGCCCTGTTTTGCCAGGAGCGTTTTACGTGTATAGAGTAACAGTGGTGAGGAAAGACGATTAGGAGCACCACGTTGTCGAGCAAACCTCCACAAGATGCCGCAACCCCCGTCCTGGGTGGAGTTCCGTTGTCCGGGATCCCCAGCCGTCTCATGTCATTTTGCCCGGTAGTCTCCTTGTGCAGTCTTGTACATACATCGACAACAATACCTAAACGAGTCGGGTAAAAGCCAGGCCAAAGAGAACCCGCGTTTACCGTCTTCAGACCCCCCCACCCCATCCTTGGTTTTTGGCGACTAACAGGGGATGAGAGATACCCTAAGGGAGATGTGCGTGCAAGGCTCGGCCTCCTAACCTCATATTCTATCCTTGCTTACGAACGCTAGCAGCACCTAACGAGCAGGCCGGTGTCATGCCAAAAAGGTGAGATGCGCTCATCGACATCTGTTTTGGCAGTCATACGACGGGCCGAAAATACAGCCATCTATGATGGGTCTATCTACTCCATATTATATTCTACTAAAGATCAGTCCCGTAGTTCGCCGGATGTGGCGATTCTCAAACAGATAACATGCAGCTAATATTTAGGATATATGCACTGGCCGGATTTCTCCTGCCATGTGAGACACATGGCCCCGAGCAGATCCGTGTGAAGCAGGATTACAAAAACAGGATTTGCTGTATTCTTGAGTCAAGATTCCAGTTCGAATGTTAGTCTAACGACACAATACGTGATACTGTCGAAAGAAATGTATCCGACTTAGAAGGCTAATTCTTCAAGGAAAGCTCCGACGTCGAATTTCTTGGGAGATTTTCATTAGCAGTTTAGCAAGGCAAGACGCTTTGCAAAAACGGTTTAGTGAATTCTTCTTAACGATATCGGAGATGGCGACGAGAGATGTCACAGCCACATGTTTCAACGCTCCTCTTATGAAAAAATCGAGCTTCAACGACAGACTGGGAGCTATACTCTAAAGCTGTCCGTACCCATAGCGTCTTTAATGACTCGTCAAAGAACTTGGTCTTTGTAAATGCACTGTTTAGAAAAATAGTATCCGAATAAATCATTGCACTAATCTGGAAGACTCTATATATATATATATATATATATATATCAGTTCAAGTCGTTTCTTCGTGATAATGCAATGCAATAACGATATGATATGTAAACGTTTCTCATAACAAATAAAATAATATCTGTTATCTAAATGTCATTTCACTCGATAGTGAGAAACCCTTTTTAGGTATTAGAGCATGCGCTCGATTCTTGTACCGATTTTCTACCTGAGTTCGGTACGGGCATTGCCGGGCAAGGAAGAGGTAATTTATTTTTAGTTCGGGTAGCAGGCCAGATGGATGACGTCTCTTTGATCCTCTCGATCAGCTCTGTGCTGGACACCACGTGGTTGCTGCGCACACGGGGGGGGGACTCACTAGTCTCACTTCGTTGGGCGAGCAGCCCTTCCCTTCGGGGTCCTCTGCATCACTCTCGTCTCACTTAGACACACGCTCACAGACACACACACAAGCGATTCCATATGTATGTGAGTGAACGTGGTTCGCCTGTCTGTCGGTCGGTCTGGACATCTGCGCGCGTGTGTGTATGTGTGCCCTGTTCTATGGGGTTGTAGTCGCGCGTGCTTAGTTGCCTGCTACACTCCGCTTTCCTCCCTTCCGCTCCAGTTCCTCTCCACTTCACTGCACACCCCCATAGCCCCAGTCGTCAAAGACGACCAGAGCAGGTCGCTTCCCCATTGAAAGGTAGAGGATTGGAGACTGCCAGCGCCGTCACCGCATTGCACGGGGTCGTTATATGCTGGTCGGTAACGTACACGGTCGAGTGGGAATTCCAGCAGCGGCCGAAGCGGCGAGGAAATCACGAGTGGACCAGGAGCAGACATTGCCGGCATCAGCAGCAGCAGCACCCGCAACGCAGGAGCTGAGTCGCTCGCATAGGCTCGCACAGACCCACGGCTGCTACCACCGCCGCCACTACTACGTGTACAACTACCTCCGCTGCGGTGAGGCGGCGAGAGGGCACTATCTCCATTTGGCAGCCGGTGCAGCAGCAGTAGCAGCCGCCGACAACAGCAGCAGCAGCAGCAGCAGAACACACATTCGACAAAATCAGCCCTTGGATCGGAACGGCAGTCGCGACGGAGAGTCGTTCAGCAGGACATCCCCCGTGGCCAGTGTACGACCCGACCTCGATGTGTCGAGGACCGGTGTCCTGTGGCGTAGAGCGTGTGCGTGGATCCCCCGACAACAGCGAATGGTGCCTCAGGACTAGTCGCGTCAGCTAGCTCCTTCGACAGTTCTGCTTCTGCATGCAAATCCAAGCAGGAGTAACAGAATAGGGACCTGCTTTGACGAACAAGATCACAATAACATCAGCAGCGACGACGACGACTACAACAACAACAACAACACTAACTCGTTCACAATATCAAATGTGCAAAAGCCGCGCATCCTATTAGCACCAGCACAGCACCAAATCGTGGTCAGACAACAGGGAAACATACGTGCGTCTTGTATCAACTACGCGATCATATCGCTCCAACACTGACAGCAACCGTCAGCATCGCAAGTGTCGCCACACGAAAGGCTGCGAATACGCATCAATTGTGTAATCAAAAAAAAATAACAACATCAATAATAAACGGCACAGGACGACGGCGCCACCATGAGCGAGGAGACTGGTAAGGGCCTGAGGTGGAGAAGACGAAGGAGTATTGCTTTTGGAACTAGTTGAAAGATTATATCTATTCCCACGTTGTCGTTTGCTCGTTTGGTCGATCGTTGTCAGCGTGTGTGGGGAGAGATCGGGCGAGTATTGGTTGTCACATCCTTCGGGTTACCTCCTGCACTGCATAGCGGCACAGCAAAGCGGCTAAAGGCCACCTAGACAAGGCCTGTTTGACAGCGACGTGGACAACATGTACCTTCTGCAGAGGTGCCGCATTATCAGCATCCACATACTGTACACATTGCACAAATCGATATTTTTAAATACTCGCCTGTCTATGAAAGCTCCTCAGTGTGGTGGACGTTGTCATATTGACGTGTACAATGATCTGCTGAAATGTCACGGTCGCATTATCTAGCTGTACATGACGAACTGTCTGGCTGGACACGATTATATTTTTTCTAGTACCTGCGTCGATCCGCATGTGTTTTTAGGAGAAACTCGGCGATCATTCTGATTCGTGCTCCCATGATGTGAATGAATGCTTATTGGATACGATCTTAAACGATCATACGAAGGGCATAGCGAAGCAAATCAGAGCCTGTCGGTGATTAACGACCTGAGACCGAGGAATACCTTAAAATATCAGCAGAGACATGGGCGACTAAGGGAACTGACAATCAAAGTGCAGGATAAAGGAAATTCTCAGTCGAAGAGACGGTCGCTTAGATGGCCACTTGAGCCATATTTTCGTTCCTCGTGTCTAACCCAAATTTGACTTTAAAATCGATTTCGTTCTACCTTGTGTATATGTGACACCTTACTGCACAAGCTATTCGTTTTGTTGCACTTTCAATACCTGCGCTCGTCTATGTCCCGGTTAGCTGTTAAAGTTTTCGTTATTTTCAAAAGCCCATCTCACAATGAACTTTTCGAGAGTGTTGTTCTCGTCGTCATCGCCGGCTTCTTTCATTTTTCGATCCATTGCGCCGGCCAGCTGCATTTTACACTGCAATAAGCAATGAAATCAATGTGATAGAAATTGTCTATTTGTTTACTCAGCTTATACAAAATAGCGGATGGTATCTTCAGATCGGCTGATATGATACTAAATTTACGTGGCAATTAACAACTATTGGCAATTAACAATATTGTAATAATCACATTTTTGTACTATTTAGTCGTTTTGACTATATCTTATTGCCTGTTTAACCGGTTCGCTAGATACGGGTGGGCAATCACTCAATTATTCGAAATTTGTCGTTTTCTCTTCTTTTCTTAATTACATTTGCATTATCTAATATAATACATGGTCAACATGTATTTGTGTGAATGGATGAGATGGCAGTTTTAATGAATCAATGCACATGAAATCTCGTGATTACGTTGTTGATTACCCTTTTACAGAACCCATATAATTTTCCTTAGACCCATTAGTTATTCAATTAATTTCAAATGTCCCTTTATTAACTACGATGACTGGTACAATGATTTGAATAGATTATTGTTCTATCAATAATAATCGGACACTAAACTAAACTTTTTCGGCCTAATTCTCAGCCAACATTACATAATAACAGTACTAGGATATAAGCAATTATTGTTGTCTGGGCATCAATGAATCTATTAAGTATGGAGATTATCAGACCCGCGGAGTGCACGAGATAACTTCCACGCGAACAGATTATTATTTTGTTGGTATGTCTAGTGCGCCTATGTACCGGATGGAACGGGATGGGATCTCGTTGGTAGAGCAGCCATTCTTGTATGAGCTGGTGGATAGGACATCACACTTGGGTACCTGCCGCTCTCAGCACACTTGCACACGGGATTACCTCAGTAATAAGAGATTTTGTGTTAAGCCCAATAACAGCCCCAGCTCATTCACAGCTTGCCGCTCAGGTGTGCCGCAAGACTCCTGCTTTGTCCATCTACTGTTCTGTGTTCTTCTACTGAGTCTCAAAAGTGACTCAAAAGTGACGACGCGTAAGGTATCCGGGTAGAATTTGTGAGAGACCTTTTTTGGTCACTGACAAATTCTACGCGGACAACTTGAAAGTGTATGCCGCCGATCTGTACGCCGGCGTATAGAGAGCTCTTGCAGGCTGCGATAGACGCAGTTTATGTGTAGTGTCGAAACAGTGACATGTTGATCTTTACACAGAAATGCGCTACAGTGCGCACTAGAGGTTATAGTTACCTCTGCACCTGACTTCGAAATCCATATCATGCAGATAGGTTGGGGGCGCCCCCCTGGTTTGTGACACGATCTTCAGATGTTTCATTGTAAAAAAAGCTGATTCTTGTATTAGTTTGTATAAAAGTTTAGCAGTCCCGAAGTTTCGCTATTTCTCGATAGTTTGGAGTCCCTACCTGAAAAAAAACATGTAGAGTCGATCTGTAGAGTGCAAAGTAGATTCATACGGAAGGCTTGTTCAATGGAAACTAGTGAATCTCCCATCTATCAATGCGCTATTAAATGCTTTTGACACTCGGATGTATTATACAAAAGAATACAAGCAAGAGTACGAGCCGACAAACTATCCGCCCAACTGGGGTAGTTCGCACCGAGCGCATTAACAAACAATACGTTCGCATGTGGGCGTCACGTCCCATTCGCGGGACACATTGTGCCCACCTCCTCTCATAAAAAAAACATAAAAATGTCCATCAATTCGCGAATTTACTTTTTGTCGCACATACACAACCCTTTGGTAATAAATAATTTGTAATTGGATATAGAGATGATTATGTCGTTTTGACGACACCACAGGGCCACATAATCAATTGAAGCCTGCACAAGGAGCTTAGAGTCTGGAGACCGAATGGGTTCGTAGAACTTCAGGTTTCAGCATGCAGCTGTCGAAAGACCGCTTCCAGTAGGATGTTTTTGAGGTCTAAAACAAACATGCAGAACAGCAATGGGCCCACACATGACCCTTAGGGAACTCCTAACGGACAGGTTGCGTAAGAGCTGCGAGATTTGTTTAGCCTAGCACCAAAAGTCCTACCAGTGAGACAGCTGTTGATCCAAATCATACTATTCAGATATATTCTCAAGGCCTGAAGCCTAGTGACGGGAAATACATGAGAAACGCTGTCAAAAGTTTTGCAAACATCGAAGAAAACACAGTCGAAATCAGTTTTATTATTCAAGTACGTAGCCCAGTCATGTGTAGTCTCAACACGTCAGGTCTGAGTAGATAAATTTTTAGAGGAAATGAAGTCATAAATGAGATCGACGATAAGGTTCTCAAGGATACAGGCTGATAGTTGTTCACATTACTTTTGTCTTTGCTTTCGTGGACACGGATAGCTACTGAACAGATTGTCGTATGGTGCTTATTCCTTGTTTGTTGTTTAGTGATTTTGCTTCCAAGGCGAGTACCGTGGACGTTAAATATTGGCTGAGAGTCAGCCCGAAAACCTAGGCCCTATAGTCAGTACCAATGCATGTATTACACATAAGTCCGCCAATAGGTTATTCAATATGGATCTAGCCGGAGATAGAATATATTCTCTACATAGGCAAACGTAGCATCCGGATAACCTTAGATTCTACTCAGGCTGGCTACTTATTCAGTGCGGGACAGTTTGGCGATAGATTGTTGATTTCTCTGTCACTCTGCATTGGAAATCTGCTGTTTCTCTGTTAACCCATTGGATGTTCACACTATGAAATGATAGAACTTAATGTATTGAATACTTCAAATGTATTTGTTGAAAGTAGTTATCCACCTTTGTCATAATCTAGTTTCATCATTGTCATTCGCCATGCCAAGCTCATCTTCGATTTGTTAGCTTTGCAGGATGCTATTCAAAAGGGTAGATTGCCCTACTGGTATCGATCCACTTTCGACTGGTATGGACCCATACAATTGTGCTGTGTCCTGAAATCCACCCGGTGTCCTTATAATTTGCTACGGATGACTCTGTATGTGTATCACGGCGCCGCAGGAGTAAGAGCCCTGTATCTGTAATGAGCGCTTACAATCACGACGGCGTTACAACTTCGGGACAACGAGACAAGCGCTAGAAAGTGGCATAAGGAAAGAACCTAAAAGGCTCAGAGGATGCCACCTCCCCTTGTTATAGCCGAAGGGAAACGCATTCAGTGTCGCTTTCAAATCGGCTGGCTGTGACTACTCAGGTTAGAGTTCAGTCGCCACCGGTGCGGAGCAGCGGAACTTTCTCTCATAATTAGAACCATCATCGGTTGGTGGTGAGATGAACTCAGCCTGATAAGGGACAAACTCAAGTCTTATCTTGTTCAACTCAATGTTGACTTGACCTTTAAGCACATCTTGATATTGAGGTCACTTGAGAACTCTTACAAAGTCAACTATTGAAAAAACGAAATACGCCGCAACTTCCTCGTGAGGTAATATCATATTATACTATGATGACTAAGGGGCTGTTTATTTTTTTACCTCTGAAACGTGCTCAGGTGCGATAGCAGATGAACAAGCAATTTACTACGATTTACTCAACGTCATCGCAAACATCCTGAGCATTCTCAATAGTCTGTTTGCACTCGAAGCGATCAAGCCATACTCAAGTGTCTTTATGAAGCATCAATGCCCTTGACGAATACCGAGAACCGGGCATCGCGTAGTAAAAGATATATCATACATTTCTTCAGCTGCTTGATATGCTTCTTAAAGTGCACACCTGTGCTCAACCCTGATTCGCCATCGACTTCACGAGCTCCTCTCCCGACTCTTTGTCCGGACCTAATTATTTCTAATGTCTACTCTCTTGGGCATTTTCCTTCTCGCTCTTTAAACTCTCCACCCTTTCTCCTTCGATACCATTCGAGTCAGCTAGCCACTGACCGTCTATCCACTCGTCCGTCCAACGGTTTAGTTACAGTTCAAGACGGTTGTCGGTAGCTACTGTCACTAACATAAGGCTCCCGTAGATGCAAAGAAAAAAGGCGCTCTGTTCGACAACTGTGAACCCTCTGTGCTTGCACCAATACCTCGAGTGAACAGCATTGAGGACTGTGAAAAATAGCAAAAAAAGACAGATTTGTTCTTCGTCATCGCCGTTGTTATAGCATGTCGTCCGTAATCTGTGCTTCGCACGACATGATGCTGTGTTAACGCTACCTCATGGGTTGCTTGTCTTCGTGACGCATAATAATGATATGCTCTTAACACTGCGTGAAACGTAAACATTTCGACTTGGATGAAAATGCACCTTTGTTCGTTGAAGATTTTACTCACAACCCAAGCTAGACTCAAAGTAAATTATAATCCTAATTTGCAGATAAACTATTCTCACATAAGCAGAATTCGTCTAACGCAGTCTGAAGTGGTTTAGCTTAATCGAGTCGTACATGTAGTGGAGCATCAAGTACTCCAGTTCTATCGAAAATCTACCTAAGAAGATTCCTGTGCTCAACGTCGTTTTAATAGTTCGTGTTTCGTTAACTCAAATTTTGCTCAGCGCCAGCGAACTGGATTTTTGTGGACATTCAAATACATCTGTTGCCCAGAGCAAAACTCGATCTTAGTGAGCAGAGCATGCTCGATTCTTGAGTGAACAAAGTTCATATGACGATCAGAGAACGAGAGAGCGGACCTTCATCTCATCAACCTTTGACCAAGCTGAGTCGTAGCAATGGATTCGCAGGAGCAGATCGAGGATGCCGTCGAAAACAGTAATAGAGTTCTCTTTATTTTATATTCTATATTCCCATAAGTGTCCCCACCTGTAACTGTAAGTCTTAACTGGTGTTACTGACTATAACATAACAGATTTTGCGGAAGTTTATATTATAGACTACAATGTGGATTTGGCTGTTACTGAATAATGCCTATAAGGGCCTCACACAGAAAAGTCTTGCCATTTAATCAACATAAACATGACAGTGATCATCGTTGGAAGCAACAACGAATAAATGACCTACGAGAAGTACCCACCCACACACACACACACACTAAACACTCACACAACCAATTTCATTTGGGAGCCATAGTCAACTTTGCCTGGTCTACAGGTCGAGTGATTGAAGTACTACTTAGAAACGAATCTACGGTCCGCAGTCACTGTGACTCGAAAACGCTTAGATCCTGTACCTAGGATCAAAGGTGACCGAGTAGAAATCTATACGTTCACCCTCATAGATATTCTTCCATAAACGAATATAATCATGTTGAAATATATCTTAAACGAGTCGGCATGTCACTCGTCCAAACGAGACGCAACACTATGTGCTATTGACACAGTGTTGACATCGCACGCGATGTGTGAGCTATCCTGTGACAATTCGCTGTCACTGACATTGTGCTTTTGCTGATTTCGAAGACGAAGCGAGTGGCCCGTGTTTCGTGTTCAAATCAGCTCAGCCTGGCAAATACATAATAGTTCAATTTCGACTTGGTGACTTTGATTTGCCAAAGAGGTGAACATTATTTGCACAGAACTGCTCGACACGGCAGCAGCAATAACGGTGGCCCAGTGAAAGAACTAACATCACGAATTACAAAATTGGTCGAATTATGACCTGATTCGACAATTGAAGGGATGTATTAACAAGCATGATCCGAATTAGACGCATAGCTGATTTCAGTTGCCTCCCCAATGTGGCTTCAAGCAACAAATAACCACCACTGTCGCCACGACCACCACCACCACCATCATAGCGAAAGACAGATCGATTGGGTTCAGTGTAGTTCCTGTCCCATATGTGCTTCACTGGAGCCGAAGGTAGTAACCTTATCAGTGAAGAATCGTTTATTTTTCAAAGGATACATTAGTTCCATATTAGTTACTCGGGTCACACCGCGTTCACAGTATACTGATAATTCATCTAGTTGTTTGTGGTATCCCATTGAAAACAATAACTACCAAATTTTGTATATTTGTTCGATGTGAGCGCAAATTGAGGCCAGGCCCATTTGACTGCCGGTCAGATGCATTACATCGATTGGATGCCCTTTGAGCAGGGGATACCATAACGGTGCAGAGAACTACACCACTACAACCTACAGCCGAATTTAAATTTGCCAACCATTTTCACAGCTCACACGCACACGCAAATCTCAATAAGCACGCCATATAACTCGGAATTTCAAATGATCTCTGATGAAGACCATCGTCCCCTGGAGGCTTCAAGTCATATGACTTTACAAAATAGCGAATTTGTCTGAAATTTCCTCATGTTTCACGTTTTGGTTGCCTGGAAACAGTCTAACATATCTGTTTGCAGGTGCTATTTGCATGTAAATTTATTCAAGATCGACACATCTGCACACTCCGGTATGCTTATGTTCACTCATGGCATTGCTCGCCATAACAAGGACATATGTTATGACATTGGTCAAAGAAGTAGTCCAAGTCAAGATCTAATCTTTGACTTAATGATGAGACAGGCACAACTAATTTCGATACAGCCTAGGTCAATGCAGACTCGATTGGATCAGACGCGCCGATTCTTGGGCCAATAATGTAAGCACGAAATCCGCAAAGAAGGCCAATGGTTGTTGAAGGCGAGTCTCTCTTCTGGGCATGCAGTTCGCGTGACCTCCTTATCGTCGAGAGAAATATCTTCACTGGACAGCTGTAGCTCCAATGGCTCTTGTTGAAGGCACGCAAACAACACAACGACTTCAATGGTCACCCATTTACGCCCATTCATTCGAATTGCATGCGAAATCAAATTGTCATTTCGTAGGTTACTGACATCCGTACGGTTCTATTATACTCATTGTTATATGATTACCGCAGCTGCTGGTGGCATCACTGCCCATCACGTAAGCATAGGAATAGTGAGTGCCACCAACCCTGAGTTGGAAGCTGGGACTGCTTGATGTTAGTTATTATTAATATATTACACAATCTTGTTCCTAATGAGAAGGTGTTATCTCAGTGATACAGTGGCCCTTTTTCAAACAATAACCTCGAATGGGCCACTCACTATTTCATTAGATGTTTATGCAAATCCTTACGGAAAGCAGGAGACGTTAAGTGAATACAGTGAAAAATGGATGGAAATTGCAGAGGAAATTATCGCGATCCTCAACAACACAATCCAATCTAGGGACTACTCGCCGCGGACCTTCGCTTCAATGCCGAGTCACTCTTATACTTCTATTGAACACTTTGTTGGCGATTGCCTTCATGACTATTATAGTTCCTCTGTAGCTTTCTTCACGGGCAATTATCTTCATTATTCAATGAACTCGCATTTGAAGTGATGCATTTTAAGAAATTGTCAAACACTGATTATAACGACATCAACTATAGAACTGTCGGCAAATGGCGATGAGCCCTGAAATAACTAACATTTCGCTCAGGTCTAAATATAATCTGTTAAAGTTGCTCCTTTCTGAATGATTTGTCAGTAACTCATTATCCGGCTTCCATTAATTTTGTAGTGAACAGCTCTTTTTAAACGAGCAGTTAAGTCAAATCGGGAGATCTGTCGCCAGGTTGAGCCCGGTTGCGTGGTTCATTGGTGTGCGATTTTCAATCGGAGGAGATACTTTGGTGCAAGGGTTCGAGCTCCACCATTGCACATTTGCATTTAATGGGAGGTGCGTCTTATGCAGCAATGCCGAAAGCAGTTGTGCCGTGGACGTTAAATACAGGCTGCGAGTCAGCCCAGAATTTTTTGTTAGATACCCCCCTTATCTTTTTAACGAATTTTAGAAGACCTGAAATGAGTATACCGATAGATATCAAACACATTTTATGAAATGACAAAATTTTGCAAGATGCAAAAAGAGCCACACAAAGTAGACCAGCAGAAATTGTGTACATTCAGCTGTTACCTTAATTACCAAAGCTCAAAGTGTTTGGGACAATATCTGATGGTCAAAGTTTACAGAAAGCCGTAAGAGGGCGGGCGCTATTATGAACACTTACCTAAGTCGCATGCTTTGTACTTGACAAGGTATCCGCCTGCAGAATTTTTGTTGTCGGCTTCCTTTTAGACATGTTCTTTGAGATCAATTGTCGACACCCTTGAGAGGAACTAGCATTTTAAACGAGTCAAGCACGTACTAACAGTCTTGCACAGGGCGACGATGCTTATCGTATATCGCTGGCCTCCACCCAGCGAAAAGGACATCTCGTGCGGGAATACAACCAGGTTACTCGTTTTCTAAGCTCACTGTTGGAGGCCCACTCTCCAAGCACCGCTACTGGACTTCGCATCTGCGCACGTAATACCTCTTGTATGCGCGGCATCCAGCAGTAACGTCATTACAGTTGTAGTACGCACCCTTGTTGCCGCTTTTACGACGTCACGATCACGTGTTACGCTATCAGCTATCGAGTTCGAGCGATCTGTATGTCTATCGATCTATCAGCGATATCGAAAGATTTAAAATTTTTATTTTGTTGAAATATGCAGCTACATACAAACAATCATACGCTGATATCGGTTAACGACCTGCAAGAAAAAGAGAGGGAGCCATTCGTTTTCTGCTTTTGAAACGCACAAACATCTGGCATTTTCCTAATTTCCTTCTATATGCTATTATTTTATATGGTATATTGTAGAAGTCCATAGTAAGCCCAAGATAGTGTCCGGGTGCATCGTCGGCGGTTGACTTAACATGAGCCTAATTGATATAGGGAGGTACGGTCGCCAGACAAGCACGGGACGTTTGAAAGGACCCTACAAGCGAAGTGGGGCCACCGTACCCAAGCCACTATTGCCTCTCAAATGGATCTGTGATCCTGCTCCTGAGTAGACTTACTTGTTTGTTTGTGTGTTTAAACTAAAATTCGATAGCTCTAAATTTACATATTAAAGCTATCGAATTTTAGTAAATACACATAATTCTATAGACTATATTATGTTTCGCACTTCAGAGATATTATTTTCTCTTCTGAGTGGTAGCATTTTATGCTATTATATCATATTATCATATTATTGTTATTTGTTATCAAATTATTTCAGTTGCTTTTCAGTCTATCAACGTTTTTTTACATAAAGAAGAAAAATAGTCGTTATTCGTCCTCTTCTGCAATGTGAGCCTCTGCTGGGATTTGAACCTAAGTGCTTCAATCTCGCCATTGTATCTGGGATGGCAGCATATATATTGAAATGAAGCTAGGCAATGTTCCTTTCACAGTTTCCGATACTTCAGTGAGGTGGTCATACAATGAATATAACACACTTGGGTTCTACATATTTTCGGAATTCTCTTAATATAATGAATCACTAAATCTCTCTATAGTCTGCCAACCTATCTAATTCCTAACATGTATCTTAAGGAGGCTCACATTATTGGCTCAAAGATGTGTGATTGTTGAGCGAAAGATCCGAGGTCCTCTGGAGTCTAAGACTCTAAGCTTTTTTTAGGGGACTAGCCCTGAGCTTGTGTTTTGCATGGAAAGCACATTTTAGAGCGCTAGAGGTTTCGATTTTGTGTTATAGACACGTTCGAACACTCTCTTAGCGCTCCGTAAAATATGCCAAATGTATTTGGCAAAATGCAAAACGATTTATCCCCTTTTACACGATGGCGTTTCATATGTAATCAATATCCCCGATACCTAAGCAGACGCAATGAGCCATACGGCCTGTGGCAAGAAATTTTAAACGAATTTTAGTTGTCTTTCGTAATATATCCAAATCCAGTCCTCGCTTGGTATTCCGATTGTAGTCGATATTCACACAGTATCAAAGTAACTATTTATGCGATACTTCTATGACACGTGTCTACGGTCGTTATAACGAACACTGTCGGTTATTGTAGAGATGATGGCTAAATTAGATGAGTGCTTGGGTGCACCCCCTTTGGTGTCCTGCAACACGTAACCTGGAAGGTGATTATAGAATTATACAAGAAACTATATAAAAGTAGTGCTGGTCGCATCGACGTCCTTAATCTGGACGATGTCTTGCCAATAATCAGTAGTCCATTATCGTAGAGTTGAATTAGTGTATTTGCTCACGGTTGGCAAATCTGTGCGATAATTGGACTCAGTATAGTGACTAGTCAGGCAGGTTTGTTTGAGCAGAGAGAACTCCCAATAGGATTTACTCGACGAAAGTGCGTATTGACCGCTTACTAACGCACGCGGGTAGGAGATGCCGGTTCATATTTATCCAACTCTTATTCTATGGATTATATGACTACAAGAGATCGTAGAGATGCACTAAGATTCCAACGCACGTGAATCTATTTACGTACCCCTCATGTACCCCACGTCCGTGGGGTAACGTGGCACAGGTTATTGCGGTCTGTGCATCGACACTCAGATTCCAGGCTGTAAATCTGTTTTTAGTGTTATTGCCTTCAGCGGATAAATGGTCAACTATTTAAATGAAGACAGTGGAAACTGATTCTCTCTGATTGAGCTGAAGACAAAGTTCGCTTGGGGTGTATCGTTTGTGAATCGAAACCCTACAGACAGACTTTTTCCAGTAAAAGCCGAATGATAAGTAATATTTACTTGACCTCCTTGGCATTTAATTCATGTAAATAAGTATAATAAATTGTTTCATTCCTCAAAGTAACGGTGTTCCACTTAAACTCAGTGAGCTTAAATCACCTCTTGTACGTGTTACTCTGCTGAATTTTTCCACTAGCGTCTCCGTCAATTTTCTCTTTTTTGTAGTGAAGTGGATACAGCCCTGCTTCCGAATATGATAAAGGTTTCGGAATCTGCGAACAGAGATTGGGTGATCAAATCAGATGTGAAGCTGTTTACTTGCACTTCCTCCATATACTAAGTAATCTCTATCCATCAATCCCTTCGGTCGCATTGCGGAAGGCGATTAGTCTGAGGTATCTTGTTACCATCGTGGTCAATCCGACTGGTTCCATTCTGTCTCCTTTTAAAATTTTGTCACCCATAGAACGTCAGCAATGCGTGTCCTCAAGTGTGTTCAAGGTTAGCCCTGTTCCATCAGGACTGTGCAGGCCACGCCATGAGTTTGAGACTCTTGAAGGCCGTCCGGTCTTATGTGTGCCAATACAGAGGCTCACTCAAGCGAATGGCCAAATCGAAAAGCTTCGATACCCACATACGGATTGGCCCTTGGCTTTGGTAACACACAAATGAATTGAAATCGCGCTGGCCTCGTTATTCTGAGTTCATTTCTGCTATCTAGTCTAGCTCGTTAACTAGACGGTTAAAGTTCGCAAAATATCGCCTACACTTAACTGCACAGTTGACTCGCTTTCCGACCTTTTTTCACTTCAACGGGCAATCGGAAGTTGTACAGCTTTTAGTAGAATAATAATATTTAAGTCGATTCTATAAAATATGGCTACGAATACGCATATAAAGCGGACTGGATATTATATAGGAAGTATTCAGTAAATTATAATTTTATTTTCTTAATTACTAATTTCTTAATTAATAAACCAATAAAGGCTTTACCTTTCTTTAATGGGAGATAACTCTCTCTATTTATTTCTACATTACATAAACGTGAGATATTGCCAATGCCAGAGTTCCTGATAAATACTATTTAATAACTGTGTGCACGACACCCGTTCCGTAACATATCTCATTTTGACATCAATCATCATTTTAGATAATATGAATATATGGTGTATTTTCTCATTGTGAGCAGTTTCTTTTCGTCAAACAACAAACTTGTTCACAACGCCAGGCGGATCCAATTTTGCCACTATCCTGAGTATTGTTCTCAGGATACCGCAAACGCAGGAGAGCGAAAAATATGGTCTATCAAGATGTAATAGTGATTCCAATTATTATAATCTTTCCAGGGTACCATCTGTACCGTTGGAGTTACAATGAAGCCGAATCGATTTTATTAGCAAACCAAGCCAGATACAACACTTCACTACAAGCCCTGATTGACCTATGTGATGGTCTACCAAGAGTCTTCAGAAAAACACAGTCTAGTTTTTCCTTCAAAAAACACAGTCTGGCCAGTCTCCACTGTTTTATCTTCCTGAGATGACGTTCAATTTGCAGTATTACAGGGCACAATGATTCAAGCAAGTTCCAAACCTCGAGATAAGATACACAGTGTTCGTATATTATACCATTGTTCACATGTACACAAAACTTTTTACTTGCGTTTCCTATTGGCGTATATTAACGACCCTTGTCTAGGGTCACTGGTTTTTTCTGAGGTTGACACCAACTCCAAGATATTTTATACTTAGAAAAGCGATATTCTATAAGAATGCTTTACAGATCACAGGGTCCATGCCCAAAGCAATCGGGCATATAGCCGAGAGTCGCTCAAAATCTATTATATCTAACATGAGTAAGAACCTGAACTGAACGAGAGCTCCGAATCGAGGACGAAGCGTGATCATTTTTCAAAGCAGCCATTTGTTCATTTAGTGAAGAGAATGATTGATGAAACTTCAAACAACTGTGTACAGAGCAAAGGCTTGCCCGATAAGATATTCGGGAAAGTCTAACATATTTGAGAATATTTTACTTACGGTTAAAAACAGTTATCCAACTCAGTCTTTTAGAGCGTATGATCTTCAGTTCTTACAATAACTCAAACAATCAAATACACCTTTATTAAAGGGTCGCATGATCACGTGACACCACACTCCATGGTCTACGTTAATCACAGTACTGAAGATATTCCCTGTATCTTCATTTGATATTTCGGCATAACAAGCGATTGTTCGAACATCCGTGGCACAGAAGAGTTGCTTTAGACAGTTGCACACTCTGATGGGATATATGAGAGAGCGCACTGTTTGTGATACTGTAAGGGTGCGGCGAAGTTCTTAAGTTCGTGAATTCAATGCGTTTGAATGCCGTTCTGAAACAACGGTCAGAATAGTATATGGAAATACTGTAAACGTCGTAGAGAGACCAGATAGCTATGCTTTTTGGTCTATTATTTCAAAAAGGCGTAAGACCTCTGTCTTAATATGAATACCGCGGATTACTACAACCAAAACATTGGATGCAAATGATATACCTATAATGATACTTATAATGAATACCGCGGTATACAACAACCAAAACAGTGGATGCAAAAATATACCAAATATAATAATGGATGATTGTTTATCTCACGCGTACGCCAGTATGTGCCAGAAAAATTTCACTGTTAATCAGACCAGTATATTGTAGATAGCGATATTACAAGCTTATACCAAAACAACATAGCGTATTGAATCATTAAACTAATGTGACAACACAAAATGTATCTTGTTTCGTGTGACATTTCGTTTTAATTTACAGCAAAGCAGACCACAGCGGTGTCGAGAGGGGAGATGTCGACCTATGCTACGTACGGTGCACTGGCAGCAACCGGCGTGGCGGGTCTCGCACTGCAGTACATGTTCTCCAGTAGGAAGGTACATATACCTATATAACAATACAGTCCGACTACACAGTGATCTGTCAGAGGCGAAACCATGTAGAACGCATGAGGGCCATAGTTCTGTAGTGGTGTGTAAAAGAAGTTTTATGATCGATATGATATACGTTGATCATCGGAGTATTCCTACAAATGTCAAAGCGATTGCACATCGCATGTCAGGGTTTCAAGTTCTGCCTTTCTCAGAGTGCTGTGAATTAATTGGCCAGTTGAGTTCTTCTGTTATTGAAGCTAGGTTACGTATATTTTCGTGCAGAACCATAAAAGTTTTTGAAAGATATTTATAATGAACGGGGAAATATTCATTCGGCTTATCGTCCCTTCTTGATCTTGTGATCAACGATCATCTACAAAATAGTCTTGTTCGTAGAGATCAGACAATGATCTAATGGGTCTCACACTCACATGAATTAAATCTGTGTTATCTTACATAATAACGAATTTTTCCATCGGTATCGGGCAAAAGCATTGACTAAGGGGATCTGATAGCGCTGTTACGCTCAGTAGAATATAACGCAAATATAAAAAAATAAGATTTTAATCAGGAAATACTCAGACAGTACCTCTCTTCGTGCTGGAAGGAAGACGGTCGAAGTTGGCCGTCAAGCAATGCCGTATGCACTTGCTCTGTAACAGGGTTCACAAACACGATGAGTATGACTTGTCTCCGGGATAATTACTTTTCCTCTTTCCGTTATTGAATTATTGGTGTTTACTTTAGAAGTATTTTTGCCGGCGACACGCCCGCCCTGTGAGTAAACTAAACAATCAAAATACACCCCTATGCATACACCATCTTTCTATGAAAGACACGCGACTTGAGAAAATTACCAATGTCATTATTATTATTATTATTATTATTATTAATTATCATTATGCGTGTGATCCGTGTCAGCAGAAAGTTTTCCATTCTGGAAATATCTGCCGTTTCGGGGGGGATTCTGTGTTCCCGCTGCGATGGCGACTTACGGCTTTATGTTGTCTCTCTTGCTGTTTCTTGTAGCCTGTACTTCCCACAGTGAACTTGGACAATCAGTCTCGCGAGATTGTCAGCGTTGGAGAACGCGTTCGAACATCCCGTCTAGTTCCACCAAATAAAAAGGTTAATCGAGTTATTTGAATTGGTTTATACGGCTTGCCACTTAAAACGAGTAAATCTACTGTGGATGAAACGAATATGTAAATAAAGTTGCTCGGAAGAGCTGCTGCTAAGTAGGGTGAAGATTATATTGAAGAAATGTGCATTATAGCTCTTGTGTCGTAATTTAATTTTAATATGAATAGTTGATACTCAATGAAACAACAATGAAGATACGCAGAAAAAGTTGAATGTTTTTTCTCAAGCACTATAATTACATCGAACTTTCCGTATCGTCCGATACAGGTAGGTTGACGACAGACAATTATAGTGAGACTAATCTATTCTCTGCTACCATTAATTATTAGGTCGATTATCTATTCGAGGATGCACGCACACTTCATGACTTGATGTTCCGCGGGGCCCGGGTGTCCAAGAATAATCGCTGTCTTGGATACCGAGAACCTGGTGCTGCAGAATTCACTTGGATGCACTATAACCAGGTACGAATATGGGTTTTGTGCCGTCGTCAGCTCGCTTTCACTAAAATAAGTTAGACCATGAATTATATTTTTGAGAGACAGTTTATCACGATCTCGGACGAATCATTTTTTGTTACTAGTTGTACGGATGAATATCTTCGGTTTCATTAAATATAATAATTAACAGTTAGTTCAGGATATAATCGACAAATGTTGATTGATTACAAGATTGCTTGCGAGGCATCTGATCCAAAGTGAACATACATTAAAATAAAGATGTGAATCCGAACTGCAAAAAAACATACAGAGGACAAATGCTATGGTAAATTTAGTTAAATAAATCTTAGTTCCTAAGAAACGCATTAGAATAGGCAGGTTACACATTGACAAAGCTGTTTTGCCACAACCACCACTACCACAGGTGCTGGATCGCAACCGAGATTTTGCATGTGGTATGCTGGCAATCGGCGTCCCGGCAGGAAATGGAACTCACATCGGCCTTTTCGCCACCAACAGTGCTGAATGCATTATAGCCGAGATGGGATGTTACTATTTTTCGATGGTTCTGGTGCCATTGTACGATTCAATGGGAATGCAATCGGTCAACTTCATCATCGATCAGGCACAAATCGAGACAGCGATTTGCGACTCCGTCGAACGGGTCAGTAGTTAACCCGCACTCGTGTAGATATCTGGTGGTATCATCTTTTAGAATATCGTTAGTTGGCCGATCGTTTTTCGCTTCACAAAGCTGAAATTGGGTTTCACTTCACATGATCTTTACTAGCTTTGAGCTATTAATGCAAACGGATATATATATATATAGTTTCCTTCACCCATCATCAATCAACCATAACATATATCGTAAACGTTGAACCATTTTAAGAACAGTTTTTTAAAAAGTTCACTTATTTTTTCTGTCCATTTATCTAACAAATTACCTTACTTAGTGTTGTGATTCACAACAAATACATTTCTATTAATATAATAGAATAAAAAATTACCGAAATATATCGTTATTTACGATTTACTAAATTAGTTGTTCATTTAGTTAGTAATCGAATGACGCGAACCCTCTACGTATGCCCAACACTATAATGCTTTTAAGTCCAATGTGTGCTACGATTTATGAAGATTTCAAATCTCACAACCCAAGCCCAATGTCAATAGCGAATGCGTCAATGCTAATCCAGATAAAGGTTTGCTCGTTAGCCACTTTCGACAATTAGAGAGATTCCGGATTCTGGACAATTAGAGGATTTCAATCCTCCGATAATTCTAATCTAGCTGCTCGTGCATCCCAACAGGCCAATGTCCTTTTGGATCTGAAGAAGGAGTGTCCAGTTCTTCGCCGAATCATAATGATTAAGCCAATCACCGACGAACTTCGACTTAAAGCTGGCGAGGTTCAGGTTGAGCTCTTCCAGTTCACCCAGGTTAGCTTCGCGAATCGCTGTTTTTTTTAGTTCTCTTAATAAAATTCCCTGCAATGAATTCTCGATTTAATGGAAGTACTAAACAGAAAAGTGTACTGTAGAGATATCGTGAATATCATCATATAAGATGTGGTATGTCTAAAGATATCGAAACTATTCAATGAGACGTTTTTTTGACGTGATTCAATACTCGATGTTTGCTTTGTGAGCTAATATATGCGATTATCCATTGTCGATCCATAACAGATTGAAGCGATTGGAGAGAAAAATCTCAAGCATCCGATTCCACCGCACAAAGATCAGTTGGCTGTCATCTGCTACACATCCGGCACAACGGGCAACCCCAAAGGTGTCATGTTGTCTCATAGGAACATCGTGGCCAATCTGAGCGCTGTCATGTTCCAGATGGGAGAATGGGCTCCCAATGGACAGGACACAATGTTAAGTTTTCTACCTCTAGCTCACATGTTCGAACGGTGCTGCGAGATGGCAGTGTACATGGTCGGCGGTTGTGTTGGGTTCTATTCGGGAGACATACGCGGTCTCATGGAAGATATGCAGGTTAGTTGTTGTTGTTGTTGTTGTTGCTGTACCGTCGAATGGAGAGACCTCATTTTAGAGTAGGCTTTACGGAGAGTCTCTAAGCTGAGCCAATCCGATTCTCTTTATTCTCCCAAAGCATACTAGAATACAGGCTGGTAGCCATTAACGATGAATACATGAACAGAGAGGAAAGGTTAGAGTTTCAAGTTAATCGCGAGTTCATTGACGTTTTACAGGCACTCAAACCTACAATCGCCCCGATGGTTCCACGGCTGCTGAATCGCATCCACGATAACATAATGACCGCTGCTTCGGCTTCAAAAGTCGCCACCTTTGTTCTTAATCAGGCGCTCAAAGCCAAACAGAGCGAGGTGGACAAGTAAGTTTAGCATTGTTACGAAACAAAATCGTCATATTCGAATGTGTTATAGTTATTTGTATGACAGATTTTGAGTTGGCTGCCATAGCACAATGTAATGTCTGTTATCTTCGTGATTTGCAGCTACCTGATACGCAACAATCACCCGATTTGGGACCGTTTCGTATTTAGCAAAGTCCAAAAAAAGTTAGGAGGTCGCGTCCGCCTCTTTGTGGTGGGATCGGCTCCGTTGGCTGCGAATGTACTAAATGTCGTCCGTTGCGCGCTCGGCTGTATCATCGTTGAGGGTTATGGACAAACGGAGTGCACAGCTCCGTGCACTCTCACATTACCAGGGGACACTCGTGCTGGACACGTCGGACCGCCCATTGGCTGTTGTGAACTGAAGGTCAGTTTGTACACGCAGCCACTGCTCGGGTGTCGAAATTCGCCCAATGATAAGAAGGCCCACAGGGCTCTGAATAAAAGGGAAAAATATAGCGCCAATAGTTCGAAGACAGATGTTAATGTAATTCAGATAAGTTGATCGATTGACAACATGTCGAAATACTCTGCGGAAGTTTGTTAGCATTTTACTGTGAAAAGACAAACGTGGTCATGGTTATGGTTACTTTATATAACTAGGTACATTTTTTACATTCTTCACAATGTATAGGTGGTGGATGTCCCCGAAATGAACTATTACGCGTGCAATGGCGAAGGAGAAGTGTGCGTTAAGGGAACATCGATATTTCAAGGATACTATAAGGTCTGTACAAGCTTTCCATTGTAGGTATTATCAACAAAATGGAAAAAAGTAGGAGCATAATATCCAAGATATCTTAGAGCAAACTGTAGGCTGATCAAAATGGTACATGGTACTCTACATCGAAGTACCAGCAGGGCACTGCGATTCTGACAGGCAACAGCCATCTCAAGGGTACGCAATGTCTTCGTTGTAAACGAAATTAATTCTCTTATCTCAAGGATCCGGAGCGAACAAGAGAGGCTTTGGATGCAAATGGATGGCTGCATACTGGTGATATTGGCAAGTGGCTGGACAACGGCACGCTAAAGATCATCGATCGACTGAAGCATATCTTCAAGTTGGCGCAGGGTGAATATATTGCCCCTGAAAAAATTGAAAACATATTAATTCGATCACCATTCGTCATGCAGATCTTTATACACGGCGACAGCTTAAAAGTAAGTAAATACACATAGCTAAACGAATGCGTTCATATTGATGCTCTGTCATTTGGGCTTTGTTGATAACACATCAGCAGGCGGGCGAATGTGATCGAGTTATCAATTTCCATTATCGTTTTCCACAACTTGGCGTTGAGCTCAGTGGATACGGGCTCGAGTGACATTACACAGAAACTGCCTCTTGACCACTATTCGCAAAGAAATGACAAACAAAACTGGATATATTGTCTGTTAATATTATAAAGGGCTTTTAAGGATAGTGTCATCAGTGAATTAAGCTATGTGTGTGGTGAAAGTGAGACCATATCAATGATACGGTGTTTACGCTGAATAGCTTGTGCGATCCGTTATAGCAAGTGATAATTTGTTCGATTGATGATTGATCATTTGTTCGATTCTATTATCAGTCATCACTCGTCGCTGTTGTTGTACCTGATCCCGAGTACCTGCTCAAATGGGCAGCACAAAACCGCATTGGAGGCACATACGAGGAGCTGTGCCTCAACAAAGTGGTGAAGAAGTCAATTCTCGATGATCTCCTCTTGATGGGCAAGAAGAACGACTTGAAGTCCTTCGAACTGGTACGCATCCATTATATCATAGCTGATTATATATAATCGATTTTACTAACCAACAAACAATGCACCATATTTGACGATATCTATATTTGTAACCGTGTATCATGCATTTGACGCCAAGAAACATTTATTGAACATCGATTATAATAATTATTGTGGCTGCTGTTGCTGCTGCTTCTTGCAGATGAAGGACCTCTATCTGGAAAGTGAGCCGTTCTCGGTTGAGAACGGCCTTCTTACCCCAACACTGAAAACAAAGCGAGCGGAGTGCAAGGCCAGGTATATCGATAGCAGCTTCTTACCCTGAATTATAATGAACATTTTTATGCAATGCTCTAAAGAGAATATACTCTCAAGAGAATCGCATCGTAGTCTTAATGCCAACGTTTTCTAAAACACGACTGCTGATTTTCTAAAAATTGAGAAATAATTAATAACAGTTGTCAACTTGTATTCATATCCTTAAAGACAATATTCACATATGCTGCTTAGATACCTGAGGTTTGAACAGTGCTATTATATTATTGTCACCCAAATCCGTTAAGGTTTAAACCGTTGGCAATGGTTCCTAAGTGCGCAGACGGACCAGTTCTACATTGGTGCATGTATTTCGGACCATTTTAGTTTAACTTAAGGAGGCGATATACGATTGCTATTTTTGTTGTTGTTGTTACTGCAATTTCTACAGGTATGCCTCTCAGATCGAGGGAATGTACCACAATCTTGAGTAGGCGACAGCCTAAGGCCTAAGATATGTTCGATCGACCACACACATTCTCTCGTGTGATTGATTGAGCAGTTAACATCGTAGGCCAATCGCTGATCTGTCAAATGGATACGACACCGAGGATCCTGTGGCGAGCTTAAACGAGGACGATGGCGACAATATCTAACCGATGACACTGATGATGAACGATGAAGACAAGGAATAATGAAGAAGATGATAATAATGTATCGGCTCTACGAAGAAATTGTAATGACGTACTCATCTCTACCCTGGTATACGCTCAAACGTGATTTGAGCACGCTGGTTTAATTGACTGATGCAGGGGCAATCGATCAGCCCTAACGATCGTCAAATGATTAGAAAAATTACGGACCTCTAATAAAGAGGCGTCAGCGAAATCCACTCATGAGTGCCGCTTTCTCTAGACCGTTCGACTGACAGAACATTATTTGGCAGAAGAGATCCGACACAACCGAAAGCAATGTGACACAATTTGATGTAACATAACTAATGAAAATCACAGAAAAAAAAACGATAGAAAGTGCATTGCAAGCAACATCAGCCATACATGCATCCAGGACGTCATCATCATCAACAACAACAACAATAACAACGACAACGACAATAACACGACACAATCAATAACGAATGAAACAATATACATATGCAGGCTCCCAGTAACTCTTGCAGATTAGCGCTCCAGCTCATTTGGATCGAGGAGATGGCATCGAGAAGGGACGCAGACATAATTATTATATTATATAGCATTAAGGGCTTGTATCATTCCAATGGTATAAATATATAATAATAATAATAATAATAATAATAACAATAATATTATAAAAATGCATGCTTATACGAGCATATGTGAAAGGGTGCTTTGTCAACAAAGGCACAGATGGTACAGACAGAAGAAACACAGACGGATATCTATTTAGAGATGGTTGGACTAATCAGACTTCCTTCTTCAAGAGGTATTCTCATTATACAGCATAATGATAAAACGTTGTTTCAAAATGTCATTTTTCAAGTTTGGACGATCGGCGTCTCGTTTCGCTGATGTGGTAATAGGCATTGTTCTTCATCGATTGCTACACAATACTTTGACCTTTCCGGCCTCTTCTATAGAGCAGAGACAATATCGTTAGCACCTACACATGTAATCAATCCAAACGCTCAACCATATTAGTAATAATAATAATAAGAGCGAGCAGATAATCATACGAACATAAACAGACAACGTAAAATATGCTTCGCAACTCGGCACTAATTTGGGCCGAGGCTCTAACTATACCCCGGGGTTGAACAATATTCGAAATAGCGGAAGCAACAACAACAACAACAATAATCCTTATATAAGCAAGAACAGCAATAAAAGGAAAATGAGATAATGATTAGTGGTAGCGGAGAAATACATTGCACATAAGGATATGTAGAAGTGCTGAAAACTATTTGCAACCAATGCACGAATATAACCAGCGCAAATGAACGGGTGGGTGAAGTCATCGGTGCAGAAGTGAACGATGATAATACAGAGCACGAAGAAGCTCCCAGCAGGTCGCTATAGTCGATTAATACTATTTTCAGCTTCTTCACAGTTTCCACGGTGTCCCTAAGACGATACCTGGCCAGGCAGCGCATGCTTGGAACAATAGACATGCATTCATACACATGCGTATATATATACATATATATATATATATATATATATATATATATATATATATATATATATATATATATATATAAAGCAAAAATGGATAGAGATGTTATAATGTTCTATGTGGCGCATGGTGACCCCTGTATAACCTTCGCACAGAAGAATGCTGTCCCTAGTTCCCTCTTCCTAAGGGCGCCTAATCCCTAATGCTCTAACTTTTAGACGCGATAAATAAAAATAAAATAATTAACAAGCATTTCACAAGCGTCCTTACCCCTTCGTTGGCCAGCAACTATCGGCCGGAGTAGATCCGATTTGACGCCCCCACAGGTCCACATTCACTATCATCATCATCATCGTCGCCATCCCTGTCTCTGATCATCACCACATCTTTGTGTACCTTGAGTAGCAGCAGTAGTTAAAACTCCATTCCGAGCGCAATGCATCGATGATGACAAGAGGGACATTTCTGCTTCATACCAATTAGCCAATGATATAAACATTCTTTGCTTTCAACGACCCGGACGGAATAAGCCAAATCCAAATGAATATAAATATAACTAAATATATATATATATATATATCATTACTATTTTAGCTGTAATTGGTGGATGAATATTAGACTTGCAACCGCGGATCCAAACAGGAATAACACGTAATCGTTATTATTCTACTTCGATTGTTACATGATTATGTAGATCAAATAATGCAAATTTTTGTTAACGCACTAATCTGTGATAATTGTATGATATCTATTTTTTTAATGAATTCCATATGAAAAGAGAGTGGTTATAGCAGAAAATGAACCTCTTGCACCTAGCTGCGACCACCGCTTCTTCTTGACCACTTGATACGAAATGAAACCTGATTGTACAACATGTTTGTACGGCCAATGCCTAACTCCTAGCGATATATATATATACATATATATTTCTAGATATACAATGTATATCGAGAGCCTGCCCTGGATATAGGCGTCGTTTAGCAATCAACAAAAAGAATAACACATGCCAGCAACGATTTTTTTGCACTCAGCCTTCGAACGATGGGACCGTTAAGATATAACCCGACTGTGCAAAGAGATGGAGCATAGGGGACTCCAAGAACCTGTTTCAGCACCATCCTTATAGAATACTGCAATACTGTTAATACTGCAAAACAGATATATGTATATATCTATATATATCAATTTATTCTTTAAACATTGAATCATATTTTGTTTGAATATTATACGATATGTTAGTGACACCCGGCATCGTCACGGGCCAAGATAAACGCCAAGCAAATTCTCAAAGATGTCTCTACGATTTGCTAATTCGCTTTCGTCGATGATGACCCGTGCCTGTAGCATTTGTGTGTCACGGTCGGGTTTATCTAATTACAGGGCGTTTGCTATTTTACGGAACACTTGTGAGTGGGAAAATTTGTGCTACAAAGTTATCCTCCAATAACCGACGCAATTCACCTGTCCCTTAAATATAAACCTCTTATTGCAATGAAACACGACCTTCGTTGAAGTAGAAATCTGAACTCTGAACTGGTGCTTGACTGATTGCTCTACCTTAAATGTCTATAGCACGAATTTCCCCTATCTCCACGAGGCTAGAGAATGACCCAAACCCATTAGTGAAGTACAAAGTGGGGTAGAGGCACCTGTTTAAGTGAGGTGTGATTAAGTGCGATGTTCCTACGAACTGCTAACGGGTATTTCTGTGAGACTGACGGGTGGCCCGCAAAGCAAAGAGACCAACTATGCGTAAAGATCATGCGAAAGTGTCGAACGTTTGACAAGTATCTTTTCACTCGCCTATAGAATAGATGGACTTTCATTTACAGCTGGGCCCCAGTCATTCTTCAATAAGATATTTCTCGGTACTCATCGGTAGGGTATTGTTACGGGAAATGTGAGGAGGGAAATCCACACCTCCATGAGGCTAAGGTAGCATGTTGAACCTGCGATCTGGGATCCACTCCCAGCCTATAGCCCACTACCGGCCAATTTATCCAAGCTGTGTCCCTAGATATTGTAGACTAGCATGAAGAACTACTTACCCGGGGGTAACTGGCTGTATATTTTTATCTATGATTTTGTTCATGGTTGTGCAAGATTCTACAGTTAAGAGACTCTCGTTAGGAGAACCATGCCCTGGTGCGTGCGGGTATTCCAGAACGGTGCGTGCTTGGCTCGAACGGTGTATAACATATTTGCTTATTCCGGATGACTCGCAAAACGGAACCTATTATATTCCACCTCTTCCCTGGAATCTTAGATTCTATTCAAAGTTTAGTAAAAGCAAAACAGTGAGTGAGCGTCGACAGGTTTTTCTAAACCAATATGACCATTATGGCCGAAAGACGACGAAATATGGTGAACCAATGAAATAATCACTCTGGTGACAGCCTGCTGACGTAATTATAGGTCATCCATAATCGCTGTAAGAGACCATAGGAATGTTTATAGCATTGCCGCTAACAGAATAACTAAAAAAATGATCACACTATATAGAGTTTATTCTCTATGAAAACATACGATTCTATTAATAAAGATATTTAGAAGATAATAAACTACTGCTTTGCTGAGCATTCATCCTCCACTGACGCACACCCGTGCAGAGACGATATTCGGAAGCACTGTTTTCATATTTGAATAGAACAATATGAATTCAGGGGTGCGTAGCCGACAGAAGAACTCGATAGAAACTTTATATAGTTTGAAAACATGGCTGATATATCCTACCTGTTAGAGCACTGATATTCTATGATATGAAAAGAAATTGACGGAAGTGACTTGACTAGAAATGGACTTTAGTGACTCTGACTGAACCCAACATACCCGAGTAGATCATCTGATGACAGCTGGGAGAAAACATAATTAGAATTAGAAAATTAGTTAAGACATAGTTAAACCCACATGAAAGAACATTTGACATTCTAAGCAGAGTGATTAGCCAGATGTGTAAGCCTCGGTAGACATTACAGCCAGGTTATGATAAATAATTAAAACAAGTATGAGAACGATAACATAATGTGAAAGAGAGATATTTATCGTCCACCAACCAGTGGCTATTTGCACACTGTTATACAGCGTAAAAATACTCTGGTTTCGTCTGATATTTCGATTAGTTGTCTACAACATTAATATCTCCCGTGGTATTTTCTTCACTTGCTAATCGCTCATGATGCTACCTCGTGTTACGAGCTTCATTATCGCCGGTATTGGGTAAGGGCAGACACGTATTGATATCGTTTACAGAATTGTCTAATTCTATTGGGACGATACATATCTCCAGTATACGGCTGACGAAGTGAGCATATAGTTTCTTGTTTGTTTAAACAGGAAACGATTGTAACAGACCCTCATCTTAAAAGTTGGACAACGACCAAGGTGAAAAAACTAAAATGAACCAAAGCGGTTTAAATGCCACGATGTGTGCAGGGAGCTCATTTATTAATTAACGCAGTTGTCGTGACAATTTCAGACATTTTGATTTGAGCCTATAAGTTGGGAACGGCAAAAATGATTGGTACATTAAACGATCAAACGATCATTCAGATGATGGGCTCATTCTCACTCAACTACATTTACCTACTTGGAAATACATATATATATATATATGCCTACAAATTAATAGTTTCCGTTGTGAGACTCAGTCAATGCTGAGACACGGCGAAACGAAGTCTGTTCGGCAAGTTACTACTCACGTAAAGTTAATCACTGCGATTAGCAATCACTGCGATTGTCACGAGACTATTGTTGCCCTAGTCCTTGAGGGCATCTGCGTTATTGGCATATACGCTTGGGAACAACAAACAAAAATACCAACCAATTTGTAGCTCAGCACCTCACATAGCAGCATTCGATAGAACGACTTTCTTCAAATACATCATAAATCTAACAAGATCTGCATATATATATATATATATATATATATATATATATTCAATCTCAGGATCTTGATAATCAATAAAGGAATGAAAAAAATACCTATTGAAAGTTGTGTTTTTTTAATTACTTTAGAACAGAGTAAGTACTTATTTGCAATAAGGACAAATGTCCCCAGGGAGTTGTTATAATAATATCCCTATCCATCGGTAGGGTGTTATTCAAGTTATGCAACCTCACAGGAGACCTGCACTGTTTGAGGTTTTCAAAGGTAACCGTTCAATATTTTTTTCTATTCTGTTAATACATTTGGATTGGGATTTCAAGAAAGAAAGTATGGGGAAAAAATGCAAAATGATACATGCTGAATCAACTTCTAACCGTTTCGTTCTGGCCTATATCTTGGGGTTAAACAGCTTTTTTAGAACATTACAAGATACAAATGTATTATGTATCTTGTAATGTTTTGCACGCCCTGATTGTTCATCAGGGAGTGCAGAAATCTCCGGCTAATTTGATAAGAACAACAACCGTCTAGGCAAGTGACTTTTATCAGCATCTCTTAGTTATATCGGTTTCGTATATTTCGTATATATACACCACTTTAACGTAAATGAATATATATGTATATATCTCCTTGTAAATTAATAGTGTATGGCAGAATTCGGCGCCCTGATGTAGACGCCTTGCGCCGTCCATCAGCGTCATCCCGACACAACGATGAGGAGCGCGATAGCAATTGATTTGCCTATTCTTAATTAACAGTTGCCAGGGTGCAATCATGTTTCACTTGGAATTTGGGGCCTATATATGAACGATTATTGATCGCGAAAGAAATACTAGAGCAGATGATAATGATGATGCGTAATCCGATACTCATTACCTATCTCATAATCTAGTACTATAAGCATCAAATATGGGTCTACTCCAATTTTACATCTGAAAGTGGAAAAGTATGATATACTGGTTCATTTTACGTTTCTATACAATAGGTGATTCCACCACGGCAATGGCAGCAGCAAGACGTTGGTTAATTTAGTTTAATTTAAACAAATTACGAAAGGAACTCCACTAGATATTTATACAAAACAACCTTATTAAATATTTGCATTTATTATCGTATTTTACACTGTGAAGGCCAAGAGCGACTACCGAACATATATATATATATATATAGTCTTATCTGTGCAAAGATTAATCTCATATATGAAAAGCTCGTCATTTGTAGGCACCGTAAAGAAGGCACGGACGACGGAGAAAAATAATTCTTTACAGAATCAGTCAATGTCTACCATATAGTCTTTCAATTGTTTTGTTGTGTTGCAGAAGTTATCAGTCGTGGCATTTCGTGGATGTTTTTGATGCGTCCTGTTGATGCTCAACGATGCGACTTTATTTGCCAGTAATGTAAAATGTATAATATCGGCGCAAAGCTCTCTGGAACCCAACCTACTCTCGAACACTGCCGATACACTTCTATAGCAGTGCTAATCTAATTATTCCATATAACATCTCTCTAGCGTCAGCATAAATAATCGATTTTTTTACGTTTTTGAGAACTGTATCTTTGCCCTAAGGTGCATACGTTCAATGGTTCCGTTATGCACGCTATATTCCAGCAATCCAACAGATCATAGTGTATGTGTGTGTGTTGTCATTGTCTGTATGTATCATTGTTTGTCGTTAACGACAAATGGGACCGTTCGAGTAGAAGCGTCGTTATTCCATTATCAATATATAAATTATATTAAAGTTATGATACAGCGAACAGATATCTCATCTTAGTCGAAGCATGCCAAATCACCCTCCGCCATTTTGGGAGCGCCTCCCGCCTGAATACAATGGTCACTTTTTGATTGCGATCGTCGGCCTTGGAATATTCAGAAGATCACATAGATGATTTCGGGCTGATCTAATCTCCTCGAATTTATCTGGCTCATCGCGGACCCATTCTGTGTCGCTCAGAAGCGCCAAAACGACCTGTTCAAATACAGAAAAAATCAAACTACAGCTGATTCAAATATCATACAACACGAGAACGATATCATACACGATACACCGAGTGAAAGTACTGGTTGGATAGCAAGGGTGACTTAGTTTCTTGTGTTCAGGTAATTTTAGTACTGACCACATTATGTACTGATAAACATTGTATTATTCATGTCACCGTACTTAAGGTTATGCCACGCACCTCATAGTTCTCTTCGGGAACAACTGCGGAGTACATGAGCAGCGTTTCGTAAAGTTTGCTTGCGGTCTGCCGTCGCACCTAGAAGTGATATAACGAAATTAACATAAAATGTCAATGTTCCCGTTTAATTTGTTCAATTCTGTTTGCCAATTAATTAACGCTAGTCTTTAAACCTCACTAAAAACTATCCAGTAATAGCAGGCTTTCGATTGTTTCGATTATGAAGTCAATGGTTTTCACACGGCTTAAATCGATGCATGTGTTCTGTCATTATTCATTGACAGTTTAACAGATCGTCGAACGATTAGTAGCCTTCGCATATTACTGCCCGAGATGCTCAGGGGATATATTGAATGGTCGAATCCTTCCTTTTCGAGGAGATAAATAAGGAATAATGTATTACTCGTTATTATTCTCTAGGGTAGAGAAATGTATTATCATGGTCCCCAATCATGATAAGATGTATTTATCATAGTATGAGCTGGCGGATACGATTCAACCAAAGTAAGCTTACCTGTGGAAAGTATTTATGTCCGAGAAGGATTGATAGACGCTTGAGGCCTATGACGCAGATTTCCTCGAACTGTAGCATCTCACAAAATAGTTCAATTGATGAAAGAACCTGCAATATTTGTACAACGTGCAAAACCACATACAGTTTTCTGTATTTATATACGCCAGATAATTGTAATCTTTCGCCTTCATCAACAGACCGGCATGTTTTAAGAAGATAAGACCCAATATTACGTTCATTTGCTTCGTTCGAAGGTTTTTGTAGTAAGAATCTACTTCCACAGTTTACCTTGTTGACATCCTTTGTCCTCTGAACATTTTTCCAAGTGAAGTCCATTAACGACAGCATTGGTGAAGCTGGAGCAGTTGCAAGAACTCCCGTATTTAGCAAACGACCTACCCCTCGAACCATAGGGGGAAACATGAACCGGTTCTTTTGAAAGATCGGAAACTCCACAACTTGTGCGAGAATTGCTGCGAATGCCGCTAGCGACTCTCGATTTTCCTGTAAATAATCAAAATTAATTAGACGCGGAACCACGTGAGGCTCAGATCTCCGGCTGGAAATAGACTTCAAAGCCGACGTCGTCTCGGCGAGTTATTAAATAAAAATTTAGTGCCTCTTCTACTATATCCCCTATCTTTAATTCCAACATGTATTACACTAGTATTGACGGTTGTACCATTTGTACCAAAAGTAGGGTTACACTTTGAAGAGCGGCTACAGCAAAGGCAAAAGTCGAGTCTGATTCATCTGTAAATCAAATTTTTCCCTCTAATGAAACATACAGTTTTCCTAACTAGTGACCAATCTCCTAGTTAGTTAACTGTAGGCCTACTCTTTTTCCTGCGTTTACTCTGAATAACCTGTGGAGGCAACGTTACTCTACGTGACTGTATAGTTTTACCTGGATTTCTTGTAGATACTTCAGGGTCGCTAGTTGCGCCTTTGTGCATTCCTTTTCAGTCCTCGCCCCTATCGCTACAAGTAACTGTACAACGAGATCCTGACGGTAAGTGTCGCACCGCAGAAGGCTACCCAGCATATCTATGCTGTCCTCCAACGTTAAGGCTTCACGGGCTTCCGAAGCGTGGGGGACGATCTCTGGACACGACTCCAAGAGCGTTTCAAATACACGCATTGCCGCCTCAGCCGAAGCTAACTGTGCGTCCGCAATCTGGCTAACAATCTTCTGAAGTATTGTGCGATACAAATCCGGGTCTAGCATATCTAACTGTCCTTTTACTGCCAAGTGAACCAGTAAGTCTTTGAAGACGTGCATAGCAGTGATGCGAGCGTGCAGCCCAACATCGAAGAAGGTCTCAGAAAGACTGTAATCTTCCGATGTTAATCGCACACATTCTAGGAACTCTCGAAGGCTAACTTTCGTCAGCTTACCTTCGCTCGAAAGGACTCGACAAATGTTACCTAGAGAAATGAGTGCTTCTTTTCTGGCCTCTACAAGTTTGTGGCCTTCACCTTGCGTAGCCATCTGTAACGCTCTGAACAGCATGGGCGCTTGATTCACGATAAGTGGTGGACTTAGCCTCCCCAAGAACCGAGCATGGCCGCATCGTGCTTCGGTGCTGTCTCCTTGAAGTTGGTCATAGCCCTTTCGGAGTAGAATGGCACACTGATCACTCTCTGCTTTGACGAGATACGTCAGCATGGATGCAAGCGCGTCCGCCCCTTGGCATTGGATAGACGCGGTGGGATTGTCAAGACACCGCTCTCCCACGGACCACCACATGTCAAAGATGTGTGACGGAATCTCAGCGAATTGAGATTCGGCGAGATGGCAGATCATTTCGGAAAATGTGCCCAATGTTTGATTATGCATTGAAGAAGCAAAGAACCGTTTATCCGTATAGTCTGTTACGAGACCAAGCAGACGTTGTGTCACACTTTCTGGAAGGCTGATATTAAGCCGACAGAGCGCTAAAGTTACTTGGCCTAGAGCGGGCAGCGAGCCTAGACGCATACTGATATCAATGCATGTACTAAACTCGAACAGATCTTTATAGACAGTCTCCAAAAAAAATTGTGGGTCTAATCGAACCAGATCCTTGAGCGTAAGAGCAGCGAGACTTCGAACAGCTGGATCCCAGTGAGTGATTTTCTTATACACTAAATGCTCTACCACGCTGCGTGTATATTCCTTATACTCGGCCACATTAACCCCAACCTGAATATAAGCTCGGTTCCTCGAGCCAACGCTGGCATAATCCGCCGTTCGTACGAGGTCAATCCCATTCGGAAAGTTGCCCAGACGTCCGACGCACTCTTGGAAAGCGGCACTCGCAGCCCTGCGCACGTTTACTTCTCTGTCGAAGCTTGCCAAGCATAGAAGTTGACCAGCTAATTGATTAACAAATGGTTCTACAATTTTCGGATCGTATGATCGTCCCAACGTCCATGCGACATAACAAGCTGTGTCGCGCACGATACTCCCTACGGAACAGCTGCCCCGTAATTCGTCATAGACAAACGCCTCGAGAAGAACAGATACCACTTTTGGTAAATGAACAGGCAACAACACTCCTCGTCTTCCAAACTCTGCCAGAGCCATACATCCGCCTTGCCACAAGCTCTCCCGATCCTTCTCTTCAAACAGAGTGAATACCGAGTTGATAACTTCTGTAGCAAAGCTCTTCGGAAGTCTCGACGCAAGCCTTCCAATTCCTTTAGCAGCCGACCAGCGTACGATAAGAACTCGATCCCCGAGTCTAGTTAGGAGCGAATCGACAATCTGCTCAATCACCTCTGGGACGTCAGCCTCATCACAGGTGTCACTTTTATCATCGTCGTTCTGCGCGTTCAGTTCCTTACCAAGGAGGCCACGTTTCTTCATGAGATACCTCCACGGTGCCAAGTTCGGAGAAAGTTGGCATAGCCCTATCCTTTGGAGTAGCTTTAGGGCAAGTTTACGTTCAAACTCCTGATCACTGTTGGCGCACGTCAAGGCGATATTAAGCGCAGCAGATGAGTGACTTTGTAGAACCTCACGCTTTGCCGTCTTAAAGATGCTACATACGGAGAGTAAGGCGGCTGCTCGAACGAACTCCTCGGTTGTTTCTCGGTTGATTAACAGCTCTTCTTCGACCCAGTTGAGGTAGGGCTTCATGAAACGGCCATGAATATCGGGTCGCGACAGGAAACAGCCCGCCATGTATGCAGCAATGACATTACACTTTAACCTGCTTCTAACGTACGTACGGCATATGTCAAGAAAGCGTTCGGTAACCGTTGGCTGATCGCCGACCCCATCAAAGCGCTCCAACGCGAATGGGACGGTCGCAAGTATGGAGAGCCACAATAGGAGCACATAGTGTGTCTGCCAGTTAGCAGAGTCCTGCGGATTTTGAGCCCCCATATAAGCAAGTACCTTTTCAATATCGACGACCTCATGTGGAAATAGATTTCGCACAACTTTATAGCCGCGAGTTTTGATGATGAGTGACAAAAGTCGACAAATCCCATGAAATCTGTCGCTTGTTGGCGAGCTACGCGACAGAATCGCGACCGACATTGTCACAATGTTGGGTAGTTCCTTGTCCAAAAGATGCGGTTGCTCATGGTATTGATCGATGACATACTTGAACTTCTCGTAGATCTTGTCAAACTGACTACCTTCGTTGACTGGAATGTCTTCTTCACCGAGTCGGCGGATCGTATCTTTCACATAGTCCGCATCTACAAATCCGTCGAGAGCGCACGCCAATCCCACTGGCATCTCATCATCTTTCTCTTGCGCACACATCGTCAATGAACGAACGTAACGACTATAGGTCGGTTGTGCCGACCGGTCGCACAGTTACTTAAATAGATCGATTAAATGTTAGCTTTGACAACTTCAAAATCAAGAGTAATTGAATAACAACAGCAAATAAATATAATAATGATAATAGATAGCTCGGGTGACAAGACCGGGCCGGACTCACGAACGAATTTGGTCAATAACACATGGGCGCCGCCATTGCTCGACTGCTTCGAAATAGGCCCCGCCTACCAACACGAAAGTGACTCATCGGACAGGTTAAGCAAACGTATGTCCATTGATTTTATAAAACGAATGTTTTTTTTATTGCAGATTGCAATTCTGGCTGCCGGCTATGACGAAACTTTGAAGGAAAAGCCGGGCGTTCACAATGAATGAGGCACATTTGAAATAGGCGCCATTACCTCCTCCTCGGAAGGGACCTCCTCGCTCACTCTTGTGCATTAGAGCTGTCACAGTTATCGAAATATTTGTTTTTAATATGTTGTTGTCTTTTCTTAGTGACAGTAACTAACTGGGCTTATGTCAAATACGATCTCGTGATGGCTGGGATCGCAGCCTGGCAGTACCTAGGGATACAGCTCAGATAAATCGAACGGTGAAGGGATATATTCCATGTTGCAGGTTCATGAATCTGCTTTGACATTCAGGAAGGTGTGGATTTTCCTCTGGGCATGTATCTCGTAATAAGGCGACCATGTGAACAAATACCGATATATGTCTGAATTATAGAAGGGTTATCAATGTCAAACACGGTTGGCAAGACTATAATCGGTCCTTTATTTTACATGCAGACATCGTAAAATACGATTCCACCAATTTCAACCATCAATTTCGTGCGTGTACATTTATATACCGATATAAAATACGAGTCGTTACAATTCCTTAGTGAACAATTTCTTTAGGACAACAGTGACATACGCCGTAATAGCTGAACGATCCAAGGCAGCATTCGTTGTCCTCGTCGTTATGGGAACCTCGCGAGATGGTGTATAATAACCGATAATCCCCACAACGCTCGAATACAAAATATCCACTGGAGATATTCGCTAGGTGTGGCAAACTTGTTGCCACGCTATGGCGTCACTGGTAGTCCACCTCCACTTTACACATACACCCACTTGTAAACGAGCTCTAGGCAAGGGAAGCACCATCTGGTATATGTGCCTTGACTCTACTGCCGTTCTAAGTCGAGGCCAACTAATTAGGCACATCCCAAAGGAGTGAGCTTGATTGTACAAATATCCCCTTTAGTTCACACATCAAAACGTATCTTATGCAGTTGAGCCGCTGTTCATATTCATTCGCTGTCGAGGACGTCACGTTTGCTTATATCATCGTGTGCACGAGTTTGCGATTCGTGCAGGGGTAAAATAAAAAGAGAAACTAATAAAAATAATTGACGATGGCGACAATAGAATGCTTTGCCTTTTCTAAGCTAATTGCACAAATAACGATTTCTTTTACTTCATATAACGGTGGTTCATCTTGAGGTTAAAAAATTGCTTTTGCCTCGTCACGTCAAGAAGCGGTCGGTTTTCGTTTTCAACTCTTTTGAATTAACCCGCGCTTACCCCAACGAAAAAGCGCTGCTGTTACTTTATACGGACAGTATTGAGTTAGGTGGCGGTCCACACGTCGCCGACGGCGAGTTTCTATCTTGTCTGCGAGCGTTAACCGCTTCACATAGCACGAAGTACAATCGTTGGATGCGTTTAGTCGTTTTTGAGCTCGTCTGCTGCCCGGTGGTGGCTGATTGTCAGCGACGTGGTTGTAAACAACATATCAGACAGGAGCGAACAGTCCACTCGCTGGACTGCTGCTGCTGCTGCCGCCGCCGCTACAGCTGCTGTGGGTGAACGGAGGAGTGCTATCATTAGTCGTCGTAGTAGTGCTTGCTGAGAGAGGCGGGTGGCTCACTTGGCGGCTCTGTAGTCCAGTGGAGGCCATGAGTGTTGGTGTCGACGAAAGCAACTCAATGGAGGCCACTCGAGACGGATCGCCGTCCTCCGAAATTCAGAAATCTCATCCGGCCAATCAGCCCGAGGGACAGGTCAGTGAAGTCAGTGTTTCCTTCCTCTCATCCTCTTCTTCATCTTGTATCAGCCGGCAGCCGATCAGTGGGGAAGATAGCGCAACTTGTTTGAAGCTCAATAGCCCCGCCAGCCGTACAGCCGTCAAATCGTGACAACCACAGACAACGGTTCCAGCTGATCGTTGCCGCTGTCGACGACGGCTGCAAGTGAGTCGAGTTCGCTTGACGCCGACGCTGGCCAATGTGAACAGGATACTACATTAGTGGTTGCAATGGCGCGTTGTCCACGTAGACGATTGTGAGCTCCGCTCTCATTGCACAATGCTAGAGAATTCCTTAATCGCGATCGCGATTGCTTAAATCGGCTGAGATGGCGAATAGTAGATGGCGGTAGATGTAGACAATATAGTAACGTGCCTTTGATCACCATTTGGCGTTGTATAATTGAGAATAGGCATTGGTCATATTGTCGTCGTCACGTCGTAAACTATCAACTCGCTGGAGACGGTAACGCTCGCTGGTTTTGCTTCGTACCCGAAGCATGACAACTTACCCAGACTTTCTTTGTTGGAATGGTCTCACTGAATAGTGATTTAAGAGATTCGGGAAAAATGACCGTTAGCGAGTCGATCTCGCTTAGGTGAGCGTAAGATCTGAAATGCGATGTCCGGGATCATATACAGACGCGCGCCTGTTTTGCAATATTTGATCAATGAAAATGTATTTTATTGTTTGCTAATTTCGTGTGTGTCTCTCTGAATATTGTGGCGTTGTGTCTGTTACTACTCAAAAACAAGTTGCCAGATACTGTTATTAAATGACGTTAAAGGAAGACACTATACATTTGCATAATGGAACTGTCGAATACTGCGATTTGTTTGAACTTGGACAGCATTTGGATTAAACACAATGAGAGACAGACACTGTGTGTGTGTGTACGATGTAGCTAACATCGTCCGTCATCTTGCCAGACTACACACGTAATCTATAGAAACAATGAGGGTATCACAGATGCCCGAAACCGTTGACGTTGGCAGGCCGACATGGGGGTGGTTGGCTTGTTATTATTGCGACAACGTCCAGTAGTAACTAGTTGCACTCGAGCAATAAAGTTGTATTTGTTGTTTTGAATAAAACATAACTATTGCTGTTTAGTAGAAATATTAAACGCCGACAGATGGTATCTGTTGCCGAGTATCACTAGCAACGTTTTTAACGCCGAAGCAACCACGAACGCATCAAATGTAGAGAGGAGCTATCCACTGAATGAATAAAGCTGCTTTAACACATCGAACAATAGTTACTCTTGAGGTCAAGCGATCGTTAAGCTAGATGTCAGAACTGCTGTTTTAGATATTTGTCTAATTGGATCCTACGTGCACGTGTTAATACATTCTTAAAGTTGCTTTTATAATTAAGAATATAGGAGGACTAGATAGATTGATACTTACTATATCACCTATAACGTATGAGCTGTATTCAACTCACATAGAACAAATCTCATTTTATGATTGTTCAGTCTGTTTTGCCATTTTTAGACTTTTGATCTCAAGTTTTGCCACACTCGAACTACTACGTATCACGACGTTGAGATTGGGGTAACTTGTGCGAACTCAGTGTTGATTTTTTCATCTAATTTATGTTTGATTGTTTCGGCACTTCCGGCACCGATAGCGTATCTTGTGATCTCCATTGCTCCATCTGTGTTGTTATTCTCACTTGTTCTGAACGGGAGGGTATCAAATCATGCTGAGCTTCGGCACAGATGACTAACAGCAGCTAGAAGTGGCCATTCACTTGCTAACACAAACAAGACTCTAACGAACACGTGGCCCGATTCTAGCTAATGTGCGATCAAAAAATATCACCGGGGAAATTGAGGGAACACCGACAACTGAATTGTCCCCCCCGTGACATTTGTAGTTGAATTTCCACCTGTTCAAACCCTGCCTTTAGCACGCCGCAGCCGGCCAGTGTACCTATATTTTCTCATTCTATCTGTTTAAGTTAGCTACGAGTGTCCTTGAGAGTGCAGTTCCGACCAGTAATAATAATAATAAACTCGACTTGAAATGAAAATAAAGCAACGAAGTTGCTGAGTCGTTTTTGTCTCCGTATCTTTTATAAAATATATTATTTTCTTTTGACGCAAGACTATCTCCGTAATCTCTTAGATGATTGAGAACGGTCGAAGGTCCTAGTTCACCATTATACTGGTGGACTCGGTACGATTCTGGCCAGGATCCCCGCCTGAGCTATACGTATATTGATCTATCTGTTATTTGCTCATATATTTATATCAGCGAGATTCGTTTCGAAGTGAGCCTTGATTGAGCTGCGGCCGCTTGGCTTCACCAGATCGACGGATGATGAATGGCACGATACCCGGTTTAGTTATAAAGATAATATAACTATTTTGTGCTGATAACTTTGCCTGGAAATCGGTTGTACCTCGAGAGCCACTGGTGTTACTGCAAATTTAGGGAATTTCAGCTCACAGAAGGACTTGGATATTTATTATCTCATTGTCGGCTATTTGTCGAGCTAACTGTTTGATTATTTCATAGTTTTTGTTAAGATAGCTATTTTAGTGTTAGAATCTATCACAATACACAGTTAAATACTAGCCCTAAGGTGAATATGAGTTGAGAAAAATAACAATTAATGGTTCTTGCGGTTTGAGTATGCCATATACCAACCATGTTACATTATTTTTTAATAATACAATACAAAGTTTTAGTTTATTGGAGCGGAACTGCTGTTGTTTACAACGCTTAGGAAGATCTCGATGTGTCCTCACCAGGCCGCGTTACTCGAACATGCAACCTCCAGCTTGTTACAGCGACCGTCCTAGCCACCAAGCTGAGGACGTTGAATCCGAAAGTCTCCATTCACTAATATATCATATTATCCACCGGCCGTGATCGACTCAGTTTACCAAGAATGGATTTACTTATTTTTTTATCGATTGAAATATCACTGTACCTCTGTGAATTAATGTGCTTCGAGTACCGTCCTACTTTTCGTGCAAGGATGTGTGTGTGTGTTCGATTTAAATCCTTGTATTGAATTTATCATTCATTACTTTCATTGTGTTGTATCTTCGAGGCGGCATAAGCATTTAAGTAGTTCGGATAATTCCTTGAATCTGAGTTGTCTATAAGTGAGATTATCCAACATTCGATGTGAGAGAAATCTTGAATACGTTTTGTTGAACATAATCTAAGCTCAAACTTGTTCTTATCGTAGCCACTTCCAGTCCAAGATGCACTCTCGGCCTCTGCAAAGACTATCAGCGAAATTGAAGCTCTGGGAGGTGGTTCGACGGATGTGCGCGCTCGAGGCGATGGACCTATTCGACCAGGTGCACAGAGGAGTCCTTCCAGAACAGATGCGCATCCGCCGCAGGACACCACAAGGCCCGCCGAAAATGGCATCTCCGCCACTAGCAGCGGCAGATATTTGCCACAAATGCTCACGAAAGAGTGAGTGTACCCTTTCGAATGATAGAATATCAGTCACTTACCGCATCCACGAATGACCTGACTGAGCTGAGACACTCTACAGAATCAGTGTATTGTATTATTACGGATTCGTTTAGAGCTGTTTTTTTACATCTAAATACGTTGACAACAAAAGGAACTAAACTATGACTATTCTTAGTCAGAGGTGCTACGTTATATTATTCACGTATCGGAGCCACCGGAGCTTTGCGAGCTTCTGAATGGCAATATGCTTTCTATGTGCTTCACCATAACTTTGCTTAACCATTTTGTTATCGATTGCTTCCGGAAGCACATTGACCCGGAAGGTCTTAATGTAGACAACGACGTGACCTTGTTGATGCATGAACAACAAATATGGCTTAAAACTGGAGAGTATGCGGGTTGAATCCATCGCTTAATATTGTTAGCCTCCATCGAGTTCGTTATTGCAGTCGCCCAGTGAGGTTTTGCATTTTTATTATCGCTATACTGAGCGCTTTTGATCCGCCTGCAATTTGCCCATGAGTCTTTTCAAGAACTCGAGATATGGGGTTGCATTGATGTTTTCGTTTTTACGCAGTAACTAAAAAAAACGAATCCCGTCAACGTCCATAGTAAACGCCATCATCACTTAGAAGCAAATCTATTCGGCACAGCCACTGGGGATGGCCTCTCGTCCGTTCGACATATTCGCATATAGCCATTTTCTTGCCTGATCCCCTTCAAGTACAAACTCACCCAAAACTCGTCGATCGCAATGGTGTACATTGGCCTTGCTGCTTTTTGTTGCTTATCGTCCTGTAGGTTGCATTTAGATTATGTCACACGTGTTTCCCTCTTCGCTGGAGTCAACTCGTGGAGGATTTACTTTGCATTGTTCTTAATCATTTTCGATGTCTGCATTTTAACTGGTGACATATGGTGCGCGAACTTGTAGAATAGGCCGACAAAGAGGCTATAGTCTGATCTCTAGCTCTCTAGTTTAAAGGCTTCGGTAATTGTCGCAACTCATTCGCTCGTGAGGTGTCCAAAAGTCAAATCACCTCTATAGCGGCCAATAGTCCAAGCGCCCATCATGAATCGATTACAAACGATTTGCCGAGTGGAGACCTCGCTGTCTAACATATTGACCAATTTTCAGTGAAGTTTATTCGGGCTTGTTGCCTCAAGAAACAAACATTTGATCACGGAACGTTGATTTTCAGCACTAAACGATGTTTTCCCGTTCTAAATCCATCCCTGTTCCAAAATGGAACCAGCTTTGAGCCACACGTAGGTCTTTTTACACAAAAGACTCTAGTGTAAACCGGCCAAACTTCGCCTGGCGATGACGCTTGGTTCAACGTTTTTTGAGGAAGAAAATATTTCCGAACGACCAGATAATTTCTGCTTACATCTTCCCCGGTCAAATAAACTGCCTATTAACATGACCAATGATGAGAATTTCGCCGCGTTCACTATAATGTGAGCGTCATCGATGATCGGTTTTTGTTATAACGTCTCACTCGGGTCTTTTACCATATGTAATGCTATCGTCGTATGCACTATTCTACAATTTAATTTCTACACAATATGACGACAGATCGCAGTCATTCGATGAGGTGCGGAAATCGCTCGAGCAGATCGTCGTATCAAAGATGTCCGAGGCGGCCTCTGAGAATCGATACGCTGGCGCGCAAGCTCTAACTCTTCGTCCACTGGATGCGCTCGGCAATGCCGTAGTATCCGCTCATGCGTTGGCAGCGTACGCTTCGACGCTTGATATTGGCACTTTGAGGAAGCTCACCGCGCATGTTGTTGCCGATACTGGATTTTGGCTAGCCAGAATGTTCAGGTGAGAGATACTCAAAAGATGTATTCAATTCAAGTGCACCTTTATTGAGAAAAAGGGAATATCTTACAGTCAAGTATCATCAGATACATCGATATTGTTACGGAATTAACAACTCCATAGTTGGGTAGGCGGGAGTACAAGTCGCCTCATCAGTAGCTATAATAGAGAGGCAAATTAAGATGTAGCATAAGGACTAGAGTTCGCTTCAGATGATAAGCATCTAGCCCCAACGAAAGAAGGGAGTACATATTGATTATGTCTCTCTCTCTAAATTTTGTCAATTTTCACTGATGTTATTATACGTCGACTCTGCAGTTTGGTTGACCTAATCTCAAAATATATAGCTGTCCCGTTTGATTTTCAAATTCTGGTATACATACGTATATCAGCATCATTGTGTGAACTTTCTACAGAATGTTGGATGATTAAGTCACGAGGTACAACACAAACAAATCTTAGTTTTATCACCCTAGTCCAGCTACGGGATAATTATCTGTACAGACACAACACCAATTTCAAAAAAGATAAAGGCTCACTAGAATAACGTATGACGAATTAGCTGGGTTTTAAAGCAGAGAAGGACATCAACGAGATATCCAATCGAAGTTGGTATACTCCTCCTTAGTAGCACATTTCGGTCAAACGAATACAAGTATTGCTGGATACCCTTCCCGAGTTTTTGGTTCATACGTCTTGTCTATGTCTACGTCTAACACCTCGTTATACTATTATGACTTCAGGTTTTACGATAGCTGCATGTTTTGCCATGACGAATCCCGTGAAGGTCTCGTTCGCGTCGTTCAAATGTTACTTCATCTCAAGTACGACAAATACGCCGTCGACGCTTACCAGGTAATGCATCCTCTTAGCTGGCAATTAGGAAGTGCATATGATATGTGTGCTTCTAAACCCATTGAAAAGCCCGCTGCGCAATGCACTGAACTACGTATTGGCGTAGCCCTAAATACGACCTAGTTTTTACCTAGTGGTGAATATGAATTATTACTTGGATAGTCCATCTGCACGTTCGCTGTCACCAGGAATGCGAAGCAGACTGTTATTGGCAGTCAAATCTTAAAAGTATGATAAAAAATTTCGACTTACATAGACACTGGCTTCGATGTTCTTTGCAGACATTATACTCAAAGCCTCCATGCATATACGTTGGTCAGGCAGCCGAGCTGGAGACTCCGCCTGGACGAGCTTCTGTTGGCCACGCGCTCTGTGCTGCTCTAGGGCTGCCCAGAGCGTGCCTCAGGGTTATACCATCGCTCAATAATAGCACCGGCTTCAACAAGATGGTATATCTGTTGTTCTAAAAGTTTCAAAACTGAGTCCGTTTATCATACACGTTAGCGTGCGCCTCACAAATCATTTAACTACAAAATTAGCTGAATGATTAGCTAATTTGGCTAATCAGTTTCTTTTGTTTGGATAGCTAACATTCCTAATATTACCAGGGTAACAGGGTTAGTGTCGCAGATGCGCGAATCCGAAGCTAGAGTTGACGTAGTCTCCTTGTTACGGAATTCTAATGAGTATGTGGGCGATAAGTGGATTTTCGCACGTTCGAGATTGTTCTCATCAAAAAATGAAAGGAAGGAGCTTCAAGTACTTACTTGATGCTCCTACTATGATACTAGTTGGTATTGTGACCAGTTGGTGTGCGTCATATGTAGCACGTTCATAGGGAATTACCCGAATACGGTCCCGCGGTAGTGAACGTAGATGCCCCGCTATTCCTCAACTGCTCCTACCCAGTCTGATATTCCTGCTATACGACCACTACATCACCAATAGTGGTTGGCATTCCTCAGATTTGATGAAAGCATTTTAATTAATCTAATTTCTACTCTATGCAGAACATCTCGATATTGGAGAAGCAGATGGAGCAGGACCTGAACAAAGGCTGTGTACCATTGATCGTATTAGCTCAAGCTGGTGCAGGACAATGTGGACAGAAGGAGCACTTCGAGAGGTTATTCCAGTTGTGTCAGGATCGTGGCCTCTGGCTCCATGTCGAGGGGCATTCGCTAGCGGCCCTTGTACTTGGGGCTGAAGCGAATACAGTGAGTTGGTTTTTTTTTGTTTTAGACAAACAAATAAATCTTATATCGATCATCCGATCACGATTTGGACAATTGACAAACTTGATATAATATTCACTGGGCTACGATTATCACTTTTCCTTCCTCCAGCAGTGAATTATCAACTCTGCGAGATGTACACAAGCGCACAATTTCTAGGTTTGAGAATTTGTCATCCGTGGCTAATTGCTTTGTTGATTGGGCATGTTTTCAGCAATTGCGATGTGCCGACTCGATGACGCTCCCGTTAGGCAGCTGGCTGGGGGTTCCGTCGCTACCATACGTGACGCTGTACCGGCAGAACAATCCAGCCCTCGCCCATGCTGCAGGTCTTACGCTTTTTAACATCCACTCGAAGCTTCACTGCCTTCCGCTATGGGCCACTCTGCAGTGTCTAGGACAGAAGGGTCTCTTCGATAGGATTGCCCACTGTTTCAAACAGGTATAGTTTGCCGTGACGTGAGTTACTCCGTCAGCATCTTGATGATTTTGTATATTATTCGATTAGCTGTTTGGTAAGATACGCATAGATGCACTAGTATCAATGTAACGGAAAGCCTCTTCAATTGCAGTCGGATTTGTTGGTGAATAGTTTGGATTCGATAGGACCCTGTATAGAGATTATAGGGAGGTCCCGTTCGAATACCGTTGGATCAGGTACTCCCGCTGGAGACAGTGTCTCTGTAGTTGAACGAGCCGCTCGTGCCACCCACCCTGTAGCGCTATTCGACGCAGTACAGCCTATTGTGACGTTCCGTTTCCGACAAACGTCTCCTTCGGCCGCAAATGCCGGTACGTTCACTTGATCATCTCATGGCTCTCCATGTGATAGCCATTGACTAAAGTCATTATCGATTATTTGGTCTTCTTGCATCATCACCGTGTCTTGTGAATTAAGCATAGTTATTTGTTGAGTTTGTGCTGGGTTGATCGAGTATCGTCACTTTGTAAGCCATTAGCTAGGTAATGCGGTGGTGCAGTATGGTGTTGTTTTCAACTTTGTTCACACTTTAGATGAGATCCACGACCCGTGGAAATATGTTTGATAGTTTGTCTTACATTTCGTGCTGCTCTATTGGGTTGGATTGCTGTTAGACAGTCAAGCTCGTTGCTGATTGCAACAATTATCATAATTGCATCTACATATGGAATACTCAAATATCTTTGTGTTCAACAGTGAGCCTTTTTTTGTGGAGATAGTATTCTATCACTTTGTCAACGTTTAGTGTTTATGGCATTTTGTCTTTTTGATTCCCATGGTAAGTATGGTAAGTCGTGATATTGGGATCGTTGTTACACTGAGCGTAGGTTCCATTTTTCAACTTAATTCATAGTTTATTCACGGGACGGTTGTTTCATAGCAAAAGGACTAAAAAACTAGCCTTCTCTACGAAATATTTTATACTGTTGTGAAGTATGATCGCATCACCCAGTCAAGGACAACTGAGAACTTTTTAGAACTCGAAGTTTCTAAAAAGGAGATGTGGTGTACCTTAAATGTTTATGTACGCCTGATGGGCTCCATTTCGAATTGGTCAAACAATCCGGCATCAATATGTATCATTGATTATGTAAATTACCACTTGAATCGAACTTCTTCGATATTCGTATAAATCAGTTATAAAGAAACATGAGCGTCTGATCGTATGAGGGCGTCTGATCGTAGCAACAACAAGGTAAATAAACAATCTACTTCAGGGCGTGTAGTACGCCTCCTGAGACAACATTGACAATAATAATAATACCCTAACATTGTAACTGTGTATCTTTGGGCGTTTAACAACTTGCGTTTCGTCTGGCTGCTTAAAAGCAAGTATATAAGAACAAATTGTTCGAAGTAAAGGTACGTAGATAAGAGAAGACCTCCTCAGCCGAAATTAACTGTTCAATCTGTCTGATCGCAGTGTCTGATCACAGCAACGCGGAAAGCGTCAGGGGAATGCAGTTATCGGAGAGCTACGTGAACAATCTCAATCTGTGGCTGGGACAAACGGTGAATCGCGAAGTACCACAAGTGACCATCGAACTCACCGAAGTCGAAGGACATGGCATTTGCATTAAATTCAGCCCACTTGATAGCGCACATCGTACGTATAATTATTTGATCTGTGACTGATTCATCGTAAATATCTGATTGTGTGGCTAAATTTAGTAATAAACCGGTTCTTGGACGCATATATTCGTTCAATATGACTTCATTGCTAGAGCTTCATTCACTAGGGCTGACAACGTTCGCAAAGCTAAATTATCCAAACTAAGCAATTTTTCCGAAAACGACCTGTTTCAAAAATGCATATTTTGCTAATTAGCCCGATGCTATTCTAAGCGCTATGATATGTCTCCCTTCTGCGTATTTGTTGCAACTGTATATCATTTTATATTTGTGCGTGTGTGTGTGTCATTGTTCTTTCAGTCCAAGGAACAACAATGTGTGACATGGAGAACTTCTGTAAGACTCTTGTGGGTAATGTGTCGATTCTGTCAGCTATGGTTGTCCACAAGAAGAAGTTTCATCGTCTTCTAGCGGGTGACCACCCTGAGTTTGGTCGCCACCTACAACTGGTAGAAACTGGTGATTGGGCTGGATTAGGTGGAGTCAGGTATATTCCCGAGGCATGGGCAAATGCACCAATTGCCCGAGATCAATCCAAAGACAAAGCAGACCATCCCAATAGTGCTACCGGTGCAGTAACGATGTCGGAGTCCGACCACGAGCTGATCAATCAAGTGAATCAGCAGCTCGTTGCCAGACTTCGAGCATCTGATTCGGCGTTTTCACTCGGTGAGTAGCAGCAGATCGACGGCTCGATCGACTTTCAAAGTAGAGAATAGCCTTGCCAATGTATAATAAGCACCGAATTGAAACATATGCACGGTACGTACGTTGTTCGGCACGTACCGTAAAGGTAAAGGTATATTGGTTTATTAAAGGAGCTGCAATTTTACAATGCTTAAGCTCTCTTATATGTCACCGTATTTCGGTTTTTACGTTATGACACGGTGGCATACGTACGTGGCAAAAGTTTCTAAGGCCAAGTTACGGGCTTGCCACGCCAGGTTACCGTAACGAACTAACGTCTTGAAACTAAGTCTCATGCTATTCGATATGAACATCTTATTGTATTATAGGCGAGGGCGCGAATGGCTTGGTATGCGTACGTTTCGGCATGGTAACAGAGGATCTGGCAGTTGAGGAGCTCCTCCAGATGGTTCTTGCCGCCGGTCGAGAATTGGAAGAGAGCTGCAAACAGCTAGAAGAGATGTCCGAACTGGTCCGGCAAGCCGTCGAGGAAGCCAACGCTGCGTTGGAACGCGAGAATGAGGAACGTATTTACCAAGAGGGATTGCTCAAGCATGTGCCGATTTTCGGAAGCCTTCTGCAGTGGTGGAGCCCGCCAAGTGACGAGGGAGCTGGTATAAAGGTAGTATATATATATATATAATTATTTTTACTCTTGGAAAACATTTTGAATGTGTTACGCGTTTACGAAGTGTCACTGGCATGTAAATTAACATCCTTATAGACGACATAAACACGTGTTGTTGTTAAGACTGAGCAAACTGATTTTTGTACGCGGCATTTGTTATGAGAAGAATAACTCTAAGTGTTGTAATAATGAAAATTTGGCTTTTTCAATTCTGTGTGCGACAAAAAAACAGGGTCGTAGTTTCAACCTGACATCGGGAATGGTGGAGACCACTGAGAATACGTACAAATACCATATGCAGATGAAAAGTGAGGCACCCGCGCCCAATACACCACCACCTCAAGAACAGATTCAGATACAGACGGGCAGTGGAATGGGAACAGCTCAACGGACAGGAGTACCATCACTTCCTGCGACTCAAACCTCACAAGGAGGAGCCATTGCAGCGCAACAACAACAGCAGCAGCAGCAACCACCACCCCCTCACTCGAGAACAAACTCGCAAGTAAGTTAGAATGGGAGTTCTCGCTGTTTCTTTTCATCAGCTGAAACGTAGATTAATCCAAACGATCTGACCATATCAATTATTTTATGTGATCTCCCGTTGGTTACCTATTCACACTCCTCGACTAGCTTTTTAAACCTGTTCTGCAAGAAATTGGCCTAGTTTTGGTCGAAATCGGCTTTTAGTCTAGTTGTATAGGTCAGCTTCAGTGCCAAAGATTGCCCATTTTATGTGGGGTTGAACGAAGGTCAAAGATGCAGGGTTCGCGTGCTATAACATCCTTAACTTTCAAATCGAAAAGGCAGCAATGGTTTTGATATGTAAACACAGCGCATTCGAATGAGTCGTCTGTTGGATTCGCACCAGCCGCGGCGAATGTGAGAATGAGAAGAGAATTAGTAAACAGTTAAAATAATTTCGCATGAAACCTTCCAATAATATATCATTATTATATTTATTGTTTTTACTTTTTTGCCTTTATTTGCAGAATATAACGGCATGTGTGAATGAACATTGTCTATTTTTTTGTGAAGGATTTATTATTCTTCTTATCAATTAAGGTGTATATTATTCGTGAGTTGATAACGCTGGCTATTGGCCAGTGCGCACGAGCTTTTGGTTTCAGTACAAAGTCTCTGCTTGAGCTGGTTTTTGTCAGGTAGAATATTTATTCGAAGATTTGCGACCCATTTTCGGACCCATAGTGGAAAGTCGTTGAGCGGTTTTTGTTGCATCTTCGTGCCCTCCGGGTTCACGATCGGAATGCACGTTTTCGTAGGTGTCCGACTTCGAAAATGCATCTTTAACCTTAACCGAGATTGCCCTATTTCTCAAGGAATCTGATACTCACTGAATGAGTTTTCCTCGAACTCCATGGGGAATTGGTTCAAATGCACCTTTGAAGTCACTAGATACTATGTCAACGGAAGCGGTCAAATTGTCCCATAGGACGATATCCTTAAATGATATGATTTACCAGGTGACGGTCGGTTGTGCTCCATATTTAATACAGAACTGCTATTCATGCACTGATATATGCCCTTATCTCTTCTCAATCTTTTTTCAGGGGTCTCAACGCTCGCAGGCTTCTTCACCGTGAATGTACCCCACTTATTCATATCTATGATTAAGCGCCAGCGGTATTTTCCCTTCTAGTAGAAGGGCAGAGTGGCCAGATGGGTGACACTTTTTGAGATATCGTACATTGGAAGTATTCGACTGTTTATTTTCATACGTTTTCTTTTTTTTATTTATAATGAGATACGAGCATGCTTGCTTTGTTTGAGTTGGGGTAGAATTTGTGAAGAACCAGTACGCGCTGGACGTTTCCTCAAAACTTGTCAATCAACTACATAAAATCAATCGATGTGTGCATTGCTGCTACTAGCGCTAACTGTTGAGGCTCTCCGGGTGAAGGAATATCAACCATCGTTTGTATATTTAAGCTACACAGTGCCTTTGAGATACCTTGATCAGTGGGACAACAGCGGCCGTGGGCGAAAACACTACACGGCGTAATATATGCAGAAATCGTTAGTTATCTACTAAATGTCAACTAGACACATTTCTACTTTAAACTGTTCGGCAAGAGAAAAAGAGAACTGAATGTAGATGGATTTAAAGTAGATGGATTTAATTGAGATATTAGATACTTCTACCGACTGCCGGTAGAATCATTGATTCGATAATGAGGAAATGAGAGAGAGAGATGCAAACGAATCGATCCCAAATAACACCAACCAAATCACGAATGAACATGAATGAATCACACATTATGAATTCTGCATGTTCTCTCGGTTATGATATTATTACTATATACATATATTTATGTATACCTATTTAGTGGTGCGATATCGGTAAAACTGTGACATATGTAACATTTACTTAAATCGCGCGAAGATTATGATTTCTGTATTGTTATTTAAATACATAATATAATTATTAAACAAGACTAATAAAGATTCCGCAGTTCTATTAGAATGGGTTATTTATTATATTTGAGAAACCGTGGTAGTCAAGCAGCTCGTGATAGCAGCTCTTCTTGTTGTCAACCATGTGAGTAGTACGGGCAGCAAATAACCAATTTTTTGCTTGTATTATTATTATGACTACCATGCCGATTTCACCAACTCGAGTCCAGAGCGTGGCTTCAATAAGGGAGTGCTCAACACAATTTTCGCTGCTATATTTAACTTCTCATTTAAACTTTCAAGTCATAGTAAACTCATTTCGAGGCAAAACAGACTCCGAGGCGAACTTCGTGAAGTTGAGATAATTTCGATCACCTCTCTCTCTGGTTAATACCGCTTACGTTGTGTAGAGTCGCTTTGACAATTTCGTTCATCCGGCTGTATTCTCCTTTTGGTAAATAACCCTATTAGGTACTTGGCCTTATCGGCGATCAGTTCGATAACCCTTAACACGCTGATTCCAAGGAACATGCTCGTGAAGCCACCGAATAAATCTTTCATATTCTTGTTACTGACCTTCGCGCGTTCCTCGCGAAGCGTTACACTCATCGATGTGAAATATATTTTTACTTTGCTAAGCTGACGTAGAATCGTCCGACTCTTCAACCGTTGCTGTAAGTTTTCCTCCTGTATCCACTGGCCAATTACCTTACGGTTGTCCATGCGATGAAAAATGGGTGGAAATCTATCGGGGCCATCGTGTGGGTGTTCTCTAGAAGCGTCAGGTGGACCTCGATGTTGACAATCTTCAAACCGTTCCGGTGGTCCATACGGTGGAAATGCATCAGAGTGATTGTGCTGAGGGGGGATTGAAATCATCCCGGCTCCGTTAGGGTCTGGGGGCGGAGGGAACATCCCAGAACCTTCAGGAGGTCCAAAAGGTGGAAGCATACCAGAGCCTTCGGGAGGTTCCGGACGAGGGAATATGCCTGAACTACGTGGCGGTGAAGAGGAGGAAAACATTTCAGTATGCTCAAGGGGATGTTGACCTGAGCCCGTATCAGGCGGCGCGTTCCGGAGTGCGAGCGCGCTAGACTTCTTGGAAAAAGAGGATGTGGTGATTTTTGATGCCTCCCAAGTTTCAATAGCACTGTCTCCAATAGATCTATATGGAGATTGAGAATCTCCGAGCTTTCCAGGTTTTATAGATGACTCGGAAAGTTGTTTAGCATTGTTGTCAGAAGTATCCGAGTGGTTCCTGTCACGCCACGGCGGTCGAGGTGCCCGGTGTCGTCGATGGCGCCCATCCCGTCCATGATGTCTGTGACCTCTGGGCCCATCGCTGCGGTGGTGTTCAGGACCTGGGGGTGGGTGACTAAAAGGGGATTTCGGTGGCAGCCTGCCAATTCCGAATGGACGGACGATTTTACGGACTGCATTACCCTGTCGGAACCGTCCTTCAAAGCCCTCCGCGTAATGCGGGCTGAGAGCCAACAATGATACCGTTCTCTTGTAGCGAAGTTCTTCACACCTTCTAGGACAGTCACAACCGCGATACTTCTTTGGGTCCTCAAGGGCCGTTAGGTAACATTTGATCACTGTTTCATCCGTCTCGTCAGCGCAGATACCGTCGGCATCCAGCAACTCCTGATAGGGTATTCGCGAAAAGGTAAGCGTCTCATTCTCTGAGCACCCGCATGTTTGTATGATCATGATGTTGGTGCTCAACTTGACGCAAAGCTCCGGGGAATAGCCAATAGCATCCAGATGATAGACATGGTTTAAGTGGGACGGCCATACAGTTCGGCAGTCAGTTTTAATTGGCGCCTTCAGGTTGCGGCCTTCAATTTTACTGATGCCGATATTACTAATCACTCCAGGAGGGACAAAGGTACCATCTTTATTCACGTCCGGAAATGAGTCAGGGTTGTGCACCATGACCAGGTAGCCGCGAGCGTTTGAATGTGCCATATAATTTGCCATGTCATTGTACAGCAACAACTCGATACCCACCTGTCAAGTTCATTCAATGGCACACGAAAATCAAGCGTATGATTACGAAACACAACAAGGCTCTATGTAATGGGAATAATGTTATATATACATATAAATAATAACTACACCGTTCTTTGGAGAAGTTTGTCCGGTAACTTGAGCGTGGTTTACGTCCGTTGAGGAAAAGTAATCCAAATTTCGAGTACCCTTATAGCGCACAGCATGAATCACAGCTCAAATGAAATCGTATACTTAATAGCTTCATTAAATTCGCTACAACCTCCCCGAAATATTGGCAACCCCTTCAAAGGCTCAGCATTAACAATCAAAACTAGAAAAAATACATTTGTGGTAATATGACGACACATTGATACAATTCATTAAGTATAGCTGGATGGCCTGTGATATGTGCTGTCATGTAGTCGCACCTTCGGATCGGCGTGTGGAATATCCTCTTTCATACCGCAGAAAAGGCAGATGCATTCCCCGTAGCGCGCCACAGGTAGCCCGACAGATCGGAACCAGTCATCTGAACAATTCTGGTTAACGACAACGCACTGCACGTGACGGAATAACGTACAATCATAAGATGTGAATCTCCATAGCCACATTAGTGACTCTCCGATAGATGCCCATCCAAAACCTCAATGATCAGATGTCGCATTCGCAATCTAAATGGAATGAACTATTGTCGCATCTCCGACTACTTCGATGAGGTCAAATTCGTATTACATCTATGCCTAAATAAATGAAAAAACATTTTAAACACGAACAATCGAATTAAACGTATGTTCAATTGTCCTTTACTGCTCGATTATGTGGACTGCTTCATCGACTTCACTTGCCTGGATAATCATCTCATCTTGAATGTAGAGGGCATCCTGCACTTCTGGTATGGTCTTAATGAAGCTGAAGTAGCTTCCTGATGAATCGTTGTTCTCGGTACGATGTTTAAGCCATTTAACGAATTCTCTCACGAAAACGTGCTCCTGTTTGAATGCACAAACATTATTACCCAAGATATAATATTATGCAAAGAACATGAGTCCTGTCATCAGTACCTCTGTCAGCCTTACGTTTTTATATATCATATATTAGCCTACTATAGAGATGTATAGTTTTAATATTTTTAAGGATGCACTTTCACTTACAGCAGTCTCATAGGTACTGAAATGTAAATCTCAGTTTCCAAGTGGTAATATGCTTCTTAGGCTGCAGTAGTTCTCTAGTCGTTGAGCAAAACACAGATATAAGAAGTTCACGTTTTGACTATTACATAATACATTCGCTAACCACTTTCATAAGGCGCTAAATTGAACTGGCCGTATCCTCTGTTCGTTAGTAAATTATAATGCTTAGCAATGCTTGGATATTCTATAACCTTGTGTTCGTTGCAAAGATGTTTCGTGGCCGACTGGTTACAAAACACATCCCGTTTGAACGCGTTCAGGTTACAGATGGTCACAGCAGGAAAATGAACATGATCAACGGCAAGCATCCGGATCGTTGTGTCAGATCTCATCTCAAGGTAGTTCTCTGTTATCTGCGGTTATCTCCGTTGAATGTCCGGCAACAACGTGGTATCGATAAATTAGCAAAACTGGTAACGATTTCAACATGACACGCCTTGCACAATTGATACCCAAAGTATTATTAACTTCACCTTGTAACTTGCAAATAGAAATCCATCGTGCGTACAATGGACTTCAATTATTTGTGAGGTTTAAACTTAATCAGCTTAGTGCAAAATTCAATCAAACAATATGAATAATTTCGGGTTTGACTAATCGCCTCAAATTTCGTAAAACACATTTTGTTCAATATGCTACGAATTGTGGATGCCTAATCTGCTTATTCTATTCTATTTGGGGAAGCATAGCTCAGCGGTGATCTGTTGACGTTGATTTACTCGACTAGTTCTACCAAATAGGAATAGTCCTACCTTTGTTGTTGCGTATGTCATCATGACAAAGAGAACGATCTGTACAGCTTTGTTAATTGCCCCTCGATATGGGTACTCCCATTTTTCTTCGCGTTTTCTGGTGACAGCGGCCGTCGAGATGCCGACGGCGTCCGTGGAACAGCGGTTCCCAACCGTTGTCTGATGAACTAATGACACAAACTCGGAAATATTCTTCCCGCGTGAGCTCATAATTTTGATCGAATTGTAACAAAATAAATCAACGCACATAAAGAGATTAAGCTATAGCCACTTGTCGTCCCTGCGTTCGAGTACAAGTATGATGTGTGTAAAATGGCCAAGCCAGAATGAAGTATGCTTTATCGCGAGGGGTATCGTTTCTTTTAAGAATTATTAGGGTGGCATTCAGTTTTCCATGACTCTCACGTCTCTCAGCACCGATACTCTGACTTAAGGCCTACTGATTGTACCACGACATGATGGATGAATTCGAATTAATATTACATATAGATAGAGTAATGTCGCTCGCTATTAAGGGCAAAATCGATTCATTTTTACCACCTCGACGGTTTATCTATACGATACTATGTATCAGCTGCCGTCTCATATAAGGCGCCTCGAAGGATTCTTTGTTACTAGATCTCCTTATTATCCTTCCCCTTTATTCTATGGGATCGTGGAGCAATAAAACGTTCGCTATATTAATCGACACCATTGTTACCTTTTTTTCCACAATAAATCGCCCATATCGTCAATATTTTATACTTCCATTTAGGCCTGTAGTTGACCCGAGGCGCTTTGTACGGCCGGGAGCCGTTGAATTGATTGTCAATGTGCGAGTGTATTCGTTAACTCATTCGTTGTATATGATCGATAGATGGTCACATATTATGATGGCCTCGAGCAATATGCTTGGGAGCGGGGGGACAACTATAGTAATAATAATAATAATAATAATAAAGACAATTAGTCCTGTGTTGATTATTGTTGTATGAGGTGTTTCGTTTATTTTCAGAATGTACAGGCAGTAGCAGTGGTAGTAGCCGTCGTCGTTCTGACCCACTTTGACGCTTGAATAGTCTGTCATCTTTCTTTCTTATATTTATTAGATATATACAGAATATTGGGTACAGGAGGAGAATAATGGCATTATTAGACGCAAGTTACTGACAGCAACTTTAACACACCAAATAACCCTAATAATCATGGCGGGTGAAATCTGGCTCACCAATCGAACCGCTCGGAGATTCGGTGATTATACGCGCTCCTTATATTCAGGCGAGCGATTCTAATCTCGACGATACCGACTCATATATTCACGTTCATGGCATCACACGATATGGCATAAATAGGTAAATCGATATACACCCATAATAATGATTGTTTCATTCGAAATCTTCCATTTACCTTTTTTTTTTCTTTTGTCTGATCCATCATATTTGTTCATATCTATTTAAATTACGATGCTCCAAAGGTCAGTTTATATAAACAAGTTGTCATTTGTCTTCAACGACCGAGTCTACGTTCTGTATATCATAAACAACGTCCGGCTTTACGTCAAATCATCGTTGAATGGTCAATGAATACTGTCGATGGATCAAGCTCAGTTTGATAGCAATGAGCATGTGGTGATCGCGTCGCTTGCTTTATGATATCACGTCAGCGAAGCCTTGAGTCCGTCTTTTATTTACTATGTAGTGAAACTAGACCTGACGGGATTTCCTTGTGAGTACGAGGTCGACTCGTCCCGCTTCTTCAAGTGTCCGACTCTCACTTCACTTCGGGTTTAAATACTTCCAAAAAAAAGTGCGATAAGCCAGCGTGGAAGTCGATCATATGGAGATTAAAAGCAATCCGTTTAAACAGCTGCGTTTGTAATTTTATGATTTCGCGACCTCCTGGACATCCGTAGAATCGGGGTTGGTGTCGATGGTCTTTGGCACATAATGGGGACTCGTTGATCGAATTCTGATTTGTGCAGGATCTTGGTTATCCGTTCCTGGAACAATATAGTTAAGATAAGCGTGTATATATTGAGTATGTGCACACAGATGCATATGAAATGCATAATTTAATTAACAACACGTAAATTAGCAGTACAAGATTCAGGTAATGACACATGAATATCGCCCGCCGAGTATACATATTCTCCTAATATTTATTAATAATTAAAAAAACAGATAAACCCATTTGTTATTTTCTTGATGTTTGTCCTTGTAGAGAGGATGAGGTAAAATGCATACTTTTTATTGGACATTTTTGAACATATGATATTCTAATCTAATTACAAAAAATGTTTGCTTGGTTCATATTGTGCAGTTATACAATGCGGCAATAATTGGACTGTTAACACAATTGAGCATATCTTACACTATTCCTGCGTATGACATTCTTTTGCACCTTATCAAGGGCATCAATGTGTTTTCTGAGGTAAGAACGCCATGGTTACGAACAGTATATTAATTTCTTGGCGTTAGAAAGTGTCACATGAGCGCAGTCTTGTTAGCAGCGAGAAATTGTGTTACGAACAGGGCTGGACAGGGTTGAACCATTTTAACATGTAGATCAAAATTTAAAATCCTATATCACAAATCGAATGGCGTTATGGATTTCAACTTAACATGACCTCAACTTAGATGTAGCTTTCCGGAGCTACACTAGAACCATAATACAACGTACCTTGTTCATTAGTGACAACGCTGGCTCTGAAGCCGTGCTCATCGGCCACGTATTTAACAAGGCGCTTGCGGCCATCAGGATCTTCTATCGTATAGAAACCCGTCACGCGGCCAGTTCCGTCGAACTCTTCGTGTCTGGCTACCCGAGCACCGCCTGAATGTCGATCGTCAAAACCAAATTTATACGGCGAGGGTGCAGCGAGGTCACTTTGAAGCCGAGGATCGGGCTTAGCTGGGGCACCAAACTCGAAATTGTCCTTAAATCGCGGCAGACTAAATCAATAAATAAATGAATAGAAAAATCAAGGAATATTAGTGTGTATTACTTAGGAATGACTATCTATAACCCCGATTAGCTACAATAGAAAAACAACTGTGTGAGTCCCCTTAGATTAGAGAGACAGAGTTTGTACTTAATGTTTAACAAATCAATATCAATGTCGATAATTAATATTTATAGTTCCCCAACCTTTGATTTGGTGAATAAAACGAAAGTTCACATGGCTTTGTGAACTCAAAACGTTTGTTGATCATCGATGATAAAATGACTATTGTTATTGTTTCAATAAAAACCAAATACTTACCTGAGTCTTTTCGGCTGACGGGTAGTTTTCTCAAGCTCGCCATCAGCCCTTCCATTCACTTCAACTATCGGGTTCGTTGGCGTATGCACCGAGAAACGCGGACCCACATCGGGTGGTCGTGTCGTGGGATCAAGACGAGGTGGTCCGAAGTTCCCGAATATGGCGGGCTGTCGTGGTGTGCTTTCCAAACGAGCGCTACTGGTTATGCGGGCATCGGGGGCATAACCTGTCAACTGGCGATTTTTAATCTGCTCATAGGTCGAGCCAATAGGCGGTCCTGCATGACCGATATTACGGTTGCCTGAAACGGATGTGTGACCCTCCTGCCGTACACCAGGAAGTCTCGTGTAGGCATTCTCGTTTCCGAACGTATGATCTGGTCCTCGGCGATGTGATCTGCCAAAAACGCTGTCCGAGTTCCCTACAGGCGGGCGTGAAGTTGATTGACTCGGTGGTTCCGTCGAAGGCAAGCTCGGCTGGTTGTGCACAAGATCAATAAGTGACGCGGTCGAAACGTCCGATGGAGGCGAAGCAGGAAAACCTGGAAGGTGAGGCCTGGATGTGGCTTGCACCGGTAGGTGAGTTGTTGTCGGCGGCTCTGTCGGAGGCGGAACGTAGTACTCTGGAGGTTGGCGTTCCTGCTTGAGGTCTGGAGTCAAATCCACTATGGATAAACGACAACGGTGAATGAAATCACTCATCGTTGGTAAAAAAGACTACACATAATATATCTGTGTATACATATATATATATATATATATATATATACTCGATTTATGTTCTATATAAATTTCTCATATATATATATATAAGAAATTTATATAGAATATAAACCGAGTTGCAAATATATGAGCTCGAAATTATTTGTATATCTTCATCAGCAGTTGAATCGATCGGGGCTATCACTCAGCACACGCCGGACACATCTAAGTGATTTTAGTGAGCGTTGAACTTACAAGGATTGTTGGTCGTTGTGAAGAGACTCTTCTGTCTTCGTTGATTGACGAGCGACGGAAGATTGGCATTGGCACCAGAGCGGAAATGCGGCCTGTCGTAGGGAGTCCTTAGTTGAGGTACACCATTACTAAAACCGAAGTTCGCAGGTGCAGGAGTATAGGTCGGCAGATTCGGGTAGACCTGGTCAGGGTTTACAGGAGTGGCAGACGAAATGTGCTGAGATTTTAGGCGACGCCTTCGGGTAATCCTTCGTTTTGGTGGAGGCGAAGGCTGTCGATTCCTCGTCGACGCCTGATCCGAACTTACTCGTACGGTGCCACCGTCCTCAGGACGATTGTGGAAGGTGACAACAGCCGGTGGTGTGCTATAGGCGTAATTGTTTAGGGCAATCTCGCGAGCCTGCGGTATGTAAACTTCACCTGGACGCAGTCGTGTGCCGAACGGAATTCCGTTATTGTATGTGTGAGTGCCCCTTCGGCTCGAGGTCGCCACCGGAGGGAACGGAGTTACCAGGGGAGAAGGAGGCTGAGCAGCTGGGACTGGTCGAGACCTCTGTCGTAAGCTGGGAACTACCGGGGGTCTGGTGTAGGGCTGGTGAGAGTGGGGATCTCGGGGAACAGGGACTACGGGCGCAGGGATGAACTCAGCAGGTATGTTGCTACAACAATTGTAAATTGGTCAGATCGATCGGCTATCGAAAGGTGGTCATTAAATATTCGAACTATCTCTACGAGTGGAGTAATATGCGCAGTATGGCACTTGATGAATGTGGTCATTAAGGATGAGATAATTGTATATTATCCTCTCCCTTTGACGCTCCTTTCATCACTAAATAGTATATGTTATTTGTTAAAAGCTTGTACGAAAGATTAGGAACTTGAGGCATGGTATCACGTTTGCCTGTAACCGGGCTGCTTATGCTTTTCGAAAATTGATAATTTTTATCACACTTAGCTATCAGCGTGCGCGAAACCCAATGGATACGTCTTCTAGTCGAATTGTCGTGGTGGGGAACAAAAAAACGTATTTCGAACCATGCTAGGTACTAATGTTGATACGGCAATGACGTCGACGACTAAGCAGCTCCGAATACGGTTGCTGGGCCTGGCTCAGCGTTTGATCTCAAGGTCCATTTTATGGACCACCATGCATGCACGTGGACCCTGATGATCATTTATTTTTTGTGTGATTCGTTCGAGCAAACACGCATGCTTTTGGTGGGATATGGTGTGCGGTGCCGTTGATGGCAAGTGTGCTAGTTGAAAAATAAATGGCTAGTCAGAATGGTGAAGAACGGACGGGGTCTACCTCGAAGCAGGGGGCGGTGGGGGAATGTAGAGAGCAGGCGTTTCGACGACAGGTCGGTTCTGCTTCCTACGACGCCTACGGCGGGTGACCTTCTTTACCTCAAATGACATAAGATTGGCATTACTAGCAGGGCTAAATGACTTCAGCTCGGGAGTAGGAGAAATTGTAGTTGGAGTGAACGGCTGTCGGGATGGATACGAGTCTGGCTGTGTTGGCGTTACCGTCTCGCCTAGCAAGCGAGCGTCACGATTCGGAGCGTCGGTTTGTCCGCTGAAGTCACTGAAGTGGTCTTGCTGGTCTTGTGAGTTGTATATGATCGAGGGGAAGAAGTTCCGGGAAGCGTAGCCGCTATGTAGTGTGTTGGCACCTGTGATATCAGCCAAAGTCGGTTATACAGTGAAGGTTATCTATGCAGTGTCGGCTATGCATAGTTGAAAACAAGTAGAATAAAGCAGTTCCTTCAAGAAAGGCGTCTAGAAGGGACGTACATTCGTTTACGATTCCGTCGCTTATGCAATGAGTTTCTACACATAAATAGAAGAAACGGTTTATATTATGATAGGTGATATACGAGTCGTATATGGATGAAAAATAGTAACTCGTTTTCGAGAAACGAGTAGGAAGAGACGTCCTATGTTAGGGAGGGATTTTTCTTTAGTCTCGTCATATACCGTCATTATTGCGCAGACTTTTCCCCTGTCGAGCAGGTTCATCATTAATGGGATCGTAGCTTATTTTCTGAGGCTCGGGACCGCCTATTACCACTCCATTGTCGTACATCCGCAGCAGGGGCCGTGAGGGATCCAAGTTACGAGAGCCGCGTGCTGGAATACGAATCATCGTTTGAGCATAGATTCCAAATGACAAGGTATCCTAATGAACTAAGGATGATTTAGCTCCCAAGCCATGAATCTGAGATCCGATTCAACAGTCGAGCTGTGTTTTATGGTCCGGGTTAACAGCCGCACAATACAGTGAACGGTCCACCTATGTGCGATGCTTAGGGTAAAGTGAACTTAAGGGTTGCTTTGCATTTTCCAACGATTTTTGATTTCCGTAAGACCTGATTTAATTTATAGCTAGCAGTGATCTACTCACCGGGTGTGGTGGCTCGCTCTCTTCCATTGGGTCGATTATTAGGAGAGGTTCCTTCAGATAAGGAGCGACTTGAAAAGCCTGATCTAGGAGTCGGACTGGTTGAGATTTGATGATGAGGCGTTCGTTCCTGTGTTGCCTGGTATGAGGGTGGAAGTGGTGTTGCGCCAGGTGGGCCAAAATGTTTTATCGGCGCTGGGGTTACGTCGACCCCAGGCCCCGTGCGAATTGCCTCAGAAGCGGGTACCTTTAAATTTGGAGACACAACAGGTTCGCCAAATGCACGCGCTGCTGAGTGCTGAGCTCGAGAAATTGACCTAGCGTTGGACGGATTTTCACGAGCATAGACATTTTGCTGGTGGGGTCGTTTGTGGGACTCGAATTGATTTGGCTGATCTGGAACATGTTCGTTGCGGTCAAATGGCCGTGCGGGCTGGACAACCGACTGTCCCTGCTGGCTGCCTGGAAACTGGACACCAGTTTGCGGTTGAGAGTTGAAGTGTCCGGAATTCTGCCATCGGTTTTCATTACCCCCGGAATTAGGTGGAAACGATTGACTTGTACGTGGTCGGAAAGTTAGCTCAGGCACTTGTTCGCCATTGACATTATGTGCATTGTTTTGGGTTCGGGTGTAGCTTTGAATAGGTTGATTCTGTTGGGGTGGCGGGACTTGAGAACGGAAGTTAAATCCTGGACGTGAAGCATTCTTAGGTTGTTGAGGAAGCTGTGCAGGGGATGGTTGTTGATATACATCCAATCGATTGAACTGTGGTGTTTCCTGTGGCACTTGAGCCGGGACTGGATCATGAACAGTGGTGTGTTGGTAGCCAAAGCCGGGACCATGATGAGGCTGGCGGTACGGACCCGGCTGAGGCTGCACCTCGTCAGAAGGATCAACCAAGCGTCGAGGCTCTGTTATAGAGACATTAAGTACGTCGTGTCTCTGCTGATAAGGAGAACTCTGATCATGAGCACTGTATCCAGGCTGCGTTATCAAACCACCAGAGAACTGTCTTCCTCCACGATCTTGTCTGGGAACAGGCTCTTGGTGGGGGAAACCTGGCCGAACCGTCGTTGATACATAAGGTCTAGGGCTAGTCTGGAACGTTTGAGGATCCTGGTGACTCGAGCCTTGCAAGGAAGGCCTTTGGGTAGTCCTCGACTGCGGAATTTGGGGCTTGAACGTTTGTCGAGGCCTCTGAGTTGTTGTTGGATGCGAGGTGTCATGGGGTACTCGATGGTACTCCGGAGCCTGGGCGGGCTTCTTTGGCGGTAGCGGTGACACGAGTGGGTGATCATCAACGAAGTGGATTGGTCTTCTCTTCAAATCTTCCACGTCCTCCTTAACCGGGCGTTCATTTTGTATCCTTGGCGGGGCAAGTGTGGTCGTCCTAATAGGCGCTGGCTCTTGACGATAAATGGCAGGTACATACGACTGAGGTGGTAACACGTCAAGAGATGCGCCTCGATTGCCATTGCGAGGGTCACCTTCATTCACTGCAAAACACAAAAAATATACTGTGATATTCGATATATCAGGTTCGTCTATTCTATCAGAACAAACTTAGCTATCACGAAGAACACAAATTAACTGACGAGCTAATTGCACATGAATAGCGAATGCTCGCCTAGATCAGTATTAAGGTTCAGTACTGACCCACGCTGCCGAGGTTATCGCCAACGTAAAGGGTGGGCCGGGGCCCTCTTTCAAGAGGCTTTTCCGGCTTAAAGACATCCGCCTGGTCAACTCTGTTCGGACTGCCGAAGTTTCCGGTAGGTACTTGGTTGTACTGAAAATGAGAGGGAGAGTATCGATTAACAATTTCACCAGAAACAAAAATTGCACTATTGCCGTGACAGATCAACGATTTTTACTGAGTCGTATTGTATTAGCTCGATATGATTCGTTGACTGATATTGGAGTGATAGTGGGTCATACAGTATATCTTGGAGGCGTTGTTTGTTACACCGGTGCATAAAATAACTTTGGTATTTATTACATACTTTTCCGTCACGGGTGCGATTGATCACGGCATCCGTTGGCCTGTGGCTAACGATTCCAAACTCATTTGTGTCGACGTGAGCTCGGAATCCATCTTTGCCAGCTTCATAGACAACTTTGCGCAACTGACCATCATGGCCGCGAAGATAGTACTCGCCCTTCACCTACAGAGAGAACACAAACGAATTGGCTGATATGCATAAACAATGAGGACACGGCAAGTGCACCCTCATGACGACAAACTTACCATGCAATAGACGAGACACTTCGGGACAGGACAAAAGAGCACACAAGACAAGTCATGCAGGATAACAAGGGTGCACAATTCAATCACTGTGGCATGTGACACATTGATATCAGTGATGTGTACGATAAGACATAGGATAAGATGGTGATGCGTGTACCATTCATTTCCTGGTAAAGGGATGCCATCCTTGTAAAGTATGTGAGTACACTTTCCAAAGAGACCGCATTTGATTTGGAGTATTCACTTAAGAGTCACAAAGGCCAAGGGGGCTATCACTTACAACGAAGAGAAATGAGTCTTGTTGTCATACTATTGGCACAGACCTTACTAAGGATCAATGGGTCTAGGATGAAGAAATAGCACAACCGTTGATAACAACGTTTAAATGGAATACGTTTGTCAATATGAAAACAGAGCTAATTATATCTGAGTAGTGAAGACGCATATAAATGTGAACCGAATGGAGTTAGTTTGACTATGTTTATTCAGTGTACTTAATAATGATAATATTATGTTATGATGTAACACAAAACGTGAGTGCAACGAAGACACAAAAGATGCAAGTTGTGAGTACACATCCCCAACATTGAGAAACGTTAGTAGTAATATAAGCAACATTTGTGTTATGACGACCACAAAGGCGATAGAAATTCGGAGTGCTGTTACATTGTCGAACGGCATGCTTCAAACACATAACATCAAATATTGTAGGTGTAGAATATTGTTTCATGACCTTTGGCTCGGTCGAGCCCGTAGATTCACGTTCGTGTCAATGACCACTGTGATAACTAGGTAAGTCTATGTGTATGGTGATTTAGCCGCTTAGATCTGTGCTTATCTTCTATTGGTGCTGTGAATCGAATAGTCGTTTACTGTTGTATTTCGTTCACGTGTTTATCTTGCTATTAGTAGAAATCTTAATTGAGTGATCTAGTTTCTTGGGGAAATTAGCCAAACAGAGGAACGGACTAGCGGTTATGCTGCCGAAACTGCGTGTGTATGTTGTGTCCTATAGGGGATTGAAGGTGTAGTGAACGCGGGTCTGACACGCCTTCGTCGACGTAGTGCACCCTTCTTGTGAGGCAAGACGTGACCTTTGGGCACACTGTTCGCAGGCGTAGTTGAACCGACCTTTCCTGCTTGGTCGCGGCTTTGAGAGTGCCCATGAAGGTCGTTACTGAAGCCGAACTCGTATGGCCGGAAGGAAGCAGCGGATGCAGTAGACCTAGGGACGTCGACCTGGTTCGAGGGATCAGCAAGCAGTAGCTACAGAAAGACAACAGGCAAACCAGGCCAAGAGGGGTTTGGGAGGAAAGGCAGTTAAATGGGGTTAGGTTAGGCGAAAGGTTAAAGAGGCAGGCGCTCCTGCCGTACATACAACATACACGCGTGACGTATTCTTGGCCAATTTGAACTATAACTTCAGGGAAGACAAGAAAGCTAATGAGGCAGATGAGTTCAGGTATAAGACTACTATGGTGTACGGGAAAGCTACGGAAAGGCAACAATGAACGACTCTTATACAACGAAGTGGATTAATATTCTGGCGTTTTTAGATTTTTATGTTGGTAAGAATTGAGATGAATTTTAGAGAAAATGAAGTGAGGTCACCATGACTTCTCCAATAGTCGAACAGAATATTATATGTTATATTCAGCAATGTGTCACACCAGAAATCCAAACCTTCAAGACAACACTTCAAGAAGACCTGAAAATGTTACGCCACTTGCGAGTTTATTGGCCACTAGTCAGCTGGGCCATATAGCAGTAGCTAAAGTCATCGAAATTCAATTATTGCATTGATACATATGTATAGAGAGAGAGATATATAGATAGAGAGAGAGCGAGATGATGTTAAGTTGTCTGTTGTTATATCGGGCCAACTGATGCTTATTAGAGTGTAACTGCGATTTCAGTCGGGTAATCATGCCAAACAGATGAAGATTATGAAGTCCATCAGTAGCCGCATCCGTGATACAATGTGGACATTGCCATGCTAAAGAGGTTAGAAGTACCGACCTGATATTATGCATCCAGTTCGTGCACAATATGCACTTGAGATGTATTTTCACATTGTGCGTTTACGTAATACCGAAATAGTATCCTAGTGTTTTTGTTTACATATATATATATATATATATATATATATATATCAGTAAGCAAGTTTCTTCCTTCCAGCAATATCAACCATGATTACCAATCAATTCAGTGCCTTCAACGATATTCTAGTATTTGGACAGACGGAGGCAGCTGCAGCGCGGTTTGATTGGTCGGTCGGATGGTTCGGCGGAACGTTTATATAATGTAATATAACGTAATGTAATATATATGATTTGGCAGTTCATGGGCGCATCTTTCATATTCATAACAAACGCATACTCACGTCTCCCAATCGCCTATCAAATGGCTGCACATTGACAGAAAGGAGCTGGCCATGGCCAGGATGCGCTTGATGGCCAGGATCAGGATACACCTGCTGTCCAGGATATACCGGTCCTCCTTGGACACCTTGATAGGTTCCGGGAAGGGTTCGTTGGCCAAATTGAGGTCCGAGCGGGAAATTTTTAGGATGGTGACCCTGGGGCTGAGGAATAGACGCGCGGAATGGTGTTCCCTGCTGAGCAATACCGCTGCCGGGAGGGAATATCTTCACAGGAGGATTTAGATTGTTCTTCGTGATAATAGCGCCCCCTGGTAGGTCAATGAGGGAAACAATGTCAATCCAACAGGGCCTTTATAAACCGGTGAGTTAGGTATGCTTTTATTAAGAAAAGCGGAGCGTATACATCTCATCGACTCGTCCATTTAATTTGCATAGAATGAGGAGATTAAAGTATTAGTTCAGTGGTGGACCACACATGAAAATCGCACCTCATTGGCTTCGGTCTATTTCAGCGACTTAAGTCCCTTCAAAGTTTGCTCTATGTTGACTCATTCATCCATTCATTCATATATCAGTACGTACTTCGTGCATACTTGATCACTGCAATGTTGACGTGAAACAATAACAACAGCGGCTGAAGGTACCGCGGCATCGAACACAAAATGTCATATATTAATACAACACACCGGATCGCCGACCGGTTGGATTCTAATGTGACGGCGAGTGTCAATAATAGTGGTTACTATGGACGTTACCTTCTTCCTCCTTGTTGGCCGTATTAAAGTAAAGCGTAGGACTGTGGGCGACCTGTTCGCTGACGGGTTCCTGATCAGGGAAGCGACGCCGCTCTCCTCGTGCGCTTGGTCCATTGTTTTGGGCCACCTGCGGCCTGTTGAGACGGAGCACTCCCGAAACAGCATCAACATCACTAAGGCGTCTTCCTCCACGGGTTCCGTGAGGACCCAGATGGGAGGCATCGCTACCATGCCTGCTGTGTAAATGATGATGCGTCAGTGCGTCATAGCGTGTTATTTTCATTATACAAGTGTAGTACAATGAATTGCAATAAATGAATTCTCATTTACGATAACGAATGATGCTAATCTTGATCATAACACATGCAAGAGCAGTAACCATCGAGACGTGGATCTAGTTCATTTCTATTTCTTACAGGATATATGGAGGAGCTGAACAACTGAAATCGATTCGGGGCTTGCAGCTCGTACCATTCATTACCACTATCTATTTTAGTTTATTTGATCAGCAGTATGGTAAGGGCCAAGAGGGAGCTATAATTGATCTTTTCCTTAAATTAATTTAGTTTGATAGGTGGCGATTTTAGAATGCAAATTTTGATCAAGATGAAAACGAAATTTACAAATTTTCTTCTGCGATTTATGAAGGTTTAGTCTGACCTGGTTTCGACTGGCTCCTGCCCAACGATATACAGGGGTCGCGCTGGTGAGAACTGCTCTGGGACGAACTCTTCGTATAATGGCTGCCCTGAAATAGTGTCACCAGTGTTACAAAAGATGGAATAGTGTTACAGATTTCAGGAATGGTTTCTATGGTGGCATAGAAACCATTCCTGAAATCTGTAAAGCCAATAAATACTATAATAGCAAGCACAACTCCATTTTACCTATGTGCACTTATTTGGGATTCATTTTTGAGTTAAACCTGTATCTGTAGCCCGATGATGACATGATTAGTCTGTCACTTCAGCTGCCTATGAATGTGGTCTCACCATTGACTCCTTGCACAGGCGTTTCTTGATAAAGAGAAGCGACAGCATTGCCGCGTCTTCTGCCGGCTTCCGGACGCTGGGCCACAACTCTATGGGGTGTCACTGATGGACCTTTCAGAGGGATAATGTTCCCGTGTTCATCGTGGGCGTGATCTGCAGGCCCAAAGTCGACATGCGATGAAAATGTGGCACCCTCGTGTTGGACACGAATCTGAGATTGATGTGAGGCGGGCACACGCCGGCGTTCTGCTGGAACAACCTCTGCAATTGGAGGTGGGGGCGGAGGTGGAGCAGGCCTGAATGTTTTGAAGGCATAACAATAATAAGATTTTTGTTATGCCACAATGATTATTATTTATAATATTCATTATTATTATTGTAACTTTTATTTCAATTCAATTCCTTTTAGTGATCACTGCTAATATGATAATACTTATAATTATTATTACGGCCTACGAACGAATGCATATTTACCATAATGAAACGATTGGTTATTAAATGTTGCAGTTTTTTCCGCTTGCAAATCATTATGGCTAGTACCTAGTATCGTTTGTTGATAACATTAGCATCTATCCAGTTAGCGAGATCAAGCGTAATAACAAGTCAGCTAGAAATCAGCGTTGACAAAGAGAGCTGTTTAAATACATTTTCTCACAATGACATGGCACTCACGCTGGTGTAGGTTTAGGCTTAGGTTTGGGTTTCTGGGTGTATCTAGCAGGTTGGTATTCATCAACTTCAGGTCCCGGAGGCGGATATTCCCCACTCTTCACTCCTGGCTCATTTGAATCTACAAATGCACGAAAGCCCCGCGAGTCCGCTATGTAATTCACCGTCTGGAAGTCGAATCAACATATGTACATGTAATACACCAAGAATCTATCATTTCTACAACGCTATTGATTTTGAACCTGTATTTTTCAAACTATCTTATTGTTTCACATAAAGAACATTACCATTGATTTTCTGATTTTGGTCTGTTTTTATCTCTACCATTTTTAACGCTACAGCTAGTGCCTGTAGTTGGTAAAGTTTATGGATTGTCCTATTGTTACTATTATTGCTGTTTTTATTATTAATTATTACTATTATACGTGGGTACACGCACATTTCTGTTCGTGTTTCAGATCTGTGTATTCCTGAGCGATCAGATAATCGCCCACAGTGATAAATTATACTTAAATAAGAGCTCCTCACCCGCTGAAGGCCATTTGACCCAAGGATTTGATAGCTTCCGGTGACGGCATTCGGATCTCCTTTTTCCACTCGAGAACTCTGCGAACCATCGGGATGATCAACGCTATACTGGAAGTTGTACGGATTGAAGACGCCAATCGGATGCGCTGCAAGTTCTGGAAGAAGTTCTTGAGCCCGGGTGACGACTAACGTCGAACCGACGAGCGTCTACATAAAATAAGAAGAACAAAACGGATTCAGACGAAAATAACTATTGAACTATCATCGAAATAAGATTATCAATCTGAAACCAAACGTTGACTAATCTCAACTCATCCGTTGAGAATTCATCTACGGAGTGGACCTCCTCTGCGACGCATAGCACAATCAGAAAAATGCTTCTTATCAGATAACGATCAATTACTGTGTATAACAAGTACATTTAAGTAACTAACTTTGAATTTGAAAAATTGGTATGATATCTGAGTAAAGCCTGGCAGGAATTTTTTTTTCAATCGTCTTCATTTCCTATCAATGAAACGATTAGGAAATCACTCTAAAAATTAAAACTATTAGATTGTAATTATCAATGCAATAACTCAATCAAGCTTAATTTTTTTAACAGAGAATGTTAGTTAAAAAAAGAAGTCCACATCGCAGGAGGAGGGAGAACATGCGTTTAGGAGTAAAATTTATGTAGTAGATAGGTCATTTGGTTGTCAACTGGCAAGGGTGATCACTTTATGTATATATATATATATATATATAAATTGAGAACTTGCACTTAGCTTCAAAGTCAGTGGCTATAACTGAGTATCGGTTCACATATTCAACATGACGCGCATGTTCATCCTCCAAAATCTCTATAATTAGGTAGTTCTCAGCTCGTTTTGCAAACACAAGTCAGTCGCGGACAAGATGTAGAGATCCTTTTTCACAAAGATTCCGTTATAGAAAACAAACTATTCGTGCATGCCCATATTCGATAAATTAGGAAATAGCCCATCACACGACAATTATAAGCTAAGACCTATTGATTTTGTTTTTCGAGCGGCGTCACTTAAATTACCAGGACGTAGTTTACGTAACAAATTACAGCAGTGCTAATTAAGTCAGTTGTATTCTGTTTGCAGTCTACACCACTAGCACTATAGTGGTCGTATTGTTCTGATTTGAATTTTATAACTGTCTCTACAGTATCTCTCTAATAATTTACCTCAACGTCTGTCGACCCTGTTGCTCGCTCGCTCGCTCGCTTGTTCCCTTCCTCACACTCAGTCACTCACTATATATGTGTACCCTGCTTTATATAAATTCATCTAGTGCGACGTCTTGTTGCCTTCGCGCTTACCCTTCCGAGGTTACAGCGAAAAGTGTGATATTTATATATGTATATTATAGAATACGCTATCGTTATGCGGAGAGGCATCCGCTCGGCTCAGCTAAACGGGAAGTGTGAACAAACATCGTCGTCGTCGGCTCTGTCTCAAGTGAATTTCAAAAAGTTTAGACCCTTCTTAAGTAGCTCTACAGAATAACCGACGTATTTAGCAGACGGCAAAGGCTCTTCTATAATCGGACGGCCCTTTGTCCGCTACCGGTACAACACAGGGACCTATCTTTTGATGCGACACAATGCGACCCACGTGGACCGTGCGGGGTGAGAATCTGTCGGATGCTGTTGGCCATTTACAAAACGGCGGGGGATTAGTTATACGATTGTCTCTGTTGTTGCTACGCTGTTCATAGGCTCGATATCGCCGCTATACTGCTCATCACGGCTTCTGGCTTCTCTCAGTGTTACCAGCGGATAGGTTTGACAGTTAAACTGCCGGGCAAGCCGTTGCTTACTCGTGACCCAAGCAGGTCAAATGTGCTAAAAGTGCACTGTCCAAGTTCATGCAAGCAACATGACAGCATGCATTCAATGCATTTCATAAGCGCGAATAAATCGGGTGAACTTGACCACCATCGTGGGGTGCGTAGCAAGCATGCACGTGCACGAGATTTCAGAATACAACTAACCCGTTCGTATGGATTTTTTTTTGTTAGAGACGTTTTTTTCGAACCGTCCATTAGCTTTGCTGCAAAGTCCATCCGGCCGTTACAGTTGACTGGCAGATGGCCGGGCTACACTAGTGCCTGATTCATGTATTTCCTTCAGGCTATAGGACGTAAAAGTACATTTTCCGGGCTGACTTTCAGCCAACATTTAACGTCCACGGTACGACTGCTTTCGGCATTGCTTCATAGCACGGACTCCTTTTTAAATAAAAATGCTATGGGATGCAAATCTGAAAGCGTCTGTCTTAGTATACCTAGCCTACTTGCTTACTATGCGAAATTGAATATCTGGGTGTCCCGTGAATTTGGCCAGATTAGTGCAACATCTATAACACGTTCAACCATAACTCGTATAACCTTCCGAGTCTGATGCCGGGGCTCATATGATAGTAGTCCTTTTAACGTGGCGAAGGACACTATGACTCAAACAACTAGGTCCAAAATATATTACTAATTCATCTTACAACAATAATGGTGTTTAACAGTTGATTAACTTGTATATACATATATATATATATATATATATATACCCCATTATCGGTGCGAATCCGCTGATGCTTCAAGCAAGATTCGTCCATATTTTACATAGATACTTGTATAATTAAAAAAAACAACTTCATCGAATTACAAACACAATGAACCATAGTGCGACAGCATTGGCAGTGAAATGTCTCGGCCCACACTTTTTTTATATCTCGAAATCGTTCCCGTTACAATTACATCAACAACTTCCTTCCGTTAGACGAACAAGCTTCCGCTAGCAATAGCAAAAGAAAATCTGCACAGAACCCAGCACCAACTTCAACATCAACATTAGTTCCCATTCATTATATCTACGCTCATTTTGATGACCTTGCGTAATTAAAATATCACACTACGCCGTTCCGTGTTTTCGCGTCGACATCCTGTAAATGTTGTGGTGTCAACAGCTGTCATGGAGACAGTTCACATAGTCTTTCTGTGTACATCCCGAATGGCCTGTTTAATCATATCACGCGCCAGGAGTTGTATTAGGTCTTTTTCAGGGCTCAGGGTGAATAAATAAATATAGAAATTAATGAATATGAAGATAATGAAACAACGGACTGTATTGGCTGCTTGTCAATAAGGTTACATCATGATATGATGGTAGTTAACATTGTAACATTCTTGACGCCGCTCTGTCCGAAACCAAAGCAATTGTGTAATCGCTGTAGGAGATTTACGGATAAATAAAATGCTGTGACTTATGGAGCTAACATTCTTCGACTAAGTGTTGTCGCGTAGAATATGGTGTGTTGGCCGAAAATTCCAGAACATGCTCAAAATTATACAGAAAATAGAATATTTTTCATATTTTAACAGAATTCCTCTCCTTTTATTTTTAGAACTAACTATGGTTGGTTTTATATTTGTCACCGTTTTATGAAGTCAAGCACCTAAAAGCGAGAGAGAGAGAGATCAAGTAAAACAGAGAAGTTAGTTAACAATTGTATTTTCGTCAAAGTAAGCGATTGAAACAACGTGAAGAGGCTAAGAAGAGTAGATCCGAGAATAACAAGGCACATTCGAGTACTCGGACCTCAACCAATAAAAAAAGCACGTTTGTTCATTCCGAGCGTTACTAATCACGTTCCCATTTAGTCTACAATGGTCGAAATCTTCTCGCATCTGTTAGTTTGATGATATCAATTTATATGATGTAACGGCTAAAAAATGCTCGTAAAGATGATCGGTCGTATTCTCGAAAACACAGACATCACCTCGAACCGCAGCCAAACGGCTGCGTCAGTAGGAATCAAATCAGCTGGGCGGATGGGCGTTGCGCCAACACAACAGAAAATAAAGACGACATCTGTATGAACTAAATCGTGAGTGCATATATTGATATGGCACTTGCAGCGATGAATGACAGATGCTTCGACAGCGAAAGAGAAAGTCAGACAACAGGCAAAATATCTCCAAAAGATTCTATAAAAGATTCAAAAATCAATTGGTCTTATGAACAGCCGCACCGGCATTCTCACTCACTGCCATAAACAGACAGGGCGAAAGTGGTGCCGGCTTTTGGACGCAGGCCAGCGTCAATATAGGAAACGATATCTCAGGCTTCATGATTAGCTATGGAGCCGGGGGACGGGGGGGGGGTAAACCGAACTAATAAATGGTCACATCATTGATACTAACAGGAGTAAGAGATCTCCTGCGTAGCACGCTTGTGCCTAAGACATAACATATGAGCTGTATTTATATAGGCGAACACATCATTATATATAAGGCTTTATTGGCCGCTATCGTTAAAGTCAGAACGAACTGTGCCACTACAAATGGGCACAGAGCCTGCGGGTGTCCAATTGATATTCCTATGCACGAATGACCGAAATGTGTGTGCATCTCTAGCAGAAGCAACAGCAGCAGTTCTAAGTGACAGTCTGAAAATCTCGAAGTGGAAGACGTCCTTCCGATATGTGTGTGCTGCTGACGAACTCTTTGTCTGACATTGTCCCTTATGAGAGCGGCAGTTAACATTCAATTCATTGTCCAGAACGAGGAGTCTTCAGTTTCTTGTTCCCCGTTACTGGCCATTGCGTCATACCTTATCCAATGGAACAGGGGGTCCTTCAACTGTTCGTTACTTGACATCCCACTTGTCCATCTCATTAGTGACAATGTCAGCCTTGTCACCGGCGGCTCATTCAACTAAATTCTCTATGATATTTATAATTGATACTTCCTTCTGTTCACTGGGCGAGTATTTTCCCATGAACGGCCGATGATGATGATGATCGACAAATTTGGCGTTGACTCACGATGCCACGATGTTTACATTCGTTAAGAAAACGTAGCCACGATATTCCACTTTGCTTCTCGTGCGCTTCTTTCGTTGTTGAAAAGTCTTCCTTAGAAACGAGTTTCCTCAGAATCTCGACTTGCCTTGCAGCTGTCTAGCACTTTTTTGTGCGTCATCTTCATCGGTCTCCATCAGCTGCCAACTTCGTTTTCAACGACGTAACAGAGTGTACTTAACTCTTGTGTCTGTGTTTGTATAAATCTCAAAATGTGATATTTCACAATATCTATTATAGTCATCACTGTGATAGTCATTTGAAGCCGCTCAATGATGACATAACACGTGCAAAGGAGAACGTTTGAAGTCCCCATCGGGAAAATATAATAGCAGTTTTTCTCTCATACACAGCATACTTAAATTACTTAACCCAAACATACAGCATGCCAGCGGATCAGATATGCGTCATGTGTCGGAACATCGTACGGCGTTGACGCCAATGAGAAAGGTGAGCCCTAGTTGTTCGTGTATATATCATATAGGCAGTATTAGATTTAACAATCTTGTTAATAGACCCAGTTCGAGACAAAATTCTTGGGCGTAAGAACATCTCGAACATAGAGAGAATGTGATGCCGCTCTTCACGAGAAACGCCCTAATTAATAATAATAATAATAATAATAATACATGTATTTTCAAACAGTTTATGTAATGTTAATTGCTATCTGTTTGGTTTGCCGTGTCAATAATGCCTTTGTCGTCGTCGTGGCGATTATTCATTATCTTGTGAAGATAATGAACAGATTCTTGCAGCACTTGCAGATCGGGCTTCACTATGTTGCCTAGGTTCTGTGAGAATGGCTCCTACCTGATGTTGTGGCAGACCTACCCTTTAAACAGGAGCCCACTTGAAGTTCACTCTCTGTACAGCCAGAATCTGCATTTAATAGTGCTACCGGCCTGCCAGCCCTACAACAATGGTTAGCGATAGGTCACGGCTGTGTGCCCCGTCGGCTTTGTGCTCGCTTCTCCTAAACGATCCGTGTAAATATGCGTAATAATCCCTTAAGTATAGGAGAATTTATATTGTACACTCCATTATACTATTTTGTTCATGTAATCGATGCCATGTAGCTAGTCCAATAATTAAGAACGTTCATGTTTCAATCAAACAACTGACGTCCCATAATTAGTTCAGTGCTGGTAGGGTTCGCCGTTCATTTCAATTTGACATCCGAACGTTGTCACCCTGAGCTTCATCGCGGTCTCGTGGATGCACCTTTGTGCTTCTTGCTATTGTAGCTGCAGTCGTTATTTGATGATCTTTGGCACGAGAGGCCAGAAATCCGAGCCGAACTGGCACAAAAAGCAGATTTTCGCTTTCAAAATTTCTGCGACACCACTCATGAGCGTGCCCTTGAACATTGGGTTCCAGAAGGGCTTTTACATGGAAGGTGTGCATGCTAGCCTACGCGTGGAAGCGAACGACATGGCTGGCGCCCGTAATGCAGAAGATGAAAAGCATAGCATTTAATATTTATGGGCGTGAATCGCCTACGAAAGGAGCTCGTGTGTTCGAGTGTCTGAACACGTGAATAAGGCTGAACAAAAGACGAGTGGCACCGTCGCCCGTGAAGGAGTAACCATTATCATAACGGCAGTTTATCTTCACTGAGTCATCTGTATACTATGATTTTATGTAGCACTGTGCGATTACCCTTAGCGCTGCCCTTGTGTTCCGTTGAACGGCGTGCGAGCGTGCTACACGACGATACTGACATACTATGATTGAACCTGATTGTGAACAGGGTAACGCTACAGACGATGTAACAGTCAGTACTGAATTTAAGCATCCTACTGCTGCACTCTTCTGCCAATACGATATCACGCAAACGGCTTGACAAAACTAAAGGGACGCGAGGCATTTTTGCTATGTCTCATGGTCAGCATGATTGCTATCTTTAGCGTATTAGATGTGTGCTTATAATTAACTAGGAAGTGCTGGGAAATCCCAAAAAAATTGTCATGACAGCGATTACTTAAGATGGGGTTGATTCGAATATTCTGACAATGTATTTGCAAAATCATTAAGTACTACACTGAAAACGTTTTATGCATGCGTTTTCCCACAGAAAAATTTGTATCATTTGGGAAGAGGTAAGGGACGCGATTTTCCGAACTAATGTCATATTTTTCCGTTACTTTCATTTCCTGTTCGTCTTTATTTGCTTGTTATTTATGGCGGTTTTTAATACAAATCATTTTCCTTGAATCAACGGTATTTTTGTATTGTTTGTCGATTCTCTCAATGCACATAGCCGTTTCGGTTCACAAAATGAAATTAACGAGAATGGTGACAAGAATAATGATTAGAATAACAAAATCTGTGGTCCGAGCTCCGATACATTCTACGCAACTGCTAGAAATATCGCCCCCGACAATGTTTATATGGAGTGTTATTCCGTGCATGAATATTTAATCATATTTGATTCGCCTGATTTGTTAAATAAGACTTAATGATATTATTCAGATTACTTTGAGAGATTATTCAGATTCATTTTGAGGTGGATTCGCTTATACCAGTCTCTTCTGCAAAAAAGCAATTCTGTAAACGTTAAATGTTGGCTAGGAGTCAGCCTGAAAGCACTTCGGCTCTTCTGCTGTTTGCAAAGTGATAAATCAGTGATAAAGCTAACGATAGTATTTGTTAAAAATAGAATTACTGTTACTGCACAGTGATGAGCGATGTTTTTTTAAACTTCTTATACCACTTCCACAGAAGGAAGTTCAATGTCGAGAAATAGGTTAGTAAATGCAAATAGAACGTTTCGATTTTTTAAATATATTTTCTAACTAAGTTGGTACGACTAGTGATACTTCTGTCCCACGGCTCTTCCTTAGTTTATCGAGGTACTCACAAGCGATTCTGTACTTTGGTATTACAGATATACCAGCATAGAATGAAAATAAACACAGCTGGTAACTTGCTTATTATATATTCTCTTAAATATTGCAAGTCTCATTGAATATTGAATCTATCATTATAAATTTCGTAATAAGCGAGCACAACCTTTCAGTCAGTCCACCTGACAGCAATCAATGATTACCAGTTCTCAAATCTCACGTCTACGCAATCCACCTAATAGATAGTATTCAATACAGTTCTAAAATCCAGTTATTCTTGCAGTTGTATGCATTGAACGAACAGTCAGTCAGATTAGTCAATTCAACTCTCTGAAGCCTGTGAAGATCTTCGTCAGTCGCCAATGTCTTTTATTAGCTCGCACCAATCTTGCTGTATCAAGATTGACAATGTTTTGGTTGATATTACATAACCGCGTGCTTTTCAAACGGCCAGTCACTTCCAGCATGAGCCAACTACGCTCACGAAATTTCCTGTCAACATTAGAGAAGAACACTAGACGAATACCGAAGTAAGATGGTGAGCGTTTTGATGAGGCGGAAATGCTTCAAGGTGACATCTGCTTGTGCACATGACAGCGACGAGCGATGCTTTTTTTCACCATACCTCGTCTATATTATCATTCACATTGGGAGGTCCCGCAGAAGGCGAAAAGCGCACATTAGACAAGGTGAGCAGATGAACGTCTGTTGTTGCTGTTGTTGCTCGTATGCAATTATTCAATGCATCCCGTCAATATCGGGACAGCATGTTCAACGCCTGTATGTATCGTATGGATAGGTCAAGTTCTTCTTTGCAGTCTGTTAATAACGTCAAAACAAACGATTATTTAGGGACTCGTTATTTTTCCAAGTCTTGCTTGGGCTATCACATTAGGAGATTTGCTGATTTTTAATGTGACGAAGGTTTGAGCCCGCTAAAACGGATTGGGAATACCAATGAGATCGGGGCGAAAATTGCCAAACAGTTGTTACAAGAAGATGAATGACTTCTTCATACATTATGTGTATATGCCCCTAACACGAGCAGACATTTACAAAGAGTATCAGCAAAATACTAATTTTATAATACTAGAATTAAAAGCATTTGGCTTTGGAATCTCGTATATATGTGCATCTCGTAGATCTCGACGTATGTCTTGATTTTTTATGTTAGAGGCTTTGTTTTCGAATATAAATGCACTAGTGTAACTGAATCAATGTACAGATCGCATTGCCTAACAACTGAATGATCTGGTTCTCAAAAATAGACCCGGAACACGATAAACATTATTACCAATTATTTATTACTTAGGAAGCATGAAAGCTTAATTGATGTCAGCCGCCATTCAACATGACCCTTACTTCACAGAGTGCACCTGGGTGATCTATGAACATCTAACCGATAACGGTTAATTGTTCTGACTCACTTTACTGGGATACAATCGAATTGTTCCGCCCGTCAACGGCCAGCGTAGGTAAAAGGTGGCAATACTGTGCCGTTGTTTTTGTCGTAGCAGCACATGTTGTCGTTGCCGCGTTTGCTGGTACAACAATAGCAACAAGGGCCTACTTCTAAGGTGAGGGATGTTGCGATTCGATTACGCAATGACTTGAGGATGATGTCATTAACATCATCTGCCATCTAATAGTGGTCCAGGTCATCCCATTAATAATGATAACGGTCTATGCCTATGAACGTACGTCTAAGATTCGTATACCGGTCGGATGCGCATTCATCAATTATTTCTATACCAGCAATTCAACCGGTTTTGCGTGATCAGCTGATGACGTATCAACGTCCACGTTGAGGGCGCTTGGTGAGTCTCTGTGGGAAGGTGCCGAACGGCACTGTGATATGATCCTGAAAGTCCAGTTCAGAAATGCAAGGCGAGGAAGACGTATACACACATACGAACAGGCAAAGGTGAAGGTGAAGGGTGCTGTCGAATTTAGGACAACAACAACAGTTGGGCACGGTCAGATAGATAAGTACTGAGAGGATGAACACAATTGTGAAGGCTGAATGAATTCACAGAATTCGAACATTGTGTGGCCCTCTCTGACTCGTTGACTCAACAACTCATTGACTCTTCGATTGGTTATACTTCTCACTCTGTATATGTGTAACTCAGCCGCTTGTCGTGGCGTCAAGCGTGTTTGTGTGGCGGGTGTTACATTAAGCGAACGAGTATTAGAACGGCATTCATCATTGCGACGGATGCGACGGATAATATGAACAGTAATTTGATGACGCTAAACAAGGTGTATAATTGCTTTGCTATTGTAGTTGTGCGTACCGTTGGTCTTTCGAAGAAGGAAAAAATACATTAATTGAGTAGAACAGTAAATTCCTTCTCTTTTTGTATTATTATTATTTATTTATTATTAAATGGGAAACAGAAGACTTCACTTCTTTAACAGGGACTGTATATAGACCGGCACACGATAACGGGGGTGTTCTTAATGCAATAGGTAGATAAATATTATTTTTTCAAATATCCCGATCGTGATGTTATGTTTTTCACAGGAAGAAGTAGAATTATGTTACTTGCCAAGATATTTAACCATTAACGATGAAGGTTTTGGAAAAAGCACAGTGGAATTTCAAAATCAAACCATTCGAGTTATCTGCGAATCCGAGTTCCGCTGACGAACTACTATAGAGGAGCCAGCTTGCTGCATTTGCACGCTTTGATCGGCGAAGGTATGTAATTGCTGAAGGCAGCTGTGAATCATAAACTGATTAAGTGCCAGACATATAATTCGTTTGCCTCTCAGATGAGACCCAAGGGAGACCCTAGTCAATGGTCGATCCATGATGAGAAATAGACCTTGTTGTATGATACTCGTATTCGGTCACTTCAATCGTTGGATACAGACCAGCCACCGCGGCACCTCGTTAAACCAAATGTACAGCGAAGTAAGTGTATGGTGTCCGTTTTTGGGTTAGTAAAGTAATTATTATCCAACTGTCGTCTCACGAAACCTTGTGCAACAAGAACTACAGGATTCAGCTATGCTGGCATGGAGGAGATAATGCGCCAACCTGCCATTAAGTAACCAAAAACAAATGGTGAACAAAATATAGATCGATCGCTCCTCGCGACGACGCTAATTCATGCATAGCGAGAATCGCGGTGGAAAGTTTGAGGAAATTGGAATCTCTCAACCACCCTTACGCATACACATCAGCCATTGACCGTTTGCGCATTACCGTTTACTCCAAGATTCCGAATAATGCAAATGCCAGGGTTACTTCAGGTCATCGAAGCTCGTGGGGTTCCACAGTAGAGGAGTGAATAAATTGTCGTCGAAATTACACGAATTGTTTGTTGATCGATAGATAATAACGACGTTTTTGATTGTCAAAATTTCTAACATTAGTTCAAATGCGTTTTCGACAATTTCATGCCTAACGACCAAATACTAGCTCTTGATAATGACGATCTCTTATAATGCAGAATCATTTAATCTAGGCTTAATATATATATATATATATATATATATGATACAAATGTTCACCATCGGTGTCGTGTTATGAAAAAAAATCTACAAATTTGATGTATACGTTAATCGTTACAAAATACTGTGCTATTTGTAGGTGATTTTTTTTGACAATTCGTTTCAGTGATACCTCGCCGTGTCACACGTGCGCCCTCACATATCACCGAACATGAGAGAGGGTCGACCGAAAGCCGTCGCGCATAAAGGTGCGATTAGCTGTCACTGCCAATCAATCATTCTTATCCCGCTGTGTTATTTCCGATCGTTAACACCAAACGGTAAAGTACACCACTGGAAACGTACACCGTTAGGACATCAGATCAACTGAAGTGCCTAAACATTTATCTGTTCCTGGCTCTTCACGAGGCTTACATTGCATACAGCATTGTAGGGCAGATGAATACTGCGAATTGCAACTTTGTCTAAGGTTCTCACATATACACATAACATGGCATCGAAGAACGTTTCTTCAACGAAATCTCATCATGTAAATTTCTCTCAATCACAGTTTGTGCAGAAGTGTTTGTAGCAACCTAAAGTGTTTCCTGCAAAATGCCGTACGTTAAAAACAAGGAAACGAAGTTATCTGGCTTTAGTTGCAAATATAAATTACAAGGTTGAAGTGCTTTTCAGTAATCGTTCGTTAGAACAAAGGGTCGGCGGTAAATTTCGTTCACAGCAGTCGCTGACTACAGACGCTTGTGGCAATAGTATGATGAATAGCTCAACCTATGCACTTTGGTAAAATACAACTGAATTAGCCAAGTTACAAATTTAAATTGACAAGTGTAAGGGACGAATGTCTGTTAGTCGATTAGTGACGCGCGTAAAATTTCACCCCCAGTGACCGGAGCACGGGTTAATCTGATCTTCAATCGTAGATGTATCCTACCGCATCTCTGTGGCGCGTCAAGCTCTATAGCGACCGTGCAGAGCATATGTCTACCTAGTTTATTTATTGTAAAATGTTTACGCATTTCAGCTCAGCTTCTCATTCGAATGCGTTTTTTTTCTAAATAAACAGCTACCCAACAATGGGAAGAATAAACAAATAGAAGCCGCTATATATACGGGTACATAAAAGGTTTTAATTTATTTTAACGGACTGATCTGATGATGCTTAGAAATCATGTGCTGTTCGTTCTGCGGCGGGGTATGAATATTGGGGCTGGAGGCCGCGTCGGCAATAATTTGTCAGTGACCAAGTCCTTCACAATATATTTATACATAGTGATATGCAAGTGGTGGTTTAATATAACATTTATATAGAGGAATGCTCTTATTTCATATGATTATCTGTTTTCAAATACAATAATTAGAGGAGCAGTTAGGGACAGTTGGTGAGGAGGCCGAGGCCGACATGGTCATCAAGCCTGGGATCAGGGTGAGCCCGTCAGGGTGGCGCCCATCCACAACGTGAACGCCTCTTGTGCAAGACGTACCGGCAGTGCGGGCGGTCGCTATATATATATATATTTTTAAATATACGAAAACCACTAAGATTCACGCGGTTGAAGGGTCATAAGTCTGTCTGGCCGCCTGACATGCGTCAAGAGAAAGCAAACTGTTCATCAATTTCCCGTAATTCAGCTCTCGAAAGACGAACGAATTTGGGGAAGAAAACTTGCGCTATAAAGCCAGTTGTCAGAGAAATACGGAATACTGCAAAACAAAAGTAGTCTTGCACAAGTTTTACTGCAACTGTTCTATACCATGAACCGATGTGGTATTTGAGTACGATCACACCGCGATACCATTCTGTTAGGTCCGTGTCAACCGTTCTCAGCGGGCAAATTCAGTGAGTTGGAATTTTTCGGATTACCGTCGTAACCAGAATCAGATCGTAGTAGTCGTTGTTCTGAGTAGGTTGCAGTTTGCAAGATCGTCTCGGTCAAATTTTTCAACTTTTCAATTTTTCAGCTCTTCGAAACCTTATTTCAAATACAGTACAAAACAAACTCCTATGAACTTCGCTACTCGTGTTCTCTAGGACTGAACTTTCCAACACGGTTTACCTTGGTTAAGTCCGTTTAACCATAGCTGACATACGAGAGAAATTCAAAGCTACAAAGCTTACCTCCAGAGGGTCATCGGAGGGTCAACCTTGACAACTCATTAAATAATCCGTGAACGGATCTCTCTCTCTAAATATATACTCATACACACAAATGTGTAGAATGAAGTTATCCAGTTAAAAAAGACGTTCGGCCAGTTATTCGCTTTGGACGTGCAAATTAATTCGTTTGACGGATAATGTAGACTAATAAATGATTCAATTTAGCATCCGGTTAGCGGCCATTGTCGCCTGTAGACATAACAGTAGACATAGTTGGGTACGAACGTCCTTGCAGTACACGTTGTCAAATGTCGTATTAGGATTCCATGCGTAATTCATATGAGTGTGTGAAGATACTTAACGAAAATAACACAATTCCAAAAAGACTATTTCAGAATAAAGTAGAAAGGTGCAGTCCAGCATAGACATACATTAAATAGTACACATTGCAGAACTGTTGTTCAAGAGCTGTCATTACTGCGGTTGTTTTTTGTGTGGTCATTGCTGGCACCACCATCATCGTTCAAGGCTGTCGATGAGTTCGATGACGGCGAGCAGGGTCTGATCTATCATTGTGCTTTATATTTTCCTTTGGCGTATTAGCTGCGTAACGACGGCGCCGCCGCCGCTGCCACCGTCGCCGCGTGAAATACGGATTAAGATTTCTGTTTTTTTATTCATTCTTCTTCCCTGAGTGCTGCTTCTGTGGTGACCTCATCTCTGTTCCGGCGCCGTGCAATGCACACGCTGGCCGGCTTCAACATCAGAACAGCATCATCCCTGTTATTATTAGTATTATTATTATCGTCATTGCCATCTGACCGTTTATTACACATGTGCCATTCCCCTCTATTCAATACCACCACTTCGGTTGATCTTCTTCCTGCGTGACACTGAACTCTGTTTGGGGAACATCTGCTGCAGCTGTTCTCTGTATTCTAATATATCTTATTAGATCGAGTCCTGCTGTCTGTCTGATCTTTACCGTTCCCTCCAACAGCACTCGACACCCGACATAATCACGACATAATCACCATAGGTAAACATCGATAATAATAATATTACATCGACGGCACGAAAATGCAAACATCGTATGCGTGTAGGGCTATACACACGTACGCACGCACACACAGACACCACGGTCTTCAATACGAGAGAATCTGCTACTTGAATCATCTATCACGTCGATACGAGATGGCGCTTGTATCTATACTATCTAAATATAGGTATTTCCTTTCTTTCGCTCATTGGACTGCTACAATGCCCCGCTTATTGCTACCCGGCCTCTATCGGCTGAGATCATTGAACACCATGGAACGAGGCAACACCTCATTCAGTCGTCGTGCTGTCAGGTCATGCCACACATTCTGACATCAGAGTACGCGTTTGACGCTGTTTTTATCTTTTCTTCATTTTTGCCCTTTGATTTGATGACCCTGCTGCTGCTGTACCCTGTATCAACAACGATCGAGATGATTGAACTGATCGGGTATGCGAGTGGGTTGATCGATTTGCCGCATGCTACCTGGCTGTGTGCGAAATTTTCCGACAGTTTGCCCTCCGGCCCATGAGGAAAGCTAATTGCTCAAGCGGCAGAGAGTTGGAATTTGCGCTCGAGGGACCGGATCGTGCCAGGGGTTATTGCCACGAATCGTAACAACAACAGCAATAATAATAATAATAACGATCGCGTCTTCGAACAAATCACGAACAGTTGGACGAGGTTGGACAACGAAGCGATTTCACGCGACGAAAACTGCGAAACTCGCTGATCACTAAGGGACTACTAGGCCGCCTGTTTGAGACGGCTGCGGAGATGATTCTAACGATGTAACACTACGATGTATGTTTGCTTAATAGTCACTTAAATGGAAGGGGCATTATAAATTGAACATTTCTCGTCCCTAGAGACAATAGAAATTAGTCATATTGTCCTCGTCGACGTTAATGTTTTGACTAGAAAAACATTTGTAAATCTATGTCTTATTATACATTTTGAACAAATTAATTTACCGAATAATGTTCTCGGTAGGGGCTCGTCTGGTTGAGTTCTTTCATCCGACGAATAGTTAACACTAAAACGGATGCCCGTTCATATCAGTTGATAATGGAATTCTTTTGAGTCGAAACGGTGGAATTGAATTTTTGTTGTGACTAACAAGATATATCATCAAATCATTAATGAATTCATAAAAAAAGACTACGAACGACATCATCCAATTAAAGCGACTTCTCATTTCCGACTGTGACAGAAATTTCGTTGTGTCTGTCCACTCGGGACCGACAATGGAGATCATTGAAATTCTTCATTAATCTTACTTGGTTGATATATGCACAATTGTAGACATCTTACGAACGTGATTGCATTATTAAAGCAACATGATACATGTACATATGTATAATTAATGATGATGATGGCAGTAACTAATCAGTACCAGTTAATCTGACACTCAATAGATTAGTTAACTATGACTGTTCGCGAAGCCATTTGTCAATTAATACATTAATACATTAAGCCATTTGTCTCATATTCCATGAGACTGTTCAGTCTCTGTTTCTCATTCCAGCTTCACCGAACTTCAACTCACTCGGTCTTATTTAGATTTCGGTCAATATAGACCTGTAATCCGTAACAGGTGTTTAGAGTAAGACCGTCTATCCACGCGACCACACGGGCTTAATATAATGAGAAGACGGAACTAATTTGAGGGCTGAATCGCTTAAACTAAATTGGAGGTTTGTGGTTGGGCGGAGAATCACCTTGAACATATGAGTCAAAAATTACGAACATTTATTAACATAATACTAATGCTGTATATATAGTCTTTAGATTCACCAAATATTTACTGAGGTCCACAATCCTAATAAGAAAGGCAAAGCGCGGTAATAATTCTAGTAATAAAAGATAAGCAATTCAATGCTACACTTCTGATCGATTGTTGGGTTGCATTCATGAGGAACAGAAAATTAATGTAAACCCGAATATATCAAAATTATCACTTTTCCCCCCAAAATGGAGCGGACATGTACATTGTTTTTCTTCGGTATCTATTACATAAATATATATATATACACACGTATATACACCTACATGCGGTGTCACCGCGCCCCGTCTGTGTCAGACGATGCATTTCGTGAGGGAACGCACTCGGTGGCGATGCGTCATGGATTTCGTGCTTAACTCAATCAGAATTAGTCTTGTCATTGTCATTATCTCGACGATAAGATGAAACAGGGAACGATTTGTCCTTTTTCTGTCTTCTGTTTTTGCCAATGGCTCAATGAACGGGAGATAAAGTGTAGCCTCTCTTAGTGTGACACCGGGCAGAGCAGTTTGATGATGGCAGAGCGTTCAACGGCTGTCACAGCTCCGTCGCGTAGCAGCGAAAACAATAGAAGAACCGACAAAGAGTTACCCGGCAAGATTTTGGTCATTTTGCAAACACACTGCGGGTTTATCATCACCGAAATGCGAGCTCCTGACTGATTGGTCACAGCCATACAAACTTGTTCTTTCCTTAATTTTATTAGGAATAGGTGCTTACTCTAAAAAAAACGCAGTGCTTGAAGTATGAGAGAAAGTACTTTTTCTATTCATTCGAGGTATTTTTTAGGGTTTGCTCCGTTCTAAATCCGGCCATTATACAACATCTATATATATATATATATATGTATATATATATATATATAGAATGTCAGTAGCAAGTTAAATGGATACACTGAAAATTTGTTAACATGCAGCAGTCGATTGGCGGAAACTACACTATCAACCGAGACGACGGGTTCGGTAACATCAGACATCAAAGAGAAGGGCTACATGTCTTCGTTTTGGGTGATTTTTCCTGGTCCATCATAGATTTCGTTGATATTCTGAGCAGTTTCACGGGCCACTAACTCGAGCGAGGCACACGGCAACAAAACGTCAAGATGCCGTGACAAAGCAACCGTCGAGCGGCATTTGCTCTAAGATTTGAAGGTGCATGATTGTCCTCGATATAACACGTGACACTGAGACGAAATCACCATTTTATATAATGGTGATAATAACAATAATAAAACGAACGTGTCTCTACCTACATCTCGATGCATGGCGTACACATTCGAACACATATTATCATCATCAGCCATCTCGATCAGACAGACTCTGTTGTTGTTATTATTATTATTATTCTCTTGATTCCTTACTAATGGTCGTATCAATGCCGCAGTCGGAAGAAATATTTTGCGTTGCCATCAGCAGGCTACATTAATGTACTTCATTCGGCGTTTATTCTGTGTTTATTAAGGGGCAAATTATTGCGGAGGGGGTCACTGACATGTGTTAGCACCTGTTCAGATGGTCTTCTTCTACGACTCTTCTGACTAAGGCAGAAAACCTGATTATATATCGAGCGTGGTATGCTTAACAATATACTCCATGAATAGCGTGTAATGAAATGTGTGCAAAAACACAGCCATAATTTAGCAGCGTTTCAATAGGTATCTCTTCCAGTGGGAAACTTAAGTCGATTCCAAAATTGTCCAGAATAGTTTCACCTAATTTAATGTAATGCTCTGGTCTACCCGGACAGCATTGGTTTGGGTCGATGTTGGCCCAATCACCAATGGTTATCACACCTTGACCAGTCTCATCACGAACTACAGAGACCTTTCATAGCAAGCCCCCAAACCCCCACTTGACTGGTTTCCTAAATTATAATAATTAAGACATGTAGCTATTACCAAGGGGTCAACTGTGTGGCAGACTACGCAAATGCAAAACGGCGGCAACCATTGATTTTCATCACTCGTTTATTATAATTATGCTTGACTTTATTCTCCTAGTACCGATGCAGTAGTTTTGTCTACTCGCTAGACGAATACGGAATATAATATGGCTTTTTATTGAAATTGAATTTCATATCCACACATTTAAATACTTTTGAGGGGTAAGGGAATATATATGTATATGTATATATATATATATATATATATGCAGTATGCATTTGAACTAATACTATATTCTATAATGAAGATCGAAACCATTATATAAATAAATCGAACATGTGATAATAAGGCGATTTGCTGAAGGGCATTTTGTCCCTGTTATGTTCTATTTTCGCGAATTCGTTTTTGTATATTCGTTTGAACTGCAGTGGTGAGAATACATTTAACTACAACATTTCTCGCAAATGATATTGTGCTCGATATGTGTCACCTTGGCTGTGTTGCCTTCTATTCTGAACAGCTTCGACTTCCCACAATCTTCAGATGATTTAATTCAACTACCCCTCGAATCGAGTGAGGCTTAGAAGTATTCAGGGAGGGAGAGAGTGAAAAAGGGGAACTCTATAATTCAATAATTTATCGAATAACTAATAATGAATAATAAATTATATATATATATATATATATATGTGTGTGCACGAAAAGCCGTTCTTGCCCTCGATCAAGGTACGATCTCATAGGCGAAGTTAGACACTAAGTTTTGCAGTGACTTCGCTCTTTTGTATACGAAATTTACATTATGTCGACAAAGTGTGTACAACAGAGAGAAGATGGTTCGCAGATGAATCAGTCCTGACCTATTTCTTCTCTGGGCTCTTTCGCGAGCATCTCGAATTTTAGTGAATATTTCATGAGGTCGCGTCACCGCCACCATTTCTGGTGCCTCCATCGAGTATAACTATACCATATTCTCAGGATCATAGCATACTCGTACATCGATCAGTCAATGTAGATCTATGAACAACATCGTCACTGGATGAAATTTAAGCATCCGCGATGCATGATATGCCCATGGTTTGACTGCAAACAAAAAATAATAGTCACGGCCCGCTGGCGAAATATTCAGTGCCCTAGCGTTGGTCAACCTAAATGATCTCACGCTCTCAGTATGCCTCGACTACACCTACTGACTAGAATGAACTTGGGATCAAATATCGCAGCAAAGGCGACCCAGCGAATCAAATATACAACAAGAGAAAGATAAACTAAAATGGATCGATCGGAATAAACTAACCGAGTAGATGTCTAAACGAGAGTCTATCTAGCATAAAAACGATCGTAAATTTAACAGACATTATTGAAATGTGCTCGACCACAATATATCTGATCGACGAATCTCGAATGAAATATAGTCAAAATGACCCCTGGAGCACAGAAAACGTCATTTATATAAATTGTGGTATAAATTTTCTATTTGGATATTCCGTATGCATCGTTTCGTGTTCAGAGTGGACTGCTCTGCTAATTTCGTCATCGTTAGCTGGCCGTGTGGGTAGCCCGACTCACGGGTCACGACAACAAAACCGGCGCAACCCGAACTTGGCCGAGATTCAAAAATATCTTCCAATAGCCAGTTCTATAGCAACTCAACTAAAACTGAACACCAGAATCAAAACAAAGCTGGAGCTGGATGGACCTGCACAAATACAGCAAAGACAAAAAGAAATGGATGCCTCTAAAGAAAGTGCCATATTACTCATAGACCACAGGCGCAAACAACGGCCGAAACTTCTCGATTGAATTTCGCCAAACTTCTGAGGCCAAAGTTATCGACCGAAGCAATAGTGTGAGGTCCAACCGGAACTAGACAACAGATTATTCATTAGCCCTCAAGCTGATTAATTTCGTTTAGTAAAAGCGAGACCCTCGAACGGGTACGGGTACGGGACACGTAAGGGTACAGGTTCGATCCCTGCCGCTGCACATTTGCATTTTAAAGGCTTGTCCGTCTTATGAACCTATGTTGAAAGCAGTTGTGCCGTGGACGTTAAAGGTTGGCTGTAAGTCAGCCCGGAAACAAGAAAGAATACTCAGATGTTATTAAATTGAATTTAAATGCGATTTTGTTATCGCTGTTGCTACAATAATTGCCTACGTTACGTTGAACCTGTGTTGATCCATTGCTCTCTGAATCGGGTGTACGAAGTGTGATCAGAGGACACTGAGCGTGTATGTTGATAAAATATATTTTACAGTATATCGTAATTATGCCTGCGGATAGATTTCGCCTGTTCAGAATTCGCACTTCATGGCTGTGGTAATAATTTCATCTATCGAGTTACGACGGCATCATAGTATTGAATACATTGAGGTGAATTGCACGTGTTGTATTGTGTTGTGTTGAATATCGAGAGTTGTATCGATATAAGGTAAGTTGATATCGTGACGAGAACTGTCGATAATAGACACCAGCAGCGAGTATATCGAAAATGTTATACATGTATATACTACCTTTACAACTCTTGATACAAGAGGGATATTGAAAAAATAATGGTACATAAAAGTTATATAGAGGATACACATATTGTACAGACTCGTGACTGAGATTCACTAGCTGGGAACAATTGTATGTGCAATTATAAGTCCACATTATAAGATATAGTAAATTACTATCACTATTGAGCCTAACGTAGCTCATTCGATATGTATAGCTTCCTTTCAAACGGTACAACAGCTCATTAATGATACAATAATAAATAAAAAAATATTATCAACTTGTTACTGTTGCAATAGCTACTATTTTTGACAGAACGAATACAGATCCCATTCCCAATGATTCTTCTCACATTAACAGGTTCACACGTAGAGTCGTTATTCAATGCAAAAACATACAGATGAGTCACATCACTAAACCAGTGATTTTTGACCTACACAGGACAGTAGATGTTGCTAGCTATAACAGTAAATTATACACTCTGGATATAGCTAGCGAAATGTTTACATTTTTTAGACAATAACCTAAGGAGCGGTCTCGGCGTTAGATCGAGACAGATAGGTAAAAGTGGACGTGCAAATAATCCATTCTCATGGAGGGTGCTTTTACTTTAAGATTTTTAAGGCTACAATCGGAAAGAAATGTTTCTTTCCTGATATTTTATCTGCGGCTGCGTATAGTTATTTTGGAAAGGTCGTTTAGTCGATATTTATTTACTTTCTACATTGGGCTAGAGCTGGACAGGTTATATGCAAGGTTACAAAGCAATAAAACGAGATCCAAACCTCACAGCGGGTTTAAACTGAAAAAAAAGTGTTTCCACCCACCAGTGCGGTTGCTGCTGACCAGAGCAGCATTTCGCCGCTCGTCGAACTGTGGCCGACAACCTATTTGATGTGCGCGCACCTGGAAAGTGCCACTGACGATATCCTCAACAATTCTTCCACGGAACGAAATCACTGGATAAGATGATAAGCACCGTTCACATTCAAGTTTCCTTAGGTCACCGCTATTTATAGCCTACAACATTCTAAAATGACGGGCATAATAGCCAGGTGACGGCTACATCGACGCATGCACGCACCGCACGATGTCGTTGTTTCGTTGTTGAGTGCCGCCGAAGAGTTACTGTTGCCACTTGGAAAAGAAATAACCAACGAACTGTATCAGCTATTGTAGAACTCCTTTATGAGTTCCTCTGGATTTATGTTTTCTTCTCTTTTTGTTGTTTTTGACTTGATTGTTGCCTCTCCGCACTGCATCTTCCCGCCGGTCGGCTACAGGTCGCCCCTATAAAGATGATGCCGCAGAAAGGGAAGGAGCATCTCGCGCGGAGCATCCTCAAGGCCGCGAGGGGCGGAAGACAACAGAGAAAAGCCATAGACATCGACTATCATTGAACCACCACCAGCACCACCACCAACACTAACAGCACCATGACGACGACGACAGCTGCTGCGGCGGCGACGGCGTCTGCTGCACCGGCTACGCCGGTGGCTGTACAGACCGGCTCAAAACGACAGCCCGCACTGGGAGCGATGGCGCCACCTGGAACGGAATGACTGCGCGTTGCAGTGGACGCTATAACCTGTTCTATAAACGGATTGCCTGCATATACACACACACACAGATACATTCATACACAAACAGCATATACAGGAGAAGTATGAGGTTGTCATGCTCATCGAACGTGTTTACTAGATGACGTTGGCCAGCCCTGCCGTCGGCCATCCGAACGACGCTTAGCGCGCGAGGGCTCGCTCCCGGAGCGCTGCCCTCTACGCCCCCGCAGCCTGTATCGAAATATCCGCCACAGTAAAACGATCACATGCACATAATATATGTTAGCCAAGTAGATAGAGGAACGAACATGCTCACACACGTGTAGATATCGAAAAAGCGGCGGCGGCGGCGGCGGTGGTGGTGGTGAGCTATACTGGCTGCATCGAGAACTCATTGAAGAACGACTATTATAATTGCTAGGGCGAGGCATATACATGTGTGTGTGCTCTTTAATGTATTATTAGAAAATTATTTGCTAAAGACCTGAGGTTTATGTTAAGACTATTCTACAACAGGAGGAGTCGTCGTCCATGCTTGGTACAATTGGTTTTTCGTACCACAAGGAATATTACCTATAACAACTGACTGAACTGTTAATAACAATATTATAATTGAATTATACTTGTGTTATATACAGAAGTAGCCTTGTTGTGTACTTTTTCCACTTGTATGTTTTCTATTTTATATTCTCGTACTCGTTCTCAAGCAATGTACCTATACCTGGAAATACTGTTCTATATACATTCTGGTAATATTTCAAAATCTCATAAGTGGCTGAGATAGATAGAAATGCCCAAGTTTAGTTTGAGTAGTTTTTTTCAAGCGAAGATGCCAGTGCCCAAGGTCCGTGATGCTGTCAGGTGACTAGAGCATAATAAAGACCACAAAATAATCAAATTGAAATAGTTGCAATAGAATACAATACAAAAGAACGCTCAAGTAAAGAGTTACTTGAGTGTTCTATTGTATTGTATTCTATATTAGACGATTCGCATTGCCAGTCGCAGTCGGTCAGATTACACACGAGGAACAATTTTTTAGTAAAATATAAAATACAGCGTTATCTAAAATGGAATAGATTAGTAGAAGCCAGACATACATAGACAGTCAACGTTTTTGATGAATAGAAATACACAGGAATCATTCGCTGCGCGATATCCAGAGACCAATACATACAGTGATTTTCATGTGGGCATTTGTAGGCACCACCTAATTAGTCCAACCTTGTAGGCAGGCCTAATTTGACTTTCCTGTATCCGCTCTGCATAAGTGAACTTCGTGACAGATACCCTCGAAGACACCAATGTGCGCCCATCGGCCAATCAAGCAAGCGCACTTTTATTGGACGATAGAATTGCTTGTCAGAAAAATAGTCTGTCGGTAATTGGTGTCCGATAATACTTTCAATGGCCTTTTCAACTTACTTGAATCCAAAATGCCGACACATCTATACGCAAATTCATCTCATCATACAAATGCGTCGCAAACAAAAAAGAAAATATATATATATATTTACATTATATGTATGTGTGTATAAATGTTATACTTGACAGAGACGTGACGATGTTCGCAAGTACAGTTTTAGCGCATGCATTGAAACTATTTTTAGCGAACATTTCACGGCACCTTAAACCTCAGTAGCTCAGCTAGATAAAACTGTTTTTAACATTCAAATCAATCTGCACACCCGATCAAATCTAGTGATGTGCTTTGGTGACTGTTTTTGATAGATGAGCCGTCCATGAAGGTTATGAACATATGAGAGGAGTGGTGTTTACTAGCAGTGTCATGCACTGAAACCAGTATTTTACTATCGGAAGAAAATCCCTTCCTGTCATCCGATTTAGTCAGTGCTTGATGAAGATGATGATGATGAAGAATGAAGACCAGCGGCATGAAGGAGAGCTATCTATGTCACAAATGCCAAGCAGGCTGAACAGATTGTGACAGATATTTGTGACCACAGCTGAGGACGAATCGGTTCAATGTTTTAGTTTATTTCTCTTTCCCACAGAAAAATAGACAGCGTCGTCAAGATTTAGCGGCTCAACAAAAAATATCTGACGTTGTTTCTTGTCAATGCAATAAACGCCATTATTGACCATTTCACAGAATGCTGGGTACATGTCTGCGATAGATTTTTCCCAAAGTGCAAGAAATCACTCAAAAATCATATTTATGTATATATATCTATATATAAGAGTTTCGGGCTCACATGTTTTATATACATATATAACGATTTGCTGTCCTTTCATTGTTTGGCTGCTTGATTGTGTCGCCTGTCAGGTCATCGTATTTAGTTCTGATTGATGCTCTTTGCGGAGGATCGATTCGTAAGATTAACATCGACCGATAGGCGGTCATCAATTGATGTAAATGTGTCGTACACTATGCTTCACAGAAGTCAAATGGTCCACCACGATATTGTCAACCGTCGATACATTACTTGTGCTTTAAATTTTTGATAACCTCATCATGGAATGTCGCCCATAAAGGGCGTCGAGACTGATACGTGCATAATGACCGTCGGTGTTATAGGCGGCAGCAATAGCATCACCGCCACTTACACCGTACGAACACCGTATATTGTATCTACCCCAATTCCAGAGTCTATACTGATACAACACTCACCCTCTTAATGTAAGAACAATTATTTCTATATGTATATTTTTTTGTTTAATACTATATGATATATGATAAATTTTATTATATCTATTGTAACTACATATATTTATGTCTGACTTGTTGTAGCTGCTTCTCAGCGATCCCTATGGTTAGGTGACCGTCGTGGGCAGTTCCCTGTTGGGGTGCGGTATATTACGCGCAAACCGTTTTTTAAATCGCTGTATAATAATAAATCCACACGTCGATGAGGCCACCGCTGGATTTGAACCAGCGATATCCGGCCTATTTACCTATGACTTACCCTCAGTAGCGGTGATTTAGCCTCAATCCATTTTGTACGTGGGTGTTATTGTTTTGTATGCGTTGGAGTTGATGCTCTTTTCGCACGTGTTTTCTTCGGTTCGTTGACACTACCATACGTATTGTTGCTGTTATGTTTACTGTCTCAGCCACTGCCCATGCCGTATTAGTTATTTTATGCTTTGGAGTCGATACCCTTGGCACACGATCACGGTTGACTGCTACTACCGTACCACATGGGATAATATACCAAAGAATTTTTTATTTTATAGACGAAATTCTTTGGCCTAGAGCATGAACCAAACCCGAGCCAAGGAATAGATTGACGTGAGATACAATACTATGCATGCTACTGACTGTGCCGTCCCATCGTCATGCATGAGCGCCTAGGTGTACTCATCGAGCCGTCTGAGTTGTTCCATAACTAAGCCGACCTTTCTGTTCTAGTCAAGCAGGCAAAAGCAATCCGACCATTCATGGAACGAACCCAAATGTTTAACACTTTTTTCTGCAATATTTTCATACTTCTCCAGATTTATTGATGTAACAAAGTGAGGTGATCGCGTGACACTTACTCGGATAGATTTACAATGCGGCAAATAAGTAATCATTATATAAATGTTTTCTTAAATAATTGTTCTACCCTTTCGGTGTTGAGATCCTCATTGCGAAATCTACGTTATAGTAGAATCACCCCGGATAACAGCACCGTTGTATTCATCCTTTTTATTGGGTTGATGAAAAGGTAATTATGATCTTTAATTTCTGAAATTTGTCAGTTCTTAAACTAATGATAACGACCACACCTTAAATAGCAATAAAATTGTGTTTAAATCGTTTGCGTGTACGTGTTGCATCGGAAGCTAACTTGAATTTGGTAGCGAGTTACAACGCGTACTCTACCTTGGATCATAGTTCGATTTGAAATGGACAATCGTACCTTAAAATGAGCGCACTGAATTCGTACTGTATTCAAGTATTTACGTTGCGTTTTATTGACAGAACTATGCAATGCTTACGTCACGTTAAAAACAGTTCGTTATTTATTATGCCAATAATGTTTTGGACTAGAATATAAATCAATAAACACAAAACTTATAAACACCACAAAAGGTACCCGGAGCTTCAGTTTGATGTGCTACCATGAAGAAAGCTGTAAGAAGCTCTGAACTGTCTTGTAATTGAAAATAAGAAAAACAAATGGAGAAAGAGCAATACTTACATAGAAGTATTGAATAATCGACAAGAATCATGCCTCATAAGTAATAGGCGTATAATCATAGTGCAGCGTAAATTCTAGCCAAATCACGCAGAAAACATACTCATTGAGGTGTATTTAGTTTTCCGGCCGAAAATCCGAGAGTTCACAACCGGCTGGCCATCGTTACAGGGAGGCAAGGGAGAAACAAGATGTGTGCGCTCTGATACGACGATAATGTATACCGCATAATTTGCTGGGTCAAATGTTAACCTTTTGAGTTCCAGAAATTATTGCTATTATCTGCGAAGTGTAACTCTTGGAGTTACTAAATAGACCGTGAAAATATTCCGTAGTCTCGAGTTACTCATCCACCGAAATCATTCTGGCTGACCAAGAGACACCGTATCTTTGAAAACACCATATCATTCGAGATATATTTTTTTTACCCACGAAAAATCTTCGTAGGCCTGTAAATATGCGATGGCTCCGATACCGACCAAGAATATCGATCCGTTCTATATATTTCAAAGGGTTACGAAAGAAATTAGGCGATAATATGAATGTAACATCGAGACGTAAATCAAAACGTATATCCGTTGTGTTATGTAGCTTCAATACAGAACATCTACACGATATAGTGAAACTAAGGGTCGCGCATCCTTTCAATAACGTAAAATTTAAGCCTAGGGTAGTTTTATACGAGAATACCATATAATGGGCTTGCCGGTTATTGCATTGAATAGAATTTCAGTTCAAGAACCGTCATTGACGGAAGTCTCTATCCACATTATCTTTCCAAAGTGGACTTCTTATGATAGCCTACATGAAGTTAAATATAGTTTATTTTTTATGAAGACATTTAATGGGCTCGGAATTATCGTTTAGAGAGGATACGGCCGACCAATCCATCGAAAACGCGATAAGCAATGCTAAAAGGTCCACTTTGAGGTATTTCGTTCTGATATTCCACCTTGGCCCCGCGATCACCTCAATGTCGAATTATCTTCGACATACACGCGAATCAACGTCTACACACCCATTTTAAAATGAATTAGTTAATCGTCGAATTTCTGCAGACTTGAATTTTACGGTAAAAACAGACGCCATTCTAAGCTGTCTCCGTCTCTAAGTCACCAGTGGAAATGTTAATATCGTATGATAGTATAATTGTTACACTTTGCTATTATAAATAAAATAGCATCTCAGTCAATAATGAGTAGATAAATTAACAGTATCTTAATAGATGAATTAGTATCTCAGAGGGACGAGAGCTCCTTCTGCATCGGTAAATTACTAAAACAACCACGATGTTGCTGCTAGTTCCTGTGCGCCAGTGAGTTTCATACGGCGCTCAAGTGTCAAATGATCGCCTCTTTAATAATTGAACAATAAATGATGCCAATGGACATTTAAGTAATTAGTACCAAGTCTATAATTGCTCATCTATCGGTGGTGGTTGAAGCTGAATAGTCCTCTTCAAGCGCCGATCCTATCAGAGAAAGGGTCAGCTGATCAACTACCCCGATGCCTACTTAGATTTATGGAGGTAAAAAGGTAGTTAATCACAACACCACCAATACTAAATGCTGCAGATCATATTACGAGTACACAGAAAACAACAACAACGTATTTAAATTGTTCCAGAATATAGCGACCACCTATAAAGAAACGATGATACTAATAAAAAAAATCATAATATGATCAACGTTATAAATGGACTATATCCACAGTATATACTAATAAGTCTCTCCGCTCAGTGCTGGAGAATGGTACGTCAAGGGGGTCAAATGTCTTTGTGATAATGACGATGTCTCTACTATCGGAACCATTCCCGCCTCTGTAACCGCTTCAAAATGGGAAAATCTGCCGAGCTGATAAAGGACGTCGTCAATTCCGCGCAACTTAAAATATAGTACTAGTCTACAATAATAACTATATTAACGAATTAATATCAAGATTGAGCCTATCAATGCACACATACATATACGTGGACGACACGAACACCCAGACAGGTATCAGTCCACACCGCAGTATTTATATGACACAAATGCCACACCGGTTCGGATGAGGGCTTGCATCGATTTTTTTGCCGTTACGCCAACCACACGCCATACAGCGCATGGGGTCGACTGCAGCATTAAGCAACAGGATATTGATTAATGCACCATTTCTCGTTTGGCTCGCGAGGAGAGCAGTATAATTTTTAGAAACTTGACCTGTTCTCTTTCTCTCTTCGTCACTCAGACGAGTGACCCCGCACGGGGCAATAAGACATCAATCGCTTTGTAGCCAATAGTTACTATTTGTTAGAGTCATGAGCTCTAAGAAAACGAAAAACTCGTTGAGTTGAGTCAGCTGCGGATATTGACACTGGTGTACCGAGAGCGAGTCGATTAATGCACAGTGGCAGAGATGTGTGTCCGTGTGTGTGTGTGCTGAATGATTCGGTCTAGAGTCTGGACCGAAGCCATCATTCCGATGCGTTTTAGTTATCTCAATGTTGTTACCCAGTTATCTTTTCTATCGGGTTGCAATTATCTTCATTCAATTTTCTCATTATCCTGCTTCAGTTAACTATTATATGACTACATTGTTCTGGAATCCAGATTGTAAGTAACCATGTATGGATATCATTAGTGAACTAGTGATATTATCCTAAAAATGTGTATATTCTACACGTTCATGAACATAAACTCAACATAAGTAATTCAATAAATAAAGTATGCACCAATAAACAGGGATTTGATCTTGACGATTTCAAAAGCGATACGACAATACAAATACACAAGAAATTCATTATGGTTCGCATGAAAAGTCTGCAAACTCGTGACAGTATTTGTATATTTATCGCATTGAACTCATTTATATAATTGGCCGATAAACTTGGCAAAATGCTTTGTTAACAGACAGCAATGCCAATATAACAAAATAATGATAGGGATTCTTAATCTGTATTCAGAACAATATCTATTATGGACATCTGCCGCTTTTACGCCGGTAGAACTCTTCGCAATTTCGTTAAGGGCGAAATTTTGATTGCTCACCAGGGTTTTTTTACGTTGATACCGGCACTAACCAACGCACGCGAAAGTGGATCTTTAGGGAATACTTGTACTTTGCGGCGTGTCATTTTTAACAAAACAACAAGCTTGAAGAGCCATCTACTCGCAGTATGCTACAAAATGAGATTCTTAAAAATGTCTATGTGAAAAAATACTATGTACACTGTAAATTAAGTGTTTCTCATTAATTACAAAACCGTAATTAACCTTGTGTACTGTACAAACTTTTATAAATCCAATAGATAATCATGTGCGATTATTGATAGCTTAGTTTATCTATTACGCAAGCCAAGAGCGAAACCAAGCAATTATATTCTCATTTCCGCCGGCTCGCCGGTAATAACGCGGAAGGGGTCTTTCTTATTTGTGCTTGTGCTATATCTTGTGTGGCCAAGGGACGAGTGATTATTGAACTGGTAGGATCTATTCAGAAGATTCTTTCTTTTTTTCTATTTCTTTCTTGCCCTATGGACATGATCCTGATCCTGATGATGCTGCTGCTGATGATGCGGATGTCGTTGCGTAACCCATCGCATTTGCTTCGAAGGTGTCGTGCGCATAAAATATATACACGCATATCTATAACGAATACTAAAGCAGAGTCACTAGATATTAAAAATAAATACACACATGGATTCATGTTCCGTAGAGCAATTCGTTGCTGTTGCTTTTTGTTTTTTTACTATATACAGTACATACACACACACATATACACACACACACACATACCCGAGGCGATGGATCACAGGGATATTCATTCGCAAAGCACGATTCAAGGTTGGGGAAAATGCAGCCGGTGATCTTCTGGATCGTTTGTGTAACGTCATCGACAGAGCGCACATGTCTCAACATAATCTATAGCATTGTACAAATTAAGCTCGCACGAGCAACAGGTCATAGACCGATGCGAATGTATATAATAGATATCGATTTGTACCAAAATTTCAAAAACAACAAAATGCTGTTGAGCTGAACACTACGCGACGCATTTCACAATAACGTGAAGAGCAACTCCTTGGCTGAGGACTCCTTATTGTTTTTTCGATATCTTCCGAAAGGAGTTGCTCTTGTGTTATCATCCTAGTGTAGCATTTCTAATTAAGCATCTGCAGCAGTTTATACTGAAGGTAAATTTGAATGTTTTAAGTGGGTTTCTATTCATTAGGAAATATGCATAGTCCCTCTGACTACAATCAATAAATCGGGTATTTAATATATTATAATTGGTAGAGGTCACTCGTTTTTGTTGGGAGTGGAAAGTGGTTGTAATGAAATCAGCGTTTGGTCGAAACTACCCAAGAATAGTTCATTCACGTCTGATAATAGTACAGCACAGATTTCATCATAATTGACATTAAATATTGTATAATATATTAGTCATCATTGACACAAGGCTGTCTATGTACGTATTTTCGTTTGGTCTGGATACACGCAGCTGTGGATAGATAGATGCAAATGAGATTTGATTGAGACATGCGCATCATCAGCGTCCATAGCTTTGTATTTAAGTGACCGTGTCTCTGATTGATGTTACCAGTACTGCGTTTCTGCTCTTGCTGATAAATGTCATTATCTTTGTTGTGGGCGGTTGATATTTTGTGCTAATCTTCATCCACTTTGTCAGTGGACTATGAAGCTATGAAGAAGCAATGATGACAAGGCGTCAACAGGCCGTGGAGCGTCGTTCAGGACGTAGGAGCAGTGACAACAATTTACAACCTTTTGTGTGTGCAGATTGAATAGCTGTTTGCGAACGCGTTTAATTGTCGCCATCGTTAAGGACAGTTTGCAGAAATAACTCTTTATTGAATTTACAACAACGCTGTATGTCACTTCACTGGGCACAAACTAAATATCACAAATTGCACATATATGTATATATATATATATATATATGGTCGTCATCTTTGATTGTAATGAAACGAAAAAGATATCCTCATCGATTTGAGTAGTAAAATTGGGAAACTAATAATAATAATAATATTAAGAATTATAAAAATGATAATAAGATCTAAGTCACATGAATGAGTGCCAAAGAACGATTGAGGTAGTTGGCAGTAGATAGTTTGGTTGTTCTGGTATTGTTATTGGCAGCAGCAGTATCTGTGTACAAAGGTCAACGAAAAACCTGACAATGTTCAAATCCGCTGTTAATCTAAATATTATTATATAAATAAGAGACATTGTCTAAAACTGATACTCCAGTCAGTGACGCCTATGAGTTAAAGAGAATAACGCTGACAGGTCGTAGCTAGCCAGCTATAAGGCCGAGCAGTGAAGCACGATTCGGTATCGTGTGTCGACATCGCTCCTCGTTTATTCAATTGTGTACGAACATCGCATTGGCCTGTGATTGACAAAACAAAATGGAAGTGAAGTCCTGCTTGAATGACCGTGTACGCGTATCCATAGCGAAGCAGCCGGAAGGACACATGTCCATTTCACGTGACAACAAAACGACAATTGTCGCACATAGATACAAATTCAATTCAGGTACCTCTACATTTGATTTGTATCCCGACCATTCGATGGGACACTTTAACGAGCTAACAATGAGCAAACGTCTCAGGGAAATGACACTGAGCAAAATAGTCGTCAATCCATTATCACTAGACATCCATATGCAGCTATGTATCTTTTGGGATACCCTTGTGACGACCTCTGTGAACTCGCACACCTGGTCCAAGCGAAGTATGGATTTGATATGGTATCATATTGGTGTCACTATTGCTACATCTCTCAATGACAGTGATTGCATTAAATAGGTAAGTGGCAATAATATGAATAATAATAACCGGAGCTCTTCAATTTGTTTAGAAGATATTGCACTATGAAGAATGTATTTAATATAATCTACCTCTAAATCTCGCCACTATTCTCTCCATGTTTGTGTCAATTCGTTTAATTTTCCGAAAGGGGAAAGAGGCTCGAAGCTTTCTCGATGATTCGACCGTAAGTATCTCCGTTCAGTAAGTGCACCTGCGTAATTTTGTCTTGACACAGTTTCTCATGTCTCAAAGTGCTATACGTAAAGTTGCCTATTCAATACATGCGAAAAATAAAGCTAACCTAACAAAACAAAACGAGCGGAATACGCATAATTCTCAATTCACTTTCAAGATTCTCTTGAGTTGATTCAAATTATCTGTAACAGTTGTAGTAGTTGTAGTAGTAGTAGCGAGTGGTGTCATTGTTGTTGTTCTGAATTCGGCTATTCACAGCATCGCCGATAGTCTCACCCATTACAGCCAGACTCTATAGAGTGAATCTGATAAACACCGCCACTTCTGGTTAATCGTGTCGCCACTCAACGACAGCGATCGACCTCGACATAGGCAGAGCACCAACTGCTGCTGCTTCCACCAGCAAATATGCATTTGCCGCACGGAGAGCGTCAGGTCCTCAACGGCAAAACAGCGGCGATGGTGGTGGCCATTGTACACAGAACCACGAGCGCGTCGTCTAAACAATGATGGTAGTCATAACAATAATGGTCTGGTGGCTGGGTGACCGAGAAACAAGTCGTTCCGATGCCCGCCCGCTCGATTCCCGTGTCGGCTGTATCGAATTATACAATTGTCCGTCGATATGCCCTCTGTGGGACTTTCGTAAAGGTGGAAAACATTCCAGAACAAGCAACGACGTCACCCTGGTCGCCAATCAGTGTCGCGAATCAAAGGTTTCTGCTGTTTACAACGATTCGAGGGACGTCTCTGTCGGTATCTATATATGTATGTATATGGTAATACATTGTGAGACATGAAAGGTTACCACATTCGTTGTTGTTGCTGCTGCTGCTGCCGCCGCAGGCGGCTTCTGTTGTCGGCTAGAGCCGATGAAATATTATCATGTACTTTGCCACATTCGACACGTAACAAAGTGGAAGGCATCTCGCCCTCGTCTCGATCTCTGCTAGCAACGATGTTCCAGGGCGATGCATAAGGATATACACATGGTGATGCTGCTGCTGTTGTGGTGGTTATGCTGTTGGTGAAGAATTGTCGTTGTGATGAATTTTGGGTGGATCTGTAAATACGTGCACGAATGAACTTTTGATGCTCATGTAGATGTAGATATATTTATGTGAGATGTATGCAGATACACATGCTTACGTGGTTAGAGGAGATTGAGTTGACCGGGGAAGGAGTAGATAGATGGATAGCAACCTGATGACTTAAGAATTAAACATTTGCTTATGCAATGAGCTGAACAGATACGAAGAATTCTAGGAGATTGTCGTTGATGTGTTCCTTGCCATATATTGTTATGCGTGAATTCTGTTGTGTATTGCATTGATGACGCCGTTTGACAGGACTTCATCTCAAAGGTGATCGTTAAAATCACAACAATTCGCAAAATATGGTAAATTATAGCGTACACACGTCGCGCTTGGCTTCTGGCATCGATCTACGAATATTCGCTAGAGTATCTATCATTTTTTATCTATAAAATCTATGATATTGTTTATTTAAGTGAAATAAGTATCTCCTCAAAGTTTCAAGTTATGCTAAGTGTATTCGTTTACAATAGAATACATATTCCACCGTGACTGAACTACTGTCATTTAGTATCTCATACATGTCAACCATTAAAATACGCACAAGATAGGTCGCTGGCTGAAGAACGATGCATGAAGGACTTCGTCTCTCTAGTTGGACACCGCATATTATTTGAGCAGACTCTCACCTGTTCCCCTATGAGGCAGGCCCCGACTCTGAACCTTTAAGTACTACTTAGAGGACATTTCGGGGCCACGTTTACTTTATTTTTTTAATCATGTCGAACCTGGGAAGAATCCACAGATAAGAGAAAGGTGATAAAGAAATCCAAAGATCCTCCAAACCGTCTGTCAGCGGGATTTGAACCCAATCCAACACGCGCACCACTACACCATGTGTAGGAGGCACAAATAGTCGACCTCCTGCTGAGTCTAAACCAGAACTGGATCTCTGCAAGAACGTGCCAAACGTTTGGACATTGTGATTAACTTAAAAACACGAGACGCTAGCGCGGAATTGGGAGCATGTACCTTGATGGTATACTTTAACCATTCTCCACGTAGCGATCTGAAGAGCATATAATTACAACGTTTTTATCATTACGAGTGTCGTATTATTGATAATAGTAGTTTCACAGGGATTATTATTATTATTATTATTATCACTATGTAACATCTTCACCAAATGAGGTATATCTGCTGGACCCGATACTCGTGCAATCTATATTCGTTCTTACAATCCATATTCATTCTAAAATCACGACTGTTATTAACAGTGATTGGCAAATACTATGGTTACAAATCGTCGGTTTTTTACATTTCATGTTTATCAATGGCGCACCGTGTCACAAAACCAGTAATGTATAATTGTTGTCGAGTCCCCGGGTGGCTTGATGATGCATTCATCTGTGTTTACCTTGCAACCGTAACGGTGCACGGGTTCGATGCTCACCTTTTATATGTTTGCCTTGAATGGTTCCATCCTTTGAAGTAATGCCGAAAGCAGTTGTACCGTGAACGTTAAATGTTGACTGAGGCTCAGCCCGGAAAATTGACGTTGGTATTATAATTGTTATTATAAATAGTTGCACATTATTGTACGTTGTGGTCTGCACGCCAGGACGATGCTATTTGGTAAAACAATATTTGCATTTCCGTGTTTGAATGCTAAGTTGCATTTTAGGTAAGGTGTGTGTTAGGTCTTCGTATAAAAACAATGTAGCCTCCAGGAGAAGAAAAATCTCATCTGAACTATATGCTATGTGTAGGCAGTCATTACTAAATATTTAATCTTGTTGGTTGTGCCATTTACCATGCATTATGTAGATGACTTTAGCCTACTAACCGTCACACGCGTGGACGCGTAGTATGATGACATGTAGCTAGCTTGCTTTTAGTCTGTATACGTATGCGCGAGTCCGCAAAGACAATACAGATCTTCTTTTTCTTCTGTTGTTACCAGAATATCGGTGAAGGGATCCGCGGCATTCGTGTGTCTATTTCTCACGGTCAGCTTCATCTTCACTCTGTTGGGCTGAACCACTTGGCGATTTCCATCGGCACGTCATCCCGGCGTTTGAGTTCATCGAATTGGGCGTGTTCGTCAACAAGCAATCATGAGATCACCGATTGTGCCACGGACGTCGTTTACCCACGGCGAGCCCAAATAGATGCAGTCTTCTGTGTTTCGATTTAAATCTGAGATCACCGAAATTATCACCACCATCATCATCATCATCATCATCAAGGGATGAGGGAAGACACGATCGAAGACAACCAGAACGCTCTCTATTATGTCCTCCGTCTTTCTTATTCTCGTTACTTTTTGTTATGAAGTTCCGCTCGCCTTGGTCTCTTTCTCTCTCTCTATCTCTCTCTCTTTCTCCCAACACCCGCTAATGTGGTGTATTATTAGAACATCGAATTACGTGTGCAAAGTCTGGACAGGTGATGATATTCGTTTGAGATATTCATGGTTCTATTCTGACTCGTCTGTTGGTCCTCGTAGATTGCATTTACGTAACCTTAGATACGCATACGACACCACAGAAATATGTTGTACTTATGCCCGAGAACTCACGAATCTCTTGGCCTGTTCAAATCGTCCAATTATCGGCACTATTAGCGCACTCACTAAATAGGAAAAAAATCCTTCTGACAAACCCACCACGTAGTCTGAAGCACAACTGCGACAATCCCTACGGACTATTGCCGCTGCTTCGGCTCTGCTCGTAATCGAAATACATTTCTTGTGGTTCGCTCTGACACGGTATAGGTTAGATTGACATGTATCTTCTTTGGCAAGAGGGCCAAGGCGCACCCCCGCGAAGGTCCGGGCGAAAGTGGATGACTTTGGGAATTCGAATAAATAGCGATAGAAAATTAACGCGAGCGATGAACGAATGAAATAAACAAAAAGAGGCGAACAGATAGTGAAAGTTGCCCGCACCTGTCAACGTGACGTATCGTCTCAATGAGCTCATCCTAACGAGCAGACAAATCGGCGAAAACGGTCAAATTGGACCGACTAAGGAGAAAGATCAGCACAAATCGTATGGTGGAGTGGGGTGGTCCTCGTATAGGCAATTGACAGACAGCGTTGGCTGATGCCGGATGGATGTGATTATACATAATAAATAGCAGCTGTTGATGGTTATACTTGCGAAGGAACAACGTGTCTTGTCAACATTGATTGTATTCTGGGCTCGTTTTGATAGACGTTATTAGAATTTTTTTTTCATGCTAATTTTTATTATGTCAGGCGAGATAATAGTATCGAATGTCAAATATTTGTAAAATCGCATGGCAGCGATGTGTAGGGAATATGTTAAAAACACACACACATACAGACACCCAAGTACACGTGACGTCAACTTTGTTTTGCGAATTGATGGTTGAAGGTTGCGGGCTTTCCAACATGGCGGACGAGATTTATGAAGGACCTGGTCTGAAATCATTCAAAATTTGTCCTCGGAAATTGCGCACCTGTAACTTAGCCATATATTACTCCGGCGGGCTGAGTCCAAACCTCATACGGTCAACAAATAATAATCTTTGAGGATGAACTACTTGGGCTAATTGCAAGCAAAAAAGTTTTTAGCAAAAAAAAAGAAAAACAAATATATAATATATATATATATATATATTCAATACATTTAAAACAAAATGGAGAGTTAACGATCCTTAGAAATTATAATAACGACAATAATTCTATATATTAAGCTCCTAATCTCATTTGATATTTTCTAAGTGGATATTAAGGAATATGAGAATCGTAGCGATAGAGCCATCATATTCTTTGAATCGTCTTCATCCAAATCTGCGCATGCAGAATTCCGTATGACGAAACAGTGTAACATTGGATCACCAAGAACATTATTTTGTGTATCTTCACGATTTGATGAAGAAATCAAAATAGCAGATACGCCGAACATATATTGTATTAAAATATATGACGAACTTTTGAACCTCGTCGAGCCACAACTGAGTCTCGCTTAGTGGCATTTAAATGCTTTTTTTTTGTAAGTTTCGGAAGGAACGCCAAATAGTTCGAAACTTGTAGTGATCAAATAGTTATCGCTTGAGAGATGCACGACTATGCATTGGCCGACTTCCCGATCGGGCCGTTGTTGACGGTTTTCGATACCCCAGATCTGAGACACAATTCCCTAGTCACCCTACACCATGCCAGTGCTTTCTGCTTGTTAGTGAACTCCAATGCCAAACCCTACAACCCTCCCTATATACTAAGGCAGCTGTTCGTCCCTGGCCTGCGAATTGGGTCAAAAATGTACAATCATTTCCAATGTTTACGATCGACATCATCTGTCAAATATTTTATATTCGGCTCTGGGATGACGACCCGCTGGAAAATATCATCTTTTGAAGCATTCGGAGTTTTCTTGTTGTTTTTATTATCAAGTTCGATTTGTTGCGGTGTACATGCTTGTCTCGTTTGAATCTAGGACAGATTTGTAATGAGACATATACAATAAAAGAACTAAATAGCTGTAATGAGATTGAATTGTGCTCAGGGATCGAAATTAGTGACAATCATCATTAAATACCATTAGGCGAGATTTATTAGCAAATGTTTACAGGTATATTGTTTTAACCCTTTCATATAAATATACTACTCTAAGCATGACTTGCTACCCAACCACATTCACGCATTATGACGATATTGACAGTCCGTTCAGATAAAGAAAAAATCAACCATTCTATAACAATGTACGTGTCCTAACGAAGATAGATAGATATAGGAGGGACCGGAGTAAACTTTCAACATTATTAAGCACTTACTTTCTTATCACCCGACCCAGTCGTATCATTCAGCATCGTAGCGTTCATTTAATCTACCTACTTATTATATAGCTTCTTATAGATCATTGATCCTGCCTCATGTGGCCACTAAGCGCTCTGTGGCTGTTGGCCTTCTTCAACGGGACTGCTGAGAGCAGGTGATGGCTTATATCGATCCTGTCCTTTCTCTAATAGGTCTTCACTCGATCTTCGCACAACTTCCCTGTGCAACTGGCGATTTTTGAGCACCAACGCGATAACGATACCTATCACGACCAGCGGTATCAACAGCGTCGCCCAACCTACAGCCGATTGCGGCACTTGAAGGGGCATGGAACATTGGTATGAGCCGATATTATTGTAGCACGTCATGAGCGGGGGGCAAGCATCGATCTGAAATCAAAACCACCGAAAAGAAAGACGGGCAGTTGGTTGATCGTCTGATCGAATACTTTTGAGCTAATTCATGTTACATTATCCCAATCATGGATATATGCTGAGGACTAAACACATGAAGAGAAAAGCAGGAACATTATTGCGAATAGGTAAAGGTAAAGGTACATTGGTTTATTAAAGGAGCTGCAATATTACAATGCTTAAGCTCTCTTATATGTCACACAATAAGGATTAAATATTAAATAATACTTTATATATATATATATATATATATATCTATATATATATATATATATAGATAGATATATTGTCACAAATCAAAAGAGAAAGATTTTGAGAGCCTTCTCAACATCGAGATATTCCGATTCCAGGCAAAGCTATTTAGTGTATAATAGTGCCAGGCATCGTTTATATATATTGGTATACCAGTTTCAGATCTTGCCATGCCTTGCCACAGAAAGATGCAGATATTTCCTCCGGACAATTCGCTCATAAATACGGCCGTACTACGGATCAATGTCGAGAAGTCTCTGGTGCGAAAAGGATGGTGTGCGTTAGTTACTCACATTTCCTACCTGACATTCATCGATGTCGACGCAAATCAGCTTCCCACGTTCATACGTGGCAGTGTAACCTGGATGACAGGTACAGTTGAAGGTGCCGGGTAGGTTACGACACGCCTGTGGACACAACCCGATCACTTCTCTGCATTCGTCAATCTCCTCACAGTGTTTATGGCCATAATGACCTCTCACCATTCGATAGCCGGACCTGCAGCCGCACCGATGACCACCCTCAGTATTGATGCAGTGCAAAGGATGGCACTCATTATCCAGCGCTGATTCGCACTCATTAGAGTCAGTGCATCGTCGTCGGCCATCCCACATCTTTTTCATGTCGAAACCATCCTCACAGATGCACTCCTCGCTAGTTGTGTAGCCCTCACGGACACAATAGTCGTTCACACATTCCACCTGATTTAAAAGACATGAAAGATGTATGAATGTTTTTTACACACCCTTTAGCAGGGGGCGGAGCGGCTTTATTCAGGTAATATATAATATAGATCTAAAATAATTAGGAATTGTGAAGTGCTTTATCATTGTTTTAAAACAAGCGAAACATCTTTTCATCAAGAACCACTCGAGGCCTGACAGTATTCACGCGCAAGCGTGGTAACGACCCAGGCTGTATTGTATGCGTGGAGCGAACGAAAGCTAAACGGGATTATAAAAGAAATCTCCATGTTTTCATCATTTACAATGACTAACATTTTTGTACCTTTTTCTCATTAGCGTCTGTATTTTGTTCTACGTTGTGATTCAATGGCTTTTTTATGTAGCTTTTTTAATACTCTGTTAATTTTCAAGACAGATGTCTCCACCTGAAGCAATGCTTTTTCGCCATCAGATTTGAATGAGCAACCAATGTAGTCACTCACAAAAGGTTCTTACCTTATGCTCGCTAAGGCTGAGACCACTCAGGATACTTTCCGATAGCATTTACCGCCATTACATCGCTAGGATAGGATCGAACCTACTGCCGAATACGGCTCATAATAATAATACTTTCAGGCAAATTACTGCCCTGAATATTACCATGCCCCCTTGACTTTAACAATCGAATTCGTACTGCAGTGGATAGCAGACCTGTATGCGATGGAACACCATTACCGTGTAAACGGCCGACTCGAGGTCTAGTTTTGAAGATATTCGATTATAGTTGGGATTCGTCTACCTCGTTGATATCTACCTTTTTTGAAGTTTCGCCGTTTCCTTCCTTACATTTTCCCCGCGGTTCCCCTTGAAAGGTTTGGAGTTCTCCTTCATTACAACATCTTCTCTCAAATAGTCTATCACATACAAATACAAAAGCATAAGTGGCTCTTCAGACCACCATAACGGCTAAACAAGATAATGACATAATGCGCTCGTATTTTAAGCTCATTTTCCGGAAATTTTCGCTGAATTTTGGACTTCAGTCGACTCAGCGGCACCCGTACAAGAAAACATTAATTAGCAATACTTGCCTCGAGTTCCTTTCCGTAATAATCTCGTTGAACCTCACAGGTGTCACTACGTTTACACTGGGGCATAAGTCCCGTGTAGAATTCTGTCGTGTGATTGGCTTCAAGATGATATCCGTATAGACAGTAGTAACAGCTGTGAGATTCTAGATTGCAGACTCCGCGGCGTTCTCGTGTAAAATCGAAACACTCGGTAGGCTTTTGGCAGTGACAACCTTTTCCTGTAGTACAGATTCGTATTGTACCTGCGCGGCGTGCCGAAATCATTGGAAGAACCCCTGGAATAAGGAGCATTACTATCGGCAACAGACTTAGTGTCAACGACTGCATTTTCACAGAACTGGTCATTGCGTCGCAGATATCTTCAAGCAGAGCTTCTTCTATTTCCTGTCTGATGTCGCATATATACACACTCACACACAGATAGTCATACGAAGATCAGCTGAAGAAGATCGTGTATTCGATATAGATTGGCGCACTAAGGAGGAACCGACTACCAAGCGAATGGTTTCGCGTATACTTCCGAGATTTCTATCCCTATCATATGTTACTTTTAAGGGCTGGCCTACAACATGGTAATAGCTGACGTTTCTTATTGCGACTACATGCTTGCTTGACAGGTTGATGGTAACGGCACAATAGACATCACTGTTGTCGGTGCAAGGCTGTCTGTGTAGTTTTATCAAGTTTTTATTAAACGAGAGTCACTCCATCGTCGTCAATTGGGGAAAGGCGATTGTGCCCTCGAAACTCTTGGCTAGGCGGGCTCTCCTCTACAATGTCCCTTTGTGAACACCTCGAGAGAAGAAAGAACAACTCAAAAGTGGTCATGGTGAATGAACATCATCTGACCTCGATAGTTGTTCCGAGTCAGAAATGACTCAAAATGGTCATTATTGATACATTTACACTATGACGCACCCATTGAGATCCCGTGATGATGACGATGATGATGGTGATAATGTAACAAGGTCCTCGACGTACCCAAGTGCGTAACAGTATCAATGAATTATTAGGTGATATTTTATTTTCTCCCAAATAATGTGGACAGTTTGACGTAGGCAAACTATCACAGTTTGATGATGATGAAATAATGCTGTATCGAGTATGCCAACTAGGTAGACATGTTCAGGATCGCTCCGTGTTCGTAGTTGCTTGGGCCGGGGTATTTCATATAATAGTACTTGGATTAAATCTGGAAAAGAAGAAGAGGATAAATCGTGTTTGTTGATTAGAAGACCGATACTTGTGCGTGAACCTGTATAACAGTTGCTATATAAACTGAACTAAATAATTAACTGAATTACATAGCACGAGTTGAATTGCACTTTCATGTGTGAGCAGCTCGCCATGTAGACTTTGTAGTGACAACTTTGTCACTTCTTAAAGATACCGGTGACAACCGGGACTCTGCGTGTAAATGTTTGTGTTTCAAAACATCAAATGAATTGATGTCATTGCTTGAAACATTTCTGATAGACGTCGCGATAAGAGTTGTCTCTCTTGGTCCGTTTTCTACGCGATACCAGTTGTTGTTTGTTGGAATCTGTGACTCATTTCGGAAGTCTACTAAGCAATAATCTCCATTATTCACTCTTGCTAACTAAGTTCCTCTCGGCATACAGATTTTCCTTGTAATTTACTCTAAAGTTGTATCACAAAAATGTGGAATTGTTGTATATAAACGTGTTTAAAAATAAGCAGCACGATGTGGGTGTGTTCCTCCGGAATATCACATATGCAAGCAGAAACCTACCTGTTTGCACTGCAAAGTATATAAAGGTGAAAAAGTTATACTAAGAGACCATCGCTGTGCCGTTCTATTGATAAGAAAATATTTCGGCTCTGAATAATTTGAGGTTTGCTGGAGACAGACCATAAGGCCTGAGCAAGTAGCACCCAGTGTCTACAGTATAGAGGCGAGCTTTAGCTATGTGATCAGTAGTCAATTGAACACCTTTAATTGGAGTTAGTGGTTGACTGGAATGAAAGGCTCTAGTGGATCTTTATTAATCTGATTCGTTCTGCCATTACCAAACTCTCCACTTAAGAGAAGTGGGAATCTCGAAAGTATTGTATCCTCTGTACACAAACGAAGTCCTGTTTGGCTAACTGCATATTCATCGGCATAGAATAATTGAAGTGGTGAGTCACAGGGTGATTTGACGAGTTCTCAGATGAGTTAAAAACATTTGAACTAAGCATTATATATTCGATATCAACGGAAATTATTCATAAGTTATTCACACTGTATTGTGTTACATATACCTAGATACCTAGTAAAATGGCATAGTAAAAGTAAAAGGTATCAAGGGGGTAAAACTGTAAAATATGTAGAGGGGTCAGTTAGGTCGTGTGGTTAAAGGGGGCGGAGGTAGATACATCCATGAATCTACAAGTAAATATGTTTATGATTGTTGGCCGACCACATGGGTCCTGAGTGAGATTGATAACGTGCATTCTGCAGTGTGATGAGATATATATATATATATATATAATATTGTGTTATTATATACATATACATAATAACACATTATTCGAAGGTTAATATAATGCAATGTTCGCTAGGCAATCGTGTGGTAATTTTATTATATGTACACTCTCCATGGGAAAACACATTCACGCATGGCTATAAATTTCGGAAGAATATTCTTACGGGAACTAATAGAAATCTCTACTATGCAAAACATGGCGGCTTTCAGGTTTGGTAGACTATCTTCAATACACACTAGAGTTTTTCTAACATTGGGAAAAGGTTTACCTCCTATATATGTAATAGAATAACATACGAGTAATATGAAAAACAATTGTCTTAGAGCTCATCAACCACAGCAGATAGGTTGTCGAAACTCGCAACCGTAGTAGTAATAAGGCTGATTGATCTGCCGAAAATCCTGCACTGGAGACCGATTTCTATGAATTGATATCAAGACGATTGTCCCCGCGGGCTCACGGGGACGATCGCTACGTGAGACATATGAGGCGCTCAAGATGGACTGCGGTGTCTGATGAGGTGAGCCTCTCTCAAGCCCCCTACTAAAAGGAGTTAATAATAAATTATCAGAAATACCGATCATTCTCCACAAAGCCCCCACCTCGAACATAGAGTTCCAAATTAGAAGAATGCGCGAAATTCTAACCTGTGTTTCTCACTTCAGGCGCCTTCCTCCCATTAATGGCGTATATATATATATATATATATATATAACTTGAACATTTATTTAAACATACAATAATTAGGAAGTATTGGGGGGGGGGGTGATTAGTTGGGGACCGGGGCCGAGGTCGACAATGTCCCGAGGAAGGCGATGGAATTGCCTGGCGTTGCAGAAGGAAAGATCCTGCGTGCTTGTCCCCGCTGGCACGGATCAGAATATGGTAGACCCCTTCGAGGAAGTTCGCAGTGAGGGGGCCGTGCCCGCCTAAGGAGTGCCTCTAGCGCGGCGTACTTCCGTACCTTGGCCTGCTCCGCGCGTGCTACCGGGTAACCGGGGGTAGTTGCACAGTGGTAGACACAAGAAGACAACGTGTACTCGTTTCGTCACGTCATTGCACTGCTTATATATTTAGCACTTCGCGGTAACCTCTGGTTGATATTTCGATTTCATTGTGCCCTTTCATTAAAATTTGCGGCTTTACGAGTCCAGTCAAAGTCCTTGAATAATGCTAATTTCAAAAATCTCTCCAGAGATTGAGACGAATAATTGCTAAAGCCTAGCCAATTTTGGAAAAATATAGGGTGCTACGGACATAGTCGATGAAAAAATCCTATAACGCGAATTTACACTAGGATATATTTCTGCGCGGCCTTTTTCTCCCTTGTAATTTTGTTGAATAAGTATTGAAATTTATTTTAATCTATCCGCAATGTAACATATGAGTCGCGAGATGTTATACTGTACGTACAGGATATTAAGAAACAGCTTTTAGTTAGAAAGTAACTGACTAATTTAAAACAGGAATTATTTCACCAACGTCCTATTTGTGGATATGCAAGGTAAGTCTAACTGTTTGGAGAGTGCTATTCATCATATGTTGATCGTGTTTTTTTAAACAATACTTCCTCCTTCACAACCATTTTTTTCCATCTAAAGCGGGAAAGGCTGTGGGATTAGGGATCGAATAAATGACACATGAGTGATGGAATAATGTTTATTCATAACTTATTTCCATTGAATGATCTTCTATCATGTGCTTCATCGGGTCACTCGTCTCATGAGACTCCTGTATGAGGCTTCAGTACTTCACGTTAAGTTTAATCAGATTCCGATGATTCAGCCCTGTTTAATCTGTATCATTTCTTCAACCCTCAATTTCGACTCAATATAGTCAGCCCTGTCTAGTTAGCGGGGAGATTTGCGATAAGACTGTACTACTATTGCGGTTGATAGCGCTTGCATCTCTCCCGAGATATACCCGTATTCCAGCTATTTGCTTGCCCCTGTAAGACTCTTTGTCTATACGCCAGCGTGCGACAAAATTAGATCTACATTAATTAGAGTTACTTTCGGTTAGTCAAATGTTGGCGCTGTGTGACCCCACAATTGTAGCTTATAAATACGCTGCAAATCGATATAGTGCCCATACATTAACTGTGAGAACCGTTTGAATCATTGCCATTGCAATAACCTTGGGTTAATCGGCCAGATATAGTTAATCTAACAGATTCGCTATCTGCCATATTAAAGTACCCAAACGAATATACATAACCTCGCTAAAGCTATACTTCGTTGAACCTTTGACTAGATTGAATAGCGATATTTGAACACAGCTGAAGTGTCTTTAGCTGAACACGTGGAACTCATTGGAAGCAGGTTCTAGTGTTATATTCAAATTCTTTGTTAATTATTGTTTTTCTTTTCAAAATACCTACCGAAATCATTCAGCGGTAACGAGATGGTTCCCTTTCTAGATACAATATTATATTATAGGTAAAATAATGATGTCTGCATCTATTAAGACCTGCGGTGGGTGGCAGGCCGAGTCGATCAGCTTCAGGCAAAAAATTGCATCATTGCCAGTCATTGGCACAGGTATCACAATCATCGCTGTATAGCCTGGAGACTTTTGTTTGGGGCTGAAAGACCCCCAGCCCTTCTTTTATCAGACATTTATCGGTAGTTGTTATTATCCGCATTACTGCGAGAAATGTCGGAAGGCGAGGCTCTTTGTTATAGTATTCCGATACCTGAATAGCAGTAATTTATAGAGGTAGACACATTGGAAATGTGCCATGCAAGTGCTATCAATTAGCGTCGTAGAGAAGAAGTATTCAACGTTTTGACCATTGAGATTGTTCGTATGCTTCATTGTGAACCCTTTATATTAGCACATGTAAATCGCGTTTCTAAATGCGCACTCGGCAGCCATTAAGATTATGCAGCTATATTTTAAAACGCCAGGTCAATCAAAGGCGACTACAATAATTATAAAATCAAGTTTGTGACAGATCTGTAAAAAAAATAAGCACAATTACAAAGAAACCGTTGCTTATCAACACGTTGACCTTAATTGCTTAGTGTGCCAGTGGGTGTATGAATCATCAGTCACACCAGTAGATTTGTTAATGCTCGATCTCGGAGGACGTCATTTTGGAAATGGGAATTGTAAATTGGAAATATGTACTTAATCTAATGCTGTGAAACTTACTATTACACAGATTAGATAATAACCAAAATGTTAGTACTTTATGTTGGTTCCGAACAACAGTGTATGTTTTAGGCTGCACTGGATGTCTCCCCTTCGTTCTTCTCATCAAATATCGGTGGCCGGTCTTCCGTTGGCAGAGTGGCGAAATCCTTGGTCGAGTATAACTTAAACTGCTTGTCCTTATAGGCTTGCCATGGTTCTGGATTATCCTTTTTATTCCACGACACGTCAGGATGCTTCAAGGCGCTACGCACAGTGAATGCCACGCCAGCTAACACTCCGGATCCTACAATTACCTAAAGAAACAGCAACGGCGAATGTATGACTGGTTGTTTTCTAACTTATTGATAGTTGTTGGCATGCTGATGCATGCCAACGCCTATCGGGAATTGTTGGAACCTACTAGGAATTGTTGGCATGCTAATGCATGCCAACAAGTCCTAGTAAAAAGGTACCGTTCATGGTTAACCATGGATATGGGAACCTAGTCCTGGTTTAATACAATTAATACAGAGCTTGGTTGAGTATAGGCGATCCCTGATTTGCAATTAGTTGATCACGAATATCTCTATAATACCACGAAATTGGCTTAAATTATACGGAACGATGCTGGAGTCAATGCATTATCGGTTACAACTGATAAAAGTTTATTTTTTATATAATATATAATTGCATACTAAGATAGCACATCAGGATAATAATGAGTAGCGTCAAACTTACCAGAAGTGGCACGAGCGAGTAGTTTTTGCGGAGGGTTTCCAATGAGAACATTGACTTCATAGTAGCTTTTGTCAGTCCGCGGACCTCTGAGCACAAATACCGATCTCACTTGAGTGTACAACTTGATGTCTAACAGCCACTGATACACGGATTCAATCCCTGTCCATGAACCAAACTCTAAAGAAATCCTAACCAAACTCGAAAAATAAGTCTCCTGTTACTGCCAAGTATCCGATAACTTGGAAAGTGATCTCCGTTAACGTTGGTTAAACTCTCCAAAGTAGACTTGTATTACTTGTACCCGAATATGCGTCAAACCAATTAAAATCAGTTGAAAAAACCAGTTTAGTCTATAGCATTTGACCGGCACCTCGACTCCTCTAGCTGAATTACTAGGCTTATTCCTCAGCGTTCTTCACTTGCTGAGAAGCATGTCTACGTGAGGCAACGCAAGATCCACCCGAGGGCGCTGTCATCGACGCTGGCATGGGATCCAATAGGGGACCTTGGATGGGGTATCCGTGGTCAGGAGTTGGCCTCGTGACACAAATACAGAAGTGCAGCGCCCAGGAGACCTGTTGGACTTCATCATATCTAGCCTCAGATAGAGATGTCTAAGACTCAGCATATTTGATTTCAGCAGGTATCACGGCTTCGAACGTCTATTATGCGAAATTTATTTAATTAATTGAACGTAACACGGAATCAATAAAAAGACTGTCCACAAATTCCCTTATAATGCATACATGAAAATTATATTAACACGAAATTACCAAGAGTACACATACAAAAAATACATCTAGAATTATCAGGAGTTAGTGGCTCGCCATCATTGTTTGGCGTAAGTCTGTCAATAACAAGACTTAAGCACATCTGTGTGCTTATACAGGGAAATGTCCCTACTTGTTAAATTACGAAACTATAAATTGTCTCATGGCTCATTTTATTTATTCAATTGTTGACAAAAATGAGCCTCTCGAAAGGTTGCTGAGACACTCAGATGGTATTTTTAAGGATTAGATTTTGGCTGTGCAACCGAGGTCCTGAATAACCAAACAATGGCCTCAAGGAATATATTTCTCACACGCAAGACCCTTCTTTTTTTACACAAACCGACTAAAAATAGACACAAACATATTAACTTATACACGTGTATCTACCACGCATCCTCAGAAGTTATTTACATCTATCTGCATCTATGTGACAAAATGTTAGCCTTTAAAATCACTGCCCGACCTTGAGGAGACTACCAAAAAAAATTTCAAGCTATTATGTACAATCAATTAGGTCACTGAAAATAGTTCCGTTACCATAGGCAATATAAAATGCTCTTATACGTTTTAATGGAATATCTTTGTCGAGTCACTCCATGTTGCTGCACACTTTTATCTCCATTCTAGCGCTCTATACCGTAATATCAGGATACTTTTTCTCCTAGCTGACCCTCAGCTGTGCTCTATATCAGCTACAGTGAGCGCATTAATCGACTTCTCTATACAATTCGTTTGTTCGCTGCCTCGTTCTTCCACGGATTGGAGAAAAGAACTAACTACAAAGTGTTATAGATATTTTATAGAGACCCTATAGAACGTTCAAGAATGTCACCGAGGATGATTTTAACACTGCAGTACGATTTATCCGAGTCGTTTTCAAAATATCAGGCTCTAAATTATTCCTAGAACATAACTGATCTTCTTGAGCGATTTGCGTACTTATTTTACTATACGCTTGGTATAGTAAAATGAAAATTAAAACCCGTCTGGGGTTCCACTATCATTGTCGAAGGTTTTTTGTCTAGTTAATTAATGATGATGAATAGTTATTTTAAAGTAGCTTTATTAAATTTATTGTAAAATTTAAGGTTCGCAACACAATGCTACCCAAATACAGCCTGAGCAAAGCTCAGCATTTTGGGGACATGCTCTGTCATTGGCATTCACCTGACGAACGGCGAGCTATAATAACTTGATCTGTTGGAAGTTTGGCTGACCCATCTTAGTTACAGCATGTCCCTATATTAGTGTATAACTTATATTAACCACGTTCAATATTTTTTGTTACAATTTTCGATTCTCTATATTGGGCCTCAGTGGCTCACTGTAAACAAGGCAAAATATATTCAACTAAATGCACTTCAAAGCGATCGATTTTAGACGAGCTTCAAAAAATAGAACTAACACATTCTTACGTGCCTGCAATCTGCGAGGATAATTACAATAATAATAATAATAATAATCACTGTTGTTACTTCTCATCGTAGAACGACGTTCTCACAAACATATTTTCAGGAAATGCTATTGGTCTAAAGCAGAATGGACGTTGCTGCCAGACTGCAAACGTTTAAGCTGTTTGCTCAGATTAGTCCAGAAGATCAATTATGTAGTCGTCGTCGTCGATCCGGTCCGTATAACGATGTAAAGATGAAGATGATGAAGAGTCGGTGTTTCCTGGCTCCGCCAAGACTCACCTCTCTTCATATCATCTTGGTTCGTTCTCTCCCTATTTGTGATTTCTCTTCGCCGCGGGGTTTGCCGCTCCCGGGGCCCATCTTCCCGGAGTCGTCGGCTCTTGATTCGGGACAGCATAGGTTCTCTTCTAGTCAATCACCAATAGCTCAACCCGGCCGGAACATGGATCAGTTCTGCGATTTCATCCAACGTTGCTACAAACCACACACACACACGAAATGCTAACCACCGCAAAATCCAACTGCGTTCACGGCTTAAGATCGGTGGCTATCCATTTTCGACGATCTACGTCTTCTGTTTGTACTCTACTAACGCTGTTTATAAGTATAGGATATATATATATATATAAATAAGGTGGTACACCTTCGTTTATTCTTGCTCCACTTATACACGTTTGTATAAATAACAAATAATAATAATAATAACAATAACAAAATTACGTCATTGCGCTTGTATACATACATACGTACACATACATAAATGGATGTGGTGCGATGCAGGGGAAAGTGAATTGGTTATTGCCGGGCGCCTACGCGGAATCACTTCCGCTGCGGCAATTGCCCCCGCCTGGGATTCGTTGTCCGGGTGACCACCGGTCGTTGTCCATCCGCCTCTCGCAGGATTCGGACCCCCCCACGTCTCTTCTACATCGGGTCTTCTTCACCTTCACTCATAAATACAACGACACTGAACTAGCAACAAACACGCGCGCGATCACATTTGCTAGACGAAGCTCTTCCTATCAACATGTCGCTGCTGTTACGTCCAACTTCGGGCAGCATGAGGTCCGCTATTCTGTTGGCTGCTATTGTGTTCATCGTCGCTGCCATCACGAAATGTCAGACGGTTGTGCTTCAGGGAACCAATGCCGACGCCGAGTATCTGAGTGCTGTCACGAAGGATGCACACGAACGGCAGAGCAATACGAATAAGGGCCAACAGCTTAGCTCTGTGGTGGCGATTGGCGAGTCCCGTCAAGCGAGCTCAGGTGGGACGAACTCGTCTGCAGCATCCGCTATCGCCTCGCAAGTCAGCTCGGCTCTAAGTCAGTTCGATCTCGGACTCGGCTACTACAAGATGTGCCCCTTCCCGTTCTCGTATCTGCATCAATGTGAGGCTTCATCCGATTGTCCAGGCAGTGATTGCTGTGGCATGTACGCTTTTCCGGGACCCAACCGCTGGAGGAGGTCGTGCTGTGTTCCTGACAGCGTTACCACCATCGCGAGAGTAGCTAGCCTCTGTATTAAGGGTGCCGAAAAACCTGGTCGGTGGCTTATTTAACAATTCTACTGGGGAAAAATCGTTGTACTAGAAACATTTTCATCATATTCTTAATAAGCGATTCAATTATTACACGAATAATAGCATTTTGGACTAACTCTTTTTACTCTTGCAAATTGCAATAGAGTTTCACTCAGTGGTATTATGTAGAGATATTATTGTATATGATATTATATGTATACGATGTATATAATATTGAAAACGATTAATGTCATTAATTATCAATTGTTTAACTTATTTCGGTTATCGGTATTACTGATCAATTGTTTAACTAATTTAATTATTGTTGTTAATTATCATCATTTAATTATTGCTAAACATAACGTCGACATGTTACTCTCCTTTCTCATAGAGTGACATTCTAACCACGTGTATTTTCAGCGATCCACAATTCGTATACGTAACTGTCGTATCACTATCTAGGATTTCGTTGCCTACGGCTAATTTACCTCTATGTTGTGTGATTAGGTGATGGCGAATCCGGAGGTGGAAGTCGGCCGTTGATTCCCAGTGCATCGTCGGTGTTTCAGAATGTCGTAGCGCAGGCACTCGGAGTTGGAGACAGCGGCTCGGATGATGATGACGAGGATATCAAAAAGCACTGATAGCTATAGCCAGAGATAGGGTCCACTACCATGGACCAATTTTCACTCTAGAGTCGGAAGCCTCCCCAAAACTGAGTTGCTCAAATAGTGGCGATAGCGGTCGACACTTTCAGACCGGTGTATCTTGGCAGTCGCGCCGGCTGTGGAATCATTAACAAACGTTCGAAGGATGGGAGATAGTTTGTCCGGCAGATGATTGAAGACGTCCAACCCCGGGTCAGCTTTCCTGTACAGAGTTGTTGTTCGGTAGCGAAGATCAAAATCGCGGGAGAGTACAGCGAACGAACCAAATAAGTGAGGATTATTTTGATTTGCAAAGCCTGTCCGTTTGTACGATAAGGCTTCCCGGTCTAGTGCTTTGTATATTTCAAATATGTAAAAGATATTTATATGGTAGATATTATTTAATATGAAGGAATAAAATGAGGGACTTACTGTTCTTGTTATGGTGTTTTCACTTAGGACGTATAAAACATAGGTGGCTCAGAGAGGTGAATGGGATAAAATAACTGAGAAGGGAGTGTCCACCGTGAATTTCTGGCCAAAAATGACAACTTAATTTAATTGATTTCTATATGGAAGTCGTTTCTAACGTAGAATTGATGGTATGTACCAGAAATCGACGTTGTGACTATATATATATATATTCGTATATTTAGCATAATGGTATTTATCCAATGTTGTTTCAAACAAATCTGCTTCTAATTACATCATATACAATACAACACAAATGGTGGTTTATTAACGGAACTGCAATTACAGTAATGCTTAGGTTCTCGTAATAAAATAATGATAAAGAGTATCTCAAATATAAGAATGTAATTTCATGTAATTCAATGCTTCTCAAGAATATACTTAGAGAATGAAGCAGGGGCTGATCAAGCTAAGTCTCTAGCTGAAGAAGACAGCTTTGAGCTCCACCATGCGATGTATACGGTGTGAAATATAGAACGTTTAATAGTTTTTTTCCTTTTTTTTTTGCTATTTTTCTGCAGGCTCGTGAAGGGCCTTTTGCTCATGACTCAATGGGAACCACTTAGAACACATTGCGGATAGGAAGTACATGCTGGTTAACCTCAGCTCCGCGGCAAGTTGATATTTAAAGAGTATATAATTAAAAGAAATAGTGAAGCTCCACGTAGCTATCTATGCCGATATCCAAGCGGATGATCTTAGTGACGATCTTCAAAACCTTGTTTTTTGCGGATTTACTCTCGTTTAAGGCGTCTCGTAGGATCACGAATTCAGTTACATAGGCTGAGACAACTCGACCTGTAAACAAGTAGATAGTTAGAGATATTAACGGTCTTTGATGTTGCATCCCGGGAGAACACCCACCGAAGCCACCACAATGCACATATTCTAGGGTAAATAACACAAGTTCTGTCATAAATTTATGCCTTGCATGATTATACTTATATGGTGTGCACGTGCCGAGAAGCAAATTCTATCTACGTATCTATAACATGTGCTAATGAACTCAAGCTCAGGAAGGTCCTTCTATGTCTTACGTTTGGGAAACATTTAGGTATATGCATTCGAATGAATTCTGGACCTTGATCGTCTATTTCAAACTATGTACAGGCTATAGGGAAGAGATTATATTCATGAATTGTAAAAAGTAGTTTGTACATTTGTTTTATCCCTGGAGGCTAAGAGGATATATCCCTCCAAAAAAAAAAAACGCAGTGCAAAAAAAAAACTGCTGCTAACATATGGTTACTAATTCTCAAAGTATACAATTTTGTAAAAGGCATGGGTAGGTTTTATTTGTACGAGTTGAAATTTAGTCACTTGGTCCCAGTCAAAGATCAAATGACCCTGTTCAGCTAATATACATCGTGCACCTACACATTGTATATGGTCATCGTCCTGCGTCAATGTCGCTCTCGTATTTTCTATTATTTTAAAAACTCTATTGAGCAATTCGGATTGCATTTCATTGTTTCCATAATATGTAATGCTAACGTATAATTTTACTTGAGCTGCAGCTGAAGCTCTCCTGGTACGAAGGGATGACGTACTATAGAATCATGTCTTGTAATAATTAATCAGTCCATCAACGAGATTTTATGATATATATATATATATAATATATCACAGATTCCTGAATAACGTACAGGGATGAAATATGTTCATTGTGCCTCCTTCTATAATGCAAAATTCGGAAGGATCGATGTCCAATAAGACTAACATGCAGTTTATATGGGATTCAAATAGAGCTGAAGTCAAAATTATTTTCATCAGCCTCCTCAATACAGCGCCGAATTTCTTTCGATGCACACAACACTTAGATGAGGCAGTTTAAACTTCATGATTAGATCTGATCGTTTTTCGATCGTTTTTCTATCACGTACATGTTTGTTAACAAGCAATATATATAGTGCAATGTTGTGTCCATCTGTTTGCAAAATATCTACACTGTATCTAGGCAATATACGTCTGTTGTGCTTACTTGGATACGTTAGATCGTGTTGTCGCTATATAGATTTATGTAGCCATAAAACGGTCGAACTCAAAGGAGATCCCGGATCTGTGTGACCAACAGATTCAATAAGGAGAGCGAAAATGAGGATTTATTGCGTACACTTTACACCAGGTAGACCACATGTATCTTCATGTTCCGATGTTATTTTCATTGGAGTCTCTCATTCGCGATCGGTAAATTAGCCACATTGGGAGCCTCTGTGGGAAAATCGGATCCCCGAATGCGCAACGAAGATATCCGTATTTCCGGCAGGGGTGAATAACTTTTGCCAGTGGCTTTAAATGTATCGATCATTGCATGGAAAAGCAGAAAGCTGAACTTACGATGGTCAACCTGTTTGGTACATATCGTTGGAGTTATGTTAATATAAAACAAGTCATTTTTTACTCATTGTATACATAGGTGATATGTTCTGGTTTAAACAACTAATCTATGCCGATGTTATATGTTATATGTTTTAATTTAAAAGGCAGTGAATATCCATTGAAGTAATAACCTTCATTCATTGAACCAGCGACAGGCGCAGTTTGTGGCGCAGCGCATGCAGAATATTATTATTGGGCTATTTTGTAGTGTTCGGCTTCGTGTATCATTGCTCTGGGGCCTCTACTGAATCAGTTCCAGGTATTTGGCTCAAAAAGACGGATTCGTGCATCTGGAGTGCGTCCGAAATGGGCATAACTTCCAGATTTGTTATACAAGGATATATGTTTGTTATCTTCGGTTGGAAGTTTCGCACTGAAAAACTCGCTAATACATTCATCCTCAAGCTAAACTTCTCGAGCTCTACCGCGATAAATTCAAGCTCTGTAGGATTTTGCTGCATCTTGCTGTATGCCAACATCAACTCTTTCTGACCATCCATATAGAATTGATGCCGTTCAAACTCTGCGCTTGAACCGTTCATCTGGATCATTTACACAGTTAGTAAATGTTACCTTTGCTTCAGTCGGCATTGACATTTCACATAAACACATTTGTTTGAATATTTCATGGGGAAATACGCAGATTATCTTGAGCTTCATAACACAACTCTGCAAACCAAACAAAATCATTTGTTTCTTGGTGTAGGTTGTTAGCCAAACCCAATTTGGTAAAGGGTAAAGCTTTATTGATTTATTAAAGGAACTGCATAGAATGGTGGTGCGTGACTTCTCATGTAGGCGTGATCAGCCATCGATTTGTTACCAAAGTTCTCTTTGAGCAGTTGGACAGCAATCCTATATTGCCTCGCCGAGAAGTAGGGATTTTCAATCTATTTTGATGCGGCGCCGACTAATATACATGTAAGCCTCCCTAAAATTCCCTGAAATGCTGGACGATCTGATATCGTTATCTAGAAATATTGCCACCAGCCGCTGAGTTTCGGACATCGTCGGCGAGCTTCGGTCGCCTATCGGGTTATCCTATGAGGACCTGTAGGGGCTACCGTTTGCTTATTCTCTTCCTTGCAAGCAAAGGTGGCCCCGACAGGAAAAGCGCACAATCATGACGGACTATTGCACCGGACAGCGAGGGTGACACGTGTCTGCATAAGACGTGTTTACTTCTGACAACTAATGTTGCAAACCGAACCCCGACCCATGCTCTATGTAAATGAACACACCTAGATTACAATAAATCGATACCAAGAGGATTCATTAGCAGGTGATCTGCATCGGAAATTATTCGGAAAATAATCGCCAAATCTGAAATACCCAGCGTTTGTTTTTGGGAAAGTCTATTTCAAGGTCTATTTCAACTTAAAAGATGAACGAAATTAATTGTCGGCCAACCTTGATCGTAATGAGATATTTGGAAATGTTATAAAACAATTACTTCTAATGGTTCGGATAGTTGGTAATTAAAAAACTACAAAGGCGGTAACTGATGAAAAATTAATGCCGTTACACATCGCTCTCTCTCTCTCAGTGACTTACCAAATTTAGCAATATATGACAAAGAAGTGTTCTTCCTGTAATATGATTTCAACTATAATTAAAAACGGCCAGATTTGTTACAATATACGAAACTCACCAAGAGGTAAAGGTAAAATTTTATCGGTTCATTAAGGGAGCTGCAATTTCACAATGCAATTAAGCTCTCTTATATGTCATCATGCAGCGGGGCTCGAAACCGCCGCCTTTGGTTTTCTTAGACTATGATATAGACTAAGTAATGGTCCCGAGGCACAATGGTGAACACGGCATAGAAAGTGATCGGTGATGCCAAACGATAGAGTGAGTTGCAGGTGTTCGCCATTGGGTGTATATGTGGCTGAAATACGGGAATACTGATGCTGATGTTGAATTATGCACAAATAATCGTCGGTTCAGTCCTCCACCGTGAATACAGAGCCGAAAACAAAACACTATAACGTGTTACCTTACATGAATAACTAAACTTTGATTCGTCTGCCCGACGAGACCACCGGAGCATGTCGAGATTTCCACGACAATTTGGTGTCCTCTGCGATAACTTTTGTGAATTTCTCTATCTCTCCTTCGCTTCAACATATACGTTTCTATATAGAATGTACTGGCCAAAAATAGAAAAAAATGCAGGTAAGCTTATAGCTTTGCTTTGTCATTGTCCTTTACATTGACGTTTCCGAGGGACCATCCACAGAATCTCATCTTAAATACCCAGACTTTTTGTTCCTCCTTTTCCTGTGTAGGATTATCCACCAAACTCTATTCTGAGACAAACTCAATCCGGGAAACCTACATGCCTAGATGATTTAGATAAAAATCATGCCACTTATGCACATATTCATGTGGGGTGCCCAAGATGAGATCGTCCTGCCAAATTCTCTGGAGACAGGTTCACTCTAGATGCGAATAAGAGCATGAGCACAGTCTTTACTTCCAATTGTAAGCCCGCTATATTTTTAATTCGCCAAAAATGTCTGTATTATAGTGGTCGTTCGATAAGAATTGCCGAAAAAATTGGCGGAGTCCTTGTACTTGTGAAGAGATACTTGAAAGAATAGTCTCCGACAGCGCGGAACTTTATTAGAACGAGGACAATTTGGACGTTTTTCGAGTTACCTCTTATTGAGCGTAAAATGATTGCAATTACGAACTCCGTTTTATGACATGTAACATATCGAACTGAGTAAAGATACTTCAGACGAAGACAACAACTGACACGGCTAAGGCTGTGTCGCGGTGTGCCATGCGTACGTAGTGTTGTTGTTTATGTGCGGTGTTTTAGCTGATTTATTTGCAAAGCGTTGCTGAAACGAGCAACTGACCCGGGTTATCGCTATTCATTTGATATTTTCTATACTTCGACCGTAAGAAATATAAAGGCGAGTTGGTACTGAACGGCGTAAGTGTGCCTAAATGTATAAGAATTTTCATTGGTCATTGTTAAGTTGCAAAATGAACGTATTATAGAATATTTATAGAATCGATGTAACTTTCGTTTGGTCACATATCTGGCCAACATCTGTGATACAACCCTAATTCGTTTATCGTAATACATGCACGGAAACGATCTGCACCCGCTTATTGTGTTCGCTGAGTTCACTTTTTTCATTTCAACGTCTTATGTAGGTGGGGCGTATGAATTTTTCAAATAGTTCAGAGCTGGAAGGAAGTTGAAATGAAGTTGAAAATTGGAGAGGACTTTTGCTTCTAAAAACGGTTTGCCCAATGTCTCTCGTGGACATCAGTAATAGATTACTCATTGATCTTTCCATTGAGTCTATAGCTGTACGATCCTACACAAGAAATTGGGTCTGGCTATTGTTGAAGCGTTAAAATTAATCTTCTGCCGCTCCTACGAGGACGGAATAGTCCCTGACTGCCTTAAGCTTTCAATTGCCACACATGTCCATAAAGCGAAAAGCAAGAGTTGTGTAGGTAGCCAGAATCCAGGGCTCCATGGTGTGCTCGATTTTTGAAAACGTACTCGTCGATCACATTTACTCATACCTTCCCATAAATGATCTCCTTGGTAGCGAGCATCATGGTTTTACCAAAGGGAGATCGACCCAGCTGATTGAAATTGTTGATGACTGGGCTCTTTTTCAAAAATGAGAGAGTAGACTATGATTTCATTTACTTTGATCTTTCCAAAGCATTCGGCCCCGTCAATCATAGCCTATAATCTCCAAAGGTTTGTCTCTTAAACTAGATCCACATAGTGTTGAGTCGATCCGAAGCTATCTCACGGATAAGAAGTTCCGGGTAAAAATAAACAATACCGTCCGTGCGTGGGCCCACTTCTGTTCTGCATCTTTGTGTTAGATCTCAAAAATAGTTTTTTAACCGACGTAAGCACAAGTTCTCTGCTGATGATTTGAAGTTGTATGCACCAGTGCTATGTGCTGATGACAGGCTCCTCCTTCAATCAGCCATGACTACTGTTGATCAGTGCTGTTGTGACAACGACGATGTTCAAATTGTGCAGTCTCGTGTATCTCTCCTTAAAAAAGTGAATACACAATCAATGGTGATTTAATTAAATATGAAACCCTCATACGGATTCTGGGTGTCATAGTAATTTCTTCCCTAGTTTTTGATCTGCATGTGACAGAGGTAGTCCGGTTTGCCTCATTAATATGTAACACCATTTTTAGATGTTTTATTATCAAAAACGTGGATTTCTATGTTGCGCCCTACAAGGGCCTTGTCATTCCAAAATGTCTTTATTGCTCTCCATTCTGAAGGCCTTACCTCAAATAACATACCCTAGCGCTTGAGAGGGTGCAATCAAAGTTGATCCGAGGAGTCAGTTTGCGTTGTGATGTTCTGAGGGAATGAACTAGTGCGGCATCCCTCCCCCTAATGACCATATCAACTACTGCGGACATCCGCTTATGTCAGCGATTAAGATCAACTTGCACACTCGTCGATAGCACGCACCGAAAAGTTAAATAATTTGTTCTCTTGTAGAGTCTCTCGTCTCACACAAGACTTAGCAAGTGGCCATCTGCCATTACCACAATTGTTATAATTCCCTACCCTTCTATCAATTTATGTAATTTCTTTAATTGTTTCTGTACCACCCCTGTTGGTTAATAAAGGTGTATTTGTATTGTATTGCAATATAATGAAGCGATCCCATAAAATTGAGTTGAAAGAAGTTGGTGATACGTTAAAAACAAACAAACATAACTGTTCATTACGGTGTACCCATTGGCACCAATGATTAGTCTTACGCTAAAAATTGTGTTTTTAGCATAAGCCGGACGGCTTTACGAGGAGGTTATTATTATGTTTGTATACAGCGTGACGAAATTTGGCAAAAAAATCCTGTAGGTTTAGCAAATGGGCAAAGAAACTCAAATTGGTTGTTATGAACGGAAGTTCAACTAATCCGTAAAAAGGAACTCAACAAGTGATGTAAAACCTTTCGAAAAATAAATTCTCATTTGGGGGCACAAATAAAACGAAATAAACTGGTATCCTCGTCTTTTCAATGAAATGAAATAAATCAGCCTCTTCAAATAGGGAACATAACCTAACAGTAACATAGCGATTCAGCTCCTCAGAGCATTCTCGATAAAATGCAGGTGCGAGCTTGAATGATCGGTCACATTTCAGTCTCACTGGGAAGGACAGGTGCGAACCAACCGGCAATTTCAACGTGAGGATCATATTGGCATTTAAAGTGGCGCCATTTACGTCTCGTGATGTGAAACGCCCCCTAAACAGGGCTCAATATACCGACATCGAAGTGCTCCCACTTACGCGATATTTGTTTTTATAAACAACTGCAATTTAGGCCTTTTTATACTACAATGAAATCAAACTTTTTGTTTAACTACTACCCCTTTTATTTCTTCTGACGTTTGAAATGTATTTTTTGTTTACTAAGATTTGTTTACTAACTGCGAAGGCGAGGGGTGCTGATTGCAGCACCATATCATCGAATTAGCTATCATATAATTATATATTAAAGCCACTGTAAATATGCAGAAAAGAAGCATCGTAGAAATTGTGCTTGAGTGTATTTTCAATTATCAACTAATCAATAAGCAAGCCCAGTCGCTAGTCGAAGAGATTCGGTCCCTATAAGCATGAACCACAAGCATACAGTTGCACACAATCAGTGGGTCCCACGTATCATTAACATCCAGTACTAATCATCAAGCATACGTTGTTTGCCAAGTGATTTGGCTGGATTCGATGCAGACATGAAACAACGCGGTGACGACGGAGACAGTGGCCCGAGAAATGGCAGCTTGAAATCGTTATTCTACTAGAATATCTTAGGTTGTCATCAGACTCTCGGACAACTGGACGAGATGATCGTGCGAACATCAATTCCCTTTTAGAAGGTGTTATTCACAAGACGTCCTCTGAGATCTCCTTTGCCGAATTCGTTCGAAACATTAATTGAAAAAACTAGCTCGCGTTGACCAAATGTGAGATAGCCGCCGCTGCAGCTACAGCATACGCGTTCCGCTTCTATTTGCCCAGACTCCATTGAATTAACTCACTCGGAATACCCTGATGTTCACTAAACGTATGTTCTAGTAGCGTACTACAAGCACATATGACAGGAACAAGCAGAAGCGACAGGCCTGACAGGCCCAATAGGTACCCGCTTACAAATGTTAACTATAAAATGCCAGCACTAAGTGCTCAACGGTCTTCTTGTCATTAGCATGCGCGTTCGTCTCTCCTCGTCTATTCTCGTCCTCTCGCTAGTTTAACGCCGTTGGCTACTGTAGAGAAGCGGCCAACTCGATCGATCTTCGCTGGACGGTGGGCGACCCAGTCCCATTTGATGATTGATACAAACAGCTACGTTTTCTGCCCTGCTCATGTCCTGTCATCGATGGATACAGATGATGACGTGAACGAGATCGGGGTTAACACTTTAACTAAAACTGGATCAAACGTAGGCAGGCTCGATGGAGAGAAGATATTATACAATTAGCATTAATTAATCATCGTCACGGCTATCTACTATCAGCTCTGGCTCGTCCTAGTGCGATCATTGAGTGGCCCGACGTTTGAGATTCTGCTGAATCGACCCGTTGAACCAGCCACTACTGTCACAACGATCATCGCTATCGATAGTGCCATAGCCACGGTTCATCGTGGTTTCGAGAAACGATCGATTCTACCGTTGACAGATAAATATTTCACATTTAATCGTAGTGCTAACGACAAATATACTACTACTAGAGACGATTCTTAGCGTATCGATATTAATTATGATGCTGAGGAGGATCTCTCAAATCAGAGGTCTAGGACATGGTATGCTTAATAACTCCTATTACGGTTTAAAGAAAGACCGCAGTTCAGTCTGTGAAAAAGCTGCTTTAAAACGTAAGGATGCTGGAATGAGTAGGCCTCGAATTTCTGGCGCGCCGTTAACATCGGCAACCACAACACGCGCTCTGGAAAACGGCGAAAGATACCGGGCTTCTGTGTGCACACCTGACACCATGACAAACCCACCCAGCACGTTTCGGCCTGTGAGGTAGCCTCCCTAACTTCAAGCTGATGTACCTCGTACGTTGCAGTCCTGCGCACATTTAAGATGAGACCTTGCTACGATTCGACACAGCACCGTGACGATCCCTCCGCTGTATACTCCACATGGAGCTCAAAGGAAGATCATGGAGCCAACTCGTGCTTGCCACAGTAGTTTTCTCATACGGACGGCCAATGTTCTCATTCTGTTGACCCATATCAGATCAATGACTCATGCAAAGGCGTTAGTCTCAGGAAGCCTCATTGCGGAGACAAGTTCCACGATGGGCGTACAGAAAGAAAACGCCTAAAGAAGGTTAACGAGTGTCAATCAGAAAATGTCCGCAGGTCCGGAATCAACAAGCTTGTGACGAACTCACAGTAAAACAGCACAACTGATAGGCTTCTCAAGGAATCCGCCAAGCCGAGAGCGTGGCTTTCCACCTCGGGGTAGCTTTCCATTACGCAAATGTGACGTGGCTATAAGCCCCTTAGCCTCACCGCCGTCGGGGACCAGAACAATAACAGCACACTCGTACCGCATCACACTGCTCTCGATTGCCGGTGCTGTTCGAAAGCCTAGCTATTCCATTGCCCTGCTCTTGCCTTGCGCTGCAACCCTGCTGATGAAACGAACGATGAAATTCCTCTATCCGGCCTCAACTGACGCTGTGAACGAAGTTAGGTGGAAAGAATCGCGACCCGAACGCTGCAAGCAAATTGGACTTGCGCTGAATGGCGCCATCAACTCATATGTAATGAGAGACATTGAATTGACCCCCTGGCGGGATGAATAGATACGCAAGAAGATATGAGAGTCGGCTCAAAACAATATGATTTTGTCGCGGTGAGCCTGTTCCCTCACCTCCGGTTCAACTTTCTCATCTGGATAAAAACAGTAGCGATGATAATTCTTGTCACGCTGCATGTACACTTTGATTCATATCGCATAAATCGTGAGAGCAAGTTTCAGGGTTGCTTTCATTTTAGAATAATAGCGTAAGTCCTACTCATAACAGGAAAAACGCGGAAAGGTCTCTGTACCCGCCACAATTCTCGTGGCATTCATTTGGCAAGAATCTTCCTCATGCAAGAATCGATCTTGCACTGAATCATGGAGTACGACAACTCCGTATGGCTCGCAATCGAGCAGAGCGACCGCTTCATCGAAGACTGAAAACACACTCTCAATATGTCCGCTGCTTCTTACCGTCTCTCGCGGGCAGAGTCTCTCCGCCTAATAACTTCACCAATTTTGAGTGAGAAAAAAAAAAAAAGGTTTCCCGAAGGAAATTGACACTAGAATTTTGTCCTAAGATCCATTAGTCCAAATTCACGTTTAGACTAAAAAGAAAATTTTACTGCCAGATTCTCAGCCGAAATATGAGGTCCACGGTACTACGTCCAACCAGACCAGTCCACAAATTTCAACAGAATTTATATTATTACATATTTCAATGTGTGAACCTACATTACGTTAGCTTTGACACAGCTCTTAATATATATCTATTTTAGAGCTTGAAAGTATTTCGCAAACAATTCATATGAACAACAAGATAGCCACATGAACAACACTGTGCAATATGTTGTTCTTGTGATGAACACCACTTGCTTGTTGCCTCAACGGAGGCAGATCATATTAGCGAGCCACGTGGCCTTAGCAGAGGACTTTTTCACATAGTACCTACATTAGCAGTGCAAACATCAGTGTCATACACACATACAAACTCGCATCACAATTCACGGCGCTGTGCGTAACTTTAGCAGAAAAATAAGGTATACGTGTAATTCGGGAGAATTAAACAAATTTTGCTGAGTGTACAGTTTTATTTTCGAACATTGACTTGGCTTGTTCTATCTATATTTATATACTTTGAAATTCGTCATTTTTCTGTCGACTTATGTCTCATACTGATGCCGCCGAATCGAAATATATTGGATTGGGATTCGCCATTGCCATACGCATTTATAATTAAAACGAATGACGCACACTACTATATATTTTTGATTTATTAATTTATTTGAATATTACCACAAAGTATCTTATAAAATTTGCATAACCATATATACCATTATGTATAAGCCATTAACGACCTAGCTGAACGCTGTTAATGTGTCCAACCCTACCCATCTTTCTCTCATATATATATATATATATATATATATATATATTTATATATATTGCTTCCTCCTCTTTGTTTTGTTTCTATATTTGTCTTCGTTCTTCCGCCTGCGTTGTTTTTATTTTTCATCATTGTTCTCGACCCAGGTGTGGTTGCCACGCTTCGTCAAGATCGAGACAATCGATCGAGCAGCAGCAGAAACAGGGACAGCAGAGGCATCCTATGCATTACAGACCCTAAACACACTTACATACTTCACACACACACACGAACACGCACGCGCGCGCGCGGATCTGGGTGTTCAAAAAACAAATGGTGGACAAATACAAACAAGGAGATCTCACTATCATCATCATTTTCGTCATCATCGTCAGAATCGTCACTCGTTGTTGTGCGTCTAGTGTTTTGTTTTGCCAATTCTCTCTCTCGATTTATTCGTCTCATTCGATCTATCTGAAAATAATAGATCCATTCGTCGATCTTTCCGCTGGCTTGTCCCTTTTGGCAATTTGTTGGGCGCGTTACGGTCACCGTTGCTGGCAAATCGCTTAGGATCTTCATCAACATTTATATCACCACCACCACCACCATCGTCAAAATCATCATCAGTAGACACTTCGTTCTTCACTCATCTTCTTCCTACCTTTTTTTTTATTTCAATTGTAACAAACCCACTTGAAGATATTAGAGGTACACATACCTTACACAGAAGTGTACCTCTAACTCGCTCTCTCTTTTTCTCTCAATATATATCTATATATATATATATATATTTTTTTTTGTGTGTGTGCGTGTATTGTTGTTGTTGCTGTCGATGTTAGACAAGCTCCCCTTGATCGTCTTGTTTTCTTCGTGGGCATTGTTCTCGCAAGGAGTTCTATTGTGGTCAGGCACAGCCGTTTACCGGAGATCGGCTCGAAGGTGGGAACACACTGAAGATGCATCAGGGATCTACTGATCGGCCTGACCAGATAGCAGATAGATTGTTACGTTCGAACATTATTTTGGATACTAAAGTTGGCGCCAAATGATGTCTTTACTACTAGTGACCGCCTATTTTACAAAAGTAGATGGGCGACTTAAGTAAATAGATAAAACACAGGAAACAGAGTTAAAAACGAAGTGCACTTATTATGTGCCCATGTGGATGCATGCACACCCGCATTGTCTACAGCTAGAATACATAGACCGACTAACCGTGTTTGTTTGTGCATCGCAAGATTTAGATTACGGCCGCAGGTCTTCGCAAGGACTTCGGCCAGATTCACAACCGCCGAGGGTGGCGTAAGATTGATTACTTAAGTTGAGTCTATTTTCGGCAGTCTATTTTTCCTATGTCCGAAGGCTAGTTTAAAAATAATATAAATATTTCTCAAAACTATTCATTTATTTTTTTTATAAAATTCCTAACTTTATAAGTTTTGATTAATAGTGGTTCTTATTTTATATTAAAACTAATTAACGTGATAATTGGCCTAATTACTTAGAATTACATCGTGTATAACACAGGGTGCAGGCGTTATCGAGTGTTTGGTTCATGGCTGCTCTCAATCATGCAAACTCTGTGATGGAATCCATGAAGCGCATATCTAGTAACAATATGTCGAATATCTCTGCAGGCCAATAGACGTTATTGTCTTTGTTTCGTAGAACTGCAGGCCTGTCTCAACCATCTGATCCTCCGCTGACCTAAAAACGCTTTAGATTCTTCTAAGTCAAAAGTTCTTCGCTGATGCTCGATTAGAAGTGGCACTCCTGTCAATAGTAGCCGTATAGGTTGTGACCGCGACGTGGACACCCAAGTCTCGCTTCAGGAAGGCGCGCGTCACTTCTGTGAAATCAATCTATCCATTCAATTCCTTTGCCGATAGGTACTTCCAGGTGAGTTGCATTCCGTATGCTGCACAGCGAACCACTTTCAAGTTGAACAGCCGGACGGCCGTATTCAGAGACAGTTTCTGAGCAGACGGGATGGACGCAGATGCCACTAATGTCTTTCGTACCCCTTATTCCACACGTCGAATGAGAGATCCGCTAGCTGACAAGGTTATGACGAACTTAGTGTTCGTCTTTAATAAACCAATAAAGCCTTACCTTACCTTTAGTAAACGAATTATTGTCTCCTCTTCAGTCTGATCTAATCTCCAACTGCCAGTCTCAATTTCATCGCCTCGTTTTTCTTCGTGTAAAGCTGCAGACATAGCCCCTTCGTGTAATTAGCCACTGTCGCATGTCTTAGATGAAATCGACTTCAGTTGTACAGCACAAGATCATCTACAGATAGAGTCACTTTAACGGAGCAGTGTCATTTTGGAGATTGAAGATCAGATCACTCCTTTGCTCGCTTCGGTCCCGTATCTCTACTCCGTCACCTTCTGAGGCCAGGTTGTTTTTGCAGGATTGCCTTCAATACACCGGTATCGGGAAAGCCTGCCCTGATGAGCGTGTCTAGGTCTAGCGTCCCAGCATATCGTATATGTATAACTACTTCAAGAAAAACTCGCCGATAACGTTTATTAATGAATGTATTTTTTTGGCGACACGATGCAATTCCGTATATGTAGCAATTAGCTAGTTATTGTGGACAATCTCGAGATCGGATAACGATTTCAAGAACGAAAGGAACAACCGTAAGGTGCAGGAAAAATTAGAGGCGTTTAGTGTAAGCTGTGGGAGAGCGATGATTTCCCAAAGTATAGTTCGCTGTTAGGATTTCATAATGTGGTTTTATTGATTGCAATACTATTTAACTTGGAAGGTTTTACTTTCTTTCCCATTCGAAGCTACCTAATGAAGGTAATGGCAAGGCTTTATTGGTTTATTAGAGGAACTGACATTTTACAATACTTAAGTTCTCTTTTACGTCACGCAGCGGGGCTCGAACCTGCGGCCTCCGGCTTCTTACAGTCAGATACCTAGCCGTCTAACCCACCGCGCTGACGAAGTACAGAACAAGTAATTTCTAGAATAGGAAGTACGCCGCACTCCAAGCAACGCACCTGTTTTCCCCCCTTGCCTTTGAGACCCTGGGCGGGCACGGCCCTCTCACTGCGAACTTCCTCGAGGGGGTCTACCATAGGTTGATCCGCGCCACCGGGGACAACCGCGCTGGCTCTTTCCTCCTGCAGCGCCTGTCCCTCGCTGTGCAGAGAGGCAATGCCATCGCCTTCCTCGGGACATTGTCGTCCTCACCCCCCTTCCCCCCCACCCCCATAATCCCTAGAAATGCCGACCTATTGTAACGTTTAATATATTATAATAAATGTATTATACCACGTCTAGAATAGCTGTTAGAAGGAAGGCTGCTCTGAATATAAAAGCCACGCTAGTCAATCATCTTGTCAGGCATGCGGGCACTTGTTGTACATCATCCATCAGGTTATGAAGGAGGAATAGTCAATCCCTTTGGTCAGCGACGGCAGGCTTGACCCGTTATTCACTCAATTAATGTGTTTACATTAATTTTTCGCACAAAGATAGATATAAGTATGATATATATTTTTCCTAGCACATAGATTCTCACAAACCTTCCGGGTATATGTATTTGTGGGTCTGGATTGACAACTCGCACAGAAACGTGCACCCAGGTGAATTATCTAACTTGGTCTAATTATAAATTCTTGATCCCTCAAAAAGAAGAGATGTATATACATCTTTACTTCTCAATGGAGATAAGGTTCCTTTTTATTCTCATTTAAATATGACATTTGTCTCATCGAAATTACAATGATGGCACAATTGAATTCGCCCCTTTCCGAGGTCGCCCCCACTATATAAAAGCGTTCATTTACAAAATAGATTACGGTTATTTCCCTCTCTTTCTCTCTGTCTTGTTTAGCTAGCAGCGCATTAGTTACATTGTTGCGCGCGAACGTAACATAATAGATTGGTGTCCTCAGCTGTTCAATCGAGGTTCAACCTGGCGATAAGGTTGGCATACCTGACATGTACTGCATTGAAGGACAGCAGGGCGACGCAAAACGCCGTAACGAATGATGGTGTCAGCCTCGGCCGCCACCGCGGCGGTAAACGCGCCTGTATTTTCCGTACGCTGACAGGCCGGGTCGTTTTTTGAGCGGCCGAGTCGCTCGAGGTCGATATCGATTTAATACTCGTCGGCTCGGCCAGCGAACGAAGGTTCATGACAAAGTCGAACAACAGGACAGCGCGAAGCTGAGCGCGATTCGAAGGGGCCCGGTAGCGGCTCGAGCGGCGCGAGAACAAAATAGAAATGATAGGGCGAGAAAGAAATAAGGGAAAGCCTTCAAACGTGAACAGAGAGATGGACGCGGTTCGATTCCAACAGCAGCAGCAGCAACAAACCAAGGGATGGGAAATGTTCTATATAGACGACGGTTATTAGCATCAGCAGCGGCGGCGGCGGCAATGGTAGCATAAACACACCGAAAGAACGATCGAACTAACTGGTGTTTCGGTTAGCAGAAAATACGGACCGGCTTCTTCCGTCTTCGCTTTCTCGGTGCTCTTCATCTTCAGCGACGACCAGGCCTCGGTTTACTCCCAAGCAAGGCCATCTTGAGGGATGCTTACTTCGTTTAAGGCTCTTCAACGTTCCTGCTCAGCCACGTATAGGGTAACTGAAAGATCGACAGGGTAGGCCGCAGTCAGTTAACGGTAGCCATTGCTGCTGATGTTCCTGCTGCGGTACTGTTGTCCATAGTGAGATGGCGATTGTGGCGGTGCTGATGATGATGATGATAAAAACGGGGCGCACTTGTCTCGTCTCCTTTAGGGTCCTATCGGCGTTGAAGGTTAGCGACAGCTGACCCCAATGAGAAATGGCATAAACGGGCAGCCTGACAGCCGTCGACCGTTCAGGCAATCTCATCTTCCTACGCCGGCAAATTAGATCCCTCGATCCAATGGAGAGAGCGAGAGAGAGAGAGAGAGAGAGAGAGGCGTACGTAGATTGTGGGCAAACGATAGGGGGCGATAATTGTTCCGTTTTCTCGATCGAGATTTTGGCGACGGTGGCTGTGGTAGGAGTAGCCGCGACGCCATTAATAACAAACAGAAGCACAATAAAGAGAAAGAGAACACAGGGATAATGCACTCGGAGATATATAAAAATATATGTAGCTCTGTTCAGTACTGGTACAACTTGACTAAGATGAAGCTGATGCACCTGAAGCCCTCCTAATCCAAAAGTCCTAATTTCAGTACCTATAGCCTAGCGATACTATTACTCCTACTACGATACAATACCTACGACCTAGCAATCATTTGGCTGAGCTCAAACTAATATTTTAAAGATAATTACATATCAATATATAAAGTCGACGTATTTATAATGCATATGAGTACAGCGCCTTCCCTAAATGAATGTCTCATATTGTTTGTCGCATATACTTGCAACGTGGGACCATGTTAGGTACATGAAGCACTCAATCATTATAGTACTTATCGATAAATGCGTTAGTTCTACAAAAAAATTCCCACATCGTAAACTATATAAGAAATGTCCTGTGCGTCGATACAGACTGTGTGCTGACACTTGTTCCAGGGTTATTTTTAAGAAATATTTGGACATTTCATCTTTGACCTTAGGTTGCATCCAACAGGTATAAGGTAATGCTGTTGATGACGGCGGAAAATAATATTTCAATACCGCCCCTGTTGTTAGTGGTGACCCGCCGCACTGTGATCGATCGTGGCAGGAAAATTCTCAGATTACCACATTTTCAGACCCATGGGGCATGCCCTGCAGGGGAAGCGCCTCATAGCAGAAGCGGAAACCTAAAATGAGACCATGACGAGATGTCTTTCCACTACAGGATCCACATGTTACCTGATCGATGGGCGAGAGCCATAGAAAGCGAGGGGCTATTGATTAAAATCCGTTTATTCATTCGAAAGATACAACAATTCAAAGTGAGCAAAATACAATTATTACTTATTGGCCAACCTGACATATACATATATATATATTTTTTTTTTCTATATATTAGAGATCAAGGAACTCCCCTTGTAGTAGAGCAAGTAGCAAGAGACTAACATTAACTCCGCGTAAAACTGAATTGCTGCAAATTACTCGACGACATAAACAGGAGCATGGAACATTAGCAACAACATATCGTCACCATCATCAACAACAAGAGCGGCAACACCAGGAGCTACTTCTGCCGCCGCCGCCGCCGTCGCCGCGGCCGAGCCACGGCTTCGCTGCATTAAGTGGTGGCGCGCATCCCGTTCATCTTCAAAGACGTCACGATGGAGACGATGACGTCGCCACATTTGCTACTGTTGCTGTTGTTATTGTCGATGTTCTTGATTATTATTATATATAACATATGTTGATGGCGATGATGATGATGTGACCTTGTGATAATGCCGCCTCCTGAGGATCTTACTTATCCGGTGATAGCAGGTTATTGGACGCGGGAGCGATTCGTTCGCAGCCGTACGTTTGACGGACGATAGCTTCAGGTAAAAACGCGAGAACATTCTGACTGGATGTCCTCTACCATATATATATATATATATAATAGTCCGGTCGTGGTCATATACAGATAATATTTGTTTTATAAAACATATTTTTCTTCGGTACTGTGGTGCGTGATACTAGCTCAGAGTATATCCGTTATTTTTGTGTTCAACTCACACTCGATATTATAGATTAGTCAAAACATAACATGATAGATCCATAATAATCGATGGCGACGCTACATTGGTGCCTTGATCGCACGCACGTACACATCCAGCTCTAAACGAGCCGAGAACACACAGGCCCAATTAGGTATCTGTGCACAACGACGCTCTTTAGAGTCGGGACAGCGCAATGAGCAACATGTTTGAGGATCACGATTTTTCACAAATCGGCAACTCGTTAAATACGAGCGGATAGATGATATTGCCGCTGCGCTGCTGCTGCTGCTACTGCTGTTGTTGTTGATTGTGCTGGTTCGGCGTAGCACGGGAGCGATCTGGACGATTTTTGGTAGCAGCGGCGGCAGCGACGGTAGCAGTGGGATCCCTAGACGGAAGCATTAACGGCAGCGGCGGCGACGGCGGCGACGGCAAATGCAGACTCATCGCGCTAACGGCTGCCCGATCGGCGGCCGATGGCGCTGAGCCTCGTGACGCTCACGAGCGCGGGGTCGGGCGTTCAGCCGTCGAAGGAACCAGGCTACAGTATGCCTATTCGTTCTGCCTATCTCTATATCGATAGATGGTGATATCACAGTGGCGGTCTGTGTTGTAGCAGGGGAAGGCGAGCCATCAGCGGTGCAAGGTGCTTGAATCCCACATCGTCTTTCCGCATAGAGCATAGACGAGACCGAAATGGCGGACGATCGACGCACGGAAAAATAATGTGGTGATGATCACCGTCCTGGCCACGAAACCGATCCGCCTTACATAGGCTCCCTCATAGATTGGCCGCTCGCTGGCGTTTATTGTTGAGGAGATGCGGCGGAGACCGCGATCGGCTCGGTCCGGTCACGAAGTCCTTCCTCGGATTACTGCAGCGCCAACAGAAATGGCAACAACAGCAACAGCAGCAGCAGCAACAACAACAACAGCAACAACAACCACCATCGATGCGATGATGGTGATACGTTAATGGCCTCGAAAGGTTCACATGAAAGAGACGGTTCACTTCAGATGATTGTTTCAATATATCCACGCCCGAGAAGTTGTCGAACAGTCAGTCAATCTTTTATAGCCTGAAATCTGGCATGTAGTCCAATATCCCATGGGAATTTTGTTGGCATTATAGCTATCGCGTACAGTTTCTGTATAATCATTGTTTCGTAAATCAATTTATGACGATACCGGTAAACTGTCTCATTTGAGTCATTTAATTGACACGTCTGCTAAACACTGGTAACATTTCTTGGGACTGGGCTATCGAGGGATATCTCTGATCACATGATCTATCCATATTCTAAACTCTAATCTTTTGTACTATCTTGACTTATCTTCTACCAAAGGATATAGTTTATAGAGATTTCTGAATACTAGAATACTAAGATAGTAGTATCGCCGTATACGGTAAGGTGATATTAGACTTAGTATAATAATAATAATAATACTGAAGATGTCTGAGGAAAATGTTATTGCTGTTCTGCAAGAATGGCTTAATCCAAACTTTCAGCTGAACTACTTTCACCGTTCAGTGGAACCTGTCTTCAGGATTGAACAAAACAAGCTAATCGTAGAGCCAAAAATCAAGGCTAACTCGAATCCAGGTAGTTGGTCTAAGAGAATATACCAGGCTGTTGTATTTACAATGCCGAAAGCAGGTGTACCGTGGATGTCAAACGTTGGCTGTGTTAGTCAAAGTTAGCGCGTAAAAATGATTACTAGGCTCTTCTTCACTTGCACTGAATGCCTTATTACGTTTGGTCGGGCTCAAATATCGACGCTAAACTTATTGCTAATACAATTGGAATTACAGAAACCAATTGCAAGGCTATTCGTCTTTCTCTCCGACATTCTTATTATACTATCTTGCTTCATTTGATACGAAAGTTACTCAGCACCAAATGGCTGACATATTGATCGTCGGGAGGAGCTGATCTAAAATCCTAATATCCGCCTCTCCCTCTTTAAAGCTATAATATAGTTCCCTTTAGCTTAGTAGGTTCACCACCAGTCTCTGCTAACAGGCTGCACTTCGATGCACTTGACTCTCCTCATATAGGACTGCATGGGACGGTCATTAATTTTCTCTTTTTTTTGTGTGGGCAACTCCTTATTTCTTGGCAAAGAGAGGTGCGCCTTCCGATTAACATCCGATACTGGCTTATCATTGCTGTTGTTGTCGCTTCTGTTGTTGTTATTATAATAGCAAGCGGTGTTGGTGGTGTACCTCTAATAGGAATTATTAGGAAGCCTTCCGTAGTCCGACGTTGTTGAGTACTCCGCCGCTATTCTTGCTCAAGGTGACTAATTATTTCTGATCAACAGTACCGGTGAGCTATCGATGAACACTGACCAATCTATTTCATCGTGGCTGGTACTGTCCGGTAGATTGTTCTCTTGCCCGCGGTGATGTATGTCCTCCGCACCCAAGGGTGCCGTCAGCGAAACGCCCTGTGGTCTACTCCTCGAAAGGAGGGATCGGAGACCACCGACTGAGCCGGTAGCCACAAAACGTAGTCATTAAGACAATCTAGCAATACTCCAACAATACTACATATAAGATAATTAATTAATCGGATGTCAAAACTTCAGATTGACTTAACCCAACTTCAGATAAAGCTACACTTCAGATGTACCTAGTGTTTTCGTCTATGGTCTATTTATACAAGACAAGGCCTATATATACAATGCATTTCAATATACATTCATGACTCTATTTTGATGGGCTACGATTATACATTGTGATGAATTTTACGGCAAGGAATTGCTAAATGTATAGGCAACGAAGGGAGAGCTTGCTATGGGATGGAACTCTGATTGACACTATAGTCTAATCTCATGTCAACCGCAGGTTACACGCTGTCACAATCGCGGATTATAACCAGATAAGGAAATATGAGCCATTTTAGGTCGGACTCATTCATCCATTGACTGCCATCCATTGACTCATTCATCCATTGACTGCCTCGAGATAGTCTTGCCTTCATCATAGGGGTTACAGATTGGCTCTGTGGGGTCTCTGGCAATCCTAAAATGAGCGATTCTTTTTTCCGACGCCATATATTGACTGTTCGGAGGGGGCAACCAGACATCGGATTTGGCTACAATAGCAGTCTTTCATCTGTAGAGCAACTATAAAGACGATTCAATTGCAACATCAAGGAAATAATGTTTCCGAAACAGAGGCTATGTGATGGTGTTAAAAGCTCCATGTTTAGCTGCGTGGACTACTAGGCATAACGACCGATAAGAAGATAAAATGAAATGAATTATAGTGGTGTCCTTAAACTTCAGCATGAAAATTTTCACAATCGTATTTTAGTATTTAGGGGATCGATGCTCATCTCAAATACACACCGGACCTGAGCTTCCGATGTATGAGTACAGCATTTGTATTAGAATTTATATAGGACCTCATAGCATTAATTTATAACAAGCAGCAAGCTGGCAAGTTTAATTAGTTTTATTTGTCAAACATTTACATGTTTGATTAATTCACGTACACACTCGACGTTAATTTGCCACGTTGAGAGGAGTGCGTATGGCTTGCCAGCTCGCCCCATTGAAGGGCGTTTGTGCCGCATCCAAAACGAACAGATGCCATTCTTCCGCATAATTTTGTCCAGGCACACCTTACCAATTTGGTGGAGACCGAACACCCGCCCCGCCTTGCCCATCTACCCGGTAGAGTTGTAGGACGAGCAATTGCCTCATCATTTAGCAGGTACTTAAACCCTTCGAAACAAATATTAATGCCTGATAGTGATTCGTGCGGTGAAGGTTGCCCTGGACTGTGACTTCGGTCGAGATTTTTAAGGAACTAGGTATGCGGCAATATATCAGGCCAGTATTAAAACTATAAGATGCAGAAAACAATAAGAAAACTAAACACGAACACGAGTAACTTCTATACAGATGCATTCAAACACCCAAAGAATCAATCCGCGCAAGTCCTCACTTAACAGACGTTTGTTACCAAATGACCTTTTGGTAGCGATGATATGTCCCAAAAGACACATGCACTGTTCCTATTAAGCAACAAATTGGGGGACTATCTATATGTCTCTTAAATGCAAATGTGCAAAGATCGAACTCGCGCACCTACGTCCATCTCCTCCGAATGGAAGGCGCACACCTACTTCGAGCTCAATTTCAGCTCTCTCGAATCGTAAGTACTATTGTTTGTATTATAAGCTTCATACTTTGTAAATGTAAATGTGTTTACGAGTATGGGGCCCAACGTCCAAATGTGGATATACAACATTATTTTCAATTAGGCAAAAATATTTTATTCGTCGTAACGGCAATGTCCATTGACTTTTTGTTCTTCTTTCCGCCTCCCCCCCCTCTAATCATTCCGATGTTTTGCTGTTTCGCATAGATCAGTATCAAAGCAGTAATAGATATAGATAGCATTCATTTAAGCATTTCCTATAGCGTGACAAGTAACACCATCGAATCCGCTCCCAGATACGGTTTTGTCACATTTTGTCGTACGTCGGTGAGAAAATCATCTAACGTGGTTTAGCTTGCAAGTGGAAGCACAGTGAGAACACGATGGTGTTTGTGTGAGAAGCATCTGCCCTTCGCTGGAGAGATCTACGGCCTACCTCACAACTGCTGCTGCTGCTGCTGTTGCCCGGTTCGCCATTGCTCAGAATTAGCCGAATCACTATGTCAGCAGAATCGACAGAACAGTCAGTCAGTCGGTTGCTTAGTTAGTGATCCCTGCCGCCCGATCAGTGAAGACAGAGCTCGTACGTCTTCGGAGGTGCTCGCCACAGTGGTCGTCTCCAGCGGTCGAGAACAAGTGGACGAAATGACAGAGTGAAAGCAAAACTTAGACAACACTAAGTGTTACACACATTGGCCATCTTTTGAGGGCCAGAGAGCGAGAGGAGCTAGGAACTCACTGGCGGCAAATGCAGCAACTCGGACAAACCGAGAGACGAAGCGTTAGACAAACGGCCCAAAGCGGCACTTGAGCGAAGAAATCACACATCTTACAGAAGCGGGTGGTGGTGGCGGCCGCGGCGGCGGAAAGATATCCTCGCTCGTCTTTGGACCAATCCGAGCAGGTCATCATCATGATCATCATCTTCTGCTACTGCTGCTGCTGTTACTGGTCGATTACTTCGTTCCGACTTCGGTCGCGCTGTAGCCGATACGATTGGATTAAGCTCTGCTTTCTTCTATGCTCAAATTTAGATTTATTTCGGATATAGATCAAGCTTTATGTTGACGCTGATGTGGTATCGGCTGCTCCTGGTGTTGGGACGAATGACAGAGGCGATGCATTTCATTCTCAGCTAAGAAACACAGACAGACACTCGCTAAACTGAGTGTTCTGCTCATGAGGCACCACTGAATCGGTTGCTGAGGACGATTTGTGGAAGCACAGGAAGGAGAACAACATATAAGAATACATATATATATATATGTATATATATATATATATATATACATATATATATATAGCGAATTCGATGATGCTGACATTTGGAGAGTGTGTCGCATTGCATTGCATTGTCATAAACCGATGATTGTTCCAAGCGCACATGGGCTTCCTCTGAAACTGATCAAGCTTCGGTAGCGACTTTTTACCACTTGAAGTCACGTCTATTCTAAACACAAGTGAGACATCAATTAATTGTTCCCTCTTATATCATAAATGCATGTAAATATGTTGTGAGGCTATACAGTGTGTGCATTGAGCTTAGATGTGCGAATGCACTGCGACACGCTCAGGTGATATGTCAGGTGGCTCTACTGTCTACCATAGAGGGGCTCGCCTTTTATCCACAAATTTCTGCCCCTTAAGAGTGATTCTTGTAACATCTAATTCAATCAGTGACTGGGCGTTGTGAGTCTTCTGAAAGGAATCCTGATCTTAATGTGATAATCACGCTGTAGAATGCACCCTTGAATGTGCTTTATGTACAGCAATCTCAGTGGGATAAGCTCAGTATCGTATAAGGGTCATTACATTTTCCAGAGTTGAGCCTTCCCCTCCTTGGACATTCATAACATATTTGCAAAATACTTTCTGAACACTTTGAACAAATTTTGAAGGTGTAATATGGAGTTCCGGGCTTGCAGGCGGCAAGTCTAGGACCTACGGAGGGCCCGCCGTTGTGCGACCCTCAGACTCTAGATTCATAAATAAATAAATAAGTAAATCCGGCATTCAGAAAAATAAATAAAAGATGCTGTTGCCGACAGTGTCGTCCTTGAGCTGACTTCAAACAGTTAGCTTGCAGAAGGATGATCTTAATTCAGGTTTGCAAAAACGCCTCTCACAAGTGGGCTGACTTAATATATAAACCGTATAAAATTACTCACAGACCACAGATAGTTTGCTACATCCATTAGGGCAGAGAAATTAAAATCCCAACCAATTACCGATGAAAGAATCACCATTGACATCATTTTTCGACGTTACTACGTACTTCAAGTCTCTATGACGAGTTGTTAAACAACTCGCTGAACTTACCATTTCGCAGGCCTATTAAACTGCCGTTAAGTTTAATGAAAGTATTCAAATCACAAATTGCATAGACAAATCAAGCGGAGACGAAATGTTACTATTTGTATCTGTGACTCTTGAAATTAGCTGCATTGTATCTGCTGTTCTTTTCCGACATGAGTAATTAGGAAATATTATAATTTACGTGGGCATTTTTAGACTGAGTGCAGGGCTAGCAATAATCGGATCTCGCATATAATGGCCATACGTACAAAAATACTATAAATGAGATCGATTCCGAACGTACTACGATGAATCAGTAAGTGAATTTTCAGACCATGAGGTTTTAGAAATTAGTTACGACCAATAATAGCCTTACCGGGCGGATCTCTTTGAGTGTCCAAGTGGATAAATAATGAGAATGATCTCCCTCTGCCGAGTCAGGCCAAGCCCATTTCTGGCTATTCTCAGCTTGCCATTCAACCATAACTTCGATTGCGCGCCATGGATATGAAGAGACACACCGCATAGATCGCGTAGATCCAGAAGCAGAATCCTTGAGCAGCAGGTGATATATCTACTATGAAATTTCACCTTTCCACCGTTGCCGGAACGGACGACAATTTCGAAGGCAGCAGCACAATTTGTTATGTAAGTACGTTGCTCGCAGCTATTTGCTGCTGGTGCTGCCCTACGGCGCGAAAACAGTAGCGCTGAAGAGAAGGGCCTACCAATAAAATGGTTTCATACATACGAACAACATCGCAACAGAAACAGCAGCTGCTGCAGCAGCAGCAGCGGGTTGCCTACAGTGGCCGAACATTGTGCAATGTGGCTATCTACCAGTCGCTATCTACAACTCGCCGTGCGCAGTGGAGATGAGATCGGTACGTGCGTACGTCAGGTGAGTGATTAGTGAGACTATATGTATTATATAGAATCTATGCACACACATCAGGCGGGCAGATTGCTAGCTGCTCAGAGAGATGGACCGCGATCGAGCATTGTAGCGTTGTAAATTTGATGAATCGCAAAGAGATACATCATCCCCAACCAATAGGGAAGAAGCCGCCTTTGATTTTGCTTCTCTATTTGTACCCCCCATCCCCCAACCTCACTTTGCTATATAACATATACACACACACACACACATCGTCTTGGGCCGTCCTCTGTCTGTCTGTATGTCTGTCGGTCGGTTGGCCAGGCTAAAATGCGACTCGATTTGTTCTTCAGTTTAGTGCTTGTTCTTGTGATTCGGGTGTATGTGTTGCCGGTCGATGTGTGCTTGTATGTGCTTGCCTCATGTCGCCATTGTTGCTGTCGTTGTTCTTCGCCTTCTGCCGTTCTTATTCGTTCTCGATATATTTGGGGTTGTTGTTGTTGTTGCTGGATCTTTTCGGTCCTTGCTCGGGGTCGGCCGCCAGGGACCTCCGAGCATCGTCGTCTTCCCGCAGCGGTAGCTACTATAGCAGCAGCAGCGGTGGCGGCAGTACCAGCTTCAATGTTGTGCCGGGTGATACAAAATGAGTCGTCCATCTCTTTTTCCCGTTCACTGCGCGCCACTCCCTTCGGCTTCTGTCGATCGACGGACCCTTCAACTATTGCTTCAGCAGAGTCCGCCTTCGTTCCGCAGGTACAACAGCAGCAAATATATATATACATATATATATATATGTATGTATGTGTGTGTATATGTATAAAGAAGAAGAGTTTCTCTAAAGCCAGCGGCGGCGGCGGCTGCTGTTACTGTTGCCACAGGGCAGCGATAGTGTTTGCTGCTTGTGCCGCCGCCGCCGTCGCCGCCACCAATAGTCAGTCAGTCTCGGGAACGCTCTCATCTCGTTCGTTCTGCCTTCGGGACCGACGATCCTCCTCGTTCTTGTTGCTGCTGCTGCTGCTGCTTCCACGGCTTCTGTTATTGCTGTTGTGTCTTCGGGATCATCGAGATCTTCGGTCATCCTCATCTAACTTCAGTTTCGGCTACCGTTCAGCGGGACAGCCAGCGCTGTTAACCGTGTTTCACATTTGTCTCTGATCTCGCTGACCGATGGCAACGAAAGAAAGGCCTAGCCATTACACTCTTCGTGCACTCTCTTCAAATTGGCAAACTTTTCACTTCGTCCGCCGGTAGGGAATACCTTGCTACACAATGATCTCGTCCAGTTCAATATGGACTATGTGGAACGATGGAATGAATGAAGGTCAAACTGATATAATACGTCGACTGCTGGACAGGAAAATTTCTTTGTAAAATGTCGCATTTTCGAGAGGTGTCGAAACATGAACAGCGAGATACAGAACTGAATAAGGGATACCATACGAGTCAAAAACGTTCGGCATTTACATTAGAATTTACATAACATGTGAAAGATAATCAAATAGAATATTAATCAATTATTTATCCTCAAAGAGAATGGTGTTGAAAGTTGGCTGACGTTTAGGAGAAGGCCAGTTTGAAAACAACGATCTAAGTTAAAAAAAAGTAGTAGATTTATTATTAAAATCGCCTCCACTGGAACTGTGCACTGACTTTTTCAAACTGTCAACTGTGAAGCTACTTGTAATAACTGCCCACCTATTTTTTGTCAATACTTGTTTTGCTGCGCATTTTATGACCTGGTGCATGCGTGTGTGTACAATATCGAAAACCTTCAATAGTGTTTAACATTAATTTAATTGCGAGCCCACCTCTACCTGTCCTGTATCACAGAACGCGCCAACCACTCATAAATCAAATATCACAATTGCACAAGGAACTCTTATTAGGGTTAGTCTATGACAGGCCATGCTAAGAAACTCAGTTGGTTACTTGTACAACATAACTGACAAACACTGATCCCTTAATGTTGACAAAATGGAAACTTCGAGTGTGTCATACCACATATTGGAAATCATCCCTTCGGCTTTGCTTTAAATTTATGTCAATACTTGTTTTGCTGCTCATTTTATGACCTGGTCCATGCGCGTGTGTACAATATCGAAAACCTTCAATGGTGTTTAACATTAATTTCATTGCGGGCCTGCCGAAATTGGCTTGTCCAATTCAGCGGTCCTTCTCCATCCCTTGTTCCTATCTGGCCTCGATTTGATCACAGGGTGACTCCCGTTTGAGCTCGACGCTCCGCTGTTATTTCACCCTTGCGTTCGAAGCACGACAACGATCGAATCACTGTTGACCATTGCCTCCGCTAGCGGCAGAAGCGGCTGCAGCATCCCATTATCAGCAGAAAGAGGAGCAGCAACATCATCATGATCACATCTTGTTCTTCAACAGCAACGACGATGACACTAGTATCGCTATATATCGATATATGTCTTGTGGTGATTTGCAGTCGTCGGCGTTTTTGAACATTTCTTCTACTTCTGTTGCTAATTTCGAATCACGCACCAACAAGAAGCAACCGCTCATCGTGGATAAGCTATACCGCTACTACTGCTGCTGGTTCCGATGCTCGCTTTTCAGAGTTCCTCCGCTCAAGCAGACAGGCAGACAGAAGCTCTGCAGCAGCAGCAGCATCAGTTGAAATTATCAACCGCTACCGATCATCATCATGATCATCTCCAGCAGCAGCAGCAGCAGCACAGCACCCCGACAACAGCAACAAGAACAATAATAATAATCGATGTCCGCCGCCAATCGATGCTTCGTTTCAAAACCGAATCGAAGGCGAGGAACAACGCTGACGCATCAGCGATAGCCAGCGACAGCGGCTACCAAATGCGATCGATAGACACAACATCCATAACAGCAACAGCAGTAGCAGTCGTGTGGCAGATGATCGGTTGTTGTTGTTGCTGCTGCTGTTGTTGCTGTTGTTGAGTGGCAGAGTTGGCGGACGGATGCAAAGTACAGCCCCACCATTCCACTGATGCTGCCGTTGTCGCTCTGATTTTGATTGGCATCAGCTACGACTCGAAAACTACCGCCGACTCCCAATCGAGGGAAACTTTAACAGGGAGATCGCGACAGACGCCGATATCGATAGATGGATGCGCGGAGAGAGAGAGAAAGAAAGATCACACTGCCGTTTGGGTATGAGCTATAGGAAACTGGACGTGAACGGTGCTGCTTCTATTGCTGCCACTGTTGTTGCTGTTGTTGTTGTCGTGGTGTCCATCGTGGCTACTGTGGACCCGCGGTCAGCGGTGTCTCAGTCCCGATGATGACGTTTGGTGACGTGCGTAGGACGGAGAGAAAATTGCAACATCATCTACGAGCATCACTAACAACGGTAACAACAGAGGCAGCAGCAGCAGCAGCAACACCAACGCGAACGAGTACAAGCAATAACAATAGGAAAATAGATAATCGTTTACATTTGTCATAGGAAAAAAGGCGTTGTTAAAATTCGTATTCGGTTCGATCGTCTTTTCTATCTAGCAGATATTCGCTGTAATCATCTCGTAGACGAAATGACAATACACTGCAAACAGAGGATGTTCAAAAATGATCGTAGTCCCATTGGACTTCATTGCTAGGGCAACATGAGGTCGATGTCTTTTTTCTTTATTTTCTGATTTAAATTTATTCAATAAATCTCTCCTCACCCCAATAAGAATCGCACGACACTATGCTATTTCCCGGCAGCAACGAACCAATAGCGTAAAATGAGAAACTATCGTATAAGAGTAGTTTTGTGTTGTTGTGAGAAATGCATAGCCACCAATTTCAGGGTGACTCGAAGGGCAGCGGGTGCACTTCAATATGAAAATGTAAGGGGCAATTGAAATAACGTGAACAGAACAGCGGAACTTGATCCAGTGTTCTTCGGTATTGTTGTCATAGACGATTTACATATTGAACGAAAGGCGATGAATCAATTAAATGATGTGCCGATTCGGTACATGTAATTATGATCGGTTATTAATTAGGGACTATGCAAAAAAAACTGGAAATGTATCTTTTCCTTCTGCTGATTACCATCATCATGATATACATATATATATATATATATATATATATATATATATAGAACGTACCTAGTATGATATGAATATGAATAATATCGCCAAACAAATTCGTCGCAAATGTAGAAGTATATTTGTGCTTATGCTATCAGCCAAACATTGTCGAAGGACATCGGGTATCTATCTGTAGCATCAGTTCGATAAGGGAGGCAGCGTTCATTTCCAATTCGGCGGCCTGTCTGGGAAACTTACCTCGAGTAGATATCTGGACTTCTTTAGCGACAAATGGAACAAAAAGAAATCGGGCATCAACATTAATTGTCAAATTTTAAATCTCCAAATAGGTCGAACATCATCTTGTGCGCCAATAGACCGCACCCAGAGACAATGGTTAACTGAGTTTTCTCCCTTGGTCGAAATGCTTGAAAAACACTTATTCGCTTTCCTCGTTTTGTTTTTTTAGTTTCCTCTGAATTTGTTTCTATGTCATATGTCAACGGGTAGCATCTGATCTAGCGAATATCTGACTCTTTGGTATTTGCTTGAGGCTCTCATCACCAGCATCATCTCGAATCGATGATAGGCTTATGCGTTGGATATATATATATATATATATAATATTGCTAATGATTGATCCCCATATAGACCATATCCCAAGCATCCATAGTATTCGCAAGAATAACAATTAAATATAACCTTCTAATGTTCACTTTCCAACTTCGTTCATTGATGAAGAGATATAAGACGTTCATTATTAGTAATCTGCTATCTTTTGCTGTGTCGATTATCGCTGCCACGTCGATGACAATGAGTAAATTTGGGGCCCAACAGGTTAGCCATGATTGTCATCGATTACTACTCATGGACACCCTTTTCGCGATTTTTTGCTTGTGTATCGTGCAAGAAGCATACTGCTCGCGCGTTTAACAATCTCAACAAAAAAAACGCTATCTCAAATCTTCAAACGAGTACGCACGCGCTCGTGGAAATATGATGTACACCTGCATATATCAATATGCCTATTCATTCGTATAGTGAGATATCAATAGGTTACAATCGTTTATCTCAGTTGTTACGATGGTATTATCCTCGTCGGTCATCTACATTCAGCTGCCGATGAGGAGAGCGCCGAACGTAACATTGCCCGAATGGCCTGATCAGACGCCAGCCCGGATCACACCCGGCACGCTTGCTAGTCTTATCCCGTACGCCCTCTCCAGAAAGATACAACAGGCTGTGCGCTGCTGCTGTGTAACGCTGAATATACGTATACACACCTGATACACAAAGCTATCGTAAGGTTCGCGCTTGTATTCAGACTGATCATATGGAAGACGACCTGAAAACACACCCATACGTATTGCGTATCTCACACAAATGTCACTACGAAATGAACGATAGGCAGATAGGGTACGTAGCGTACTTATATTTGATTGTATGTACGCTACGTACCCTTCGTGGATGATGCGGCGAGGATGGTGATGCCACTATGAACGAATCCCGTCATCTGAGCAATCACGATTCGGAGCAGACTTTCTGGTGGCCCGATCTCTTTTTTGTTTTTGTTTTGATGCCTCCGAAATAAAAAATTAATACTACCCCAATTGCAAGGCGGGATATTACGGCCGAAGCAGTCGGTCATCGATATCGGAGTCGACCGTCCCCGTCAGCTTGTAGAAGAATCGGAAAATAGCTATTCTGGAAATCAATCTGGAAATACTGTGTAATTGTAGTATGGTCAGCAGAGAATAACCAGTTAATAATAGCGTGCTGCGTTGTATCACTGACACGACGAACCTCGCTATAGACTGCAATTGAGCATCTATTTTTTAATATGTTTTTCTCTACACTTGCTTTTATACCTCGCACCATATCTGGATGAAGCTCTCAACTGTTGATAAAATTGCAATTGTTGAGGGTGACGAATAAGCAAAGGATGTGGTGAACTCCAAGTGGTAAACTGCGATTAAAGGGCCCTGTTTCACAGATTTCTCTTCTAGACGATCATGGATGAAACTATTACTTCGAATTTTGACAGGCAGCAGTTAAAGGTAAACGAATTAGGTTTTTTGAACAAGCGTTCAAGAAAGCTCTGGCAAAAGGTGAAATATTACATATTGCATAATGAGAAGATTTCATTTTCCTTGTTAGATAGTACATACCTATATGATGGTAACCAATGGTTTAATTCACCCTTCCATTCAATGATTGATTAACTGACGCACAGGGCCAACACTAAGTCTGTGGTGTGTTTGCGTGAACAGTACGTATTGATTAGTAATTCTGTTGTATCATATCTTCTAGTGGAGAGAGAGCAAGTGGTCTTCTAAATCAATTAAGGAAATTGAGCGTGGTTCAGTAATAGCAGTTGAGTAGTGGTTCTTGCCGGGTACGACGAGTTTGAAAAATAAAGTAAAGATGGCAAACTCCTATATGTTGTCGAAGTAATACCTAAAGGATTAGAGCCGAGGCCTACAACAGGGAAGGGAAACAGCTGAGAGTCAGCTTAGATAATGTTAATTACAATTGAGTACTACAGTGGAGAACTTATCGGCTGCAACATTTTACTGGTGCTCCACCGTAACTCTATCTGAAGTGTCTGTGGAACATGAACGTTCGTGTTACAGGAAACAGCCCTGTCGCCGGCGCATGGCAATATATATATATATATATATATGTTGGTACTACAAAGCGAGCAATGGGGCTGACATATCTCAATGTGCTGAATACCTATCTGTATCTATTTTGTTTGTTTGTGTTTGCTTGTATTTATATGTATGTTTGTGTATCTTTCAGTGAATATAAGATTTTCTTCGCTGTTTCATTTTTTGGCTTGAGGTTTGAGCTTGACATCGGTGTGGGCCCATTCAAATAGGTTCTTTTTTTAATCCATATACATACGTAATAGAGCCGCAGACGACGACAAGGCAAGGCGCTAATGAGAGACTGTTATTTGTTTTCGATTTCGCTGTTTTTGACCAGTCGATCACCAACTTTGTTGGTCATATCATTTAATAATGTTTTTTTTGTGGAAGTACTATCTTCGCGCTCGTTTTGCGATGTCCATATTGACGGTGCAGTGGAGACGGTAAGATTACAGGCAAATAAACGATTAAATGGATCGATTTGTACTGTGGCAGGCTATTAATGCAGCGTGTCTAATTTGAATATTGTAACCTACCTTTATCCATGCGACAGATGAAGATGGTGGCCACACGAGAGAGAGATAAAATCAGTCGAAGAGTAAAGAAGAGCATCGATTCCGTTCAGTCCATGTATAGGGTAATTGTAACTAAGGCAATTCGATTTATTTCAGTGTAATAAAGTGATACAATAACATATTATACGAGTATGGTATACTGTATTTTCTATTGAAATAAAGTGCGTCTCAGTGCCGGTGTCGAAATTCGAACGAATAGTTTCAGAAATGACCTGAACTAATTTCAACTGCCCACCTTTACAAGATAACACAACCGGTCCAGCCTTGGGGTAGATGACACGATGTCGTCTTTCAACAGATGTCTTTGCTGTTTGTGTCCGTTTATTTAGATGATTAAAGTCACAACGCTGAGTACACAAAGTCAGTGTTTCTATTTCCGATTCTAGATAGGAGGGCGGGGAATAGGATGCGTGCAGATGCGTCAGCCCAAGGCAGCTACAGTGTAACGATTTTGCTGAAGTACTTTTTCGGGGTGAATCAGCATCTAGCGTAGCAAACGCTAGGATACGTAGTTACAAATGAACCTAGGCGGGCAGTATAATTTAGATGAGACTAGAAAGAACAGTTATCGTTGGTGTTACCAAAGCCAGTGCGGGCAGCTGACAATCATTATCTGTTTTTCGAGCTGACCCTCAGCTGTTCCCCTATCTGACAGGCCTCAGCTCAATCATTATCTATTTCGCGGGAAAACTTCCCATTAGACAACATGACTCCAAACTCAGGAGAGTCCTGAAGGACCCTCAACAGGGAAGTTAGTGGAACTAGATGCTAATTACAAACAATTTCGCGCTATTACTAGATGATCAGATTGGATCTGTATCAATCAACATATAACCGTAGGAGTCTGATGTAACACTGACGTCACAAAAGTAAAACAAGAACGAAAACGAAGTTATTCCTCTCGCGTGCTGAGCATTATATTTCGTCGCAAAAGGTGACAGCAACTTCACTGCCAGTAATTGAGTTTGGGTTGGGGCGGGAAGAAGGTGGCCAAACATGAAATGCTGGTGGCAATCGTCAAAGCTAACCGGATTTTCCTGACGAAAATGCAACTGGCACCAGACTGTTATCCACCACTAGAAACAATGCCGCTTTGTTTCCATTGATTGCATTTGCATTGTGGGAACATTTAAGAGAAGAGAATGTACTTCATAAGATGAGTAAAGTCGTCGAAACGCGCCCGGAATTGTCTAAAACAAGCGGAATTTAACTCGAACTTCGTGAGTTCGCTACGTATTCCCGCGTTTCGATTGTGATTCACGCGCTGCCCCGTGAAAATTTTGTCGCCTTATTTTGGAACGTTGTAATCAGCCTTGTATGGTAATATTTCCTGGCTAGCATTTCCCAGCTCTGTTGTATGTTGACATCTATATAAATAGCGTTTCTGCTGCTGCTGCTTTACCTCACCGTGTACACAACGGATAGCGTACTTAATCATAGCATATATATAAAAGCTCTATGAAAGTGACTCAGTCATGTAGAGAAAAAATTTATGTAGAGAGCTGTGGCTGATATAGATGAAAAGTAATACACTCTCTATTTTGGTTGTATTAAAAAAAAATGGCTCACGGCACCGCGCCACGGGTAATGGATCTTGGGGAAAGAATTAATGTTAACAGATTTAGTGTATCAGCTTTTATACAACATGAATATACTACCATAAGCATATCGAGCCAATTTTGTTTTTCTTTGTGGAACTACTTCTAAATACGTTTTTGCTTGTCATTTTTCTTCAAGCTGTCAACTACATATATACATATATATATATATATATATATATATATATATATATATATATTTAATTGTGTAACATCATGCTTTTATATGTATAAATATATATAAATGTGTGTGTGTGTGTAAACGAAAACGACGAGCCAATAATTTGATCTCCCTATCCCAACCGAAGTGCGGCATGAACAGCGCGTCCGGCGAGCAGAGGTCGGAACAGAAGCCGAACATAATAAAACCATGAGTATGTCACGAAGTTTCAATAAAGTGTTCGTCTTCTGAAAACACCTTCGTCTTCGGACGGGGAAGATCGGAGGAGTCAGTGCCAACCGGCATAGCACGTAATAACAATAATAATAATACTGCTACTCAGAAAAGGTGGCGTGTCATCAGATGATGCACAAATTGGACTCGAAAAACCACCGACATTCCAGGCATAGCTTCGTGACCTGTGAGGGCAGATCCTCTTCTTTCTTTTGGCTGATCGGCCCTCAACTGACTTCTTTCCATCCATGGGAGATAGGCCTCGGTACCACCATTACTGTGTAACAGCATTGCATCAAGGACCTCTTATCATATCGGTCATACTGAAGACCTATCTCGGCTTTCTCCAACAGACCATAGGCCATAGGCAGGACAATATTGTTACCGGCAAAGACACGCTTTCTGGGTATGCGAATTGGCGATCACAAATCGTCGCACTGCTGCTGCTCGTGATTTCTATGGCAACCGCACCCAATGATACTTGCATTAACCACCCAGGCCACGCTGCCACTGAGGGCAGAACCTATCAGAGGAATTTGCTCTTGTAGCTACCATTGTTGTCGGTGCTGTTGCTGCTGCTGTTGTTGCTGTTGTTGTTGAACGTGATGCGGTAGAGATACCTATGTTGTGTCGTCGTCATCGCCTGCGGCTGCTGCTGCTGCTATGGCAAATAGCAGCAACACCTTCTATTGGTTGGTATTGTAATTGAAACGTGGTATTATGATTATGACTGTTGTTGCGGCTTGAGCATCTGGGTGGCGTCGGTGCCCTCTGCTGCTGCTGCTGCTGTTGATGGCAACGGGCCGAACTGGGAGACAACATTAGCTGGGTGGTGACCTGAAACTGGAATGTTGAAACTGTGCATTTTGGCGTTGCCGAATAATTCTAAGAGAGAAAGAGGAACACCTACCGACGAAGGTAGGAAGGCAAGAAATACATCGACACACTCACATAACTATTGTTACTGCTATGGCGTCTAGCGGTGGCTGCGTCTGAAATAATGCTGACACTGGTGGATATTTTCGCCTATTTTGATAGAACAAATGCCTCTGATGTGTTTCTGATGACTTTTCTTTCTGTTTTTTTTTCACTCTTCGCGCGGGGAGCACGTGACGATAGAGTAAAATCATAGAGAGAATAGGATGATCATATATGAGACAGCTAAGCAAATGGGGAGGGAGATACATACAAATGTGTGTGTGTGTCTGAAGCCGTATAGGACGCGCAGGTTCTCATCGTCACAGGGTGGAAATCACCCCTATTCAGTGGCACGCTCGCTGATCCATTTCTAAAGGCGATTTAAAAGAGAAAAAAGCCGAATCGCCGAAAAAAGACGACGAGCCATGATACAAATCCATTATTATCGTAGTCTTTGGGTCGATCATCACCACAGGGTAGATACATATCTATATAATATATATATATATATATGGCGAACGAAAAGTGCGCGAAAACAATTTCGTGTGATTAACTTCACATTTATTTCTCTCGTTTTTCGATGATATTTGAGTTTTTTTTTTGGAATTACCTCAGAATAATTTGACGAACGTATGACGATTAGAGCGTGATATATACACGGTAAAAAAGCAATAGGTGCTTAAATTACCTCTCTGTAAAACGAAATCTATGTATTATACATGTATGTTGTGTACAGACATCACCACATAGAGATGTAATATATATATGTGTGTGTGTGTGCTTGTGCTTTTGTGTCGGTTTATATTGTCTTGCTATATTGATGCCTTCGGGGTCACCGTTGACTCAGTACAAATGTTCATTTGTCTGTTCTCCGTATAGATCTATGCGGAGTAATGTATGTTTCATCTCGATCGATGACGAAACGCTAAACAGCCGTGGGAATAATAGACGTACCGACACATGTAACAGGTCTCACTACCTGTATAGATATATAATATATACTCCTACCTACTATCACATTCACCGCCGCGACCGCAAAAGACAGAAGAAAACTGCAGAAGAAAGCAGCAGCAGCATTGACGGCGGCAGTAACAAAGTATTATTATAGCTCAATAGATTCGTGCAGATCTTCTTTCTTTACCACCATCACCGCCACTGCTACTGCTACTGCCACTAGAGTACTATTAGTAGTAGTAGTAGTCGTAGCAGCCCCAGTTGCAGTGGTAGCCACCCCTCATCTATACAGATATATATATATATATATATAGATCGATCTATCTATGCACGTCCCAATGTAGCCGCCATCGGCGATCATATTTAATGTTATTTTAATGTGGCCGCAACTCAGCAGCGTCACTCGTTGTCTGCAGCAGCAGCAGCTGATAGCCGTGGCATTATGACTTCCACTGCCACTGTAACAACAACAACAACAACTCGGCTACCTACGACTACTATACAGAAAGATAGGTAGATAGGTAGTCAGGCTGCCTACTTCTCTCTGGCTAGCACCGGTTGCAGCAGCAGCAGCAGCGGCAAGCGCTGTCAAAGTGACTGTTACAATCGGTGGCTGCTTCGGCGACAGCGGCAGCAGCAGCAGCACCACCGAAGAAGATAATCGATAGATGAGATATCCATCCATCCTTCCCTGGGTTGGCTGCGGCTGCCGCTGCCGCAGCAGCAGATGCTTGTTCGTTCCTTCGCTCGGTCGGTCGGTCGGTGGCCGCCCATCGAAGAAAGCGGCAGCAATAGCAGCAGCCTCAGCATTGTTCTTTGCTGTCGCCGACCGATGGACGAACGACCCACCAGCGTCGCAGCCTGTTGTTGTGGTCATGCAGCGTTCGGCTGTTTCGCCACCGTCACCGCGGCGGTTCTCTGAGTCGAGCCGTCAACGGAGTGATGACTGACTGACTGGCGAAGCCTCAAAGCGAGAAACAGCAGCAGCAGCAATCGCAGGGGCTGCTGCAGTGGTGACGATGGTGCCGGTAGCGGTTGCACAGTGGCTGCTTCGCAAACGAGATCGAATCCCTCTCTTCACTGCACTCACTACACAAAACTAGTGGACACAACCATCGCCGCCGTCGCCGCCGCAGCAACACCAGCCGCCCTGTAATTGTGATCTGCCAATTCGTGGACGACAGTAACAGCGCCGGCGGCGGCGGCAGCCGCAGGAGGAACAGCCACAGTAGAAGGCGTTGCTGCTGCCGTAACGGCGGCGGCGGCTACTGAAAACGCGAAGTCCGTGATGGACGTGCAAGTGAAACGAGCAAACGACAGACAGAGTCCGAAACAAAACGGAACTGGACCCACATCGTCCTTCTAGCGTCCGTGGTAACCATCATTCAGGGTTAAGATGCGGAAAGAGAGAGAGAGAGAGAGAGAGGTGCAATGGACAAAATGTTCCACGAGATTGACCTTTCCATCTGCTTTGTGCAGAGATCAATCCTGGACCCCCTTCTGTGGAACACAGCGTATGCCGGAGTTCTTAGGTTAAAACCAGCCGCCAAAAACAGAGCTGATCTACTGGGTGCAATATTTGATCATCTGGCTGCGTAGCGATAGATGTGAAATGTCTGTTTGATGATGGACGATTCGATAACTGAACATTACGGAATACTAGGAGGATTAAGTATAATGATAACGAATATATACTATCTAGTTGGGGAGCAATCTCTAGCAGGTGCTGGAGGTTGTCTTTAGCACCAGCTTACCGTACAATACATTGGACCTCAGTGCGATGATGTTGATTTTAGAAAAATCCGTCATTTTAGTCAGTGAGGGATCTCGGACGTTTTGATTCTAACGGAACTGACACTACTTGCTTCGCTTTTTACCGATCTATGAGCATCTGCTGCTGGCTGCGGTAGCATCAACCATAGTTATATTAGAAATTCCGTATTATCAATAATTTAAAATTGATCTCTCTAAATAAAGATATAGAATTGTATACAATACTCACGCTTAGGAGAAATAGTTTCACCATGCTTTTTTTTTTTTGGGGGATTCCGGGAATGCCTGATGCACCTGCGCACTAAGCGGTCCGTCTTAAAACAGAGCTAGTGTGGAACTCACAAAGACGCCACTAAACCCGCCTGCAACTTGTCTAATGGTTGTTATTGGTAGCTTTACTTGGTCACACCGAAAAAAAACTACTTGAAGTTGCTTAGCTTGATTTGCGATCTTGTTTGCAGCTCACCACCGTTAGAGTGTGTCTACCTGGTCTTGTGTTTCTCCGCCGCTCGGCTTGTAGGCGTCGCTGGGCTGTACATGACGCCGACGTCGAAGAAACACAAAACCTATTAGACACACTCTAACTGTGGCGTGCTGCAAACAAGATCACTATGATTTCGGAGTGTCAGCTCTGACATACATAAGGGTTCTGTTTATTATGGGTTTGCCCTTGGGTGGAGCCCTCAAAACCGAATTGCGCAAACTTTTGCAGCAATAAATGGATCCCCGAAAATCCTAGAATAAGGAGTCCCAAGATCGTCCTGGGTCTTACTGAAACCGAATCACTTTTGTGAGTTGAAAACGGCTTCATCTGAATGTATCACGCTTCGTCCGAAGTACGAGCTGATTTTCTATCATCAGTTTATTATTTTTCAAATACTTTAACGTCTGGCGGCATTGGTTCTACCCAATTTTTCCGAATTGGAATGATACTTATAAGGCTGCAGTTCGTCGGATCGACTCTTAAGCCATCCGTAAAAATGATGACATCGAACTGCACCTTTCATCAGGAAACGACAATCCGGTGCCGGTAATATTATAGAATTATCTCGTGGGTAAGACTATTGAAGCCTTAATATGAAAAAACAACCTGGGTCTGTGCGTCGTCGTGTTCAGCAGGTAGTAATCAGCTATTGTTGTTCAATACTAATCAGCTCTTGTTAGTTGTTGTACAGCTCCGTCTACGACTCATACAGCTAGACAATTTGTGAAGTACAAATTTAGTACACTCGCGATTACTATTGGATTGGCCATTAGACAATCACATATGTATTTCATCACCTTGGGTTTGGTCGATACTTCGTCTTATTATTTCAAACACCGTGCTATTACTGCCAGCATTTTGCACCTACTGGGAAGAACCTACACCGAAACTCTCCCTTCCCTCATAATTGGACGCTCGAGGTTCGAGCTACCTGATATAGTCGAATGCAGAGAATGTTTTATGGGAGACTAAAATAAAGAGCACCTGTGAGATGTTACAGCCTTTAGAGCTATCAATTCCCTCCGAATAGTTTCGATTGAGCGACGTCATAGTGACATTGTTGGTGTGGCCTCAATACACGCTTGCTGCCTCGTTATTTATCACAGCTAGGTTGAAAGTGACCGTCGAAGATATAAGAATAAATATCCTCTATATCCTTTCAGTTAACTAATGTTGCATTCTTTTTCAGGAGGCCTTCATATTCGTACACCCATTGTACACAGCAAGCTTGACTGTCCCGCTTTTTGATAAAGCAATGAAGTGGGACAGATCGCTTGGGCTATCAACTCACTTTTGATATGTTCTCTACGGTCTCCAAATCTTGAGCTATTGGAACCTCCTTCAGGGATGTCATCGTACCCCACACTGAAACGCTTTAGTGAAGCGATCCACTGTGGATAGGATGTTAAAAGGCCTTTTGATCCAATGGCCAATGATCCCCACCTCCGTAATCTAGCACGCATCCGTTGACACGTTAAGGCAAAATATCCCTATAATGAATTAAAACTCTCTCACATACAACCCCCCTCAAGTCTTATGAATGGAAATTTATCCGGACGACGTTAAGATATATGTAAGGTCCAGCAAGCACGCCCCAACAAAGATCAACACTCCCCGGCAGATATTGGGAGATTTTAACGAGTCGGCAGAATAGCTAGGTCTGAAGTTATCGGTTAAGAAGTGCGCAGTGCTCTATTTTGGATACGGAAACGCTAAACAGAAATATACCATAGTTAATATAGAACTCAAATCACAGCAGACTATTAGAGATCTAGGAGAAATCACATCTACTGGTCTAAAATACTCCGAACATGTAGCAGATGTTGCAGGGCTAGTCAGCGTGCAAACTTGATATTCCACACTTTTACAGTTGGAAAACCGCAGTTATATGTTTATATGTGATATTGTTAAGAACATACATGGAATCAGTGATAACGTACGCGTGGACCTATATGGAATCTAGGCTTTATCATACACAACATACAACCAAAATACATATCTCCAAAATAGTATATTAATGATCTCTTCCTTGAAGGAGATCACGCTTATTCCATGCATTAGTGAACAAGTGAACAGAACGTTGGGAATGACGAAAAAATACCCAGTAGATGTAATAATATACCTTTGAAAAAATAGTGCTTCTTATTAATTATTAGATACTCTGGGAGAATCTACCATTTACCCTAAAAGCATTTAATATCAGCAGTATTTAAAGGAATAATAAGTGGGATTTCTAAAACGATTCGTATTTAGAAAATGTACTTGATCGGTCAGCACAAACAAACAACAGCGTGAATATTCAAAATGTCTAGTCAAGACGAGTATTTATTAGACGAAATATCATGTGTATATCATATGTATCTGTGTGTATATATATATATATACGTATATATAATTGAACATATTGGTGTCCTGTGATGATCCCACTGCCTTCGAAGAATGATAAGATAATTAAAAAAGGACGCATTTCCTTTCGAAAACCACCGCTCACTATCACAAATCTTCGAATAATCTTCGGTAAACCAAAGTAACGATACTCTGATTAACTTTCGTATGAACTTGACGGCGGATCATTACCCAGGGGCTTAATACTATATGATACCACTGTGTTCTAGTCTCTACTACCAGAGGCAGCTGGTCGACAGACGTCAGTTTGATAAATCGAGGAAATAGGCTTTTACCGAAATTCTACCATTTTGCCTATAGCATCCAAAGAGACGATTTTTACTCGATAGTCATATTTTGGTCGTGATGTCGCTGCACCCCTACTGGAAGATTTTCGAGGTCGTGACCAAACACTTCTGGGAAGATCTATAGATAGATGTATCCTATGGACTGAGAGGTCTTATCAGTATATGGACATATATTAATCTTCAGAAATCGATTGAAGAACCACTCCCAGGATTCTTCCAAATGAACGTATTCAGTGCTGCAACATTTACCAATTCTATTAAGTCGTTTAATATTTGAAAAGTTCACATGCTTGAAAGAAAGGGGCGGTTCAAGTCCACCACTGCTTAGCTGGGGATAGCGATCTCAAATAAAGCAAATGATCGCATCTATAATTAAAAGCCGGATTCGTTTACTCAAACAGACAAAGGTTAGCTTTCTGAAAAAAAATCTTTCGGGTGTACATCGAAAAATTCAAATTATGAATAATTATTAAACTGTTAACTAAATCAGATGCTTGCTGTCGAGAAGGTATACCCTTGAGCAATACTGTCGAATTAATAAAGTGGTCAAATGGATTTATTTAGCATTTCACCGACCCTCGTCTCGACTTCATAAAGAACAACAGATGCAATGTAGTGGATCGGAGAGAATCTGTTCATATCCCGATCACGTTGAACAATACTTGCCGATGTCTAATGTAATTTAAGCGTAGCCAATTATTCAATTTCCACATATAAATGAAACGAAAAATGCTCGTTTCTATTCCGTTTCGTTTTTCTGTCCGTTTTCTATGCCCTCATCGCTCTCGGACCCGCTCAGATAACACTAATTTACATAAACGTAGACAGTCTGAACATTACGAATTGTATGTCGCAAAACAAGAGTCAAACAAGCAATCCCTAGCTCGTTTTCAACCAAATACATTGCCGCCCAGGCCACATATAATTAATTGAGGTAAACAGGGACATTTTAAAGATTTGCAATATCAGGATGGAAAAAAGCTTCATCGAGAGACCTTGAAGTACTAACCGATAATAATAATAATAATAATAATAATAATACAATGTCTGCTTTCATTCACGAGTGAACATTGTGAAGTTTTCAATTTAACACCTTTTGTTCCTTATTGTTATTTTGCTAATCACGAATCCAAATTTGAATTGGTTCTATCTTCGTCTCAATACAGGCTCATAGATCGTGCGAGCTACTTCCTCTTCTTTCTTTGTTTTCACGGCACTGCTTGCTTCCTAGTACTTCACAGGATACATCAGTGACTAGGAGGCCACCAAGGTATCATCAACGTGGGTCTGACCACTCTTCGTTACTGCGTAAGCATAGGCTCGACAAAAAAACGGCCTGTTTACGAGTTTACTGCATCTTGTATTTACATGAATCGTCACGGGAGCCGGTCTGTCTGTCTGTCCAATGATCGACAATTCGCCACCGCGAACTTGTGTTCTCCATATATTTACATCGTGCGCATTTACATCTGCATACAGTGGGGTAAGTGTGCTCAAACGTATAGCTACAAACAAACACAGACAAAAAGGAACTGAACGATCCCTGGTTCAAGGCGGGCGGGCGGGCTGGCGGGCGGCAGGGAGAGGAACTCATGCCCACGAGCAAATAGTCCGAAACAGTTGAATAAGCGGCGACATCGAGACGGCATCCGCTAACGTTTGTGACTTCGTCTACGTTGCAACGAGTCGCGACGCCGAGTCGCGCCGTACCGTCTACTATTATATTTAGGTTCAGGTGCAGCTGTCATGGGTGGTTGGCTGGCAGGGGCAAGCGGCTGATTGTTGGCCTTAAGTCGCCGCTGGCCTATTTGGCCTTTGTGACGTGCCGATGTATTCTGCATCGGCTGTACGGCGTCGTCACAATTTTGTCATACAGCGACAGCGTCGCACATCAACACAACAGGTTTTGTTGAAGTTTTTATGAATTTCGAGAATGTTCGCTGGCGCCGACGGAGTGGCTCGTATACTCAGGTCATTTCATCACATCATCGATAGTCTGCTAGCCAGACAAGGCAGCGCCATTGTCCTATTCTTCCAACGGTGTTCTTCTCGACGGAATATGGCGAGAAATGGCAAGTATTAGTCCGTGACGGTTTCAGTTGGCTTCGATTGCGCTGTCAATCGACATATGCAGGTATATGCACTCACATCATTGACCAATATCGAGCCGAGCTGGTGACGACTATCAGACCGGAAAGATCAGACCGGCAGTAAAAGCCTGGACTGGACTGAATCGACTGAATATAAATAGTCGGACGGTGATGATTAAGTGCGTCTGATGTCTCTGACTTGCCATCATCTACGGTGGCCCTTCCCTCAGCTGCTACACTCCCGTTGCTTGCTAAAATATCAAAGTGAGTAGTGCTCACTTAGAGGATGGTGATGAGAACTAACAACGACTGGAAAGAGAAGTGGAAAAGATCTATAATCGAATGAATGAGATGTCCAATCCGAATACTCCAGCCATGGAGCGACCCCCAGACATTGAATGAAAATCTAGAAACGTCACAATCGGTCAACGAAGGCTGCGGTTTCCGCGCAGAGCTGCCTGTAAATTGCTGTGCAGATTGTCATAAGTCCCCTTTTTCTTACGTAACTAACAATAGTTAACTAGTAGTAGCTATAGTTAACCAGTTAGAAACTTCGACTTTCTCCATTAAGAATTATGTGGATTCACATCGATTTCTTGGGAAACAGTTCATACGATGCAAAAGAAACATAATTCAGTCCTTTCAACCAGCCTTTCTCACTCGGTGCTCCGAACCCCTCACAACGCCATCACTGGCGAAAAACGTGTCTCAGTGTTGCCAACGCAGAAAGCCTTTCTTCGTCTTCGTTTTCGATCTCTAAGAGAAATCCATAAAGAGCGGGCCAGATCTGAGTTGAAGTTCGACTGTTTGACATCCTGTACTAAAGCAATTCGTTTATGTATTCGCAAGCGGTTTAAGGCTGCGCGAAATTCGCGTCTCTGCCTCTGGCGGTGCGTGTGAACTGTTAACACTAATGACCCGAAAGTTGGAGAACTACTTCAGACTAACTAGAAGGTGTATCATTTTAACGTGCTTGTATCAGTAGATAATCGAATAAAAGTGACACTGTTTGAACTACGTCGCAATGATCCTTTGAAAGCCACTTGGGATGTCTCTTCTCCCAACTACGGAGAACGGGATTCTTCAGGGGGGCAGTTGTGCCGCCTCTTCACCTGGTCAAAATGATCGACAATTGATCAGGTGTCACCGTAACACTACGGCCATCGCCTGCTACATCACGATCAGTGCAAGAGGCTGATTTCAATCGACGTCCAGAAACACATGTACAATATAGTGGTACCTGTTCAGAAATCACTTTCGAAGATGAAAGCCAATTCAAGTCGAATAAGTTGAATATAATCCGCAAGCGACTTTTCGGAAGTATTATATACGAAACCCGTGGATCAGCCATTATCCTTCTACCGTCGCTGTTGTCGTACTGTCCAGCGATTTCGCCGGCCACATCGATCGTTGAAAGGAGAGAAAGAAAAAAAAAGCTACCTGAAACGAGTGAAGAGAATTGACGTTTGGTATCGGATCGAATCGCCGAGGAGGTAACGTCCCCACTTTTCGGCGATCTGAATTTTATTTCTATCAACGTTAAATACTCCGATGCTGCTGCTGCTGCTGCTTCTGTTGTCGTAGTTGTCCATCGGTCGTCCATCTGATGTTCCGTATAGTGTCATATGTATAATACATGTTCGATTCCTGTTATCTAGATGTAATCAACATACGTGCATACGTCCACAGGCAAAGGATCACGTCTCCACATATATAAATGTATATATATTTATGTAGATACAAACATTACACATATGGAATTCGTCTAAATCCATGAATGTGCAAGTGGCTTTCCGTGTTAACAGATAAGAGACTCGAAATATCTTGCTCCTGCGGCCGCTACTACTTGGCGTGATCGCTAGTAGAATGCGATCTGTGTTTTCTATGTTTTTTTTTTCTTCGGACAAGGCGAGCAAAGATGTATGCTGCACACCACGATGATGGTATAATAATTAATTGCAGCCCGAAAATAGTCCAGTTACACACAGCGGCATTAGGCGCTTGCTTGGCCTTTATGGCGGTTTCCAATTTCTATTTTCTCACTCACCCTGATAACAAACAAACACAGGCACAAGCATCGTACAAACTAGTTATTCCAGTTTGCAACGTTTCAGATACCACCGGTACGCTATGGATAAGGCAAGAACATGAGGTACTCTAATTCGAAGACAACCCCTTTTTTCTATTTCAAGAGGATTCTGCCCTGCGTAGAATAGTGATGAAATGAATCAAACTTTCAAAATGGTGCTCGAGCACTGCCATTATCGTCAACATCTTTGAGTACATTTTTACTACTAACTGTTTAGAACTAACTGCTCAGAAGCGTAAAGCCTAAAAAAATTGAACAGGCAGCGAGCCTATCACGAGCCAAGAGTGATATTTCAGGTAAGTCGAATATCAGTTCGTCTCTCGTTACAAGTTCAATAAAAATATTGTAGTCAAGTGTGAATTGAAAACTCTTACCTTTACATAGGTCCACATTGAATATGATGATTTCTTTCGCTTCTTTGTTCCAGTTGTCCAAAACACTAAGCCTATTGTTTCAAACCTTACCGCTGGCGTGAGATTCGTCGAGATTAAGATGAATATCATCCGAAAAGGGTCACGGCAAGTACGGTGCCTTCCAATGTAACCAGTGATTGCCCTAAAATTCGGTCCCCATGCTCCGAATCTATGTGATTCGTTAGAAATTATAAAGGAACGAATGCTTAAAGCAGCCAAAGTGACAAATACCCTCAGGACCACTCAGGGAAAATCACCTCAATTCCGAGATAAACTCTGATGGTGTGTCTTGGAACAATATGGCAAATAAATAGCGGGTATAAAAAAGCAAATTTGATTTCCACGTAAACGGCCGCGGAAACAGCAAATAAAAAAATGACCATTGAACACATGTGCTCCCCCCATAAGGGAGAACGGAGAAAATAATCTAAATAATGTATTTATTAGCTACACACGAAGAGATTACAACCAAAAGGAACATGGAACGCACGCTAACAAAGATAGTTCCAGAGCACCATACCAGTATCTACGTCAAGATTAACAAGGAAGATTTAACGTCAACTGCACGAACCCTGTTGCGCCAGAAGACATAACCCCCGGTAGTGCGCTCTCACTCTGCAGCAGCCGAAGCACAATGTGGTTTAAATCTCTTTTTTTGACGAAGGACGCTATGGACGACATCGAACGGCCGGCGGTGATTGCTGCGCAGTCGTACTATATATATATAGATATAAAGATTGGGTGATAGCACACGGGTGGATGTGCGCCTTATGCACGAGAACAAAATACAGGACGCGACAGCAACAATATTTCGTCAGGAGGAGGAGGAGGAGGAGGAAGACGCCTAGTGGTATTCTGAGAACATTGCGGGTGGTGGCGGCGGTGCCGTTGTTGCCTGTGACCGCTCAACCGCTGCCGTGCAGACCTTCTTCCATGAGCGCCTGGTAATACGTGTGCCGCTGGCGCTGGATGAGGACGTCCAACATCTAGTGTCGAGCAGGAGCTATGTAGATGACATCAGTTAACATGCGCGGCGAATTGGTAAGCGCTCCAATGGCGAACAGAGAGACGGGGTCGACTACACCAATCGTTTGACGTTGGACACAGCAGCAGCCACAGCCGCACCGTCGAACCCGACTCGAGTGCGGTTATTGCTGGACGCTACTCAACGCTTGGCGCCAGATGAAATTGTAGGAAGAAACTTCGTCCGAAATGTTTTCTTTGGCTCAGGCGATAAACAAACGAAACAGTAGTGTGATAATTATCGATGTTAGTGTGAGGAATAATTAACGTTGGGGTCGAGGCGATATTTGAGATAAACGCGTGGTGATTGTGGACGTGGTTAGAAAAATGAAGGACGATGTTGAGTGAAACCACTGCTGATAATGTAGCGAGGTTGGACACTTGAAAGAATTGTATTTTGAGTCGTCCTTTCGAGGAGGTCAATCCGTCCCAGGTCCTTAGTTCTGTAGCAGTAGCGTGGACGTTAAATGTGGAAACTTTACTACGGTCCTAGTTCTAGTATTTTAGTGAACTACTCGTCATAAGCAGATGAAATTTTAACCGTTGACTCTTGAGTCTTTGCTTAGCGCTGTTTCAGTTTCTAAGAACAGACATGAAAATACAGAAGAGGTCAAAATCGCTGAAAATGTTAGACCTGGTGGCCTTCGCTTAGCAAAACGTCTACTACTGGAGTAATCGATTCAGGAGGGGGCGATTGGATCGTTGGAGACCACATGAAAATGACTTGACTTGCAGACACCTCACGAGCGAACGAATTGCGACAATTACCATAGCCTTTGAGCAAGCTAGAGATTATACTACAACCTCCTTATAGAACTATTCGGGGATTCCGCGCGCCACATGTTACAAAGATGTTCTATGTTGTAGAGAAAAACATTGAAAATGACTAAGAAAACGCAACATGGGTTTCCCACGAATTAACTCCAGCGCAAATGAAAATACGTTTGGCACATTGTAAAGCCAACCTACAACACATAGCGAAAGCGTTGCGATCGACAAGTGTTGGATGAGTTCTGTGGCGGACGCCTGAGAGGGCCTAGGCAAAAAAAATGGCTTCGAATAGACGAACGGCTATTCCCAATGGCAGTGCCGAATGGACTTAGTTCCAAAGTGATGATTATACCTGCTACGGATCTTAACGGCATTTGATATTTTGAGTTATTGCGTAAAAGCGAAAACATCAATGCGATTCGAGATCTCGACTTCTTGAAATCAAGTTACGGGAATCAAAAGTACACGGTGTGACTTCTCGACGACAACGCAAAGTCCCACTGTACCGATGCAACAACGAACTGTATGGAGGCCAACAATATTCAGCTGTGAATTCTACAGATTTAAGCACTTGTTTTGCATGCATCAACAAGGTCAATTGGTGGTGTTCATTATGTAAATATCGATTTGCTTCAGGAAGCTTTCAATAACGAAGTTAGTTATGGTAATGCGAATTAAAACTTTATCCAGAAGCTCGCAAAGCGCCGGTGACTCCAATGGGTAAATAATGATAACAGAACCCCTCTAAATTTGGGGAAAAAAATCAGAGTTCTTGTTCTTTTTGTTCAAAAGTTATCAACCCCAATTCGATGTACAAAATAGCTCCGAGCGACCTAATATATTTTGTTGGCTGACTAAATCCATGACATCTGGTTTCGTGGCCTACCCAAACGAACAGCATCGGTGGGCCACCTTCGAGTTGTCGGTAAGCCTATCAGCGGCGGCTATAGTGTTGTTGCTGTTGCTGCTATTATGACTGTGATTATTGAGCAGCAGCGGCGGCAGTATCTCAACGAGGAGAAAACAGAGGCAAAACGCCAGTAGCGTAAGTGTTAAACGTTAAACGCTGAAAGGTGCTCCATAACCGGATGATCGCTGCCCATCAGTGGCTGTCGAATTCGCAAGAGGTCGCTACACACACACAGCAGACGATGGGGCTGAAGCTGATGGGAGACCGGTCGCTCAGACAAAACGTGATCACCAATTTCCACGCGAGAGAGATCGACGGACGAGATAGCGAAGATCGAGGATGGCGATCGTGCCCGTTCACGGTCATCTCTATGCAGAGTGTTGTTGCTTGGGTGGCACAAGACATCATCTTAAATGTGCAACTATGATGCGCAAGATTGAATGCGCTCTGTATTTGGACTGCGAGAAAAACAACGACGACAACAGCAGCAACAACAACAACACCAACACGACAAGCTCCTAAACAACAGCTGTGGGACCATTCGGCACGAATCAATATACAACAACCGAAATAGGTCCACGATCTGTCGTTCTGTGCCAGCGTCCGAACACGGTAGTAATCGCTATGCGTATCACATCGAAGGCATACTCACTAAAGGTGATAGCGGTGGGGTGTTGTACCGTCCGCCGCCGTTTGAGTCTTTTTTTTTTTTGCCACACCTAATAGTTCAGGTCGGGTGATCGGAGACGATATTCGCCGTCTGATACTCAGGGCGATCAGACAACAAGATCGATATGTGTGCGAAATGCGAACATGTGTTTTCGACCTGTCGATACGGTGACTAAACGTAACGTACGAGCGACCTATTATATGATGCGCGCCTTCTCGAAAGCCGAATTTGGGTGTATTCAAACAGCAGAACACATACGCACAGAAAGCAGGTTATTTTTTCGCGAGGTGTTTGTATAACATTTACTTTCGCGATTTGATTACAAGCATATTAATTTGTTAATTGAGCAATGTTACTATAATTATGTATGCGTGACAAGAGAGAGAGAGAGAGAGATTTAAGAAATCGCTCACTTATGACCTTGCAGACAGCAATGAATAATTTACCTGTTTGCTTTCAGGGCTATTCGTTATTTACAGCTTTACAAGCTGGAGCTATCGATGTCATGGCGAATAACGTTCCCGTTTAAATTGCGTGATCTAATTAAGTAAACACATCTTAACTCTCCTTCGGAACTAAAGGAGCACTCGTGCGAGGAAGGGAAGTGGCTGAAGATCTGTCTAGTTGGAACAGGCGCTCTCGAGTTTCCTTTTTTTTGCGATGGAAGACCAAAGGTAGATGTCAGGCTGAATGATCAGTAGTTCAAGTCAGCCTCAGAGATCATTTTGTTTCAGCAGTCTATTCTCTTAATGTCGTTGTTTTTTGGCCATCCTGTAATTGCTGGTTATGGATGACAGTGTTACGGCTGCATCATCTTTTGCAGGCTCTTGGGCCGTGACGTATAGCTAGATTATTTCAACCGACTCTGTTCGGAAAACCAGGACTAATGTCTTGGATTGCGACGGTTGACTAAAGACGCTAATTCTGAGATATCGTTTGCGTACGTGAAGTTGCCCTGTAAGTGCCCATAGGATAAGATTTGTACTAACTGGTCTCCGTTGTTGGGATCATGTAGCAACGCGTCGTCGCATCAACGAACTATGAACTTTGTTTTTTTAATTAGTCTAGTGAAATAAACAGTTCTTAATAGAGGAGCAAAGGATCTGACTATAGCTAGAACTAAAATAGGAAGAAATTATCCTAATTTAAGAAAAATCAAAAGGTCTACCTCCGTTGCACATGTATAATACAATCTAAGCCGAGATATTGCACACAGAATCACATTATCATCTATGCCCATTGTATATAAATAGCAACCGACGTCCGAACAATGCACATTGCCAAGTCATGGACTAGAGCTGTGTATGGGACGAGCGAGATAAATACTAATTAAAATAATAATAATTATCATTATTATGATAATTATCCTTATTTTTATGTGCTAAATACAATTTCTGTCTGAGCACGATGGTTGTCGATCGAAACCGCATCCATCGGTTTTGTGGTCAAGTTCAGAAATGATGAGTCTCTGTCTGTGAACATATTCATCCTTTGACATTGTCAATTGTAACAGTGTCCCCTTCACGCGTGAGGGGGTTGTGATCGATCGAAATATCTCGAGTTGTGCTCATCAGGACGAACAGACGAACAGCCTGCAAGGGCCTGCTGCAGTTGTTGCTAGATAACAACAACAACAGCGACGATGCTTGACAAGAACAGCCACAACCAACCGCACGACCAACTGAACTGATCTGAAGAACTAACTTCGTGCTGCGGCTGCCGCCGATGCCGCTATCGACTGTTTCTTCCTTCTATCTCTCTCTCTCTCCCTCCATTTCCTTCTGATTCTCCCTGGGTGTATGCGGTTTTCGTCTATTTTTTCTCTGATCTCTCGTCTCTCTCTCTCTCGATTTCTCCCTCATTGATTCCCTATTCTTGATTCTGTTTTGTTCACGAGCATGCTCTACCATCTTTGGTGTTTTCAATATCGTCGTCAATCAAATGGATCAGGAGGAGTCGGCTAATTAAAGTGCCGGCCACCGCTGCCACCACGATAAGTATCATCTGATGGCGTAATGCTGATGTTGATGCTGATTATGATGACATTGCTGATGAGGCTGTCCCGAAAAAGCGTCCGTGGATGACGACGACAACAACAACAACAACAGTCGAACGTCAATTCGGAGCCGAGCGATTCCACCTGTTGTTAATGGACGGACAGCTTTGCGAGGGACCCTCCTGCTCTCCAAGTGATAAAAGACAAAAAAAATAACGACAAGAGAGAGAAACGGCGGACGAAGTCGCCGTCACTGTTGTTGTTATTGTGGTGGTAAAAGTAGTTGAACTGATTATGAACAAACACGCGAGTCGGGATCGATCGAGATCGGCAGTAATTGCGGTCAACAGTCGTAGTGGTAATGATAATCATGGTAATTAATAAATTGCTTTCGACTCTACTGCTGTGCTGAATGAGTAGAATTATAATATAATAGATCCGTTTTGGTGAGATGGCCCCCTCTCGTATGGAAAATGCGATTTATTCTCCTTTGAAGTTTTTCTTAGCGTACGAGCGACTTGACAAAAATCTAACATACGTGAGACTGGCGAAAGCAATGCTTAGTCATGTTCGTTCTGTTAATTATGACATCTACTCTGTTTCAATGCCACTCTATCGAGTTTGTATGTGCCCTCAAAACAACTCGGACCTCGATTATTTTGCTGTAATTCCTTCGTTCATATAACTAATTTTCAATGTAGTGTGCCAACAACAAGTCTATCTGTCGGCTGTGTCGTTGTCAATTCTGTACAAACTGTAGCAACAGAGTATTCTGCATTAACTCTATTGTAACCTTCATTAAGTTGAAATCACTTTAACGCCGCCGTATAACGTAAGAAAGTATTTTTATTATAAATGCGAATGAGTGAACGCACGACTAAGTGCACAATTTGCCCGATTCATCACCTATGTATTATGTAGTGTTCTTACGCAGTTCTTCGCCACTGGCTGTGACCGTCCCCGAATCTTTTTAGCTGCGAGAATTTTTCTCGCATGTGATATCGTACAGAATATCAGATTGGGACGTGTAATCGACACAATCGAACGCCGGCTACCGTGTCACTCGCCTGTGCCAACTTGAAGAACAGCAACAATAACAGCTACACTATGTAAAATATCTTTTACCTGACTACTTCTACTAGCTTACCTTGCGTTACTGTAATACTTACCTGCAGCAGCTCGATCGAAAGTAGGATCGACGTCGATTCGGACATGCTTCCGAATCTGACTGTGTCACTGATCCACCAGCTATAGCGGAGCACACCAGGCCAACAAAAATCAAGCGCGTGTGTATATGGGTCGTTATTAAACGTCGACTGAGTGCGAAAGTGGTGGTCATGGTGTTGGATGTCCCTCCGCGGTGCGTGTTAATCTGATTCTTCATCCATTTGTTCGACCACCATAGCCGTGAAGAGCCTCGACCATCACAGCGGATGCCAAACCTCTCCCCTGATCGGCTGTGATTCGACAGGTCGCGCGCGAAGCATGTCCACAGGCTACCAAGTCGACTTGTCTTCTTGAGGGCAAGCGGGCGACCGGTCTTTCTTTCCTGACAGCGTCATTGGGATCCGTTCAGGCGCGGATCGTGTGTATCCTGCCGGGTCGGATTGTGTCGCCTACGTCGAAGTAAAGCTACCACCGCCGCCGCCGGCTTTGCGCACTTCCAATATATCACGACGACGACGACGACGAATTCGACGCTACCACTGCTGCGATGACGACTTCTTCACTGAATCTTCTGCGGCAGTTCGATTTAGTTATCTCTTTACAACAAGCGACCCGCCAGAGTAGTGGATAGCCACTGGTAAGCTCTAAAGCGTTCTCTATAGTCGTTTAAAGCTGGAGTGGCCGACTTCGGGCCGTCTATGCAGCTTTGCGCCCCCCGTTCCTATGTGAACCTAAGAGCAGGTACGAAAGTCTAGCGAGCGAAGTGTGAGGATCGATGAGGGTGATCTGTTAGGACTTAGCAGACTATCGCATGATTCTCGAAGGTGGCGCTACGCATCGATTGATGTGTTATCAGATCAATTTACAAGAGCATCTATGATACATGCACTTGAGAATACATCCCGATAGTCGAATCATATGGAATTCGCTTTAAGCCGACGTAAGTGCCTTAAATCTAATTGGTGCTTCTCAACTCATAAACACAAGTGGCATACATAGTTCGTTATCGATTGCAGACTTTACGGACTGTACATTTGAAGTGACACGCTTTGCATACTGTAAAATGAGGTCACTTGAAGCTACTTTTCATTCTAGAATGCATTTTGTTTCGATCGTTAGGACTTACTCGTCAAAAATGTTGTGACTACTAGATGTCTCTATCCGTTTACATATTGTCATGCTTTGATCCAAGTGGTCTCGGCGAATATGCTCACTGGGTTTCATAATCCAAACACTACTTTTTTGCTAGTTGACAACTTCTTGTGACAATTCGCTCCGTGAAGCTTGCCTTGAGACCCACCAATGGACCATAATGATTTAATAATGGGTAATTGCCAGGAAAATCTAAGGTATACGTTAACAATGGTGGTAGAAATTGGATAACGGCTACAGGAACGAATAATGTGCTAACACTTAGGCTTTGTTAGGAGCTACGGAGATGTCGGTCATTGTTCGAACTCAGGTCACCCCTTCGGCCTGGCCTATGTTGCGAACAATATTTAGTTCACGTAGCGTGCAGCTCAATTATTTGCGTTTAGACAAAAGTAAGTCATACATTGTTTTGTTTCAAATGGTTCTGTATGATTGATGTTGGTCACGCAATGAAAATATATTGGCTTTTCTATCAGACACCTGTAAGGGCTAACATAAAGCTGACATCCATCGGAAGTAGAGAGGGAGGAGCGCTTTGACAAACCCAGCTTGTTTTTCCGGAAATACAAGATCGATGTGATATTGTTCGTATTGTGCATGGTATAGTGTATACAAGGCTGGCCCCACACGGTATCGATCTGTATTGAGAAGCTTCTCAGAAAGAAGCCTAGGTTAACCGTGGACAAAATAACAGCCATACACATCAATTCCTTATTATAGCTCGAAAATGTCTTCCCGACACAAAAACAAAATCAGGTCAAAGAGTCTTTAATCCGCAAGTGAAGAATAAATGTGGAAAACTCATAGAAACGAGGGGTACCTTTTTATATAAGCCTAAAAGTTAATTCGCGTAGGCACTGGCAAGGTAACGAATTCTGGTGCGTGGTTGCTGTGGCGGAGGAGGAGCGGGGATCGCGAGCTCGAATCAGTACGTCATGTTACCCTCACACACATTCTGCTGGCATCATTAATGGCGTAACCTGTTATCATTCTGTTCCATCGAGGTCAAAACAATACGTGCCAGATATCTGTAAGATGGCGTGCACCGATAACCATATCACCAGCATCATATCCCTTTATCGAATAGAGGAGTTTAGTGCCTTAAAGATGAAAGGTTTAGGAACAATCGAACAGTATTACTTTTCATGACGTAGGCACGACTGCAGTCGTTGTGCTCCGTTTCCAGGTGGTTTGGTTGTGCGAACCAAACCATAACAATTCAATTCATATATATGCAATGGGCGACACTCATTGTCGTGAAATCATTAATCAACAAGGCAAAAGAAGATTGAGCTGGAAGGTTGGTTCCTCATGAGCTATCCGCTTCAACGATACAGAAATTAAATTTTTCTTATTATCCATTTTATTGCAATAATGAATGAATGCATGTTGCATTCCGTGACCGAGCAAGCTGTATAACACTTGTTTATAAAACGTGTTTATTAAAGAAAATAAGAGAAATAAAACTAAATTGAATTTTTTATAGTGAACAGCAAAACTCAATCTGGGCTCAAGATATTCGGTTTCGTTCACAATAAAAATACTAGCGAGAAGCATCGTCGCCAATTTATGCATAAATAATGAACTTAAAGTCGTGTGCGCAATAAGGTATTACGCGGACTCTTGCATTCGGGAGAATCAAGCGAAATATGCTGGCGAACGTATCGATGCCAATTTGTTACTCTACGGAAGATTACACGCTAAAGTACAAATGACACGCAAACATGAATATCGTGAAGGCTATGTCGGCCAACGGCGAACTTCGTATCTCGGCTTTTGATCGCTAATGATTGTGGCATGTGCATGAAACTCTGGAGTTAGCCGGCAACTGTATTCGTTAGTTACAAACATGTCGTGGGTAAAACTTCAAGAGCAATATCTGTCACGAGCTTTTTGAAAGTTGTGTACACATCGCTGTTCGAAATGGCTTCGAGTATAGATGTTAAGCATTGGGTCATCTTTGATTTTATTCTATGATCTTATTTCTCAGATTATTTAACCTTCCAAATCACAAATTATATGCTCTACAATAAATTCGTCGCTGAAAAATCGTTGATGTATCAGATAACAGGGCTAGATAATTAAAATAGATAGTAATACATCTCTTGGGGTGAACCCGGGAAGTGGCACTTGCGTACTCAGCATGAGTGATTTAATCAAGAAAGTCACTAAACGTAACTAGCATATATATATATATATGTATATATCAAAATATAGATTTCGTCGCCATAAAAACATACATTTAGTTAGTTCTAGCTTCGTGGAGCACGACTGAATTCATTAAAAAAAAAATAAAAAATTAGGATTTTTCTCAAAGATCGAATCACTGACGCTCTCTTCACATCCGAAATCAGGAATTCCTTTAAATACCTATGGCATGGCCTCTAATCTATGTTCTAATGTTTGACATGGACGAATCTCACTGACAATTAGGTTGTCTAGATAATCCACACACCGAAGGTGCAAACAGAGCTTCGTATATATGTGTGATATCAAACGTATCTTACAGGAATCTGGAGAGATAATCAGTTGATGCTGATATTGTTGTTGAAGACGTTACTTGCAAGTCAAATACATCCATTATACTATCTATTAAAGAATATGACGTCCTGCACGAGTTCAGTAACGCCTAGCGCTTAATTAGTAGTCTTTGGCCCCGTCGATATCCACCCATGAATGTGAGTCCGCAGGGTTTCAAATTGACACAATCTGGCTCATAGCCAAAGATGGCATGCCCGATATGAAGCAATAGATTTTTTTCCCCGTGTTTACTATTGCCATACCAGCGGCGGTGAACCCGTGATGCGCGTACTCGAACTACATGTTTTGACATCACTCGCGCGTGCGCGATAATTTCACTGACAGACGGCGACATCCAGCCAACTGACAGTGCCGCAGCGTTGGTGGCTCGGCAGCCACAGAGAAGATTCGGGTGACCTCAATGGAGGAGCGGGTGCGTGTTTGCTTTGATGATGATATGATCGTAAGCAATGATTGTACGCTCCATACTGCCTCTCGATTCCATTTGTCTTCTTTTATTTATTATTTATTAGTGATTGAGTGGTCCACTGGTCCACTCTTACCCTATCAAGAAAACGAGGAAGGGCTGCACATTAACCTCTCCATCGTATAACCAAGAATCGAGCAATTGTTTATATCGGATGTCGACGTTCTTTTTAGCGGTTGCCTATTGCTCGCTTTGTTCAAGTATTGGTTTATAAACGTTGTCATTCGAAGTATCTCTAGGCCGTTCAATGCAAGAGCTCCTCCTTCAGCTGTCGTTGAATCATCAATAGCCGCCCACGATACGGTTGTATGCGGTGGTGCACAGACCTGAAACAGCATTGACAGTCTGAGTTCGACTCGACGAGTTCATCACCACAACATTCACGTTGTACAGGCACGATCACACATCAATGACGACTGGAAAACCGGTGTTCGAGGTGGTACCAGAATAATATCAAAGGGGAGTGTGATCACGGAACTACTGAACAGCCTCCATCCAAGTTAACAATCAATTAGCGATGAAGTGTTCCTACGTGGTAACGACCCTGGTTGTGCTTCTGCTGTGCGCTACCCTTGTTGAGATGCGAGGTGGACGTGGTGGCCGACGAGGTGGAAGAGGTCCGTGGACGAGTATTTGTTCAGTTTCGTATAAAGTATAAATGATAATAGTTATAAGAAGAAAAAACAACATTTCTTCGAAATATCGTGCAAGACAATACTTAGCATTGACAACGTGTACGGGTCTGCCCGGAATGGTTGATAACGGTTGTGACCAAAAGTAGATGATGGCCACGATTGTCTATCTGATCAGAGGTGATCCGTGAATGTTTTCAGGCATTAAGTGACAATAGATAAGTTTCTATTGAACGAGAACATGAGAAAGAGGAATAGCGAAGGTTTAACGTCTATGGCGTCGAGTGACCATTCGTAATTTCAACCTTACCCATATATGGCATATGTATTATTTCTGCATTGTTATGATAGAACGGCTATTTTGAAAAAAAAAACGAATATCTCATAAGTTGCTGTGTAATTAGCGTGCATTCGATGAGGACATAAACGATATGTGTCCGCTATTATGGCGTAGCTAAACCTAAATTTTCGAAAATCCACACAATACAGAATACGTGTGAAACAATCAACCACCCTTACTGTAATTAACGCGATGTCTTAATCAACCGAATAGTTGCTCAAAATAGATGAATAAAACAATCGAAACGGCTCGCGTATAGCAGAGAGACGCATCGTCAGTTGAGGATTAAGCCGAATTAGATTTAGCGAACTGTGAACACCATCATATTTCGACGTGAGACCACTCACTGATGGCTGCGTCGTTTGTAATATTCTTTGCAGGCCATATGGGCGGTCATCACACACGAGTGCGCATCTCGAAAGAACGAGCTGCGATCACTACGTCATTTTTTCTCGTAAGGAAACGAATTCGAAATGACAAAGGCGAACTTACGAATAAAGAAGAGGAGTACATTGTGGAAAGACCAATCCGAAAGGTGTTCTATACCCGGCGTCGGTAGCAACATCGGCCCGTGGAATTGCTCGCTGCTCAATTCAATCCGTCATATGAATACAAGCGCAAATGGTGTTGCCCTCTCCTCTTAATGCCTTCGTATTGTTTCGTGAGATGCAGCATTTTTGTACTTGTAGATTAATTTGTCATATTATAGACATACTTTGTGCTTATGTGTAAATTTCATTCACAATACAACATATGAATAAACTATACTTCGTAACGTGTAGATTTTTATGCATTTAATGCAGCTGGTTACATTAGTTGCACTGTTGAACTAGATAGTTGGCTTGCTTCTTTGCCAGTTGAAAGTCTGGCTGTTTCAGGTTCCTTTGGCGAGTACGAGCCGTTTTTTCTAATGACAAAAATCTTTACATAACCATGTAGATGTATTGACTATTTTAACAGCACCCTTTTTCCTGGTAAGATTATTTCATCTGTAATATTATCATTTGTATATTTTAAATAATTTCTCTTTCATTGTCATAATAGATTGTTCACCAGGTACGCGTCAAAGAGTCAACACTTATTACAGATACAAAAATATTCAATATAGAACACCGTGAATGTGCCCGTATGCGTACATCAATCACGTATAAATGAATTAACGACAATTAGATTAAATACTTAAGAGGCAGATTACGACAAAAATGAAGCTATCATATTATAGTATTTTAGAAGGCTTCATCAGGAATTCTTCAGATGTACGGCCAGTTGCATGGCCGCATCTATAATCACTTACTTCGTTGTTTACACTCTATTTGTCTATTATAGTTGTTCCCAAACAGACAATGGAATATACGTGATAACCAGCTGTGAATATAACATCAACTTCCAGGCTGAGCTCGTCGAGTAAAGCTTAAATACCAAAACTTTTAGACCAAAAACTGTTTCTATTGTGTTGTACCATCTTTTTACAAGTTTTTTTATGGATATATTAACAAGTATAAGGACAAAGTGTCTATTGGCTATCAAATAACTCTAGATTAAGAGTAAACTAAATCATTCAGTTGCAAATAAGAGACGCATTTTTGGGACCTTTTTTCTTAGCATTCAGATTTCTAAGCATAAAAATAAAAAGTGATTTTCACAACTCATTTTCTCTTTATAATCCAAAATGTGAACCTATGAATATTAAAAATTTGAGTATTATATATAGTCGAAATTTAGGTAGCATCAGAATCGCATGAATGATAGTTCCACACGGTGGTCGTACAATAATGTTTAAAAAATAAGAATGTTCATTATTCGGTGTATTCTCTTAATTATTGTAATGATGACCAAGTATAGAACAGTGTTTGTTTTTCTGACGCAAGCCCTGCCTGTAATAGAGGCAATAAAGCTGGAATGGGTAAAACGAACAACTGGCAAGTGCGTAGACATCTCCTTAAAAAATTCATAAAAAATAAACCATTCATCGAGGCTACCAAGAGATTTCAGAATCATTTTATAAAGCGAATTACTATGAGCTGCAACAGGAAGAGAGCGCTAAGGTTGTCATTCCAGATTTGTGACCTTCTAACTGTCCAGGTTTCTATGACAAAGACTGATACAATGAATAATATTGTTTGCCACGTCGATTATGTTGTCACGTCCAATGAGCTAATACTACAGAGGTAATATTAAATCACTCAACTCTTTCTTCTTTTCCCTGCCGCTTAAACAGTGGGGGAGTCACCCTATAATGATAATAATAATAATAAACAAAATGTTTATATCAATTGTTGGGCTCTACCTGTAACTCAAGAAAGTACTTTTGATTTGCCTTGGTTAACACCTCCGGATGTAGAAGTCTTATTTTTTAACCGGGATTTTGACTTTATCATTCATTTTTGAGCTATGATTGTGCACGATCTTTGAACAATATGTTCGTACTGCTAACGGACACCCTTGTCAATGAGAATTGGCATCGCGATTCCAAGAGCAGATCAACTGCCAAACAGGCGAGAACTATTGCTTACGATTGGGCCTAAACATAGATAACAAAGATGACGTTGCTTATATATCCCTTTGAATTTTGAGAAGCCGTCGACGGTATCATCCACATATTACCGTTTATAAACCTTATATATATATCACTGGGCAGAAAGCAATTTGACAAATAAGAGGTTCTCTGTCAAGGTTTATATCTCCATTAGCAATCTTGAAGCGTGTCCTTCCTCTGTTCCGTGCGGCTCACGCCAAGGACGCATTTCATTCCCCATTTTTACTTTGGACATCGAACATATTATAGCATAATGAATGGGATGCTAACAAGATTAAATCTATGGTCGTGTGTATACCCTTGAAGGCACAGGGATGTTATGAAACAAACCGAAACAGGTTTCGAAATAGGATGCAGGAAAAATATGGTTATGTATTATTCATATGCACCCTTCCTACCCTGCAGGTAACATTATGTGGACGGGCTGGGAATTTTCCCGAAGTTAGTTTTCCACTTCGTCCAGTGTTTTCCTAGTTTTAGCTTTCCTGCAGCTAACCTTGGGTGGACGAATATCGAGAAGTGGTGGACAGCATCTGCAAACTACCAACTAAATAAGAAAGCACATGTGGACCAGATGAAATCAACAATGAGCACATCATGGAGGCGATGGCCTGCGGACCGTGTTGGATAGTTTTGTTCAACGTGTATTTGGAACAGAGAAGATCCCAAGAGCGCGGGTGTCTCACAGCGGGATTTCCAAAGGGAAAACTCTAACTACCCAAAGTTGTCGATCTCGTAATGTACACATTGGTCTGAATTAAATCAACAGGGCGAAGAATCTACCACTGACCCGCTCCACCATGGATGGTGTAGAGATCATAAACTCCTTCACCTACCTCGGTCTGACATGGGCAACGACCAGTAAGTCTTAATACGAACCATAGTGAGTCTGAAAATGGAGTCATCTGTCGCCTACGGAACTCCAATTTTTTAGGGATAAGCGTACGCGATCCTTATGTCCAGGACAGAGTTAAAGCAGCACTTCTAAGGTTGGCATTGCTACTTCACACGACAACACAGAACCGAATGCTTAATTTGGTGACAGGAACACCCCCATTCGTAGAGGCCCTCCATGAAACATACAATCTTCAAAAAGTGGTTGTATACCGATCGAGCCGATCGAGTTACACCAGTGCAAGTGGATCTCGTCCTCTTCACCACACCACCTTCTCTGCGAGACGCAAGGTGAATGTCTTGTTTTCCCTAAATTGACTTAAGGTTGCCAGATAGAGAAGGAGCCTTCCTTAGGTCAAGGAAGGCTCCTTCTCTATCTCTACGGGTATTTGCTGAGCTCTGCCAACGAAGACCGGTGCATCGACTTTGTGGCTGCTCTCTAATCGTACATAATACTATTTATCTAAGGAGTAGCCAATTAATTGTATTTAAAATGACTTTATTAAACACCATGCCAATAACTTGAAACTAGAAGGGGGTCATCTGTATTTTATTAGTACACTTAGTTTATTGTCTTCATACGGCCCCAGAACATTCAGTTTCCCGTGAGACTGATCTCGCTAGACAATGATGCAATGTTCTCTTCACACTAACACGAAACCTTACTGACAAAAATATAGATATACTACGTATAATATATACATAATCAGTATGTCCCACGTGATCTTACTCTACATCGAACAAAGTAATTTTGTTTTCTTCATAGAACTAACTCGAATGTTATAAATGTGCAACAATTGGTTGATGCATCTAGGGGCATGTATCGCTTATGCTTCTGGAACGCTTGATGCCAGCACAGAAGTTGTGTCACGGCAGAAGAAAAACATTAACACACCGCTCCATTAATCATTACGCCCCTCGTCCGTACACTTTTCCCTTGTTGGACAAATTGAAGATAGGAGGGGGGTACATGCAAGAACAAGTTTAGTACGTTACCACAAAATAATCAAGTTGGGCACCTTGTGTCCATAGTAGATGACGCACACTCCGCACACGAGCGTAATATAGCATAGGACGAAGCGGCGGTTCAACTTGAAGATGCCCCACACCGTGAGCACATCCTCATTTTGTCCGCTTGTGGCTAGTACGGATTGTATGTCCTGTAGATTGAACGAGTCGTTAGCCGCCTTTCGTGACCAGACAAGATCTCGACATGCCGCTAAATCGTAGCCACAATGCTGATTAATCTCACCGGCAAAAATCAGTATTGCTGCAAAGTAGGCGATATGACAATAGCCAAATGCTCGAGTACGCTTGTCTAGCATATATACAAATAGCTCGCATCGAAGGAGGCCATTTACTAATTCGAGCAGAAGGATAAATGAATAGAGATTGTTTAGGCATCTGAATTGTGTCCTGCAGTTCTTGCGGAGCTGATAGATTGGTCCATAGCTCAGTAGGTCACTTGTCTCAATATGGTAACGAAGTCGAAGATAGGGCTCGCGAAGATGGTGCAGAAGTAGGACGAGGTACGAGTGATTCACGTAGTCAATGAAGAGTAATATGAAGCGTAGCGCGGCCCCAAAGACCGACCAATCGCTCATTGGATCATACGAATACTCCCGCAGAAAATAGAAGGCGCCGAATGCTGCTATCGGGACGCATACTGAGGCAATTCTTGATATCCACACTCGAGGCCGAGGACAGAGCGTACACGATGTGAAGTTGTTGGCCAGTTCGGCAAAGTCATCGTAACGACACCAGAAGAAAAGTAGCTGCAGGAATGGTATCGTGAAGTCCAGCAGATAGGAGACTAGTGTTGGCGCGTATAGCTCACCCAGATAGTTGTTCGTATGTAGCAGTATTAGAGCTGTAATGAAGAGGACCATGTAGAGAGCTCGAAGAATTATGTTGACGATCCTCCATGCTGGAAGTTGCTCCTGTGGTAACATCCCTGTGAGACCTCGGTACAGTTCCTTCAATGGGGTGAAACACGATTGGACCATAGGCTGCACCATGGGAAGCTCGCCCTTAGGAGATGAAAACGCCATCATTCTCTCGGCTTGTTTTACGTGGCAGGGCGAATTCACTCAAGGGCTTCTTTTCACATTGATAGATTCCTTTCACGATACTTTGCGGGATCGCTGATTTAGCAATTTGGCAATATGATTGTACTCGCAGCGGCTTACAACTCAGCGATTTGTAAGAGTGGTGTGTTTATCATCGAAAGTCCTTCTCTTGAGATCACTGACAAACGTTCACCGCAACCTTAGTTAATAACGGAAAAATATAACTAACGCCAGACAGTACAAGCAGTTTTGACACTTAGCACCGATATCCAATGTTGCAAGGTGCGAGTTATCGACAGACGAAGAGGTTTATTAAGATCACAAATCCAAGTGGCGACTTCGTTCCTTATTATAGGCCTGTCGAGCCGGCTCGGCCAGCTAACTCGAATGCTGCCTGTCAAATACCCCTCGGTATCGTTGTGCGCGGATCAGCATATGGTGGTCGAAATACAGTTAAGCTACCCCCACAAAACTTTACGCCAATCCCTTTATGGGTCCAATTCACTCATCTGGGGGGAGACAAGCAATATGAGACGTTACGGAAAACGGTATACTATGATTACAGAATCTCGAAGAAGTAATCAAAATCCTGCATCAGCTTTCTGTTCAGTTCTGTTCTGGCGCAGATAGGCGGTCTCCATGAGTATCGACACATCCGAGAAATTTAAGTCCGATGTGGCCCGTTCATACCGTCATGACGGTTGGGCTGGGCAACAAAGGCCTATGTACTAACTCTGCCAATCCACCGGAGGGGGCACATAAGGCCCTCCTACGAGTGTAAGGCCGATCTGTTGGTCGCGTGCCGCACGCATTCGTGTCGTATGCTACAATACGATCGATTCCTCGTATAGTCGTAAGGGCGTAGGGGGCGTAGCGGATCTGTAAGAGAGAATTCGGATTTCACGACCTGTCTGACGATGCTCAATAACCTTCCGATTGCCCAACAGCACATCCATCATCAAAATACGACTCGGGTTTAGTTTTGTATCGTTTTACCAAAGATAGGACACAGCAAAAGCTAGCTCAATTCGATCTTGGTGCAACTAGAGGGTTGCTTTTCGAGTTGCCAGTAAGAGACGAGAACGCTGCCTACTGAAAGTTGTCCGCTCATTGTCCTCAAGCTAAAGAGAGAAATGCGGTGTGGTCCCAGGGGCTTTTACGGTTGCTTCCTGTTGTATGACCTCGGCTGTTGTTGAGCACATGCTGCTGTCATCGATTTCCCGGCTGTTTCTTTACGGGCCCGTGCACTGAATGCCTTTGTTGACGGCGTCAAGCCAACTTGGAAAAAGATGCACAAACAACAATTCAAGGAGGTATTCTAAATACGAATCAGCTGGCTGAACGCTACTTCGTGTATAACGAGACATTCAATAATGTGTACCGTGCAAATATTTTTGCAAGGACTAAAATCTTTAAAAAAAATCAAAAATCCTTTTTTGTGAGCCAGCCAGCTATACCTTCACCGAGGTAACTTGAGTATAGATCACATTAGATTTGACCAGACACAACGTCAACACCCATCACCTAAAGTGAGTCATACACATCAGTCGTGTGCACGCCCTGTCGTGCGACATACCGTAAAAGTTTTCGGGCTGGCTCCCAGCCAACATTTAACGTCCACGGCACTACCTTGGGCATTGCGTCGTAAGACGGACCCCTTGAAAATGCAAATGTGCAACGGTTGGGATCTAACCCGTTCGCCTCCGTGTCTCCTCCGATTGCGAGGCGCACACGAATGCACCAACAGGCCACCCCGCGGCTCGACCGTGCGACATACCCGGCACAAGCCCTGTGAAATCAAGTGAGTACTTCAACTCATATACTATATGTATCCTTACAAATTGGGGCCAGAGAGAGGACCTACGACTGTCACCTGTGGGACTCTCTTAATTGTAATAGCTTTGGGTTAAAGCTCTCTCTACTCTTCGCAAATATGAATTCGCAACATAAGTTCAAACGCGTAGTTGTTATTCTCGACTGGGACGTATGGGCCATATATTGTATGAAAGGTTCAGCTTCTGTTTTAAAGACACCTAAACGAAAATATGGCAGGAGGTAACAATTTGGGATTTTTGCCCATCGATTTTGTTGTCATGGACAGGCCCTAAATTCGACGCTAAGCAAGGCGCGTTTATAAATATGCTGTTGGAATTTATTACCAATGTTTGTATTATAAGTTTTCTCACAAACGTCGTGCTGGTCGCCTTTGGGGGCATCAGTGCTCGTCATGTGGCTAGAGACCATTTCCACGAAGTTGGCAAGCAACTTCACGAGATGAAGGTGGACTGATTTTCATTATGGTCTCACATTTGTAGAGGGATCCAATATCTAAAAGCTTCAATCGTTTCCGCTACAGTCTCGCTGGAGTATTCCTAATAACAGTAATCGTTTTTTCTCTCGGAGAAGAATCGGCGCAGGGCGTTCACAGGTTCACGCGAGTCGATTTGGTAAATGTACTGCTACAGCTTGTATCGTTTTCGATGGCAATATATATATATATATATAATAGCTTGGGGCGAATCGTGCCTCGCGACAACCGCGCTTAATTAACGCAGATGATTCCAGAAGCAATGCCCCCGTGTTCGTCATTTGGTTGTCGGCAAACGCTTGAATTCACTGAACTCACATAGATAGTCTATACCGCTGCCGAGGTTAATTAGCGGTGTTACGCTTCCGTCCGTTGCAGCCATCAGCCAAGCCCCGTGTTTGTCGGCATCAAACAACATCGGATTCCTAAAGCCCAAATTACAGAAGAACGAAAAAGGAACACTTTTGACTTAGGTATCATCATAATTCGTTCAATGCTATGATCTTGCTGTCCCTCTCTCTCTCTCTCACTCGTTCACTCATTCTATAATAAATAAAGGCAATATTGAAATATATGTACGTCAAGTATCGTATACGTCAGTATTTTCTATATATGTATCACGCTATAATACATAGAGTAGCTTGAGAGAGTCATTTATCCACTTTTAAGATTTGAAATCCGAACCAAATGAAATCAATTTCATTCTCACGCTGGCCTATTCGAGCCTCGGGAACTTCTTCGCTCCACTCAGGAGACGTCAATGTTTTCATCTGCATCAACTCTACATCTTACAGCTATTCTTCACGACGCTGTTCATGATAATAATGATAACAATGATCATTTATCTTCGGCAATTTCAAGGCGCTCAGGGTGCTATGGGAACACTGATGGTACAGCTGAAGGTTCGTCGAAGGCTCATCTTGGCGCTGCTCTTCCTATTGGCTCTCTACGCATACACCAGAAGTAACAGCAGCAGCATCAGTAGCATGACCTGACGATGAGTTGCCGTCACCGAAGTGCTAGCTATCTCACATCTGCTCCACTCTTCCCCTGAATCGGGTCATTCGGGTTCAACACTTAGTGGATATTGGCAGTGGTGGTCGCTGATAACTCTTTACCGACCGGTTCAAAAAGAAGGCCGGCTTGTTATTAGCCGATGTGACCACGATATATAAACAGCCGCAGCCGTAAAATAGCGTACAGGTCACAAGAGGCCGATTGATCGACTGGTCAGTGAACAGTCAACTGAAATAGAGGACCGGGCGATGTGATCGGCTCTCAGCTGATTCCTACGATCCTGGGAGGGATCGTATCCCACAAAAGTTAAGCGGGCTACCAGTGGAGAGGTGGTCCTTTGGGAGAATTTGTTCAAACACTCGTGGGACATTAGGTGAACAACAGGTGAGACAATTTGGACAAGTTGAATTAGAGCAGATCTTCCTATTCGTCTTTATCTCCGGTTCAACCAAATGGCAAATCATGTAATTTCAGTATCTGCATGAAAAGTAAACTATCGTCTGACTTTCCACGAGGGCAGCAACAGGTGTGAACTCTCTCTCTATTAATATCCCCATCGATCACGCGTTTGTTCAGATACGGTTCTTTACTATCACTGCTCTAGTTACTCTACTTGAGAACTCCAAGTACGGCAAGGAAGTCCTCGGAGGTGCCATTTCTACATTGTCATTTAAAAAAGAAGATCTAAGATTTAAGAAATCTTCAATGTCTCTCAGCATAATCGTCACAAAGTGGATGTTTTGTCTAATTTATAATGCAGTCTCTGGAAAAAGTCAAATAGTTATTATTAATTAAAGTTATTAAAATAAGTACTACTTCAACGACAGCTTGACTAAGCAAACCTTCGGTTTCCTGAACATACCCAAAAACACCATGGACGGTTTGTCTAAGGATCGATTTCAGGACTTCTCTGAAAGAACGATAATCGAGCTCGTAAAGGGAAAGCCGTTGAACAGAATCGAATATATTTCGTCAGTTGCTACTGATGAGCTACAGCCACCATATTTTTAGTGAATAGTTTAAGTTTGAAATTTACTCCATTTTCGCTACGAACTTTTGTATCAACCTAATGTATGTTATCACACGTTCAATCTCCATAAAAATCACCGCCATGCTTCATCAAGCAGGTCTGTCAGAGGTGGAGAGCGCCAGATTTCCTTGTCTATGAATGACAAACGAAGACTCGAATGAATGAATCATTCAGTGCCATTACGTTACGCGTAGAAGGGTACGTACCTAACTGACTGACTGAATGACTCACTGACAAACGCATAGGTCATAAACGATGTTCGCTTGTTTATATCTTCTTCTTCTGTCATATTGTGTGTCTCTCTGTGACCGTCTGTCTGTCGTGAAGTGCCTTGGCATTCGTGAGCGTTCAGTTTTCGACCCTGCTAATAACCTCATAGCAAGTTGTTGTAACTTGCGTCCCCATCTACGACGACCACCACCAGTCATTCTTCTATGACTACTATCATCATCATCGTGATACTATTACTGTGGTTACTCGACCGCCTGTGGCTTCTGCTGCCTGCCGTTGTGCTTATTGCCGCGGCTACGACCACAAACGAGTACTAGAGCTACTACTATTCAGGCTGAACTATCACCGCGCTATCACCGTCAACAGGCAGGAAAAGACTGCTGAAAGCTGCTACCGCGGTCGATCGTCTAAAACTCGATTCACTCGATTACTATTACAACAACTTCAACGCCCACAACTTGGAGCTTTGTTTGTTAGGGAGTAGGTGCTTGGCTTCTTGTCCAATTCCTCCCACCAGCCGACGAATCACATTTCGTGTTTGCCCAGTCGTCATCGTCGTCATCATCGGCGCCAGTTAACTCCGTCTGTCTGGCTGACAGAGCGGCAAAAGCTCAAAGTAGTCACTACCGTCGTAGGGGTACAGCTTAAGCTCACAGAGTGAGAGGAGGCCAAGCGGAGTAGATGATCTCCGATCGTTCGACCGAGATTGGTCGGCCGCTACGGATCCCTGTTGGCATAGGGAACAGGCGCTGGACGCGCCGACGATTGGCTGGCTCCTTCCGTTCGGCGACGTCTCAGTTTACGACTCAGTTCACACCCACTTCGCATTGGCCAATCGACCGAAGCCAATAAACCATTGATCGGAGATACGAATCTCACGATGCGGATAACCTTTCGCACACACGGGCATACGACAGCCACCGCACAGGGAAGTCCATGCGGGAAGGCGAAGGAAATGGCCACAGCTATCTCTCTCGACGCGTCTAACATGCTGACATAAGCTGAATGCATAGAACTGGTGATGAGCATTAATATGTTGGATCTCTCTAACAGCGTTTCTGACTGATTGGTCTGACTTCGAGCGGAAGAAACACTGGAGACCTTTGCAACGAACAAGGACATTCGCCGCACATTCGAACAACGGTTCATTCAAGGATTTCTCGTCCACGGCATAATTCATAGGGGGGGATGTTCTAAACCTTGATATTATATCATATAATGGGTCGTCTAGAAATTAATTTTAAGTAATACGTTACGAAAATGTTTCTGGTATCCACGCCGGTTTTTTTATACAGTATTTCGTTATTTTATAGCGAATGTTATACAAGTTTTGGTGGATATGAAGTCTGGTGAATACTAAGCATTTGTACTGTTGTAAGGCCAGCTGATAATTATATGAAAAACACACCCACACACATACACAGAGGTAGCTGAGTATGTACAGAGTATACCTGTACCTATTGACACGTAATATCTACCCCCACAACTACCCAGACATAGCGTGACATACCAAGGCTGCAAAGTCAACCAGTTGTATAATATACATAGATTTAAACCATTCAAATAGTGAAGTGCTATGATTTCAAAATCGTATAGCAGCAACTCATCAGTCAGTCTAACTCACAGTTAGGAAATTCCCATTTGAACTCAGACTTCGATCGGGAGATAAACGAATTAAAGTGGAAGCGAAGAAACAGTCTGGAGGGACCGATTTTATAATACTTGGTGAGGACCTGGTGTACAATGATTGCTTGCCAAATGATTGGCAACTTCTTTCAGAACTAGCTACAATTTCGATGACGTGACCACTTCATGGTCCGCCATTCTATGTGAAATCCTTACAACCTACAATCATTGATCTCTGTGGTAATCTTCTAACTAGATACGTAATCCAACAAAACAATGTTTTTTTATGGGTCAAAAGCTATTCGAACCCATGTCTCGGTCCGCTTGATATACCTATTCCAGTTTTAACTGGAGAATCCGCTGCATGGAACTCTAAGAGGGACAGTTGTTTTTACGTACACGCGTACCTAACTTTTTCGGCTTCTTAACAGCCTGTGATGTCAATAGCAGCAGTTAATTTCAATTAACTCACTCCTGCCAATCAAAATCGTAGCAAAAAAAATAATTATTATAATTATTTTGTACCCTTAGGATTACATATTTTGTTATCTGGATAGTTATTCAATATTTCGTCACGGCTATATTTAATTACCTTCTATTCCCTTTCTGTTGAGGTTTCTGAGAGTCTAGTTTGTGTGAGCATAGCTTCTAATTATTCCGATTTACTTTTGCAAGAATATTCTATCATGGTCACAAATCATCATCGCCGTCACGTATCATACTAATAATAAATTAGTGGTGGCGAACGTTGCCAATCTGTTACCTGTCAGATTTGCATCTTTCGTATATACCTTTTGTTACTAAAGCTACACAGGTGCTGCTGCTACTTACAATAATATTGCAGGATATATAAGTACATATTAGTATATAGAGGTGGTAGTCGCAATAGTAGTGGTTGTATAAGAAGGCGCAGTTCAGCATGCACACGTGGTCATCCCGGATCGACAACTTTACAGATCGTTAATTTTTATTGCACCAAAAAAGAAGAAGGGGCCGAGTAATCATTTTAGTCTTCATTCCGTGAGCCGCTCACTTAGTCCTTTTGCTTTTTTTTTTGATTACGCCGCCAACGTTTTTCCAGGCGCCTTCATTATCATCATCAGCAGCAGAAACAAAACCAGAGTGAATTTCCTTCAACTATCACGAACAGTGCTCACTCTGCAGTGCACTGCTTTCAGTTGAGTACTCTACGACCGCGTCATCGTCGTAAGCCACCATTTCCACGAAGTAATATAGCAACAGCAACAACTGTTGACGAGCGTTGTTGTTGTTGTTGCCTCTCCTGTAAAGGTGGCGGCGGTGGCGGCCGTTGATGGCGCTTTTTCCAGCATCACTGCATCCGCTAATATGATATTCTTATTGTTTGTGCGAGCATGGCTTGCATACGTGCGCTACGGCGGATCATCCACGCGGAGAGACGAAAAAATAATAGTTTTATGCGGCGATGATGATGATGATTAGTTCAAATATCGAAGTCGACGTCGTCCTTCTGTTCTGCTGCTGCTAGTCGCCAATAGTGGCATCTTCTTCTTCATCGTCGGCAGCGGCGGCGGCACCGTCGTTGGTCTTCAGCGATTACCGGCGAGATGCAGACGTTTCGCCAGAAATTGACACTGCCACTGCTCTACCGCTGGCTGTCGCTTCCAGCAGCGGCTGTCGCAGCAGCTCCTGCTGCTGCTGTAGGCGCCACCAAAACCACCACCGCTGGTGGTGGCGGTGGTAAATGACCAACCGGTTGCGACCAACCGACCATTCGTTCGCTCATCTTTCTCCCCCATCTTCAAGCCCATATCTGATGTAGCTCGCGACCAGAAGCAGCAGAAGCAGTAACAGCAATGCCCTTCTTCTTCCATGCCGCTGCAGCAGCTGCTGCTGCTCTGTATGTTGCGCTTGTAAGAAGAAGGGACATACCAGGCTCGTAGCTGGGAGGACGAACGGGAGGGTGGTTAGACAGACTGGGATTTTGTTGCACTTTCTCTCTCTCTCTCTCTCTCTCTCTGTCACACAGACTTACAAACGCGAGAACGCTATCGATGGCAGTCGTCGCCTCTGACTCCCTCTAGTACTGCTAACTCTACGGCGCTCTGGGGAGTCAATCGCCGTCATTCTTATTATTATTATTGTTGTTGTCTGTTGGAACGTTGTCCCTTTTTGCGTTCGCTTTGCTTCCTATGATGCAATGTACCGGGCACGGCTCCCTCTCCCTCCCTTCTCTCTCTCTCTCTCTTTCTGCCCGAGAGAGATCCAGCGAATGCGTCCGTCGGGTAGCTACCGACGAAGCGTCCAACCTCGACGTTACTGTTACGAAGTCCACTTAATTTTCGAAGAGAGCGCATAAGGGAACTCTGGCAGGCGGTTTGCTTTTTGCTGACGAATCATAGGAACATCAGGTGCAAGGAACAGGCGACTGACAGACAGATCGTCAGTCAGTCACCTTCGTAAGTTTACGAGCAGATACTACTATTATATAATAGCAGCTCTAGGGCTTTGTATGGAAGATGTGAGTTGAGAGAGAAACGGCTGCGCAACCCGTCGCTGATTTTGTCTTCTAGTTCCTTCTCCTTTTTCAAAGGGGAGAGAGAATAAGTTGCTACTCGTTTAAGTTGTTCGAGATACGAGGGGAACTGTTCGAGCGGTTAACTGAGTTAATTACTTTATTGTGGGTCCAGAGCGTGTACGACGTATAACTACCATAATGACACAGCGATGAGCTGGATGTGAGGTTTCACTTGCAGTACGATGAGACGAGACGTCATTTGCGATTCTGCTTGAGAAGACTTTCTCGGAAGTGGCGGACACGGATGGGGGTTTCTTGTAACAATTCGGTAGCGGAAACATCACAAAGGTTGCGGGGGTGGTGGCAGGCACAGTTTATTAACCATTAACTAGGAGGTTACTTCGTCAGCAATCGGTCCATAATAGCTCATTATCGGCAGACAGATGAGCCTCCTCTTTCGTAAGACTGTCGCTCGATTCTTGTTTCGTGCTTCTTGTAGGAGAATCATCATTGTTAAAGTCTTAATTCAACAGATTGCGCGAAGGGCGAACTCAACTAAAAAGACGTTTATTACGACAACAAAAAGAAATTGAACCCAAAACATTTTCGGACATTGTGTACAGTATTTGATGTTACATTTTGATAAATAAGCCAATAATAATGACAAGATATTGTAGGTAAAATCGTGAACCAGATAGACATCAGAAGTTAGCCGCCGCCGCCACAGTAGCAGGAACACTAGCAGTAGTAGTAGTAGCAGCAGCAGCAACAATAACAACCTCGTAGTCGAGCATCAAACAATGCTAGCTAGCTAAGTGTCTTTACACTGTTCTCGGCGGCATTGGTCAGTCGGTACTAATGTAAGCTTGCAGCAGCAGCAGCAGCGACACCGAGAGTGATGGCATGAAAATGACAATATCGTCATCATCATCACTGAGCAAGAGGAGTTTCTCGGCTTCTGGGCGGTCTAGGGGCGGGTACACGGAGGCTTTGTAATAGTGCTCATCGCTGTTCGTTGTCACTGTCATCTGACTGAAGATAGTGGTGGTCACCAACTACTAGACACTGTCCACTGTCGTTCTCATTCTCTTAGCGAGGATCATTAAGGTCTTCCCCATGCCTATACTCGAGATACTGGATTCACCTCTGTCACCGCGTCGGCAGTTCTACGTATCTCTATGTATGTATGCCCTCTGTTGCGGTTGTCATTCTGACAGACTGTTGTTGGCCGAATGCTCTTGCTACGGTTGCGTCTGCCTTGCGCGAGGGGAGGTTCTTGTTAATGTCGATGATGCCGCCTCGATGACACTGTTGTTGTTGTTGTCTTCATGTGCGGTTGTGCCGCAACAAATGCCGCGGTATTCCTCAATGTCACTTCGGAGTTCTCCTGAAGGTGGTGTTTTGTTAGACTGACCTCTTCTTAGCACCACCACCACCATCGCGCGACCGCTGCGGCCAACACCTTAGTGTTATGCTTGAAGCGAAACCACAGCTTGTGTACATGCTGTTGGTCCGCTCATCTATCCATACATCTATGCATTACTGATAGACACAGTAAGTGGATGCTGCCTCTTCTACCGCCGATACTTCTAACTATGCTTTGCTGGCAGTCGGAAGTCTGAGTGTTATCCCTTTCGAAGGACCCCAACAAGGGCCGTCGAAGTTTTCGTGCACTGAGTCAGTTGCTCTCTCTCTCTCTCTCTCTCTCTCTGTCTTTTTCATATATCTATCCATCTCAGTGATGTTGTGTCAATGGCTGTTAGGGTCTGCCGAATGCCACTGAAGTAGGGTCTCTGAATTTCCTGACTCTGCCCACTGATATATCTTTACGTATCTGTCGGTCGGTCTATGAGTCTATATGTGTGAGTGTGTGTGTCTGGATATATCCATGGTTCTCTCAAGCGGAGCCGGTGGCCACTTTCGAGGCGGCAACAGTAGCGATGTCGGTGGCTCCAAATGCGCGAATCGCGTGAGACCCCCCCACAGTCACACCGGGACACTGCTACTGTTAGTGTTGCAGCCGTCGCAGCTCAACAGCGAACGAAGTTCACGGACGAAGCCTGACGACCGTATTTCTATAAGGTCGCAATTACCACGATCGTACCACATGGCGGGCGTTTCAATATAGCTTCTGTGGTTAGCACGCTTAAATAACAAGCCGTCTGAGATTTCGGATCAAAAGGAATAATCTGGATCATGACAACGCCGGTCCGATCGTCAGGGAAACTCTACACTGTAACAGTACCATGACGTGGCTAGATAGTATTAAATTTCGTGAGGTCACCGACGAAAATCTATGTATCAGGAAAGTGCTCCAGTATGCACCTGCTCGTAATATCGACTCCCTTCTATCTACGTTTTTACGTGACCTCTTCAAGCGCATCCGACCGTAACACAACATAAACGCTTTTTGCACAAGCTCAATATTGCCACTGTCATGTTACTGATCACTTCCAATCTAAAATGTTTACCTTTGCATTTCCCTATTACCACCATTTTCCATTCGCCTCTGTTATCTATCTTTTGAGCTCGAGTCCACCACAATATTATATATATATACGTATGACGTAATATGTATTCGCATTATCAACCCCGTTGATGGTCTCAATATCGGCCCCTGGACAGAGCAAGGTTGAATTTTCTCAATTGGAGTTTTGTACGCGAGGATCGCTGAGCTAATTGTCGTTATGATCTATAGTGCCTTATAACTTATCAGGCAATATGCAGACCCGCTTGCCGTAACTTCCCACAGCTGCCAGCGGACCAATTAGTTTCGCATCGTTGAAATCACTGATATCCTAGGGAAACCAAAGCTTCAGGTTCAAGCCCTGCCGTGCGACATCAAAAAGAGAGCTTAAGCATTGTAAAATTGCAGCTCCTTCAATAAACCAATAAACCTTTACCTAGCTTTATACCCATTTTGGGTAAGACGGACATTATTATTATTATCATTCAATTCAATTTAAATACTCCTTTATTTAGAGCAAACGGATGCCCATTCACAGTAGTTTTAGCAAATATTATTTTACCTACAGGATAGGCTTTATTGAAGTTGTCAGCTTTTTTAAGCCTTAACAGACGAGCCGCTCTTCAGACGCAGAAATAATTTATCTATGTCATTCACCAGATACGGCCTCTGAACAATAAAACATTACAACAGCTTGGGAACAATTAAACTGTCGTTGAGCGTAACGTAGAAATCAACGTTTTTAACAGCAGTGCTACACACAGAGTTTATATACCACACCACTTCAGCAATATGAGAGTCAAGGTCAATGAGCGTACTAACGACTATGTCAAGGTCCCTCGTGGTGCAAGGCTTAGGAGTGAGGTCACAATTTATATAGAATTCAAAGCTATGGTTACTGGATGAGAGTACAGTATATTTCAGTACAGAGCTGTACATATAACTTCCATTCATCAAAGATCAGCAATATTTATTGGGAACTGTAAAAGTTTCTTCCATCCAGGACAATTACAGAGCTCATCGAGCTTTAAGTTATCTGCGTAAATCTGTTTGTGATCGATACTCCCGGGAAGTGAATTTTTTAGATTAAGAATGTAGATACAGAATTGCAGAGGGCCCACACAAGAACCTTACGGTACATCAGAGAGACCCCACACCGAAGAGCCTAGCTTCCCATAAACCTTTATCCTGACTTGCCTGTTCATGAGGCAAATTTCAACACAGGCAATACTCGTAAGATTAGTGCCAACTTTACGCAACTTGAGAAACAAGCGAGGATGCGAGACTCTATCGAACCTCTTGGAAAACTTGAAGTAACACAGCCATATTTCTGTTTACGACTATTGACTGCATGTAAGACTCTTTGGTTCGAGCGCAATCTAATCCAACAAGTCGAGCTCATTCCAGCTCCTCACTCGTTCACTTGACTTCAATTGAAGTCAGCCCACAATCCGCCGCTGTATTGAATAAGAGAGTTGTCAATTGAGATTTATGAAAGCAACGAACGAATATACCTTGTGGGAAGCTGAAAGCCGATTAACTAATCAGTTCTCCACATCGTACTCACACTTCAGTCTGTGTCGACCTCAACGTCTTCTATCGTTCTGACCAGCTTCACCATGTCCCTCTGGTAATATGTATTAACATAGAGACGTCTACACAGCACGAATCTCAGCCAACTGCACGTCTTTCGAATAAATAACAATAAATATAAAGTAGCCAACTTTTGCTGATAGTTGCAATGCAATTATATTAATTAGGTCTTCTGATGAGAAGGACTGTTGACGGTTTGCTCGCGGACGTTTCTCAGAGAAACACACACCTATACAACCTTAAATTGTCACGAAAATACATTTAAGCATTTAACAGCCGTTGTGGCCTTGAACAGCTCGTCCACAACATACAACATAACCGCTAAAGTGTAACCAGCCCGATGTACGTGATGCCTGCCGAAGCAATAGATTCTCCATTTCCGTTCAAATATCCTAGTTCTTTGTTGACAATAGTAGGGCCTGGGTCATTATGAGTCGTATGCGTCGATGAGCTATAGCCACGAAGTGAGTACATTACAATACATATGTAGTAGTGGTACATCACCACCACCACCGTCAAAGTTATCTCCTGTTCATCTCCGTTCGTTAAGTTAGTCCTCACCGATGTGGGGTCCTTTTTCGGTGCACATGTCTCGTATCACGACATACAGAAGTGCAGTGGATGGGTGGAAGTCAGATTTCTGCTAAACCTTTCAATCTGCTCTTTTTGTCTGTCATCACAAGGGCTACTATTCTGCCGAAATAGCCACACCTACATTGTAGGAACACGGTAGAGGCACATTCACCTTTTAAATTTGACTAGAGCATCTATGAGCAGGAGGAGGAGGACGAGTGGCTACTATCCACGTGCGAGAATGGAGGCCGTTTCAAATGTACAGTCATGGCGAGTTATATTGTGTTATTTTAAGAGAGCAGGTGGAATTTCAACGTCGGCTAGACCCGTAATGAACCAGTGAATAGAAAAGAAAACAGATGAGCAAAGTTTTGATTTGATTTCATGGGAAGTTCAGGTCTCGTTTCGTTTGGCTTGGTTCGCTCATCAAAGGTCCCCGTCTCTCTCTCTCTCTGTTACCCACCCTATTATGCTATAAAGCTACTGCTGTGTACGACGCCTTAGCCTCATCGTGGGACGGCAGAAATCTCGTGACAGCAGGATCTGTTGCTGTGATCGTCGCCGCAGCAATATTCATCATCGTTGCCTGGACGGAAAGTAGTATGCCCTCGAGTTTGTCGTCAACCCGCGTACCTATATGATACGTACCTGTACGTTTGACCAGGCCACCTAGCTGCCATGCTCAGTGTATGTTTGCCTGCCTGCCTGCCTGCCTGCCTCCCTGCCTGCCTGGCTGGCTCCATGTCTGGCTTCCAATTCGATCGTTCTGAAGATGATGGTGTTCCGTGTTCGAGACCAGTTAGTGGAGCCATAGCGGAAGCAATAGCACGTCTGCCGCAAGATGAGGATTCGGGATAGGAGTTCGGGAGAGAGCGGGTGACGCACCGTTGGGGGCGGACACCGCCGAGCGACGGCCGGTGCTGCCGGACTTTGAAGATACAAACGCCATCCGCAATACTCGGCATAGGCATGCTGGGCAGGCTGTTGAATAGCGGCGATGATAACCCGTGCCGTGAGCGGTGCCGTCAAAAGAGTGCCGGCGGCAGAGAGGTTCCCACAATGACACACACAAATTCGATTTTAGGGCTCCACAAGGCGATCGTTCGAAGCCGATGCCGTAGTGAGCGGTATATCAGTGCCGATACACATGGCTTTATCGGAGGTTGCGGGGGGGAGAGAACACATCGTAGGAAACAACGTCAATATGATTTAGGAAATGAGACAGCGAACGATGATACCGTTTAAAAGGTGATATACTTTTGGTCAAGCGGTTTTTTTTTTCAAATATTTACTTACAACTGCACGTTGACAATTCAATTCAGGTATATGCTTAAACGGTGGTGCGATAGTTTTGTTTAAGCCATATGCTGAACGTTCTATTGTTAAATACCAAATTGGGAGACATTATCATATATATCAATATATCCTAAAATGTTTCTATGAGGTATTGTTACCTGTCAAGACCGCGCCTGTGGAGAATCGAAAGTGAGTGAAAGTTTTTTGGCGTTTTTTTTCCCGCTAATATGTCGACATTAGATATTTCTTATCTGTCATCACAGATATCGTCCACTTTTTAATCACTTCTAGCTGAACGTCAGCATACTTATACATGTGCTGTAATATGTTTTTGTACCACATTGGCAAGTTACGTAAGCCTGCATCGTTTCGTTGGGCAAAAAAATACGCCGTGAACTGCTGGAAGCAACAACAAGAATGACTACAGCAAAGACAGCAAGTAGTGAAAGCTCGAGAGTGGATACGCGAAGCGGCTGATGAGCGATACCACGTTGAACGACTTGAGGTGACGAACTCGAGCGTTGCTACGACGACGGGTGGGAGGAAAAATCCACACCTCACTGAGGCCACATCAAGAGCGTAGAGTGTAGGTGGCAAACAGCTGACTCGAGGCGACGAAAGGAGATTTCGAGGACGCGCAAGCAATGCATATCTAGATCAGTGTTCTATATAATAAAGAGAAAAAATTAGCGTGACTAGAGACACATGCTTGAGGCAGAGAGGGGGGGGAGGGGCATGGAAGATCCAGGAAGATCAAGGAATAAGTTCAGGGATGAGTTTAAGAAGGAAATAGACTGAACAGAAGGTGGCGCCAATTGGAGACAGAAGAGACAGCCACCGGGAAGGAGGCGGGTCGAATGTGGGAACGAAAAGTGGGTATCCGACACGATGGCGGTAAGGCGGCACACTTCTTGGTCGAAGGGCAAGGACGATGAGGTGAGTAGACAAAACGAACGATGTTGTGCATCAGGGACGGGAGTGCAACAATGGATATATCTAATAGGGAAATGCTAATAAAGCTTCTGGATGAAGATGAGATGCACTTTTATTTTAGAGAACATTTGACTGTGTGAACATCGAAATTAGGTGCATGATGTTTAAGGAGAGATATGCTAATACGAGATTAGGATCCTAAGCTCCGAGGATCACTGCTAGCTATGTACCACACAACGAAAATGAACAGAAACAGTGAAAATCAGACAAAAAGCGGATTCCAAGGGGGAGAGGATAGAACACAGGGAACATCGATAGGAAGCAGCTTGAAAAATTGAAGACATAGGAAAAAAATGAAAATTAGGAGAAGGAAAGAAAAGCAAAATGGGAATATATCAATGAGATAGCTAAGCTACTCGGGCCAGATGTAGCGCTCATCCGTGGGGCATAGCTAGTTGAACTAGAGAAACCAACAGGAAATAAAAACGTTAATTAAGTGGATAAGCCATAAGAAAGTAAGCTGTTTTAATGGAGTCTACATGGCCGTAAGAGCATGGCTATGAATTCCAGGAGTAATTTGGTATGACCTCGGCACACATCTCACGACTGCTAAGGTCAGAATAGGTAGGGCAGGTTGGCTGAGGCTGATGGTGGAGTATACGGCACCTAATAGTCGAAAACACAAATAGTGCAGTGTTCTCAGACTGTAAAAACATTTGATAACATAAGACGGAGTTCGAGATTTCTTGTTCGAGCACATATATCGAAAAGAAGACAGAAATTATGTTTTTTTTTTGTTTGAAAAGTACAGACTCTTAGTCAGAAACCCGAACCAAACCATGATGATGCCGCATCACTTTCCGCCTCCACCAGTGCAAGGGCAGAACAGACGAGGGAATCACTCTTGAATAGGGAGCGAGTGTCAGTCCGTCGTTACCTACTTGATCGTATCTCCAAATGTATCGTTGACGGCATTTAATAAGAATTATAATTATAATTGTGATATGTTTTGAATGCTGTAATGCTGATATCTCTAAATAATCAGAATATTATTGTGATCCACCAGCTTTCAGAAATGTGATGGGTGTCTTCCTTTTTAAAAATGATTATATACAGAATGGTAGAAATATACAAAATGGTAATATATATATATATATATCTTCCGATTGGCATACGCTTCTAGCACTTTGACTGCTTCAGAAACGCAAGCACGTATTACCATAGAGTACCTCCTCCACATGATTTGGTATGATAAATTTCACCGTTCAACGAGTACTCATTGAAGTAACTTGGTATGATGCGTTTTCAATGATAGTTGCTGTTTCGGGTGTCATAAGCGGCTCGGCCTAAGAGAGGGAGCGCATTATCAAAAAATGAAGCGACTTGGACCATATATATATAATATATAACGGAGCAGTAAATATGGCACATATTGTTGTTGTTGTTGCTACTGCGGCTGCTGCTGCTGTTGCTGCAGTAGTTCTCTTAGTGGAACGACATATACAGATACATACACCCGTGTGAGTACCCGCACAATTTGCTGTCACTTCGACCGAACTGTCAGATATGTAGATATTGGAGCAGTGTGCTGTGTTTCGTATGCTTTGCTGCGCATTTGACTCCGCGACGCGATGGCCGCCACAGCAAAAGGTAGCAGCGTCGCCGTTACTGACCTGACAGAAATCGACAGAAGCAGATGGAAGCAGCGATTTTTTCGACTTCTGCTCCTGCTTCTGTCAAATGAGGGTACAACAACAATTGCCGCCGCCGTCGCCGCCTTTGCGGCCACCGTCGCGTCCTGTCCCGTTCCGTCTCGTTCACTCGTGTATTCGTTCGACAGTCGTAGTCATCATTTTTTTACTAGTCAGTCAGTCAGTCATCGTAGTTACTCAGCAGCAGCAGCAGCAGCAGCCGCAGCAATAGTAGCTGGTAGTAGTCGGCATCCGGCCCTCCCTGCCTGTGGTCCCACTTCGTTCCGACTTTGGTTGCCGCCGCCGCCGCCGCCACCGCCGCTACTGTTGTTGCTGTGTCGATGTTTCTACGTGTGCCGGTTTCCCCGTTTTGTTCGTTTTGCTTAGATCAGTTGGTGCTTCAGTTTGTTCTTCAGCAGCAGCAGCACAACAGATGCCATCATCATCATCATCATCGCCAACAGGAAAATGAGCAAACGCAGTAGCAACTCACAACAGGAACAGAAGAGTTGCGGACTCCCGCAATAGCAGCGCCACTACGAACCCAGCCAGCAGCAGCAGCAGCAGCAGCAGCAGCAGCAGCAGCAGCAGCAGTCGTTTCTCGTATAGCCTCATCTATTCTACATTTGTACCAACCATCGCTCTGCATTTGCCTCTCACTTTGCGGTTTACACTGCCGTTCATTTGCTTGCTCGCTCGCTCGCTTCTATTTCCATTTGTCAAACGCAAAAGGGACCAACAAGCAATAAGAGAAAAAAAAAGCAGAAAAAAATAAGGAGAAAAAGAAATGAGAGAGAGAGAGAGTTTGTGTGTGTATATGTGGGTGAGGGAAGAGACATAGCCAAAGGGAAGAATAAACTCTCTCGAGAGAACCACCCGATTCTCGCCCCGAAGCGCGTTCTATGACGTCGCCGTCCAACGTGTTGACTTCTCGATGCTCGATTTAGTGAGTTGCTCGATGAGTTCGGTTGTTGTTCCTGCTCCTGCTGTTGTAGTTTCTGTAGTCCCAGAGAGTTCAAGAAAGAGAGAAAGAGATAGAGAGAGAGAGAGATCTGCCGCCAGCGAGACGAGAGAGTGACACAAGCGAAATATATCTTTGACGGAACGCGGTAGTTTGTGTTTTTGTTGGGTTTACATTCATTCTGAGCATGATGATATGTGATATGGTACAAAGTCGGAACGATTCGAAAGAAAAGCACTGTACAAAAAATGGGGAAGTATCAGAAGCCCAGCAAATGATTGGCCTTTGTAATAGCTTATGAATCATCCCGATGAAAGAGAACAACGCCATAGTGGGACCACGATGGTGGTGTTAGGCGTTGCAACGTCGGTACATTCGATACCAAAGGGAGTAAATGAATGAATGAATAATAGATGAATGGATGGATGGATATGATGACAGACAGGCAAGCGAACGCACACAATAAGAGGTAACAAACAATCAATGTCAACAACCCTGAGACCGATTCTCCACCCCTTTTCTAACTAAACCATCCCCGATCTCATCATGGGTGGTGCAGATGACGACAGAGAGAGAGAAAGAAAGAGCGAGACTAGCGGGAGCTTGGGTGGACATGGAAATTTATGACCAAAATAATTCAACCGTCGAAAAGTTGATGTCGAATTGTGTTTTCATGAGCGTCTTGATTCAGATTAATTCAGTCATAAAGCTCTTCAGAGAATCTGGCCATCAGGCATGAAGAATATTACGTACCATGTTATATGTTGCCTGGAAAATCAGTCGGTACGACTTGCTTGATTGCTTGTATATATTATATAAAAGTTATCGAGTTCACCAGGACCATCCATCTTCACATAAGCTTCATAACATCAGAACAATACTATGAGCACAAATATGTATAATTCCTAAATCGTCGACAGAGGACGGCAGGAAACGCAAATATATTTTATATAACCCTCTGACATTAGAGACAGACGTTCAACATGATAGGATCAAAATGTATCGCCTTTTGGTATAGCCACAAAATCCAAAGGTACCGAGCCACGAGAACTGAAACGTAACTACAGTTAGCTGCAAATCCTAAGGTGCTCGTTATGAAAAAGCACCGCTCAACGATTGATGCGACAATCGACGTTTTCAAATCAGTTCCAGCTATTATGCAATAAATACGAATGACAGCTTATGGTGGTATAAGATAATCCAAGCGAGTTTCACATTGCATCGCCTCCTTTGGTTGTTAACGAGGCAGGTGGAGGTTTAATAAGAGGGGTTTGGAGGTTTAACAAGAGTTTATGAAGGAAGAACACTTGCAAGAGATGATCACATCAGTAAGGCTGTACCGATACTCTGAAAATGCTTTGACAGCTGCGTTACAGATGTTATTCCTCTACCGGCGACTCCCTACCCTGGATCCCGATCGACCTCTTGATTCGGCAGAAACCTCCAACAGCCCGGCCTTCACTCCACTCTGTCAATGTCGATATATGAGGATGTTGAATATACTGTGGTTGAACTTGCTTATTAGGAAAATGGCAGTATTTGACAGACAGTGATTTTATATACGTTTAAAAACAGGCACGATAGCACAACAATCGGTAGTACGCTAATTTAATTTATGAACGTTTCTAATAGAAATTCCAAACATGGTTCATTCGCTCAGGTATTGCGCTAGCTTATGGCCATCTCCATATAAACAAGATATGACGATTAGGAGGCCCAACGAAGCGGAAGTTGTCCCAACTGTTGTATTTATTGTACAAAATCAGAGTCTTTCGTAACGTCATTGGCAAACATTTTCACATCAACCAACTTCTTCTGGGCGTATGGTTTGCTTCGTTCAACACAAATAGGAGCATCTATGAATCCACATTATTGGATCAGTAATCACACAATCCTAGCAGATCATTCTAGACAATCCAGAGCAATAATCGCACAATCCTAGCCCACAATATGATAATCCAGTTTACTCAGAGTGATTCACAGTTGCCAGTTTGGACTCTAAAATGAAATGGTGAGGAGCCTAAGAACCCCCGACTCTGGTGGCACAGTGAGTCAATCAAATTATGCAAACGATGTAGATATAGAACGAATTCTAATATCTTCTAGAATCTATTAACACACCATAGTAAGGTGTCATGCACATTACGATTCGTCAACTTCTATCTGGTCTTATCTCGATTAACGCTCATCGGAATTAATCTCTCCAATGTCCATAGTGCAGGAAAGTTTATTCAAAGCAGGAGGTTTATGTCAACTCATTAGTGGTGTCCATTTGAACATGCATAAGTGTTACTTGGTTATTAGATCGGAGCAATGAACGAATGACATGGATGTTTATTATTAATTTCTGTTAATTGGAGTTCATTGAAACGTGTGCGACGCTGAGCGAGATCATTGGAGTGGACAATGTCGGGACGGGGTCTTATTTCTTCATCAAACATTTCGAACATCACAATTATCTCAACAATACCCAGATCTGTCATAAAATGACACCTGAGGGTCAAGCTAGAATGCAGAATTATGGGAAAGGTGAGACCCATGTATGGAATGGTATGACACAGAATCCAGGCCATCTAACAGAATAATACCGGAATCTTACTATGTTGTCAAATTTGTGTTGGCGGACAACACAGTGATTCTATTATAATGTGCAATCGTAAACAATCGAAATCAGGATGGGAAGAGGCTGGATCATCAAGATGGCATGGTATTGTAGTTGCGGAAGTTGGCTAATTACGTAGGAAAATATCCATCCTATTAAGTATCGCTAACATTACTCGGTCGAACGAAATGATCAAGGTAGTAGGTCACCTCCTTTTAAACAAAGACAAACTATGTTGCCAATGGGCTACAGCGTGGTAACTTTGACCATCGGCAAAACAAAGAAAAATTGTGACGAGGAAGGCAAAGGTATATGATACACCTGATCAAACCTTGATAATTTCTGTCCTGATTTTAAATGGGCGATCTCGAATAAATATATCTGTTGATTGATTGAAAAAGACTCTGCAGCTGGCTATCGCGGCGAGGTTCTACATAAGTGAAGCGCCAAGAGCACTTTGTTATTTCAAACGGACATCTCTGTCGTGTCTCGGGGCTCGAATAATCAACCATCTCCTCTAGCTGCCTCTTGTTGCTAAGGCAGAGACTTAACCGCCGTCTTTCTAAGCCGCCGCGCCGAGGAGGCATAAGTGCGATGTATATATATATATATATATGGGGGGGGGGGGGGGGGGTTTGTGCTGTTTCTTTTGAGTTCAACACTTGCCAATAGCATCGGTCACGGGATTCGCAATCGCTCACTTGGCTGATCCATTTTCTATGGTCGTCCAACTTTGTACAGAAAGCGGCAAAGCATCAGCAGCAACAGCAAAAGTAAACATCAACCGATCGAAATGCGCAACGACTGAATTTTCCGAGCCGGCACAAAAGTCTCATCTAGCTCATCTGTCTATTCGAGAAAGAGAGAGAGAGAAAGAAAGAAAAGCCCTGACCAAGGGCTCAGGCCCGATGACAAGGAAGGTGAACAACTCGCTATAGAAATTTAATAAATGATTTCACAAACCGTTGTTGCAGAACACTCTTTGACGTTCTTAAGCCAACAACAACAACAAAGGCCGCCGCTGCTGCTTCTTGCATGACTGTTGCACTTCGGCTGCGTTATTTGATTTGTACTCGTAGATTGATTTTGTGTTTGCTTTTTGGCCCACAAATTTATTTGAACGTAAATCGACTTTGTTTCGATTCGGCCAAAGCTTCATTCAATGAGAACAACCGAGCCCGTTCCAGTTTTCTTTCTATTTGAAAAAGAGGAAAAAGTATAAGCACACACATATATATATATCCACACGGTAGAGGATGTACTTCGTCTTCACAACACATTCTGCTGTTACAGTTCTTCGCTGGTGTTATCCAAGAAGTCTCCCTGCTACGTCCTGTTATACCTTGAGGCTGCTTCCATTCGCCTTAACTCTTGCTTTGTTCGATTTCTGCTTTCAATGCCCGTCATTCTGTGACCGCGCTGCTCGAGCTCACGTCCGTAGCTGTTTCTCGGAGCTTTTTGGCAACAGTATTGCCTTGGAGTCCCTACTTTTGGTCTCTACATTTTAGATATATTTGATCTCTTGTCTACTATCTTATATGATGTTTGTTATCTTATATCAACATATTAATATTACTTGGTGTATTTATATCCATAGATTCAGTTTAAGCCAAGTCAAGAACATGTTCTGCTTCAGGTATCTCACGTCACGAGACCCGAGCAAATACTGATAGTCCTCTCTCTCTCACTGTCATTCGTTCTCTGACATTTTTCCTTCCTGCTGCTAAGACCTAGCCGTCTTCCATCCAAGTCATTGTCCACCTCACGGAAGACTTGATTTTGCGATGTGGCAAAACTTTAAAAAAAGTCGTATTTTCAGTCGATGCAGAACACAGGCTACCTTGTCTGTCTAGTCATTGTCGAACTACTATTACTATTATTATTAATAATAAATCACGTAATATTTATTAGTTTATGCTCTTGTGTGTTCTCCACTGTATCTCCCTGGTGACAACAGGAGGTAAAAACGGAAGACTATAAAGGACCAGATCATCTTCTACTAGTTGAGTCGATGTCATGAACTGGAATCGGATGGCCTGGACCACGTTCGAGTTAAAAAAGAAGTTGGCGGTTCGTCGACCACCCTCATAATCTTTGCTACTTTGCTGTTCATGTTGGACCACCTTGTGCAGATGTCAAATAACCACTGCATCGACAATGATTGAACTATGGATGAAACCATCGAAATGATGAGACACCATTTCTCTTCGCCCTTTACAGAAGAGGCCGACAAAGAGCGGGTGTGAGAATACTTTTATCCAACATCAACATTCCCGTGTAGAGCACAACACGATTGTGGAAGTGCTCTGTCAGATGAAGTAATGCGCTGAACACTACTTCAAGTAAGGATTGTCGCCGTTGCGGGTTGCGAACGGCTTTGGTCTCCTCCACCACTACAACGATTACGGTTACTATTATATTACAACTACCACTCGAGAACCCGTCGCTCACTTCGGTGTCTACTGAGCGAAGCAATTCTACTGCAGTGACTGCAATCGAATCGGCAGAAGCAGCAGCAGCAGCAGTAGCACTCGCCGCCGAGCTCCGCCGGTGGTCCTCAGGCAGCCCCGTAAACAAAGTTTCTCGATTTGTCTGTTTGTCTAACTGTTATGCTCTTCGGTACGTCGTCGTCGTCGTCGTTGTTGTTGTCGTCTGTGGCTGACTGACTGAGTGAGTGAGTATGTCCACCCGCACGACAGAGAGAGAGCGAATTGAATTTGGCTTTTGCGACTGTCGTCTCGTCATAGTGTGGACACACAAAATATATAATAATAAAATACGTACGGACAACAGCAGCAGGTCGTACACACACTCAGTGTCAGAGTCGGACAGTCAGCCGCTACTGCTGCAGAGCGCCGTTACGACAACTTCTCGGCGGTTTCGAGTGATTTTGACGAATGAATGAAATTGAATGAATGTATGAATGCAGATACTATTATTGACAGTAGCAAATGGATAGACCATGGGGCCAAAGGCTGACAGTCCATTGTTGTTGCTGCTGCTGCTGTCGTTGTGGTGGGACTTCTCTCTCTCTCCTCTGCTGTTCGAAGATGGCATACCAGCTTTGAAGATATTGCCACCTGTTGGACACTTCGCACTTTGATTTATTCATGACGATAGATCCATATAGGTATTCACATTGCTTCCAGCCTTGGTTAGGATTGGCTTCGTCGTAGACGTGATAGTGAATGTGGTGGAATTTTATGTAAGCCACAATGTACGAATATTTGAAGTCATTCAATGCGGGACTAGGTTTGTTTTCCATTTGAACTAAGAAAGCCGCTTACATTTGTTCGTTTCGTATTCAAGTATGAAACTTCTAATGTTATATTCCGTTAGGTTGGTTAAGTGAATGGAGTTGAAATCCAAAGGAAAACAATTGCGGGTGGTCTTAATTGTGCTAATTATTAACATCCACCCGTTGGTCTGTTAGACCATGTATTTGATTGATAGCTTCGAGCCGCAAATGACGATGCTCGGATAACGATCCATAATCGAAGACGTATCTCAAGAAATGTTATATCTGTTGACGATTGCCACATGCTAATCTGCGTACTCAGCTTGCTTTGGCGAATTTCAGGATCAGGGCATAATAAAGTGTGTCTTTCATGGTGACAGATCCATGTCACCGCTGCGTCACCCTCGGAGAAGGAACATATAAAGACTTGAAAAACATTATATTCGTAAATATACTATTGTACAGCCGGCAGTAAATCACGCAGCCCAGTCCGCTGGGTCTTGGATCGTCAATTATGGCTATATAGACGGCATCCATGCATGACAATCCTTTAGTATTCCCTCATACAGATCGACCCTTCTAGAATGGTTTAATAATTTCCCTCCTTTGGAGAAAAAGCAACCCTTGTCTGTTCTCATAGCGAGCTACGTGCAATAGCAAACGTATGGAAGTTCTGTGAAACAGTGACTGTAGTATACCATTCCACACTTATATGTTATGCATCTATGCGGCGGCTGATTTGATTGATGATGAGACTACAGATATCAATACATTTCTCTACACCAATAGCTGATGTTGCAGCTTCGATTGCAGCAAAAAGTTGACGTTGACGTTGTTATTCTCCTATCGAGTGGCATTATTGTTGATATTCTCCGACTCTGCATTGATCTGGTTGTTGTTGTTATTATTATTCATCTTATCCCAGTCACAGGTACAACTACAAGAATAAATTATGCTGCACAGAACGGCCACGTCAGTGTTGTTGCGTTGGCACAGCGGCAGCAGCAGCAGCAGCAGCAGCAGCAACGACCTCTCCTGCCGCTGACGGCTTCGAATGAAGTCGACGAATCCAATTGCAATTGTGACGAGTTGTCCCGTGCAGGGACCACTCGATTCGCCGACCACAACATCATCGTGATCATGATGATATGTGCGCGTATCGTTGCTACATTATGGAGGCATATATATATATCTATATATATCTATATAGCTGTTCGGAGCAAAGTACCGTCCCGTCATTCGTATCGTTCGTGGCACAATGCATTACGGACAATATTATTGCTTGCTATTGTTATTATTATCAAGACGACGACGAAAGCCAAGCACGAGGAAAAGTTTTCGCTGGGCCGCTGAAGATCAAATAAAGAATAAAGACGACATAATATGGCCACGACGACGACAACGGCGACATCTACATTGTTGTTGTTGTCGCGGCGGCGGCGGCGTTATCGTGCCTCTATATATAAGTCGGACACCGTCCAAACGACAACACTTATTCCGCTCATAGAAGCAACAGTAGCAACAACAGGAACAATAACCGCTCGAACACGGCGTCATCGGCAAAGTATCTTGTGATGATGATGATGATTATTATTATTATTACTAGTACTAGTAGCAAGAGAACGACACATAACGTCACAACCATAATCATCGCTACCATCAGTAGCATCAATAGACAACAACAACAACAGCAGCAACAGAGGACCGAAAGGATTCCCAAGTTGAACGCACCTTTATAGAAAGGCAACGTTTCTATAATAGTAATGTATTTTTTTAAATATATCTCTGTAAGCTTCGAAGCCATATTCCGCTGTTGAATCAAACAGCACCAACACTAACGAGATTAGCAAATGATTTTATTGAAGTGGAATAAGCTATAGGAAAACAATGATTTTTATATCAGATTATTACTTAAATACACTATACATTCAAGTGAACGTATCTGACTGTGAACTTGATACAAAACTGAACGCGTTAAAGGTTTTTTTAGCTTCACCTTTACAAAGGATCCCCACATTTACAAGCACCACAAAGTAGGGGGTTGCAACCGACAAGTAATGCGGTCTGTTCCTTAAATTTAATCACTAAATTCAGGTTCGATATTGCACGGTGTCCATCTATATGATGTAGCACTCAATATCGTATTCATTCGTTAACCGATACATGGCATGACCACTGTTCTCGACATGAATTGAGGTTACTGCAACTTATTGAGGTCACAATGGAGTAGAATGAGTTCGCAGAGACACTCCACTAAGGTTGTATACAATTCGATCTACATATGGATCAAAATAAAAAGGGTCACGCTAAGAACGACAAGAACAACAACAACAGAAAAAATGTACACAACCTTGAAAAACGAAAATTCATATCTGCTAACATAAAAATGATGAATTCGTAATGTCGGATGGCAAGATACAGGTAGAAATGCATACAAAAATAGGTGACATCTTCCCTTCTTAACATCCACATGTTCACATAGAAATGATGTAACGCTTTGTATTCTGTCGGGTTTAAGTTGGCCAGCAGCAATGATAGCTAAGTGGACTAAGTTGATAGACTGTCGGTCGCACACTTCAACAGTTATTCTCAATACAATGGGTATTTGTGTAGCTATCGTTAGGACGTGCGAACCGTGGTCATATTTTTTTAGCTCCCTGTAGAGTGAGTGTGGTGATTATTATTATTATTATTATTATACAAAACCCGCCCCATCACAATCATCAGCTCAAACAGCGCTCTTTGTAGCATGATGTAAATACATAGGCAGAAATACACACAGAGCCCCATGTGGCTTAAATGGGGCGACACTTGATTGTCCACTTCTTTTTCAAGATTTACTTTGTATAGTGACAAAGAAAAAAGAACAGCTATTTACACCATACACATATACATATAGCTATTTACACCATATATATATATATATATATATAGCGAGATTTAAATGTGTCTGTCGGCCGCTCGTTCGCTCGATGCGGCGAGAAGGTATAATCGTGGCCTGAAATCCACCGTCCACATCCAGCGTCAACTAACCCAAAGTAAGTTGGCAACAATAGCAACAATTTAGCAAAGTGGTCGAAAAATGAGTGTACAAAACAACGCGCACCTGACACGCGGAGATTGGGTGGGGGGAGGCCCCTGTTTAAACCTATTTGCTTCGGGCTCTTCAGTGCAGCGTCGACGAAGGCAGTCACCGAGACTGCGCAACGACGCAGCAGGCCTCTAACTTTTATCTATTATTATTATTATGATTATTATTATTTTTACTACTACGGCGACCTGCCTGTCTGGCAACGTGCTGGTGCTTAATGTGATACGTACATTCGCCCTAAATGATGCCCTGCTCCTATTGAAATATCACTGCTCTTGTTTTATGTACTGTGAAGACAACTTCAATTCATTGTGTTGTCTACGACCATTTCAACTAAACATCAAGCTTCCAGAATAGAATTATGATTCACTCACTCATCTCATCATTCACTTGATCACAGAGTACTACGATGTAAAAACAGAACCATAATTTGCAGATTACTTACCCATTGTAGTTCGCTTTTGACTAGGAGCATTTATATGTATCACCTATGGATAAAATACTAAATCAGTGGTTCTATGAGGCCTCGGAACGGTATCTTAGGTAGGTCTTTATTATTCTCGATTCGATGATTCATTCCCTGTTGCTGTGTCAACGAAAATTATTTTAAATGAATTTTGTTTCGTGGAGGTTGTACTTCACAGAATCTATATCTTCTCGAATGGCTTCTGAAGAGAAGCTTACAAAGATGAGAAATTCTTCCCGATAAATCAAATTGGTACGAATTGGTCAAAGGGGGTCGAATGGCAATGCGACGACGATGGTGATGATCTCCATAGGCAATCTGTTTATATGATTTCGGCGCTATTGTTCCTCGTCATAAAGACCTTCAATTTGTGCTTCGCTTTCCAGAGAAACGCAAATATTTCTCAATACGAAGTTCAACAATAGCGGATGGGTGCAACTTCGTTTACGATCCCTCCAGCCGTTGGATAAGGCTAAGTGACATTACCAACGTGCATCTATTGTCTATGAACACTATATTCAAACCTGGCGTATAGGTGTTGCTACCTGTTTACCGTTTTGACATATGAAGGGAAGCCATCAGTTCAGGACTAATCACGATGGGAACATTTTTCCTTTCGTCAACCGATACGCGTACTCTGAGAGATTTTCACTATTGGTTTCCAAATATACTCACATGCGTTGTTTTTGAAATAAATGTTACCTAACAATAGTGTCGATAATTAAAAATTAGGGTTTGATTCGAAAGCTTTGATTTTAGTTAAAGGATAATAGGCGTCACAGTCCGGCCTACGGAAGCTGGGCGGCCACCATCCTATAATATGTAAGCATTCACCGCTCGCCACCGGCTGATCGAACAACATGTGATTATTGGTCTCATTTTGTAGAAAACACTGAGAAATTGTATTAAATCTTGACTCAATCGAAACAATCAGCGTTACAAGGTGGCGGTTTCGCTTCAGTAAAAATCACTCTAAATATTCGATATTAAATTCCTCACATCTATTTAGCGTATAGATCAAATTTACGCCGATCCAGTGTCCGTCTAGATGACAGAAGACCAATCTACGCGGGGAGTTATTACAGCGATCGGGTATAAACGAATTTCAGAATTTTCAGCCAACATCCCTCCCTCCTCTCTCGTGTTCTGTTTTGTGATTGACATTTTTGTGCGAATGTCCATGCGTGCACGCTCGTTGCTGCGTATTATGGAACGTTCTGTTGCGACCGTGATCGACAGTCTCGAAAATAAGACTTCGCTGTATCGATCATCAGAGCTAATTAGAAGATTTTGTGTGCTGTCCGTACAACGACGAATGCGACGGTGGCGGTAGCAACGCTTGCCAGTGCACGTTGCCATATGGAAGTTGTCAAGTTGAGCGACGTTAAGGACACGGCTTTGCAAACAACGGTGCTGCTACCGCCGCCGCTTAGGCCAACACACTTCAGCTAGATGATGGTCTGTTATAGCCGCAGTGGCCGCCGATCATTGGCGTCGGCTCTGTGGAGAAAAACAGTGGTACAACGGCTTCATTCACATTTCAAAACAGTTCATAGATTATGTTACGTCTTCATGCATTTCACTTCGGCTCCCGAATCCCAGCCGAATGCAGAGCTCTCTGTGTTTTTAGCGAACGATCAATAGCGCTGATCAATATCGATACTATAGCGATTCAGTCAGCTAAGCCGACAGAAAGAGTCAGCCGCAAATGGAGCATGCGGCATGCACTGATTTGTGCGTGGTCACATTACCGATCGAAAAATCTGTAGAGGACCATATACCATTCGATAGAAATGATACGGGCAAAATGCTGCTGGATTAAGTCACAACATGTGTTATGGATAGTTCGGTCTTTAGATTAGTGATTAAAAATCGATTTTTTTAGTTACGGAGGACTACGAATGCTAGTAACTCACTGTCGATGCTTCGTCGTTGGGAAGACCTATAAGGATCACAGCAGAGCAGTGTGAGACTCGCCCTTGATGATTGGATGTAACCTGTTGGACATAGCTCGACTACATGCATATGTACAAACTGGCGCTAAATAGGTCTTTAAGAAACAAAAATATGTTCAACACGAAAATTTATTTTCTCGCCACCTACAAACCTAATGGGTGCTATCGACGCACTTTATTACAAGCTTCATAGGATGCCCATACAAAAGTTTCGTTGTAATGAAATGTCACTGAAATTCACTATTCCTAAACAACTGCTCAGAAAGAGAAATTGTTTCAAATCCCGTAGGTAGCATCACATGAAGGAAGATCTCATAAACGCTAATCAGAGATACCCCTATCCTCAAACGACGAGAGCAACAACATCACTAAAGATCCCTTGCTCGCAAACCCTGAACATTCTTCTGGGGATGCTCCATATTCATAGCTTCGTGTGCCTGCGAGTCGTGCATACATGTCACATACGATATAGGGCATAATCCCTTAATAAAATGTTGATCCATCAAACAGGTTATCAGGCATGAGTACCGAGAGGGTGCTGTGTTGTTGCGGACTGCATGTCGTCTTGTGTCGTTGAGGTGCGATGAAGTGCATTTAGTCGTTAGCTTTACAGTCGACACAAGTCCGCATGTGCTTTTGCTCGCATTGAAGAAGCCAACGTGTCCGTCTTTACTTGAATTTATTGTTCCACTTACATACAATTTACTAATGTTAGCTTTGCTAATGGACACAAGGTACCTAAGTGTGTAGTGGTGGTCATTACTTCATTATCATCCACTTTGCTTAGTCTTGTGCCACCCCTTGCTTGTCTCTAGTGATCCGACTTCGTTGCGAAGCGCAGATAAGCCGTGTTCTACACGAGAACATCATTCTTCGACTTCTGCTCTTAGAGACACCTTGGACGCGACGCCTATTGACGAAGGTCAGCCGTATCAGGGCAATGAAATGCAATGTGACAAAACGGATCCGGACCTGGGTGACGGGTTTGATGTACAGCGGCCGGCGTACACACGGCTGACGTATACACACACACAGATACACACACACACAGGATGGAGTACTTCAAGATCGCTACAATGTGACGACCGTTCATCGATCAAAGTCAAGATACGACACGATGAAGGGAACGCGAACATGGTGTGGTACTACCAGTGGTGGTGGTGGCCCCTATTATGTCACATAGATCCTCTCGATTGGACCAGCTCAGTTGTCGACGACGACGACGACGATGAAGAAGATGGCGTCGGATAGCGGATTATCATCGGGTCAGCTTTGCCGAACTATTAGCTTGTTACTGTCGCTCTAAAGTGTGTTGTCGTTGCGTCTCCTGGTGGCGAAAACAGAACCGAATCAAAACGAAAGACCAGAAGAGGTTTATCCCCAACCATCGTAGCGTCGTGGTCGCGATTTCCCCTCTGTCACCTCCCTCTGATTAGGTTCCTCTGTATCTGCCTTTCTATCTATCCACATGTTTTGTGTCTCTGCCATCTCATCTGTGCCATCTCATAGTTGTCGTCGTGCGACAGCGAAACGTAAAACAAACTACAACGAACGAACGAACGAATCAATTAGTACGAAACGAAGATGTACACGAGGGGACATCCGCGATGACAACACCCTGCAGAGGAAGACGAAGTGGACCTCTGCTCCGCTGAGGAGATTACACGCACGAAGAATCATGAAGATTCCACTGGTAGCTGTCGTTGCTGTTGTTGTTGTTTGAGGTCATGTTGATAGCCATGATGACAATGATGGTGAGCGGTCTCAGTACTGACCAGCGTCATGGCAAATCTACACATATGTACATACAAGCATAGGTTTGGTCTGCCACGATCGCTCAGTAGGGGAACGATTAGTCGAGTATCGCCTTCTGACAGTCACAAGCGATCAGAATAAAAAGTTCTTCCACCCATAGCCGAAGGTATTTTATTAGAACAGCTGAAATCACCCCCGTGAGAATCAATTTGTACATTTTCGAGAAGAATAAAATTAGCTAGATACAACGGCACTACAACAATACAAGACCAACAACAAATTCGATTTGGATCGATGTTCGTATCATGAATAGCTTTCCACACAACTCGCTTTTGAGGGGCCGACAATCGACTACAAGGGACTACTACAACAACAGCAACAGCAGCAACAACAACAACAACGACAAGTTGGTGTCGTCCAATAGAAAGCCAAATTGCTGCAGGTGAATAAATATGGACTACATACTGAAAATACAGCAACAAGAAAAGCCACAGTCAGCACACTACAGCGTCGAGAACATCAACCGGGCGGTGCAATAGCTAAAGGCGAAGCGTTCTGTGGCGTCACGCCGAAGTCCACGGCGCAGCCACCGGCGCCGATGTCGACCGGTTGACATCAACGGAGACACGAGAATTTTACTGCAGAGAGCTCTGGCCACTCGATACGAAACAATACATCAACTATCAACACTACACTCCTAAACAAAAAAAAATGTACAACATAACGACAGATATTTGCTGTATTTATAAGCTGTCGGCTAGGAGTAATCATATCACTCGGGACGTGGAGGCTCGCACATGTGCTCACAGCCGCTTCCAACGTTTGAACAACCCAAAATAAGCGGTTGTAATAGCAATAATAAGCAATAAAATTTCTGTTGTCCAAAATAGAAGAATATAAAAATATCGAAATCGAGGAGAGGGGAAGACATTTATATAATTGTAACTGGCTCAATTGACATTCATTCTGGTCAGAAGAGAAATAGCACGAAGCCGCGAAGCAGCGGCATTATCCACCTGTACACACACACACACACACACACATATGTTTATAGACAGAGACAAAGCCGCACAAGTGAGTCAAGATGATGTTTACCTAATGCTGCCTCTGCTATTGCCAGTGCTGGTAGTGGTGGTGGTGGTGGCTATGATGGTGATGATGGTATTATCATAAGACGGACAACTTCGTTACAATGCCTACCTTCTTGTCAGCAGCAGCAGCTGCGTTACTGGTGATATCGGCTGTCGGTCGTCAACACGTCGCAATGCACCGTTTATTATTACTATACTTATGCGTTGTATTGTACGAGTACGTCTAAGCATCGATTGTACATAGCCACGCGAATGTGACTCATTGTGAGCTAGATTTAATTGTGCGACCTATTGAAAACAACATATGGATAAATAACATCATCGAGCGGCAAACGGAAGACAATGGCGAATTTGTTAAAAAGAGAAACAATAAATCGACTAAAGTGTCTGTCTATCTGTGTACTACTGTCCACAATCGCTCAGTGGCGTTGGTTGATAGCCGACGGCGTTCCGAGATGAGCGGATGGACGTACATAGAGAAACAGATAGATGCATGCATCATTACTGTCATTGTGCAGCAGAAAACAGGACGAATGATTCCAGCCATGTTGTTCATCTGGATACAACTGAAATCACATGGAGTCTGTCTGTGTGTGTGTGTGTGTATGTAGCGGTATTTCGAACATTATTATAGACACATGTGTACAATGATACATAGACGCACATATTGATGAATCGATGGAAGCTAGCACATTGGCGAATATCTTATATATATATATATATATATATATATGTATATATATATATTCGGGAACCACATAGCACACCATCACCAACATTTTATAAACGCATATGTATAATAATAGTCATAATAATAAGTGTAATAACACATTTACGCGCATTTATTCTCAGTTACCCTAATGAACGAACAGCAAGACTCTGAGCGGCGCAGCAGCATTTTTTACAGAAGAGCGTTTCTGTAGAACGATTCTATTCGGTTATCACAGCCTATTTTATTATTATTATGATTATTATAATAGCACAATGTTAGTTTCTAGTCTACAGATCTCTGTTGCGTTTGATGACTTTGGAGTCAACGTCGATCTGTGTGGTACAACAATGGGAGATATCGTTTTTGCCGACAGAAGTTAAATTTACTAACAGAGGCGATTGAGCGACTGATTTCCATCACTGCGCTGTTATCAGAGTCGCATCGAGATGCGTAGATCCTGCAATAGAATACATAAGTTCACCTTCACAGAAAGCTCTCAACAGTCAGCGCTGATGCCTGTCGTCGCCCTCATCGAGAATCATGGCGAGATTGGGTGAATATATAAAAATGTTGGCTAACATTTTCACCAAAAGGTGGAGCAAGTAGAAATGATCTCGTGGCTATGTAACGTAAAAATAAATCGGCAGCGTCATGTGCCACTCAATGTTTGACACCGCATGAAGAGGCAGGAAATATATGATATAGATTTTGCTGCTTTTCGCGCGCTGGGCACAGTTGCGATTTTTTTTCTAAAATCTACGATTTATACTTACGCCTGTAGGCGTTCACTTTTTCGTCGACTTTCGTAACCTTCACGAGGTGAATTGGAGGGTGTGACTGCTCTCAGGTATAGTCTATACATTGGTCGTAATACAATATGAACATTGTGTCATCGAGATCACTCAATCAAGTCAAATGAAGTGACGAATATACCGACGATTAGTTCAGGTGTACGTTATATAACAACAACGGATTGTATCTATTTATCTTTTTGTATATTACCCGAATCGGTGTGGTATATCCACGACAAGTTACTAGCGTCGCAAGCAGGAATACGTGAAAGTCAGTTTAAAGGGGCTTGTATTAAAATCACTGTACATCTTGCTTTGACCTCGTGAGGAGACAGAAAGAGAGAGAAACAACGAGAATCTATATATCAAGATGGTCATATGTCCATACTCGAACCAGCGCCCTCCTCTGCTCTCGAAGCCGATCCGCCATTGGTGTCAACTCTATATTTGTCACACCACGAATCACTCGCAAGCTCTCGTTCACAATCACTCGAACACAAAGAAACACACGTTTTTCACGTGTATTCAAAAAGACAACGTGAATAAAACGCCATCATTTTCCGAGCGCATCGTTCCAGTGACGTATCGAACAGGTTCGCTGCCCTCATAAAAAAAAAATGACCGAGGTCGATAGCAGTTGTTACTGCAGCTGCTGGCGTCGCTTCTGCCACTATCGTTGCAGTCGCCGCCGCCGCCAGCAATTATTTGCAATGCTGCCGTCGTTATGAATAAATATAGGGCGATAATTTGTTCAACGAACATCGCAACAGGTAGAGCAGGATACAGCCGTTTAGACGAAGCATCAGTAGCATATCACACCTTGGATAGAGAGGGGGCCATCAATTCTTCTGGTATCTTTCTCCTGTCGACGATCGAATTTCGATGACATCGAATCTGCGCAGCGAAAGTAACTCTTTAGCTTGGACGTCACATATAAACCACTGTGATTTGAAGTTATACCTTGTATGTATATATATATATATATATATATATTACGAGTAAAGCCGAAGGAGAAATAGTAAAACGCAAATGACACCATTAATTATTTTTATTTCGTATTTATTATTATTATTATCATTATTCGACTTATTCATATGAACACAATGCCACAGTGCAATTTCGTGCAATAAAATGACCCGCGTATTCCTAGCTCCATACAGAGATTATTATTGGTTGGTAGGTATGGACAATGGTCAGGCATATGATAATTGTTGATTGATGAGTGATTGGTGCAACGTAACGGCTAGTTTTAGATTCCCAAAGAAACGATTAGCCTTAAGACTGTTTATCATAAGTAAATGGAAAGCTCAGATAATAAAATGGGCACGGCAGTCGCCAAAAATGTTTTTTTTTCTCGTGTGATCGTATGTGCATTTAAAGAAGCCCCCGTAATTTTCTTATCTGTCCAAGGGTATGTTCCGATATTGTTCATAAACTAAACTAAACTTTTTCGGGCTGACTCTCAGCCAACATTTGTCAGCCGATATTGTTCATAGTGCGCTTTCTGTAAATTGGCATCAACGATCACGGAATGAAGAGACACATTACGGTCCATCCTTTTAAGACTAATTACGAGGAGTAGGCTGTGTTGCTGATATCTCAGTTAAACCTCAGCGGTAATCGTTTGCCGGCTGCGCTCTCTCCTGTAGCACATTACTATCATATTATATAATATAATCTATAGTATTACAGTAGTGTGTATATATTATAATATGGAGAATATATATATATAGGTAAAAAAAAACAGATAATAATACCCTTGTATAATAGACGTTAATGCTAATAATTAACGGAGAGTATACATTCGATTTGCTCGTAACGAAAAGCTTAATTATTACTACACAAGGAAAGGCATCGAAAATCAATATTTGAGCACATCCACCGAACTTGGAGAGGATATTTGAATGGACTAAAACACCCGGCGATGGAACATTGGCCAGAACAGTTACACACCGTTCCTAGGTATATCGAAGTAATGCCAAGCGTAAAGCTGAGACTAAGGAAGAGATAGACGTTCAACAGAGGATGGTTTTAACAGAAGGTAGAGGCGTTTTGACATCCAGGTCAACCCCCCCCCCCGCACTGAATCGGCTCACCTTCGATGGAGATTGAGATGTCTTTCTATCTGAAAACAATTTCCTTTTCCACAAAAAAATATGAAATTTGGTTAGCTTAATCTATTTAGAGGCTAGATTTGTAAGGATCGTCAGGACTCCAGATAATTGACATCGTCGTTTTATTATAAGAGAATACGCATCTCACTGCCCGAGTAAGACTTTTTCAACTACTAGCCAAGTAACATCTCTAAACACTTTAAATATAGCTTAGCGTATACTAATTTTGGCTGACAATATTAAGTAGTCCCAAATTAGCGGCTTCTCTTACACTTAACTGCCGCGTGTATTGCGTTTGAAATAAATTGCAACAGAATACAATAGTGGTCGACAAAATTCAATACTGGTCTACAATATATCGAAACCCTGGTATTTCGTATTGGAATCGCTCAAGTTAAAATATATGTAAAAATATAATGATTGCGTTTTCAATCAAGCTGATTTCTACATTTGATCAATGTGTATCTGATGGCGAGTAGTACTAAGAGCGCCTCAAATTCAGGACATCGACTTATGGAACACTTTGCGCACTGCTGGTTCGATACCACCTGACGTATACGCTTTGTTTCATATACACTTAGAAGTAGAAGTAGTAGTTGTTGTTGTCGTCTCCGTCATTTCAGGACCCCTTATTTTCTACTTATGATTATTATTATTATTATTATAATACCAGTGCCGCCTTATGAACCACGATAATGATTATGATGATGCTGGTGATGATGACAGCGACTTCGGTGACACGTACCCCGCCACTCAAGTTCTCTCTCATCATCGGACCAATCCAACTCGATCAGCGACAGAGGATCAGACGCCTGCTCACACACCAACGCACGCTCCCGTTGTCTACCAAAATCTTCGACAATTTCGTCAGGTCGGTGTTGCACTTACCGCCTCTCGTATCGTCTCTCTGTGTGTGACTACGTTTTTTGCTCTTCAATAGCATACAGCAGCAGTCGCGGTAGCATTGGCCGTAGACGGAGCGTGCAGCCGAAACAGCAGTAATAGTCGGTGACGATCTCACTTTTTGAGAGAGAACAAGTTCGGTTCGACTTCATTCGATCGATTGGCAATAGCAGCAGCAGCAGCAACCACTGTGGCGTCTCCAGGACTCATGCTCCCGTTGTGGTGGCCATCGTTGCTGCTGCTTTGCTCAGCCATTGGACTTTTTTCATCGGCTTCGTTATGTGCTACTGCTGTGCTGCTGTCTCGGCGGCGGCGGTGGTGGCGGCGGCGGAGTCGTGACCATCGGCGACCACTTTAAATGCAGTTAGCAGACGAAGTGGACGACGATGATGTTGATAGAAGAAGTCGATGTCGACGACGGACGGTAGGCGCGTTCTGACCAATGAGATCCCTGACGCACGTAGTCGATCGGCGGTTCCCAAAACGAGAAACGCCAGGCACCAGTCAATATGGAGAAACAGCCGTTGCTCGGGGAAGAAGTTGACTCCCCAGTTAGAGCTCCTCTGGCAATGCTTTATTTTCGATTTATAATATGGTAGTAGTTAACTCAGCTGTTGGTAATGGGAAAAATGAGACAGAAAGGAAATAATTGACACTTGCGTCATCCAGTTCATTCCCAGCGAGGTTGTTGATTGGACGTTACCAATCAACGATATTATATGTAGATTATGTAGGTGAAAGCGCCTTGCAAACTTCATCCCAAGCAAATTGTTGCAATTATTATTATTATTATTATTAATTATATTTAAATTCAAAGGTAACAAAATCAACCAAGTGCTGAGGTCTAAACTGAGCTACGTTTTCTACAATTTTATATCTTATTCTTCGTCTGTATTCCCCCACCGTCCCAGGCGCTGTTACAGTAACCAGGGACGCCGCATGGACATAATAATTAGATCGGTGATGTGTCAGCTTGTATTCAAATCGTGCCGTGGCCTCAGATAGCTATGGGTTTCTTCTTCTCCTACCTGAATTTCTCGCAGTGGTGCGGCCATTGTACAGGAAGTTCCGAGAAATGTCAGCTGATAAGAGAATAACTGCACGGTGTCCCCTCAGCCACAAATCGAAAGTCCATCATCTGTTGCAAAACGACACTAAAGTCGTTTTATTGGAATGGTCGACTACATCGCTTACCATCACATCCCAGAGAAGCACACGACTTATGCAGCACATGATGATGATGGTGATGACGCAACAACCGACCTGGGAAAGGCGAATTCACCACTCGTTATTGACCTCTGGCTGAGATTATCTTGACATCGATTATCTAGTCTATTTAGGTGAGGTCTTTTTGTTGATTGCTCAACGACCACCAGAGTCTTCATGACGATAACGTCAATTGGCGAGATACTCAATTGTGGTCGATGGTCAGCAATAGTAATAACGTATCTAATCAGGCTATAATAATAAGTAGTGAACCTGCATGATGATGACGGTATTATTATTATAATAAGTGATTCAGTGTTGTATAAGGTAGTGCCGCCTCCTCTCGCTCTCACACTATCTTTCTCTTGACTCTGCTCGAAATAGGGCACTAAAAATGACTTTCAGCGTTTCGATATCGAACAGCCGCAGCGGCATCAACAGCGCCACAGCAGCGCGAAGCCATCACATCTCTGCAGCAACAGCAGCATCATTTGCCGTTTGCGACCACAATGATCTCCTCTCCCTTGGTGGGTGGTCCATGAGCGATGCATCTTCCAATAGTCTATTGGCCGTCGAAGACAATCGATCTGCACAGCAATTTCGTTCTACCATCGGCATAATAAACTAGATAATCTGAGCCAATTCAGCTGCCGGGGAGCTCTGTGGCTACCGCTTTTGTTATTGACTCTGCCGAAAATAGTGCTACTATGATGTTCCTGTGTAGTAAGCCAATTTGTGCAGCTCGTTGTCTTTACCTTTTACCAATAATAATAATAACAACAACAAGAGAAACAGCAACAACATCAAGCATATCCCATGCTTGATGTTGTACCTATGCCTATGGTCATCGTCCCTTCCACTGGGTTGTCATTGCTGTTGCCGCCGCCGCCGCCGTCTCAGCTGATTTCATGAGTGTGCATGTCTACGTCGTCCTCTGATACATCGATGACTTTTTCATTCTCTCGTATTATATCTACCCAAGCTGTTCGCGGTTAGTCGTCACCTTCTTCCTCGCTCGAGTCTGCAAGGGGAAGATGAGTACGCGATGCTAATCTCTGCTTGTATCTACTGTCTACTATGACACACATGTACTTCTGACTACCATTACTGCAGAAAAGTATATCATCCGAGCAGAAGCAGCAACATCATCATCATCATCGACACATCTGTCTGTAGCTATCGGCGTCTGCATGGACAGACGACGAATCATAGACACAAGCAGCAACAACGAGCTCTTGTTTCTGCCGTTGGTGGTCCAAACAAACGATCAGTGACTTCAGCAGCAGCAGCACCAGCACCAGCAGCAGCAGCAAGACAATCGACACGGGCGAAATGAGTGAATCTCGAATTCACGATGAAAACGGTCACAGGCGCAGCCGATTCGCCGATTGATGCGCGGAGCACTCGAGCGGGCGTCGGCCATCTCAAACACAGCGCACGATTGCCGATGCCACGAGTAACAAGGTGCGTACGGGGCGCTACAAGGCGTCAGACCAACGACGCTCATCTGTCTGTCACTCACTGAGTCGGTCAACCAGTCAATCAAGCGGTTCACAGTCGTGTCGTGTCCCACCGTTTGTCGTCGCGACGATGTGCGGTGACAATTCGCCAACTGTCAGGAGGCAAAGTAGCCTCGTTTTCGATGACTCGCCGGTAACACTCATAACTCCCCTCCATACACGCGGTCAAGTAGACAGACACATCGATACACGTGGAAAAAAAAAAAAGAAAAATACCCTGTAGTTCATCAATTTCCTCCATATCTCGCTTCTCAGCGAATAAACAACAACGACGACGACGCAATCCCAAGCTATGGGGCAGCCTAGGGCAGTAGATGTCGGCAGAGAGCGCCATGCCGACACCGCTGGTAAGTGGCTGAAAACACACTCACTCGTGCTCAGCCGAAGAGACAGACGAGCCGAAGACGCTTCACTTCACAGAGACCCTTCACTAGCAACGAGCGTCGTAGGCTAAACCAGCAGCGGCGGTAGTCAGTTGACGTGCGAACCATTGGCGATGACAGCCCGAAGAGAGCTTCTTGCTTCGGCGTCACACTCGCTATCCTCATGTTGCTGCTGCTTGATCGCTGCTGTTACTGCACAGCACACACAGATAGACATAAAAGTAGGTGGGTAGAATATTCCGCGCGCAGGGATCACCCGTGCCTACCTGCCTGTCTACCGGCTCTCTCGGCAGCAGCATCAGCAGCAGCTGTAGTAGTAGTAGGTATAGCTGCGTTATGACTGACTGAAGTTTCGTGTTTCCTATGATGGGAACAGTGTGAAGAGGTCTCGCTCTCCCTTCTCGATCGACATCGTGAAGTCACCGTTAACTACCGGTTGTGTCACTGACTGCAGCTTGTGTTGTCGTTGTTACTGTGACCGTAGCGCTTGTTGTTGTTGCTCCTTTATTGTAGACTACAGCCATAGCGGCCGCGGACAGAACTACCCATTTCTGGTGGGATCAGCTGTCTAGTTTCAGAAGTAGGCGCAAAAAACAACGAAACGTTGAGGAGCTAAAGGCAACAGTATCCTCAATCGTGGAGACAAAATGTTCACATGCAGCACCAGATCTCGATAGTGATCACTATTTTGTTGAACTCCAGATATATATATATATATATATATGTATAGTGGTTTCGTCGCGTGCTGTCTATGCTCTGGAGTTATATATATATATATATATATATATATATATATATCGTACACGTCAGCGTAGTTCGTCAATTGGTCGCTTATATTAGAGGTCAAACACATTGACACTGCTTAAGGCCGTTAAATGTTTGCCGCGTTCCAAAGGGTCATCATCTCTCGACTGTTAACACAAACAACATAATTCTTCGCCTCCTGTGCTCGTTGATAAAATATAAACTTGTTCCTTGCGCTTAATTGGATTCGTAACTCTGCTGTTTTGTTTGGGTATGCGTACACTGTTGTTCAACGAGCGCTACCTGAAGCCGTTTACATGGCGTTCTTGATTAGTTCATTTCTAAATATTTTGTCGCTGTCGCTATCGTTATTGTGCAGTATTTTCTTCTATTTTCTTTCGCTTTGCTGCTGCTGCGGTCTGTTTATTTGAAGCTACTGTTTGCTCAGGAACAAAAACGTGACTGGACTTCGGTTTGTTTATCTGAATGTTTCGTTCTGTATCGGTGGGGTACGGAGTGTCCTCCGGGAGGTCCTCACGGCCGCAATCGCTTACCTGGGATGAAAGAACTCGCCACGCGACCAGACGGCTAAAAACAATTCACAGTCTCTATGTATTGTACGTCCATGTAGGAATATATTGTATATGGTATACATATATATATATAATAAGCAATTTATTTGCAAAATAATACAATGTATTGTACAGCTCCGAGCGGGGTCAGTTGTAAGGATTATAGTGTGTCGTTTACTACGAACTTGATTTACTAATTAACACACCCCAAGCGGTGTGTTAGTTATTACATTATTTTTATACGAAGGGGTTGCTAGCTTCCATTGTTTGTTTTTACTCAAAAATTTTGATATTGTTGCGTATTGTTGGGTCTCGTGTACTTTATTTCCAAAAAACATAATATATTACAAAGTATCTGCAGATATTTTGTTGTTGTTGCTATCGTCGTCGACGAGTGAATTCGTTCCCATGTGTTTAGTTCTATTTCACAGGAATGATCGGCAAAATCCTTAGATTAATTTCATTTCTTCGGTTCTCCAATGTTCAAAGATTTTCACTTTAACACCATTGACCGTGCTCAGAGCGGAATGCATTTGCCTGGCTTCTTAAGTACTTCTATAATGGTCGTTCGATTGGCATCGAAGGCACGCAATGGCCTGATAGGATGAAGTGTGCGGTGTCTGTATTATACAAGCGCGCACGAAAGAGCAGCGACGAAAGCTCCGGCTCCGGCTGCCGAGTGAAGTCTAGTGAAGTCGATTCGGTTCAGATAGGACGATGAGAAGGATCTTTGCAGAAGTTCCGGAAGAAAGTATCGCGTTTTGGTTGCCTACCATTGGTTGTCGCATCGCGCCCGAGCTCGTTGCGCAAATGGTTCCAGTGGCGACGAGTCACGACTTGGGCCGAGGAGTTTCGGGGGGGGATGGGGGTTGAAGAGATGGAGGTAGGTAGAAGACTTCAGCTCTTGAGTAGAGTGAAGTCACGAGGACCAAGAAGCGGGAAAGGTCTATCGCTTTCTGCCACTGCTTTTTCGGTATGAGCACCGACGACACCGCTATGGACTTCAGTGCGATCGGACTTCGGTAGCGTCGCCGCTCCGCGGTGCGGTCACTAGCAGCAACAGGAGCCGCAGCAGCAGCAGCAGCAGCAGCTTCTACAGCAGCCGTAGCAACAGCAGGAATAACTGCTCCGGCAACTTCGGAGCGTCTCGATTGGTCGACTCGGTCGAAATAAGCGGCGGTCGTGAGAGCGATTTAAAGTCGACCAATGATGTTGATGATCTATTCGCCATCGAGCCGCGATAAGTAACAGGCAAAACAACCACGCCAACCCCATCATGTGGCGGCGTTACACCGCCGTCCAGCAACAGCGATGTTGCTGCTGCTGCTGTTGTTTGTCGTACCGCTGTAGGGCTACTCTGGGCCATCCAATTCCACTCCGCTCCACTCCATAATCACATCGGGAGGTACCGTTTTGACGGGACGTCGACAACGATGACCGCAGTGGAACCACACTATGCCACGCTATTTACAAAACGCCTTACGCTATACAAACCACATCGGACGAGCACTAATGCCTGCTGATATGATACTTGAATATTTATGTATATTATTATTTTTATTATTATAAACGTTGTGCAATTAGACGTGCGGTGCCGTTATATGCATCCGAAGGAGAAATATTATCTCTTATCTGTTGGTTTAATAAATGAGCTACGATAGAAATGTGTGAAGGAATGATAATACGCTATCATCGTGTATCTGCACAGATCTACTGTAGTACCCTGACACTTCGTGGTATTAATATTTGAAAGCCTTTTCGATGAGACCTCTTATTTCGTAGGAATATTTGCAATTCATATTTTTGAAGCCTTAACCACACCTGCGTAGCCCGAAAGAGTGCATTATGTGCCCGCTAGTCACCCGTGAGATTTTGAATTCTGTGGCTTCTTAATTGATCGATATTTCGACATGTTTTTCATCCATTAGGGGTTCATATTGCAGCGTTTGCATTAGATACAACAACGGCGGAAGGTTCGAACTTCGAGCGTGCAAGTGTTCTAGGTAATAATAGAAAATAGTGACTCTTCAAACTCGACTATGAATTCGTTGTTGACCTTTATATTCATTCGTAATTCGTTAAGATCAATTCCACGGTTGCAGCAGACGACTGATGTGGCATGTATATATTTCACTCACACAGCATAGTACTATTTCAGACGTAAGTTGCGCGCAACTCCGATAGCACTTATCGTTTCTTTGCTATGTAGGTTATTTTCCCGAGTGATTGGGAACTGACTATGCATATTAAGCTCTTCGAGTTTTCGGTACATTCTCAGACCGGCGGTGTCGTGGATTTTTTCTATTGTTTTTAGCACAACTGCTCCTTTTGGAACATTGCCTCTTTCGCTAACCCTGCGTATACATTTTTCCTGTACTTGATTTAGGGCGTCCATAGGTTTTTTTCAGGTAGAGGCTGCAACTATGACACAATGAAACTGGTGTACAGAGTGAAATAAAGCTTGACCTCCTTAGCAATAAAACTCCTCGAGGGATGTGGATCGTTCTCAATTAGTTCTGTTGGATTACTAATGTGCTCTTTAGGGTGTTGGGCTCTTTCCAATACCCCTTATGTAGACCCCAACATGGCGATATAATGTAACTCAAAGCTTTCGTCTTTATATGCACAGTTTGTTTTCGGCGCATTTTTTGCGAATCCAGTTCTCTCACATGCGAAACGGTCACAAAAATACAGAAACAGAAGTTTCATCGGCGGAAGAAAGTCTAACAGCCCAAATGGCACCAGAATTCCAAACCATATGCGTCCAAGAAATGCTGTGGATGTTTCATGGTATTACTTTTCAAAACGAATGTTTTTTTCAAAACGAGCATTTCATTTTTTTCGGGCTCGCTTCTCTGACGAATGGATATGTTGCCAAAGGTGCAGGTTCCGCAAAACGGGTTTCTTCGTATGTTCAGTGGATGAAAGAAAGAAAAAAGGCCGCTGGCAAGTTAAACATCATCATCCCAAAGCACATCCTATACCTAACTCCAGTCACTGTTTTCAAACAATATGTACATATAGTTCTGGTCACTGGGTTCTCGATTTTGAGCTCATTGAAGCCGACTGCCGAAACAGGGATACAAATAACAGCGTAATGCCAAAGGTGTAAATGTATAATAGTCATCAGTGTTGTCACGTCTTTCGTACTCGGGCTGTGTGTGAATGGAATTGCCTTCCTGAATCTCTCAAATTCTATTACATCTTAGAAATGCTCTTCTAGGAAATCAATACTTCTTACCCAGTGCCTCCGTAAGCTTTCTCATTGATGTTTTACATGACTGTGAATCAAAATTTCTCTTAACAACACCCTTTCTTTCTCAGCAAGCGGTTGCAAGACATTCGTTTGATGAGGTAGTTGCTGTAAAGAAGGTTTAATAACTGAAGGTTTCCTTTATATCCTTCAAGACCTGGTGTAAAGTGTAAATGAACTCCTGCCTTCTGTTGCAAAAACAAAAATACAGGATGTTCAGAAAACGACGCAGCCTTGTGGTAGATTGACCAGAGTCTGATCGAAGTGACGCAGAAGACAATTTACTCACTGGGCTGAACCTAGTGCACGGTAGTACTGCTTACAAGAGCGTTCAGTTGCGAAACAAAGCTAATTAGGTAGTCTGCACATGATTTTATCTACAAAAGTATATTCTGAGTATGTCCCTGCAAGTATTAATTTATTAACAGTAAACAGTAACGAAAAGTGGAGAAATTATAATTTATGCATCAGAGTTTCTCGCGTAAATCACCAGTACTCACCTGTAGTGCAAATATCAGACGTCCCACGGGCGACATAGCAATTCCCCATAACAATGATGAAATATGAAATTTCCTGGCGCGCTTTCTCTACGCCTAACAACCTTAAAGACAAGCGCAGCTACGATTACGTCAAATATTTTTGCTAGTTTCTAAGGAAACGGTGAAGAGCACAACTGTATCAACATATCTACTTTAAGCGCAGACTGTAGAATACATTTTATTAATTAGAGAGCTGTATTTCATCTTTGCATCTGGTCGAAAGAACGGACCTCTTAAATGATAGCTTCGGCTCACACAGGTTGTCATAATAAGTGTTCGTCGACACTAGAGCATAAAGCAATCACTACGTAACGATAGTGCTGCTGTACAGATTGTTGAGGATACTCGCGAGCTCTGCCCTGATCGCTGGCCTATTTGCCATGTCCCTGACAGATACAGCCACTGTCTCTATGGATACGGAAGCTTGTTAACCAACAAAGGAAGATGGTAAGTACAATGTTAAAGTGAAACATTGTGAGTTCATTTCAAAGGACATGAGTAATCCATGATTAGTTACCGCGATCGAGGAGACTTCACTTCAATAAATTGAGTTAATTAGTTCATTAGTGATTATTTCTAAACTCTCAGCCTTTTATCAGTATAGCAAGTATAGACGAAACAGCGAGGTTAGGATTAGTTGCACAATTTGTTCAACAAATGAAGCTGACGCTTTGGGCCGCTTGCCTCGCTGGTCAGAACTTGGTGTTACACTAACATACATGGAGATAGAGTGGTCTCGTGAAGTTATCCAACCCTACGAGAGGTCCACTAACGTTTGACGGCTTCGAAGGTATTTTTGTGTGCACATGTCGTCTGTATCTTTCTGTGGATACATATCTGACTACCGATGTCATTTCACAGCAAACACGTGGGAGAAACCAAAGAGGATAAACGTCTGTCTATCTATTAATTCGCTATTTCAAGTCATATAGCAGAATGGTAGCGCAAGAGTGCATTATTTTGCTGTTCTCAGACTTCACACCTCTGTTTGTAGTTCTCAGACTTCACGCTAACGTTTACTGTTGGGGCATTTAGCATTCGCTACTATATTTAGAGTAGATACATGTTACTTTAAAGGAGATACTTTCAGTCTAACGATTACCTTCCGGTTGGCCCCATAATGCTACTTACTAGCTGGACCCATAACGGCGGTAATTTGTAGAGCATTTCCAAAAAAAACTTTGGAAGAAAAAAAACTCAGCTTCTCTTTCGGAAACTAAAGTTCTAACCAAAGTTAATAGGTAGTTTGGTGTCTTTTGCAGAGAAGCGAGGGGTGACAACGCTTTACGTTTGTGTAAGCTCTATTATACATGGATTAATAAAGAATGTTCCTAAAAGACATATTTGTTTTGTTGTGACACCTGACCATTTGCGCGCAGCAGTCGGTTATATAATTTACAGACACGAGGAGCAGAGGTCGATAGGGAGCTCTCATCACGAGCCAGTACCCTAATCTATACTAATAATGTATTGCAAGATATATATATAATAACTAGCCGGATTGATAGCCATAGCGTGGTTGGTGGAAGCAAGTAATAGTGCAAGAAAATCCGTTGGACCTTGCAAGTATAGCATTCATGAATCACCTATAGTGCGAGTGATCTTCTTGTATATAACTAGATATATTCCCATTGACCGATACGGCATGTTCATCCGTAGTTAACGTCCCGGTGAATACACCAGCCATGATTAAACGAATGTGTGACACATTACCTCGATTTTGCGTAATGCTAAAATAGTGAAGAAGCCACTTCTGGATGACTGGATAATGGAAGCTGTGTGAGATTGTATTTACATTTCAACACTGTTATTTCGCTTTGTCACACACGAAGACAGAGGCAGTCGTCAGCTCAGCCAGTCTCTGAGTGACTATGGATCGATCGATCACTTCTGTTTCAGAAATAGTGGATAGCAACACTTGAATACGTTGCCGAGTGTCTAGGTACAGAATTCATGTGATGACTATCTCTTTCACGGTTCACTGAGTTGTCGTACGTAGAATGCCGACGAGTTGAACTACCAATTTGAGTCTCAAAAGGCTCATACTACGTGAGACGCTTTTGTGCTTCTAGCTCCTTTTAGATAAAATTATCATCACTCGAGGGCTCGGAGCAGGCTGACCAACAGTGGGCTGCACGGCAGAGAGCTGGCTGACGGGCTCCAGGCGCTCCAGGAGGAGTACCTGCGAGCAAAGAGGGATTTAACTCTCCACATCATTAAGAGTAAAAGGGAGAAGTGGGGGGAGCTGCTAGAGTCCGTCGATCGAGACATATGGGGAAGGCCATACCGCATAGTCATGGCCAAACTTCGTAGGCCGCCGCCTGCCCTGCCACCGGACAAGTTGAGAGAGGCGGTGCTCCACCTCTTCCCGACACAGGCGGCAAGGTAGGGGGAGACCTTCCCCGATACCACGGGTGAGGACATCCCGGAGGTGACCCGCGAAGAGGTCAAGACGGCGGTGGCACGCCTGGCACCAGGGAAGGCCCCTGGCCCGGATGGGGTTCCACCGGAGGTCGTACGAGTGCTAGCTAAACGCTGGCCCGTAGTCATTGCGAGGCTGGCTAGCAAGATCCTGCGGGGGGCACATACCCGGCCGCATGGAAACGCGCGCACCACCGATAAAATTATCATATTAATTAAACGCACTTTGTTAAACATTGCATTATATGTCCATGAGCCGGATTTCCATAGGCTGTATGTCCATGTTGTTGTCCATGTCCATGTTGTTGTGGCATTCACGCTGGCGGCTTTTAGATTTCCAGCCGTGACGTATACACTACTAGTGAAAAGTCAACATAGGTTGCCAATTCTTAATTTAGAAATTGACCCAGACGTTTTTGCCAACATGAAATATTATTGTCTTTGCTAGTTTACTGTGAAATAACCTTTCATCCAATGTATAGTAATGTTAATAACGTTTCAACCTTTTGACTAAGGTGGATTGTTGAGATGATTTATTGCCTTTATGTCTTGTTTAGTTTGATCATTTCTTGGCCGTCAATAAAATATCTGGATATATGATGTGTTCGACGAGGATCGAAGCCGAAAGCCCTTGACGGAGATGCAACATAGAGGACGAGTCGAGGCAAGAGCATAATACGCTTGCCTCATGGATCGAAAGTCAATCATCACGAGTCCAAAGCTAAGAGGCCTGATTTGAGAAAAAGTGCACTTATTAAGAGAGTAACACGTAAAACGGATACAGCGATCTCGACAACTGGAGGGGTGACTCAACCCAAGCTCCATCTATCAAAGCAAGGATAAACACAAGGTGATTGCACATTTCACGCATTTGTCCAACGGCGACCGCGGGAGCAGTGTACAATCATCTGAAAGAAGATGGCAACGTTCATCCTATCACGGTAAAGAAAATGAAGGGGCGTGGTGGTGACTCGAGGTTCTACGTAGAAGTACTATATGTGGACTACAACAATGTTATTGACGATGATCTGTGGGAAGCAGACACCGAGATTTCACACTTTAGAGGTCCTCTACGTGAAACAGCCATAGAAGCATCATATCCGAAGGAATGCCTTCAAACAAAGAAGGATAATGACGACGAACACCATGATCAAAGTCAAGACCAATCGAAACAAGGAGCCCGCTGTATCTGCATAAACGTTCGTTCACTACAGAAAGAAGATGAGGTCGACATACTTCACGTATACCCAAAGGAGCGAAACATTAGCATTTCAATGATCTCCGAGTCGTGGTCATCCACGGACTCGGTCAACTTAGCGGAACTAAGCGGTGGAGGAAACCTCGAAGTGTTCCGCAAAGACAGGTCTTCCCGGGGAAGCGGAGCGCTTCTGCTAATTAAAAAGGGTCTCCCCTGTTCCGAAATTGAGGTGCTCGAAGCCACATCGGAAATAGTTGCTTGTGACATGATATATTGTGATAGAACAATCAGAATGGTATCTGTCTACTTCTCACAGTCCGAGACATCGGCTGAGCTTATAAATAGAATGCAATATCTTACTGAAGAACTTTCTACCTCATCGAAACTGACCATATATTTGTCGTCACCGGAGATTTCAATCAGCCGCAAATTGACGGGGAAACCTTTGAAAAGCCAGGAGCAGCCTACCAGACGTATTAAAAACGTATCCATTATTTTGGACATTGCCTTATGTAACGATGATGCTGTGTCAGAGGTGACGGTTTTACCAAATCCTCTACGACTCGATCACCACATTGTAGAATTCATTCTTGTAAGTAGCCCGGTGGACACTGAACCACAGACTCTTGGGCTAGACTACGAAAGTGGCGAGTTTGTTACAATGAGATGGCTATGTAGACCACATGGACCCGATGTCGTTCTTTGAAAGCTGTGAAAGTGCCGATGAGATGAACAACAAATCTACGCGATACCTCCGTGGACTGATCGCAAGACACACTCCAAAGCGAAGTAAACATGTACACCCAACAACAGCTCATATAATGAAGCTACACAACTTCCTTAACGTCACCAGAGATGAAAAGACGATCGAATTTCTCCAGAAAGAAATAGCTAAGGTATCTAGACGGGAGTGAGTTATTAAGGAATATGCCATCCTGCGCAAGCCCAAGAACAAGGCAATTCACAAATACGTTCGTAAACGGATCGTGATTAATGATACACTCACCTCACTTCAGCGAAGTGATGGTAGCTTTACCACAGACGAAAAAGAAAAGGCTGAAATATTTAAGAAGCATTTTGAGGAAACGTACCCACGCAATGATGAGCTAGCACGATGCCGGAATAGAAAATCGCCGTCTCTACCGGAAAGACCTCTAATGTACATGGTTCACGATTTGAATGTCAGTGCGGAAAATATCCACCGTCACCTAAGAAAACTACAGTCGAAGCTAAGCTCAACATCAGACAACATGCGATCTTTGGTTATGATGAAACTGGGGCTTGCAGTGTGCACTCCTCGTTTATTGATTTTTCAGGAGGTTAATGGATACATGTGAAATTGCCGATATTTTTCGAACAGCAGTTGTATGTCCAGTGCACAAGAAAGGCTCCAAGGCCGACCCTAAAAACAAGGGACCGGTATCACTAACAGTAATAGCATGTAAGCTTCTGGAAAGCATCATATCGAAAGCCATTTACGATAATGCCAACACCCAAAACCTTATAAGCGAATCTCAATTAGCGTGCCGGCCAGGATATAGTACGGTGATTCAGCTGATCGACACCCAATATGACTGGGCCAAAGAAATTAATTCATCGCGTTGCTTCGACGCGATTTTCTTTGACTGCAAATCAGCGTTTGAAAGAGTTACGCATACGGAGGTGATAGCTATGCTCCTTTGTTTCGGACCTGGGAATCTACTGGTTAAATAGATTGTCGACTTTCTACGAAATAGAACTTTTCGGGTTCTAGTCAATGGCCAATATTCGGACAGTCTGATGGATCTGATGCTATCGGCGGAGAAATGTGCGATGCTTCATTTTGGACATGGGAACTCGAAACAAAAATATTCAATAGGCAGCATAGATTTAAAGACCCAAAAAGTAGTCAGAGACTTGAGGAGTGATCACATCAACTTGTCTAAAATATTCAGAACATATTACTGATGTTGTCCTGAAAGCTAGTCAGCGTACAGATTGGGTTATGCACACATTTATAATTACAGATCCAGAACTTTATGTGATATTGTTTCAAACCTATGCGGAACCTGTAGTAACCTATGCGGGGCCAGTCTGGAATCTAAGCCCAAAGAGAGGCCAGGAACTTCTAACTAGAGTATTGGACAACTTTATAAGACGAGTAGCTTTTAAATGTAATTGTGACAAGAATAATGTAAATATTGTACACATACTGGATCGTCTTACTGCCTTTCATAAGGTCCTATTTAGCAAAATATAGGCCAAACAGCTGGCTATGGCTGAAAAGATGTTCGATATAATTTGAACGACCACTAGATCAAGGCGAAACCTACTACCAAAATTCATAGCTACGAAATAGTGTGTAAATGGCCTGTTCCCCTGGAGAATATCATGATCGTATAAACAGAAATTCGTATTTCTCTTGTCAGGGGAAATTCAGTTTGCGAGTCGCTGATTCGCGCAGTATGTAATATTCCTTTGTAATAAAGCGATGTTATTATTATTATATGATTTGTGGACCTTAAGTGCAGCTTACGCGTTTTTAGCCCATTCTTTGTGACAATACTGAGAAGTTACCAAGTATTTCTGGGAGTGATTTTGTACGCTGAACTGTGCAACTTCATATCATTTACACCACAAGTTTGCCTTGTCTTAGGGGCAATGCGTTTTATTTCATCTATAAATAGCGAATAAGAGACTTCTTGAGGCTCTGGTCCGATGGAGCGCCCGTTGAAATACTTTCCGACCTCGAAAACTCATTCCCTACTTTAACAACGATACGTCAATTTCTTAGATGGTCCGAGACCCATTGAATTATTCTCCCGCCAACTCGTTTCGGGTACCAGCGCGGATAGTGCCCGTCGAGGAAGGGTTTGTCCATGGGGCTATGTCGTTGAAGAATTCGTGTGCGCAGTCATATTGGAAGTCAGTAATCAGCCCTTGTCTTTCTGTATTGCCTTGGCCATCATCTCGTATGACACCGACGTGAGAAATAGGTGTTTTTTTTTAGGGTCAGTTCTCTTTCCTGACCTCGGGACAGGAGGTATCCATGCCACTTTTTTTGAGCATATCAGCTACGCGTGGCGTATTAAGGGACATTCAAATCTTATTATTGATAACACTATTATTATTTACTCTCACTTGATGTACGTTCCTAGTTATCGGGACGACAGATAGTATAAGGCGTACGTGCGTGCTGCGTGCTTAAGCTATAGGTAGACTTAAGCTGGTTACGCAGTACTTTGGCCTTTATATATATATATATATATATATATGTACGTATCTCGTTTATTGACGTCAGTGCGCAGGGTGGGAGTAGGTAGCGGCCGATGGTAATGGCCATAGACGGGATGATCGATCGATCCAATGGATCACTCATGGCATCGTGGTCACACTTCGCACGGCGACGCCTTCGAATCATCTCACCTCAGATCTATTATTGCTTATGACGATCCCTGAAGTCGGTGATGAGGGTGATGTCAGTGCTATTGCTGCAACTCGAGAGCCTGCCAGGTCGGGAGAGCGAACAGTCCGCAAGGAGACGCCACTTTAGTTCCTGCCGTCAACGGCAGAGTTTCGAACACCCGATCGATGATCGCGCTTCGACGAGGCACGAAGATTTCGACGAACGACCCGGCCGGCCGGCCGCTGTCTTAGTCAGTGTAGTCAACCGTCTGTCGGCCTCGACATCTATCGACATCATCACCAGCATCAGCAGCAACAATAACACCAATAGTAGGAACAACACGTTGAGGCCACACGAGCAGCACAAGCAGTAACAGTTGTAGAGAAATCAGTCAAAAAAATCAAAAGCATTCCACAAAAAATAGATACATGTAGACACGCACACGATCACAAACGTAGACGGTGCACTCACACACACCCGCGGGTAGAGTTAGAGAGAGAGAGAGAAAGAGAGAGGGGAGGATGCTGTTGCTGCCTCTATTCCGAATATCCGAGAGAATGAAAGAGAGGCCAAAGAAAACAAAAGGGAGTCAGGCCAGCAGAGACATAGAGAGGGTCACAATCGACCTTTTGACGAAAATGACGACGACGGCGGCGACGACGACGACGCAAGCCAATACCCCAAATCAACGACGACCATAGACACAGCCACCATCATCATCACGACGAATGCGGCAGCACCAAGAACAGACCCAGGAGTCCCAGCACCAGGGAGAGAAAAGGTGCGGTTGTCGTGGCCGTATCTGAAATAACAACAAAAAAAAAATAGCGGCGCACCCGAGTTAAAAACGTTGTATGTGTATGTGTGTGTATGTATTTATTATATATGGCAACTATGTGGCTATCGAAAGAGCGGGAATGAAAATCAAAAAGATCCAGAGAAATTCCGCTCGTTTTTCTTTTGATCGACGAACTCGGAGTCGGCCAAGGGACCGCTCTGTTGATAGGGCTCATGCAGGCGACAGTTACAGTCAGACGTACGAGGAAGAGGAGAAGTCTATAGATGGAGTAGTGAGCACGCTTATGCTGCTCAAATTACTAATCAGCTGAGCATCAGACGAGAGTGCCGTGGTGGTCAGAGGATGATGAGGCCGAGGCAGAGAATGACGTTGAATTCACTCCTACTAAAGCATTCGATTCTACTTGTGCTTGCAGGTAGAAAATGCTCTTCGTCTTCGTCTACTTCTGCTGCTTCTGATGCTGTGGCATCTGTTGCTGTTGTTATACTTCTAACGGGATACCACAAGCACGGTCTAATACGCGGGTTGATGTGGTGCTTGCGGCGCAAGTTCCATTCGGAGATGATGTGCCGTTGTTGGACAGCCGCTCTGTGTCACAGATGTCCGGTGCAGTGTCAGTTCGTTGGAGGTCTCTCAGATTCCACATCGACAGAGCGGCAGACAGACACCTCGGTGATCGATTTGGCCACGTCGGACGAGAACTCGACGGCCAATGAGCTCAATCCGATGGGAGGCAAGTGAACACCACGCGGGCAGCGTCAGGTAACGAGACAACAACAACAACCCGAGGCTGGGGAAAAAAATAAAGGGGAGCGTCTGAGAAAAACGAATGAGAGAAGATGAAAGAGGAATCCAATGACTAAAGTGTGTGCGATTAATTGTCGATTACACGCTATGTGCTGCGGCCCTGTGGCCCGAAGCACCACAAACAGAAGAAGAAGAAGAAGAAGTAGAGTTAGGAAGCCAATCGTTCCCGTTCAATCATCCACAGACACACCACACACACACACACGTATATATATATATATATATGACGCTCATGATCTGTATGAGAGCGCGTGGAATAGGATCATAGTACTATCAAGGAACGCATTCCTAATCAGAATCTGCATAGACGAACATAAGCCTGTAATGTTAACACCAGGCTTTTCACAAATAGTAAGGGAAGCACTGTGCAAAAGGCCACCCATCACTATACCACACTGGTGAGAAATTGGAATAGCTAGGAAAATTGTACTGTTGTTAAATTTACTGTATGATGACATCTCAGCCTAACCCTATAAACATTACCTAGCATGCATGCACTTGACTGTGTGTTGAGAGACTTACGCTGACTTTATTCGTTGGTATACGTACGAAGACTGAAGGGTTTCATTGTTCCTCAGCGCTGTGGATAAATCAATCCAAGCCGCCGGTTCTGCTCTTTGAAGTTACACATATTCATTGATCGGCTGATAATGAGCACGAACAAGCGTGTGCTGATCAGTAAGTCTTTCAGCGTTGATAGCAGTGTCAGAGGAGATTGATGCAAGAGATAGTATAGGGTGCTAGCGAAATGGGTTCATGGGATGCCATCCAAAGTGTGGAATCACACTCTATTGAACCGATGTAAATACCTACATTCATCTTTTCCTTCACGAAAACATCGCTGCGTAAGCCAACTTATACGAGAAACTTCTTTAGCGGGAATCGTTTGAGTTAGTTCATGTTTAGCGGAAGGAAGGGCGACACAGCGTCGTCCCGATTAAACGAATGTGCCGACGAAGGTAATGGCTTCTTCGGGGTGCCAAAGGAAGTTCATCTGGACACAGGATCAGCAGATGGCGAGGTCCCAGAAAGCAGCTCAATAATCAAATTAATGCCATTAAAATAACATAAGGCATGAACCGTATACCTAGTGACAACGAATGAATAACGTAAATCATCTTAATTAATACCAATCATTTGGTGAAATCTTCCACTAAATTATCTCTGCGAGGGTATAGCACACTGATGCAAGAGGCCACCACAGAGTCCACTAAGGTAAAAGACATGTATAAAACTTGTTAAATATCACTTTACTTGCGGCTTCTTTGGATACATTGATTAATATACATAATAGGTTACAACGAGACCTAGACGATGATCTGGGATGGCGTTGTCCTTTGCGCAATTAGGTTCGATATTCAGATCAGAGCAACCACAGGTTCGGACTGATGTCAGTTAGTCCATATCTAACGACATAGGATCCCGTCATGTGAAGATGCTCGATTGCTCGGAGTGTGAAGATCTTATCTCCCGACCCTAAGCACGTTTTGCTGCAGCAAGCTCCCTGCTGCTGCTGCTGCTGCTGCCGCGTCTATCGCGAATCGTAGCCAACCGGCGAAACGTGCGGAAATAGACTCTTTCTTGTTCAAGAAACAGACACGTAGGAACAGAAGTAGTAACTTGAGGACGCGTGTTGTATGCCCGAAGCGAGCTCAACTGACTGGCGACATCTTATACTATATGCGACATCCTTTCTGTGCGCAAATAGCCAGATTCGTAGGCAGGCTTCTACTCGAGCTCACTGTCGACGTCGCAGACACTCATCATATTACGCTTGCACATGGAATGTCAGGCAGGGTAGCACTTTCTCTGAACGAGTGCAGGAGCATTAATACTACAAATTTAATTCCTGGCTTTTGTGACACATTTAGTGGCGCTCTTTAACATTAGCATCTCATAACAGAACACGAAAACATCTGACCTCTGTAACATAACATTGCAGCCGCTTACCTGACCGTGGATGCTTTCGATCAACTTGATGCACCAGCGCACTGTCTACACATGATTTGAGGTATTTTTTACAATTATCAAACGTCAACAAAGTCACAAAAACAAAACTAGCCGAGAGTAGACACGGCAATATCGCCAGTGAAATTATGCTCAGTTGTAGCGACATCTCTGTCCGACAGTAGATCGTCAGCTAGGGAGGGGTGGGCTCCTCTTCGCTCTGCTTCCGGAAAGATGGACGCTATGCTGGTTAAGCATTCAGACTGGCATGAGACGACACCATATATATATATACAGAAAAAAATAGGCAGCCAGACAAGAGAGGAAATGTTATGCACACAATCGCTATTCCTGCTGCTGTGCGATGTGCCCGCCTCCTATTTGTGTGTCCCTGGTGCAATAAATAGCGCGACGCAACACCACTATGGAATAGATATTATTATGGCAAGTTATAAACTCGCTGTGCTCGACTAACGTTCGCGTTCAGCGAAACAGCGCTGTCAGGGTCGACGGATACAGGCTATAGTATTCACTTCTTAGACCAAGGGAGTGCTTCACTCCGGGCGGTATCTGTGATAACAGCTAGTCAGGCGCCATGCGCTTATGTGGCCAACACATAGAAACGCTATTATACATCAAGCAAAAGTCTTACACGACGTGTTATTCTTAGGCGTTGAGGAAAACTATAATACAACTGCTAAAATGTATGCTATGTCAGTAAACTCAATAATAACGATTCCGGATCGAACTAGTCATTAGTTAAGAGTACGAAACAAGGTATGGCTGAACGATAATATGCAATAACTGGAAAATTTGTATAATGAACAAATATCATTCACACACACACACTACATATATATATATATATATATATATATATTCAGAAAAGTTCAAGAATCCCATAGCACACCACGAAATTACTCTCGGCATACATACAATGTGACCAGATACAACAACTGCGAAACAAACTGAACGAATGTACATCAAAACGCAAGGATAACTTTAACCTTCCAATAAATACTTCATTTGATTGATTCATTAAATGCTTTATGGGAGCTAAGCACTTAGGTAAACGCAACTCTCACTCGTATACATAGATGCCCCATATGGGAAGGCTATGGATCGCACTCGCGAAGAAGCATGCGCTTTGCAGCTGTGTTTGGAACATCGAGATCGAGAAGTGCGCACTTGGTCTTGAATACTTTGTAGTAATATCATAACTCACTGAAATATTATATGAAACACGTCTCACGTGTTGGATTAAACTTCCGGAGTCCTCATGTTTAGTGACGCCCTTAGAAATCTTTGAATGTTCTTAACGCGCACATCTAAATGACAACAGTACCATCAAACAGAGCGATCCTCAAGGATTGCGATATGACACTCTACAATAATTATTCATGCGCAGTAATGTAACAATTAGAAATCAAATTGTATTTATTTGTGTTTTAAAAATTACAATGGTCCTGTATGAGCATCTAATATAAAAACAACAAGAAGTGGTTATAACAATTAGAAATCAATTTACGATGCAGTACGCACGTCTGATGTGTTAGACGAGAACAATCACTACTTTCAATTAACACTGTTCCTTAAAAAAAACGTGGCTCGACCAACGAGAATTGTGGCCGTACGTGCACAGAGCAGAGTGTGATTTCAATATTAGGCCGGCTTAATTGCATTGACGGCTCATTCTCCTGGTGATTTTATATAGTCAACACGACAAATATTGGTTTGTTTAAGAACCGCTTCAACAGCAAATCCATTTTCTTCGTTTATCTTACTTATAGGTGCCGCAAATGGTCTTCATTCAGGGAAAACGAACATATGACAGTAGTCGTCGTCGTCGTCTTCAATTCTGTAAACACTGAAGGGGATTTTTGACTCTATGTATTAGTTCGAAGTGGTACTCGAATGATAACGAGTTCACGTTGTTCATATTTGCTCTAACGGACTAACATAGTAATCACGCATCTGAAGATCAGTATTTAATGCGAAGCGGATTTGACCTACATGCCATTCAGATAATGATCTTGTCGGGATAACAAGGTATTAGATTAGGGATTGACAGTTAGGGGCAGGCTATAAGTTATTAATTATTGCCGACGTAGCAACCACTGGGTTGTGCAAACCTTGATGTTACATAATTTGTTGTTATTATATTTTTAAATAATATCTTATGACGTTGGTTCGACAGTCAAAAGTTATCATTTTTTTTCTTAGAAGTATATGGTATCATTCGCTTTACGAAGGGATTCAGATCGATTCGGTTAAGTGCAGAAAAATTATTATTATTATTATTAAGAGTGTAATAATCGTGCCGCGTGTGTAGTGCAGAATCATGGGGGAATCAATCAATTCCATCTATTAGAGATCATCATGTTCCAGTAGTATATTAGGCACTAGAATCTTCACTATTCGATAGATAGATATGCACACAACTATTTGTCTCATCATGATGTTATGATGCATAACCTTCCCTGAACATGGTCAGAGTTCACTGACTTCATCATCCTGTGCCGAAAGCGGGTAGACTTCGCCCCTTCAATGAGATCCAGTTGCGGATGTTAATAAATCATATTTCATTCATATTTTTCATTTATCATCATCGTATCATATTATTAACGCTGGGCTAATAGCTCAAGATTGATGATGATATTCGTTTCATCAACGTTACGAGAGAGGTGGGGTGAGGTGTGCACAGATGCTAAAGGAAGGATTGTTCTCCTTGCCGATGCCTATATAATACGTGTGGATATTTAGATAGATTTTTGTTCGTACATGAAAAATATAATGTGCGAAAAACGACATTATGCAATTGCACAGTGCAGCATCCGTCGGCGCTCATTAAAGTTCTCTCTATGAGATTGCTGCCGTAAGATCGCTGTTGTTGCCGATGTTGCTGCTGCTGCTGTTCTTATTGTTGTCGAGCGCGACGAATGTAGGCAGCAATCACCAGCGGCCATCGACATGCCATATTACTACGCTGCTACCGGTGCGATTCTTGTTGTTGTTGTTGTTGTTGTTGTTGTTGTTGTTGTTGTTGTTGTTGTTGTTGTTGTTGTTGTTGTTGTTGTTGTTGTTGTTGTTGTTGTTGTTGTTGTTGTTGTTGTTGTTGTTGTTGTTGTTGTTGTTGTTGTTGTTGTTGTTGTTGTTGTTGTTGTTGTTGTTGTTGTTGTTGTTGTTGTTGTTGTTGTTGTTGTTGTTGTTGTTGTTGTTGTTGTTGTTGTTGTTGTTGTTGTTGTTGTTGTTGTTATTCTCATGGGATGAGGCCTCCACGAGACGGCACTCGACCGCGCAGACAGAGTTCGCTCCTTCGAAGTCATAGTTCCTTCCTATACAGCAACTGAACTATTTCGTTGCCATCTTCAACAGTTTGTGTCCAGCATCAGCGGTAGAATCTGGGCACCTCAAAACACCAGAGTGGGCGCTGTATACCAGTACACAACAACAACAGCAACAACAACATAGATGGATGGAGCCTGATGATGATGATGATGTTGACAATTGACCACAGAACTGACCAGAGACAGACCGAACCACTCCGCGGGGCACTTGTGGCTCGTTTAAATTAATTCGCACCCCGTATTACACGGGCGATGACGACGATGACAGCTGTTGCTGCTGCAGCAGCAACATCGGCCACAACCGCAACAGTAATAGCAGCAGCAGCAGCAGCATCGCTAATTCTTTTAGTCTCTTAGTTTCTCATTTCTTCGTAGACACAGAATGATGGTGTCTACCGGCTGCTACGCCACCAGCGACACCACGACGACGACGACGACGAATGGCCGAAATGTGCGAATGAATGTCCGATTGGTGGTGGTGGCGGTACTCGCAACGAGACGATCGTCAGCGGTCAGCGTCGACGGCAAAGGACTGAATGTTGTCGGAACGACGACAACGACGACGACGACGAACGCAAGAGTCCCGCACCCATCACCGACGCAACGGCTGGCCGAACAAGCAAGCAAACCAGTCAGTCAGTCTGTGAGTGAGTGTTGCAGACCATGTTGTAGCCGACCAAGCGGCAGCAGCAGCAGCAGCGATAAGAGAACGAAAGAGATGGGCCATGGACTTCGACGCAGCAGCAGCAGCAGCAAATGAACGAACGGTGGCGACGGCTCCGCTGTAGCGTTTAATGACCGATCACACAAGAACTGGCGAACTGGTAGCGGAGGGAGCAACCATCGTCGTCGCGTCGCCATTTAGTTGGCTGATAGGGGTTCTACTGCTACTGCTTCTGTCACAAGTACGATGCTGATGATGATGATGACGACTACAACGGATGCAGATGTGAGTAGCAACAACAACAACAACAGTAGCAATAACATCAGGTGGGTGAGCATCAACTGACTGCCTCTGCTGTTGTTGGTGCTGCTGCTGCTGCTGCAAATGAATCGGTGGTTACGCGTAGCACTTACCAGACTCCCTCCCCCGTGGTCTTGCAACAACAACAAAAACACAGATGGACGAATAGCTACAATAGTAATAATAGTAATGTCATATATGTATATATATGACATTACAATACCTCTTTAAACTGAGACGGAAAATTTATAGGCCTAAATATATGTTTGTTTGCTCATTATTGTTACGTAGAATTGTAAATATGCCCATTTTGATTAGTTTATATTCTCGCCTTCGTATATTCTTCTGTATTTGTCTCCCGAAGCTTTATTAGCATCTATATGAGCTGCGAGATGACATATAAGACAGTTCAGCCATTGTGAAATTGCAGCTCCTTTAATAAACCAAAAAAGGTTTACCTTTACCTTTATATATAAGTCAGTAGAGGAGAACGCCACATCTAGAATATCGTCGTCCAGTTGGCGTTAGTCAACGAGAGATCGAGGAACTAATTCAATTTTGATTCAGATGCTTTTTACTAATGTCTGCAGTAAATACTGTCACAGCTTAGTATTTATTATTAACTTCCACTATATCACTCGTGCAGCACGGTTCTTCCACAGAGGCCACCATATTTACGATTTGCGCAATCAGCAATATCTATCGTGATCTGTAAAGGTATATATATAGATATATATTATGATGCGTTGCTAGTAAGCCGCCTGAACAGTAAAGTATCTCCAGTTGGATCCCGCATAATGTTTTATTGAGGGAGCCGTCGATCCTCTCAAGCCGGACCCGCACCATAACTGGCGGCGGCGGCGACTGCTCGAGATCGATGGAGAATTGATCGATCGATCACTCACTCCTCACTCACTCAGTAGCTGTTCCTCCTCTCTACAGTACTCGTATGGTCACGGGCAGGATTTTCTTGTACATGTCCATACGTATTCACATGGGTCTATCTTTGTGCATTGTCATTTTTTCGCCTTCGTCTTCTTCATCACCATCGCCGCCTCTGCTACTGCCGCCACCACTGGCATCGCCGTCAAGTTGGCTCGATGGTCTTCAGCATTTGGCAGAACCGTGGCAGTACGTGTCACCGAGTGGACAGCGACGTCCACCTCTCTTCACCAGCCAACCTCATCATATGTTTTTCTTCTTCCTCTTCTTTTTCTGCAATTGAACGCATTCATTATCCACTCCGACGCTGACGACAACAACAACAACAGCAACGTAGTGGTTGTCGTCCGCATTCTCCCTGGCATCGACCAGTAGTGTACATCAGCCAGCGGTAGCACCACTTGGCACGCAGCAGCGGCAGCAGCCGCCGCCGCCGCTGGCGCCGCCGCTGCCGTTTTGCTCTCTGCAGTGCGGTGAAGTGAACTGCGTTTTTCGTAAACGTCGCCGCGGCATAGAGCACCCGGCTGGCGTCGGTCGATCGGCCGGTCGGCCAGCCAGCAGCGAGCGAGCGAGCCGGCTGGTTGGTAGCCGGGCGTGACTTCAGCTCAATGGCTCCTCCTACCAGCGAGCGCGGCTCGTAGCGCACCCCTCTCTTGGCCAATGGCGTCAACGCGACGAACTGCCGGAAGGCGGAGCTTAGCGGTCGGCCGGTCTTGGGCGATCACCGCTGTCGTGATCCCGTCCGCTGTTGGCGGCTGGCGGCTTGTGCGACCCGAAGATCACACCAGTGGTGTACCGACTCGCGGTGATGCCGTATCGCTCCAAGCTGCTGCACCTTGCCGGCTCGTCGCAGCCCTGGTTCAGCAGTGATAATATTATTAATAGTAGTAGCCTACGTTGTAGTTATAGCAACAGCTCAGCCGGTACCACCACCAGCACCACCATCAATACAACAGCGGCTATCACGTTGCGTCAGTGATCGTGTGTTCGGCTGGCTACTGCCGTCATCGTCTAGTAGCAAACAGCAAGAATCGCTGTTGTGGTGCTGATCGCAGTAAACCTATCACCGCCGGTTGTGTTTTGATATTCTGTGTCGTGCAAAAGAGTTGTGTCGTCACCTAGAGACCTAGAAAAGACCTGCACCTGGCCTGTTACTACCGTCACTATCGATGGTGCCGTGTTGAATAGGTCGATCATCGATCGATCCATCAGCAACAGGTTAACGGGACAGCTCCGTAGTGTTTTCGTCGCAAGTGATTTGGTGATTGATTTGTTCGGTGATCCCGTCGTCGATCCATTGATTGATTGATTGATTAACTGACTGATAGATGACACTTCGAATTGTGCTGTGGGTGCGATCTCAGTGTGAGTGATCTCAGTGTACGGGACTATATCCTAAAATACGTATATCTACGCGCCGACATCGAGACTGCTCGTCCTTCACACACAGTGCAGAAGCAACAAGTGGTGAAGTTATTCATGCGAAAAATAGTTATAGTAATAGTAATAGTAGCAGTACCAGAATAGCGATTGATCGATTGGCCATCGCTGTACGGCACAGAGGTGCCAAGCAATAACAGCTCAACTTGAAGGAGAATATCAACAGCCACGATGGAAACCTGTGTACTGATCCCCCAGGAGTTGATCCTGGGAGCGTCCTCGCACAATGAGACCATTCTTGCCGTACGGACGAGCCAACGCCTCGAACGTGCAATGAGGCTTCTACCATTCCAAGGAACAGTTCGAACCGACAAAATTGAAGTCAGCGACAAAATCGATGATGACGATGTGAGTATAGAGGACATTCAAAGACAAGAAATATCACCGAGAGATCACTATAGAATACGTGATTCGAATAGAGAACATTAGGTATTGTTTAGATCGATTCTAGTGGTAAGCAGATATAGAAAACCATCTTCATACAATTACACCCTGATATAACGTCAGATCCAACTAGTTTCGCTTGAACAATATATGGGTAAAGTTGAAGAGCTCCTCGGAAAAGATGGTGCTAAAGTTCCGCATAGATGCATGTCATTATACAAATCAAGATTTGACGATAACTTAAGATACCGGGTCAGTTACAGAAAAAAAAAGAAGTTCTCCCTGCGATGTCCTTATATATGTTTGAGTGTATCGCGTATGTGGAGCTTACACCTGTCAATATATCGAAGGTAGTCATCCATTGTCGATACCCATTGGGTCCCCAGAAAGGGGGAGGTCTTGTTGTTTTTTGGTTGTAATGCTTTAATCAAATCTAATAGATGCCAAAACCTACGCGCGCAATAAGGTGCTATTTAGAAGTCCGTAGCTCTCAACGTTGACTAAAGGCAGAATCCATAACGAGTTTCCATTTTGTGAAAAGGCCGAATGTCCGTATTTTTCATCAGATCTAAAGGACTCATGTGTGGCAATCATTTTTCAACTGTAAATAAATAGATCACGTATACAGTGAGTGATCCCATTACGTTTACTAGTGCGAGATATGACCAAGATCCGCATATTACTTCTCATCCACTATTATTAAAAGCATATCCATAATTATCACTATAATCATCGTCAGTATTTAATGACTCAAAGCACGATGAGGCGCTGAAGCCCTAATCATTGTGTGACGCGGTCTCGAACGACCAGGCCAATTCACATTGTAGATCTCATCTTCATTTAGTGACACCCAGGTCTTTCTTTTTACGTTCACCATCGGAACACATCATCGTATTACGAACACCGCGTTCCTTCGACACTGATCCTGATATGACGATACCTGTGCCGCCACCCAACAACACTCCTTAGTCAGTCACCATTAGAGACTTGAATGTCAGCTGCTGCTGCTGCTTTCGACAGCTTTCATGGGGTGGATGTCTGCCTGATTGCCTGAGTTGGCTGTCCTTTATGATTTCTTGACGAAGGGAAATAGCATTAAATCTCATGATCGTTACGTTCGCACCTCGGAATCATCATTGACGACCACACCCCAGACAAGCGATACCTCAGGCGTCATAGGGCCTACTCAGCGACAATATCCACTCTGTGTGTGTTTGAGTGTGCGTCTGTCTGTGTCTCTGTGTCTACCTATCTTGCACAGAGTCATCTGGTGTGGTTGACTTGTTCGTCGATGTAGAAATCTCAGCTGAAATAGCGCTACTGTAACGATGGCCTGCACGAAGGTGTTTGTCCCAGCTAAACGGTTGAAATAGAACGAAACCAATCGATGGTACGAAACGCACAGCAAAAAATCGGTGCCACGACGAACGAACGGGAACCCTATATCGCACATGATACATTCTGCTGCCGCTGCCGCCGCCGCCGTCGCCTGTCTCGTTCTTGGTTTCATCGTTCATTTCTCTTGACGTCTTCATTCGATCTACTCTCATCGACGACTGACATACACTCACTCCTCATGCACTTATCAATTTACGTTGGAAAAACAACAACAACATCAACATTCGTGCTGTTCCCGTTGTTGTTGTTGTTGTTGTTGACCATCTCTGTCGAATCTATCTAATCATAGTGAGCACGATACATGGTCAATATATCGCGCAGTGGGTTCTCTTGCAGGTAGTTGTCTACCTGCGACGACGACGACGACGATCATGATGATGATGATGATGATGCGAGTGATGATGCTGTCAATGGTGGTGGTGGTAGTGGTGGTGGTATTAGAATAATGAATGTGATGTCCCCCTTCGTACACTGAACAAGGACACCAGAGGCAAGCGAAGATCCAGAGCAGGTATATATATATATATAATGGATTCGGTTGAGAAAGAGCTGTATAGTGCACCACCCCGCCAAAGGCGTTCATTGATTTTCACTTCGTTTGATTCGTTGGCTTAGTTTCATATCGTGCGTTTTGCCGTGCTATGCCGACCCAACAATGATCACAAGCCGCAAGCCCAACAGCATCAGCGGCAGCAGCAGCAGAAGCAGCACTGCTCGTACGCAATGACCAAGGTAGAGAGAGGGAGAGAGAGAGAGAGAGAGAACAGCACGCACATTTGATTGGTTCGAATGTCGTATAGGAGTGGTCTTTGGTCTCTTTGGTTGTTGTTGATGATCTTCGACTATTCATTGGCCACGGTTCTCCCTCCGGACCGATTCAATTTCATCGCAGATTTCGTGCCGAAAGTCATATTGCAACAATATAAGTGCCCTTCTCAACGACAACCCTAAGCACGATCCGCAGTATCATCAAAACGATAGATCAACCAGCCAGGCAACCCGACACTAGCACGAGACCCCACGAGCCAGAGGTCGTTCAGACATCGTAAAGCTCTTGCATAACATTATTTTAGTTGGTTAGGAAAATGTTACGTTATGCCTCGATTATCACAGGTCAATACGAAATTTGATTAAACTTCACTATCGCTCTCTTCCTTTGTCTCTCTCTCTCTCTCTTCTGCTCCCCCTATTTTCCTGAAGTTCCTTCTCCGCTGATGATCGATGGCTGCGCGGATGATGAATCGAAGGGATCGATGGCTGCGTGAAGGCGTCGGGTCTCACTTACTTCACCAGTGAACCCTCGAGCTTCGATTAAGACGCCGACCCAACCACGTCTGTGTCTATAGATTACTCCGATATATATATATATTACTTGCCTTATGCATCCATTGTCAAGGGCCCTCCCTTCCCAATACATTTAGGTAGGGTCCGCTCGCTGCCTCTTAGACTTGCTTGGTCCGCTTGCCCGCAGCCGGTCTGTCCATCCATACGTTCACCCGTATGCGCTCCATTTATAGAGAACGACAACGACGACGACGACGCACGCCGCAAACGATCGATGACTTTTCAATTGATTTCACACACGGGGTAGTCTCGTACATAGACAGCAGCAGGATCACACAGAGAGGTGAAGTGCTCCTCGCTCATTTACTCCTTCGACCTTCTTCATCATCTTCTTCGGTCTTCTAGGGGGCGCTTAATGCAAAAGTGACCACCATTATACAGTGGCGCTGGTTGGAAGTGGCAGCAGTAATGTAATAGATAGTATAATATATAATAACAACAACAGCAACGGCAAAGTCAGTGGTGGCGGTGGCGGCGGCGGCGGCGATGAAACTCACGATGATGCCACCGCTATTGCTGCCCTATCGGCTGTCCTCTTCGGTGCGAAGTGCGCCGTCAACTTTGATCGTTGCTACTGCTGCTGCTGCTGCTGCCTCTGATGATGATGATGATGATGAGTAGCACCATGAACCGAATGATGATTTGACCTTCGACACAGACACCACTGCTACCGCTGCCATTGGCACCGCTGACCAGCGGCTGTTCCGCGATCCGCCACTGCTTGGTACACGAATCATCAGCAGCCGCGGACCGTAGAACCATAGCGATCGCTGCCACCACCTTCGCCCGCTGTTACCGAGATCTTCGCGCCACCGGCAAAATCGAAAATCTCACCAAGAGATCGACCCCTCATATCGAACAGTAGCACAGCATTTTGGCGCGAAAATTATGGAGAACACAGCCATCATTTGTGTCGTTGAACGTTATCATCTTCACAGCAGCAGCAGCAGCAGCACAAACCATAGACAGGTAGCGATCTATGCATGCATCGGATGTGCATTTGTATGTGCGGCCATTGCTGTCTGTGCATTACGAACGGTTGATTTTCGTGTTGTTCTGTTTCTTCAGCTTCGGCCTTTTCCTTCGATCTTCTTTGGCTTCGTTGTCATTCTTCGGTCTATAGGTGATTTCTTTACGCACTACCTCCAGAAGTCTTCGGTGGCCAAAGCAGTGACCGAAGCTAAAGTAACAGCAGCAGCAGCAGCAGCAGCGATCTCACCCCTAACACCAATGTGGGGATAGAGTTTAAGCATTGCGGTTGCTTCGGTTGCTAGTGGACCGTTTGGACTGGCTGGTGGCTGTGCTCACCGGCGTTAAGCTCCGATGCTTCGACCGTTCCTCTACCGTTTTGAAAGGCTGAACGCTGTTTATTCGATAAGGGAGGATCTATGGGTATGCCTGTTCTGTTCGATGTGAAAGCATAGGGCAAAGTGTATCGCATGCACAAATGCGGGTTTCGTGATCGCTTCGAAAGTATTATAATTCCGGCTGCTGTCGTTGAAACTCAGTGATGACACCAGCGTTGCATCTACCTGTACCTTAATCTAACGCGACCAGAGCCACCGCTCGAAGGCTACCGGGCTTACTTACATACGCACACGTTTCGATGTTCGCTCGTTTCAGTAGGCACATTAGGTTTCGAGATATACACGGCGTCTCGGGACGTTCGTCGCGCACGAGAATCGACAAAAGCACTTACGCTAGGGCGACGACTCGCCCAACGGCACGAAAGACAACTTAGCAATCAAAGTATACGTATATATGTACTGTGTAAGGTCAGCCGATCCTCGCGTCGGGCCTTGGACATTGTCTGCTCGTGACAATTTCGGATGCCGCATCGCTGATTTCGAGCCAAGCGGTAGCCAATCGCCAATCATGCACTTACGTATTGTACGTTCTCGTGCATGGCCCACTGCATTTGATAGTCATCGATAGCGAGCCAGTGGACACAGGCAGTGTATTCCACACAACAGTATTCTGTTGCATTCGGTTGCGGTGATTAAACAACACGTTCATATAAACGACGCTATTGATTTGTACCATCCACTCATCGGCATCCATTCATTCGGTTCAGCGGCAGCGGCGAAGATTGATAATCATCGCATGCTATAATTAATATAGCATATTCGTGCTTATACGAACGTTCATCTTGAACTATCGTGAGGGAGCGAGTGAGTAAAGACTAGGCAGTGGTGGCCACAAACAGGAAATGCTATTATCATTATAATAGCCTTGTGTGACTCGATTCTAGCGATAGTTTGGTTTATTTGTTAAAGGAACTCATTTGGATGCGGCGATCTAGGAAAGAAATCAAATAGTTCTATGTACACATGACATCCTGATTCAGCAACAAATTGCACTTAGCTCCATTTGAGAGCCATTTAACCAACACTGCTTTCATTCCAAGGTTCACATTTAGCTTCCGACGTATAATATATATATATATATATATATATATACAAACGTCGTTAGATGGCTGTCTAATCTGTGTTTTGTTACGGTGGTGGCCACTGGCCATGGTTGGGACGATGTTTCGTCACACATCGAAGAAGACCGGTATATGATCAGCATCATCACAAATAGAGAAGAATCATTGCAGAAGTAGCAGCAGCACAGCAACAGAATTCGTTGTCACCCATCACAATTAAAATCATCATCAGCAGCAACAATATTGCAGTAAAGTGCTTAGTGACAGCAGCTGAACAACTCAGATGACCTAACCAATCAAGTCTATTATACAAAAGGCATCTATCACATCGTTGATTCAGTCACGTTACTCGTTCGTGGTGACCACCATTGGTGGCGGATACTTATTATATAAACACAGACACAGATATACGCAGAACATGTTTGTTCCATTCACAATGATACCACCCGTTACTGTGCCGCGGTGTTAGACGTTTGTCAAAGATGGTCATCGCCATGACTATAACTGCTCCACTGCTGCCACTATCAGCACTATCAGAGTGCGACACAGACGACCAAGAATCAGAGCAAAACAGAGAACGCCGGGAGTGGAAAGAACTAATAAAGATCACGAATGGCCCACAACAGCGGATCGGAACAGAGGCAAATCGCTCCACAGGCACCATTTACGCAAACGTCCACGCCCACGTATGCGTGCATGCTGTCTAGCTATCCAAGATGTACAAATTGCACAAATGGGTCGACTGGTAGAGAACATTGACGAGTATTGAGAATAGTATCGAACAAACGCCACCGATGCATAAGGGTGGTGCAGCAGTGTTGTCAACGCTACCTGCGAAATACAGAAAATCAACTTGGTCTACTCATTTGCTTCAAGTGGTGTCTATCTGAATTTGCCGGTAACCGCGGCTGTGAAATGGGATATTGCATAATGCAGCAAAAGCTGCCGTCTTATAACCGTCTGTGCTATTGCCCTCCGTGGACATTTCAGCCATCTTAGATGTTTCTGCTGCTACTGCTGCTGCTGCTTACCGGTATTGCTGACGTTTCTACTTTTGTTCATCACATATTTAGCTTCACTGCCTTAATTAAGTACTACACAAACTACAGGTGTACTCTTTAGTTCGTTCGCGGGCGCTCTCCTCCTCTCAGATGACCCCATCCTCAACAGCCCCGACCAGGAACGATAACGCAACTCCGTTATGACTTCGTTCGTTGGTCGCATTCGCCACCAGATTCATTTCTGTCTGTTGTGATCTCCTCGTCGTGGTTTTTGTTGACTGTTTTCTTGATTTTAATTACCCGCCCATCAGCACCACCAAAAGTACTCAGGGAAGACCAATTAGACTCTCTACATATTTCCCGTGGATGCTGTTTCTGATGCTGCAGCTGCATGGCGCTATATATATCTCTCTCTCTCATTTGACTATGGCGACGATCTATAGAAAAAAGAATACTACAGTCATCGGTTGGTTGGTCTGTGGTAGGAGCCGCACTGCAGCTGCGGACTCCGCTTCTCGCAACGGTTGGCAAAGTGAACGATGGTCTCTCCAATTGTGATTATTATGTGTTTGCTCTGGGGCGTCGTACCGGCGTTATATATAAGCGCAATTTTGTGGACGCATGCAACGAAAAGACTGGAAAGAGAAATCGCTTTGTTTTCTGCTGCGGCTGCTGATGTTACCGTTGTGGTTAGAGTTGGCTACGTGAGTAAAACCTATCGTCTGCCATAGCGGCGCGATGAGGGCAAAGAGAAGAGATCATTCTAATGCTGCGGCAATAACAATAATAACAATGTACAACCATTATGTGTCTCCTTACCACCCTCCCGCCCCTCTGGTACGTGTGCAGAGCAAATATATATATATATATAATGATATGCTTGTCTGGATTCTGATGTTGACTCCATATATGTTGAAGTAGGGTGTTCATTTGTACTAGAGACATTTAAGAGACGAATTAATGATGTGGTGAGCTCTCTCCTCGCGCCCATTTTTCAGGTATAATTAAAAGAGAGTCTATGAATTATACGCATATATGTGACAGGGAGCAGTGTAAGGTTTAATAAAGAGCTGTCTGTAAGTAAACATATTAAACGAACAAACAAGAACGGATAGATTGAGCATCATTCTACGATCTGTGTCCATTCTGTGGGCCAGCTAAAAACGCCGATCTCAGAGTGTCCGTCATTCATGCGAAAACGCTATGAGGTATCTTAATATAGTTCTATCAGTGTGCCTCTAAATCATGAACGGGTAGATCTCGCAGTCAGCGTAATTTCTAAAGACGCTGCTGGGCATACGTGATTCGTTTATTTGGGAACTCCGAACGATTGACGCACGGCTGCTGTGAAACAGTTAAGCTCAAATACTGCACAAGTTTTGTAGCAGAGGTACCAGGCAGTCGAGTGGTTCTTACCAATTCGCCCGCTTTTACAGAGACCAGTAAATAGAGTGGTCGCTCTTTTTATAACTAAAATCAACCTCTCTCCTAAACATTTTCGTTCACTATCAGAATCTGTATCTCGTGGTATTCGATAGGCTTATCTTCGTCGTGTTATACTTCACACAGAAACTGTACGAGCCATTCTTGAAATTTCGATTCAATAAAACAGTTCCGAACAGAGACACACTAAGTGACTGCAACATACGGATACCACACTCATATATATATATATATATATATATATATATATATTGAATGAAACCTAACTCGTTTTGCTTGGTATTTCGCCCAGTATCATGCATTCTATGTTTGTTTAAGATACAATGAGTTACAAACCGCAGTTCGTAGAGCATCGCTTCGATTTGTCTGTCTACGATGATGCCGATGAGATCTGTCAGTGAAATATCAGCAAGTTACAGTTACTTAGCCGTCTGTTGTGCTTCAGTCTCGTGCCACAGTCGTAATTCATTCTCGGTTCTATTTATTTCTCTGTTCATGAGTGGTACAATTGAGGATTCGTTGTTAAATTATTGTCATTTATATTATTTGTGATATAGATACCATGGACATTTGTCTTTATCTCCAGACCAGACGCCAACATCGTAGTGGCTGTTTTCACTGCCATTTCCGATACGATTCGTGTACAGATATGTAATATACTCAATATCGTTCGTATTCTCTTTAGCGCCATTATCATTATTATATATTGGGTTCCACGTTTACTATTGATAGCTATTGGCCTCCACTGGTGGTCTCATTCAGAGTAACCACAACAGAGCGCACGAAACTAATAAACATCCCCGTATTGTCTATCGGCATCTCTCTTTCTTTCTCTTTGCCTCTAATTTATATATGTCTTATTCGAGGCGAGAATAGCCACAACACTTTCAATAATGGTCCTCGCAATTTGCGTCAGCCGCAAATCAGCAACACGACTCGCGTAAATTATCCTTAGACATTTTGAGTAAGTTTTTCAAGTTCGGATTGAACTGTAACTGTTAGTGGTTGTTTAGAATAGACTTTTTTTTAAATTAAGCTAAAAATTCTCAGTCTCCCGTGTTACCTATAATACTTTACATCGATTATATGGTAATTTGGTACAGATGAATATTTGTAGAACATCACAATGAAGCTCCCTCCATCTTCCTCGTATTAAACGAAGCTGGCCGCACACTGCAATCAGCCTTCCACTCTCTGCAACTTGTTATAAATAAGGACCGTCAATCGTCGGTGCAGCGTGTGCATACATCTATCGATATAGTTGGATATTAGTAGAAATACAACCATCACCAAAAATCATTCAGTGTTCGGTAACAACACTACGAATCAGAATGGAATCAACATCAGCAATGAAAGCTGTAATAGCTACCGCTGGTCAAATGAAAAGGCAGAAAATAGCCGAAGAAATTTGGGGCCCACTCTACCACCACCACCAGCACTCGATTAAGTCGTCGACGCCACTCTGACAAAAGCCTCACTACGATGCCGTCTGCCGGCTTCTGTGCGAAGTGCAGAAGAATTTGGCTAACTAACTATAACTAATAACTAATTTTCGGTTGTTGCGAAGCTCGCCAGCCTTATGATTTGGCGCTGTTGTGTACAGCATCGTCTCGTATTTTCTCTCTCTCTCTCTCTCTCTCTCTCTCTCTCTCTCTTGACGTCTCTGGTCAGAAGACGCTTGAAGAGAAGGAATGACAGAAAGAAGCGAAGAAGGCAAAAATGAAAGAAGCACACACAAATGGTTTAGCCTCAATGTAGCGAACGGATGTCTTTTTGATGGCTTTAGTATATGTATCGTGTATATATATATATATATCTACGAATATGATGAGTAAGCGACAGTGATTCTAGCTGTACCGAGGTCTGCTTGATGAGTATCTGTATCCCACCAATCACTGTGTATCTATATTAATGTTTATAGCGAATTCTTCACCAGGTTTCGAAACAGTTCCACTTATTATTATTACCATTGTAACAAAATTGAAAGGCTTCGAAAGATAGGGAGAGACAGAGAGAGAGAGTAATGAGTTGGCATGAAAGTGCGTATGGGGAATGTACGCAATTCAACTAAGCCAATAGAACTTGGCTCAAACGTTGCTCAAAGGGCCGCGCTAGAGATGATAGAGGTGTTTACGAATCGTTTGTGGTCTTCGTGAAGTCGTGTCGCAACTTCATACCCCTCGTAGATTTCATTTCTTGGAAAGACTAGTCTAACATCTGACGAACGGTCAGAGGTAAATACTCACACACACGAAACTCTCACCCATCGACCGTCATAGAAGGGGCTCAACCAGTAACACTGACGTAACCGGTGGCCGATACCGACGCTAATTGTCTGAACCTTGATCGCCAGCCTAATCATCGGAGGTCGAAGCTGACTGTGAACTATGGGAATGGATAGAACAACTTGGAAAGACCAGTGAAGGTCAAATCAAGGCTCCCATCTAATGGGCTGCCCATCCGTGCGTCGCTCTGGCTCTCCTTCATGAACAATTATATAACCAGATGTCGCTCATGAATATCTATGGGAACTAGAGAAGTCATTGCCCTATGGCTGTATGAAATAGTGAACGCCGGTACCATTGAAAATATTCGAGCCCATTTTCGTCTGTGCATATGTTGCAAACGAAGCAAAATGGTTAATGACTCTCTATCCTATCAGAAAGACGAACTGTACGTCAGACGAACGCGGTGCCTACAGGGCCAACCCTATAATCAATTTTACTCGTGTTATAGCCACAAGTGCCTAGTTGACACTTAATCCCTAAAGGGATTGGCAGATACCAAAATCATTGATAGTGGAAGTTGGTCACCCAAAAAAAAAACCATTTTTCCTTCAAAAGTAAACACGTCTATTGCCTTGCCTCTTGTTAATAGTACACTGATTTATTAGTATGGCGATTGTCTCTATCTAATTAGGGCTCAAGTTTTACTTTTCTGCTTTTAAGCTTCTGCCCATTTCGCCTTTTTGCTAAAGGAGTGGCCGAGATTCTCGACGGATGATCCGCTGCTCGCGAATCCTTTGGACAAGTCGACTTACGCTGCCCGCTTTCGCTGCTAGAATGAAGATCTAACCAATATCGCGGTCCTGTCTCTGGCAGTTCATGTCATTGCGTCAGTCGAGTCGAGCGTTACTGCTGAGTTTAACTGACCCCAGTTGAGAAATGACCACAAAGTCTCCGACTGCGAGCCCCGAAGAGCAAGGCTAGGAGCTTTTCAGCTTGTAGTTATCATTATGTCATACGTACCTGCTTCTGCTAGTGGTAATGGACGCAGAGGAGAGCATAGCAACTGTCTAATGCCCGTTCTCGAACCCAGGGAGGATTGGGCTCGCCACGAGGCCATCGTTCGTGGGTTCCGCTCCGTTGCGAATCTGCAGACGCCAACTGAGCAGGCCTTCGACACTCGGCTATATATCACCAACAGATACAATTGGTTAAATTTGTTAAGAAAAAAATAGACGTTCCGAGAGCTAGCTAAATGAAGCAACAGATGTACGAATGTTGTCGACGCTTTTAGATTTAACCGGGCAATGTCTGTATTCTTAGACTTCATTATTTCATTTCACTTCGTCCATCTTGGCTCTATTTTCTCTCGTTGACTGGGGCCCTTCTGAATCACTCACTTCATATACCGTGTCCCACCACACAGACACTCAAACCCAGATACACCATCGTCTCATCGCCTAGAGTCAATCTACTCGTGTGGAGCATATTCCGAGTGATTGTAGTTGTTGCACTTGACCAAAATGTATTTGTGTGTATGTGCGCGCGCGCGCGCGCACTTGTGCGTCAGGCGGGCAAGCTTTCAGTCTGAGGTTTCAGTTTCACTTGTGTTTTGCCGTGTATTTGATAGCTGTTTCTTCTTGTATGGTTCCTGCTATTGTTGCTGTTGTTGTTGTTGCCCTCAGCGTGGTCATCATTGGCGAATGACGTTCATTAATTTTCCCCATTTCACCGTTCAGCGGCCGATACAGTGAATCTATCTCTCGGAGAGGAAGGCTAGCCCTACATCTCTCAAGCTGGGCTCCCCTGAAGTAAAGTGTAGCCGCTGCCAAAGGCGAACCGTCTAAATGTCAAACGAGCAAACGTCTCCAATGGCTTCGGATTTTCGTGGTTCAGCCTCGCATATCATCCGTAGCGTATGGGATGGAAAACTACGCTAATCTAACTGGCTCCGTACGGACGTCGACACATATAAACACACTGCGGCCGGGTTATACCCGGCCATAACGACAAGCAGCAGCAGCAGCAGTAGTAGTGTATAGTGGTGGTGGTGGCGGTGGTCGTGGTGCTCAATGACTGGCTCGACCAACTTGGGTTGGGTGGGTCTCGACGGGAGGCAACGGTAGAAGACGCGGGGCATCTTCAGAATCCGACAGCCAGTCGAATCTGACATCCCCAACCCACCCCCACCGTTTGGCGGTAACACCGCCAACACCGCTGTAACACGAGAGAACGTCAAGTGTATCATAACAACAACAAGCGAAACAGTGAACTAACAGTCCTTGTTGGTCCGTTCATGTTGGCCGGTATCAACACAGTTTGCCTGCAGAGTGCCTGGTATCGTACGAGATACCGTTGTCGTTGCTACGAGCTCACAATTCACTGGCGCCGCCACCGCCAGTGAATGAGTCAGTGAATGCTCGCCACGGCTGTGCCGTCCTCAAGTGACAGAACAGGCGCTTGCTTAAATGTACGTTAGAGGAATTCACCACGGTACCACCGACGACGACGACGACAACAACAACAACAACCGGTCGTGGTGTGGTAGCCCTGCCCAATTCACGGCGGAACAACAATCGCAGGCGTGTATATGTGTGTATATATATATAGTGTGTGAGAGAGAGAGAGAGAGAGTATCCATGGTGTGTCTATGGTTCTGTATATGTGTGTTTGTGCTTTATGTTCAGCTTTCGGTTGATCGTAATATGCCTTCCTCGTTCGACGTCTACTGACATTCACCGCACTGGCCATGAGCGTGTATGTCTATCGGTCTCTCACGATGGCCGCTGTGAGTGCGTTCTGCTGTTTAAACTGCTTCTGCCAGACTGATTCTCTCCTCTCCTCTCTTCTCTCGGTTATCGCATTGAGCAAAACGAGCATCGCGTGGGCAGCGCTACTTCCTCTAAGAAGTGAAAAATCCAGCAAAAATTCGGGAGATTTATGGATTTCGTTTGCCCACCCAACAATAAGACAAGCCTGAGTAGCCGATGCCGTTGCTGTCACTGAATGCTGGTTTTTTATTTTATTTTTTTTTTCGTTCAGCAGGAGTCAGCGTGTACATATTTCTTAGGCTTGTTTGCTGGATGGTCATCTGTTCGTCCTTGTGCCATTTATTTAAATAGGAATCACTTTCAGAGCCACGATGATTTGATAGGGCCACAGCAACAGGAAGTGACATGTGTGATTATCAACCTACCTTGACAATTTGTACCGATTTTGCCGATGTAGTGTAACTTGTCTCAAAAGTGGGTGGCATGACAGTTTGTGCAATCGAACAGTTGGGCATGCATAATACATTTCATTCATCGTTGTGTTTTGACGAAAGAAACAGGTGGATTTAAGTCAAATTGCATTCATATATCTGATATGCTATTATACAACGTAACTTGAAAGTGCTTACTCTATTGAGAGTTCAGCGTTATGTATCCTATAGGGATTTTATAGGAGGGCTGTCATTCATTGCATACACTAATGTATTATTGTACAAATCTGTATATCGCCATTGAGAAACGTCTGTATGCGTTGATATGGCATACATGACATCCATTCATCAATCTACCATATGATCACATGATCACATATACACACACATACACAATGGTTCTGAGGGCGCTTAGCACTTATCATCATCGGCGGAGATCCATGGCACTTCTGCTACTACAACTACAACAGCAAGCATGTGCTCATATATCTGTTGTCAGCAGCTTCATCTGTGGGAGCTCAACGATGATGTGCCACCGAGATTGCTGCTGCTGCTGTTGCTGCCGCCGCCGTTGGTGGCGGTAGCGGCGGCGGCGAAGACGACTTAGGTAATGTATTATAGATGTGATGTGATATAATGCTGGCTGCGCTGTAGAAGCGCATGCGCAAAAGAGATAATTACAGTTTACTAGAGGAGGAGGTGGCCGTCGTTCGGTAGCTCCGTGTAACACTGGTAGTAGCCAAGTAGTTCTCAGTAACAACAGCAACTGATCGCTGCTGCTGCTGCCGCTACGGCCAACAGGCAGACCGAGAGCTCGACAAGCCAACGAAGCGGACAACTGCATGGAACTGACGTCGACCGTGGCCCTGTCTCTGCTCTTCTCTGTCTCTTTTATGTGTTGTTGTTAGTGGTGGTGGTGGTGGTGGTGGTCGTTACTGCTCCGCCTGTGGCGGGTATGTATCCAGTAATAACGAACGTATCAAGATGAACATATGAAGGCTCAGATCACCTGAGATTGCTGATGCCACTGCTCCAGGTAGCCGGCCTGACAAAATGAACATCGTCGAACGACTCGCAACAAGTACCACCACCACCATCACAAATACGACGATACATGATAGCTTCACGGTAGTATAGCATAACAGTGATAGTGATTGCTGTATAATAGCTTCGAGGGGTTGTGACGTTAGCAGGTCGGTAGCAATACCCAACCACTGGAGACCAGCAGCAGTCGTCTGTCCAAAAGCTTCAAGGTAGCCCAATCTGTCGGCGACAGAATGTACATACATGTATATCCATCTATTATGCTCATACGCCTATGCGCGTATACAAGTGTCTGCTTAGTGTCTTAGAACGAGCAAGCTCAGACCTCAAAGCATCGTGCTGGCTACTGTAGCTGCCGATGTCGTATAGACTCTTATGGCTACCACCACAAAAAGTACTACCGTTGTAGCTTCTGTTGCTATTGCTGCTAATTCTGTGCATCCATCCCAGTAATTTCGCCCAAGTCGCTCCGAAGTCGCTAACTACTCACCGCTTCTGAAATTAGTCCTCCGGAGGCACTTCGTTGAGTGTCCTGTCGCTTCTATTGAGCATCTTTGTATTTAGCTTGGCCACAGCGGCAGCGCTACCCGGCGCCAACAGACAGACGAACGATTGTTGTTGTTGCTGTTGTCGTTATCTTTCCCGTTCTGGTTTTGCTCGACAGAAAAAAACGAAGTCTACTAGTAGAATGGATAGATCATTCATTCATCCATCCATCCATTTGGTTTAGCCGTATCATTTCGGTTGTCCGTCAATAACCAGTGAGGTCATGTACATGTGCTCGTTATAGTGCTGTCGTTGGCATTAGTTCTGTCACTGGTGTCATTCTCTCTCTCTCTCTCTCGCTCTCTGACAGTGATTACTATGTGGCAATATTGACAGGCAATGGAGGCTCATCTCCTGATTTCTTCGTTCTTTGCTCTCGTTCGTCCTTAGTCCAAAAAGGAGACGGACCGGACGGGGCCAAACCCGGCGAACGTGCGCGTGCACAGTACGCACTGCTGCATAGTCCTCACGTTCGACTTTGGCTGCGCCGGTAGTCGACGAAGACAACGGCGGTGACTTCAGGAGAGTAGCCAATTCGTACTCGAGCAACAACAAAAAGTGACACAAGCTGCTGCTGCTGCTGCCGCCGCCATGAAGGCGGCTTCGGTAGATGAGAGCCGTCTCGGCCTCTGTGAGATTCACCGTCTACTGTGACCACTCGTCGCTCGCTTTCTTGTCGCTACCGATTTGATTCTTAAACGAAACGAAAATTAGAAATAAACAACATTGGAGGACGACAGCGACGACGACGACGTTGTTGATGATGATGATGAGGACTCGCGCGGAGCTCCCTATTTCTTCGTCTCTCATGATCATCATGAGGTTGATGAGCGAGAAGCATTCATAGCTTCATATATTTCGGGTGTCGGCTGTTGCCTCCGCCGCCGCCGCCGTCATTGGCTGGTCGCCGAGGCCGCTCCTGCTACATCACAGCAGCAGCAGTAGCAGCAGACGTTAGGTTGCTGTTACGTTGTCTGTATACAGTCAGTTGGGATGGGACAGGGCAGGCGTTGAGACCACGGCGACGTTGATGAAGGAGGACCGACCAATCGCGACAGCAGAAACAGTAGCAACAGGGACAGGCATCGACGTAAGAATGAAGGAAGTAAAGAAGGAAGGAAGGAAGGCATAGAGAAAATAACCTGCTTTTTTTTCTTTACCCTACCTACGAAAACGATGACGAAGTGGAACGCTAACAGAAGACGAAGCAGTCACTGCACAGTAGCTGAATTAGCTTCGGCGGCGGCGGCGGCGGTGGCGGCGGCAGAAGAGCATTGAAAAAGCAACATAAGAGAAGAGGAAGGAGACCGAAAGCGAGAGATGGCCTCTCCCGAAACAGAAGAGGACGAAGAAGCGGAAGGCGAAGAATTATTTGAGATTAAGCGGGCTGAAGAGAAATAGACCCGCGCAAAACGAACTCATGTTCTATGTATATAGCTAGCTAGCTATAAATAGCAAGATGTCTGCTCGCTCGCTCGCTTGCTTGCTTGCCACTGCTGTTTGCCTCGACCTACCTGAACATGCAGTCAGACGGTCCTGACGGTCTCCGCAATGACTGTCGTTATGTTGGTTTGTGGACAGTGCTGCTCCCGTGGAATTGCTGCTATTGCCGCTGCGAGCTGCTAAATTCACGGCTCTCGTTGTTGTTGCTGTTGTTATCGGTGTGAGGGTAGAGAGAGAGTGTGTGTGTGTAAGGGAGGGAGAACAACAGTGCAGTCCTATTGCCTGGATGCCTGTTCATATCTGTTATTACTTCTGTTGCTGCGCGAGTCTTCTGGTCCTGCACAAGTGTGCGCGATGGCCATCAGCACCACTACTACTGGCGCTGGCGGCAACGGCGACGGCGTCCATGGTCCTATGGTGACTTGAGCGAGCAAGTTCTAGTAGTAGTAGTAGTAGTGCTAGTACAAGCAGTGGTTCTCCGTTATGGCCATCCGACGGAGTCGCATAGGTGCCATACCTCTCTCTCTCTCCTCTAATACATTCTATGTCGACAGTGTCGCTGCCAGTGGGGACGTCGTCGTCGTTGTTGTTGTTGTTGTCACCTTGATTATTATTGTTCTTTTTGCTGCACTTGCTATAATACACACACACATACATACACATATATATATATATACATAGACGTACCCTTTGAAGAAATGAGAAAGGCTACAGAGAGAAGAGAACGAAATAAAGCAACAGCAGAGACAAATTGACTTGTTATCTCTGCATGAGGCTCTTGTGAGATTCTTATTTATCTGTACTTGTAGCTGGGATCGCCAATTACAAAGGGTAGTTAGCCGTACAACGGTGTACAACGCAGACATATATATATATGTTGTTCATGTTGTTGTTAATTCACCTAATATTGCCTCGCGATGTAAAATAGTGAAATCTCCATTCACCGTTCTCTACTCGTGAGTCGTCCAAACAAAAGGCCATGATGATGTACGCGTGTGACCCACCATTATTACCCTGATTTATAGTCGAGTATTATAAAATACTCGGAGCTGGGAATTAACATTCGTTCCATTTCGAGTCAGTGCAAGCGCCACTGCACACCCGCTGAAATGAAATGTACTCATTAATTAAGTCACAAGATGAGTTTATTACTCTTGAGCACACACGCGAAAAAAATAACAAAATAACAAGAGATGTAGTTAGGGAGGAAGGGGCTTTGCACAGGGATACACCATAAGGAGAGATGTAATAATAATAATAATAACAGCAACAACTCACTTTGCCTTCCTTGTGAGGTAAACAAGAATACGACATACAGATCATTATGAGAGAGAAAGAGAGCGGGAGAAAATCGGCATTAAACAGCCCAAGTCTGTGCTAGTTTATTATCCGGCATATACATATAATAAAAGGGATAACCGTCTACGTTTAACTGCATTATTCATCGTACGTTTATTTAAGCACGAACAAAGTTGCAGCCCTGGCAAAAATTGTCATCTTGCTTCACTCGCAACGCCACTGTTTGTGTGATCTCTAAAATAAGGCGCACGCAATGCAAAAATCTCGTCATACAACAGATCCTGTACGATCAAATTAATTCGTGACCATACGTCTATTCCGAAAAAACGTATTTTTCATCAGGATTGCTGCTATCATTTGCACTGTCGATTATCGTCATCCACATAGCTATACATAGTAGTCTAGCCAAATCTTCATCGTATAACAGTTATATATACCGTCAGGCCGGCGAGCTGTTCGGACCCGATATCGAACAGGTATTGAAAAGCTTTCATGAGTTGACTGTCAAACCAGTGAGTCTGTCTCTCTGTGTCGTCTCTACTCGTTTGCTCGCACTCATTCGGACAGTCTGCATATCGCTAATAATGCATATTCCTTCGTTTCTACTCGATATGAGCGACAAGCGTCAATCTCGCGACAAGCTGAAACCCGTTTACGTTAATCGCCTTCCATCGTTCTCCCGCTTCGATGTTTTCCTTGTGTAATAAAATGCCAACAACATACACGAAGCTAATTGCAATTTGTGTTTTCCTCTGCGGAATCGGTTTTGTTGTCGCTGATAGTAACGGCTGAGGACGCAAGCATCGGTCGTCTGAACGGAATCTCTCTCTCTCTCTCTCTCGCTCCCGTTCAAGTAGAGTGAACGCCTGGTGAGTGAGAAAGAGAGAGATATCCCAGGCCGGTCTACCAGTTATGTAGCGAACTATTGCGTAAGCTCCGCCTCTAAACTTGCTGTGCCACTGTTGGACTATTTATTAAGATGATCTGAGAAAGAAGCCGACAGACTATGGTTATAGTGAGAACAGCAACAGCCACACAGCATATATACATATATATATAATGCATAGCATATATATATACATGTCTATAGACATTAAACAGACAGTAATTCAAGTTTGCTTTGTCGTCTTTACTCTCTTGCTCGCAACGAATATGACAGGAGCTATATATATATATATATATATATATATATATATATATATATATATAATGCACACAGTGATAACTACTTTGATATCAGTGGAGCTAAGCGCCCGCGAGAATTTGTCGATGACGCGTTTGCAATGACAACAAAATTCATGGATCGACATTATCGGAACGATGGACAAGGAATCACAGTATATTACATTTACCCCGCACTTTTATTATTATTATTATTATTATTTAATTCCCTTCGCATGTACGATTGCAACCAACATCGACAAATCAGTCCTACTACATGAGAAGTATATAAAACAGTATACAAATAAATATATTTAGTGATTGAACATATAATATAAAGGGTGTTTCGAAAGTCACACAACCCTTTGGCATTCAAAAGAGTTACGTACGCCAGGAATAGAAACACTATGCATGGAATCTCTATAACGAGTCGATTGACGTTCCGGACACCCTGTAAAATTCTGACGGCGTTTTAGGCAAATACTGATAGACTAATATCACTGCTGTATTAATCGGTCAAATGATAGTTTAGTTCACTTCCACCTTCGCTTTGTGTATCGCAAACGACGACGAGGTGACAGCGAAATATTCATTCGAAAATCAAAACTGTTATTGTGATAGAATCATGCAAACTTCCCACCACCCATGAAACTACAACAAAAGGATCCCTCAGCGAGGGTGAACACAAACAGCGAATGAAGGAATGATGAGAACAATACAAGTTTGACTCATTGTAGACTGATCGTCGAGGTGAATTTCTTTGGTCATCTATGTTTATCGAGATTCGTAGTGATCGCGTACAAGAACAACGGGTGGTATCTCCTCCAAGTTGAACCACCTTCGAGACGAGAGACAGATAGGGAGAGAGAGAGAGAGTGTTATTTTTCATTTTATTTTTCGCGTTTTTTCTTCTCTCTTCAGAGTTCAGATACGCGAATAGGACGAGGGGAAAGCGATAGAAGATGATGGACGAATGTGTTTCAGGTTGAAGGCACTAGTTGCTATTGAAGTTTGGCCATTCGGTGACGGATCGCCTTCACGCGTACGGATCATCACCTTCACGCCACCGACTTAATCGTCGTCAACGTTGTTCACTTGGCCAATTTCAATCTGAATTGGATTGGATTGAGCCAGCCGGTGCTTGGGCCTGTGCACAATCCATCTACGATGGTGGAAAAAGTGTCGGCGTCATCATTTTCAAACGGCGAAGAAATTGAACTTCATGCTCAGATGAGCTCAGCCTGAGATATCGCCCGAACTTGACTATTGCGGTGCGGTTTAAATGCATTTGATCTGCACACATCAGAAGCAGTTATGGTAGCAGTGATACACGCAGCACCTTCCTAGGCATTATTTTGACTTTTGGTCGTTTTGCATTAAGCAGCCGCTAGGATCAGCAGCAAATGATAACGCGCCAACTTCCGTAGTTCATTGTGGTGTGTACCCAATGGGACAGGATGAACCGTGGCTGGCCAAGTCCGAAGCCCGCTTCAAGCCTTGAAGCGCATGCCCATCATAGGCCCCCGCTTAGAACGACGCCAGTAGCAGTAGCAGCAGCAGCAGAAGCAATAGCGATCTCAACGGTAGCCACCGCAGTAACAGCGGCAGCTGTTCGGTGATCGCTCACCGGTCATCGCATCGCGATGAACCACTGGTCCCCATCACAACGGGACGACGATGATGATTATGATAGACGTTATTCAGCTGTGGTGATGCAGCAGTTAGTTAGCTGGTGAATGAGTGAGTTAGTTATTGTACGTACGTATACGACGCCTGCGCTGAGGGTGATGATCAAAAGGTGGGAAGGCGGCCATTGGTGGTACAGCCCGATGATGATGATGATGATGATAACAACACGATGACGATCGTGGCGTTCATAGTGGTGATCTTTGACAGTGACAGTGGTGATGCTTCTGTGATCAGTAGTTGTGTCTCGTGGTCTTGTTGCTTGTTCTTTTGTTTGCGAGTCGGTCACTGGGTGAGCTTTCGCGCGAATCGTAGGTGCCCCTGGACGCGAGGCAGGTGCTTTGAAACTCGGCTCGCTTTAACAGACACAGACGATACAAACGAAGGAAAACTACATATATATATATATATATATATAGAGAGAGAGAGAGAGAGAGAAGTACACGGGTTCGTTCACAAACGAACATATGCAGGTTCGTACATTGACCATGAATCAAGGATGGCACGCACATGGTACAAGTTCGTAGACGCAATATGGTGTCTGGCTGGTCTTTAACGTGAAAAGTGTCTCGGCTGCATTGATGCTATGGTATTCCCACATGCTCAATCTAATTACTTCATACACAATTGCCTAAAGCGTACAGCAAAACAAAACAGCAGATTTATAGGTTTGCAAGGCACCTTTTGAAAAAAAAGCACGCAAATGTATGATGTCTGTCGCCATGTCAACCCTAGATCTGAACATCTTCGCCAGCAGCATCGTAAGGTTATACATAATAGTATTATAATAAATCTATCCGAGGGACACGTCACTTTCCAATATGGTCACACATCAGTCACTTTGGCCTCGGGGGTCAATTTGTTCATAGCGCACACAACAATCGTGGCCGGTCAAGAAAATTTGTTGTTGGGAAAATTTCATGACTTTAAGCAAATGACAAGTACATCATCCACGCAGCATGGATTCACCTAACGTCTAGGAGAATCAGCAATTTCTCGTCTTTGGAGACCTTCTGTGCACTCTACGCATTTGTGCTTCTTGGGTGTTCTCCGTAGCCCCTATTTGTGGCCATCTTGCGACTCTGTCCAGCAGTCAACGGGCTAACGTCAACGGGCTAATCCGAACACCGGTGCGCTCCACCACCATTCACAATGACCACAATGTTCCCGTGTTGTTGTTGTTTTGGAAAGTGAAGAACGGTGATGTCGAACAGCAAGGGCTCTTTCTGCTGCTGCTGTGGCAACTTCGTGAGATGCTGCGGCTTCATCAGCGTCTATCCCTCTCTCTCTCTCTCTCTCTCCCTCTCTAGGTAGTTTCGAAGAAAATTAACCATATGAAGCGTACAACATCTACAATGCGTTTGCGCGCTGCAATCTCTGGCCAGGCCACTGTTGATTCCCAAGAACATCAACGCATCAGCGCAGCGATTATAAATCACTTTCTTTGTTCGAATTTTGAAGACCCATTCCGCTGTTCCAACATTGCCTTCGCCGCCGCCGCCGATGACAACGATGCCGCCGCCGCCGCCATTCTCGTGTTTCGCTTCGGCAGACTTCTGTGTTGTAGCCTGTTTCGCTTTGTAGCCTCAGGTTGCTGCTGCTGCTGTTACCGCTGTCGCCCTTGTTGATGATGCCAAGTTCCGCTCGTCAGACGATTCTGCTACCGTTACTGTACAAACAGAACAACGAAATTGTAGATTACGGCGGCCCACCTCGGCGTGTTGACGCTCGGACCTGATGTAGCTCGACGGGGTGGTCTGAGGCTCCCTCTGACCAATGTGTGTGAAGTGTGCCTCGACAGGAACACTGCTACTCCTGCCACGGACGCCACTCACGCTATTCGATGTCGTTCTATTCACATCTCGACAATCCATTTCGGCGCGTGTCAACAACAACAACAACAAGACGACAACGGATGACACCAAAGGATCAGAGCTCCAGAAACACTCACTCAATCGATCTCCAAAAGAAGAAAGGCGACAAGACGAATCTCGAAGAGTAGTAACTCTGGCGAGCAAACTTCGTTCCCCTTTGTGTAGCCCTTACAATTGACTGGGCAAAAAAATCTTTTCGACATGTGCTACATCGCACCATTGTCGAATTATCGAATTGAGCTTTAAGTTTGCTATGCATCAGATTCGGGTAGAATGCTGTCATCGTCGTGGTTAAAGGCAGACGCCCTCGCAAAAAAACTACGAAAATTATAATTTTAGGTTGGCCCTTCGTTGTTATTCACGCAGCCAGCGTTGAGAAGGCTGTGAGTATCAGCTTCTTACTAGACTCTGGGCATCTGCCCAGCTGCGGGACACACACACTATTGCAACTAGCAGCTAACAGCCATCAGGCAACAGCACCAACAGTATTAGTTGCAGTAGTAGCAAAAACAACCATTATCGCCCTAATATAGCCAACCGCATTGACTGACTTTGACAGACAGACAGACTGGCTGTCTGTCTGCCTGCCTGCGCGGTTTGCTCAGTTAGACTGCGCGCTATTATAAATAGCATAACACTACGTCTCCTTCCATTTGAATCTGGTGGAGGGCGGCGGCGGTGGCCACCACCACCGCTGCCGCCGCCGCCGGCATCGTTAATGCCGATCAGTGTGACGCCCTGACGACGACGACGACGACACTAGCAACAGCAGCAGCATCTGTTGCTTGTCGCTACGGCCACCACTGTAGTTCATTCAATGACGAGATCGTCACTATCGTCTTCATGGTGATGATGATGATATAATAATGTTGTTGTATTACTATAGCTAGTGTCTGATTCTTACGTTTGCTCGCTTGTTTCGTGGTCACCTGGACCCGATACAAACAAGCAGGCTAAACGTCTTCAAAGACGCTGCAGCTACTACATACGTTCAAACGTCCATGGGTCGTGTGTCAGTAGTTCTGCCTGTTGCCCTTATGAAAATGTACACACGCCGGTGGCAGCATGTGCGTCCCGTGTGTGTCATTGCCTTTTGGATGCCTCCTTTTTGTCAGATACTAACACTAGTGCTGGCGTTGTCGATTTGATGTTGTTGCTTCTGTTATTTCTCGCAGTACACTGCAATGTCTCACAACCCCCTGATGCCGTAGTCACCGCGCAGGCGACAGAGCTTCAGACTGACAAAGCAACCTGCTGCCACTAGACGGCTACAAGCTTAAGATATGGACGAAGCTCGCGTATGAACCCGGTGGCTGGTTCTGTTTCGAGACTTTGAATGGCTCTGAATAGTGGTAGTAGTGATGGTGCCAACCGCTCGATTTCATGGTTCACTTAGATCATTCCCGAGCGAGCAGAAAAGCTCGCGCAATCCCAGTTTCGTGGATTGTCGGCGTCACCGTTGTCGTCATTGTTATTGTGGCTGTTGTCGATATTTTGACTCGGTTCTTGGCTAACTTAAGCCTGCGAGCTCGATCTTTCCCTTTTATTCCGTGGCTACCATTGCCGACGTCTGCGCCACCGCCGCCATCAACATCATCATCAGGATCATTTTCATGATCAGAACCCCGCATGGTCACAGCAGCAGCCGCTGTCGCCGACACAGACGACGCTCTGTTTCATGGGCGCTGCCTTCGAAAACACCGCCGACGCAAGCGACTCCTCCCGGCGACGGCGGCAGCGGCTGACGGAGACGTTCCGCGGCTTTGTTCCCTTCCATTCTATGCTGATCAGAACGTAGCTCACAATTACACGCACACACACGCACATATACAGACGATGCATACACACACGCCGCTGGGAGCGACGAAAAACAGCAGTAGCAACGATCGCTACCAATACGTCTACCAGTAATATCATCGACGCGCCAACACCGAGGCATCAAAGCGAGAAGCGAAGAACAGATGTCAAGACAAAGTTAAACAAATGAAGAGCGGTTACACTAACACGACCTCAGATGACTTCCTCAGAACGACCGGTGTGATTTGACCTGACATTTATCGAGCGACCACATTACAAAATCATTGTGAATATCACCAGCGAACATGCCTGTTAGACGAATGATCGATGTTGGCCAACCATTGCGTGATTATCCAGCGTCTGCTTTATACGGACAGTAAATAGATGCGCATATATATGAAATCAAAATACTTAACCTAGCTACCTGCGTAAGTAAGCAAGAGAGAGTTGTGTTACAAATAGAATTGAGAAGATGGCCGGCCTGCTTGTCTCTGACCTACTCAGATGGTGACGTTGATCAGAAAATGAACATTCATTGAACACGGTTATTGTTTTCAAACGGAACTTCTTGCTCGTATTCTTGTCATGGGCCGACTGTACCAATATGAGGATGAGGTGGAGTTTATGATCGAAATCAGCGCTTATCGTTACTTCTAGAGCGACATCAATGTGCAAATCTGTTGAGACATTATCATTAATATAATTATTTTGGCAAGTAAATGATGAGGTCTGCGAATGCAGTTGGAGGCATGCACCAGGCTTTAAGCAGTGGAAAGCTCTTTCTCCTGGACCACCGCACTGATAACGGCACTACTCATAGTTTCGCTGATAGCAGCAGCAGCAGCACAACTGCATGTACCAATCAGGCAATTTATGTCTCATGCCCTCCACTGTACAGTACCTTTCTAAACATCTCATTTCATCTTATCGATCAAACTAACTATGAGTGCTCCGTATGCCCACTTGTCCTCGATGGATATCCATCGCACCATGGAGGGAGGGAGGGGGGGAGGCTGGACAGTGTGTGCGTGCTCCTATATGATGATGCGTACATGTAACCCAATATCTTGTATAGAAGATCCATTTGACTCTAGACATCCATCCATATATATATATGTATATATACACTTATTATGACATGTCCCCTTCGAGTCGGTGCCTGGCTGGCTGTGTGGCTCATGTGTATGCTGCTCAATCAAGATAACCCTCTCTTCCATACGGGTCAGTCACAGTCGCTCGCGCGTTGACGGACGAACGGCTGGACAGATGAACTGACTGACTGACTCAGGTCGTCAGTCAACGACTCAACAGACTTCAGGGATTCATCAATCATACCCTTGGTCCCTGAACATCCAGCGAAAGCTGTCGGGTCCTCCGTTCGGCGACTCTTCGCATTCTTCACGAAAGCAAAACTCGGCCCACAAACTAGCGACTCGTATCTCGCGAGTGAACAAGCGAATGATTCAGCAAGCGGGTAGATAGATATGTAGGTAGATAATGAGGTATTATATAGGTGGATATATAGGCAGTCAGCGATGCTCATACCGCGCAACGCAGCCCACGAGCTTACTCCCTGAGATGCTACTGTTACTAGTAGCAGTAGCAGCAGACGAGCCAACGAACAGCGAAGAGTTTGTCAGGCAGATCTCTATCAGGCAGATCGTCATCATCATCATCATCATCAGCATGAACATTATTGTCATCAACAATAACAGTATTACGGCATCATCCAACCACGAACAGCGTCGCCCCATACATACGAGTCAAGGCAAGTAACAGGCAAGATCATCACGAAGGGTACGAAGAAAAAGAAGATGACCAATAGCAACAACCAACAACAACAACGGTAGCAGCAGCCACCCGAGAGAGAAACAAAGCAAGCACCAACCCTGTGCTACTGCAGTCGCTCCTCTGGAGTTTGAAATGGAATTATTTATTCAGATGAGGCGGCGGCGGCAGCGACAACAACAACAACAACAACATGAAAGTCTAAAAATGAAGAAGCTGAATAACAATCCATGATTTTACTCGTTGCTTCATTTTGGGGTTTGCGTTGACAGGCGGCTGGACGTCAACGAGAGCAAAATAAGCTTCATAATGTTTAGTTGCTGTAGATGTTGCTGTTGTAGCCTGTTATGTTAGCAATAGTCGCTGTAATAAAATGGGCGACACGCAATAGCGAGGAGCCTTCCCTATGAGCTTTGTCCATTCTCTCGTCGTGCCGAAACTGGCAGGCGGTCAACAAAACTTGAGATATGTGAGCAATTCGCATTGCTTCTAGAGTCATCACCGCAGCAGAAGACACAGTAGCGAACAGCAACAGATAGTTCCTTGCGCTACACGTTTGCTGGACCTGCTATTGACACACTCCTCCATTTTGTTTTAATTGTCTCTCGCCACCGAACATCGGCAACGTTTCCAACGTGGCCAATGCGTGTAGGTCTCCCAGTGGACTGCCATTGTCTATCTGTTGGAGAGCGCTGTGTTATTGGAGAGACTGCCGCTATTTCCATTCGATTCCTACTGGTGGCGATATTCCACTGTCGTCACTGAATTGACTTTGTCAGTTGCAGCAGACGTCGCAGAGAAAGGGATCAGGCAAACGGTTGTATATGTCTGTCACTTTGGTTGTATATGTGTTACGAGTGGAATATTATAGTTAAGGGCGGTAGAGCAACCAGGCTAGACTGGTGGTCCGCAGGCTGTCACGCACTGCCACAGAGAAACGGGCACGGCCTGGGAAGGAAGAATGGAAGCAAGGATATCTAAATGAAACGAAGAGCAGGCAGACGCTCCTCGTATATTGCTGCTGCTGCTGCTGTCGCTACCTGTAGCTGGTTGAAGTTGAGGAGTCGTCGTCGTCGTCGTCACACTCAATACTTATTATTACTGACTCGTGTTGTTGCTGTTACAGCCGCGAGCATCGGCAAAGAAAGGGCAGCGCCGAGACGACGATGACAACAACTGTAAGCTGTTCCCAGCGCCTGGTGATGATGTTATAGGGCAGCTATAAAATGGCCACTGCCATAGTACCAGAGTAGATGTAGATACATACATAGGTATGTATATAGATGATAGTGTAGTATGCTTGGAATGATTAACAACCCCCCTCCGATAGCGGGGGAAATAGTAATCGTCACAATCATACGACTCAACTCGTGTCATCGATTCACGCTTTAATTCACGCTTTCGTGCATCAATCCAGTTCAATAAATAGTACTGCTCTGCAAAGGCAGAGTAGTACAAATCATCATCATCGTCATCATATGGCTAGTTAGAATGAATTTAGAATAGATGGATAAATGAACGTCACATGATCATAGTTGATGACAGTTGAACGTAGAATACGTCTGTCTGTCTCTTTGTGCGCGTGAGTGACGCCCAACATCTTTGGGTGTCGACATCTTAGACGTGTGTTTGTGAGGCGTAAATCTAAATAAAAATAATAATAAGATTAGTGGTACCAGCAGTACGTATGCTACTCTTATATATATATATGTATATATATATATAGTATCTCCATGTAATCGTGAAGCAATGACGAGACAAACGAGCCTTGTGACCGAACAAATAAGCAGCAAGTAGTAACATCGTTGTTGTTATAGCGTCGAAGCATCAGCAGCAGCAGCATGAGCGGAATTGCCGGTATTCGAAGCGGCAGTATTATCAGTAGCTAAAACTACAGCAGCAGAATTAGCTGTAGTAAATAATAGTGGTGTCGTTTACGAGTGACTCGTAACAAGTTACTCGCGAGCAACACATACGCCCCATTGACACGAGAAAAAATCACACTAGCAGCAAATGTGATCATGGAACTTAGTTCCGTAGCGTTGGCTTAACAATGCGATGAAAATTATAGACATTATGAGATGTCCTAGAAGACTGCGCTGTTAACTTGAGGTGGCTTCATCGGGGCTATAACAACCACAACAACTACCACTTCTAATACTCGGTTTCGAAGAGGAAAATGCTGACGGGGAGGCAGGGCAGAGGGAACGACATAATATTTGAATACGTCCACGTTACGATTTACCAGGTACTGCAAGTACTGGAATATGAAGAGGAATTGTTCGTTATTTCTTCGTCCGTCCCACATAGCCTTTGCCGTATGGTATCGCAGCATAAACTCACACATGCACACACACACACACACAAATATATATATATTGGGCAGCCCGTGAAGTTGTGCAGAGAGCTCGAAAGCCGAGGTCACATAGGCGTGATAATGCGGACACGCATAGAGACGTCAGTTAGTGAACCAACGTCAGATGGCTAGGCGGTCCGTCCGTCTGTCTGCCGGTCGGTCGGTACAGTGAGTATGATAGTAGTTGTAGTAGTAGATTGACTGTTGGCACTGCCCCGAACCACCACCGAATTGCTGAACCGCCACTGATCAAGTGTACATTAGCGTAGCTCGCCGCTGCTGCTGCTGTCGTCGCGGCGCTGACCGGAGTCATTCTAGCATCATAATCATAGACAGACGGATAGATAGACAGAAGCGACGTGTGTGCGTGTCCGTATATTCCGTCGGCGCGTTGCAGTGGCGGTGGCATCAAGATGAAAAGGGAGGGCGGAGGAGGTTGGGGAGGAAATCGCTGCTGCAGAAGGTTGGACGGCCTTTTTTTTTTCTCGCTACTGACGTCCCCCGGCAAACTGACTTTCTTCTCAGACATCCATCCGTTTATCCATTCATTGGTACGATTGTGTTCCCGTGTTCGTCCATCTGTATGCTTCTGTTACAGCAATGGACGATCGGCGATGGCCGACAGATGACGACGACGACGACGACACATCGACTGTAGCAACGAGCGATTTGCGGTAGGAGCCGCTCATTCGCTGAATTCGGCTAACCCTTAATCCGCGAAATGCAAAACTAGTCATCATTTTGCTGTCATCAGCTACCGCTGCTACCACCATCGAGCAGCAGCTACATATAGCAGACACCGAAGACTTTTGCATGCACAGCACCGAACAACTGATCCAGCCAGAATCGCGTTTACATCGCAAAGGGGCGGCGTCTTGTTCAAAGGCGTCGTAATACTAGTAGTAGTAGTAGTAAAGTGAACTGAAAACAGCTTGATAGCTATAACTGGCATCAGCAGAAGCAGCAGCAGCATCCACGCGACGTTATGCGGTGCTTGGCATCGTTTGCTTTCGTTCGGTTTAGCTTGATTTCGTTTATTTTGTGCGAACAGTAGTAGTAGTGGTAACGGATTGTTATCCTCATGTGAGTGTGTGTGTGTGTGTGCGCTCGTGGATCGTGTGATAGAAATAATAATAATAGTATCATTACATTACATTGGTCCCCTTCCATCGCTCAGTCAGTAAGTCCGATCTTCCTCCACCCCATCAGTCCATTGAATGGCTGATGCTCATGGCAGCCCAGCCTCCCTCTCGGAACGAATACAACGGGAGACAGATCATATATATATATATACACATAGACAGGCAGACACACACACACACACTTACTAACTCGCTCATCGTCAGTCGACGACGACGGCCACGCACGCAGGAAAAGCGTCTGTTAGCTGCTACTGTGCAAATATAGGTTGATGCGTTCCGCACAAGGCTCGCCGACGGGCGAACGCCAAACTAATGCGATTTAGTAGTGCCAAGTAACACTTAACTCCATATACACACACACAAACCACACAAAGAGCGAGAGAGAGAGAGACCCACAAACGCACTAACGCCATAACATCACATCCATATGAGTCGAGCGCGACAGCACAATGTGTCAACGATAGCGGGAGTGTCTGTCGACGAAGTAAGAAAACCAATAATGGACAGGCAGGCAGATAGACAACCAGACTCGAAAACGGGATGCAAATGAAATGCCACAGGCTATCATCAATGCGGAAACCATGCGGACACTCGATGGAATGAGAGAGAGACTGACAGCAACGGAATAAATCAGAGATCTAATAGAAGAAGGACACCCGATAAATGTCTTGTTTTTGTTCTTCGAACTCGATTAGATAGAGACATCGCACAACGATTAGGATTTGGGAGGTCGACGAAGATGTCCGTGCAATTTGTGTTGCGCGTCTTTACGGATAACGAAGAACGCGTTTCTTCCATTTTCTTTGTGATTCTCTATTCGTTTCATTTCGATTGTTTCAGCGTTGATCGATCTGATACGATGTGGCGAGCAGTTTGCCTGATGATTATCTTTGAAATTTGGGTCAATTTGTCGATTCTCAAAAGGCAGTTAGTTGTCATACTTAGATGATTTGAGATCGTTGTCTCTAGGAAACAAAATTCGCTGACGTCTTGTGAGCGATGCGTGCGACACACGGCCGATTGTTACGCTTTACGTTTTCCCGACTACTAATAGTATATATATATATATATTGTATTGTGTTATTGTCTACTTCGATCCCGTCGATTGTATACCATTTAGGTTAGAGAAATATTGCATTTAGGAGTTCGTCGTCTCGTTCGGCTCTGGGAATAGGCGTCGGAATGACGGCCGGGTGTATGGCTGCTTCGCTTGATGCTGATTACTCAAAAAGGCCCTTTGTCCTTGTAGGAGTGCAACAGTGACGATGCTATTTATGTTGATACAATAGGGATGGATGTTGGTGATTGCGACGCAGTTTAGTGCGTGTCAAGGTGGGGAAGACTTTTGGCAAGGGATAATAGACGCGGCAATTTCGAGTCGTTAATGGGAGGGATTAACTCTTGCAAGCGGTCACTGGTGGTACCATTCCGTGCGAAGTAGAGGTAGCTCTCGGTAAGAATCCTTCTTGGGACGAACAAGACCGACATTGGTATGGTGACTGTGGAATCACTGTAAAGCCGTGACAGAGTTCGAGTAATTGTTTTAGAGCGGGCCTCAAGAGGACCAATGCGGTCTCCGCATAATAGCCAGTTGCTAGACCCGTTGCAGGAGTTCCCTTGGTGAATAATTAAGTAGTTCTTCGGCCTTGAAATCGAGAAGGTATCGCCATCTTGTAGTAACTCTTGAGTCTTATTGCTTTTGCGTGCGTTACCAGAATAAAACCATAAATAACAGTATATATATATATATATATATGACGGAGACAATAAAGAATATTTCCTTTCATTGGCAGTGTCTTTTTGCTTAAGAGCACAAAGAAGTCGGGGTTTTCAGAAGTTCGAACGTATTTTCTATACTGTCACTATTCAGTTTTTTCTTTGCTTACTTCGTCTCAGTGCTACTGATGTTGTCTGTGTTAATAGATAGTGAATAACCTCGTGCCGTTTTTGTATAGCAGTAACCACTGTGCGCAAAAGTACAATACTCGTCCTCGTCCTCTTTCGAGGCACCGTTGATCGTCACCCAAAGCCACTCTTTACGGCACCCAGTGTCGCCCAATAGCAGCAACAGCAGCAGTGATTTTGATACCACCTGAGCCTCATTCACTCACTCATTCGCCAACTAACTATAACTTGATACAGCAGCAGCAGCAGCATCAATGACGGCGGCAGCAGCAGCAGCGGTGTATGCTCTTCCGTGTGCCTTGTCATTGGCGTCTTGTGGCTGATTCCATCCGATCGTTGTGCGCCTTACCGCCATTTTATTATCATGGGGTCGTTTTAACAACATCTTGTGAGCGTACGAAACATTTAATGTTTGTAGTAGTAGTGGTAGTGGCACCAACACCACCATCATCGGAGGCATCTTAAGTAAAAGGAATACCGAGGCAGGGGTGCTTCTGTGTGTGTGTGTGTGTGTCAGTTTTGATGGGCTAAGTTGCTCGGGTCAGGCTATCCGATTGCTCCGTTGGTCACCAGCCCGTAAGCGTCGCCATGCTGCACATCTTGGCTTTGCACTCACAACAACAACAACAACAACAACGATGACGATATCAATAGCTGAAATACCCAATGGTCGTCCACGAGTAGTTCGTGCCGCGGTAGTGGAGATGGCGGAAGCCAAGCAAGAAAAAAGAAAACAGAACAGGACACATTGGTGGTATCTCCGAGCGATCTTCATCATCGACGCCGTCATGTTCACCATCGTCGTCGTCGTCGTCGTCCACTCGACCGATTTCATATCGAAGTCACTATGGACAGTATACTGTTAAAGTGGCGCTGCCAGCCAGTAGGAGCAGCGGTATCAGCAGCAGCAGCAGCAATAAAGCAGTACCAGTGGCGTTGCTGCTGTCCACTGTTCATGGCGTAGAGTGTAAGTGAGCTAGCTATCAACGGGCTTATACCCACCCATATGAATTCATTCCCTTGACAGCGTTGCCCCTTATTCAACCCCAGTCCCTCACTTATTTGTGCCGTCAAAGAGACGTTTTGTGCAGGCGCTACCGTGATCACGCTGACGGTGGCAGCTCCGGAACGTCGAAACACGAGCGCCGTCAAAGAGAACCACATAGCGACCGTAGGGACTCCTCTGCAGAAGAACCGTAGAGAAATCGCCACAGCTTCTGCGAAGTTCCGACCGCCGTTGCCGCCGTTGTCTGATAGAGCACCAGCAAGAGACCCGCAGCAGCAGCATGTGGCGTAAGTGTTACAACCACCGTCGTCATCAACGCCGTTTGCTGCTGCTGCTGCTGCTGCCGGCTAAATTTTATTTGGATTTTATTGAACTCTCACGATCCCAAAGTCCGGGACAAGTGGCGGTTCGAGCCACAGAAGCAACAGTAGCAGAAGTGGATGCTAGGTATCACTATCACAGTCGTCACCTCAGAGATGAACGCCGTTGAATCATCACCGACGTCCTCGGTTGCGTGTCAAGATCTGTCATCGAAGTGTTCAGTGATGATTGGACGAAACAGAGAGAGCATGTGTATTGTAGAATCGAATCCAATGGACCCACCAGGCGTCACAGAGCAAAGCTAAATGGGTGTTCGTGTCTCAAACGTAAAGTGCGATACCCTTTCACTGAACAAATGCCGATGTTCCGGTAGCAGAAAAACCGTCAGAAAACCGTCAGAAAATGACAACAACGGCGGCGCTAACAACAAGAAGAGCCACAGTAACAGTCATCGTAGTATGTCACTTATGCAACACTTCAAAGCCAACAGAGGAAATTTTGTGGACAACTTGAAATTACAGAGATCATAAGCACGAGAAGGAGAAAGAGTTTCTGCAAACAGATCTAACAATAACTCTGCTACACAAGGGATGTTTGCCACACAAGTTGAGCAGATATAACCTATGCACAAGTTGTTATGTGCCTGGAATCGTGGATGGATCAATGTAGCGACTGATTGATTGATGGCTATCAGGTTACTATGGAAATATCAGTGCTACTATACAATGCACTTGCATCAATAACGAACATGGTTTTCATGTGCTCACTTTGAAGTGGTATAGACGCAATACGAAGGATAGAGATTATGGATAAAGGCAGCGCATATAAATAGTACGGGCAGTACATCTCATTACTCAATTTTTTATTTCTATAATCATGGATATTATCCAGAACATCGTCATTAAAGTATGTCACCACCATCGTCACCAATGTATCGTAATCGTACGCGCAGAATAGCGTGCACAGAAAACGCCACCATAATAATCTATTTACTTCTGTTACTTTTGCTCGCATCGATAATAGCGGTGGATAGATTCTCTTGATCAGGACAAGCTTTCATTGTCCTGTATCTTGAGCCGTCTTATGCCATCCCTGTAGATGTTTAGCCTCGTTGTGTAGCTCCGATACAGATATCATAGATCTGCTGCCTGAACACTGCAGCCAGCCGATATCTGAATTGAGCTGGCCTCTGTTTAGTCGATCTGGATCAGATATTTCTGCTGCTGCTGCTGCTGCTGATACAGTTGCTACCATCGGCCATCCCTATTTGTCCTTATCTCCCATGTTCCCCCATTTAACTATATTTTTCTTTCGTTCTTCAATACGACAACAACAACAGCAACAACAACAACCTATACCAACAGCGCGAACCACCGGTATCAATATTCCCCTCTCTCTTTCGTGCTAGCTATGTTTTATACCGCCGCTTGTTTGTCTATATGTGCCGCAGGATTTGCACAGAGTTTTTGAAAGCAACTAGTTAATGCATTGTATGCGTTGCAGTCATGTTCGCACAACAAACAACAGGGCGGCTGTTGCCACAAGAAGGGCCAATGAAGAGACCGCTGTGACAATGTGTCTGTCCATTGGTATTCGTCGGTATCATAACAATCAGTCAGCAGGTCGAACATTAGCCGTAACAATAGTTAATAATTTAGCAAATTTATTGTAATAGTACATAATAATTGATTGGCTGTGGGCATGCGGTACAGTAGAACAGTGTGTTTTAATTGCCATGATCATCATCACCACTACCTATATGTGCGCTGCCACATTCATATATACATACGTTTTCAGTAAGTCATGGATGGGTGATATTATAGCTGCTATTAGAGCTCGCGCCTACGCAACGACGAACGGAGTTGATCCGCATGTCATAAATTAATCAGAGAATAAATAAATAAATCAATAACAAACAGCGGCACTACTTATATATATATATGGTGCCAGTGGTAGTAGTGCTTGTGGGGCTGACTGCTGAAGTTTGACATCGTTCGATTAATCGCTGCTGGGGCAGACGCTCGCCCAGCTTCATGGATCTGATGGTGACGCTGGTGGTGGACATTATCGCGCGATTACGCTTGTTGGTGATACCGTTGTTACTCGTTGTGGTACATACATGTGATTTGACGTGATGCGATTTAATTAGGTAAACGCCGCCGCCGCTGGTACTGCCGCCGCGTTTGAAAGATTTCTTTCCTTGCCGATCACTTCACAGACTCGAGTAGTGCCTCTCGCACTGAATCGATGCTGAGCTGTATCTACTACAACAACTACACGTGCGCTTCTCGTTTGGGCTACGGGCCGGATGAATCCATTACGGTCTGTCCATCTCGGCATCAGCCGCCAATCGATCGTCGCCATGGATCGTCACTGGCGTCAAGGTAGCTAGCTGGTCGACTCAAATGAGTGAGATAACCACAAACGCGCACTGTGACGTGTGGATACAGCGCTTCTTTGGGGCGACGGAAAAAAGACTCCAAAATCGATTTCGAAGTCGACTCCCTGTTCATATAACAGCAGCAGCAGCAACAACCCGAGCATGAGCTGGACAGCAGCGTCGCCGTCGCCGTCGCCGCAGACGAACTGAATAGAGCTGACCAAAGCCGCGTAATTCTATCGGGGCCACTCAGATTGTCAACTGATGTAGTCGTCGTCGTCGAAGACGAAGCAGAAAGAAGTATCCACACAAACATACAGAGATACATACGGCCATGATGTGTACAGGAACCACCGGATCATCAGGCGCCCGCGAGGTGGTTTTTTCTACTGGAAATTTTCATGTTATCGCAGACATATCTCTCGCATCTGCTGCTGCTTATGGTGGTGGCCACGGGCCGCCGGTACCACCGCGCTGCTGTCGCTACTGCTGCGTAGGGTATTGCTGGTAGCGTGGTGTTGAACGCAGGAGGCTTAGTGGACGATGGCCGAGCGACCGAGCAAACAGGCCGGATTTGATCGAACACCAATTTGTCGATAAGTTGCATCGCTATTTGATATCATTTTTTTTTCGTTGTGCATTTGTCGTCTCAACGCTCGTCGACTCGTGTTATTATCGTTCATATCATCACCGAAATAGTCGTCATTGCCTTCTTTAGTGAGTGTGCTGGTTATTACGACGGTTGGGTATCACGGCACGATATATTGAGAATCAAATTTAGCCTAGTTTAATTTTTGGCAGTATGAGTATGTGTATTTTTTTATAATACAATGTGTACAACTTATTTATATAGGCGTTTATAGTAGACGCTCAACTACTGCTACCTACTACTCAAAGACTATGTATATATATATATATATATATATATATATATATATATATATATAGAAAGAGAGAGAGAGAGAGAGAGAGTTTACGCAATGCAGCGACAGTGATTGTCGATAGTTACAGAGCACCGCACGAAGTATGAGTGGTCGTCTGTCCGACCACCTGTTCCTTGCCTGAACGTTATGGGAACTCCAGTCGAAGCGTGTTTACCAACGTACCATCCTGTCGTAGGCCACTGCAGAGCGTCACCTCCTCTAGTCGTTCTATAATAGTTGATTGTTACTACGATGATATAATATGCATTGATTTGCTCGCTGAATTTCGGCTTCTGTGTAATTTCATCGCTAAACGCGAATCACGAAGACGAAGATGAGAATTACGACGAATGGTGGTGGTGGTGGTGCTGCTGCAGCAGACAGGCAACGGGTCACGCGGCTGCGGGGATGGTATACACGGCTTCCAGATATCTTGTTTTCTTTTTATACACTCATTTGAAGATCAATCAACTTTTGTTTCGGTGCACTATTGTTTTATGCCTGATAGCGACAGCGAACGAAGTCGCTGTTGATCAAGTCTATTTTTGGGCTTTGTCCCGTGTTCATGATACTTTACACGAATCACGAATCGATGCGTAACAAACAACGACCTCGGACGCACGAACAGCGAACAGTACAACACAGGCTCAGTCATCTTCAGTTGGTTAGTTCGTTGCGAACAATAGAATGCATATCATATATATTGACATGCTGCTTGAATTTAATCATAACGATAGAAGATGAGCGATACAATGAATAGTACATACTATCGAGAATTAGAAAAACTCGACGATATATGTAAAGATCAAAAAGAAAACACATTTGATTCGGTGATGAATATCACCAATGCGGATGAAACATTACGAATAGCGCTCCTTCTGTTTCACGACAGTGAATAGTCCGTCGCTAGATAAACGTCGATATAAAGGATAGTGATTACAAGAGGAAATACAAATTACAGGCCATTAAAATGGCATGATATACAACGGTTTACAGAGAAACGATCATGTGCTTCTCTTTCATCTCCGGATACCTAGGTCCGGAGCATACGGTGTACACATTTGCTGTGCCTATTAATACGAGTATATAATATATAACAATGTGCGTTAATCTATAATCGAGTTTGTGTGTTTGCGATATTTCAGATTCGGCATCGGTTGGGCTGTTACGAAGAGGTGGTCAGTGTTCACAACCGACAAATTCGCTACTGCAATTGGGTCCGATTCCTTCGAGTGGTCCCTGAAATGACTGATGAGGTGAATCTGTTCGCAAGCATCGTGCAGGGAGAGACCATATTCGAGGTACTCGCTGAAGTGGCTCCTGGTGTAGAACTTGTGGCCTTCTTCGATAAACGAGACGGCACACCACCTTCGTTGCCAATTTTGGCACTTCAACGTAGTGTCAGCTTCCTCCAGTATCGTAACGGAATGGGAAGCATCCTTGAGGGTAAGCATACAGGACAGCATGGAACAAACAAGAGAGAACTATTATTGAACTGAGTATTTATTAGTCAATTATATAAGAGGGCGACAATTGTAACCGCCGCACATGAAATACATCTAAGAACACCTTCCTCTATATATTGCTAATACAATTTTGAGAGAAGGGAGGCCCCACTTGCCCAATACTTGAGCGGGTGCCGAAAATAGAAATTGCGTTGGCCCTTTTGTTGAACTATTATTATACATCAATTTGCCAAATCCTTTAGGTCGGTTGTCAACTTATTCGTACCCTTTCGGCCTTGATTCAATTGAAGCTAATATTCAATTCACACAGTCAACGCAAATGTATCAAGTACATTAATAGATAAACATGTGGCAAATTCTGAATGTACATACATTGCTTAGGTAAATATTAAATAAACGGTTGACTTACTCACCAAAAGTATCGATGCATGAAGAAGAGGCTTTGTTACGTCTTCACCTTCTTCACCAGTCACGGTTTTTTTCTCTATTTATTTATTTTTATTTTTTTTTGTTATTTTTTTGGCTATTTGAGCACAGTCGCCCTTCGACGTAAAGTGTCATGCTGTCGTCTGTGGAATAATCACACACTTCGACCGCCCAGTGGCAGTTCGAGTCCGCTGTTCACGCATCGTCGATGATGCCGCCTACTGTGCTCGCTCGAAATTTCCAAGCAGAGTAGCATTATTTTGTTGAAATCTATTATTGCCGCTATTACGGTTGTTCTAAGGCTTACTGTAAAGGCTGGTTTTCGGCGGTTTTTTTTCCGACCTTGCCGAGTACAGCTGTCAATGTGTCGTTCTGCAGGATAATTCGACCGTGTAGTAGCTTCTGCTACTTCTGTTTGAACGTCGGCGCGCTAGCTATATATTGATAAATGGGTGTTTGTAAGTGCGGTTGTGTCAGAGAAGAAGAGAGAGAGAGAGAGAGTTCTATGCTATTGATCTTCTATGGAGCACCTATTTTTGATCGGGGAAATCTTCTGGTTGAGTGAACATTCGGTTTGTTTTTGAGGATTGATGCGAACAATAAGGGGTGAATAAGAAATTGTTGGAGCCGACGAGAAGAAGAAGAAGATGGACATCGGAGCCGGTAGCTTAAGCATAGTCGTCGTTCGAAATGTGATGACGATGGTGGTGATGATGCTGGTGGGGATCTACCACATCACCGAGTGTGTCCTCTGCTGACGGTACATTTGCCACGTAGTGATATACAGATTTTCCAAGAAGGTGTCGTCACCTATCGACGTCGCTGTTGTTGTTGTTGTCTCTGATATAAACGTCCGCGATTTCTCGTTTCTCAACACAACACGACTCCATTGTGGCCATCGGCATCGATCCGATCCTTCGGAGGTAGATATCGCCAGTGGAGTAGACACACACGAATGCTCCAATGTGGCCGTATGTCCAAGCTCGTTCTTCTCCCTTGTCGAAGCTGCTATTACTGGTGACGTCGTCGCTGTTGTTGTTGTCGTCGTCGTCGTCGTCGCTTTCTAAGGGAGGTTCGATTTGCAGAGCTGATGTCGCTACCGGACGGTCAGTCGTTGGTCTGTTTCGTTTGGCGACGATGAGGTGTGGATGTGTGTGTGTGTGTGTGTATCAGCCTGCCAGCCAGACGTCATCGTCAGGCGCTAGCCTCGCGACGTACGGTTGCCGGTTACTCGTTGTTGTTGTTGTTGTCGTTACACGCGAGATATATATATATATAGAGAGAGAGAGAGAGCAAGACGTAGTGGTTGGTGGTGATGGAAGACGTTGAAAGGCAAATTAGAATCGAAAAGAGCTCGGAGAAGAAGAAGAAGAAGGAGGAGGAGGAGGTGGGGCTATGTAGTTAGTGAAGCTCCATCGGGTGGTGCTGGTGGTAGAATGAAGCTTTTGGCGACTGCTTGAGTGACGGACCAACCGAGCGAGCGAGCGAGCGACCAACCAACCAGTGCCATGTGAGCTGTCACTACGGTGACATGTTCTAGTCTCCACTACTCACGGAACGACCAGACAGACAGACGGACAGACAGACAGATCGCTTGTAGAAGGAACAGACGACGGACAAAGTAATAGTAATAATAACAGCGACAACAGGACAGAAGTGCAGAAGCCGGTCAGAACGAGGACAACAACAACAACAACAACAACAACAACAAGATCATCGAAGGTCCGACAACTACGATATACGAACGGTAGGGACGATACACGCTCAGAATGATGATGATGATGAGGGACAAATATACTGAGGATGATGAAACAGCCGACGAAGGACCATCTGCAGCTGAAAATTACACACTTTGGCTGGATGATGCCGTTCAGCTACTGTCGCAGCCGCTGTTTCTGCTGCCGCTGCTGCTGCTGATGTTACTTCTGTTCTGTTCTTACCCGAAAAGCGGTTGTGGCTGGCTGCTTAGCGGTCGCTATGAGCTGCTGCTGTTGGTGGTGACGGCTGCTAGTTCTCGTCGTTGCATTAGTCACTGCCTCTCGGATGTGTTCAATGTTAAGGGCTGCTGCTGCTGCTACTGCTCAACGAAAGCGAGGCGGTAACGCGACTAGAGCCGACTACTATCCGAGATTCAACACGTAGCAAACAACTCGAGTTGTAGTGGACCACTCGAGTAACACTTGGCATATTGCTAAGTCGGTATCTTGCTTTCATCGAAGTTGTAGATATGAAAGAGCTACATGGCTATTTAACACAACAAGTTGTTACCAGTGTTGTGAAGTGCACATGTTTCTGCTGCTGCTGCTGCTATCACCGCCGCCGGCGCCGCCGCCGCCGTTGGTGAGTGATATGCGCTATGGTTGTTATGAGCTGCATGCGCTCATCTCAAACTCACCTCACCTAAGATTCTGTCTGTTCCACTGTTTATGTTGCCTCTGCCACAACGGCTACCCCTGATGCCTATGTTATTGAACGTACCAGTGCTGCTGTTGCTACTGCTGCTGCTGATGATGATGCATCGTAGTCATCTTTGTGCTGTGTAGTTGATACTACTATTAGGCTGTTCCTGCCTCCGTATTCGTCATCGTCGTCGTAGTCGTTCACTGCCCCGCCGCCGGCAGCAGCGGGGTTCGTTCCCGAAGACAGTTTTCGCTACCGACCGACCTCCCTTCTTCCTTGTGGCGTCTTGCGCGCGGCTCTAATGTCTAATTACCTCACTGCGGTTGAAGACATCTGCTAATTCTCGGTGTTGTTGCTACTGCGGCTCCTGTGGCTCCTGCTGCTTGCTGCCAACGCCACCGCCGCCTCGGGAGAAGCAACCAGCAAAAAGATGGCCCGTTGTTTCTGCTTTAGCCTCTGCTGCTGTTCCTGCTACTGAGATGTTGTCGAAAAGAGAGACGGAGAGATGATACACCAGCGTCATAGTATATTAGATATTGTAGTGATGAAACGATGAAGCAGAGGAGGCGGGAACATGACTCCCAGAAGTGGACCGTCCCCTCAGACCAGCGACCACCACCACCACCACTTACGGCCACCACTCGCTCTGGCGACACCGCTCTAACGATGTGACCACGTGTGATGAGGATGTGAGGACACCAAAGAATAGAAACAACAAAACGCTACCGGGCGAGATTCGCTTGCCCCCTGTCGCGGTGGACCGCTACCGATCCGATGTACACGAATGTCTCGATTTGAGATTTATCCACGCGCTGTTCTTGTATACGCTTTTTACATGACTTATGTAGAGTCGTCTAGAAAGCGTTACAGCATCGTTAGAGACATAAAAGTCTACAATATGTCATCTATTATACAGTGTTATTGTGGTTTAATAGAAGCGCGATGGCACTAATCATAATTACATTATCTATCTATGATCAATTGGTACCAGACTGTCAGTAACAGAGTACAGCCTGCAGCTGCGAATCGGCTTTATGGAAGTTGCCACACTGAAACAACAACTCTGAAAGCATAAACGTGTAAACTTCTGGTCATTGGCAAGTCAAAAACACAAAACAACACGATTCACGACGTCAGCATAGTTCAGAATAGTAAAGACCAGTGCTGAATGTCAATTGTTCAAGATACGACACTCGGGCCAAAAGTAGGTCTTAAATGTACCGATTTATAAATTTCTACCTTCTGCGACTGGTATAACGATCTGCTTGACGTTTTCGTCTGTAGCACAAACCTGCCTGACCACCAAATAGCCTTTCATACTCCCTCTCTGTCTCACATCATCGTCATCGTCAACACTACGGCGACGAAGAAACCATAGCAGCAGCAGCAGCAACAACAACCACCATAATACCACCAAACAATAAAAACAACAACAATAACCAGACCAATTTGCAATCCATAAGTACCGGCAACACCGTGTAATAGTGCTGTATACACACATGTACCCTGTATATATATACATATGTACCCTGTAAGTTATTGTACGTTGAGGGTCGAAGATCGATGTCGATCTGTAGTGAGCTTGTCCTTCTTCAACAGGGCTAGCAAAAAAGAAGCCAGACGAAATGATGAACCCCCTGAAAGAAGGAGAGATTTGGGGCGCCTCAAAACGACCGACCGACCGACCCCCTTTACAGGACGGGTATTATTTCTGTAGATCATCAGTCGTCAGTACGCCCGTCAGTAGGACTCATCCTTGCTAGAGCGGGCGATCGATCGGCACTGACCTTCTAATTTGTGATATTGCTGCAGCCATTTCGGCGCGCCCATACATCGTCGCCACACAATTTGATCTTTGTGGCTGGTCGTTCGCTAAAGGTAAAACAAAAAGACAAGAACATTACTACTATTCTACTCGACTACTATTAGAATAGTCGACGTAAACCGCTGTCCTAATTTAGGTTTAGAAGGATAATTGAATCAAATCGTTTTCAGCATCCTCCGATCGGAAATACATATTTGTGTTAAAATATTATATATGTTCCTGTTAGCGGTGGTTAGAGAAGCAGAGAGAGAGAGAGAGAGAGAGAGCGCGCGAACGTAGAAATACTTAAATACAATTTTGACGGGTTATGCCTTACCTGATTCACAAATCACTCATGAGCTATCCTTACTATTCCAACTATTCGCACCATCCCCGCGAAGGTAGACGACAGCCAAGTCGCTTAATCGTCCGTTGTGTATATGGGTAAATACGAGGTGGGAACATTTCGTCTGTCCTGACTTAAAGCTGCTATGTCATCATTCGTTGCAGTAGTGGCAACGATCCGACGGGCAGCAGAGACGAGTTACAAGCAATCTCTCAAGCATCTGCGTATTGTGCCAGTAGTGATAACAGCGATTGTAGTAGAAGTATCTCTTACTCGATGGTTTTTTTGTCGTTCAGCTGTTTCTTATAGCTGTTTCCTCTACGGAGCCGGCGACGATTACCCTCTGTGATTAACTCGTCACTGAGCTGTCAGACGAGCGATCACCGCTCCTACGGCCGAGTTACATGTCCCCTGTTCATCCATATGCAAATTCTAATTGTTCCCATTCAATTGTAACAAACAGGAGGATAACTGGGCCGCTCGGCTCGTTTTCACCTTTCACGCCAGTGACACAGAGCAGCAGCAGCAGCAGCAGAACTCACAGTGATCACTGTTTGAGTGAGAGAGAGAGAGAGAGAGAGAGAGTAAGAAAGACATTATACGAAGACTGCGAACTCGCCTCCTGTGGGTGAGGACTCAACGCCGACACGAAGTGCTGCTATTGAATACAAGTGACAAATCGTTGGTCGAGCAACTGCCGCGGAAAACAATGTGATCCTAAGTTATCAAGTCATGGAAGTACAATAACTGGGAGATCAAATTGATTGTTCAAGTTGACGTCGACCAGTCCGATGTATTCTATATTCGGTTGTGCTTCGGTATCTGGCACGTTCACCTCAGCAAGCATTTCCTATCGGCGACTAAATGGCATATAGTGGTGACATATGTCATAGTAACACTGTGCATCGATATTTCGTTTCAGCTTTTTTTGGCTAATGATCAAGCATGATAACAAGCGAAATGCTTCCGCAAAGAAGATTTGACACCAAACGCGACGACATCTTTTTACCGCGTCATATACCCTCTCTCGGGTAGAGTTTTTATTCTCGTTGACCGCTCAGAGATCTTGGCGTCGAACAGCCAATGTCTTGCTGGACATCACTGATAAGAGTAATGCTTCGTTTGGTGAAGCAGAAATGATTATATATAGCAGAGCATAGCGTGCTGCCTCTCGCCGTGTACTTTTATGGCTGGTGGATATCCGCTTTTTATCTATGCATATCATCGAAATAAAATATCGTTTAAGCTATTCCTGATTCAACTCACGGCAATTATCAAAAGCGAAGACGTAATGCCGGCCAGTTTACATTCGATTCAATAGCATCACACAATGAACGGGTAGTTTTTTTTTTCTGTTTTCTATACCAGATCTGTCGCTATCGGGAGTGACCAACATTACGTGCAAATAAACCAAGCCATCACACACGCGCTTTCGTGGCACAAAAATCAGTGAATGAATTTAATTTGCATTCAGATAATGTGTCAGCTAACTGTCTGTCAAACCAACAAACAGGCCGCTTACTCGAGAGAGAAACAGAGAGAGAGAGAGAGAGAGAGAGAGAGAAACTAGAATCTGGCTCTAGTTGGTATCGCAGAAAACGCAGAGAGGTTTATTCGATATATCACTGCGAGACGAACAACGCACAGCGTCCACCGCTTGACCAGTTTCCACTATATTCGGGTTCTTTTTTCGTTGCATATAATTGATTGATATATAGTTCGATATGTTTTGATATAAACAACTTACAAATAAACAATAGAAGTAGTAGGAAAAGTTTAAGGTGTAAGCCAGAACAAAATAGCAAGCACTTATATCTATATTCTTGTTATATATTCAATTCAATTATTATTATTTTTATATATTGAGATAAATCGAGACACGCATCATCTATTGCTGATGTGTTCATTACGTTTGTTTTCCGATGGGAGCCCGTACCGTCTTTCCACTGTAAATGTCTCACTGGTGCTCGTAAGAGATGTGTTAAGGAAGATGGCTGAAGGTGGAAACAAAGACAATCAACTAAAATAAATAAACGATCACGGGCTAACGATCACTATAACCCCTCTCGCCCGCTGTCTTGTACAACCACCACCCTCGAGGGTCAGACGAATCGGTCGTTTTGAAAACCAAGCAACAAACTCCACCATAAACGATAGTTCACTATCAATGATAGCAAGCACATGTCCAGGCCGAGCCGAACAACGCAACGGGCTTTGTGCGGCAGCTAATCTGTCCCCGCTATCAACTGCAAACAGTGAAGTGATATAGCACAGAAGAAAGTCGGCCTCTCTCTCTTCCTCGCCCGATGCGCTAATTCCCAATTCCAACGGTGAATGCCTGCTTTTTATCTATACCCGATGTCCAATCGGACGATAGAGCACAAGAGAAAGCGAGAGAGAGAGACTAGTCGCAGTGATCGAAACAAGAAAACGCCAGAGACGGTGACAAAAGACTGCAACTGCCAGCGTAGATATTATATGTATGTAAATGGGTGAACGGAATCGATCTCGATATGGGCATGCATCCATATATATATATATATGTATATATACATCTGTATATATATACCATGTTCATTCGTCGATAGATCGATCGATTGCGTTTCGTCTCGCGTAAGTAACGAGTAATGGACTGGCGGACGGTGGACGATCGAGGAGTCTACCAACGCGCACGCGCGCGCGCGCGGGACGAACGTTACCGCCAGAGCACAGTTGTTTTGACAGTGAGTGTGTGCAGCTAGTTGCACGATGTCTGTCTATACCAAAGCCGGAGAAGAAGAAGAAGAAAAAGAAGAAATAAATAGAAAAATAAGTTGATACCGGGGTAGCAGCTGAAACAGAAGCGGCAGCCGTAGAGTCAGCCGTTGCAAAGCGATCACTGACCGAACCGAGGAGCTGCAGCTGCACCGATAGGCCACAACAGAGAAAATAGGGGCGGGGGGGAGAGAGAGAGGATATCGAAAGCAGCCGAAATATTAAACAATGAAGTGCAACAACAGAGAGCGTCAAGTGATGATGACCAATGAAGCGATTGTTCGCTGTATTTAATGTCATTATATATATATATATATACGTATTCGGTGAGCAGTAAACACTAGGGCTGCTCTTTATTTAGTGCGTGTTTGTTGACGAACCCGATCCATTCTGTGATAATCGCTGATTTAACACGTTGGTATCGAACATCTGGACGTCGTCGGAAATATTTGATTTTCTCTCAATTTGACCTCGTCACAGAACTCGGTTTGTGAATTTGCACGTCTTTTAATCGTTTAACCGTTCTCAGACGCTATTATGGTTCTTCGTCAGACTTCCTCCAATGGGAAATAACCTGCTGGAGAGCTGCTACTTTTCTCTCGTGGATCTGCTTCGAAGTAATGTGTTGTCACAAATCGATGGAAAGATTTGTTCACGAGACCCACTCGTCCAGTGGTTGACATCGGTCGTCGCAACCACCAAAACAGAACAAGTCATACGAAACGATCGGGTATTTTTGTCCACCACGTTGACAACATACACTAAAACGTAATACTATGGTAATTGGCCATTTTGTCAACATTCGCCGTCCGCACCGAGCCAACAGGTGCTGCCTGTTTTTTTTATATACCGAAAGAAAGTCACTATTGAAAAAGAGTGGGGATGTCCATCTTGTCACTGGGTCAGAAGAACTAGCGTTCAGCAGAAAATTGCCCCAGGTAGAGTCCATGCGATTTTCCCACTCAGTCAGATCTGTTGTTAGCTAGACACTTGGACACTAAACCCTCATATGATACAGTGACCTTGATATCGAAGAATAATAATAATAGTGATGATGCGAATGTATCCATCTATCTATCCACGAATCCATTCATTGGTGGGGAAATTTAGTTACAACTCATTCGGGTGGTGTAATTCCTGCAACTACTGTTATCTGCATAACACTTCCGTTGAATCTTGTCGCCGCTCGTGTTTCGTAAACAGGACAGCAACCAGCGACAGTCGCTGGATGGACATTACCTATCGCCGAAATTTCTGTATCGTCATCATTCCGTGAAGACAAACGCGTCCCAGTGAACAATGTATGTGATATCATGCCATCAACGTCGTAGTGCTGGATAACACGAATCGAGTCCAGTGAGTGAGTCAATGATTGCGATAGTGTAATAAAATAATAGAAACCGAGTCAGGGCGGCAGCAGAATCGGACGCGAGAGTGTGGCAAAAATATTAGCAATAGCCAAAATGTCTTTTTTTTCGTTGTTTCTCTCAGCTTTATTCTGAGCTTTTGTTTTTTTTCACCGGTCGGCATCTTCATGTCTGACGAATTCGTGTGTGACTCATATCGCACAGAGGGGACGACTTCTTCGATCTGACGTCTGCAATTTTTGCTCTACGCAGTTGCAATCAATTTGGCATGATCCATTATATAGGGTATATGCGTTTAGTAGCAGTAATAGTTGTTGTTGCTGTTGGTGGTGGTGGTGGTGGTGGCTGTGGTGTTGATATCGTTCGTTGTATCGTGATGATACGGACCGCGTCTATTTGTCTGATCTGATCTGTTCGGCTGCGTGGCTGGGTGCCATTAGCTAGCCGTCTACCTATGTCAGTGGATGACAACAACGCGCCTGCACAAAAAACGACGATAAGTAAGTGCAAATTCTTAGTATCCTTCCTTGATTGTACTTGAATACAGCTAAATGGACATCGATTACGATAATAATAATAATAATAGTAATAATAATAAGGCACAGTCCTCCTACTGGACTAGCTGTTGTGCCAAAACGTCGTTGATCAGAAAGGTAAAGGTACACATGTATTAGTTTATTAAAGGGAATTATAGATTATCGAAAAAATAATTCAGTGTTCTTCTCGACACGCTCAGAAAATAGCTCCAGCGCCTGGACACACAGTCATCGACCAACTGCTCTGTGTAATACTCGAGTAGTTGTCTATTAGACACGTGACAAAACCCCTAATTAAATCAAAATTTGTGTATCGCCAAGTGACTGACTCTCCGTAGGGCAATAAGATACACAATATATTTCCTGCTCTCTCTCTTTCTCTGCCCCTACGCAAAAGTGATCGATGTTGTTGTGAACACGTATATAGCTCGTTGGAACAGACATATGCAACATCTATAAATCAGATATGCGTGTGACATGCATAAGTGCTGCTTCCACTGCGTTTGATTTGCACAGGTGATTTTAGTGAGAGAATCTACAAAATGTAGAGCAGTGGTGTCTTGCTACCATTCATCGGCTGTTGTGGCATAATCAAAGCGCGTCGGTCTATCTAAACGCGTGGATATAGTGCATCGTCCACTGCCATACACTAAGACAGACGTATGAGCACAACGACAGCAGCAAATACAGACGCAGAGACAAATATATATATACACTACAGGACCACGAAGACTTCAGCCATGAATGATGATGACATCAACAACAACAGCTGCCGCCGCCGCCACAGACACCGCGGGTCTTATGACAATCGTTGTAAAGTCACAGTACAACAATTTGTTTAAAATCGTCAACTGAACACAACGAGTGAACCAACGGACGGACGACCGGACGGCGATAGATCGATTGCCGCATTGATGGACTCGCATACAGACACATAGGGACTTTGCTGGGCATCTCACACTGAACCGCATTGAGCGAATTCATGTTGTCTGTCAAGCGGACAGAGACACACACTACCAGACGAAAAAAAAGATCCGAGTGCGCTAGTGACAAATGCAACTTCAACTGCGACGGCACATTCAGTAGAGACAACATATTGATCATCATAGGATGCAATACACAACAACAACAACTAGACGACAATTCATGTCTACTGGTTGTTGTTGTTGTACTACTGCTATTAGGGAATATGTCCAAGAACGAGTAACTAGGAGTCAGTGCAATCATATTTATTTGCTGGTAGCTGCATCGTTGGCCTATTGCAATTGCTGTTCTTCTACTTGGACAGAGTGGTACATTATTATTATTATCAAACATCATAATGCGCTTTCTAACATCCATGTGACTCTTCTGCAGCAGTAGCAGCTGCTACTGCTGTTGTTGTTGTTGATGTTGTTGTCGTCGCCGCCGCCGTCGTCTGTTGTCGCTCACAAGACTCTCCTCGTTTACAAGAAGACGCGGCGGCGGTGGTGGCAGCAGCAGCAGCAACCAGCCCCGGCCATCAGCCCCCCACCCCCAGCCCAGCTCTGTTCTTCCCCATTGAATCGAATGGGGCCTTTTCGGGCCCTCCCTCTTCACTTCTCCAGCTCTATCGGTCGATTGGTTGACTCTATCGACGACGACGACGGCGTCATTTCAAGGACAGCTCGACGTTGGGCCGAATGGAACGAACATTATGCTGCCAAAGTCAAACGAAAGCCAGCGTGAAAGGAAGAACATTAGCAGCAGCGAGGACGGCGACGATGGCATCGGTACCACCGGCCATCGACATCCGCAGTAGTTGTGGCAACAGCGAGCGGCATCAACAACAACAACAACAGTCAATACACCGAGGCAATATACACACACATATATATATATATATATATATATATATATATATATATATGTATGTCTAATATCAATGTGCCAAGAGCGTCTGCTCAGCCGTTGATGGCAGTGTCGTCCCCACCCTTCCACACTCTCGTGTTTGGGTCTGATTGGCTTCGTAGTATTTGTCCCTGGATCAGTTTCCACATCGGAAACATTCCTATCTCGTGATCGGCGTTGTTGGCGCAAAAAGAGTCAGTAGAAATCTGTATGATAGCTACCAGCTCGATAGTTATCGTTTGTTCCTGTTGTTTCTTTTTGTCTCTTTATTTTTCTTTACCTCTTTCTTCAATCCTTTTGGAATCGTCCTTTCCTTCGCGGTTGACGTGGTGTGCTACGTTGCCACTATGCGCTATGATATATTGCCGTCCAAACAACAACAACAACCACCACCACCACCACCTCCTCACTATTACTGCTGCTGTATCGATGCTGGATCTCTGTCACTGTAATGGTTTGATGTGGCGGTAGAAAATGTTCCGAGGGACGGAACATGGCAATTCAGCCAAATATCGAATGTACTCCAGCTTGCCCACTGCTGCTTGTTGTGTTGCGCAGTGTTGACAGTCAATCATTTACATGTTAAATTGTTGTCAGATATCGTGGATACACACATGCATTCAATTTGTTCACACGATCTCTTGATATAGCGTTCAGTCTTGCACAATTTAGCGAAATGAGAATGACGACAACGAAGCCAGAATTAATTGAGTTTTCCTCACTGGTTAAAAGATCAACACGATTGGCTTTCTATAAAATGTACAGTGCACGTGCATTTAGAAAATTAATAACGCTGTTTGCACGGTCAAATAACAGTTTTCAGTTAAACGCATGTACATGCTGAACGAACGTCTGGTTTGAGTCCGGTACAATCAAGCGTCGGTTGCTCTCTACACGCGAACAATAAGCAAGTCAAAACAAGATAAGCTCGCATGCCAATACGAGTTTCGCTATAGTGGAGAAGACCAAGATTCAATAGATTACTGTACGGACGACGACGATGATGATTTGGCACTCGGTCCCGTTCACAGTGATTTCCCTTCAACCGTTGGTTGTCAATTTCATGTAGATCAGATCAGCTAGTGAATAGCAGCATCAGACTTGAGCAGTTATAGAGTGAAGTCAGGCAACGACAGGCATCTAACCATCTTTAACCGCTCTACCACAATTCGCTCATAAACAATTCATCCGGGATGAGCCCCTGGTTGAGTGATCGAGCTCGACATGTGGTCAGCCAGCGCATTTGCACGAGCAGGCAAGCTGTGTGGTAAGCGAAGAAGGCAAGGAGATGGTTGAATAAAACATGATTGTAAGCGGAGCAGTAATATTTTGATTGAAACATCTCATTGAGGGAACTGAGCTTGTGAGAAAATACGCTGTTCGCTTCCTGGGGCGAGCCCCGAGGGTAGCTGGATATAGATACTACCCGATCGAGTGCGTCGACTGACCGCGCTCGAGGGCGCGGTGAATAACCCTGACGAGTTGTCGCTGCCCGTCTCGCTTGCCAGCCATCATACTCTGCGATACGTATAAACTGACTAACTCAAGTCACAAAAACAACGTCGGGTTCTGCCGCCGTTTAGACTAATCAATGAAAATCGATGATTATCAGTTCTGCTTCTTTCTTTTGTTTTGTTATTACTCTACAATGGTGATCGAGTATAGAGAGAGAAAGATCGGTATATCCAAGAGATAAGAAGTGGCGAATTTGAATTCAATGACTGACCTCTACTACTTACTTCGAGTGTTACTTCGTCACCCGGGGGGGTCTTCACGGGCCTCGAATGCGACTTAAATACGTCGAGTCAATCATCATGTGTCTCCTTTTTCATTCAGTAAACAAACATTATGAATGAACAATATATGTGACAGTCTCTCTTTCTTTCTCTCTCTCTTGCTGTACATTTCATTTAATCTGAGTAGTTAGTCAACTATAGTGGATGTGCCCTTTACCTTCCGACACGAACTCTGATGATGAATCCCGAGCTGAACGAACACTCCACATTTAGGTTAGGGGCAAATCTATTGGTATACAATAGTGTATCGTTAGGTTTCTATGGCCACGTATGAGAGCATACACCACTCACACAACCGGATATCATGTCAGCTTGGAATGCAACTCGCTAAGAATTCTCATGTAGACAAGCTTACAAGATGTACTCACCGTATAGTTGGTTAATATTCGAAAGAGCTATGGATCTGTTGGAGACCGTTCACAGACTTTATGACGATAAGATTGTCTGGCGGCCGGGCGACGAGTAGACACTCGGGAAGTTGCGTATTTATCCAGAAGCAGTAGTAGACTCGCAGTACTCGAGAGTATTCAACAGTATTGGCTTCTGTCTGTCGGCTTGATGGAGACAGATCGAGGATTCGTTTCCGACTGGACAGAAGAAGACGAAGAAGATGGAAATGCGGTAAATGCGCTGAAGATTTTCAGAGATACCCACCAAGCACAGCAGTAGCTGTTGCCAGGGCAGCATTGGCGCCTAATCGCATGGCAAGTTCGATGGTGAAACGAGGTAGCTGAAGTAACACAAGTATTTGCCATGCAAAACAGAAGCTGTTTACTTCTTCAACAGCAGACACTTGGGCACTTCAGCTCGCTGACGGCTGTTTAGTCGACGCATCTCTTATGATGATGGATAATTGACTTAGGATAATTGATGCCGGTGGTGATGATCCACTGCAGTTTTACCTCTTGCCACTAGTGATCGCATCACTTCATCTTAAAAAATATATATATATATATGTACATCTGTTATGGCATGTTCTTTCCGTAGTTCTCTATTGGACTGCTTAGATTCGTAATAATATATTCTTAGGTGTGGTACAGTTTGCGCTTACGTTACATTTCTTATTTCCTTTGTCGTTTCGCTGTTCGGCTAGAAAATCCATTGGATCTCTCGCAATCACTTGTGGCTGGTTCTTCAACCCGTTCCCCATCGTCGTCGCCTCGGCCCGAGGTGATGACCCCTCCATCGGAGGGACGTCGATCCGTTAGCTCCGACCGCAGTGACCGCACCGAAGACCTTCCAGCTATGGAGCTCACTAGTTCGCACAATCCACAGCTCAACCATCGGATCAATGCGGCATCGCCTACATTTTCATCGCTACCTCCTCTGGCGCGGTCACCGCTAGGCTTGACGACACTGCCTACCTTAACAGGTCTCCGTGGACTGGGAGCGACCAGCCCTTTACCAGGAATGGCCCCGCTAGTGTCCGGATCACGGACTCCCCTCGGAGTGAAAAAACCCCGCGAGAGAACACTGCTACCATGTGACGTTTGCGGAAAGGCCTTTGATAGGCCTTCACTTCTAAGAAGGTACGTTCGTTCATATTATGATTGGATTTAACCTACCAGTTAAAGGAACTTAATTCTGTGTGAACAACTGTAAATGACAACTAATCATCATCATCGTGTCATTAACTGATTATTATCTATAATACTAAATTGTGATGGTGTTGATCCTCTCGCAGGCATATGCGCACGCACACCGGCGAAAAGCCGCACGTTTGTGACGTCTGTGGAAAAGGTTTCTCGACGTCAAGTTCGCTAAATACGCACCGCCGTATCCACAGTGGAGAGAAACCCCATCAGTGCAACGTCTGCGGAAAGCGATTCACCGCCTCCTCTAATCTCTACTATCACCGGATGACACACAGCAAGGTACGATTCAGTTGCTATCCGCCCTATTCAGCCCAATATTTCGTTTAGAATTCCTCTCTTATTTTCTCATTTCTTTTCTTCTTTTAGCTTGAATAATAATCATGTCATGCAGCCTATAATATATTGCTGTCTCCGCACGAGAACTACGTGCGTCGTAAAGCACATATGGCGTCGGCTGTTTAGCACAACAGGTTGCTGATTACTGCATCTTCGGTTAGCGACTTCCGACTCCAATGACACTAATAGCGGGGAAATATTGGTTTCGGCATGAAATGGTGTCTAAATGGTGTCTTCTGGTGTGACTCCCACCACAACAGGAAGAAAGGTCTACACCCACATGGCAGAATAGAAAACTAAATGCTAGTTCGGGATTATCGGGCGGATGTTGGTTCGCTCTGGCTATTTTGAACGCAAAGTACTAGATGGCGCAGAGTAAGCAAGAAGATGACACACTCATCAGCTGTAATGGGGAAACATCGATTGAAATCTTCGCGTGACTAGCCGCACTTACTTTAGGCACCACGATTGAGCCCAAAAAGCCTATGGTCAACATGTATTTGTGACAATTAAACTTAGACGAATTTTTCTCTCGGGTACACACATAGATATGAGTCAACATGCCGCAGGATAACTGTATCTATAATATGCCAGTGCATATTCACCGTACGATGACACTTCCCTATCATTGTCGCTTAAACCCACGGGTTGTAACTGGACCGGTAAGCAGAAGCAATAAGTGCTTCCAATCAGCAGCAGTTCGCAACAGCAGGAGCCAATTTCCAATAGCACATCAAGAATAATAATAACAATAATGATCACAGTAGTATGTGTCTATATGAATATCATTCGTGCTTCGAGTGTGTTTGTGCGTGTGTGTTGACTGTTCTTCAAGATAATTCTTGTTTAATATGGCACCGCGAAGCAAATAGCGTGAACTAATTCCTTTTTTTTTCTCATAAATTACCATCATGCTCTATGTGCCCTTTTTGCTGTTATTATGACGATTTGTGCCATCTGGTAATATCTTCTGCAACGATTGGCGACTGCGTAGGATGCGTGTCCTACTACTGTAAAGTTGTCAGGCCGAGTCAGCGAATCTAGACGGGACAGCTCAGTTGAACTCAGGTCGCCCCAGGAACTACCCCCCTAGCTACAACATTTAGCCGCTCGAGGTAATCTAGCCTCGTTACTAACCTGTCGTCCCTGGCCTTCCTGGTTAGGTTGGTTGATAGGTAGACTTTGCTCGTGTTGCTTTGCCTGGTGGACGCTGTCTGTTGCTGCTGCTGCTGCTACTCGACTGTTCAGTCGACTGCCGTGTCTATGCTGGTCGCGTTCAACCCGGTAGCGGTTCAAGTCGGTCTGAACGATTGCCGACCACTGCACCTCCTAATGGCTCTAATGGGAAACCGACAGCTAGACAGAGTTACGTATCTCCCCGCTCACCTGTTACTCTCAAGTCGGAGACCTGAGATTACCTTCAGAGAGACGGTAGCAACAACAGAGGCAAAAGCAGTAGCAGCAGCAGCAGTAACAGCCACACCAGTAGCATCGATCTCGTGTGAGGTAGTTCTACCTAGACAGCAAAAGCGAGAAAGAGAGAGAGAGAGAGAGTACCTACCGTTCGTAGATGATTCCGAGACTGGTGTGACTACCGCCAGCACTGTTTTCTCCTCCATCGGCCACAATCGGATTTTAAATGAAACCTTTCGCTCTATACGAGCTTGCGTATCGAACTATCGTTCTTTCTGCAGCGATGTTTCTCTTGAGGGACTATAATACACGTAATAGCGATTTGGTGGCTCTATTGACGCTCACGCTGTTGTTGTTATTATTATTCTCGTTGTTCCATGTTTATTGGAGTGGTTCGGGCGTAGCTAGAGAAGGCGGAGCGCGGATTATTGCGTGCTCCTGTTGTCTTATGTGTCGCCTTATGGCATTAGGCAGCCTTATGAGTCAGTTGTCATCAGGGTTCGCGCCAGATCGCACGGACAACATCCAACCACGGTGACCACGAAGACGATTCAAGACGACAGCGACGTTCTCGTACATGATGATAACGCTATGACGCCAGAAGGAAGAAGTGTGTGCGTGGGGTGGGCAACGAACAACTCATCATCGTTGTGTCCTGGTGGTTGCCGGCGCGACAACCGCAGTCGAAGACAAGAGAGCCTCATCGAAGTGCGAGAAGTGCATGATGTACTCTAGATACATCGTCGGCGTCGAGGCTGCTTCGACTTGATCTTCTCTTCTACAAGGCGTCATTACGGAGGTACAGCAAAGAGGCGGACGCGGAAACGCCTTTTCTGCCTCTTCGTCCTCTTCAGTTTTCAAACGTCAACTGCTTTGAGTCTTCTTGAGCTCCTTTGTCGGCTAAAACTGTTCGTGGCTACCGCGAGTCGTCGGTGTCACACCGGCCGCCTGGAACTGTAGCCATTGTCGTTCACCGATGCAACCGTTCTCGGGCCATGTTGCTCTCTATCTCTCTCTTACTCACAATCAGATGCTATCTTCATGCTCACAGTGTATGTCGTATGCCGCGAGGCATCTGTTCTTAACCTATTATGTCAGAAACTACTGGTGTGCTACCACCGTAGTGTAACACGAGGGACTACGATTAGCACATGTTCAAAGTGGCTGTAGGTTACCTAAACCGTACCTGCTGCTACTGCTGTCTAAACGGCGACTGCGTTATTCTATATGGAACACGTGGACGGGATCCCTACTTTAATCAAAGACCTGTGTGGCGGAAAAATCCATCTCAGCTCAATTAGGTGGCTTTCGAGGAATATGAGCGCTGCGTGCTGATCATGGCACTACTGTCCAAGAGCTTGTTGATCGCTTGTGTTCCCTCATTCATTCAATGTACGTTATTCAATCCTCGCGCTGTGAAACACGAAGGCCGGAAGAGGTGCGAAGAGCCTGCTGCCAGTCTCTGTAAAATGCTTCACCCACTGAAGGTGAACCAAGAGAAGCCACCACTGACGAGGTTTTGACAGGACCACAGGAGCACTCTGATAGTAACTACACCAGTAGGATGGTGCCTGTGGTGCTCACAGGATCGAAGCTGCTATAGAGCAGACGTTGTCCCAGTCATCTATGAAAGCTATTCATCCTAGTACATTTTCGAAAATCTGTTGCTTATTAGTGACACGTTGTGAGTAGAGTTGTTATTTTGTAGTATATTAACTTTAGTACGAGAATTCTCCGAGAGAATGACATATAGTGCAGATTATATATTTTTGGTTGGGTGTATTTAGAGAAACGTGTACATTTTTGCTTTCATCCTTTATCTCGTATCATCTGGTGCACAAATATATACCACAAATGGCGAAAAGCACTCTCTCTCTCGAGTTGATGACCGAAGTAAGTCGTTCACCATGGGTCGAATTCGATAACAAACGATAGCCAGTGCATCCTTGAAACTCGATAGAGTTTAAAACAGAACAACACTATTATAGCTTTATGTATACTTATGGGATCGACATATGCATTAGCTAAGTCCAAACACAGCCTACACATGAACATATAATGTTGACAGAACGCAAGCACAAGCCTTAGCTCGCAATGCGCTTAGGGGACGGCCCAGCCACATATCTCCCAATACGGCGATACATAGAAGCACTCGTAGTCATAGGATTAGTAGTTAACTTGCCGCCCAGTGATTCGTTTATTCAAGGGCTACCACTGTCGGCTAGATAACGGCGAGCACTTACTTACCTATAAAAAGTAGCATACGATGCAGCCGATGCGGCGTAAAGTGAAACCGCAAAGGAAACGTCGGTCACCATAAGAAATCAGTTGGATTTGATAAAACGGCAGAATAATAAAACTTTTTTTTTTTTTTTGCCGAAGTCGAAATGGATATGGCGGCGATTGTGAGTTTGAGGACTGCCGCCAATTGCGGTATCGACCAGCCGGCCGATTGCCCGATCCCAAAGACACCTCTGTGAGGGGCGTTCGAAGTCGTACAAGACGAAGGTGCACTCGATATAAAGTGTGGGCCTGCCATTTCGCCAGCGTTTACGGGACCGGCGTCCGTAACCAAGGCGCCACAGGGTCTCGGTGTCGGACATCTTCCCTCTAAGCGTATCCCCCCCTACACAATCACAATCTCATAACACGTCCTCTCGAGGTACCGCATACACCCGTATCATCAACAGGCTAAGGTACATTTTCGACGTATCCTCCCTCTATCTAAAGCCTCCGTGCTTTATAGGTCCTGGTGAGTTCCCCTTGGCGGAGGCAAATTAACAACTTGCAGGCCGAAGTTTATGAAACAGGACGTCGACCAAGTTAGTCGTTCAGTCCACGAAAACCGCTCGACGGATTCCGTAAAACGCAACACTAGTGGCGGGAATTACAATTAGAAAGAAGAAGACAAACAAACATGACAACACAGATAGTTTATCTATAATCATAATAATAAAATTATCTGTCGGATCTGCACAGAACTTCACTCGAGTTTTCCCTATACAGAAATGGTCATATCGTGAATTATTTGTTTGTCTCTTGCAGGAAAAACCGCACAAGTGTACGCTATGCTCGAAGTCATTCCCCACACCCGGCGACCTGAAAAGTCACATGTATGTTCACTCCGGATCGTGGCCTTACAAATGCCATATTTGCAATCGAGGATTCAGTAAGCAGACGAACCTGAAAAACCACATATTCCTGCATACAGGTATGTCATTAAATCGATTTCGAACAACGATTACGATTGTCATTGCTCATCAAGGTGGTATCCATTTTAATTCACGTGTGTTTTTTTTTCTAAAAATCACGCAGCTCTGTGCACCAGTTATGCCGCCAGGGTTATATTTAGAATGACTCTTGTGGGCATATGTTGTGGACCCACAAATGCCAACGACCCTACGAGACGATGCAGAATGGCGGCAGTGAACGATGCAGCTGACACGATCACTGATCCTCTCGGGGTAAAACGCTGTCTCTGTCAACTAAATGGCGTCGATGCGATTTCATTTCAACACCGCAACACTTATATTGATAAAGTAGCCATTCGGGATTGTTCATTCGAGGTGGCTGGCGGCTGCCGCATGCTGTCCGCTGTATGATCTTTTCGGTTTCTGCGCTTGTGTTTTGGGTGGTTGCTACTGCCCCGGCGGCTGCAAATTCAACCACCACCGCCGCCTTAATTCGCCTGCTTTTCGCCTCAAACAAGAGAATGATACAGAAAGAAAATAAGGAGAACGAGAGAGAGAGAGAGAGCGAGAGAGAGAAATATATGAGCTTCGTGTCAGAGTTGCCTCCTGCTCCTGAGCAGACTTCTGTTCAAATCGATTATTTTTGCTGACGACATTTGCTTTGCTTCTCGGGAGACGTTTCATGGACGTGAACCAGAAGCTGAAATTGTAGCAGAAGCAGAAGTCGAAAATGAGAATTGATATTTTCAAGAAAAACAATTTTCGCTTGCCTACTTGCCCGCCTTGCTCATTCGTTGCCTGCCGCAGAATTAAGCCACAATGAACGACACCATGACAGTGCCGTTACCACCATCACCACCACCACCGGGGGACACACAACTAATACAACGAACAAATGAACTGAACCAAATAAGTAGCAGGCATGCAACAGCGCCAACAGGCAATCGACAGCTTTGTCTCTATGCTAAATCATACGGAAATACAACAGATTTGGCTTCGATTCTCTTATGTTCCGAGCGAACGAACAACGCGTAGCGGCGGAACGCGACTAGATGAGATACAACTCCAATGTACTCGACGGTCTTCGGTTTGGGCCTTTAGCCATTACGAGCATTGAATGCTTGTCGTTTTTTTTTTCCAGAATTCGATGCCTGCCAATGTCTCCGCTGACCGTTCACGCTATGTAAAAATCTCTGTTTGTCAAGCTGACGTTGATACCATGATCGTTACTGCTGCTGCTGCTACCTTATGAGTGTTGTCTCGGTGACTGTTGTCTTCGCTTTGCCGCTAACGTTCGCCAAAATGCTCTCGACGTTCACAGTCCTATGTCCAACCGGGCGGTGGATCCCACCTCTTCAATATTGCGCGCCGTTGTTGGCGATGCCATCGTCGTTTTCTTTCCACTGCCGCCGCGGTGCATCAGCTAAGCTGAAAAATGGACCTAAATCAATATTCGAGGAACATAATAGTGTTTGTCGAGCAATCGAGCGGCAGCAGCGGTTCACTTCGTCAGCCACTTTCTTGAGCGAATACTCGCTGCGCTGTCGTATATATATATATATATATATATATATCGTATTGCGTTATGCAGTCCCTGGACGCAGGTAGTTGTGTATGTCTAGAGGGCTGTGTATGTACCTGGCTGGCTGTGTACCCCTGCTAGACACAGCATCGTCGTTAGTGCCGCTGGGAGAGAGCGCGAGAGAGAAAGAGGGGATGAGCCAGTAAGCTTCGGCTGCGGCCGACAGACTACACCCCATAGGGAGTGGCTGATATGTATATCTTTTGTGGCCGACCTATGGCCGTAATGCTCCTGGTCGCTGCCATTCATTCCACTGCTTCTGCGCTGTCATCGATTGTCCGTCTAGCTATCAGAGCTAAGGAAAGCGAGTATCGTCCCTGAAGTTGGCTCACATAGAGCATACACGTAGTGAGTTGGCCTCGTTGAGATAGAGCTTAAAAGTTGTCGGTCCGCTAGCGGTTTCGGTAGATTAATGGAAGGAGGCTCCGTTTGTGAAATATTGTTCGTACTCATCCTGGCACCGAAGAAAGCGGCCACGCAATTGAAAAGCAACGAACACACAAGACTGAGCAACAGCCGAAAATTGCCGCGCGGAACAAGCTCAACCCTTACCACTATTCATCATGAAATGATTCCCTTTCGGCACAGCACAAGTGTGGCTACTAATGTATTATTATTATTATTATTATCATCGTTGTATTTTACCTGTGCATGCAATGTGACACCTTCAGGGCAAACCTAAATGTGTAGTAAAGTTTGTACTGCTGCCCCAGGAGTTCTAACAGAGCGGCTGCACAGAGTATCGATGTAGCATGTAATAATGCTGCAATAAGAAAATAATGTTATAACAGCATGATGAAGGCATAAGGACGGGGAGGACCCACGATGGTCGCTCATTTGAATATAATGATGATGATGATGTTCATTACTTACAACATTTCCATCAGTGAGACTGCGTCGTACTCCGTTGTGATATATCCATAATTATTGTTGTTGTTTCATTTAAATTGCTGTTGCAATACTGCTGCCTCTGCCTCCTCTGTTAGCGTTTTCCGCCGCTGGTGAATCTCGTTTTTGTCTGTCGTCGTCTGCCTGAATCATTATCTCTCCTACCTCCCGTGTCTGTCTCCCGTCGACAGAGAACATTTCAAATCAGAGAACGAGAAGAGAACAATTCTTTCTCGTCCACCGGTTGTTGTTGTTGTTACATTGCATTTTCTTACTTTAGTTCTTGGGTCTGTCTATATATATATATATATATATATGTGTGTGTCCTCTATTGAATTGGACAAGGCGTAGTTATGTATAATCATAGTACTTATACACTGATGCTGAAAAGTAAGGAGGCAACCAAATGTTGATGACCTATGAAGGCCCTCGCTCTTTCTTCCGTCGGGACCAGAAATTCGTTATGGTTTATTCAATATGCGTCATAAATACTATAGTTGTTCTTTTAAAAGCGTTAATTAATTTATAGAGCAAAAATAAGTTCAATAGCGTATGAGCAGGTGCACCAGCCAAAAAATTACTTCATGTATCAATATTGTACAACCAATGTCAATTCCCCAGAGCGATTAATTGAAGGCGAAAAAAATACAACACCAGAACCGACATCAACGTAGACATCAGACGAAGAAAAGATCTTGAACGACTTCGAGAACCCCCCATTCATTCATGGATTTTAGTGTCCACTTCATTTCTTAATCGAATGCTGATGTCATGACCACCGGGGAGTACTGGCGTAAGTACAAAACTGATCCAAATTTCTGAAACATCCATGGCGATTTAGTCTTGATTTGGCGCTACGTTATCTCTGCATCGATTGGATTGACTTATCTGCCTGCATCCGTGTGCTTGATACAAAACTCCGTCGGCTGCATTAGGGAGATCTGGATGCATAAGTCAATCAGTCGTCAGTCATCTTGGACAGCTTCGATAAGGCCAAGAAAATATTCTACAAAGTAGTAGTTATTCTATCTCATCGACAGACGACAACAGACTCCGGCATTTATGAGACAGCCTCCGTCCTCCCATAGCAACACCGAATCGCTTAGCAAACGCACTGGACGCACGTAGACATAGCTCCAGCACGGCATGGTATGGTTCTGTTTAGGGGTGTTTAATACAATTATAGTTGCCATATGCGCTCGCTTTATTATTCGATCGAAGCAAGGTCAATATTCATTGATAGACTGTTATTATTATTATTATTATTATTATATATTAATATCATAATTCACGGATTAAAAAGATTATGTTGTTTATTTTACCAGCCGTCGATACGGCCGGTGCTCCTTCAACTACACCATTGCAACTGCGAATTATTATTAGTTGTCTAGTGGTCATTAGAGTAAGAACATCTTGTGATTACCGATGCTGCAGTTGTGCATTGCTATCCTATGCAACTAATTGCAGATAAGCCGATTAAGTAGTCGTTCACTAATTTCTGTACAAGTTAAGGCAGAAAGGAGGCAACGGAACAATAATAATAATAGTTGTTATAATTTTGAGAATCATAATAATCATAATGGTTTTAAAAGTAGAAAGCCGATATAGCAGATAAAAATAACTAGATACAAGAGAAGATACCATTGCGAAGAAGTGTTAGCTTGGAGATGTTGTGCTGGCCTCTGATGGTAGATGCTCATTACGTGTCATTGATCACACACGCGTTAGTGCAATGGTTGCGTCACTTCAAGTAGATAGCCCATATTTAATTGTATCGAATTGAATTTTATTCCTGACCAAACCTTTCAATGGATCTCCCCACTGGCGCAATCATACCCCGGTGCGATCGCAGCCACAGCAATATCGTCTACCGAGAGAATTCACTTTGTCTGCCCATCGCGGCAATCGACAAGCGATAAGATAGGGGTTTTTTTCTCGCTCTCGACTATTCAATGCTTGTGACAGAATTTCCCGCTTTGCTTCCTGCGTGGTCCCACTGCAACTGGAAAATCCGTCAGTTAGACGTGATTCATGCTCGCTTTCTGGAGTTGGGTTCGTAATAGAAGGCTACACCGGTGGTCCTCGTGAGAAGTATCTCCAATTCTCCTGAACTGCATTTGTTTTCGTTATGCCTATTAGTAGTAACTTTCATGCAGGTATATATATATATATATATATATATGTTACCGAATCAAGTTGTTCAAAGAGAAAAACGCAGGACCATTTCCACTGCAGTTTGTACAAAAGTAATAGGCCGAAGTCGAATTTCTACTGTATCCTTCTCTCAAGATCTGTGAATAAGTCACGTTAGAGGAATTATCTGCAATCACTTTTGCTGCTGGGTCTCTGTGCTTCCATCTGCTAGCATCGTCATGTTGTCATCGTTGTCTAATTCGATAGGCGCTTTCTCCTCGGACTCCTTCCTCTCAAGGGTTGTAGCACAATAAGTCTTGAGTCTGCCCATGCGTATCCGGCGTTTGGCGACGATAGCAGCAGGAAAACATTGGCGAGTGCACCAAAGGCCCAGTTGAAATGAAGACGAAGATGATGTCTAACCACCCGCCCCAAGCGGTTCGTGATCTTCTTCTTCTTCTTTTTTTTTTCGCTATTTGATCTGGACCAGTCGTGAGTAAGCTTTTAGCCCACTCTATGCAACTATCAAAATATCAACATCAACAATATCAGGACGAACACCATGAAGTCAGGTAGCTACATCAACGAGATAATGTTTACAAGTGCATTAGATATATTACCAACTCCGCTTCAGCAGCAACTACAACAACAACAACAACCACTGCCGCTTCCACAAGCATCAGTCGGCGTGCGAGAATCATGAGCTACGAACGCAGGAACAGTGATGCCATTCGGAGCGGCCGGCCACTCGTTGTACGTGATGTGGTGCTTCTATGATGATGATGATGATGATGGTGTAGCTAGCCTCATAACTATCATCTATCTATCAGCCCATCTGTCTGTCTCTCTGTGACGGTGTTGTGTGCTCCTCCACCCTGGAGCATCACTAGTGCCAACTTTTCACACGGCTGCTCCGGAGCGTCCCATGTTGAGACGCGACAGCGGACAAAAGGAAAACGCTACCACTTCTTCTGTTGTGTGTTCTGTTTAGCTCGGACAGAAAAGGAAGTGACGAATCAGCGGACGAAGAACAGAAGTGCATCGAACCACGACCATGCGGTTGGCTGTTTACGTCAACGCGCCAGTCTACAGCCGATAGCCGCAGTCCTTTCAATTAACATTCGACGATCGGAACCAGCTCGATTTATGATGATCATAACGAATTGTCGGTCTGAATGTTCTTGTTCTTTGCTTAAACACGTATTTATTTTTTATGAATACATTGCTCATTGATCGAACTGCAATAGATTACAATGTTCGAGTCCTCATACGGATAAAAATATGTACAAGTTGATTGTCATCTAGTAGCTGTACAAGGTTTGTGCAAGTTTGTGCAGCACGGAGTTGAACAGTGAGCACAAGCACGACCAGCATATATATACACAAGCAGAAAAGAAAGATACATTACCAACCATTAATGATATATAAATTAATCCAAATTGTTCATATTATTAACAGACTTCTTAACTTGATATTCGAATTTCTTCGCTGAGGAGAGGCATCGAATCTCGTGAGGGAGTGAGCCCTATATGAGCCCCGCGGTACGCTGGCGTATAGCGGCTGGACTCCTTAGTATTAAATGGTATCATGAACACCGTTCCGGCCGGTCGCTCGTTTCTCCAGAGAAAGAGGATTTTATTACCAAGTAGAGCGGTCTGAACTGTGCAGATCTCATTGACGCAGAGAAGTTTGGACTTCAAGAAAAAAATCGTCAACGAAAAAGCTGCGACGACGGCTAAACTTTGCTCTGAGAGCGTCATTCTGGATGATCTCCCCTCTGTGCAATGTTCCTTTAGAGCCACCGGCCCAAATCATGATGCCATAGCAGAGCAACGGGATGAACAACATTTTGTATACGAATTACAGTTCATTCGTCGGTATGCCTAAGTCCCTGAGGCGACGCAGTGAGGCAATAACAGCATGGCATTTCGGTCGCCCATCAAATAGTTCTCCAATCTGAGTGTATCTTGGAGCACGTGACTGAGGATGACAATGAGGCGGATTCACCGCTAAGCGGAACCATTTGGACCTGTCGAGTAGCCCTGAAAAGGGTGATACCCGCTTTTCTAGCCTGAATGGCCAGACCAAATTTCTGGAAGATGTTGAAGACATCCTCCACCTTGGAGATAGCCGATTGAAGATATCCCCCTGAATCGAGGATGGGGAAATCCGAAACAAAAGCCATTTATCAACTGCATATGCAATAGTTTCGCAGAAATCGCCCGCAGATATTTTCAGCAGGATAATAAATATTTAATGCCCTAGAGTGGAACCTTGTGGCGTTCCGATGTTGACAACCCTCCAGGTTGATTCAACCTCACCAACATTTACTGCTTACTTTCTGTCCGCAAGGTAGGACCCAAACCAAGCAACTACTGTGAAGTTGCATCCGAGATGCTCCAGTATTTGCAGAAAGAACGAATAAACAGTAGGCAGTTGAATGGGGCCGACAAATCTGTGGAGACTCCGAAACACAGTTGGTTCTTCTCGACGGAGTCAATTTATGCTTGATTTTTTCGCGAGGTGTGTTCCGCGTGAGGGCCAGCAACTGTTGAACAGTTTTCAAGAGGTTTTGTTATCAAATTATTGTCATCCTAATTTTACTATTGTAATACTATTAGAGTAACCCTTCGAGACGAAATAATTATCGAATAATTATCATCCTAAAATTATCTATAAGCGTGTAATACACATTAAATCTAGCCCCAAACATGAGCGATTGCAATCTACACGAACTAATGGTTCCTCATTTCCAATTGAGAGTTGTTGCCCTACCGACAATGTCATCGACTACTCTCGTCGTTCTAGTTCACTGGCTCGTTGTCTCCGGTTTTAGCAGCCACCGTTTTCGTCTGGTGACCATAGTGAGTTATCGGGAAATCTAATTATTAGTAGCATCCTGCTGTCGCTGGGCGGGACGCTCTCTGTATGTCCCATCGAGCCGAATTCGTTCGTAATCATCTCCTCTTATTCGCCCTGTCTCACCTTTGTCGTCCATTTTGTGCCCGCTAATCGATCGCATTTAAGCCACCTCGACCCTCACCTCTTGGTGGTTCTCAGCCGTCTACTATTTGATGGGAAGTTAACGCCAATACCTTGGACGGACCACGCTGGAGACTACGATGAGACTAGGATGGTCCGAATTTCTCGGAAAAACGAGTCTAACCGATGTCATAGTGTTCATCTGTGGGGTCTTCCAGCTAATGTCGTTTATTGTCTGTGTGATATGTATGATTGCTGGTGGTGACTGAGACAACAGCGTCGCAATACGTAATAGTAAATTTTCGCGGCCGATTCTCGGCCAACGTTTGCCGTTCACGGTAAAACTGCTTTCGGCATTGCTTCATATGACGGGGTCCTTTAATGCAAATGTACCACAGTGGGGATTGAACCCGTTCACGTACATGTCTCTTCCGGTTGTAATGCAGGTGTACACGAATGCACCACTTTGTCAGAGCCGATACAATCTATAACATATCTGAAAACTTTGCTCTATCCAATAATAGCCGTAGAAGCTTAATCGATCTTAGGAGACGCCGTTAATTCGGCCCAGCCTCTGATTCATCCATCCATAGACAACATCCACAGTCTCTTAGGAGTTCCACCGCTACTGCTACCACTACTAGTACTACTTGAACTTCTGGTATTTCGACTCTGCTGCGGATTCTTGTTCGATTTCTTTTGCAACAACATCGAATACTATAGAAATAAAAATGAATGCTCGTGTATGCTGCTCGTGTTGGTTACGTTATGAATTCGATAGACAGATGGAGATAAAACAAAAAAGGCTCGCTTAGGCTACGCACACAGACTCAGACGGCGGCGGCGGCGGCAGCAGCAGCGCAATTGCTTTACTTCTACCTAGGGATTGAGTAAGTGACTAACACTGGGCCGAACGGTTATCGGGGCCCCCGCCTCCGCCCAGTGGTGTTGTCCTCCTCAGTGGTGGCTATCGGATACTCGTTGTTTGGTCGGTCGCTCACTCTCATCAGGTCTCGTCGTGTCGCGTCGTCTCAAGTCGAAGAAGAGATACGCTTTTAGCCAAGTATCCTTGCTACCGCATTTACCAAGATACAGACGATGGCTGAACGAGCCGACGTCAACGACGCTAGTAGCACTAAGTCAGACACGGCGGCAGCCAACCGCCAACCGAAGCCGTCGAAACGCTCAAACCTCAGATTGTGCAGCTTCTTCAGACGTCAACCTCACGCGTGTCACGCCTTCTGTTCTACCGTTGGAGGCAAACGAGCAGCAATACAGATGGAGAATATAGATGCTCCTGATGCTGCTGCTGCTACCGCTGTCATTAGTGATCTCGGACTCGCGCGATAAGCGCAAAAGTCTTGGTGCTCCGGTTTTTGCCATAGGTCCACAGGTATTATATATATATATATATACGTGTGTGTGTGTATGAGTGAATACACGTTGTGCTTTCTTGTTGTCATGATCATCGCTATCGAGGATTCTGCTACAGTTATTGCGACTGTCAATGCGACTGTTCGTCCCTGCAAGAGAGGCATAGCTAGGGCACAAGCACAAGAAGCTCAACACTGCTAAAGTTGGACACGACTCGGCCGAATGAGACAAGTATAGGGGCGGACCTGGTCGTTAGCAGCGGTGTTCTGCTTGTCGCCAGGCGTCAGCTAGAGATGATGCATCCGATCAATCGTGGCGACGTCAAGAAGATGTCGCTGCTATCAACAGTGGCCGTATCTTCATCGGATGCGAGAAACAACAGCGCCGATCGTAGTGAGTCCAGTGTGTCCGTCACGACAACGCGCTGGTGACGAGTCACTGTCTCGAGGCAACCAATGCCGATCGGGAATCGAATGGGATGGGTGATCTCATTTATTTAGCTACTGGCGGATGTTAACAACAACAGCAACGACAGCAACAACGACAGGCGTTCCCCTCAACCATTTTTAATGTGGTTAGAATAATGCCTGTGTCCCCCCCTCTCCCTAAATTGTCGTGAGCGGAGCGCAAATCCGGAGGACCTGCTCAGAAATATTATCATACAATTGTATCATGGCGCTCGTTTGCCAGATGATTCAAATACGGCCTCAAGAATTCTGATATCGCAAAACGTAACACGACAACCAAGCTGTTAGCACAAAGAAAATGATCTTTTTCATGATTTGTATTATTTTCTTGCGCTCCCTCCAAAATGCCCATCGTCATTTGGCTAAAGTCTCGGAATAATGGGCGAAACAGGATGAGACAAACGAGAACAGCGACAATTCCCAATTGGAGAAAGTATCAGTGTCTCGATTCCGTCTAGTTTCGTTGTCCGCTGCTTGCGATGACTATTTTGCTCAGATTTAGGAAACAAATCAGTGGAGACAAATGATGCTACCGCCACAGGGTGGCCACACTCAACGCCACGAGATCATCTTGGAGACATCCAGTGGCTGATTCATGGCTGCTTGTTGTTCCTATCAAATGGTTGCTTCACAGTGGCAATTGAGAAGCAATGTTCACTTCTCTATCAGCACATCGGATCAGACCGATTCGGATGATTATATTATAGCTGGGAATAACGACAGACCGACCGACAAAAGATATCAATGTCGTGTGAAGTCTACGAAGTGGAAACTATCCCTTCGTAGTGCGGTCAAAGCTTGCGGATACGAGAGCCAATGAATCCCACTGAGACATCAGACCTGGGGGGGGGGGGGCTCTTCATTGAGGCTAGCCAAGCTAACGGCAGAATTGGTGGCTAATACCTACTAACCATTGGCTACCGCGGCAAATCTGCGCGCACTGAGCTACCGAAGAGAGTAGTTAAATACTCAACAGGGAATAAAGACAAACTGGAATAATAACGACGGAAAGTCAATATGGTGACGTCGAGATGTCTCGCCTAGATGTCAAAGATACCCTTCTGTGATGCCGACGTCCGCCCTTCGCCTACGCTGAGATTAAATACACATAAGCCTTAGTAACTCGCTGGGTGTGGGCCTTTTCTTTTTATTTCGTTAAGCATTTCGCATGACCTGCTTTCGAAGCAGGTAGATGCTCAAGAAGGTCGAAGAGCGAAATCGGCTGTCGCCCGCTCGTCAAAAACCCTTCTCGACCATCGCCGCAGTTAGTCGGCGATACGCTCGCGGGAGCCGTGGCTCCCGATATGTCATTCAGCTATCCAGCTCACCGTTATCGCGAAATTGATTGGTTTTAGATAAGAGCTAGAAATTTTAATGTTTCCGTGATATATCGGCCCCGACTGACAAGCAATTTCTGATAACATTTATTGAGACGCGCCAAGGTATCATAGCGCATTAGGATGACGCTCCCCCCGACATTGTCGCATTAGGATAACGCACAGAGATCCTGATGTTCAGTTTGGCCTGGTTAGGAGGATTACTAGCTCTAATGACAAATTTATAAGTAAATCCCTTTGAGATCTCCATTATTGGTTGACCCTTGTTTAAACGTATATCAAAGCTTCGCCCTTTGCGAAAGTTTAATTTTTGCTGCACTTTTTAGTCAGAACCTATTTATATATATACATATATATATATACACACAAACTGGATCATCAGCATTCAATTCAAAAAATTTCAAAAAATTTGAAGTCAAAACATCAATGTTATCGGCCAGGAGGAAGAATCTAAGTGCTCTAAATAATCTTACAGGGGTATATGGATATAGTTCAAATATGAACAAACAAATCTAAAATATTTTGGCTTGACGTTTACCTAGAAAGGCTGCTAATGAAACCAGGCTTGCCAGAGGACCACTAGAGGTCGGCGCATCTAACAGCAAAAGCAGCATTAGCGACAGTGACAGTAACAACAACAGCCATTACGCAAAAAGCAGCTGCCGGTGCTGCCGCCACTCAAACGAATGTCTCTCTGTATCTGAGGTGGTTCGTCGCTGACCGCTTCGATATCATCTACAACGGCAGCAGCAGCAACATCAGCAGCAGCCAAAGAAACCCAACAACGGCGACAGCAGGCGTAATGATATTCGTCAGTAGGCGGTGTTGTACTACGGGTAGTTGTATTAGTGCCAGCAGTAGTGGTAGTAAAGGTAGTGAGTACGAGCCTTCTATTCTATTCTTGCGCCGTTCCATTACCTACTCACTCACTGGCGTTGGCGATGAGAGAGAGAGAAAGAGAGAGAGAGTGAGGTTTGTCACAAAGTATACATTAGCCATCTTCAACATGCGCATTACGGGACGACAGCGCTGACTACCGATGTCTGCGTAGGAAGTTGCCGCTCTTTCGTCCTATGGTGACGTTGTCTTCGTTGTCATCGGCTGGATGAGTCTGTGTGTGGCTGTCGGAGCTTCAGAAGCTACTCGCCTACAGAACAGAACCGCCCCTGATCAACACATCCAAGTCTCTCTCTCTCTCGCACACACATGATCTTACACTTAGCCTACGTGGTCTAGTGTTCCTTATGCTGCATGTACTAACAAAAGGGCAACTGTGTTCCAACTGCGATCACAACAGCTCTATGTAATCAGTTCGAACCGCAAACTGTAGGCTTCCGTATAGAAGCCTACACCGCCGGTCCCGCCCAAAGATCCCCGTTCACGCTGTATATATATATATATATATATATATATATATATATATATGTACGCTAAGTGACCATCTCGGCACTGTCCCGTAGCGTAGACAAGAGAAGAATCGAGAGAAACCTGTGTCGTTTCGTGGAAGGCACCCGGATGTATCTTCCTTCGTATGTCGAAGGGTGTAGGACAGTAATAGCAGTAGCAGTAGTAGTTGAGATTGTATTGTGACTCGGCTCTCGTCGTGGGTCCCATTTATCCCCGAAAAAAAATTACAGGCCAGTTGCGACCGCTGTATTTGTAGTACACGGAGCATGATGGAATGAGTGGTGAGACTAGGTGTCTCGACCAGTAGATAGGTAGATACATAGGTAGATAGGTTGTTTGGTAGGTAGATGTATAGATTCGATGCGCGGCGAGTTCAATTTGGGATCGTCTAACCTGCATCTAGCTGGTTACAAGGGGAAAGCTCTTTTGCTCGCACGTATGCTCTAGCCTATAAGGTATCCACTCTGTATGAAACTGAGAAGCCAGAGGTGACGGCCCACTGTCTCGTAGGTCTTCCTGGAATATGAGGTCTTCCTTCTGACGTTAACCTCGCTGAGACCAAGTCACGACCTCCGCCACAAAATGATACTCTCAGATGGATTGGTGACGGCGAACTTTTCACGTGGTCGCTATTGATTGCCACTGGTTTCTTTTCTAGCGTGCACATTAACTAGCCCATAGGGCCACTCGCTTATATTACTGTTTTTTTTTAAAACGAAATAGAGAGAACCATTACACGTCCAGCATTTCACATTAAACTTAAAATATCGAAAATACATTCATCCCTAAACTGCCGATAACTCAAATACGATATAAACGTGAGATTGGATCGAAACAAAACTTGTTGTATCAATCGCGTCTGAGCGTCACATATTAGCCAAAAAGAAGAGATACTGATCGAGCCCGAGAAAATCGTATCAGATATTTCCTTCCTAAGATAGCAAGCACACGGTAATGTGTTTTGCGGTTCCACTGACAAAATCAATTCTGTTCAACCTATCATCGTCACCATCATCATTATCATCATAGATCGATGGCAGCAGTACAGGAGTTCTAAATGAAGAAGCATTGCCGCATAGTATTGTACCGAAACGACGGCAGCATCACGCGAGCGCTGCTTGCGCTGGGCTCTATGAGTGACAGAAGCGAGTTGAAATGGCGCCGATAGCCGCTAACTGGCCCTCTCTAGGTAGAGAGCGCTTATCTCTTAGTGCTACTGACGCTGCTGTTGTTTTTGCTGCCGGTTGAGCGGTGGCGCGACACCGGCCACTGACGCTGCTGCTGCTACTACTGCCGCTGTCTGGTGGCTGTCTTCCTTCCGTTTAGAGAATCACAGACAGAACGAGAATAGAATAGATAGCACAGTAGATCAGAGAGCAGAAGCAGTAGCAGAGAAATATTGAACTGATATTCGCTAACTCACTCCTTGTTTTGCTCCGAGACCTGTACGCGCTTCAAGATATATATATATATATGTGTGTGTGTGTGTGTGTGTGTATCGGTATGAGCGTTGTCTCTGTAGCGGGGGCCATTACGTGGTCGAAAATCATAAATAACAAAATCATAGCGAAGATGTCTCCCTTCTTCTCTCCTTTTCACTAACTCAGTCGCCAGAGACCTACGGCTGTGGCTATGTGGCAATGACGACAAGATGCGACTTGACTCGACGCAATGCGGTTGAATCAGAGCAGCAGCAAACGGGAACCGATCCGAGCCGCGCCGAATCTCGAGTCGTCGCTGCCGCCGCCGCTCAGTCGATCGCGTCATCAACCAAAATGGGGCTGTTTCCCGGAGTAGCAAGCAACCAATGCACAACAACGATCGAGCTAGAGAAGACTCGATGCGCTCGGCGTATACTGAAGCCACCTTGCTAGCCCTCACTAGCACAAGTAGCTGAAGTAATGCCGCTCGTTGCAGAAGATGGCCGTCGTTGCCGAAGTGTAGATGACGACAGAGGCGAAAAAGACGAAGTCGAAGCCAAAGTAACGGCCGAAGCAGAAGCCGAAAAGGACGAAGTCGAAGTTCAAGTCAAAGAGAAAAACGGAGAGAGAGAGAGAGAGATCGACGGGGACTGGATATGATAGAAGCCAATTATATTAGATTTAAGCAATAAATTTGCTCTTGATGCTACTGCTGCTGCTACTGGCTACACAGGCAATTTCAGTTGGCGCTGAGGTTGACACATAACTGCTTGGCGATCAGAAATAGTAGTTAGACAGACACAGCGAGAGAGAGAGAGAGAACGCTAGGTCAGGGCAATAACAACCGCAGCAGCAGCAGCAGCAGTAGAAGCGACACGGCAGAGAGTGAAAACATCAGTGGTCACTTGACATTGTTGTTGTTGTTAATGATGATGATGTCGATGATAATTTAGTTGAAGAACATCGAGAATAAAATGGCAGAATAAAGGTTAGACCATGAGGTCGGCTGTAAGTTCCCCAAAAAATCGGCCAAAACGCACCACTAAGAACAGAGTTTGACAGGATCGCAGGGACGGAAAAGATTATGGCATCGATGAAGCTTGCGAGACGATATCGATTTGGAGGTCTGTCTGTCGAGTGAACGAACAAGAGGACATCCGTTGGCATCATTGATCGGGAGCTGAGCGTGTGATTGGGGGAAATGTCTCATGACGTGCGCGCAGCTTACTGCACAGTAGCCAATTTAGTCAGTGAAAGCGTTAAATGGTAACGTGAGATCGCGTTTTCGATTTAGGATCATTTCTTAAGGAGCATTTTGAAGATTTTCACGCAATCGTTCATTTTCACGCTTAAGGACAGGGTGACGGTCAATGTTTGAAATTAATGACTCTTTGTTTACTGCTTACCCTTGGGTGATAATACTCTGCCGTAACAGTGGAGCTAGCCACCAAGACGAAATAGAGGAGGAATTGAGACACCTTTGCAGACACACTATTGGCCGAAATGTGAACATTGACCAGTACAACCTGATACGAACTCAACACGTTGAGTTCTTATTTTGTTTATTCTCCATATCTATTCATCTATAATAGTCTTTCATAGTTGTTTGCGCCGACTTGTTTTGAACTTGCTTCGCTAGTTCGCAGGGTAATCAAAGGCTATTGCTGCCTCTGCTACTAAAGACAGCAGAAGCCTCATAAGCATATGGGACAAGAGAGTCGTTCATATATAGGCGAAATGCCATAACGTAATCGAGAACGAATCGATCGTCATTCAGGAGGCTGAGGCTCCGTGAGGCATATGTAGCACCCTGTGTCTCAAGCCAGTTCTTTGGAATTCTACGAAGAAGCCAATCTAACAAGTCTCATCTTCGTCTCTAGCTGACTATGAACCTTCATGACCCAGGTGTGCTTTGACCGATGTTCAGCATTGCCGTGTTAAATTTCCGCGCTAGTCACGTCGTACCTTATGGGGCCTCATGTATTATTATTAGCTGTAGAAAACATAAGAAATAACACTTGGCGCCAACGTTACGGCGGTCCAACGTTCAACAACGGTTGTCGATTGAGGCTCGGCCACATTAAAACCAATCAGCTGAATTCTTTGATGAACTGCGGCGCCCCCAGCTGCATTTTCTGCAGCCTTATGTATATATATATATATATGTAGAGTTAACCACTTTCAAACTTGTAACGGGTACACGTGCTGTCCATACTCTGTATAGTGTGCATGTGTATATGCGTTTATTTTCTTTAGATCTCACAAATAGTCTCATACTTACCTAGACTATGCATGGAATGGAGCTTCGGCCATCGACTCGGTCTCTTTCCTCGAGAAACTCACGATAGCCTGATTGTAGTGTGCGTTCGATTGTCCGCGACACCCGAATACGCCACAGCGCTAATAGTAGTCAACGCAGTATCAGCAGCATGAGGTGCAGTGAACCTCAAAGATGTGATCAGATTTCAGGGTGACAAACAAAAAACGAGTTCGGGATGGTTCAGCGTCGTTACATATTCACGCTGTACAGATTCGCCACTCACTCCGCCGTGGCAGCCAGATCAAGCAAGTCACCCTACTCTGTACTCTTACCTCAGACCTCACCTTTCCTCACGGCATGCGAAACAATAACAACGCTGAAAAAAACGTCAGCAACGTTGTCATAGTTGTACCACAGAAGCATCAACTCTTGGTACCTGTCGCTTTGCCCGGCCGAGCATTAAGTGGTTGGTATCAATACAGGTTGAGGTTGTCAGTGGGCTGCTCCAGGCGTGTGATGTCCGTCGTCATCATGGTTTCGTGTTGTCGTGATAACATATATCTGGCACATCTCTCTCCCTGTTCCTCTCTCTGTTCCTCTCTCAGGGCCGATCAGCACGGGCCGATCGGCAGCGACGACTGCGTTTGCGTTTTTTGTATCAAAAACGACTCGTCACGCTGGTTGGACGTAGCCGCCTGACGCCGCCTAACTCATGATACTAGCTGTATGTACATATCGCCACTAGGCAAGGGAGGAGGCGGTTGACGCCAGCGGTTGAGTATATTTCGAGAGATCAACAGGCTTCTCTCTTTCATTGCTCCCGTTCACTATGGCTTAACTCATCTTGGCGCTGCCCTTTATCGTCTTCTTCACAGTCGAAAGCCGAAGATGATGGTGTCTGCTGCAAACGCGAAACAACTATGAAGAGTTAGTTGCCACGAGCTGTCGCCAGTGGCGACGACGGCGGCGGCGGCGGCCGCGGCACCAGCGGTTGAAGCTATGTGTTCCAATCGGGAATCTGCCGCGTGTACAGCAGTCGAAGAACCCCGACCTTGTCTTCAAGTTCACTGATCCTGTTCTTTCCGTTTCGATGACCACGTCGGCGCCGCCGCCGCCGCCGTCATCGATGAGATGAGACGAAGTGGACTGCGATCGTCCATCCACCCGTCCATTGGCAACCAGCGCCGTTCTGTTGTCACGCTGCCTCATTTTTCTATATCTCTCTCTCTCTCGCTCTCGAACACGCGCGAGCGTTTTCGTCTTCTCTTGGCTTTTCCCACCGCCTTAACTTGTACTGTCCAGGTTCCGTTGCTGCGATTGCTACCAGTTGTCGTTGTTGTTGTTACTGTTTTGCTGTTCCTGCACTGCAGCAGTTCGTCAGTAGCAGAGGTAGAGACAGATTTAACACGGGGAAGATGGGGAGGAGGGGGGTGGGGGGGTGGAGAGTGAGGTCTCGGGCGAAGAGAACCGAACCGAAGAGGGTCGTCTTCTTCTTCTTTTTCTTCTGTTTTGACTGGCGCCTGTCGAACACTTCACGCCATTCTGCGCCCGTTGGCGAGTGAGTGAGTTGCGGAGCTTATCCCTTCATTGCAGCAGCAGCAGCCGCCGCTAGCTATTCTGGTTGACAGGTCACTATTAGCCACTCAAGATCTCGCTCGCTTCGCTATGGTCTGGCGGCCATAACCGTGCTTCATCGGTTGGTTCGTTGGTGGTGTCGACTTGAGCAGTAGCAGCTGCCTCATCACCATCATTCCGATCATCAGCATCATGATCGTCATACGCAACAACAACAACAACAGTACCGGCAGCCGCAACCAAAGAGGACAGAAGGAGAGAGAGAGAGTCAAGCTTCTGACCGTCCATTCGTTCGAAGTCTGTCTCGGCCACGGTAGCTGGCGCGGTAGCAGTGCGTCCCATCGCATCTCATTTCACTTGGCGGCCTGGCAGCGGCGCCGCTGCCACTGCTGCTGGTTCCACTTTTGGCGTTTGGTTGGATCATGGTTCCCCCTTGTTCGCCATCCTCGCTCGCTCGCTTGATGTTTCTCTTTATGCTACTCTCCGTCGAACTGATTGACTGACTGAATGCTTTACATGATACATTTTTGGGATCGATGTACCTTTATACTCACTCTCACTGTCTCACTCTCTCTCGTTGCCGTTGTTGTCATCGTCTACTGTCTCCTCGGCTCTGTCTGTTGTCGAGGATAACGCCGAAGCAACTCTGATTGCTGGTGGTTGAGCGTCGCGAAACTTGAAGTGACTTGGCACGAAGGTCGAATTGCCCTTCGGCCGTCAGTATTGGGAATTGGGCTTGATAATGGTGTGGGTTGGTTGAACGCCGCCGAACTGACACAGCCGTTCATTCTCCTTGTTGTCCTTGCAGGAGACAAACCACACAAATGCGAGATCTGCAACAAACGCTTCGCCCTTCCCTGCAACCTGCGCGCCCACGTTAAGACCCACGAAGGTATGACCCATTTTCAACTCGAGGTTCTCCTCCTGAGAAGCACGCAACAGGCAACAACAACAACGACAACAGAACAGCCACAGACACCCACACCAATATACAAGCTGACACAGGGAGCATAGCAAATTGTTTGTGATAATCCCTATGTCGAACATATGATACTGATGGCAGCTCATATTTGAGGCTCTAAATGACCAGCAAGAACACACTTGGAAGTACCGCTCATGAATACAATACCAGATACGTATCCGAGAGTCGTTCAAGGATTGTTGAACGAGCCAAGCGCTTAGTCTGCAAATGGGGGAAAGTGAACAACGGTCAAATGTGTAGTTGCAGTAGTGGCAAATAGTATGTAGAATGAAATTGACATTTTCGGTGATTCGCTCCTTTTGTGAAAATGCTCGCCCGCGCATAGCGGCGCACAGAACTCTTAGAGGCCACAAGCTGTAGTCGGCAGTCGACGATTAGCACGTCGATCAAGATCAAGATCAAGACTGGTGCCAACGCCAGAACTATGATCAAAGTCGCGCCCGATGCGATTGCCCGACGTTGGCATCAGGATGCTCCCCTGGACGTTTCGTCTTCGTCTCGGCTTCTGTGTGTGCGGGTCTGACGCTTCCTGGCTGTCTGGCTGACTCACTGAGTGAAGTCACTGTAGCTGCGAGATAGCGGTTAGGCCAAGAGTGGGCGCCAACCCGGGAGCCCGGATCACGACCGATCTCGCCAATCGACCAATTTTGGCTCCTCTTCGATTTGCTGCCAGTCGACTTGAAGCGACATGCGGGGCCAACATGGGTGCTACTGGTTGTTGTTGTTGTTGGTGGTGGTGGTGCGGCTGCCATTTCCTGGTCAAAAGGCAATCGTACCCAAAGCAATGATTACTATTTACAAAGTGGGACCAACGGCAACAGCACACTATAATATAATAGTCTTCACATTTGTGAAGCAGCATTCGTAAACTTGACAACAACTATTTCAACGTAGACTCTCTCTCTCTCTCTCTCTATATATATATATATATATATATATATATATGTGTTTGTAGCCGTTCACAGTGTTCAGGTGTCACAAACGTTTCCGAGAATCGCTAAATAAGGAAGTGAAAGGTACGGAATACCAAGCCGGTGATTGAGACATGGTCTGACTATGCCTCATCTCATGTAAAGTTCCCGTGAATCGTTCTCACGCAAAGCGGCAGACGAGGCTCACGCCGCAAGGATACCAATCTCCTTACATATAATACGGGTATAGTGTAGCGTGGTTGACGTTTTCGTTAGCAGCTATATCACGTATTGTAAAATAGCTTCTCATACAGCGTTGAGACGAGCGCATGTCCTTCCCGAGAGCAGCGAGCCTTTGTAGTGGCCTGCGGGAGCTGAGACGCAAGCCAGCACTCGGTAGATCTAATAGATAGATGGATACACGGTAAGGGCGGATAGCGGTGGAGGCATCTTGGACAAATGTAGGGTTGTTTTTGCCTATTGCAGCCGTAGCAGAAGGAGTCTATGGTTTGCTTTTTTTTTTATATGCCGATTGTTTTACGATTGTGCTGTCAGCGTTTGTCTAACGATACTGTGTTGTTCTATCGGACGTTAGGGTGCGTTTAGCCCCGCTTAGCGGTGGTAACGACGCACACGTGGTTCACCGGTTTACAGTAGCGCACGTCGCTGACGGAACTGATATATTATAGAATAGAACGGGAGTTCATCAGCACTCGTTCAACACCACTGGTCACGCCTGTCTGTCACTATAGCGGTCTGCCACAGAGTCATTTATCCATCTTTCTCGGTTACACTTCGTCTCTATCTCAATGCCGTTACCGGAGTTCGGTCAGTCCATTAGTCAGCAACGCTGGCAGCAGCAGCAGTAGCTGCCGACAACCGCAGCGACGTCGGTCGGCCTATTGTGGGCGAAAATAATCACTATCACTATAGCTCGTCCTCGTGTTATCTCGAGCTGCTGCGATGGCTATTGCCGCCGTCCTGCATAGGTGTATGGGTTATGCCTATGCGACATCACCGTCAACGCCTGTGCCTGCGAACAAAATGATGAAACGGAGACCCTCCCTTCGTAAATATTTTGCTAGATGGCCCTGATATAAATCTATATATTGAACTCATGTATCGGACGATTGGCCAATCGATGGACAATCGTATGATAACTGGCCAGCTACGAACAAACAAAGAAACGGGTCAGCAAGGCTGCCGTCAACCGATTCGCCAACACGTTCACTGTAACTGATTCCCCTCCCTGACTTCGTAGTTGCCGCTAGCTGCTTTGGCTCCACGGTAGACGGTGGCAGTGGCCGCCGTCATGTTCTGACCTGAGGATACGTTCCCTCCCGATCATGAAGATCATGCCGAACATCGGGAAGATGATAATATTAGCGATGATCTGAGTGAATCAAGCTGATGCGGGGATATCAGAAAAAACGACACGCACGAACATACATGTACGCCGTATAGAGAGAGAGAGAGAATATCGTGGAGTATAAGATAGAGAAGATGTCTGGGGGGCGGGGGATGAGGTCATATGTATAGCCGACGGCAACTGCCTCTATCGTCAAGGCCAAGTCGATGCTCAGGCCTCACACACAGCTGCCGATGGCAGAGTCAACCGCAGAAGGGCGGCACCAGCGAGGCGCGCTTTACCGAATTATCATCATTCTTGATGACCCTGATGTGTACCTATCTGGCTGATGCTGCTGTTGCTGTTGGTGTTGTCGTTGTTCTGGCGGTCCACATCTATGGCGGCGATGGCCGGCTTCGAGCTGTCGACTGGCATCGACTGAGCCAGGCGAAAGGTTCCAATAGAGTCTTCTTTCGTTGGACCTCATGGCTTGTTCTGTGGTTGACGAGCATTTTTTTCCATCTAATTACTATCGTTGTCCAGTGATCGCGAGCGAGCGCACGAAGGAGGGAGGCTTCCTACTTTTTTTTTGCCTCGTTCGAGTGCCGGATTTGAAGAAGGGACACTTTTCATCTGGGCGAAAAACGACAAACCTCGACGATGATAGCGTCCACCACCGGTGGCAATCGTTGAAGCAATTAATGACCCCGATAATATACCATGAGCCGGTCCGCTGTCAAACGATGTGAAAACTATTCTTAGTTAGGTGAACCTTCAACAAATGATTTGTTACTGCAAGCTACGAAGTGGTCGCACACCTTGTGTGGGACGCTTTCGTGGTTTTCAAGTTTCAAGACAACGACTCGATCCTTCTAACAATGCCAAATGATATCTTCTTCCAATTGCAGAACAAAACCCATTGGACAAAACGCAATGCCCGCAATGCGACAAGTTCCCCTGCGACTGTAAAGGCGATGAGAAAGAGAAGGATATTGAAGAGCACTCGAGCGATGGAGCCTCCGATTCGGGCTCGGAAATCAAAACGCCACGACAGCCCGAGAGTCGGCCGGAAGTTGTCCCTGGGGGGCCGCAGTTCAATCTCTTTGGCAATATGCTCGATCAAATGATGCTCGCGAGTTATCAACAACAAATGAGCGCATTCATGCCACCAGCGCTACGGGCACTCAAGATGTTCCAGGAAGGTGGGTTCGCCTTGCCAACACCCCCGTGATCTCTGATTCTCTTTCAACAACCTCTGGACTAGCACAACGCATCCAATAATGGCTGGTACTACTCCACCGACGGATGAAGGCGCCGGACCATCGTCCAAGATTACCTACTCTTCAGCAAAGAAGCCTTCGCTTTCAGCTAAACACGATGATCTCCTGCGAACCAAACGCGATGTATCATCCCATAAAGGCTTGTTTAAATACGTGCTCTACGTGTATCTCTGTTCCTATAGTCGTGTGTCAAATCTTGTGTAGACGTGAAAGCAGGCGACTCCGCCTCGACAGGTCTGAAAAAAAAATGGACAAAAATGCTACAACAACGACGACGACGACAACTACCAACTACCACTACTCATAATAGATAAATTAACAAGAAGAAAGTTGACGTGCGGGGGCGCAACGACACCGTTCAAGAGCGATCGAAGTTATCGTGATCATCAATAACATATATCATGTACTACCACTAGCAGGACTACTACTACTACTAATACAACAACAACCAGGAAATTTAGCATGGTGGATGATTTTATCACACCCTAAGACAGCGTATAAGAGAGAGGGAGAGATAGAGAGGTGGTGGAGGATAAGGGAATGACATTATCTTTTTAACGGCGGTGTTCGGGGCTGAGCTGGACAGCATGACGTAGCCGACTAAACTGATATTCACTCGTCGGCATCGGCGCCCGCATCGACAGAAATCGCGAGAACGAAATAGAGAGAGAGGACAATAGAAAATAGAGATGATGTATGGAATATATAGATATATTGATATATATATTGATATAAATATATACAGGTACAGCATCGATATCGCGACAGCATCAAGAAGACTGCTAACCGACACTGAAAATGAAAACAAACATGAACGAAACACAACATTAATTAATATTATTATTATCATCGTTATTAATGATCGAAGTGATGAGATGAATATTGCCTAACGAAGACGGATCACTCCGTTTAGGGTCAGATATAACTAACGCGTTCCGAGTGGTTCCCCTAAACTGTAAATATCACCTTTATATCTTGTACAGTGGCACGAACATAGGCACAGACGCAAAAACCAGAGCGAGGAATAACCTGACCTGACCTCAACAACAAATGATTATGTGACCAGAACGGACCTTGACGGACATTGACGAGTCCATTCATTAGTCCAGTGGTGGTCAGCCCGTATTTGGGGGTAGTTGAACAAAAGAGAACTTCCTCCACGGTCTGGCGTTGGACCGAATTGTAATCTAGTCTTTCTTTAGTAGTTTTAGCAGTAGTAAATATCGTAATGATGACGGTACGCTATAATGTGACGATTACAGAGTGGTGGTGTGGTTAAATATTCGCTACTAGCTAAGTGATATTAAGATGAAGGTGCTTATTGTATATATGGAGTGGGATAGGCGAGATAAAGAATTAAAAAAATTATATATATATATATATATTAAGTAAACAAATAAATAAGGTAGCATACGTGAATGTGTACAATATGAAATGATGTCTTCTATCGCATGATCCTATTATAAAATGATACATTATAATAACATAGAGTGGGTCCGGGGAACACCGGAAATTCATGGAATGCTCTTCAAAACTACTTCAAATTACTACACCTCAGAAAATATTTTCTTTGCAAGTGATTTCGAAGCTTCTACAAAGGATATAAGATCAATCACCCCGAAAAATCAGTTGTTTGCTCAACTTTCTTCTCAGGGTAATCGAGCAATCATCATCAGAGTGTATCAGATTCAGACTGCGCAGTATTTCCCGAAATAGTGCCGACGAAATCGAGATAAAGTGTATGCAGAAAGGAACCCTCGTTGCTTACGGCGATACAGGCCCAACAACAGACGATGACCTTTGACCGGTTTGCTTCAATGTAACTTTGTAGATTACCGGTAGTCCTCGCGTGCGTAATTATATTCACGGTGACAGTTGGCACTGTTGTAGCTGTTATAATTTTTTTTTCACTTATTTTATACAATCGCTTTCTTCTTTCCTGTTCATCCATCCTCCTGGAAATCGCTGAGACGACATTCAATACCCACATTTTATTCTTTAGCCATCATCGGGGTCAGTTATCCCATTGCTGTTCTTGGACGTGATTGCGCTCGCCAACCCAGCTTCTGTTGTGCCAACCAGCCATCTGGCAATTCCTGCTGAGCACTTTTAAGTGTCTAACATACACCGATCGAACAAGTGGTCATAAGGCGCGACATAGCGACACAAGGCGCCCGTTGTTCGGTTGTGTCCAGCATCCATACGCAACGCTTGGCCCTTGTTGCTAACGCTACTAACGCCAATGTGGCATTAGCCTGAACGAGCTGCAGTGGGGTTCTCAGAAGTGAAGGGAACACTAGATAGATAGATATACGCGGAGGTCGTCGGTGTAGAAAGATTCGCGCCAGCGGAGAAATGGGAGAGGTGTCTTGGAATCGCTACTTGAAGTGAGAATTACAAGACGGTAGAGCTACGAACTAGACGCACGCGTGTCCACTCGCTTATACAGAGTGGATGGAGCAGTGTTGGTCACCAGCGAAACAGACAATGCTCCTAAATCGGCATATGGCCACGGATGAGAGAGTGAGAGAGAAACTAAGCAAAGCATGCCGGATGCAACTAGTTAAGGCTGGCTGGTGTATAACAGAAGCAAGCCTGAAGGTATGGAGTCGATTTTTGATATCGAATCATTTGTCTTTGAAAGATGAAAGGTGTGAGTCGCTTAGGTGGAATATTCTCTTCTCTTAAGTGCGTGAAAATGGCGTAAGTACATTGTATTGGTTGATGAAGAAGTCCATAGCGAAGATCAAGTGCATTTAAAAAGCAAAAAATTTGCTAAAAAGCGAATTTAATCTACCTGATATATTCCATTCTGGTCAATGACTCTTTGCCCGCTTTCGGCGATCTTCATAATCCCCTCTTCCATAGAAACCTTGAGATATATGGGCAAATTAATTATGCAAGGCATTTTAGAGTATGTCCTGGGGACTGAAGGCTTGATTACTCAAACTGTCCTGTAGCTCCCGGAAGAAGTGATGATCCGGAAGCGTAAGGTCCGCGTCATACGGTGGGTGCACCAAAACATCCCATCCAAGCCGGAATCATTTTTGCCGGGTCATCAATGAAATGTGAGTTGTGGCGCTGTCCAGGTGGAACACAACGCCCTTCCCGTCCGCCAATTCAGGCCGGCTTTGATTAATTGCTCACTCGAATTTCGGACAATTCTGAGCCGTACTTGGTCGAATCGAGCTGAACTGACTCGATTGAGCCTTCATTTGATCCAACTCTGTAGTGTTTGGGCGACCAGAGGCGGGGAGCACCTTGGAGATCGAACTTTCCGTAACGAACTTTCGCAAACCACTTTCTCCACAAAGGCAGTTCCACTTACGGTACCCTCCCGATACACGTCGCGTATCTCTTCGCGAGTTTGCCACACGTTTTTGTTTTTTTTTGGAAATAAAATAGCCAAATTCATAGAAAAGACACACATTTATTTCCCGCCAAGTTTTGCTAAGAAGTTTGATTTTTTTTTTGACACTCGCACTCAGGAAATGAGATTGCACTCGAAGCTGACACACATCTTAATCTGAGATCACCCTTATGCCGTCCAGGATCCATTTTATTGAACGTGTCTTTTGGCGCAGGCCGTAAACACCGGGATCGAGCTTTAACAGTTAAGGCACTGCACATTATTAACGTTTCAAACACAAATGAACGCTAGCCAATGAGATGAAGTGTCACCTAGAGGAAGCGAACATTGATAGAGGACTCCTTGTGTCGGTCATCGAAATTTCCATCGTTCAAGAAAAATAAAAACGCCTAACAATTTCAGCATTTATCTCGAACTGGCAAATCACCCAATATGTCAGCCCAGAACATTTTGATTTGTGTACCTGATAATTCGTAACGACTTTATTATGATCTTTGCTTATAAATGTCTGTATAAACTAGAATAGACTTTTGAAGATATGAATAGTCAATAACGTTATTACAACGATGACTCTCGGACGATTTCGGCCGTAACCCGGCAACAAACTTACGGACACCATTTGCTGATTACACATTCGAGTGATCGGGACAAGAGCGACTATGCGGGCACGATTTGCAATGAAGTACGATTTTTTATTTCGTTAATAATTTTATCGATCTGATATCAATGTTGTCCGCGTTGAATGTTGCACCGCCGAAAAGAAAAAAACACACATCTCCGGGTGCCGTCTGGTGCCGTTGTGTTATCGGGACTGGATTAGCAACGACGACAAAAAATCAGTCGAAGAAAAGCTGCAAAAAAATCGCCTGCATATCATCGCTGTCAGTGTCAGATATCGCCTATCAGTGTCATTCACCCTCAATGGCGGTTGGTAGACCGCCGGACAGCCACGCCACTCAACGTAGCAGTGACAGAGCAGCATTGGCAATTAGTACAATAGTAAGCTCCGTTTCGACGCACTTTATAGTGATAGAGGATTGATGGAGGCGCATAATAATAATAATGAGAGGATGCTGAACTTTTGCTTTAAACAGGAATAAAAATTGTTTATTCTCCTTCGATAGAGTCGCGGGAACATTTTCAGCTCCTTGAAGAAGGAGGATTTTTTATATTCGTACGAACATATCTCTTGATGATGACAGCTGTATGTGTTAGTAGTAGGCTTATCATTGCGTTACATATTATATTATATCACACAAATTCTTATATATAATATCTATATATATATATATATATATATATATATATATATATATGTTTAGTGTTTATCACTCAATACAGGTAAGTGTTTATTCACAACCTAGTAACTTTAAATAGTCACGCTTGCTGGCATTCCCGATGCTATAAGACACACAAGTTTAGTTGATTGTTAGAAACATGTGTGCTTTGAAGACGCGTACCCTATAGTGGAAGAAATGCTTGACCGGCACACATACATTACGTATTCACCCTTTAAATTATAACGACAAGTTATTGGCCACTTTAATTTTATGTAAATCAATACAATACAAATTCGCCAATGTTTAAGGGAATTACAATCGCAGCTGAAACGTTAAGCGCCACGAGAATAATTTATTCATCGGATGAATTTAGGAAACTTCAAGGAAACACAGTCTCGTACCACTCATTCCATTATCCGTATGCTATTCAAACATATTCCATGTTAACTTTAGAACTCAGAGGACTTTTATAGTCTTCCACATCCGCGGGAAGATTTGGGATCCCGTTTCGGATTCCCTCCGGTGCACTAAGGTCGTTTATGGGATAAATGGAGCAACCACCGAGGACCACAATAAGATTACTTGAGAACTACAAAACTCATATGAAGTCAGAGATAAAACTCGGGGTTAAAACAATCCCTAGTAGTGAACCATGGTTAACAGTTGGGTACAAGTTGAGGGACCTTCTCTAAAGCCATACTGCGCCTCACCATCAAGAGCTTTCTGAACGAAAAGCCATTCAAGGTTATCAACAATGAGCCATTCGACGATACCTCACCCACTTATCCTAATTATGAGCTCTAAGAGGTCATATACTTTGCTTGAAAAAAGATATAGTATCTTGTTGAACACACGACATTATCACAACACGTCATGATGTGTAAACCTTGTAAATAAACATGGCTACTGTCTATTAATATCTACATGTACCTGATGTTATTGTAGTTTTGACATATAATAATATTTTTAATAATAAAATTACACTAGCGAAGCCGAGGTGTCTGCTACTTTTTGTTGCGGCATGTGGCTCTCCGGGATCAAAGCGCTTGGGCTTACAGTACGGCTATTTAATAGTATTTTACTTCTTTCGATCAACGGCTTAAACAACAACATATCGTGCCAACGGAACCTAAAACATTTTAAAATATATTACAGTATTAACCGCAAAGCTAACGATACCAACGAAGAACAATTTCGAGACGATAATATCAGTGGACTAATCGGCAGTGAAATCCTATTTGCTACACTCAATGCAACAATTCAAATCGGGTTTCTCTGCTCTCGGTAAGGATATTAATTCTTGGCGGTACAGTATATTTGAAAACAATAATAATAGTTATTATTATTATCATAATTTTTCAGACTTAAATCGACTCAATATGCATTATAGTTCTGGTTTGATTTGGTCAATGTATTTCATATAACGTACACTCTTTTCGAGATAATCGAGAAGGATTCAACGAGTGTAGCCGCCACTTACCCTCATCCACGGATAGCGGATAACGCTGGAACGGACGAGCGCCACCACTGACAAACGCATGATACGGAGTTTATACGAAGTCATGTTTCCCACTATAAGCAAATACGGCTCACTTACGCATTTGCATATATATTACCGCCTTAAACCGAGGTCGTACGTGAGGACTCACTGAATGAAAAATCATGTCCTGCTACGGCGTCACTATGGGTTTTGTCCTAAGACTGTGTACGCGTTTGGCCATGCGTCGATGAACGAATCGGTTGAGTTGTTATCCAATTGAAATGGCGCTAGGATGTGACCTAAGGCTCTTGTGGTTGCTATTAACGTGCGGAACTATCTATGTATCGGATGTATGAACAGTCGTGCAACACAACCATTACGCGACTGAGCTGCACACGAAATCGTGGCCATATTGTGAGAGTCCAATGAAGTGGCCGTATATGCTCCTTTCAGAGCTGTTTCGAGACTTTGTAACCAGGCGAATAAATTTCTGTTTCCATTGAATGTTCGCATAGCTGGATCATAAGCACACGAGTGATTGATAGGGTTGACCCGTGACGGCAAAATGCTCATCGATTATTTCTCGGATATTATTTGCTGCGCTTGGCGTTTTTGTTAGAATCGTGGCGATACCTTTTGCATAATTACTAAGGGTTACTTTGAAGGCGTTTCTCCCAACATATAATTCGAAGATTGCGTCTAGGCGATTGCAGATGCACCTCAGCTACGAACACTTCAGTAACGAAAAGAACTTCGCTTACAGCTAGAAAATAGTTGTGTTTTGATATTTGTGAGCAAAGAGATCCTCCCTGCTCTAAAAATATGCAGTGTGTGACATTCAATTTATAGTAAATATTCTCAGAAGACACATCGACTGGTTGAGGACACTGTGTAGTTCTTCCAATAGATCAGTTGTATTTTGTTTTTCGTATTGGAGCGGCAGTTTGAGATGTTTCTTCATGCGGGGATAACGTGAAGATGAGAGTGGTGACTATCACGCAAGTTAATAGTGCAATAGGTGACTTGAAGTTGAATTGAGTTAGCTGATGAAGGAGAGTATCTCTGAGTACTGATATGCAATAAGAGCCCGATAGCAAAAAACGGCGACTGTTACAGCGATTTCAAGGGAAATCCTTCACTTAGAGCGATGAAATTCTTTAACTTACAACTCGTTTTACTATGAAGGCACCGGTAGCAGCCAATGAGCCCTATGCTATAAATACAATATATTAAATCAGTGAAATAAGCCAATTTCTCTGCGGGGTTAATGATTCCATAAATCACGGTTAAACATATCTATTATACAAGGCAGTACGTTGAAACTCATGGAAGCCTGTACCTATATATGTCATACGAGAACAGGCAAATGAGAATTATCCACTGGAGGAGACAACGTTAACCAGCCTAAAAGAGATGATGGATCGATGCGATAGCCACAATTCGCCGCCAGCTATATATGTATTATATATACACACCACTACAGAATCGCTATGTAGCCGGTGCCATCCGTCTAGGTTGCAGGTTCCAAATAGTGTATCTCAGATGGTCTTCTGCTGCCGGTAGATTTATATCATATTTCCATTCAGTGTTGACTTGACATTCGCAAAATGGACAGAAGTGAAGAGACCTTCAATGTTTCTATTCGCTCTCGATGTAGCCCTGGTGGGTGTGCCTGTGTGTGTCTATGTATGTATATGAACCGAGGGGATTATTTTCCGATGGCGCCCCGCCAAATGTTGTATGCATTTGCGCGGCCGGGTATCTCAAAACATGGTGAAACATATCAACTAACCATGGTACCTTTTTGACTTTATCAACTGATACCGCATCACCACGGGGAGATTAACACATTAACACGCAGAGAATCATATCGTAGCAGAAAATCGCGCGCGCATGCGCTAAGCGACAGATCCTCGCCTCGTTGGCTGCTCCAAAAACGAACGACCGTCCGTATGGTCTGTTTGAAATGAAGCTGGCCAACGCTATTTACTATTGCCACTATTATGGGAGCCTGAGGAAACGGCCAATTCGTCTAAAGGATACGTAAGCCATTCAACACTGGAGGAGAAACAAGAACAATACATATATACAACAATATATAGTTAGTTTGATTTGAAACTATGATTCACGGGCCTGCTCTTTAAATCCGATTATCTCCGATTTGATCCTGCCAACCTGCCTAATATTTCCCTAAGTCATAACTAACCCGCTGGTGTTGCCAACTATTTCGGAACAAAATATATTTAGTATATTGTATGTATTTTCTAATGAAACAAATATATATTTTAGCTCCAGATTATGTCAGGCATTTGGTTTCCTTGTGTGTTAAAAGACATGATACATGTTATACGAGCAGTGTTAACATTTAAGGAGGCTCAACATGGGACACATAATAGTGCTGTGTGTGTGTGTGGGTGTTGGTCAGTGCGTTTGTGAAAATGTCCAGAAACTATTGTCCTGGACACCTGAAACAAATAAGTAAATGAATGATAATGACGTTGTCTAGTTATGGTAAACAACGGAGTCATACGGTCAGCCACGTGCGCTTTCTGATGTATACTCACCCAGATGCACACCTGTAGTGCCCGACTTCAGTGATGATAAATTGCAATATGCAAATAGCTGCAAATAGTCTCACACTTAACAATTTATGCCGCAAGCTGCTTTTCGAACAATTTCGTCTTGAAGTGGACCATACCTCGGCGCTGCTAGATTCGGACGATTTGTAAAATCGATTCGCGTTTTCAAGACATCACGGTGGCAATCACTTGAATATGAATACCGAAGAGAATCTATGGAACACGTACAATACAGAAATGCTTGAAACGTCATATTTCAAACATATCTCTTTTCGTGCGTCTAGTAGCGATGTATGTGTGTGTCCGATTATTTTCTACTTGCGCATAATCGAAGAACAATGCACATAACTGCATCTGTAGGCGAGTCACTTCTGTAATGAACTATTACAAATAAATTGGACGTATCATATTATTCGAAGGGCGCGCCTTAGGTACACAGTATTTCTCCGAACGCTACTGATACACCTGGTGATGAAGGTATGCTGTGCAGAAGCAGAATTTGATGGTAATAGCTTGGACATGGCTAGCGGCGGCAAAGCATTACAGAGGCGAGGTGTCCCGGGCAAACCAGCGTAACACTGGTAGCGGCCTCGAAGAGAGGTGGCCAGCCGAAGTCAATCTCATGTCAGCGGAGCAGTTATACCCCCCTGTGTGGCTAACCGTTCGGGATGAAGCTTCGAGCATCGAGCTAGCTAAATCTTTGCTATTGATGGGTCGACGTGATTATGTGAAATACGTTATTCCTCGAGGGGCTATCGAGCTTTGAAAGGTACCGGATGACTCGACGATTCGTCCAAAGGCGATAGGCAACGCGCAACGAGACAACGACGATCGATCGAACGGTGACGAACAGCAGCAGTTGCTGGTGCCGCTGCTGCTGCTGCCGCCGGCGCCGCCGCCGCCACTGACTCCATGGCGGTGCCATTGGAGCGAGGCAACACCATCGAGGCGTATTAGAACGAGCTGGAGGATGACCATCATACAGACAGACACACCCCTCCCTGACAGAGGAGTTTGGTAAAGAGCGAAACACCGAAGCAAGAAGGAAGGAAGAAAGGAAGGGGCAAGGAAAGAAGGAGCCAGTTCAGCCATAAGCAGAGCAGGGAGAAGAAAACGATGAAAATGAAGAACAAGTGACGCTAGAGAGGTGGACGCCCAGTGACAGTGGTCCGGCGCTAGCGCCAATGCCGCTCATGCTGATGGCTTCCACCACTGAGTTTCTCCGGGCCGACCTGGTGTGGCCGGGGATCAATTAAAACAACGACATAACAGTTGCAGTCGCTGCTCAAGCGGAAGAGAAAGAAGATGAAGAAAGTAAACGAAAAGGCCAATCGCCAACCGTTGCCTCTGTTGTTGTTGTTGGTGGTGGTGGTGAGGCTGGTGCCCTTTGGATGAGACCAGTGGCAAAATGGGAAAGAACTGAAATTGTTTCGTACCGCGATTATCGAACAGAAAAAGACTCCTTTGGGGGGGAGATGATCGCCAGTCGAATGCGTCCTCTTCGTTCACATCGCTGGACTGTCTTCGAATGACAGAAGAATCAATTCGTCACTTACCTCCATCCACCCCCCCCCCCCTCAAACTCCCAACCCGACCTTGTGTGCGTACTCATTTATTAAGATGCACAGATTGCCCCTGAATAATGTATATCATCTATTTTAATAAACAAATGCATACAGTCACATTTGCTGTTGTAAGATCCATTGAACAATTTATCCAAAAAGAAAACTGATTAGTGAATAATTACCGACCTGACAGATGATCTTGTTATAAGTGTACACCCTGCATCTACGATCCGTCTGCATGAATCGATGAGTTCGCCTCTCGATATTCCAGTCTCTTACAATAACGCAGTAATCAATAGGCGAACTGTCTCTCATAGAATATCACATGCGATTTTGAACTCGTTAAGTTTCGCGCAACGAAATACATTCATTGGTCGTAATTATGTCCATTGCTTTTCACGATTGAGTTATACATCAGCCATTCATCACCCAATATATTGTGCTCCGTAATTCTTTACCTGCTTGTATGATTTAGACTCCACAGTGTCCCATATGGAGTGCCTGTCTTTGACAAGACGCATTATTTCAGCGTTTACCAGTCTGTAAAATGGAATTAACGAAGGTACCTATGACAAATGTGGACGTCGTTGACCCTGCCACCACTCGAAGTATTTGGATCGGAATAGATTAAACCAATAATATTTTTTTGTTGGTTTTGTACAGATTCTATTATATAAAGGCGGTTTTGTCTATGAAGGAGATACCGGCCTAAAGAGTGAATCTTCCGATGACTTTTCGTCTTTTGTATAACGACGTGATTGCAATTCCGTTAGTAAACCGAACTATCTATCTATCCCACAGCATCCACGTCTCACTTTCCCTATCGTATAATTCAAAGCTATAACGATTCAGCTACTATGAAAGCGTTAAAATCATTAACATTTTTCAACGTGAATCAATGGGCCGCAGTCAAGGTGCAATACTATCTACAGGCATATATACAGAGTATTTATATTTACCAAGCCACATTTGCATGTCGGTCACAAACGTTCAGCCGCCCTGACGTCCTCATCTGCATCTCCTGCCACCGAGGCCAGCACCTCGTTTGAGGCGGAACATTGGTTGACACCCTGTCTCCAACAATTTCTCTAATTATTGTATATTTAAAGACTCACAATCATGATCAACAAACGTTGAGCATCTAAAACGAGAATGAAATCTTCTAGAGGTTCAAATAATAGTCATATGATTCGCATGAAAATATTCTTTGTGTCGATCGCAGTGCAAGCAGATTTCAAGCTTGTTTTATGCTTATTGGATACCATTGAACGAATTTTTCTCGTCATTTAACTGTTGCAATATTTGTATTACCCTCGTTGTCGTTGCTGGGACTCCTCGCAGTGATCACTACCTATGGCGAGCAATAAAAACGATATTGAGAAAGTAATTGTACCCGAATGCTCATCTGTTGCATTGATCCAAAGTCGGGCTGATTCAACTTCGCATTGAATTCATGGCTTTTTATCGCGACCGATGTCATCGCATGAAGCCAAACGGTCTCTTCTGAGGACTACTATCTTCCCACAGCTTCTCTAATTATCGAGCAGTAATTATATTGGAGCTTTCACTGTTCACTGCATCCGCCATTGAGAACAGGAAGATGGTAAACTTGACGTTAGCGCCGCCTTAATGACGGCGCTATATCGTCGATATTATTATTATGATTATTATTATTTTTGTTCACGTGGGGACGATGTAGCTAGCTGGTACTTTCAACGGACACCGTCGGCAGCCGTGGGCGTTATTTAAGACGATCCGATCAACTGCTCTTGCAACAATATACAACAATTTCGGTTGATATATACGAGAGTCACCATATTTATCTCTCTATGCGATTATACGAAAACAGCCTTAAGGTAAATACTTTGCTCAATCATTAGAGCAGCGATTTTGCTCATGCGCGAATAGGTCTAGCAGAGTAGAACTGTACTTATTACACGCAACCCAAGTGATCCGACCTACTTTGTGCTGTGGGTGAGGTACTTCATGAATCATGGGTCCAAAATAATAAATGCATAAATATGCATCGCAATACTTATCCTCCGACGAAAGGCGATAGTAGGCTACCTCATATCTTATTCACGAATTTAGTGCTTTAGCAAACATTACAGTGAGTATTAAGCGTTTTCGGTCACTTAGTATTCATTATATTATAATTCAATTGATTCCGCGCAGTAGAACAGCATGTTCATCATACAGATCATAAGTACTTTAGTGATGGATACTTTTGATGTATTTGGAGCGAACGATGTTCAGGTTACTCGGGCCATTTTAGCTCGGCTCTCATCGTTGACTGGGCCTGGTTGCCACCATCATTGTCCCCAGCACTCGAAGCGTTGCCAGCAACGGGAATCAAGCTGGCCGCTCTGGCCGACTCAGGATCCTCTCTACAGAGTTCCTTCCCTTAGAAATTCAGGTGTTGCCAAGCCTTGTTAATCTTGTCTCCTACTCACTCTGACTAAGTGTTCGATGCACACTTCAGTAATCTATGGCACGATAATGTATTGACGAGCGCCGGGAGCACGAACACAAAGCTCACGACGGATGTTCACCCTAAGCAAATCGCTGTGGGTGAACAAACATAAGGTGCTGATTCTTGCTGTTTCTCTAGACGATAATCAGCCCCTCTACAAATATCCCAAATAGCTCACGACCTGTCGCATATAGGGGAATTTGACGAGTTGGCGTGGCTGGATATGGGAAGAAATGCAGTAGCTCAACACAGGCAGAACGATTACTCTGCTGTTACACCTGCTTTGGCACCTTGATGCGAAGTTCGACGCGGACGAGCGACCGCCGAAGGTGATCTGATTATTATCTAGATACAGTAGTCAGTCTGTCAGTAAACAACGGGCATCCAAACCACCACGATTCAATGTTCGCCAACATGTTCGTATTCATCGTTGACGCTGCCTCTTTCTCTCGATCGTTCTGCACCTATAATAGCTGCTATTGACTTCGTAGGCACGACAACGGAGCGCACGAAAGACGTTACGAATTACTTAACGAAATAATTGCACCGAAACAGTTTGTCTGACCCTAAGAGAAGTCGATGGCAACGCAAAGAGGTCATGGCACTGACACGACTACCTGAAAGCTGAGAGGTCGCATGAAGTATCTAGTGAATACTTCGTTGAGAGACCTGTGTGTCGTGATATACCTCGAGTAAAATACCGTGATGGACCTCATAGCAGGATTACCGTACCTATATTTGCAATATTCGTCCCGATAGTCGTTTATCTCCGAAAGATGACCTGTCGAGCGAAATCGGCATTCATCATGTCAGAAGGGCTTCAGACTCAAATTGGTCCTCTTCGAACAACACTATGTTATCGACCATCTTTGGGTCTCGTTTGTCCATGTCAGTTCAATAGAACGCCCCATCCTACTGCATTTGCTAAACTGCACTGATTAAGAGATTTAGCGTGATCTGTGCTATCATCAACATTCGTTGTGATGATGTACAACTCGTTCATACAGAAGTATCATTGCCAATCGTGCTGAACAGAGTATATTGATGTGTTGAGTTGAGTTCGTCTTTTGGACTGATCACTGTAGTACAAGGATTGGCCCATTAGCCCATTATACTTGGTAAGCACGTCTTAAGAAAGAAGTACACCAACATATCTCCAAATTTCATCGCTCGCCTTGCAGTTATTATATAACTTTTAATGGCCTACCTAGGCATTGATCGCGAAATCTTCTCTCAACATTCGAATTTCCCCTGATCTACTGAAATATTAGAAAAAACTTCCATTCAATGAGCAATGGTGTTAGCACCAAGTTGATGACATTTAACCCTTGAAACCATTCATATGTTTTTATAAATTTTATATACTTAGAGGGTATAATAAAGGACACTTATTCATGTGCAGAAGCTACTATAAATAAATAGGTGAAGTTTTATGACAGACGGCATACATCAGAGAGGACATTGCTACATTGCGACTGGAAACAATTTAGCATGATAATAATTAATTAGAAATCATTCGAGAGTACCCCATTGCAGTCTTAAGTACAACATAAGTGACGTCTAAAATGTCACATGTATTCGGTCTCTTTCATATTAGGCATAGAACAATCAGAGAAGTCAGACAGTCTAATCGATGCTTTCTCGTGTCCAGGCTACAGTCAATTACCGATACAAGTCATATTCGCCTTCACAGATAACATTCGATTTACAAGAGGTACGAGCAGGTCCAGGTGCTGACACATTCGAACGATAGAGGTGGTGAAGAGACCAAGCAATGAGTGTGCTGATGAAGTGGTTTTGATCTTCGTTCGACACAGAGAGAGAGAGAGAGAGAGACAAGGGACAATCAGGAACCGCGAGGCAGAACGCAAACACCGCTCTGAGGACAACCAGAACGTGGTGTTCTTTTGCCGAAATTGAACTTGATAACAACATACTCATTATGACACACAGATGAGGGACGGGTACTCGACGATCCCAGTCAATGTGCCGATGGCGGTTTTCATACAAAAGGTTCGCGGAATCCACATACCCACACATTGGGCTGTTGAAGTTTTATGACAATGCGACAACCGACTGATAGTCATATAACACATTAGGGCGGTACTGTGCTTCAAAGTCTTTTAAATGCATTCGATAAGTAAAAGATAGGTCGTAATGCACGAGCTGCTCGCCGCGACTTCGCTCGGCTACTGAACACACAAAGTAGATCGTCTTTATTATAGTTAAACTGAGCAACGAGGACAGAGCGAACAGAGATATCAGCTAACTCATAAAAGTCAGGTAATTTAATGACGGCTAGGAAATTGTACTCCACTATTATCAATATCACAGAAAAATTATTTGGTTTTGGTGCAATTTCAATTTTTTTTGTTTCATTATTTCATTACGATACTTATGTGTTATTAATAATAAATTTGCCATTGGACACCGATCCTCTTAAAAAGTGAAGATTTAGAGCGGATTATGCTGACAACGCTGTGAGCCGGAGGGGTGGTAACAAATGTAAACACTTTACTTTGATTTGTATAACGTTGAAATAATTCGGTGGTTTTAATGGATTTGAAAATTTTTAAACGACATACCGAAATGGCGTTATAATAATTCTAGCGCATGTTAGATCCTGTTTCAGAAGAACTGTGCCTGAGGATCCTGATGTGCTTGCCCTGGGGTCCCAAGTCGTCTAACCCTTAAGTATCTAATCATTTTTGTCTTCATTTACCAATTTACACTATGGAGCATACGTTACACCAATACAGCGAGCCTTGGGTGTACGCTGGATGTTATTATTAGCGATAGTCCTATGAAATTAATAAGACACCGAATCAAGCTGATGCTGGCTTTCACACAGTATTTCACTCAATCATCGCCAGACAAACCGAGCTGTTTTGTGCATGTATTTCTGTTAAACAATAGAATGCCTAGATAACAGCGGAAAGCCATTCGAAATACAATTGACCGATGAGTTTCACGGTGCATTGTTCTCGAAATCGCACGAGGTCTGCTGAATTGTTGTACTTCTTCTGGCAGACCTGGCAATCAACATTCGTCGACAAAGGTTATACAAATTCTCACTATTTTCGACCAATTCCACTTATGATTATGTTCGTACCAACCTGTGTCAGGCGTCGCACTACGTCTGAAGCCGCTGGCTTATCTGCTTCAGTGAGTTACTCAAGGTTTTTGTTTGTTAAACGTTCCATTTTCATGTTAAGAGGACAAATTTGGCGGTGATGTTTCAAACGAAAAAAATTGTGTGTTTTTAAGCATGCTTGCATCTGTTAGACAATAGCTGAGCTGAATGCACGCATATCATGAATGTTACATAATCCATTAACATGAGTGACATGTATATAGAATTCAGCCGAAATATTCCTTCCCTTAAAAATGCAGGGCAAGCGATTTTATCATGTGCAGTATACGATTTTGATGTACCTACATTTGAGTCTCATGTCAAGTGGCGCATGCCTGTCTGCGAACTCCGAAGGCGAGCCAACGGATCTGTTAGTCGTCGTACATAACACGGCCATAACACCTGACAGTGGATGTTTCCCCGGTTCAAGTCGAGCGGTGTTACGCGAACGAGCACTTCTCGTCATCTCAGGCAACACAAGTTTCACATCGTTGATCCAAACGGTGCGTCGTTGCTTCCCGTGGGTGGCACTCATTTGTTCTCCAGAAAGGTTTGATTTGACGAAGGCTGTTCACTTACCGTGGTACTGCGATGCGGTTACTTTGCAGTCCCTGCCTTATGTGGAAAATGAGTACAAGGTTACCCCGGATATTGCCTCGTTTCTTGTGTTCGGCACTGGACCATTCTCGCACTTGTGTTCTCGGCGCTCATTTGACGACATCCGTAGGAGAACTCACATCTTGGTGTACGCTACGTTGAATAGCAACATTCTCATCGCTGTTAAAGGCGACAAGTTGGAACCAGGCGGCAACAGCAGCGAGCTATACTTCAATAAAACACGGCCCTATATGAACTTCATTCTTCAGCACTTAGCCGACTGGACCAATCTGACGATCGATCTAAAATATCGTGATAATTCTTGGGCCACGTACAGAGGATGGAATCAAGCCATGGATGCTCTGGTAAATCGAAGCGCCTTCGCAGCTGCAGGAGATGTGACAGCGACAGACCACCGGCTAAAAAAGGTCGACCTATCCAATGTGTTCCTCGTAACCCACTATTCGTTATGGACTAACCCGCAAATGACCAAAGGTACGGGAGAGTTTCTGCTCAAGCTTTTTCACGGATCTTGGACTGTGATTTACGTTCCTCTCTGCGGCGTTGTTACCATAGTGATGTACCTTGGTGTCGACCGGATAACGAATACAGTCCGCGATTATACGGGTATGATGTATACCCTGTTTCAAGACTTTCTTGAGCTATTTCTTCTACCGGTTCGTGCAGGCTCTACACCGGTGGTGCCTGCTGGCCGTTTCAGATACTTGTATGTTCTTTGGCGCTTGGGAATTTTTTTCATCTTTGAAGATTTCAAGGCAAGCCTCACGCAAGCGTTTTGCCAGCCCTCGTTCAATGGAATGGCCACATCGTTTGAGGAAGCATTCACCTATCTTAAAGCACGCCGGTACGGCACACTTCAGCTTTATGCGCAAAAAAACTTTTACGACACCCTCAAAGTGAGTTTATCCGAAGTTCGTAAGCCCAGCCATAGTGACCAATACATTAGCAAAACTCTGAAGTTAGCAGTATTCAATACGCTTCGAGGCAAAGACTTCAGCTGCAGAGACGAAAGTGACCCAAATTGCCACGACCTCGACGATGAACTTCGAATGATGTTTACAAGGGAGAACAAAGCACCAAACAAGAAGCAATTCTATTTGCTTATAGAGGATAAATTGATCCGAAAGGCCGCTGCTGAGACGACGAGCGAATCGAGCCTGTTTCGTATCGGGAAGGTATGTACATAAACGCATCTTAAAGAGGAAACCGTACGTGTAGTAAAATTTCCAAAATACTGATTTCTGAATCTCCAAACTATAGTGTGGTAATCAGTACATCATAACCTAATGGGACTCATGGTATTTAGCATACCATTGCAGCTGGATTTTGTGTCGGAGTGGAATGGAACCAGAAATTCTCATAAGTTATATGCTTTGATAGAAATTAACATTGTCTTTTTTTATAACCGGTGCATGTCCTTCAGCTACATACACCTTGTGTTCCATATTGTCATTATCTAACCTCCCTCCTCCTTGTTTTTCCCATAGTAAACTCCTATAGGTGAAGTCAAGCTGTGGTAGTGATTTTCAGCCCGGTATTGCCCAAACGCACATCAACATTTAGCTAACAAGTTGTACCGCATCTCTGAAACGTTCTCAGGTGACATTGCACTTGGAAACAATCGCCCTTCAAAAGGGCTGTCATCTAGCCTCTCGAATGAACAGCCAACTTCAGCGACTCTTACACTTGGGCCTCATCGAATTCTGGGTGAACCGATGTGGTAAATTACTGCAGTTTGATAAAGGCATCACCAATGACGGTTCAGTACCATTGGATCGTCTTAGCAACACACTTTCTACGGTTGCTACTATTCAGGTCAATGTGGGTCTTGTAGCACTATTCTGCGAAGTATCACTGTGGGTAATGTACTGTGTGCATATTGACCGTGTTCGTGCGAAAGTACCGAATGTTCGGGACAGATTACTAGGACGATCCGCATTTCAGCGAAAACCCAAGACACTTGCCATAACTCTAAGAACAGGAATAAACCCATAACCGATTGGAGAGCATAGGCCAATTAGAAACACGTATGCATATTTCCATTGAAGTTGGGTTAGGTGCATATGTATGTGTAGTGTATATATACACTATATGTATGTGTAATAATATATCCAATTACATACATATGGATCCACAAACATACTAGTTTATGGATAAGAAAAATGCATTCTGTATCTTTCGTGACTACTAAAAGTACTATACTATATAGCATTCAGCCTGTTTCTTCAACACATGATGAAGCCGTCTGATGAAGTGTCTAGTTTGCCGAGCCTCGAATTCCCGGACCTCGGGCTGGAACGCCGTTTCGAACGGAAATGATAGTGTGTCCTGAACGGCTTTCTGGAAATATATATATATATATATACATGTCAATTCAAAAATAAAGCGTCAAATATCATCTACTCCAAAATGCGCTAAGTTTCTAATTAGGTATAGACGATATCGAAGACGGGTCCCACTGTTTTACTGATTTTTCGTTTAAAGCCTTGGGTTCACGAGAAAATAATTCCGGAAGGAACTGTAGATATTTGTAAAGCAGTTTCATCGTGAGATAACAGAATAACCGCAATGGAACTAGGTTGGTTTCCAGAAGCTTTCGATTACGTGTGCTGCATGGTAACCCACTCCACTAAATGTGCGTTATAAATCAGTGGCGGTGAGTCAGAGCACGCCCTGAATTTCCGTTTGATTTGGTCACCCTAAAAAGGACGACCACGTAACTTCAATAGGCTAAATTATAGCAGTAGCATAGTCAATGTGCACCTTGGATAAGATGCTTGTAGCAACTGTATGACTAGAACAAGTTAATGCAGTAAACGGAGCTAGGTTCCAAGATTTCTGGAACAGTACAATCAAGTTATATGTCTATCATTTATTCACACATTGTGTTATATGTATTGTGCTATGTATACCAAGGTGCCTACTAAAATGGCACAATATTAAAAACGGGGTAAAACTGTAAAACGTGTAGAGTCACTCAGCTCGTGCGATAAAAAGGGGCGGAGGTAGATACGTACATATCTAAGAATAAACATCTTTATGACTGTTGGCCGACCAGATTGATCGCATTCTCCAGTGTGATGATATCTGTCACAAACATTGTCGAAATATTTACACCAACAGTTCTGGTTGGGCTCATGGTAGCTCTCTATCCTACGTGTGATATGCAGGGCGTGCAAAAAAACAATTTCATCAAGCGTGCAAAATACAATCTAGTAACTGCAACGAGGTAATGGAACCATGCAGTTGGTTGGCTGAAATAAAACAATACGAAAACTGCAACATGCTAACTGCAACGAGACGACAGGGTTAGCACGAATAGAGTAGCAGCTTAGCTGGATAATTTCAAAGGGATGGGGGGAAGTCGAGTGATTGACGCTAAGCCTAACTGTCGCTCGATAAAGGACCGAATATATATGTATATATATATACATACATACAGCAACATGTGCATGCTTCATAAAGGAAACCTTCTTAAATAAAACAACCAGGATTGACACAAATAGAAAAATCGAGTGGAAGGAGACAGTTTCCGTACATACATAAGGTACCGTGCGTCAACATGGCAAGCTGTGGCAAAACGCTCCGTATGTAGTCACCTCATGACAAAGTTCATTTCGTCAATGCCCCAACGAAACGAACCCCGTTAATTGTACTTATTTTGATGATGCTCACCGTGATACAATACTTAATGAGTTTTGGTTGGATGGATGGTACACCAAAAGGTGTAATTTTTGTATTTTATTATTCATGATGTACATAATGACCAAATTGCTGAAGATCGACCAGTCTTCTTTTCGGAGAAGAAAAAAAAATATATACATATATATATATTCATAAATGTGCCCATAAATACCAAACACACATTTAACCTAATGAAAAAAGCTACAGACCGTGTTCAAAGAGTGTTAATAGTGGAACTTATAGTATAAGACAACTCACTGAACAGCGCAACCATGTTGTGCGAAATTTAATCCTTTTGTGAATCTTTAACACTTGGTGGCAACAAAAGTGTACGATTGTATAGGTCTGTTGTACCTAAGGCCTATAATTACTAAATGCATGTTTGTTCGATTACTACTTAGTGAAATACACAATGTAGCATATTTACTATAAACCCATATTAAGGAAGAACCACAGGCTAAACAATCGATGTGTGTCATTTCTGCCATACCGGATGTGTGCAATAGATTGAATCGTGCTCTGTCCAAGACTAAATCATCTTGGCCATAGGTTTTCTTCGTAAGCTGTGTATTTTTAGAAACGTTATAGATTTAGTGGTTTATTCATTTTACTACAATTCAAATGTCATCCTCTATTGACAAATGCTTAATAATTCTATTCTAAATTCAAATCCAAGTAATATGACTATGTGTGATACACATGAATTTATAGCATCTGACAGCAGATTTTGTCACACTTCCGCCTCTATTATAGTATTTCATATATTACGTATGTAATAGCACTCCCTACTGCTTCCCAACAAGCCGTCGCCGATCCGTGCAAAAAAAAAAGCATATAACACTCACGTTTAAACTAGATGATCACATAAGTGATAAAAAGATGTTTAGAATATAAATTTGATCGTGACCACCGGCCGATGTAACATGATATGAAAGAGAGCAACTAATATAAAAGCATATAACTGGCATTCAAGAAAGAGTCTTCGCACTATGAACACATTTTGGCTTATAGTTTGCTGACAAAGCCCTGGTCATTACCTCGACCCCACTCTGCGTCAATATAATACGAACGCTCTCGTAAAGGTTTATTCGTAAACGCCGATCGAGACCAGTACTTGGACCTTGTGGCAACTAACACGAATCGACAAGATGAAGTATCTGACAACAAGCGGTGGAATGCTGATACTCGTATTTGTAGCAACCCTACTCGGTATGAGATGATGGAGATATTAACTGTTGCAATGCTCGATCTGTCATTTTTTGTTGCGTATTCTGCTCGCTTAAGCCTGCTTCATATGAGATAACGTATTTTCTAGTATCGTGCACAGGATTTCGATTACGCACTAGCTAAGTGTAGTAGCGCGGAAGGCACCTTGTGACACCATGTTATATGTATATTATTATCATAACTAAGTGAAACGACGATACTGATTAATGGACCGTGGATATCTTTGACAGTACGAGTGTATAACAATATAAAAGCGGAGGTTCGTTTCATTTAATTCGCGTTAATAATTTTGTTCTTAGCTCCTGATTGAATATTTAACAGTCGTGTATAATTTGTTTTCGTATTTACTTGCTCACTCAAGATAGTCTACGATGGGCAGTCTATAGCAAAGACAAACAATAATCAATTACAGTTACACATTTATGTTTGGGTTAGTCATTGACATTCGCTGATACAAACCTTTTAGTGTCGGCCTGTGCTAGCGGCTCTCTTCAACACCGGAAATTCCGCTTTCAACGTACGAGGCGACTGAGGGACTATGATGATTAGGCATCACTCCTCAGCTGGCGACAGCGGCGTATTGTCGAAGAAACGTCTACAATAAACCAACCAATGACAAAAAAAAAGAGATTTGGGAAATAAAAATTGAATATTTGATCGTTTATTTTATGATAATTGTTATCTGATCTGACCGCTACTTTTTTGGAACCTATCGATGTTCGAGAATTGAGCTACTATACTTGATCGACTTAATACAGGTTATAGCATTAAAAACAGCAGTTATAAGTGCTCTAATAAATCAGACGAGTTTAGTATGAGATTCAAATAATTCTATTAGTTACCATGTTTATCTTACGGATATATTTAGCAAGAGTTACAGAAAGAGTTGATGATGAGTGACTTGTGAGGATAAGCAGATCAATTAGGGGGGTAGATGTGTTATTTAAAAACGAATTGTACATTGACGACGCAAAAAATAAATTTGGCCCATTGACAATACCTAATAAATTTTCCCTGCTGACTCCCAGCCAATATTTAACGTCCACGGTACTGCTATTGGCATTGCTTCCTAACACGGATCCCTTTAAATGCTAAGACCCATAGATAATAATAATAATAATAATAACGCTTTATTTCAAAGGTTAGGTTTAACAATATCTGAGTTAGCCGCTATGTGTTTGCCAAGAAGAGGTCATATGTTTGAAAAAGCTACCCATCACGTAGGGCTCGAGACACTCTCCAAGGAAATAAGTCATTTACACATTGTTTCTTAGCTATGAATTTAGGTAAGACATTTATACCAGCTCTGGTAGCCGTCACAGTCACATCAAACATTGCACTCATTAGCATGGGAAGATGTTTACCAATACAAATATATGTGCGCTTATCTATATTGTCAAATTTAGCCAATATTGGCATTATATTCACTTCCTCCCTCGTACATTGACATTTAAAAGCGACGCGTTTCACGAATTTATCCCCCACTTTTTGCAGCCTCTCTTTGTCCAGTTTTAATCCTGGGTACCATACTGGCGCTGCATACGTCATAATGGGTTCAACATAAATCTTAAAAAGTTTAACAAATAGGGCCGGGTCGTTCACTACGAAAGAACGTAATATCCAGTTCGCACGGCGCGTTGCACGAAGCACAACATCCGTAACATGATCAGTATATTTCAATGTGGTTGAGGTAATTACTCCTAAGTCGCGCATTGTTTCTGCAGAGCGCAGAGGATGTCCACCAATTCTATACACATGTTTGGGATTTCCGTGACCAAAGTGTAGTACTGCACATTTTTCAATTGATAGTTTTAGATCAAGGCCCAAGGTCCATTCCAGGAACTGATCTAGGGCATTTTGAAGTTGTGCCCTCTCATGGTCCGTGTCAACTTTAGAATAAATTTTTACGTCATCTGCATATATCTTAACGGATATGGATTGCGGTAATATATACATTATGGAATTTATGTACATTATATACATCAGAGGACCTAGTATCGTTCCCTGAGGACAGCCGGACGTCACTCGCGCAGTATTGGAGTATTTGCTGTTCACCCGCACCCTGAAGGTCCTATCACGAAGGAAGTCTTTTATCCATTTCACGAGAAGATCACCAACTCCGAAGAAGGGCAGGATCTTGAGGAGTTTCGAGTGAGTCACCCGTTCGAAGGCTGACTTGAAGTCGAAATAAACAACGTCGAAACGATTTGATCTATTGACATCCCTTGCCCAATCGAACTGCGTTTCTAGAAGTTGCAGAGTCGTACTCCTTCCTGGGCGGTAGGCGAATTGGGCGTTGGATAAGACCTAGATTTACACGCATGGCGTCATGATAGTCTCTACGAAAGGTTAGGCGATGCCCATCAGAATTCAAGAGATCAGAATTCAAATGAAACGAGAAGTATAGTGTGCTTATGGGAGCATCACATGATAATAGAAATATTACTACTGAATATGTCCGAATCAGAGGGCATGAGAGGGCATTCAACAGAATTAAATTACATGCCAAAATTGTTGTTCCATTCATTAACTGGACTAGTCCATTTAAAATAGCGAAATTAGCAAATGCAGCCTCATTAGTAGGGCAATACCGAGTTTCAATTCTAGCTGCGAAACGTTAAACTATCCTACGAAAATAATTGCGAAATTATGATCCCAAAAGTCAATCGGACAGAGTCCCATGGACCACTTTGATTGTAAAGGCAGGATTCAATATATTTGTCACATGACAACAGAAAACTCTAAGACAAATCGACTAACAAAAAATATATTCATAACTTACTCAGTTTGGACTGGCCAAGGAAACTTTATCTTGACAGCTCATTTAAGGTCATAACAATACCCTCTCGCTCATAGCTCTTTTTGTACAACAGACTTAAGAAAAAGCAGGCTTGGAAACTTGGAATAATATAAAATAATAATAACATAAACAATATACATACTAGCTCGGCTGAAAGTTTAGCTTCAGTTAGTCAAAATTGTAAAACTACTCTTTCATAAGTGTACACTTATGTCTGTAAAGCTACTTCTCGGCCCACCCTCTTGTCCACATTAGTGGCGCGAAATGCCTGAATATATTTATTTATCTATCTAGAGAGAAAACACGAATAACGGATGATGTGCAAAACGCTTTCTGTATTTTCACAGATATATTATTATTATTGTTATTATTTCCTTCAAGTCATCTCAAACAGTATGTACATATTATTAATAGTAAAAAGATCAGGTACTCTTGACTGGTATCACTGGAAACCCACTCCGCGTTACTCTCCGTTGACATTTTTGCCGGTCAAATTGGGTTCGGTCGCCGCGTTTGGCGATCGCGGACATTACGTTCATATTTCCAGGCTGTTGATCGCTATTCCTGAGACGAACTGCATACACCGCCCCCAGCGCCCTCTTCCTTCACTTTATTGCTGCTGCTGCTGCTGTTTCCTGATGAACTGCTACAGCATCCGCAGTGGTTCTTTGTACAAACCACTTCCTTGCCAGATTTTTTTTGCTTTACACGACGGTTCTGGAACCAAATTTTCACCTGTTTTTCACTGAGGCCTAGGCGGGAGGCAATCTCAATTCGTCGTAATCGTGACAGGTACATATTTGAAGTGAACTCTCTCTCGAGTTCAAGGAGCTGGTTACCGGTGAAAGCTGTACGGATACGCTTAATGTCATCGCCATGATGACGGTCGGGCGACGTTCGACCCACGGGTGGCACCCACGTTCGTTGTTCAGCAACCGGTGCCGCAGGTGCCGCCACGGGGGTGACGCCAGATCCGAAGTCTGTGAATCGAGGAAGTAGCCCGATTGGCATCGGTTCTTCTCTCTTTATTTCATGTGGTGTCGTAACCCCTTGAGGCAGCGGGATATTTGGAGGCGGAGCCACGCCGAGACGGAAAGCAAGCGCCGCCCGAGCTGCTGCTTGAAAAGCCAACTGCTGTTCTGCGGAAATTCCGAACTCCTGTGGAAATGACCAGGGCAGAGAGCCCTGCAATGGTCCCAATTCATCTCGAGCGACATATCCATGATGCGGGGAACTCAGTAACGACTCCATGAAGAAGGACGAGGCTGACGCCTTCGGGCTTCGTAGTTCGGTAGTTTCAGGAGAAGACATCGCAACGTCACAATTGGGATGGAAAAATGTTGCTATTTCTTACGGGAGTGGCCACGATGAGGCTCACGTCACTTCAGATCTCCCCTTGGTCGATACACTTTCACTTAAATGCACTCCGTCAACAGCAAGCACATACGTTGTATACGATGGTTGGTGTACTTCGTCGACGTGATTTTTCGTGAGTGCAACCCGTAGGTCGTCTCTCATTTGACTGAGATCAGAGGATCGCGCCTGGGCCTAAAGTATTCCCTGAACCCCTCTACTGGTTGGCTAATACAGCTCACGGTGGGAGAGGGACGCGTGCAAGGAAACCCCACCCCATCTGTGAGGCGCCGCCCCCTTGCGATGATCGCAACTCGATGATCATTTTACAACCCCCAGCTCTTCGATCCTATTACCCGATCACCCTTCGCTAAAAATCTCCATACTCAAAGAAAGTACGGGAGGGGCTGTCGCCAACCTCGATTCCTCTCTCTCGGTCTGCCTATGGATTGCATCCTTTGTGCAACATGATTTTTGTTAGTCGGGTGAAGCCGATCCCAGGCAATTTACGACCACGAACACATATCCCGCCTAAAGTAGCCACCTGAGTGTTAATGAAAAACTATTATATGTAATCCACCATTTTTTTGTCTTTTTCTTCTCTTCCGTGATAATCGAAACTCTGTCCGAGTCTCATCTCTATCACTGATGTGATTGCTGAGGGAAAGACAATGGTAACAGTAGTAGTACAGAGCGAAGCGCGCGTCGAAGGCGCTTGAAATTTGATTCCAGTACGATGTGGCGAGGTCCTGCAGAATGTTCATGGAACGTGACCCTAAACCGTTAGCTGTTGAACAAACAGTGGGCTTGAGCATATCTCAAAACCCAAAAAAGGTTTCGTATACAGACACCTCATTATAGGCCAAGCAGAAAAAGGAGAGATGAAATCATTCGTTCGTTTCTAGTCCTCATTTTAAACAACGATCTCTCGATTAGAATGGGTGTACGCCTACCTATACATATATATATATATATATATATATATACATGAATCTTAGGGCATACGAATCTCTCATGGAACAATTAGTCACCATGAAACAAAAAGCTGACGAAATATGTAGCATCATTATACCAGCGAACTGCCACTAGAGCTGGTTATTGCCCGCTCAGTACACTTAAGAATTTCCGCAGGTTATTGTCCGCAGGACTGTTATCACAAGTCTAAGATACGCCATCGCAGTACTCTCACTGCTATACGGTTATACTCTAAGACGATAGCAAAAAAATAAGCCCCTTATTTGTTTATTAAATAATTGTTTGTGGGCCACACCGTAAGTGGACGTAAGTAACATTTTGTGAAACAAAATTTAGTTTAAACATTGTCTATTTTTCATCGATATTTCAAGTACAAGGAACTGCCAGAAGCGTAGTAGGATACAATGAACAATGGTTGTGTTCATTGTACTGGTAACTGGCGTGTGGTACAAAAGGAGCAAACAGACCGCTGTTGGGGTCCAGGAACGAATCTAATTATTGCATCCAGGTTAAGTAACAAGATGAAGGGAAGTGTTAATAGCATATGTCAAATTGTTTCCTAGAAGATAACGTTACGGCTTCCACGTTCAACTGTCTAGGAGCCGGGGCTTCCTAGAGGAGCTTTGTAGGCCAATGTATTAAATGCCATAGGGAGTAAAAGTTAGATTGCAAAATCAGATGGACGTGATGTCAGCACTGACCAAGAATGGGTTCATGGGTTATCTAGGAGTGCGCTCCGAGTCGGTTGATAAACCGAATTAAAAAAAGGCCGAGAGGTAAATGGCCTTTTCTTAAAAAAATCTTAGATTCGATTAGAGGCGCCATTTGTATGCGTAAGGAACAACGGTTACGATAACGAAATGTTAACACTGATGAGAAACGAGGAACCCTTGAAATAGGCCGAAGGACATCATTTTCTAAGAGTTTTCTAGTGAGTTAATTGAGCGGAATATACAGTAATATAGGCAGATAACTGATATGATTCATTGGCTCGATGAGGTAAACCATCCTAATAGGGCTTTTAAAGTTAGCCGGCCCCTGCAGTGGCGTACTTTTCATATTTAAGAAACGCATCCATGTCATAGGACATGACGAGGACGATTCGTCTCATGTATTAAAACAGATAGTGTTGCTGGATGTTGCGATGCAGTGTCGTGTTTCAACAAAATTCGCGCGCGAGAGAGAGATAGAGTAGCATCCCGCTGTGAATCTCACCTCGACACCGCACTAACGATGAACTTCGTGAGATTTTATTCACTCATTCATACAAATCTGAAATAGAGTTCGTGGCCAATGTCGCGTGTGCTGGTCGCAGGAAATCAAACTATCGGGTTTAGTTATACACTTCGTTCTGCGTCAAATTCATGAATCACCCTAATAATAACTACTTCTATATGATTAAAACTACAAGCATAACTACTTACTGATATTTTAAGATCGTATCTTATACAGAACATGGTAACTAACTTCGTCTCCGGGACCTCACATGAGAATAAGGGATTCCTCGTCGTCTTCCGTGTGATGCAGTGTGCATGCATGAGCCCAACTTCTTATCCGCGTAAATCGCGATTATTCTGGAAATTGGTGACATCTTAGAATACTAATAATTAGCCCGTGTTGATTTAGCATAATTTTTGCGCTTCTAGCAACTGACTGAAACTGCTAGACTAATGGTTAATTTCAAGCTATAAAATGATCATTCTTTCGTTTAATCTAGAACAAATATTATTATGTTAATATAATATAACACGGCTGTGACTCCCTCCAGAAGTTTGTAGTCAACAGGACTTCTCTTTTATCGTCGCCCTCAGATGAAACCTATGTGTGTGTGCGTCTCTTCTATCGCCCGTTAGTAGATTAAGTGATTTCTACTAGAAACTGGGGTGGTGCCAAGTGCAAATATCGCACTGCCATCACAAAAGATGACAACATCCTTCGAGCCCCTCGAGATCGATGAGCTCCATTGGTGTCGTAAGATGATTCTCAGATACGGCCTATACTTCTAGCCACAGCAAAATGACCAAACGTTGAGCGGTGCCACCAATGCTCCAATGTATTGACCTATAGCTGGCATCCACGATGGATTGAGGAGGGACCCATTCTGAACCTAAAAAAAAGGATCAGCAGGGCACTATTCCTTGCTAGTTTCGTTTACCAAAATGATGACTGGCCGATCTGACTTAACCCGCCTCTGTGACATATGATCAACGAGCTGTCGCCAAGGTGGACCATAGACGATCAGGAAGACACATATTGAGTAGCGATGGCTAGTGAAAAGCACATAGGCGTAGACACATCTGTGCAGGACACACTAAAGTACAGAGTAATGAATGCTACAGGTTTATATAACGTTAACGGCGTAACAGGCTAACTTGTCTCAACAGGGACATTTTTTGTCACTTTTTAGAGAACGGCTATCCCCACACCGACACCGTGATATGTATCAATTTTGTATAATCGTATTGAAGTTGATAAGGTATTCTGCTCGATACGAGTCAGTTGTGTCATAGTGGACACCATTTGTCTTAAGTGACCGAGCAACAAACAGGCTGTAAGGTTGGGGCTCTAGATTCACGACCCCACTTGTTGATATGGAAGATGATTGAGACGCCTTTCGAGAGCAGTCCGTGAATAGTTATGAGGCTGTATGAGCAAGCACCGTCCTGGCGATATTGTTGACCTCGAAGCCAAGACGGCCTACTGGGGTGGTCTCTCTGCCGCTACAGTAGTGCAACCTAGAAGAGGTGCCTAGCTCTACTCATGGTCAGACGGTCACTAAAGAAGAAAGCTTCGTCTCCCTGAATGGATTCTCTAATTAGAAGTCAAGGGACAGCTAAACGATCGCAAGGCGAAGCGATGATGGATTTCACTGGAGCACACGTGCCAGCCAGTCGGATCCTCACATAAGAGAAAACGGAGACCAAAGGAACTGAGAGGGCTACTTTCGTATGCTGATCTGGCATCCACCTATTTGGTTCACTAAATTGTTGACTGTTTTGCGCAGTGACGATAAATCAAGCAGGAAGCTGTTTTTCGTATTGTATACGAATTGTCATCAAGTTTTGACTAGATCGAAGAAGGGAACACTTCATTATGATGAAGCCTCACCTAAACGAAGTAAACTGATTTATATACCTCCAAACGCTGAAATCCAACAATCAATTCGTGTTGGAACTTATTTGCCTAGAAGTAAAACACGGACATCTGATAAACGAACAGCTCGTAATTTTATAGTGGAGACATAACGACTTGAGCATAGTTAGTACGGCAATAATTACCTGTGATGTTGGAACCTAAATAACGACAAATAACAGCACTTCAACGGTGCTTGAGTCAGCACATTGTCATTTTCTACAATTGGGTAAAGAGAGGAGCGCAAACTTCGATAGCATCGTTGTACAAACGAAGCTTCATATTTATTATACCGGTTCGAACACTCTCTTTGTTGTAATATAATAGCTTATACAGGTATACCTCCGTGCCATAAGCTACGAACCCATTACAGGGATACAGGGCAGCGAGAAGTTTCAACCTTAGCAAACTATGTATTTGATTGATCTTGGCAGAGAATAGAGCATAGAGTTAATTTCGTCCGTTTTATTCCCTCGGCTTCGTATCCTGGAGTGTGATACTATTACATGCATTATATCACATCGTTAGTACAATTTTAACATACAGGTAAACCCATGAATCTCACTTGAAATCGAAGAGATGAAGTACAATATGAAGCACGTCTCGATGCTCAATCGTCTACAAAATAAGGTCCGTCACGAGTAGATTTTGTCTGCAGGGCGTGTCGCTAACTTCACACCCAAGTAACCTCATTCAACTGAGTGATTCAAGGAGCATGCCACGGCAGAAATGTCTTAAACAAATAATAAATGGTTCCAAATAAATGATCTGTCAGGCTGAGCGAGACATAAAATGAATAATTAGAAACACCTACACGATGATTTTTTTACGAGAATATATTATAATATATAAGGGGTATTGCCAAAAATAGTCGTATCGGAGAGATATATTTGGCGCGACGTTATTGCGCAATCGATGCGCGAGAGACACCGAGAGTAGAGCCGATGCACACCCTCTTAAAAGCCAACGATTAGCAGAATCTTTCGTTTGAACGAGGGTCGTCAGAAGATTGTTCGTGTAGATTCATCGGTCTCCACTGGATGGACGGTTGTGCAACTGGAGGTGGCAGAGCGTGAGTGATTCGAATGGATCTTACCTCTCCACCTTCCGCTGGTGGTGTTCTTCCAATCGTTGAATCTTCAAACCACTTGACGATGTCACCCTGACAAAAATCATTGAGTGTTCTGACTGAGGTGTCCTTTGTGATTGAACGTGGGGAATTACATGTGGTTCCGAGGAAGACGAAATTGTTAGTTAACATATCGTTACCGTATCGTATCCGTGCAGCCAAAGTAAGGCTTTGAGCCGAAACTTTATAATCTGATTTTTAATTACCTCGAATATATATATATGTGTTTGGTCTAAAATATCGTACTTCACAGGGTCACTTCTGTAGTCGATCTAACGTATCCCCTTGCCGTATTCGTACCAGCTGCGCACTGCTGTTCTGCATTGACCTATCAAGGACGAGGAAAAACAGGACTCGAAATAGATTAGTATTTTACAAATATGGCTCATTTGTAATCTCATTCAATACGCGAGATCATTCGGGGACATTCGCTTCACAGGTTTTAGTACTCCTAGCAAATGCGGTAATACCACTTCTTAATATTATTATTTTCTGCAGGCCATAATTTTTCGGAACACCTATTTTACTACCAAGTCAGTTATTTGGATATTACTTATACGTTATTAAATATCAAAAATACTCCATATTCCGTGGCGTATTTTTTCCACCTCCTCTAAGAGCCCGCGTAGCAATTTGCCGCCCATCGTTGTTCATTTTAGCTAGACATCCTTCTCTCTCTATCTCTCTCTCTCTCCTCCACTTCGCCACATCATGCGTTCACATCGTGATAACTGGAGAGTTAAAAAAAAAGTGATCTCAACATTATGACATTCGTTCCGCTCAATTGCCACTCACCCGTCGACATAACGCACAATTGGCCAATTCGAGAGATTGAAGGTGACGCTTCGGATTGCGTTCGAGTGCACGTTTGAGTGAACATTGTGAGAGACCCAACGCACTACCACCACCACCACTAACCTTACTATCGTTGCCTCACCCATTGAATAGGAAAGCAATGAAATCACACATAATGAATTGCAGCGACACATGGCCAATGGTAGAGACGAGCGCGAGTAACCATATTTTAAGCGGCCGCGAGAGTCCCTTCGAAGAACCAGTAACCACCCATGAATCCCAAATGAAGGATTGCGAATGAAGGATGATAGCGATAAATGAAATCGTCTGAACTTAAAACTCGAAAAAATTAACAAACAAACACGATGCAATTTCAATTGCATTAATAAAAACGTCTCGACACAGCGTTTTCGTTGCGGCTAATTATTGAAGAAATATGTACATATGTATGACGCGCTAATGATAGTTATGCTGAAATGAAACTACTGCTGACTGCATATAAATATGTTCGATTATATAAGGCAATATCGAAATAGGGGACTCTATCGCTTATAAAATACATTGAATGAGGGTACAGATGATAAAATATGGGTAGAATACAATGAAGTATGAAATGGAGGCGGTCAAGGATCTTTGATTTCATTCACTTGAAGCCTGAATCATCAGCACGGCTTGTGAAATCATGTTGTATTAATTTATATTAAATTCAGTTTGAGTTATTTTTATCCCTGCGTTAATATCAGTAGCTACACAAAGGGAGAAGAGTTTAATCCCGTCATTTAATCCATACCTTACAATTTATATAGGTCGTGTCACAGGCAGGGTATTTCAACGACCATCCGTGTCACCATTATATTCGTATTGCCCCCTTAACAATGTCTGCTCGAAGTCATAATGCGGATGAGATGCTCAGGGTAGATCGTTCCATGAGTCCTTTAATGAACTCGATCGCTAGTACGAGCGAAAGCAGTATTGAGAGCACAGGTGCGTGTCTTTTCTTAATAGTCTGAAAGCAAACCAACATGGACGTTCACCGGCGTTGTTGTGGACATCTGAAGTGTTAAAGAGAGGACCACCGCATCTCGAAGAACGACCAAGACACAGTGGACGCGAAGGTAGTGATTGTAGGAGGGATGTTTGTTCGGGCTTCGAACGAGATCAGGCACCTGCAGAGGCCGAGTTGCGAACACCAAATACCATCGCTGATTACATCGATGTTGAATCGAAACGGCGTACATCCACCTTCGGATTCTATTTGCTATAGTCGTGATGCTGCAAATATACAGGAGTCCGTCTCAGCAGGCTCAGAATAGAACCGATAGTGATAGATGTGCTCAATTCCACCTCGTTGTGGAGCCAACGCGCTGACTTTGTGCTCATAGACCCACAGCATCAGTAGTAGCAGCAGCAATATATCGCATTTGTGAGCGCAGGATTATTTATGCATTTATTATTTGTACTAAAATATTATACACGTCTGTATACATGTATAATATGAATTATAAGAATATAATATCGCTGTATGTCTACTTATAAATAATATGGTAAAATGATGCTGTGATGGTGAGTTAGACTGCTTGCTCCAATAAGACTCAGGCTAACGGACACTTGAACTGCGTAATTTTGAACATCTATACATATATATATATGTATATATATATATATATACATCGAGCACTACATGCGGTAACTGTTGCTAAGGTATTTGCGTGATTTTGTAACCACATGTAATGTGCTGGCTATTTTTTCAAAACGAGATTTTGATAACTTCCAGTAGGCTGTAGCTCTCTATAGACCGTGAGCAAAACTCTATTGACCGTGATTTTCATTCAAGTCATTCGTGAGTCCGTTTTAGAGCCTGTAGCTTGATCCACCAATTGTCTCTGGATTACTTGTTTTAAATCAAGATCACTATGTCTATGACTATCGTCGCTATAATCATCAGAACACGGTTTGATGTTCTATCCATTTCTATGAATTAATCGACCAATTCACTCCTGACGCCGTAGCGGATTGTGTGGTCTTTGTTGACATCTTTGATGCCTCCTTCCCTACACTGTCTGTTGACTAATATTCACTAATGATGCTAAAATTATGAGGCGTTTTGGGCCCAGAATCGCATTCGTCTTCTCGATAGGGAACCACTTCAACGTGGACGTTCACACAATATGTGAATTCCAGTCAATATTTCTCCTATCATAACCCGGTGAAACCGGCTTCCGTCACTCACATCTCACGCCGACAGCTCAAGTGATACCTAACGATTAATTAATTGATTAATTAATTGATACGATTAATTAATTAGTTGATACCTTACGATTCATTTTATAGAGTTTTATAAATGTTATTGCATTTCGAAACGTTCCACAGCAGGCTTGCGGCGTGACCAATGCCCAGGGCGGATCCGCTAGCGAGAACGATAAATTAGCCTCATGCTAAGAGCCTGAAAAGTTGTAATTCATATTTAGTGTCAGCCCAATTAAAAGAGTTAAATCCGAACAGAGGTCCAAGTCGAGAAATCTAGCTTTAACGCACTTGCGCTGTGTTATTTTAGCAAGCATTGTCAATAGGAGCTGTAATATATACATATATATATATATTGACATATAGCATTGACTCCTCTGCTCCCACTATTCGGCATTCATCACGAATGCAGTGAGAGCTAAAACGAGTTGGCATAGTGGCAGACACAACGGATACTCCCACACGGTGACTTCGGTAGAAGGCATCATCTATCTACCATGAATAGTCCTTTGCATCCGCCGACGAACCCTCAAAGGAACCGACAATCGAAGACAGATAGTGATACATAGAGAGAGAGAGAGAGAGAGAGAGAGAAAAATCGGCGTGTGTGTGTGTGTGGAAGTTTTGTTTATATTATTATTCTTGTTATTTATATTAACCCTCTCCGTAGCTATAACACATCAACTCCTGGATGTTCGCTCCATTCGTGCTGCCACCACTCGGTAGTACTGACACGATCCGATAATCCATTTCAACCGATTCCTTCATCACGAAATATATAGTCGCCGTTACTCTGCCGCCGATCAGGCCGTAGTGGATGATACCTGTCGAAATACCATTCATCGCTATCCAAGTGTTCTTAAGCACTAACACAGCTCTGACCGCTTTGAGACCCCTTTTGCCGGAGAGTTGAGAGAAGGCTAGGCCGGACTGCGGGTAACGTTCGCTCCCCTCACAGAAGCATCGATCCCTGGTGGCTGCTATTTAGAATGTCAGCTAAACTTCGCTGAGTCTATTTATCCTTATTCCATAATCGCCAGATCCCGAATTGAAAGCCGGATATCTATCTGATTGGCACTTGGCAATAGTGGAGGCGCGTGCGCGCTGGGGAAGTGCGGGTCCGTCTGTTCAGACTGCTTCGGAATCAAAACAAAGGGTTGTTCAACCGCATTATGAGTGAGAGAGAAAGAGAGAGAGAGAGAGCCTAAAAGTCAGCTCCATACTCGGCCGATTCGCAGTTCGTCAAGGCTTGTCAGTCCAGCAATGATTGACGCGGTCGACGGACGGCAAGCTGCTGAATCGTCAACAAACCTGGCGTCAGCCTTCCTCTATCCTCTGATTCATTGTGAGAGAAAGGTTCGTTGAATCGGGTCGAAGTATCTCTTCATTTCGTGAAACCACTATAAAACGGTTTCATTAAATATTCTCATCTATGCCTTATATTGCTCTTTTTTTCTTTAGACCGCTTCAAGCAAACCATCAAACGGTCCCACCAGAGGTACAGGTGATATTTTTTGACTATATTCTCAAAGTGCGATGAGATTATTATTATAATTAACATTATTACTACATTATACCTACAACTCATTCCTACATATGAAGATGTGTATTTGCTGGCTGCAGCCTTCGGTATTTTCTGGCCCCTATCTCACGTTTTGTAATAATCTGATGATCCAGATCTTGGTGAATGCCTACACTTCTGTACCTACTTAGGTTTGTTGTCGAAATCATCCTCTGCACATGGTAACAGAGGACCTGTAGACATGACCATGGTCTGCACTAGCCAATGATGTCGGAAATGATTTAACTTACAATGACGCTGCTTCAAAGTATAGCCAAGCGATGTGCACGAACGGTACCCGATCCGTTCTGGTGCATTGCGCTTCCGCAAGCTCAGTCAGATCTCTCTGGTGACTTCTCGTCAACGGTTGGATGATCCCTGAGTTCTGTGTCTGATAGATCTTCTGCGGTGTGTAGCTTTCTCGATCGGCTCTACTTTTTCTCCTCTGCTGCTGAGTCGAACAACTGCCACAGCTACTGATGCGATAAACGTGACTCTGTTCGATGGTGACTGTCCCTGACGACCTAGCAACCAGCGACTTGCTCGGTACCAGCCACGTCATGAATCAACTATTCCAGGCTTTTAGAGGAATTAACTTTGAAGTCAATCACTCGTTGCTCTGCTCGATTGTTCGAGCGGCTCATCCGATGGATCGTCCAAATTGCCGTAACTGATACAAGGTAGTGCGGGTACAAAGGTGGAAGCGATGATCTGTCGGCCGACAGCGTTGTCAGTAGCCTTGTCGTTTGTCGGATGAGCAGCAAATCGCGTGCGCTTGGACCTCAAAGCGAATCACGATTGTCGTAAGACATAGCTCTCATACACTCAAGTTAAATAAAATATGTACGTAAATAGCTTGCTTGGCAACAAAATAAAATCCACATCATTCCTAATGTTTTATACTATTGCCATTTTCAATGAACAGCTATAACGTTCATGAAGGACTTCCAAAAGTTTACGTCAATAAAAACAAATGGAAAACGTTGCCAATGAAGCATTCATTATTTCCTTTTAAAATGCGTAATTAGCTCACCATCATGCTGTATACACTGCTATAGTTGCTGCTATACACATACTTCTATGACTAAACGGGTCTTCAAATGTGTTCGGTTCACTGGGATATCGGCATTTCTGTCGATCTATTTCCTTGGTCCGTCCTGAAATAAAGAATAGGTCCCTTTGATACTTTGCCGCCCGACGAACGACAACTGGTATCGTCACGCAGTTGCTCGCCTCCTTGTTAAGCGCGCGCTGTTTGTTACCTAGGAAGTCTCATTTCTAATCAAGTTGTCGATCGACTGCTTGATTAATCGCCATCTTCTACGATTGATCAGTTCAACAAAATAGCGACCATATGCAGTGTAGACCACCATCCTCGAAATCTCGGAGGTGATGACTGACTCGAGCTGCTCCAGGTTGGTTCTCTCCGCACTTTCACAGTTCAGCGAGTTTTCATTGATCTTCATTCTCGAAGAGACCATCGACGCAGAATAGGTAATGGTCAGAACTATAGCACGGGGGCTAAATTTCACATTTCGCCTTTTAAATCTCTGAAGAAAGTCACCGATCAACCCCACTGTCGATGTGAGGCGATATGTCCCCCAGAATGGTGACGTATTCTGCCAACGAAACATGAAATATGAAAGCTGAAGCAAAGGACACCCACGTTGTCCAGGGGTTCTGAGGGAGCTTCTTCTTAGATCTTGAATTGTAATTAAAATCTGGTCAAGATTATCTAATAAACGTAGTCACCTGTAAATAATCGTCGTGATTTTCTACGTCAAAATCACTTAAATGTGATTCGTGGTTAAATGAGGTAACTCTAAACGTAGATAGAAGGAATTTATCTTCACTCTTTAAAATAGCTTTCTATCTGAAACATAGGTTATTCCGTGTTAACCTTTTTTGCAATTAACCTTTTTCCTTCTGCAACTCCTGTCCCTCGCTGTGGGGCAGAGAGGCAATGCCATCGCCTTCCTCGGGACTATGTCGGCCTCGACCTCGACCTCGGTCCCCAGCTAATCTCCCCCCCCATAAAATAATTCCTAACTATTGTATGTTTGAATAAATACTTCTGGCCGATTGAACAATAAAATTACAAGTGATTTACTGGATTTGATTCAAATAAGATGTTAGCTTTGTTTTTTATTTCGAAATCAAATTTCTTAACGCAGATGAGAGACCCCAGACTAGCGGCAGGCGATAAGCGAGAGTATGACGGCTTGATTCTTTGATAGCCAGTGGTGTCACGAACACTGTCGCCCTGCGGACAGTTCGCTTTAGTACCAACTTTCAAATGCATGTCCGTAAATTGGCTCATATGAGAACTTCGGTGTCCTAGTATGCAGTCTTTTCAACATTGAATCCTTCTCTGTTGGTTGTTGCTGTTATTTATCGGGTAGAAGTTCACGTATTGCTTAAATTACGAATGCATTTTGATTCTGTAGCAGCCCCTTAAGGAGAGCTTCAATATCCTTACTGCCAATAGTGGCTTTTTCGTTTGTCATTATGATAGGAGTAGTGAGAGTCCTCGGGGTTCAAAGTTATCTCGACGCCAAATGTGCCGACTCTAATTACGCATAGAAGGAAATATGTATTCAGAAGTAACAAATGGGACAATGAGATTGTTTTCCAGTCCAGTTTTAACAAATTTCGAATTTGGCAGATTGCTATTTTCAGCGGTCACCCAAGCTAAGTGTACGTGTGGTCTATTCAAACAAGCATGCAATATGTAATAACCCATTTCAGGTGAGAGAGTTGCAACATTCGAACATAGCACAAACTTCCCAATATAGCTTTATATCGGCAAACGTTCATCGGAGAGCAGCGACCTAAATAACATTCTGGGCTAAATGGCTATAGTAAGGGCGGTACTAACACATAGTGCCAATGTGGACCTGTCAAAACCAAAGTCAGATCAGGATGTCCATTAAAGCTTTTGTTACTTCTACTGCCGTCACCACCATTACAACTAACTACACAGCCCCAGAGCTACAACAGAATCGCGCATAAGGTGAAGCCGATCGGTTGAGCCTTTTCTTCATTCCTGATACAGTCGACCCCGGCCGCAAGAGAGGTGCCCCGAATATGGCATGGCATTGGCTGTATTGTGTTACACTATCGCGTCCCATTCACTGTATCAAGTTGTATATTTGTCTGTGTCTCTATGACTAATTGGCTGGGAATACTGTGCCGTCTATTTGGCCAAATCATCAGCTATTCACCCATATTCAGATAGGCGTTACATATCAATACCTCCCACGACATATCGCTACTCCTTCACACGTACGAACACAATGAACACAACATCGGGGGTTATGCGCGAGACGATTGAAAGGTCATTCTCCAGCTACAATGTATGTAATAATAATAATGTGTGCACAATATCTGTCATCGAGAAGAAACGCCAAAACCAGTGGCCAGTTTCGTATAGTCAACTACGACTACTGCTCTTTGTTGACATTGGCTGTAGGAGAATAGAGCCAAGTCGTCATAAATATAACGAGTGAAAGAGAGAGAGAGAGATCTGCACACGACCGCCAGTGGCTTGACCGATGAATGAATGGTGAATAACAATAGGCCACTGGTGAGCCTTGGTGACGGACGATCCGGTTGAAAAAAATTCTCTCTAAAGGGAATACAATTGGGGACCTTTTATTCTATGTCGGATATTGATTATGAGAGATATGACAATGCATCATAATATGATAATGCATTATGGCATTATTATAATATAATCATCTGGTGTGGTACGTTAGAGTGGCGCATACAAAATGAGCAAGAAATAACTGCTGGTTAGCTGAATCGTTCTACACAAGGAGCGGTTTCAGCTGTTACTGATTTCTTTATATTGTGTGTACGTATTATACACAACAGAATTAATTGTAGTCTTAATTAATTATTTTCAGGCATCGTGGTACCGTTTTCAGAGTTTCATGGTCATGTCGTCTAGGAAAGTTGAAATGTTGTTACTAATAATAATACTAATAAGAGCAGTCTACAACTGACGATGAATATTCTACCTCTAATAGTTAATTGGGAAGATTAAGATATTTAAGATGCTTTCGCTATATTCAGCTGATATCAATGAATCGTTCATGCAAAACCATCCAGCTTGTATCAGATAAAGGCCGATATGGTTTAATTTCACACGCGGCAGCAAAGTGGCGAAATACTAGAGGCCTCCTTCGACGGACGGAACGCGTAGAAACAAACTCAAAGTATTATATCTTCTATTAGGATTTTAGCCAACAGCAACTGACCGTTCTGTGGTGAAGGATACCATATTGAACAGAACACTTCTTTGTTTTTTTTCCGTTTTCTCACGTGAAACGTAGCATTCTGGTCGGTGGGTGAACAATGCCGGCATCAACATCATTGATTTACCCATATATCTCCTGCATCATCTGGACCCGGATCTAGAATTGGTTTCCTCTAGCGCTATCTTTCTCAGCGATTTCTACTCGAGGTGGACTCGTGCAACACACAAATATCGATATCTATGACAAGATAACGGAAGCTCCGCGACGGACTACCTATGCCGAGAATAATCCTTATCCCAATCTCACCGTCCTTCTGGTATCTTGGTCTGAAGTATTTTATATGTTGTGCAAATCGATGTGCTGTCTGTGTAGATATTTATATCAGTGATTATATCTGCACAGCGTATTCGGTGTATGCTATTGCCAAATCATAGAGTTAATCTCTCTCTCTCGTTGCTCGTGTATTGTGGTACGGGAGATCTCCCTTGGGGAGGATATCACAACAAAGTAACTACAGGATGCTCGTAAAGGTTTCGAAGGTTTCTCCCATTAATGAAAAATATCAACGCAATTTTTTCTTTCCCTCCTCTATAAATGCAAATCTATTATAGATAGTACCCCGTACTAAAAAAAAACGGAGTACCAAAATACACAAATCGTTTTCTGTGAACACATACAACTTACGTTAATATCTCGATGCACTGATCGAATTTAATTTGCAACATGAGCCGTTCTTTAAGTAAACCTTTCTAAATGAGATTTATTAAAATACTTATATAGAGGCCTGCTCTTTCCAGCTTTTTGAATTATCTCTCTCGGTATGTTAATTTGAGATACATCTCACTATTTAAGCACGTTGCTGTAGACAATAAAATAGAAGTCAATTCACAAAAATTTACCGCCGAAACGATTAAAGGCCGGTTGATCGTTGTCTCCAAAAGCGTTGCATAACTTCATGAGCATCCTGTATATTGCGATATGAGCATTGAAGTACAGCTACTTCAAAACAGTTGAAAGCGAGGTTAGATTATCTATCCTTGAGCGATAATAATAAAGCCACCGATCCAGGGGCTATTGCACACGACTATCGGCTAATCCTATGGCTGGGATACGGTGCTGCATATCTGATTTCGGAGTGGCGTCCATTAAGTCCAAACTACGTTGCCACAGTAAAATTTAAAATGGTGAAAGTGATCTTTCGCTACAATAATTAAAAGTGGGGAACTATTACAAAAATTGATTATTGGGTGTTAGAAAAATTTCATTGAATATGTGACAGTCCCCTAATTGTCCCGCATTTGAGGAGACTAACAGACGCTCAGGGTATCAGGTACCTCATGAAAATACCCTCAACCTTGGTACGTTTGTCTATGCAACGATTTTAAATCAAGTTGCTTTTGAGCAGACCGGAATTGTGTGTACAAGATATGGTAAGTCGTTCAAGATAATCCGTTTCAGTTTACTGGTATCCAGAGCAATGGATGATTAATTAGTTATATCAAATGAATATAGCAATTACTCTAAATATCAACCTTTGTAGAAATTTGCCACGGAGGATGTAAAGCGAGGCCTTTAACACTAGTTTCATAAAAATTATGGCCGCTCAACTTCACGATCTCAAATCACGCAGCATCCACCGAGTAGTTCGTTTGCCCTGTAAAGCGCAGTGATGGCTTCGGCATCTAATCCCCTTGTCGGGTACCGAAACTCGAGAAGGAAAGGATCGGATCCAGGAGTCAGACTTAGCTGCTGGTTTGTCCGTGACTTCATAACTCGGTTTGTCGTGTTCTTCAATGAATGTCTGATATAGAATCGGATGAGCGCTTGGTCAGCCGAGCGTAACAAAGTGATTTTGGAACTGATTTCGATAAACTGCGGGGTCTCATTGACTTACACAGAGGGACGATACACCGACCGGCGGAAGAAGCGTCGCCGCTCGATGCGGCTGTAACAATGAGATGAGATAGGTTAGGTAGACGAAAGCACGAAACGAAGCTAGCAGATGACAACAAGCCCCAAGTCCAACAAATCGTTAGGGGGGGGGTTGAGATGGTTCCAACAGAACGAACGGCACTACTGCGCCGGTACGAGGCAAAATCAGTAAATAGCAGAGCACGAAGACTGCTACCCTGGTGTTGGTGACGGCAGAGAGGACCCAGATAGAGAGAGAGAGAGAGAGGCGGGAGGTTAAAGTGATAGGAGAGAGAGAGAGAGAGACAAAACAGGGGATTAACTCTCGTATCATAGCCTGTAATCCTGCATCATCGAGCGAGCCAGCCATCGAACTAGGGAGCTGGCTATCCTGACGCCTCATCCCTGAGACTCATCCTTAGGTATCTGTTTCAAGGTATCTAACTGTCTGTCTATTCAATGGCGACATATCCAGCGGTACCTGACAAGGGACGTTTGGACTAGCCGAGCTGCGTCATTGCTTGTATGGCAACAGTATGCGACGAGGCGTATCGAAAGCGACAACCCGATCGGCATGGTCATATCCTACTAGTGTACAGACACATATGAACGTACACACAACCAAGGACGCCATTTGAAAATCGAGCCGTTCCTTGCTTTGATCGCTTTCAGAAGACGAAGATCAAAACGCAACTAGAAGAACGAAGTAACACAGTAGTTAATCCTCCGAATCGAATGGCGAATATGAGGTACGCCCGCTCATGTGTGTCCCGAGCTGCTTTCACCCATTTCCCGATATGCAACAACAATTCTCAAATAATCCTCGAAAAATGGCTGAACAAGCCATAATGATGACAATAGTGCTGCTATTACCTGCTCCAATGACGAAAACGAGAACTGTCCGAAAAATCTGCCATGAATCTGCTCCCGTTCGATTGAGCTTTCCTTAGATATTCCTGTATAGTCGCAATGGCGGTGGTTACTGCAAGGGCGATATCTGTACAATTCTGTCTGTCCCTCCGTCTCGTCTAGACGATAGCGATGCATTAACTAATTGCAATAACATTGCATGATTCGAATATTGTCCTAAAAAACGGGGCAGCATGTAATCACTTGTAGTATCACGTTGGCTTGATTATATTTATTTGAGTTATTTATGGTTTTGGAACGTTAAACAGCCTAGCATATATCTTGTAAATATTGAGTTTAACTAACCGCTCCAGTGTCAAATTAGCAGAGATGATTCTGGTCCTGTGCATAAGCTGAATTTAATTTGCATACATCGTATGCAAATTAAATTCAGCTTCCCCTTTTGTTTTCATTTACTTACCTCTATCCTAGACGGCGTCCTCTCCAAAAATACAAAGAATCGATTTAATCTCCAGTGTCTAGTTCGCCAGTGTAGTCTTTCTTAAGACGTTTTCACCACTGGATCACATTTCCATCATCTCCACATCGGCATTTGGCGAGATCCGGTAGAATCCGCCAGCGAATTCTCACAATGCTAGCCTCTAGCAAGCTATAATAGCTAGCACGCAGGCGGTGGCGGTCGATTGTGCAAACATATGTGCGAGTGGTTGAGTAAATACAGGTGGGGACCTAACGACGAGGAAACGACTTCATTGTGTCCTCTTGCAAGGTGTTAACGCTATACGGCGTTCATAGCTCTTTCACTTGGTGAAGACATTCCGCCGTATCGATGTCGGTAATATAATCATAGTTGAAGAGTAAAATGTGTTAGTGATTGAAAGATAGAGCGATGCCATAGTGTACTGGTGAATCGTGCAGGGCATCATGAAGTGTTGAATCTCATTCAGTCGAATCTCACCTGGCTGCCGAGAGCACAGCCAATGCCAATGTTCACTGAGTCCTCTCACTGAACAAACACTGTAATGATGCTTGTGCCGTGTAGGCAGAGAACGACTACTTCGGGACCTACCGAGACACTCTCTCTCTCTCTCCATCTCTCTGCGTATCCGAAGCTCTCTGTATCTATAATAAATACACGAGTTAATCGGTACCGCTTTTCTTACGGGCGTTCAGCTATTGTTCAGCTATTGCTACTCGCTGTCGGCAACCTCAACGCGGCAGACAGCCTAAGACGGTGATTGAATGCGTGCGTTTGTGAGGGTGGAGACACTTCTTCTTTGTGTTGATGATACGAGATTTATAAGCGACGAATATGCTGCCTGTTGCGATCTTCTTTTGCGGAATTCCTCTTTCGCGGCAATGCCGCCATTTGTTGATATCGTTGCAGTATATATATATATATATATGTATATATAATATATATATAGACCAACTACTACATAGTATGTTTAGTGCAGTGCATCATGTCAACAGCGTCAATCGTCTATACTAAACAAAAATATTATCAATTGCGCTCCGATTATCCTGCATACTTTGGTAGCATACAGCCAATGAGAGGTGATATACAATACTTAACGTCTATGGTTGATCGTTGCTTTTTTTCATTGGATGAAAATTCTCAAGAAATACATGTATATTACAGACGACATTGAAGGATTGTGATGATCTGGCATCTACCAGTGCGTCATCAAATGGAAGTACAACACAAAAAAATGATTGAAAAAGAAACACGATAATCATTTGTTTCGGCCTTTTTCTAATCAGGGGCCAGAAAACCAACAATGAAAACGGGCCAACGATATCATCGAAACGATTTGTATTATACCATATGTGTAATATATTCATTTCAGCATCGGTTGTGCTGTCGAGCCTCGGTGAGATCGAAGCGTGGAATGGCGACCTTCAACATTGCTCAGGAATCCTCCTGGCTTGCTTTGTAATCTTCTCGATCAGTACATCATCATCACTCTTCTTTGCCAACGTGTCGTTGAGGACTCGGCACAGTAATAGCCACACGGCTAGTGCTACTGCCCGCTAACATATATGTATATATATATATATATATATGTCTCTTCTCAACCACGGTGCGGTTGATTCTATTATGTGGCATTTCGCTGGTGAGCGTTCCCCAATAGAGCAATACGCTTGAACGAGGCCGACGTTTCACAGTGTTACATTGAGCTAATGTGCACTCAAACGCAATCAAAAGCGCGTCCAGCCCCTCAGACCAATTGTGGGCTCTTTCGCTCTCTCTCCCTGCGCTGCCAATTGTGTGGAACGAATGTCAAAATGTTGAGATCTTTTTTAACTCTCGATACACATCGTGCCGACATGCAGCAATACTAGAAAGGCCGAACCAGACGATGCGAGTCTCTCTCTCTCTCTCTCGAGAGAGAGAGAGAGAGATACGGGGAAAGCGCGAAGTGAATATAATAATACATGGCGACAAATTCAATTCAAGGGCTCTTGTACTTTGGTTGCTCGCAATCCTTGCGAATCCGACACAGGACAAATTATTCCATACATAACATATTATTTCCATAGAGGTTCGTGCGGTGACCTCCTCGATGATTCGATAAACGTGGCCATCGATTGGCAAAGTGGTCGATAGCAGTGTTACGATGGAAATGTCGAAGCGAAGAAGTAATAGCTCGTCACTATATATTCCTCACTTTTATAATTGACTATAAATATGATTTTCTCCTTCGCCTGTATATAAATCGCCCTCTGGCGGTATGATTTCCGCTTATAAATCTACTTACTGGGTACTATCGATTATCTACTTATAGGGCTACTATTTAATGACGTTTGCACTAATAAGCACAAGTTGACGGGGCTAGTTCTGGTCACCCGGTATAATATGCCAATCAACATAGATTGTGAAATGTCAAATCTCGCCAAGTTATTTGAATTAATATTTTGTCGCAACTCGAGAAGAATCCCTTTACGAAAATGAATCCTTTCTTTTAACACGCCTCTCTCAATTCGAATGTGAGCTTTTTATAATCTTCTTAATATATCATATTCATGCATCTCGTTACTGATGTATACTATTGTACAGTGTTACACTATTATCGTAGCTCGTAGAAATTATTGTCGCTATTAGTTATCGTTAATCTCATAGATAGATAGCTACTTTCCACCAAAGTGTCTATCGTCGTCAGACAGTTTGCCATGGTTGCGTTAAAGAACCCGCCTGATGTTTCTATAACTCACTAAGTCGGGTGGTATTACGTAGATTTGGAAGGGATCCAATGAGTCAAAAACATCAGCAATAAGGAGTAGGCAGAACTCAAATCAATTAAAATCACTTACGCTTGGTCGCAGGCGCCGCGTTAGCCATCTCAGGTAGACCGCGAATCCTGCAATTCGAGTGAGTGATTGAGCTTTGAGGCTGACTTAGAGCCAAGTACTGTACTAAGAGATGTTGGACTATTTCAAAGAGAGTGCATCGCATGGCTCTTTATAGAACGGCTTTCAGCTGATTGGTATTGCATACGCTACCGAAGACAAAACAAGCTCTCAACAGAAATGAGTATTCTTTTAAATATGCACTTCATTTTGTTTTAGTTTAAAAGATCATCCCGTATATTCATTGGTCGAATAGGACTATCAATGAATTAGAAATGTTGAAGTTGAATATCCGAAGTTGCATCACCCCATATCAAGACACAATTAGTTGAAGTCAATTGAGTGTTAAACCCGCGCCACGCCTCCAGCCGGTACCCACAGGTACTCGAAAATTCGGAGCACACAACGAGATTTCACTGTTGAGCTGTTATTCCTATACCTTGTTGCGGTCCAATCTCACAGTTGCTTCTAAAAGCTGATATCAGAATTATGAAAATGTTGACTTTCAGTGGATGTGCATCTCGAGACAAGTAAAACATTACCTCTTAAATATAAACCTAACTTTATATTCAGATAAAGATCTTGCTCCTATTTCGAGTTAATCTTGTATCTCCTTATCCATCGGAAGTCGCACGACGTTTAAGACCTCGTGGATCTTTGTCGCAGGTGACTGAGGCAATGAGGCAGCTCTTAAGAGAAATCTATAATCGGGCCCTGAAGCTTTCGTCATCATGTTACTAAATTACGTACATAGACTGAAGAATCCTCTATGCGATTGTTGAAACAAAAGCAAAAATATATTGTTGAGCGAAGACCAATGCTTTAGAATACACGCCATACATATATATATATATATATATGTCGCTGCACATGAACGCGATCGCCCAATAAGCATATCAGCATATATCTATCTATCTCGTTAACGACAACCGCGGGAGGTGGCCACCGCTATCGTGTGGGAGTCGACACTATTTTGTTTGTCTGTGCGTTTGTTTGTTTGTTTACTGCCTGGTGGAAATCCTATGCTGCCGATGCAGAAGACGATGCTCTGTTTATCGTATGACATCATCGCGTCACGAGGTGGTGATCGATTGTAGGTGGATTGATCACAGCATTAGTGAGCAGATGACCGCTAAAATTTGATCGAACGGTAATCAGATGAACCCCGAGTTCTCACTTGGCTTATCACAGCGGAAGGAAGAAACAATCGTCGGCTGATTGAAACAGGCCACCCCCAGAGGAGGTTAGGACTTTTAGCCAGAGAGTTCGCGGTACTGTTGCAAGCGAATGCGACCACGTAGACGTTTGCATTGCGAAACATGTGCCCTATTCTCGTTAATGCCAATGAACCTGGATAGCCAGTAGCCAGATCGGTCAAGCAATCATTGATAGTATCCAAATCTGCCAGAGATTGCGTTGCTTACGCATTCGAAGTTATTCTATAATGTGCACGTATAGTTCGCTGTTCATATTCCTCATCGAGCTGGGTCGTTCCGGCTTAAGAAAGAAAAACCTCTTCAGAGAAACGTAGAGAAACCTTTTTGATGGATGTATTAATGTCCAGCAGAACTTCTGAATGCGGCTGAGGAATAAGTTAGAACAATGATGCGACTTCTTGATTTTGATCGCCCTGGCATCACAGATAAGAACGATTTTTTCTTTTCTCAAAAGCCGTTTCAGACAAAGTTTATCCAGTCGAACTGTCGCGATCATAATGTAGCTATGAGGGATTCGCACCAAATAATTGACCATTTAAGCCGCAGCTCCCGTCAGTATGTGCGAGCTCCGTATTCAACAAGTTTTCGTAGCTTGTCCATTATTCGACTTCTACTAAAATGAGGCTACTTAAAATGCACCTCGCACCTCCGCTCGTAACCTTTGCTAGCTCATTCAGTAACCCAGATAAAGATGCAGCTGACACCAGTTAGCTCGATGACCGGTAGTATCGGATGGCTACTGGTGTACAAGGGACAGTCGATTTCATCAGATTCAAATTTACCGCGCTTTCTATTACAGATGCCTTGGTGATCTCGGTCCTCTCACATCCTTGCTTCGTTCAATCGACGTTTCTGGTATTATATAACCAAGCTGCCCTAAGGTCAGGTCACGTAGTCCTACTTTAGACACTCTAGTCCTTGGGAACCGCCAAAAATCGAAAACGGTAGTATTAGATTCTTCTCCTGACCGAAACACTCAAAATGGCTCACACCTAGCTCGCACTACTACTGACATGTTATTGAAACAACGCCAAACAGCGGCACCGTCATCTGTCATAGAAGTGGTACGTGTGACAGTCAGCTATGGAAAAATGTGTTTGATTCTCTTGAAGTTTGGTCAACAAACTGTCCCCATAGACTATTCCTCTATGCAGAACGTTGTGACTGGTCACTATGGCTCGGGTCGTCTTTTGAAAACCGGCAGGAATCGCGAGGACTCAAGACAGTTGCTCATATTTTGTGGCGACCCAATACATATTTGCGTATCACACCAAATGGCCCACAATGAAACAGCTTCATTGCGTTGCGACAGATGACAGAGTAGACACACTTCAATTGCATGACAATGAAGATAATGTGACAAAATTCGGTACGAAGATCACCACGCCCTTGGACGATACGGGTGCCATGAGTATAGAGACATAGCGCTGCTTGCCTTCTCGACTGTGATATCAACTCGTCGATTTTAGAATAGAAAATGAATGCACAATATTAATTCCACCCGTTTTGGTAGTATATAACCGCTGAGACATTGGACAATAACAATGATACATATTGATGCCACCACAAGTTCTTTTCTGTAAAGGGGTGCAAATGTCAATTGCACAAGAACAGCACTGTAGTAAATGACGAACCGATTTTGCTTTATAGTCACTAAACGAATGTCATTTGCTGAATGTACATATACATATATGCTGCTTAAGATTCCCCTAAAGTTACCTGAGGTCTTCTACTGTTAATTGGTATGGTAGATTTCATTCATAGGTTATAGCCTACGCAGCTACTCTCAGAGATCACGAACCAAGGGTCAGTCTTTAAACAGATTAGCAGTTTCACATTTTTTGAAGTGAACACAAGAGGCATGCGTGGGTTTTATATTATGAATAGTGCGATACAGTGGCCTGGACGGCTGAATAAGACTCTGGCTGAAAGTAGCGAGTGAAAAGTGGTGATGCAACATACCAATACACGCATTGTGCAGAATAAGAAAAGTTTGTGTTATATTCTAAATTATAGACAATAGTCGATCTAGAGGAAGGATAAGGTGTTCGCACTCCCTGAAACTCGTGTGTTACGTTGGATTAAAACTTGACTGTCCACATTTGTATTGTAATCATTTCTTTAACGAGCACTACTTCAATGCTCAGTTAAGCATCTTGTAAAGACAACGATGGCATACGATAATATATACAATTACTACAGACGCACCGACAAATATGAACGAAACGGAAAATAGATATTTGGTTTAGAGGGAAAGCTTCAGCGCAGGGTGTCGGCGTAGTCCGCCGCCCTCATAAAGAGCTGGGTGTATATCTAGATAGGCTGGCTAACAGGCTGAATGAATGAACCTAGGCAAGGTGTGTGGTGTTCCCCACAGATCAAAAATCTAAAGATGAGAAAGTGTCACATGACAGGACAGCCGATGTGGTTGGTGTTGTCTCGCTTTGCATATCCGAATTGCCATCATCGTCACCGCTACCGACTCATCGTCAACAAACATTTCTCTTCATGGGGACGTGTCACTGGGGGTTCAGGTTGCCGCCGACTGAAAGATGAGATCAAAACCTACTCAAGCAGCCATGGACCAGCCCGCTAAGCATTGAGCAGGCCGGCAGCAGCAGTGGCCATTACCAACCGGACTGTTGAAGCGAACCGGTGCCTCCGTATATCACAGCCATACTTCGTTGAAGTGTTCCGTTGAATTTTAATTCAACGGCCACTTAATGGATCGTGCGCGCGCCTATTTGAGCGCTCACTGAGTGTGTGCGTCTCTGTGTGGGTGAGAAAATGCATACCTATTAGATGTAGTGGTGACAATCGTATGTAGTAACAGCAATAGCAATACTAGATGTCGCCAAAGCAGAACGCAAGATCGTGGACACCACCACACCCAAAGGCATCGTTGCATCTCTGACTCGCTCTCTCGCCGAGGCTCGAGGTGTGAAACCGTTTGGCGCGTGTTGAAATTTCATCGCATGACGAGGGGCGAGTACGACATGGAGATTATAATTGATAGCGAGCGTATGTGTGGAGCACGACAATCATGGGAGGATGGGGCGCGTAATATTTTAATCATCTTCTTCAGAGTCATGTGAAATATAATGATAAAATTTAACAGATTTGACCTCTGAAACGAGACAAGACGGAAGGACAACGAGAGAAAATATTGACTAATATATTTATAATAGTTTGCGTAATCTACAAGCAGTTTATAACAATAATAATGATAATAGCGTTTGCCATAATGAACGCACACCAATGTCACAATAGTTTTTTAATGTATGACTCTGGTAATCCACGATGCTCAATATTCAATATCTGTGAATCCTCATTTTGTTTTCAGCAGCATCCCTTGCGAATTCATTTTTATCAAAACGGCTGAGATAATCAAATGCAGTATAATGCTAGTTGGATTAGCTCCGAAAATCTTGATTTTGAACTTTGTAATTTTTATCTCAGTTGTGTCACAATTTCTTAAAATTCACTTGTAAGTGCTCAGTATGCTCCTTATGCTCACTGAACGGACGCTTTCCGACAATTGATGATATGTGATTATATTTACTGTCTCTGGGCGGCCTGGAAATTGCTGATGTCACGACGAGTTCATTTATACGCGACCTTATTCAGACTTTAATAGGGAAACGCATGAACTGCGTACACTTCCCGATAGAAACCCTAACGTATATTCTAATCATAGATATTGATACATACATTAATATATAAAATTAATGTATGTGTGTCACTTTGACTGAACAAACATATGCATTTGCGGCGTGTAGAAATATATGGCGAGAGAGTAGTGTCTTCGCTTTCATCGAACGAAGAGCAAGCGATTGTAGTAATGTCAGGCTGATGTAGAACTTTCAACTGAATCATTGATAGTAGAATGACTGACTGAGATCTAGTGGTGCGTACCACGACCCATTAGGCCTCGGTAATCGGCAAAATTGCGATAGGATTTTTTCGCTAGAAACGACTTCATCTGCTTGTGCCGCCATACTTTAGTGGTTCTTGTTATGCATCACCTTTCGAGTTGTAATTTCGAGTGAACACTGATCTAAACAGTAGCGTGAAATTCTAATCTGACCTCTTTGACATTTACATCAGGTTCAACGGTGTCGATATGTTTCTTTCGGTTTCTGATTGTCTTCTATTCATTTCTCCGTACACGACTTTGATCGTCAACACGACGAACTACACGAGTGTTCTCTTCGTCCGTATAAATGCACAGTTTTCGCGTAGATATCACCTTCGTATATAAGAGTGTGTTTACCGCCGGTCTTGTGTGGCCCTGTATGCCGGCGGTCGCAAACAGCCAATCAATTTGCGCTCCTCTCAAATTACGCGCACTTGAAGATGCTTTGTTGTGTGAGCGCTTTGTGTAAATATCTTTGCTACACAGTCTATATCGCATCTGTGCCCAGGGCGATGCCCGACGAGGTAACACACAGATGTACATAGCTGATGGTGTACGATTATACAAAAGCGACCTCGAAGGTGGCAGAACCCTCTAAGATCCACGATCTGTCCGTCTGAACCACGAGAGGATTTTTGCCCGAAGAGAGCGAACAGAGTCGTCATCATCCCTCTCTCTCTATTGCACCGCGTTGAGTAGTTTGTACCGATCGTAAGTAGTTCGCACCTGCAGCAGCAACGGCGAGGATCAGCGATGCGGTCAACGATAGCCCGTTTACGAACGGCCATGGAGATATTCTACTCGACTCTCTCGTCTATTAGCGCTCTATTAGAAGGTTACAAAGATACCCAAAATCTATTTGGATCTAACTGCTAGCCCGCCGATCGAACACAATGCTGCCAGTGAACAATGCTATATGCAGTGCTGATGCTGAGGTCTAAATTAAACATCGTTGTATGGTGCGGTGCAGCCGATATTTGAATCGATTTGGAGCTCTTGCGAGCAGCGCATTTGTTATTGTGCAAAAGAAGTTACAGTAAAGCGGTTATTGCACGAACGACGTCTGTACCCATACAGTAGCTCTATCGCCATCGAACATCTCAGGAAGAGTTGGCATCACCAAAGCTTGATAGAAGTAACAGAAGCTCCTAGAGCGAAAGCTTCTTAACAAACTGCGGCAGTCTTCAGGTGTCCAAGTTGTGGTTGTACCCAGCATCATTTTAGCGCCACGCACACAATAACACCTCGAAGCAAGCAGCAAACGCACGCACCAGCTCGCAGGTTGAAGCGCAGCATTGCAAACACGTATAAAGTGTCTATCTCACCTAAAGTGCTGCCCATCGTTCATGTCAATCCCAGCTAGGGCATGAATGTTACCCGGGTGTCGAAATGTCTGCAGTATCAAATCCAAGCCAAAAAGTTGACTGGGTTAGGTGTCCGTTTACTGCTCTATCTTCTATTGGACTATTCGAGCTCCAATGGATTTTCTTCAACTCAACCTGTCTACGGCCACCGTAGCCGCGACAGCTTCAGGGTGACAAAATAATCCGGCAACAATTCAGATCAATAAAGTGGCTGCGACGCCAATAACAACAATTACGAGAACATATTGATCTATTATGGAAAACGACAGAATGACCGTGATATTGTACAGAGGTGATCGACGACAATGACAAAATCCGACGAATGGCCGAAATTTAACGGTTCACTGGTTTCTCTTTGATCTGCCCTCACTGGCCACTGACTTTGAACCTATCCCGATATTCGACGCCAAACCCCTCGCAAACCCCTACTGATGCTCAATTGGCCAAAGAGATCAGAGAGACTCAAATGGGAATTGGCGTATGCGTGCGAAACTGATGACGGTTAGTTATTCACCAACAACAACAACAACAACAACGATGATGATAGTAACTATGCATCTATGTATGTGTTCATTATACATCACTTCACATGCCGCCTGCCCAATGATGCAGAAACTGAGAATTGAATATCAATCAATGATGCATCAAATGGAACTTCGGTGACGCACGCAAACAGTGCTGCCAGTCACCCTTGACAAATTGGAAGCTTACCTGCGCATTAGAAAGCATAACTCGATTGAATATACAACAATACAACCGTTTGAAATTGGTGTTTTTGTTTGTCACCAGAGGCGCAGAACCATCTCGGTGGATATCGGTCTCCGAATCTCTATTTTTGTGACAATTTGAAAGCCAGAAACATTTTGTAATTATTTTTTTATTTAATAACATGTGCCAATTCGACTATGCAAGAAGGTTAGTACTTCTACTGAGCTGTGCATTTGTGCCGAGATTACGTTATGCAATTTAATTATCACCCGAATAGAAAAGGCCTACCGCCGGACGTTTGTTACATCTGAAAGTACAGAGTTTTTAACTCAACCCACCAGAAATTCAGAGGATAAGGTCTTATTTCTGTCCAGCAAATGGTTCCTAAATTAACAGGTATTAGGCGTACCTAGCACGCTATTTCCACAGTTCAGACCTTTGCGTTTGCTGCCACCTGCTCAGGAATAAAGGTGAACATCGCCGAGTGTTCTTGGTACTACCTCAAGGTAACCGTATTGTGTAATATAACTGTTGCACATTAGAATTTAAAGGGGTCCGTCTTCTGAAGCAAAACCAAAAGTAGTAGCTGTACCGTGGACGTCAAATGTTGGCTGTGAGCCAGCCCGCAAATTTACATACATAACCAGTTAAACGCAACGTTATTTTTACATTCATACATTTGCCATTTTAGATTGTCTGCCGACTGAATTGAATGATATTCCGCTTCGTCATCAGATCATCATCACTGCACTTCGGGTTATGCATGCTGGTGTTTGCTGGTGTTTGCTTGTGTTGATGCTCTGATCTCGGTCAATCGCTACGTCCAATACACTGATACACATGTGAAAATTATATATTATCTCGATGTTAGAAATCCATAATTACAATGGCGTGTCAACTTGCTCGTGTTCTATGGGATTGAAAGAAGGCAAAAAAAGGACCTCGATAAAAAGCTATTCATTTTTGATGGATACCTCTTCTACTGACCAGATTGCATCCTGCGCTATACGGCCTTCGAGAGGGGGGGGAGTAGAAACCTATGGTGGACTTTGTTCATCGACTGCCTCCAGCCTGTTTCATGCCTGATTAGACTGTCGCAGAATCGCATCGAGAGAGCACAACACACCAGGCTACGCCGCAATACCATGTTATCGAGTCACTGACATTTGGCAGATAGATTAGCTGCCTAATGTTCGACTACCATTCTTCGATCGGCGAGTCGAGGAAGATCAATAGAGCATCGCCGCCGAACGCGATATCATAGACAACTTCGTTTTAACTTCGCGTCGTTCTGGTGCACGATCCCCCAGTATATGTCTCCTTCAACTGCGTCCTCCCCTTCGAAGTCAACTTCGAGCCAATCAACCCTGGTGGTCTGATCGTCTTTTAGCTACTGGGACTACACCGTTACCGTACAACGGTTAACTGAACATGATACCGACTGATCGACAATGAAGGAGCCGGGAATAGATGGAGGAACTGTACCAGACGGGAAGATTTTCTTCAGTGGGGAAGCGTCCTCCATGTCATCGTGATCTTCATACACTGCAGCTATCGCTCATAATGGAGATCGGTTGAGACGAAGTTGATAGACCTATTTGTCGGATGCTTGTTGCGATGTCTCATATACACTGCTGCTAATGTCACTGTAGCAGTTGGCAGCTCTTGCTACATGCTGATGAACAGCGTCCGAATAATTGGACTGCACGATTTGTTGATAGGATGACCTTCTCTGTAATGAAACATTTTAATTATTAGCCTAACGAAATTAAATACACCAAAGGAAACGAGTCGCAGAGGAGCATACGGCGCAAAGCTTCAAGGTGAAAGTAATCCTTTGAACTATCAGCGAAAATTTACAGTTTAATAATTTTACTATTTTGTGGGTTAAACGAGCGATTATACGAATTGGTCACTCAAAAAACTAATCGGATGGAAACACAATTCAATATTTTGTATCAGAGATTCATTTGAGAAATGGAGGTGCTAAGTAAATTATTATTTTATCTGGTTATCGGGCATAAGAATAGAATTGTCTTCTTGTTGTTCGTCACGGCCATCTCGGTGGAGAACTAAATGTATATCTTTCACAATCCAATCGGTCGCTTAAAGTGTCGCAACGCACCTAACACTGTCGGAAGAGGTAATCAGGATTTATTGGGAGCAGCAGCACGTTCGAGGTTCGTATGGTGCTATTCTGCCTATAGCTATTCGACCACCAGATAAGATTGGCGCATTTCAGCTTTTCTAAAAGGAACTTTCTGTTACGGCTCGGTGAGAGTTGTCTGATAGTCAGTCATCTGTTGCACTGTTCAGACAACAATCAATGAGCGTTTGCTAAGCTGCTACTTCCAGTCGCCGTCGGCAGCTCTACCAAATGTGCACAATTAGCCGCCAACAGCATGCAAGAGCTACTAGACCACGCGTCATGCATCAGGCCGTTCAGAGCAATTTTCTACATAAAAAAAAATAACTTAACGTTCGTTAACTTAATAGCCCTCGAATCAAGCGGCATAGCGAGGTGAAATTACGCCAGGTGACTTGTTTACACTTGAATATTTTGATCACACGTCGCTGAGCGCCGTTTCAGTTTGTTGGAACGGACTCGAATCTAGAAACAGAAATATGGTTCAGTAGCTGAAACTCAGTCTTCCGCGATCAAATTTTTGATTACTGAAAGAACAAGCTCGAATGAAATTCATCGAAAATTGGTGAATATGTTAGACTAGGAGGCCTTTACCACCCCAAAACGTTTACAACCTTTGCGTTACTGCGTAAAAACGAAAACAACAATGCTACTAATATCTCCAGTTCTTCAAAAGAAACACCGGCAAATTGAAAGCGCGCAGTGTGGCTTCACGAAATTTCACTGGACGGCTGCGATAACGAACTCGATAGAGAACACCAATGTTCCTCGATAGATTCAACCGGCATAACCTTCGGATTCAAGCCCTTGCGATTATGGTTGTTTGCATGAATTGGTCGTGTACGTTATACAAACATCGGTTCGCCTACGGAAACTATCGACAACGAAATTAGTTATGGTAGCGGAAATGGAAAGTATACTACCCCAGACAAGAGCCCAAGAATCCTGGGTCTGGTGTACATATCAACCACAAAACGAGGGTACCTCTGAATCATATTAAAAAACATCATTTTAGATATTTTTGTTCAAACGTTCTCTAAGTTTCTCTGCCAACTATATTTACCGTTATATAGCCTAACTATATAATATATATATATATATATATATATATATGGGTCAGGGTATGGGTCAGGATGAAACGTGAACCAGCTATGTCTTTTTCAGATCTAGATGAAAAATTCATGCTTCTATACCGACGCCCCCAATCATTTCTAAACAATAATAATATCGAATAGATTTCATACATACGAGTATTGCCATACGAGTAATAACGACTTCGATCCAGCTCAAGTCTGAGACCAACCTAAAACGGGTGTCAATCCCACAGCTTCGGTGCAGAAAATAACCAATTTCTATCGACATAAGCTTCGTACATTCTACCAGACATATAAAAGCATTCATTTGTATGCCGTTTGGCTTAATGGCCAGCCTTTGCCAATTTAATTCTGAATAATGTAAACATTCTACCTCATCGACACAAAATAAAAAAGATAAGAATCATTCTACGCGTTCGTCATCACGTATTCGAAAGTACCGGATTATTGTGATACGATTTTTGTCGACGATAAATATTATTTGTTACTTATATATATTCTTACTTGATAAATTACTCAAATGTATAGGCAATTTGTAAATTTATCAAAAAACACACGATAATTAGTTTAACAACTTTATTATACTTACTGCTAACTGGAAGTCCACGATATTAGACCAACATTAGTTTGAGCGCTATACAAACAAACAACGGGTTTGATACAGGTCAAAATTCATCATGGACATTTGCTGAATGCACCATTAATAAAACACATCAATAAAATAATGACCACAGGAATAAGCAATGAAAATTTTGAACGCTATCACCATATATAATCATAGCTTCCAGGATACGTTGACGGCTCTCCAATTAGAAAAATCGTCCTCTTGGTGGCGGTGCTATATTATGTGCAGTAATCCAGAGTTCGAGGCATAAATCCGTGGAATAGTTTCGGCTTACGATGCTTGCATTTTTAGCACATGTCTTTAGTTTATAATAGGCGTATTCAGCAGGTCATTACAAATATGTCTGTCTGTGTGCGCGTGTGATTTGTAGCGACATCATATATATATATATATATATATATATATGTATATATAGTGTGTGTGCGTGTGTAAGTATGTCCCCGTATCATCACCCTAAACTATCTCCTTTGACAACATCAATAAACCCTTGAAACCAACTCATCTCAGTAAATATTTTCATTAGCCGAAAACACCTTTGTGCAACTCAAAGTCTCTACCTGAATCGTTTCTGTCTTTCTCACTTTATGTGTACGTCGACATTACACGTTGCACAAGAGTAATAATATTTTACTGAGTTTTAACTGAAGCATAAGATGTCTATATATATATATATATATATATATTTAAGAGAAGTTCGAAACATTTGTTGCATTTGTATATGATTATGAAAATATATCATTTTATTTATGAAATTGGACGGAATAATTAGAATATTTTATCTGAACATTTTTTTATATGATCGTATATATTGCAATGGCATGAATGATTCCATCTGAGAGACAAAATTGTTAACGCAATGTTTACTCAACGCCTTCTCGAAAAATGCAATACTGCAGAAAACGCCAACATTTGGGTCCATATAATCAGATTTTGTCGCTGTGTGCGCAGCCTTCGAAACTGCAGACAGTCAAGACCGATCTTGCGTTTATTCCATTAGATAGATCAGGAAAGCAGTGAACTACAGACAAAGCAAGCGGTGATGCACAGATGTACGTACGGCTGCAGACGCGTTTCTAATTGTTGTATCCGTAACTGCTCCTAATTATATAACTGACGAACGTCATCGAGAGATAACCAATGTCAGATCGCTGTAAAGGGGAGGGGGATCTCTAACTTTGAGCGTCAAGTGTAGCTTTGAATTTAAAAGACACATTCTCCTTACATCCTCTGCTGGACCTTGCAGGGGAGGAGGGACTTCCAGTTTGTCGTTTCTGTCAACGGTCTTCATTATCATCATCGGATTCTTTTGTCAAGTGACCGCTACACAACTATTCGTACTGACACAGCATTGCAGAACTTACAACCAAAGGTGAGCCACAGTATAAAAAATTAAAAGATAATGTCTGATCAATTTCTCTTAATCGAACGAAATATCAACCTCTATCCGGGACACACGGCGATGCGTGCAAGTTTCATGAAACGACCTTTCTTCAGCTTCGTTGACTTCGATAGCGTCCAAGGTTCACGAGAGTCTGCATCCGTCAATTCAGAGACACTACGGGGTTCTCTTGAAGGTGGCTGCTCCATGTTTGAGCGTCTTGTATTTCTCTTTGAAGATCTTCTTAATTGTCTTCTTTCCATCTTTTGCTGAATTCGGATCATCTCGACCGTCTTTTTTGTCCTTTTTCCCTTTTTTATCTTTCTTCTTTTTCTTGCTAGGCGCAGGCGCATCGGGCTCTGAAGATTCATAATTGTAAATAAAAAAGGTGTTAAAGTTAGGAAAATTATTTACAAAAATCACAAGAAACTATAGCGTAACAGTTAACAAAACGAGATATACTTGGGAGTTTGCAACGTTATCGATATAACTCCGATAAGAGTCTCTCACTGCAAATAATAACAATTTCGGCTTTTTGTGATATCTTGTAAAAGGGGAAAAATACAATTATAAGAAAATATTTCCCGGTGAAGTCACAAGCACGTTTGTGTTGTGAAAGGCCAGAAATAACTTCATTTGTTCCTTCGTTTCGATTACATTTTTGTAATTTTCATTGATATCTTTATTTTAATGTTATACACTTACTTGGCGAGGCGCTGTTGTTCATTAAAATGGCTCTGTGAGCTTTAATATCTTCGTCCTCTCTTCCAAGTCTTCTCCGATCCATCTCCTGTGCATCAACGACCTCATTACGAAGTTCTACCACCTCAACCAATTTGTGAATAAGGGACGCCTCGCGTTCCTCGTCCTCAGGTGTCCTTTGGCTTGCTATAAAATGATCAGGTACATAAACGGATATACACACAATCGCATTGAGCAGCTAATTAAAATCTCTCTTCGTGTAATACCTTATTACCAATATTAATGCAGGGAATAGTGACATAATAAGGACAGAATTCTCTCTCTGGCCGTGTGCAGATTGAGGCAGGTCGCTGCCTCCGTCTAAATTGGGCCATCACTTGGGCTCATCGGTGATCGCTGAGATAGACAAAATCCTCCTCAAAGGCATCGGTAGAGGTTATAGTTTCATCATGAACGTGAATGAGAACACATTGCTCGAGACTTCGCCGGCCTGATTCCACGACTTAGAAAGTTGACTTTATTGAACCTTCGCACAAAGATAAACTTTACTATATGTTTGGTGAGTACATGATTGTCGATGATTGTCGACAGTAATATGCAAACACGGAAGTATAAGTACTAGTTACTGCGAAAATACACTAATTCAATAATGAATGAAAGAAACCTTAGTCAAAGTAATCCAACGGCGAGTGGGAGTTACGGGACTCTAACCAACTGTTATCTTGCGCTTCCCGCTTAGCAAAAACAAATGAAATGGAAACCATTTGAATGCGAATGAAAATGAGCAGTCGACCAAATTCTAACGCTATAATCGAGCTGATCATGAATGTGCGTAGTGGATAAGTGTAAAGCATAATTACGAGTACTGTGTACACATCATTACATAAATTCGTGCTATTCAGTGATCGAGAAAATAGCAGTCTTAAATGTTATGTGACAATTATATAGACATAGGTGTCTTGAAAGGAGCATTTCAATATTAAATAAGTTCTCAAACGGGATTGCATTATATTAGATATTCAGTATCAAAGCTGAATATATATATATATATATATATATATACACACAATGTGTATATGTATATTTGTAATTACACCAAGAGCGTGAAGTAAATGAACTAAAATAAAACGTATATATACATCTGTGAGATTAGGCACGACTTCAAAAAGTTTCCGATGAAGTCTGAAGTGTGAAGAGGCACAATCTACACACGTGGAAAGGGCACCTTCAGATATCAGGTACTCAGCCAATCAGGGCACATAGGTACTGCTTGTGTGGTGGAGAGCTCATTTAGATGCGAACATCAAAACAATGAGCAGTAGAGGCCCCGGCCAATTCGTACCAATCAGTCTTCGCTGTTATTAGCATAGGAGCTAGCCTGGCATTGTGAAGCAGTGATTGTATATGTTCGGACCCTCAATACAATATGTATACGAGAATGCTTACTGTGGTCCTTCTGCTAATTCAGGGATCATGCGTCATCGGTCAAGAAGCCTCGAGCGGCAATCTCGCACACAGTTCCGTAAGGAGACCAGAAACAGACGAGATTGTCATTGATGAAGTGCAAGATGTCCACGTTAAGCAACATATTCTTGTCGACCGAAACTACAACTCATCGTTTACCATCTCTGTGCCAATGCTTTCAGTGATTGTGCCCGGCACTTCGAGGGCAAATGGTATAGTTCGTCTGTCAATTTCGCACATCACATTGTGGTCGCTCATTTCAATATCGTTCGTTGGTCTCGTGTATCCAATATTTCTTGGACCCCATGGAAAGCTGCACCGACGAAGCTTTGACGGCCAAAGCAGCTCAGATGAAGCCTTTCGTCTTGATCCAACGATACTGGATCACATTGATAACATTGTCAATACAACTCAAGTGTACGAAGATTTAAGCACACTTGTACCATGGGAGATATCACAGGAGTGTCTCAGTCGTATGGTGTGCGAAGCGCATGAAAGTGTCGTCGATTTTGGTCTGGCAGGAATCGCCCTCAGAGGAGTGTATACCATTGAGGAAAGCGGTCTTTTAGGAGCTACTTCAAGAAGAACTCGTCGAGCCGCACGTTACGGACGAAATCCTAATCAGAGATGTCAGGAAATCTATTCGGGGTGCATGATATCACCCCTAGAGATGTACAAGGATACTTTAGCATACCTATTAAAAAAATAAGGCCTTCGAAACGTAGGCAGCATTTGTTATGAAGAAGCCAATGTGATAATCTGACTTCGCGACAACGCTGTTTAGAGCTGGTGCCATTCTTGTCATGTGATATACCAACTTTTACTTACTTATTTACTACTTTAAGCTACTTTGCATTGTAAAACAAATCCTGTGATTTTGAGATTAATTATTATACAATATCAATAATGGTCGAAATGAGTATTCAAATTTTATGCGAGCATAGAGTTGTGGACTCCAGTACACCATATATATATATATATATATATATAATGCAGAAATGTAAATTGATATGATGATAGCGTCTGTAATGAAATCATGTTTCACGATTAACACAGAAGATACGAATAAAAAATCGCCCCATTTTTAATTTCCTTTGCATTTTCAATTACCACATTTAACTCTTTTCTATAATTAAAAGTATGTTTTTCTACCTCATAGTCTGCTTAATCCGTGTGGAGAATACGTATTTCAATCGATGTTTCTTCCTTTATGATATTTACGTAAGTACACTATCTATCTCTTACTTCATTCTGAAGAAATACACTCACATGGCTTATTGATTAGAAGTCGAATCTGGTATTCAAGCTCGATCTGCTCTTCCTCCAAACGCTGGTAGCGCTTGCTATAAAGTTTCAAGGATACCACAATAGAAAATAGATGAGAACTTGTTAGGCATATAAATTATTAATATAATGATGAATGAGTATAACTACAACAAATAATACATCGCTGATACACTGTATAGCTACCTCTACCATTTACTTGAAAATACTTATTTACAACGCCTCTTGACACAATTCTTATGATTATTATTAGATTATCAATGGTACGAACAGGTAAAAGGCACAGCAAAAATCCGTATACTCTGCGTTGGTCATTCGCGTGTCTTTAACAATCGACCTCTGCCACAAACAATAAGATACCATACCCCGATACTAACATATACATTAGTTCGGCCTGGCGCCTATAGAGGGCGTTCTTTTCGTGAACCAGTTCGAAGAGCTCAATCATAAGTGCTTCTTCGCACTCGGCCGTCACCGGGGTCACCTGTGTCACTGACTTTTCCGATTCTTCACTGCGGCCCTCATTTGATGGTTTACTTCCACCACTGCCGGTAGAGTCAGTACCTGAAAGTGACAAAGTCCCATTAGTCCCACTACAACTGGACCCTGCTCGACTAACGTGTGGGTTTGGAATCAGATGATATGACATTAGAATCAGTCGGCAAATATATTATTATTACGAGGGAAAGACGCTGTCAGTAAAGAAAAGGAAACTTTCTACAAACAGGTTCGTCCTTTCATATCGACCGACCTCAACCAGACGAGCCCATGAAGGTATGTCAGGTGCTTATTTCAGATATTCAGAGTTCGGGTCAAAAAGTAGGCTCGAGAAGAACCCAGCAAATAGATTCAAGTTATTATACGATACTACAAAATAGCTCGATGATGGATACAATAATAATAATTATTATTACTAATTCGAACTTCCTGCAACGCAGTACTCATTCGTTCTAAATCAATTTCCCCAAAATCATCCCTTGGTATCCTAATCTAAGCTATGTCTTAACTTTGCAACAGCAGCAGTCACGGGAAACTAGTTATATTGTGCCATTAATATTTCTACATGAATATATGTATATGGATTCGATTGTTGACGATTAATATCATTCGATGTTGAGATCGATGATAAGCAAATATATATAATGCTACATATTATCTCATATTTTAACGAAATATTCGCAAAATAGCCAGACCGTCTGGAATGGGTGTTGCCGCTCCTCGTTCTGAACCTCCACGTAGTGGAGGTGAAACCGGCAACTGCCTCAATCTCAACTCGATAGCTTTTCCACGTGTCTCCAGCTCAAGCTGCTTCTTCCCGATATCGCGCATCTCCGCCTGAAAATCCCATAACGCATAATGACTTGCAGTACGTCCATAAGGTTAAGAGCTGAGGCCTGTCAGATAGGGGAACAGCTGAGGGTCAGCTCGAAAAACAATTATTAGTACGTCCATAGGCCCTTGCGTAGAGTTCTGATTCAACCATTGGTTGGGGAACATTCGAATTGTTTTAGAGTATTTGTATGTATCTTACCTGAATTGCTTTTAGGCTAACAGCCTGCAGCTCTCGCCGCATAGGCACTGGCACTGATGGTGCGGGCTTCTTTTTACGACGTGCCTCAGTCATCATCGGTGGAGCCACTGAAATGGAACGTGGTTTCATTAACACGGGATGTAGGCCCGACTGGACAGAACTATCAAATATAATTTCGAAATATAGTAAGAGTATAATAATAAAAATATATAATAACTAGTGGTGTGAATGTAATCGATGAGTGCTCTTGAATGGTCGCTATCGATTATTGCTATTGCTGTTGCTATTATTATATCGACCTTGTAATAGTATATGCCATTGACCATGTTCGTTTCTATTATAGATTGTATTTACCCTTCGGAGTTAGCGATGTTGACGCCACTGACGTGTTGAGACTCGCTCGCGAAGGAGTCTTCGTTAGCCCTGTTTGAGCCTCAGAGGCGGCGCCCTTTCGCGGCGATGACGGGGTGACGCTTACGGAAGCGGATGCAGACGTGGACGTCGCACCTACCCACGATGAGCGCGATCCCATAGAAGTGAGCGAAGTTGATGAAGTATTGCTCGTAGGTGGCCTAGGAGGTGCAGGTGCCTTCTTCTTGGGTGTCCGACGTAAAGAGGACGTGTCACTACCATCGGCGAATGGATTTAACGTTTCGTCGTAGGCGTGGCCAGTTGGTTGAGCTGGTGTTAAGTTTGCACCAATCTCACGACTGCCAACGCTCTCGCGGTGTCCTTTTAGAGCATCGTTCGAGCTGGTGATTGACGGCGGTCGGTGTTCAGTGTCACCTTCTTCATCTCCAAAGGGGTTCAAATCATCTGGATACTCCGTTGCATCGATCTGTACCACGGGTAGCACATCATCTTTGAGTTTTGTATGTGAAGGCGGAGAAATTGCAGGTTCAGCCGGCGCTGATTCCTCTTCATCGCCATCGTCATCATCATCATCATCACCGAACGGATTCAAAGATGTCGGATATTCGGTGACAGTGTCTGACGGCTGCGAGGCACTATGGACCAAAGAAAATTGTTAGCTTAATCGAGACATGCTTACTAATCTGCACCGCACCATAAGTAGCTTGCATAAAAGGAAACCAGTATCCACGTAAGAGAAACATGTTTCAGGAACCAACCTTGGCGTTGTGCTAGATTTTGCTTTACTTTGTTGGGTATGTTTACGGACGACACCCCTTTTCGGTTTTGGGGGTCCCGGGCTCTTGTCAACTTCAGTAGAGCTCAACAAAGTTTGAGGCGAGTCTGTTCGATCAGTCGAAAGAGCATCTGACGAATCGGGACGTACTTCCGGTGTAGTCGGTTCCACCTAAAGACAATATTATTGTTATTGAATGTTTCTTGTATCTGAACGTTTGACCTGGACGCCCCTGAGTCATAATGTCTAAATTGACAAGATCGTTGTCGAGATTGTACCGTTTGTATTTTTACGTTTTCAAAACGGTTAAAGGAAACATCCTACATATTATAGTATCCCTAGTAATTGTCTCGGATCAGCTCAGAATTTACTTAACAGCGAATCTAGTGTACTAGAGAGAATTTTACGTAAATGAACACAATAATTTGAATTACGGTATTCGAGAGTAGAAGTTTAATGATATTTAGAGTTACTATAAAAATCACCTTAACAGTTGCAGTCTTTCGGCGGGGCATTGGTACAGGGCTGACTGAAGACACCCGCGCTGTTATCTGCTCTGTACTATCTGCACTCTCACTGCCGTTAGCACTGTAGCTTCTGTTCAATAATATGTATGGACTAGCGGATCGTCGACCAGCGTAGGGACTTATATAGCTACTGTCATCCTTGTTACGGTCCGATGATGAAGCCGACAAGGGGCTCTCGAACTTTCTTGGACTGGGACGTGGTTTGTCTGGTAAAATCAATTGCCCAGAGCTGAAAATAGGAAATGCATACGTGCAGTTCATGAAACCTTCATACAGAAGAGCTTTCTTTTTGGAATATTCATTGTATATACTATATGCAATTGTAGTATATCGTTAATGAAAGAGATATCTAATTCACTACCGCGGCCCCCTACACATAACCTAATACTGACTACAAAGTAGTGTAGACATAGACATATGTAATCTAGAATAATATCAACAGAAAAAAAATTGTCAAGCGCACAGATTCAGTAGCAATAATATCTACCTTTACCGGCGCTATTTAAGAGCGTTATTTTGTTATAGCTATTTTAATGATCTACATTGTCTGACGTACCCTGATAACGACGACGACGTCAGCATCGTCGATGAAAGCGACTTCGGTCTATCGTCAGCAGCTAGTTGACGCGATTCAAACATCCCCTTGACTCGTATCGTGTCATTCAGGCGAGGCGAGCTGCCACTGGCCGAAATTTTGTTGCTCGTCGACTTCTGCGGTAGGCGCAGACTGCTGGTTCTCTGGAAACTATCGCCGAGATTCAACGGAGGCGAAGGTGGCCTTTTCGAGACGAATGAAGGTTTCTTGAGACAATCATCGATCGGTTCAGGGGTCGTAGTAAAAGTGGCACTCTTCTTGCTTCCAACACTTAGCCTTCGTTCTGGAAGTGGATCTGCCTCGGTCGGTGTCTTCATGCAAAAATAAGGGAACATTAGATTAATGAGCATCTACAACGGTGAGTGTAATTGTTTCGGAGTGACGGAAGCCATAGACTCATTATTACAAAATGAGCAGACGATTACATAACCTACTAAGGTTCTAATACTTATTATTAGCGGTTGTTGACAAAGAACACGTTTCATCATTTTCCAGATTATATTTACTGACGCAAATTATAGATGGTTCACATTTAATGATGCTAATGATTCAACTTCGATATTTGCTTCAATTAATTATGGGATTTCCTATCGCGAATGTTACATCCGCTACTTATTTTAATAAGTAATATTATAGATATGATTACTCGGTAAGAATATCTCCATCAGCGTAGGGTCATTACTTACTAGGTACTTAGATAGAATTTGTGAAAAAAAGCTTTCAACAGATCGATAGAATTCAACGCCTACCTTTCGAAGATTTTCGCGTAGCTTAGCAAAATCTGGTGTTGTGGATATTGGGGCTTCTTTCAGAGATTTCGTGGGTGACGGGGTTCGGCAGTTCTTGGCAGGTGTTTCTCTTTCCACCGATCTTGGACTCCCTTGTATGGTTGGTATGCCTATCGGCGTATTTTTCTCGTCTTTTTCAATGACAATAGTATCGCTGCTCCCTTTGTTGCCTTGAAATTGAGGATCCTTTCGAATTCCGGTTACCAACGCTACTGGTTTCGGTGCAACACTCGGCCTTTTAACATTGGTTGTATCCTGAGAGACACCAGGTCGATATCTGGCCGATGTAGGAGGCACCGACGTCGTCAACAACGACGCTTTGTTTTCCGAGCTTGGCTGTTCTTCGGAGGACGTTAAATCCGGGCCGATACTGCTAGGCACTGGCGACTTCGGTAGCGGTGGACGGCGCTGCCGACGTAAAATGGATTAGTAAAGGTAAAGGCTTATTGGGTTATTAAAGGAGCTGCAATTTCACAATACTTAGGCTCTCTTCTATGTCATCAAGCAGCGGCGCTCGCACCCGCCGCCTCTGGCTTCCGATTGCCAGAGACTTAGCCGTTCAAGCCGCCGCGTCGACGGCTGATATACTAATAAACTGGTATAGTGAAAGATCAACTTGCCAGATGAATTTACGAACTCCAGATGATTTTATTTGTGTGTAACCCACACACTAGGCTTAATAACAACATTTCTAGTCTTGACAATGAGTTGTTCTAGATAAATAGGTGGCAAATCATACAACATTACTAACTTTGTTTTGTTGAGAAACTTCTAAGGCGTATTCGAGTCTGCTCTATAACGTAACAGCTTGGCTTTTAGCACAACTTACCTCTTCGTCATCGTCTTTCGACTGGCCATCGCTAAGCCGACGAAGTTCGGGCTCGCTTCCTGACGATGAATGCGCCGGAAGTGGCGTTGGAGCTTTGGCGAATTCGCGAATCGCGTCCATTGTACTCCGGCTGCTAACTGATGCTGTCCGTTGTGAATCTAAAGAGATGTCCTCCGATGAAGATGATGATGATGAACCAGCTGACTCGAAAGACTCGAGTCTTCGTCGCGTGATACTCAATTCAGTCTTCAACATCAGCTAAACAAAACGTATGATTACCGACCGAATGAGTCCCTCAGTGTTATACATACGACTGATATCGCATACCGTTGTCTAGGCCAATAAATAGCGGCGTTTTTTTATAATAAATAAAGAGTGTAAATGATAATAAAAAGTATAGAGTTCTTAGTAAAAATCGAATAATCACATATAATAGTTACGTATGGTGCTCCTTTTGCTCTACGCGTGGGGGGCCATTGATCTCGTGGTCTATATAAATGCCCTCTGTTTGTGCACCGACTCCAGTGAGAAGCTAGTGTTAATCAAGCATACAAACTAGAAGAGCGTAGTGATGGCATTATGCAGCCAGTTCTTACGATCGAACTATTTAATTTTATAAATATAAAAATTAGGTATTATTATTATCTATTTGTTGAGAGTCTATAAGGAATGGATTGTTTTCGAATCCCTTGCCAACTTGCATGACTAGTACTAGCTACCTTCGTGAACTCCGGGCCTTCATCTTGTGGGCAAACCGTACACTCATATCGCTCTCCAGACGCTGAGTCGTCTCCATCGGGAACGTCATCAGCCAACGCGTAAGCGCCCGGATTTAAGATCGCCTACGAACATATCATATTATCGGAAATAGACAACGAGTATAGATTGAGATAAAAATAATTTTTGCTGGTAGAGGCTCACTACGGGTCAGTATAACAATGTCTATCAAATATATGATTGCGCTGATATATTGACTCGCTAAAGTGTTTTAGAATTAACAGCATCAGCGATTATTGATTACTAGTGCATTGGGTTGTGTGTTGCTGATTGTTCATACGGATTTAGCTCACGTCGATGCCCGTGAGCTCCGATTATGCTGCATCACGCATATCATGAATAACTTACCTGACATCTACAGCATCTGAAGCACGATCGGTGGTAGAGTTTGCTCCCGATGATTAGTCGCTCAAGAAGGAAGACCTTGTTACGACACGCTGTACACGAACTGGCTCGCAAAAGCACGGAATCCTGCAGAAGGGTCAAATATAACGGAGCGAAAACACAGAATTAGGACAAGCTATCGCACGATTCGTTGCAAGGTTTAGGCATCGATTTAGGAATACAACAGTTTCAAGATCCCACCGAAACACAAGGCGAATGGAGCTACGGACGAGGAACATGGGATTCGTATCGGTTGTTTGTATACCTTAATAGGTATCAAATAGAGAAACAGAGATTAAATATGACAACAAACGTAACGGAAGCTCTACACAAATGAGCAGTATGCGCTTGGTAGTGGAATTCTTTTTCAGTTCATTGTAGAAATGGCGAGAGGACTGAGATGAAATGTACACGCCGCGTCAAAAGGATGTTTCTGATTTTTTTCTCAACCGTAAGTAGCAGTGCAGTTTCGCTTTCAGCTATTCAAATATATCAGATTTCAAGAACATCCCACGAGTATTTGGCTATCGAACTCAGATGTAGACACTTGAATTGTCGTTTTGAGGGTGCATCAAAAGAATAGCCCACTTATTGTTTGTCGAACACAACTGAGTTATAACATTGTTCTCTTACAATATTTTTACAAATTTAGTATTTTATCGGGCTGCGGCGTTATCCTGCTGGAAGATGGCTCTTTCATCACAGATCTTCTCGGCGTTATTCATAAGTTGATCCTTCAACATAGAAACGTATGCACGACTATTCATTCGCCCGTTTACGAAGACCAAATCTGTCTTCCCGTTGTAGCCAATACTGGTCCAAATCATCACACCACCACCTCCAGCTCCACGTGGACTTGAGAGTTTCTCTTCTTTCCTTATGTCATGGAATAAGAATGTCCATCAGAACCGTCGAGATTGACTCTCTTTTCATCAGAAAAGAGCACACGTTGTCACTCCTCTGTCCACGAAATTTGCGCACTAGCGAAGCTCAATCTTGGATTTGTCTTTCAATATTAAAGGATGTTTTCGTTTTAGTTTTCGATGAACAAAATGTTCTAATGCCCGAAGACATCCTTGCACGTTTCTGACGTTCGTTTCGACTCCAGATTGGGATGCAATTTCGCGACAAGTCAAATATCTATTACAGGCTCTACGGAGCGTTTTTCACGCGCACGTACTGCCTCGGGTCGTCCTGGTGCCTTCTTGGTCCCGTACTGTTCAGGATATTTAAGAAAATTTGAAATCACCTGCCTGCTTCTTTGTAAAATTCGCGTGATTTCCGATTTTGATTTGTTTCTTTATTGAGGTTGAGAATCATTTTTTTTCGTCTTCACTAAGTCGACGGCCTCGGGCCATCCTAGTTTTCGCTGTGACAAAAGGTCCAGAAATTCGTACGAGAACGATCTTACAACTCAGTTACGTGTCAACTGTCGTCCCTCTCGACAAACACTAAGTGGGCTATCCTTTTAACGCACCCTCAAGACGACAACTTCCGATATCAAATGTCTACATCTGAGTTAGATAGCCAAATATTCGTGGCATATTCTTGAAATGTGATATATTTGAATGACTGACAGCGAAACTGCAGCGCTACTTACGGTTGAGAAAAAAATCAGAAACATGGGGGTGAGCTATCCTTTTGACGCGGTGTGTATGTTCATTTCAAAAGGGAGCCTTCCCTTAAGATCCAAAACAGTTTGTTACGAACATTTCCGTTGTTCGCACCTTGTACACATGTGTGCACAACGAGCCTAATAATGTGATAAGAGATAAATACACACAGCATCGGAAAGTAGGCGGAAAGACGATGTGAGTAACACCACAAAGACAAAATGCGTCTACGTATATGATGATGAAGAATACAATAGCTGACCCGCACATGCCCAGCGGTAATGGGGGGTCGTCTGATGCTAAACGAGCTATTCTGTTTGCTAATTCGTAGAGACCATGAGCGTATCCGAGGCCATATATGGGAGAATGCGCCCCAATGAGCTAGGTCGCTAGGGATTCAGCGCCCATACGAAAATTCGGGATTCGCTGTCATGACGATGCTGGCGTCTCATGGATTTCGAGAAAAATGAGCGAATCGCTCTGGTTTTATCTAGGGCTTCGAAGAAATACACCTGGACACGACACGTGAGACGAAAACGATAGCTTTGAACTGTCAGACAGGCGAAACTCTGACATCCTGATTCATCATGTGATATATGCAGCCACATCAATTGAACATGATCGTGTACAACGCAACTCAAGGCTCCCTTCCTTGAGTTGTTGATTATTGTTATCTGCCAATTCAAGTTGACGAAGTCTACTGTCGGAACCCATTCCTTAAGAAATAGATACTATTTCACTACTTTTACTTGCCGACTCACTTGACGTTAACAAAATGTATATGGATAAGTAATTCACAACTAAGGACTTTTACCTATTACGTTTACCTTTTACTTTTACCTAGAGGCTCTTAAGTAATTTGGTGATCCTTAAATCTCCGTGAAAATTAATTATTATGTTACTATGATATGATGGGTCAAAAAGTGTCTGATGGGACATGGGCTGGATGCCGGCCACCAACGACAAAAATAGCAGCTCGGAGCAGACTCCCCATGGTGGCTGAGACGGCAGTACCTAGGGAAAAATTTTGATAAATAGCAAAATAGCCTCCCGTTTCGTAGAATATCAGCCCCACCCTTTTACTGAATACTGTTAATTGTAGTGCAGAAAATCTGTCAGCGGCGAAAGCTCGAATGATTAACGCCCAAATATCGTTAATACAATTTTCTTCGTTGTGTTGAACATTTACCTAATCATATAGATTACTTGGACACTGACCCTGATACATTATATAAGGCCAACTTACGTATTTCAACGAAACTCAACATGCATTCATCTACTAAATAAAGGAGGTTTTGAATTGAAAAAGATAAATCTTGAACTGTTCTTTGTCGTTTATTAAGGAGCAGACACTGTTCCAACTGGTCAGCATTACGCCCTCTCATGAAAGCATTTATACCTATTATATATGAATATCAACATTTTTTTTAAAACAAAGAACGGTGCTCTAAATTAGAAAGATTACGCCGTTATATTATGACTCATAAATTATGGGAAAAACTGCTTTTGAGTCATTTCACAAAGTTTGCTTTTCGCGTCTCATGCCAGTCGGGAACAAAAACATTGGTTTTATGGAATTTCCACTCATCCATCTGATTGAGTAAGACGACTATTTTTAGAGGCACGTTGTATTGGAGCAAGTGAATCACCATGTGCGCCACTGGATGAGAGTCTCTTACAATTTTTCCCAGGAGCGCATATGTGATTCTGTTGGGCGACAGACTGGCCAACGGCAGAAACTCCCAACCTTCGTCGTCTCGTCCACTCCATTTCAGATGTCTCATCACGATCGGGACGCAGCGTGAGTCCAGCCACGATGCAGACACAGGTTGATAACCATAGGGATCATAACGATCTACAGCTACACGTCGATCCATCGAAATAAGCATGACGAGTCCTTACGTGTTTCACCCGAATCAGGAGAACGGTGTCATCAGCGAGGCGAATGTACCGGAAGCTGAGCCTGAGCCGTATGAATCGTAAGGCACGACTGACACAAGTCGCAGCCGATTCTCATCTGAGTTTGAACTATGTTGCTGTTTCATATGATGGAACCTACAGGTAGGCTGATAAAGACACGGTCTGAAGGAACCTAAATGAGTCCATGGTTCCGGGTGTAGGCAAAGTAATCGCAGACAGCAAACTTGTAAAATGAAGCTAATTATACCTCTCAAATTTTCATTTATTTCTGAGTTTATCCGGTTTCCTACAAATATTATTCTCAGATACTCCACACATTTAGGGCGTCTCAAAGCAGGAATTTTGATAACAGTCCACTCTACTTCTCTCCTTTGGGTGACGGTTTCATTGCGATCTTCGTTAACACTTCTAACGTTCACATGATAATCAACTATACTTCGGCAACGTCGGCTATATCGACAACCTGGCAGGGACGTAGAAGATACAAGGGGTATCATCATTCAATATGTTTAGTGATCATCCTCAATTCAATGACAACTCGAATATATTCAAAAATGGTTCGTATATAAGCACACGTTCAAGTATGCAATATAAGAGTCTTTCCACCGAAGTATTATATGATAATATAATAGCCAAGATTTAGTGCCATGTCACGGTGCACTTGCCAGCTGCTACAGGGGGCTTACCATTCATTATAGAAAATATGGTAACGAGAACAGTAGTTAACACCCAATGTTTTCATGAAAACCGTGAGCCGTGTAAGTCCTATATGACACTATAATATATCGTTTCGCTATGTGTACATCTTTCTACTCAGTCGGTTGCAAGGTGTTTTGAGTACAAATTTGGAAATTTCTCTTCATATCTCCGTAGGAATTCTGGGCTTTGCTCCTTAGGGGGTTGTTGGCAAATCCAAACGAAGTTGGAGGTCCTGAATTAGCAATGTAGGTTTGCAGAGTGCTGTCCGCTAGTAGGTAAGGTACACAATACGAGTCCTCACTGAGAGGTGGAGGCCCATTACTCTCTTCAGAAAAGCCGCTTTCACTCGATTTAGAGGTGCCTTATGACAGACTGTCAACTAGAGCCATATAATCTAGATTCAGTAGGACGCACACCGAGTTATTTTAATATTAAACAAATATTGAAATTGGCAGTCACAGATATTTTGGTTGCCTGATTGCATCGGCGGCCTCCAGCGCTTTGCAACAGCATTTCGACATATCTGGGTAGTTAAAGACTGTCCCATAGTTGTGATTGTGAACCCAATGTAGAGAGTTTAATGTAAACCCATTTCTCTAAGTCGGCCGTTCATTGATACATACGTCATTGTCTATTAGTATGGAGTGCTCTTGCAGAATGATGTCTTTCAGTAATTTGAGTATATTTGATTACAGTGAATATCGATCAAACTGTTAATTGCACAGTGGTAGTTCACAGTCGACAGATACAAGCAGTTCCGGTCAGCTCGACAGGACAACCATCTCATTGAGGGTTGCCTCAATCCAGGTACGCGTTTGATTGGATAGCGCGACTGCTAACACGCACCGATTGCTAGAATCGCCGTTCTGGGAGAGGCGCGGCAGTTACCCTGTTACATCAATGTTTTCGTCTTGATCTATCGGTGCATGACTCGTGCGACAGTCTCGCCACAGAAGCGACAAGTGCAACGCCACCACCCGCAGCACGTCAACTACATGTTCGTCTACCAACCATAATAGGTCGAACACCAACAGAAACAGCTGCAGATTAACAGAAGAGGGAGGGTGAAAGCCAAGAGAGACAAAGGATCACCGATCCATATATGTATGATGTGATTCCAGGATGTTCTCACAGATAGCGACGAACTGCGACAAACGATCAGGTAAATGCACGACTGGCTGTATCGCCTTCACCTTTTTTTCCTACACCAACACTATTATCGAATCACAAAAACAAATCAAATATCTCTTTTTAAACGATTGCATATTCAAGCTTGTGTGTGTATACATATATATATATATATATATACAAGCTTGAATATGTAATCATATCTGTCCCTGATCATGATGCGGATCTTTTGATTCTCTCGATAAAGCGCCACCACATAAGAAGGACTCTGCACGTGGCTGCCAATACACGCATTTCTTAAATACGGTTCAGGCTCAACAAAAAATTTCTCATACAGCTTAATATGTATCATTTAAGAACTCTTTATTCATGTTAAAAGATGATACAACTTCCTTACGGATTACTTTTCTTAACAATGCTCACCACCAATCGGATCCCATTCGGAACCACAGTGCTGCATGGTATTTGTCTTTTTTTTTTTGAGCTGACCCTCATCTGTTCCCCTATCTGACAGGCCTCAGCTCTTAACCTTTTAAGTATTGCCATGAGGACCTGTCGGGGTATTTGTATCTTGTGCCAGTATAGGCTCTCAGTACTTACTTAAAAGCTGAGTCTACCTCAATATCCTGTGACCCGCAGGTGGTTCCGACTCGTCTCAATATGGCAATAGCCAGACATATTAACGCAAATCGGTTTTCAATTTTTGTTTATTGTTTGTTTTCTGGCACTATTTTTACATTTATAAACCTCTCTGATTAACAACGAAAATTATCGATGCAGAAGGAACCATTACGCAGAACGTTGTCGGAAATAATTGAGTGAAAATGCTGCGCGCTATCGCTGTCTTTGGCGTTCTGTTGATTGTGGTCGCCGCTGGGGGTGACAGAGGCCGCCATGGCAGAGGAAACGCCGTTCAGGGTCGTTGTAAGTATCCTGTGATTTGTGCACTGTTTTCCACTTGTTATAGTTATGCTCATCTCGAAGCCTTAATACAGTTATGCTCAACTCCCTTTGATAGTGATGAAATAAATGGACCCTCAGAAGCTTGGCCTTTCCAATCCCTTCGTGTGGTAAAAGTGATGGATGCAACAAGTAGATAAAGATAAAGTTGGCCCCAAAGCTAACGATCACCTGTATGAGTACCCTTATCGGTGGCCCTTAAAACCCTTGATACAATCCAACAGTGGATACAGGATATCATGACACAGTACTTTCTCACCTCTGGGTCCGTGCAACGACGGATTCGCGGTTTGATGACAACCGGGTTTCGAATAAATCTCTTTTTGCGTTACGCAATATCACTGGACTCGGGAAAAAATATCCGTGGTAGGTTCGCTAATCACTGTCGAAAAATTGCGGCGAACGTTTGTTGCTCTCTGCTGATGTCTTTTGTGTGACGCATCATTGTGCATAATTCATGTGGTAATGATTATGTACCGTTCCATAAACATCGGGCGACTTGGATGGTTTTGGATTTTTTCGATAACAAATAGAATTGGGACAATATGCTCAATCTAATAGATGACATCAACGTTTAATTGTGCAATACCAGCCATGGCATGCTTTAGGAACGCAAGCGACAACTCTACATTGACTAATGGGGAAAGGCATACACTTGAGCGTATAATCGGAGATGCCTCAAGGAACGCTGTAAGTAACCCTCGAATGTAACCAGTACCGTTTATTGGTGTTCCAACACCGCCAAACGAAATACACGTTCTGATTAATAATGGTGCGCTATGCATTCTAAAATTAAGTATGATGCTCTCATTCGATATCGTCGTTTAAACTTGTCCGTCTATCGAAGATAAGGTCAGTTGATCAATTTCATTTAACTCGAGATCGAGGGATAATATTGTCCCACTCTTTACTTTAGAGCCGCACAGTTTGCCGATCGAACTCAACGACAACGTTACGAGGTTCAGCCGAGAACTCCGAAGGATCAGAGGAGTCTGGCGACGGGCGCCGTCGTCGTGGTGGCTCTGGAGAAGGACATGGGAGAGGTCGCCGAGGCAGAGGCCGAGGCCGATGTGAGTTTAGGTGCAGAATGAACCAGACTCAATTTGAAGACTACGTCAGCCAGATTCAGATCTACATCGACAACGAAGCCGTAAGTTTTTCGATAAACACAATCGCTTGACTTGGCCAAGTTTGTTTCGTTAGAATAACCCTACTGTTTTCATCATCAACGCTCTCGTTTGGTTACATCATACATAACCTGCTGAAATGTGGGGAAAAATCATTGCCGCCGCCGCCGCCGCCAACAACATAGTTAATGCAAGATTAATTAATACACAGCTTATAACATTGAAAAATACAGGTCCGCAGTAAAGGATCGGCGAGTAGCTAGATGGGCATCTAAATCTGCTATATTATATGATTGCTTTAGCCTCCCACTGAGCATGCTTGTACCCTACTTCGAGTAGTCATTTGGATTATTTTAATCCAATAACTATTCCCATCGCATCCTAAATGTTTGTCGGGCTGACCCTCAGTCTTGAACATTTAACGTCCACGGGACTTCATATATATATATATATATATATATATATATATAGATAGATAGATAGATAGATACTTTAAAGCCTCATCGATGGTTTCCTTCACTGGTGTGAGTGATCTAAATATGACAGTTTGTTTTCCCGCTTTCTTTACATTAAATACAACACATTTAATATATTTTTGCTATTAACTCGACTAACGTTCTGCTTCTGTTTAGCCCATGCGTATCCAGAACTATACCACATCGGGAGCTCAGGACGTTGCTAACGCATACATTGTAAGTAAAGCCAATGTCTCGTATTAGATCATAATAATGATGCGAGTACTAGTTCTATTTTGCTATTATATATAGTCTGCAGTAATTAAATAGAAACGGCTGTAATTTTTTTTTTGATAATTTGGCTAGAAATCACAACATAACAGTAACATGTACAAGAAATGCTAAATAAATCTATGGACAACTATAACACTTTTTATTTAATGTGATTCTTTATTATTTAGGCGTGCATGCAAGCTACCCAGTTCGACGCAAATGGAAACATCATTCGTAACCGCTAAACTCCGAGTACCAATGGAAGTAACACTACATAACCTTATCGACTATTCTACAGATATTTTAATATAATTTGCATTCAAATCATACTGGTATTCAATATATGTATTGGATAGAGTTTTCTTTCAACTAACTATAAACGGCGTTGACTGAAGACAGTGAAAGAAATAAAACCTATCAAATGCTGACGGTTGAGATATAATACAAAGAATTAATTAAAAGTCACCTCGATTGCGCCAAGGAAGGGTAATTATCAAAAGTGTTGCAATATTTCTCGTAATTATCCCATAAACAGCAATCTTGAAATACAATTATTACACAAATCACGTTATCTGAATGTATGCGTTTCGAAGTTCCCGGCAAATTATCCATGAAATTAATAAATTACTGAACATATCCCTCTGTTCAGACTATTCATCTCAGAGCTTTGCAAAATCATCTATTTTCAAATCTTTGTACTGCATCACCAGATCATACTAACTAGTATTACTGTCTACTTTCGAGTGCAATTCAGATGTGGGCTCTAAAGATAAAGAGACAAGTTAGATAAACAAAAGAACATAAAGGACACTCTGCAAAACAAATTATCATAGAAACAAACAAATCATCCACCGCACGCTGAGGTGACGACCGATTACTGTGACTCCGTGTAGGAAGCACCTCCTTTGGGTGTAGAATACAGAAAGCTAACTAGAAGCGATGGTCGGTCCCAGATCACTGTGGTAAGCTCTGTTGCGATTGATCTTTCTCATCAAATATTTACATTGGTACGTATTGCTCTACAAGCTGTCTTGGTTATGTGGACAAGTCACAATATGGTATACTACATTTTAATTATTATTAAAGCTTAAGGGTTCAACGAGTGCCTATGGAAGCCATTTTTAGATAGGTGGGAGGAGTTCATGATAGAATGCCAGTCTATTTTCAGGCAGTTCGCTAAACTTGCCTAAATCATGATCATTTAATATATAGACAATCAGAGTCGCTCGCAACGGAATTATTTCCATTGTGGGTGACTGTGCGTGTATCTCTCCATTTCTCCTCTTCAGAGGTGGTCATGAAAAACAAAGACGGACCCGAAGAAGCTTTTGAATGCATCGAATTTGGCGATATTATCATCGGGATTAGAACATCATCGTCGAACTTTCAGGTTGCAACAACCTCGATTCCCTATATTCTATAATTAGATCTAAACACATTAGCGATTAAGTTAGCGGTACGAATCGATGAACTAGACAGGGTGCATCGGATCCTCGAAGCCAGGAACATATAACTTCTAATCTGAAAGAGAACTTCAGTCGACCGACCCTCGACGAAATTCAACGCCGTATACATTCGAACGTTGTGAAGAATTTTCGTTTCTAGAGAGTGTACATATACAAATTCTTGCACTATTATTATTACTATTATATACTGTTTTTTTTTAATGCAAATTCACAGCTGAATACAATGAACTTCAGGCTAAACTGCGATGTAGTGATCAAACTTCCCCGTACAACTTACCTGGTAGGGGCTGGCTGATTGAGTCGAAATAAACAAAGAAAAGACTACAAATGTGTGGACTGTCGATGAAGGACAAATTAGGCGAATTATTGATTTAATTTGGTATCATCATTTTCTTCTATTTTATTCGCGCACTCATAACAGATGCATTCGGTATAGCGTATATCTCATATGTCAAACTCTATATATATATATATATGTGTGTGTATTTATTTATATGTTTGTACGTGTGATGATTTTTTGTACAATGATTGGAAAGAGGAAGCCAGGCAGAGGTATAGGGGTGTATGTGTGAGTGTGTAGGCTTTGCACAGACGTTGTGGATATTGGTAGCGGTACTATGGTTCATAAAAGCTGCAAGCACCGTCTTCAACATCCACGTGGATGTTCTTCATTATTGACTCAGTAGCCAGCAACAATTAACTGAGTCTCTTTGTTATTGATAATGCTGTTGATTATCTCTAATCGACTGTCACTTATCTAAGTAGCAACTGGCTCACGCCAGCAAGGCCCTATTTCAGCTCACCGCTTTCATCAAATCGTCGTAAGCGAGATCTTCTGTATCATCAAAGCCTTTCACATGGTGGACGTTACGAACAACTTCACAAAATACATTTGAGACACACACACATATATATATATATGGATATATGTATTGTTTGTTTACTTCGTTTCACAAATAAAAGAAAGCTCACTGCTAAATGTTACTTTATAACATGCTAGTACCAATGTAGTTTGGTTTTTTCCATTCTTAGTCAATGGAACCGAAAATTCTAGGTGGAATATATTCTCATGTTTCCAACATTCGATGAAAATTGACAGGTTTATATATCAATGTTAGGATATTAAAGGGCATTTTTACTACGAATACACCTGTTGGTTCCTGTGGCAATTTCTATTCATAGGATGGGACTTCGTAGGACTACGTCCCAACGTAATTAAGATCATTAGTTCACTCTTCACCACCACCTAAAGAACAACTACATTCTGTTGATGACCCCGAATATAGGCAAGATCAATCTGAACGATTTTACAATAGCAAAACACAGGTCGTTGCACAGAATTTTGTTTCGAAACGAAGACGGGTTTTTCATACTGCTCAGACTCTATACCATATATATATATATATGTATATATATACACTGCAATCAAAAAACTGCTCCAAACCACCAATGACGAGCTTCCACTTATTATTACTATTATTACTATAAGGATATTTTCATACGACTAGCAAACGTCCACTCTCTAAGGAGAATAATTTTCTTCTCAAAGAGAGGCGCCGTTAGAAGAGCGGTTATGTTAACACAAGATGTTCGGTAAATCTGCAGCGCGCAATTATGCGGGATTGACTAATTGTCGCGTTGACAACTTTTGCAAACCCACATGATTATCATTTGTTAATTGGACACGCTAACGAAATAACAAGAAATGATTAAGGACTAAATGATGGGTGCTGTGTGCGGTGGAATTGGATAGATTAGTACTTCAATAGATGACGATTTTCGTTCATATTTAGCAGAGCGTGACATATTCATTAAAGGAACATTGTTTCTATCATTGAAGACGGCCTCTTCTTCATAATCTTCTACATAAAGGGATCACCTCTGACAGAAATAGCTAGACACACAGATAACTCATTGTTGTCATTCTACGTTATACGACCGAGTGGTGAGACTCGAACGTCTTCGAAAGGTTAGCTCGGACGTGGCAATGAACACATCAATTGCGCCTATCAGTATCAAGAACCCAAAATGATTTAAAGCAAATAACTCAGAGTAGGTATATGCCTCTGTGACGTATTTGATACTTGATATAAGCCTGCCAGCACATGGGGGGAAAAATGGTCATGGCTCTGGCCGTATTCCTGTCAGACTGGAGTCGGGAAAAACAGGTCCCAAATATCTCCTTAGGAACAAACCCACTCATCAGCGTGTGCCTTTACGTATGTTATAAGGACAGAGCTATCACATCCTGTACAGTGTTTTTTTGTATGCTCAGGAAATGTTCTCAATGAGGTTGTTGTATTGTCCTCCCTCTTAATAAGCGGACGTTCACAATCTCGGCGTTGTTGAACAGTGACTAATTTTAGCCTTTTGATGACAACGAGACATTTTTAGTCAGATTTAAGTGGCTCAAACACCGACCTCTTCATCTTGACTATCGAGCCTTACCCTATCAGGCAATGTTCCTTGATCGATTTTGCATAATTGAATTCCATTTTCGTTCACCAGTTACATCAACCGTATAGATCTCAGCAACAGCTAGCATAAGACGTGGATAATTCATATGTGCGTCTAGAAGTGGAGCAAGCGTTCGGGTAACCGACTCCTCCTATCGAGTGAGCGAGCTGAGATACTCATGCTCAAACTAATCATAGACGCCCATCAACCTGTGCGCCCCATGACATCTAGATTGGATGGATGTATGCAACAAAGGAAAACAGGCACCGCAAGTGCCCAGCCCATGGCGTGTACATTGCTGTTGATGATCGTTAGGAGAGCTGCTTATACCTTAGTGGGTGGCCCAATCGAGAAGTTGTTATTCGTTGATGCTGATCTTGGTGGTGAGACTACAGCATAATTGCTTGGGGCGGGCCCTGGTGTGGACTTCATACGGGACATTCCTGGAAAAATATAAGTCAAAAAATGACGTTAATAAATCCGCTAATGTCGAAAACACGGTTATTGCCTTGACATATTTTCCCTCTCATCAATTCACTGAGTAGTAGAATCTTTTATCAAGCATCCATATATCGCAAGCATCAGGTGAACTCAATATTTCGCATACTGGATAAAACACAGTAACGGGAATTTTACAAAATATCAAATCTACGTATTTGTAGATTTGCTAGTTCATCACAACTGGCTCTCTATAAACTTGTGATAAAATCCCAATGGCTGTATATAGTGGGCTATTATTATTATTATTATTATTATAAAAGCTCTCCCATGCAATTCATGACCATTTTATCCATCGCGATATAATCGAGAAATACGACGAAAGTCTTCGCTGAATAAACATCACCGAGAATTCACAGAGCTAAATTAGAAATCGTGCGGGAGAGCACGTTATGGTACAGACCTCCCTCGAAGTACTGATAGAACTGTGATACGTATGTGGCAATGGACAGTCTGTCGGGCACGGGGTACTTCTCCATATCTTCGGCATCGAGTAAAGCTGGTATACCCAGTTGCTCCTCGGCCACACGGAAGGCCAGCTGATTATTTTGCAAAATGTTGGCGGCACGCAGCGAACCGAAGTCTCTGTAACGAACACGAAGAATAGAATAACGACACGACAAGAGCAAAGCAAATGTTAGCAATGTGAAGTTCGAAACGAAGCCAAGATTCGTTGCTTGGACGCGCAATATATTTGTATTGCATTATGCTCACTAGATATATTCGTGGTCTCATTTATATTCTAGATCGACTCATTGACCGGCCGATAACGGCTGACGGCGCCTAATCATTGGCACAGTTTTCACTAAAGTAGAACATATATACTGAATCTTGTCTATATGCACTAGTAATACTTGGAAATAGCCACAAAACACCGGCTGAGACTAAACGTGAATTGAAATCTGCAATGTTCATCGAATAAAACAAAAATTCTGGCTTGAGGACTGCATATAAGCTCGCGTTTACTCGGTATCACCCCCTACAATTACATATTTTATACTGAATATTATTTCATACACCCGTTAGAAATGACCAATCCAATTCTATGATTATAGCAAATGCACTATTTAGAGGAGAGTTTAAATTTGGCAAGACTCACTGTTTCGCTCTAGCTGAATAACATTAGAAAGGGCGATGATTTTAGGCACACAGTACCAATACACCGGTATCGAATAAACCGGTAGCGATACACTTGAATTAGTCGTCCTCTCTGTGCAATTGTACAATGATAATAAAAAAAAATAGGATAGAGAAGAAGAAATACAGTACCTCCTCAGTATCGTCTCTCTCACGTATAACACTTCCATATATATATATATATATCTATATATAACACTATTATCGATACGTCGCTCAAGAAGGATATACGCAGTTATACGATTGTTGCGTTACTGTATTGCATTAGCTCGTCACGAAAACGAGCAGTTCATTAGCACCCCTCTGTGTGTGTGTGTGTTTGCGTGTGATGATAGATTGTCCCCATCAGTCAGCCACTGTCGAAATACGACATCATTTTGTGTCGCTGCTGTGTCATCATTACTCTGGTTACAATAATAATAATAATAATAATAGGAAAGAACAGACGATCTAACAATAACAGTAGTAATCATATGTTGATGTTGTCGATAATAACGGACCGGTCAGTTCCGTTTTCGTTTGGAAACGTGTGCGTTATCACAGACGACCGCTTTTCAAGCAACCACCGAAGCGGTGCCTGTCTTAGGGGGTACATAATATATCTAAAATGAGGGTGGGCAGAATCGAGCAATTGAACAGACATGTAGAGTCGGCAACAGTTGGCGACCCTATGACTGTCTAATTCATGGCTCACGATCCGATTGAGAAGCAGATAAATCTCAAGCTCTGTTGAGAACGTATATTTAACGAATATCAAATGAGAACGAAAGGAGTAGCAAGCGATATTATCTCAATACTTCAGTAAAAAGAAATGCGACTCTTGTATAATGTAGTAAATACAACTGCAGATTTGCCTGATCATTACAGTAATATCGATATTTATCAGGGATGGACGATATTTAACGCGTACACAAACTCGGGTGGGCGAGAAAAAGCCACCCGTTTTAAATAGGTTGACTTCGTTCGGAAAACTAAATCGTTCTCGGCTTGAAGTTGGTTTTGTCCATGCGACGGTTCAGTATATGCACTTTTTTGTATCCCCTTTCCACTGACAAAGCTCGTTGGATTCTTCCTGCAAATATATATGCTTTCTTGATGCACTTATAACACAATCATTAAAGTGCTAATGCTTAGGAATATGTCAGCGAATGGAGAGTATACCAGTTTTGTAGAGTGACTATAGACTTGTACCCTTTGACGCCGATTAACCGATGCGATCAACAGGCTCATGATTAGGAGCAATTTTAGAAAGAAATGATCCATTTTCAGCAAAAAAAAAGTCTATGAAGCTTCCTTCGTTGATTTCAGCTATACACAAACAAGTTCCCCAGTGAGTGGCATATCACAGCCGAACAGAGGATATTGCCAAATCGGCAACTTGAACTTACGCATTTTGAATTACAATTCTGGCAAATATCTCCCAAATCCCATCCCCTGTCTCGCCCGCTGCCTAGTCACAAACACCTTACGCCAAATTTGTCTTAGCTCTATAGAATTTCAAGATTCTAAATTCCTCTTGACTGATTTAAGAAAATATGCGCCCGGTCATTTTGGATCCCTCAAACTGCATCCCGGTAAAATCCTCATAACATCGCGATGGCTGGATCTCACTGGTTGACGAAAATCTTTCAATGCAGCAGCCCGCCGCTGTGTCCGTCACGATCATTTTGAAAACGATGATCTGTCTACTTGAAATGGTTGCGAGAAACATTTTAGTTTGACAGGAAGAAGAGAACAGGATACTCTCGCTCATCAGCTATGGTGGTAGTAGTAGTAGTATTGAAGATGCTGACGCTTCAGTCAGCTCAAACTCTGTGCAACGTTACTGACGGCAATATTAGAACTCGCTACCTAAGTCAGACGACAAGCTGTTAAGCTGTTGCGCATCATCTCGAAGATTAAACGCATCCAACTACGGTACTGTATGGATTTCGTAGATTCCTTGACGCCACCAATGTGGAAAAAATAGCTCAAACTCGAGAGTCGAGAAACACAATCTAATGAATAGCCCGTAAACGAGTTTCTGCTGAAATCATACAACCGTAGCACAGAGATTTAGTAAAGCTCCAGCTATCACCAATGAGAAAACATCTTTATCCGTTTAATGGCAGTTAAGTACAAGCAATGTCACGCGAATTTTTGAGAAGATTTCAATAAAGCTGTTACAGTCCAGCCAGCCGAATCTATGCTGCGTATGACTCACAATAAAGAACAGCAAACAGATCTCCGTATTTATTTCTCATTTCGAAAATGTTTGTACCACATAGAAATTCACCACCGCACCTCAGGCAATCGTGACAAGTGAACAGGCGTTCAAAACACAAACCCAAAAAGTGGATACGATGTCAATCATCCTTAGTGGCAGTATTCCGTCACAATTCGTTTCGAACGCCACAGTGTACGTCAACGATCAGCGGCGAATATGTCAACGTAAGTGAACTTAACTTACTCACTTGCATAGGCGGGAGCACACCGTCGACTTATGTCGCTCTCACTGCGGCGCCATTATTTATTCGTTTTATTTACTACTTTATTTTCGTTCTTCCGTCAGGTCCCTTCTTCCTTCCGTATTTCATTTATTCCCAATAAAAAAAGCACACCCAGTAGCCAGCTTAAGCAAATAAATAAAAAGCCTCCTACTACTGCTCACGAGTCTTACGTATCTCGACTAATGTGTTCGATGCTGCTGCGGCCAGAGCCATGAAACCGAGCAGACGGGACCAGCAATTGCTTTCGCTTCAACACGTGAACGGGAACCGTGGTGGTGGTGATGATCAACTAGAGTTAGAAGTGAAGTCAATATCATATTTTTGTCGTGTTCCTGTGTGCGCTGTATTCTCTCTCTCTCTTTCTCTCTCTTCCTCTGAAGGTGCCACTTTCTCTACCGGGGCCTGTCTCACCCTCCCCCGCCCCCCATCCGCCTCCGTTGATTCCACCCGTCGATTCCTCCGTTTGCCGTTTTCTCGCCTCCGTAAAAGCAGCATCGCGCAACTCCATTTTCAAAATTGATGCGTGCATACCGCCTACCTATGATACTTCCTTACTGAGCTGACAGAGCAGAAAGAAGAAGAAGAAGAAGAGGGGGGAAAAAAAACGTCAACGAGAAGGCGCCAATCGAAAAGGCACCAGCCAGTGAGTGGCTGAACAACTGTCAAACGTCGTCGAATCGAACGAATGGGGCGAACTGCGAGAGTTAAGCAGTGCTGCTGCTGCTGACGGTCGATAGGCGACACCGACAGGGTGATCCGGTCCGCACACCACCTCCCCCCCACAAACACACGCACCCAGCAACTCATGCTGCTACGACAACTACTGCTGCTGCTGCTGGTGCTGCTGTCGTCTACCGGTGGTTTCGTCAGGCCACAGATAAGATGCAGCAGCTAGAGCTCACACCACAGGAACGGCGTCAACGACGACAACAGCAGTTGCCGAGGTTCCAACAGAGCCAGTAGTAGTAACCACCTCTCAATGCCTCGCAATGTTTCTCCACCGTGACACCACTCATCGTCTGTTGTCTGCCATCGTTATACATAGCGTCGGTATAAAAAAAAATAAAGAACGGACGAACCAACGAACGCCGTAGACGGCAACTTCTACGTGCTGCGGATCCTGGGTAAAGGTAAGCAACGAATAAAAAGCAGACAGTCTCAAAGCGACGGAAAACATTGCAATTTCGTCGGATTGCGAGGAATAGTTTAAGACCCATAATTTGTTGCGCGAACATCATGGCAGCAGTTCGCGACGACTACGACAAATACTACCCACCTAGCACCAACATAAGCGACAACTTCAACAGCAGCAGCAGCAGCAGTAGTAGTAGCAGCAACGGGAGCAAAATTGGTAACAGTAACATAGCAAAAACGCGGGCTCTGAATCGAAATGGTGCAGCCCGGCGACGATACGAAATAACAAACAAGCACACATTCATATATATATATATATGTGTGTCACTGTGCGTGCACAAACAACAACAACAACAACAACAACGACAAACTGCCACTTTGGTGAATACCCACACGAGATGGTGATACTGATGCTAGAAATCGTAGTTAAAATATGAAAACGTGAAAAGCTATAGGCGCGGACAGAGACACGCGCGCACAAGTGGGACATCTCTAACGGTAGCAGAAAATGTGTTAGTGCCATCAGCAAGAATACGAGTTAAAGCATTACATGTTATTTCGTTTGCGATGACAACAGCTACAATCACAACACGAACGCCACCAGCAACAACAACAACAGCAGCAACAACAACAACAGCAATAACGACGATAGCAGTCTCTAGTTGTTGTTGTTGTTGCTGCCTTATCTTGTTCTGCTGCTGGTCATAATGATGATGATGTCTTTGTCGTTGTTGTGTTGTCATCTCCGGTGCTACATCGCAATTAAGTGGTCACAAAAGTAGTAAGTGCACAACTAGGTAGGTCATGTTCGTCAGTTAGCCAGTTCATCACGACAATTCATCTGTCAATCTGTCTGCATTTTCGCTCTGTTCATGCATGCCTACCCAGCGATGTGCCGCTCAGCCAGCTGTAGCCGTTAGCAAAAAGGGAAGTGGCGTCCGAAATGCTCGAAAGCAGGCGAACGGCCAACGCCCGGGCCCGAATCGCTCGGGAGACGACGTAGCGAGGCATATAGTGCTAAATTCATATTTGCCAACCACAACAGGAGCAATGGACGACAGCGTGAAGGCGTGAATTTTACAATTGCGACCTGCTTGGCACACCCCTTCGGGCTTCATACCACAGGGACTATGGAAAAAGAGCAAATCATCTATTTGCCTCGTTCGAAATGCTCTAAACAGTTTGGCCTCATTTAATCTCTAATGTTTGATGATGTGGGAAAGTTCAGTTAGAAGAAACTTAAATAAGGTGGGCAAAAGTATTGACAGCGTAAAGTTATGGTTGCTCGGTATATATATATATATATATATATATATATATATATATATATATAGATATACACTCTTATGGTCAGTTTCAGTTGAATATATATATATATATATATACGTATGTATATCGAAGATTACTGCTCACTCCAGCAGGTGGTGAGTACAACAAGCAAAATAAACAATTGACCTTCATCGTGTCATTTGTTAATTTACTTGTTCCTCATTGCTATTTTTGGTAACATATACGTCACTTTAAGCAGCTTCTGTATTCTTGTTTAGCAAATAAGAGACAAATCGATCCATCTTTGATGCAGCTCCTTGCACGTTATCTATCATGATAAGCACATGATATGTAATGATGCCATTACTCAACACCACCTGTCGTCGATGGATACTATGCATAAGATAGACTATGCCAATTCATATGACCATGAACATATGATCTATTCTCTCATTATCTATTTCGCGTGAATAACCAGTGCCAATGTTAATGAGAAATACAGCTACAGTAGCTGTATAGAAATTTGCAGTAGCAGCAACAGCATTAGCAGCAGTCATAAGTTCAGCTCTCTTTTGTTCTTGGTCGTGATGTAAAATATCTCTCTTTCTTTCATATATATATATATATATATATATATATATATATATATACATGGCAACAGCTATTGTAACTGGCTCCATTGGCAACGACTCACAGGTGCGATGCAGGCACATAAGGTTGCACAATTCTCATACTCTGCTGAGCATCTCACTTATAAATACGTGTCGCCCTAGTTATTATAATATCAATGTAGAGCACGAGCGGCCGCAGAGTGATCGACAGCAATTAGAATTTGAATTACAAAGAAATAAAGAACCAGCGGACAAAAGTGAGTGAATGACGTGCGACACGCCGCCCTGCATTGCGTCGTGTCACATCATGCGCAACTGGCCCCAACGGCAATTGCCACTGCAACTGGCAACCAACACTTCCACTATCCATATATATCTATACGGTGGCAATAGCTATAGATGGATCGTGGAAGTGTTGGTTACATTACGATAGAAAGTAGCCATCACGGAACGGCACGGCTCCGGGTGAAGTTGTTGTTGCGGTTGTTGTTGTTGTTGCTGGTCGTCGATGGGTGGGTGGGTGGCTGTATTTGGTTCGTTGGTTGATTGGTGCATGAGCTGAGAGCAAAACCAAGTTTTGCTCAGCCCTAGCGGTGAAACTGCTCCAGTTGCGCAATCAACAGTCAGAAGCCACGAACTACCACGATCAGCAACAGCAGCAGCAGCAGCACCGGTGTAATGAACGGGTGCCCCCAAACGAGAATGGAGAAGCCCTCGTCGTGTCTACGTGTGACTGGGAGGGACATCGGTGCAACACATCACCAGCCATAGAACACATCATCACCAGTGGCCGCTGGTGTCCGTGAACGAGCAAGCGGTCCCGTCCAAAACAAGCCGACTACGGCCGAACAACTGACCGACACTGTACGAGACTATGACTCAGGCTGATGCTGCCATCCCCTCTGGCTGCTTGCCTTGCTTTGCCTCCACTTCGAATGCGATCATTATTATTACTACTATAACAACCACACCATTATGCCGCTTGCGCTCTACGGCGCATAACATTACGCTAGACTGTATCGCGCATTCAAGCGTCAAAGGTAAACGGCTCAGCCGCAGGCCAAACACGAATACGGCGGCGGCGGCGGCGGCGGCAGGAATGGTTTGTCAACACCAACCACCATCCGATGACAAAAATAAAGCCCTGATTTGTTTTGATTCTATTCTTATCGCAGTTCGCCAATCCCCACTGTTTTCGCTGTTACTGCTACTTGTGCTAATTGATGTATGATTACATCGGCACCATGAAAAACAACAACGACAACAACATAATTTATTGTTAGCCGTGGAACAAAGATGAAGAGCTAAAGCATTGAAACACGCTTCCAACGCATCACTGTATATATTATAGTATAATAGTATATAAGGCGAACATGACACTCCCAGTAGACCATTTACGAGTTCTATATATATACACTGGCCTACCAATCAGTAATAGTAATAGTTATATATTGAGTGTATTGTTATAGATACATCGATAGATACATAAACGTACAGCCAGATACAACAAATCACCAACTCTTACAAAAACACTTTGACCGTTAATGAGGCTTCGGATTTTACTCAGATGTGCAATATGTAGATGTCGGTTCATAGTTTCATCATTTACACGATGTATAAAGTCACAAACTTTGAAATGAGTATATAACGAAATGCCGCAAAACACAATCTCCGTTATAATCAATATCAAACAATGGCCGAGCTTCAGCTCCAACCGCCACCCGACGACCATAAGTGAGCCGATTTGGAATACCCATAACTATTCAATAATTTCGAGGAAATTTGAACTCTGAGATATCACCCGTTGAATTAGTCCAGCGTTGTTAAATCCTACTACAAACAATTTCAACAGTAAAGTGAAGATATTTGTGACAATTACTACTACAAAACTAAGCAAAATAGTTCTCTATTTTTTTATTGGTAATTTATGCGCATTTTCATTTGCTGTCTGTTGTAGCCACCCCAACGTTATCAATTTGTGTCATTATTACCACCTAATATCCCTCTCAAACAACAGAGTGAACACGAGGTCATAGATCTTAATGATACGTATAGCTGTCATCAAATCTTGTATTCACATTTCAACGAAATTAAGTTGCCCGTCAATGACCCTGACGAAATAATTTCGATCTATATATATACATATATATATATATATGGTGCTCCGAAGTGTTGCCCTGTTGTTTTCACGTTGACAGTGATAATAATTAGTTATCGATCGTCGATAACATCCAGAGCCAACGAATTACAAAGAATATGAGAACGCCGGTGAAGCCGGTTATGTTCCGAACCAGACACAAGTGACAACGATAACAGGAGCGGCTATAATAATAATAATTCGATCAGCAGATTCGTCGATAAGTGAAAAATATTCACTTGCACACAAATGTGCATGGTTATTACCTTCTCTACACAGTATTTTATATCTCACAACCTATGGTTAGCGTTATCCAGCAACAGCTTATTATATTATGTACGCAATACTGGTCACAAAAATGGTCATCGCTGGTAGGCAAAACATTCCCTTTTTTTTCCAATTGATATATATGTTTATATTTAACTTCTATGTCTACTTCTGTCCGAAACGTTTTGAAGACAACACTCGACACAACAAAAGAGAGAATCAATTGCGGTATAGAAGCAATGACATTTCGAAGTCAAACAACAGAAATTCACTTTCAACGGGAACGGCGAAACACAGCATGTCATTCACTCAGTCGTCGGCGTCGACCGGAAGCAAACAGAATCAAACAACGTTACCTGTTATAGATTAGAAAACGCCCCACCCTAAGTATTCAGCTTGATGTAAAGACGAAAAAAACACTCATTGCGGAATTATCGTAGTGTACTATTGACGAGGACTGATGTATGTCAGTTGAAGTGATGCGACATCAGCTGGCAATGATCAGCGAGCACCATATTTAGCAGAATTGAGCCCCATGTACCTTTGCATAGGTGCGGGGGCACTAGGTTCGGCCAAAACTCTTGAAATGTTCCTGCCGTATAAAACGCCTGTAGGTATATGGTGAGAACAGTTAAGTCGGCAGTAAACAGAGGCTCTTCACAGGTTCACCTTCGGTGAACAGAGATTCCTCGTAAAGGTACCGACGAGCTTGTCCCTTTTGAGCTATACGGTGGTGCGCCGGTTGGCAATACAGCAAATGCAAATTTCGGTACTGAAATATAACCGTTAAAAAAAGTCATCAAATTGCGCCTGCTACATCTCCAGTGCGCGTGCGGACAAGCACACAAACGCGCTGGGACGGCCCAAAATGCGGCAAAAACTCACGTTAAAAAAAACGAAGAAATTTCGAAGATGGCTCATCTTTTCGTGCCTTGTCCCCCACCCCCGACATTAAACGCGCACACAATTCAACATTTGTGTAAGCAGCCCAGCGTGTCTTCGGTTCAATTCAGCTACATCAGAGTTTCGGTAAACACGTCGTCGGTGACTCGCTGCTGAGTCCGAAGGGCCTCACGTTGTTTATGCATCGACCCGTCCGTGCCAGTTAGTTTGTTAGTCAGTGAGATGATACAGGCTTCCTCCGTAGAATGCATAGGCAATAGATTTTCACCGAAAATCCAACATCGACAATGTATGTCTCTTTGTTAATTTTATGCTGCAAATGTTAAAAACAGTAATTTCTGGTTGACGCCACCGCCTGTAGCCGACCACGACCTCCCAAACGCCTGAACCACGACACACGGCTGTGCATAGGCCAGCAGGCCAAATAGTGAAGACTGCGGTACGATGCAGTTGTTCGCTTTAATCAGAAATTTACCGACAGCATCACCCTAAGAGTGAAATTGGGCTGTACACAACAGCTCCACATCGAACATGCTGTTTCTAATCTGATTCAATAAACAACTATTAGAAACAAAATGGCGGTTTGCGGCTCATAAAACTGATTTCTATTTCCAGCTATATAATCATTTGAGCCAGAAATGACGTCCGATGCTGTCATGGCCAACAACATTAAACACCAGTTCATTGGATGCATATGTCGTTAGGTTCATATGGCAGCGATATCATCAGCGGCCAGTTCTTTTTCCCCAGAGAGCTGTGTCTACGAGTTCTCGATTTACCGGAGTGAAACCATCGCCACCAGGACCACAACGAAAACCATGAGCAGAAGACCACGCGAAGAAGAAGCAGAAGAAAACGAAAGAAAAATCAGCGGCATCAGCAGACGTCGTCGTCGTCGTTCGATGGCGACTTCGGGGACATCGCACTGATGATGACGACGACGACGACAACGAAAAAGCTGTGTACGACGAGGGATGGGAAAAATCGGCCGAGGAGCAAGCGCAATCGATCGATCGATGGAAAGAAAGCACTCACTGGATGGAAAGTAACGGATGAAAGAGATAGAGACATGAAGCTGTCTCGTGCTTCAGCAGCAGCAGCAGAAGTCCAGCCCCGTACGACTGCGGCTGTTGCCGCTGACCGAGTGACTTCGTCTCTTTCTCTTCCACTTCTCAAAGGCGTGGGGAAGGGGGGGGCTTACAACGAGTAGCTCCTGTCGTTGCGCCGACGATGTCGGTGGCTCGATTGAGCATAGCGCTGTCGTTTGACGAAGTTAAGCGCAACCACCAACACGAACCAACAAACACCGACGCCGCTGAATGAGCACCGACCAGCTGTTTGGTTCTGCCAATACTCTGCAACCGCTTTGTATCGGGAGCCTGCCCACACTCACGTTCCCTTCTCCAAGCACACGGCGGAAGTATACGTGGTGCGTGCCTATTCGACGTACAACAGCTGGAAAGATTCGCGTTTCGCTCATCGTTTCGAAAGACTATTTTTAGAAAAGTATGGAACGACCAAATCGAGAGTTGTTCGTGTTATACATATATATATATATATATATATATATATATATATATAGAAAGAGGGAGAGATACTGCAGGGGAATTCTGAAGTGCATAACTTTATACTTGCTGTCCCTGCTATTTTTAATCCTTGTCATTATTAATGTTACTGAGAGCGTCCTCATTCTCATCAATATTTTTGTTGCAGTCATCGTCGTGGCCACCCTCATTGGATATAATATATATATATATATATATATGTGTGTGTGTGTGTATATAAAAGTACTAATCACATGTGACACTTGTACGCAGTGTTGTACACAAAATGCAACACAACGCACGCACGCCCGCATCACCCCATCTACTAGTGGGAATGCTTCGGCCACGACCAGCTGAACCATGTCTCAAAAATCTTTCAACTCTCTGCCGACCACTGATGACTGATGATGACGCATCAGCAGCAGCAGCAGCAGCAAGATTGGTTCTGCAAAATGCTCCTTCACTTTGTAGAAATGAAGCCCAACAAGTACTCTTTAGTATCTCGTGCTTGTGAACTCACATATGCCTATATATCTCTGTGTTTGTGTGCGTGTATGTGGTGTGTCTTTGACATGCTGCAGTGAGGATTGCAGTGGACTCCCATAACATCTCGAATGGACGAGTGATTCTTGCCTGGCGTCGAAGCCCAACTGCACGCGCTGCTGCTTGTGCTTGACAACAGTAGGACCAGAAGAGAAGTATTCACATATAATTATTCTGTCACAAGGATACGAGAGAGGGAAAAAAAGTACCGCGATCCGCCGCCGCCGCCACCGTCGTCGTCGTTCTCTTTTTCACCAGTTGGGCTGCTTACAGCGACGTCGCTGCGGAAATTCTGGAAGGTTTCTGCTGATCTGGGTTGACAACATCCATACAGATAAATACAACTACAGCTACTGCTCGAAAATGGAGCGTCGGCATATTATACATCACTCCTCCTTCAACCCCCCTATCGTTTGTAAGTGAATGTATGCACGTATGCATACAGGAAGATCGGCGTGCATTCACTTGCGTGCGCACGCACGCTTGATATAGGATGGATCCTCGATCTAGTTCTCTTCCATCGGTTTGCGTTCATCGGTAGTGGTAAAGTCGAACAGGCAAAACAAGCAGATGAACGGTAGTTGTCCATTATCAAGTCATGAGTGTGAGTGAGTTGATGCAGAAGGCCCAGCGTGGTTGAGCAACACTGTTTCTTCTGTTGCGAAGCAAATGGGAAATGCAAATCAGCTAAGTGAACTAACATCATTGTATCCCACGATATATATATACATATATATATATATATATATGATACCGTTGCTTCCTGTTCTAGTATATTTCGGCTCACGATAGCCGCCGCAACGGTGGAGATCGTCTAGGGGCTATCGAGCAAAGAGACGATAGCTTCTAGCTCAACTGATTAGAAAACCAAAATGTGACATATAACTGGTTCAGGAAAATGTAACAATTCCGCCCTGAGTACGAAACACGTCAAGATTACAGTGGCCAAGTGCTCAGATAGAGAAGGCAAACTTTCTCAAGATCGGTAAACGGGTAGTACACTTGAGTCGGTGATTAGAAACTACATGACAAAGAAATAGAGAGAGAGAGAGAGAGATAGAGAAAGCAGAATACTTACATGAGATCGGGTCGGTAATGGTGGATGAGGGCACAGAATGCCAGACCATCTCTCCAGCTTGAGCTCATGTCAGAGACTCGCACTCCGGGATAACCCTGGGTCGCCTTCTGACACCAGTATTGCAGAGCCGACAGACCACGACGCTCGCCAGACATATTGCTGCCGCCTGTAACATGGATAGTAAGAGAGCAGAATACAAAGTTAGTCGCAATGTATTACTTTAGTTTCTTTAGAATTTTAATTAGATTGTAAAAAGTAATGTCTAATTGCAGCCCATGAGCTTCAAAGTTCACCACTGTAATTGGCTTCTACAAGTACAACATATATTTGTGTATACACGTGTAAAGTATCTGATCGCGCCAATCTTTACCGACTCATAAAGACAAAAGAATGACAGAACAGAAATATAATCCTTACCATTGGTATACCCCTGCCCTGCATTCTAGCATACGCTCACGAACGTAGTGAAACTATATTTCCCCAAAAAAAATTCTCACTTGATATCACAACAATGGTTACGTCGCAAATCAGCCAAGATATTTAAGTGCCCAATATTTTTTCTCATTGTTCTGTCCACTATTTAATTCAACCAAAAGGCAACAGAAAATATCGTCGTCGGCCACAGTTCGCCTCCTTTTGTATATATATGTATATACATTCCTTCCTTTATACTGTTGCATTCGGGACCCGCAAGGACAAAAGAGCGTTTCGGACCTCCGCAAATGCCTCAACACAAATCGATATTGCATCTATCTATATATCCATATATCTATCATCACCATCAGCAGCAGCAGCAATGCTGTTGTTGTTGTTATTATTATTACAAAGCAAGATACGGGTTGTCGAATGCAGCTACCCTAAAATGGCCATAAGCGAATGAAGAAATCAAGAAGGGAAATAATTCACGAACAAATGAAGAATAATGAAGGTGGCTTAGGCCGGACGAGCCGTAGAACATCCACCATCAACCGGGGACACGACAATGATAATAATAATAATGGAATGCTTAGTATTTAATATAATACGAATTAGTGATGATTTAAATTACACACAACGGTAAACGGTAGTCAACGTAATGTCCGACTTCTTCTTCTTGCACAGACAGAAATCGTTAATCGGTAGCACACTGCGCAAGTGTTCTAACCGGCAGCTATTTACAAACGATGAAATGGAGGTGCTTCAATATACAAAGCTAAACACTCACTTACTCACTCATACACCTGTTGAAAGCAAAGGCAGAATAATTCAAGGACTTCTCGTCACAATAATTCAACAACTGCCCCCCCACCGCCACCACCCGTAGCAATAGGAGCAACGACACAATTTATAACGATATCATTTACGCGATTCTAGCGCCTCTGTGGAGGTGCTCGATGCAGCTCGGGCTTCGGGAAATAAAAAAAGAAACCATCAGAAAGCAGCTACAAGAAAAATATGGGGACAGTGTAGCAACAAAATGACCGTTGGCTGCGAACTTCTCCGTAGTTACGGCCATCCGTTTCTGACGATTATCATTTTTATAGGACGAATATATGTATATATATATCTATATATATGTATGTGTGTTATCAGAAATTGAGAAATATTATCAGAAAGGACGCGCAAGCGATAACACAACCTCGTTTCTAGAGGCAGTAACGATGATTGTGGTGCTAATTGACTACCACGAATTTGGCAGGGTAAATGGTTCATAAATTAGTAGCAACTTCAAGAATCGCAACACGTCACCGCGCCTGAACAGCCATTCGGAGCGGCTGGTAAATGTTTAAGAAACTCATGACAAACTAAGGACACAATCTAATGACAAAAGTTTGAAGTAAAATACATATCAATATTCCAAACGCTTAAATGATCCTATTTGAATTGGGCCCTATTTATAACTATCACGAGACGGGCCAACCAACAGATCATACAGATTTTGCATTAATTTACAGGTTTGCTATCATAACAGCATTTACCAAAACCACGTAACTCTCATGCGAGTGTATCTTTGTTATCCTCGGTCTTGTCAATCTCCACCTCCGATATCGACGCGTACGAACGCGACATCAATGCGTGAAGGACGCATAATATATGAACTCAAACTATGCTGGTATTTTCGTATTTTAGTTGAGTTTGAAGCTTCGTAAGCGAGAAAACTCAAGGAATCACGTATTGTCGACTGCTATTATTATTATTATTATTATACAAAACAACCTGAGTCTTTACAAAAATCCGTCGTATCAATCGGAAAAACGACCGACATAAATAACCCTTGCACAAATTTCCATAATATTGTACGCTCTCGTAAAACATAATAGTCGCCACCCAGGCTGAGTTTCCTTTTGTTTTCTCAGTAAATATCCTCTTCTACCGTTAACGTAAATACACAATACAATATCGTCGTCGAGCAGATCGCATTGCACAGAGTTGAATTCACCCGCCCGACGTTCGCTGCAAAAGCGCTCAATAGCGCTCCCACCACCACCACCGGCAACAAGAGCGAAGGCCCTGTTCATCGTAGAAGTTCGTGACGCCGAGAGGCGAGAGTCTCGAAATACAACGAGAGGGGGACACAAGTACCACCATCACCGCCTCCGCCGCCACCGCTGAAAACTGCGACGACACGTAAATGCTAAGTTTATCCCTAATTTACGTTTGAGCAAGACAAACTTAAATAGATAGGGATTCATTGATAGACAGATAAATATTAAGATGTGAAGAAGTTCGTGAAGCACAGTGTGTGACTGACGGTAGCGCTGAGAAAGAGATGCCTTGGTAGCTGGCTAACTAATAACTAGAACATCTATTTACCTATTTGAGGATTCTTCGAAATGCCACCAGTTCTCTTTTGTTACCCTATATATATATATATATATATATATATATATATATATATATATATATACTGGTCGGAATCACTGGTGGCACATTCATGTAACCAATGTTATTGACCATGTGTCCTTGGTGCAGCTGTTGCCCCAGATATGCAAATGATGTCGCCGTTCGTATCTGTATAGATTTTTCTAGGTAAAACGAAGCAGCAAATGTAAATATCTGTTCACGTGTATATGTCAATTGTATTGTTGACTATACCAACCGGAGAACTCTCTACTTTGAGTTCCGATCCATCCATCTGTTTTCGTTTTCATCTTTTCTTTCTGCTCACAATGTGCTCAAGTGTTTGCCCTGTTTGGCTCGAATCTGTCGGTAACAGTACGCGGCTCCTTGGTGTCTCCTTCTTATTATTTATCTTCTTCTGCTCGTGAATATTTCCGCTGAGCTAGCCAGCCCCCCATTCTCCACCCATTTAACAATATTATATATATATATACCTTCATGACTCTCTTCACGTTATATCCACGTTAATGTCTGTCCTTCTGCTACTGCAGCCGCCGCAGCCGCCACCGTTGTTGCTGCTGCTGTCTGTTTCTGCTGCTGTATTTTCAGTCCTTCTGTTGTTGCCATTGCTATTCATGCCCTTCGCTACCATCATTTCTAGGTTAATTGCTTTGTCTCTGTTTCTTGTTACTGGATCTTCCTTTGGATGGATGGCCAGCACAGTCGCCGCCGCCGTGGTCATCATCGTCCACCTTTCGATCATCATCAAAATCAGCAGTGGCAGCAGTTACACATATATATATATCAGCGCATAATCAATCCAGTGCATAATCATCATTATACACGTCTGAGGTTTCGCGTTTGATGTTGGAAAGGGATGAGTGCCGCAAATGCGGTTATTTTTTTTTGCTAGAAGCACTCGTCTCGATTGCCAATCACACACACAAGAACACACTGACACATCCGACGAACTGACCAACCCACCCTAAGGATCCTAAAGCTGAATATTATCGATAGATATCGACACAGCCACCACACGAAAGTGGTATGGCCTCAAAAGCAGGGCAATCCTCCGCTTCCTGACATGTGCTGTAATTTTACATTCATTTTCTTCTAAATTCTAAAGTAAACATTATGAATATATATATATATATGCCAATGGGTTGTACGTCATTGTAATGATTAATAGGATTGTACGATGATTATTCATTCTTGTGTATTTGCATACATCGTTCACCGTACGTGTGCCATTGTCCAACCCCTAGACATGGCCTTTGTTGATTTCGTCTCGCAAACTATTTTTTCGTTAAAGGTTCCTCGAGTCCCAGTCCACGCGATGCCGATGACAATCGACAATCGGCTGTCGAATTTTCTTCCCATTGTCATTTTGCCGTTGGATTCGTCGAATTCTACCGTCAAATCGATATCGTGTTCTTCTCTTTTTTTTTTTGTGTTTTCCGCCGTTGTTCTCACCCGTCGTCGTCGTCGTCGTCGATGGGCGACCACCGATGACAGCGCTTCCTTTTCCCCCCTGCACATTCGTGCCCCTCCTGGCGGTGGGCCACTCTGTCGTCTGTCAGATGCAGAAACACGCGATGATCGGCAGCTGTGGCAGCAGCAGCAGCAACAGCGAACAGCAAAGACAACTCTGAAGCAACGTTGGGGATCAGAGGGGGAGCCTTCATCATCAGCATCATTATCATCATCATCATCACCGTAAACAACAACAACAACAACAACACACATCTGGACAGTTGTCGTCGTCGCAGCTGCTACTGCTGCAACGTTACCACAGCCGCCTATGGCTTGTTTTCACTCTCCCCCCCTCTCTCTCTCTCTCTCTCTGCACTATCTCTCTCTTTTGGCAAAACGTGGGCATCTGCCGGTAGCATCAGCAGCAGCAGCAGCGTGAGCGACAGAAGCATCAGCTGTACACCCAGAAGCCAAAGCATATTAGAAAAAAAAGAGGAGATCGCTGTCGCCACAGTCGCAATGACGATGATCCTGATTGTGATGATGGTGATGATGATGATGAGAGGAACCGCTTTTGCTGTTGCTGCTGCTGCTGCTTCAGCAGCAGCGACCCAAAATCGCTACGACGAAGTCGGCAAATGTGTCATCACCACCGCAACCACCACCACCACTACCACTTCCAAAGCCACAAACGAGGACCAGCAGCAGCAACTACATGAACAGCGCCACAACTAGCATCACCAGGACGGCGACGATCGAATTGGCGGAACGATAGCTTAGTCCCCCCCAGACACCCCCACCCCCCACTCTATCTCTCTTCTATCTATTATACGCATCTATCTCGAGTCAGTCAATCCTGGCGGCGATTCAAACCGTAATTGTCATCCGAAAGTAACGGAGACACCATTTTCAACTTTCCATCACCACCTGTTCCTTAGAACAAAAAGACGGCTAATATTACAACAACAACAACAAACATGTACCGCAACGCGACAACTATAATCGAAAACATACGCCATAGATATGATGGTCACATACATTTGCATGTATATATCTATATATATATACAATGATCTCTCTCGTGAGTTGTCCAATGGGACGGTTCAGTCACTGCCTTTTCTCAAATTGTATCAAAATACAATAACTACCGAGCGGCTAATATATTCGGGGCGAGAGAGAGCGAACAGATCTATGCCGAACTGATCACGTTTGACTGAGAGCCCCAATTGAATTACAGTGAACAACAACAACAACAACAAAGAAAAACACTGTTTAGATTAAGTATTCATAATGATTGTACATTGGTCCTTAATCGAGAAGACAGAGTTCATATGCGAATGCAGACGTGGATAGCCACACAATGGGAACAATTTTTAATCAAGCGTTATGAACTTGCATTATATTTTATATTCGATACAACAACATCGATCTCAATTTCGCTATCAGTGTTACAATCATGAATAGTTGTACTTATATAGTAACAATAAATTGGATACTAGGATAATAAGAATTGATCCTGACGAATGACCCAAGTTGATTCGCCGCCTGTCATCATAAATGGGACAGAATAAAAAAAGGCGATGCTTTCGATGGTAGCCAAATCACTTCTTAGCGACCGGCAACAGCTGTGTTGTATAGTTTAGCTTACCACAACACACAAATCATCATCGTCACTACAATTATTGCTGTTGTTGTTGTTGTTAGCTCAGCTATAGAGGCAAGCAGCATCACAAAGACGAGATGATGAGGGCCAAGAATAGGGCAACAATAACGACAACAGCAAAAAAACATGAAAATAATAATAATAACGCGAATCACGACTATCGTTTCGACAAAAAAACAGTCACCGTATTCATCATGGCAACAACAACAACAATAACAAAAGCACTGTCGAAATTGAAAATCATAATAATAATAATAAGAGTAATAGCAGTGGTAATTGCAGCTGATCTTGATTACGTGAAGAAATTTCGATGTCAACAGGACCGTGTATTCGCCGCCGATGTCATCTGTCTCAAAAGCATCTGACAACAACTGAGACACCCACATCTACAACACAACAACGAAAGAAAACCTCAACAACAACAACAACAGCAGCAGCAGCTGCAGAAATACCCAACACCGATGTTGAGACAACGTCAATAGCTTCACATCAAAATGAGGATCGATTAGTTGCTGCTTGTTGACGCCAACTCAAACGATTCCGTTTTGTTAAATTGAATTATTATTATATTTGGGCCAGTGATTCGTCTAGTTTCGTTATTGATTTACAATTGGTACGAGCCACTACGAAAAAGGAATATTTTAGTTGAAGTTTCTGCCTGTTTATCATCATCATCATCGCCACCACCATGTATTGATTAGTAGAAATTGTGCTAAAGGCGCAACACCGAAATTTTTATCAAGATTATCCTCACAGCATCATCACGATCTGATCTGCGTACACGAGTTTCTGTGTTAGTTGTGTTCACTAGTTCATGCCTTTGCTGTTTTCCAATTGTGCCAATAATCACCGGCTGTAGGGTGACACTGGTTCTATGAAAAGCGTAAACACTTTGCGTCTTAAGCAAGTACGTTCGAATGTCTTCGATTCATGACAACTTTTGTTTTTAACCTACTATGTTTAGGCTCAACCTTGTCTCCCTTAAGTTGACCCCCCCCCTACTACAAGATACAAGGTCGAAGAGGTGGTTCACGATATATATATATATATATATATGTGTATAAGTCTACTGTAACCTGTTTCGGTTTACTGTACGCTGACATTTCATTCACCGATTATTTCGCCTAAATCCACTTACACGCGGGTGTTGTTGTCTTGTATCTATGAGAGGTAATAGTTCCTTCTGTACGGCTTGCTTCACCTACCGCACCACATGGGAGAATGTACCAAAGAAAGATTTTTTTTACGGGGAAAAAACACTCAACACGTGCTGGAATCACCTGGATACGAACAACGCATCGTCATCGGTGTTGTTTGCAACAAGCCATCAACTCAACATATTGCTTTGTCTAATCCACGGTATGCTTCGGTCGATTAGACTTTGTGCACTTATGTCATCGTATATATCTGCTGTTAGCAGCAGCAGCAGCAGCAACAGCAGCATGCCAATATCTTTCACGTCTGCTACGGTTTCGCCAATTAGCGGCACTTCACCTGTCCGGTGGTAGTTTTGATCAACGGTTCGTTGTGGTTGATCGTCGTCATTCGCAGTTTGTCTCAGTGGGATCGTCACCGAGATGTGTTGTATCTCCGTTTTTGTTGTTTCACTATTTCGTAACAGCAAACAAATGTCAGCGAACACTGATGATCGATCGATCGATCAATCAATCATCTATTATTACACGTATAGTGATAGACTCAGTGACCGAATGACTGAATAGCTGAATTAATGACTAAATGAACGAACAAACAAACAACGAGTGAGAGTGGCCGTGGGACCACACGTCCGAACGCTGGGATCTGTGAGACTCAATCAGAGAATCTCTCTGCAAGATGCGGCGTACAGTGTTCGCACACCCCTAACAAGGAAGACAACGCAGGAACGACGTCATGTAGGCGTCAGCGAGCGTTACACTTCGATGATTCCAACGCTAAGCGCCAATCGGCTGCCGACCAATCCGCCAACAACCAAAATGAGCCAAACTAACCCAATTGAAGACGGAGAAGGTCCAGCAAGCACGAAAGACACAAAGCTCATCAAGCACACACACACACACATATATATATATATACACAACAATAAGCACAACAATAAGCTGTTCAACGATAATACAGTCGGAACGCACAGATAACGCTTCCACAAATATGAAGGAAGTCCTACAGTGTGACCAATAAAGAAGAAGCATCAACCGAACAACGTATAGGGCAAATATAAATATTTATTAGGGCGAAAATGTCCGAGAAACGCTTTACTTCCAAGATAACCCATTTCGGTTTGCCTGGACATCTCCACAACTGCGTCTTCCAATGTACCACTTTCAGGCCACATATATATATATATATATATATATATATATATATATATATGTGTGTTTCCTTTAAAAAGTGCCTCAGTATGGTGGCAAGTGAGTAAGGTGAAAAAGGCTCACAGGGGCACGTCCGACCCACGTCAACGGTTAGCGATAGTAAATCAGGACGTTTGATGTTGTGTCGAATGATCAGTACGCAAATATTACACAATGTTTTTATTGCTCATTGTCATCAAATTGACTTGGAGAGTAACACACATCACAGTGTATCCTCTGGCTGCGTCACATTGAAGGTTGCCGTTACGATTCAATTGAGACCACCTTTTTCTATGCTATTATATTGTATATCATCTATAGTCCCACCATCAGGTTCATACGTGCGAAGATACAATTGCTGCTACCGTATACTCTACCTCAGACTTAAACAAACATATAGATACATAGACAACATGACATCGTTGGCGGTGCGGCCGCCCGACGTAGCCAGCCAGATAGACACTCACACATTATATTGTATGAGTATACACATACGAACGTATATATGGATCGTGGATTTACTATGTATATACAGATAGATAGCTACAAATACACAAATCCATGTGCTTTTCGTTCTCGTTGCTGTCTTTGCTGAATTTTATTATTTGGTATTTATCACGATGATGATGATGCCAATAGTGCCGATTATTATTATTTGCTGTTGTATCGCTACCATCGAACGGTGTCGCAGGGCGGTTGTTGTAGTAGTTCTCGTGGGGAAATAGGGGAAATATCGTTGCAAATGGGGTATTTACTTCACGCGTGCGCGATGAATCGCGCCAATGTGTATTTTCGGATGAGGCGAGGCCACTGTGTATCGCCGCCTGTCTGTCTAGATACATGCATGGACTGGATGACTATATATATATATATATATATATATATATATATATATGTATCTATAGCTGTGTTCGCCTGCGGAGGGCGAACACCCCCCGCGTTGTCTTCATTTCTATTTGATCTCCCTTCGCCAACGTTGACTCTGACTCCTGGCCAATGGCCGACCCCACCGCCGCTGTGATCGTTGCACAACAACAACAACAGCAGCAGCACAAACGGCAGCAGCAGTTGTAGTCGTCGTCGTCGTCGCCTCGATGGCCACCGAATCGTCGAAGTGATTGGCGGTGATTGCACTTTTTGATCCCATTGCCTCACTCACTCACTCCCGAATTGATTCCCCTCATCTCTTCACCCAGTCCACAACGGACAATCAATATCAAAACACCACCTCGGACAACAACAACAACAGTTGTAGCAGCCGCGCAAATATCGCACCAGCATCGTCGTGACATATTAATCAGCATAATCATATCTACATAAATACGACATAATGATGAGATAACGATTATTCTAATCTCGTATTTATTCTAATTATTGTTTTTATTATTATTATTATCATTATTATTGGTGTTGTTGTTATTACGATACCAATTTGCGTTATATCCGAAAATGTGTAATAGTAATCTTTCGTCCTATTAATATATATATATATATATATATATATATATATATATACATCGCGCAAATGTATACGTGTAGTACAATATATATATATTGGCCTGGGGTGATGTTCAAGGCTACCTCAATCAATGTGTCGTGTTTCGTCAACCAAACACCGTACTGCTTACGATACACTGATACGCAGAAGAAAATTAATGCTACAAATAGAGTAATATTTTATTTACGTAGTTATATGCATCTTTAAAGAGAGCAAAAATCGAAGATAAGAATAGATCAAAGTTCAGGAAAGAGAACAGCATTAGTAGAAAAATCTTCGTCTTTTGAACTTTCTTCCGGCCTCTACAGTCACGGAAAGGAGAATACAGTTAACAAACAAAAAAGATGCGCCAATAAGAAGAAAAGAGAGAAATGTATATATATATTTATATCTCCATTTTGCACATACAAATATACATATATATATATATATATATATATATATATATATATATATATATATATATATATATATATATATATGCGTAGATGCTTAGATTTATTCTGTACATATATATACATTGGAAGGATTTGTCGAAGGCAAATCGTGTCACTACGTGTCGTGGTTCATTCGGTGCAAATCCTTCGAATGAATATATGCTACCGCCAAAGGCACCAAAGGGGTGTCTCTCTCGTTTTGCTTTATTTTTATTTTGAGAATCTGTAGCACACTGTAGTGATAATAAATCTTAAACATATATTTCTACAAATGAAAGATGCAATATGAACAATTTTTAAAAGCCCCCACAGTTCTCCAAATACGGAGAGCGCATTTTGAGCTCATTCGTATCAAGCGAAACAAGAACGTCCTCATCTAGGGCAAGCTGATACTTTGAAAGCGATAGTGTCGAAGATCGTAAGGAGACAACTAGAGTATGACGTCTGACGTTACCCGGATGCGTAAGGTGGTTATTACCTGGTTATCTATATCTGGCTACACAAGGTTCCGCCATGCAGTATTTGCAGCTAAATAGGTTTAATCGCCTAACACACAACAGCAATAGTGGTATGCCTGACGCTAGCGTGTGTGGAGTTGATTGTTGTTGAAGTCTCAATCCGGGAGAGTTCTCGCTCTGTGTTCGCTCCGACGAGTTGACGAATAGTAATCTCGGAACAGTAATTCTCCACACCGCATTGAAATGATTCGACTCGGATATCGACAGACGTTAGATTCCGACGAGCTCTAGTTGTACTGATGGCATGCCTTACAAGTATACAATTTTTGGCCAGATAAACAGCTTAATCAAAAATAGGTAGAGACAGAACAATCTTTCATCTCACTTCAATGTTATCGCTCGGAGGCGATCGTGTCGGGTCTGTCTACTCGCTAGTTTACAATGTTTAGAGTATCGTGTAGTCTACAAAGTAATACAAAATAAGTGGAAATTCTGCTTGTTTTACTTTTTTATTACAATTGATTGCACGTGCTCACAGTGCGCATTTACTATGTTCCATCTTAGCGCGTATTTGTCGAAACCTTCACTCAAGTTGTGTAGGATCTTACCTACATTTCATTCTATATAATATCTACTGATTGCATGACTTTAATCATTTTTACTCATTTGATGCACTATTATCACATGCACGTTGAAGAAAAATGCATAGAAAAATAGAGATACAATTAAAAAGTAAGAAAATTACATAAATAGTAGAACATATATATGTTTCTGAATGTGTATAAGATATGTCATTGTCAGTGGTAGAGAGGACCGAGCTTGGGGAGAGCGCACACCGGTGGCAGATGGTGATCGAGGGTGATCGATTTTCGCGTTACGAGAAGAAATTTCGGTAACCTAAATGCTTAATGGGTTGCCTATGCGATTGTACTTATGAGTTCGATTCGTAAGTACTAGCTAATTCTCAAGCTGCTGTTCGCTGTTAGCAGCCACAGCGGTTGGATATCATCAACGATCGGTAAATGAAAGTCTCTATTTTTATTTTATAGTGTCAAATACGAAACAACTCCGGCAGTGTAGCGATGCTTCGCGGAAAGATGAGATTGTTTCGACACCATAACCATCATTACACGCGCTGTAGCTGCCACTGCGTTGTCGTGTGTCCATCAAAGAACAGGATCAACTTTACTATGGGATTGTCACCATTTCTTGACCATCACTCTCCTACCATATCCAATAGCATAAACTAGCAGAAGTGGGTTATAATTAGCTATTGTAACGACATAACCGCACAGTGCTACTACATACGATAAACACTATACTACGTGAACGGTAGCAGTAAACTCATAGACGACAAGAATAAACTCATGTCAGATTTTTTGCGCTTGGTACATTTGAAAATAGTCATCATCATCGTCATCATAATCATCGTCAGACAAAATGACGTGAGATTGAAGCAACAAAAGGGGACAAATCTTTCGACTTTGTTCATGGTGATACATTGCTGTTATCTCATGTTATCGCTATTTAACAGCGGCGGAGGTAAACGATGTTCATCGTCGAATCGCCACCCGAGTCGATCGCGCGGTGATGGCGGCCCTCGACAACTAAGCAGACAAACGTACAAGTTGTTACCAACACCACGATCAGGTTGTACCGTTACCATATCAAACGCTAGCGCCGCGGTAACAACAAGGGTAGCAATGACCGCGTCAAAGTTTCCGTTAGAAGGTAAACATGACCATTATATATGTTTGCCAACATCAACGCCGATCGATCGATCGATCGATTTACACTAATAATCATCTCGACGAAATCCAACATCAATGATTATGATGGTGATGATGATGATGGTGATGACGACGACGAGTTACAAACGAACGAATGAACGTAATATATATACACTTGGCTACCATTACACCGTGATTATTATTATTATGGGCCCACCTATTCACCTATTCATCAATCATAGGTCGTCAATCACCACCCCCGGGCCTCCGTTTGATCGACAACGAACACAAACAATTACGTAGCTGTTACGATACCAATATCAGCCTAAGATATATAATAGTTAGATAAATAGATAGGTATCGTTCGAACGCAATAATGGTGGAGCGATGATGCCTTCCACACCCGTGAACGGAGGGCGATGCTAGAACATAGATACAGAGCAACGGACTAGGTATGACTACAACCTAGCTAGCTTAACTGAACGGACACTTTCATCGCCAAAACGTAAACAAAACAATGATACAGTATCACCGTTGTAGAGCAACTGTTTCTGTCATCGTCGCCTCATCACCAGCATGGCCAGGCCAACACACGCCCGAGGATTAGGCACAAATAGATTGACGTCCGGAATAAGCTCCGTAAACACGTATATCGTTTGAGGCTGATTATCAGTGTTGATTCTATCCGGATTCATTCACACAGTCGCCCATATATAACGACGATATCACAACTGCAGAAAACGAATAATAATGATGACATAATACGGTTGTGACCTACAATTAATCATTAGATATATATCTATATAATACTTGTCGACGTGCTTCGACCCACAATACGATAATAATGACTACCATCAAATGGGACAGGTTCTGATTTCCAACGTTCGCACACAGTCATGGTTGGTTCATACAGGGAGGCATTCTGGCCTAGTACTCTAGTGGGTGGGCTTAGTACTGGCTTAGTACTGTATAAGATGCGGGCAACTCGTAAATTGCAGATATCTAACATTTGTCCCCTATATCTAATTCTGTGTTTGTCCCAAGTGAGTGCAAAAGCAGGGCGAACTTTTGACACCGACAGATGCCGCTGGAAAAAATCCCAGTTACGATTTTCATATGCCGGGTGCATCAGCACTTCGGAGAGTGGAATGGCCACAGAAAAACATGAGATCAAACCACAAATGGAGATAACCTTTTGAAACAACCGTCTGTTCTTTGTCACGATAATAGAAGATAGGGAGGCTTCTAAAATATTATCGGGGTCTCTGTTTACATCAGAATGAATAAACATACAGAATTTCACCTCAAGCTGCTCACTGGCAAAAAAGTATCAACGAGCTCCAAATGAATTAACGAAATGAGATATTCGACATATTTCACTTAAGCAAGTTTTCAACAGTGAGGTGTTCCATAAACAATTAAATTCTGCTTTTGGAACTCCAACTACTTAATCACAAAGCATTTGAAAGAAAGCGTTTATACAAATACCAAAACACAATCAGAACTAGAAAGCCCTACTAGACGTTGAAGCTCTCGAATAAATGTATTTCCTTCTAGTATGCCAGAATTATTAATGGTGTTGTTCGACGATATCCCAGTAAAAAAAGTGCGAATGAATCTAATTGAACCTAAACCGAAAAGCTCTGAGGAGCAAATTAAAGTTGATTTTAATTGTAGGCCATGTCACAGTAAACGCGCAGCACTGAAAGCACGGTCCATCCCTCGCGTGTTGAGCATGCCCTTCGTTCGTTGATCTGTTGGCCTCTGATAGAAATTGCGATCAAGTTCTTTTCGCGACGAGTGACGACGAAGTGGAAGCCAATTTGGAACACTTCACAAGGAAACGAAATCCTTACGATTTGACCCAATACAGATTTCCGCTACAAGAAATAATAATACTAACAGGGTCATCAGGAGAAATACTGCTGCTTAGTGCTGCTGTTGTTGTTGTTTTTGGCTAACCTTTATAATAAAGCGGACCTTTTCGAAAACAGGAAGGCACACCTATAGGCCAAACGAGATGGGATCTTTCTTCGCCTATGAAAAATATGGTTGCTCAATGGCTTTGCACACCTTCAGCCATAAATAATATGATTTATAAGGAATTGAGTAAAAATAATACTCAGTAAGGCTACCCTATAAATATTGCTGTTAGTGTTTAATTTTAGGGCTGAGGAAATTTGCAGAAGTAGCGTCACACGTCAAACGTAAGAAATTTTGCGCAGAAAATTCAATGTTATCTTGTCTAGATAGATGAAGAGATTCCCATCTGAAAGATAAAACGGCAGAGCAGTGCCTGTCTTATCTCGCTATCGTATCACAATTTAGTGACTCAAGGCAATTTTTACGTTATTATTATAGATAGGAACGATATAAGTGCTTTCGACACTTCTATCTCAACTGAAAGAATCCATGGAACTAACTAATCAACACTCGGTATTAACTACCACTAATGTAGTGTATGTGTTACCAGTAGATAGATAGTTGTTAGCAACGAAGTAGACGACAAAAAACATGGCCAATTGACAGCTTCATGGGATTAAACAGGAGCTCAGCTCCAAGTCGGGATCTTGTCAATGATAAGATCGAATAAGGAAGCACCGAAAAGTAAGCATACACACACCTATACAGAAGAGTGAACAATATTTGCCGTATTTAAGGATATCAGTGGACAATTGAATTACCCGTTCTTATTGTATGTACATATAGTTTAACATAGTCAGCTAACGTATATATGATTCCGTTTTGCCACAGTTATACAAACAAGGTAGACCACAACGATCCAAGCATCAACCACTCAATTGAATTGCACTGATACTAAACGCGCTCAGAGGTGTTTCAATCTTTCGTTCGTTTCGTTTGCCTACCTCTTCTATGTGCTATATTTTTTCTCTTTTTTTTATCACCACGAAGACTTTGGTTTCAACGTCTGCTCGAGTACCAGGAAAAGTGGACAAATAGATAGAAAGATCCATCGATCGTAATAACAGCCGCAGCTGTAAATACAGCTGATACCGACAACTGTCTGAGCTCGGGATCAGCCGGAGTAAAGTGAGGTCGGGTTTCGTCTGATCTCATCGTCATGGCGCTGCTCTAGCTATTATTTTGTTTTTGCGTTGTCTCTTATTGTGGTTCTTCTGGTGGTTTCAACCGACTGACGGTGGCCGTCCGACTAACGCTGACTACTGATACCTATAGCTGCTGCCAGTGATGCTGCTGGTGATCGTGGTTGCGGTGCAGCTAAATGACAGACGAAAGCGACCGCATGCGCTAACGCCAAATTGGACCGGGGGAGAGAGAGAGAGTGAGGTGGGGTGTCTCTTCCTTGTTGTCCACTCCGCGTGGAAGTGAAAAAGACGACGAAAATGAATAAAAAGAAAATAAAGGCAGAAGAAAATAAAGGAGACGAAATTTTCCCTATTTGTCTGTTGACAAATAGGAAAAGTCTAACTAACTAAGTAAACAAATAAATAACAATGTAAGTTACGATAAAGTAGAACAACGAAACGTTGCGTATCCACCGGAGCAGATCATGACAATTGCACACCAATGGCAAAACTCTGCCCAACTCTATCTATATTGCCCGTGATATTGGTTGTATATACTGTGCTAATGTTTATATAGAACACCTGTACATAGATGCACGTAAAGCCATCGGGGCATATTTGCAAAATTCTGGTATCCAACCACGGAATGGTGATCATGAAAAGGAGTTCTCTAGGCAGTGAACCGCTAACAATAATAAAAATACTAATAATAATCAGGACAACTGGGTGTAAGACATTTCCTATAGGACTGGTGTCTATCCATCACAATCCAGTACGCACCTTGTATTACATTTTTCCTACTGAAAATCAGTAGTTCCCTTTGTATAGTGCGGACGCAAATCGAAAGAAGGGGTCCTCTGAGCAGTGGGTGCTGTTACCACACACAAATGCTATTGCACGAAACACGAGGCAGTACAATGCACACTGAGTAGTCCACAACTAACTTGAACAAATAAGACGAAATAAATTTAAATAGAAATGAATGTTTGTGAATATGCAATTCAAGGACGGCGAACTGGCCGAATAGATTTGACCAGAAAGTGAAAGTCAGAAAACACACACACACACAGAACATGAAGTAGCAGCTGATGCAGAAGTGAATGATTTCAGAAGATGGCGACGCTGACACTTATGTATATATATATATATATATAAACATCAGTTCATGAAATACCCCACCACGACAGGCAGATGCTGTTCAGCCAACTGGTAGTGGCAACGACTGTATGCATTTTTTGTATGCGGCGGAACGCCTTACGACAAAGTGGGGCATAAACATATGTTTATGCCTAAGTCACTTATTCAGGATCGTTACTTGTTAGCGTGGAAACAAATTCATGGTGTCGCCCGATGTCGATTATATTGGGCAATAAAACGCAAAAAGAAATGTAACGAAGAAAATAGCAAAAACCAGCTGAATGGGAAACCCGTGTCGTTCGCCGACACACCGTTACCAATCCACAACGGTGGGTCCTCTTCGATTATGAACTTTTCCTGCTTCCGGTACTTTCATTCCGCTTCACCGATAACTCCTCTGCGACAAAACAAAACATCCCTCCGGCCACCCAATTCTTTCCCATCTGGGAACTAGAGAGAAAAAAAAACTCGTTCCCACAGCATAATTATATCGATTTTCTCCAATGTGGGACTCGGTACAATAAACAGCAGGCCGGCTCACATGCTTACGATATATATATATATATATATATATATATATTATAGTAATCATATCATAAATAATAATAATAATAATACCAATGATTTCTTTCTCCTGTGCTCGCCCCTAATGATATTACTCTATCAGTTGTCCTATAAGGACTGATGTAGACAAAAGGCAACATTGTACTAAGGAAGATGGCAATTGAAAAATACATATGCAAGAGCCAAATACAAGAATCATGATGAAAATTCATGAGTTCTAGATGAAATATTGAAAGAACTAGATAAAAAGCGATTATCGTAGAATCGTAGACGTTTTACAGCCCAAATCCTAGCTAACTATGAAAGAAGGTAAGAGCGATGTAGGTTATCGGCAAAAATTCTAAAATGTCACTAAGCTACCCTTTCGCCTAAGTTAACATTAAAGGTTAACAATACGACTAAAATACACGAAAGTTATGTAATACATGAAGCAAGTAAATGTCTTTACTTTCAATAATTCCTATGTGAGTGGCAGCACACGTGATTATACTTCTTATAATAATTTACGTTGCTTTCGTATACAGACTCAAACATTTCTCCTGTATTTTTACGGAACCCGTTTTGCGAATGTTGCTCTAGTCCAGAAATGATCGCATAGTTTGTTTGTATTGTCTGTTGTTCCGCTATTCAAGAAAACAAAAGTATCTGCCAGAGCGAAAAGCGAAAAGCCCCCCCACCAGCAGCACCTGCCACAGTGTCTCAATGTCAGTCATCATTCAGAATTATCTTCTGATTTGGGTGAAACATGATATTTTGTATTGTTTTTATTTTAGCCTTTTTTCGCTAATATACAATATCGTTATGGGGGTGCCAAGCAACCAGCCTTGGGTTAGTCTCGCTTGGACTTCGGTTGTCTGTTTCAAGCTGCCGGAGCGATTTCCCGACCCAGTTGGTCAGCACAACACATTAGCTCGACTCATTACGCTATAAAAATATGTCTCTTTTATTTCGCGATTGTGCTCAACTTCCCTAGCGAAAATCCGCCGTGAGGCTAATTAGCATTTGCTGGTTGTTCCATAACGAGACAATACGAATGGTGGAATAAACCGTGCCAAAATCGATTAGGTGTTTACGCACGCATGGAAATTGTGCCAAAAATTGCAATTTACAGTTTTGCTAATTTCACGCGTTCACTTGAGACGACGGTCGCCCGCAAATTATGCCAGAGGACGGTTATAATATCGTTGTTGTCTTGGCCGCGTTGAACGTCGAAGTTAGTATCGACGAACTTAGAGCAGATGATACCAGAGTCGCTAATTGATCGAGAGTCAATATCGCTCCAAGGGTATCTCAGCTGTTTAAATGTAAGGACTTCGGGACAAGTTCAAGCGATATACGAGTATTTATAGGCTGAAAAATATTACCAAGCAAAGAAACGTTTCTGCTTCTTGTTTAGCGACTAAAAGATATTACCGATCACAAACTCTTCAGCTATACACAACAAGATCGAAGGGAAGTCGAAGTATTTAATTGTAGTAATGTTCATTCGGCAAACTTGCACACAATCAGTGACATCACGCTCATTACAGACTACTAGATAATAATAATAATAATATTAACTGAAGTTAACGCGTTCCTTGGAATATATTACTAAGCTAGGGGGCTAGAGCTAATGATATTTGACGTATTGGGAAGAGTGCAGATGTGAAGAAGAAATGAGTAGTAGTATCATATTATGCTTCTCAAAAGATATTCTGACATCTTGGCTGGATACCCGCCAAAATGGTTCGGCATATTTCCGGGGTTGGCAATCTGATCACTGCGGTTCGGATATATATATATATATATATATATATATGCAGTACGCATTTGTCAAGCGTGGCGCTGGGTAATCACATTTCGTGCAACGATACATCGCTCGTTCCTCAAAACGTTATCGATAGCGAGATGTAACGCGATTAATAAGGATAAAAGAAGAAGTGTCTTGTGCCGCTCGTTGTGAGTGGGGGTCCACTGTAAAACGGATGCATTATATCAAGATAATAATTTTTGTTGCCAGATATTTTTTGGTCAACACGAAAAACAACCACGGCAAGTGATACTCTCATCGCAACACCTGTACGTACGCCACATTCAGTGCGTTGATTCGAGTTGCTCACAAATATTAAAAAAAAATGTATTTTCACGGTAATACAATAGAATACAAATTCACCTTTATTATTACAATCAAGGAAGAGACCGTGGTGATATACAGGACAGTAAGTTGCTTGCACGTATTATTGCTTAGCTTCGGTGATCGGACGAGAACCGGCGTATTCAAAGTGGTATGGCCGATGGCCGGGGATTTTTAGCCGGTAAAAATCCGGCACAATCACAGCGAATACCTAAGATGTGAATGGTGTCTTTTTGAAGATTTTTATTCCTCAACCTCTTAAAAAAAAAGGTATTATTGCGGTTTTGATTTGTATGCGCCCAATGTCGGAGGAGACGGACGTAGGTGCACTCACTGGCTTGATCCCCACCGTTGCACATTGGCATTTAGAAAGGGTACCGTCTTGTGAAGCAATGCCGAAAGCAGTTGTGCCGCGGACCAAGTTGAATGTCAGCTGTGAGTCAGCCCAGACAATTTACTTGTAGGTATTATTCATTATTGTTGTTATTATTATTATATACTACAATTAGTCTTATTTAATTGTAATATACGACAAATAAAAATTTGTAAGATCTTCGGCGCACCTATTGAACCTATGAATATGTGTGTATCTAGCTCATGTGTCACTAACAAACAAAGTAATGAATGAAATATTCAACTGTAAAAGCCACAATCGAACAATAGACAGCGTAACCTTATTAGTTGGCTGTATTTACGCTTGTGTGATGACACAGTTTAGAGAAAAAAATGCCGTTATCGGCTTCTTCATTTTAGATAAAACAACAACAATTCTCGGGGCGCAATATTGTCGTGGTGGTCATTTGTATGGCTCCGGTATACGATTACTGAAATTATTATCAGTACTTTTATTGTTGTTATTTGGGCCCGACGAGACTCTCGTCGTCAACGAGCTTCATCATCAGAAAATAACAAGATACAACGATCACCACTACTACCATCGAATAAATGATTATTACACCAGGGGTTCCACATCTTCATCTCAGAAGATTCACTCCGATTCATATTCAATTCGCCCGGGCGTCACCGACGGCGCGGGGGCGACGACTTCGGTTGCCCCATACTGCCTATCCACTAGTAGAATCCTCTGAGAAAGCTATAAATAATTCCCGGCGCAAATATTTTGAAATTCGGCTCACGGGGTGCGCGATTCACAGCACTAATATTGATGCCCTTCATTTCTCTCTCTCTCTCTCTCGCTGATATTTTTCTTTGTCTGTCACGTCCTCGTCATCTTAGCGACGACGTCATTATTCGAAACGGAATATAATGAACGAGCAAACGAGACACAGAGACACTCACAAAGTATCTGAACATTACTCATGCGAGAGCTCTGCCTCGTACTGCTCACCGTTACTTATTAAGATGCATTTATCAATTGTCCCGTATTTGGTGAAGATGAACAGAGAAAGAGGCTACACAACAACAACAACAACCAGCTCGTATTTCTAACTACGAGGTCACTTCCGCGGGGACGTACATATGCATTTAGCATGTTATGGTTATGGTAGCAATCAGCCTTTAGAGACAAATGAGTGATAGCATTCGGCCAATGCCGCCTTACTGTTTATCTATGTCACTTGTGGTAGCTAAGTTGAAAGTACGCGAGTTTATCACACACTGGGATTAATGAGTAATTAATAAACTCAATAATTTTTATATACGACAAATAATTCAAATTTGGAGCCCGCTGAGGGTCGATCATCGTTATATGGTAGTGGGGCTCGTTACTTGAGCATGCCTCCGGAATTGGATTTGAGAATAGATGTTAACTTCTTGGGATTGTTAGCGAAATCCTCATTTTTACATTAACTCGTTTTTTCTTTTTATCTTGAGTCCAGAGACGCAACCCGAAACTGCAGTGAATACTCGTAATGTATATACTTCAGGAGAAGGAATAAACAAGACTACTCTAATAGTACAGAGAGACGAAAGCGTCCAATTAGAGAATAGATTAGCTTATTTCACGCGAGAAAAAGTGGTCTTACAATTGTATGTGTTTCAACGGTTGACTTAATTTGTTCCAAGATCTAACTTTATTTTTCCAGCCTGGAACTTAATATGCAAACCCACTGTAAACTTAGCACCCCCACCGCTCCAAAAGAAAATGCTTTTGCTTGCTTGCTTGCTTATTTGTGTGCCCCCGTCGAATAAAAGCATCCGTATGAGATTTCTGCTTTGTGTTGTCACTTTAATTGAAACGGAGTCCTGCCTGACGATTTACTTGATTTGCCATCTTCAATCTGTAGTACAGTAGTATTTTATTCTATAAACTGATGATTCGTTGGAGCTCTTCTCTTTACTGAATAAAAAGGGACATCGTTTTTTTGTTGCCGACTCCAGCATTGTTGCTTGAACCAAGAAAATATACAACATACAACCATGCGTTACTCCTAATCATCTACCCCATATATATATATATATATATATATATATATATATGTATTCGTGTTATCAGTTTGCTTTGAAACCCGAAAAAAGGTACACGAAAAAAATCATCCACCAGCGAACACGAGTGAAATTCGCGACGCCGATCCGCAACGCCGACTCGAGCAGCAGCAGCAGTTGTAGCTGCAGTCGACGCAGTTGTGGCTGTTGCAGATATCGTCGTCGTCGTGGTCTTCGTCGAAGATTCGTTCACGACGAAGCTCCACCGCGTGAACACGATGAAGTCGTTCACCACGAAGCGAACCGCAACGCCGGCCGAACCAGCAGCAGCAGCAGCAGTTGAGGTAACTTGCCACCGCCGTTTCTGCTGTGACGGCTACCAGCCGGACAGTACGTCAGTCGGCCATTCAGTTTATTTAATGAAGATACAAAAAAACAGAGCCTGGACAGCCGCGACGGATGGCAAGAGACGATATGAGGTGAACAAAAGTGAATCAAATTCACATAAAATAAAATCTAACATCGCTCATCGTGAACGAGGTAGACCAGAGCGAAGCAGGAGAGTTGGAGTTGTGAAAATGTGATCTGGTGTTGGCCGCTATTTTCTCTCTGTCTCTCTCTTTATTTATTTCTATGTTTATTTTTTCGGTCGTCTAGCAGCAGTAACCAAGGAAGGAAACGCAGTATGGTTGGTTGCAGTGATTTCGTGGATTTCCTTCGATAGATTCGCTCAATCTATCGCAGGATATTCGTGCCTCTTGTCACAAGTGCACTGTTCATCATTTAGATCATCATCATCACCAATAGCAGCATTATTATTATTATTGGATCAATGGATAACGACTGTCAGTCATTGACGTCTTTGCAACGACGGCAGCTGTTTAGCTGTATTTCTCAAAATCGATATGGTCTCATCGGCCAAGGGTACGTGAGTGTGTGTGTGTATGCGTGTCCGCAAATCACCGATGCCCACGGAGTTTAGAGCGAGAATAATTTATGCGCTCGAAAAATCAGGAATCGTATAAATAACTTTGAAGTATCTACGATATATATAGAATTGTACATTACACAAAAATCAGATACCAAATAAAATATCACCCGGTCAAAAACGAACGACCATATATACAGAAAGAAACTCCATAATCATCATGGACTCCACAAAAATAAAGGAACGCAGCAGACTCAAAATAAATTACCATGAACAGCATTCATTGTGTTGTCAGATTATGAAACCCTTTAGTGTTAGACAAAACATCACCGACGGGACAGCAGCGGCGGCGGTGGTAGCTCTGATGGCTCCTCGATAGATCAGAAAATCAGTTGCGAAGATCGCCGCTACATTGTCCTGCCAACTGATGAACGTGAAATGTCACCAAATTCACAGCGCCTTTACTTTGATACAACAATATTAGCGCATTGGACATGCTTTAATACACGGAACGCGTTTAATGTCTGGTGTCAATGGCGCAGCCCGAGTTTCGTTAGGTTCTACTGTGCCGTCCACCCGTTCCAATTCGGTATTGAGATCTTCATTGAATATATGTATACTGAGCGGCTATTCAGTTAAGGCTATGTGCACTGTAGCAAGTAGCAATCCATTTACGTTCATAATGTCACTAGAAAAATGAGAGACACCTCCACACGGAGACCCTCACACAATATCTTGAGAAACCCGTGAACCAAGTGCTGCAGATATCATAGTATTGTGTAATTGATTGCATGTGACACGGATGTTACCTGGGCTGTCTCTAGCTGAAACTAATAAACACAATTATTAATGCAGTTAGATGACCGCTTCGGAGTCCGTATTGACCGTGGATTCTCATTATTAATGAACTGATTCATTAATGTATCATAATAATAATAATAATATTTCTAATCATCGAACGAATTGACACAAAAGAAAAGAAGAACAATTGAAATTGAAATGACCCCGACGCGCGCACCTTTCTTTTGGCCTCGTATTTCGCTGTCATTGGCGAGAAAAAAAAACGCCCCTCCAGCCTTCACGGCATCCCCGCCTACGCCTGTTCGAAGCGCAAAACATTATTGGTTTGTATCAACATCGGTCAGACGGACAAACCCTGCCTTATTCATTATCATCCCATCGTGTTCCGAACATTTTCAATAGACATCCGTCGTTCGTAAATTGCATCATATTAGGTCAAACTGTTTGCCAAACTGCCAACTTTCTTTCCCGGTTATCGGCAAGAAATATCTGGCACCGATTGATAATCGCTTCGATGATAATGACAATAATAATAATGATAATATATTAAAAAGCAATGCACCGTAAAACTTCACTAAAGCCAAACGGTTTCGTAAGCATTACACAGCGCCGGTGCCAATCGACGCAAAATTCAGCGTAAATGAAACAAGTGTGAGTGAATGAATGAATCAATGATTGGACGAGTGATAAAAGTTAGAAGGTACCGCGATTCAAGATATTTATAGTAGCGCTATCAACGGTGCGCACACAACACCGCTGATTATAATCATCACTTCGGAAAATGCTCCCAGCGATACAGCCAAGCGGTCGTTGGCAAAACGACTCGTCCGACCTCCCTCGCGCGCGGATCAATTATTGTTTTCATACAGCTCGATTGAGCGCGGGGGCTATCGGGTGTCACTCAGATGCAGGTGCAGTTTTGTCTCTGAGTTGCTGTAACTACAACAAAAATTGGAACGTGATTACTGAGCAGGCAGTATTATGTATTGTTGAGCACAAGGCGAAGTCGATGTCTTGAACAGAAGCGTAACCAGCCGATTTCGCAGCACACGCCTGACGTTACATCGAGCCGTTTACGACGAGGGTAAAGAAATGAAGCCGGACGGGTCGTCAAATTTACAATACTATTATCTCTATTTGCTGTGGTGATCGTTTTTGATTTGACGTAAAACGAGACGAAGGGTGAACCTTTCGCAGTAAGCATCGAAGATTGCAGTTCCATGTGCTGTCGCTGCCGCTTCAATATATTCGAAATGTGGTGGGTGCCTCATCTCTAGACACCATCCTCTCCTTCAGCCAAGCGATTACCACAGACAGCAGACATCGGCGACGACGACGACGACGACTACAACGATAGCGAGCCCAATCACAAAGCACACAGCGGTTTGAGCATCAGACGGATCGACCAACAGACGCATTACGTCCATCTTTTGTTCAATCACCTCCGGCCGTAAACCACAACGGTGACCATAAGGCGCCGGGCGGGTAGTCGTTTGACATCACCGTTCTGCTAGCAGACGCTATTTATTGCCATTATTATTGTCATTATTGTTGTTGTAGTTATTATTATTATTGTTATTATTATTAGAATTGAATGAGAAATGTCAGCTGTTAACAAAACAGACAAAACCGCAACCCCACAATGGGCCCTGCAGCAACTGTTGCACTGTGGGATAGTGGTTGTCGTGGTGTCACATAGAAAAAAAAAAGACTTTTCGACCCAACTCCGGACTTTGTCAAAAGAGCTGCTGATTTTCCATGTTTCGAATGTTCCAAGCGGCGACATGCGCCAATGAATGATGGCATTGGAATGATATCGTCAGTTGTTATACAATGTTCGACATCTGCACATTATCGACAGCTGCTGCTGCTGTTGATATTCATTCATCTCTGGTGGTGTACAACAATGGCATATACATATTACGCACACATGAACGCGTCGACGCGTAAAAATAACTAAAAACAAATAGCAAACAAATATGAAGATGCCTTCCTTGGTCTGGCTATCAACATGACCAGCTGAGCGACTGTCATCTATACTATGTTGTGGCGATGTCACCGACTTCGCAATACAGGCGTACATACAACCACGAATCGACAGACACAGTCCTTGAGCAGGTCGTCCAAAAGCTCAACATTCTCTCCGTCGTGGTTTGAATTTCATACACATGGGTGCATAAACAAACATAAGCAGCAGACACTTTTTAATTTCTTCATAACGTATATATATATATATATATGTATATATAATTTGGATAGTGTAACACCATAGTTCTCTGTAGGTGGCGTTAGTTTTTCAAATAATGTGTTGTGCTGGCGATCTTATTGCAATTATTGCAAATCATAACCCCGCTATATTATTTGCAGTATTAATTGTCCCACATAAGAATAACTAATGGCCCGGATTATTTTGTTATCAACGAGATAATTATAGGGTATTTAATGTTTGCAATACACCCAATGATGATGTTGATTGTTGCTAGTATAAAGAAGCCCCATTCAGTTCAATGTCTCTGGCATTGAGTGGGTATGACCCGACACAATATGTTCGCCGCCATCGGCTATGATGTCGGTTGTTGCACATTCATTGACCGTATCCATCATCATCATCATCGTCATCATCAGCTCGCACCACAGTTATTATAAAACTAAAATACACACCTGTACATCACAAGTGTCCGCATATGATGTAACTATCAATTATATATATATATATATATATATATATATATGTTTTTGTTGTCTTTACAACTCGTGCTACTAAAGATAGACATAAACAAAATTACGGTAATGGCGATCACAAATTTAGCATTTTCAATATAATGTACTTTGCTATATATGAGTTTCACGCTGTACATTCTCATCAAGAGTACATGTAAACGATGCGATATCACTATAGCCATCAGTAGAGTTATTCCATTTTCGTCATGTTGTTGTTGAACGGGAATCACTAATCACTAATCCTCTTGACGAACTAATGAATCTGTACCACTTTTACCAAATCATTGTAAAGCATGTTTAGCCAACATTCAACCGTCATGAATCTCCCCATCGGGCTTTATCTCCTCACCTGACAGTATTTGTGGCTACCATTCACAGCGATATCTGAATAAATAAATAAATGCCGAATTTCCCCAAATTTACCTGCCCGGACATCGACATTTTGTGGCGATATTTAATCTTCCACTTCTGGACTTTCCCTCTACTGGTGCCGCTGCTGCTTTACACTGTGATACCATCAGAAATTGTACCGCACAGTATATTCCTTGTGTATATATATATGCACACAAGGAATATACTGTGTATACATATATATATATATATATGTATACACAGTATATTCCTTGTGTGCATATATAATATATATATATATATCTGTACATAATGATATTAATGATAATTTCACTTCGAGTGTTCACTTTCTCATTTGCTTATAATTATTATCATCAGGCCAAGAAACGCATAGGGGTGCACACACACACACACAGAGTTGGGTCGGACGAATGATCAGTGCAATCGTGGAGCAAAAGACCAGGTCACTTTGAAAGATAATCTCATTTTTCCTTCGGACTTCCCTGCCGTGTTCCACCGATCGCCTGCTCTATTCGTCGACATCGAAGACGCCGTCATAGTCGCTATTTCATCACGCATAATATCATACTTGTACACTCTTTTAGTCTTCTGGGTCTTCTTCCGCTCTTCAACGACGGGAGACACTTCAGGAAGCAAAGCGAACGGGCTCGGCAGCAACACAGTATTTTTCTTTCTGGCATCGAAAAGGTAATGCCCTCGAGAGCGTTTGGTGTCGTCGACCACGGGGCTTTCAAGGGCACTGCATTTATTACTGATGAACGCCACAATTGGCCACGCGCGATCGTAACCAAAGGATCCGACTATCATGTAGAAGAAAAAAACAAAACAAATACAAGACGTACAAGCGAGAAGACGAGCTCAAAAACACTAAATCCAACCCAGCCGAGTCGATGGCCGAGTCCGGGGTCCCACATTCAGTGTTCTCTTCTCGGGAGCCGTATCATTCCATTTTGATGCCTGTATCACCGGTGTTGTTGTTTTGGGCAACAGTCGAACCGATACCACAGTATCGACCAAGCGCGTATAAACATGCGAATACACAAGATTATCATAGAGAGATCTTTGGGTAGTGCCGCCACTGGTAGAAATATAGCGCAGAGAGTCATTTTTTATTAACATCATCAGGTCCCCAACCGCTTGATAAGGCTAAACGAATTAAGCCGGCCTGTATCCTGGAAACTACTCGTTTTACGTAGTTTCGCACGTATCCGGTGCTACACCTTAAGAAGTATCTTATACGATAGGTGTATAAGTGTTCTTATTAGAATTATTGTTATTAAATATGTCATTAAAAGACGCTTCATTATATTACATATAACAACATTTTTTGTGGTGCGGGCTTTTATACTATTATTATTATCATCGTCACTTCAACAAAAGTGCTAATCTCATGTGTCAAAATTTGCATATTAGTCTCAGCTATAAGCTAAGCTGGTCTGAGCTACAAATACCCGCTTTGAAGAATATTAGTGCAACAAACAGTTCGACACTAATCAACCCTATGGCCTCAAGATCTACCATACGGAGATCACAACTCGTTGGTCGGGGTAACTTTCGTCACTATCCACAAACTCAATGGTTACCGAATCTATCATCATCTCAGAATATATAGTGTATTGTATGCCCTTGAAGCTTGCTCATGCTTAATTAGATAGGTTATAAAATCTAATTTGGTCTATGAGCTACATGTGCGCGTAAAAAAAGCGAACATAATTTTCTGCTTTGCTGGTCGAATGTCTCCTAGTTCCTTAATTTCTCGATCAGTATGACTTCATACGTAGAACAAACAAAAGTCTCATAAGTACAATGAGCTTGACATCATATATCAGAATGCTGTAAAAAACGAGAAATTGTGCTCGTCGTCATCCTGTAACACTTCTGATATTCACACTGCAGCATGATATCTCACAGGCGGTTAACCCAGCTCAGATGACAGACAAGATGTTGAATACTTCTTAAAGGTTATCTCATGACAACAGTTCAAACGTGAATCTGACGTTTTGTCCTAGACTGCGATTACTGCTGTATTTTGCTGCTTGTGATGTGTTCTGTACGGCGTCCTATACAACGTCCACAGCCGTCCCGGGGGGGGGCAAGCGCTCGGCCATAGTTCAACAGAGCGGGGGCGTTGGCTATCATTATTTGTACATCAGCGTCATCGTCACTCGTTTCGAACTCCTGATCCATCGTTGGCGGATGATACCAACAACAACAACAAGGGGCTACACTACTGTGCTACGTAGGTAGAGGTGAGTGAGAATAAGCTGATCGACGCGAGTGAATGAATTCGTCAGGCCGGTAGCATGAGGAGAAAGGAAGCGGCAACGCCATCACTCCGCCGGACTGTTATAGCTGTTCTAGTATATAACATCGATGCCATCGTTTCTGCCGGTTGTTGCTGCTGCTACTGCTGCTGCTGCTACTGCTACCGCCAACGACGATGTTGCTGATGTTGATGATGGTGGTCGTCGTGCGGGGGAATGAAGAGGAAACACTTCCGTTTCGGCATCAAAAGTGATCGTCGTCATAGATGTTGTTGTTGTTGTTCTTGCTGCTACTGCTACGGCTGCTATTGACGGGTTGTACTGCCAGGTCATCATGATCATCAGAATCATCACCATCATCATCATCATAATCGCTGGAGTGGGGTGTTGTGGGGTCTGAAGGATGAGGGGCGGAAAAGAGGTGGTCGGTTTCATCCGTCAACGGGACGAAGTCGGCAGCCAGCCGCCAAGTGGACGTTCTCCTGATCGCCAAAGGGGAAAGGCGTCGGCAGCTTCAGGGAGCCAAAACATGGGAGAAAGAAGAGACGAAATTGGAGGGAATTGGGTTTTTGCCGACGGGACAGGATAGGGACAGAGGCGCGGAGGGGAACGATGTAGAACACCCGTGACGGGGAACTGCGAAAGGCGTATTTGTATCGGTGCGTGTGAGTTAGTCTGTGTGCGTGTGTGTCTGTGCTGGCGGCTGCGTGGGACGTGGCCACCACCGCGGGCGACTCTGGCCGCGCTGGCTATCGTAGGCCGTCATAGCTATTGCTGTCAGCCTCATCGTCGAGCATCAAGCGTCAATCAGACGATGACAAGAGCACCAACGGAGACAATATGCAACATGAGACAGAGGCAGAATTCGTTGACTATTCGTCACAAAATCAATTGATCGATTCGATTCATTCAAAAGCAATACGGAGACGAATAATATAGTTCAAAGAGCATTTACTACTTATACCGTCATATCACACAAACAGTGGTCTTAGCAGTGACACATATGTTTAGCTGCAGATGAAAGCAGAGTGGAAATATTATACTAACGGTGAATTAATTTCATCATCAAACATATATTGTACGTACTGAGGCGATAAAAAAAAAAGATAAAATGCGTTCGGTGTGAACAACCAACACATAAATACAAATACTGCTGCTGCTGCTGCTACTACCGCCAACTAATGATAAACATCGGCCACAAAGATTAATTATGAGACGGTCAGAGGAATACGCCCAGATCGTTTCTAATCAAGACACGTTGTGAAGTTTCCCATACCACCTACACCATACATTTTTCAGATTTTTGAATCATTTTTAACCATTTGGAACAGCAAAAAATAATCACGTCAGCAAGAACAACGACAACAGAATAATTTCCAGTCACTTTTGTTTTCACCTGTCGGTGGTTGCCTGAATCAGTTACTAGATCACTATTATCATTATTATTATTATAATAACATCATTATTATCCCCGTTGTTCAGTAGTAACATTCAAGTGGGACAGCACACTCGTAGATCTGACGTCGACTTTACTCAAGAAGTGCGACACAACGTGGATACAGAAAACATATGCGAATGTGATTTTTCGCTGTAGACAAAATTTAACCAAATTAGGATCAACTGAACAGCCTTGTCTGACATCAAGTCGATGGTGGGAGCAGTATCATATCTGTAGTGTAGTTACTGTTTGGTCTCTCGGGTCAGACGATGGATGGACAGCGCCAGCAGAAGACGACAATGATCTTATCAACGAACAAACAGCCACTGCTGCTATGCGGACCTGTCCCTCGGCGTAATAGAGATACCTGGCTTCAAGTGTGTGTGCCGAGGAATTACGGATAGAGACTGTTTTGCACTTGTGGATACTTTGTAGTAATATACAGCTGCTATTTCATTAAAAGTTCACAAGTATGATTTGGATGGCAATAATGCATTGTCGGAAACAGAATTTCTCATCCTTCTCTTGATTCACGTTCTATCGGTTTTAAGAGACTATGAGCCGACAGATACTGAACGGTAAGAGCTGACTGATGGCCTCTGTGTCTCTCAATGTCCATCGGTGGTAGTAGTAGCACTAGCAGCAGCAGGGAATGATTCCTGCGAGCACGTCGATTTGCACCGGCAGAATGATGATTTCCAGTAGCAGCGGGCGCGGCAGCAACTGTCGCAGCAGCAGCAGCAGTAGGAGATATGAATTACCACTCCAGTTTGTATTGCCACTATTATCGCAAGTACTGCATATACATACGATGCACGATAGCAGCAGCAGCAGCAACAACAACAACAACGATGAAAAGAACTACGACGACTGCGACAAGAAGAAGGATACCCAACGAGACCGGGAGGGGGGGGATGGGGAGAACTGGGTCGACCAACAACAACAACAACAACAACAACAACAACAACAACAACAACCAACGAAGGGACTGATAGAGACCACCAGACAGATACAGAGCTACGTTGACCAATCAGCCGACAGCAGCCGCCGTGAGATAGATATTATAAATAGATACAGCGAGCACTCGCCGCAGATGAGAACGCGCGCGACAGTCCGACCAAGCATCAGTCGCAGCAGCCTCGCACGGCCGACCGTGAACGCACACTTGGAACTGCTGATGCTGCTGCAATGGACATCTGCAGGCGTTTGTCTATCTGTCTCCTCGCTGTCACGTTGAGAAGATACCGAAGATGAAGAGTTCGTGTAGAACATTTTCGGTATAGAACAAAATATGTACACAGACGTAGTGCATGTACAATTGACAACGACAATATAGCACTGTACCAATGGTCGCGGCGGAAGAGAACAGTACATAGCGGCACCCACAATTGCTCTATATATATATATATATATATATATATAATAAGTGTGTGTGAGTAATCTGCTTGCTAAACGTATGCTGATAAAATCGTTTCACATGCAACCTCGGATGTATCGTTATTGGTGGTCAAAGTGTTGTCGACGGTTGCCGGCCATTGCAATAGAAATCGATGGTGTGCCACTATGGTAGTAGTAGTAATAAGTGCACTACCGTGTTCATGACACACTTCTCTCTCACAATAACAGCAGAGTTCAGGATCTAGTCTCTCCCTCTACGTTGTTTTTATTAGCGTGGAACGGGTCAGGGTCTATTCACCGGAATCAAAGTAGAGCTGTCACAATGTCATTGAGAACCACGATTCCTCAAAGCGATGACCTTACGACTGAGATTAGACCTGATCGTCAGTATGCAGTCACTACCGTTTCAACAAACTACGTTCAACAAACTATGACTATTTAACCCTCTTGCGGGTTAAATAGTCGAAGAGCTTTCTTCAAACGCAATTCATATTATTATTATTATTATTATTCATGTAATAAACGCTGACAAATTAATGATAATATTCGTATGCTAAAGCAAGGGCTCTAAAGACCTTGTGGGTACCTAAAATCATCAAACATCTGCTTATACACACATCTGCTTATAAAAACTTCCTGAGTACAGAACTCTCATCTGTGAGATTTAGCTATTAACTAGCAACCAGTATATTTTACCACTGTTCACCACGATTATCAGATGCGATTATAAAATGTTGTATAAGTTCAGCACAACACCTTATCTTGAAACGCTCGCGACGACAAGGGATCATGTTCCATAAACACCAACCAACATTGGCGTATCTTTAGCATCTTTCGAATGCGCAACGAAAGCTCTATTATTAATTATTATTGTGAATATTAATTGGTTCCAAATGTCTCTGTGAGAAGCTGCAACGAATATCAACACGATCCCAGAAGGTAAAGGCTATGCGATTTCAATCGTGTGAGGTTGACCTTTTCTGTTATATGAGTTGTTTCAGAGGGAAAGATCAATCACCTGCTTGATACACGAGTACCCTTTACCCTCCAACCATTTGTTCGATTTATTAACTAAAAGACAGAATCTATCAAAATAAGTCCATCGTTATATAGAAGACGTTTGTAGACAAAGATAAAAAAAACAAAGCCTGGCTTAAATAATTTCCCCTTTCAGACGCTACTTGTTTATGATAGCGATAAAACGAACAGATATATATATATATATCAGCAGTTGACAAAAAGTCGGCACCGATATACGCCGGTTGTTGACTCTCGGTCTGATAGAGAACAGGGAAATCTTTCGAGCAGATGGACTACCCCGACAACTCTGTCACTGGATAAATCAAAATGGGCATGAGTAACGGAATCACACAGAGCATACACAGCACAACTATTGAACTAAAGTCTTAGAACTGACATAAATACGAAAGGCTTTCGAAAGTTGGACCGCAAAGGGTTATGCATATTGTACACACTGTTGCAATAACAACACTAACCTGTTCTTCGAAGACTAGAGTTCAGTTATAGATAATGTACGTTCCTATCTTGATTCTTGCCAGAATTAACTGACCCGACGCATTAGAGATGACCAATATTAGAAAATGTTGATATCCAGTCCTTAAGAACCGAGGACGATTGACATCGATGATAGGCCGAAGTTTACTTCTTAATCCTAAAAGTAGATCCTTTACACTTGAGAGACCACAAGGTCGTTTTTACTGATACAGTATTAACAGGAGGCTGGTTCTTGCTCGCGTTTCCGAGTAACTGTCTACAACCAACTTCTAAGCTCGTGTCGCCCAAGTGACAACGTGTATTTCCGTTTCCAGAGGGTGACGACGTTCGTTGAATTTCTCTGCCGCCAACAGAGGGGCACGGGTATCCGAGTAAATGGTAGTTGCAATTTCACAAAACCTTGAGGCAGCACAACTCAAGAGACGCTGGCTTAATGCTGGCTTTAGTCGCGTATCGGGTGTTTATCTCGGGCTTAGCTCGTCATGGGCTGTTAACACGGCAAGAGTTTCGAAAAAGACTCAATGCTGTGCCGCCAGACGAGAAATGGTCAACAAACAGTGGACTCGTAAACTGACGCTGCAGAAAACCGTACGCGGAGATTCGTGTGGACACGTTTTGTTCGTATTTCTTGTGACAAAACTCAGCTGGTTAGCCAATCGTGATCCAGCAACAATTTCAGGTATTGTCGTTTAACGAATTGACGACATCAACCGTTGAGTTGCACTCGACCGAGGACGTGTGTTTTCGTAAAGAGAACCAATCGATCAGAACCGCTCTCTCCTGCCTATCTCACGATCCCTTCGCTGGTCGGGCAGATCGAGGAGCCGATCAGTTTGCCTTATTAAGTCGTACCTGCGAGGCTATTCTCGCTACTAATGGTGGCTTCCGTTTAATCGTTTAGCAGAAGTAACCAAAGCAATGTAATCGTCGTAGTGGGGCCCTGCCACGGCGTTTGTCGAAACTTCGAAAGGCCCCCTACGGCTACTGCTGCTGTTTGGCTGTGGATGCTAGCGACTGACTGAGCGACTGCACCAGCCGGCGACGTTTCACCAATTTGCGCGGGGTAGCTCCAGGAAAGGGCCCTACAGAACTGGGAGAGGGCAGCACAGTAAGGAGACTGCGTACCCATAACCCACAGCAGACAGCTAGCTATAATAGCGAGCCTTGGTATGGGAGAGAGAGAGAAAGAGTGAGATAGATTGTGTGCGAAAACAGCGACGAGACAAATTATAAGAAAGATATACACGAGTTCCTTTTCCACGCGATTCTGTCTGTGTCTGTTTGAGAGAGCAGCACTGCACTCAATCACCCACTTGAAGTTTAGCAATCGCCTGTTTGCTCTCTGTGTCCTCACCAGTAGTAGTAGTAGTAGAAGACGAAGTATAATAGTAACAGATTAATGGGTAGGATGGATAAATAATAAGAAAACATGAATGCGGTGTATACCTCGGCCTTTCTCTCTCTCTCTCTCTCGGTAATACGAAATAGAGATTCACCTTAGCGCGATCACGGGGTGAAGCACCTAATCTGTAATGCAAGCGGGGCCCATATAGTGAAGCTGGCGACATCTACGTCGACCCGGTAAAGTTTGAGCTAGCTGACAAGAATATCAAGATCGTCGAGCACGCAAGATACTTGGGAGTTTACCTCAATCATGGTCTCCGAGGTAACGAGCATGCATCAACATAGCGATGAAATTGCAAAGAAAATAACTTAACATGCGTAGTCAACGAGACATAATTGCACGCTGTTCACTGTCGCCCCGAAGAGAATACCGCCCTCTGCTTGGCTAAATGATCAGACATTCACCTGTCTCTCTGTCTCCCTCTCTCTCTGTGGTAGTTCATCCTCAATGGGTCAGTTGCTTCATTTGTTTCCAGTTGGAGAATTAGACCTGTTAGCTAGCATTAAAGTGCTCGTTATGAAACATCACTTACGCACGCGGTCGGTCATCAACGTTGGTTGGCTGGTTGCCTTTTTTGGTCCCTGCCAAAAGGTAGATGATTCTCTGCATAGACGAGGTCTACCAGTTGTGAAATTTTGTGCAACTGCCTTATAAGCTTGCACTGGGAACACCGTCTGTACATCGTGGGTAGGTGGAAGAAATAGCATCTTCGGGCCGTGCCTCCCCGCCAGCTATGCACTCTCATGATATGCACTTCAACTGTGGCCGCGGGTCAAGAATCAACAGCTACAACGAAGCTGCTCACGCGAAACAACGAACAGTTTAACTAAAATCATAGCAAAGCTCTCGAGTTGCCCTTTTCGGGACACTTGAGGGCGGCGAGGTTATGTAACAGGGTTCGAAGCTGTTATTCGAAAAACGATTACGATTGTCAATGATGCTCTATTTTAGAACGATTAGAATGAGAATCGAGTATTGCTGTTTAGTTATTTTCGATATAAGATATCGTAGGAGAGTGCGGGCGAGTAGAGATGACTGAACAAAAATAGGGTGTTGCCCTGCCTCTCTTGTTCATCGACTGATCAATCGATCGATCGATCGGCCGTTGTAGTCACCCACTCCAAATGAACCTACTCATTTAAAACCTAGCTAAACAGTCACATTCATGAATCAATGCATTTGTCTGGATAATATATGGGCAATGTTGAATAGCATGTTGAGAGATCCTTTAGGATAAATTAAAGTTGTTATTAAAGGGAAACTGGCTCCAAAAATCATTTATACTCCTACAGCGGAAATCGATTCTAGTTGAGAGTTCTAGCTGTAGAAGCTCATGAGTAATGGTGTTTTTGAAAAGGAAAAATAGCAGGTACAGTTGAAAGTCAATGGTCACTGGACGACTGTCAGCACTGATCAACGGAGATGCGATCTTCCTGAAATGTGTCGAAAGATGCAGCGGCATCAGCCGACAAAGAAACTAAAGATGTAATCAAAAAAGAACATTTCGTAGCGTCGTTCGCCTCGATCAAAAAGTCTGGTGTCTACTCGGGTACGTTCGTTTTCACGACGAGCAAATGCGAGGGGTGCCCACGCTATAAATTACCCTGATTAATGCCCGGACGTCGACGCCACGCCATGGAGGTCAGCAGTGGCCGCGTCGGGCAACGCGGAAACTAGAGATTGAAAATGAAATACACGAACAGCAAATGCTTAAGCAAAAGATGAAAAGTTGTTGATAAATAGTTCAATTTGATTAGATAAATTCGCGAACACTGTTTATTATCAATAGTGTTTTTACTTGATTAAAACCTTCGTTATAGTATCATGTAGGCACAACTAACTGACATGAGCAAATAATGAAAAATAAAACGGTTTCTTTATTATACGTTAGAATTTATCAGGTGATAATTATATCCAGTCAACGTCATCGGTAGGATATAAGTATATACGTATTCGGGTAAGAATTATGTGAATTGCTCTAGGTATTGGTTAGTACGTATTAAGCAAAAGAACTATTGTGATGAACGGACGAGTGGTTCGTCAGATTATGAATACATAAAAGTTAGAGAGCATATTTATTTATCATACAGCATGTTTATTCGTCACACGAATGTAAATATTATTACAAAATAAATGTGTATTATGGTGTTATTAATAATTAAAATAATAAATTGAACATAGCGCGCTAGAGGTCAGGTCGGGCGGGCGGTTTCCTCAAGGTAGCCGCACAGACTTCACCCCACTTCGAGTCCGCCGCCCAACCCATACACATCTCCCGACAACCAGTGCGCCATCTTGTGGACACTGGTCTGTCTTCATCTCGACCGACCCGACTCTCTGCGCTATCCCATCGCCTCAACAAGTCCGAGTGTCTTTCCTTTACTATTCAAGGGTAGTTCGTTTAGTAAGGGCCGCGTCGATTACAACTATTTTTTGCATTTGAGCTACCCCTCTATAGGGTCAAACGAGAAAGTCATTCACAAGGAATAGGAGACACCGTGGCACACTTAAATTGTCCACATATCACCAATTGTAAGAGAAGCAATAGGTAAGTTAAAATTAAAATATTATTGTTGCTTCTTCGTCAATCGGCTTCTCCCAACAAGTTGTTTCGCCCTTCCAAATCGATTAATAAGTGACAGCCGCCGTCGTTAACACAGCTGATGGAATGAATATCTTCTCGAAAAATAGCCTGTACTCTCGGGCGATGCGGACTGCACATGCATTTATCTACAATTGGAATCTGAGACAGCTCCTGATCTCGAATGGAATGTCCTAAATCAGTGGTTCGTATAACAAACATGAACGTGACACAGCGCGAAGTGGGCGAGTGTCCGATGGGTCTCCTTCTCATCCGCTTCAACCTCCCGGGTCATCTGACAATGACATAGAATACAATGGGGGATGCCTAAGAAAGCCGACTGAGACAGTTTTAGTGGCCACCTCGACCCAACATCAGACAAATGCAAAAAGCTGCTTAAATTTTCACATGTGGGCCCAATATCAAAGTGGGCAGCCGGCAGCCTGATGGGATGAAGAGGCCAACAAGCCACCAAACAGAGGTAGGGAACCTGTCTATACTCATATATATATATATATCTGATAGATGTCACTGTACCTCTCGGTTGTTGTTGCATGCAAGAACTTCACTGGCTATGGTCTCAAAATGTGAGGCCTGCTTGGGATAGAAATCACATATGTATATATATATATATATATATATATATATATATATATATATATATGTATATATATATATATATATATATATACATATATATATATATATGTATATATATATATATACATATATATATATATATATATATATATATATATATATGTATATATATATATATATATATATATATATATACATATATATATATATATTAGACATATATATATATATATATATATAGATATATATATATGAGTATAGACAGGTTCCCTACCTCTGTTTATATGTATATATATATATATACATATATATATATATATATATATATATATATATATATATATATATATATATATATATATATATATATATATATATATATGTATATATATATATATATATATATATATATATATATATATATACATATGTGATTTCTATCCCAAGCAGGCCTCACATTTTGAGACCATAGCCAGTGAAGTTCTTGCATGCAACAACAACCGAGAGGTACAGTGACATCTCTCAGATTGGCAATCCCTACTCTAAAATCTAGTATGCTATGTGTGTGCTATGCGCATTTCGGCGGCTCTGAATACATCGAAACGGCTGCTGTAATTCCTGCAGAGCACGTGCTTGTGTTCCCATCGAAGAAAAACGATAAGGACAAAGTGAAAGCTCCGTCAGTTCTTCTGTAGAAATAGTAATAGCGGCAATATTCACGAGCGGCGGCAACCACCGACGATTTGTGTTGCTGATAATTGTTCATCCCGTGATGACATTCAGACTTGACCTCGAGAAAACGGGAGGCTCGTCTTGACCGCGGTAACGGCACCGACGACTGCCGTTACAACAACAACAACAACAACCACACACGTGAAGCAACTATCCGCAACCAGCAGCAGCAGCAACTCGATGTTAATGTAGTAAACGTTTTCTACATCGAGCTGTAGCATCGGCCAGTCTACCTGTCTACTAAATGCTGCCGCTACATGTTGTTCCTGCACAATATTTCATTTTCGACCAACAACAACAACACTACGTATATACACGCTACCCGGCGTTACTCCTCTCATCTCATCAACTAGCTGGTGATGGTCTGTGGTCCATCCTCTTTGTCGAAAACGCCACACGTAGCTCGAGCTATGGGACGCACACGTTCAACAGATCAGGTTGAAAGTCATTGTAGTCATAGCAAAAAGAGAGAGAGAGGGAAAAAGAAAATCATCGTACCCATGACCTTGATATGCACTTTCGGTAATAAAAAAATTTAACGAAAAATGCAACCCGAAGATTTCACATAATAATCCTAGAGTGTTGGCAAATAGCAGCGCACCGACGAGGATAATATAAATCAAATATTACCGTTTGGGGTCAAGTTGAGAATCACATGAGGAATAATTGAACGAACAAAGTACCCCCCCTGAACTGACTCGAGTAAATGAACTTTTATTTATTCAACCTAACTTTCGCTCCCATCCTGCCGACAAATAAAAACGATATCTGAATAGAAACTATCGCTGTTCCGAATTCACAACGAATCTGGGAAGATCCATGGTTTTCCCAAGCCGTGTGCATTGGGGGCACAGTATCCCGATGCCGACTGCTTCTTACAATTCTGTCGTTTATCCTTCGTCATAAAAAAAACAACTGTTTGTCCTCTAATCATGTATATCGTCAGCTTCAGACGGCATTACGCTTGCTGTTAGTGTTAGAAGGACACAATCCTCGCCCATCTAGTTCTTCAGTGGCTGCATCGCCAACGGAAACGCTATCTTCATACACCATCTCGGCCCAAATTTCACCGTCATTTGAAGTCAGCCCACAGTTCACTCATTATACACCACATCAGAAAGGTCCCAGGAGTCAACCAGAAATAGCGGGGTCCTCCCGCCGAGCCACACTCATATGAACAGCGAACAAAAGGTGCTCTTCCGGGAACTGTTGCAGTTCTGTATTAGGCTGCCGTTGGGGTGTGAATGTGCAATCATCCATCTACCTCATCACTTCTCGAAAAGGCGGCCATACACGCGCACCCAAAAATGCACCAGAAAATGACCAATGTCCGCTTGTTGCGATTTGCCTAATGTTTGTTTAGCTATCCGATATCACAACATATCAATAAGTGTAAAGCAATACTTTGTTGGAACTCATGCAAAACAAATGCGCACATTAACAAAATGATAAGTACACACAAATTCTCGTCATACAGATAGCGAACGAAAAACTCGAAAGGAAAAATCAATTTTTTTTAGGAATTCAACAACATGCAAAGTTACAAAATATATCATTATCCAGCACAGAGAAATCTCTTCTCCTATGACGAAATATGGCGAGCATTGCCATCATCCAATCCCTGTAACGATCATCACGAGGGGGACAACAACAATAGCAATAATATCGCTGTCCATAGTATGTACATATGTGGATCACTTAGATGAAATAGTTAGAAACGAAAAAAAGGAACAACCACCCGAAGGTTATAGATATTCGTCAGTTCGTTTGTTCGCCCATAGACCCTTAGAGCATTCGACAGAGAGAGAGAAGCAGGTAGGCAATCGAGCGGATCATCAGGCGAGCGGCCCCGAAGTGCCCCTGAATAGATCGAATATGGCGCGGCCATTGGCGGTGATGATATCGGATCGGCTACGATCACCGCGGGGGGAGCGAAAGAGAGAGAAACAGAGAGAGAATCGGATTCGTGCAGTTCGTGGACCCTACACGAACAGTGACGACGCGATATCTATCACGACTGCACTCGGGTGAACTAAACGCGACAGCCACAGGTCGGTCGATCGGTCTCTCCTGCCTTTCGTTCTTCCACAGGAGACCTGAAGAAGGTCTAAGCCTGTCAGTCTACAAATCTATGTATCTGTTGGCCCAAAGTCCCCCAATGATCAGGCGCGGCTAGCCAGGGAGCGCCAAGCAAATGACCGACTCAGTAGGCAATCAAGAAGAACCCCCTAACTCACAAGAGTCTGTTCCTCAAGGCGCATTCGCCGCCAAGGCGGCGCCGTCTATATAACTTTAGGTACATGGCAGCGGGATAGCAGCAGCAGCAGCAGCAGCAACATCCATATAATAACACCCTGCCAGGATACAACAACTGCCGACCAACAATGAAACTCGCCCTGTGTCCATTATCATTAACGTGCACCTATTCTTCATTAGCTCAAAACCGTCCTTAGTAATCCACCAGATAGCTCGTGTAACTCTGGTCTACCTTACCTCTCCTAGCTACTACATTTAGCAAATTTGCATTTGAAAAAAACGAACATATGAAGTGCTTCTGCTCAAAAGTTCATGAGCGCATTTTAATTGAGTAGACCGGTATATAGGAGATAAATAAATAGACAGAATGCCACTCCATGTATTAGGTGCAGGGTAATAATGTTACGTAATTAGATTTGCAATTGTGTTGATTATCACTGATATACCACGTTCACCGGTAGCATCACACGTTGCTCATTTGACAAGCAATTGTCTGTAATGTCATAATAATAAAAATAATCATTTGGCAAAACATCTGCCGTCCGTTGATCGGTGTCAAGTGTACGAGAACGATACAACGAGCAAGGTTTCTTCCGGACAAAGTCGAGTGCTTTGTGTATGAAGGACATTTCGTTTTTGGACTTAAAGGTAAAATTTCGCTTCCTTCTGTGATCTATTTGCACGATCACCAAAACGTTGTACCCTCGAGATTTTGTTAACATTCGCCCACTGGTCATTGTTGGTCAGGTACTATGCGAGGTACTTGCTTTTAACCTGTGCAATCTGATTCAAAGTGACCGACACACACCAACGGCTATCACCTTTTTTGTGCAACAGCGAACTCGTCACCCATACGCCCGCCCGGCCGCGTGACTCCTTGACGTAAGCAGCAATGTATATGCAATAGTCACTCGCGGATTTGGTTCGCTCTTCGAGTCTCTCAAGTGAACTGTCGGTCTGGTAAGTCCGCACTGAGCCGTAACTCGGTGGGCAAGAGTTGCTACATTGAAGGAGATCATCTTGAGGTGAGGTTACACCATAAGGCACAACGGCCAGACGGCCAACCGTTATCGATGACGACCACGCATCGTCCGCCTTTTGCGCCGCGAGCGAAGGCTTTCCCAACTTGCCCAATGCTGTTTCTACCAGATCTATAGGTAGATGCACTATTCCTGGTCGTCGTCCTGTATAAGAATCCGAGTGAATACCTTCTCTTCACTCTGTCATCAGCTCTATAGAAGGCCCAGCAGCAGCAGCTACAGTTGTTATGTCTACTGCTATGTCGTCGGTGCATCTCCCATACGAAGCTGACTGGGAAGCTGGTGTAGTGAATTTCCGGTGGCTGGACGAATGCCAACGCCGTTGATCAGTGAACAGAGCCTTTATGAATCTTCAGAAATGTAAATCTATCCCAATCATTTGTCGCTCTTATTAGTGTTGTTGTTATTACCCCGATCACTAATCAGGCATGCACAGGTAGCTATTCAAGCATTACAGTTGCACTCACCGAATCGGTTCTTTTCATACAAGTTCACTCGACCTGTGATCATGTTTGATACTAGGCGATGTTAATTACAGTTAGCTAGCACACATGATATCATAGCTGCAATTTAGTTCCGTTTTCTTTCATTGCCGCGTACCCTTCGCGAATTGACTTCGTCAGAACATGTACTCTCAAAAAGACCCAAGAAAGCGTACAGATTACATAACATAGTTACGTTTACAGAAAGCTGCACAAGGACACTTTTTCTACCAGCGGTTGAAGGTTGAAAAGTTTAAAGCCGCAGAGCAGGCTTACGAAAATTTTCGAGATATTTTAAGACTTCATAAGACCGGCATCGTAAGATTTCAATGCAAATGTGCGACGGTGGGGGTCGAACCCGTGCACCTAGGTGTCTTATACGATACTATGTACAGAGTCCTATTATCTATCACAAAAGAAACCAATCACATCTGAACTGAACTCTTTAGTTTTTTAATGACATCATGTCCAGTAAGGAGCGGATTTTCGCAGAGCCAACACTACATTTCAAAACAAATATTGATATTTTCAAAATCGTAACAAAGCATATTTTACTTACCATCGTGATCAGGCATGGCATAACCGGCTGGAGAGATAGCCCCCACCGATTTTAGGGCTGTATCGTTTTTGTTTATCACGGCCGCCATTGCCACACCTTGTGCACAGATCTGAAATAATACAAAATTATTTCTTTAACTACATTATCTAATGTATATCCTGTAATAATAATGATCATTATTATTATGTGAACCCATGGTACTGCATTTTCTAATTAATTTGAATGTAACGAGGTACAATTGACTGCAGGAGACACTCTATCGGCGAAACTGGATATGCTATCGCCTTTTTGTGTACAGGATTATGTCGTACAAGTGCATTTTGTCGCTGTTATAATAAGCATATATTATATGGCATTTAGTGCTATTTTTCACATATCGTGATAGATATTTAATGATATTTCAGTGGGTTGGTGATACATCAAAAGGTGAGGTATTTACTATCTCATTATTCATATCATTGCTTCCATAATGTCCAAAGTATTGATAATCAGTCCAATATTTACCAGTAGCACATGGTATATATTTTGACAGGTAATTGTGTAGCTTCTTACATTACGTTATATGGGTGTTATCATAACATGGGTATTTACAGGTACATACATACCATGGTAGGTAATAAAAAAATATATATATATTATTAAATATATGTTTATAAATGCTTAGCACGCATATACTTTCCTAGTTATTACATTAATGAAGTGAATTAGTGGATTTCTATCTGAAGATACTAAATTCACTCATATCATGACCGGAGATGTCATTCATTTAACTTTAACCCAACCAAAAAGTCTATGCCAAAAATAGGACATTGCCGAGGGCTATAGATAGACGAACGGGTATTTATACAACGATCAACGCAAGTATGATCGTTTCTTTGACATTCGAGTCAGTGTTACTTGTCTAATTGATTCATAATGACAACAATAACATGTATATGACAACCTGCCACACTGTGAGATATAAACAATCGTTTTTGTATCTCTACAGCGTCTTCATAGTCGCGTCATCAGATCTCAACGACGACCTGTCGCAGGAAGCGCGTACCGGTGACTAAGACGCTCCATATTTTTAATATTCGTTCTACAACCGATGAATATCTAGCGGCCTTGAAATTGGCAAACATATATTAACAGTGTGGAGTGCCGGATTGACGGATTTATTAGGCAATTTCGGAAGCTTTCATTCAAGGCTAGCATTGTCTGGTTAACCCTCACCTGTCGTTGGAACTGGCATAAAAACGCCACCTAAAGGCATCCTGACTGAGTTTCATCTGTCACCACTCTAAAAAGCTGCAACATTAAAGGATATTTTCTGCACCTTGTCGAACGTTTATGAGTATCTTACTTATTGAATGTCACCTCTAGATAATCTTCTACCCAGGGTTTGAACAGAATGCGCCTCTCCACCTGTTCATTAGGCATATTGAGGATTTCTTTTTTTTTTATCTAGGCAACTACCTTCATCACAAATATAAGCGGCTCCTGGAGAAGGCCCAATGCGATAGAGCTAACAGATGGAATATATTCTTGATGACCTCCTACGTGAGCGTAGCCTTCGATTGGCCGCTGACACCGACAGTCAATGCGGCCAAATCTGTCACACGGTCTCACAGCGACCTCGACACATCAAGCAGACGCAGTAAGGCAGGCTACAGCCTCGAACTTCACTTAACTGTGAACGAGACGGTATGTTTAGCCTGACCTACTGATGTTATTGCAATGGCGGACGTTGAAATTAACTCAGGACATCCGCGTTGTAAGGAAAAAATAGCAACAAGACTTTGGCAGAAACCTAACGAAGCTAAGAAAGCACGCGCACGACTTTCTTCGGCTGATTGGAAAGACGGAACGGCGTGACATACGAAATTTAATATTAAAGGAAATATCAACAAATATCATATTTGCAGTTATAAGGCTCATTCGAGCAAAAATTGTGCGATTTTGACATAAATTAAAATGAAGCCTCTTATAAGAACATTGTAGCTAAGTAACTTTATCTTTACTCATAGGCGTATATATATATATATATATAATAAATAAAAATGATTAGCTTATCAAATTTAGAGTGAAATCATATGATTCAGTCCATCTGATTTCGTCAGAGATTCGCTATCAATTTATATCTATGCCACAAATACACATTTCATTATGTAATTACTAAATAAGTTAACAACATTCATTAGATCCTACCCGTGTTCACCTCTTGTTTATCACTTTTCGCCTGCGTTCGTGAGTTAACCAGTTTGTTGACTCAAACACCAGCGGGCAACAGTTCACGGTTCGAAGAAGCTATTATATTCACCGTCCGCTGCCAGTCAAGGCAATCCAGAATACTAAATACCTGATACTGTACATCTAACTATCAATCTACGCTGGAGGGGGGCACACTTCGTAACAGAGGTTAATCAACGAACTAAACAGCGAAGCACAGCAAGAAACCCGATCAAAAGAAACAAATTGCAGCAGCAAATGTCGACTTCTACCATATCTGATCATGAAGAGCATCTTGCCTGTCTCCAGACCTACAGTGGACCCGAGTCGAATTAATGATGATAATTTAATATGGTAGAATATGTATGGATACGACGAAGAACATAATCAAATAAAACACAATGCGAACGATGCTTAACAAGATTCAGTAGCGGAATAACCGATGCACCAAAAGCAGCGAAGTATCAGCACAACAAGGCCGAAATTGGATTGCTTTTCGACAGAGATCGAGAGAGAGAGAGAGAGAGATGGGGATACCTGGTAAGAGTCTTGACCAACGGGCGGTTCGGGGCAAAGGTGAATGAATCATTTGTTCTGTTTGCACCGTGGTCATTGGAAAAATTGTGCCGTTTATTTATGTTAACATCGGCGTCGAATGTAGGAGCTTCGATGCAGCTGTCACGAGCTTGCTGCTTCGGCTGATCGTGGTTGTACATCAGCGGTAGCAGCGGTAGTGACATGATGAACAATGATTGATGTGTTTGTGTTCGTTCAGGTGGTGAATAAACCAGCGCAGCAGAAGCAACTTGACAACTGATGACTAAATCTCAATATAGGATATGCTCTATTAAGGCTTATTTAATTCAGCTCAAATCAAACGAACAATGAAAGCTAATAGGGATGAATGTATCGTAAACAGCTGCTGTTCCATTGGGGCAAGTTTCGATAATAATTCGTTTACACAACTCTCTCTCTCTCTTTATATATATATATATCATATATCATATATAAATACATACACACACACGCAAACATATATTTGTATGTGTGTATGTATTTATATATGATATATGCACGTTCATTTCTCGCAAACTGTTCTTAAGAAACACGAAGTAAATAATGGGGACATATGAGATGCTTGTAGATCAATGGCATTTTCAGGCCAGTAGAGAAGTGGCTATTTAGTTCAGACATCTGAAGCTTAACGCATGGGTTGCTAAGCCAATGATCCACACAAACGTTCAAATTGAGTGGTGCGTTTTTAAAAAAACTTTGTACATATTGGACTCCCATCAGAGAATTTTAGGTATTAATCCGTGTCGCGTTACTACGAGAAAATGTCGGACAAATCTACGCCTCCTTAGGGTCACGGCTGGAGTTGAATTCGGGCATACATATCGCACTACCCTCCTTTTTAGTCAACCTGTGTGCGTAGGTACTGTTACTGCCGCGTCGGCCATCACCGAGACACATTCTGTACACATTGAACATAGTGATCATCTCTTAATATACCCTTATCCACGTTATTCATGTTGTCCAACTCAAGGACTAGAGTTAACGACCAATAGAGATTTGCAGCGTTGTAAAAACAAGAAAAATGGAAAATATTATAGATTCGCTTTTACGAGTTCCAATCGTGCGATGCCTACTGTTCAGTTCATAGAAATATTAGTGTAAGATATACTCAAGCCATGCCACCTTTTCTAACTGAGCTATAAAGTCTCTCTGACACCATATCGACAGAGTGTTCTAAAAATCACACAACTCCATTGAGCTATGCGACTTCCCAAACATCTTGTATATTCGTTCGACCCTTTCCTTTTACCCTGTAGAAGCAAAAAGTCAAAATATCTGTCGACGAATTTGAGCGTAGCAATGGCGGTCCGTTGCACCCCAACGTGGATGTGTCGACAAGCAATTTTGGAAGTGTTTATAAACTTCGTAGATAGGATAGACAACACATTTGTCGCATGATGTAATGTTGATTGCCTATGCGTTTAGTTAAGAACCCGACAAAAAGTCCGTAGTCACTATTTTCATGTTAAAGCGAATCAGTTGTGGAAATCAGTTGTCTCACGACTCGCACGCGCAAGCGGGCAATTTTTTTTGCAAGCGATTTTCTCTGTCACCTTCTTAGCATACTGAGTCGTAAAATAGCGCCGGGACGCTATTTGAAGGGTCAAATCAATCAATAGTAAAATAAACGCATTATTGAAAGCTGACAAGCCGCGGTCGACTTCTATTGAGCAGCATTCGATCAAACATCGGTCGGTATATAAACGTTTAACACATCACACTGGTGAAGGCAGCAAGGTATTCTTCCTGTTAATTTTTTTCGATCGTCATTGACAACTTGCACTGGGACCTCGGGGCTAGGATCACTTGAATTTCACAAATCGCAGCGGTTAGTTGGACCGTTCGACGAACCATACAATGCTATGATCTGCAGTTATATATCTATCACCATAGATTTCTGATGCCACGGTTTGCAGTAATATTCTACGCAATACACCCACACGTACACACAGAACCTATTCTCGTTTGGGAACCCCAAGGGACATCAGTGCAATTGCAAACAATAACACCTAAATATAGTCATGCTGGTACTGGAGTTCAGCCGGTGTGGTTGCGGTCGCGCTTGCAAACATGGAGCACTAGAGGAATGGAAGTGCTTCCCATCTGCCAACTGAGCCAGCCCAGCTTCTAATCGTCAATAAGCAAATTTCTATTCCAGCTGCGGTATCCGCAACATAGCGCGAATCATACCGTGCTCTCCGGGATGTGTATGTTGTAATGTGAGTCCACACGAGTGGGTTCCGAGAGACGACCGATAGGAGAAGCACTGGGTAGCGGGGCTTACGTTTCTCAGCCGCAAACGAAAGTCCATTTACTACGAAGATGCTCCTTTGTATAAAGCCTCTATATCATATTATTATATAATCGGATGGCTTTTGCTCGCTCATTGCCTAAGCAACTGTGATCAAGTTCAGTGATAGTCATTCCCATACAGTTTCTGGATTATGGCATTGTTTTCCACAGGTATAACCAACGCGTTCATTTAGCATTGCTCGTGTGCACATGTAATATATTAAAGATTCTGCAATTTAGTAAATGAATGGGTACGAATTTACTGCTGCGTGAGACCACTACGAGGGAGCAGTGCTCCTGCTTACCTGCGTTATTTTTCAGGTTGTCTCATTGTTGTTAGACGCGCAAGTGACCGCGTACGTTATCTATACTTTATGTATATTGTCTGACGGAACGCATCACAATCATCGTCATCATCATCACATAATGATCAATAATTCACTAAACGGACTCAAAACACTGCGCAATTTATGAGTTATAAATGTAAACTTTTCAAAAAATAACGGCAAAAATAACGGCTGGCGTACTACGGAAGCTTAGCGAAGTTATTAATTGAAATAAAACACGTTTATGGATTTTTTAATTAGCATCAATTTATAGCAATATGTATATTGCAGAGATGGCTCTGTATGGTAAAAAAAAAGTAGAACACACTGCGCTGGGCAGAGAATAAAGTTCCGTAGTATTTCTTCATTCTAAATTTCTACCAATTAACCCGTCATAGAGCTTGTATTACATTATATTGGAATGTTCGTGTTGTACGCTGCAATTTTAACCCAACAATTCTTAAATGGCTGTTGTATTTTCTTAGCCATTTCGCTAACGGCACAATATATCTAGAGACCTGAATGTAGTTCCTTGCTAACCAGATACACGTTTCAATCCGGGACCAATATTGTGCTAACTATCCCAGCAAATCGCTGAAATTAGTTGCAACAGCTATTGCGCACCCGCTGTCTACCATCACTAACCGGTCCATTTAGTACGGGTTCATTCCCTAGAAAACTGAAGAATACGAGAATAATTCCTCTGTTCAAGAAGAAGGGCGAGCCTACTCGGGCTGCCAATTATAGGTTAATATATTATGGTAATAACGTGTCCAAGGTTTTCGAGAAGCTAGTGATAAGGAGACGTGGAAGGCATCTCGAGGTTGCCAAATTCGTTCCATCTGTCACTTTGGTTTCCAGAGAGCGAGGTCGACTGAACAAAGCAGAGCCGGGTTGCTACAAAACAGAGCTGGTTTTATTTTGCACACCTCAGAGAATGGTCGATGTGCAGTTACCCATGTTCGGGGTCTCACAACTGGCCTTGCCCCAAGGCCGTTAAATGTCTGGGGTTAAATCTTATGAAATGGCAGACTCATCTGACAGCCTGAAAACCAAAGTACTATGCAGTAGCTGCAGCACTGCGCAGGTTTAGGCAGATGGGAGTCCCGCGTAAGGGCCTTCTTATAATATAAGGCTTCACTTCTACCGGTGCTTTGTTACCGCACTACCAGCCTGTGGAGGGGGCCATCTTCGAATATCCCGCCTTAGGGCAATATTGAGCTTAAGTCTCTGTCGGAGATCTTTACACCTCATACGGGGTGCCGTTCTAATCGTCGCAATACCATGTTTGCAACACTTCGGTTTTCTCGGAGTCGAGCAAATACGGTCTAGACTATTGCTTACAATCAGTGTGGGGTTCCCTCCCTCGGGAAGTGCAACTCCTTGTATCGAATAAACATTTCATCACCGAATTATTAAAACATATTAATAAAATGTAAATAGTGCAGGTTGTGAAATCTGCCCACCTGTATATATGTACAATTACGCTCTGATGTTCCAAATATTTGTAACGCTCTTTTATCATTATTTTATTACGAGAACTTAAGCCTTACTGAAATTGCAGTTCCGTCAATAATCCACCATTTTGTTTTGTATTGTTAATTACTATTTTACCAATAATAACGTATGAAAATCGATATTAACTAACGCGTGTAAAAAATACCGTGAATGCAACTTAATAACTGATCGTCATTTGGACTATTTGTTTATATGATTATTTCTTTAATTGCATGTACATATATAATATTTTAAATGGTTTAGTACGAGTACGTCTCCATTCATCATATTTAAGTGTTAAGCCCCGTCAACAGACTCAATCTTCGCTTGATCGCTGCTTTAATAATTAATAAATAAATTCCTAATTTGAATTAAATTATTTTCTTTGCGGTGCACGTACAAAATTATTATTTATAAACAACCGAGATACATGTTGTATTTATTTCTGGCTCTCCGTTACCCATCATATGGGACTGGTTTTAAATAAGAAATCTAGAATAACCTTCCGGTATAGCTACAAAGATCTGTCGAAACGAGTCTTGCATACTGTATTAGAAGAAATATCACGAATGGCAGCTCCCAGGTAGCACGAACTAGCTACTAACTATTCATAACGTTAGTTATTCTAATTCAGTTAGAAAATACAGCTGATGAAAAAGTCGCCATGCCCTGCAGTTGTCTGTCAAAGGAAATGCAGTTGATTCCCCTGCTCCTTTGTCTTCTGTTTCCCCATGTAATTACGTGCGCTTCAAGGCATTTCGGCAGTAAAAAAGAAATAAAAAATATCAAGTCTTCGCTGCGTTGTTTTAGATCAACTGCACACCGACTTTATTTTATTGCCATCCTGTACATGCATTGAACGCTTCTGAGTACATGTCATATGACCGCCTATAATATATACGCTTTTAGCATTTGTACAATTCCTATTCTAGGCCCATATGAGTAACCTCAGTGACGTAGTAATAAGCATACCTTTTGTCACTGGTGAGTTCAATAATCCTCCTTCGTACTCCCGCCCCAACATGCCATAGTCAATCCGCTAGAGTTTTCAATCCACTGACACGCAGATAAGTGATGAATGACACCGATCAATACAACATCACCATACACTACACGAATTTTCGAACAGGGACAACAGTTAGCACGATCCTGAAACGAAGAAGAGTAATAGAATTAGTCGTTGAAATTGTCCTTCGTCTTTAAAGCCTCAAATTTATGCTCAAATGTGGACTGTTTGGAGAATCAATGTTTATTCTCTTCTTCCTATGCAATCCGAATATACAATTTTGCGGAACTGCTTTGTAACTAACTTTTATTATATTATACATAGATAACGCGCATGAGTTGCCAAGCTATTCCCTGGGCTACTCAACAAATAATCACAAAATCGTTCGTACCAAGCGTGTTCTCCTAGTTCTAACGTCTCTACCAGCCAAAACGTGTCTGTTATTCTTTTGTTCTGTACAATTACTCAACCTTTTATGCCAGTTCTATAAACGAAGCCTGACTCTTATATCATTTATATTATGCTGTTTTAATAGCTTTATTATTATTTTACTATTCTACTGTCATGTTTGAGAGAAGTTGAACATTGTACAACTGCAGGCCTGGCAATACACAACAATTTGAATTGACTTCACTCCTGCTCGCTCAGTTGTCAGGAGGTTGTGGCACCGCGCTACATATGTACGAATCAGCGATGTTTCCGTCTCCCTAGCGTAAACTTTTAATTTATATATCTTGCTTTTTAGTATTAATTCATTTTTGGTCATACAATTATGTGTAACAATAAAGGCAGTATTTTTCACTGAAAATTGATGCAGTGGTTATATTAGGACATACACTTCAAAATTTCGCGCCTTTCGAATGACGCACAGCCCGAACTACGCTACACAATGCGTTCATTTTTGGAGTGGGCACGCGGCAGGAACGTGGCTTTCTTTCGAACACTGAGTGGTTTCGATACGATCAGAAAGATGGGCACTGCAGCAGAAAATTCAAATTCCCCCAAAAATCAACGGGAAAACATCAAGTTTTTGTTTCTCCAAAAATACCCTCCAGCTGAAATCCATCGACAATTAGTGAAGGTGTACGGTAGGTCTGCTTTATGCCTGCGAACGGTGCAAAATTGGTGCAAGCGATTTAACAGTGGAAATTTGGACACCGATGACCACCGAGGAGGCGACCAGAAATCAGGTGCGACAAGGGACGAACGGATTGAAAGAATCAAGGCAGCTTTTGAGCAAAGTAGAGCTTGGTCCACGGGGTCATTGTCGGCTGAAACTTTGATTCTTCGGACGACGTGTTATAAAATTATCACCAATATACTGAAGAAGAAGAAAATCAATGAAAAATGGGTTTTCCATAAACTGAGTGCTGACCAAATGAAAATGCGTGTGGAGTGTTCGACATTTAATTTGAAGACTTATACGCAACAAACCAGTCGCTTAGAGCACACCGTGTCGATAGGCGAGACATGGGTTAGCCTGGATAGACCCCCTGAGAAGGACCAAGCAAAACAGTGGCTCCGACAATGTGAAGCGGCAACGTCTGTGGCAGTGCCAGATAGATTCGGACGAAAGGTGTTGATGATACTCGCTCTGGATATCAAGGGTGTTTGCTATTATGAAATATTGGCGGCAAACGAAAAACTCAATGCTCCCCGATATCTCGGCTTCTTGAAAGGATTGATGAACAAATGGCGTGGGGATCGACAGCACCGAGTGTGGTTACTCGACGACAACGCAAAACCTCACCGCACTGCTGAAATTACGGCCTGGATGGAGGGGAACAATATTGAGCGATGGCATCAACCCCCATATTCTCCTGATTTAAGCCCGTGTGATTATGGTTGTTTCCATGCATTAAAAAGGGCAATAGGTGGGGTTCCATATGCAACCGTCGACTTACTCGTAAAAGCACTAGATAATGAAATTATATATGGAAATGCAAATGGTAAATATTTGGCTATTTCAAAACTCCCAGAGCGCTGGAATCGGTGTGTCAATAAAGCTGGAGAGTACCTCTAACTCATACCAAAAAATCTTTGTTCTACCTCATTTAGTTCAAAAGTTATTGTCATTTAAAGAGGCGAAATTTTGAAGTGTATGCCCTAATACAATCGATTCTGGAAGCGTCAACGACGCGAAATGCCGGAAATGCCTATTCGGGGAACTGCTTGCACCTACTACGACTTGAACTGAGATAACGCAAACGAAGTATAACAAAGTTTAGAAAAATTACTAAAACAGGGCCTAAGAAGTACCATCATTCCTACCACTTAGTATCTGGTAGGATACTAAGTGATCTAGTCTATGATACTAAGTGAGGATACTAAGTGATCTAGTCTATGATCTAGTCTATGATAAACAAAGCAGTAAAAAGTCCGTTTGTTAGATACTGAAGCGGCTACTCCTCATTAGTTAGTAATGATTAGTTAGCAGATACATAGGCATTCCTCTTATAAATGATTTGTTGCTCTAATACCCCAATTCCTAAAAAAAAAAGACGCCAAACATGTTGTAAGCCTCAGATTTTCCTGTCGTGTACAAAAATATACTAATGAAGCGGGTTGGAATGCCCAAGACGAAGCAATCCACTTTACTCGAACATGTTTTAGGAAAATAGAATGTAGTCACCTATAGAGGTCGGTTACAATTACTGTATACAAACAGCGAACAGAGGCCATTATTGGACAGTCCAGTTTGGGTCAGAGGTAAATCGTCTTCGACATCGTGGTCAAAAGAGATGTGCTAGGCACTACTGCCACAAAGACTTGAGTCTCCCAAGGTCTTCAGGCTTATTCAACACAAATGAATAGTATGTTGTAATATTATTATATTGGGGATAGCACGTCGGCTAATTTATTTAATGAATAAATGTAGTACACAACTGTATCAACCTGCTGGATGATCGTACATCTTATATGCTACTTTATGGCTATACACACATACGTGTTTTCATGCGTATACATTTTTATTAAATCTTGGCAGAACTTAACCAACAGCACCGATCATATTTTTGTATGTATATGTAAAGCATATATGGGTATTAGTAAGCAGTGCCTTCTCACCGCGCCTTAGAATGTAAGTCTTTGAGTAGAACGTAAAGGCTAAAAGGTTTTAACCCTGATATAGCGGGTTGGGGAAAGCAGGGTAGGTATTTCCGTTTTTCCTCATAAATAACAAAAAAAACCCTGATATAGCAAGGGGCTACGTTTAAACTACAGGTCCTAAATTATGCATACTAAGAAATGTCTCGATCGGGACAAATAATCAAGGTAATATCATAATTATTGTATTTGATTGTTGCATTTAGTACTGTCATAAACCAAGAGGCTAGTGGAATATACAAGCTCAATTTCCAGTCATTTGCCTCTGTCTGTATTTCTCATTTCTGTGCATATCTCCACATCAGATCCTTTTAAACAATTATTAGGCTGTTCAAAAAATTGTACTTCTTCTCGACAGCGACCCTCAAGTACCCCCTGGTGCTACGAGGCAAAATTTGAGAGAGTAGTCAGTTTCATTCTATCACCTTTCGTTTGGCCTCAAAATCTGCATCGTAATGGGCAGTCAAATCCTGCACATGCGTCATGATTTGGTATATGAGCTCGGAAACTTTACATAATACGACATAATACATAATACGAGATGGTGATATTTATAAGGTGACGATGATTATATGGTGATTGTAATTTGAGGGTGATATTTCGACTCCACGATATCAGTGGTGCGAATCCTTCGAATCCATATATGCTACCACCAAAAGCACCAAAGAGGTGCCTCTCTTTTTTTGTTTTATTTTTATTTGGGAATCTGCACCACACTGTGGTAATAATAAATCTTAACAAAAAACTTTTCGAAGTGTCATCCGCTCCTGGCGTAGGAACTGTCCATTCAATGTTACACATTCTTGGAATGAAAAGAAAACTTTCAATGACGAACAATTTTGGTAGCAAAATGTAGCTCTTTGAGTGAGGTCGAATGGTAATTCGCCACGAAAAAGGAGAACTTCTACAACTCTGGCATAACTGATCAATGCGAATATTTTAACAACGCCATCGCAAGCAATAAAAACTGCTTTGAAGCTTAAGGTTAGCTAGATTTGTAGAAGTCCTCCATTTTTTCGAGACAAATAACTATTCGACCTCACTTAAAGGGTTACATTTGAGAGGTAAAAACCTAGAGGCAAAAATTCCGGACAAGGTAATATACAATACGAAGTCGATATGTTATCCAGTAGCGTGATAGTTCTCCTCCGCAATAGCCTACTTTCCCCCGGGGCAGAATCAAGTGCTGGATGCCCACCAGCGAAGCAGCGCTGTTACATTATAGTAAATGTCGATTCTACCACTACAATTGTAACAGTAGAATAGACGCTTACAATAATGAACTACGATAGTTACTATCAAAGTTGGCTTGCACTAACCAACCACGCAAACACTGCAGCAGTAGTAAATGATGCTTTCGTTGCTGCCGTTGTTATCTTTGCTGCCGTTGACGTTAGCATAACGGCGTGCGTTTGCTCAGTTCATCGTTAAACAGGATTCACTGCGTGCGTGCAGAGTCCCTTGCTGTTGTTACAGTTGCTGAAGCTGTTGCTCTCATAGCTTTCATGCACGGCTTCCGTATGCGCGGGTGGATCATCCGCGCAACGCCCAGAGTAGCCGCTGCAGCGTGAGAATCAACGCTACACAACGAAGATATAGAAGGGGACGGGAGGGTATATGGAAGAAATGAGAAAAATTGCCAGGCTTGTTTGTATCATGGACTTGCGGTTGACTGTTTCATCATAACAGCTCACATTGTGGTAAGGGTCGAGACGTCCCCGGTTGGTAAGAATTACAAGGAAGACATCACCCACCATCATTTTCAACGGTCAAACGACCATGCTATGCTGTTCATTCTTCACGTACGAGTGACGTCAGCAGCAAATCGAAGAGTCGAAGAAACCAAAGCGACCCAACAATTCAAGCGTGAATATTGCCAGCTTCGCATGATAATTCGTGGTTCGGAGATCACCACTACCAACAGTCCCACTTTCTTATATGGTGATAGTAAGTCAACCCAGAGTCAGTCAACCTTTGACTTCGGTGACACAACGAATATAGTCTCGGTGTCTTGAGTAGTCGTTTCCAGCTAGAAAAAAAAGCCAGGATTCAAGCTGTACACATGCTCGCTCTTAAATATTGATGGTGCGATTGTTTACGGCTCCAGAGAGGCGGGTCGTGGAAAATGCGCACAGCTGACTAGATGCAGAATTGCGCAACAGATAGGAGAAGTAGTAGTTGAGTAACTTGTTAACCAGGGTAGTCTAGTTACTTGGGGTTACTTGTTACTTAGAAAACACACGGCTTGTCGAAGCCACCGCTTGGAAAGGAAAGGGTGTGAGTTGCATTTATTTCGGGGTTACAGCACAAGGCGGCGGTTCGAGGGTTTTGCTGAGGGCCCCCTTAACGGTCCTAACCAGGCCAAGCCAAGTTACTTTCAAACGAAGAACGTATTTGCACGGCTGGACCTGGCCATGGCACTCATTTTTATTTCTACTACCTTTTGCATAATCTCAGAACCCGCGGGAATCAATCAAATTCGCCAAAAATTGTGCCGTTGCTTGGCTCGGAGCACATGGACCTAGCTAAGTGGAAGAATAAGACATGAGCGTCGCGCCTCATCTCGCCAATAGCGGCGCCGCCTCTGCGGAGTTGATCCTCCGCGCGGGAATGCTGCTCAAGGCGTTCAGAATCGCATAGGCATGACTCTCAAAAGACGCCTGGCCAATAAAGGCGAATTACCAAGCGCGTGATCCTCTGTATAGTCACGTCCATATATGCTCCTTCAGGGTGGTCACTACCATCTACATTGCGCGGCAAGCCACAAGCGCGATCCACTACGCCATTGTGCGCTTTCCGCGATCAGCCTCTCTTGAGTTGCGACCAATCTCGCGACTAATATTTTAAACACGCTGAGATATATTATATAATAATAAATCGACAGCCACACCGACGCTGTTCTCGAAGTGAGTACAAGGTTGTCGACTGCTTGTGGTGTCATTATTGTTATCCATGAAAAAAATATTCATTCATTTAAATTTGAGTAGTGGGCGCACAAAAAAGCACACCCGAAGTTACAAATGTACATGGAGATACCGGAATAATACAGAAATAAGCTAAATAACAATAAAATGCAACCAATGAACCAATGCAACAAAATGTATAGAGAAGAAAATATTGGTCTCTACGATTAACGATAGTTGCTCGTGTTCTTTGCACCGACGGCAAACTACCGACACTTGCAAGAGATATGAATAACGCTTTGTGGTTGTTTCACAAAGAGTGGAATAGACCCACGGGACAACATCCATCGAGTCTTAGTGAGCTTCAGTTCAGACCACCTATATCACGAATCTGTTATTTTCTCATCCCGAACTGACGTCCATTTTCCTATGGTGACCAAGCGGAGTCCTGATATTCGTTATGCTGAATAGTACACTGTACCTGCACTCCTATATGTGATATCTCTGTGATGTGTTAATAGATTTAGAGTGCACATTCGGTATTTTTATTTACCTGGCTTTCACAGCATCCTTACAGTGAAGATACGGAATACAAGTACAAATCCAATAGCATTATTAAATATTTTTGTGCATAGAGAAGTGGCACCTTCAGTCAAGAGTATTTACCAGGTTTAGCTTTGCTGATGATGAACGTGTATATCTCTTAACTGAACCAGCGAATACAAATAGCTGACGCTAAAACAATAACCGTTGTGTCATTTATTGTACCATAATCGCATTTAAGTTTGCCTTGACTGGGGGCTAAACGAGGCTATAATTTGGAGCCGTATTGCGTGATTTCGAAATTCAATCGACGTATATCTTGCATCTGCTATATTGGTTCATGGACCCATCGATTCTACCCATCAATCATTACGGCTTATTAGAACAAAGGACACGTAATTTTGCGAAACAAAGAACACGTAATTTAGAAGTTGAGAAGCTCATATTGTCGACGGGGGCAACGTCGACTGATTCAAAATGGCATAACCTATTGATGGCATAATTGTCACGGTTGCTTTGAGCTAAACGATAACGAATAATATTAAATCAACAGGTAAGCGTAGCCAGGTATAGTTGGTTTGATCTATGAATTGAACGGGGTTAGAAGCTCGTGAATCATTAACCGTATTAAACCGGGAATCGTTAACTATTAAATGGATTAAACAAAAAATCGTGGAGAATTAAACGGGTTAAGCAAAAAAAAATTGTGAATTATTCAACTGAGTCCTTTCTAATGTCCAAAAATCGATTGACTATTCGGCCTCGAAGGAAACACCTCTTGTAAAAATAAAAATTGAAAAATTTGTATCTACTACATCTAAACTAGATATTTCTCTCCCGCTATTACACTGACTCGAAATCCCTATTAGAACTTTCATTCGCCTGGGTTCTCAAGCTCTCTCATTTCCGAGGCAGAAACTATTTCCCTTTGAAATCGAAGTGATTGCTGACCGAAATTAATTTGAAAATGTTGTAAAATATGATACAGTCGTATACATCATTTTCACGAGGTGTCAACATAATTCAAATATGTTCAATAAGTATCTGAGTGCCATATTCATCGACGATTATATTGGTAAATATGAAAGGAAAAATACAAATGTGTCAGCGTTATCTTGGCTGCCAATGCTGGATCGTTTTGGCAACCTACACACAGCTAACATAATATTCTTGGACAGAATGGTTACCCTCCGGGGCTTATAGCCTTTTGTTCCGTAGGGGTGAGATTGTCCATTACAACACCTATATGTTACTCTCGTATCTGATATGATCTATAATGACCAAGCACGTTCACAATAAGCACTACTATACAGGTAGAAATAACACTACTTGAAAATCATTCGTGACCCCACCGCGATTTGAACCCCAAGCTTTTGTTTCGCAGTCTCCTGCTCAGTCCTCTCATCCACCGAACCACGTGAGACTCGATGACGGGCTAACCATTTAAAGCCTGGTGGCGGCAGAGAAAGCCAACATGTAGCGCTACAAAACATGCCCGAGCAGACTACTGGATGTTAAATGTTTAAGTCTCTCCTAAGTTTGTTATCCATTAGGAATAACTATTAGAAAAGCGACTATGTAACATAATATATATCGCATCTCTCACAAAAGTAAAAATATGCCAATTTGACTTGCACTCACTCAGACTAGATTCAGTAGGCGCTTAACGAACAATTGTTATTCAATAATTAGCATGAACATGTCATCCAAGGTTTTTTGATTTCACAGTCTGTCGTCAACTTCCATCCGGTTATTACTGGTGGTGACATTGGTAATTGTTGCCGATAGTAATATGCCATCTCTAAACAGGTAGCGCACAAGAATCAATATTGTTACCAAAGAAATTATATAAATTATATAAAATAAATAGTAATAATAGTAGTAAAAATAGTGATATATTTATTCAAACATACAATAATTAGGGATTATTTCTAGGGATTATTGGGGGGGGGGTTTAGCTGGGGGATTATTTATATATATATATATATATATATATATATATATATATATATATATATATATATATATATATATATATATATATATATATATATATATTATATATATATATATATATATATATATATATATATATATATATATATATATATATATATTATTGTTACTATTCGGCCACTGAGCACACCGTGATTATATTATATTACAAAGTAGTCGTCACATGGTATCAATAGCCGATAACTTGAGCCATCCTGAACCGTCTCTGCCCCTCCCCACAGCAACAACAACCCGTCTGAATCAGCACGTGGCATTGTCAGTCGCCTGTCAATCAACACATATCTACTCTGATCATCATCATGTATCTGCATCACTGTATATGTACGGGCTACAGGTGCGATCGACGACTGACCGATGAATCTGATTTCGTAGGCACCACCAAATCGAACAACGAACACCAAGTGACTCAGTGAATCAAAAGCGGCCGCGCCGCCGGCAGAGCCATCCATCCATCCATCCGGCCAATAGGTGACAACGGCCAAGAAACGATGCGGCTCAGCGGCAACTGTGGTTCAACCACCTCAGGCCGCCGCATGGCGGTCGCCGTCGTCCCGGCAACCATTTGCTAGCTCTACTCTGCTCTCGGTTCAATGTGGCGCTGCAGTGGTTCTTCATTTAGCCCACCGGCAATAGGAGACAGGCTAAATGGAGAATCAGCAGAAGCATCCATGACAATCAGGGTCATGATGATTTTAGTTTTATTCACTTAATCATGCGGCGAGTGGAATTGATTCAGCAAAATATAAGCGAAGTACACCAAAATATATTGACTTTACTTAGTCATAGGTACGTCAAACTGTAATTTTCTTGGCGAACAACTATCGTGAGCGACCTATGCAGCTCTGTTTCATTGTAAAAGGATAAAGAAGTCCGGCGCTAATTACAAGCTTTGTGCCTGCTTTCGTTTAGCGAATGTTAATTAGACAATCTCTTAATAGTTCATTCGACTGTATTATATGTCGTCCTCCGTTCTCAGTGTTTGTGACAAAAATTTTCACTTTTCCCAGAAGACCTTTGGATAATTTTGAAAAGGTTTTTCAATTATTTTGGAACAACACTTAAAATAAGGATATTAAAAATATTTGCGCCAATTCCCAACCGTGCCTGAGGTGTACAATAAATATATATTGCGTTTGGCGCACATTTCTTATTTGGGAAAAACGTTGGATAATCGGATTGCTGCCCTCGTCAAGGAGGCTCTGTTGCAGGTCGTCTTTAGCGTTAAGAATGATTCACTATATTTTCGGACCCGACTCACCGTAAGATAAAACCTAAACTTTATTATTATAAAACTAATTAGAAGACATTTTGTGATAAACTACTGACGAAAATTAAATTATTTCAGCATCTCAGATGCCAAGAGACCAAGCGTATAAACAAAGTGTATTACATTATTATATATATATATTATATGACGGTTGTGATTTTTACAATTAGCAGGATATTATACACTTACATTGCTTAGAATAATTTCAGTGTGCATGTGATCCATGAACAAGCTGAAGAGGGCCAGACACGCACCCAAACAACAGCGCTACAAATATTGACCGTAACTGCGAGCAAAGCGAGGTAAAATATTCGGGTTTGCCGTCCCAGTTCTATGACCAAATAGATCCCATTTGCTCTGGGAATTGTTTAGTTTTGTCAAATATGAGATTTCATTACATGCGAGACGTAATCTATGCGGTTTATCAGATCTACAGTTACAGCTAACTCCAGACAGTAATCATGTGGCTCTAGAGTAAACCAACGTTGTTCTACTACATCACACAATGTATACAATTTTAGTACCTTTAAGTACCTCATCTCTGTTGAGTGATTAGCGTCGGTAAGTATGTGTGTCTCTTATGCTACAACGATAGTCAATTGACCTTGAGCGAGGCAATGCTGCGGTGCTTATAGATACGAAACTCGAATGAAGTCGGCCTGACTTCCTACCTATTTTACGAGGTTAAATGCAAAATGCATTATGCAGACCAGCCGTCACGACTAAGGTAATTGTCTGGTACTGTGGGACTCTCCCCACTAAAACCCTGGACCTCTTCGACTCGGGCCTTGATCCGAAACTGAATTCTGTATTACTTCAGACTGATTTTTTACCCCAACGGGACCGAGTCAATCCTCTGACCGCGATAAATTTTTATACATATCAGTTATTAATTTGCTTCACTCAGCTTATCGCATTTTATTGATTTTGATGTATTATTATTAGAATGTATGAGATTCTTTTCCTTGGCATGTGATGGATATGTATCGCTAGTGCTAATTTAATATAATCAAGGTTTTTCATTATCACAGTTTGGGTTGATTACGCCGTAATCACACTCGATGATGAAGCCACTTTCGAGGCGGCGGAAATAGCCACGAGCTTTATAGGGTCCTTGAGATGGCACTAAATAATATAAATCATAGTTTCCGGTAAGCAACATTATTTTATGGATTCGTAATACTGTTACGAATAATAATAATACACAATAATAATTATCCACAAGCTGATGTTTGAGCAACCTGACAACATACGACTGTGATTTTTTTTGTCTACTGGCCCCCACCTCAGCTTTTCTCCCATCAAATATCAGAAGATACTTCTCGGCATTTACCCGTATGGCACCATTGCAATATCTGGAGGAAAAATCTGAGACCATGGCAGCATTTTAACCTGCGACCTGGCGCAATATCCGGTCAATTTCTCCAAGCTGTGTCCCGAAATAGCATAAACGTTACCGTCTAGATTATCACGGAAACACCTTGCCACATTGCCGGCACTTTCATATATCCAAGACGGACTAAAATTTTTATCATTCGAATCGTTGTTGCAGGAGACAGAGCAGATATATTTTGTTCATATTTTTTTTATTATTGTTACATAATATATATATGAAATTCCTGATTTCGATTGTGGCGTCAAATGACGGAACACTACGAGCAACGGTGACGTTGCAGCAATCAACTTGCACCCAGACGATTAGCCGATCCAAACAATTGATTTCGACTTCTCGAAAAATGCATCGCCTGCACTGTACCTGCACATCCCGTGCATATACAATCAGCAGTGCATAGCAACATTTGTATAATGCATCCCAACTTTTTGTGTAAACCGTTAACGACGGGGACTATTTACTACGCTGTGCTTGCCGCAGGAGTATTTGTGATGAATGAAGGCTACATGCGATAACATTCTGCGCGCCGCTTAATTTAAACTGTCCGCCGTTTAATGTAACCGATCAGCACTCGAGCAAACACACCGAAACAGGCAAATTGTGGATGAACTGTATGAAGTATATGCTGAAGTGATGTCACGCTAGGTTAAATTAAGGAAAATTGAAAGTGTACATGGTTAAATAAATGGTAAATGCAGGTTCGTAGTGATGCTCAGTTGTGGCGTGGGTAAGGCGGCCTGACGGAGACGACCCACTCCTCTCGTTTTCTCTCTATAATTTACTCGATAGTTGTTGCTGTGGGAACAACTAGACCCGACTATCAGAACCCTCGTAATAACCGCCGAATATGTATTTTCTTGAGAGATAGTACCTGTCTAAGTGAGTGGCATATCCGACAGTGCCGGTAGCACTAGGGTCATCACCGTACCAGTTATATTCACATCTCGTTCATTAGGAACTTCATCTAATAAATTCGCCCTGATTGCCTGAATTCGTAATAAATTTTCCTGCCTATATAGAGCTTCGGAAATGAATGTAGTTCTGAATACACCGTTGTTCGTTTTGAGTGATGATAAACGTCCTATTTTTTAGATGTGATCTTCCATTATTTCATTGCATATATATACCATGCATTTCACTACACATTAATATAAAAAAATATGTAAAATTTTAAAACATGGGTTCAAGGTTTCATTCATTTTCAATTCTATCTTTCGCGGACATTTAAAATAACATTTCAGGTGCAGCTTCACGTGTTAGCTTCCAAAGCTTAATTACCCGATACCCAAATTATGTAGTGTACAGTGTAGCGAGAGGCGCCTTTTATAAAATAAATTCAGTGAGATTATAAATTTCGTTGGGTTCCGCTGAAGGGCAGGTGCATGTATTTTCCATATCTATGCATTGCTAATTTTGACGACCTTATTGATTTTAAGGGGTTATTAATTTCCATAATTTTATGGCACCGCTATTGCACTCGCACAAAGTGAATACCCAGTAGATTTAAGTCCACTGGTTTCAAGTTCTTGTTCCTTCTGAGTTGTTGTCTACACATGAATTTAATATCTCAGATATTTCTAGAATTCTACGCCCTCATATACATAGATACTTAATTGGGCGAATATACTTTAACAAGAAAACACAAAAGATTGTAACAGGCGACTTCAAAGACGACACATTGTAGTCAAGTGTTCTTATGCGATCCATTATGTTTACCGGTACGATTATATATAGACATTAAAAAGACTTCCTCAGAACTTGTATTGACATTGACATTTTGTGTTGTACATCCAGGCTGAGTTCGAATAATTTTGTCTCACATGCGACCATAAGTTCTTAGGAAAATGTTGGTATTCTCACAATTGAATCTGCACCATAGTACTGGTAACCCATATCAGCCGTCTCTGTGTTTTATTCGTATATTCACTGGGGCGCGCCTTCTTTTCAATGTATTTCACTTTTCATTCAAGGCCTTTGACTCATCGAATCTGCGAGAAATTACTGCTACACTGCTCAGACTAATATTACCGGTGCTGTTTGAGGAGAACTCATCTCTTCTAGTGCGATTTCGAGATTCCTGTCTCGAATCTGATTCATATGATCCCCGAACTGGTGAGACACTTAGAAAGACAGCCGTATATTTTGTCAGCAAACATTTAAACAAGCCTATTTCAGAACGACAACTGGACAAAACGCGTAACATAGAGGGAGCAGATTGCCAGAAAAATCATGACGTAAATTTTCTAGTGAATAGCGATTACTAACGTTATTCATGGAGATTCCTGTTACAGTGTTACTGTACACATGAGCTAAAATTTAACTACTTCATTCTCATACACAATTGAAATTTTGAAAGTGGTAGTCGTCCGTAAACTTAGTCTTATGGACTTGTTCAGCTTTACAATGCCCTTCAAGAATTGCCACCTCTACATAGTTCATGGCTTTCAAAGATAATAGATTCTCTATGATGGCATTGATGAGTTAAGGTCGCTTGCCACCCCCGTTAGACTACTGCAACCCATACAGGATTTTAACGGATCAGCAACGTTGGCCTTTTGAGTTGCGAATTAAATAATATTTCTCTTTTTAGCTTGTTACATATTCAATACTGACTGAGCCATCTCCCCAGTGATACCATCTCCGAATATGTCCTGTTATAAGAGTGACATAACCAAAAAACATAAACCTTCTAATTTTAATGCCGAATTTCGACATCAAGGCATTGTTTTCAACTTCTGCTCACGTGATTATTCAAATTAACTTTGGCTGTAAGTCCCTGTGTACCACTGATAATGAAATAATGTAAACCACATCCGACTGCTCACTTTCTGCTTCAATTCAGCAAAACGTTCACTGTTTTTCCTGAAAATATTCTTAGTCCAAAATGTATTCTGTCACTAAACCCACCGATAGCGTGTGTGCCTTAATCTAAGAACGAATTCTCGTGATCACGTTGATGTGATTGGTGTGTGATTCGATGGTGCCTTATTTATGGCTGCTTAAAGCAAAAAATTGATCTTAGGACCATATGCCTACACGGTCACAGCAGAAGCCCATCAATATAATGGTAACTAGAGAAAGTCCAGGCAAACCTTCTAGGAATAGTAGTTGCTTATATTTCAAAATTTTTGCTGAATGTCGCATTGCGTTGTCCCTCCTCGTCACATTCATGTTTGCGTCGCTATGCCTCCAGTCGAGGCTCAGCATCACTTCCTTCCTCACCAACGCTGGCTGTTCAACTTTAGCGCGACCGGCTGGCCAGCTGATGGTCCAACAGCCACCGTCTGTATCAATCTATCTATCTATATATCGAATAGCAACAGTAAAACGCATACCATAGCGGTGTTTAGCTCACTCATGTCATTCGAATCGTCTTCTATTTCTGTTGCCCCCTCCTACGATGTGTGTGTGTGTGTGTGTGCGTGTACCAGCCAATTCGTTTATCTAAATGTGTGACGCTGAAGTCAAAAGAATGCTATTTCAAAACACACACACACAGATCAAACACCTTTGTCTGAGGTTATTTTTGTGCTTAGGTGCCTTTTTGCTTGACACATCTGCATAGAGTAGAAGCGGGAGTGTTTATTATGCACAAATCTAATATAAAAAGACAACCAGAAGGTGGAAGGCTATTGCAGGACTGAGAGAATGTTCGGAAGAGGAGTTGTGTTAAGTGGGAGAGATGGGCTCCTTCAATCACAAAACTTCCAGCAGGCTACTTCCTTATATCCAGTGTTTCTGGGTAATGTTTCTCGCTTGCACGTTGCGTTCTAAAATTCAGCTGACACCAGAAATATTCAGCAGCCGAATATTTATTTATATTCGTAAAGGACAAACATACGAAGATTTCCCTTCATCATGGACTCTTTCAATTATAGCTATCGTCGAATAAAATATCCGGGTAACTTCGGGTGACACAATGACAACGTGTTCGTTCCTTAACATTGACGAAGTAAAGTTCAACGATGTTTGGAACGCTTTCTCGTAACTTGAATAGCCTAACTGTGGATAAAGTCATTTTCGGAACGACTACGACGACGATATAAGCAACATTATTAAATATTGCACGCGCATTATACTTGAATATTTTCTAACCTAAACACTTAGCGAACGAAACAAATCTTAAATATGCCCAAATTTTATCTGACACACACACACTTATATTTACAACATAACAATCGACATCACGTATTTATGTTACTACTCTTTATATTTATAATTACAATAATATGTCTCAGTCTCATCATCAAATTGCGTGACGAACGAAAACACGCACTGCCGTAAATCCAAAAGAGAACAAAAAAACATCACAGTTACTTACACCACTTTCTGCCGCACTGCACAACACTGCCACTAAGCCCGAATTTGTTTTAGTTCTTACTTCAATTTTCCACACTTATGTCATTTGTCAACATTCACTGACTTCGCCACACAACTTGTCAACTGCTGCTGTCGTTGTTCACATGCACAGTGTGTTCTCGCATTTGTTCGTACCTATATCTGACAGCATTAGTGAATCCACAGGAGCAAGACTCTATCCACTCTCCATCTACTGTCACTACTACAGTCTCAGTTGCTGCCATATGAATAGTACACACTCCACTGGTGATCCCGTCTCATCCCAATCGAAGTTGGTGACGGTAGCAGCAGCAGCGGTGGCGGCGGCGGTGGCCCCGGCGCCGTTTTCGATTCGATTTCAATATCACAGAGCGCTGAGCGCCTATCTGTGAGCAGCACAATGACACTCCGTTTCTACACACACTAGTGACAATCACCCATCCAGTGTCATCAATACTCTAATGCCACCACTAACTACTACACGCACATATTGGCCAAGAGTGAGAGGTCAGTAGCAATTTACAGAGCAGCAGCACCACCACAACACGCGTACTCTCCGCTCTCGAACTGTGCTCAGCAGTGCTATTGTCATCTACCCAAAGTTAGCCATAAGTTACTCAGGTGGTGGTAGTAGACGACATATAGTGCCGTTGCCGTACCATACACCGAACGTAATAGACCAGACGCTCTCGTGATAAACACATGGGTAGAATAGAGAAGAGAAGAAGAAGAAGAGAATAACAACAACGTTCCACCTTCTTCTAGCGAAATCACAGCAGAAAATGTACGAGATGTCTGTCCCTCCGTCCGCCTGTTTGTCTGCCAGCCCTGCTGTATATGTTTAGCTTGGCTGACTGGATGGCGCTGGATGGTTATCGTATTGACGGCTGCTCCTCCGACGGTGTTACACCGCAACGCAACGCACCGCAAAGGGCAACACACGGAAACGAGATGGATGCCTCTCTCCTCTTCGTGATCTCTCCCACAATGTGCACCTGTTATTATTGTTGGTGTCGTTCACGGTGAACAGTAGCTAGCCCGCCTCATAGCGCATGGAGCGACGTCGTTCTATGGGTGAACGGTGGCCGTAGTCGTCTGCTTTTTCGCGCCGTCAATGAGTGCCGCAATTCCATGATTGCTAGCGGTGGCGCCATCTCTCGACACGAAGAGCAAAAGGAACACCCACAAAGGGCTCATCCAGAGGAGATTGTTGCTGCTTAGTTGTAATAATGTTCAATAATAATGTGGCAAATTATTGATCCAGTAAATAAAACTGCCATAGAATAACCAGATTTCCGGTAAACGACGTTCACTACCTGCTATGCGGGCTCCAATGCCGTCATAAACGAAAACAAAAAACGTCATTGTAAATTCTGACGGGCTCGATGGGGAAAATAGCATACAAACGCATGTAGACACAGACAGTCGGTAAAGTAACTGGAGTAACATAATGCAAAAGATACTGTGTACAGAGTTCCTAAACTTGTTATGTGAATATCTCATGCGAATGCTTATGTAGATGCGTTTTTAGAACGATATTGTACAAACTGATTGAAAACGGATGAAATGAGTGAATGATTCACGGCCTTATTACTAGGAAATTCCCTCTCACATACGCCGTGCTTACAGGTCACATCTACCTAGCCTCACATAACCTCACAAATTACCATGCCCTATTCATTACTGTGCCTTGCTTGGCTAACCATGAGCTCACGACGCATCCTGTCACATTTAAATTGCTTGTTATTTGTTGCTCATACCTCTGCTGCGTTTTGTCGTAGTAGCGGAGTTTATATCAGTCTCTTAACAGATTGTGTTGTCTTTCGGAAGTCCAATTCTTGCTTATTCTATCGTTTCGAGGCATTTAGCACTGTCGTTACATTTTCAAGTATTATTGTACACACAATACATAAATGCGTTTTCAAGTCTGGAAGCTTAAAAATGCTTTACTGTACTGCTTACTGTACTATTCTACATGGAGTCGCCGGCTTACTAGACTTCAAAAATAACATGTTTTTACAAAAGGTAACCCATTGGAGACAGGATGAGAAGCTACATCTGATCATATACAAACAAGGGTAAAGTTATCAATGTAAACTAACTGTTTTAGATCTATCAACATATACAAGATACATACGTATACTATCTCAATTGTTGTTTGAATCAAATCGCTCCAACTACGCCTCCAGTACATGCACATAGTAACCTTGCATAATTAAAAAAGCAATACTTTTTTTCTATATTTATGAAACTCGTTGGGACTTGGGTTAAGCTCTGTATGCACGCGATACTCGTAACTTAAAATTCTATAAATTAATGTTGTCCTATGGCTTGGTTGCTGGCCCATTCGTGGCATTCTATCTATCAATAATCATCTATGTGCACGTATGTTATGGTGGTCTTTTTTGTCATTTAAACACACTATAGGCAGTGGGGCTGGACCTCTTTGTGAACAGATCGTAACCACTGGGTATTGTTCCTTTCCGGCGTTTTCTGGTGGGCATATTATTATCCTACTGAATAGGTGGACACTCAACTACCCATTGTCATGGTTGTCGAGTGTCTACAAAACCTGACCAGCTCTATCTATAGAGGGCCGTGGTCCAGAAGTCATCTGAAGCCTCTCGTAGCAGAAGCCAACGGTCAAATGGGAGAGGCCTTTTCATTACATGCACCGTAGCGTAACAGATAGGAGTGTCCCCAACATGAATGTAGCCAGCGCTCACCTTTATTCTTTGTGAGTCTAGCTCATTCATGTCACGTAATAAGCATGACTTTTCACCTAAAGGGCCATCGGTGCAGATAACATATATATATGTTATGTCACAGTACGATGTTGCTCACAATTGCTGGCTCAAACTCAGTATGCGATGGCCAGCGTCCAACTTTCGAGTTCTAGTGATTATGTGAGAGAATGCCAGTCGCATTTTGTTTTGTAAGAAAGGTTTGCTTGCTGAGCTCGCTAATATATAATAGTTCTTCCTATAGATCCATATAAAGGCGAGAGCACTACTCAAGATATAATTATTACATATCCCGACAAACGTCGCGAACTAACAGATCGATCAGAGACAATTCAATCATGGGATGAGTTTGATCAATATAAAAAAACAGCACCGTGCTTGCTAATAAGTGAAGAAGCTAATATATTGCTATCGTCTCAAGTTCTACCCTTTAGTTTTCACATTAGAAAGTAGATGCTCCATGCAAATATATATATATATATATATATATATATATAAACTTTATAGTGGCTTCTCGGAGTTGGTTATGAAATCTGCGTACACATTGACTATTGTGCTTCATTTTGCATCCAATTATCTCCCTTGGTATATTACGATATGCTGGGGTCGGGATTCCAACCCTACCATATAGTGAGCTCTATATTTATTTGCAGTAATTGATCGAAAATATCAAGACATAGCCCTTCACTATTGGCCAATACGATTACTTATTACCCTTACTGCACAGATGAATAGCGTGTCTACTTGGCACAAGGTCAGGACAAGTTATGTGAACGACTTTCCTCATTCTTAATTTTTTGTCCGAAATCTGATGTTACAGATTTTCCTGTGGTATTTTCTCTTGTGCTTCTCTAAACAATACGTTGTGTATACAATTTGCCACCCCACTATGTATATGTAAGTTAAATATATCTACGCGCTACTATGTCATTTGAGAATCCAGTAGTGTATACTACCGTCGAGTGTAGAAACAAACAAGCTGTATAAGGAACACAAAGTCACCCAAAACTAATTAATTGGTGCTTACCATTTGTCCGAGCGTATTTTCCATGTTTAGCTAATGGTTTTATTTATTCTGTCCACACTCACTGATCAGTGCTGTCCTACGGAAACAACTCACAGGCAAGTCAATACTTTAGGTCAAAGTTTCATAAGTTACGACTTCCAAAATTGTCCATGTGACCTAACTATGTATTCTAAATAAAATGGACTCACCTGTGAAACCTGTTCATGAAAAATAATGAAACAATTGTCTAAATGTCCACGAAATTAGTTTCATAATGAACTGAGCTAAGACCACTCTTCGCCGCACAGGCCGGACCTATTATTCACAGGCCAGAGGAACGATTTTATGATCTATACAAACCCTACTCAGCGATTTTTATTCATGTATATTTAATAATAATAATTAACGCTTTATTTCAAAGGTCGGTTTAACAATATGTGAGTTGGCTGCCATGTGTTTGCCAAGAAGAAGTCATATGTTGTGAAAGAGCTACCTCTCACGTAGAGCTCGAGACACTCTCCAAGGAAATAAGTCATTTACGCACTGTTTCTTAGCTATGAATTTAGGTAAGAGATTTATACCAGCTCTGGTAGTCGTCACAGTCAGATCAAACATTGCACTCATTAGCATGGGAAGATGTTTACCAATACAAATATATGTGCGCTTATCTATATTGTCAAATTTAGTCAATATTGGCATGATATTCACTTCCTCCCTCGTACACTGACATTTAAAAGCGACGCGTTTTACGAATTTGTCCCCCACTTTTTGCAGCCCCTCTTTGTCCAGTTTTAATCCTGGGTAACATACTGGCGCTGCATACGTCATAACGGGTTCAACATAAATCGTAAAAAAATATATATATGTTTTTTTTTATTCATATATATCACTACACAGAGACCGTTGATCAGTAATGTATATAGATCAAGTTAACGGCAGCACTGTAGGAATATCATACCCGCAAATGTTTTTATTTATGTGCAGTTAATTTACAATCAACCAGCCACAAATGTTCAATGAGATAAACACACTTCGTTTTATTATGTGCATTCCTTTCTGCTAATATACATATACAAGGGTGTTGTTGGACAAGGCACACCCAACTACCAAAATGACTCATTACTGTGTTTACATTGTGAATTACTTCATTTAAGAAGTTCAAAATTTCATCGCATGTCCTTCAGCCAACAGGTTGAGAGAAAACGCACTAGCTGAGCATGACATAAAGACGTCCCTTATCGCGACGTTCCTGATCACATATATTCTCCTTTAAGGTGACACCTCCGGGGTGCCTATCCTTCGTGTTTCCTTCTGGAGATCAAGTTGTCTTGCCATTTTTGTTATTTCAACAACTGCGATCTTCTCTCAATTATAGTATCTGAGTGTGTATTCAACGAGAAGCACTACTGCTTATCGTCTGCTGGCCACCGAGGTTCCAACATGTGTAACCGGATTCTTCGGTTTTGGCAGTGATCCCATACCGTGGATTACAACTGGCTTCGTACCTGTAAAATAGAATACAAAAGCACAAACTGCAATTACTCACACATCGTTATCATCGTCGTCAATGATAAATAATAAAGCACTCGACCGCCAGGGGTACATATTGTTTGTACCAGGTTTCATCTAAGCGGCAAAGAATGCTCCTGCAAACCGTGATCCCTGTACATCGAAAAGTGGCATACAGCTTTGCGAACTTACCTGTGGGTACCGATACGAGGCCAGGTGCAGCCCTTGGTGCGCCACCCCCTGTTGTCCCTGAGCCCGTCTGATCCCATTTGGATTTCTTCGTCGCTGGTGCAACACCCATCAGCGTTACTACTTCAGGCTTCTTACGCTCCTGGAACAGGAGAAAACATTACGTTGAGTGCAATAGACAGATGGCCATAATCTTAAGGCCGTAAGTTACACCAATTCTCTTCGACTTTGAATATAAACAATTAATTGGCCAATTGTGTAGGCTACATGCATATAAATAATAACATATGCAAATTATCATTATGTTCCTACAGGTTAGCAAGGATACACCCGGCCGACAAGCGGAAGAAGTGAATTCCTGGCAAGGACAAGAATCTATCTTATTTCCATCATGTTTAACACACAAGAGACCGCACTCGTATTTAGTAGCAAATTTGCAAATTGACATGGGTCAACTCTAGCAACAACAGGGAAATATGAACACCTAGTTGCCAGGTTAGGCGGCTACATTTGCAAAAATTCCTTAAACAGGTAAAAATAGGGAACAAGCCCACAGTCGGTACCATTTTCAGTGGAAATACTTGTTGACTTCAATAACAAGAATACCTAACTTCTATTAACTTACACGCATCACTGTTCATAACGACACTAATTAATAACTATACATCGGTAGCTTATTGGCTAAAGCAGAAGAACTCGAATCACACGAACCGATGCGGTAGTTTACCTTTTCATGCTTGCCCATGGCTTCAGTTTGCTTCTTGCTTAGCTCCTCATAGTAACTTTCCTTCGAAAAACCATGCGGATCGAAAACCTCTGATGGAAAATTCGAGCCAAGTTCGTCGATATCACAATGAAGAATCAGTTTCTCGTAAATTGATGGATTGCGAAACGCCTTTTTCCGTTGGATATTTTCGACTGTGGTCAGCCGACACGATGCACGGGAAGACAAACATGAACATGAAATATACCAAAATAAATCACAGTTAGTTAATCAGGGACGTAACAATAGGATATATCAAAAATGCAAACACAGATGCGTCTTTCACGCATGAATAACAATCACTTTCGCCTTTGATAATAATGTGAATTGAGTTTTAGACACTGCGATTATTTGTCAGCTAACAATAGGGTAGGTAGGTAAGTGAGATAAATATATCAAAGTATTTAGTTAAATTCGTTACAAACATCAGAACACCAAGACTCAGGCATGTATATATACAAAGGTCTCTACTACTTACCCAGATTTGCGCCACGTCTGGCTTTGTCCATAAAATCAGCGATGAGAGACTGTAGATGTGCACTACATTTTCCGGGAGGCTCAGGTGGTAATAGAATTGGCTCAGACAGGCCTTGCTCGCAGAGATGTCGGTGAAAGGAACGAGGGGAACGCGGCCGATTTACAGTCGCTGAATTCGTTTCGAATCCGGTAGACGCTTGACTACTGCCTGCAATATCACGGAGACCAAACCAACAATGTCAACCTGTTCACGTACAGTAATGCCTCGTAACGTAACTATGATAGCGGGACACGAACATACGGCCTTAACAGAGTATGTTTCCTTAATAATATTAGAGAACGTAAAACCATACATCCGACAGGACACACTGACCGGACTAACGGACACGTTTTAAATACTGCTTCCTTGTATATAATAATAATAATCACCTTCGTGTTTGAATTAAATTAGACTCTCTAACGCTGTTAGTATAGTTGGGATGCTAGCATAACGATAGTGCATACTAGAGCCAAGATCAGCCCCACCGTTAGATTTATTATATATATTCAGTTATATTAATAAGGATCGTTGTTTTTCACCAACTTTGACTATCAATATCCATATCAATAGGTTCATCGCCATGTCCGTCTTCATCTCCTTTGCGAGATCCTTCCTCATCATCGCCGTCCCGTTCCCCATCGGAGTCAGGGGCGTCGTACGCGACCAAAGGGCCCGTTGATCCGTTTGGTGTGATCTCTACGCGATTATGAGCGTTACGTACTCGCAATTGAGCAACAGGGGGCGCACCTGTGACGTAAAAACGAAATTCGGAAAATCATGCCTTTGTTTGCCTTGACAGTTTTAACTTTAAGTAAATACAGGGTTGTTCTTTAGAAGTAATTGACTGCAGATCTTGTGTCTCTCGATCCCTCATGACCATCAAATGCTGACAGCGCATCTACTGAAAGCGCATCTACATGAAGTATTTACAGTTTATGAGTCAATTTGAAAGCGATCTACGTGGAACTCGGAAAAAACACGCACAGAATCGCTCAGTTTTACAATATTTTTTTTTTCTTTTTTTAAAGGGGGGTCTTGGCATGCTAATGCATGCCAACACCATGCCCCCTCCCCCCTATGGAACTATTGACGATGTTCAACAGCACCACCCTTCCCGGTATCGCTTAGCGCATTCTTCAGTATCAGTTTTACTATCCTAGAGCGGTTTTACAATCCTGTCGTTTTCTTATGGTCCCGTTCTAGTACCACGGTTATGAGATATGTAAACGCAAGGGCCGGTCCGAACCTTAGTGTTATCGCCAACATTGTATTATTACTATTGTATTAACAGTTGATTAACGCGGCCTTCACTGTTGTTAGATACTTACTGAGCAGTCGATCCATTTCTCTACTGAGAGCTGAAGGTTGTGTGCGGTTTTCATCTTCGCCTTCCGAGTCTGTATACTGTGCCGTCAATGAAGCGAGACCTGACATCTTTCTCCGCTTCTTTTAACTGATCACCCGAAGGGGCAGCCTACAACCCCGCCTAATAAATCTGAAAGATTTCAAAGAGCGAACATTTGAGTCACAAATTACTTAACACTTCAGCAATTATTCTACCTCGTAGTGACACCGGTTAAGGGCAGCACTCTGCTTCAGAGAATATGTTATCATTAGTACATCAGACGCCTTAACTGTGGAGTCTCTATATGGGAACACTTGTTCAGTCATACTGTCCATAGTAGAAAGTCTCAACACGCTAAAATGTAGCACCTAGCCATACATTTTTGCAACTATATTGTCTAAATCTATATATTACATTGTTTACATCTGTCCTTCATCGTTTTCACTGAGAACAACATTCGAGCAGCACAGCTAATGGCACGGCTCACAATTTTTCCAATAAACCGTGCCCGAGATCATTTCATCTTAGAAGATCGGTCCTTTTTCGACAAAGAAGATACGATTTAAAAGACCACACTTCAAGCTGCTCAGAGGCCGATAAATCAAAACTGGGACCGTTGTAAATTGTGACTCGACAATGGAGTAGAGTACTCGAACCAGTATTCGTGCCCACTACCACTTAACTGCATTATTTAGTAGAGCGTGGATGTCTCGAACGAACGATTATGACTACGTGAGTAATTAAATAAGCTATCGTAGTTGTAAGTACACATAAATACGTATGCTTTAGAGGGAAAACAGATCGACTGTGTGACGAAAGCGGTCACATGTAAACTTACCGCTTTCTTTAATATATCAAACACGAACTAATTTGGTAGATAACTCTTAACATTAGAACATGAATGTTGGCAAGAGAAAGAGTGAGACTACAAAAGAAATCGACAAGTTATATCTAGAAGTACTTCTGGGTAAATAAAATAAGAGTCTATGACCGAAAACAAAAACCTCGTTCGATATATTCTAGCGGGTTTGATTCCGCACAACACACCTGGACACTGGAAAAGTTACACTTTTAAGGTTGTCAGCCGACTCAAGCAATCAATACACACACATATTAGTGTCACTAGTTATTCATTGGTTCACTTCACTGCTGTGCTTTGTTTTATTGCGTTCACCAATAAAGATCAGCAATGCTTTACGAAACACACACGAAATCCAAATAACATATGATTGTTTATTTTTCCTCGGTGCGGCTGCTACAGATGTTGCTCGAATCACTCTGTGGAATACACGACTGCTCTATCGTGAACTATGCTCATTTGTTGACGAATCTGTCCACACCTATTTTCAACATAAAATAGGCCAAATAGTGTACCGTTTGGTGGCTGTGTTTTAAGACGTTGCTTTGGAATTGACCAGTCTGATTGCACTAGTTAAACCGTCGGAATAGCAGACGACAAACCTTAAAAACATAATCTTCAGATGCCTCTTCCTTGCCATCTGGGCTACCGACAGGCATCAGCGTCGTTCAGTGGGAATCTTCCATTGGATTTTCGACGAGTGCCAGGGGTGGTTCTGTCAACGTATATCGGATATCAAACGTAGTTTCCTTATTAATTTTGGAAACGAGTTTCACGATATGTTAGTCAGGTGTTGTTCTGCCCCCGCAATATTTTGGGGTGCTTGTTAGAAAAAAGAATCCGTGGTGCAAAATGTCTCGCTTGGGAGGCCTGGGCCCTACTGGTCCGCCAAAACCTGCGGTGGTGAGCTCCCAAGAGTTCGTCGTTAGAATCCCGAAGGCCACCAAACGTAGACATCACGTCATGCGCTTTATGCAGAGTCGGAACCAGACCCCATTGGGTAAGCGACTGTCGCAGGAGGTATTAGTATAGTCTCTGTTCCATTACTCAGAGAGCAATACTATGCAACTGCGATTGAATACGATTGTCCGAGAATATTCTGCCAACTTGTGCTTTCGTCGTTTGTGTTTTAACCATTACGACCCCAATCGTTGGCAAAACTAGGATGCTGTCACCTTTGAAGGAGTGTCTACACTAATAGGCAATAGCTGTTAAAAAACAGATAAAAATAAAGACAAACAAACCGAACTCATTGTATATTCTATGACGAGGGATCGTCCAGTGCCTCCACGTATGAGCTTCAACAGCCCACATAATTATAATCACAATTATGTTAAATAAATCTTATTGCTTCTTTTATTTGATTTTTCACAAATGTTGTTCCCCTTTTGCGATTCTTGAAACCCTGTATGAGTCTCACCTGATAATAAAGAACTCTGCTATCATGTTGAAATTATATTTCATCTATACCCCGGCCAGACTCCCAGCCGACATTTAACGTCCACGGTACTGCCATTGGCATTGCCTCATAAGACGGACCCATTTAAATGCAAATTTACTATTTTCCTCTGGTATCTCTATAGTGCTGTTTTCTTCATACCGTTCCCACCTCATATAGTTATTCCTAAATGAAGTATACTAGGTAAGGTTCTAAAATAGGTTGTTTTATCACTGGCTTTATCAATTTAAATATGGGAATTGTTTTTATTGGATTGGTAAAATCTGAGTCTCAGCTGTTTCCCTATGTGACAAAGCTCAGTACTTAACCTTTAGATATTAATATGAGGACCCGTCGGGGCAACCCATGCTTATTTTTAACCGTTCGTTCCCGGCAATGATCTACAGATAAAGGGAACCCAAAATTCTCCGCATCTGGCCGGATTTAATGTTGCCATATGTCATTCAGGCCTAATTGTCCAGGACGCTCACCACTTGACCATCAAGAGGACAATTATTGGACTGATGGTCCCTGTAAACTAAGCGGGTCTATAATGTACTATCGTTGGGCTGTTGGCAAACTCGACCATCGTGCCCAAACACTGATTTTTCTCTTCAGCGCCTTCTGTACATTATCTTAAATTCCTTGGCTTCGTATTTAGGGGGCATACAAAACTATTTATGGGTATCCTCCCCCGTAAGATAAGGAGGTATCTGAAATGTACCGGGATCGAATGAGAAAGAGATCATTCCTGTACTCTACCTACAAATCTTTGCCTATCTGTTTTCCGTCTTGCAGAATGGAGCCAAGTTCGCATGGAGCGTGAAAACAACCTCAAAGAATATCGCACAGAGTCAGACGAGCTCCCGAAATACGGAGCCGGCTCTGAGTATGGTCGTGAGCTCAAGGTAAGATTACTCCGCCGTAACATGTTCCTTAAAATCTTATTTTCCATAAAAACGTCTCGTTTGAATTGAACAGTAATGATAAAATTATTAATTACTAATCAATATCATCGTAACAATGAATAACTTCACCATTTTCGAAGCAAATCGAAGCATTCTTGACCATAGCCTTCAACAAGTGCTCCTCAAATTTGTGTGCGTTGTATTGTGTTCTAGGATGAGGCTCGACGCAAAAAATTTGGGATCGTTCGCAAAAAATACAACCCAGATGACCAGCCATGGCATCTGCGGGTTGGCGGAAAGCAAGGTAATGAATTAAGAATAGTCTAATCATATTGCAGACAGCCAGCAATGTTTTGCTGTTTTGGTAAGTCCTTTGTAAATTGATAAACCAATAAAGATTTACCATTTACCATTTGTTAGTAAGTACTGTACTATATATTTATATTTCGTTTACAAGAACATTTATGAAACCATATATGTCTTTACAAATATAGCCATAGTTCAGTTAAAGGTCTATCATTTACAATGATCTCTTTTGTTGTCGTTGTACGTTTCCCATCCCTTTTAACTTTCAGGGAAGAAGTTTAAGGGAATTCGTGAAGGCGGAGTGATGGAAAATGCATCATATTATGTCTTCTCGAAGGCGCCTGATGGTGTTTTCGAGGCGTACCCTGTAGATGAGTGGTACAATTTCACTCCTATCCAGAGATACAAGGTGAATTACACGTGCCGAATTTCTTCGATGTCCGTATTTAAGATGTTTGCTACTGTTGTATGCATCATTGTATCTCCACTTGTCCGCCATCGGTGTGCAGCAGGCTTACCTGGCGAAAATGATGAGTAGTAGCTAAAGCTAGATGAATTATAAGTTCGCTTCATTGAACGTTCGTGACATGTTTGTTACACTCCAAGGCCATTTTCAATGGCCTGATTAAAGCAAAAGCTCTAGTTCTAACTCTCTTCATACGTGTTGGATAGCAATCACACGCATTAAGATGTCTGAATCTGTTGTTTTAATGTAGGCCTTGACTGCTGAAGAGGCCGAGGACGCGTATAGCCAGAGAGACAAAATCATCAACCACTTCGCTATCATGGTCAAAAAGCGATTGGCTGAAGCGCAAGGACAAAACTTCGAGGAGGATAAGGACGGCGTCTCTAACAAGGAACCGGGATCTACTTCCAAGGTAAAAGTTATTAAAATTCGGATTATGTGATGAACGAATTTAGCATAGTTTGGCCCGTTTTATAGTGGTTCTGTTTGATTCTTTCTATTGAACATGAATAGCTGACTACGTTTAATATTTCTTGTTTATAATATTTTGCGGTTATTTTTGTCTACTAGTTTATTTTAATATACGGTGAGAAGTTGTATCGTCGAAACGTATCAACTTTTTATTTTGTTTTTATTTTCACACATTACGTATTAAATATTGGTGTCTGCTTGTGTGTATGCACGTGTCGTTTCATAGAAGAAGAAAAGTCGCGAGAGCCTCAAACTTACGGACATGGACGATTGGCGTGGTGACTCTGACTTCTCCGGCGCCGAGTCCGGTGGCGAAAATGCTGAAGAGGATGCCGCCAAGAAGAAAAAGAAACGAAAAGACCAGAAAAAGAAGGTAGTTCACTGGTGGATCCTTGTTATGAACATATTGCGATACGTACGATTTGTCACGGACCTCCCGCTAGTGTGCTCTTCCCTTTGCGGGAACACTTTGATGACATATAAGAGAGCTTAAGCATTGCAAAATTGCAGCTCCTTTAATAAACCAATAAAACCTTTACCTTTACTTTCATTTCATCTCAATATATCATGGTATTTTTGGAGAATTGTAATATTGATGATCGTTTGTGTTTGTTTCGTTTTAGGATAAGAAGTCTCAAGAAAGCGATTCATCCGCTCAGGAAGAATCGGATGAAGGCGATTTCGATGGAAGAGAAGTGAATTACATGACATCTGGAAGCGAATCTTCCGGAGAAGAGGCGGAAGATGAGAAGGCCAACAAACAAATGAAAGGTAGCCAACAAAAGAGCTTGAAATCTCTCAACGGAACGTTGGCGCAAATGACATCTTGTTAACGCTGTCAGGCAAAGTAGGAGTAATGTATGGGATCCTCATGAAAGCCTCTTTCATATGTTCGTTTCATAGATAACTTAGTGAAGCATGTAGATATAAGCATCAATATTTTTTCTCTGGAACATTGATCAACAATAGCCGATGAAAAGCTTGGACCTTACCTACCCATTTGTTTTTGTCGATTCGTTTTTATCGACTGGTGTGTACCTGACACTCGAAGGAGTTGAGGATGAAGATGCTCTTCGACAGTTAGTCTTGTCGGATGAAGATGAGGACGAAGATGATGAAAACAAGAAGGACGAAGATGACGAGAATAAAAACGGTTCGTAGCAAGCAACAACTTAGAGGTTCATGAGACGGAACCGAAACGCCAAGTGGTGCATGACGAGTGGCATAATGTTACTGTTGTCATTTAAATTATTTTGTAACTGTAAAATGTACAGCATTGGAAGGACATGAGAACATGCCTATTATAGAAGTGTCGCTATATCTGTGCTCATTTAAAATTGTTATGAGTCGACTTTCTAACTTCCTCACGGTTAATGTGTTATGGACTCAGAAGAAGACGGAGACAAGACTGGTGATGGAAAGGGAAAAGACGGTGAGAAAGGTTCAAGCGGAGACAAAGATTCAGGAAACAAAGCCGGCGACCGAGGCACAACTAAGAATTCGGCAGGAAATGCCAAAAGTTCGGATGAGAGTTCCTCTGAAAATTCTGATTCGGATCTCGATGACTCGCAACTATTGGGGAGCAGTGCTGTTTTCATGCAGGTTGGTAGTGGCGCATTATAATAGATAGATAGTCTGATTCAAAAGGTAACATTCAAATGAAGTCAAGAAAGGTCAACTTAATCTAAGAAGAAAACAGAGATATGTTGAAGTCGTATATTAACTTAAGCACATAACGCAATTCAGATATGTATTCATTCAAGCAAACAGCTTGCATGTCGTAGTAGATGCGTGTTGGATTTCACAGTAATTTCCAAGTAATCATTAATTAACAATTATTGTCTATATTGTTATAGGGAAAACGTAAAGACGGAGGCTCACGCTCTGGAACTCCTACCAAAGATGTAAGTAACGGGGCAAATGGATCCTCGAAGAAGCTGAAGGCTCCCGGAGGGTCTGTCAAGCGTAAGAAAGAAGGGACGCCGACAAAGGATGGGCAGAACACATCTGGGCAAGGCCCATCGCAGCATGGATCTCAACAGCCACATTTACCGAGGTTAGTTTCTCTTTGTCCTAACCGACTCTTTAGAACTCACTGATCGTGCAAGTAGTAAGGAGGCTTACCATGACTCTATGGTTAACGCTTAAGATACCACATCCATGGATTATAGCGAATTCATACAGTGAACGGATACAGTTTGTTATAACTTATGGTTTCAGTCGTTTTCTAGAAAAAACTGTTTTTACGAAGGACCTAAAATAAGTTGAAATGTTTACGTGTATAATACCGAAATAAATTTTGTAAAGATCGGCACTAGAATGGCTTCGTTTGGTGGTGCCGAAGCTCATAAATTGCACGAATGTATCTTCATTTATCAGAACTTTGTGTATTTTGGTGTGTGGTCTTCTACTCTTTGATGAGCAGCCTCGATGCTGTATACCCACTGCTACTAAATTAATAGTGCTTATTCTAATAATTAGAGGAAAAGGTCAGTAAGTATTTGACTCGACTAGAAATAATTCTTATCTATATCGAATATTTGTCTTGTATTGTAAAGCATTTGGTAGATCTCATCTTTCAACCCATTACATTTTACTGTCACGTATTATATTTTTTTGTCGCGAATGTATCAATCGTCTTTCAGTGCGGCACTGGAGCAAGCAACAAAGAAGCCCAAAATTGAACTTAATCTCGGAATCAACCTCAACAACAACAGTAGCGGTAACAGCAACAGCATTCATTCCACGGTGGTCACTGCCGGCCCCTCTGGGTCTCGTGGAGGTGTGGACAACACGCCGCTGGCACAGGTCGAGGGCATTAACGAAGAAGCCGTGCGAAGGTATGTAACACGCGCTCTCTTTCAACGAAAGCTAAAAAATAGACGATCATTTTATTGGGCTCATTATATCATAATCTCATCATTTATTCACATGGTATTATGTTATACATACCTCATTACCTAGTAAAATGGTACAACGATAAAAACTATGAAAACAGAAAAACGTGTTGTGCTCGTGTACTGAGCTCATTATAATGACCGAGATACAACGGTCAAGGATAGTAGATGCCTGTTCTGTTCTGAGACGATGAGCATTTTAACATTATTATGAGTGTGGTTTCTGCTCTCTTTTGAAGGTACCTCATGCGAAAGCCGATGACTACAACGGAGCTACTGCAGAAATTCAAGTCGAAGAAAACTGGCCTCACTTCAGATCAGCTTGTCAATCTAATCGCCAAAATTCTTAAACGACTGAATCCGGAGAAGCAGAAAATCAAAGACAAACTGTACCTGTCCATCAGACAATAACTAAACATTCAAGTTTATGGTTGCCGTAATTTTTTAAATAATTGATTTAACCAAATAACCAGAATTTGAGCTAAAAGCATGAACTTTAATCACATCATATGTGTGTTTGTCTTACCTCAATCATTGTTCGATAATTCTACAAATTCTATAGGACGATCCTGCCTCGTTGAATCAGGACAGTATCTCTCACATTAGGTTCAAATGAAATGCATCGTCTCATAGATTGACGTCCCATCCATTCAATGCACGACGTATAGCCATTCCGTACTGTTATTTTCGCCTTTATTTTGCTAGTCCCGGGAGCCCTTGTGGCTTTATATGGGCATCAATTTCATCCGTTTCATCAATTTAATACAGTCAGAAATTCTATACACACGTACAACGGGGATCGAACCTGGGTTCTCCAGGCCTGAAGCTGAAGAGACTGCCCCGTCCAATATATATATATATATATATATATATATATATGTGTGTGTGTGTGTGTATGCATGTATTTGAGCGTCGTGTTCTGAAATGAATAACAAAAATTGCGTGGAAGCTCACCTATATCTGTTCGACGATTTGTTTTCTTTCAATTTGCATTGTTAATGATTTCCAACTCATGGAAGAAAGCATTGATATTTTAGGGTTATTTCCTTTTATCCGTCTACATTACTTTGTACTCCACACATATTTTTTAGATAACTATCGATAAAATAGTGGATACGGTGTATCTTTCACGAAGTTCGCCTCGCGCGGTGGAAATACCAGCCGACAAGAGAAAGTAAACGCGTTCGTGATAATTAGTATAGACTAGAGATTAATTACTTTCAAATCCAGATTCGGAATCTGTCAAGCTCGCTTGAAGTCTTGTAGTTACCGGATTATAACCAGATAATGCTCAGATATTTACAATTTTGTTCCCAAGAGATTCAGCCATTCGTATCTTTGTAGACGATCGTAGAATACTGCGCTTCGTGTTGGGTAAAGGCGATCTCCTGAATTGATGTGGATCGTTATTTTGGGGATTGCCCCCGAGTGCTTCACCAATCAGGTATCATTCATCCGTATGGCGCTACTTCAAGAGAACGTCGGGAGAAAAATTCATGCCTGTTTGAAGCCACAAAAGGAGTTGGGCTTGCAACCTGGGATCACTCCACACGGCCCTTGGATAGACCGGGTGGAGTGATGGAACTCAGTGCGAAAGAAACACATGCACATCGTCTCCTCATAGTGCCAAAGCGCGACGCTAAGTTTGTAACACACTAGGACACACCATTGACGCGCCATACCTAAGCACGCAGTAACTAGCGACAATCAGTCTGTGAATAGGACTGTCTCCGTTGAGAAACTTAACTATAAGTTGAAATTCTGCTCGAGCTTCTTCACATTGGATCACATCGGGCTGAATATCCATAGTCAAAATCAGATGTTGCTGAAATCGCTTGTTCTTCAATCCTTCTTACAATCTGTTATCCGGCAAAGGAAGCTAATCTCAAAACACAGAAAAGCCTGACAACTGGTAAATCGAGTGTATCCTCAGATACTACATAATAATCGAGTTTTATTTTTGTTGGGAAAATGCTCTTCTATTTTTTGCAGAATACAATACAATACAATACAAGGTTAGGTTTATTAACGGAACTGCAGTCTTATCACAACGCTTAAGTTCTCGTAAAAATAATAGCGAAAAAGTGTCGTCTCATGGATTATTTCAAATGCTACCGATTTCTGGAAACGGCATTATTTACATCAATGTTTTGATTATCATAAAAGTAACAGTATACAAGGGGCAACGCCCACACAAATTATATTCAGTCTATGCATTAATCGCAATTATTAATAAACAGACTTTCTCTGTTTCGTTTCATTATAGTATACTCCAAAGGACACCTCTAAATTATTTACAAACAATCTTCCTGACCTCCCGCGCAAACACCTTTGATGATGTAAGGGTTCTAATTTCGCGAGGTAGTGAGCCCCAGACTGCAGGCAAGCGGTGCGCAAGAGCATGGCGGCTGAGTTCTCTTATGACAAATGGTGTTTCGAAGGTTGTTGGCCGACGGTTAGACCTTTTGACGACAGCGGTGATTGGAAGTGCAATATCACGGGGAATTTTTCCTCTCATCATCTTAAAGGCAAGAAGTGCGACATGAACCACGTAAATCTTACCTATAGGCAGCAGGTCAAATTTCTCAAAAACATCCGCAACCGAGTCTCGCCGACGTCTACCAAAAATTGCTCTTAGAGCGTCATTCTGAACAATCTCGGTTCTGATTCTCTCAGAAGAAGAGGATCTTTATACATTAACATGAGTTTCTCTCGTGCTCCACCACTTCTTCTGGTATCAAAACGTCATGAACAGCGTTAGCTACCGCCCCTAAAGTAACACCAGAAAATGATTGACCAAGTATGATCTGTCTATTTCCCTGCTTCATTTCAGCTTAAATACCGTCACTTATTTTAGACATTGTTATTATTGGTGAGCCCGGTGTCCTGCCTTGAAACTGCAGGAGACACGTGGGTGTACGGGTTCGCTGCCTACTGCTGCACAATTGCACTTAGGCTTCCGTCTTACGAAGCAATGTAAAGGCAATACCGTGAATATGAATTGTTGCCTGAGAATCTGCCTAAAAATAGACATTATTATCAAATATGACTGTACAATGGACATCTCGCAAGTATACCTTAACTACAGGCATTATAAATAGTGCCTGACGCATGTAAATATAAAAAATTAGCTTGGGTTCAAGCAATTTTTTTATTATTTACTAAGAAAAAATTTGAATAAATGAAAAACGAATTTCATCGTGTTCTGCTGTTTTCAAAATAGGGAAATCACCAGATACAGTTTATGTTAGAATGGAGAAAACTTTTTCTACCGGGGGGGAGAATGAAGATACCTGATGAGCCTCCATTAGAATACAGATTAGCAGCGTTGTTGTTGTGTCTGGGCGAATCATAAATTCCGTTGTACCGTCTATGTGCTGGAAGTCGAACAAATTTTCGGAGAAATCTTTCTCTCGCATTATTCGTGCGAGTTGGGTAACAGCAGTTTTTATTAGATGTGTCACCGGTGTCAGTTCGAGCGGTGTCGTGGCGGTGAGTATCTCAATTCAGCTTATCGAAGAAGTCGTCGCTGCAGCGATTCAAGGAGATCCAAGTACCCTAGTCGTAGAGGGGACTATATCTGGCATCTGTAGAAAACCTCCGGGATAAAGGCGTTCCGGTGTAGTCTGAGGTAGACGCTCCGTAGTTTGACATCCTGTAATTGCGCAAAATACGGCTTTGAACAGTAAGTTTAAACTAACGATGAGTATAGGGAAACACAAATGCAAAACATTCACAAATCATTTCAAGCTTTTTCTGTGTTCTCATGTTTTTTCAAGGATTTTTTTTATGAATTTCCCTCCCAAATATTGAATCAGTTAGCATTACACTTTCTTTTTTTTCTAAATAAATCGCTGAACTTGTTGAAGTGGCGTTCGGTTTCTGCGGACACCACACTGAAGTTTCGAGAAAAGCATCTGTTTTTGGTACTCAAAACCTTGAGGGCGACCTAATGAAACGACCAGCGTGCTATCAACGGATCGTAAAACTTGTCACGAAGATGATCGCTCTTTTTTTATACCTTCTTCAAAGCTCCTACCATAAACATACAGGGTGCGTAGAGTACACCTTCCCTTCGCATGGATCTCCGGTTCGGTGGTTCGAGTTCCACCGTGAAAGATTTCTCTTTCATCTTCTCATTTGTAGAATAAACATTATTTATAATGAACATAATTTTTTATTCTCGGAATATAGAACTAGCGATGTACACAATTTGAGAAATACTATACGTTGATATTGCTCGAAGTGGAGTTATTGAATAATGCATTACGTGGTCCGCCAAATGGTCGCTTGCCAAACCGGATCGTTTAGGGAAAGTGCGGTGTCCGCAATTCTACTTGCTGGCACTTGGAGTATTCAATAACATTAAATAATAATAAATCAAATTGTATGGGACAGACGTTACGAAGACGATGCCCACCCCTGATTCCAGCACAATGTCATTATCGAAACAATAATTTGTGAATATTTCGTGGCCTTGAGAGGTGTCGGCTCTTACACAAATAATTCGTTCATACGCATGAACTAATAAATTGGTTCATGAATCTGTAAGTTCAGATCAATAAACCGTATTTTTATTCAATAAACCTATTTAACTAACTCGTCATTTTTACATCAATGTCGATTGATGTGTCCCTTCTGCTGCTAAAAAAAATCTATCCTCGCGAACCAGTTATATAAGCTAAGTAGCGTTCCCGGCGTTTGTCGCACAATGAGCTCTGTGCATTTTTTCGGTTGCGGCCGCCCGTGCGTTCAGCATTCTCCATTTTCAGGCGGCTGGAGGGAGAGGGTATTTTGAGTCATAGATCTACGTTACCCCTATCTGTGAAAGAATGAAACCACAGCGTGTCTATGTCCAAGCATTTAGGTGGGCTCCCCTAAAAAAAAATGGCCTCTAATTCCTCCTCTCAAAATGTTTGCCTCGATTTACCATGCCCTCCACGTGTAGCTCAGTAGTTTTGGCTTTGTTTCGCTCGAAAAAGCGCTTCTTCGCCCGCATTTTCTACGCCCAACACAATGTTTGACACGTGTTCGAATTTTGGCGCGTACTGATGTTGGCTCCCCCTCGTTCAGTGACGTCACATCCGTTGCTCTCTGGTGGTTTTGTTTTGTGGCGTTGTTCGGTGAGCAAGCGGCGGCCATCTTGGATCGGTTGCTGCTGCAGACTGGTCTCGTAGACGAGTAGCTGGCTACGAACGACCGAGGATATTGTGCGCTGTTTTTGTCTGTGGGTGGTGCTGTGTGTGCCGCCGAACCGCTGCTGCTGCTTCTGCTGAAGGAAACGCTTTAACGGATAACTAACTACGCATACGACGCGAAGCCGAAACGCAATCCGTACAAATCGGCTCGGTGCAGGACTGTGCATTTTGTAATAGAAGCCCAGTTCGTTTCAGAAGGGATCTCTTCGTCATCCGAGGTAAGTTGCATTGCGATATTTCATCTGCGAAAGGATGTTTCGTTAGTGTCTTGGTCACCTAGTGATCGGTCCCCGTTGTGGACTCGGTCCTGGCGTTGGCCGGCCAAATCGCCCGCACGGGCTAACCGAATCAGTCTCCTGCAAATCGCCGCCCGCGTCCTCCGTCCACGGTTCCCAGGTAAAACCGGTCGATCCGTTGAGGAGTGCCGCGATGCCGCCCCAAGCGGAGGGCGCCGCCTTGAACGCAAAAAACGCCCGCTGTTAGTGATGCCTCGAACGCGGCCATCAACCGCCGCTGTCGCTGCCATCATCTCGTTCCCCCTCCCGGCGTCCGTAGGCCTAAACGCTGCGAGAACGGAAATCGCCTGCGAAATCGAATATGTACGAACAATTCGCAAAGTATCGCACTTCCAGAGCCATGGCGGGGTATCACAGCAGCGAGTAAACCGAGCAATGGCTACGCTTGCGTTCTCCCTCGCTCAGCGTTATCGCATCGAGTCGAGTCTCGCCGACGGTAATTACTAGCAAGCAGCGGTCGCGTCGAGTTTATCGATGACGAGAATGATACAAATGACTAGATCGTGGTCGGTGCACGGTTGGACCCGAGACGTTCGGTGTCCTGTGCTTTGGCTCTAGCTGTTTGGCCGAGATAGCAGCGACTTGGAACCAACCCGCCCGTAAGAGAATCACTCGGCCAGACTATTCAGTCAATCAGTCAGTCATCGTCCGACACCCATTTGCATTCAGAGGCTGAAAACGATGGCTGCTCACGGAGAGTTGCTTATGAGAGTGATAGCTCACTCTCATATTGAGAGCGAACGAGCGGATGGTGGAGTCTGGGTATAACAGTCTGATAAAGTGTGGACGGCTAGATCGAACGTGGTATATACACCTTTGGCCGTCTGATCCTTGTGTGTGGTCTAATAATAATCATGTACTATATACAAATATATATATATATACAAATATATATATATATACAAATATCTATATATATATATATTGCTGTTCTCCGTGCTAGTGCTAATGCCTGGTGCGTACGCTATTGCTGCTGTGGATGCCGCCCGTGCTGGAGGTGGCAATGGTGGTCTTCCCCGGGTTGACTGACCCCAAGGGAAACCCGCCGTCGCCGTCGTGCGTCGTTCAGCTCAACTCAACTCGACTCACAGCACCGCCACCGGCACAGCTCATTTTGCCGTAGGCGATGATGATGATTGAGGGCGGAGGGAGGTTGGCTGCTGCTGCTGCTGACGCTACTCGTGTCGCTGTTACGAGTAGTAGCAGTAGTAGTACTACAACTAGTGCTGCTGTTTATACTCAACGAGAGCAGCAGCAGCACGATATCGTTTATCCAGAGGCGGCTTCAGCAGTGGCCACCGGCATGCTGCGGCTTGTATGGCCGCTGGTTGGCTGCTGATCGTGGCCGAGCTCGCTGTTGTTAGGGTAACGGCAGTGAGCGTGTGGCTGCTACAAATAACGTCCACTGGTCGGTACATCTAACGTCGCTGGAGTAGGAGCTGTTCCATGGTACCGATTGCAGTCGTAGTAACGGCGGAAATGCCCTGATTCCAATTGGACTAAACCTCGTCACTGTACCCGGTATAACAGCAGCGGGTACCCTACGATGTCTGGTTGTATCACCGACGTGATGATAGGGCCGATGCTTCCGGCACTAGCCAGAGAGAGAGAGAGGGAGAGAGCTCTGATGTGTACAGTCCTCGAGTCCGTGTGGTTCGAGGGGTGTAGGCTGTGGCTAGTTGTCTTTCGGTCTGGCAGGGGAAAAGCTGCTTCGCTTTTACTGGCTAACTGAGAGCTCCGGCAATAGGATCGGCTCTTGGTTAAGAACGATAACCGTCAACGAATAGTTATCAATCCTCCTATTATAAGGCCGTCCAATTCCTACCGGTGCTCACCGCGTGCGGTATATAGCGACTCGCATCTGCTACAGCCATGGTGCCGTTCCTTCAGACGTCTAAATCCAATATCGTAATGATAATAAACCATAACAATATACTACAAGTGAAAATATAGCCCGATAGATATAATCGTCTTCTTTTGGTTCTGTTCATTTATGTAGCGTGGAATTCGTTGATTTAGTCTATTTTTACTCAGTCTCGAAAAGCTTTATTTTTTATATTTCTTATACATAATAATGTCAATATTATCACAAGTGTGCAGCTCCATAAAATGCAGATGGATGTAAGCGTCCCTTCGGGTTTGTGTGTGTGTGTGTATAGACCACGACCACCATGTGCGTGTGTGGATGGAAGCATCCTGGTCGTGGTAGCCCTGTGGCGTAGTAGTAGTTCAACGTAGTGTGATGATGATGATGGTGGCGGCGGTGGTGGTGGTGGTGTAGTATAGTCCAAGTCTTCGGAGCCGCTGGCGGCGACGTTGTTGCTTGCTTACTCGACCATTTGTCCGTCCGCCGTTCGTTTTTCAATCGGCCGGTGTCGTCGTCGATTGTCGCTGATGCTGTTGCTGCTGTCGCCGCCGCCGCATTGCGATCCGAGTCATGGATGGAATGGAGTCAGACAGAGAGTGAGGCGAGAGAGTTGAACGACACGAGATACGAGCTAAATAATAGGCAGACGGACAGACAGAGCAAGACGACCCGACGGATAGACACCGACGACTCGGCTCGAAGATTTACCCTACGAACAACCGTCACCACCGACGTCAACAGCAGCAGCAGCAGCAGCAGCAACAACAACAACATGGTTCTCGCCTCCTCCCTCCCTCCCTCGTACAACAAGCGACCCCTGTAGTTTTTACGTATCTATCTGCCGGTGAGCGAGACGATGATTCGTTCGGCGGCCGTCCATCGTCTGTTGTCATCGCTGCCGTTGTTGGTATAACGCGTCCGCTGCTTACACCACTATCACCGGTTGGTTGCTGGCTTGTTGTTGTTGGGGTCCCTGTGGATCTGATTCTGCATTGAGCCGTTGGCTACGGCTTCTAGCGTGCTGAGCTGCCTTGCTTTTACGGTGGAAGACGAGGACGACGACGACATGAACGAGAACGGCGACGGCAGAGTGCTGCCGCCGATGCGTGTTGACATTACGTCTCGTTGAATTCGTCAACCCAACTTATTATATATATATATATATATATATATATATGTGTGTGTGTGTGTGTGTACACAACAAATTCCACATGTTGCAGTATATATATATATATATATAAGATATATATAAGCGAGGCAAAATGTGCAGAGTGGTGTTTTCCCTATCACAGAGATATAACATAGACACTTTTTTTTTAAGTATTAATATGTATTTATATTGACGGGGTTATCATTATTTTATCACCTAAGTGGAAAACGGTATATATAAATGTGTAGGTATATTCTCAGATAATTTCAATCATATATGCTTGTTCTTTTTCGACACACCATACTATTGCAACCATGTAATTTAACTCAAAGAACACCTCGCTGTAGACCTCACGCAGCTTTTTCTGTCAGAGAGACAGACATGAAATAATCAATTGCTCATCTCGCGGCACTTTAATTGTATACGGCTCCTTAGAGCGTCAATATAGGCAAAACTCGACTCAAGACTTAATCGGTTCAAGTGACTCTCATTACTTACAAGGTTTGATTGATCTTATTACATTGTAATAATTAAGAAGCGCCTGTGCATATTCATAGTTTTGCCTGTTATGCTTCGCCTCACATCGAATTCTGTTCGGTTCCTGGTTGCAGCCTGACAGGAGTCGTTTGGCCTCTTGTTCAAAAATGATTCTAATGTATTGAGCTGATCCGAGCGGTCTCTCAGTGCCACGTTCTGTTGATTATGTTGACTGCGGTATTGATGGCTGGGTGGCAGGGCCTCGTGGTGCTGCTGTTTATAGCACACTGCGTTCTGCTTTGCGGTGACAGTTGTTTGTGTGTCCGTGTGTGATCGACTACTGGCTTTCGGCACGGGTGAACACGCTGGACGCGGCAATGACGAAAACCTTTACTCGGGACGACGCGTGATATATAATAGCTAGCAATCGAATGCTTCACTGTTTCAACATTTTGGGGCATACGCTAGGGGAATTTTGAGAATCGAGCCGCAAAGCTAGTCTGGTTACGAATATGTGGAAATAAGTGCGTTCGAATTCTGGGGAAGTTCACTGTAAATGTATTATATATGGAGTTGCTGCTGCACTGGAATAATACTGTAAAAAAGCCAAAAAACAATGAAAATACAGCACAATATAATTGCATTTTTCTTTAAATATAATATCGAGTCCAGATTATTTTTGTGTTAATATATATATAGGTAAAAGTTGGAAAATATATGATTGTTTAATTGAAATACAAAAGGCATTATTACAGTTCGTTATGTGGGAACCACAGGTACACTAGTTATTATATCATTATTGAGTATTAATTCTGCTGAAAATGTCGCAGCTGAGCCTATAAGTACTATGGTTAGTGATAGCCGAATAACGCGGACATAGTCAGAGCTTTGATGTACTGGGTTGTGCTCATTGGTTGTCGAATGTCATAAGCGATTAGTGCTAATGACACACTGATGATGTGTCTTTAATATAAAAACCAATACGCAAAAGTTTGCTTCGCTTATTACTGCTTCATGAATTATTTTCTACGCATTGAGTTCATTTCATATACTTACATCAGATCGAAAAAATCATATTTTTAAATTCGTTATGTTTTTTTATACTATATTTTGTTATATGTATACTACATACATTGTCTATATATTTATGTGCACTGTCTATCTATCTATACTTTTTGTTGCTATCGTTTGAGATCTCGTCACAGTTGATGTGGTCACGGACGTCGTTCGCGTCATGTGTCAAACTGCGTCGTCTGTAGCTCCCCGGTTTCTGACACTCAACCGGTTACAAGTGCAACAAAGAAAACAAGGCCGCCCACTTGCGAATTTTAGCTATACTGCTTCCCATTGGAAAACTGAGAAAAGAAGAAATCTCTATGAGATCTTTATTCTATAGCAGACGTTTACCCCTGTTGACGTGAGAAGGAGAGCTTTTAGTTTGTAGCCCAGATATTGAATTTACTTGCCCTAGTTCTACTATTTATTACTGTTATCACTGCGTTTATCTTGCAATAGGAGAGCTGCATAGTTTAAAGGAATCTCTGTGTGTCAACTTCAAACAGCTGCGCATTTCGTAATGGCGCATCAACGAAAAGTAGATAATTGTCAACTGGTTAATTGTTGGTTAACTGGTAATAACCTTGTTTTATTTCACATGTTATCTCATCACTTGGTATCATTTGCAGGGAGCATCCGTTCCCCGGAGAGACCGTGGCAGACTCTCAATGTGCTCCGAGCATGTCTGCGGCTGCAGGGCTAGCTCACAAGGGGGAATCCAAGTCCAAGAAGTCCTATGCCACCCTAGACATAAATAATATCTACAAGGTACGCACAAAATCATACCTCGAGAATAATGACATAATAACACTATAGCCGCAATTTAACCATACTCACATTACAGTCTTTCTCTCGGTCTCTACCATATGAGTGCGACTGCGTTTACTAGGAACAACACAGGTGGCCCTGGCCTCCTGACTGCCTGATCAGCTCGAAGAGGTCTAGGTTACCACAGGCCGAGCCCCGACAACCGCGCTCCGTTTTGTAGCGCCCTTCCTTCGATGTGGGAAGAGGCAATGTCATCGCCTCTCCCGAGGCCATGACGGCCTCGGCAAGACACCCTGTCCCCAACTGCGTCACTAATTTTTCTCTATATTAAGACACACTGTAGTTGTTGCAAACAAACGTCCAAGGGTCGGATCACGAGCAAGCTCGTCATCGAGACAGAGATAACGACGATGTTATTAGGAAGTATTGGTGTTTAGACAGGCCGCTTGTCTGATCAGATCCTTGACTTGCTTGATGGTGGCCCTGCTTGGCTGGAGGGAGATCTGGATTTTTCTACCAGTAATGCGATATGGATAGTAAGTGCCGAGAAGTGTCAAATTGGAAAAGGACTGTGGGCCAGTCGCCAACGAAGAAATTTCTGGATTGATGGTCCCCGCTATAACGGCTGAGGTCGCTTCAACAAGTACTAATACATGACATTAGGGCACTTTAATAGCATTGTTCGTTTAGGGGACATTTGGTCCCTGTGCGATAAATCTGGAGTTGTTATAACACCGACTACAAACGCACTCCTATTTATCTGTTTCGTTCCATCGGGGGGGTTCGCCGTTCACTTATATCTACCTCTGAGTCGGATGCTTTGTTTGGCCCTGTCTCGTAAGATTTCTCGTTTGATCTGTCGAAAATTTGTCTATCAGCATGATCACCACCTACATGGCTGTGTTAGTTAGTCTATCGAGCTTCTGTCGCTTCAGAGTCAACTGTTCCTTAAGTGATCCATCGTTTGGTGAGCCCGCGATGGTTTTACGATGACAATGATTAAGCGGAGTCATTTATTAATTGAGCAAATACCTTCCAAGCCCGTGACGGGTTCTTCGTGTTCGCCTTAGTCGTGCTAAATGTGAGCTATCTTCTGTGGTTGTTGTTTTTGTCGGCTGACGGCGGCCATGCCACCATTTTACAACTGATCAAGGTTAAAGAAGTTGATATAGTCTGTTGAGGGCATTAGTGTCGTCGGTATGTTGGAGGTGACGCTCGGGTGAAATTTTTGGTGCAGGTCCCGTAATGGCTGGACGCTAAAAACGTTTGCGCTTTCGACGCAGAACGCACTCTCACCAGATGTCTCGTTCATTGTCCGCTCTTTAGTTGTGACGACGAAATTCGTCGAGAGTGGCGGTAGAAGCAGCCAGCAAGCTCAAAGCAGTATTTGATTATGGTGGTGATGATGAGGATCGATTGTAAGCAGGTAGATAACTAGAACGTAGCCTTTTAGTTGAACATATTCACCTTCTTCATTTGGCCTCATCGGACTTTTGCTAGGTCAAGTGCGTTTTAAGGCTCAATCATTCTGATTTAGTTGTACGGCCCATTCTGTGCCTTTTAGACAAATGATTGTTTTGCGGTTTTTCGAGATTTTTTGATGCTAATCCATAACCTCTGCCCTACGTGAACCACATAGCGCACGTAGCGTACCTCTATGAATTGTCAACATGTACCATCCGGATCATGAATTTCGGTTGGTCTACAGTTAGTTAGATGGGGCTCATTGTAGCCTCTCCAAGGGGCTTCTTCGCTATCCAAAAGTTATCACGCTTGAGACGTTATCGCTTGCAACTACCAGGAAGGGTACCCATGTGGCTGTTTCAGTTCTACGAAAATTAATTTGATGAAGTGTACGAAGGATAAGAAGGCGCCGGATGAATCGGATCCGAATTGAGTATGTTTTTGCATTGGTAGCGAAAGAAGGTTCACGTTTGATTTCGTTCATTGTTCATTCTACCCCCGAAACCTAAAAAAAAGAGGCTATCTGCCCAGGCCTGAACACGTGTCCATGGGTAGGACACGTGTTTCCCTTCTCTGCTCAAGTGCTATTTGTACCAACTGTGTGTAGGTATAGATTAGGGTCGTAGATTAGAGGGTGTTTTCTTTTTATTGCGAGTCTCATCTTCGGCAAACTTTACGAAGCACTTACCTTATACTGTGATTTGTGTTGTGCACTGTCTGCCTCAATGTGTTCATATATTTGTCTGGGTGTGTTTTAGCGGCTACTTATGAACAAATTATCAAATCTCCTTGGGCGTATTCACCTAGGAATCAAAACCAAATCTATGCACTGCTTCCATGATTTAAGATTTCCGTTCAATGTGTATGAATTATGTATATAGGTGTTAAATTAATCGAATGCGATACGGCCTAATGTATATTCTGTGCGAAACAGAGCATGTTCATTGAATGGATTCGCGGTTCCACAGAATCCTTACAAAAGGTTTCATGCTTTGCCGAGATGGATTATTGGGACTATTTTATTTTAGAGTGATTTTCACCTTATCTGTCTCTGTGAGTTAACCGGAAGCTCTGACAGGTTTTGACATGAAATTCCCCTGGTGACATGCCCTTGCACACGTGATGGTTCGCCCACGCTGAAGGATTGGTTTCAGCTGTCATGCTAGTTTGGCATATGACATCATATCTATATATATTTATATTATATATATACATGGGAGGCATCATAGACCGACGGTTTTTTCGAGACTTGGAACATGTCGGCGTGTCCGTATGCGTTCGCTGTGCTTCATTATTAAACATCTTTATTACAGAGAGATAACCATGAGTATCTGGGGGCGGGGTGTCTTGACTGTCAGTCATGTGGATATAGATTGTTTTTGATCGATCTACAGCTAATGATTGACGTGTCTGTTGCCGTTGTTATTGTGTTTCTCTAGGGAAAGCCGTTGGAGGGTCCGAAGTCGTCGGCGATCGGCTCTGGTGCGAAGCATGGCCTACAATCGCTTGGAAAGGTTCAGGTGGGTCGGCGTATGCCGCCGCCTGCCCTGCTGCCCAGCCTAAAGAGTGAAAATCTTGGTATGTATCTGTGTTTTCATTTTACCGATACTCGCTACTACTATAATGTGCAGATAGGACTAAATATTGTGTCTTGCTGTTTCTACTCGCTTGCTAACATTCGTGAGGCCCTTAAGGTTGGTGCTTCTAACTCCAGAAGTAGCGTCGACTATTTTCTCGTTCTTCTTCTATATCGAATCGATACTTGTATTGTTTACACATGATGCAGCAGTACGACTGAATATCTTGTTTATCGCTGTTGTTGTTGTTGTTGTCGTTGTTTCAGGTAACAACCCTAATGTCACTCTAGTGCCTCAGGGAGGTCAAGGATGGGGTGTCACGAAGAGCGGTGGTCAGGGACAGGGGGTGGCGGGTGTAATATCGGGCGGGAGTGGGGGGACCAACAACAACAGCAGCAGCACCAACAACAACAACAACAATACGAGTCCACAGTCATCGGATCAACCAATGTCGCATCTGGATGGCCGCACGGCGCCTGGTGGCGAGAACGGTCTCGGGGGCCTGGGCGGCCTGGGCGGCCTGGGGGGTCTATCGGGCAGTGGAGGTGTAGGAGTCGGAGTGGGAGGAGGAGGAGGAGGAGTTGGACGGGACAACTCATCGATGATGATGATGATGATGATGAACAAGGGCGGCGGTGGTGGTGGTGGTGGGGGAGGCGGGGCCGGTGGGAACAAGACATGGAGCAGCGTGGCGACCGGGGTCCAGGGCGGCCCGGGTCAACACAACGGGAACAACCAACTGCCGCCATTCTTTCCGGGCGAATTTCCGACGCTCAAGACCGAGACGGCGGGCGGGGCGGGCGAGAGTGGCGGCCGGGGCTCGAGTGGCCAGGGAACTGGTGGTGGCTCGCTCAGCAATGCGGACCGGGATGGAGCTGTAGGTGGGGCCGGAGTCGGCGGTCTGGGTGGCAGCACTGCGACCCAGTACGGGCCAGGGCCGGCGTTACGTCCTGTCGAGTCGAACTGGTCGAAGGGGAGCGCGGGCGCAACGATCGCCGGCCAGGTGGGCGGGCCGAACGTTGGCAGTGGCGCGAACGGCCTGTCGCTCAAACCGAGGCCACCGTCGCCTCTCGGCTCGTCGCCCGGTGACCCTCTCGGGATGGGCTATCCGCCCACGATTTCTAAGGGACTCGGCGGCCACGGCAGCCACACCGGTCACGCAGGCCATGCAGGTCACGGCGGCCATAGAAGCCAACAGCAGGGACCGCCCGGAGATCACCGTGTGTCGACGATGCCTAACGGAACGGTGGTAAGTTCGTCCTTATTCTGACTAGCCAATCACCCTCAGACACATATCTACCTATTATTAGTAGCAGAGACTTCTCATATCAGTGGTGCAGTCCTTTATGCCCTTCTCTAACATGTAACTTCTTAAGTGTTCTTATATACATATATATATATTATTGGTAACTTACGATAATCGATTACAGCCGCTCTTTACGCGTGAGCGCGATGACCGCGAGGGCGGTGGAACGCTCGGCCCACGTGGCGCTGGTGGACGTGGTCCTCGTGACCGCGGCGAACGTGGAGAACGCGGAGGCTATCGTGGTGATCGCGATCGTGGCGGGGATCGTGGAATGGGCAATGACCCCCGAGGCGGCGATGCGGACCCGCATTCGAAGTCTGTGCTCAAGCATTCGACGATCATCTCGGATCAGCAGCTCGAAGGCTTCGACCGGATCCTCAATACTGGTGAATCGGACTGGTCGGCGGCCAAAGGCGATATCGACTACAACGCCAAGCTGTGCTTCTCCGACGAGGAGGAAGATCATGGTGGCGATGATGGCGATTTTGGTGGCGGACAACAGCAGATGTATGAAGGTGGTGGTGGTGGTGGTGTTGGTGGTGGTGGTGTTGGAGGTGGTGGACGCGGAGGCCGACGAGACACTCGTGATTCGGCGTCACCAATGAGCGGTGGCTATCACGGCGGCGGCGGCGGCGGGTACCACCAGAGCGGTGCGCACGGAGCCGCCCGCGAGCAGCCGGGCCAGAAGCAGCTGTGGACCCCCTCGAGCCAACAAGAAGGACGCGGTGGTGAGCAACAGCACCACCGTGATTCTGATGCCTGGAGGGAAGGCCGCCACGGCCGCTTGAAGGACGGTCGCGAGCCGGGAGGCCAAGGTAGCGGGGGAGGAAGACGCGGAGGACCTGCACCTGCCCAACAATGTGTGTTCGAGGACGATTCACAGGAAGGTTGGCGTCACAAGGCCAACAACAATGCTAAATGCGCTAAAAACGAAATGATGGAATGCGTCGAGCGAGCTCGCACCATGCGACGCGACTCGGAGAAACGCCTCTCGGAGCGCGCTGACGGAGATCATTATTCGATGATGTCGTCAGGCGGCGATGGCTATGGATCTGGCGATTGCGGCGGCAGCAGTGGCCGCGGTAACCAGCCAGGAGGCCGTAAAGACCAGCAGGGTCTGCAAGGCGGACGTCGCGGGCCCGGCAGTGGTGGTGGTTCTGGTGGCGTTGCTGATATCAACAAGCTACCGCCGCGATTCGCTAAAATGCACATGAGCGGCGGCGGTGGCGGCGGCCAGATGCAACAACAACAGCAGCAGCAACAGCAGGGTGACGGTGGCCGTAGCTGGGGTGGTCAGCAGCAATCGTCCAGTGGAAGCCAGAACAATCGCAGTCGCTCTGACAGCAGTTCATCAAACAACAACAACAGTGGTAACAGCAATAACAATAGCAGTTCTCTCATGATGGAACCACAGCAGGACAGCAACGTCTGGCAGATGAACAAGGAGAACCGGGCTAGAAGCCTTCGAGGCGATGATAATAAGAGCCCGAGTCCTGGCATGATGACAGGTGGTGGTAGTGGTCAGTCCCACCAGTCGCATGACAACATGTGGGGCTCCCAGGACCAGCACACCGGGAGTGGCAGCGGCGGAAAGAACGCCGGAAGTGCTGCCTGGGGAGATCAGGGATGCGGACTGTTTGATAACCCTCAGCAGCAGCAGAGGCAAATGCAACAGCAGCATGGCAAGCTTAGCAGCGCCGGCAGCCATGGCAACCGTCAGGGCTCATCCGACAACCAGGGTGGTGGTGGCAACCTTGTTGACGGACACGACGCTAACTCTGCCTCATCCGGAAAACAACAAAGAGCTGGCTTTTCAGCACTCAAGAAAGGTGGGTTGCTCTAGCACTGATTATTTCTATCCTGAATGATTGCCTGCAAACTTTTGTTGATTAGAATTTAGATGGCGGCTATCGTCGCAATTCTGTCGCTGTATTTTTTACATTTCAGACGGTAGTGTATTATGTGTATTATTATTATTAGTATGTGTAGGTGTGTTTTTCGTCTTTCTAATAGCATTTTGTCTTCAATCCCGATGTCCTGTTTGTTGTTGATTTGGTGGTGGCGGTGGTGGATCAAAATCGACAACAATAGACGGAAGTGGTAAGAAGGACAGCGAGAGTGACTCCATGGACAAGTCCGACGGATCACTGAAAGGTCGCGGAGCGTCCAAGAAGGGCGCGGGGCCACCCTCCCTAGGTCACCACGGCGGAGGGCACGAGAGTGACGGTGTCGGCTCATCTAATGACGAAGAGCAGCAGCGAGGCTTTTCGCCTCGTGGCGAACCGTCGCGTCGCGGAAGGGGCGGTGGTAGGGGCGGAGCAGTGCCCACTCGAGGCGGGGCCAGTTCATCAAGACAACAGCAGCAGCAGCAGCAGTTCCCTTCTGCCGACAACCGCGGAAGCGGGGCGCCCGGACCTGGATCCACCGGGTCGGGCATTCAGCAGAAGGGCAGCGGCTCTGGTGGAGGCGCCGGTTACTCCGCTGGCGGCGGCGGTGGCGGCGGCGGCGGCAAGGATTCGGGTGCCCGCGGTGGTGGACGCAGTGGTGGCAGGAGTGGTACCAGCTCCGCCCCGGGTGGTCGCTCGGACAGAAATACCCAAGGCGCCCAAGGCGGTGCGAGTAAAGATGACACCACGGCGCGCTTCCGCCGACACGACGATTTCGATGAGGTGTTGACCGAAGAGGACGAACGTGGTGGCGGTGCCAAATTTGGCGGGAGTGGTGGCGGCGGCGACCGACGTCAGCGCGACAGCGGTGGCAACAAACAGCAGCAAGGAGGCACCGCTGCTGCCAACCGAGGAGACAGAAGCGATAGAGGTGACCGAGGCGATAGGGGAGATAGAAGCGACAGAGGTGACCGAGGCGATAGGGGAGATCGCGATAGAGGTGACCGAGGAGATAGGGAACGCGAACGCGATAACGCCAGGCGTCAAGGAGGAGGAGGAGGAGGAGGTGGTGGTGGCGAAGGAGGCCGAAGTGGCGGAACAGTTGATGGAGGACGCAAAGACGGTGGCAGAGGCGAAAGGGAGCGTCGCGATGAACGCGGCGGTGATCGTGAACGCGGCGGCGATCGTGATCGCGGCGGCGGCGGCAGCGTCAAGTCGGGACAACAGCAGGACGGCAAAAAGCAGCAGGATCAGGGTTCCGCAGGCAATAACCGTGAGAAGTCGACCCTTCAGAAGGACAAGAAGCAGCTGCAGCAGGATAGCAATGTGAACCAAGCTTCACAACAGCAACAGCAGCAGCAGCAACAAAAGAAGGACGGTCCAAAGGGCGGCAGCGGTAATGATCAGCAGCAGCAATCAGGCGGGGCCAGTTCAGCGAAAAAGGACAGCGGTCACTCGAACCAGCAGAAGGCCGGAGTGTCCGGTGGTAGCGGCGGCGCCGTAAGGAGCGGCACGCCCCCGCAAAAGAAGGAGGTTCCTGCTCCTGCGGCGTCGCTGAAAAAGGAGGCTGGTGCCAATGCCTGGGGCGACTCCGAGGTGACCGCGTCGTCTGGACCGGCTGGAATTGAGTTTGGCAACTTCGGCGAAAGCGATGACCTTAATCTCAAGATTCAATCGGTCAAGAAGGTCTGGGATACCACTGCCACCCCGTCGTCTGCCGACGCTCAGGCGGTTGTTGGTCAACAGAGCAGCAGTCAGGCTCACAGTCACGCGGGCTCTGTCGTTAGCTCGGGTCAACCCGTGAGCGCCGTTGGTGCGCCGTTGCCTCAGACGCACCAGCAATCGTCGCATGGCGGTCAGGGTGGCCCGCAAGCCGTGACACAGATGCCTTTCTTCCCAATGTCGACAGGCCAGGACCCCGCCGGAGGTCACAAAGACCCCGCCGGCAGCAGTCTTCAGGTAGGTGTCAATGTCGGCCAGACGGATATGGGCACCTCTGCGCAAGTTGTGTCGAGCTTCCAGCAAGCCTACGCGGCGGCAGGTGGCCAGCCGCAGCAACAATCCGGCAAGCAGCAGCAACAGGCGCAACAGCAACAACAACAGCAGCAGCAACAACAGCAGCAGCCTCTTGCCACGCTGGGCCATCAGCAACAGGCGCAGCAGCAGGCGCAGCAGCCTCAACATCAACAGCCCTATTACCAGATACTGCCGCAGCATCAGCCGAAGTATCATCATCAGGCGGCCGCCGCAGCAGCCGCCGCAGGCGCAGCGACGGTACAGCGTTCCGTTCATCACCAGATGACGCCGTCGGGCTATGCCCAAACTGGACACATGGCTGCGGCCGCAGCAGCGGCCCACGCCGGCCAAACGCCGATCGATCCAGCTCACATGCGTGCGTATGCCGCCCAACAGCACTCAGCCGCAGCAGCGGCAGCCGCCGCGCAGATGTACGGCCCACAGTTCCAGAGTCCGCCGCCCGCCGGCGCAGCTCATCACGGTCATACGCATCTGGCTACGACCGGACAGGCGGGGCCAGGCTCAAGTGCAGCTGCCAGTGATCATTCGTATCCATATTTCTCCCAACAGCAGCAACAGCAACAGGAGATGTATCGCTTCCAGCAGCAACAACAACAGCAGAGCCAGTATCGAGCGCACGGCTATTTCCCGGCACCTGCAGGGACACCGGCGGCAGCTGGCCCCTATGGATCGGCTCAGCAGAGTGGACACTACGCTCAGCATGCGATGAGCGGGCATAGCCATTATCCCGCGGCAATGCAGACGCCGCCACAGCCGGCAGCGGCCGCCTTCTCAACTGCTGGCATATACGCTCACGCCGGTCACAACCCGCAGGCGGCAGCGCGCTACAGCGCGACAGCGATGAAGGACGCTGGTGGCCAACAGCCGCCCCAGCAGCAGACCTCCTACGAGCAGAGTACGCCTCCGCCCTACGGACACGCGGCGGTCGGTCACGGCCACGGTGGTCAGCAACAGCATACCGCCCAGCAGCAACAGCAACAGCAGCCACCTGGGCCGTCGCGACCCGGTCAAGCCTCAATGGGCACCGTCGGACCTGTCGTGTCTGGCGTGGCCAGCAGCAAGCAGGCAGGTGGCAGCACTGGGCCACCATCTTTCGGCCCACCAGCATCGTCGGGATCAAGCGGCCTCTTTGGCGGTGGTGGGAATCACCCGGCAGCTGGCGGACAACGAGCCACACCCCAATATGGCGGCCATTCAGGCCAGCAACAGATGATGGGCCAAGGCGGCTCCGTTGGCAGACAAGGCACAGGTGGAAATCCGAACGGATCAAACACTGGCCAACAGGCGCAGCAAAGTCAACGCTATCCGTCTGGCAAGTCACCGGGCTACACCCATCACTGAGTATGAGGGGAATCGACCCACTGGCTTCCTTACATTGAGTCATCCCCACCTTTACTACTCTAACTATAGAACTACAACTACCACTTCAACAACAACAACAGCAACAGCAACAACAGCAACAACAACTACTACCACAACAACCACAAGCACCACCACTATCGGCTTGTGGGCCTCCTAAAAACAACAGCAACAACAACAACCATCGCACGGGTGGAGCGATTTTCGATCAATAGACAGTGGCTGTGTTCTGCGGCCGTACATCTTGTGCATCTGGGTAAGCTCGTGGCTTGATTGATGTATCTCTTTCCATTCTGTCATACATAATATAGATGTCATATAGACGACGGCTAGTGATCACGCTCCTGTTCCAGAATAGCTATTTATGATGATAATAATAATGATGATCATGCATGAATGACCCTCTTACAAACAAAACAAACTACAAAAAAAAACAAAACAAACAAACAATTATTATTATAATAATAACAATAATAAATAAACAAACAACCAATTGTCTATTTCTAACGGGCGATATAGCTGTCGGTTCTCTGGTTTGAATAAATAAATAAATAATAATAATAAATGCCACCTAATATTCACGAGTCCGATTTCCGAAGGTTCGAGCCTCTTCGTTTTGAAATAAAAAGCAACAAAAATAACAGTAACACAACGGCGAAGTGATCAGCAAACAAAGAAACGACAGACTTTATTCCCTTTCATATTCTCTTCTTTGAGCACACCCCCCGCCCCCCCGCCCCTCTCCCCCCAACAAAATAACCTTTCAACAGTTCCAAACAACAACAACAACAAGAAATACTTAGTTTTAGAATTCTATTGTAATTCTTCTACACATTTTAGATTATAGGAAGAATAAATCAGTGATTAACGCTTCTGAAAAAACTGTCAGATAAAATGGCGTGCTTACTTGAAAAGGTTGCCATTTTACCGAATACCAGTGTATGTACGAACCTACATGAATCAATCAAATAAAGGCAAATCAACTGAATGGTAGTGTAACAAGCCACCAAACCCGACCATCCGTTGTCAGGTCCCTAAACGACGTCCTCTTGTCAAAATGGTGTGGATTTCGTTGTGAAGCTCAGCAACAAACACAATTTTTTTATCGTTCATTGAAAATATTTGCAGAGCCGCGCACGAATAATGCGAGTTTATTGGATTTGAATTATCGGCAACAACAGAAGATGATTAGATCATGATGATGATGAAGGCTGCTCTGTTGAGAGCAGAGCAGTCCAGCTAAGGAGAGCAAGCCCTAAACATGCATCCTCCCTATCTCCCGTAAACAGCGACAACTAAAAGATAGATCGAGATCGAGAGAGGAGAGAGAGAGAAAAAAGTAAACACTCCCTGTAACCTAATGAATCATACGAACATGATCGGTTTTTGAACGACTCTATCTCTCTCTCTCCCTCTCTCCCTCTCTTTATCTCTATGACGATCCGGCGATGCAATCGTTGATCGGTTAAATAGACCAGTTTATTAGTAACCACTATGAGCCCGTTAGTTGCACCGAATCTGCTACGGGTGATGAGCATGAGGAAAGAGAAAATCAGTCATCGAATTATCAACGGAAATGAGCAGGACCCAAGAATAAGCGGGCTTCTGTCAGTCTTTCATTGGCAAGACTTGATTGACAAGGCCTCTGCAATACAGCGAGCGCGATCTATGGCGTCCCACTAACGCCAAACACGCCTGTGACAAGAACCACATGTTGCATGAGCGGTAACAAATAGCGTCGAGACGTCGCGAAAATGAGACGCCAACGTTATCAATAAAATAAAAAAACAAGGCGAAATTAACATTGGCACATCATAACCAGAATAAATCGAAAACGCTGTAGATTATCATTCTCTAAATTCATTCGAGCTTTCCTTTTGATTTGCCTTCATCACTTTGGTCACGATTGCATAAGGATCAGCGCTCACTCTCTATTTCCCTGTGTGCGTGTGTGTGCGCGCGTCTGTGTGTTGACGCACAGAGCACCAGAATATTATTACTACTACAGGTGCCACGACACCAACTAGTACTCGACCAGACTATTGCTATCTACACGATGATGATGGAGATGATAATGATGACGATGATGATACTTAGAGTAAGACAATAATTAGAGAGATAAAAATGTGAGCAAACGCGCTCGTCGGTTCTGCCTCGTTAGGGAGATGTTCTGTACGCTGGGCTTATTGCATCGCGTCGAATAGATTAATAATGATAATGGTGATGAGTGAGGTGTCTTCATGGATCATTCTCCACCTTCATATACTACGTTCATGCAGGTCGCTCATGGGAGAACCAGGTGACGCAGGCGCTGGTGGACACGGGAAGAAAAACGCTGATGGTAATAACAAAAAAAACCCGGCATAGACATTTCCGTAACATTGGACGCAGATTCTCCTGACGGTAGCGTCGTCCCCCTGCTGTGGGGTGGGGGAGCTAGGTTAGGTTCAGTGGGGGAGGGGGTGATCAACGAAGGAAAAACATGACATGCATGAGATACACACATTACACATAAAAATAATGAGAATAAGTTGAGATATACTCGCTTGTCTCGCAGGTTGCCGCGGAGCCCGACCAGTAGGGGATGGTTTTGGGCGTGCTTACGCAACCCACCTGAAGTTGCGCGGCACCGAAATCAGGTATCGATCATTAATCCGATGGTGTTGGAAGTTTGCTATGAGTTCACGACGTACTGTGCCGTCGCCATCGAGTGCGAGCCAGAGTTAACGGTCTCGTGGTCTTCGATCAACAATCGATAGTTGAAACACGTCGTTTGGCGCACACTTGCCGACGTGACATCGAGGCACATTTAATTGGGGACAATCAGTCACGCATATAGAGACAGTAGGTTGGTTCTGCTAGCTGGCCTAGGGTTGAGGCAACGTAATTCTCTTAATCATCGTTCACTCTATATCGCGGTCTGATGGAGGATTCTCGTTGTTGGCACCGAAGTCTGTTCGTCCTCAAGTACTTCTACAACTACTACTTCCTACTTATGTACGTGTGCACCATGACTTCCACTGGGTCATCTTCGCCGCCTCAGACCGATTCTATCCATACCATTAATTACTGCTATTATATATCAGCACTCTGTACTGATGCGCACGATGGTATTCTTCTTTATCATCGGCAAAAACAAAAAGAAGACTCCAACAACCGACAATAGCAACAACAAGCGGCAAACTTGTACACGAGAGTGTTCATTTACTAAGACAGACGAAGAACAGTCGTAGTTACTAGTTAGTAGTAGATGAATAAGAAGAAGTGGTAGTGTTGACAAACGCACGACGGTGACACGATGTCGAAATAAGACATGCGATGGTAGTGCTGGGAGATAAGATGATGATAGAAATTAAATACGCGTTCACTCCTGATCAATACATGAGAGATGCGAAACCAATAGAGACACGGAAGAATACGTCACGTAATCGATGAAGGCGACGAAGACAGAAATACAAAGTGTGACTGAAACGAGCCGTATAACTAACTACACGGATTGAGTTTCGGATTCGACGAGGACAGGAGACCAATTGAAGCGCTGCGCAGACACCTCTGTATGGTGACCAACAATCTGCTGCAGTTGTTATTTCTGCGATGCTGGTACGAGATCGAAATTATGATGCGAATTGAATGACGCGAGATAATTAATCAGTTGGTGGTGTATTCAGTTTTTTGATGGGATTCATCATAATAATAATAATAAGAACAATGCTACTGATTATTAATGCCTCAAGGATTGAGGCCCAGAAGCTTTTGACGGAGAAGGGAGAGCCACGTGCACAATCTCGGAAACACTTCGAACTAGAAACTATCGCTCTGACAAAAATATCGACCAACGAGAGACAGTTCCGAGACGATAGTTTTTAAGTACATATATACATAGATATTATTACATATATCTATATTAACAAGAACAACAAATGAACCTTGCATGTATTGATGTATCATACTACCGTAATCACAGCAACAATTACACTAATACTACGAATAATAACACTAATAATAATTAATAATAATAACAACAAAAAAACTAAGAAGAACAACTAATAATAAATCCAAACCACAAAAGAAAACCAACTGAATTAAGCTGCTGCGTATTGACGTTGCAATACGTTTACATATATTTTAGATGGCATCTGCGCTCTATATTATGCGCATCACATTTAGGGCGTAATGTATTTGACGAAATGAGCCTGATTTTGAGCAATTGTCGGCAAGCAATTAGTTGCTTCTAACCGACCTGCCTGCATCAAGCATCAACTGCTGTCCCCACCTTGGGACAATATTGTCCTTGTTAGGATCGCGAACTAAGTGGGCGTCCGTCATCCCGAACACACCAACGAGAGAAGAATGCATCGAGTGCCATGTCTCGGATAGCATTGAACATGAGCGAATGCCTCGAAGCGTTTCTCGATGGGGTGGATGAAACGGGTGAAAATGTTGTCGAAAAAAAACGCGACAAACTAATTTCCGTGACGGTTGGACCTCTCGAGTAAAGCCAGCACCGGCACGAGCACGGCTAGCTAAATGCTGCACATATAGCCGACGTCATTTTGCAAATGTTGTGACGCCACCGTAACAACAACAACAATAACAACAACAACAACAGACGACAATATATACCGCTATCCAACATGAAAATCAAATACAAATTGTGACTCGAATCAAGCCGTCCACTGGACGGAAACGGCAGCGCAGAGGACAATATAACGCAGCGCTTCGATAATTGACTGTTCTAACAACAACTTCGTGGTGAAATACTAAAAAGCCTATGGCTTTATGGCAGGTGGTGACGATGAGTATTGGGAGACAGCTTCGTTCACGAAAGAGGTGAAACCAACAGGCGACACCGGCTCGTCAAGAGCAAGAAAATCATTCCCTTAGGAATGAACAGGTGGGAAGCGTCCAATGAAAACCACCAGAACAACAACAACGTCGTCGTCGTCGTGACAAAAGCGTGAGTGTGTGTGTGTGTGTCATGCCGTGCATAATGACGCTATATGGTGTAGATCTATTATTATTATCATTACGAAAAGAAAACACAACAACAATAAAAGCAACAGACGGACCCGCCACCAACATCAACAACAACAACAAGAAAAAAAACAGTAAAGTCGACGACGACGACAAGAACAACAAAAACAGCAACAACAACAACAACAAATTATTATTATTATGATTAATACGAGAAAAAGCGAAACGGCATGACACCCATATCACAGTGTATCATCATCATCATGACACGCATCCGCGACTAATAAAGAGAAATATACAGTGGGAGAAGAAAAAAGCGTCGATTGAAAGAAAATGAAACAGTTCACTGAACATTTGATTGATGAGAAAAGCGACAACAACAACAGCAACAACAAAACGCTAAAAACAATTTAAATGGTATAGAGAGTGCAGAATGGCTGACACGACTAGCACGATATAAGATGCTAACCATAATACAACAATACATACAAATATATAATAGGGATGAAGGAGATATATAAATATAAATAAATAAATCAATAAATCAATATTGAGGATGGAAATAAAAAAGAAAGAAGGTTGAACGTAGGTGGAGACGACGAAGAAGTTCATTGTGACCACCGCTCGAAAGGGACGCCCAATTTTGCGTTTGATGTTTTTCGGTCGATTCTAGGGATGCGATATCGCCGGAATATTTAAAAATAACCTTGTTCGAAGGTTGAACGGCGTCGCCAATCCCCGAATGTCACACACCGAATGTCGCCGAATGGGTGGGTGTTCAAGAGTTTGGCGGGCGTTCGTCGATTTCTGTTGTAGCTGCTGTCACAGTCATCAAACAAATGCTGGCGAGAAAAACCCGCTGACGCTGATCGAATTTAATCCGACGAACGAGCTGGATAGAGTCGAGTTGGACAACCCAAACGAAGCCGGTTCAATCGTCGATCTACTGGTCAGTAGCCGCAGCACCTGCATCAGCAGCCGGCAGAGTAAAATGTTGATCGATGGACAATAGTTGAGGGTAGCCGACCGTCGCTGTCGTCAACTTGGACTCATTCATTCAAGGACATTCGACGGTACGGCACTCCCCAATGATGTTGTTCCACGTACCAGGGCATCATGCCTACTCTAACAGAGACCCCTATTAGCCTATAGCATTCAGATGCGAAAACGCTTGTGGGGTTAGGTTCGTGTGCGGTCCCTACACACGACAATCGACAACAATAACAGCAACCTCTTCAACAAGAACAACAACAGCAGCAGCAGCAGCAGTAACGACAGCAGGAATTGAGAGGGCGGCAACGCCCCACCGCAGACTCGACTACCTATCACCACCATTCATCTGAGCGCGTACATCGATCTATTCGGGTGTCCCCCGACGGTGGAACACAGTTTATTATTAGTAGATGACATTATGATTATATTAGACTAAGCTAAGAAAAAAAAACGATATTACACGATAAAAATAACATTGAACTACTATTATTATTATTATGAGTAATAAAATATGAATAACTATATATATATAATGATGATGATGATGATAATGATTACAATTTATCGATGAAGACGGTGCGGCATACGCTGATCGATGCTAAAATGATCATCATTATTATGATAATTAATAATGATGACATTCTAGAGCAGATGGAAGAGAGTGCAGGTGAAGCCGATGGAGGAAGCGTGGAACAGGAAGTACACGAAAAGGAGACTAATTATTACGATAATATGGGACAATGAATAAGAAGAAGAAGACACCGTGAAAAACAAACCATAATGAACGATGATAATGAAGTGGACTGATATTAATGATGATATTAATAATAATAATAACGATGATATTAATAATAATAATAAAAAATAATAATGAAGATAATGGACTGCTGCTGATTATGAAGAAAAAACGATACGAAAATGTAAAACCTGTGGGATGATATTTATTTAATTAATTATTATTATTATTATGAGCATTAAGTGATGGCGAAAATAATAACAACCAATAAATCTGAATGTTGTGTACTTTTTATCGACATTCGCTGTTTTCATTTATAAGTAGTTACAGACGTTATAATCATAGGTAAAACATGACATGAATATCAATATATACATAACTTACACTCAAAACTTTCCAGATCGCATATGAAATTCAAAAGTAGAGAAAATACTAAGATCAGGGGTGCTCATGTTAAAGGCTTATTATTATTATAGATAGGTTGTTAAGGTAAAAACACTAGATCTGCTTCGTGAGGGTTTGAATCTGCTGTGTATAAGTTGCTATTGGGGTAGCGGGCTCGCCGATACTACTAATTGGAGTTCACGAACATTTGTCACTTTTGATGAAGAGACAATTTGTTTAAATATATTCATCTGGAAATCTAAACACCCCTTTTCAGAAATGCTGCTAAACTTGGGAATGAACGGAGTTGTCAATTTGAAGCTGTAGGGTAACTTGAGCTGCCCCCGTATACACTGGGTAAATATTACAGGTAAAGACCGTTGCACACCAAGGCAAAGGCTGTTCCTGGAATTCTGTAGTGCCTATCAGCTGGTAACCTACTGTACTCGATTAGCCAGTGAAAGCCAAAAAGATCTGGTGCTCACGATGACATCAGGGTGGGTCCTCGCCCTGTTAAATCTGATTACTTTGGACTACATTTCGAATTAGCAATTATGACGCTATAATTATAGGTAAGATAATAATCTCTGACAAAATTGAGGCGAATACCCATAGTAGAGTGTAAGCTCAAGACCTCCCAGATCTTATATGAAATTCAAAAGCAGAGAAAATAATACGATCACTCGAGGGTGTTCTCACGTTACTTACTTATCATTATTACTATTATGACAATGACAGCAATTGTTATATGTATAATATAATATTATATATTATGACAAAAGCGAACAGCGAGATGACAACCCAATTAATTGATTTTGACTACGCCAATTACGATCTGATTACACAGCAGCTAATGATAGACCGGAATTAAAGGTTCGACCAGGATCCGAATAAGAACCAGATGTACACCACCTGCCACACAATCATCACAGTAGAAGCCCCAGGGCACAAGCATCAAAGCGGGGTTCGCATTTTTGCCTACATCGAGCGATTGCTGGATCAACGATATCTGTTACAACACAAGACTGCTGACTCACACGACTAATCCAGATTCTTTCGGTACGACGTGAGACGCCTGAGAAAAAAATGACTTTGATACACTAAACCTTGAAGCCGTGACAGAATGGACAGCAGATTTCGAAATGGCGGGAGTCTGGGTTACTGTTCATATCCTCTGATCCCACACACTTCACGATCTTCCACTTTAATGCGTTTCGAAGTGCCAAGCGTAAGGTAAATAAACGACTTGGACACAGTAAAAGCTGGGGGAGTGTTTCCTCGATCAGAAGCTGTGTCAAAGGGTTGTCCACAAGAGACCATTCTTAGAAGACTTACTTGATCTGATCAATAAACAGCGTAAGTAAGAGACTTCGAAGAATGGTGGCTGGTGGACAACCCTTCCGTTCTGCCTGCAGTATCTTGAATGCCGCGGTTACAAGTAGTAGCGATGGCTATGTAGAGGTCATTCGTGTACACATCAGGAAGCCGGCTTCTCTTCCAGGAATGTTTGTCATGTGATCGACCAAGTGACGTGTCCTGCATCGATCACATCGCGAGTGGTGACTGCGAGGGGTTCCTCGACATAACTTATACTGTGTGGTGTACGCCGGCATTTTTAATTGCATCCTATTGTTATTCTTTTGCCGCGCCCTTTTCGATAGCTCCGTGACCCCTTCGCTGATTAGGCGTCAGTGGCTGGAAGCCTTTCAGTGGCTTGGTATGTGGGCTTGACGAAGGGGGTTTCACCACTTTCGTAAAGGTCGTGCCACGAACGCCAACTACGTTTCGTTCCTCTGCTAAACTCCGTCGGCCCGTCTGAACGTCAATAAGCGATATAGGTGGTACCTGAAAACGGGTTGTCAGGAGTCAAAGGTAGCTTACTCTAGCCGCCGCCTCTGACTCAGACAGGAACCTAGGTTGGCAACGGCGCCTTTCTACGGAAACCTTATCGATGAGCTCTGGGGCAGTACGGATCTTCTGTGGAAGTTTATCAATATTTCTTTCGGCAGGGAGAGCGGGGCAGTTCTGCTCCCACGTATTCTTGAGGGCAGCGATGGCTCAATCTCCACTCCACAGAATATTGCCGATGAACTGAATTTACATTTCGCAACAGTGGGTACAATGACCACATCGTCTCTTCAACCCGCGGATGACATTCGCCCCACACTGGAGTCGATTTGGCGAGCTCAAACGCTCAAGTTCTATTAGGTTGATGCATAAGTTCCCACCGTTTGTTTGCCCTTTCCACCAAGGCCCTCTCCACTGGTTTTGAACCCGATTGGTTTCGAAGCTTTTTTCCCGCTCTACACGCGTACGGAGTTCGATTTTCTCTGTGAACTGGGTTTCAACTCGAAATCAGGCCCGAAAGATGGTGGTTCCAGGCAATAAACAAGTGCATTTCCGACACCTGCTTTTCTTCGGCTTTCGCCGTGGTCTAACCGCCTCCGCTACAGCAAGGGATATCTGTGCCGCGTATGGCGAAGCATGTGTATCTAAAAGGACTGCTCGGGAGTACTTTGCGAAGTTCAGGTTGGGCTGTTGTGACCTGGAGGATGCATCGCGTAGTGGTCGGCCTGTTGAGTTTGATGAAGACCAACTCAAGGCTCTACTGAAGGAAAATCCTCGTTAAACACAGCGTGAACTGGCTGAAACGATGGGTTGTGATCAAGCAACTGTCAGTAGACATCTTAAGTCAATGGGATTCACACAGAAACTTGGAGTTTGGGTGTCAAGTCGTCTCCCTCCACGACAACGCAAGGCCTCACACCGCAAGGAACACCAAGGCGGCACTTGAAGCGTTCGGATGGGAAGTTATTGCGCACCCACCATATTCGCCAGATCTTGCTCCAACAGATTACCAGCTGTTTCGTTCACTGGCGAATTTTTTGAGTGACCGGCATTTCGACGATTCAGAAGACCTTGAACGGGAGTTGGTCGCCTTTTTCAACTAAAAAAAAAAACAATTCTTTTCGGAAAAATGGAATCCATCAGCTTATTGAAAGGTGGGAAGAGGTCGTGAACAACGTTAACCCACGTGATCAATCTATCCCTGAGTACTGACTGCTTTCCACGCAAGTTAGGGGACGCCAGGGGCACTCCGTTGTTCAAAAATAAGGGTAATTGAACCTCGGCTTCAAACAACAGGCCGATATGGTTAGTCAACTTTTCCCGTAAGGTCATGGAGAAAATGGTACTATTCAGATTGGAACCATAGCTCAACCAACTCAGTTTGGTTCCTCTCCGGGGGATCCAGATAGGGGTTAAACGTTTGGGCTTAAACTTGGACCACATGGGAAAAATTACCCTAAAGGTTTATGATGCCAATGCGACGCCTACTGGATGTCAGTGCCGACCGCTGATCTCCTCACGGTGTACAAATTGCTCCTGTCACCTGTGCTTTGTTATGGCATCATTATATGGGGCAGCGGCCACAAAGAAATACTGCGCAAGACTATGATGATTGAGAATTACGTCCTTCGTACTTTTTTTAGACAGACGTCGCGGTGTGGGTCATTTGCGTTATCCGAGTCTTCGGCTCTTGCGTATAGAAGAAACTGCTACAATTCAGCCAGTCCTCGATCCCTTCACAATTGTAAATAGAAAAATACGTGGGCGCCACGCTCCTCGGTGACCGTCTAGCAGCCACGTGGAGCGCGCTCCCTCGCGAGATTCGGTCCCTTCGACTAACGAGAAGATTAGCTCGTGGAGGCGAGGAGTGCAACACAAAATAATTTGTATTATGTATCTCAATGCGGAAAATTGGACACGGAAGGAAGGAAGGAGAGTTCACATTTCTTGAATGCCTATACCTTCTTTTTATCTACTTTCTGTTGTTCACATTTATCATGTTTATAGGCATTGTCGCCTGGGTCCACGATGTTGTTGTTATCACTTGACTCTAGTTTACATTCGCATTAGCAGAACTTCAGCATGCCGAAATTGCAGTTCTGTCCAAATATATATTGTGTTTTACTCTGCGGTGGCTTTTTAATACACGAAGAAACGGGAGACATAATGTACAAGCACGACGAGATATTAAACTAATTGTTCAACTGCAGCTCCGTCAATAAACCTGACTGAATGAATGAATTAATGCATTTATGTCATCATTCGTGTTATCGGTAAGCCCACCGAGCGACCATATAGATGCTTGAATCCTTAGGTTGATTACAGACATTTCATACCTACAGCCTTTCTAACTATATTTAAAGAAAAGAAAACACTTGAATGGCTACCAAACAGCTACCACCCTAGCTATCTTGTTTATTATTACCACTGTTATTATTATAGTTGCCATCGTAATCAGTCGTATTATGATTACTATTATTATTATTATGGTGATCACTGTACCCTCATCATGTCAATCAATATAATTATCATTTGTCTTTTAACCAAAGTGGCGGTGTTGTCACACCTATACCGTCTCGTTTTGCTGTGTCATAGACATCGCATAAAACTTACTGATGATGCATGAACCCCTTTATCATTTCTAATCTTCTGAGTCGAGAACATTCAAACGGTCGAATGACCATAGATGGCTGAAGAAGCCGTGTTATTGTTGTTGTCGATGCCGTTTGCACTTTTGTCGCTAATGTTCTCATGTATAGCCAGCATTTAGATCTTCATTACATCATTTGCAATCAATAGTAATGACCATAATAGCAGTACTAATAATCAATTGGTAACATTTATAACAGCTATCTCTTGCTTCCTTACCCACAGAAACGGAGCTATTCAATGGAACAGGTGTTGTTCTGTCGAGCTGGATTGTTTGTTATACCGTTGACCAGTTGTTTGTAAAACAGCTTTGTTCGGTATATTCATTTTTTCAGTCGTCTCGAGATGAGCTCCTAATCGGCAAATATCGTCGCAAAGCTTGCTGCGAAATCCTGAATTTCTTCAATAGCAATACACGTAGCTTTCACAGGATTACACCAATGACGTTGTGCCACCTCGTGCATTGATGCAACCAGCTATAGCCTATCCTAATAGCTGTATCTCGCTCGTGTATCGCCCACAAGTGCCTACTACCATTGGTAATTCGCCTGGCGGCCTTTGAAGACCTTTGGAATTTGCCACCGTTCTCTTGATGCCATCAGCGGCGCCAAACATTCAGACCGTCACGCCTCTGACACTGAACATCTGTGATTATATCCAACAGACACACATCTAACTGTAGCATGCCAGAACCTAAATGTTCCTCCTTGTAGATTGTCGACATAGATCGATGATTCTTGTCGCCCTCCGATCGATATTAGATTGATAAACAAAAAGAAAACAGAAGCCCTGTCGTCGGGGGGTATCGTCGTTCATGAGATTCGTCACACAAAAACCCTAGACGTTGCTTATATCGAATTCAAGTAGAGATGTATCACCCACCCCCGTTATACCGTTCACAAGAAACCAAACAAGAAAAGCGTGTCCACTGTTAACTGTTGTGCGCCTCAACTCTCGCCGCCACAGTCCACTCTGTTAAACATCCGTACAACAGATAGAGCTTTGAACGTGGCTAGTAAATTAAAAATCCCAATAAATCCGATATATAGCATAGTAAGTATTCGATTTGGGTGGATTGCCCCCTTAAGTAAAATTAAACCTTGTTATGACAAATCGGAAGACGTGAATAAGACGACAAATCGTAACTGTTCTGTTTTTGTACACATCGAGTGGGAAACCTTCACAAAGTTCGAGCCAATGATGTTCAATGATATCAATCGCGGTCGTCAATTTAATCGATATCATCGCTGCAATGCGTTATTTCATCTGAACGATTGGCTTATTGTTTAATTTAACACAATTCATTATTACGTTGTTAGGAGCGAATGGATTTACCACTAAGGAACGAACTCCGCTCCTTCGAAAGGTGTTAACTAGGCTTGCTCTGCACTATCCAACCTCCAGTGTCCTTCGTTAAATGAGTGTCACACCCCAGAGCCAAACGGGGTCATCTTATATCGCTAATGTAATAATTGCGTGTCACAATGAATCATAGCCACCTCTCTCTCTCTCTCCCTCGCTCTCTCTCTATCTCTCATTCTCCATCTCACTGTGCAATTTTCGTGCAAACCGCACGCCGACTCAATAGGTGCACTTGCTTAGCGTTTCAAAAAGCGTATTTTTCAGTACCATTATTACGATAATCTCTCATAGCTAAAATAATCATCTCTTGGGTGTTTATGCTTTGCGGTTTGTTGTCCTCTCCACCCCTGATAACACACACCGATTGTTTGTATTATTCTCTACTATGCGTATATGCATAGCATTGATTGGCAAGGATTGATCTTATGGTGTAACTGTATGCTCATCTAAGCTAACCGCCGCAATGTCTGTATAATATAAGCACACTGACGCCAGTAGCACACGGGTTATCAGAATTAAATTCACGTCTTGAAGAGCATCCAACTCGCACGGGATGCTTTCAGTAAGGCCTATCATGTTGTTGGTTCGCCCTTCGTTGATTCATTAAGCTCTTGCCAATGTTTTGCTTTCTTTCCCAATATATATATCTAAAAGATACGGTGTGTACATATATATACATATACCGTATCCTTTAGATCCATAAATAGTACACTAGAATTCTCATTCAAAGTGAATTCAAAGTGTGACGAGGCGGGAAGGTTTTGTGATGAGGCGGGAAGTTGGCAACGTCGTCGCTAATCATTCATCTCGACATGTTGCTGCGTCGATGTTATCATCGTTCCCGGGGGAGAAATGATACGGGGCAGCTATAGTGGTATCAGTGCTGCTATACATTGTACCGCCTCAAGGTAAGAAAGTAATGTCAACGATGAATAATCTGTGCAGCTTCACAGTAATGTAGGTATTGATTAATCGTTTTATTTTAGTTACGAGTGTATTGATTATTATTAATGTTATGATTACTGCCAACTAGCGCTGCTGCTATTGGCTGGCAAGTTAAACTGATCGCTTTGACCGTGTGCCTGTTTGTCTGCTGATGAAGACCGAAATGATTTGTCGTCATATTCCCTGTCAAGTGGAGGGATTGACTGGTGGAAGGGACATTCTTCAATAGCGCGTATATATATATATGATCGATTCAACGTACAATTAAATACATGTACTTCTTCATTTCTGTGCCTGTTGTTGCTTCACCTCTAACTGTATTTATCACTCTGTTCAGATGGATCATCGTGTATCATTGTCTATGTTGGTGTAATTCACTCAGTGATGACTGACGATCAGTTTCGATTCGGATCCGACATCTGAGTAATCTGTTTCTGGCGAGAATCAAAATCCGGGTATGATGACAGTAGCAGTTGGTCTGCTAATGTTTTGCTTTTCAATCAGTGCATCCATTATTACATCTGTTCGCCAATACATGTCTGTATTTTCCGCTGGACGTTGCAGTTGATTTGCCGTCTCGTTCACTGTTGTTAACGGGGAAGTTCACTTCGGCTCTGTTTGATCTATGATGGAGGACACTGGCTTCGAGGGTGGGGTATCTCGTCATCAGACGAACTCCCTGATCCATTGCTCGGATCTTCCATCCTTGGCCCCGTCTGAGCCGTTCTATGCGGAGGCATCATGTTCATAAGGTACAACAGTAATTGCCCAGAGCTACGATGTGTCACTGTTGAACCAAAGAGAAAACATAGTATCTGTAAAGAATTAGTGATGAAGGACGAGATTAATTAAACTCTGAAGAACTTCGAAACATGATGAAAAGGTGGTACGATTACTTTTACAAGGTTAAATTTTAATTTATATTTGGATATGTTACCTAGCGGCACTTAAAATCCCTCATATAATATCGTTATGAGCTGTTAGCCATTTACCTGTCCAGCACTATATTGTATTCATATTTACAAGGTTATCTTAATTTCTCCTATAAGAGAAAGCATTTATTATTGGTTTATACTCGTCACACAGTGCAATCTAGTTCATGGACGGTGATGAGAATATATTTGCATTTGCTAAGCTTTTTCATTATAAGGCATCGTACGGTTGCATGGATGTCTACTCACAGTATTCTTCACAGCGGCGTTGGCGGATGTTCTCCATTGTGTGCTACAGAAGAAAAAATAAATGAACATTTATATTAACTAGCTAATTATCTGGATGCCAATATGTTTCCTTATCATACGAAACCATATAGGAAACAAATTTACCGCTAGCTAGCTCAACTTCATCTATCTAAAAAATGTATTATACCAGAATTAAATTCATGAGCTGATGATATACAAGAAACAATAACGACTAAGAACTTGGTTCATACAGTTTAAGCACTTACACCCTGAGAGCACCTTGTTTTACACCTTATTTTTCGTTTTATTTTGCTTCATCCCCCTTCACGGATAAAGGTGGAATTTTGAGGATCAATGAGTCCGTTCTTCGTGGATGGTTCAACACTAAATTCGTAGGTACTTACCATACGAACTTGCGTTAGGTCAGGTGGTTCGTCAGCTGAGGGTGCCCAAATCTTCACGTTGTGATCAAAGCCCGAAGTGGCTAAGTATGGGGCGCAGGGGTTTGGCTCGAGAACGTTTACGACACCTAAACCGAGAAGGTTATTGTAAAGAAGTCATTTGACGAGGCCTTTCGAGATCTTCGTTGAAACCATTTGTTATGTACGGCGTTTAACTGACGCCGTGGAAATTAACTCTATACAGCCCAATTTTATCAACTTGAAAGGATGCTATATCAGTAATCATTTTAAAATATCGCCTTCAAGTTTATTAGGCTAAGAATTGCATTTGAAGATCATTGAGTGGAATCAAAGATAAATGGCCGCTAATATCCTCCGATGAAGTGTTTCGAAATATATTATGCACATATAACTTACCACCTTCATCTCCATGCAGATAGTTAACAATATGAGCCGTTTTCTTATCCCATATGAAGATATGGCCACAATCTGAGCCAGACACGACATATTCGCTCCGTAGGCCAAAATAATTGACACTTTTAACTGCAACGCAAACGCGACTAAGGGTTAGAAAAACAGTAGAGGTGAAACGCCCAACGCCTCAGTAGAACGCCCAACCATCATTATGATTATATTATTATTTGCATATATTTATATTGTAATAATACAGAATTACACGACTGCCAGTTTTTCCTCCGAAAAAAAAAACGGTCTAAATGTGAGTTCATTAAAATGACCTCGGACCGAGTGTCCAGATGCGTGCTAGCTTAGTACAGCAGCAGCAGCAGCAGAGAATCGTTTTGCAATGACAAAATGAGACCACTGAGTACATAGTGTTATACAGGGCAGCCGCGATACTCTTCTAACAACAGGGCAACAATCATTGCCCTGCAAAAATAGAAGCATTTTTCTAAAACCGTTCGCTATGTTCTATCTGAGCGTTGAATGTTATGTTTCAAGAAGACGTTAATCGTAACACAGAACGGCAAGCGTCAATACAAATGATGTCACTTTGAGAAGTTGAGAGAACACTTTGGTGAACATATCTATTCGCTGCAGCATCAGCAACCGTTTATAGCTCGCTTTTAATACCCGTTTGGTTGTTTCTGTGTCCTTGAAATCGGTGGAGAAAATCTTGAGCATTGTCGTTGTGCGGCGGATGATTGTTAAATATGTAGATATCCTCATCGCTGTACGTGGCTAGTATTTCACTGCCGTCGAAATTGTACACGGCGCATGACACAGCGAGATTTAATGTGCGAGTGCTGACCTGCAATGTTTATCACCAATCGCATTTAGATGCAAATGACAAATTTAGCAGGAGCAGCAACAATTGATAAGAGCCATTTTTTTATGGATTCATATACCTGTGTAAATTGAATGTTTGAACAACAACAACAACCACTTTGTTTTTTTTTTTCATCAGTTTACTCAAACGAATGTGGACAAAAATAGCGTTATATGTATATAATCCTAGTGGAGAAATAAGTATAATTCTCTTTACGTATTTCCGGTTCCCATAGCGTGATTCTATATTGTGCCAATTGGACATGTGGACAAAATGGAGGTAAGGCGAGCTAAACCAGTCGATCTTGACTCACGAGATGGCTGGGGCAAAGTTTCCGCAAAGTCTCGCCTATCTTGACGTTTCGACGATCGTAAACGCGCACGTACCGGTCCAAGGCGGCAATACAGAATTCAAATGGACGACACGGATTGATGGCGATACTGTACAAACCGACAGCGTCCGATCGGTCGTCTTCGACTGTCAACTGTGAATAAAGTCAGAAAATAATAATTATAATAATAATGATAATGAATACACCGACTCTGAACTGGAAACTCAAAACTAGCCTACTCTCCTGGGCGGGAACAGACCCTCCCCGCAGAACTTTGAGCTGAAAGAACTTTGTTACTGACAATCGTTGACGGGGAAGAAGAGGTGGAGGAGGTTTAAAGTCTAAATATGATAGTTACACCGTTTGGGTTTGTAATTGAACAAACGAACGTTCATTCGTGGACTGGTAATAGATGATTCGAAGTGTAAATACATGGTATCCGTAAAGCGATCGACGTGCTGTCATCAAGCGCGTCTTGTTTATTTATTTTCATGAACCTTCAATGCCTCACATATGCACAAAAATACAACTCACCAGCCGTATTTCAGTATACTTCAAATTAGTAAATATCAAAGCCGCTCTCGTCCACATTCTGTACACAACAATTAGAATAAGGACTAGATTGTTAACTAACGTTTATAACTTACCAGAGTATTTGGATTGGGCAACCGTAGATCGATTTCATTAACAACACCGTCTTCGCCTGACGACATTAAAGTTTCCTGCATTGAGTAATGCATGGCTACCTTATGAACCGGGCCTCGATGGTAGGCAATCTTCCTCGATGACTCCACAGCACTTCCTCCATCGCAAAGCTCTGGGGGACACGCGAAGAGATAGATGATATCAATATGAAATGATTTGCCCCGACAACATTAAATCATCCTCATTATGTAGCTTTGTGAGTGTTGCATACATGTTCACTCCAAATTAGCGTGTTTTTTCTTCGATGGCAGCACTCATTAAGGAAATTATCCGAACAGGATAAATTTTTACCGACTAAAACGGAACACATTGATGATCGAGAGCGTTCATACCGTGCAATCTGACCGCGCCGTCTCTGGCAGCCGTTACAATGGCGCTGTTGTTCCGGTTCGGCAGAAATTTCGTTTGGAACACGTTGCCACGATGGCCAGTTCCGAAAGTCAACAGCGAGCGGTTCCTAAGGTGATGGTGTATATAAAAAAAAAACAACAATGTACTATTTAATGATAAATACGAAACACATCAATTGGCATATGAAGTGAAAATATGTTTGTCATTTCGATTTATTTAGAAGCTGCTTACTCAACCCATTAGTGAATGCCAATCAAAATATAGCTCGAACCTGTAGTACAACCGTATGATTGTTGGACCATTGTTTCGACTGTTCAGTACAGCAAGGCGGTCTCACATGAAATCCGGCTGTTGATTTACCTTTGCCACTCCCAAATCTTACACTGTAGGTCATCGGCGCCGGAAGCTAGCAGGTGACCCTCTGGGCAGAAGCTCACCGAATTCACACAACCCCAATGGCCATCCAACTTTGCCATTAACTCCAGGCGCTCTACGCTGCGAAGACTCCCTGTCGAGGTGAATCATAAAGTAAGATAGACAAAACATCATTGGAAATTAGCGCACAAACAGGGACGAATACACGATTTATCCGGGAATCGATACTTATGCAATGAACGAATTGCATAAGTATCGATTCCTAATAATTCATAATTCTCACTGGTCCACAATCGTAGAGGTGGCCGTATGTAGCCATTGGAAAATAGTATTTATCACCTATCTAGATTTCTAGCACCGTCTTACGACGTGGAGCGGCGGGTACAGACCATAGCAGCGACTCCGGAAGATTCCCGGCTTTCCGTGAGTTCCTCGACGGTCCATTTCTATGACGGCGTTCCATTTGTTGCGGGGTAGAGGACACTTTGGCGTTGTATCGTACATCGCTTCGTCTTCAGCTGTGGGAGCTCTCCTACGCCACCCAGTTGCCCGATTTAGTCCACCCTGACAAAATTTAGAACACCAAAAAGCAAACCAGAGTCGGAGTTAAGCTACGTAGAGAATTAATCACAGTATGATCGAACACGGCCGTAACCCGGCACATGTTGTACGGCGCGCAAATATTAGCTTTAGCTTAGCCTGATTTGGCAAGATAAGAGTGGAGTCACCCTTGCACAAAACCTTCGATAGACATACACTGCTTTTTAAAATCCCTATTTCATTTGAATATTTAAGGCCATACTTGATACAAGCACAGGCAATCTGGTGGAGTAAATGGATTCATTGGTTCATGGTTTTGTTCGTGTTCACCTTCGCGTTATCCCATACCGGGATCGATGATTGATGTTCACCACCGATATGAACAGTTGCCATTCAATTCCGACGCCACTTGGCAAACCTGGGATATCTATTATATCTCTCCGATATTTTTCTATTTAGTTGTGTTACTTTCATCTCACTTTCATTCATCTGTATCGATTCTCAGGAGATATCGATCAATAATTCCCTCGTCTTCTTTGTAAAGGTAAAGGTTTTATTGGTTTATCAAAGGAGCTGCAATTTTTACAATGTTTAAGCTCTCTTATATGTCACACAGCAGGGCTCGAACCTACGGCCCCTGGCTTCCAATAGCCTGTATTTTGTTTTTGCCAGCTGTTTCCCTGTATTTAAGGATGTCCTTTTTATCGAGCCCATGTTTATCATTGCAGGGGTGAAATCTCGATTCTGCGATTGCTCAGGGATTTTACTCTGTTTGTGAGAGTGAAGCACAGCTCACATGCGATTATTGGCGCACCTTATTCAGATTAGTAGCCCGGGATAGTTTTTCTGCATTTTCGAACATGAAAATAAATTTTCACCGACATTCAGGCAGGACAAGAGTTTTTTTCGTAAAAACACTCCCCCCCATAATCCCTAGAAATTTCTAACTACTGTATGTTTGTGTTGAATAGAATAGTTGTATTGGTGGAAGTTGCACGGTTGTGTTGAAACGTACAGGGGAGATGTATCTTTGTGAAAAATAAATACAGGCGTCTGCTGTGAACATGACAGTGCACATGCAGAGATGTAGAGAGCATAGACGCCAGTGTGTCCATGTAGAGAGATGAATCCGTGTCTTCCTTGCGTAGTTAGGCGCTACGTGTAAGCCGTTAGCCAACCATCAGACAGAGTAGCACGCGTACACTTAACACTATACGATCCGAGCCACTGTGAATTAGGAATTAAGGACTGCGATACCGCGGCCCCCTCCCTTTTCCCACAGATATTACTGCTTTATACAGAGCAGGAAAGACCCAGGCTGCAATTGCCAGAGAAATTGGCAGAAATCGTCACGTAGTGCAAAATTATTTACGCAGTCTGTCGATGTATGGTATTAATAAGTCTAAAGGACGTCCACGAAAGTACAGACAGCGAACTACCATGCATATCTGTCGATTGGCCTCGAATTCAGCCATAAGTTGTGAAGCAATCGGGCAAGGGTTATACCTTCAGGTTCATAGGTCAACAGTTTTAAGACAATTAAGCGTTCTCCGCATATCATACGGGCGCAAATGAAAACAAGACCTCGTCTTCAACAACGTCACATGACTGCCCAACTAAACATCGCCCGCAACAATATGGACAGAGACTGGACATTGGTGAATTTTGGGGCAACGTTTTTTAAATTGTATCCTGAGGGTGCACATCTATCTAAAAAGTACTATGTTGTTTCAAATCGTCTTCAGTGACGAGAAGAAGTTAAATTTGGATGGGCTAGATGGATTTAACGGTTACTGGCATGATGTACGTAGAGAATCGCGGTACTTCTCGAAGCACATGTTCGGCGGAACGCGCTTTATGGGTTGGGGAGCTTTGCAAACTTGGATTCGCTTTCATCTCATCTCGAATGAATAGCGAGGACTATCAGCAGATGTTGACCAACAACCAACTACCATTTATTAGTAGATTTGACCGACTACCAATTGTTTTCTAACAAGATAACGCTCCAATTCACGTCAGCGCTAGTACACGTGCGTGGTTCGCATGGCATGACATTGAAACCCTAGAGTAGCCAGCATGTCCTTCTTATGTCAACCCGATGGAGAACCTCTGGGGCATTCTTGTCCGATGAGTATATGCGTCGAATCGAGAGTATACATCCGTGGAAACATTACGAGACGCGTTGTTGGAGACCTGGGGAGGTGTCGGCAACCAGATCCTGCTAAATCTTGTTGATAGTATGCCAAACCGAGTTGTTGACGTTATAGTTAGCAAGGATGGGCCTCACGGTACTGATTAGCACAAGAAAACGGGAATTAATTGAGCGAGAGCACTCGATAACTGAGAAGCACACAGCTTGCTAACCGAAATATGACACATTTTATTGTAGCAAGCTGTGTGCGCTGTCAAATGCGCCGTTCTTTGTGGTGTGTATATTATTTGACACGTACATTAATCTGATACAGAATAAATGTCTCAAATGTGTATTCTTTGTAACGATTTGTTGAAATGTAGGGGGTGCGTTAAGCTTATGCACAGCACTGTATATATATATATATATATCTCACCAGAATAGCTCGTACCGATAAGGATCTTCAATGTCATTTTCACCTGTGGCAGTAGTGGAGGCCGTCTTGTGTCACCTTCATTCTGGTTTTGGTCATCATCTGGCTCCTGAATGAGGTTGTCATCTGACGACCAGTCCGGAGATGGTGACGAGTCTGTTGTGAGTGTAGCCTCCAGTACGAGGTTTCGGTGTCCACCGTCGACCCGTTCGCCGTCGCTAGCGTCGCTGGAATTTTCTGCAGCATCACCCGCTGCTGCATCGGCGTTACTAGCGCCGGCACGGGTGCGATGATGTCTTCGTAGTATTGCCTCCAATCTACTTTCCGGGGGTGCTACACACAGTTGACATGGGTAAGTTAATATCGGTGAGCATTCGAGTGTCACGTCATACGAAAAATACCTAATTTCCTGCTCTTTTATCCGTCGAAAACAAACACATGTATTTCGATATATTGATGAACTTGTTGACATAGTCACTTGGCATTGCCAGAGAAACGTTTAGCTAAAATTTAGTGAAACACAAATGAACACTTCCTACAGCTGTTCTCAGACAAGGCTTCTGTCAGCCTGTGGGAGATTTGCTTGTTGCTACAGCAGTTCAGCGAGCAAGGGATATGAAAGGTGTTTGCCTATCAGATGAAATATAAAGAAACATTTTTCTGTTAATTAGGTGTGTCACTTACTGCTATACTGGCTCGACGCACTGGAACTCCGCGATGGACTTCCGATATGCCTGGATCGCGTAATTAAAACAGGTACAAACAGGTTTAGCACAGCGTTGGAGTGAAAGAGATCATTTAGCATAGAAAACGGCTAGTCAAATTTCTCCTCGAAAAATGTCACAGAATACAAGCACCTAGAAGTAAATCTTTAGAAATTCACATGTCAGAATTGTACAAATTAGACGGCCAAGCACAATGGTACAGTATGCGAGGGGCATATTGATTGAGAGCATACGACGTTTGTCAAGGGAGACAATCTTTCCAGCGGTGTCAATCTTACCTAGCGAGAAAACAGCTTGCCCGTTTCCGTAATATCGATGAAGAGGTTGACACAACTGTTGAATTCGACGAGTCACCTCCGTCAGCAGGCGCATGTTCCACCTCAGCAGCTGCAGCCTCTAGAGATGATGCGTCAGATGATCCCGATGACGGGGTATTGTACTCCTCGTCCGAATCCTGTCGGCGTTGATGTCGACGCCGTTGTGGAGGTCGATTTGCCGAAACATCAGATGATTGTGGAGCAGTAGCGGACTGTTGGTTAGATCGTTTTGGCGCATTGTTTATGGTGGGCGACCGGTTTCAAGCCATCCAGGAAGGTGTCAAACAGGTGAATAACGAATGGGGCCGGGCATCACACGGGAATGGGTCAAAGACAAGGCAGAACAAGTTAATGTTAGCTGATATAAACAACTCAACCATGAACATCGTGGGACCAAAAGACATTGTTAGAACTCAATCTGTTAATGTCGTACGCCGAGCTGAACAGCTCAGCTGAATATGCTCGTTGTTCGCTGACATCTTGAATTAGACACACTCGTGCTCCATTGGTCTGGGATGGGTGCAACAAACGCGACTGTTATCACTGGTTGCGATCACCCTAAAGTAACTGCAACTAAGTTTTGCTACACCTATCTATTACATATTTATAATATGGAACTATTCACGCAAAATCAGATAAGAGAAAGGGATAGTCCTTAAAATATGCGAGCATGTTTTAGGAGGCACCGTTCGCAACGTAGGATGTCACACGCATAAATTTGTCTCAATATCTGCCAGATATGTTTCCGTAGCCTTATATAAACATAAGTGTTATTATTATTATTATTATTATTATTATGTCTTTGACAACCCGTGTAGCTAATACAAAAGTGACAAATAGTTGTGTCGCGTACTGCTTAACGATACCCTCATTATGTAAAAGCAAATGGGGAGGCAAGCAAAATTAAGTTTGTTAAATATCTACCGGTAACGATGAATCAGATACAATCATCCAATTGTCCAATGATTGAACCACATATCACAATCATTCAACCATATCATATGAAGCAGACATTGAAATGGTCTATGCTTATATGAGTTTGGCATGCACACTTTTGTGCTTTGGGAGTGACCCGCGTAAACGCCAATTCCGACGCAGTTTGCTACACCTTGTTTAATAGTGATAACAACAATTGTGAACTACTGCAAATTATAACTAGTATCATTAGCTAGCAAATTTGATGTTTCTTTACAAAATTATATACTACTATTATACTATCACTATTTATAAGGCGTTTGCAACAAGCAGCACATGACAAGTAGGTATCATACAAAATGAACTGACTTCAAGTAACACTGACATATTATTATTATTATTGTTTAGTAAAAAGAAAGACACAAACAGCATTATTTAAATAACCAAAAACTTACCGAACTCTCTCCGACGTCCATCGGGGGATTTGCCCTGGATTCTTGGCAGTTGCTCATAATTCAGACCTGCCCTCCCCGTTCTTTGAACTAAATCAGCTCTCCGGCATGTACTGTAAGATCAAACATAAACAACTGGTCAGCGGTTGGTCAACGTGCTTTTATTCACATAGAAATGATCCGTCCGATCGTGAAGGATCACTATGGCGAGGAGAAGCATTCCACAGGTTTAACTGCTTTGGATCGTCGTGGAACAAGATTGAGAGTAAATATTCACACGAAGGTTTTTGCTTTGGGAAGTCATGATTGCACACTCGTTATAGTCGCGTAGAGATCTCCTATGTTTTTTGTTCTTCTATAACATGTATGCATTTGGCGACTATTTTAACGCGGGATAACGTAGTTGTTATTACAAAGTGGTTCAAGATATTTGAATGACGCAGAATAGAGACTGGATTTCATAGATACTAACGAATCTCGAACTGGTGTTGTAAGCCAAGCATATATATATGTATATATATATATATATATATGGGTTATAACATTTCACCCAGTTCGTTATGTATTTGGTTTGCTTATTTAGTAGAATATATCGAATAGACAAAATAGTTCATAATAATTTTCGAATAGCGAATTGAATCCGCCAGCCCGGTGCTATTTACATACTTTAAAGTTATCTATTATTGCGCTTGCGCTTCTAATAAGTGGCCTTGGATATATCATTTGGATGTTCAACTTGTAGTTTACCTAAGCGAACGATTGAGTCTAACTGAACACGGACAGGATGGGAGAAAGCATGGAGCCTAAGAGCAATTGTGTACACCCGATGATGATTATTTCAACACCTGGGTTCGGAATATTTTTGTGTTCAAGTGAATTAGTTCTGTTGTTTCTTTCTGTGTAGCTTAGGTATACAGAAGAGCTAATAAAGCATTAGTTAACGGCAAAAAAAACAGAAATCTACTTAAACTAAAGGAGCATTTGACAGCACGTTGTCCGCCTGGGGAACGACCACAACATTATACATAAGTATTATGATCGGCATCTGCCTTGTTTGCGCGAGTGTTCACCTCTGCGCGAATATATCCAATGGCAAGGGAGATTCAACGAAGGCCACAAACGGGCTGACCTGGGTACCAGATGCTGCAGAGTGCGGCGCATAATCGTCGCTGTTGGCCGCCAATGGGTAACAACAACACCAGGGTAACAATCTCACTAATCTTACTGGTTAGTCAGATGCCCATGATTGGGACGCTAACATCGCCAGAGACGGTTGAGACGCCAGAGGCATAGCAGTGGTCGCAAGATGACGGAGGCGGACACAATAGCAAAGAAAAGATAACAAACAAAGCGGTCGACGTCGAAGAACTCGATTCACTCGATGATAATAGGTAATATCGAACGGATGAATTGCAGAAAAATATACAGGAGAATTCAGTGTCTTTCAAGACTTGTTTTGAAACACTTGAATAGGAACAGGTATAGAAGTCATAGACTATTCGATTACTATTAGATGATATGAGTTCGTAGTAAACAGTTAACAAGCCGAGGGCAGCATTTCTATTTATTGTATTTGAACCTTACTATAAAATGCAGACTGTGAAGTTTGTATCAACCAAGTATATAATTGCATGTGAGTCATTAAGTCATCCTTCCCGTAGGCTAAAGGCTCTTAATACTCACAACACGGAAGCTATATAGTTTCACATAAACCCTACAAGCAGTACCCTACCCCCAGTAACCGATGATCGAATAGACTGATAATTAGTTAGTAGTAGTAGTTTATTATACTATAAGTTTTCACCGGGACCTACTCGACTGATGCCACTCGACTTTCGTTCTAACGAAGTTCAGCACACACTGCTACACTTTTCACCCACATTTAACCGCTATGAATCCCCATGCTCAATTATAGGAGTTAGGTTTGAGCCAATTTTGTTATCTTATCACCATGTTTCACTAATCCCGTAACGCTGTTTCAGTTCTCATCGTTATTTTTTTGTTACAACTATATCGTTGGACTTCCCCATTTCTATAATGTATTTCCATATAAGTGAAAGAAAGAGAAATTTTCCAACGTTATTGAAACAATGACCCAAGGAGTCCAACCATTTTTCATTCATTTGCACCACTTCATGGGGAAGTTTTGTATACCATGGTGTTCTCCTTGTTAAGCCAGGCGCCTATATAGAACATATCATCACGACACAAACAAAAATCAATATAAACGTTTCTGGTATAAATTGATAGAATTTGAGCGAATATTGAGTAGACGCGCGGATTTCGGCGCTGCGGTTTACTTGGGAGCTGCAAAAGTAGTTTTGTTTTATGAGCGATTAGTACTTCAGCCTGGAAAGGCTAGTGGTATATATACATATATATATATACACATTATATAAACCGAGAATGTAGCATACATTCTAGAGCGTTGGAATGATAAAACAAATCAATGAGAAATCGATGAGCCTTCTGATACCGTGAGTAGGTTGTTGTTATATTATCTATGGCTACAATGATGTATAATAGCTTTGTTACGCTGATGATTCTTAATTAAATCATTGTTCTATGTGAGTTTATAAATTAAAAAGAAGAAGAAGTGAACTACGGCTTGAGCTTATGCTTGAACCGAACCAATTAATTCTGGCACCATTCCTCCCCGAGTCCACCCGTCTTTTTTCCGCGACAGATATACTTTAATAATTCTTCACAAACCAGTTACGTATATTCCCGTGACGCCCTTAACAACATGCCGTCGACCAGAAGCATAATCACTTACAACATGAGGGTTAGGTAAAAACCACTTTTATGAACGTGATGATCTCTATAGATATAGTTTAAACATTATATTTCACGTCACAGTTGGGGACGTGATGACAGAGGCAATTGATATATAATGACAATTATTGCGTAAGTGTTCAGCTCAGTAGTTTGTCTCGTTCATCCATTGATTCTTTCCACTCCCCTATAGTTGTTTGGTCTAATGAAAGGCGGCACACCACAAAGCGGATAGAATAGAAAACGCTCGAAGCTCAACCTCGATGATGTAACACAAAAAACAGATGATATCTTCTTCCAATCATATGAACGGTCTCCGGTAGCGTCCAGTGGTATTAGCAGTGGCGGCCTAGCTACAGCCACAAGGCTTGTTTGACTGAACTGACTGACTGACTGACTCGGACTGGTCTGCATCGCTCAGTCTCTCCTCGTCCGCTGCCTGCGTCGATCGTTTTTGCCTCCTTTTAACAGAGAGCCAAATGCGTCGTCAGCAGGTGGTCAACAGGACCCTTTAAATACCTGTTCACTGGGGGTCTTCGGAACTTTTCGGTAGTCTATAGCGAACATTTAGTTTTTGATAGGTCAATTTCTAATATATATATATTTATATATATTTCTTAGAAATATATATATATATATATATATATATATATTTCTTGAATGGGCACCCGGCTAACCGTGCACCATATCAATGACCGAAAAAAAAACATATATGGTTATTATCAAACCACATAGTCAATACTTTACACAAAATATCAGCAGTACATGCAAGAGCACACCATTCCATAGAGAGCGACAGACTCAACAATGATGTCATATCAAATGTCCTGCCTACAATAATATAATAAATAATAATAGTAACATTATTCTTACCCTCGCGTTCGACGAGAAGCGCTTTATTGTCTCTCGTTTACAGAGTCCACTCGTTTGCGGTGTTGTTCAATGACGACATTATTTTTCTACCTCGTATTGAAGACGATGCGGGTCGTGACCGAGGTGCGCAGACTCAACAACACGATATTTCCTCAACGCGTTTAAATGCAACGTTAGTTACTGGTCTCACACACACACACACACACGTACGCACGCCTACATGGAAGCGTTAACAAGCGACAGTCAGGCAAGCAGATACCCAACCAGCACAATACGGTCGGCGTTGATTTGCTACACCTGTTTACACCTGGCAGCAGTTAGCGTGGAAGCGGTGCGAATTGGACGCGTGTCAGTCACTCAGATTTCCACACAAAACCCTACTGACTAGAGGGTAATGGGCCAGTAAGCAACGGATGTGTTCGCTGCAGGTGCCGACAGTGCGGGCCTCGGCGCAGAGGCTGTGTTCTCTGGACACTATGGTGAGGGAGGCTGTGTCGGTTTTACTGGATAGCTGTTCCCTCAGAGGCGGTTGGAATTGAGACAGTTGGCACGCTGTTGATGACGGTGGTTGTCACTGTGATTAGGAGGACGTCGTTAACGACGAAGGCTACGATGGTAGAATTGGCACCCCTCCTTATCGGTGCTTTTGATCCGTTTTGATGGTCTCGGTGGTTTGTTTCGATGACGACAACAACATGGATGCATACGCTTATGGATGATTTGCAGTGGGATCTCTATGAACCGAATCGTCAACTAACAACTAAGTCACCACCACTACCGCTAACCTCCGCTGCTATTGTTGCTACTCGGAACAAGATCGACATCACACACACGTACACACATCCACCATAGGTGCCACAGCAGCAGCCATTGTCGGCGATATCGGCTACATAAACAGCAGAGGCAGCGGCAGAGCACACCAACAGACCGACGGCAGCTAGACGAGCTACCAGCTGAGTCGAGCTGAGTTCAAGTTACAGCCACTGGATTATATGGATGTATGTACAAATGAATGTCTTTATACGTGCGTATGCAATTTCAATAAAGGCTAGTTGGCTGAAGGTAGCAATCTAGTCTGTCTGTTTGTTTGTAGACAGTCTCTCAGCAGCAGTTGTACTTTCGAACCCTGCAAGCTAAGCAGTCGCTAAGCATTGAAGGAGTTCATACACAGCCGCTGCTGCTGCTGGCCATGGCTAGATGCAGCGCCCGACCAGGGGAGTCAACGTAAAGCACACTATCGCGAGTGTGAGCAACAAACTAGCGCGGGTAGTGATGAATGAAAAAATCGGCAGTGGGTTATCTCCCAGGTCGCTGGAGATCAAATCTTGTCATCGAGATGTGGATGTGTTTCTCCCGAGATTTCTTATGGTATCGCAGTAAGATGAAATGACTGCTCGGGGAAGAGCTGAGGCATAGCTTCAAAAGGCGAAGTCCAATTTCGTACTGATAGCTAAATTTAGCCAACGATGTGGTCCTAAATGAGCAGCTCTACTTTGAATAGCCCCGCGCGTTGGTGTCTATATCATTTTGGTATTTTTTCCCACTTCTGAGGTGTGTTCCTTTTTCTGTTCCCATAGTATTTATGACTTCACAACAGAGGCGTATTATGTGTGTAACCTTATTGCGTGTATCATGTTTACTTCCCTTAGACCTTACATTTCAGGATAAAAATTTATATACGGACAAGAGCCAATAAGTGTTTGATGGGTGAAAGGTGGGACCCACGCCACAGTCGAAAGCTTAAGATTTTTTATATAAATATATATACATATTCCAAAGCAATTGTTGGGATGGCTCTAGTACCTTGTTGTGAATTACTAGTTTCTGCCAACTAACCTGTTTATTCAGACAAGCTATTAATTTTTCGCTTACAGAGTAGTCGCCACTGCCTCCTTGCACGCGACATTATTTGGGGACGATACACTCACTTAAGCAACCGCGAGTGCACGTCAGGATCGGCATTATTGTAGTGTTGGAGAGGGGTCCATGGGCAAAACAAGCAATGGAGACCGTTCTCCATCTCTTATAGATTTGAGTGCAAGGCGATGAATGCATATACTTTTAGGTCTCCTTTAGCACTTCACTCATATATCTTCTAGAACGACGGGTAAATTGCTACTGTAGTCGATAATCACGTTATAATTGTATACCGTCACATTCTACTTATATCATTTGTAGCATTGGACTAAACTGATGGGAATAAGGAACGTATAGCTAAAATAAGTTCCGAAGTTTCAATGCGGACATAAAATGATTGGTAGCAAATGAGGCCAAGCATATATTATAAAATATGGAGTGAGGAGCGTATCCCACTGCCAGTATATTTGCCCAAGTTGTGTCCCTTGGTACGGCGACTAAATGCCTCAGCCATCGGCGAATTTTTTCTCTACCAAGTGATTCGTCGTTTTTAGCTTGTGTCTGGGAGACACTGCCGGTATCTAGACATCTAGCTAAACTAACATTGACACATTGCAACGTAAAGCTCGGGTTATTAACGGAGTAACGTATCGAATAGGCTGATTGACGGCTGTTCGGCCTCGACTCCACTATTCCAGGAGTCATTTTCCTGTCTGGTGTGGACAGTGTTCACCAATGACTAGTTACTTCACCAATAGTTCACTCAGCTTGCAACGAAGGCTGGTAGATTCTATCATTTCATCGGTCGAAAGGTTCGTACGATGTGACTTCATAGTCGTCGCGTAGATTGTGAGTTCGTCATTCCACAAGGCCATTTGCTTGGGAATTTTGAAGAGAGGTTAGGTAATGTCGAAGGTAATTTATCTTATTACAGAGCTCTAGGGAAGTCACTCGCTTAAATCAACACTAACACCTCACATTTCCTACTATATGACATACACCAAATGAAACACTAGTTCTTCAATTTAGTCAGTTTTTAATTGGGAGTGCGATTCTTCATTAATGGTACCGGCTGTGTCTCCAGACTTCTGGCTCGGTATCAGTTATTTCGTTATTTAATATCATCTAGGGCAAGTTACGTTGGATTGCCATTGCATCTAGGGCAAATTACTTTGGATTGCCATTGCATTTCGAGTAAGTTGCAATGGGTGCCGTTGCATTCAGGGCAAGTTACCTTTGGGGTGCCGTTGCATTCAGGGCAAGTTACCTTTGGGGTGCCATTGCATCCAGGACAAGTTACCTTTGGGGTGCCATTGCATCCAGGACAAGTTACCTTTGGGGTGCCATTGCATCCAGGGCAAGTTACCTTTGGGGTGCCATTGCATCCAGGGCAAGTTACCTTTGGGGTGCCATTGCATCCAGGGCAAGTTACCTTTGGGGTGCCATTGCATCCAGGACAAGTTACCTTTGGGGTGCCATTGCATCCAGGGCAAGTTGCAATGGGGTGCCATTGCATCCAGGGCAAGTTGCCATGGGGTGCCATTGCATCTAGGACAAGTTGCAATGGGGTGCTGTTGCATCTAGAGCAAGTTACGTTGGATTGCCGTTGCATCTAGAGCAAGTCACGTTGGATTGCCGTTGCATCTAGAGCAAGTTACGTTGGATTGCCGTTGCATTGAGAGCAAGTTACGTTGGATTGCCGTTGCATCTAGAGCAAGTTACGTTGGATTGCCGTTGCATCTAAAGCAAGTTACGTTGGATTGCCGTTGCATCTAGAGTAAGTTACGTTGGAATGCCGTTGCACCTAGACCGAGTTACGTTGGAATGCCGTTGCATTGAGAGCAGGTCGCGTTGGTCTGCAGTTTCACTTAGAGCAAGTTGCAATGGGGTGCCGTTGCATTTAGGGCAAGTTACGTTGGCTTCCCATTTTCACTTATGGCAAGTTGCGTTGGATTGCCGTTGCATTTAGAGCAAGTTACGTCGGATTTCCGTTGCATTTAGGGCAAGTTGCAATGGGGTGCCATTGCATCTAGAGCAAGTTACGTTGGATTGCCGTTGCATTTAGAGTAAGTTACGTTGGATTGCCGTTGCATTTAGGGCAAGTTACGTTGGATTGCCGTTGCATTTAGGGTAAGTTACGTTGGATTGCCGTTGCATTTAGGGCAAGTTACGTTGGACTGCCGTTGCATTTAGGGCAAGTTACGTTGGATTGCCGTTGCATTTAGGGCAAGTTACGTTGGATTGCCGTTGCATTTAGGGCAAGTTACGTTGGATTTCCGTTGCATTTAGGGCAAGTTGCAATGGGGTGCCATTGCATCTAGAGCAAGTTACGTTGGATTGCCGTTGCATTTAGAGTAAGTTACGTTGGATTGCCGTTGCATTTAGAGTAAGTTACGTTGGATTGCCGTTGCATTTAGAGTAAGTTACGTTGGATTGCCGTTGCATTTAGGGCAAGTTACGTTGGATTTCCGTTGCATTTAGGGCAAGTTACGTTGGATTTCCGTTGCATTTAGGGCAAGTTGCAATGGGGTGCCATTGCATCTAGAGCAAGTTACGTTGGATTGCCGTTGCATTTAGGGCAAGTTACGTTGGATTGCCGTTGCATTTAGGGCAAGTTACGTTGGATTGCCGTTGCATTTAGAGTAAGTTACGTTGGATTGCCGTTGCATTTAGGGCAAGTTACGTTGGATTGCCGTTGCATTTGGAGTAAGTTACGTTGGATTGCCGTTGCATTTAGGGCAAGTTACGTTGGATTGCCGTTGCATTTAGAGTAAGTTACGTTGGATTGCCGTTGCATTTAGGACAAGTTACGTTGGATTTCCGTTGCATTTAGGGCAAGTTGCAATGGGGTGCCATTGCATCTAGAGCAAGTTACGTTGGATTGCCGTTGCATCTAGAGCAAGTTACGTTGGATTGCCGTTGCATCTAGAGCAAGTTACGTTGGATTGCCGTTGCATCTAGAGTAAGTTACGTTGGATTGCCGTTGCATTTAGGGCAAGTTACGTTGGATTTCCGTTGCATTTAGGGCAAGTTGCAATGGGGTGCCATTGCATCTAGAGCAAGTTACGTTGGATTGCCGTTGCATCTAGAGCAAGTTACGTTGGATTGCCGTTGCATTGAGAGCAGGTCACGTTGGCCTGCCGTTTCATTTAGAGCAAGTTGCAATGGGGTGCCGTTGCATTTAGGGCAAGTTATGTTGGCTTCCCATTTTCACTTATGGCAAGTTGCGTTGGATTGCCGTTGCATTTAGAGCAAGTTGCGTTGGCCTGCCGTATTTAGAGCAAGTTGCAATGGGGTGCCGTTGCATATAGGGAAGGTTACGTTGGCTTCCCATTTAATTTAGAGCAAGTTACGTTGGATTGCCGTTGCATTTAGGACAAGGTACGTTGGATATCCGTTGCATTTAGGGCAAGTTGCAATGGGGTGCCATTGCATCTAGGGCAAGTTACTTTGGGGTGCGTTGCATTTAGGGCAAGTTACTTTGGGTTTCCGTTGCATCTAGAGCAAGTTACGTTGGATGTTGCATCTAGAGCAAGTTACGTTGGATTTCCGTTGCATCTAGAGCGAGTTGCGTTGGATTTCCGTTGCATTGAGAGCAGGTCACGTTGGCCTGCCGTATCATTTCGAGCAAGTTGCAATGGGGTGCCGTTGTATTTAGGGCAAGTTACTTGGCTTCCTATTTCAGCTCGGGCACGTTACGTTGGATTGCCGTTGCACTTAGAGCAAGTTGCGCTGGATTGCCATTGCATTTAGAGAATGTTACATGTTTAGCAATTGTTACTTCCGTTGCATTTGGAGGAATTTACGTTGGGGTGCCGTTGCTTTTAGGTCAAGTTACAGTGGGGTGCCGTGTTTAGAAGGAGAGGAACAGGACGTGGCCGCAGGCCTCCCCTTTTTTACAGGTTAAGTGACTCTTAAGCGTAACAAACTTGCTCGCCGCCAGTCCGCCAACGCTCGATCCATGCTTACAGTGTCCGGGGCGATTATGATTATAGCGCGCTGAGTCCCCACCAAAGTTGAACTAAGCTGACGTCGCATTTATTGAACTGGGTTGCCGTAGCATTTGTTGCTACCTTGATACCAACCCCCGGGGCTTCTACACTAGGCGTCATAGTTGTGCCCCTAGGACGAACAAGCAAGCAATTGTGCGGCCGTGTTACCGACACCAGTTCACGTTCCCAGTACTAACACCACTCTGCGAGTCGACAGAGCTTGCCGCGAAACACATCAGTGATGTTTGTGGATCCACAGTGCATCGTACTCATCTATGAGCGAGCCAAGCCAACAGCCGCATGGTCTCGAACACTTGTATAGGATCGGCTATTAGCGAACTTCGTTGCTGCCACGAGATTGCGAAGAGCCCCGCCGGAAATCACTTACGAATTACTTCTCATGAGAGCCCATCACTAGTAATTAAATAAGTAAGGTAAGGTAAAGAAGAGATTTTCGTCAAACGCACGGACACCACCAAAAATTTTCCGGCCATGACGCTCAGCCAACATTTGACGTCCACGGTTCTGCACGGAAACCATCAGAGACATTTCAATCTCCATAAAAGTGAGCCGACCCAGTGGAGCGTTGACGTAGTTGACAAAACGCCTCTAGCTGCTTAAACCAATCCTCTGTTGAGAGTCCATCTCTTCCGCAGATTGACCCTTAATAGAGGATTGGTTGATTCTTAAGCCTTTGTGCACAGCGAATGCACTGAGGCGTTTTAGGTCAGTAGATAATATATCACTATAACTCCTCTATTTTCAACCAAGAGGCCATTCATATGATATACATGAATGAGTTACATGTACAAATGTTCTTATTATTATTATTATTATTATTATTATTATTATTATTATCATGATAATTAAGAGTACACTTCTATTATCTCAGTAAGCGCTCCAACGTCCATGCCAAATTGTTGGTGACAAGCTCAAAGCGGGGGGGATGCTTTTCACGTGCATACACGAGGAGATAATGGAGGGCCTTTCACATGCCTTCGAAAAATAAAAGCATATGTGTAGTAAAAATATATATGCAGTAAAAATATTGTTATCTATTTAGATTCAGTGCCCAGTCTTGAGTCAAATGTGCCAGCTTTGTGGATGTAGACTTCCCCTTTGCGTGACCGTGCTCGTCAACATTTTATAGCTCTTTATAAGAATGGTGTGAAATATACTATGATATATTTCGTTACATTATGATCGTAGCTTGTAATAATGAACCAACAAGGACAGGGTGCAATGACCCAAATTATATTTTACATTTATAATTTCTCACCTTAAGACAAGCCCTGGATAGACTTGTAACACAAAACACGCGACACTTAGTGCACGCACATTAGAGCCGGCTTTGTCTTTCTGGCCCTCGTGGCTTCATCTTTCGCGCGGCCACACAACTGTCGCGAATCGAATGGCTACCCGCCCCCGCACTGGGGCTACCTTTGTTTACCTGTCACAACAGTCCGGCCAGAGTTCCGCGCTCTAGTGTATAAGAGAGCTCTAGAGATTGTTACACAATCTTAAGGCGGATAGTGTTACAATGGTAATTGAGATATATTCAAATAATCTTGAGAGACAAAACAATAAGGCATAATACTGTGATTAATATGTCTAGTTTATATTTTTACCATGTTAAACAGCGCTCTGCTGCCTTTTGTGTATTTTGGAGAATTGCCCCCAGAGGGCGTACAATATGCGGACAAGATTGAAGAATTGTCATTGTGTCGTAAGGAATAAAAGTTAGTCCAAGTTTGACCACCAAGGTGGCCACTTCACCCTGCGTACAGTGTCCTCTCTTCCCTTTTACCCATTTGAATTACATTGCACAGATTGAGGGCTAACCCCCGATTAGGTCTGCATGTCCCTTGAGATAAACGGCTAGCATAGCTTTTAATATACGATCTCGGCGCCATAAAACGCCAGTATTTTACAAATGGTACTGTATAATGTATAATGTACTTTACACTGTATAATGTGGTCAACCATGATGTTCTCAAAGATTATACCTGCAATGTACTTGTACTGATTCACTTTGTATTGTATTTGGGCCATTTAAGAATATATAAACTCGACACGGGATTCTTAACCAGAAAACGTTACGTTTTTGTGGAGGACTCCCGCGATGATGCTACGTGCATCGTTTTAAATCACCAGGGATCGGCGTATAATGCATATCGATCCCTCTATTATGATTCTGTACGAGATCGTTGTTTGACAATAATGCCTTATATGTGATGTCAGAGATGGTGGTTAAGAGAATACGCAGCGTCTAAGTAGTGACTTCGGGTTTATTAGCGTAGACATTAAACTCTATCTAGGCAGAATTGGTTAGCCTATCGTGCTGATAACGCTTGCAACTGGTAATACCCTTCTCTCTGCCTCTCTCTCTCTCTCTAGCTCACTGGGTGATGCCCCCACCTATCTCCTACTGGGCTTCTGGCTCGCGCTCACTCCATATCCGAGGCGCCGGCATGCGCTGGGGATGGGGGCTCAGTTCTCCCCTTCTTGCGACCTGCCCGAGTACGTTGCAGAACGTTTCCTAACCTACACCTGAGAATAAACAAGTCGTTATATTGGACCGTAGTTCACCATAAAACCATAGTTCACTTTGTTTGACAATTTCTTCTCTGGGGTACGTCGATGGTAACTTGCCTCTAACTTGGGATGTGGTCTTCAATGACAATCGTGATTTTGTATTATTAGGGTTGACATGGGAGATCATGTATCAAACCAAAGGCTGGTTGGCGTATTTCAAAGATTGAATTCTAAGCAAGTCAATTATAACAGACTTAACAATGGACGAGAAGGTCATATGATTGAGACCATCTAATAATAATCTCGTCTGATTTTCGAGCTCACATGGTGATTAGTAATTCGTGCAGAATACAGTTAAAGGCCTAAACGACATCGAAGTTACTGAGTTACTCCTTTTACACTTAGTATGATATCAAGCACCGGGCGAGACCAGTGGAGCGCCTTTGACGAAACAAATTGACAGCATGCGAAAAACGCGTTAAAGAGGCGGCTTCTACGGGCAGGCGGATTCGGGTTTATCTTACATGTACTATTGAGATCGAGTCAAAGCAACAGTGGAGAGTGATCAGCAATCGCATAGATTTGAATAATATCACTCTGTAAAGCAGAAACGTCTTAAACCTTGCTGGCCCATGCGATATGATATCGGTGTAAGGTGGTTGACAAAGAAAACACTACGAATGTGTTCAGGTCATTTTCGAAAATTACACACAACTCAACTTTTCTGATTAGGACAGTATACTAGTACTGTGTATGTCAAAGTCGTATTGATATTTTCTAGGGAAGATGAAGTAATACAAACCTGCGGCCATGAATTTGTTTGAATTTGAATTTGAATTTGATGCCTGTTAAAGTTAGAAATGCGGTATACATCTACTGCATGTGACATTACCAAGCTAACGATTTATTGTCATTTTACATAGCGTTTGTATATTTCTGATTGAGTGCATACTGCCTCTGCGGCCGCAGAAGCTAAGCGTTAATCTCTTATCAGCATACGGATTATTTAGTATAGCTCTAAGTTTGTATTCTGTGGAGTACAAATGTTCGATCAATAGTTTAAGTTGTACGTCTACGTTTCCCTCAAAGTCACTGCCGCTTTTTGTTCTAAAAATAAACGTTAATGCTTTAGCTCTTACAAATCTCAAACACAGGTTGGAAAAACGATTTGGGTAAACTGTAAAGAGAGCGCAGGGAAAGATCATCAGTGACACTCACAGACGATTGATTCGCTGAATTCAAGGATAAACTCCCAGAAAAGAAATTGGCATCCCAAGTGGAGGTTTGAATTTTAGAAAAAAATCACGGGTGCACACTGATAAATTTCCGGTACGTATATATATATATATATATATGTCATTAACACATAAAATGTTGAGGGAAAATCGACACCTGTTTGGGGTCAGTGCAGGTTTTGAACCTGCGATTTGGAATATCTTTCACTTTCTGGCTATTTATCCAAATTCCTGTATCCCTATGTAGTGCAAAGTTGCCGTCTGAGTCACCACGGGGTCCTCGATAAATAATAACGCATTAGCAACCTCAAGTAAATTAAAAATGTGCGCACATCTAAATAGGGTGTACCTTCATCCAATAGTTTTTCTTAGTAAAATGCTAATTAATTGACTAGCCACATACGTACCTGTCCTTGATGGAGTTTGATCTACAGACGGAGCTAGCTCCGTCAGTTGAAGAACAATCCAATATCTTGGTATCTCTGGAAGAAAAGGATACAGATTGATATACATTACTTACACTGTCATTATAATCGCTGTTCTTTATTATCACCACGGTGTGGTACAGATTCTTAAAATACATAATAAAATATATTAAAAGAGAGGCACCCCTGTGGTGCTTTCGGTGGTAACATATATACATTCGAAGGATTTGCACCACTGATATAGTGGAGTCGTAATATCATCGTCAAATTATAATCACCATATAATCATCGTCACTCTATAAACATCATAATGTCGTCATATTATGTACAGTTTCTTGCGGCAGGCTGCTTTGCGACACTACCGATATATATATATATATATATATATATATGTAGTGATGCCTGCCTATCACGGATAGAGGGCGCTGGTATCGATGATGATAACGTAACATTCGATCAAAGGTACAGTCAAACAAGGATATATATATATATATATATTGACTAATATTTATTAGAGAAAACCACTTGAGAACAATAAATCAGAATTCCAACGGGGGCTGGGGTGGTAGCAGGCGACGCAGGAGCCAAAGGCTCCTGGACGACGCCGGTCATTCAACTGCGAAAGCCAGAAGAGAGGCTTGGCGTTGACGGGGAGCCGAAGGCTCCTGCGGACGCTCATCCAACTGACGTTTCAGAAACACCCGAACCTCAAATTTTGAATGTTCGAGTATCTAACAACTAAGATATCGCGACCGGGACTATATATATCAGCACAAATATCTATATGGTCCAAAATAATAAATTAGGGATGGCCCACTTACGGCGATGATGACCAAGCATCACTAGTACTCTGCACTCATTACAACTAGCATAATCAAGGATATTAAATTTACCGAAACTATCGCAAGAAGAAGAAGAATAAATGATTCAGTTTGAATAAACTGGGAAACTACTGTACCGTTTTAGGTTCGTAAGGTATCCAATATGCCGTGGCGTTCCAGCACGCTTTTAAACTAGCCATCGATAGTGTACGAAATTCCTCCTGTAAGGATTAAACTTCATATACTCAATCACCCCTGTTTAGTAGGAGAGGTGTATCACCCGCGCTGGAGGGTTTAAATCTCCGACCTCTGGCTTTCTTCAAACTAAACCGTGAGATATTTACGTTATTTACCCGAACGAAATATACTTACTCTATTGGTACGCGTTTTGAGTACGATCTCTTAGATTCCAACCATATAATTTGTTCGGAAGCCACATTTGATTTTTTTATTTACGGTAGTGCGTTTACGAAAATGCATTCTAAAGTTTATAACAATGTACCAGCTACACTGCGATGCCAATGACGAAGATGTTGGCCCAGTTTCCCGGCCAGTTAATGAATTGTTAACTTACAGACAGCGAATTCGAAATTAACCGGAACTGAAACACAGGGTCATAGATGAGTGACTTTAGAGGGAGAATAACGACAATTTAGAGATAATCGCACCTGAATGGAAACAATAGTGGTCCTGCTCGACAACAATAGATCCAATGGAAATTCGAAAACATAGTAGATAACAAATTCGTAATATGAACATGTTGTTCCTGTTGAGGATTCTTTCAAATATAATTACATCTGTAATGGAGAACATAAAAATAAAAATATGCTACGTTTAATTAACCGTTTCCGAACTATAACCTAATAATTGTAATTTCCCGGTCCCTGCTTATGTCTAATTTCCATTTTCAGGTAAATCATGTATTTACCAATCCGAAAAGAATATTTAAAAAAATGCTGCAAATATATGAAACTTTGAGATTTCCGCCGTTCAGGTGGAACCACAAACATCGACGGCTTTTCGCCTACCGCATTGCTGAGAAGTTTCGGAGTTTTTTCGCAAACTCCCTTTATGTATTCGGTGACAGGTTTGCCCTTCTTGTACTCTTCCATCTTCGCTTCTAGCTCGTCTTTAGCCTGCCGAGTTATATGAAAGTATGTTAAAGTTTTCAATTTGGAGTTTAATTTTTTTTATGTACGGTATATTGAACCTGACCTTCTATACGAAAACTTAAGCGTTGTTGAATGGCAGTTCCGATAACAAATCACATTTGAATTGAATTGAATTGAAATATGCAAAGTTCGAAAAATACCTTGCCCTTTCTTTGACATGGCTCGAAAACATTCGAGTCGATAATAATTTTAATTTCAATCGAAGCACTGTAAAATTGCAGTTCCGGAAATAAACCGCAAATGTTATGTTATGTTAATTTGGTATGTCCATTTGATTTGTCAAGAGATTTGAATGATTATTACCCATTTTACAAATGCTTCACTTGAATGTCTAAAAATGCGTTTACAATATATATATATGCAAGCGTATATTGAACGGCAGACTTCCTAGTCGCAGTCAATTTGCTGGCGTGTGTTCGGTTCCAGCTGAAGGCCAAATGATTGTTTTCTTGCTGACGTACCCAATAAAAACAACGCCCGGCAGTATTAACTCTCACGCATACAAAACAACAAAACCCGCACGACAATGGATTCAGGTAAAACAACCGGTGAATGAAACGTCACCATAGATCAATTCAAAACCGGTGACAGGTACTGAAGCGGGCTCATATACACCTGGAGTCTCCTTTTGGAAAAACATCATAGTATTGCCAAGTAGCTGAAGACCCGGGAAAAGGCAACTTAAGGTAGACGAGACTGAGGGTCAATCGTGGGTTGAAAAATCTTTATTGGGTTACGGTATGCAATTGAAGATTAACGTAGAAAACATATCTACGGTGGAGAGTCTGCACGCCACCTAATGAAATTAGTCGACAAAACTCGCGCCTATCACTTGGCGTCAATCTGGCTCTCCCTTCCTTATGAGATTTGGCCACTCACATTAGCGCAATAATTCATGAATGAAGTTGTAACATATAAATAGGATTAAATAGGAATAATTGTATGATTTATGATCTGGTGTGAATAATCGTTGAAAACAACACATTATTACATAATTTATATTGTCATTAAATGGTGCTCCAAATGTGTCTTGTGCATTGTGCCACTTCTCCTGCTCCCTGCAGTCGTGTTTGTGCAACTACCTTTGGCGGAAGAATACCAACAAAGCAGTTGTAGAAAATGCCCACAGTCTCTGATTTGATGTCTGGAAAAAACAATATTGTAAAAACGCCAACAAAATAATGAAAGAAGACCCTTGTAATCGGTAAAACAATGGACTTGTGATACGGGTTATTCTATCTTTATATATATACGGTATAGTTAGCAGTCAGTGTTGTTATGGAATGACCCATAGCGCTATCAGTAGCAGTGGCTTCTTAACGAATGTTATACTGCAATTTGACGTCTCAGTAGTGTGAAAGACGGTGTTGCTTGGAATCGAACATTCAGTGGGACAACTGGTATCGTAATTTGATGCCGAGCCATACATTGCCGTTGGAAACCCGCTTCGATTGACAAAAATATTCTATAAAATGTACTTGCAAGAGACCTATTTCTCGTTGATGGAGCTAAGCGCCCACGGTTGGCACCACGCGCGCGTCGTACATCCTGAGATTGATGCTTAGATTTTATATCATCAACTTTCTTAATGCTCACACGCTTGCGGTGGTTCCTCTTCGACGACTGCTCTAAGTCGTATTATTAATGTTTCGTCTGATTAATGAAATTATCCTATCTAATGATTGATCTTTCGCTTTTTCCAACGGATACTAGTCGCCAATGTAGGGTCGGGCGAGTCGTGAGATCTCGATGCGATGTGAGACGTTAAGTGATGTCATATAGTAAATATATAAGCTTCTATCGAGTTCAGTAATATTTGCACAATTATTGAAACGAGATTCTCATTAATCCGCCAAAGTAGGGAAGCAAAAATAGAAGTTTCAAGAGGATGCCAATACTACATACATTCTGATTTAATATACATTCCTACGCTTTCACGGTAGACATACCTTCACAAAACGCTTTGCTGCAATTGTTACAATGCTTAAGCTCTCTTATGTGGAGGCGTAATGATACTCATACTGGTCGCTGTGAGAGAAAGCAAATATGATATTACTGACTCGAATTGAAAATTTCCTGGGCCTCAAGTGGTCATCGAACTCGACATTAGATATTACTATGCATTTTGTGCATTCTGCCCGCGATATAACTTCTTGCGAAGTGTTGAGGGAGCGATATATCATATGCGGTCATGGCAGGCATACGAATACTTGCTTACTAGTGTGAACATCTAGGAGAAGGGAGACCTTGGAGACTACAAGACAACAATAGTAATTTCGATAGAACTTGTTATATGTAAGTAGAACGAGACTTACCACACAGGAAGTATGGTACGAAAGATTCATTTTTGCTTGATTTCACTTCGATAAAACAGCACGTCACTGATGTCATAAATGCCAATAGCTCAAGTGAATGTATCATTATGTGTAGCGTTCACAGATGTTGAGGTGACCATGCAAGAGTGTCGTGTGTTCGGAAATCGCTTCACGTACCAATCAAAACATTAAATATGCGCGCTCCAGTCGAAGGATAGTGGCCTGAGGGCCAAGGCTGCTAACAAAAAATATTAGAATCGATATGAAAGATTGCCGCAGTCCGATATTTGACTTCCAATTAGCGATGCAAATGCTATAATCAAATACTTCTATGGTGATTTGGGATCTCAGAGTCGTTTTCGCCTTATGCTGACCGTCGATACTGATAATCACATGACGATTATCAGCTAATTCGAGCACCCGCAGATGTTATAATAACATGCGAACAATGTGTAATGCTCGACACGACGAATATATGTAATTTTCACCTGAAATTAATAAAATTTAATTATTAAAAGAGATATTTTGTTTTGATTGATTAAATGTAATTCGATAAGTACCAGATGCTTCAGTTTTGGGATTCGTTCTTTGTTAATTAGAAGGTTTGAAGGCTCCCCATCGGTAAAAAATAACTTTGACTGTATCTGTGCGAGAGCAGATGAATGGTAAGGCACTTTCATTGGTCAGCATTTAGTCGAAGTCAATAGCATTAAGCCAATGCCCTCACCACCATCACCACCATGGTCGAGGATAATCGAACGTAACTTAGATTAACAATAGTTGATTTCTTTCGATACATCTTTCTTTTGCTGTACAGATACCGTATATCCACACGTCATATATGATACTGCAACCGTCATGTATTTATCTATTATATTTTACCGAGAAGAGAGCGGGTCGGTCATGGATAAATATTAAGGACAATAACAAACCTAGTTGGATGTTTGCATTGCTTGATGCAATGGAACTATTTGCACCTTTACTAGCCTTTAACAGATAGACTCTACGCTGACCAACCTGACCAAAATTCACACAAAAATACTGAAACAAATCCCCACAACTCACTGAAGATTATTACTCTATGCGTAGGGTGGTCTATGTAAAAAAAATGGCTTTAGTAATCTTAATTAGTTTTTTGTTAATATATTGTAAATTAGATAGACGAACTCTGATAGATCTCAGTGGCACAGGAATATTGAAAATATGTGTTCAAGAGTGCGAAAGTCAAGGAATGTTCAAATTGTTCCTCTCAATGCTCGAGATATATTTATAAACCTTAAAATATGTCCCGTTCAAAGCCTCTTCCGACTTCACCTTTGGTCTTGATTTCTATTATCTTAGTTGCATCCTTCATTGGACACTTAGTAATAAAAATTGAGCTCAAAATTCTCTAGACATACTTCATCTAATAGGGTGCATTATAACCTGAACCTCTCAAATAAGTGTTTAAAGTCCTTTTCGAAGAAGGTCTCGAAAATTGTCTCAAAAAGGTCTCGAAAAACGATGAAATTTTGTCATCAGTTTCTTCCGTTATTAGCAATAAATCGTCGACCTAACAATCAAAGTTCGCGCACATACGTTTTCTATATCTAAGTAAATTAAGCAAATTTTCTGTGTCTGCAGAATCAAGCACAATTTTTTTCTTAAACACATTTTTTTTTAATGTCTGCCACCCGTGTCCTTTGTGATAATTTTCCTTCGAAGAAGTGAAAATGAAACAAAATACATATAGTTTTGATCCCGTTTTTCTTTAAAACAGCTACACAATGCTTTGTGCAGTCCACTGCAAATATCTCCGATTACTACTCCGCTTGCTATCTCCGATTTTGAACTTTATTATTGTCCACTACGCAAGGCTCGCGTATGTTACATAGCGATACTTGTAGATTTATAACCTTGATAATTAGTAAAATTTTTATTATTATTATTATTATTATTATTACTACTACTATTTCGTTGTTTGTTGGGTATATATCTGCGCCTTTGACCTCGTAGCGCCCTGCGACATTAGCACATCACTTGCGATGATCAGTTTTTGAGTTTTTTAGTCACACTCTTGCCGCCTCTGTGTTACTTTCTTGTATCGCTAAACCGCAACGATTTACTCTCCCCTGCTTGATATAGAGTCCTTCTTCCTCTTCATCATACTGCCCTATGAGAGTGTCTCCATAGCGTGAGAGAAGCACGTCCGGTCCCACCACAGCCTAGGATACCTATGTGCTCTACACTACAGCAGTTCAAAAGCATCCACAAACGCCGGCAGTTTACCTAAACTCAATACGCGTTCAATCCCATCAGGATCACCAAAGTACGATCAGATCACGTCACATTGGTAAGTGTCTTCCGACTATTTTCATTTTCAAGGTAGAGATAGCTACATGCCGGCTAGTCATATGGTTCGATTGGTTTCCGCTATTTCCTCAGCAGAGTCCAAATATTTGAGTGCAATTCTATCGCTAAATGTTCCGCTCATGCTTAAGCAAGGATAGTACAACTGTACCAACCGTGAAACGTTTGTGAATGGAATATTTGCTTCTTCGACCCATTTCGTTATCACCGCTATGACGGCAGTAGCTTTGCACCAGCGAATATCTAGCGGAAGTAGTTACAGGGAGCGTTTTCCACCTCGAATGTCCTGTTTACTCACCCTTAATAGATAAGGGTGTAATACAAGTGAGCAATAGATACTCAGCAGTGACTGGAAATAAAGTCACTTAATAGTCTCGGCCATTTAATATTGGACGCTTATAGATCTTGAGTTAATTGATACTTCGAGGTCCGCGTAAGGCTAGTGGGAGGATCAGAATCGTGTGCCAAAATATATTTTGTCCGAAGAATCTAAGCGGGGTGGTTCTTCAGCCTCTACTATCGTAATCTGTTAAAGCAAACTATTGCAATATCTCCAAAAGCTTTGGACATCGATACCCTAATGAAGATTGAGATGCACTTGGCAGGAAAGACACCTGTTAACACGGCGACTCCAGTCGGATGACCTTGCGATTATAACAACATCGATTAGCTCGAACGATCGAATTGCCCACAGGGATGACTTGTATTGCATTTTCGCTAACGGATTTTTTTAGGACAACGCACATACCAGCAACAGCAAATATCGCCATCAGTCAACGTATTGGGACCATGGTGATGATGATAATGTGGCCCAGAAATGGAATATTTGTGCGAACTGTAGGGTGTGGCCTTATGTTTCTGCTGGCGTTGTCGTTAAACGGTGGAGAAGCTGACGCCTTAACCTGCTACGTTTGCAACTCCAACCAAAATGCGTCATGCGCATTGTCGCCGCCGGACGAGGTAACGACTCTCAGCACTCGCAACAGTAATAACACTTTTAATGATCGACGATCATAATAATAATAATGATAATAGCTATAGGTGAAAAGGTAGCCTAACTCCAATGCTGACAATAACTTGTCCCATGAGCTTACATTGCGTCGTACGAGGTATTTAGAGACACTTGATAAATATAGTATAATATTAATTTGATGCATTTTCTACAAGAATATTGAATCGATTCAGAAATACCTGTACACAGTGTTCTGGTCACTTGATAAAAAGAAGCATCAATGGCAATTAGTTGACAGGACACTATCTATAAACGAAATGAAATGTAACATTACCTAAACGGAAGGCATTATACACAGACATCTTCATATCGCCGGCCTTTGCCTTGAGGATATATATCTCGCATTAACAAAATCAAATTCTATAAAGCAGTGCAATAGATTAGGTTAAGTTGCTAACAAATGCTATAATGACTATTTTAGTGACATTTCAATTGTTTCTATGATTCGTGATAACATTTTAGCGAATTCCTGGTTATTTTCTATCTAAATTGTTCTGAAAAACAAAACACCGTATATAGAACGACTGTTTCTCCATCATTGAAAACATAAATACATTCATTAATTTTTAATTAACTTTCTATACTACTCGTCTAAATTCAACTCGCTGCAATAGGCCTGTGTGCTTCCCACTTACTAAAATTTTTACGATACCATTCAGTTTCCTGTGTGGTTTTTATAGAATGTATACACCTGTAGGCTGGGCCGTCTTGCCCAGGAAATTAATTATATATTTTTCTAATATAATTTTATAATAATAGCATATCTTTAAAATTATATATATTATTTTTTTAAGATCAAATATAACTTTTTCGGTATTTTTTATTTTAATTAAATTTAGTGAAAATATTTATTTTTATATTTATTTATATTTGTAATTACATTTAATATTCTAATCACTTAAATTTCTTAGATTAAATTAGGGGTAAGTATAAATTCAAAGTTGTCTGTATGAATTTCAGGCATTTATACAAGAGTGCAAGCAGGAACAGAACGTTAATGATATACCCTATTCAGTTTGTCGTCTCATGGTAAGTTACTTTGGCAACTTACTGCACGAATGCCCTGTAGCCTAAAGCGAGTTTGGTTTAAATATTTCGGTTGAGGCAGAACTTCTCGTGTCGTTTTCATGTTCCCTTCATTTCTCATTGCTTGCCTGCTGTGATTTGTTCAGTCTAATGTGCTATACTCACGCTACAGGAGCCATGCTGTTCGAAAGTTAAGCGGGTAGCCTGGTAGTTCCAGATTGAATGAGCATTGTCGCCAATAAAGTGAAGGAATTGATCGAGAGCAGATGGAGTGTACCTGCTTTCCTTACTCGATCGGGTCCACGCAAAGAGTTTGGCGCTTCTGTTACTCACGCCCTGACGGAAGCGAATGAAGCCAATTGGTTGACAATTACCACGCGACATCTTGCCCGGCACCGAGCAACACTTGCCCAAAAGGCACAAAATCATCACGGGAGACCAGAAGTGGTCCCCCTATACAAATATAAATAAACGGTGGATGGTACGAGCCATGGAAACTTAAAAAACTTAAACCTCCACTTAAAAAGACGCTCGATCTGAAACGCTCAAATAAACCATGGAAGCTACTATTCACAGCGTTAGTAGCAGTCGGGTTCTAGTACCCAAATAGCGCTAATAATTATTATTATTATTACTTTGATATGAGAGCGAAAGGACAGGAGAAACTGTTTTTTTTTCATAATTTGATAACACTTAAATTACTGTGCTATCTCCAAATATTAAAGGTGCACGATATATATATATATATATATATATATAACTGAAGGTGTAGCAGTCATTATTATTTTCTAAGATTAACAATTTTCGGTGGATTAACTCGCTTGAAGTCTCGATTCTAGTTGTCGGACTCTACTCAACGTTGATGATTCTTCCTTGTACTCCGTACAACCTTATAATTATAAGACTAAATTACTATGTGACGATCGTATTATTATGGTACTTCGTTTACTACTTCGGAAACTGTTCTTATTCATTTCCCGATGTGCTAGTTGCCCCTGTCGTCCTGTTGTTATGCATGATTATCGGTAGCTGGTAAGGAATTGCTATGTAATTCGCAGGTTGTTGAGAGGGAGGCACACATTACTGTTGATCGCCGTTGCGGATGGATTTCATACCGTGAAAAAGATAGCTGTATAAATGAACGTAAGTACAGAAATTCTACCCACAACGAGCAGGAACATCCGATACGATGGCTTTGCTGAAATATTTCCGAGTTATTTTCATAGATAATACCACCCCATGCTCTCGCTGACTTCAAACTATTGTCAAAACTCTTGTTCATTTTATTGTACTATGAACTGTGTTGGTGAACGTCTAGTCAACCACGACTTAATGAAAAGGCCAATTTCCATGTTTGTATTTTATGAATGACAGCTTCAAATAATTGCTAACGATATTTCAAGTCGCAAAGTTTTGCCAACCGTCGGAAACCGTGCTGCCGTTCTATCAGTGCAAAATGTTATGAATTGTTCGGTATGTCTCAGGATACTCGGCTTCATCTTGTCGAGTGACAATTTGTCCCTTACCGCTGACAGTTTAGGTACCGTAGCGACTCACAGGGTGACAATGATAGTTTCAGGTTACCACAACGGTATTACTTATCACTATAAAAAGATCATCGTGAAACATATTGGGGAGGCGTTGTCTGCTCTAGATATCCACGTGTCATTTTTGGAACACAAATTCCATGTAGCTCGTTGCAATGTTGACTTTGTTTATGCTGTGTGAAAACTTGGGGAATAGAATCATCTTGAGGCCAAATAAATATCGCTCAAATACGTATAAAGGAATTAAATTGGTATGGAGCGAAAAACAAGAAACGAATTAAAAATTCTCCGTTTCATAGTACCCTCCTTTCTTAACGCTTTGCATTTGTTTGTCACTTGGGAAGGTATTTCAAGTAACGATATATGCATCATCCACTGGTCTTCGTCGTGGTTTACGAGAACGGTAGTGGTTGATTTACCACCCATATCCACTATGGTCCGGCCATTGTTCTTTTCGTGTTTGAATTTCAGCCCGTATCGACATCAAAGCGGTTAACTGTGAGTGCCACTCGGAGAATTGCAACGCCGCATCCTCGAAGTATGCCGACACGCTTATGGTGCTTGGGTGTACTGCCACCGTTGCTGTTTTAACGGCCGCCATCAGGCGGTTCTAAACATTTAAGAACACCGTCAGAAAAAATAAAATACTACATGCGGGCACAGCGCTTTCATGGAGAATCTTCACTGAAATCATTATTGTTGGCCGATGACAATTTCCTTGTGTGAGCGTGCCTGAAGCTGGTAATTCGATTAGTGTTCGGAAGTAGCTGTGTTTCGATTTTGGCACTAGTAAACTCGGTGAACCTATATTTTATATATATATAGTTTTAGCTCTAGGATCTGGAAAGACGATACTAATCTCAGGTAGTTCATCTGCTGTTCAGAGAAATCCAAAATATGGGTTACTTGGTCACATAGAAAGGCAACATTGTGGAAGTCATAATCCTTCGCTAATTTCGCACCTTTCCACAACCTCAGCAGCATTTACCTGTAACTAAAACCTATGCAACTGCTCGTAGCAGACATTTAAATAAATACTGAGAAAACTGTTCCGCTAATCAAATTCGTTCACTAATTTTGTACAGCTTTTTTAATCAATAGTGAAAACATATTCGAAATATTATTGCTGTATAATCGAACTAAATCTTGCATCATGTGATACTCCTTCCATGTTACTATTATTTTTTATTGTCATTTGAGACATTATGACATCTGCACATATATGAGTGTGCTGTGCGGATTTTTGATGTCCGCAATATACAACTGAACTAGTTATCCCCGTGAATTGTGCCCTGGTGGTACTATGACAGAAACTAAATAAATAAACTATAGGTGCTTCCCTAATTAATTGTCTATATTTTCAATTATAATATTCAATGCTAGTTTGAATAAGGGTGTCGTGACCCTTTTCATGTATCCTTTGAAGCGCAGAGGCTGTGAATAATTTTTAGGTTTAATGGTCGCGAGCTTGATACGCAGCATTAGTGAAATCTCCCCAAAACATTGTTAAGGTATGTGTTGCTATTTGCAAGGCTAATACTATGATCCCGCCACCTCAGGTAGAGGGCACATGTACCAACAAGATCACCATCAACCAAACGACTTCATGTGTGTTACGGACGCAAATTTTATACAACCTGTTCGAATCTAAATTTGCACATAGCAACACAGAAGTTTGACATTCTAAAAAAAAAAACGCGTTTCTGTGTCCACGGCACGATTTGAAACTGCGATGTGCTGTCTAATGTCTTCGGGCTAACGCTCAGCCAACATTTAGTGTCCATGGCACTGCTTGCGATATGTTGCGTAGTTTACATTGATGTCTATATATATCTTTGATATATTTTTTATCTAGTTGTTATGTCTGACAAACATAACAAGTAAAATAACAAAATTTATGTATATAAAGTTGATCTAATTGATGTAAATATTGCCATTTCCAGAAATAGACCGTACTTAAAATAATCCATGAGACGACACTTCTTTTTCGCTATTATTTTTGCGAGAACTCAAGCGTTGTGATAAGTGAACTGCAGTGCCGTCAATACACCAAGCTTTGTATTTTAGTTATCTAAACTGTACATGGTATGGTAACTGTACATTGCTACGCGGGCAATATGATCCGCTTCGAGCAGACGATGCCGTATTTGTGTTTACAAACAAATCACAACCGCAATCGAACAGTCGAACGAGAAGCGTAATCTGGAAAACGGTTTATTTCGCCCGAAAGGCCAGCCTTTCATTGAGAATATCAACTTTGTTCATCTTTATACGGCACGTTGATTGAGGAAAGCTAGACTGAGAGCGGTGAGGTAAAACCATTGACTTCTACTGCGAAGGATGCTCGTAATGCGACCTCAGCTTCATAGTATGCCCCTAGCCGTGAACGAGTTCGATTGTCCAGCTGTCAACCCGTGCCATTCCTATTCTCTCAACGCGCAACAAGGCGACTGGCCATGTCGGACACGTTTGAGTACAACGATGACCTGGTGCCGTGCACGGGGAACGACTATGATTCGTCGTTCGAAAGTGACAGAGGCCAGACGCGTAAGAACAAGAAGACCTCTAAAGCCACGGATGAGTTCGAACGACCGGCCACTGCGTCATCGAGTAACATCAATTCAGACAATATCCGGCTGAAGGACGGCAAGGAACACTTTCGCAGCGAACAGTCACGGGAAGAGAAACGCCGTGAAAGATATGCCATTCTTGCGCTGGACGCCTATAGCAGGCACAAGAAACTCGTGAATGATTATCTACTCTGCTACAGAGGACAGACCACGCAATTGCAGCGGGATACGTCTAAGGATAAAACTGATAGCGACATCTTACGAGAGAATCATCGCTTTCTATGGGAGGATGTCGAACTTTCGACCTCCGATCTTTCGTGGGGACAAAGATTGGCGAAAAAGTACTATGACAAACTGTTTAAGGAATACTGCATAACCGATCTGCGCTTTTACAAGGAAAACAAAATCGCCTTTCGGTGGCGCACCGAACAGGAGGTCGTAGTTGGGAAGGGACAGTTTAGTTGTGGCGAGAAGAATTGCAACATTGACTCTGACCTCCGCAGTTGGGAGGTTAATTTTGCATACGTGGAACATGGCGAACGAAAAAATGCACTCGTTAAGGTTCGCCTTTGTTCTGGCTGTTCCTCGAAATTGAATTATCGAAAACAGCGGAAGGAAGTAACTAGAAAACGGAAAAATAAGGCTGACGAATGCCGCCGGATAAAACGTAAAAGAAACGAGAAGAAACGAAACAAAAGACGTCGGGAAAGTGAAACGAAGCATAAGAAAAAGCGAAGCCGATCGTCCAGGGACGAAGATTTCTCTTCAGATAGCTCAGATGAATCTTCATCAGAGGATGAAGAAAAAGATGATGTCGACGAGGTTAAGGTCATCGAAGAGAAACGTGTTGACGACGACAATCCCTGGACAAAGCCAGTGGAGGTAGAAGAAGAATCGAATTTAGAAGACGAGTTTGACTCGTTCCTCGACGACATGTTTTTGTGAATGAATAAATAAATGCAGGAATGCATTATGTACATAATTATATATCTCGGCTATATTGTAACTATTTTAGGCAGTTTTTTAAATTCAATTTTAGCATTATCTTCAACGAATTTACTTTGAATATTGAATCTTTTTCTTACATTCTTGTTGTGAATCTGTTTATTATAGAAACAAATGGACTTGCACGAACGCTATGCCTAATAAAATTCCAGTTATGGAATGGAATTACGTAGTAGCAATGAGACGATGTTGCGTTGTTTGCAAAACGTGAGCTAAAAAAACATTTCATAGTTGTGCGTTCACGTCACATGGGTAAGGCTTGTGAACATTATCATGAACGTCACAATAATTCCATTCAGTCTATATTATAATATCTATCAGAGTTATCAATATGCAAGTGAACTGATACACCTGATTTATGTACACTCTTTGGAATTATCCATGTTCTATATATCGAATGAATAAGAATACATTCGCTTATTCATACATTGGTATATTGATGGAACCGCAACTGTAACAACGCTTGAGTTCTCATATGTATAAATAAGTGAAAGGTACTTGACATCCAGGAACTGCATAAAATATTTTTGTGCAGTAAATTAGTCATATGAGACAGGCATTATCCAATGTTGCGGTACGCTGATTTGTCGTCTTTACGCTGTAAGAACTAGGGTTCAACAAAACATCATTCGGAATTTTCACATGTTCCCATTGATTAAGAGGACGGAGAACATTTCAAAATGGTCATACCCATGTGAGAACTATCTATCGGGACCAAAACCACCATAGTGGCACTCTCTGTCCGACTCGCGGATCTGGGCCTGTTTTTAGGATACTTACTCTACATATTTGATTGTGATTAGAACGTTGCTGCTAGAATTAGGCGAAAACGATTACCACAAAATCTTTCGTTTCCTGGTATAAGAAAACTATATTATTTCTCAGGTTTTTTTGGTATTTAATTATTTGTCATGGCGAGTATAAAAATACAGTTTCGCTCATACAGTTTTATTCACATTTCCGTTCCGAATATGTTACGACTTGAACTATAACATGATCCGCCTATTTTGGTGGGTTCTCGTTCGAATATCATGGTACAGACATTTCTTGCAAACCCTGACGGGACAAAAAAAACTGTAAAGAAAACCCTTAGGAAATTCATCTATCACAGCATTCCCGCGTTGCGCATTAACGGATAACCCTTTGCAGTATCCTCAACCTGCAGTCCCTCCAAACAATCGCCTTGTACTGTGCTCTTATCAGCAGATTTCCACTCAAGTGGATCCGGACGACGACAGCGTTCAATTTGTTGTAACACTACTTAGCATGTTTGAAAGAATGAAGTCAATCTGTGTTGTTCACTTTGCTGCTTTATTTAGCATACTTCCGAATTACATCGTGCTTTAATTACTACGATTAAATTGTTGGCAGAGACAGTGGCTGTAGTGGGGCAAACGCAAATAGCTCTTCGAGGATACATGACCTGTCCAAAGAGGGGAGTGGAGTACTTAACGGAACGACTGGATGGCAAATCGGACAACCTGACACATCAACCTGAAAGCACAAAGTAACACCCCTATGAAACAGCTGGCGATGGTCACGTCTTTGCCGTGTAGGAAGGACAACACGAGCTCGCTTGCGCCCGTTTGTACTATAGCTCAAGATAGTGATGTACTACATCTTTTTCCTATAAAATCTTGATTTTAAATGGAAATTCACCTGCTAAAGGACATAGATAAATTGTGCTTTTTTCTCGCCTAAACATGAGCGTCATTAATTCTTGAAACCTCGTAAGATAACATTGGCCAAAAACTAGCCGTTAATAAGAAGAACAAATTATATATTTAATATAGGAGACAATGTCACTCAGAGCTTAGTATCTTCCAATATAGGAGTGATTTGCTCTATTTTAGGTAGCAGAAGATATGCAATTGTCCAGCCAATGGTTTCACTTCAAAGCGATATAAAGCTAAGTATATTTGTAAAGCTAAGTATTAAGGAAATTTGTACCTGATAAAAATCAGTAGGAGACTGCACTTCAGTAGTCTGGCGTCTCCTCAAGACGCCTGGATTAAACGCCGGATTACAACATCTGTTTGGAACGCGCGGACAGCGCGACAGGTCACACAATGCCACATAGTAATCTTCCAACATGAATACCTGTTGATGGATCGATTGAGTCAGTTGAGCTTGGAATTTGTTTGATCAGTTGAAACGGTTGATCCAGTTGGCTGCTAGTGCTCTATTGTGTATTGGTTTTTTTAATAAATTAATGTCATAATAAATGCGATGCAAATCTGTGATTTTTCGGGTGACCGATTTGGTGATTGTACTTTCCACCTGTATGTGATAGATTTAACAGCCGCTGACTTTAATTTCTAGACCATTAAACATATTACCTCCAATCGATATTATAAACCACCGTTGTTATTGTGCAGGATGTGCGACAGGTAACCTCGCCCCGTACGATTTTCGAAAACTAACCAAACAGTGGGAGTCTACAATAAGTTCTAGCCTAGATTACAAACCTTGCATGACAGGAGGACCAGGGCAGATGTTTGATCTCCTAGTAGGTTTTACCATATGAGCCGAGCTGGTAGATGCTAATAAAACCTCAGAATAGTGGATAACGCTTGTATAGCTGAATCCTTGTGTATAACGGTTTTTTGAACATAAGGCTATTCCTAGTTTCATCCCGACAATAGAAACGTTAGTCCTCTCGTGGATTTGGACTGCATCCAGAATGACATTTACGACGATCGGGTTATCAACAGCAAAGTAGTGTTTTAACTCGTTTAATTTCGTTACCTCGCGAGGTTTAGGTGCATCTGGGCCCATTACTCTGACAATGTATTCTTCCAGTTCTGACGAGTTCCTCACAGCACGGCCAAAGGCACACAGTTGCGTACGGAAATCAGGCTCCGCGCGGAGACACGCTTGACAGTCACATCCGCGTACCTAAAGAAGTAACAGATTCAGTTGTCAATTCGTGCCAAAGGTTAATTATCAATGTTAAAAAATTGATAATACGTTGATTTTAACAATGTATGGTTAATATATTTCCTTATGCGAAACCAAACCGTGTTGTGGATGTTTTTTTGACTTCAGCGTTGCTTTACACAATAACGCATTTTGAATAAAATTATCATAATCTTGTATATAATTGCACCTATGCTTATTAAATTAAATTCACGCGAAGCGCGCTTTTATTCAAAAGGGGACACAGGAGTTGTTTCGTGGTGCCCGAACGGGCCGTCCTGGCATTTTTAGTGTGTTTTTTCTATCCCGGACTTCCGTATAGACCTTAAGATCATCGGCATATAGTTTGCAAACCCTCAGATGACGAAGGTAAATGCGTAGGTTTTCACCGAACATTGAATATATCAGGGGGTTTAGATATGGCTTATTGGGGACAACAGAGGGACTGCGATTTGAAAGGTACGACCGGCGGCACCAGGTGACCACCCAGGACCTGATCCCATGGGCTTCGATCTTCTTGGGGAGGAGTGGTCCACCTTATCAAATGCGTGGAACAGGTTGAGTATACAATAGGCATATGAGGGACATTCCGATTCAGGACAAGGGTCGTAACATCTGGTTGGACCATTGGAAAGTCCTTTTCTAAAGCCATGGTGCTGAGCGTTAACAGGTCGCCAGACGAGAAAAGATGATAAATTCTCTGTACAATTATCTTTTCCATTGTTTGGCACGGTCAACAGCTTTGAGCTTGTGAACAGCTGTGAGCACCTGCCGCAATTGGTTCCAGGAAGAGTGAAGCTTCCACTCCGTTCTCAAAACAACAAGTGCATATCATCATAACAGCATCGCAAGCAATCAGCGGTAAATGATGGGGGGTGGTGCTGCTGCATCTACGCTTGATCTCACGTAGTTCGGTAGCATTTCCACACTCGCTCGTCTGCACGTCTGACAGATCGTGATTGATTCTACTTGGCTGAATGTGCACGCCCTCGAAGAACTGTAGCAATACTCGACGCGAGCGACAGTTCAAGTCTGAGTCGCTCACCACTCAGGCTTGAATCGTCGGTAGTTTTTTCGTAAATTGGAAGAAGGTGCGTGGCTAACATCATCTCCGTTTTCCTCGAGTGTTCGCCTCCTTTTTTTTGTATGGAAATGCGCAAATGCTTTTGCGGACACTTCTGTGATAGAAAAATTCTTTGATTTCCTTTGTAGTCCGACTTCTGCATCCGTGAGGGGGAAGTCACGGCTTGGTCTACTGTTGGGATGAGTGAGCTTGTCAACTAAGTGTGAAAATCCGTCGACGATAGAAAATTACTTGAAAAGTATATATAATAGACACTATACTATCAATTAACATGATTTAAGCACAACCATGTTTTTGGTAGTCTGGTAGTGTAAAGCACTCATCCAGTGTTTAGCTCAAAAGGTGGCCACAGTTCATTTCAGATGTTCCCGTCAAGCACAAAAGTACATCTTGGGCACCCACTTTAAGCGAAGATATGATTGAGAAATATTTTAAATATGATTCATAGTAATCTAGACAACTGAAGTATGAAACTTAAAAATTGCATTTTAATCTCATATAACTTTAGCTATAATAGGCTATACGTCATCTGGATACGTACGGCATCGAAGTTGTTGTACAGGATACAGGATCGGGAAATGTTCATTTGTGTCCAAAGACGATCCAGAAGCTCATGATACCCGAGTACCCCAAGATTCGAATCTTCCGGGCGTACATCAGTTGGGGTCAGCACGGGTCCTTCAAACGGAGATTAAACTACATATATTAATTATATATATTAATATGTCAAAATTTTATGCTGCACTTCCTGATTAACAATATCATCGGATGATATTTTAAATTATAGAAATAAACTAATGTGCACAGGCTGCCAGCCATGGTATTATTCGCTTTGCAATGACAATGCTCTCTTACCCATTGCGCCCGCTCTGGATTCAACATCTTCGCTATGTGTTGTGTTCATCCTGGTACCATTCTGATTTCGGCTTGGTCGTGGTATAAACTCAATAATGCGAACCTCATGAACATCGCGTGCATTCGATGGAATTGGCGGAATTGTGAAGTATTGGAAGGGTGAAGGTGTACTAGTAGTGTCACTGTTTACCTGAGAAGTGAAATAATCATTATCACCGAGGCTAATATAAGCTTATTTACACCTGGCTTACAGCACTTCATACCTTGCATAAATAAATAAAACCTTATTATTATTATTATTATTATTATATGATGTTTGTCAAGTTCATCTGGTATATGCCCTTTATCTCTAAATTTTGAACTGAAAATAACCATCTGTCTCAGTGAGCAATACGCACCACCTCCGTGCAAATATCTATAATATACGTCCGAAGAGCGTCGGCCTGAGGTATATATATATATATGTATATGTACGTAACTACTGTATGTTTGAATAAAACACTTTACATTATTATATAGTATTTGATACTTTATTGTTTGTCATGTCGTTTTATCTATGGTCGAGATGGCCGGCGCGTGTTTGGGTGTCTGATAACGGAGAGCAGCAGCACACCGTTCGGCTCGACTGTATCGAACTATCGAACCGTTAGATTTAACGGTAGGGAGAGCGAGGGGAAGCGCATGTGTGATTTACCTTCGCGTTTGGGTCAGATGGCTCCGCTCGTGCAGTTGATGGCGACTCCGACGGTCGTCGAAATATTCGCTGTCCAGGTGGAGCCGTCGATCGACCTGTGGGAACAGCTCGTATCGCCGATACGAATATTAACACTAGCAGGCCTGAGGTGATGCTAGCACGCTGACCACGTTGCGGCCACATGTCGACGGCGTCAGTTGGAGGGCGTATACGTTTCGCGAATCAGAGTGAATACCCTCTTCGCAGCGGTTGGTGGGTGGGTGGGTGGATGGATGGAAGAGCCGCCCCTCTGTCAGAATGGCTAATTTCATCGAGAAGTATTGATAACAGTGATTATGAATGTCGACCTAGCAAAAGTCTGTTTGCAAATATCTATACAGGGCTTCGTAAAAAAGCAATGAACACACCACTGTGTTACTAGACGGAACTACCAAGGTTTCCCTGTATCTCACTTACCGTGAATTGATATCGGGAACAGACATCGTGCCCTCCCGAGGTCATAGAGAAAATTACTCGAGAATAAAATATTAAGTTTAACTCTCATTCAGGGATGTTGGCACACGTTTCATTCCCCTCCGTACTATATACGATTTAATTGTTTAATTATACTCATGCGAGTCATTTCCTTGAACATTGCTTGCACGGGCGAACACTTGTACACACTCATACATAAAATGAGCGAGAAAGAGAGGGTGTTTACGACAACGCAATTATTTCTCAATTAACTTTTCATAGTTCGCCCTTCATGGAACACTCATTTCTAAACCCGTTTCTGGTATATTTCATATCGGAATAATTTTAGGAGACATTTTTTTCTTCTACGGATATTTCTTTTAATCGCTCACTATATCGTCGTTAATAAGTATAGAAAATAGTAATTGATCTAAGGTAGAACGGAGCTAGATTTAGAACAATTATCTACATACATTTTTCGAAACTTTACAGCTAATTTCCACAATTGTTACGGCGACTAACGTTCAATATTTCATGTGACGCATGGACAGACGTATAGATATATGAGGTTGTCCATTTTACTTAAGTATAGGAATGGTCGCGTATAATCCTTGACGGATTTCATAGATTTTCCTGTTGAACAGGTCGCTATCTACCGGCTTGATGTGGCTTTTGGCCGTTTTCCATTGGCATTTGTTTCTTATGTAATGACATTGCAGGTACCATAACGACTCTAGCGAGCAGAAAATGTAATGATCGAATGTTATACCTATGATAGATATTAGTACAGGGTAGAGTACTTTGTTAAATTGGGGATTTCAAGAACTGATATTCACCTTCACACACATTGACATATTTCTCCATGCGAATTCACCGAGGGAGGAATTATTCGCAGAATAACATATTCGGTAATGAGAGAAAATGCTACAAGGGTGTGAACAACACTTCAGCTGTACAAATATTCAGAGACTATCTAGAGGAATGAGGTTTTCTTATGTACTAGTATTATGTATTAGTTTCATCTGAACGAATCGGATTCTTTCCCCGATTCTTGCGTGTGAAAGCGAGCACATACCTGACACCTTGAAATCAAATAGAAACGCTCACGTCTGGCGTACACAGAAACTTCTCCTCTGGGACCACCACAGCTCGTGGGTAAAACGTAATAGTGTAATTCCTTCGCGGGCTTCACTTCAGAGATGAGAAAAAAAACAGTGAAATAAATACTATCCTCGCTACGGGACGCTATCAACCACCGACTTGATTGTGTGTCTTCCCGAGAAGTAACGATAGTTTCTTGCGCTGAAGGACTGAGCAGAGTTATGAGATTTGATGGTTCTCTTAGGCGGTAATTTCATCACTGGAAAATCCATCTAACACCGTCTGAAGTGGGCGTATAGCCGCGGTGTGTGCCGCCCGTGAGGATGAACGACGATGATATTAGGTACGTCGATTCATGCATCATCTAGGCGAAACGAAAGCCGACTAAATGTACAAGGCAACGGATAAATGAACGAAGGATAGGGGACGCTGTAAGTAAAATACATTCGTATAGTTCTCATATGGATATGTTGCCAAATCTCTATTCGCGTCACTGGCTGTTTGCACGTGGAATATTGGGGAAAGCGGTTCGTTGGGAAGGCGATAACTCTTTCGGTTCCAACGGTTTGTGAGGGCTGATAAAATACATTTTCCAGTTTTTAATGAAAATTTTGAAAATCTGCTAGAAAGATTTTTTCGAACATATTTTTCATCCTGTATGCATTGGCCTACATGCATTACGAGACAGCGAGTGATCTAGGTTTGATCTGAAAAGAGCCCAAAATGCGATGCGAAAAATATAAGCTGCCAAATCCAAACCACACGTTCATGAAGGACATTATGTTTATCAATATCAAAAGGCAGAATTTCTGCGATGAATACACGGCGGCGGTACAGCGAGCTCAACTCGGGTAAATCCAGTAGGGCAAGGGAATAGCCTGAACGAAATTACTGCAACGGCTCGATTGAACGAGTAACTGTATCCTGATCTTTCTGGCATTGTACTTGGTTTATACCGTACAGGAAATGTTTCGAATATAAACTTTCGCCCTCTTTGTTACTAGAGATGAGGACTTATGAGATTACAAAAGAATGAGCCCTTGAACTTAGATCTCGCGGAAGGCAAGCGTTGCACGCTATTCCAAGGTGCCATATTTAACATTAACATCTACGGGAATAAATTTCTCAAACACAAGAAGGACAGTCTTCAAGTGTATTTGCCTATATTATAAATGCAATAATACGAGGATTCTTGAAAATAATATTTAAAATTAGAATCACTAGAAATCTATAAAGATCAGTCGAAACATTAGAGTTATATTGTGCGTATAGCACAACAGGTCCAAACACGTGGTTAGGAATTTTGGTAGTTTTGAGGTTACTGATCCATGTTAATGAATAAACTATGAAATTGGTTATTTGCATTCGTAGTGCGAATGTCGCATCAATTCAGAGGATGTCGTAGATCTCAAGTAGCATGTCAGCGTCGCGATTAGCAGACATCTTTGACACCGGGCTTGCTTACAATCTAATTACCATCTATATAATTTGATGGTTATTCTAGGTACAATAAGTTTCCCTATTCAATATTGATTTGTCAGCATAGAGAGAAGTTCATCTGTTCCATCGGCATTGTTCATTTAGTGTTATCATCTTCGTCACAATCTTCACCGTCTCGTCAACACATATCGCCGGCACCAATGAGCAGGAATATGCTAAATGAACATACGTACTTGCACTTACCCTTTAGCAGCTTTCCGCCACCTTTCTCTCTCCGCCGTCAGACGTCCCCCCCTGTTCATTCATTCATTGATGCTAAACTATCCAATGCGAAACTATACCATACCACAGGTGTACAACAACAAACCCCAAACGCCGGCCAAGGCGGTTGTTGTCGTCGACCGCGTCCTGAGTAATAATGGTGACGCTGGCCGTTGGTGTTTGTTGTATCTGGTGGTGGTGGTTGTGGTCGTGTCTGCGATTGTGAAAAATAAAAGGGTCACCAGCGTGTGGCGACCTTTTGACGTCGAGGAAGAAAGTGTTGCATCCTGTTGTTACGATATTTCTTGTTGTTGATTCTTGGCAATGAGCAAAGCTGTTTCGCTGCGATTCGCTGGAACAGGCTTTGCCCGAGCTGATTAGATGTAACAGGATGGTAATTTGAATGAGGTGAATTTGCATCCATTTAGATGGTGATTTGATATGATCATCGTCGCTTAACTGCACTATGAGTTGATGCAATTTGAATCCATGTGAATGAGTAAACAATTTGCATAATAATGATAATTGTCTAAGCGGACAGTCAAGGAAGCATGGTAAATTCATATCGTATAGTAATGATAAAGGATAATGTTTAATGGTCTACCTACTGAGTCGACATTAGACAAACACGAAAGGCGCTTTTGGTGTAGAGATTTGCAGATGTTGAGATTCTGTAAAGAACGGCCACTAAAATGCATCACACGTATGAATATATTTGCTTTTGGTCTCAGTCGTGAAATGTGATGACTGAAATAGAATAACTATAAAAAGAAGATGTCTCTAAACCAATAAGTAGGTGTTGTTTCGTGGTTCCAATATATATATATAGCTTTTACTGGGATTCAAAGAAGGAAGCAATTCTTATCCTGCCTATAAATACTTTTTATCACTTCAAAGATATCAATTACATTGTCCTATGATGACGGTGATTTTGCATGAACTACGGCGAGTCAACTAGCAATCTGCGCTGGCGGGCAACTAAGTTACGACTTAGGGAACGAACATCCGGACAGGCAAACTCAAAACGGTTTAGACGATCTTGCAATAATAATAAGGAAATTTGTTCAAAGGACCAAATGATGTGTTCGCCGAAAATGACGCTCGCCTCAATCCATAGTTGTTACGTGAGTTGACATCATGTTCATCTCTAATAAAAGGAACAACAATAAGGAATGATCTGTCTTTTTCATGATGATGTATTTTACGTCTTTGATGACATCGAGAAAGTACGTGAAAAATGGAGATTTTAAATCTTCTATTCTTCCGCATTTAGTCTTCTGAAATGAATTGTGTCGATATCTGCGGTACGCAAAAGATGTCAGAAATCACCTCAGTATGCTGTCGTACCTGAGGGATGGAATTTGTGGTCACTCAGAGATGGGGTTTTTTATTAGACGGTTTGTAATACTTCACGTTGCTGACGTGTAAACATTGATGCTCTAGACACTTTCAAGCAGAAAGTCAGGAGTATAAAGCAAATCAATAGATATTTCTATTTATTCTCTGTCAAATCGTCGGTGTGATTGGCTCAGTACTTCAACGTACGGGGTCTATGGCCTGTTTAAGGCAAGCAATGTGACGTTTATTGATAACTTGATATGTGATCGAGTGTTGGAAATGGTTGTCATCTTCTTCAGCAGTCGGATATATGTCAGCCCTCGTCTAATGCATTTCAATAAAAACATGTCAACTGTGATAAATATAATAATAATAGTAATTCAAAGGTATAATCAATAAATGTACTTGTAGAGTTTACAAATAGCCTCGCTTTCACCGGCTGTGAGAACGGCCAACTCGCGGGTTTGCGCTAATGGCCAGGATGCGCTGTGGCGAATGGGCAATTCTTTGCTTACTTATCGAATTGGGCTTCCCAGACGGTCGGAACCGGACGAGTGCGACTGTTTAGACAGAGTTGCGTCGAAAACCAACGGACCCATCAGAATAGAAGTGTTGATTGGCAGCCGAAGCAGCGACTGGCTCGAAGTGAAGAAAGCTGCCTAACTGCCATCCTATGCTGGCCGATTAGTCTCGGGCCCCTTCCTGTTGACATTGCCAACAACGTCCCAGCTAATCCTGCCTCACCTCACACATTGGCCACACATCTCTTGCCTTCCCGGGCCGGGCCACGCACGCCAAGCGCCAACCTAAGTGCTCTGGTTCTGCTGCACAAACGGGTCCCTCGATGTGTGTGACACCACGAGAGAGAGAGTGGAGCTCCAACAAGAGTGCCTCTTGCTTCGCTATCGCCAATGAGAGGTTGGGCCACAGCTGAGACCCTGCAACTCGCTACGCAGCAAGCTCAAATAAGGCCCTCTCTACTGATGTGCTCGCCGAGGCAAAGGTTTGTTTGTGTGGATTGTCGCAACGCACGGATTCACTCACTCGCTCGCTCAGTCGGTCAGATACAGGCACACGTTGACACACACGGTCACTTACAGAACAACGCCACTGGACGAAGTTAAGCGGCGGTGTTACGCTGCCTTGCTTTTGCTTTGTTCAAGCTGCTGTTCCTCCCAGAGCGAGAGAGAGAGAGAATCATAGCTGAACGGTGAGGCTGGTGCCTGAGTGAGTCTGGGATGAGCCTAGCTAGGCCAAGGCATTGCTATCTAGCCAGCCGATCGGTGTAATTGCCAGCTAGGTCCTAGCGTCTATCTACAGACATTTGCGAAAGAGAAGGCTGAAAGCGGTGGTCGCGGTAGCGGCGTCAGCCTTAGCCAGAGTTATCTGATCCTTTCTGACACTTTCCTCTAGTAGCAGGAGGAAAGGGGTCAGTTGGATATGGCCAAGTAGGCAACATCCGACCACCCCGTATCCCAGGACGGCCCCATACGGCCGCCCAAACGCTAGCCGTCAACGTCTGGCTCGATGGTTCGCCCTTGCGTAAGGAAAGGCTCCAGCTCTGCCAACCATCCTATGTGATGGCAGACATAGCATAGGCAGGCATAGGTCCCCCTCCGTCGTTTGGTCCATGCCGCGCGGCCGGCAGGGCTTAGCTCCCCGGTGAGGCCCACACATGGCAGCGATAGGCGTTAATTGGCACCCAAGGGGCTCTTTGCCAGAGGGGCCATGCTGCGTCGGGTCGGTCAGCCGGCGGCCCTCATCGAATGCTGCTCGGTTGGTTAATCCTTCGAATTGGAGAAGGACGACGATAGATAGATAGATAGAAGACGTTGCCTTGGGATAACAACGCGCGCTGTATCACCCCCACAGGCCCACCGCTATCTAGTATCCCTTTCCGTGTCCCTGGTCCAACCCCAGATACCCCTAATTTCCTCTGACCCCCTCCAAGGCCCAGTTGCTCATCAACAGACAACCAGCCGACCGCCCGACCAACCTGCCTTGATATACGTCGGCAGGTGTCGACAATGCCCTCGTACCCACACAGCAACAAACCCACAAGAAAGCACTCAGGCATGGAGAAGGATTCTGTCATTAGTTCTATAGTGTTCATACAATATATTGTATAACTAAACATACTTAACTAATTTCTTTGGTAATGTCAGTGAAGAGTCAAATCAAATTAATTTTGTTCACTCAACATCAAATACTTCTTAAGTAAATATCGTTTTCTTATAAGATGCCAGTTACACCTCTTAATGCAACGCACATAGAGGTACACTTAGCGTTGTGATTCGCGTTGAAATGATTGAATATTAAAAAAACAAGAGGAACGAAATCAACGAATGATAATCTATCTGAGTTTAAGACAATTTGTTTAGGTGATAATTGACCTTTGCTACGTACGATGTAGAGAGACGTCAAGAGTTGTGAGTATTTAAGTTATGATTAGCTAGAGTCACGCAAATGGACATAGGTAAAGCAGTACCGAGGACGTTAAATGCTGGCTGTGCGTCAGCCCGAAAATAATTCAATTTTATAATAATCTTTTATAATAAATGTATCCTTTATTTACATATGGAAATCATGAACATTCAGTAACCACAAAAGTCATTGTGTATTCCTTGGTGCATAGACCAGCAAAGGTGACACTTATCTAGATAAGGTGAGTTGATAGAAAAGAAACGCTCAAGTGAAGATTGTTTAACTTCCAAGTCGTTTCGACAGCTTAGTGTGTCCCTGCTGCGCCAGAATTTTCAAAAGTACACGGGACAACATGCCACCGAGCACGAAATACGTTGAATAACACAATGATGGACAGCATCGCACTACAACAGAAGGCAATCTTGCACCCTCTCGAAATGATTAACTAATATTTAATAGAAAGGACATCACGCCTTGTACGGAATATGTAGATTCAAATACCAGAGAGTGTTGTTGTGGATACGGCATTCAGATCGAGGCAGAGGTTTGGTGCTGGGACCGGACTTGTTACTTGGTTTCACGCTCCATTGACAATCCAGCAGCACAAAACACAAAACAGTCTGCGTCGAAGTCTCAATCTAGATAGCGGGCTGAATAGAAGACAAAATCCAATGAATACTGCACATAAGAGAGAGACTCCATTCATTTTTTTCCTTTGAGATTATGTGTTCGCTGATCTTTAACTAGAAATAGGTTTACTTCGCATCTTTAGTGAGACCCGTAGGTGAGGAGTTTTTGCCCATGATGTCACAGGAATGAGCATTCTTTCATCATAGAATTCGTTTTTGACTGACTCCAATTAGCTATACGCTGATAAATGCTACGAAGTAAAGTAACTACATATTTGGTTGTGGCGTCCCTTAGGTGAATGTATTTATTTGTTTAGCAAACACACATGTTAGTTGCAATCGAGTTGTGGGTATAAGACTTTGTAAGCTATGTGAATAACATCTATCTAAAAAACATGGGGAGGTTGAGTGTGTGATATTATAGTTAATTGTAGCGTTGGTAGTGTTTATTGGTTGTTGCGGCTTTTCATCATCTTCATCTGTAAAAGAAAAATAAACAAATCAGTATAATTATTCTATGATTATTATTCTTATTATTATGTTGGATGATTGATGATGGGCACAATCGAACGTGTCCTTTACCTGCTTTGCACTGGATAAATTCACTGCTCTCATTCCAACCGGCCATTCGGCCCGTAATGTTGAAGACACAGGAGAATGTAGTTTGAAGGAACAAAGAAGTGTACTCTTAAGGACAACTTAAGAAGGTAATCGTCTCCTCGGTCAAACTAGCCAAGCGTATTCACGGGAATCACCATCAGGTCATTCTCGGGGTCACCGATACAAACATAAATGCACCAGACCTGATTGTCTCAAAGTGACTTACGAGTGACATGACAGCGCGGTATTTCCCTGCCCTCTCCTCGATCTTGTCATTCATCTTCTGTTTAAAGCTCCGCTCAGCTGTGGTTGTTACCAGCGAAGTCGTTGTCGCTGAACCCGAAGTCACCTCTAGCGAGAGGTCAGTGGTCGGGTCGAGGCCTGCAGCTAGAAACGTAGGCGAAAATAATGCACATTTGGCCAGACAATAGTCCCTCTTCGAACTAACGAAACACTGCAGTGAGTTTTGAACATGGTGTACTTAGTATTTTCCTTAATAGGGTAGTTGACGGTGAGCATGATTTTTATCAAGAAAGACAATCTTATCCTTCTTTTCAAACGCATTGATAACCATTACCTCCGCTACCGTCAATAACAGTGGCACGTGTAGTCGGAGTCCCACTATTGTCGGCCGTTGTGTATGCGGGTTCGGCCCTCATGCAAATCAGACGAACGGTTAGAAGGATTGTAATAACCGCCCGGCAACGAGACATTATCGGTACCTGATGGTATCATGGAGAGAGAGAGAGAGTTCATGAAGAAATTCACAATTTAGATAACACATATTTCATCGAATTAAAGTTCATTTTCTGTTTTTACCGTAATGACAGAACGCTCTCAGGACTGGCAAGGCAAGCTAACCTAGGCAAACCTAGGCTGGGACTCACCTATCTCACACAAACAATGAAAAGTTTCGTTACGTTCATAAGAGGTGACTAATTGCTTGGACTCCTCAGGCAGATGTCACTCGATTGGCACTGATTCCTACAGTCTGTTTCGACAGGCCTTGTGTTAGCTAGTGACCCGCGATCGCGCATAGGATCGAGAACGGCCGCCAGCCTAACATGAAGTTCGCTAGACGTAGCATCCATCACGAATCGTTTTCCGAGCTGAGGATACCTCTGAAAAGTACGTGGTTATGCCATAAAATGCTTCCATTCTATTTAGTAGACCACTCAATGAATTGTGACTGTATTGAGTAAAGGTTGTAGACACTGAAAAGGGACAATTAAAGGATATTCGTGTAACTTCCTGCACGTCCTTGAATTCTATCGATGGATTAAGCCACTTCAATGTATTTTATAGGAAATTCATACTTATTATTGAAGTGCAGCTGCGTTTCAACACAATTCGTTGGTAACAAATTGTCACAGCCTCCACCTGTGTCCATATAGGTACTCAACGATGAGAGTCCGTTATAGCGGCTCATGAGGCAATAGCGTGATCGAGAGGTAACGAACAGCCACTTCCTTGCATGTCGTTATCGTCCCTGAAAGAATCTCGCATAGTATCCATGAGAGATAATGGGTGACACATAGACATCGTTTCATTAATGCTGTTGCTATGTGATGAGCACACTCCGTTCGTTCCGTAGAGAGCCCGGGTAATGCCCAATCGCGACGGGAAAAGGCTTACTCGACTATCCGACCAGGCTATATAAAATCGAAGTATATAATGGTTCTCACGTACGAGATTCTAGAATGCCAAACAAGGATTTTTTTTACAAACAATAAATTGGTCAATCAAACTCGTCGCGATGAACTAGATGTGACAGTAAGTCCACGATATGTCCCTTTAAAATGGGTTTGGGTGTTAAAAGTGGTTAACCCGATATTATCACGTCGTGTCTATGACATTCGATATATTTTATACCTGTGATGAACATGACAATATTATGTCATCTTATCAAGAGCAGAGTCGTATGCATATTCTTTTCTCATCCCTGTTTATTTTTAGATTTGGTTGTTAAATTAACAAGTGGAAAATTTTGCGGAAGTATAATTAGATATGTCAACAAGCCATCATCAGAATATGGAATATACCACGTCATAGTATCTGAACCTATCGAATTTATGAGACAGATTTATATATTCAATGTTAGGTTGAGTCATAGGTAATGTCATCGTGCATCTCACCCTCAACCATCTTCAGTAGGAAATGGTTTGCAGGGAGACGTTCCGGATGGCCATGGCGGGACAGACGACGATGAAATGGTGGATCTATCGAATGAAAAATCGGCCCAGTCAATTCTGCTGCTCAGCTAGGAACAGTCCAGTTCGTCGTCGACATGAGCTAGGAAAGGTGTAAACGGGAGGAAAGTGGGCGCGACGTAAAATTAAGAAAAATTCCATTGGCATCCGCCTCATTATTTGTTTGCGCGATAGACAAGGAAGAGGTTTCTCGCTTACACAATTGTTACGGAGGATGAAGTATTGATATCCTACGATAATCCTCAACTCAAAAATTGTCAGACCCACGATTCATGGTCATAAGGTAATGCTGTTCCTTTGGTGGTATCAGAGGGGAGCGAGTGCTCTATTGTGAGCTGCTCAAACCTAGTGAAACGATGAACGTAGACAGATTCTTCTACCCCCCGACAAATAGTCCAGATATTTGCCCATCAAATTATCACCTGCTCTGATCCACGGTCTGTGGACATGTCCGCATTCCCCCCTCCTCCATTTTAAAAAGTCAGAGAAAGCTATCCGAAATTGGCTGGACGGATAGATCACTTCACATAACTAGATATTTTTCCCTAATACCCTATTTCGCGTATAAGAAAATTTTTTTTTAAATATATCATATTTATTTCATATGATTTTATTAATATAACTTTTCAGGACTGTTGCAATTGGCCAAAGTGGCACGAATAATCCAAAAACGTCAGAAACAGCCGAGAAAAAGGTGCGGATTTGCTTCATAAGGTATATTCTCGTATGTGGATGCAAGGTATATTCTCGTGCAATGATGTCATTAATATAACGAGGTTTTTTTTACATAATACCTGCGTCTCCTTATCGGAAGTGTGGCTCAAATAAGCCAAAAGAAAAAAAACGCAATATGGAAAGCTGGTTTTAAGATACAAATAATTTATTCCCTTCACAGCTTCAGTGTATGCAATGAACGATGTCATCCTCGCTTCTGGGTTTGTTTATCGACTGGACGATGTGAACATGCTGGCAACTCTCCCTTGCATGCTTTGGAAGCCCTGTTGGACTCTCTGGCCAGCGGCCTCAGCTCCTTGTTTGATTCTCGCGCCGACCTGACTAAGCTGCTCCTTCATCTGTCGAATAAATAGACAAGACGTAAGTGACAAAACGTGTGGATAAAATAAGGTGCAACTCAGGTCGAACTATGATTGATTCATTCTTTGAAATTAATTCAATAGACAAAAAAACATTTAATTTGATACTTATTTCCATACATGAAATTTCAGGGAATTCGTTCCTTTCGAAGAAACGAGCCGTTTTCTTTTTGGGCTCATCTGTCCTTCGGTACCTCCCTTCCTTCTCTGATTTTGCATTAATTTCATTTATTTATTTTACTGTAAAATGAAATCCTTTTACGGACCTTGTTCGCGTGAGCACGTAGGCGATCACCGAAGCCCGTCGAAGCTGGGCTCACTGGTTGAGCGGGTGGCATGTTACCTGCCGCCATTGCTGGGGATATCATATTTTACAAACTTAGTAGTTTTGGCAGATTGCCTAAATTTAGCTCATACTTAAAGGCTAGAAATATTTCGATTATGAATTCAATATCGCCGCAAATAGCTTCTAATAGTTAATGGATTAGTCTGCATTAGTAGAGATGATCTCACAAGTTATACCCCGCAGCGCCTGATGGGATGACAGATTTGGTAAATAAGAGCTGAAACGATTTCGTATCGTATATATCGTCCATTAGAAGTGTCTATATAGAAAAAAAGAATTATTTTTTTATGAAGAATTTAATAGAAAAAAATTTGATTTTTTTAAATATAATAATTACTAAACTGTACTGCTATTCCTCGGTGGCTAACGCAAGAACGTGCGCCAACGACCAGTTATCAAAAGTCCGGTCATACTGCATGGTATGCTTTGGTCAGTATGCTCAATTTATGGTAATATATATATATATATATATATCCTTGCACTATGCTAATGAGTTCACTGGCGACTCCGTATAAAAATCATGAAGTTTGTTTATATAATTATACAACTTAACTTATACAACTTCATATAATCTCATATGAAGTCAATTATTTAGTGTCTTCTAGTCATCCACATCAATGAACGAAAGAAGAAAGTTTATTTTAATCAGCAGAAAAGTATATTATATTATAGAAGGCATTCTACATGCTCTTGGTATAGGGCGAGAACATATGAAACACAACCAGATTGTAAAGATTATTGTTAAATATACCTATTACTTGTTGACTATATTCACATCTCTCGAAGAACTCTAAGAGTGATACACAAGTAGATATGTTTAGTCATCATCTTATTTCATATTAGTGTGTGTCTAAATATACTTGATAATTACCACTAACAGCAACTTATTTTGCGTACCTGGAGGCTCGCTCACTGCACCTGCAACAGCTGAGTCGACCGCAGGGTTGGCTGCAGGCCTTGCTGACACATCTTGTGATACCACCGATTGAGTACTTAACAAGATGGCTACCACAAGAAGAGCAGCCATAACTTGATGATGGCGAATACTGAGCGAACCTGACATGGTTGGGTTTCTCCTGTAAAGTTGTACATTTTGATGTTGTTTGAAGGTAACCATTAGCTATTAACTTCTAATGAGTGCGATGAGTGTGATGTAAGTAGATATATATGATAAATATATATATATATATATATATATATAGAGAGAGAGAGAGAGGTCGAAATAATCTGCACCTTAATATTTGTACGGGCTAAAGAATCCCATAGCGATAGGATACTACATTACCCTCTGTGCGCTTTTTAACGCACGAACGTAACGTTTTTCTATAACGTGCCCGAAAGAACTGATACGGTATCTATCCACGTCTCTAAAATATTGACATGTGCACTTGATTTCACGCTGTAATATAATATACACACGCCTAAACTCGTGATCCTCGTGGCTCACCGCAGTCACACATGGCTGACAGCGGACTGGATCCGAGTATCAGCGTTAATCCCGTTCACTTCACTGAATAAAGGTCACTGAATTTGACTTATGCCCCCTTTCCTCGATTTTAATAAAGTATCTACAAAACGAAGATACTCATGGATAGTAACATCACCACAGGTCTATTCGTTCAGCCATCTCTGTATATGTCAATATACCAGCTTACCGTACGCCGTTGACGGTGGCTGACTCCCTGTTGCTACGTGTGGACTGAGTTCATGTCAATAGACGAGCAACGCTTTTGTCTGCGGTTGCCGCCGATGCCGTCGCGACCACCACCGCTAGCGCATACAATGCTGCTGATGCTGCTATATAGAAACCTCAGCTCAGTTTAACTCAACCTCCCACAGGTAGCTCAGTTGTAATGGTTGTAGCAGTGATAGAGGTACTACGCCGCGGACAATTCCGTCCCTGATCGTTATTTGCCGTTCGACCACTACTTCATGGGGGAATGGAGAAGTCACTTTGTCACTCTACAATACAGGGAATCTACGACACGAACTTATCGGTCGATCTTGACGTAGTTCCTTACCGTTACTGCAGCCCCACACAGCTAGAGTCAACAGGGAAAAAAGGTCAACAATCTATTTACCTATCGATATACAATTATAAAATAGTGTCTGCTCCAATCTGACATACACACAAACACCCTCAGAAGATCGAACATGAGGGTTGCGTTGGGTTACAGCGACATTCGGCGGATTAGAACATCCGTGGAAATGCTTTCTTGAAGTATTTCCTCAAGGGTATGACAGATTCTTGATCCCCGACACTCTCTCCAACCGTGCCACAAAGTGGAATACATATATGTACTAAGTAAAACATGGCCCATGCTTGGTTTGTAAGAGAGATTATTTTTTCTAGAGAGGAAAAAGTGCCCCCCCCCCTCGAATCAAATTGTTTCGCTAGACGGAGAACGTAAGACGGACCCCTAAATGCAAAGGTGCAACGGTGGGAATCGAAAAAAGCAGTACTAAAAAGCAGTGCCGTGGACGTTTAATGTTGGCTGAGAGTCAGCCCGAAATGTGGATGAAGGACAGGGATACAAGCCTCCGTTGGTATTGATGAACATTAAACATATTAGGTGAATCGTCGCGATCTCGACAGCTATAGAAATAAAACTCATAACTACGTATGCGGGTGTCTACATTTGTATTGTTTGGATTCACCGTGCAAGTAAGCTACTTTTGAGGAAAAGAGTGAATATCTGAAATATCATCTGATTGGATGTGAACCCCATCTGATCGTGAGGTGGCCCATACGGGCCCCACTGAAGCCGGTTTATTGGTAACTTCTCAGTAACTACCAATCGTGCAATGACACTCAAGCAGAAACAATATTCAATCATAGTACTGATAGGAAAGAAGCAAGCCATATATTGTTTATTCATGATTACAATAAAATGGTATTTAAGAGAAAAACAAGCTTCCTGGAGTTCCTATCCTGATCCAATTATTAAAATAAACGTTGGTGATCTTGACAATTTTGCTGCGGGAAGCCTTCGCAACTGCCAATGGCATTTCAATGGCAAACCTGTTGATCCAAATCTATTTTGCTATGATAGCTCTACAGGGTCTATCGTCCATAAAGGCTGTTTAAACATATGTTTGACAACACACCAAAGCGGCTGTACAAAGATTGGTCTGATCGATTTCCCTATAAATTTCCTTGCTTTTGAGGTGAGAGAAGAATGCATTACTACAGACATATATAGATTTCGGGCCAAACCTCGGACTAAACTTCATTTGCAATTTTGACTTTTTTACCGCACAACTCAGCATCGGCGACCGATGCCAGAATTGCTCACTATATTTGATCACCTTGAAAAGTTAATTCTCAGATACGTGATGTCACTCGAAAACGATTTAAACTGAATGACAGTAAATGCCTCTCTCGGATGTACCTCATTATGTAGTATGTTTGACAGGTTGGAGGAGAAGAAGCGTTCAGTGGGTAAGCCTGAAACCTGAACGATCAGAGTCCAGGTAAATATCGTGGTTAACCTTACATGGAGACCTGCACAATAGTTATTTTCATGAAGCTATTGCACAGGTCTCTAATTCAAGCAGTGACATTCAAGCTGTGACATTGAAGCAGCTTCAGCACGCATTTCTATACTGAAAATTTTCCTGCATAATGTTAAGGGGTGACGTAACATGATTAGTTCTCCTTTTAATACAGATTTATATTAGAACATATTTGAAAACACTGGATTGAACTATGAGCTGTATCTTCGAATTCACGAATGTTCATCTAGCCAACACACCTTTGCATATTTTCATTTCAGACATCTGTTATACTTTATTCACAAATAGTCACATATAACATTTTACGCAGAGGACACCATTTTGGACACCGTAGCACAGACATGCCATATGTCAACATTCATACCAACATATAAATTAGGCACACGCAAAAGTTGAAGAATATCGACGTCACGGAATATGACCAGTAATGTATGACCCCTCACACACGCACACACACACACACACACAGCCACGCATTCGTGCATACAAAATCTGTATGTCTAACATTGTTATTGTTTACGACTAGACCACACACGTTGATGTGTAGGTGCAAACGGGGCTCCCAATAAAACAAACAATTAGCCCCTTCTGCACGCACGGGACACTTCACAGAGGAAGAACAATGCTATGAACGGCCACTACTAAAAGAACACTTATGCAACAATATGTATGTACATTTAGCTGTTAGTATCCTACGAAACAGCTACAGGTGACATTCTACAATATGTACAGGGCACGAACAGGGTATCTACGATATGGTGATTCTGGTACAATTGATGATCACATGATCCCGATGTGATTGCTATGTTTGATGGAGGCTCACGAAGGAGGACAAAGCACGCGATACACGAGCTCGTCATCAAGGCTAACTTACAGGGCACAAAGGAATTGTATCGTTCAGATCTCACTTCGATGAAGGTCAGAATCAAATTTCGCCACTCAGACAAATCTCGTAGAGCGGTTGAGTAATATGTAAAACGCCCATTTCGTAACCGAGATACACTAAAATTACTCATCTACCTACTCGATTCGTTACCAGGGTTGGCCTCCAATCGGAATATCGTGTCCGCCATTTCCAATACTAGGAAATGGTGCATCGAAGATTGGACCAAGAATTTCGAGAATTGGTGCTGCATTCTCGACACCAGGTGCTGCTCGAATTGGTTCGGCATGCTCGATTGCAGGTCCCGCTCCAATCGGTGCTTCTTTGATAAAGGGAGCCGGGGCGTGATCAGCAATTGGCGCACTTATTGGGGCTTCCTCGTTTATGATAGGTCCAGCAAAGTCGGGAGCTACATGACCATGACCAGCTTCCTTTATGATGGGAATGGGTGCCACGGACTTCACGATTGGGATGACAGGCTTAATGATGGGCTTCTTGAGGAAGATGGGCTTGAGGATGATTGGTGATGGATGGAGCAGGAAGTGCTTCTTGACGATGATGGGTACAGGGCGACGCCCAAGACTAAGTTGATATCCGTGCACGGCAAAATGATGTCCGTGACCCTTGATGAATTTCTTATAGATTTTATGACCCTTGTAGAGGGGTTCGGGCTTTTTAACGACAATTGCAGGACCAATAGGGGCAATGGGAATGACAGGAGCAATGGGCTTCTTCAGGATCACGGGCGCAATAGGGGGGCCATGTGCAATTGGAGCACCATGGGCAATTTTAGGACCATGGGCAATTGGCGGACCATGGAAAATTGGCGGACCATGGGCAATTGGAGCATCATGAATAATTGGAGGGCCATGGGCAATTGGCGGACCATGGGCAATTGGAGCATCATGAATAATTGGAACACCATGGCCAATTGGAGCATCATGAATAATTGGAGCACCATGGCCAATTGGAGGACCATGGGCGATTGGAGCATCATGAATAATCGGAGGGCCATGGCCAATTGGTTCAACGTGCTGAATTGGCGCAACGGGTAAAATGGGAGCAGCATGATCTACAGGTTCAGCGTGCACAATAGGGGCGGAATGTGCAATTGGTTTCTTAAAGAATACGGGCTCAGGACCAATGGGTATAGCCGGGCCTACGGGTGCGATAGGAGCAACTGGTGCAATCGGTATAATTGGGAATGGGAATTTCTCCTGATGTTTCAAGTAGACGTGTTTGACGATTACTTTCCCGCTGAAAAGTAAAGTTGCAAAGATGTGAGTTGAGATCCAAAATCATAATATGCTTTTGAAGTCAATTAGAAAGTCGGACAAGTTGTACCTTTATAACTATACAGATCGGCAGGAGAATTGAATATGGATCATGATTCAGCATCATTCAGTCACTTACTGATGTCCGTGTTTGTGCCCGAGTCCGATTCCGTGTCCAATGCGCCAACCATGACCATGACCGTGGCCGTGTGCCGGCCATCCATGTCCATGGCCTTGTGCCGGCCATCCATGTCCGTGACCGTGTGCTGGCCATCCGTGTCCGTGTCCATGAGTTTTGAGTAGTGGACCAATGTGTGATCCGGCTAAGAAGCCGCCACCTGCTTCAATAGCTCCCGCACCTCCAGCAACTGCACCGCCCACAGCCAACTTATGCTGTTTCTTGGCATCGACAGAAGTCCACGAAGCCGCCAAAATGGCACCCACAGCGAACACGATAAAAGGGCGCATCATTTTCACTCCCTGGCGAGTTGGCGCTGCTCTCGAAGAACAGCGCACTACTGGAGCACAGTAATAGTCAATGGTAATCACTCTCACTCTCCAGACGTCGTTGAGGTTATCACAGCGATAATGGTGAAGTTCACGGTCTCACTAATCCTTAGATGAATCCTGGACAACCGCTGAAGGAGAGTCCCCTGCCTCCGCTCACGTTTCGCACAAGCTACTTGGCTATTCGTTGCTGGTGATCACCGATGATATTCTGCTTGCTCGGAGTTCGGTTATATAACGGATTTTTCTTGCTCTCGGACAATCGTTCCATCGCCAAGGTAAGGGCACCGTTCAAGCCGAGGGATGGGATCGTTTCCAAATATGAGTGAGGTAAAAACGGATACCACCGATCCCCGATTGACAAGTAGCTTGAAGCGACAAGAAGATTCTCGCCCTCCATACGCCCTACCCTATAACCGTATGCGCGGTTCGCGTTTTTTTTTTCGTATCTGTTCTGCGTTATCTCCAGTGTATCCGATGCGTATGCATTGCGCAAGGGTAGAGCGCCAGCCCCCAGCTATACCGCGGTTACGATCCGGATGTCCCGGCGACGTCTACGGCCGCCGTCGTTATCTATCCATCACAAGCTTGGGCGACCCCTTCATGTGGTGCAAATCTGAAGATCGCACAATTGCATACAGACATCGCTCGCCGCTGTAATAATAGCCCATTTGCAGCTAACACTGAGCCAACTGTCGAAATCGATCGCGCATCTGCCGAATCCGAGAAATGCGCCACTCGTTGTCATCAGTTTCCCTTCACGACGCCGTCCGGAGGATCTGCCACATGTTTGGGATTTTCGCATTACGAGTTAATTTGTATTTAATCTTGCCACTGGGGACAGGACGTCCTACACGCGCTATGGAGGTTAACCTGGCAAGCATCAAATAAAGATAACTCTTCCGTTGTCCGTGAATTTTCGTCTTCTTTTTCTCTGCATTGCCTTCGCGTGGAGCCGCCACCGCCGCTGTGGACCGCACCGGCCAGAGAGGCGATGGCCTACGGCTTCGATCAAACAGTGTAACAATTTTAATCGTGTAACACTGCAGAACGGCAGCCGTCGCCACCACGGCAGCAGATGTCAGTCGCTGCGACAGTCGATGAAAGTGAAGGGCGCCAAGCGACACAACGATGTTACAGTTACGCTAATGTGACCCAAATAGAATCGGCAATTGTCGTCCGAAGGGTAAGATATTGCAGTGAAGATGATCACCAACACCGAAGAAGTGTCCCTAAATAGAATAAACGGATGCTGTTGGGTAGCCGAACGAATCAATGAGCCGTAAGAGTCAATACGCTGCCGTGAAGGTGGACGACGTCAGCAGATATCAGACCTGAGCTCTATAAACAGCGAGCGCCTCCGTAGTGTTTCATGTAACTATAAAGTACAGCCGCTGATGTTACCCTTACGAACGACGCACATCATTGACGATAAATAGCTACGCTGATTACGGCTGATCAATTGTACTCACCTCTATGTAAGTACACCACCGGCGATGGACACGTACAACGAACGTATGACCTGCCTACACGACTGGCAGAGGGCCGGTCTGAATACAAACGGTGTACTACCGGCGCAATTGATCTGATAACCGAAACCGATAGTGGCGGCTGTGAAACTGAATAGTGGATTTCGCCAACAACCTGTAACAGCGGGAGATGAACATGACCGCGAATTCTGTGCTTGGAATATTAAGCATATGAGCAATTTAAGCAATTATATTCAATTACTATAATTACTATTATTATAAAAGGTAGCAGTACTCGGGAAGATCGAGAGCGAATTGATCTGAAATATACGTCGACTCGAGGATTATAGATCAATACTTTTGGAAGAGAGTCAGTGAGTCAATCCATCTACTCATTTGAAAGAGTCTCTGGCCGACTGTTGGAGAGTGGCTACAGTATGACACGAATGTTGCTAATTAGTTAAGTGATAAAACTGACATTTATCGAATTGTGCTAATTTTATCTTCTAGAGTAACAAGGAGACTATGATAGGATTTTATGGGAGGGGCGGGACACTGACACAGCCGTAAGGCTTATCTCGATTACTGGCATATTGTTTGTGCTTTAAGATCTACAGTTACATAGCACTTATTATTTGGTCAAGTTTTAACTTGTTTACATTTATATGTTGCGAATACATTGAGAGCACATGCATAGAGTGCCTTAAGGCCGAATGGTGGGTGACTCAAACTCGAAATTCCAATTTCCACAGCTATATCTTGCTTCCTCAGTTAACAAAAAACAACGGGACCTTTATAGGTTCTAAAGGCCATAGCAAACAAGAATGGTTAAGCTTGTAGAATAGCTAACTTATTTCGTAGTGTGTCCTCCCATGTGCACTGTTGTCGAACGGTTCTCTAACACAATCTGACGGCTGTCCGTTGAAGGAGATCAGCAAATATATGCTCGCGTGGTGTCGACACTTGAAATTGCTCGCCCGAGAGGATAAACACAATACGTTCGTAGAGAAACACACAGCGCAAATAGAGCAGAGGTTTTAGATTATATATATATATATATATATAAATCTGTCTAGTCGATCTCCATACTCGAGAATGGAAGACAGATCAACTGAAGATGACCCGTATCTTCAAAAATATTATTCTATTTAGTATGTATTTATATCTACATATAGTCTACGCTTTTTGGGGTAGAGAGATACACGTTAGATGCGGAACGCGAGTGAGTCAATTAATTAATTAACTAATTAGTAATTGCTAATTAGTCCCTTTACGAGAATACGTTCGAATCCATTGTGCGAAATAAAATCCCCCCTGTCGACGTTCACATTAATGGATCATGTATGGATAGTATACGAATGGACGAATCACTCTATGGATTACGAACACTTTCAATGCGGTTTGCTTTGTTAGGCTAATTTTTATTATTATTATTACTCTTTTATTCAATGGTTGTAGAAGAGAATCGAATTCCCATACTTCTCCCATGATAATAGCGAAGCGCAGGTCAATGCATAAATATCAGATTTTAGAAAACATTAGGTATCATCGTTTTAATAATCGTCAAACTTCGTAGTTGATTGTTAATCAATGTACGACCACCTCTACAACTTAACACATGTAGTCTGCGCCACGCATGTCGTTAAAATTGAATGTTAGTTTAAAGTTCAGTGAATGCACTCAAGGAAACAATGAACCAAAATCGTGCACCAGCAGATATACACATTTTATCAGGGTTGAGTTATAGTCCTGTCGGGGACAAACACGACAGGTGCACGCGAGAGTTCACTATAAGATTCGTTATGTCCGGGACGTTATGTCCAGGACCCAGATGTCGCATCATTACACAACGCTGACTCTCTGATATAAGCTGTCATTTTCATGTGTATTACTTTCCCCGCGTGATATGATGTGAGCTCGTTCAAAACATTCATCTTCAGCTGTACGTCCGTTGAATACTTCGTTACAAGTCATCTATTTCGAGCACTCACTCAACGGCTCAGTCTACTACAGGGAGGTTGCATGTTCTCGTGATACAAACGCGTTGACCGCAGCGATGGAAGATAGCAATTGTTCACCGAGACGAAGTCAGGTATTATTCTATTTTAATGAGGGCTTGGATACCTAACCGTAAGTGTGAAAATGATAAATGCCCAAGGTGGTAGTCTAGTAATTTGATTAGGCATTATTTACTATCTAACATACAAGCACAGGCCTGAAGAATATCATGTAAATTAGTTCCCTTTTGCCAAAGTGACTTGTACTCGTTATTGAAGTCACCAATCGATACCAAAACCATGCAGAAATAGAACCAAATGTAATAATAATAAGCCATTTAAAATGTACTCATTAAAATCGTGACTACGAAGCCGGAGTTGTTCATTTAGTTAACGAGAACCCTATTTACATTTAATGTTGGTCCTTTTGCTTGTTATTACTATTCCTATGTTAATATTTTTCGAATTAAGTTTGCAGTCTACTTGACGGGCTACAAACATGATTGCTATCACACAGGAGGGAGTCAGCATATATTCACTGCAGGCATCCCCGTTCCCCAGTTAGCGGTGTGTGCCACTCAGAGTTGTAGTGCACAATATATATTAGTGTACACACTTTAGGAATATGAGGGATCAATTAAAGGTATGAGAGACTATATAATTAATTTCTTGATTCATCGATAACCTAAACTAGTGTGAGTAATCCACCAAAGTTCAAAACCTTATATAGAGCTCGGGTGTTCTCTAGCTAAATAATTACTTCACAGGCCTATCGACTAAATCATATTTAGCGAATTGGTTACGGAGTCGGGTCTGGAAAGAGCATCCGGTCGATGATTTTCGATTGATGAAATATTATCTCTCATCGAGTTGGGCACCATCACAAACAACTCGATATCCGTTAAAACTGTCTGAATATTAACTACTGTTTAGTTTGGTTACTTGTATACGCATAACCTTCGCTCCACCACAAGTTCTCACCTCATCAGACACTTTCTCTCACTCTCTCATGCTCGACTTCCATCTGCAAATGGCATGGGTCATTATTAATGTGGCATCGTTACCACGAGCCTTGTTATGTCCGCCCCCACCGCCTGTTCTCCGATTTGCCAGATAAATTATCATCAATTCCGCTCGTATTCGGCCGAGCTGTGGGTTCTGTAAATGACCACAGCTTTAGCCGTTCCGTTGTTCTGCTCTTCGTGGAATAGGCCGATAGCGATCACTTCGGCATTTATTCACTATGGCACTTCTGCAGTGACTGCATCGCTGCTACTGCTTTCGGTGTCCCTCCTGCGGGGCTGCCTCAGCTACCATGTTTTGCCAGTGACGTTGTAGCGTGCTGGTAGTTGTTGCTGTTGTTGTTGTTGTTGTTGTTGTTGTTGTACCAGCAGCCAGATTCTGGCCAGCGGCCGGTCCTTCAACGAACTGCTGTTGCGTAAGACGAGCTGAATTGTGATGGCGATAACGACGACCACTAACAATGACAACAAGAGCAACATGAGTTTTGCCCCCTATTATTAAATGTGGACCGCTTGTCTGTGCTTCTTGCGCTTTTGATGCTGTCGGCTAAGCGGGGTCCCGGACGGTTAACAGAAATTTATGACGTTATATATTATAAGTGAGTCTACTTACTTGTTTATTTGGTGGCATTATAGAATCTACTTTTGTGGCATAAGCCGATGTGATCTGCTTGCTAGCTAAATGACTCACACAGTCTTATCGACGTACTGAATAACCGGTCACTGACAATAACGTTTTTGCTACACAGTATATATGTATCAAGCTATTCGCAAATGTGAACAATATTTTAGGAACAGTTATCCATTTCCGTTAACCAGGTCGGCGCGTGGGAGAGAGAGACAAATAGAGCTTAGGCTACGGTTGTTTTTAATTAATTTTGGCTCGCAGATTGAATATCTCTGACACAATCAATATGCATCATGCGGGACTCATAGATTAACAACCGGTGTGGTTTCCGTAATCTTAGAAGCATCAACACTTGTGCACAAACCAATGACGTATGCATGCATGTATTAAATACCGGTGATTGATTTCACCGTGCAGGCAGATAAGTGTACACAAATATTGCTTTATAGAGAGAGCACCTGGGCTGGGTTTACAAAAAGTTAGGAAAATACGGGTTTATAGTAGAAGCAGAGAGGTGTGAAAGAGAGAGAGAGGTGTCCCTGCATTTTTGCGCATCATTTGTCTATTGTATTGGGTTAGTCACTGAGTATCTTTCGAGGCTGTTTTTTTCATTCTCTTTGTAATTGCTGATCAAAATATGAGGTTAAGACTTCTTCACATTTATGATTTAGATTATTGTTCTTGGACTAAGACGATAAAAGCAATCATTTGTTGAACATCAACTGATACTGAATAAAGCTTAGGCTGTAAACACATAGATAACATAGGTCAGGTGACGTCGCAGGGCCTAACTCAGCGGGTGACTTAGGTGACCAATCTAGCGTGCCTACAGTTAAATGTATTAATGGGAGGTATAAAAGGACTTTTCAAACTCAATTGAACAGTTTTCAATGTATATTAATGTATTCGATGCGTCTCTGGCATGGTTTTAGCAATGTAGCCTAACTAAGTACTAAGCATGGTCTTATTTATGGGTCTAATTATATTCAAAAGGACTGGGCACAGCAGTATACCGAGATTTACATATCTGCCAGTGGATTCAAAAGTAACACACACAATTTTCCCTCTTGATGGAACCACCAACTGCTTCCAAAGTTAATGATGAGTCGGTCCTTGTATGGTCTATTTATGTGCTAGTGAAGATATTGTCTTCAGTAGTTGTAGTTGACACAGGCGAATAATGACTTCGTGATGAGATCAAGCATTGCAGAGTACTGCTAGCAGCAGCATCATCACCACCTCCTCCGAAGGCAAAGCTTGACTGGTCTAGTGATACAGAATCACAAACGCAAGGCACCACTTAACCTTGAGCCATGCAGCGTGGTCAACCACAAAATTGCGTCAGCCCAAATATTGCCCGGTACCGGTGGGCATCCGAATTCAACTAATGGCCCACGCCGTGGTGACTGTTGTTGTTGCTGTTGTCGTTCTTGTTGTTACTGGCCATCATGCTTTCGGTGTTGAGTCAAGCTGTATAAGCAGGCGAATGTGCGCATTTATCACAAATGTATGTGTATCTCGTCATTGCGAATCTTGGTATGCCGGAGGCGTCCCCATGGCCTGTGACATATCCATGGGTTGAACACGGGTCGATGCTATATTTCCTAGAAGTCACCTTCGAAGCAAATACCACAACATGTTTAGGCAGAGCCCTACAGATAGCAGAAATCTGAACTACTAACGATTAGATTCGGTCGGCCAGCAGATTTTCCCTCACCCGGGGTCCGGCCTCCCTGCTGCCCCGACCATACCCATGGCTATTCTGGGGCTTTTGTATATAAACGGCCCGCTTTCGTCACCAGTGACAATAACAATCACGGCATTTGGTCAGAACTAAATACAAATCGCGGTCGTGGTGGTGACGGCTAAAGGGACACTCCTCTCAATAAACTAACAAGTACTTCTAACAGCGTTGAGGATTTTTCGAGTTTGAGGCCGCCACCGTGAGTCGAATCAGAATGCGGTCCATCTTAGTCGTTACTGTCGTCCTCGTGGGCCTGATAGCTTCGAGCTCAGCGTTGATCAAGGAAAAGCTTCTGATTGGAGGGGCAGCAGCGGGGGCCGCTGGTGCGGTAGGCGCTGCTGGAGGATTCCTCGCCGGATCTGCACTCCCGGGACTTTTGCATCACCGTCCGTAAGTGCGAACATTTTATAAATCTCTTTATATCGCCTTTCGATAGTTAATTGGAGTGATACAAAGAAGTATATACGCGTGAACATGCGAGACTATCCGACAGCGAAGACTAAATTCGTATCAACCACTTCCGCTGCAATTGAAAGTTAATTGTAAACATCTATATAACACAAAACAAAAATTGACATGATGTCATTATTTTTTTTGTTTGACTAGGATAGTGTGAGTACACTTTGGATATTTGTGACGACTTTCAACGGTAGTGAGATGTACATATGTTTCTTATTAGTTTTTTTTTGATATAGCACTAGCTATCAGTAGTTGTAATAGTAGTAGCTAGAATGTGCAACGATGGGGATCCAACCCGCGCATGCACCTACGTCCGTCTCCTCCGGTCGCAAAGCGCAGACGAATGCACCTCCAGTCCACCGGGCTCTTAGCGGTATGTCTTATGAAGCAATGCAACAGCAACACCGTTGACTGAGTTAAATGTTTAATGCTGAGAGTCAGCCTGAAACCATTTGTAGTAGTTAGAATAGAACGACTAGTAGAAAACGCTAATAGTTTCAAAACGTAACGAAACAACAACATTCAAAGATGCTGGAAAAATACTAATAACACGCTCTGTTACTCTCACGTGGGTGTTATTTCCAGTGCGCATCACCCGGTGCACCATCACCACGTCAAGCATGTCCACGTGCACGAGGCTCCAGCCGTCAAAGTTGTTCATGAGCCGATCAAATTTGTGCACGCTCCCATTGAGCACGGCTGGGACGGAGGATGGTAGATGGTATGCTCCATTGCCTCACGTTGAGTACGATAGCAAAGCGTAACCGCTAAACGTCTAGGTGCCGTCGACACCTAACTTCTGCGAATCATAATTGCATCATCCGCATTAATAATTATCGGCTGTTTTTTGGCAGGTTGTATCTCTGTACACAAAACGCATTGCCAGACCAAACCGTTACACAAAACCTCAGATGAGAGGCGACAATGTTTGATCCATATTATATGTCTCTTGTTGTGTTGTATTTGCCGGTCTTTTTGTCATAAGTCACTTGCAGGTTACAAGGGGGAATAACTTGTCCCGAGTGTATATATTTATATAAATATGTATGTATATGTGTGTATCTGTGTGCATTTGTAAACAGTTATGTGTTTGTATGTCAATAAATGTGTTTGTTTGTGTCGTTATTCACGTGTTTTTGCATCGTCTAAAGTTTTTTTTATATTAAAATAAAACAAATAATTAGTATTCCTTTTATCTTAAATTTGCCGTCACAAGTAACTGCGTAAGAAAAAACATCAAGGCTCATAGATTGAACATTTCTAAACTTTTTAACATATTGTTAGATTTTAACCTATACAATGAAGCGTAGCTTGCATAAAGGCGGTATAGGAGCTTTCAGCTCTCTGAGCTACACACAACAGACATAGTCAAAAAGGGATATTTTCACGTTTGTGTATCTGGGCCTTAAGGACCAACAAAGGACATTAGCCGAGAACGATTAACAACTAGGCAATAACATGCAGTAATAATATTATAGAATCCGAAAACCTCAGAATAAGGTCGAGTGACAACCAGGACACGAGACTGAAGACTGGAAACGGGGATAAGGTTATATAAATCAATAAAAAGTACAATAGGTATAGGCAGTAAAAAAAAACACTAATTCTGTGGTGAATAGGTTTTAATGGACGGAATTTCCCACCTGTGAGCTACTAATGGCTAGTCTATAGTAGTGAATGGGTTGACTAAGTAACTATCCGATGTAGTAAATGATAACAGCAAACTGAATTGTTATGTGAGGCGACAGAGTGCAGCGGCTGAGCGGGTCTTCAAGAGTTACAGGTTAAGCAATCCGGATCTTTAATACTTTTAAACTAATTAGGTGTAAATTGAGTACAGGAACAGCAGATGATGCGCTATGCTCGTGGAAACCTGTTCTTGAGAGAATTTATTAAGTAACTCCTCGATACTGACGCAGCAACATGTGACGTGGTGACATAGTTAAGGTGAGAGATTTTTTTAATTGCAATTCTACAATGCAATTTTTCATAATCTTTTTTCACGACAGGTAATATAGGCAGTCATGGTTATGTCTGTTAAGCGGTTTGAGAGCCACTACGGCCCCGAGTGCAATGCTTCTCGTCCGAGACAATTGAACCCCGCAGTATGGCATTCACTATGCACACACAGTAATAGCTTCTTATAGTGAAAGAGAAAAACTTTTAGAGCATGGAGTGCATTAGAATAGATAGCTGAGGTTCATTACTCGTGCTGGATCGGCGGGCTTTGAGATGCAAGTTTATTGGGGAGTTTAGTTCTTATTGGTGTTGCTATTAGGCAGCTTGACGAGCACAGAGATAAGCTCCACCCCCTAAATAACTGGTCCTGATAACAATCAATTTATCTCTTTTTTTTTCTTGCCGTAGCACGGCAACCCTTATTGTTAGCTGCACGCGAAGATTATGCAAAGTTGAGCTGGGTTGGGTTACGGTCCATTGTAGGCCGAATGCGTCGAGGCGTACGCATCACTTATTACGCTGATTCGATATCTATCCATAATACAAGATACGATCAAGAGAAGCGGAACTCATTTTATCAGACAACGTGCTTGTGATCAGCTTTGCAACATATTTCAAAATCGTATTTTATGTAGTTTGTGAGTATGGAATAGTATATAAGCGCATTCTACATCATGTACATAGGCTCTCAAGGTGTCTCTTGTTATACTATACGAGTTGTAATTTCACTAATTAGTACTGGTATACTAACTACACCACTATACCGATATCCTTTATTGAAAAAAAAATGGGTGGGGCCGTATAATCTGGCCAAAGGACGAGTATTCGTAAGACTATGGTCTTACGATTAGACGATAGTGTTAAGGCCAAAGCATAGACGTGTCGATTGTTGAACGAACTTCTATGAAGACGTTGGCACACATTTGGGTATTGAATCTGCTCGTTGCTCAATAGAAGAACCCCGTTAGGATTGGATAAGCCATCGAGAAACCTCAGTTTCGACAAATCTTCAGCTTCTCCTACTCATAATGAAATTTCTTGTGTATTCACTTGAGATTGAGCAGTTTCGTAACTGCCAACATGGCTGGCTCGACTGCATGAAAGAGCGACATCGATTTTGAGAGGCGAGGCGCTCGGAGTCTATATGGCCACCTATGTATACTGGTTTAGCATACCGCTCAACACGTTTCATAAGTTGCTTTTACGAGGCATCCGTTGTTTCATATCAGAGAGACTGACCTATTAAGACCATGGAACTATCGCGCAAGTGACACGATTAATCAATTGTTAACTATTAAGCGGTTGATAATTGCACTATTGCGTCCATTGAGCTATTATAGAATGTTTACGAAACCACTAACGAGGCTACCTCACCTGTATGCTATGGATCAGACTGGCATGTCATCTCTCGAACGTTATATGGTTATACGAGTATATGCTCACTCATTTTCTTAAGTGACAAATTTAGTCAATCAACGTCGGTGGAACTGACGTTCATGGTTGAGGTTGTACTTGAAATTAACGATCACTATATATAGAAAACGCGACAAGGTCAAACATTATCAAAGACAAAATCCGATGTTTCCGCTGATCCACATGTTAGTAAATTCTGAGCAGTCTTAATGCAAACATAACTTATTATTTGTTAAGACTCTTTCTTGATTCGATTAAATATTGATTGGGTGAGTGTATGCGATATGTGAACGAAGAAAATGAGAGCAATGTGTGCGTCTGAACAAAAATACAAACTTTACTGTTATACAAACAAACATATACAGACAGGTGCATAACGGTCAACGAGCAATTGTTTACACATGAATGACATAATGAATATACAAGATAGATACAGACAATATTTTACAAACATCGACAACACCACAATAGTGCGTAACAAGTTCACATGACACAAATTACAAATTACGGAGGAAAAAATGACTACATTTTCGACAACATACACAAAATGGTCGCCTATTTTTACCAAGGCAAACTTGAATAAGAATGCATTGATAGAGGCGTATGGCACAATGGTTTTTTTTTGGTTTTGCACAGATATACACATGCACGGGTGACTGGTAGAACAGTGATATTAGTCAACAAGTATGAACTAAATGAGTCATGCCAATATGCGTATACCGGTATAATGTTTCATTGGCATGAAGTCGAGGTAAATGCAGCCGCATTGGACACACATCAACTTTGTCGATAACATGTTACTAGTTTTGTGCGCAACATTCAACTAAAGATTTACCACTCGTGCAGGAGGTAAGATGTATCACTCGATTTGTGGTAAATGGGTAAACTGCTAGGTCGTGAAGGTAATGCAGAAGGAGTACGATATATCCCACTTGTAACGCAAGCTGATATGATCCTTGTTCTATATAGTCCGTACTTGTAGATAGGTTTCCTTTGGGTGATAGATTGAACGCACGTTGGTACATTGTATTGTTTCATTTGAAACCAAACCAATAGTCAATTTTTGACTACCAATGATCTACCAGCCGTAACCGTAACCGTGTCCACCATAACCTCCCAGGCCATGACCATGGAAGCCATGACCATAATGCCCAATGGCTCCGTGACCGCCGTATCCTCCAAATCCATGGCCTCCGTAGCCGCCGTGATGTCCGTGATGTTTATGCACGTGGAAGTGATTGTGATGGTAAGCGCTGTAAGAGGAGAAATGGACCTAGTATTTATACCAGACGCGAACATTTGAATTTATAATACTCGAGTTTGCATACGTTATCTATTGTAGCTTAATTTGCCATAGGCCAAACTAGTTTCATCTGAACAACATTTCAGACTGCACATTTTTTACAAGTTAGTAATATAGGCCTTTATTCATTATTACTGAATGTACTATTCCAAACAAATTGAGATGGTTCATTGTACAGTCGACGCGAAATAAGGATTTAACTAAATTATTGATTGTTCTCTTTTTGCCGACGGACCGTGATATAAAAATTACAACAACTATACAAATATTATGCTCCATCTACTGGATTCCTGATAGATTCAAGGGGGCGATGCCTAATCCGTCATTCATCAAATGGAATTAACAAGACGCCCAGAAAATATTTCGAGAAACTTATAAGAAAAACCTTACCCGTGATGACTGTGCCCATGTCCATGGTGTACAGGACGATGATGCAAAAGTCCTGGCAGTGCCGAGCCCGCTAGGAAACCTCCAGCACCCCCTATGGCCCCCGCAGCACCCGCTGCAGCACCACCAATCAACAGCTTTTTCTTAATGAATTTCCCTTCAGAGAGCACGATCAGGTGTGAGCACAACACAAGTAGAGCGGGCACAAGAACACGCATCTTCTTCTCTGCAAGATGGGAATTTCTCGAGAGGAAATAGGGCCAACTGTTCACACTTGCTACTAAACGTTCTCCGTGTATCCAGAGGTTTGCTGGCCGCGTTGTTTTAACGTACTTTAAATGTCTATCCAACCCGATGTCCACCAGATATTGTCTGTTGTCCGGAGCATGCCCCCTTATATATCTATCTATGAACATTTGTGTCTGTGTGTGTGTGTGATGCTGCATGCGATATGGTGACAGTGTTTGCCCTCGTGTGTGTGTGTGTGTACCAAAGCGCTCCGTCACTTAATTCAACCCTCCCTGAAGCTGTCGCTTCGTCTGAATTTGAACCTCCCGACCGTTATTCATCCGTATAAAAAAAAACACGTGAGTGAGGGTGTATGATGATCCGACCGATCGTTTGGGTTCTTCCATTTGAGTCAATGACTAAAGACGTTTACGTTTGGCCAGTCAGAGTATTAGCCCACCTTCCCTTCCCCATCGTTGTGTTTCTTCTAACCACGTGCAATCATCATGATGTCCACGTCGGGCTCGGCTCTCCCCAGCCGACCGCCTGAACACCATACAATTGCAGAAAGCTGTTGGGACTGGTTGGTGTTGTGTATTTGGGACTTCCCCGTTAAGATGTCCCGCGAACACTCTCTCTCTCGCTCTGCGTTATCTGTGTCTGTTTGCTGTTGTTAGTGTTGTTGTTGCCGGCGCCGCCGCCGCCGCCGCCGCAGTCGCTGTTGCGCAACTGAAACAGGGGGGCCGCCGACACAACTCATCGATTCTATTTAGTTGAATGAATGGTCTGTAGCCACTACCGCCCCGTGGGGCTCCGACGTCCTTGTCAGCGGACCCTGTGTCCAATTATTCTGTAGTAGTCTGCCGCCTGTGCAAAATGTGTCATGCAGGAAGGGCTACTTTGTTCTGCACGAGGCTGACTGATACCATTGACTACTAGGCTATTTTTCACCCATCTGAGATCTATAATGCATGCATGGAATAACAATTGAAATAAACAGCATATACTGCATATGTCATGTGGTGTTGATGCAGCTAGATTAGCTGCATGAGCCAAAATACCGATGATATTTCGAGGTGGGTCTGCCGACTTCGTATGGCCTTCTGGTTGATACCGACATGAGATTTATTGCTTTTTGTTATAATACATACAGTAACCTCATAATTACGTGATTACAGGCCCTGTTCTGGAAATTTTATAAACGAAAACGAGATTGCGGCGGTGAATTATGCATTATGCATATGTGCTATTATTACTGTTACAAAACGTATTATATTTCGTATTCTGAGTTCTATATATATATATATATATATATATATATATATATATATATATATATATATATATATGTGCGTATTCCATACAAATTGTATCAGAACTTAGCATAATGGAACCAGTTCATACTTTAAATAAGCGATTAAAAGTTTCGTGATGAGGTTCGCCTCCTTCAGAAAGAGAAACACCTTCTTGTTGTGTCAGAGGCGCTCACTCACTGTACACCTTGAGCATTATATTTGAAAAATGAGTAGCCTTTTGATAAGTATTTCAAATTTACACACAATCATTGCTTGACCTATATATTGACACCTAATGCCATACCTAAACATAATGAATAAGAGTAAATTGTCCTACATCCGAAACGAACATTAATAATATGAATCCTTACAATGTTACTATTTATTCACTGAGATCGCCGGGTGGTTGAACCAGTATAGGTGCCCACAATGTGATATCTCTGCGGTTTGAAAAATGTTATATAAATCAGTTTGCAACAGTTGTACAAGCACCGTCTGTACTACTAATAGTCTTTTATTATAACAACTATAGTATATGCCTACCAATGTATTCGTGACATCACTGCTTTTAGTGGACCCAGCAATGGGCCACACTCTCGGGCAAAAACCATTTGTGTGAAGCTCGGGGTTAGTGCGTATGCATTTTACAGTGTGTTCCAAAAAAATGTATTCGTGTATCTGCATGCACAATACACAATTCTTAATATTCTTATTATTATTATACTCATCATGTCATAGCTAAGTACGTTACATTGAACACGCTATACATCGGTATCAGCATTCACGTGTCTGTGTGTGTGAATGTGGGGTCATATGACATAAGCATTTTCTCGGTTGCGCCCGCCCAAGGCCTAGCGTGGGACTCCATAACGCGCGGCCTTAATGCGCAGACGACAACGTGCACACAACGGGACTAGAATTGACATACAACACACACAGACTCAGATGACTGCTTCTGCTCTTGGCGACTAAACAATAACATTCTGGTACGCTGTTACTGTGGAGAATACAGACATAGCAACCGTGCTTTCAAAGCCCTCAAGATATTCAGTGATTTAAGGATAATATAATACATGCACGCACGCATCTACGGTTGGATGCGTGCATCTGTGGTTTTCGTGGGCGTTAAATTCCATTCTATTCGTATATGTGTATGTGGGTCATGGGAGAGCGGACGTATGATGGCATGACTGAACGAATGAATCAATGAGTGGATGGTGTTGAACTCGATGAATGTTGCCCAATGCTCGACGAAAACTGTTAATTTTTGTGCAATTGTGCCTTCTTCCTTTAATTGAATCTCAAAACTTGGTTGTACGACGATAGGATGTCAACTATCCATTCTTAAAAAATAACCTGTTTTAGGAAGGATTTTTTTTGTAATTAGACAGAACCTTTGCTTCTTTCAGTATTTATGAATATATAGACTCTTCTTTGGTCCTGCTTTTGAATTGAAAATTATTTTTCGGCAACATAAATTCCATAATTGCCGGCCAATAATTCAACTTCCAGTGAACAAACAAATACTTCTCGATACTTTTTTTTCGATTTGGACGTGGGGTAAGTTCCCAGAATTTCTCTTGACGTCGGTCTTATGCAATCGTCGACGGTTAAAGAACGGTTCGTATTCTTCATCTTGTACCAAAAGAGCAAGTGTGTTAATGTGGGGACTAAAATAGAACGATCGAATTGGTCATTACCTTCATCGTTCATAGCTTCTATCAAGCGCCATGGGAACTAGCAACGAGCCTACGTAGAAACCCATTAGAAGTTGGGAAAACCCGATGTGACCAATTTGCGTCTAGCACTGATCAGTTAAGCAGGGCAGAGAAAACTCGCTTGTCAATCAATACAACACGTCCATTGATGTAACGTTGAAGGAATATGCTTTTTCCAATGCGGCTCTTCGACCTTGCTCTTGCTATTCAATTTGACTGGGCAATTAGTCCATTAAGCATTGTATAGGTAATATTTGTCACCTGTAATAGAGCCCCTGGTGGCGTGGTGCATTCGTGTGGTCTTTTACGAATGGAGGGGACCCGTAGGTGCACGGGTTCGATCCTCACAGTTGCACATTTGCATTTAAAGGAGTCCGTGTCGTGCTTATCTCAAAAAATACGTTGATGCCCTTGACAGGGTGAAAAATAATGTCAGATGTAGCACCAGTGCAAGATCTGCTGTCCCTAGGGAGGAGTCGATTCTGCCAACTCCAATTAGTCAATTGTACAGCGCAGCTGATCTCAGAATGCTTCGCAAATTGGGACAACTCAATATGATAGATCATATTCTGCTCTTTCGAAACAATCATCCATTGAGTGCGTTAACATTAATTTTGTATCTTGGTTGGTGCGCTAACTGAGATAATTGAACTGTGTGCCTTAACTATTATGATAATAATTACAATAACATGTATATTAATTCGAATTCAAACTCACTCATGCATATCTCTTAATAACCGGCCTTGGTATACAAAAAAAGAGTCTTCGTATTGTATTGTACATATATATATGTACAATAACATGCATTTAAATACTGCGCAAAAAATGAGTGGTATTTAAATGCATGTTACTGCTATATATATACATATATATATATATATACAGGTTTTCCCAGCCAGTAGCAGTAACATGCATTTAAATACTACTAATTTTTTGCGACGATAGCATTGTTTGTGCCGAATACACGTGGGGCTGGCAGAATGTGAATAATGATGATTTTGTTGATGATATCAGTGGTGCTGTTAAAAAATGATATAATTCTTTCTGAAATTTAAATCTGTACGGCCACAAGAGCTCTATCTTCAACTGAAACTTTCTACTATAGTACAAAACACCACAAAGGCGAATGGGCAGCAGCTATAAATGTACAATAATTGGAATTATTATAATAAAGTGTTACAATGCATTTCAACGCGGAACAATGCATCGTCCCGGAGCCTAAACCCAAATCCAGAGATCTAACTAGTCACTACCGGGTGACTAGTTAAGGGCTCTGACAAGGGTAGTTAGTCGTTACCATTTGTCGGGCAGCTGTGAATATTGCGCGGTTTGCTCTGCATGCAGAGGAAGCTTGTCTGTTGTTAACTCATTGTCATTTATTTATTTACTTAACTAATTTGGCCTTACTTCAATTAACACAATGAACAGATGTCCTTGTATCACTGGAATCGTCAGTGATCTGGGGAAAAGTATCTAACCAAATGCTTCGCAGCACTCTGACACCTGCTGTATATAGTTAAATGAAAGATTTTATGTATTTAAAAATGAGGTGTTTCTCTCCACCGTCACTAAAAGCAAAAAATGAAGGAACTTCCGAAGAATGTGACAACAATATCACCCTTCTACCTCAGACATAAGAAATAATAATCCCAATATGATTAGCGATGCAATTCAGAGACAGATAGCCGCTATTTATAGTGTCAACGGTTATTTACAGAGAAGCAATTGACCTATGACATATATATATATATATATATATATATATATATATATCATGCTCGAAAGAGGACACAGCGTTAGAGCATAAGATACTTCTCTTTCATGCGCACTTATCAACACAACTATGGAAGCACCGATTACAGTAACATTCAAACACTCTCGCAATATATACACGCATATTGACAGCTTCTATTGTGTAATCCAATGTATGAGGCAAGACAGACGAAACGGTCAAGCCAACAGCAATCCGAGCACACAGACCGACAGCCATATCAAACATATACATATATGCATCGTAGAATATGACAAATCGGCTCAACTTGTCGCACATGGGATTGGTCGATCCATGCATCTCGTTTCGAGTGGTTTCGTTCATTACCACCATTCGTCATTGTATCCGAATCCGTAGTATGGGCCGTGGTGGTGTTGGTGGTAGTGGAAGTACCTATTATCAAAAATGGGATCAAATTAATTAATAGAAACGGTTTAGATAACATGAATGCGAACTCGCGCACTCGCCGTGTGTTGGTATAGGATAATGGATGACAACAAGATAAAATAGTGGTAACAATATCAAAATAATTTCTTTAATTGCACATTTTTAACCTTTTCTTTTGCCAGTCTGTCTTGCAAATATTTCTATGTCGCTGTGAAGGCCACGGACAACGAGTGCATTGTTTAGTGATTAGCACAAACAGGAGACCGAAAAACGTATCATGTAAGATAGGCATTTTTACGGTGAAAGCTTTATCTGGTGCTGTAATCGCACCCTCCGGATCTATAGTTATCGTTTCGAAACGATCGACAGTTATGCTAATTAATATAGGAGCACTATTAATATGCTTGCGACTTGTTCTGTGCTCTCTGCCAATTTAGCTATGAAATGCTGGGTTTCATAAAAATATTGAGTATTCGTATCCTACTAGCAAGCATGCGAACCTAACTGGAGCGCGTGGTAATGGTAATCCAATATGCTACATGGATACTAGTTGTCGAAAAACTATAATAAGCAGATCATCTGAAATTGCTACCTTAACTTAAACGGATGAGTACAACACAGAGGTTGCCAAAAACAATTACTCTGGATGGTTGAAGCACAATCTGTATGTATCTTCGTGTCTGCCACGTAGCTTGAGGATCTTTGATTTCAAGTTGGTGTATCTTCTTTGAGGACACTTCATTTTATTCAGCGAGTGCGGTTTTAGTACTCGAATGTTATTGTAAACTTGTTTACTCAGTGATGGTATTTAATTGTATGTAGCTGTGCTATTGGCATCCGGTTCTAACTAGCATCGAGGAAGAACATGCTTGAAAATCATAACGAGAACATATCGAACTTACGGATACTGATGATGGTGATGCTTAAGGGCGGTACCAGCGAGAAAACCTCCGGCGGCACCAACGGCGCCGGCTGCCCCAACCACAGCGCCCCCGATGAGAAGCTTCTTTTTAAATAGTTTTGCCTCCGAGTCTGACGTCAGCATCGCGAAGAGAGCCGCCACAATTAGTGCACAGGTGAATCTGAATGCACGCATCTCGGATCCTCTACGCTGCCACGAAGTTTGAAAGGACCGTTAGTGCAATATCTAGGTTACCTCGTACACCAAAAGTTTGAATCACACGTATTCGGAACATATGATTACGCAAGCAATGATCATATGAAATCAATTGCAACAGTTTGAGACAATTTCACTAGCGTATGATAGATAGATAAATAAATGTGGAATATAATGGAGCACCCGAAGGCGGAGTGCATAAATCGATGAAAAGGAAAACTGGTCGAAGTAACAAGAATCAGAACAGACTTCGTTTGAACGCCAATGCTGCATGGATGGATACACAACTCAGCCTGCTTGTGCAATGTTTTGACTTAAATAGATGCTTACCACGATGAGTAACGGCTTTGCTACTGGAGTGAGTGAGCGCGCTGGAAGCGAGGGCAGTCATGTTGTCTACCGGGTACCGGGTACGTCGATTTCTGGTTGTCAATATTCCGTTCAGGGTCAAGATCTCGACGGCCGGGCGTATGCTTATTCTCGGGCTCACTGTTTTCAACCCGAGCTAGAGGGATAGCGGTCCGCAATAGATTAGCGAGTGGAGACACTAAGGTCATCTCATAGCTGCTGTAGACACAGCTGTAAAATACGGCGAAATCTTAGTCACTCCGAAATGCGTCACCGAAAAATCAGCAATGCTTCGTCCCAGAAATGACGGATAGTGATTCATGCACTGTTTTTTTTATTATTATTCTGTAACGTAAATTGTATATAGATAAAATGTTCACGCCAATTATAATATAGTCGAATATACTAATTTAGTCTGAATAAACGGAATAGTAGATCTAAAGGAGGTGGGTCAATAGTTAACAAGTTTACAAGGGGGGTTAACATTATTACTGCATGGGTGAACGTCTTCTTGATGAAAACAACATCTTCAACAAAGACAATCAACGGTTTCTTGAACGAAAAGCGATCGACATCATCGACAAAATCATCGACGGTTGCTGCCAGTATAAGTTTGAAGCTATAGTTTAGTCGTCTTTCGATCAGATGTTTACGGGGCACCGATACCGCTGTCGAATGAAATCACGTGAATAGAAACGACGTTTATAACCGTTGTATTCTAAACCTGAAGTGGACTACCTACTTATGTCAAGCGTTCACGTAATAATGGTCTTTGAAAACGGTTCAACTTGAAGATCATATTCATGTTTATTTGAAGAATCTTCTGTCGTGTGCGAAACTAAATTGGAGGCATGTACAAAAACAGCTAATTATTTTAAGCTATTTCGAACGTGTTCCAAGTATTTCAAAATTGATTGTTGATCTATTATGTTCGTGGCGATTTCACCATATTCTTAAAGTGGACCCAGAAGATAATGTCAGTGATGTATCCTCTGTAATCCATGTGAATGTATTATTGACAATCAATCGAAGAGAAACCACTAAAGCTCTGCTAGGGCAGTTGTCAAAGTTTCGTCTTGTTGATTGCCCAGCTGTTCCCGATTTGTATGAAAATGAAATCATCCGATTGACAGCGAAAGTACGGGAAAATCACGGATCTGTTCGTACTTGGATTCATCGGCCATGGTCAAAGAAAACACGATACAGATTTCAAAGAAGCACATTTCCCTAACCTTCTCTTCGGCACGAAAACAGTGTTTTAGTAGATACCAACTCATTTCATGTGGTGCGCACCCATCACATGCGTCTATTGTATCTTTGTATATAATCGTTGATGCATATGCCAGTCGTGGCCCATTGTCATTTGTCGTCCCGCTCGCATGTATATCAAATCAAAGCGGCCATCTTAAGAGTATATGCATCAAAATCCGTGACGCGTACGAGGTTAAGTTGTATCTTGGACATGGAAGAAAAGAAAATGGTGGGATTGGAAAGGAATCGTCCACTACGAGCTGTTGCCACCCAAAGAAACGACTGATTCGACCAAGTACGGCTCACGATTGGTTAAATTGAAACAAACGTTCGATCAGAAGCGGAATTGACGTATGGGAAGGACGTTTTGGTCTCCCTGGACAAAGTCAAACCACGAATTTTCTTGATGATCTATAGCAAAATGATTGTTTTGATGCATCCACCACATTGTGCGGGCCTTACGCCTTAACACTTGTTCCGGGCGTTATAGGACAGTTTGAATGATCAAGCCTTCTGTTCTGTGGACATCTCTGAAATACCTTACGTGATTTATTTGCCGGTATATCTCAAAGCTTTTACGGAAGATGAATAATGAAGATCGTAATAGAATAAAATTTAATTAAAACAAAAAAAAATTCCTTTAAAGGAGGCTGGATTGTCCCCGTGTTTTTTTTCTGGCAAAATTTAAGACCAGTGCTGTTTATATATATTATAATAATAATGTGCTTGCATATGTTGCCAATAATTACGCACGTTATAGTGTTAATTACTTTGTAGTTATGTTTAGTTCATTTGATGAAATGCGAGGCATACCATAAATACGAAGATATGGTCTCTTGTCTTAATAACTGTATATTGCATAGTAAATATAATGCAAGTTGTCACGAGAAATGGGAGTTTTAAAGGAAGGCAAACGATCCTTCGGAGACAGGTGCAATAAACATTCGGTCAATTAGAGCTAGGCACGTATATATATATATACGTTACCTTATCTCCCCGGCATAGTAACCCACCTCATGGCCTCCTAACTTAAGCGGAAAGCACTCATACATTTGCACGATTTGGGCAAGTATCCTATGCCAGTTTTGCTTTGTTGCGGTCTAAAAATTCCCAACAATGTCATGCTAATGGTAGCAGTACCACAGAATCATCCCCGAGGCTTTAATCGAAGTGAGGCGAAGCTACAAATGCATTGGAACTGTATCAGGTAGATGTTTCTCAAAGGAGCATTCGTCTCCACATTGTCGAAAACGATCGCGGAGCAGCAGCTCGTGAAGTCTAGCTTAACGCTCTGTTCATTAAGAGGCGACCTTCGCAAGGCATGCTATCGATTTCAAATGGATTTCAGCTTTATTTCACATCAATTAAGCAAACATGGATGTACAGTGATTTTGGTAGAGATTGACGATAGATGTACAATGACAATTATTAACAAATGAGTATCGTGTCATAGTGAAAATATTGATTGTGCAAACATTTTGATGTTAATCTATCTTAATTGCCGCAGAAGTTCAATTGCTGACGTAGTATGGGGATCATAGAAGGAGGCTGCTCATCCCGAGGAGGATTTCACTTTCCGGAGCCAGCTCGTCAGCTCGAGGATGGTAGTTTGCGTTGCTCACCAGGCACCAGGATATCCATACCCTTGGGCGGGGTAGTGCTGGGCGTAATGTACTGGATACTGTCTTCCATAGCCATAAGCGTAACTGCAACATAGAGCAATGTGTTCTTTGTCATTAAATCAGCTTACTGGGTGTACCAATACCTGGATATTCAAAGCATCTCGATTTTTATATATATGAAATATAGTTCACTGGTGATGCTGCAGAAGGGCACTTTGCACAGGACAGTCCTTTCCTAGTTGATAATGTCTAATAATTACGTTGGGTGGCGGTCAACTCGTTGATGCTGAAGTAACCCTTGGATAAGGTTATCTGCCATAAAGTATTTCAGTATCCAAAAGCAGATGGTGATAAGAAGGTATTGATAGATTGTCTATCTAAGACAAATTCATTTATATAAGGTTCATGTATACAAATGCTACTAATGACAAGCTCGAATGTTGCGAACTCTGTTATTTTATATCTTTATATATAATATCTAGGTACTACTGTCAATGAATACATAACAGTAATAAAAAGTCGAACGATTTACTCACGGAGTGTATCCATAACCTCCACCATAACCTCCACCATAACCATATCCACCATATCCGTACGCTGGATAGCCGTATCCACGGCCGCCGAGATACCAATCGTGCACAGCTGATCCCTTAATGTAACCACCAGCATAGCCAAGTACGCCGGCCACAACTGCCGTCTTGTCAATCGCTTGTGCACCGATCAGGAGGCTACAGAGGACAAACACTCCAACGGAACTGATCTTCTGATGGGGGTAATGCATTTTTATGCGCACTTCAGCTAAATATGCTTCGGAGAAACAAGCAGAAGACCGACTTGTTCTACAGAGTGATGTGGATGTTTAGAGAGTACGAAGAGGACTCCAAGGCTAAGAAAGCCTTATACAAGAACGGGCACAACTGTATACAACGGACAAAACCACAACAGGCGACAGACAAAAGACACGAACGAACATAGAACACAAAAGCGAAGATGATGATCGGGAATGATCACTGAATGATTTGTTGTGAGAAGAAGGCCTGTTACTTGTATTTATATATAGACACGCACGGGCAGACATACGCACATCGACCGAGACTCACTCACAGTCACACAGACATATGCTACATACACCACGAACACCCAACATCTCCCAAGCCAACCCCGTGTTCAGACGTCAGTCCCAATGTATGTCCGTACGACACATTACCCGCCCTGATGTCATCGAGAGTCACCAATGGGTGGGGTCACAAGGAACCGCAGCAACAACAGAAAGCAGCATAGCCAAGCGTCGCTACGGATGAACTTCAACGAGTCGACGCGAATGTCAGCTACGTATTTGCGGCTGGTTTGTGCTTCGGCTGTTTGAGCTGGGAACAACGGCGGAACTGCGTGAAATCCCATCAGCTCGACACTGACGTTCACGTAAGATTGGAATGTCAACGGTCATTGCTTGCCGTCGGCACAGCTTCTAACAGCGGCTTCTTCTTTTTCTTCTTCTCAAACTCATAATTGAGAAGACGTCAGAGCGATAGCTTTTCTTAGCGGTCGTTAGTAGGGATTCTTGCGTATCTGATGTTACGATCTGCTAATACGGAGGTGGATTCGCTGGCGTTGAGTATCGCTTCGCGTTGCCGGCGCTGGTTCGCTGTATTTCGCTATTTCGACAGCTGAATAGAAGACAAATTATTAAGTATTATACAGCATTGTTTCATTCGGTAGTCAGATTTACAATGAGTTGATGATTTTGAATATATTCTCATCGGTGTTACATCGTATAAGAATATTGGGCGGCAGCTATAGACCCGCTTGTGTGGTTCTGCCATCATGAAAATGTGCTAATATACTTAGTATATAAGACATCGTAGTCTAAGAATTGTAGATCCCGTTGGTCTGCCACCCACTGCGGGGAAATACCCTTTGACACCGTCGTGAACTGTTTGTGACAACGACTACATAGTTTCAAAGACGATCTCAATCGTTCTGTTCAATATATATTGTAGAAAACAATTGCACTTACTAAATGCAGACTTAAGTGGTAAACTAATTTCTTATTAACACGCTCAACAAGATGAGGCTCAATTTAATGAGCACCACATTACATTAAATGTGTGTTAAAATTAAAGGAAATATGCTGATATTTTGTGCACACAATCGTATTTTGTTTGTATCCAAAGTTATGATACATCTATTGTCATATATATATATATATATATAATATATATATAACGCATAACCTAATAAAGACAAGCCGCCACTACAAGGTATTTGCCTGGTAGTGTCAGACTCTTACTGACTAAACCCAGAACCGATTTCGACTTGGGGCACTGACCGGGACTGTCAAAAGTATTACTTCAGTCAGTGCCTTGCAGGGACCGGCAGTTGATTCCAACCATGTCCTATCCCATAGTTCCTCCTCCGGGGCTAACCCTCCCGCCCAGCCGCAGCGGGTGTGTTCAGGGCATTTTCCCTTCTGCTATCTGCGCCCGTTCTAGACTATCATTCTCCCGGAGGATCCTTTCGACTAGTGTGCTCCCTCTGTCCCAATTGTCTCTGGCCAGGCACATGTATTAAACGAACCCTTGGATCCCGTCCGTGTCAGTTCGGTGTCCGCGACTTCCTGTCGTACCTGCTCCGTGGCTCCACATGCTGTCAGTGTGTGGAGAGGATCCTCCTCCACTCCTGCATCGCACAGCATCTGCGTGGAGTCGAGGACGATCCGAAATATGATATGCACTTCATCAATTATAATAGCTTACTCTATACAGGTCTATATCTCGGAGTATACTAGAAACGGTACAAATACAATAGGCTAACCCATTTTGCGACGGGCACCCCATCGATTTTTACCAGTTTTATAAAGGTAGTCTTTGGTTGGTAGTCTTTGGTTTCCGGCTGAGAGACCCCCAACCCCTCTCCAATCAGATATTTCTCGGTACTTACCCGTATTATGACATTACTACAGCGGATGGTGAGCTGATCTACGACAGAACAATAGGCTATACTGCAGTGCAGTATACAGTAGCCATGTAGTTTCTCTCTCATTCTTACAAAATTGTAGCAGACCTAAGATTCCCTAACATAATAATAATAATAATAATAATTAAGGGAGCGGGGTGTTTCTTTAGGTTTCTATATACAAGGTCAGTTAATAGGATGCCTCATTGGGTTGATTAGCCGTAGAATTGCCTTTAATGACAAAAATCACTCTCTTCACAGAAATTTTCTAACAATCAATAGCAATAACTGCCACTTTCGTAAAATATTGATGCGGTATTGTGGTATGCTCATTCGCCACACGGTCACTCACCGAATTTAACTGGACTACGTTGAATTTTAGCCAGAGCAACCCCATTGTTCATGTCGTTGACAAAATAACCTTGTGAACAACTGTCTATGGAACGCTGACAGCTTCAATAGTACGTTGATGTGTTTTGTGTGATTGGTAATATTTAAGTAGCTCGATTCAACGGCAACTCAACTTCCTCGTTATAGTGGATTATCTTGAAAGCAGTGATTTAAATGTAAATTCGTTCAATAGATCAGTTGTGTCTGTTTGTGAAAATTACCCACTGTTCTAAGATCATATATGTTTCCATGGATAACATTGATTATTACTTAGAATACCCTGGGGGCACATCGCAGCTTAAAGGGTGCTGTCCATATAATCGTTTCTATGAAGTATCTTAGGAGGCGAGTTGACGAGGCCTTATACATTTACACCAGAGTAACAGGTAAAAATTATGTTTTTTTGAATCTAAAAAGGAAGTGTTATCGTCAACAATTAAACAAATATGCCCTGACATTATTGAACAATTTGTAGCAACATTTATCAGAGGATTAACAGACATCGCTTTAATCCATAATAAGATACAACGTCAGTCAACAACTTCAACTGCAAACTGTTTGGTTTAGGTCTGGCAGGGCTCGAACCTGCGGCCTCTGGCTTCCGATAGCCAGAGACTTAAGGGTAAAGCGAGAAACTTCTCGAGCGGAGACTTCCGAGTTCGTAAAAAATTGATTATATTCATAGGCTAAAGAAGCAACGTTCACTCTCGATGGTCACTCTCTGGAAGAGCTACTGAATCGATAAAGTCACCGTACGAACTTACGTCACTGTTTCTAACATCAGTCCAAACAAATTCGTTAATTTCATCGTTGACGAATTGAGAATGTCCGTACGCCCTGTTGCATTAGTTCCTCGAAAACACTACATTGGAACACGTACGGCCTACATAACTAGAGGCGTATTACTCTTTGTCAGGGCCCACCGTTTTCAACCGTGTTGTTTTACAGACACAAATAGACGTTAGAATAAATGATCAGGAGGCTTTTTCTGGCTATACTAAGTGAATTTTCCGGGCAGATCTCAGTTAACATTTCACATCCACGCTATTGCTTTCTTGCTATACCATCGTTCGAATTGTTGAATGTATTCAGATTTACTCTAATGTCGAGTCCGGCGGACTGGTGGTGCATTCGCCTTACAATCGGAGGAGGGGTACGTAGGTGCACTCACGAGTTCGATCACCACCGTTGCACATTTGCATTTAAAGGGGTTGTCCGTCTGATGAAGCAATGCCAAATGCCGAGCGTGAACGTTAAACGTTGGCTGTAGCGTCAGCCCGGAAAATGTATTTATTTAGGTAGTCTCGAATGCCGGACTTAAAGCCATAGTGTGCTAATTAAAACAATAGCTTAAGCAAGACCTTAATTAAACAAATATCAGTTTTGGGACAGTGGCCCAACTCGGTGGGATATTTTGAAATGCACTCCGTTTCTGTGATCACTTAAGGAAATACTGTAAATTATCCCGAAATACAAACTCGTATCATTCGTGAAGGATTCAAATCGTATTACCTAAAGGGAATTTTCAGAGCTGTATCTGTTCTGCAAGTCTCGTGCATTTGAAAAACACTTTGTGTGTGTGTGTGAACATTTGTGTATATCTTTACGCGTTCACTTTCTGCGACCAGGTAGTAGCGTTCGGCACCACCAAATGAGAGTGTATATACTTACTTTATTAAATAATCTCCTTGCTAACAACTTGCTTAAGTGAAATAATATGTGATAAAGAATAAACCTCATTTCGTTGTTCAACTTAGTCCTGGATGATAAACTGGTCCAACTGTAAGCCGTGTACTACCGAGCAGAGACAACTGTTGCGGACTGAGATAGATGAAGTTGTTGCGTGGTGCTGAAATAGTGAAACTGTTCATCTCTACGCCGAAATGTGGGTTGATGTGAACTAGTTATTCTCGGATGTACAAAAGAGCAAACACAACTGTAACAAAATACTTTAATTAACATTCGTATCAATAATCTACGTGGCGGACAAACTATCCGCCCAATTGAGCTGAGTCGCATCGAGCGAGAGATCCCAAGAGTAATCGGTAATTGCACCTTAATTATTGATACATTTGTATATGATAATAAAATAAAATTTGGTTAATAAAAGAGAATTTGTACTGCATGGTAAGAAATTCTAATTTTTTTATTTATTTTAATTCCGACTAACAGTAATCAAGGGCAAAGAAGCAAAGGAAGAGTCAAATATTCAATAAATAAAGACTATCAGTAAATGAAGACTATCTAGTAAAATTTTGCCGTTCTGTATTACCAATCTTTTTATTCCTCAAGAAACCGTTCTACGGAACAGCTTTTATAAACGTTTTTCTCTATCTACCGTTGACATTGTTCTTTGATGTGACCATTTCATTCTTAAATATGAAAATGAAGGCTGCATATTCGATTGCAGCTAGAATTTTCTAATCCAATTTCAGGATGTTCAAAGTTAGTCTATGCTACAGGATAACTTGGTACAAATGACTATACTAGATGTCTGAAACACTTGTTACTCACTTAAAGACCCTAGCCCGGTGGCCGTTTTAAGCCGCGATATCCCACCGAAGAGGACAAAACTGATCGTGGGCGGACGTTAGAAGTGAATACTTGTCTAAAGCTGGCTCATTTGACAGCAGTGAGACAAAATTGCGATTTTCAATATAAATTATTTTATAAAAGATACATTATTGTTACCCTTTTTTTATGATCATAAAAACAAACATCATATAAACCACTCACTCTATCCGGCTTCATTTCCCATCTTACCCCCGAGCGACGCTTAAGCCAAACGCAAAACAAGTGCTGCTTATCGTTTTTGCAGGTTCATTTGTCAAACACTAGTTATTCATCGTATCATCTTTACCTTTCTCGCTCTTCCTCAATCTCGCTCTATCTCTCTCTCTATCTTTGGCGAAATGATGCGCCTCGGCACACGTATCTATGATTAAGAGGATGAGTTAAGGGAATAATCCAAGCTATTCCTGACGTCTTCTCACTTGAAATTCCTATTTTCTCTCTGTGGGCCATCAGTCGGTGGCAACATCCACAGTATCCGCCTCAAAGCAATTGCACTGAGTTCAGTACAGCGTCGCATCTTCCTCCTGCTCTTCCGAGTCAATTTCGTCTCCGAGCTGGCGCTCTGCGCGCACTCTCAGCTAATTACAGCCTAGCGTAGGCGATTCAATGACCATAGCCTCGGGATAGTGCGGCTCAATGTTCCCTCATAAATATTATACCATTGCTACGCTGCGATCACCGCCCGGCGCCGTCGGATCAATTACGCACTGCTGAGTGAGCACAGCCCTACAGCGAATGTAGCGCCGCCCTAGCGGGAAAAGTCTCGTAGACAAGGCGTTAAGGATTGTAGGCGAATGGTCCGTATCAGGTAGACAAACCTGTTGGGAATAGTCACTAAGACGGCAGATGACGTTGTTATTGCTGGTGCCGCCGCTGCCGCTGCTGCTGGTCCCGTTTGTAATTAGAGGCGAATAAATAAACAGCTGGAGCCGTCCACCAGATCACCACGGTGGAGCGGCGTACACGACGACGACAACAACAACGGCAATAAACAATACGACGGGTGAAAACAGCAATATAATGATATCAGAAGCAAGATTTATTATTCGAGGAGAAAAAGCGGTTTCTCCCAGAGACCAAGGACCCAAGGACCGTTAGGGGTATTTCGACCATTTCGCAACGCTAGTCAAAGTAGACCCGAACAGAAAAAGTGTTGACGCGGTACTTGCCGCCATCCCCACCACCGCCGCCGCCTCCAGATGGACTTGAGAGCATCTAATGGCTGGCGACCGAGGAAGCATACGGGAGTTTAATGACTGAATATAGAAGCTCATGTAATGACAATAAAACGGTGTAGAAAATAAAAGAGACGCGAAGAGGGGAACAAAGAAAACGAGTGGCCAGATGTATATTAGGAAACTTTAGTCAGTTAGCTATTATTAAAACTATAGCATATGTAATCCCACTAATTAGAACTATAATGTAATCATTTAGGGGGCGTCTTCGCACTTGCATAACGTAGGCAACACAGCGGGTAGAGGGACAAATATACGATGATTACTTATGTCCAGCTTAAAATTTTGATATTTACAACATATTTTTTTATTTTGTTATCGCAGGCCTCTATGTAGAATATTTATGGTTTTTGAATGCATGCTTCTCCCACGATTAGGCATTTCATGCCAGGCTTTAGAACCGGAGCAATTTGAGGCATTTCTACATAAAGGCATATGCAAGCAGTTGACTCGTGTTTAAAATACGAGGGCTATTCAAAGACTTTCCAGACTCTTGCTATGAAAAAAAGAGAAAATATTTAACCGTGCCGGTGATTTTTGTCCTAGTTTAAAGTTCGCTTAAACTTAATAATACACAAACATGTCATCTATTTGCCCACTCTTGAATATAGATTTTCTATACGCCTTGTGAGCGCGCCCGCCCACAATGTATAATTGTGGGCGCTAATTCAAATATCCACAAACTCGTACAACAGTTAGAGTAAATAGTTAAAGCTTCATGTATGGCATATAGGTCGTTCAGGTATTTGCCATATAGGTCGACCATAGATAATGTGTGGTCCTTATATGAAAAAATTGATGTTATAGGTGTTCATTGCCCCCTCTCGTTGTAACTTGATGGTAATTCTCGTTTGATTCCTGTTTGATTTTTCATCTCTATGATAATGACCGTCATTGTAGAATGTGTGATCAAGCGTTTCAAGTCTAAATAGCCGTACAGCGTTCGTTAAATATTATGTTTTTGTTCATACCTTCGCATGTGTATATGACGCTTTCGGGGAAAAAATAAACTATGACATTCTAGTACATACGGAGCACTTTGTTGAAGCTTTACTTTACGGTTTCCATACTAACTTCTCAGTATATGCTATCGAAAATGAGACACAGCCTACTTAATCGTTGGCTAGCGTCTTCATCAGTAGACAACATCATGCAACACTGGTGGTAAATTTGTTCTATTGCCAGGTTTACTCACTCATGTTGATAGCTAACAAGCTCTTTTCTTTACTGCGTACCATCGTCTTCCCCCTCTACGAATCCTGTGGACTTCCTGCTTTACCTAAGATTATTTATTCGATATCGATCGCCTCTAAACAGCTTCACCCAATCAACGCATGTGTTATACATTGCATCTCGCTTGTGACGCCCACACATCGCCGGACGGACACCGTCAGCCAAACGACGCTTGACTAAGCTCATCGGAAAAGTGAACATGGTCCGTCGAACAAACAAGATCCTTCCTAGAAAATGTTTAGCATCGGCGCCAGAGACAATACACCCCGGCTATCCCAACAAACGCATTTTTGAGCGATACCCCGCTGTGTTTTCACCCATACTGTCTCGGTAACGTTGTGCGGTAGCCGTCGAGTCGAGGCTTCTTTGCCGATACGCTAACCACACCAAGGATTTTGCTGTTGCTACTAGTTTTACCGTTGCTGATACTACTGCGAACGGACGCGGTAGTGGTATAATATAATAGTAACACCCGCACGGCTTTGCGTTTGTCCGGTATTGTCCAGATGCCTGTGCCTACGAATGCAAATGATAATGAATGTTGTTCTAATGCTAATTAATTAATTAAACACTACGCACGTGCTGGTGGTGGTGCTGTGGCGGCGGCGGCGGCGGTGCCGATTATTAATGAAATCACACCGTCGTCCGGCCTTTAGTCGTCCCTCGCTCCGCACCCCGTTGTGGTGCCTTCTCGAGTCTGTTCCTCAGCGGCTATCCCATCTTTGCCAGTTTCTACAGACTTTGCAACAATAATAATTCACTTTGTCTGTTTGATTAACACATGAGTCAGTAGGTAGGACGTACGACGACAACAACATTTCATAATATGAACCATGATTCACAAATGAAAATTTGCATATTGAAATTCGCCAGCTAAGGAATCAAGTGAATATAACGTGATGTGCATGCCCTAATGATCGAGTTGGTTCAAAGGGTTTCCAAATGCGTAGGCACGATAGATAGACACTGATAGACACGGCCAGATCGTGTGAACGTCACAGCGTTGCTGACTGCCCTACATTAGCCTAAATACGCGAGCATATGCCACAGTAGCATTGATCAAAAGTTGTGCTTAAAGGCCTACGTGGAGTACATGTACACGTGAACATAGTGGATATACAGTTGCCAGTTAGTAGCATGCAATGGACATAGAGATCGTGTAATGACAAAGGATCGCATAAGATACTACAAACATACTGTAGAACAATATGCTTACTGCAGTACAAAGATAATCAATCTCTGTTTAGCTGCACTAGCTGGAATCTGAAAAGCATTAAAGAGCTCTTACATGAACAACTCATTGCATTTCCGTAGAATATAGCACAGTACATCGACATATAGCCCACGACGATATAGCCCACGAAGTCACCTGGAATTACACACAATTTGAACTGACGGATCAAGTTCAATATATATATATATATATATATGAGGGCATTTCATTCGAACTGTCCGCTCTTTAAATGCCAATAACTTTGAACTAAATTAGTTAGAACAAATATCTTAGTTTGAGTTAGAGTATGAGTTAGGGGTACTCCCCAGCTTTATTCATACATCGATTCCAGCGCTCTGGGAGTTCTGAGATAGCCAAATATTCACCATTCGCATTTCCATTTATAATTTCGTTATCTATTGCTATTGTGAGTAAGTCGAAGTTTGCATATGGAACTTCGACTACCTATTGCCCTTTTTAATGCATGGAAACAGCCATAATCACATGGGCTTCAATCAATATTGTTCCCCTCCGTCCAGGCCGTAATTTCAGCAGTGCGGTGAGTTCTTGCATTGTCGTCGAGTAACCACATTCGGGGCTGTCGATCCCCACGCCATTTGTTCATCAATCTCTTCAAGAAGTCGAGATATCGGGGAGCATTGCCTTTTTCTGTTGCGGCTAATATTTCGTAATGCCAAATGCCCTTGATATCCAGGGCGAGTATCATCATCACCTTTCGTCCGAATCCATCTGGCACTGCCACAGACGTTGCCGCTTCATCTTGTCGGAGTCACTGTTTGCTTGGTCCTTCTCAGGAGGTCTATGCAGGCTAACCCAGGTCTCGTCTATCGACACCGTGTGTCTAAACGACTGGTTTGTTGCGTATGAGTCTTCAAATTAGATGTCGAATACTCCACACGCGTTCTCCTCTGGTCAGCACTCAGTGAATGGGGAATACATTTTGCATTGATTTTCTTTATCTTCAGTATATTGGTGATAATTCTATGACACGTCACCTGAGGAATCCCAGTTTCGTAGTAATACCTAAAGGTTAAGAGCTGAGGCCTGTCAGATAGGGGAACAGCTGAGGGTCAGCTCGAAAAACAGTAGTTTCAGCCGACAAAGGCTCTATGGACCAAGCTCTAGTTTGCTCAAAAGCTGCCTTGAGTCTGTCAATCGGTTCGTCCCTTGTCGCACCTGATTTCTGGTCCCCGCCGCGGTGGTCCTCGGTGACCAAATTTCCATTGTTAAATCGCTCGCATCAACGTCGCACCGTTCGCTGGCATAAGGCAGCGTTTACTAATTGTCGATGGATTTCAGCTGGGGGGTGTCCTTGTAGAAACAAAAACGTGATGGTTTCCCGTTGATTTTTGGGGGAATTTGCACTTTTTGCTGCAGTGTCCATCTTTGTTTACCTTACCTTCTGATCGTATCGAAACCACTCAGTGTTCGAAAGGAAACTACGTTCCTGTCGCGCGCGCACTCCCAGTTGTGTCGCGTTGTGCGAACTGTGCGTCGTTCGATAGAGCGGACAGTTCGAATGAAATACCCTTATATATAGATAGTTGCCTGCAGTACATTATAGCTAACTAATAGTTAGTTCTAATGTACTGCAGGTAAATGCCTTATCCATTACTAAAGTTAGTAGATTTGGACGGCGGGTACAACCTTGTTGGCTCTTGGCTTTTTATTGATCAGTGCTTCTGGTTCACAAACAAACTATCAAAAAGGCGAAATCCATATGTACGGAGAGTCTGGTATGCAACTGATTTTATTTAGTGAACTTCAGTATTTCCTTAAAGATATTTGCATTCATGCATGAGAGTCTAAATTGCTTTTAAAAATTACTTTTACAGAAAATTTTTTGGAATCAGTTGAATATATTTCGTAACACACAAGTAAAGGTAGCGGTTTATTGGTTTATTAGAGGATCCACTCCTATCTGACAGGCCTCAGCACTTCTTTAGGTATTATTGTGAGAACATGTCGGGGCCACCTTTGCTTATTTTCTCTACTTTAATCGTACCTGGCAAGAACCCCCAGATAAAGAAAGATGATAAAGAACTCCTAAAGATTCTCCAAAGTATCTGACACGCTTTGATCCCAATCCACACCTCCCTCCTTCCTAGCAGTCAAAGACGCTCACCATGAAGACGATACAGAGGACAAAAATCACTATATCAAGCGCAAAACCATAGTTCATAACAACCTATTTGATTTTCGATAAAATATCTCTTATGTGGCCATTGAACTGCTGAGAATCGTTTGGGATTCAATCTTTTGTTTCACGCGGATGGCTAAGAAAATAAGCTTCTAGAAGAACTTTTCTTACTGCAGTCATTCACTGAAATGTTCTTTTTTTGTACCGTTATATAGATGATAACGGCACTAAGGCTATATCGTTATCAAAGATTTTTCAAAATATAATATTTATTTTCGGCACCGACTCCTTCTTTCTTCCAGCCATTTATTGTCATCTGTTGTCTAGAGAGACTGTCTGAGCTTTATTTCAGCTGCAATTAAATTGTTTCCCTTTAAATTACGCAGCTGTTTATTAAAATACGCACATTTACTTGTTTAGCTTTCGTTATTTGAGTTGGTTACAGGGGTTAGAATTCGTGTACATCATCTAATATAACTTTACATACATATAAAGTTAGTGTAATCTTGGTTGACTCTATACATTAAGGGAAGTAATTGGCGATCGGTGGCCTGCATTGTGCAAATGTCAATTTGCTCTAAAAAAACCAATAGAAGCGAAGTTTGATATGGTAGCACAAAATGGTAAAACAAATACATGTTCGGATTGGTTGGCGCAGGGGAATTGAATTGTTGCAGCAACTGAATAACTTGTACAAGGTAGGTAATTGAGTAGCCATAGCAAGGTAACGGAGTTAATAGAACAACGCTACCTCGATGAGAGGAGCAGAATGGGTTTGGATGATTAGGACCATATCGAGATACGAATGGATAGTTGACTCTGAGAGCCTGGTACTATAATATTATTCTTATTAGTATAGTAATAGATAATAATAATAACAACAATATATTGCTCTATATGAGAGAAAATATTTTTCTAACACATCACCATATAGTAAAAGAAGGCTATAACAGTTTAAAGCGGTAAGATTTTGTGTGAGAGAGCGTAATGAATGTCCCTTGAATTATTTATTTGTGGAAACGTGACTAATCCTAGAATATTTTCTGTTGTCTATTGCAGGGTCTTGTCCAGTTTCTGCTTACACCACCATTGTAAAGCGCCACATAGCAATCGACAAAACTTTACCATCCAGATGTATAGTCGTATCTCATTGGTTTCGAGTCGCTTATATCAGTTGGCTCTGTTCAACTTTAACATTGATTATCTAAACTTCCACCCAGCTCAGTCGGACGGTGTAACCATTATACAGAATGACGACATTGTTACATAACATTTTCTTCAGATACGTTTTAACAAAATAATAATATACATTACAACAAGTTGACAGATAGGAGCGTGGTTCCGGTAATTTCGGTTCCGGTATGGCTCACTAAGTATAGAAGTAGCTCACCGGTGTGGTGGTCCCCAGATGAGCTCCAGAATTTTACAAGGTCTCCACCCGTCTGGGGCCGTCCATCGTGGAAAGGGTCGCTTCGCAACATGTAATGTAAATAAGTATAAAGAGTGCTCACTGGAAGAGTGCACAACATCGGTGACTCGAATAATACTAATATATGATAAGAAGATTTAGTTGTTGAGAATCCACGGTAAGAACTCTCATTGTACTCAGATGCTCACCGTTAAAACGACTCTGAGCACACACACAAACACACATGCGCGCAGAATCTGATGCAATTTTGTGTAATCTTCAGTATTTTTATCATCACACTTTAAAGACAATGTATCAATATTGAGTCCATTGAATTCCTATTTGTCATGAGTCGCTCACTGTATGGTTACATATTATATATTTTTATTTTAAAAGATGTGGTAGGTCGTAAATATTATGGCAGATTTTTATGCTTTACTTATGCTGTTGCCATCAAATATATAGTCTACTCGACTCTATTCCGAATTCGATCACAGTAAATAAAGTTGAACCGCTTATTTAGTTGCTAATCAAAGCGTACGTTCGTAACAAAGGTAGTTTCTGCTAAGACTCGGCTGTATCTGGTCGCTCTTGGCGGTCCACATGCGAACAGTGAACACAAGTGACGATCTAAGTGATGAGGCTCATTTCGTTTTGCCAAACCTAATTATGTTCGCACTGTTATTGTTGTTGTTGTTTGTACAGAAATGCAGCTGAACGTGCAGGTGACCTTTATGGCAATTGCGTTGGCGATGCTATTGTCCATCGCCGGTGCTCAGTATGGCGGATATGGAGGGTACGGAGGATACGGCCGAGGCGGTTATGGTCGCGGGTGAGTGTTTCACATCCGATGCCAAACAGTTTTTACCCTTGTTGTTTGTGTGATATTTTCATTTTATTTCATGTTTGTTTCTTTTTTGTCATATCGACGATGTACTTATTGCATCAAGAGGTCTCAGACCGACGAGCAGATAGTCAAGCAGACACTTAAAATCCATTTATGGGCTCTGAGCAATATTTTTGTGCTAAATGTCAGTTGGCATAGCAACATGAATCCTTAATTAAAAGAATTCATATGTGTTTTACACATTTATTCAACGTTGGGATTAAAACATTTACTCAATCATAAAAGCGAGCGACACTTGTACCCGTCGAACGTGGAATACATCTAAGATCGCTCTTCCTCTATATATCGTTAATAGAATATCTGAAACAAGGAGGCCTCTCTTTCCTGGTTCTTAAGCGGGTGCCCCAAAATAGAAATTGCGTTGCACCTTTCAGTATCTAAGGAAAATATTTGCATTAAAAATTCGGTTGCACATGGTTCTCCTGTAGGAGACCCGAACCTTTTTCCTAACACATGTTTACACATTTATTTTTAGGTATGGAGGCTATGGAAGTGGCTATGGTGGCTATGGTGGGGAATATGGCGGTTACGGAGGCGGCGGCTATGGCGGATATGGTCGACCCGTCGGAGGAGGTTACCGTGGAGGATACCGAGGATAGATAGATACATAGAATAGGATATAGAAAAACTCGTTTATTACATAAAATGGTGTGGGTTTGAAAACCCAAACAAAAATCACCGATTTGTGAAAACGGCCAAGTGTTCACGTGAGCCACCATTGTTATGAAAACGTTTGGACATATGCCAGGAGTTTGATCGAACAGCATAACTGCTGCGCGAATTGTTTTGCGTTGTGCCGAAGAGATGATCAACCATGTGTATGCGCCTAATTTGCTCCAGGGAAGCGACGAAGTTAAGAATTCCCTTTGGATGCCCTTAAGGATATCGAGCAACTTTTTTTTGATGAGGATCCCATACAGATGAGCACGTAATTTTTGATAAAACAATGTACTTTGTATAAAAAAACTTTGTACAACCTCAACTACACTTGTGGATCTTTAACAATAAAGCAGCGGGAGATCCGATGTACAAGAATTTTGGCAGACTTGAGTAATTGTGTAACGCGATGACTAAAATCGAGATCAGCTGTAACATTACCGCATACCCCTACCTATTTCATGATGATGTATTGTACGAGCATGATGAATCCTGCAGTGAACGGCCGTGTTGTGTTTGAACCGCCTGGGTACCAACTGCATGTATCTATAAAATACATAAGGAGGCTTGATAAACGGATGACATCATGATTACTTTTCTTTCTATTGTTTGATTATGCACGTAAAAATAATAGTGATATATGCATATTTTCTCAGCAACAATTGTTACCTTCCAAATAACTACATGTCATTGCTTGTATACAGTACTCTGACATGTATATAGAATCATTTTTTATGCATATAAGAAAAGGTATAATAATGCTATTGAACTTCAATAAGTTCTTACGACGTAGAAATATATTCAAGAATTCGCTTACCTTCCACCAATAACATTTAACCGCTTCATACATTTATTGTGTTAACTATAATATTATAAACTATGGAAAGTGATTCGTAAGTCGTTGTAAATGAGCGTCATGTTTGAATTTTGGTATGAACCCTCTTCTCGAGTTCGTTGCTATTAAGTCAAATACCTGATCGAAGATCATGTCAGGTTATCATTTATTCGAGTTGAACTGTTTCATATCGGCTTCGCTTAGTCTTCCCTCAATTAGTGTGCAATCATTTCCACAGACCTTCTTTCGACCCTGCGCGTGTACTCAACTCTCCAAAAACACCTCTTAGTATACACCTTGACGTCCCCCTTACACGAAACGCTCTCGGGGTCCAATTGCGCACCAGCGAGCATCTGCGTGCGACCTGAGCGAATTACCCTGCGAAATTGAGGTAAATCTTTCGCAATGCCCAATTCATCTCGCGTTTACCCACAGCGGAGTGTAATTATTCGTTATGTTTCCAGATCCTATGTGCATTACTCCGCTCAAAGTGTGTGCGGTTAATCTCAGTCTCATCTTTTGAGTCCGTATAAACAAATCATCTGGATTTCCTTGAAGAATCTTCGTGCTTTCATCACTGTTAATGGGAAATGCATAGTTTAACATCATCCGCATCTATCACCACAAACCTCACTGGACAATACATAAGGACTAGACATAACTTTTCATCGTCTATGAATAAAATGAACAAAAGGCTACCCAGGGCATACAGTTCTCACCGCTGCGTGACCTGAAAACGCACCCTTAACCTTAAGGGTTTCCCAGGAAATTATATGTACTCTAAATTATTGTTCCACCAACCCCTTTGGCGTACAAGACAGATAACAGCAGATTATGAGGCACGGTCTCACAAGGGAACTTTGAAAGCTTCTATTTATTTAGCAACACTTATTTTAATCTAACTTTACTAACGATCAATACTGACGCGTGGTTCGTTCAATCAGAAATCAATAGAGACCAACAAGCCAATACGACGAAATACTATCTACCTGACAGTATGACGTCATCTGGCTAACGTAAGTGCGATAACGCATAACGACAGGCTAACGACCACATGCCGTATAATGTTCTCTTAAGCCAAAGTCAATAGAAACAGAAATTAAAGCCATATAAAAGATTAAGCAAGTGTAGAGGCGCAGCGACACTAACTAATAAAATCGTCATAAAGATCAATGTTGCATTGAGTACAAAGGAGTGCGAAATAATATATATATATATTTTTTTTTTTTATGACGGAGAATGCTCATGGTGTATATATATATATATATATTGTTCCCTTCAATCTATCGTTTTATTCTATCAAACCTTATGCTTTGGCTGCACTAGCTATATCTATTGCGAGATAGAGTTAATAAGCTTTCAGTCCCATCTCTTTTCTTTTCTCGTTGCACCATCTATTGAATGACCTTGTCTTGGAATTCAATCAACTCAGTGGATCGTGACTCGGAATATTCTGAATAAAAATTCAATAGAACTTTATTACCACCAACTCTAGTTTCAATATCTTCTCCGAAAGCACGTTTCTCGTCTGCAAGCGAAGGAACATTTGCCATTTCGTTCTTAACCAGAGCCTGTCTGCGTTACAATTATTTCAGATCAACACAAAATATCGATGTTGAAACAACTGGAAAAATAAGCGTGTGCTGTCCTATTGCTCAACACGAATTAATTGATACTTATAACCGTACATAGTAGGCCTCTTCAGCAACAGGCTGAGATGAATTAGGAGAATTAGATTGTTTATGTACAGCCAAAGAAAGGACATATAATATGGCTGGACAATCCAACCCTGAATGCATGCTTTATCAGTAAAAATGAATTGTTAATATTCAGATTTATTGTAATTGAAATAACCAACTGGAAGTGAGTTCCAGTAACAACCCAAAAATGATGAGGTCTCATGATTTGCTAATAAAAAAATTATTGAGTAAAATATCGCCCTGTCATGCCATATAGTTCATGTTATTTTCCCTAGCTGTCTGGAGACAGCACACCATCTTTCAGATCAGCTGTTATTTCAAACAGCTTAGTCGCGGGAGAACCGCACGAAATAGTTAGCGAGGATTCTACAGTGGCCGTTCGTGTCAGCTCGGTGTGTTACTCCCATCCAGCTCGGACGTATCCTGAATTAAACAATATTGCAGAGAAGCCAAAGCACTCCTCCTGCAAAGCGGTGCTTCCGGGTTCGAATTGTCTGTTATCAATTGAAGAGGCCCATTCATCCAAGACACTATCTTCAATATCTGATCATTATGTAGTTCAATTTGTTACTACCACGCTTAGCCGACGACTTTTACCCCTTTTTCATTGATCACTACTTGAAACCGTTGTTGTTCTCGAAGCTTTGCAATGGGCTCACAAATGATTGAATTCAAGATCGTATGCATAATCAACGTCATAATTAACATCCCGTAGTGCATAATTTTCTCTCTCAGTAAGGTTCCGTTATTATTACGGATCCGTAACCAATGGCTAATTTGGACAAACGGCTTGCCTGAGCAATACCAGCATATTGATAAAAACTAGAACAACGTACAAATACGCTCCGATGTCGATCGATGATAACACGGCAATGAGCTGTGAACGTCGGGGTCTGCGAGCCGAAAACAAGGCACCAACAAAAATTGTCCGTCCCCCCGCCGCCTCCGGGGGTGGTCCGTAATGATGACCAATGATGTCTGTCCTACATTTCCCGTGTCGTCGTAGTCTCCTTCTTATCGAGAGAGAGAGAAAGAGAGATTACGTCGGTGTGATCTAATAGAAGAAGCTTGACCCCTGCCTTTTCGCGTAGTACCGTACGGTGTCATCCCTAATACGATAATATATCATCGACCACCCTGCTGTTGGCGTATGGACACGAAATCAAGCTCATCGTGCTTGGTCTGTGTGGTCCAAATGGGACGAGGGCGAGACGCTAATGCGACTGCTTGTACCACGCTACACCCCGCCAGAAGATGTCATTGCCATGCTAAGTAAGACGGAATTACAGGTGCCAGCACGTAACTGGCGCTATCTTTGCTTGTTTTTTTTCAACGCAATTAATACCCTATACATATTTCGCGGTAATTAATATGTTCGTGTTGCAAACGTTCAAGTTTAATAGTGGAGCATTGTATGTATTTCCCAATGACGACGAATTGAGGTTCGGTCAAATGTGTCCGCACCCTCAGCTATCATTATCTAGAATAAAGCCGCTTTTCCAATAACATTTAGACAGTTCAGTGAATGTATCATATATTAACTGCGTGTCTTTCTTCGCTATCTCCTGTGCTGCTGCTGCTGATACTTTTACCTTTTTTGCTGGGTGTTTAGCATTACATCGTACTATTGACCGGATGTTGGCAGAAGGGAGAAGACGCTCCTTCGCTCATCGTCTAAGAATCTTTGATTGCATTCGCCTTTAACAAACACAAGAACATTTGTGCAATCAGTTGTCCACTTCTCGTGGCGTTCAGAGACAGTGAACAGTTTGAGATGATACACGGGTCACTTCCGAATGCCGGACGCTGCAATCCCGCCTCTCAATGCTGTTTATCCAACTTTGCTGCTGTCTTCGGCAACTTCTGAAGCTTGTGAATGCAGCTGGTGATTGTGAAGAGTTAGGCCTATTAACTTAGAATGTTTATACGAAATGGCAACAGGCGCCTCAGAAAATGAAGACAAATGTGGCGTGCGACGCGCCATGTTAAGATGCCCTTGGCAGGCAGCAAATTATGCATAAACAGCTAGAACGATGCTCAGCTTAATGAAGACACGAATATATCTATTGGTCGATTGCGGGATATTACGGATATGACGACGAATTTGAAAACTTACACGGTGATATTATGATGAATTAGTCCAGCGTCGAACAGATATGTATATTAAAAGACGTGAAATCTGAACGTGATTTCAACGGCAATCACAAGTGCATTTGTTATCGTATTATTATGAAATGTTAACGACTGTCATAGGCGCAAACAGAAAAATTCACTTTGAGTGATCGTTATATATTCTGTGTCTCGTTATTGATTTCATCAGCTGTTTGCTATGATAACCATATACTATGTAATGTAAATATTATGTAGGGACAGTGCCATGGAAGCATTGGTTACCCAAGAGTTTCGGAGGTAGAGATTTCTACGCTCTATCAATTCTCAATTGTTGCTGAGCACGAACATGATTAGCTAAAGAAAAATTCTACTCTTCAGGATGCTCACCCATAGCCGTAACCGATTTCAATTTATCCTGTTTTATTTTTTTAGGGAATACACGCACAAAGCGAACGCTAAGAGTTCGATCTTAGACTTACCGAGCTTCGTATTCGATTTACAATACACAGCTGTCTGTTTTGTTTATTTGGTATCGGACATTGTGCTAATCCATACGCTCCAGAGAGCCACAGAGTTGCAACATGGACCCAATTTGTGTTACCTCAAACTGCTAAATGCCAAGGGCTACACCTTCACGAAGTATTTGAACGGCAGACTCGTCTGGCAGCTCTTGCACCAAAGTGCTATAATATCATATCATCGCGGTATTGAGGAGCCCTAAGGAAATTGGTGTGCCTTGTAAGGGACTCCTGTTAGCCTATAAGTTGCTGTTGTTGCCGGTATTATGTTGTGCACTCCCGATTTGGGGGGAATCTATTTGCGAATAGTTCGTAGGACCCAACTCCTCCAGAACGATGCTCCCAGAGCAATGTTTGGCAGAAGCCGCAAGCTTCCTGTACCTGACTTATTCTCTTCGACGAAACTCCTCTCGATTCATACAATTTACAGCATGCGCGTTGCCCTGCTTGTGTTCAAGCTATCGAAAGGTATAATTTCATCGGAAATCTCTTTCTCGTTCATCGCCGTAGTGAGCCGCTTGAATCAACGCCGTGTCACGTCTGCGATACTCCCCGTGCGTTGATAATGAAACTGGTCGACAGGCTCCCGTCTATCGCTTGGCGTCGATCTTGGTCTCACTTCCTCATGAGATTCGATCGATCGCATCGGTGCAAGAATTCATAAACGAAGTTCTAAAACACATGTGGCTAGGGTGCACTGGGAATAATTACGCGATTAACAATATGGTGTGAACAATATTGTAAACAACAATGGACTACATAATTTATATTGTGTTATAGAACAAATAGGTAATTGATTTATTATAATAGAATATTGTTATAGAATAATTATTTATATTATGTTATAGAATAATACTATTTTCTGATGATGGTGTTAATGGCGTCCTACACATTGCAACACTCCTTTATCACTCCTATTTTTTGAGGAAATCTTAAGCGCTGTAAAAACTGCAATTTCGTTAACAGACAACAAACCTTGTATTGTCATAAATCGCATACGAGTTGCCTTTTGCATAGAAAATAAACGTGGTATTTCTGAGTTCGTGCCCCTGCAAGAGCCACAATGAATCATAAGCAGCGCATAGGCGAGATGGTCTGCTTCTTCGTTTCTCCGGCATACAGCTGTCGCAAGTCAGCCCGAGTTAACGACCAATACGTACAACAGGAGCGTACGGCGTATGCGAGCAGAATGGCCGATGCTTGAGCGCTGCGAGCAGTCATAGGCATACAACGCATTTAGCCAGACCCGAGACGTCGCCACACAGGGCAGAATCGAACACCGCAAACCGCAGATTCCGCCTTCCTCCCCGGGTTGCCTTGCTGCGGCCGTGTCATCTTTGGTAGCTAAGGCAGCTGGGGGCATTGGGAGGTCGATCAGCGTCCGTTTGATTTATTTCCAATTGCAGCTCGTGAACAACAAAAGCAGGCGAATACGACCGAAGCAGCAGCCGCCGCCGCCGGCTTGCAACTGAACCATGCTGTCATTGCTGCTAGAACTGGTAGTGGCGGTAGCCTCAGCATGAGAAGGAGTTGCATCGGTGGCTACTTCGACGCTAGTGGCTCCGTCTGGATGAAGGGAAGAACCAACCAATGAATGAAAGGAACCAAGGTTGTCATGTGCTGCTGCTGTTGTTGTTGTTGCTGCGGGTGGTGGTGTTTTGTCGACCAACGTCGAAATATCTATCGGTCGCCGTTCGTCGCTCGGGAGGTCGCTGTGTGTGGTTGGCTGGTTGTTTGGGTAAATTGTTAGCCGCTAGGCAGCCTGTGCGGTATTGCTCGGGTGATGCTGCTGCTGCTGCTGCGGTTGTTGTGTTTTTGCTGTGAGTGGAATGTCGATTCGCCGGTGCAGAGTTGGTACCGAGGCAACGAAGAGTCGGGGGGGGGGAATGGATTGGGGACTCATTCGCTGACGATGAGCATCAGCAAAGAGCTGCTGCTGCTGCTGCTGGTGGGCGCATAGAACAGCTGGGACGGTTGGATGGGAAGGAAGCAAGGACGCCGCTGGAGGAGCTGATGGAGCCAGAAGAGAATATCGATGAGAGTAAGTTCGACTTCGACTTGACCTCGACAACTCTAACGGCGGCGGCAGCAGCAGCAGGATGCGACAACAACAATAAGCAACAACAACAACCATGGCAAGAACAACAGCAACAACAACAACAACAGTAGCAAAAAAAGCTCTCTCCGCTCTCACTTTTCTTCCTCAGACACCGATCGTTGCTATTCCGGGTGAAACCATTTCAATCCAGTTCGTGTCGCCCTGGTGTCGTTGCTCGTTTGTCAATACGCGACAGCAGACGGGATATCTTGAGAGGTTCTGGCAGAGCTGAAGGAAGGCATGAGATGGGATGGACGAACAAACAGGAAAGCTGAAAACGATCCTATTTCTTGATTGTGTGCATGCATACGTGCGTATGTATAATAACTAACTGCCGCTTGCTACACAGTCATAAATACGTGCCGACCCCGCGATGCTGATTTATCCAAAAGTCAGGTCGTGCAGCTTTTGATGCTTAGTGCTCGGGTTAATTTGAAAAGTTAACAAAAGGTCCCAGTCGACTTTTGTGTTTCTAACATCAATAGGCAATAGGCTTTCGTCGCCATTTTAGATATGTTAATTTAAATCAACATATATATATATATATGTAAGGGTATACATATATATATATGAGAGCTAAATATAAAATTGTAAATGATAGACAGAGAACGGGTGTAACCCCCATTGATGCAGTGGCAGCTGCGATCGGTCAACTGTTTCGCGTGTTAATTCAGGCTGATCCGAAATATACTAAAAACTACAAAACAGAATGATGATAACAATGAACAAGACGATCTCATCTATTTAGAGTGAAAGAGAGAGACTGTTCTAAATTTTGCAACCTGTAGAAGTCAACATATCGCACACAACAGACCCTGCCGCCTGGAATCATGGGTACTATAGGTAGAGCATATAAAATGCCATTGAATGAGTTAAGCTCAGTTAGATCTTACCATGAGCAGGCTTACAGGCAAATTTACATCTGACTCACAGTCGAGCAAATACAGTAGGCTTAGTATATTATCTTTCGCTAGGTATATCATATCCGACTGGTTAACAGATAACCTGATTCGCTGTTGCCATAACAGCTAAGTGTGATTGTGCCGGATTAAGCCGACTCAAGCACACGCCACTTCGGGCCTCACGTTCGGTCCACAGCGGCATCGATCACCGGGGTCGTTTTTTTCTTTCCTGCTTATTTACTATTTCACCGTCTGTCGAAGAACTTGACGTTGGCCCTCGTTGTACCCGAGGGACGGCTTGATTTACATATATCTGAGAAATCCGAACGTAATATTTAGAGAGTGGTGGCCTTGGCCGCAAAACAAACCCCTGGGATTTATATCTCTCTTTTAGGCTGTACTTCGATAACACTAGCACATCCGAGGTGCCGAGGTGGGTGGGCGGGGGACATCGATCATTTCTAGAGTCTAGATACACGATTAATACTGAGAGAATAAAAAGAAAAATAAAACTTAATTTCTGCTGTATACGTCGTCTATTTGTTCAGATTGTGTAATCAAAGGGAAACGTTTGTATAATTTGACCACTGAGCGATATTTTTCACTGAATATCAATAGCGCTATTTTCGTTGCCATCCGAACTCATTTCTATATTCGATGACAGCCGGAAATACGGATATTTATTACTTATATTTTTCTATCGACAAATTCGGCCACAGACAGGTAGACCAATAGAAATGCCACCAAGAGAAATGGTTTTCTATCTCTCGTTGCAAGTACCCTGTGAGGTACACACAGCACATACGCCTTTTGTATATATATATATATATATATATATATGTAAGTCACCCATCAGGAAAGTATCAGGCTTTGATGTTTAACAGACAACATTCAACTGAAAGATATGACGAGGCATGGTCTCATGTTGGGCAGGGAGTAGGATCATGTAACCTAACTCGTTTTATCGTTTATGTTGTCTCGAAAACTCTTGTACTTGAGCTCGAACCTAAAGTGCAAATCTACAAGTGGCAAGAGACAAACTTTTAAGCCACAAAGTGCACAAAAGTTGATGCAAGTTAAGCCCCGCTAAGAGGAACGGGGGAGAGAGATTTCATAGAAAGAAGCTGGACCGAAGCCGTTGTCGGCGTCCACATGGGATCAAAAGGAAGGATTTCGCCGTCGTTACATACACGCAGCCATGAACAAACTCGTTCAGACGCATACCTACATCCCTACGCAGTCTGCAGGTAATGCGGACTACCACTGACTTTCTAGTCGACCGGGTTTATTTCAATACACCTGTATCCGCCAGGTCAAATGGACCACGCTGGGTGATGTGTCAACGCTTCGCGGAATTCAACTCAGGTAGATCAACATGCATGAATAGGGAATGCGTACTATTATTGCCTTATGGCCAACAGTTGATGTGAAATCATAAAAACACTATTGCTGTGCTGCGTGGTATTGTTACGTCGTTAATTTCCGTGGATGGCCACTTTGTCCTTCTGTTAGGAAAACGGGAAAAAACTTTTTGTCTCACAATGTTCTGATAAGTATGTGAACGTGTGTGCAATGCGTATAGCCGTGCTGAGAAGGGGTGAACACACGAACCAACGAGGTATCGACAAAAATGAATCCGCAGATCCATCCTGGAAAAGTTTTTGCTATTTAAGATGCTGATTTTCGATATCAGTGTCGACTGAATCCATTGCCAATAGCCTAGTATACTAAGCACTACATAGGAGGGCGCCTAAGTTGACACGCAGTACGAATCATACCGAAGTAAAGTTCTCTAAGATGGACTTTCCGAGAAGGCTTTACGTGTCGTCAGGTATCAGATACTTTTGATGTGGCATAGCGTGGGGTGGAGCATATGAATGCTTGTATGAGGATGTCAATGACATCGATCCAAAGAGACCCCACAGACCAGATATCCGTAACGAAAACTTTGAGGTAACGCCGTAAATAAATTTCGGCGAATCAGTAAACCGAGCCTCTTGGATGGACGTAAAAATCATGTGCTATCATTACATCGTTTAGACAGTTTAAGATATATATATATATATATATATATATATATATATATATATATATATATATATAAGTTGGTCATTCTCCACCGCTAAGGGGCCACGAACTAGAACGCAGACGCCCTGCCCCACATGCAGGTGGTCACCGTCACAGTGGCTGACCTCCAATCACCTTCAATCAGCAGCTCTGACTGGGAGTCGCCAGCAAACGTCATGCGGCGAGGTCAGACGGTTAAGCAGGTCTTGTTCAAATTAAAGATCCTCCTCCATGACTGCCCGAGAGTGCCGCGTTCTGTCCTTCCCCAAACTGAGACGGAGGTCTTCGCTGCATGTCATAAAGGTCACCCCAGGATCGCGAGGACCCGTGCATCGGCTAGAAGAGCATTATTTCATGGAGAAGGGTGCGTTTATACTAGCTAACCCGGCCATTCGTGCGTAGGTGCCTTATTGGTGCGTTTGGAACACAGGTTTCCGCAGGTCCCGGTCAAACCTAGCACTCGACCGTTCAGAAAAGTGAACCTCGACTTCATGTACCCGCTACGGGTCTCGGGCCAACCGCCGCTGTACGTCATGGCGACCATAGACAACTGTACCCATTTTGTGCACCTTTTTCCAGTTCTCGGCACCAACATGTGGGTGGTGCACGATGAGCTGCTCGTCCCGTAGTAACGCCATGTCACTATCGTTACGGACCATGCGACCTACTTGAGCGGCGAGCGTTTCCAGGACTACATTGGGCGCACCGGTATTCAGCACCAAATGATCACCGTCATCACCTTAATGTTGAACGGATTTCGGATTTCGTTCCCCGCGCTAGTTGATCTTTCGTACGAGAGGTGGCGGTTTGAACTCAACATGTCACCGAAGTTACATCCCAGATTACAGAATCCATGGGCGCTATGAGGACATACCGTCGGGTAGCGTGGCCGAATGGTGATTGACCAAACAACCCCGTTATGGCAGCGTGGCGTTTGGTATTGCATCATACTGGTATACATATATATATCCACAGAAAGAAAATAAGTTCATTAGTCAATTATAAAAGTGGGCTTTCATATAAGGATATCCTATTCAATTGTTTTGAATACTCCTTTATTAAGCACAAGAGAATGGTGCAATATTTGTAATATTATTATATATACGACATGTCATTATCACCGTCAGTGCAGATGTTGCGAGACCGTTATTATTCTTATTACATTGTTAAGACTATTAGCATTATCCAGCGTTGCCCCAATCAAGAGTCCTCAGAATTAAACGAGACACCCTCGATACACATATATTAAAGCTGCTCTGTATAAACCACAGCCTCAGCAGGGACTGTGGCATCGTATGTAAGAGATGATCATATTATATATGTATATATATATATATACCATAATGTGTAATGACAGAAACAACAATAACAGCTGGTGGTGGACAAATTTGAGAACAGTTGCTATTATAATTTTACTTGAATCTAAGCTTTGTGGATACTGGTTATAATAAAATATTATATTTTGACTGAGTTGCAGGTATGAGGTTATAAGGGAATGCGTCGAAGAAATAATAAATATTGGCCTAAACACAGTATGCGTGTTTAAGCCCCAATCGTCCCCTGGACTACAACGAGCGAGTAGGTGATAATTGCTCCGACGACAGCTGTGAACGACTGTAGATCGACGAGGAAGAATCCGCAACCAGAACACTTCAGATCGAGCTCTGGATTCAGGCTGCGTTCAAATTGTACCATCTCAACGAGTAGAAGGCACAAAATTTTAAGAAAACACTCTTATTTTCTAATGTTAATATGTTCATTTGAGAAGAATATGCAAACCATCACGACACCGTATATATGAACGATACCACGAAACATCAAAATCGTACACCATATCCATCATAAAAAATACTTCCTGTTAACTCATACCGATATATTACTAAGGTGTTTGATCAGTGTTCCTCAAAGTGTTCTGCCTTCTATCTTTTGAAAATATACTCTCCGTATAATGTATTCGAATATTACGCAAATGCCTTCAACTGCTAACTTGTTCGGCAACACTGTGCGGTTATTTACCTGACTAAGGAAGACACTAGGCGCAGTACTCAAATGACTTCCCAGAAGAGTCCTTTGCAAGTGCTTGATCTGGAATCGTACCAAAAATGGATAACTGACTAAAGAACGATATGTTGTAGAAATAGGTGTAGTGCGCACATCGAATATAAATTAAAAAATAGTTTTGCAATTAGTCATAAAAATTTGTTGGCACTACAATAGTCCTTAAATTAACCGATATGTACATATATGCGCATGTGTACACATTAAAGCTCACATGAGGCGATTTAAAGACACCAACTCACCGATGCTTCAATGCCGGACGCGATATACATCGGGATGAGCATTTTAAAAAGCATTATAATGCCGTGACAGATGAAATAGGCCTAAGAATAAACGTCGAGAAGAATTAGAGGGGTATACATGAAAAACTAAAATATACATCAATATATCAATTACTGACATCTTGTGCTCATAAGCGGTGTCGAATAGACGGATTTGTTAGTAAACTGAGACATGATCTGAAAACTACATCTGAATATACGCTTGCATATATAATATAATACATAAACAAGCTAGACATGTGTAGACATATTTATTTGAATTCATCGCAGTTAGAAATAATTCGAAAATTTAGATCACCTGATCGCAGAGACCACTCGACGCCACGTGTATACAAACTAGGATACCAGCCGTTTTCAAAATAGTAATATATTAATTCAGCCACTTGCCTTAAATCGAAGCGCGTTCTCGCCAACGATCGCGTGATATGTGATGAGGCATAACATTGGTATACTTCCACCGACAGTTAAGACGAGACAAATCGCCCACGTCTACAGGCAGAAGGTAAACGAATTGTCAATCATTAACCAAATCTGTCGAAAATATAAATGAGAGATGATCGAAAGGGATGACACACCAGGAAGAAGACATTTCGATTCCATCAGAGAAATATGTGAACTAATTATAGAATCTATCACAGATACATTAACCGGAACGAAGACTTAACAATATAGTTCGAGGTCGAGTTAGCATGTGAGGTTATTGCAGTCTGTCAATGAACGTTTCCGTCAGACGTTTGCGCAATTGGAAATTGTAACGTTCCTACGAAGTGAGAAAAATATCACTGCAGAGGGAGAGGCGACATAGAACATAGAGCTGATCGTGGTAAACCGTGCAAACCTTCAAAGTGGGCCTTTGTTGGTTGCTGGTGTAGGCGGACTACATTAAATAGGGCGTCATAAGACGGGCGAAGCTATTACAATGATAACAATATTATAATTTGACCGAATGTTGGATTTGAAGCTTTTTTTTCTTTCCGGTTATCCTAGGTAGAAAGATGCCCTTTAGAATTGCACCAGGAGTGTAGATAGCACGGATCAGATGAAGGCAAACTACATCCTTGCGGGGTCTCACATTACGATCTTGTATAATAAGATGTATTGAACCTAGACATAGGAACGCGGCTCTAGAATTCCCCGGGATGGCGACTCACACAATAAAACATCCCCTCACGAAGACGTTCCCTATAGAAGACGTTTTGTATATTTTCACATCTACAGAGCAAAAGGTAAAACTTTATTGGTTCATTAAAGGAACTGCAAATTTACAAAGCTTAAGTTCCCTTATATGCCACGCAGCGGATAATAAAAAATAAATAAAAGTGCAAACCAACAAATGTACACCTCGTCCACCCCCGATAATTCGCTTATGGACACCTATATGAACCAAAAATCAAGCTCAAGCAAAAATACAATTTGACCCAGTTTTCGGACGAGCCCGTAGACGTCATAAGCTTTAACAACGAGGACGGAATAGCAAAACATTAACCAGGATAAAAAATATAGTTAATCAATAATGAATAGTTTACAATCGACTATTATGTGAATATGCACCATGATATTTTACTCTATTTCAAGTGGCAACTTCGCCACATCAGACAAGCTTCACTTTCTCCTACCCTTAAGATATAGGAGCTTTCAATGGTTTGTAGTAGCTGACTCTGAAGTATGCAAAATTCTGCAAAAATTGGGTGCTCAACCCATTTTAGCTGGTTAAATGTCTCTTGCGACTTGGTGAATAACCCATAGGCCGCTGTGAAACAACAACCGATTGGAATTTCCAAGACCCCAAGTTATTTTTCTTGACCAATTGCTTCAAGATGACTTCTTCCAAGGGTTTACGAGGTACACGATGTCAAAAATAGTGCCCACTTTGTCATCGCTCCCAACTAAGTTCGTTTGGTCAAATGCGTACATATGGAGCTCAACAGGAACATCTATAGGCATACGATATATGAGCATCATGATTGGCGGCAGTACCACTCGTTAGCTATTCATTCATGAATATCTATCTAGTCTCAGACTTGAGACGAATCTCATGACGTTGGTGTTGATGACCACGATGGTGAATGATGATAATGATGGTGTTTATATTCAGAATGTTTACCATCAACTCCCTCAAGCTATGAATAGAACAGGGAAACATGGGAGGGTTTTCATCATCCCAAAGGCTTACATTCGAAATGTGGTCAGCGACGGCCTTGAGTCTAGCGTATGCTAGCCGATAGGAGTCAAGTTTCTGTGAGGCTAGCCCGTAGTGAACTCCAGCCTCTTGGAGGGTTCTACCCACGCGCAGAGAGGTCCATTGAACATAGTGCTTGAAAGCAGTCAGCCAAGACAGACAGATAACAACAGAAGGTCGATGATGACCTCAATATTTATATTATTATTATGATTATTGCATCGTAATAATACTAACAACAACAGTCTGTCTGTAAATCCTCCATGTTTACATGACTACAACTATTATCGAATTGCCACTAAATGAATGAATGACGAATAATGATCTACCAATTAAAACAGTTTCACTCTTCGAAAACTGGTTTTCTATTATAGGAATAACTGCTTGACACCTTTGTATGCTTTGTCGTCAAGCGTGTCATCAAGCGTAAGTTAATAATTCAAAATATTTTATTATCTAGGAATTACTTACATGTTCGATGACCAGAGTTACGTGATATCCATTCAAAGCTACCACTTTAGTCAAGTATGACGATTTTAGGTTGAAGTATTCAATAATAATCGTCTAACGGAGTATCTGGCTTAAATAACCTCAGTAAAATAATGAAGACTGAAAAACGAGTGTTCGGTGCATTGTAGCTTTGGCGTCTAGTTAAATCAATAAAAAATTCATTTAAAAAATGTGGTCGCAGACAACATCACTAACTATTAAATTGGTAAAGACGGAGAATGTTCGCTAGAAAGTCCAATACGAGGTGGTCAGACATTGTAAAATGATTTACCAATTGAAACACTGGCAGGTGATGAAACGCGCAAAGCGGGGGCATACCTTTATTATAGAATGTATTCGTAATTGATTTAGTGTATTCAATTATACCATTCTTTCTATAATACAAACCTTGAATAGGGAAGCCGAATAGACAATGAAGCTTAATGGCTGTGTGGCTGCTGGATAGACGACCGTAGATGTTATACCGACGTACAGCTGTTTCGGAACAATCGATTTATTATTTATTCAATTTTATTTAAGTGTGTTTTTGGATTTTTTATGGATATTCAACCAAACAATTGTAAGGTCGATATCTAAGCACTAACAAGAGGGAGAGTGTTTGGTAATAATCATTGCTTGCAGCCTCTGCATCTGATGAATTCAAGACTCGCTTGACCGGCCCTAACTCATATTTATAGAAGGTGAAATGGCCTTATGAGAAGTCGAAGCAGCCTCAGAAAAACTTGTGCTCACCAAAACAATTGGTCGAACGGATTCGGGAGCCCGGGCGACGTCTTTGTAGACAGCAGCACCGAAGTCGATTGTGAGTGAAGCCACAAGATGTAAAAATGAAATGATACCCTTCAAAAAAGAAACAGTTTCTAGGTGATCAACGTCTACATGGCTGCCGACGTCCGTACAAGGTATTTGCTTATATTCGTTTCGTTAATTTATATGTAGCACCTTCATATACAAATCTATTAAACATACATAGAAAATGATCAATAACAGGTAACACACCGGAACTTCACTGTTGAGTTCCAAGGTTATGTGCTCATTGCTTTGTTTACTTATACTTGGTCTATACGAGTTCTACTTGTCAAGAATGAGTCGCAGGTGGGTTTGAACGCAGCACGTTTTGATATCGATATCTCGGCTTTTGGTTACTCTGTCAGCATAAGGAAACTGCATTTTACAACTGCATGGCCATCTCTTTCAAGTTACAGCTTTGAAATTGGATTTTTGATTTGCAATGTTTAAGTGCTTAGGTGACTATACCGACTGATGTTGTGTACGGTTAGCAAAGCCTCCAAAAGAGCAATTTACTCACGTACCACATACAGCAGTACAAACACGCCGGACTTCCAGGCCGCCTTCCTGAGCTCTCTATTACCACGTATCTGAAGGCGATCTTCTACCTGGAATATGAGCCCGTTTTCGACAAACGTGGTGGGGAAATAAATCGTTTAGTATCATTTAAAAAAATATTCGTCTATCAAGGCATGCAGTAAGTATTCTTTGGCTAAAGATAACCACGCGCTAGCTAGAGATCGCCTTGCCGGATACAACGTAGACACAGCTATTGGTAATTTCTTCACGAGTAGAATGCTTTCCGTTGAAGGTAAAGGTAAAGGCTTTATTGGTTTATTAAAGGAGCTGCAATTGTTACAATGCTTAAGCTCTCTTATATGTGAACTGTATTAGTTATTGTATATCATACGGGCGGCAGGAATTAGTTAGCTCGGACGGCTATTACTCTTCACCTCGTTAATCAGGTTGATCCAGACGCAAATTTGTGGCGCTTTTAACAAAGCAACAAAGAATGAAATGAGGGCCTCGGAGGAATTGAAAACGGCGAACACCACAAGCACGATGGCAGTCACCTATAGCCACATGAAACAGTAATAAACAGTAGTAACAACAATGAGCCTATTAGATCACGTTTCTGTTTATATGTTTATAGGTAGTAGCCTTTACAGCAGTGCATGTGAACAAAGCTGACATATCATATAAATGGAGCCGACAAAAGGGTCCTTCTAATTGCAATGCAGTGAACACATCTAATACACATTTTTCAAACACACTGTAATTAACACAGTTAGCTGAATTGGAAGTTCGGTGGCTCACCCGTGAGTTTGCGCTAGGATCATCGGTTCGTTGCGAGATACCTGAAGCCAAACTACAGAGATTTCGAGACCAAGTGTAAATAATATTATGGCTTAAGTATTTGACTAAGCTGTGGATGTTACAATATTCTCGAAAACATGGTTGCATACGTTCATATCAATGTTAAATATATGTCCTACAATACAATCGATATCTCAGAGTCAGTATATACCAAGTATTTCGGAAGGCGATACGTTTCAAGCTTTTGACACTGACAGTTAATTTGATCAGTCTCGTGGCTGGAGACTAGTCATATATACGGCAACATCTAATGCAGTGATGCTCTGATACTTCACCTAATTAACAAGATGATCGATAGGAGGATGATCCCGGTGACTACACCGAAAGCTATGATCAAACGGATCCAACCTCTATCAAGCACAATAAGCCCGGTAGACCGATTCTCCTGTTGAAAGCAATACAATAACCGAAAACTGCTCCTTTGTAGTAAGTGACCTCCATGAATTACATCGCAAAAAATATAAGATCTTACGACAATTCAATACCAATTTGCATTATTTGTAACGTGTGCGATCAGGCCACCACGCTTAGGCCAATGTGTGCATGCGTTTGCACAGGCGGTTCGACCATAAGATCACACAACACCAAGGCAGACCTTGAATACGGCCTTTCGCTGGACACAGCTGCACCGCTTTCATCAAAAACTCATCGAAGCCGGCCCGCAGCTGGCCACTGTGAGCTAGGTGATACCCTCATTTGCTAGAACAACGAGCTTGAGTATCTCAGCTGAATATTATCGCCCTTACGGCAAACGATCGTCGGAGCATATTGGAAACTTTTAGAGAATTCGTAGTATTATCAAGTTGTTCCTTTATCGAATGCCGCCTGCCGAGCTTGGTCGAGTGCTCGAATCTTTATTAATGAGAGCACACGATGCTAGGCGACTGCTGATGAAAATATACTGAAGCTCTGAGAAGTATAATATGTATATTAGAATCAATTTTGCGAGAGTATTCCTAAACTAAAGAATTGCATTACGCACGTGTGATGGTTCATTACCTGAAATATTGCCATTTGCGGGAAAATGCAACGTGGTAAATTTACGTGTTAATGGAATAAAATCACGCGAGCCAATTTTTTAGGACGGCTAAGGGATGGAGTCTACGAAAGATGAAATTTATTCTCGGAGAGGATGAGTTACATTTCAAATCGGAGAGTGCTATCTGTTAAGATTTAAATGTGCAACAATGCACTATGTTTTGTGTGTGGGTTGGTGGCGGAGATGCTTCATGGGGTAAAGTAGAAAGGTGACATGAATTGAAGGCAATGTTTGAATAAAAAAGGTTCTTATTACTATTACGAGAGTCAGAGAGAGAAGGTGAAGTTGGCACGACAGCCTAGTCAGAGAATAGCATGCTTTACGATTGCTCTATTTGTTGATTTGACATAATATATATATATATATATATTATATTAAATTAATATACTGATTAACACGATCCCTAGTTCGAGTTCAGTTTTCAGATCATGATAATAAGATCGCAAATAAAACTGATTTAAACCTTCATTGATTAAAGGCGTCCAATTTTTATTAGTGATATAAAAAATCAGAATTTTTTTCAAACTAGGAAAGATCATTCGCGCGCATACAAATAAGCAGGCTTAAGATATGTTCACGCGTACGTACACACATACTATAGATGATATCTTGCACTTTGGGAAACCCCTTTTAAAATTTTTACTGCTATAGTGAAACCGAGAGTTCAGCGAGGTCACTTACTAAAAGACTTCAAGTTCAATTAAATTCAAGTATCCCTAATTCAATATAAGTATAGATAGTCAAATCGTTATATTTGCATAACGTTACGGCTGTGCGAAGTAAAAGAATGCTGTTCATTTATTCGGTTTCAGCTACAGCGATAAAGTTTCCGGGCTGACACTACATCCAACATTTAATTTATGAGAAGGACTCCCTTTAAATGCAAATGTCCAACGGTGGGAATCGAACCCGTACGCTTACGTGTCTCCTCCGATTGCAAGACTCACACAAATGCACCACGCCGCCAGGCTCGATTCTAGGTAATATATGGACTCTCAGCAGAGAATGGTGGTTTTAGCAGTTAGAGGCGTTTTGTCATCCACGTCAGCCTTCCCCTGCACCCCCTGGAGCGACGCACCTTCGATAGAGATTGAGATGTCTCTTGTGGTGTCCGGGCGGTTGAGGAAAATGTCCTCCTCTCAAAAAAAAACACCACGGCTATAGCGGTTAGGCCGCTGCAGAGGTTATTCGATCCAATGGCAAAACATTTACGACATCTCTCCGTCGTAGAGCTTCTATTGAACAGTCCTCCGCCTGAGGAATTATGAATATTCACCATCAGGCTCATTGTACCACGTTCGACCTCGAGCTGTCAAATACACGTCTTACAAAGCTGTTTTGTACACGTTCAATTGCTTCAGCATGTTTCTTTTTTAATCAAGCCCCTTAGTAATACCTAAAACGTTAAGAGCTGAGGTCTGTCAGATAGGGGAACAGCTGCGGGTCAGCTCGAAAAACAGTTAATCAAGCCCCCAAACGTAACAGCGGTAGGTAAGTTAGGAATGACCAAGCTTTTATCGATGTTTATGTAGAAATCTGCGTTTTCAGAATAAAACAACGAACGATTATGCTACAAACTAATGCGGCATACTGGATTATGATAGCATGATGTGTAAATCAAGTTGACAAAACTCAAAACTGTGTCCCAGCGTCATTATCACTTCGAGATCTCTGTTGGAGTCTAAGAGAGAAAAAAATAGGTGTTATGATTTTTAAGACAAAGCACAGCACATTTGGAACCGATATAAGCTTGTTATATTCTGAGCACTAAAAGCTTGTTATATTCTGAGCACTATGTCTAGAAAATGACCCTGAATCCCTACAAGTAAAGTTTGATTCTTCTAAGATCCTCAGCTTTACGCCTGCTTAGCTTATTTCCTGTAGACCGCTTGCATTACTTTAAGCACATATTCTCATTTTATGTATAGAAAATTGGTCAGGTCTGTATTCCTTCGTGGATTTCTACGAGGAGCGTTCAGAAAACAATAATCTGTCAAACAATGTTGACACACTTCGGTGTAATCTGCACATAGCATTTCAGATTTGTATTGAGTGTGTATCATCGTACGCAGTGTGTCCCATCACTGTAAGCGAACTTATCGGTAAACATGTTCTACGAGAACGTTGTTTCTAACGCGTCGTAAAATTGCATCATGAATCATCATCACCGTGGATGAATGAATCTGAATAAATATGTGCATACCTTTTGGAAAGTCATGGGAATAAATTTGGTTATAAATAGCGCCAGCCGTAAACCAATTACGAAGCCCGTAGGAGTGATCGTCTGCAAAGGAAATCACCATATTCACATTAGTACTATAGCGGAGCGGCGTTCGAGCTAAATTGTTGTATGTACCTTGTACGTTGGACCGGAGGGTCAAAGATGAATTATACAGCTTTATGCTCTAAATGACTTTTGTATATCGTTTTAATCTGCCCTGTATAATCAAACATTATTGTAAACGTCCTCAACTTTACGTGGTCACACCTTTTGATTCTTGGATGGAAATAGGTGTTTGCCATGGTTTGCTTCCAACAGCCTGGGGCAATTTCCGCCATCATCCGAGGGTGACGATTCCTCTTCGTGAGATGGCACCGTGCCATCTTGTAATCCTTGCCACATGACTTTGACCCTAAATCAATCCCGATGCGTGTTTTCGACAGAATTCGACTTCGCTGTTGTCTAACAAGGATATTGTTAATATTTCCAAAAGACACAGTGTTCGGTGTGGTGCAGATTCAACAGAATAGGACCCTGCTAGACCACATACAATAAACTAGGAATAGACATGCTCAAGGCTAAATAACAGGTGCAAATATAGTATTTTCCTGTTGTGTTTAAGCGTAACGAAACAAAATCCCCAAATTCCGGGATGTTATACCTTCTGTATTTTGAAAAAGCTCGACGCTTGCCGCGATTTTTATACACTGTGGCGAACAATGTAATTAATAAGTATATATTTTATTTCAACTCAATATGATGAAAATCGCAACCATTTCTGCCATAAGCGTAAGAACAGAAAATCAAACAACAAGTATAGAATTATTATAACAATGAATGAATCTGTGTCAAAAGTTGAAGAGTTTATTTCATTCTTACCGAAGCATATTACTTCTGCGCTTTCTTCGTTCATGTACGCTCAAACTTGTCGGACGGAGGAGAAAGTACTTAGACTATTTTAAGAACGTAAGGCCATTGAGTTCTTTGTAAAACTGATGCGCTAACGCCTAAATAGACGTAATCCACAGACAAATTTGCAGGCAGGTTAGTGGACTAACATTTGTTGTATTAATAGTATTGTACGGTTCTCAATATTTAAATAGCATTTGGGTGTAACGAAGTATGAAAATATATCACATCTCGTTTTCAATGTAATTCCAAACAGCAAGTTTAAAGTGCTATATTGTACGTCGGAAACAAGTAAGCGAAATGTGCGTTAAAACAAGTTACGATCTGCTAAATTACACTACTTGTCAGGTACAGGAAAAGATTTATTGGTTTATTAAAGAAACTGCAATGCTTAAGTAGAAACATGCGCCAATAATGTAGAATTTGAATTTAATCATAATGAAAACAAAATAACTTACGTCTTTTGTGAGTTGCGTCTTCGAATTTAGAGAACTATTTGGGATGAATTGACAGGCCTAACCTATCGTCCACGCGAACTGTACTGCAACCATACGTATGATAGATGCATCATGCTGCAGCGAAGGAGTCCCTCTGTATCCTACTAAGATTCGGTACAATTGCAGCCAGCAATATCCAGTGTAAGGCCACTGGAAAAGGAACTACTCTAGAGTATGATGAATTTTGTTATAATTACTATATATATATATATATATATATATATTATATGTAAATATTCATCATCGATTTGGCAATCAATAGAGCGTTGTAAGAATACGAAGTAAAGCTTACGGTCCAAACACATTTCCATGCTGGATATCATCCAACTGTTTGAAAGCACAGCGATAATTTATGCACTTATACATAGTCAATAATAAGACACGGTGTCTACCTCGCCGACGAGGTGTGTCCTTGCCTCTAAGGGAGGTCTCGAACTAGTCGATGGTATAATGAGTCGGCAAGTGGCTCTGAGCGATTACCCAACTTAGAAACACGGCTAGAATTGGATTGAATACGTGGATAGATTCACCGCTACACCGGATATTTGGCACCAGCTCCGCTGATGGAACATTTTGCCTGATGACACATGAATATATAGTCCGCGATGAGCCACATACACAACTTTCACTGCCCACAAGCAACAAGAGTTCATGGAACACACAAAAAGAACATGTGATGTTGCTTTTAATTTTATTAGGATGCATTTGATTTCATTATGGATTTTCATAATAAAATATTACGAAGATCTCGCCGTTTCCATGGGTCACAGATAGCTAGCATCAATCAGTTAAGCTCAAACACAAATACCATGATCTTTCTCAGATCACAAGGAATCGACGTTTAACCTACGCCAGGCAACAAACTATGGAGAAAAATGATGGAGAACAGTCGCTGATGGCCAATATTTCTTAAAACGCATTTAATTTAAGGTCACGTGATGCTTTATTGAAGCAACTCTATACAGTGACATCGAAAGACAGCAGAGGGTCAGGTATGGAAAGAAGTCCTCTAGTAGGTCAATACAGTCTGTAAAGGAATCAATCCGTGAGGGACACATTTTGCATTTTTGTTGGTTATTTTCAGTGTTTTCCTTATAACTTCGTAACATAAGATGTGCGGAATTTCAGAATAGACCTTTTTTTCAGAGAAGGAAATTTTCTTCAAACACACGGACACCACCAGAGACATTCCACAATAAATCTACAAATAGGTTATAGTACAGCAAAATACTAGATTATAGGAAGGTCAATTCTCACCTGGAAAAGACACTTGGTTTAAATGTTATCAAAGATTTCTCGATGTACCAAATTGCTCCGAACGACCTATTATATACTACGTCACGGTATTTAGATGAGCAACTAAACTCATTTTTAACCATAGTTTTGCATTTAATCTTGTTTTCGATTCCAACCGGTTTTTTGATGGCCGACGTTGCCCACTATTAGATGGCGGAAGAATACCATCTCGTGTCTGAATATATAATCCGATAATTTCTCCGACGATTCGCTCCACCATTAATCTATCTAATCACTATCTTCTTAGGTTCGAATATTAATTAACACAGTCACGCTCTCCGACTTAGCTGGAATAGAGAATGGCGGGTTGATTAGCTGGGCGGGAGGCGCAGAGCTTTTTACGCGCACCCTTCTACATTGAAACGAGGGTTGCATAAAAGCCAATGTTGATCGTTTACATAGGACTTCCTCGAACGACTAAACATGCTTCAACATCAAGTGATCAATATTTTAAAGAGAACAATACAAAGTAAGCCAAAGGGTTAACTGAAATCACGGACAAAAGTTTCATTCGACAGCTGAGCCTGTAACCATAGTGTCAACGAAAGCTCATTTTCCTCATATCCCAGTTAAAGCCTCGTAGTCTGGAACCGTCTCGATGCCTAACCTGCCCCTAACACCTTCCTGCGCTTACCTGCGCCACAGGTAAATCTGTGTTAATAAAGGTAGTAGTTGTTGACCACGAAGGTCGGCTTAATTCAAACGTGCGCTCTTTTAGCTAATTATACATCTTCCGGGCTGATCAAGTAAAGTACATATCCCGGGCAGACTCTCAGCCTTAAATTTAACTCCAGTCCACTCTAGTGCTTTCGGCATTGTTCTTTCAGCTGTTGCAATTCAAGCTACCCTCAGCAGTTTCTTGCGTTAAAGTAGGGTTTCTTGGCTAATTCTTAAGAACACACAAGATTTTCTTTAATGGTAAAATATGTCAGACATATTATTGTACTATCCTTCCTAACCGACATGGTTGCCGACATGGTCGCTACAGTCCTCCCCCCCGAAGCGCTCGCCCACTTCTCCGCTTCCCAGGAAGCTGCCCTTGACCAGACGGGCGTCCGCGCTCGGGTCCCTCCGGACAAACAGAGCAAGCAGCGGGCGTGGTCCGATGCCCTGCACCAGGAGCTGCGGGACTCCCTCCTGGCCTCTGCGCCACACGTTGCTGACCAAGCTCGCCTCCGGGCTGTCGACAGGCCTGGTGCGGGGGCGTGGCTCCACGCGCTGCCCTCGTCGTCCCTTGGTACTGCTCTAGACGATCGCTCCCTCCGCTTCTGTGTGGGCCTTCGCCTCGGGGCCCCTGTAGTTGCGGCCCACAGCTGCGAGCGTTGCGGGGACCCCGTCGCAACGAATGGCCATCACGGTCTCTCGTGCGAACGCAGCGCCGGTCGCCATCCGCGACACACGATGCTTAACGACACGCTCGTGAGGGCCCTCCACTCCGCCGGTATTCCTTGCACAAGGGAGCCACAGGGCCTCGACACCTCTGACGGGCGCCGCCCTGACGGCCTCACCCTTATCCCCTTTCATCGAGGCCTGCACCTGGTCTGGGACGGCACTGTGGTTGACACTCTAGCACCTTCTTATGTCAACCACTGTGCAACCATCCCCGGTTACGCAGTAGCGCGTGCGGAACGGGCAAAGCTAAGGAAGTACGCCGCACTCCAAGCAACCCACCTGTTTTCCCCCCTTGCCTTTGAGACCTTGGGCGGGCACGGCCCTCTCACTGCGAACTTCCTCGAGGGGGTCTACCACAGGTTGATCCGCGCCACCGGGGACAAGCGCGCTGGCTCTTTCCTCCTGCAGCGCCTGTCCCTCGCCGTGCAGAGAGGCAATGCCATCGCCTTCCTCGGGACATTGTCGTCCTCACCCCCCCCCCCCCCATAATCCCTAGAAATACCGACCTACCGTATGTTTGAATAAACGATTTTTTTTTATCCTTCCTAACTGTCCTTATAAATAGTCAGCTCATGTATACGGTGCCGCCAGTCAAATGCGATAACTCAGATATCTCAATTCTTGTAGACTGCGCGATGTTGTATCGGTTCACCTTACCTTGAATATGTGTAGACGACCTCTCTCTCTCTCTGTATATATATATATATATGTAAGAAGAAAGTGTCTATCCGTCGCAGAAGTGGGGTGGTATTCCTCGCTATTATTTACCAGGTCGTCGTCAGGTTCGACGCGGCACGATGCGCTAGGGGGTACGAACAGTAAAGACGCCGCCTGTGTCTGTGTGTGCCCCCCCCGCCCCCTCCCCGTTCACTACCTTAAACGACGTAGTTTTAAACTTTAAGCTACGTATTCCGCTACAAATGCCACCTCCGTCAGCAGTGGCATCACTGAACGCGATGCATCCATCGTGGCTGGAAGACGTTAAGTGAGCCCACCACTTCTTGAATGTTCTACAACTGGTGCTCACTTGTGCACATTTCCACCACCATTGCCGCCACTGCAGACTGATCAAATATTTATACCGTCGCGAACTGCCGGCAACACGAAAACGACTGGTGAGCCAACTTGTCGCATATTTTATTAACTTCCTACGTTTCTACCATATATCGTGCGCCATGTAAAGCTTATATACATATATATATATATATATATATATCATGCACCGGGCGTTCGGAAACTTACGCAAACCCACGGGACGACTAACCAGGCCTTGACGATTTTAAAAGTATCCTTCTGTAAATTGAGTTCTCTCCTAGTTACGTGCGGGAATGATCGGATTTTAACATAAGAATTTACCCAATACTTCAAGAAAACTTCAAGAAAAATAAAACTTTGCTTAACATTTTACCACCACTTCAAGATGTTCACCAAACTATGATGTCCTTTGCAATAACTTTTCTAAATATTTTACCTTCTCGGTTTACGCTAAGATGTACGCTATAATTTAGACGTGTTGTGTTACCAAAAAATAAATGGTAAAAAGACGTGTTGTGTTGTGTTACCAACAAAAAATGAATGCAAGAAAGGTTACTCTCGCTGTCGTCGAACATTCGTTAGTCTCCCGTATCGTTGTGTTCTTTTTCCAACGAATACTCTGGGTGATTACTAAAAGGAGTTGTGTAAAGTTGAAATTTGCAAGAAAATATACGGCGCATATGTTCGTCATTTCAGAAATATCTCCGTTTCGACACAATTCGACATAAATTCATGATTATTATTATGTGTGACTTTATTGAATTCAAGTTCATTACTTGAGAAAAAAATATTTTTATTATCTGACTCCTTACAACTAATTCATATCCTTTATTGCAGTGGTGTAATTTGCGCATGAATTATGGACAATTGTAAGTACTGTTAAAATAAATTGGATATTTATTTGCAAGATCCCAACAATGCTCTTTGTTTTCGAAATATCCGAAATTACAAAAAAGACTCGATTTTTCTTGAAATTTCCAAAACTACAAACAATGCACTACAATTCCAAATGATGTGAATAGAACACGTAAATGTGTTCCACACGACGTCCCCATGCAACCATCATTCAATTACGGTAGAGGAGGGTAAATGACACAGGGATCTATAGGGGCTCGAATAAAGGACTTCTCAATTAAGATGCAACGCCCGATTCAAGTGGCAGAATATATCCCTATCAAAAGTTCGCACTTACAGTTCACCACTGGCAATTTTGTTTTGTTGGCTTTTTCTTATTTTGTCTGCGTTGTCATGTTTTTCTCTCGGTACCGGTTGTGTAGTCTCTCCGAGCCAGGCCGTCATTCTGAGATAATCGAGCTGCGGTTCAAGCTGAAGTAGCGGCTTTCGCCGATCAAACAGAATCATAAAACGATCAAACAGAATCATTGGAGAAGATGCCACAATTCCAAACCGGATCTCCTTTGTTGGCTGCGCCGACCTCTTGGTCGGTTACTCGCCGTTGCCGGCATCGTTCCACATGCTTTGTTCTTATTCTCCCTCCATGACGATTGTTGTACACAGTCGGTGACAGTGGCTCAAGTCACTATTCCTCCTCGGATTCTAAAATCACTCATACTGTTGTTCCTGCTGTTGTTGTTGTTGTTGTTGTCGTTGGCCTCCTTTCAGACTCAGGACTCGCACAGGGTGTCGTCCAACCATTCGAGCACAAGGGGTGGTTGCGATTTCAGGAGAGCCATGACGCTATACAGTGTATCTGTCCTGTGTCTGCTCGTCCTCGTCGTGTCTGCATCGATCTTTATATCAGTTTTCGTCCTTTATATCGGCATACTCGTGCTCGAAGAAAGACCCCGGCGACATCTGATCTCGCCTCGAAGTGCATCTCCACTGATCTGCTGCCTTGTCCTCTTCCATTGTATCGTATTGTTGTGACGTCAAGCAGAGAGAGACTGACAGAGAGAGAGAGATAGACACAATTGCTATGGTAGCAGTAACACTGTTGTGTAAATTCAATCGCTGAACTAAAGTCCTCTTCAGTTATCATACTATGCGAACTATTCAACTATTGCCTGATGATGTATTTCCAGATAACGAATATGCAAGCGACCATGCGGCAGAAAACCCCTATAGTGGTTGATCGATATAATAGAATAAAAACAGCATCGAAGAGGACCACAGCAACCGTATGTATCTATTGGTGATGTCTTCCATATATTTGCCTACTGCTGGTTACGACAACCCGAACTCTGTCGTATTAAGCCGTCCTATCAAGCCGATCTGTTTAGCTCAGCACGTTTATCATTGTATTGGTGTTTCAATGGGGAATTTTACCCATTGAAACACGTTCGTCTGTTGTGTCACGAGCAAATAAATATAGAAAGTTAATCTCATGGGTAACTTGTCATAGCACCCGGGTTGCCTTGACTCTGCAGCGCTTATCTAACAGCTGCACACCTCCCTGATTCTAAATGTTCTAGTGTGATGTGCGGATGCATCAGCTATGCTTTAAAGTACAAAAACACGCCTCTGAGAGTTATCGCGAATGCACAGAGGCAGAGCAATTCTTCTCCGTTGTTGCTAGCTTCTTTTTTATTGCGGCTAGGCACAAATATTGTGAGCAATTAGTAATTTCCGCCACGCGTATTCGCAATTAACTAGTAGCTTCAGTGGCATTATAATGCTGTTCACACCTTGTGAACGAGGAGGGCGCGTTCAGCGCTGTGTATTTTATGTTCTCCTCCAATAAGCCAATAAACAAGCCTGAAAAAGAGTTCAGATGAAGGACAGCAGCAGGATAGTGTCATATAGCGGCTGACAGAGATGATAGAGCGCGGTATATATATATATATATATATATATGTAGCAGGTGCTTGACGAAACCTAGCTTGCATGGTACATGATACCATATATATATATGGTATCTTCTAGCATGTAAACTGGGTTTCTTCAAGCACCTACTATGTAACACAAAGGAAGACAATTTCTCGACATAAGTTTTACTTTCTCTCTAGAAGACGGGTGCGTTCCTTCGTACGCTTCGACGAGAACTTCCTGAATCATCCCTTTCTCTATAACACCTTTGATGGCATTTATTAACAATAGATTACTACTACTATGATATATTATTACATATATACATTTAGTTAAATATTTTTGCAAATCATTAATAGTGTTTAGTTCTTACTCTCCTTCGTCTTAATGTGTGTCTAGCCTGCGTGGACTATCAATTTCGCAGTCTTGTACATATAAAGCAAGGGATTGACTATAGCTGCACAGATTGGGTAGAAAGCTACTTAGATAATTCTATCTCTCCTGACGGACCCTTGAAACAATGCTACACGCTGATACCGAAGCCTGCCATAACAGGAAGACATCTGAGAGTCAGCTATAGAAACTGGGTTTACTACTACAACGGAGTTCGATTTCGATTTTCAATTAAAATCAGCGTTGGTTAGCATTGGTCCAAATTTCAGACGCTTTCTAACTACGACTTCTAAATTTCATTACTATCCGCATAAAAGCCATATGCTTTCTTAGTTTTTGTCTCGTTCTAGAGTGCGGCAATCTTAGTTGAGACAACTTGCGAGTGCAATGAAACAGGTGCAGAAACGATGAGTTGTCCGTGATATTTGGGACCTTACGGTTTGGGCTTAATCGAGCCATTATAGTTTATTTTATCTAGAGCCCATATCGGAATAGGCACTTCAAGGCAGAGACCAATATGTGCTTTAGTCTACTTAGGTACGCTGACATAGCACATATTGTAAATATTAGCGACGGACACTCCGAGGCGGGCAGGCAATGACGGCTATAGAGATAGTCCGAATTCCGCTTCTGTATAAGCTGTTCTCATGGAGTGTTATGCAAGAGCTTGGAGACGTCTTGGATCAATCAATATTAGCTGTAAATGCAGTTATAATCTGATGACTACTCCAAATGCAATATTACGTGAACTACTGTGAAAATGATATGACAAGACAACTTGTGCTCGTGCCTTAAGAACGCCAGAGGGCGGTCGATATTGTGACACTCTTTCCTGTCCAATCGAGACGTATATTAAACCCAAAGGGCCACCCGAATTTCCGGTAAACATGAATTCAGGATCTCCCTGTCCATTGCCACCGGCACGCCAAGTTCAAATTATTGATTTCATGGTGGTATTTTCTTAATACAATACTATTCTATTACTCGATGCCTCCGTTATCATTGGCCTTTAAGGTGGTGGGAGCTTAGCGAATTTCGTCCAAAAAAGAATGATCAACCAAATGATCCTATATTTGCTACAGCGCCAGCATATACCAGTTAGAATTAAGCTGCTCTCTCAGATCATTGCAGGCAGTAAACGAATTGGACACGGCAACCCATAGGCCACGTCAAGCATCAGCAGAAAGTAACGAGTAATCCAAGACGCATGGCGTACTCGCACAACGTGGACGCTGTTGGATCGGATTCCGCAAAAGGACGGAGCGGCAAGGACCAGCGTAACAACATAGCCCAAATGCTATGGCCGCAGTCATCGTCTTGTAACAGAATCTCCTCCCTGAGGAATAAAAAGCACCACCATAGAGCAAGAACTATTCTGGTAAACTAGCATATCTAGCAGGCCGCGGGGGAGGCGGCGGCGGCAGCAGACGTCCGCGTTCTCTTCTGAAAATCATAATCATATGCAACTGTGAAGAAGATCTGTTGCTTAACAGTTGGGATAAGTAAATATATCAGTACGTCGTTTATAATTGAAATCGTTCTGTTAACTATGTTGTTGTTCTTTTTGTTTTTAGCTGCCCGCCACTTTTTAAATATCTAATTCTCTATATTTCGATTATACCCGATATTTTGAGTATAATTGCAGTTCATCGCAGGAGACATTGTTGGAATCAGTGCCTTAGAGGGTTGTTTTTTGAAAAATGGTGCTCGATATATTTAGCCTGTCCTGGAATAGCAAATTCGCTTTTCATATGGCAGCAAAAGGCTACAGAAATCACTCAGCTGCTCGTCGAGTTATCTGCCTAGTGTTCACCTAGAACGATACAATACAATGCTTCCTTATTTATGGCCGTCACTGCATACACTCCGTTTTTACACACCTCAACTTCAGGGTAAGCGTGATGCGGTATAGATTGGCATTTGCAAAGCGACCAATATTTATCGGCATATTCTAAAGTTTGCCAGGCTCACCAGAGAATGACAAAATGAAGCAGAATAAATGTGTACCTTTTTTTCATGAAATGTCACACAAGTTTATGTCAGTTAAAGAGCGTAGTAATACTCAAATAGAGACGGTCGAAAAACAAACACGCATACTCTCTCCAACCAACATCTTACATACAGTGCCAATGGCGGGATAGATCGTCTACACTATTGGAGATCGCACTTAACAGTGACGAACTTGCAGCGAGCGGCCGTTGTCCATAACACGGCGTTAGGCTGCGTCTAAATCTGTACTTCCTGCTTTTCTCTGCCTCGACTTCCTGCACCACATATCCATCTCCTTACCATTGTCCATCGTACTCTATTGTGTGAGACTATCGACCGCTTACAGCTGCCCGTGCGGCACAGGGGTGTCCGTGTGGAATATCAACGAAGCACTTCAATTGAGCAAAGTAACTTTTTTCAATGTAGCAGCGCTTTCGCTCAATGGAAAAACGCCACGGCGATGTACTCACCCCTCGAGGTAAATTCTCAACTTTGGTGGGCCGAAAAAAGCAGCAGTTTTTGCGGTTACCTTTGGCGGTGCGGGATGAAGATGACAAGAAATGTATATACTTCCTATATTTATGTGAAGAATTCACAGACCAGACGAATCAACTCAGTGGCTACCTTCCTATAAATATGGTGCCTAGCAAATTCGTTAGCACTGTATAAGCTCAATGATTATTTATACTTGGCTTTAGACGTAACTTTCGGCATAACTGAATATAATGTGCTATGAACCCCACGACTCAAGCGCAGTGTTCGCTTAAATAACGAACGTGCCTTCACGCTGAATGGACAGCAAAATCGAGAACTATGAACTATATATGAGACATTCCTATATCCGACGACTCAACTTTGAATGCAGCATCCAGTCGCAGGCAAATGATTCCCTTATCGACATACCACTGGCTTTATAGTTTGAGATCAAATGAAGAAAATACCTCAGTAGACCTGTAAGCGCTGGTAATCATCTTAAAGCCACGGCGTCGAGACAATACCACTCCAGCTTGATTCAAACAATGAACTTTCCTTAGGAAAAGCGAAATCCGAAAGCAATTTCGACTTGCTACAATGAGCACATATTTGGAGATGCTAAAGTTTAGACAATTCCGTTTGCGTTTCCGTTGTGATCCCCTTTTGATGGTTACTGCACCCCTACAGCCGGAGTTTTCTCACTTCTGCAAAAAAGACGTTGTCCTTCATTGTATTTACTCATTTGAGCAATCGCTTTGCTTTTGTTCTGTACAGCTAAGTGGCTCCTTTTCTCTGTCTGTGGTGGCGCCCGTGAGGTCCTTTGTCGCAAATTCCAAGAAAATCGCCTGTAATTAATCTCCCTGACAAAGGAACCATTAAAGTTCATCTTGAGGCGAGGTGGGCGCCCTTTTGATTCAATGCCTTAAGCTTTGAGGCTTGGTTATTAACAAAAAAATGCGTGCATGTCATAGCCTAATTCTAGTCCCCGCAACGAACGAAGGGCTGAATAACTTATTAACTCAATTCGTAGTAATTAAAAAGGTGACTAACGCAAGCTAGAATAACATGGAACCTGCGTTACACCCCAACTAGTCCGAGTTTACGCTTAATTTGCTTTAATTTGTCTTACAGAATATCTTTCTTGTCAACGGTATAATCGATAATGACTTCGGGTCGTGTGGTCTGGCAGTTGTACACATTCCTCCTTCCGCTCCACAATTTCTGACGCTTTTACTTTATTAGACAATTCAATATTGCTCTTAATGGAACAGGAAGCACTTCGATGCATCTGATGATTTTTCGATTCAACACCTGCCCACCCGAGCATGAATTTACGGGTCCCTCATGTACGAATATTCCATAACAATTATATCGCACAAAGCTATTTGATGGTACACGACCGATGATCTCATCCGTTATGGATTAGACATGGTGATTGTATCTGCCGATAAATAGAGAAACTCAATAAGCATAATTCAGACGGATTTTTTTATACAATGCTTACAAATCAAAGCGAGGAGATCATGCCAATATTGAACAGCACAATATTTGCGAAATCCTATGTTCGCAACACTGTCGAATGAAATAATCTCGTACACCATTGTCAGGAGGTGCTATGCGGCTTTGCGAATGGGTTCTATCGAATAATATTATGCCTTGGCAAGCTGTGGCGAGTCGTTCGCTCTGATGAGATTCGCGGAGGCGAATCACGAATCATTTCAATGACTGTTCTGCGGTTGGCTTTTTTATTATCCTTTTCTATATAAAACTATCCAAGGTTTAATGGAACCGATTGCATACTTAATGGGTATTCGTTTCCTTATCGAAAATGCTGAATGTATTTTCATTCTAGTGGAATAAGTGAACAGAAAGCGAACACGACTTCTGACGGAGTCGGCCAATAATCCAAAAAACCTTCACGTGAAGAATGACGACTACGCGACGAAGCTTTGGGTTTTCTCCCGGGATAGATGAGGAATCATCGGTTTTCGCTCCGCTCCCAAAGAGAACGTACATCTGGATCCTGGTCACCGGAAACACCAGACTAAACTCGGGTTCAATAATTACGTCAAGATCATAAGAATCCCTTTTTGATGATGTGAGTTGCTTTCCAAAAGGGCCCGACAGACATCTATTTTATTTGTACCGAGTTGACACAAAAAAAAAACACAAAGTATAGTATAATCGAATTCAACAGATTTTCGACGATTGATGATTTTGATACGCAATAGCATAGTGTAGCACATTAACGCTGAATATGAAAACTTCAGACTCCTTCGTGAGGGCAAACTAGAATGAGTGGAGCGGCCCTAATGTAGCGACAAGAGGCGCAATTTTTGCATGACCCCATTTGCCGTTTCTGCCACCTCAGCGGAAGTGATTTTTAGAGCCATTTAAAGTTCATAAAGTTTGGGGCCCTTTTGTTTATCTTCGTCACCGGCAGGTTGAAAGGCTCGGTGCATTTTTATGGTGACTGATCACGTTGGTTTCTGCATGAAGCGTCAGTCTACAACGGATCACCCATACCAACGCGGCACACGCAAAATACAAACAAGGCTAGAAGTATTCTATACTAAGCAAACCAGACCCTTGTCTATGCTGACGTCGCGAACTTTCATTCGAATGCATCTAGTCGCACCGCCGACCTCGCTCACCCTGCATGCAAAATCGCACCGCGCCACTAGTTTTGGCCGTATATCTAACCACAACTTATCTGGGCAACTTATCCTTCCAGTTGTTATTATTTGGCTTGCACGACACATATGTGCACAAAGGCAATTCATTTCTATGGTGCCCAACTGTGCGATATATACATATATCTATATATATACACATGTATCTCATAGAAAATATTATGAGCTTACTTATTTAGTTATAATATGACAGGAGGCGTCGCTTCATATTAAATGCAGTGGGTTCAGTAATTGGAGTTTGTTAGAGTGTGGCATAATCATAACCAACATATAGCGACAGCTCACATGCACAGCGAGGTCATCTAGAAAGTAACCTTGTGTATTTTACACAATGCTCGAAGTCATCTTCTCCCACTTCTATCAAGATTCAGTCGAATACAACACCCTGGTATCCACCACTCTTTATAATCCCTTAATAAAACCTACAACATTCCTCTTTGCCTACCGCAACGAAGGACCATCTTCGTATTCCATTACTACTCCCATGGAACATGGGTGTAGTAAGGGTACCTCAACACGCATTTCTATACGGCTACAATATAATTTGCTTAATTTCTACTGTATCTATACATACCAGATGCGTTATGAATAATGGGTTTCTGATCATAAGCCTAATAGTCATGTCTTGTATCTACATGCAGGCGTATGTGTGGGGGCTCACTAACGATACAGTTTTTGTCCATTTTTCATCAGGCACTTCGGAATCACCTGATATTCACACGACTGACACTAACCTTCAGAAAAAGGTCCACGTCTGCTTGAGGTATCTTCTTTGGTGCAGCGGACAATTTTAAATTTCCCTTTTTAGCTTAGCTAATTACACCGACAGAGACGAAATGTTCTCCTCGTGAATTATGACTAATGTCTATCGTAGCTCTTGTACGAGCCTATAATGCTGCGCTGCCACCGGAAAATACAAACGGGTAAAAACGGTAAATGTAAGCCATTTGCAAACGGGTCTCAAATGTGAGGGTTTTTTTCAACTTAGAGGTGTCTACCAGCGATAGTGTTGTTATTGCGTTTTCTAAAAATGGACACCACTGCGTTACGTCTTACCTGTTTCGTTTTATTTACCTACAATTGGTAAAACTAATTTCCTGAGGTTTGGAGCTGTACGAATTTTGATCGTTGGGAAATATACGATATAACTATTCTCCACTGGAAGTTTACCATGGGAATTGCCCTTGGCCTGTTCGCTAAATCAAGGACCTTTTAAATCGAAGTTTAAAACGCTACGTTAAAAACTACCTAATACATATTAATAAATACTATAGATGCTGACAGGATCTCCTATGCTATGATAATAGTTGTAGCATTCTAGTGGCAGCACGGATGATCGTGGCCTAAGCTTTGTCAGGTTCATCTGTTGTTTTACAACAACATCAGCAACGCGCCAAAATTCAGATAGCCATTCACACAGCGATCATAAAGCCGTCACCACTTGTCAATTAGCTCATCTGCGTAACCCATTCGTTCATTGTGCGAACGTGACACCAGTGACTTCGTCAACCTTGCCTGGGTTCAACCGATAACAACAGGAATTGGTGCATTGCGTGAAACAGCACCGACGGACAAACACGTCGAGTAATTAACACGAACCTTCCACTTGACCCCCTACGATGTTACTTATACTGCGTGTGTTAAATGTGCTGGCAACTCATTTAACTTAAGGGTTACGTAATCCTATAGTTCAGCTGATTTGGGATCACTGGGACAACAAAATATGCGACTTTATCTATTTTGGATATGCTGTTCCATGTACGCGACATACCGCTTGTATCGAAGGATCGCTTGGATCGATACATTGTGGGATGATCAGTTCTCGATAGCCAAATGCATTGTCGCCATGTAGCCCAAATTGAGGAAATAAAAAAAAGAGATCAAGACATTCGATATGTATTGGCGACACCGACAGACGAAACCAATCATTATGAGGGAATGCCATATATCGCACCAAATCTCATGCAGCATATAGCGCTTGTAAAACTAAAGCCGATTGCAAATAGAATTAGTTGTGGATTGGGATAGTTCCGAAAAATTGCAGATGGACGCCTGCAATTGAAGCGTGCAGATAATTGTATTTATGTAATGCATGACAAATTGTCTGTTCTGATAGCAAGGTGTTGAGTTGCGAGACTTTTTGAGATTTTTTTCAAATCACCTCAGTTCTTGATATTAGTTTATTGGGTAGATACGTTTGACTAGCACACACCGTACCTATAAGTTATTTTACTCTTACTACTCTCTCTAATACACTCTTACTTTTACCCTATTTTTTAATCGAGAACTTAAGCATTGTAAAATTGCAGTTCCGTAAATAAACCGCAAATGTTATTATTATTATTATTACTTGGTCCCCATTAGATTGCGAGCGATAGGTCTTTGGCGGAAGTATCAGCGTTGATAGGTTTCCAGTCTCGTGAGGAAGAAAATATATGAGCTACGACGTGAGCATGCTAATTAACGAGAATTCCTTGTTACAACTCCAACAGAAAACAAAGCTAATGAAATTATAATCACGTGTACATCAAATTGATTTTCGAATTTGTAATTTACCACACAATATTAACTAGTTTCTTGACGTTACGCAAATACTTGTACCTGCCTAAAGTGTTCTACAATTTCCTTGCATCAATAAAGACATGTTTGAATATTAATCCTCACCATCAAATGCATTAATGAACCAGAATGCATTCACAGCAAATCACAGCAAAAAAAAAAATATATATATATATTGTAGTTAGTTGAAATAAGATTGTTTTAGGTTTTTGCTGCTACTGTGATAGCGGCTAGACCCAACAGTCCGGCTGGTTGATACGTGCAGCGCGCGAGGCGGTAGTCGAGGCTCTATTATAATACAATACTTTAAAATGAAGCTCGCCCAGTGAAGGCGGAGCGCAGCGAGCCGAAATGCCGTTTCATTTGTTACGTTCGAGCGGACGTCACGTTGGCTGGATGTCAACCAACGCATGTGTATAGCCGAGGGCAGCCTATTCCGATAACGGGTGGCTGAAAGTTAATTTAGTTTATCACACCCAAGGCGATTTGCTGCTGCTGCTTCTGCGGCGGCGGCTGCTGGTAATGGCCTGTGCTACTATTGTAGATCAGCAGTGAGCGCGTGATATCAATCACCTGAATTTAACCTATCTTTTGGATATGATTGTTTTTGTATATGCAAAAAGGTAGTAGACACATCGTTTGGGTGGCATATATCGTAAAACCTCGCGATGAACACTAATCCTCTGATCAATTGTACGCTATTATATAATACAAACGCTGTTCATATCGAAAACAGGATAGCGTCGCTGTGATGGCCCTTTTTCATGATGTTATATAATACAACGCTGCCAAAGACGTCAATCCTCTCGAAAAATAGTGTCCCGAAAAGAGCTGAAATAGATAAGATCCCTAATGAGGCCTGACTGCCATTTGTATCATTCGGATGTGTAGCTAATTTATATCGCTCTATTCCTTCATGCCAACATTCTCCTATGATTTTTGCGTAGACTACATGCAATTGGTCCCTGCAGTAACTTACTTATTTTGCATTATAAATGCTATGTGTTCATTTATATTGTTGTATCCCAGTAACGGTGTTCCAACACATTGACTCAGTGAATACAGGTGATAATCATTATTTTTGGTTGCCGATATTCTATATCTTCTTACCTAGACGATTTTTCCAGCTGTTCTGTTGTATCAGTAGAATCAAGAGGCATCAAAGCAAACGATTTTCTTAAACTCAAGTGTAATATAACCTGCTGATGGTAGTCAATGTGGTGTCTCCGTATTGTCACTTGATATCTGAGATTTCCTTCGTCGCTCTTCTAATCAAATCATTCCAAATGATCGTCTCTTTTTAATTTGTGAATCTCTGTGTCTTAAAGCGAAACGGCTCCTGTTCGCATCCCAGCAACGAGGACGTAGGTAACATCTACAGAATGGTGATGGTGGTGGTGGTGATGATGACTATGAGATGACGATGGTGGCGGCCGATGAACCGCACTAGTGGAAGTTGGCTAGAAGTTGGCCACGGAGTTCGTTGATGGGTTCGTTCGGCGCTCCGGCCGCTTGGCCGACCGGACGAAGCACCCGACGTGCTCCGACGGATGCGGGAAACCGGCGAGGCTTCTCATTGGCTTCTCAATGGCCGGCGACACCCAGTAGGCTGAGGGTCCTGCTGTAAAGGCCCGACCAAGGATGTCAGGACTGCGGCGGGTGTCGTCCGCAGTTCTCCTCTCCCAAGGAGCTGGAGGAAGAGGAGCAAACTCCTTCCTAATAAGCAAACTTTGTGACAGCGATAGATAGCGAGCTGCTTAGAGTCGCCTGTCCCTCAACATCCACCGCACACTTGCTGTCGCCGCCGCCGCCGCCGCCATCGTAGCAGCTAGATACTAGAAGCAACTTTGGCTCAACGCCACTAGATGCTATATATATATATATATATATATATATATATCACAGTACTGAAGACTCAGATCCATCCATTGTATAAATAAGGGTATGATGATCATAATTAGTACTCCTAGCTCTTTCTCTTCCCCTCTCTCCAATAAGCTAAGGAAGGTTCGAGCGCACTGAAAGTCGTTAAAACAGATCCCATCCAGTGGCATATCAGTGGCATATGTAGGGGTCATTTTTGGACTAGCCTGACATATGTTCCGCATAAAGCGTATGTAAAGTTACCATCTCTCTCTCTCTCTCTCTCTCTCTCTCTCTCTCTCTTTTCCATTTTACTGGAATCACAAGATGCAAGCATCCGTGTTTTCACTAGCCCACAAGTGATCGGACGGTGTTCATTAATTATCAACTTAATTAAAATACAAGAGGCAGTTACAAGACGAAGAATGATAAGGAAAACACTCCTCACAACTGGCACCTTATTAAGCTTCTAATTGCTCTATTTACTACAGGCGACAATATTGGTGTTGCGCAAACCAGTGTGCTCACTTTGTGTTTTTGAAACTTGCAAAGAAATTGTTATAATATTTCATCGTTTATTCAAACCGTATTGTGTTGTGCATATATATCAGGTCGTAGTAAAATGTTACAACAAGGAAAATGGTAGAAACGGTAAACAGTAAGACGTGTGTGGGGGATGTGTGTGTCAGCTCTTGTAAACAAGGCAGATACACTTCAAAGAATAAATATGTTTAGGATTGTTAGCGGACTAGGGGCTGGGTCAGTGAGATTAATCGAGTGCATTCTCCAATGTGATGATATCTGGCGCAAACATCATTGCGATATCTCAATCAAGAGTTCGAGTTCGGCTCGTGGTAGCCCACTGTCCATAAATAACATGACACAAGTCATGTATTGCAAAGCGAGTTATTATATGTCCCCCCCCCATACACACATTTATCGTTAGTTCTCGCGGGTCGATATTCGTAATCTTTCTTTTCCACCTACCAATGAATTACCACATCCCCCAAAACGACGCCTCAGACCTTCAGCAAATTGGGGAGTGTCGCCAATTCCATACCGAACGGTGCAACTCCATAACTCGTTTCAGAGATGCTTCACTCGATCCAGCTTGCGAACGTTATGCGGGCGAAAGATGTTTCCAAGTGCCTTCGAGTGCGTAGGAGGCAACAGATGCGATCTTGATATGAGATAAGTTCGGCACAGTCTTCAATGAGAGCTTTGATGGCTACGATGTTCAGCCATTAGCGATCAGCGATCGTCACATGTTCTGTCCATGATGTGTTCTGTGAAGGGACGGCCGTATGTTGGCATGACCACACATAGGTAGTCGGCAGACAGCCTCGCAGGTGCTTGATCAATATGAAAGCGACTCTTACCAAAAACGACGAAGTCGTTTGCGTATACCAACGTCGTCACATGGTCAGTCGTGCCCTTTACTCGTGCCATGAGATCCCTTAGCAGAAGCGAGAATAACCTTATGTAGTCAAGTTGCCATACTATAATGGTAGAGTGCCCTAGGCGAAATCTGTGTTGCTCTTCTTGGCGATCGCGCGCTATGGCGACGGAACGAGCGTAAAAACGAGTCTTTACCCTTAGGACTAACACTGGGTAAGGCGTCACTCCAGCTTGATGGCAGGAACCCCTCATTGAGACAGGCGTGAAATTGAATTAGCAATTCATTTTATTTAAAGCAATTATAATTAAGCATAGAACTACATACACGCCACTGTCATATCAAGGTGTACTGTTGACACCCCAACTCTTCGCTTCAAAAACTTTTCTTTAGGTGGCGCGTATCGAACGAGCCCAAATCTGATGCAATCCTATAAGATGAACCTCGGTAATTTCTCACAAAAACACAATTATTTTTCTGCTATGAGATAACTTTTGCGACAATTACAAGACTGGAATCTTGTGATATTGGATAATAAGCGATCCAGAGATCATTTCTCTACATATTTTATGACAATAATCAATAATTATAACCATTATTGTTATTATAATATTATTGTCTAATTAATTTAAAGTTAGTTAATTTCTGCGCTTATAGATTTTGATGGAAAATACGCATATTGACACAGGGCTCATTAGGTGCGACTAAATTTTGTTTGTCTCGTAGGACACGTAAGGCCAACAACATAGCGTAGGAGGCTCCCAAGGCCAGTGTAGGAGTCCAATGCCAACGTGAGTCCATTGGCGTGTGTTATGGACAACATTGAATTTCCAAAATCTGTCGGCTACTCGACCATTAAGTAAAAGCCCATCTCAAAGTCGCTTGGGTTGAGTTTAATTGTTCGTTATGTTTAGCAGACAATCGTTTAGCGTCCAGCATTTACAGTCACCTTTAGATCGGTTCTGGGCAACCATCTAACAAAAATGCCCAAGTGAGATATCATTAAGGTTTTTTAAGTGAAATATGTGAACATCGAGTGGCTCGATACCGATTTTTGATAGACTCCGTTATCTAAAACAAACGACTAAGTGAAATATACTTTTGCAATACACAAACTACGATGAAGACGGACAAGGGAAAATGCCGTCATACTGAAGTTACATAAACCACTATTAGCTGACGTACAGTTATGCTGTTTTCAGGGATCTGAGTTGGAAGAGACATCGCCCAGCATAGAGAGCATAATGCTGCTCCAATATCTGATATTGGGCCTTTGCTTGCTGTGGCATTTGCACATAACAGAGAATCAATGGAATTAGTAGATACGAACCGTGGAATGAGGAGGTTCCCGTGCACAACTCTGACTAGTGAAACATTCTAATTTCCAGCTGAAAGTCAACATTCGAATTTCCAGCTGAAAGTCAGCATTCTACTGATTAAAATGGGAACTCGCATCGATTAGACGGGGTTGGTTTCAAATGGATTTGGCAAATGCAAACTCAGAATAGAGCAGGGATGGTAGGATAATCAATTTTGTCCCAGCCCACAACATAAACAAATCTCTGATTTAAAATTTGTACTTAGCAATCTAGAGTGTTCCATGATCCTAATTCCTGCAAACGCTGGAAGAACGGAATTCTTGTTATAAATAAATAACGACACGGCTGTTATGTATTAAATAACTACAGAGAACCGAGGTTGTCTCTGTGACGATAATCGAATCGTCAAAACAAAGAAAATCAGGTACCACGGCTGACAGAACAGACGTGTTACTCCCGAGTTAGCCGTGCCCCATCTTGAGTCGTCTCCTCTGAGAAATCCTTCTCTCTATGAACGTGACTTAATCCTTCTACGAAGTACTCTAAAGGGGTTGACACTCTCGTTGATGATTGAGTCAGGTCAGTATATCTGAAAGCTTAAATTATAGACTTCACCTGTGCCCCTTCACGGCAAAGTTTAATCATGTGTGTTCATACATCGAGTACTCCATACCTATCAAATAATAATATGCTCGGAACTATTTTTAACCAACGCACCCTCAACGTAAGCATACTTATACCTTGAAATAATCGTATTCGTGGGAAAAATGTATTATTATACTATAGCATATCTGCTTGTATCCGTCCCGTAGGGATAATTTGAAATGTATCACTTTGGAGCGCATAAATCCAAGCCATCAGCGCTACCAGCTTTCGAACGTAGGTACGTAGTTGCGTAAGCAAAGTGTGCATATACATACAGACATATGCACGGGGTGGTCTGGTCTAGTGACTGGACGCAGCGAGAACCTATCCTATAGGCGGCTAGCTGGTATTCAGGTAACTAGCCAAGCAACGCTGGCTATGCTAAACTATGCTACATCTACGATGCATCTCTTTGCTAGCCTCGATAGGCGCGGCACTCAGCCTGATACCTCGAGCACGCTATCGGGCACGTCGTGGCGGCAAATGCACGATGAGCAATGCACGCGGTCTGCATGAAGGATTCGAGTCTCCCTCCCCGCACGGCCCGTATTCTCCGTGTTCTCCATACCCGGCGATAGATGCCTAATCACCACGCGGGGCCCGGCCACGCGAGAGCCACCACGATCATGATGATCCAGACCCCTGCGCAACTCATCTTCGTGCACAATCCCCGCTAGCCCCTTCCTCACACACACACACACGTATACACATATATATACACCCAAGTACATACGCCGGCTCACCCTCTGACCGATATGGCTCTATGGACAAAGTAACGTACGATATGAACTGTACTTATAGTATATATATATATATATATATATATATCGAGAGGAAGAGAGAGAGATAGATATGATTATTAATTCTGGAAGTGGACAGTTGTGGCATGAGATTACGGAAAGTGGAGCGGTCAGAAGCGGGAAGTGGTGTTGGCCGAGGGATAAAACCGGGACGTATGTGGGGGTGTTGCCGGCAGCTGGACGGTCAGGTAGATATAATAGGTGGATGGCCTACACCAATCCGATAACGACCTCTGAGTAGATAACCAACAACCGTTGCTTGGACAATAAACAATCTATGGGAAATGATATAGAGTAACAAACAAGGTGGCCACGAAAGATTTGATTATTTTATTTGTTTCTTGGAAATGGTTTAAGTTTTTGTAAATTGGTCGGGCATTGCAAGCTTAGCAACGGAAACGATTCCACATGACGACTAGATAAGTGTACTTTATTTAGATAGCTGCGTTCAGAGAAATCGCCCAAACTCTCAATAGAAGAAATTATATGTTTAAAACGCGCTATATTGTGAGGTATGTGGTGACACCAGAGAACAGATTTGTTTGTTACGATTGTTATATAGACGACCTTAACAGTGCAATAGTTATATTTATCATGTCTCACTCACTATAATATGCTTTGGGGTCGTCTTTAACCCAACATCTGAATAATTTAACCATTTAGTTTATGTGTGTTTATTCCTGATCAAAAACTCTGCCCCCGAAAACGAGACACTATGCTGTTATATTATTATTACTAGTATTTGACTGACAACTATAAGTTCGTTGCGCCGAGTTGTAGTTCCTAATTCCTAGTTGGCTAAGCGGGTGCCTACTGCTTGGGTTCCATTAGTTTCGGAAAGCTTTTAATGGACGACAAAACCCTCCTCCGTGAGAATTATTGAGTCGGTGCGGCCGGAGCTAGTCTGTGGCGGCCACAGGCGATGACGGATGGACGTTTTTGCTAAAAACGGCATCGCCGAGTATATCTATCAGAGATGACAATAGGCCCTGTCTGCTATCCATGTGGTGTAACCGAGTCGTGTTGCCAATGTTTTAACTTTCCCACTGAAAATACAGCGAACCAACTCTCCGATTCCGCTTAGCTAGAAAGCATCGGATGTTCCTTCGCTTGGAGCGCGGTTGATTTTTAAAAACTGACCTTGCTCCCCTCCTCGATCCATATCCATCGCGTTCACTGGCACTGATTGCGGTGGCGGGAAAATTCGAATGTTAACGACAGACATGGAGTTTTTCCCAGCCTCGATCATTTGCGCTGGTAGAGTTCAGCGATTTTTGTCTTCTGTCAAATTTATTCTCCTTTCTTAGTTCACATTGTTCGCGACGATCCGTGACCGCTTCCCGCCGTCGTCTGAGACTGATCGTAGCACTAACAAATAACTGACCAAGTTGAAAGAGGATCAAATAATTAGGTATTGCTGAAATTGATTAAAAATAGACTACCAGGTTTTACTACTAGATTATACAAACTTGGTAATTTGAGACGTTTTGTTACTGAATTACTTGGGGGTACAGTCATTAGATGCTTACCTGTTTGCTTCGTAATATAGAATTTCCGGATAATCTTAGAGTAAGATTGTCAGCCCGACCGTGGATATTTTCCATTGACTATAGTCACAACGTATTTCTAGCACAACGGGTCATATTAGCTATTTTATTTATTTTATCTCCTATCTGATAGGCTTCAGCATTTAACCTTCAGGAATTACTATGAGGACCTGTCGGGGACATTATTGTTTATTTGGTGTCATGTTGGCTTGATTTAAGCAAGCTTTTCGGATTTTCAGAAATCCGCCTGCAGTATCGATCGCGTTGTTTTTAAGAGAAACTGGGCGTCGATTCACATATCTGTTAAACGTTTGTGGACTGGTCTCAGCGTGAATTTCGACAAATATAATTTAATAAAAAAACAATGGGAGGAGAGTGTGAACTGATTCGCGACAACAGGAGAATGCTGATCCTTTGCCTTTGGATTTTGACGGAGTTGCCCTCTGTAGGCTGCCACCTCCGAGGTCCTGTGTCATCGGACAGGTGCATAAAAACGTTTTGACAGAGAATCTGGATACGTCGCTTATTGCAAACAAGTGTACGCGCGCGTGGCTTCTCCACGACAACGGTTGTCCCCAAAGCTTGCTGCTATTGTTCAGGGGCTTTTGGCCATGAAGGGAATCAAGTTGTGGAGTCAACCTACATCTCCTCCTGATTTAACCCCCGTTAGGCTCCCGTTGTTTTAGCCAACTGAAGAGGACACTGAGAGCTGCCAACCAACGAATACTTAAAACACACACAATGACACACAAAATAAGCTTTAATTCATTTGACTAAACAACGTTTTTATTTTAAAAAAAAGTCCAGCGGGTTTGCATGAATCAACGTAAAAAATGAATACCTGACCCCGTAGAGATTGAGTAGAGGTGGAACCGTCGGAGAGTGGGACGGAGAGTGTTTATCTATCTTAAACTTATGATTTCATCACTCACATTGAGTAGCCTCTTTTACCATGCGTTAACACGGACTGTTTTTTTATGAATATTCTAACATATCGCCCACCTGACACACATCTGGCGAATATCATTTTTGAGAAATAAAGACAAGCATCGTACTTTGAACATTAAACAGCTCTCCAAATGTGTGAACAGTATAATTTGCAAGCAGAAGGGCTACTGGGTTACCCGAGTTGACCATGACACGAAAGGTTATCATCGATCCTCGACAGCAAAAGGGGCCACTTCTTACGAAACAATTCTCCTCGCTGCTCCTTCTATAATAGCTATCCGAATATATTATATCTACATTATTATTATTATTATTATTATTATTATTCTACTGAATAAACACTCTGGCAAGCCACCGTTTTCATCAACGACAATACCCGTACAGACATACGAAACGTTAGAATTGTTTATTTCTATGTGATCGTATTTCGCCAGCAACAGCAGCTGCAGCAGCATCAGACCATTCTTTCCATCATCACTACCACCAAAGCAACGACCACCTCTTCCTTTGATTTTCTTTCTCTTCTTCTTCTTCATCTTTTTCTTCGATTTGCTTTGCACGCAACGGGGGATAGCGCCTTCGAGGGCCTGCAGACATTTCAAACAAAATCGAAATTTGCCTATCGTCCTCTTTCAGGCTCAACCAAGACTCTCCCTCCCCGCATCCTCTCTTTTTCTCTCTCGCGTTCTCCTTTTCTCTCTCTCTCCCTACAAAAAGTTTTCTTTGCTATCCACTATCCGAACATAGCCAGGCTGGCTTTTCAGTTGCTGCTTCTGCTGCTGTGTTTGTTGTCCTGCCTTCCATTAATGTGGCGTTGGTAGCTGCTGGAGCGAGGGCAGAACCACCACCGACGCCGTCAGTAGTACGGCGGAGGCGGCAGCAGCGACTCCGTCGGTGATAGCAGAATCATTCCGGTCACATCCATCAAGTTCGCTATTGTTACACAAATGGAAGTCGTTTTCAACATTTCAACGTTTCGGCAGCAGCAGCAGAGGCGGCGGCAGCAGAAGCGAGGGAGCCAACACTAAAACCTCCAATAGAGTCAACAACGACAATAACAACAACAGAGACAGCAAAACAGCAACATAACATTGAGTGGATGCTGGGGCTCGCCACGTTATCCTAGACCCGTCTTCGTCCTCGGGATCTTTCTCTCGTACAGTTTCTGCCATTGCCGCACTTCTTGTAGTTGCCTGTATATATATATATGGTTTAACTATACGCGTCTCTCCTTTTTCTATTGAAGCTCAGGGCAGGGCGATGAGGCAGTGATGAGGTGGGCACATGGAATAGAACTCACTCCCATCGCTCTGCAACTTCACCTGAGCAAACGCCTGATCCGACAGACGAACTGAAGGTTTTTCATGAAAAGTTAGTTGTCACTCACTGGCACTGACGACGTATTCTAACGGTTCGCCAACAGCAGTACCCTAATTTAAATATGTAGTATTATATTTGCTGTTATTGTCACAACTGAAATAAATACCATAAAAAATAAATAAATAAATAAAATAAATACCATAAAAACCACATAAATAAGGATCGGTATAAAACGAATTTATTTATTATTCATTAGTTATTAATTGACTCAATGAATTTTATTGACGTCACATGGACACAAGGTACAATGCATCAGCCATATCAAAACATTGTTAATTATACTAATATAATTACATATACTTAAAATAAATCGATCATACGGTCGAGCCAAAATAATCGAAAATGTTATTTACACCGCACAGATTACAATAGATAAACTCGCCGACAATAGGTTTGACAGGAAGCTCTGCTGTGTCTAAAATGTTCTCTGTTCAGTAAATAACGGTGATACGTCTTACAGTTGCGTTCTTCCCTTGAGGCTGATATCAGCTGATGGATCTCCCTCGTTCCGAATCATCAATCTACTTCGAGCAGCGCACGCCTCACCCCAGCTGAGCCAGCGGCGGTAACAGTAGTAACGTCCCATCTCGACGAGAAGGAATCGACAACGGGAACAGCGGAGGCGGCCATCCTTCTGGGGGGGCAGTTATCACTGCGATGTTTTTCAGCTCCGTAAGTTTGTAGAGAAGACAAGCTGGAGAAGGCCTGAAGAAGTTCCATTGTCGTAGAGAGCCTTAATCTAACTCGGAACATGAATCTACTCATGAATTCTGTACACTGACAATTGGCAACTCGGAATGAATTATTTTTTCTCGTTGCACTTGTTTACAATATACCGGTATGGTATATATTGATATATTTGTTTGTTGGGTGTGAGATGTGTGAGCATATTTCAAGACGCGGGTTTGTTTGAGTTCATTCAATACTTGCCTAGCTTTGCTACAAACAATCTCCGGCGGTCGTCTTTCTATTCAGTCGAATGGTCCGGATTACAAAACGCGTTAGAAGCGTGTTCACAACTCATGAGGAGAGTTGCTTGAAATATATTTCTTTTATTTCGTAGGGAGTTTTCTGCCGTGCGAACCAACAAGCGGTTCCTGACGCTTCCCCTTAACTAATTTCCTAGCCTCGCCATACAACAAATGTCATAATATTATACTACACTGGAAATTACATTATTCACGCAAACCAAGCAAATGAATAGGCATATCGGTAATTGATCACATGTGGTAAAAATACAATAAGAAGAAATCTACGAGAAAAGTACGATATTTTTTTGCAAAAACGAACACGATTTTTACTATAGCCTCGCCTGCCACAGGTTTTCCGACAGAAGCCCCCCCCCCCCCATGAATAGAAATTGGCAGTCGTATCATCCGGTGTCCGGAAGAGCAATTTATCGACGAGTTGTCAATCCGGAAGTATCTCAAGATTCGTCACGATCCTCGGCAGGCATTTGCTTGTCACAGAGAACGCGAATGAAGGCAGCTGCAGGCGTGAATGCGAAATCTGCATCGTACGGCTTCTATGTAGACTGCGCCTTCGTCTCCGACCGATTGGAACGATGCAGCGAGCAATATACCCCCTTCCGGATGAATATAGTATAACCTTTAATAGAACTTCAGAGAAAGGATTTTCAGCCCAAGAATATCAAATAGGACCAAGACACATCCAAAACGAGGCGAGCCATTGAGTGTTTGGTGGAAAATATGGATTCGTTGAAAATGCATATGCTATTGATGTTATGTACGAACACGAGCTGTTTATTCCAACGTTATTTTTTCTCTGGGCGGAGTTGGCTATATGCTAAATCGTTTTGAGATGTAGAAAACTTCATATGAATGCTGCATGAATACCAAAATTATTTATCAATTTCGTTAATTTTTACATTGACGTCGATCAAACAATATTTAAGTATCTTGACATTCATGTAGGTCATTCAGTCGAACGAACCTAAGAATAACCGCCAGTGATTTCTTTCGTGCACCAACGCCCAGAGAAAACCAGTGTTGGTTATGATGTAAAAACGCATTTTTTTTGCATCATGTCGCTTGGCCACTCGCTCTCCAGCCTTGTCTCACCTGTCTCCTTGTCCAGCCAATATTCACTGCAGCAATTCGCCGCGATTGTTGTAGTCTACAGCTGTCTGTCGATCAAAGCACACACGGGGCAGATCACGCACGCCAAAACATCCCATATGCCCTTGTGCGCGAGCATAACGCGTGGTTACTTGGAGCTCTTGTTCAGCCTTCGCCAACCCCCCGACAAACTTTTAAATGATTAAAGTGCACCGCCTTTGCCTCTTTCTCTGATCTCGCTACGCCGACAGATAGACTTACAAACGCTCTGTTCAAGCTATGCATGTAGCAGTAGTTTCCCGATAAGCTGTGATGGTGAGGCCGCGCCGAACGCCTGTCAAACGAACTCGACTGCATTGCTTCAATGGCGAAGAAACAGCGGGAGAAGGATATCTGTCGAACTCCGCCCCTGAGAACCCGACACTCAATTCATCATCAAATCTACCGAGATCGCTGGCGGGAAGTCGAACGAGGAGAGAGTAAAGATATAAGGGACAACATAGCGACAGATATATGAACTCTGTTGTTGCCTAATGACGACAATAAACACACGACGATGGGGGAGGGAGAGAGCTGGATTATGTCATGGTAGGCATACTTAGCTATCAGTCTATAATAGTTACTATGGATGATTTTTCGCAACAAGATGAAAATGATCGATTAGTCATTCATGGTTGGGCTTTCTTTTCATTGTTCGGAGATTGGCACAATGTTTATAAGCAAACGTGGGAAGTAATTTTTTTATAAATGAATTTTTAAACTTTCTCGTTTCATTTTTTGGGGGTTCTGCGATGCGAACTGAGTGTAAAGCGATTCTCAGCAGCGCTGAGGAACTGATTCTAATTTGAGGTAGAGCGTTCACCTATTTCTCAAGTAGGGATTCCCGATACTATTCTAATTTCTATGAGTCAGGACATTTACGGTTAAGGTGCACGAAGAATTCGTCAGAACACCGCGTATAAGTACTGGCTGTCCTTATGACACTGCTGTCTGAAGCTTGTTGTTTATTATATTCGTGGATCAGATGACGCTGATAACTGAACCAGATATATGGATATATAATATATGCACTAGGCCGGTTAATGTGGAAAGGAAAACAATTCTTTAGGGAAAAAGTTGATGCATTTATTCAATACATGAATTGACCCTGAAACTCAATGCACCTTTATCCTATTTGAATAAAACATTGCTTTCACAGGCCCGTCAGCGCGGTGCTTTGGGCGGCAAAGTCCCTGGCTGTAAAAATCAGGAACGTTCCTGCGACGCGCTATATAGAGAATCTAAACATTGCAACACTGCAGTGCCGTTTATAAACCAATAAAACCTTAACCTTTTCCCAAATCACTCCTCAACGGCGGCCTTAACGCGCTACCACTTATATCGTAGCCTCTAAAGTACAATTTGAGATTCTTGACGAGGTAGAAGTTGCTCAGGGAATCTGGTGAATAGGGCAGGTGTTCGACAATTTCGAGCTTCTACTTTGCCACTTTATCCATCATAAGGTGTGTGACCTATGTGAAGGTGTAAGTCCATGGTGAGACAGCACCGTCTTCTTCCGCATGCTAGGCCGATTCCTAGCGACTGCGTTGCTTAAACGAGTCAAGAGTCCGGCATAGTGTTCGCCTGTAATCGATCTACCAGTCTCTGGATAGTCAATTAGAATAATTCCGTTTGCATCCCGCGACCCAGGGCACAAAACCTCTACGCCCAATTTCTCAGTCGTGACCCTGGTCGGCGGCCTTTCATACCGTGCAGTCCATTCACGAATGGGTTGTTTGGTTTCGGGTGAGCAGTGCTAAAGCCAGCTTTCACCAACGGTTACAGGTCAGCAGCGAAAACTCTCGCCGATCTCTCTTCGTCTGCTTGAGACAGCGCTCGGAAAGCATGACTCGGTTCAGTTTTTGGTCCGCAGTCAACCTATGCGGCACCCACTTGCTGTTCAACTTTCACAAACTGAGATAGCAGAGTAGGATGGAAATCACTGAACTTCACTAATATTTACTGAACCCTTTCTAACCTTTAACGTCTTCGCTACCTCCGGAACCACTACCTTATGCACATTTCGCGCATTTTCTACATTTATTGCCGCTTTTGGAGCTCCCGGACGTGGTTCATCCTTGGCACTTGTTCGACCCTTCAAATTCATTGCTCCAAGAGCGTACAGTTTCATTCGATGGGGCAGACTCCCCGTTAACGGCATCGAACTTCGTTTTGTTTTATGCAGATTGCATCGCAACGCTTAAATATATTAGATAGTGTTGAATAACAACCCCAAAACTCGAAACGGTCCATTTTGGCGACACGGTCTGACGTCTCGCACTCAGCATGTCGTGAAAACAAACAACAACCACCATCCGGCTTGGTTGTCTGTCGCCATCTGCCGTCTCAAGGATCGCCCTTTCCACCAAAAGATAAACCTTCCACCGCTGGTAATCCGAACACGCCGATAAAGGAAACGTATTGACCCACCCAGTATACATATATACGTGGACGACATCATGCTGATGGCCCACATAAATAAAGTGTCAGATGGGGTGCTCTACAACGAACTACCCTTAACGACACTTGGACATGGGCTGGAGGTAAAGAGCTGTCTGTCTGCCTATAAATGTTCTGTGATTTGTTTCGGCTATTGAAACCCACAAAGAAATATTCCCTTCATGGAGCGAGGCTCACGAAGACTGCTGTAAATAAGGGCGATCGAATTCCCTGAACTAGAGTGAGCGAACGAACTGCTTATATTGTTAACTTCACTACAACGGTGTCATTAAGGTGTTAGATTTGAAATGTTCCTCTGTTTATATAAAGCTGTATGCTCCTCATCGGTGCTCTGAATGAGAATACTATACCGTTGTACTCTAATATTGTTTCGAATTCTCGCATAACCGGCGATTTTCTACTTGTAGAGAAGATACGAAATAGATGAAAATGGACGTGTCCACTACCAATATAGCCTCCTTTGTCTGGTTCCCACAGTGATTAGTATTAACGTCAGACTAAACAATGCTGATCTAAAGAGTGTAAGAGTGTTGGCGAAAAAGGAATATATAGGGATATCCTCAATGAATCTACACTTTAATCAAAAAGTTACCACTTCAATGGCTTTGTCCTTCATGCGAAAACGACCGCCGTGAAGAACTTAGAACGTAAATTACTTGTTCGTGTGATGGAGGCTGATATGGATTTTAAACGGAAAAGGCTAGACAACTTGTTGTATTCTGACCTATGATGCGTTAACGACTTCCCCATGTGTTACGTCTATTAAGTAAACTAACTCAGAAAAAACTGCTTGTCGACTTCGTTGTCGTTGCGATCCGTTGTGGAGTGCTTTCTACACCACCTGAACAGGAGGTCTGAGCAACGAAATGCATCGATTGAGTTTATCGAAATCTTCCGTCGGCCGGCGCTGCCTTTTGCTCGTGTTGACTACTAATAACGAATGGACGAATTTTGTCGATAAAGTCCAAGAAATAACGATCAGAGCCTCGCCAACTGTCTCATCAACAGAGGAAGCAAAGGAATGTTCACTACGTGGTGCGGTAATTAATTGATGGATTACGTTGTTTGCTATTCAGCCTATTTTAAAGTAGGCAGCGAATCTGACTACTTAACAAAGATTCATTGTTCCAAGGTGCCTTGTAGAAGAGGGCAAATAAGGCGGCGTTGTCGTCCTAATACTGTTGTATTTTGTGTTGTAGATTTAACACAGCTTGATTCGTGCCACCTTCTACTGGACCAGATGTACGTTTAAAGTGCCTATGTAGATAGCTTCTTACTATGCACCAATGTGCAGTAGATCGTGGTTTATGTTCGACACAATTTCTTTTCGACACGATCGTCCAAGACGTTGAGTTCGTTTGAAGCGCCTGGAACCTCCGGACGTTCACTTGACAACTATTTTCTTCGCGGTATTAGTAGTTCACTGGCATCCGCCATCATTCGTGTACCAGCTTCATTTCCTTTTTTTTTTGGCTCAGCTGACACCGCGTTATATATGGCTACCGTACATAATTCTCTACATAATGCGGATGATATGATGCAGAATAATCATCTACCCCATGTTATCTCGAAATAGGATCTCTTATGCGAAATGGTGGTAGCGCTTCAGATCAATCGATTGTTCGATATTTCCCACCTAGATAGAGACATCGAATCGGTGATACCCGAATAAAATTAGTCTCGACTATAGCAATGAGGTGAACTTTGTGGATTAATCAAGGTACCGATGAGGCACTCGCTAAGGTGGAATTAAAGTCCTACAGACTTTTGAAAAGCTTGCTCTTGCTATTAATGCAAGTATAACTTATGTTATTCTGGTTCGATCGCCTCAGAGATCTTTGTGAAGCGGAACCGGCGTTATCACCGCCTGCTAAAAGGTTGTCAGAGTCTAACCCTCCAAGGTTGTTCAACTGGACCGACCACCTGGGAGTTCCTCTGCCTAAATGCTGTGCTGTCATATCATCAATCTGCCAAATCAAGACCTGGTGATGCCCACTGAGGGCCTGCTTCTAATGTGTAAGACCTTGTTCTTGCCACTCCTTACGTATGGTCTTTCTATCTGGGGAAGTACTTTTAAACGGACTCTCCGTAAATTACACAAAACGACGCTCGAAGAGTCGTCTTTAGATTACGCTTAGGGGACTTAGTCACGCATATACGTAAAATGTCCGACTTCCACTTGACAAGCTGTACACGTTGTACACCACAGCTCTTGCCGTTAAAATGTTTAGAGGAACTATTCGCAGGGGTATTGCCCTCCTCCCATTCTCCGCCGTCGCGAGTTGCCATGTTTAAGGTGCCGTCCACCGTCTAAGAGTTTAGCCATCACGCTCTTTTATACTGTCTGCCGTCTGCGTGGAGATCGCTCCCTTGCGAGATTCGGTCACGTACATCAGCAAAAAGGTTTATCATCGAAGTAGGGAAACACTTACAAGGGGTAATAATTGAGAGTTATGAGATAATGGAGAAAATACAGGAGGGTGTTGTGTCCCAGCGGTCCTCACAGCTAATTATGATTGTATATATTAGAATCAAAGTAGGTGCCGACGGCAACTGCACAACCCGTCGTGGCAAAGTTCGCTGTTTAATCGAGGAATTCAGCTCTCATCTTAGTCGTGTGCTCCTGTTTTAGAGATCGCCCTTACTATAATATTTATTGTATTGTCTAATTTAATTGTGTGCTGCTAGAACTCTTGCGCTATTGTGATTGCAGTTTCGATAATGTACTGGATTTGAATTGACCTGAACGAGGGTGTCAAAGAATATACATATAAAATAAATATTGACACTGCTTACTACGCCACGAAGTAGTTCAGATTGTAGTCCAAGTACGATAAATGGTTACGCTGTGCAACGGTATCATCTATCGATTTTGATACCACCACTGATATTGTATAATACATAACATAACGCACGGTCTCACAGCTAGCGCGAATAGTTCAGTACTTGACAACGTGTCGTGAACGAAACATGCGTCGAATGCTGTAAAATATCAACGCACTCTTTCTGACTGAGCGAATGTCTGTTATATTGTTATGTTTTCGTATCCGATTTTAGTCGAGATGCCAGATACAGATGCGTGACGATCTAGCTAACAATTCGCTGCAAACTCTGCCGAGTAGATTTCTATTCGATTTGTCTATTCACACTAATCTATGAGTCACTGTGAACTTGTCAGGTTTGATCGCAACTCGTGGCACTTAGGGACACTGCCAAGCTGGTCCCAAGATCCCAAGACCCAATGGCTGCAATTGCCAGAGAAATTGGCAGAAGTCGTCGCATAGTGCAAAATTATTGATTTTAATTATAAGTCTAAAGGACGTTCACGAAAGATTAGCCAGCAAACTGCCATGCACATCTGTCGATTGACCTCGAATTCGACCATAAGTTGTGAAGCAATCAGGCAAGAGTTAAACCTTCAGGTTCATAGATCAACAGTTTTAAGGACAATTCAGCGTTATCCACATATCCTACGGGCGCAAATGAAAACAAGACCGCGTCTTCAACAACTACCCGACTAAACTTTCGCCCGCAACATTATGGCCAGAGACTGGAAATTGGTGAGTATCGGGACAACGTTTTTTGAAGAGTATCCTGTGAGTGCACATCTATCTAAAAGGCACTGTGTTGTTTCAGATCATCTTCAGTGACGAAAAGAAGTTCAATTTGGACGGGCCAGATGGATTTAACGGTTATTGGCATGATGGACGTAAAGAGCCGCGATACTTCTCAACGCGCAGCTTCGGTGACGGGACTGTTATGGTTTGGGGAGCTTTCACCTCTCTTGGCAGGCCCCCACTGGCTTTCATCTCATCTCGAATGACTAGCGAGGACTATAAGCAGATGTTGACCAACAACCTACCACCGTTTAGGAGCAGATTTCACCGACTGCCAATTGTTTTAAAACAAAATAACGCTTCCATTTACGTCAGCGCTAGTACACGTGCGTGGTTAGGACGGCATGACATTAAAACCCCAGAGTGGCCAGCATGTTCTCCTGATCTCAACCCGATGGAGAACCTCTGGAGCATTCTTGTCCAACGAGTATAAGCATCGAATAGACAGTATACATCCGTGGAAGCACTAAAAAAGGCGTTGTTGGAGGCCTGGGGAGGTGTCAGCGATCAGATCCTGCTAAATCTCGTTGATGGTATGCCAAACCGAGTATTTGACGTTATAATTAGTAAGGGCGGGGCCACACGGTACTGATTTGCACACGAGGATTAATTCAGCGAGAACACTCGATAACTGAAGGTGCGTTATCATTTTGCACAACCGAAATATGACACATTTTATTGTAGCAGGCTGCATGCGACGTCATATACACTCTTCTTTGTGTTGTTATTTGTATGTTATTTGACACGTACATTAATCTGATACAGAATAAATGCCTCAAATGTGTATTCTTGGTAACAATTTGTTAAAATATAGAGGGCGCGTTAAGTTTATGCAAACCACTGTATAAGTTACTTTGAGTAAACTAGCTAAGATGATAAAACACAAAAATTATCAGGAAATCACCCTCTGTAAAAACAACCTCACAGAATAAAACCTTACATATTTTAAAATAATTTCGGATTAGAATTTTGTGGCCATTTGAATTTGGATCCATAATTCGTGTTATTCGCTAAACATTTCATAAGCAAACCATTCCTCGTTCAACAGTCGAAGAACTATTAATCCATTCTATAGAATAGCTGAACCGTTAAATGTTGGCCGAGAGTCGCCCGAAAACCTCTCTTATTACCTTGCGGATGATTCGGCATCTATTGGAAAACGACATTGTGCAACAAATTATTATAAATAGCGCGCCAGCCTAAAGCACGGTACTGTGACTTCGTTTGCGAGGAAGTAATTCCAGCTAGCAGCACTCGATATCAGCGACGTAAATTGCATACTGATTTTGTTCCATCTACTTCTGTCTGTAATTGTTGGTATAATGAAGGTCATCACGGGGCATTTAGTGAAATCTATCCGAAGAATAGCACTGAAATTTCAATAAAGCTCATACTAGAGTTCACATAGTGCGCAGTACTTTCATGATTCATGTCGTTCCTTAGAAGGTTCAGACAATTAGTGGATAATGTTGTACTGTGCGCATCATATTAGTGAGCTAATTCAGCTTGGAGAATCAAAACAGTGGCTGAAAGGGCGATTTATTCAAAATGTTGAATGCCTGGACAAAATGTATGTTATGTTAACGAACTGTACGGCTCAATGCAACAGCGAAACGTGTTCCTGTCCTAATTTCATCCGGGTATATTTACTCCAAGACGACCTAGTCATGAGCATGCCATCGACTGGGATTTAAGTGATATCATAGGCCACATCTTTGAAATTTAAATTAAACATAATAAATTATAAATGCCTCGAAACTAACTAGCACTTCAAACTTGAACAGAAGTACTTGCAAGTTTTTAAACAAACAGTTCCTGACAAAAAAAAAAACATCAACAAACAGCTCCTGTCTTAGACCCACTGAAAAACGCAACAAAGGCGCGTTAATCCTCGTCGACCTCTTTTTAGCGAGGATAAGCGACCTGTACAGCGACCCCTAAAGACTCGTCATTCCATCCCACTGTGCCGAGGAGTGGGTTCAAATCCCATCAAATTTAATCCCTCTCCTTCTCTCGAATTAATCCTTTACGTTTCAGATGAAATGCTCGCGTTTCTCTATGACCAGCTCTGCTGTCGGTGCAAAAAGCGAGTTCATAGGATTTGCAATAATGCGACGACGACCCCCGAAGAGGTGAAAGCGCGATTTATAAAAGGAAATAGCAGGAGTGAGGGAAGGAGAGAGAGAGAGAGAGAGACAAAAGCTGGGGTGAGGGGGATCGAGGAAATACCGCATTGATATAAATAACCCTGTGTCTTTTTCGCCTTTTTGTTCGAGCCAGGAAGATGTATACATTTATAGGCACCATGTACACGTGGACTACACACGGACACACTGTCCAATATTTCAGGCCGGCGAGTAGAACTGGCTCCATAGGGAGTGACGATTATTTTGAGGATTGGCCCTATTCGGCGAATTCCGGAACCAACTAACTGAGGTTTTTTTTTTCGCATGAGTACACTTGAGTTAAGAATTAGCAATATCTGTGGGCATAAGTGAAACCGAATGAATAACGGTGTATATCACATATATTGTATATGAATGAGTACGAGAACAGTTATTGATTGCTGTGGCAAAGGAAGCTACACTGCGCTGAACAACATTGTATTAAATCCACAAAAAACGTAGTAGAATAATAGAGGCGTGAATAGCATACATTCACGTATGGTTAGCTAATACCTACGATCTAGTCGTCTCGATGATTCGCCATTGCTACCATCAGGACATTACTTTTGAGATGATCAATGTGTTCACAATGATTAAAAACAGCACAGAAAGCACGGACGCTTGTTTAGAAAACGTGATCTCTACCTGTCATGCCGTGAAGTGATAACACCCTCACATATCATCATGGGTGGCTCAAGCAGATCCTCTGTATTCAACAAAGGTCCGTCCGTTCGTTTCGCTTTTCTTCTCTTTCATTCGTTTGCCATTGGCAGTGCAGTAGCGCCAGAGTGTCCCTTATTTTATTCAGCTGAGAGGGAGGCAATCGCAGCCTTTGTCATAAAATTCCGCGATCTTCAAAACAAATCCCACTTTGAATTAAGCTTTTACAGCTGTGGCTCTCACGTTACGCCTGCGTCGGTCGGACGGGTGCAACGAGTCGGTGGTGCTAGCCATTCACGGTGCTACTGCCAGCAGAATCCATCTGCTCCACCCGTGAACCTCGCGATTGTAGAAATAATCCCTAACGCTCGTCGCGTATCTAACTCACGGAGTCCTCTCGAGCTGCTCATCCAAGAACAAAGCTATATTTTGTCTACGTGTCACGGTTGTTGCAAACAGAAGATGGACAGCTTCGTTGGATGGAGATAATGGTGGGTTAAAGATGACGACAGTATTTACACACATGCATGGGTGCGTATCTCAATTTTGGCACGACGAAATCAAACGAGCTAATGGTGGCCGATCCAACGCGTATATCATGGTGAATTGTCCACAGCACGTACACATAAATCACTTTGTCATCACCACCACAACCATGAACACTCTCAGTGAGTTACTCGGCAGTGGACAGCCTCCCCTGCTGCTGCTATTGTCGTTGTCTTCAGGCATCTTCGCAGACGTATTTTCGGTTCGTTGTCACAGACCTGCAAACGGAGCTGACTGTAGGCAAGGAAATCAACGTAAATTCTGCCTACGTAAGTACATGTCTATACTCGAAATGTATCTTTGTTGCCCCTAAGTATTTCACGGGCAGCAACGATACATACCTCGTTTCAATAAACCATTGGGCAGTTTTGACTTGTTTTCAGCATCGGTCTAATCACAGGAGACAACCATTCATTCGAGAATACGAGACAATTACAGAAAACCTGCATAAGGTGATTTCAAGTATTATATGTAACTGGTCCTGTTGATTTTGCATCGTGCGTATTTATTTTCACTACCACTACTACTACTATACTTATTCTAATATTCCAAGCAGACTGTTTCGTGGTGTGGCTATTCTTTTAGCGTTCACTCCATTTTTCAGTGTAATGCCAAACTAAAATCTGAAATTATATGTAACTGGTCCTGTTGATTTTACATCGTGCGTATTTATTTTCACTACCACTACTACTACTACTATACTTATTCTAATATTCCCAGCAGACTGTTTCGTGGTGTGGCTATTCTTTTAGCGTTCACTCCATTTTTCAGTGTAATGCCAAACTAAAATCTGAAATTACGATTTGAGAATTATAGAGCTATGTATACTATATATAAAGTGTCAATCAGCAATATATATATATATATATATTTATATAATAATATATAAACCGCTTTCGGCAACTGACCTCAGTCTTCAAATAAGTAATGCTCACGCATGAGAAAGCATTACGGGAAGATCCTTCCAATGAAATAAATGTATCTATATAGATGTTTATGTTATAGACACAAGTTCAATCCCCTACTTGGGCTTGCTGTCAACCATAGAAAAGCCGTTCTCACATTATCCGGATTCTTGAAAAGAACAACATTAGCTAGTCAGGTGCAGCTCGGTGGAAGCGTGATTTATTTGTCCTCTTCCACCAAATGTTTAGGGCTTCATAATCCATGAGACCCCGAAATGGCACACACCTCGGGATCCTTGTGGCCAAATGTTAATTGCGGGGTAATCGCGTCTTTGGGGCGACTTCGAGAGATCGGAGTCGTTGAGGGGGGTTACACTTGACTTACAAGATGCTACAGTCGCCGCTTCTATGCTATGCAATTTCTATCTGGGGCGGGGATTATAACGAAAAAATTAGGCGCGCCGAGGTCATAAATAATGATGCGCTCAGGGCAATATTTGGCAGACGCGATTGCAGACATTTTCGATAGATACCAGCTCCTTTCAGTTAGCACGTCTTACGCAATTCATATCGCTCTTCTCGCCTTTAAAATGTCCAAGGAAGTTCGGTTGCTCTCCTCAACCAAGGTGAAGTTGACGCGTCTTGACGCGCAGTGGAGAAAACCATTAACGACAGATAATAACTGAAGAAGGCCATTAATAACAGACACTACGGGAAATATGTACTTCTGTGATATTAATGCAGATTTTTACCTAATAGTTTCACCTTACAATTAAAATGTATGTACAATTATTTTAGACGTACCCCACGTAATGGTAGTGTCACCACAAATAGCTTAGCAAAGATAGTTGTGACATAGGACTATTAGGCTCATCGAGTGTCCTGGCGAGGAATGTACCCTTTAGCCCTTATATTTATTTATTTAACTTCCACCCAAAGGCGTGGAACCACTGATTCAGTATGTCTTCAGAGTACTCCACGGGGGGGGGTGCCTTTAGTTAAGCTTGATCCTCAACAATCGATCCGATTCCAGAAAAGGCCTCTAACGGTCGGCCTTCTTCTTGGTCCCGCCGTCTTATCTTTTCTAATTCCTCCTTTTAGGGCATCATTTCGTCCAAGAAACGCGCGCCGTTGTACCAGCCGTCCTCTGTCGCGAGCATGGCATCGACCACTTGCTTAACAGTGCTCCATCGACGATCGCCCTGCAGGTCTTCTCTTGTTCCCTGCAGCCTGCCGCACGTGAGTAGTGTATGTGTCACGTCGTCTGTCTGTCCTGAGGGACACAGGACGCAGGTACGCACTTCCCTCTTGCCGAGTTTGACCATATATGTTTGGCCCTTAACACTACCCTTAGGCTATAAATCTTACCTAAATATTATTCCTTGTAATTCAATATTTTTTTATCAGAGAACTTAAGCAGTGTAAAAAAACTGCAGTTCCATAGATAAACCTCAATTTGAATGAACGAACGAATATCCCCTGCCTTTCTCTTATTCGTGATTTTCCGGCGTGTACATTTACGCAGAGCTTTTAATAATTACGTCAAAAATAAAGCAAAACAATCATACCCTCGAGATTTTAGATATCAACAAAATAAAGCCGAAATGATCACCGAGCTCGTTGTGCCATGCAGACATGCGCGTAACTTCTACCAGCATCATCTGATTGAATGGCGTCATCTCTGCCTAATCGATTTTTGTTAATGACTCGTCTCTGTTTTCGGCTGTGCCTACGAACAGTTACCTAATAACCCATCATTTGTGTATCCTGAATGATGACGATTTTGAGTAAACGCTATGAGCTCGCCCCCGCTCTATCTGTTTGTTGTCGCAGCGTGGAGCAGGTAGCAGTTCGCCGTCAGAGCAGTCGGCGAATATTGATGAATAACAATTAGTAGTGGTGGAGGTGGTAGCAGTAGTCGAAGTTGACGTAGTGTTATTACATGGCATACCAGCACTACTTCACTCGTCCCACCGGGCGTGGGGTATGACAAGCCTGATCTATTAGCGGCGGTAGCATTGGCTTGCGAACCCGGCGAGACGGCGCAGCTGGCTTGTTTAGATGCGGAACGGTGGCCGGCACGAGTCGAGCACACGACGGAAGCCGGCAGGTCGACGTGTCGCAAGCAAACAGGCTAAGTGAACTTTTGCCTGTGATGAACCTAATGGCCAAACGATATTGCTTTATCGCAGAGATAAGGCCGACTCATGATGGATCATCATTGAGCTGCGTGAGTGTCGATCCTTACCCAGCACAAGGCGGCCGTCAGCAGCATCGTTCATTGGGTGGACTGAAGTTCATTTGTAGCGTTGCAATGAACAACGTCAACCAATTGAGCAAGCAAGCAACGTATATTACGGATGCACACGAACAGCTCACCTAGCGACTGAGCGAATTCAAACCAACTGCAATATATATCCTTACCACTATATGTAATATTAGGTAAATCATCAAATGCCATTGTGTTAATGCCGAATGCATAATGAACGAATTTGGCGTAGCACAGATCTGTCGTGAGCGTATGCGTGAAATCATAGCAATGCGACTACTTATTGTAATTGAATAATTACGAGTTAATTACTGAGATAATTCCTGAGTTTCTATTTTTTCTAAGAATATCATTGAAAGTCGGCTAGGAGAGGGATCTCCTCAGTTCATATAAGCCAGTTAAACTTAGCTTGAGAACTCAATCGTTTTAGGTACCCGACACCTTTCTAGACAAACAGCATCATAAGAAGAATATTACTATTGAACTTCAGTTTAGCAGATACTCAAAGCTCGACTACGATCCGTTTTTAATGCGTTTGCCGTAAAATAGATTTACGAGAAGGGAAGAAAAGATGAACAAGAGATTAAAGTAACAAGAAGACTCCATCGCAACATTCTGCATATGTTCTATTATGTAATATAATCATTGGTGTCATGTCGTAAAAAACAAATGAGAACTCACCTGGGAGATGAACGAAGCAGGCAGAATCACTTTTATCCGTGACTCTAGTCTCTTCTGATAAGATCTAATTCAGTAGATCCGGCTGGTTCATGCTTCACGAGTCCGGTGGCCTGATGGTGTATTCGTGTGCGCCTTTCAAAGCGGAGGAGACGGACGTAGGTGCACACGCCAGTTGGATCCCCACCGTTGCACATTTGCATTTAAAACGGGTCCATCGTATGAAGCCTTATGCCGAAAGCAGTTGTGCCGTGGACTGAGTTGAACCGTTAGCCGGAAGTTCGCCCGGAAGATTTACTTTACTAGATATATACGAGTGCCTCAGAAGATGAGTTTTGTTCTATGATTTCATACACTCTTCGATTTGTCATACATTTATTTTTTATTGGGCATCTTGGATCGTTAAAGTCGATGATGTTGCGCTCGATGCCCAATTTATCACCCAGGACTATGACCCATTGCTATGGCCAAGCGGAATATAGGCGGCGGAATGACTTCGATGCAGAAGTTCAAATCTTGAAATCGTGCATTTCCAAAGTAGCTGTTTGTGTTTCATTCACTTTGATCCGCACATTGCGTTATAACCCGCAGTCTATGTGTAAAAACAGACACCACTGGCACCTGCTAGAACACCATTTTTGATTCAGTCTAATACACCGTAAGCATACAGTAGCCATTATGATCCGTATATGCTACCTGATTCTCCTGCCTCGTTTTTTGGACTAATGATGTGTTTTGCCGCTCTCTGCCTTCTGCGGTCTCATGTGTATAAACTTCTTTCCTTGTACGATCATTTGTATCCGGAATTTGAACCCAACACTGTTGTCACGAAACGGGGTAAACCTACAGCCCACAGCCCCCAGTGCTCTGATATTGAGCTGCAATGCTAAAACGATCCGGTTGCAGGTTGGCCAGCAGAACAACAAACAAACAGATCCAGACAATACAATAGAAACCTGGCGACTTCCTTTTCTCACTGATGTTACTTGCTGCATGTATGAACATTTGAAAGATCGCATATTTTTTGTACGTACTGCAGTCACCAAGAAATATAGATATTTAGAAATTTTCAAACAACACGAATGGCATACATATTAACAGATCTGTGCAACTGAATCAGTATAGATGATTTGTATACTATACAATGACGATATCATGATTAAACTATCGATGAGTAGCCACGATATATCTCCATAGGTTAACTTATTATATTATAAATAATTGACGCTAAGCTCAGCACACACGTTAGGCACTGCAATTCCTCTTCGTAGCCTTTTTCAATCACTTTTTTAATCTCGCATGACCAAATATATATATATACATATATGTCGAAAAAAATTGCACACAAAATCGGTCAACTTATCCCATGTCATTTCTCATCTCAATTTTGGGGCAGCGATCCTATCACTCAACCCGCTCAATGGCCCACAATCAACACACTCTGTTCGCTGGTTCGCCGCCTTCTCTTATTTAATAGTATGCGCCACTGTGACCGGCCATGTCTTCATCACGAGCTGAATCCGCGCGACTCGTTCCCAAGTGCGTGGTTCGCTGACTCGTCTCTATCTGCTGCTGCTGCTGTTGCATATGATCATGGACAAACGATAAAGTGAGCTCAAAAACGTGTCGCTCCGACTCGAGCATCAACTGCAGCCGCGATGAAGCAACTATGAAAGAACGGGCAGTCCCACTTGTCGCTAGTCCATCTTCACAGATCTCATTCGCATATACATCGCTTCTTTTTCATCATTGACTTCAATGATGATGACGATGACGACGACGGCAGCGGCCAGTTCAGCACGATTCGCTCGGCGTTCGTCGCACTCTGACTACTATTCACCACGGGATAGTAGTAGCCTTTTTCTCGCTGCTCTGTGCACGAGGAGGTCGTCGCCTACGCCGACGCTCAACTATATGGCGGCGTGGTGTGGTCGGCAAGAGCAACGACTGAGTCCTTGCCGGCTGCTGGAATAGAATGAGCCTGAAAGGTGATAGAGAAGGAACGAGTACGCCGGTAATAGGCCCTCAAATGGTGGGAAGAAGCGGCCCGTTGTTGGCCGAGAATGCGAATTGTGACAAATCAGGCCAACGGCAGGCGTCCGCAAAAACGGCATCAACGGTCCAGCCTTTACATGATCGGGGCCCAGGCGAAATCGGAGAACGACCATCGTTCTCCATGTTTTTTAGTGCTTCATCTGTAAGGCTTCAGGCCACTTCGCCGGCCTCAACGGCCGACGATAGTAGACCTACGACAGCGTTAGACGTTTCAATTGCGGTTTTGCTGATTCATGATTAGGGTGCGTTTACCCTTCGAGTGTCGAGATGCTGTTGAAGTACACACTTGCTAGAAGCGAGGAATAAGATTAAGGGCGAATTTGTTATTGAGTTCCGTGGCGATCCGGTAACGGAACATTTGGAAGCAGCCTCTTCCTCTCTCTCCCTCCCTAACTCTCTTTGCCCTAACTCGATGGCTATCTGAACTGATCTGTTGTCTGTCTGGCCGTTGCTCAATCGTCGTCCGTCGCAGTCGTCGTTTTGAGGTTGACAACTCGGCAGGAATAAGCAAGGTAGGGTCACGGACACAACGGACGTCGAACAAGTGTGCAAGGACGGATTTCTATATGTATATGTATTATAGTTCAAACAACTCGGAACAGCTAGTCACTACATCCACATCATCGCTTACCGTACGGGAAACATTTCTGCTTTTCGGCCGTTCGTTTGCTCGGCTAATGCGTAATCATGAGTAGGCTTGCTGCTGTTTAACAGACGAACATATGAAATGATACACACACTCACGCTAAAGCATTCAGGAGGATCTAGCTGATGTCGCGTAGAACGTAAGACGATCAGTCAAAGTCCACGGCATATCCAGCTATGAAAACAGTGTCTTCAACGATAGCGGAACTCCACACAGACATCGTATCCGAACATTCGATGATATAATAGAACCATCAGGTGAAGAACGAGAACGGAGTATCCTAATCGTTACCGTGGGGCTACAGCTATTCGTGCCCTATTTGTCTTCAAGTCGTTTTTTTTCCGTATGACGCCTCGCGGTCGCCAAAACCGTAATCAGCACCGCCCGCAAGCGCAGATCTGTTTGAGTACGTTCAGCGGCGTGGAGAAAGCATGGAAGAAAGCGAACGCAGAGTCGGACAGTGGTGATGGTTGCTAGAACAGCAGCGGAGCAAATCACAAAAGTAGCTTATGCTCACGCCCGAACAGACGAAAAACTCATACAGTGGGGAGAGTTAGATGTCTAATTATCGTATAATACATATGGCGGCAGTCTCTAGCGGCAGCTGCCGCACGCTGAGGATTGCGCGCTGCGGCCAGCACTGGCTCCTTTCTACCGAGTAAAGTAAGTCTGCCAAGGAGGGTTATTAAAATGTAGATGAGCCCCTCCGCTAAGACGTTAAAGAAACCGACTGGCACTCTTTTGGGACGAACAGCTACACCATCCTTCCTGTGGGCAGTGAACTAAAGCCGGGTAAGCAGCATTTGCGGGAGACGTGATACTTGGCAACTAGCACCTATATGTGTGTCCCTGAATTGGTAAGTCATGCTATATTCGACACACGGGGAACAAGCTGGCTTCGTTCCTGGATTAGGTGTTGCCCCCACAATTTGAACTGAGCAGCTACTCTTTAAGCACAGACGTACTCGCCAGAACGAAGGAGTTATTCCAAGAAGAACTCCAAGCATCCGTTTGTGTCGGGGTCTCCTCTGTCTTGCCAGCGAGGCCTAGGTCTCTCGACGGATGTGTCGCACGCCAGAGTTGTTTTACGCCGCAAGCGAACGGGCAAACGGACGGTAATTACGCTGTAATTATGCTGCTGCAAGCAATGCAATCACAGGTATGTGTATCTCCGTCTTAGGCGGTAGCGGATGATCAAGAAAGATAGCGGCTCGGAGAGAAGGACAGAGAGAGAGAGAGACACCCTTGAGGATTCTCGCAAGAGATCCGTGAATCTATCTTACCCCCGTGTTACCCCCCACCGGTAGTGATAAAAGTGACTCTTGCTATATCACACAGTGCGATATGGTGTTGCCTAGATGCGTCAGATCGTTTTGGCATCGCGAAAGAATCATCTATTATATTTAGATCTCGGACGGTAGAAACAACCGATTCCCAAGGGAATAGAACGTAAATAAAGCTGTCTTGATTTTGGACAAGCTAATTCCAAGCAATGCTTTTGTTTCGTAGAATTGTGGCTATATTATTGTGGCTTCATTACAGAAATAAGCCAACGATATATTTTAAATATCCGACGGCGAGGTGTCGAGGTCAGTAGAACAAGCAAAGTCCTAACAACTTCTATGCAACGTTAGCAACTCGACGTTTTTCCATAGCAGAAATTGGCGAACGAAACTACTTTTAGAGGGTAGCATGAGGTTTTTTGACAAAATTAAGCTTAAGCAAATCATTCTCACTATAGCCAAATCGCGCATCATCCAAATCGAGTATTCATCGAACATTTAACACAAGTTAACAATACAATTAACAATGCATACATTTAACAATGCCTGATGCCGTGAAACAAACATTATTCTGGCGTATCACCGCGCTATCGTGTCACAGGCTTTTGCTATATAATAAGAGCTTTAGTGTATATGTCGAAAAAGCCGGCGTGCTTTGACGATGCGTGCAAGTCAGGCTCTTGTGATTGACGTGTAATTCGAGGGTGGTTACAGTCATCATGGTTAGGATAAATGCAGTATCTCATTTCGAAATGGCTTCCTTTCTCTACAGTTGTCGCTAGAGTTGTAAGCTGATTCACACCTATTATATCGAACCTTTAACGGTAAATCCACATGGCTGGCGGTGGGCAGATCTCCTGTGTCAATAAGCTCGCTCGTACAGTGTCAAAGGTGATTTTGATGATTCGCAGTAAACCGCAACTTCGAAGTGTTCAACAATTGAGTTTTCAACCATTGAACGCCCCCTAACCGCATCGAGCTGTTGCTGTAACCGCTGTGGTGCTACGGTGTGATCTACTTACAATGTATGGCGATAAAGCTTGTGACGCCGATGACGATATAGACCACCACAACAACAACAACATGCTTCTTCTCATTCCATAAATGAAGCATGAGCTAGAACAACAACAACAACAACAACAACAGTAACCGTCAGAGCAGGGCTCGACGGCTACCAGCAGGATCGGAACCGTGGGGGTCGTGGGGGCTCGCTCGCTCGCTCATACATTCAGTGTGTTCGCTTTGCGGCGAGATGGCGTCATCGGGGCCGGCATCACTTTCTCTCACTGGCGCCGTACGTTGCTCGTAGCCGCTACAGCTCAATTAGGCTCAATCAGTCACTCAGTCAGGTTGTAACTGGCTGCCACGGGAGACTCGACGGCGACAGGGGTCCGAACGAGAAACCGCGAGGCCACGAGGATAGTTGCGCCTCGCGGGCGGGCGGGCGGGAGGGCGGTCGGGACGGTGCCGGGGGGGAAGTGTCTGGATATTACAGGCAGACAACACCCAGAGTCCCCCCCACCAACCCCCGTCTCAGTCAGTGAAGAGAAGGGAGCACTATGATTGGGACACGCCCGGACACGTTCGTTCGTTCATTGTGCGTTAGCGGCGCGAGCCAAAGGGGAGAAAGAGCAAGAGAGAGAGAGAGAAGATGATGATGGTGATGATGATGATGATGACGATGATGACGACAAGAGCGCGATGGAAACACCCAGGAACACGAGGGTAGTGTGGTCACGCCACACGAATCACGGTTCATAGACACACACGCACACATAGGTAACTCACGATGGTGACGGTGATGGTGGTGGCTCGACAACGGCTACTAGTACCTACTAGCAACTATAGCAGCAGCACTAGTACGTAGTGGCAGTAGCAGCATTATACTATGTGCTAGACTAGATTGGATTGAACTTGGCTACAGAGGGGCCTGATCCGAGCAAACGATATAATTGCAGATTGCGCCAAAATTGAGTTGTCGACTGAGGAGTCATCGAGATTCAGCCATTTGTCGAATTGCTGCTGGTATTCATAAATGCGACTATTTAGCTAAATTCGGAAGCCGTTTTTATGAGCCTAGATCGACGTGTGTGTGTATGCGTGAGAAATAAATTGTCTACAAGGCGCGCCTAGAAGCTATTACATCTTGTTCTTAAGTTTACCTGCGAACGTCGCTTAGACTGAACAATCAAACGCTCTTCATGAAGGCAAAGCATTCGACGAGATGTCATCACCTCCCAATAGGCGATTTAGTATCAATGATTATCCGTGAGGTCCCTGCACTGTCGAAAGTCAAGTACTTTAAGCACGGAGTATCAACCTCTTGAATAGCGAAACGTGTCAATACGATGAGATGTATTCTATTGTATCATATTGCTATTATTACCAGAGCACTTAGATATTATTTGTCTCTTGCATTTCGTCTTCTGTCCTTTTCTTATTTCATATATATATGTATATATATATTTTTATCTCGATCTATCTGATGGGACGAGAGACGAGGCAATTACGTTGAATATTTGGATGAGTAAAATTATCTGAAAGGGTCCCCTAAAGGTTGCTGTTATTGCTGCTGCTGATTATACGAGCGAACTGGATTAGGATTGGGCTCCGTTTTGGGTTGGAGCACGTCGTTGCATACGTACGTACAACCTATGAAAGGTGGCTGCCACGTTAGCGGATGGCACGAGAGTGGCAGCGGCCCAGATCGGGAGCGTTGGTAGACCTCGGGGAATTGGGACTCGGCCATCAGTTGAGGTCTTCGGGTCTCAGTGGTTGGTTGAGTTGGCCGAGCGACAGTCAGCAGCGGAAGAGTACGTGGATTGTGGCGACGATGACGAGGAGTGGCCGAGTGTAGCAAGAGCCTCAAACGAAACAAAATCTCCTACCCAGAAGTGATCATCGGAAATCCACAATAGATAACGGTATTGTTGAACATCCCCCGTTGAACATCATAAGCAGCGTACATATATATATATATATATATATATATTCTATCTCATTCAGTGTCATATCGTATCCGAAGAGTCAGAGAGAGAGAGAAAGGGAGAGTCCTTGTTGTTGTTCGGCTAAAGCGGATAGCTTTCTGGCTTGACTGAGTGAGAGATCGAACAAGCGCGCTATCGAGACAGTAGTGAGAATTGGAACTCCGTACAAGTGCGGTGTGTAAATGTTCATTGATTGTGTTGATACACCGCCTGTACCTTGGCTACTAAACACAAACTGAGAACATTAGTGCACAACATCGTGGTTTATAATGAGCATCTAACGAATCATATAATGAGTAAATAGCAATTATCGAATGACGATGTCGGCCAGTGATATGTATATTCATTTTTCTTCTTGTCTCTGTCGCTTGACCAGTGGCGAAGGGGAGGAGTTAATTTACCACCCGCGCGATATATTCATTGGTACTGTCACAAGTATCATGAAATCACCAAATAGCAATTGGAAAATATCGATTAATGTTGATGAGTAACCTGTTAGCTTCTGCAGGCAGACTTGCTCCATGGACTGCAATGGGTTAAGTTAGCGCTTGATTCGTTGTTGAAATAAGAACACATGTTTGAACCATGCTAACGTTAGAGGGTCATACAACACTACCACAACAAATCAATCAAGTTTGCCTAACCTCAATGTATTCACCTTGTACTAAAGAGTCCGGCTGCTCTCTCAACAGCCGTTTAATAAGCCACACATAAATAGTCATTGAGTTATCAGAAACTGAGAAGCTATTATATATAAGAGAGCTTATAAAAAGGGCTTAAGCATCGTGAAATTGCAGCTCCTTTAATAAACCAAGCTTACCTTACCTACCTATTCGCACAAATGCTTGCAGTACTCGATTTCCACATACTGCTGCAGATGATAATAATAATAATAATAATAATAATAGTTATTATACTAATCATTGCGTTAATTTGTTAATATGGCTCAATATATTCTGAATTATCTCCTGCTCATATTAGCATAGACTTTTCGTGGTCATACATCTTGCACGATTATGTAGGTCCCGAGGTCAATATTGATTTCCCCAGTAAACGCCTGTACCTGTTCGCAGCCCAGCAGCGATTTGTCCCACGAGCGAATATCGTTCATTTCCGCATCTCCTCTTTCTTTCAGTCGAGAAATTATCCACCTCGCCACGACGACAACAGAGCAATTGCCTGCAATAGCGACCTTTTCATCTTTACACGTTAAACTGCATTATCTCAACATAGTTAGGACGTGCGAGAGGCCTGACCTGCCTTCCATGATTTCCCGCTTCCTTTGCCGCTGCTGTGAGAGCTGTTTCGCGTCTGCCTATTATCCTGTAATAGTGGCACGTTCTCAATTTTGCTTGTTTTTTTTGACGGCCGACCGGGGCCATGTCGGGGGAGGGCGGGCGCGGGGATTGCCGATGCCGGGTTGAACCGGCAGCTGCGCTGCTGGCCCATGTATTCTTCTTCTGTGTGTTCGTTCCATAAAATTGATGGATTGAGATGAGATGCTTGCCATGCTATGATGTTAGCGCCGCACAGGAACTAACTCACTTGGGCCTATGGGCGGAGATGGGCAGCGTATAAAAAGTCCAAATTTCCCTACGCTCCGAAAAAAACGATGAGCGCTAAAGTTCTAGACGACGTCCTTGATAACAAGCGTCAAAAGAGAGAAAAAAAAACATCCCCCGGAACGTTCTATCTTTAAACCACTATAATGGATGGGTAGTGAATAGTGGTATGAAACCGATCAACGTCAACTTTACTAATGGAACGATGTGAATAGTATGTCCACTACTGTCAATTGTAAAATCTGCACAATGCAAATAATAATGCGATAGGCTCTCCTTCATCAGACGTCGCAAGGAAATCATTTCGCTGAGGCTCGAACGGCTTCTGCTGGATGACAGTCCATTCATGGCCACCCCGTTAGATAAGGCCATTCTTAATATTCGAAATTGCTCGCTTCAGTAAGACAATACTACACCCGCACTAGTAGCTATGAAATGATACTGTAATACAATCTTCATAGACTATTTTGTGTATACAGTGTCTATGGTGCAAATTTGTATGAAGTATATTTATGTGTTCTATTTCGGTTCAAAGAGGCCATTGCACACTGAACCCTAATAAGGATGTGATTGAACCGTTGTTTGCCGCACCGATACACTGCCGATACCATCGTCTTTGAATTGAAGGCAAATTTGGACCTTTTCAGAGTTTTCCTATTCCTCTCGCAACCTCTGGCCGTCGATCGGAGCGTTTCGTTGCTCTCCTTCCTATCAGATGAGCTGCCACCGCCGCCGCCGCCGCCGATTCGAGGTAGAACAATCTCGGACAAACGTTGGGCCCCACCGTCGGGCGGCCGAAACGCTCCACGGGCGAGTTTCTCCGCCTACGCTGTTGCCTCCATTGGAAAACTAGAGGAGACGGGCAACTTCATTCGCTGCTGACGGTGCTGCGATCGACTCGCTTGTACGTACGAGGCTGCTGCTGCTGCTGGAGCAACGAAAGAGGCAGTTTAATCATTTTAAAGTTCGCAAGCAACCAACGTTTGCTTGCTTACTAGCAAGACTTCGAACCGGCTCGGGTATGGGGCGACGACCTGCACCACGTCGACCGCTCGGTGCAGGGAGCCGAGCCGTGAGCGATGATGATGTCTATGATGCTGATGATATGGATGATGATGATGGTGGTACATCGAGCGGCGGCAGAGCTGCCGATGTTGATGTTCGTGCTGTTGCAGCAGCAGCACTGACATCAGCCGCTGCCGGGATCGCTAACACATAGCTTTTGGGTAAGAGAATGTCGGTGTGTCTGTGTCCATAATAATAGCTACCACCGTCTCGTTCAGGGGCTGAAAACATCGGACGGCATCCGAAAACAAGAGGAATAACTAGTTCTGCCCGAAATATCACAGACGTTATGCCGACTTGTGTGAACAAGAGCCAGATATCGACGCTGAATGAATACAAGGGAAATAGAGAGAGAGAGATGCAAAAGTGCGTGTTTACATCGAGCTTGTACCAATCTTGTTGATTGCGGACATGTTTGCATATGTATATACACTTTGCATGGATAAAACAAAAACAAAAAACACACGGACACTTTGAAAACAATATTTCAACCTGAGCAATGTTATCCGCTACGAAGCGGGAAACATTGTACGAGCACCTCCTAAAATGAAGTTTGGCCTTCAACAGGATAACTAACGTGATTGGCGAAGAATTGAACGAAATTAAAACACATCGTTAGCAGGAGTGAGGAATTGTCAAAAAGCCACAGAAGGCGCCAAAAAGGGCCTATGCGGATCATACGCATCTTAGAACGTAGTTACATAGCTGAATGTTGAGCCATGTTCGCCGTATTCTCGTGAGCTGGCTAGTATAATGCCTCTAGAGTGAAGTCGTATTATCAGATTATTATTATTATTATTATTTCAAAGCTAAGTGAAACTAATTAAAGTCTCCAAACGTTTTCAGGCCTTTTGTGTTACAGTAATCTGTTTATCAATGAGGGATAGTTAATCGACTCAAGTTGTAGCAGATAAATGGAGATCCCATGCAGGCATGTATATATATATATATATATATATATTATAACTGAGGTGCAAAAACCCCTTTTATTTTATTTTTTATCGAGAACTAAAGTGTATGTAGATTGCAGTTCCGAAAATAAACTTGATTTAATATCGTATGAGCATTTACTTCTCAAAGATGCATATATAAGTTATACAATTATGGCAGACTGGGATAATGACATTGGATGTGTTAACACAAAACTAATAGTGGACACATACTAATTAGTGGACGTGCTGAGAAGGCAGCAAGTGTCTAAAACGTGGGCATGGTCATTTATAGGACAGGAAGTTATTGTACAAGAACTTGGCTAATTTATTAATTCTAGCTGTCTTCCGTCGACTGGCCTTGTGAATATGTTCACTATGAACATCGCCAGCTGTTTTCATTAAGTGCACCAAGCTGTCCCTTTGAATCAACGTACCTGACCTCGTTCCTCGTTATGACGATTTACTCACTAAAGTAGTGGTCCTCAGTCCGATTAAAACCGATCACAAAACGATACTCTTCGGGATATAGGGTGTAAACAGAAGAAGTCAAGAAAAAGATCTGGACCGGCGCAGACTATGTCCATAAATGCAACACTACTCGCCACAGCCAGAGAGAGAGTGTATTCGAAGGTACGGCATCAGTGGCGGATGTCTGAAAGATTCCATAATATCGCCAGCTTAATATCAACTTTTCCCGAAAAGATAAACGAAAACGAGACTCAATTGGCACGTCAAAAATCTCGACAGGAAGAAAGGAGACAGGCACTGCATCGTGTTCGAAAATACATAAGGAGACGCTCCGCCAATCAACATGTTGTCCATCATCGCAGTGCTACCACCGTCTGGTATACGATAAGTAAATGATGTGGATGTCTGTCCAGAAGTTATGCAGAAAGCTATTGGAGACATAGAGGAGACAGAAGAGGCCGGTGAACTGCGTTCTGCTCTTTACTAATGACGTGGCAGAGTCACTCAACGCCGACGAGTCAGTGGAGATGGTGTACACAGATCTTTTGAGACCTTGCATTAAGACCTTTTAATACAGGTCCAACCGTAAGAAGGGGTCGGATCTAAATTTATCAGGTGGACCTTCGACTTTCTGAGGGAAAGATATTTCAAAATCGAATTCCGCAACAGTCTGTCGAAGCAAGGATTGGCAGCCATCGGCTGCCCTCAAGGAACCCTGTTAGCTAGAGTTCTCGTCCTCCTCATTATTGCACTATTCTAAGGGCCCGCTGTTTGTCTATGGGAGTGTCATCTGGAGGCCAGTCAAAAACGGCGATTTGGAACTACTACAGAAAACTCAGAACCGTTTCTTAAAATGGGTTGATTTTGAACCGAGTACGAAGGACAAAATGCATACCACCGACTTGAAACACATTTGAAAAATAATGAACAATGAAGAGCGGTTTGATAGATTTCATTAATACCCGATATACGAATATGCGCAGTGGCTTCTTGATACATCTTCTTCAAAAAATCACCCGTTAAACGTCCTTATAGGGTGGTTTTGAAAATATTACATAAAAGATCCATCAAATATATATATTTTTTATATTACTTTTTCCAATATCACCGTTGATGGAACACAATTCCCTAGGTGGCCCTTTTTTGTGTTTTTTCTTATATATAATAATATATTTAAGAAGAGGTACTGGAGTTGGCTAATGGCGAGTATTATGCAATCCCAGTGGGCTATCTAAGCCATTCGTACTAAATGTCCTCATTTAGACAAGGCAAGAATAAAGTCCTAAACTAAATCATTTTGTTTTCTCAATCTAATTCTTAGTCTCTTCTATCACTGGATTCGATGCCGCTGCTTCTGGCCGAAGAACAAACTCCAACTCTAACTTGGACAACGAACTACCACATAAGAAGCTTGTTCGTGCTGACAGAAATAACTTGTAACTCGTTGACCAACTACAGCATTCGATGTACCGGTGGCCAAGAATCGGTTTCAGAGAAACGAATTTCATTTTTATGAATTTATTTTTTTTTAATATTACTGAGCGACTTAGTATTCTCCTCGCACTTTCTACTATGTTCATACATATGATATGATATCGTGCCTGAGCTAACGGTGCAAGAGACTTTGACTAGCTAATAGCTGATGACAATGGTCTCATCACGCACTGTGCCCTACCCGCAAAGCACCAAAGTAGCTGAGTCAGATAATTCATAATCGGAAAGGGTCACCCGTCGTCCTTTGCTTGTTCTGCCTCTTGACTTCACTACGTCGAGTGGTCAAAATCAAGGATGGGCGATCTTTGCCCAACTAATCCGAAAACACGGACTCTGTCGAATTCGTGTAGAGGTGTGGCAACAAGCTCCCAGTGATTTTACTGTCGCTTCTATTTACAACGGGCTTGCTACGGGTCTGCTACTTTTCCCTCGATGGCAACATTCTAGGATACAATATACAATAGGTGGTAAAATATCATATAGCTACTCATATTTGACCGCCCGGCAGGTACGAGATCGCGTGAGCAGTGAGGGGACCATGAGATCGGAGGGGTCTGAGGAAGGGGTATGACAAAGGGAATGACCGAGGTCGATTGAGTGATATCGTCCCGCTCGATGACAGCTCACGTCGAACTCATTTCGGGTTATTACACTATTGTTGTTACCATCATCATCAGCAGCAGATCCTCCCTACACTACAATCTCGTCCGCTCACTCTCCCCAATGTCTACCCCTACTGGTCGAGTTGGTCGTCCAGAGTTGCACGATGCCAGGCCAGAAAGCATATATATATATATATATATATGTGTGTGTATATATACAATGCGAGGGTGAGCACTGAAGGATTGAATCATGTTTTAAAAAGACCTCTCATAACTAAACCTTAATTTTGCTGGTTTTCGCGTTGTACCTTAATCCTAAATGAATGGCATATCTTACGTCAAAATGCAGCTTTTTGGACTCGGCTGTGAGAAACGTATTGCAGTTTTGAAGCGTAGTTGTTGACTCGTGATTTAATATCATTGAGAAAAACCTTTTAGCTCCTGTCACATTTGGCAGCCAACATATTTTGCAAGTTTTTTTTTGGGAAGGTAAATAATTCTACCAAAACTGTCACCTAAATAACAATCCTATTTTCGACTACAATACATGCATAATAAAATGCTTAATTTGCTCATCGGTTCATGTGTTACATTGCAGTTATCCCAAAATGCCGTCGAAATATTGTCCGGTCCCAGTTGCTTATTCTCCTTCCGTTGACATCAGCTATTCATTCGGATTAAAATTGGAGACTTTTACAATTGCCCAAGAAGGTGAGTTCGCCATATTTGCGGACGCTGTCCCTTCTCTGCTCCTTAAACATGACTACGTTTTCATGCTAAATTGGGTGAGTCTATCAGAAATATCGATACGTTTGCGATAACATGTGTGCTAAGACAATCAATTATTACGAATGTATATGAGTATTGGAAAATGTAGCACTGAGTGAATACGGATCCAGTATATCAAGAGGAGGTTGAGATGATCATCCAAAGCGGATATATAGGTTCACGAGCTATATGTTTATTTCGGTGCACTCCGTTTCTTAAATTTTTGGCAAAACTTTTTAGCATGTACTCTTCTCACAATTCATTACTAAGCACATGCAAAACTATGATTATAGTTTAAGTCGTGCGCCCCGAGAGAGGGTTTCAGACACATTCACGCTTTTATGAAGTGTTGTTTATTTACTTATATTGTCTCCAAACGGTTATCTTTGCAGGCATGTTACATGTTTCGGGTACATAATAACGTAATAGGCGAGTTTGTTATAACAGAGAGTGAACCACTATATGACTGAATTATATGATTTTTCTGTATTCCTTCTTTGCGTTGACAGGTTTTGATGATAGTTTCGATTTGTAGATGCCTCGAAGGCCACCTCTAACAACAAGCAACGTACAGAGCTATCATATTCACCACCCTTTCAGACCTCTTTTTGTCACGTTATACAATACATGTCTAGCGGGCAGCTGTCCGTTTCGATACTTGTTATTATACATTATTTATCGGACAGTGAAATAGGATCAATATGTACAGTAAGACTATATGACCCTTCGCGCGCGATCTGAACAGGGAGAAGGCGGACAGGAGCAGCCAGCAGATAAAATTAACATCACACCCGAACGAAATGTATCATTCACTGTACTCTAATTTCCTCCAAGATAAGCAAATATCGCATCGTTCGCAAGCGGGGAAAGGTTCTGCAAGGGAAAGCGCACGACTCTGTAATAGGAGAAACTATAAGGGCTGCTATTCCTGTCAGCAATTTCAGTGTGGTGCGGTAAAATGTAGCAGAATCGAAGAACGGCCGCCTGATGTTAACTAGATAATTCGGCAAGACGTGGCTGTGGCTGTTATGAATATGCTAACGATTTGACTGTTTGAGCGTGAAATATCACGTGTTCTGAGTTCGAAAATGCGGTACTAGGATTATGATTATGATTGTTGCTAATGCTGGAACGATCGACAGTTCATATAGGCTGCGGGAGAGGTGATGTTCAAGAACTCTCAAGACATGGTGGGGTGCGCTGCGCTTGGGTGGGGTGGTCCGTAAGTAAGAGCTGTTGATCTTCATCGCTACCCCCAGAGGAATTGCACTCACTGGTGCACGATGGTAACAGCAACAGCAGGGCTAGTGATAGCGAAGCCTCGAAACAACTCGGAAGATAGAACGTATGTACATATATATATATATATATGTGCGAACGTTCACAAAACGATGCAACTGTCGGTTGGTATGTTCGAACTCGATGTTTAGGGGACGTTTTGCTGCACTGTCACCGCTACTACTGTCAGATCAAGTGAGATGGCACATACGTGTTCACTTAAACGTTACACTTGTTCTTGAATGAGTGGCAACCTGTTGTTGTTGTTGGTGTCGTCGAAGATTGGCATATTAATCTCATTCTGGTGAAATATTCCCTTCGGCGGAATCACAAATGTCTCCGGATTAAGCTCAATCGCCGCGATGCGATATACAAATGCAAGCTTTATATATATATATATGTATACAAAACTCATCATTTATTCACACGGTATTGTGTTATATATTCATCTAGGGGGTAAAACTGTAAAACGTGTAGAGTCAGCTCGCATGGTAAAATGGGGGTAGATACATACATATCTAAGAATAAAAGTGTTTATTGCTGGCCGACCAGATGGATCCTGAGTGAGATTGATCGCGCGCATTCTCCAGCATAATGATATCTGGGACAAACATAATCGCAATATTTACACAAACAGTTCGATTTGTGCTCGTGTTAGTCCTCCGACCTTTATTTCGACAACATGGTGAAAGCCATGTATTTCAAAACGAACTACTGTGTGTCGCAAGCTTTATGTGGAATAGGGACCGCTTTTTTAACAATTTGAAATACACAATACCAAGAATCGTTTATCATCTGAACTATCCACAATTATTTAGACCAAATAGGGTCATCTTATTCATTGCACTTCTTGGCAGGCTACAACTTTCAAACATTTATGCTTGGTTCACTTTTCAAATTTACAGGTTGAGCTTACGAGTGAGTTGTGTCAGTGAGTTAAAAGACAAAGTTCTTATTAAAAAATCAAAAAAGCTGTCCCAAATTGAATTATAGATTTCGTCTTTTTTTAAAAGGCTACAGTCTTTGTTGATCCGCAAATGTCTGAATCAACGATTATTTGAGCACACTTTCAGACTGGTCAACGCTGTCGGTAGACGCTGGTCGTCGACCTTGGTCCGAGCGTATTTCCATTCTTGGTAAAAAGCGTAATTTGCCTTTGAAAACTATTTGCTCACATTTGCATAGCGCTTACTACTGGCTCGAGCACCGTCGCTGCTTCGACAGCCCTCTACAGTCGCTGCGCGATGCGTCTTTGCCTGCCGCAGCAGCAGCGGTTGAAGAAGTCCCCCACCGATTTCTCAGTGGTTCAGGCGAAACGATTTGCCGACTCATCATATGGACGTGAGAACAAAATCGATGCATGCTCGAAAATCGTAAAAGAAGGACACTCCCCAGAAGCACACTTTCATAAATAGTTGATTGAAGTGAAACAACAATATGGAAGTGCAATATGAACTAACAAGAATGCACATTTTCGACAACGTGTAAACATATGCATTTCGAATATATTGCACGACCTTATCAGATGTTTACAATGGACTATAGGGCCTATATTAATATATCAACTAGATGGTTTAACTAGTCTATGCAAATAGCTCAAAGCTGGGACCATCTTCGACTAATGGACCTCTTGATCGTATAGGCTTTCTGGGGGGAGCAGTATTACTGGAAAAAAACGCGGTCGATCACCTTGGATACATCGAGTACTGAGAACAGAGAAGTAGTTTAAATTAAGAAATTTATATTGAGGCGAGCATAATTAGGAGATGGTTGGAAAAGTTCACAACTCGTTAGCCCTAGTGAACTATTATTATATCAGACCTGGACATACAGATTAAGCTAAAACTAAAGATCATTTATTATTGTTCACAGTTCGTAATAGTAATTGAAAAACTTGCTATTTCGTGTTCTTCCAACGTGATACCAGTCCACCGGTATCGAGAAAGAGATCGGGGCGACCAGAGATCGCGCAAGGCGAGCGATGGGCTGGGTCCCGTTGTGAGGCAGCGGGGATGGTATTAATTCAATGTCTGTGTTCTACGCTCATTCTCTAGAGAGAATCAGGTTCTTGTGCGCCTTGTTGCATCTCCGCGACCGCGTAGGCAGCGTGTCCTCTTCCGCTCTAAGAACGGTTCTTGTCGTTTGTTCGTTCAGCTTCGTACGCTAACGGTACGAGCATCGTCTCTTGGTAGTTCCACCCCGCGGGTGCCCCATCAATACCCATGAACCGCACTTCCCTTGCGCTCGAGAGTTTGTAAGAGCCATCATCCAGCCGCCCACACACAAAACACGCTGCCAATGGCCTCGAGTGGCCATCGTTGCGGGTGCGCCATCCATATCGTCCAGTCAAACCGAGATCCCACTGCAGCGTCTCCCACCAAACCATTTCATCTCATTCAAATCCCGCAGGCCAGGAGCTACCAGACCGCCACATGGCAGCGCCGTCGCCTCATGTTTCTATAGCCTGCGGTGGTGATATTTTAAAATTTCCCACCCGCTAACGCCTGAGCGCCACTGCCCCACATCGTTCCCGTTGCTGCTTCCCTCGATTCCACCAACGAAGCCCCACCATCTCTCATAGAGATTCCCCCGGGGGTACGGTCGACTATCGCTGTGGGGCATAGCAGCAGCAGCAGCAGCGGCGGCGGCGGCTGTTGTTCATCTTTTTACGTCGCTTAATGTCACAAATGGAGACGTTCTGCTTGTACAGCATGGATATGTGAGATAATAACAATAATAATGATAATATGAGCGGAGATTGCGAAAAACTGACTAGACTGGACAGATAAACACAGCCAGTGTGAACGACACGTAAAAAATGGTAGAACTGTGAACTACTATATCCTAGCAAAAATGTATGTGACACCGGAGCAAGATTCTCCGCGATATTCGCGTGTCCGGCAGCTGCAAATGCCAGTGACGCCAGGTCAGCAGGAATAGCCGAATGAAAAGAGGCCCCCAAGGTCAGCCTAAGATTTCTATGACGAGTCGGTACCTAGAATTGGTAGTATTCACTCCGCAGTTCAAATATAGTGACACTCATGTACATTCATGAGGTGCTGCTTTAGTTATTGGGTGTTAAATTGTTGACTCATTTTATTCATTAATTTAACATAGGTATGTACTTAGTTCTAAGCATAAGGGAAGTGTCAACAGCCAACCTCATTTTCTAATTGTCCTGAAGTTCGAATAATATTTTTTTTCGCAAGTTCTCTTCTCACACCTTTAAGTATATATAAGAAAAAGAAGCATTGTCTGTCTGTTTGTTGTGGCTGGCCCTTTGTTTTACATTGGCATCTTAAATTCACACCGTGACGCGGCTCGATATCAAGAACTACTAGTCTCTTTACTTTAATCAAATCAGGTTACTTGAACGATATCTAACTCTATTTGCCAGTAACAACTATAACAAACGGACCAACAAAGACTCACTTCTAACCAAAGCGAGAATCATGCGGTCAGATAATGGCTGGCGAATATTACCGTTGCATGCGCAGTCGAAGAACAAATGCTGTGTTTCACATCTGAACCCGCACGAGTTGTTCCCGTTAGGCTGGTCGTGATCGGTACAAATTGAGACAGAGCGAACGAGGGGCATTCAATTAGCGCAAAATAAGATGCTGCACAGAGACACGTCCACCCACACGACTATTATCCGACGTCGAAGTGTGTTACGTACAACTTACGAGTAGTTATACAGAATACTTAGTAGCTCAATTCGATCTCAGCTCAGAGGGACCGCGTGTCCCTCGTTAACTGGTAGTAGCACAAAAGGCGGATTCATTTGGCACACTGAGAATAAGCACAGAGTCGACTGCGTTGGCGTTGTTTCGACTCCATGATGCAGCAACTGACCGACTGACTGACGACTGACAGATTGACTGAGGTCTCCTCTCATCGAATGGGCGGATGTGAGCGGCCGCCCAGACGGTCTGGGCCTCAACTGGGGCCTGAGGCCGAAAGACAGACAGACTGACTGCCTGCTTAGCTAGCGGAGTCTCACTTGTCTTTGGTGTTAAGAGGTCGACAGGCGAGCTCGTCCACGCTACACTTGACAGCACCGCCAGACCGAACTAGCAAGAGAGAAGAGAGATAGAGGAGGGATTGAGCGGTGGTTCAGACTAAGGCAAGCGCCGAGGCCGTCTGACTAAACGAGCTCTTTTCTATTCGCGGCTGAGTGCGCGAAGCCAGTGAAGGGTTGAGTAGGGCAGGGCAGAAGAAGAGGTTGTAAGTAATTGTTACCCCGCCCGGCGGTGAAAATTTCGTTGTGATCTTCCTCAGAAGACGAAATGAGAGCACATATCGATATGGGCACGAGTCTGTACGAAGAGGCCAATAAAATATAAAAGTATATTCGGTGTGTGACTGATTCGAAATCAGTACTACAAATATTGGTAGCCGTTTGCATACATCTTGCAATGTTTCAAAAGACGACATAATGCCATTGCAAAACGTTGAGTGCGCTCTCTCAAATAGTCAGCTCGAAGTCGTACACAATATGGTTAGTATTCTAGCTTTTAAATGGAAACAGCGATGGTACACACATTTTTCAGCATGAATTACAACAGAAAGAGATGATTCCTCTTTGTTCAATCTCATCTTCGCTGGAGGCTCCTCCCTTGAATGCGAATTGGGACGAATGTATACTTTTATTTTCAGTATTCACATGCAACAATTTTTCGGTCAACAGTGCGATTCTATTTACTTGGTCAGCGATTGCTATCAATTGAGTTCACGCGTAGGTCCTAAGAGCCGTGAACCTCCTGATCGATATCAACACCCAGCCTAAAACGTCAGCCTGGGATGCTGCTTGCTGTCGCCGACTAGGCTCAGATAGTCCGCGTCGACCTTCCGATGCTACCAAATACTCAAAGACGTGTGACTTCTGAGGGACAAACCTGTTTGTATCGAAACGGTAACCGTTCATATATAACATATGGCCATAGACAAACTTCACATTATTTAGTATTCCTCACAGACTATAGTCTTGGAATGGAAAAATTGTTTTGCATCTCGTCAACCACTTTCCACAAGTTCACCTCGATGCCAACACAACTCGCACCGAGATTTATCATCAGGTACCAAATAAAACCTGTATACAGATAGCACATACTGGTATGTGCGGTCTACCTCGCTATTATTTCCTTCAACAGCCGATGGACGTGATGCTATCATCTAATAGCTGACGCTACCCTTGGATTATTTCACAACAAAATTGACGGGAATGAATCTGTGTCGTTTCAGCACATGGCACCTTACGGTAAACTAACCGGAATTACAGCCCGAAGAAGGCCACAGTATAAATCCTCATAGAATAGAAAAAAAAGAACAGAGCAGAAGCAGACACCAAGGACAATCAGACGATTACCTAATCATACAACCTAAGTATGCCTTGATAAGGTCTGAGATTAGATTAGGAATAGATTTATTTCGTACCCTCAACAACGTCCCGTCTAATCGAGCTTATCAAAATAGCCAGAGTCCTCGCCAACTTCGTATCCGGTTGTTTTCCCAGCATTTTACGTTCGATCACAATGTACTCCACTGATTCTGTCTTACCTATGATTGTTGGTGTAGCATACCCGTATTCAACACACTTGCTCTATCATCTGTCAGTAGGGATTGAAATCGTTGGCAATTTTGGGGTTACGTAAACAACTGTTACTAAAGTGTCAGTAAAGACTAAAGGAGTCTTTATATTTAGTGATTAGTGTGACACAGTCGATGTGGAGATACACGGGTTGCCTTCGACAGGTTCCACATTGGCCGATTCCATCGTCTTCGAGCTCGTAGGTCTCTGTGTGCGTATTTGTCGAAGTATTTCAAGGAGCCTCACCATTCTGCTGACATCACCCAGATCGCTCTGGCGGACTGGGGTTCGGACACACCCGGCCGGTGAGAGTCAGCCAGGGTTGGATCCTTCAGTTTAGGCCCGCGCCTTCTTCAAACGCGGGCGACACTTGTGCCGAAGACCACCGTGCCCGAGTTGCTTAATTTCTGCCACTGTCACTTCAGGTTTTAATTAAATTCACCATCACACCACTAGGGCGGCAGAGCCAACGGCTGGTGTTGGCGGACACCACAAGCAATCAGGTCCAAACGAGCCTGAAGGACTCCGGCAAGGGTCAGCTCGAAGGGATCCACCGGCGTGACCGGCGCGGCCGACCCACGAACTAACTTGAGAGGAAATGGGGGATGTTGATTTATAACAGACGTGTATTTCACTGGGCGAATAGACTCTTCAGCGTTGACAACCAGAGAGGCATATTGGACTGTGTTGTGTTGAATTAACAAATGCTAAGCGGTGTCGTCCGACAATGAATTGCTATGTACAATAGTATGTATGTATTGTCTGCTGTATAGATATATGCTCGAGACGCTGTTCGTTTGTATCGAGCGTATTGACATGGATAAAGCCAAGATTCATGAATGAAAAACAGAACCGAGGGGCATCGTTGTCATGATTACTCTATTCAACATATTGGATGTTTGACGCAGTATAGTATATACATAATATAATATTTATTCAAACATACAGTAGTTCGGAATTTCTAGGGATTATGGGGGTGGTGGGGGGGGGTGAGGACGACAATGTCCCGAGGAAGGCGATGGCATTGCCTTTCTGCACAGCGAGGGACAGGCGCTGCAGGAGGAAAGAGCCAGCGCGCTTGTCCCCGGTGGCGCGGATCAACCTGACGCAGTTCTTCTTACAATCAATTACCTGAATATATAAATATATATATATATATATATATATAATGTACTTAGTGGTCTTCAAGGCAACTGATTACAGGACTCCAAAGTGGTTAAAAAGTTTTTTAGAGTACTTGGACTATTGCGTTTTCTTATCTCTCAAGGTAGCAGATAGGATTTCATATTCCTCAAATTCACACTACAAAAAGAAGTCCTCCCTTATTCATAGGGTGCCAATCCCTTCGTTCGTTATTGATGCAACGTTTGCAACCCGAACGTCCTCGTTTAGATTGCGGTCGAGTGTCGCGCAAAGGAAGCCTGGGCGTGTCTGACTTCTCTGTGAACTCTTCTCCATAGCGCAATACGTGTAGCACATTTATTCCGTCTCTAGGTTGATGGAGATATAGCATGTGTATAATTTTTGTCATATCTACTGTAAAACAGTTCATACTCGACTAATTTGAGACAATCATCAGGTGCAGTGTGGTCGTACCTTCGAGCTCTTCCTGGGTATCACATGTCTACATGAGGCTTCAGTGATCGGCATCGGTGGCTAGTTTCCATTGACATATGAGAGGCAAGTCATAGATAAACATAACAAAAATTATGGATCCAAAAAGTGAATCTTCGGACACGCCGAGGACAATAAGTTTGTCACCCAAGGGATGTCGCCTCGATCGAGAACGAATTTGTCAAATCTACACGAGTTTAATGGATCATACAATACAATACAAGAAAAGTGTTCCAAACAGAGTATGACGATCGGATAACCTCGGTAATATAAGAGTGAGTACCGAGTGAAGGGTGCCGATAATTTGCCTGTGTCGCTAATGGATTTTTCCAAATACCTGTAAGCTCTCTATGACACCGTAGGGATATTGTATTGTTGTTGGCATTGTTATTGTTAACTGTTGGTAGCAGAGGTAACAGTTGTGCCTGGACAACGTGTGCAAACAACATTTGGGTATATTAGTGAGTATGCCCATGAGCCAGAGCTACAGTGCGGGCAAAGTGGATTAGAGAAGTTCTTTGTAGACAATGTGATGAATTGCATAAACAAGAGCCATGTACAAAAAATGCTGACCACGCCGTTTGTACGAAAGAACAAGACAGAGAATAGAACATTTCTTTAACAAGAGAGACTAGTATTTTGCAAGACTAGTTTTGCGTAAACATGAGACATTTAACTACAGCTGAACCCACCAGACTAGGTTTGTAGGTGTAGTAGAACAAAAAGAAAATATTGTGTTAATTATTAAAGACTTAATTGGTATTGAATGTAAAATTTATATAAGTAAAAGTATAAGGTACTAGTGAGGTTATTACCATGAAAATAATACAATGACGAGCGTGACGAGGAGCTTTGAAATGTATCGTGAACGAGAAGACAGTGCCGTGGGTTAAGCTTCCTTGATTAGCTCTTCAAGGAGATGTTTTGTCAAGACAAAAAAAGGATGATTGGTATTAAAGGGAAAATGATACGTTTATTTTGTGCTGTTCACGTTTTTCAGAATGGAAACGCAACGGGATTACTGTCATCTACACTAACCGTATAGACTTTCGTACACACGATCGTTACATACTGTCCCTCCACTGAGTTCCAGTTGAGCGGTTGACAATGATCAAAGGTCATCCCCGTTAGCTAGTTCGATTAGCTTCGGCAAACACTACTACTATACAGCTTGATATATTAAGTACACAGAGGGCAACAATAGGATTCGATACCCACAACGATCCGCTCTTTTTTAGGGGACCGAAACTCGACAAGCAGATCCGTTACCTTGAGTATCGAACACCAACGAACAGCTATGTCAGGATCGGCCCTTTTGACATCATCACACGCTTTTATGGTCGAAATTGAACAAACATACAGTTTCAACTGTCCGACCAATCCTCTGTGCAATGTAATTGCCTATACAACAGTGTGACTGCTCAAACTTATGGACTCGCAGAACGAGGAAATGCATCCATTCAAATGTCCAGGGAACCTCGTCTGCAACCAAAAGTAGTTCAACAAGTATGTGTTTGTTATATAAATAACTTGGCAAGTATTAATAATCTAGGCGTATTTTAAATCAACTGCGAGCTTCAGCTGATCATTCTACATATACAGAAGGCTCGAAAAGCTCTTTTTCTTTATTGGCCTGCGTGTAATCTTCAAGTATTCGTTGTATATAGCAAAGTCGAAATTCTTCCAAGTTAAATTTTCTTCACTTACATTGTAAGGTTTATAAACCATTAATATTTGCAGTTCCTTTAATGACCCATTACCGGTAATATGCCAAAGGCTAGAATTTTGTTAAATCATTATACGATTTGTATTGTCTAGTCGACGTTGTACTGACCTTTTTGGCTGTATGGATGTATCGTGCGGCGATCACCATGAAACAATTCAATATGGCCATGCCCTGCTGGACTCCGTTCAACTCCCGATGGAGTCACTGCAATACGTATGTAATACTGTGGCATGCCCCCAATACATCATCAGCATGATACGACGGCAACGGCAACCACCACCCCCACCACGGGGGGAGCCAGCGACACCGTGGTGCCAATATAAACTGGTAGTAATTTTCACGGTGGATCATCAGCGAGGGGAGGCGGAATGCGGAGGGTTCCGTCCATAGGACAGTTGCTGCTGCTGCTGCGGTTGTTAGGTTTAGCGGAGGCTGGGTCGGGCAGGAACCAGTCGTGCGTTCACTCCGACCGTTTCTCCTCCAGAGCATCATATTCTATATATATATATATATATACGTTGTTCAACCAACACCGAGAGAAGGATATATTTATATAGAAATCTATTATAGTAAGACTCATCGTTGAACCTATTCCATGGTGTGTGCCGGGTGCTTTTTACAAAAGAAAGATATTTTGCCGAGTTTGAGGCAAGTGAAAAATGCAATAGACGCACAGAATAATCAAATCATCCACAGTAGAATGGGCGAAGTAGACATCGAATGAATTGAGCCAATTTTGCACAAATAAGTAGTTCCTAAGGCTGAACCTTCTAAATATGTCTCTGTAGATTTTTCTCTGCGTTGTTTACACTTTGTTTCTATGGACTCGCATTAAACCTCCCTTTTTCTTGTTCTATTCATTAATTTTGAGTGACATCAGAGAGAGGGCAATAATGTCGCAGAAGATGCTTGTGAATCGCGGGACTCCCGAGTTCAACATATCTGGTAGAAATAACAAATACAGTCTGAGTACGTGGACATACGTGGGACAAAATTGCATAACACAATATCTAAATATGAGACAGTTCGAAGGTGGCTCGTCTAAAAAAGAATCTATGTATGTGGGGATCCATGTAAATAATTTATTTCTACCTTTACATTTAGGTAGCATTGTTAATTATTGTCGACTCGGCATCAAATCATTTTATTCAATTATTGCACTGCTGACAACTTGTTTAAGTGGACAAAGAACATTTTGTCTAGCAACTTGCGACAGTGGTAACTTATTATTTAATCGTCACCTAGAACGATTAGTAGCAGGGGGAGAAACTAAATTTCTCCAGACTATTAATTATTGAACAAGAGCGCTCCCGTTTCAAATTTTTTTGATTCATCTACATATCTATGCTTTTTCTATTATGTGTGGTTTTCTTTTTGTGTATATTAGATTTTGTATAGAGTCGAAAATGGCTTTTAGGGAAACTCTCGTCGATTTTCCGTTGACGTTAGGCTTTGATGTGACCATCTCATTCTGACGTATAAAGATTCATACTGCGCATTCCCGATGTCACAAATTCGACCATCTTGCAAAGGAACCAGGGACAAAATATATGAGATGTATGGAATACATGTGATTTACATAAGATCGGCGACTTCCTCGCATCGTGTAAATGATCTACACACTGATGTTTGAAATTCAGAATGCTCCACTTGAATTTACGAAGTAAGCCTGCTAGGGTGCGAGCGTTAGAAGTTAGAACTTGTGCCAAGTTTGGCCCTTCGACGGTACTTAGATATCACATCATCGTGCACCATGATATCTATGTAGCGCATTGAGAGTGTCGTGGCCTACTACAACTATTATGGCGTTGTGTAGTGGGGATGAGCGGTGAGAATGGCAGGGCAAAAGGAACGACTCCATTGGCTGCCTACGCAGGCGGATGTCTGACCGGAAACGGGATAGCGTCATACAGCTTGAACTGATAACCAGCAACGATACCACGCTGCTGATGTTGATTATGATGGCGGCGGCGGCGGCGGCGATGACGATGATGTTGTTGTTGTTGGTAAACCGAATGGGATTTTTGTCAACGTTGGAGTCCGGCGAACGTTGGCAACTGTCGCTGGCACAGACTACCAACAATGACATCGCCGGCATACCAGGTTAGACAGCAACGATGGACGACGGCTCTTCTTCGAAATCGCATTGCACCGCGTACGATATTTAGTAGAAAATGGAGATTAATAATATAGTGACTACATTGACTGTTATGTACATATGTATATCATTCTATTTGAGATGTAGTAACTATGCTTGTTTGCGAGCTTCGGCTGAATAAGTCCCATCTTCCACTGAGAGTGATCTCACCCTCCGGCAGTCTGCTCGACTGGATTTGCCCCGGAGATAAAAACAATAATGCTGCATTGTGCAATAGATAGGGTCGCGTAGGGGCCTGGGGAATTGCGAGGCTGCAGCCTAATGCAGACGGAATGTTGGTCTGTGTGTATGTGTGTGTGTATATGTGCGTGTATATGAAGGCATCGCAATGAATAAGAGCGTCACGAATTGCCCTCTCACGGGAGTCGCACATAAACGGCGGAGCTTTATTATAATCTGGCCTTCGTTGGCCAAATAGACAGAGGTCATTGTTGTGCCACCAGTACAGTTCATTCAGCAATGGTTAGGATGTTGAGAGGGTAGTCCCGGCATTCCCATTACGAGTTTGCTATTTACCAGCAGACTTGTTGTAGAGTACACAGAGAAAGACGAGGAAGAGGAGGAGAAACGGAGGAGCTGGGAGACAAGGAACAGCAATGGAAGGGGCAGAGGGCAGCATTTGTCCATAATGACTTTATGACCCCTTTGCGGTATTTCACATCCCTCTCTTATAGCAGCAGTAAGTAGCCTTCGTCTCGACACCCGACCGTCCACCAGCCCGCCCGATGGACTACGCCCAATTCGAAGTGGTGGCCAATTCAGGTTCTTTGGAGCACTACGCCCTAGGAGGACCTGCTTATATGATACAACTGCCTCCGGCCACAGTCAAATATGAGCAAGGCAAAATAAAATGACGGAAGCTCATCGGTAGATGATCCACCGTGCCAGTGAAAGGAAACTGTGGACAATCTAACCTAACCAAACCTGCATCTCTCACCAAAGTCAAATGTGGTTCAGCTACCTATAATATTTTCTAAGCAAGTTACTAAATTTGACGTTGGTTTGAGGGGTCGGAATTTTTGAGGATTTCCATATTGCTGGAATTAATGCTGCTTGTGATACGGCATAGGTAAATTATTATAAAAAAAGAAGATACTAATTTGGTGTAACGTCTAGCCAGAAAATACAAAATGTATACCCATTCTGCGGCTCGATGAAAATGCAAGTCATGCAAATAAATTCAGTATACATACTAAGATGGTATTTTTGAACTGTTGAAATTGACGATTCCGAACAAGCAAGCAATCCTGAGTAAAATCCATGAAACTGAAGGATATGAGGGTATCATGATGATCCCAGAATATGTCCCGCGGCGTATGCACGGAGGATTTAAGGCCTTAGGGCGGCCTCAAAGCGCAGATGGATCAACTAATGGTCTGGAAAGAGCGGATGAATGTAGAGCCCCACTGCTATCGCAAGCTAAAAAGCAGAATCGCACTCAGAGAAAATGCGAACGGCAAACAGCATCAACAAATGGGCGAGTCGCGCTTCCACAAGAAGGAACACACCTTATTTCAGCAACAGTTTATATGATCACCTTCGTCCCTAGTATTGGCGTTGTATTTTAATGGACATACAACACGTTTCTTATATAAAGCGATTATATTTTATCTGCAAACACTCTATACTTTAAATTGATTTATGATACAACGTTTTATTTTTTCTGGATCACAGCAATCCTTAAGACGATCGTCTCCGAATTGAACAAAGTCTCGGATAACAAACAACACCTTTCGTGCTGCAATGGTGATTTTGATCAATCACAATATGTTTTTCAAAAGGCACACGCATTCGACATTGTCACGCCTCCGTGCCGTTATTTTATAGCGTCATATGATGATCGCAGGCTATTCGCTCATTTAGCAATTAAGTACGCGTAGAGATGGGGGGTCCGCCCTCGCTTGGAATTGGAATATGAATCGGTGACACTAACGAAACCGAAACAGTTGTTTTCTTCGGCTGCAGTCTGATCAATAGGTAGAGCTGCTGCTCTACGCTGCTCTTCCCTAAGCCGGCTAGATCGAGCCGTCGACTGCAGCTGACTTGAAAAGTTGAGCCCTCAAAACCAATATATGGATTATCATCCTCAAACGAGAACTTTGTCCTCTCAAAAGGCTCGCCCCCCCCCTGTCTCTCTATATCGCTCTCCTGCCACCGGTAGCCTCCGCCGTTGCTCCGTCGATTCGAAAAGTGAATCCGCTACCGCTATTTCTGCTGCTGCTGCTGTTTTCGTTGTCGTCGTCGTCGTCGTCGACTACTACTACCAAAGCACTACTGCAGCACCCCCACTGATACTACCCACTCGTGGTAGGACTGCTACGATTCGCGCAATTCGGGGAGCCGCCCACTGGCCTGGAGTGACCAGTCAGTTTCCAGTGGCACAACTGAAGTTATCTTGGCCAGGGCGAGTCCTTCGATAGAAAACCAATCGAAGTTGCTGGCAGTGCGATCTACACAGACAGAGAGATAGACACCGACACTCACGCAAAACTAGGACAAGTCTCTGCTGGTACCTGATCCATTTGACGATACGAATACGGGAGAAACATAGGAGCCCCATAGGAAAACGGGATATGAAAAATAGATAAGGGAAATAAATTTACTAAATATGCGTTGGATACTTCGGATCATTGAGACAACCCCTAACGTCAAATGATATATAATGACATATAATTAAACAAGTATGAGCTACGACACACATGATAATATAACGACGTATTATTTCTGCTTTTGAGTAAACAAAATTCATAATTCTGGAGGCAATGTTTGCCGCTCCTCGGTGTGGTACAGCCGGTACACATGATCGTAGAACGTAGACGAAAGTATTGACTGATGTAGGTTAAAGTTGATCCGGTGTGTTGTAAAATAAGGAATGGTATCTGGGTACTCATTATCTAGTGTCTCAATTCGTTTGACTTTGGGTATAGCAACGCTTTCAGCATCGTCCAGGTTGTCAATCGTTGTCCACTATGAATCGGTCGGCTTTACTGCTATATTGTTGCTGTCATTTCTAGGTGATAACATAAAGACTAGTAAAAGCGAAATTGCGTTGACTCGTTTGATGTTTCTCAGGTAGACGAAACACTCCCAGTAGTTATAGTAGTCATTTCTTACAAAACAGTACTCCTTTGATAAAAGTGGCATGAAACCTCTACCACACGAAAGCTCCACCAACAGTTACACAGCTGAGCAACAGAATATTATTCAACACAGCCTAACCTTTGTGCTGTATTTACTATTAGCCACGAGCCGCATTCGGGGCGTGATAATACTATTGTACGTTCTTGACAATTTTCAATGCGAATATTACGGACTCGATGCAAAAAAGATTGCTCCAGGGGTGGGCGTATAGGGGCGTGTTCTGAACACGCCTTCATTTCTTTGAGGCACACGAGCCCACAGACCCCGGTCTGTCTCTCTGTCTGCAAATCAAATCATCACCGCTTCCCATCGAACGGTAGATACTCGTATGAACCGCTCATCATCATCCATCTAGGCGTTACGTTAGACATGAAAAAGGCCTCTTTATTCGTGGCTGGCTTGCTGAATCCCCGCTAAAGTGTGCTCCTATTGGATATATCCTCGCTAGATTTCGTTTATCTGGAATTGCTGTTTGGCATTTCTGGCATTAGCTTACGTCTGCAAGCGAGCAATGACACTTTAAGCTTACCGACTCCACCCATTGTCGCATGTGGGGGGCTTAAACTATCAGAAACGAATTCCCTTCTTCTCAGATACTGGTAATAGGAAGGCTTATATACTTCTAGCAGTCAAATACATATGTTAGGGGATAAAATATTCATTGTGTGATACACTCACAGCGCTGCCGAGCATACGTAATAGAATTGTCTTTAGTTGTACAATAGAATTATGTCGCTGTTTACTTAATGACAACTCATGCGACGTGTGTAAGAAAGCTAGCTCTAATTGCCATAAGCTGCATAGCAGAAGACCCAGCTGGATCAAAAATGAGCGAGTTTCTACCACTGCATTCCTCTATCGTCATTGGTTAGACCGACCACTCACAGAACATGCAATTTGTAAACTAGACGACGACAGGATGAAGACTAGATCGGTATATTGTCTTCTTGTCTCTTGAGAAAGAAAAAGGTTCGTCTGTTCAAAATGGGCCATTTTCCGTCACCTGGGCAAGGTATTTCTCAGCATCGGCAGTTCTCTCAGCTCTGCGATACTTTGAAAGAAAACAAGTCATCACTAATTCCTCAAGAAACAAATGCGACAGTGTTAAGAAGAAAATGATTCCTCTAAATCCAGTAGCGTATGCTGCATGTTCATAAGACACATGAGTAAATTCGGCGATCAGAAGATTCACAGTTGACTTGAGTGTGGTCGTTTTAGTTCCTGTCCGTAGGTTTTAGTTCTACTTCTCTTCCTCCTCCCGAGGAACAATCTTTCCGCTGCGCGCTGTCCTGTGCTGTCACGTCCACGATCGGCATCTTTTCCACTTGGCCTGCGTACAGCAGACACCGACCATCGAATCGCCGCCGAAACGGAAAGTCCTTGCGAACGGAAAAGCGACAAAGTACCAAAGGGGAAGTCGTTCACCGTTGTAGGTACTAACCTAAACTTGCTCCGTACTGGCGCCTTCGTCATACGAAGCTTCTACATGTGGGCGAACCCCAACGGCACCACCGCTTCCACGGCCGCTTGGTCCGCGTTTTTCTGTTCGAAGGAGATGCGTTAAGAAACTGAGAGCAGGGCTAGGGTGGAGGAAAAGGCTTAAGTGGATTTACTTAAAGGCTTTAACAGGAGCAGCAGCTCGCGAGATGGGGGTAGCAGCAGCTCGGTAGCAAAAACGAAGAAGAAGAGAAAACACCGGAGGGCCGACTGGTAGAGCAGACCCGGTAGCGATGCTCTCGAGGCATCCTTCGTTCCACTTTGCTCTCACGTTCGGCTTTCCGTTGTTCCTATTGTATCTTGCGTCTGTCTGCCTGTCTACCTTATTCCTTGCCTTTCCTTGCCAGGCGAAAATGTTCCTTTTTCCCTCTACAGGGAACGAAAATAGCGGTGATAACGCATCAAGTCATCTTGATTTTCATTTTACTAAGAATAACAGTAACTGGGAGATTTGTTGTTGAATTGTTGCACTACACCCACTGCACAAACATAATAATATACAGCTGGTTAGCCGGCAAGCTCTAGCCTTTTGTTACTAACTCCTACTACTAACTCGTAGCCGTTTGCTTACGATACTGGCCAGTTAGGACCAGAGCAATGCTAACCCAAAAACTTTACCAGATTGAAGAGATAATAAATGAAAAAGTACACAGAGATACTAACTATCCAGTTCAACTAATGCACTCAATAGAACATCAACAAGTTCAGGTGAGATACCTGAATATATGAGGAAAATAACTAGTCGGCAGTTGTTCTTCGCAGAGAGAATTATAGAGTCAAAATCTATGAGCAAAATCTCTCGTTGGCTTTCCTCTGCGACAGCCTGAGCCAGTTTTGCAACTTACGTCATCATCGTGCCACCGTGGTAAGCCTCACGGGATTATAGTAGAAAGGTTTATCTTGTTAACACGCTTGCACTACTCACTTCTCTCGTGGCTGTCTCCTCTCGCATGGATGGTTTACCATCCATCGTGCTGTATGATGCTACCCTTCACCTACAGACACCTGCGCAAACTCTATGAGGTTATTCACAACACGACAGTTGCTACCACCTGGCCGGAGAAGGCTAGTGGTTTCATCACGACGCGTAGACATGACGCAGCATATCTGAACAGACACAACTGGTAAAGCGGAGGGTGTCATGAGGATGTTCACGGACACGAACTGAGCCCAGTATGAAACCTATGTTGTATGTGTCCTTATATATACATATATATATATATATATATATATAATATTAACGCATCGTGTACCACAGTAATAATATATTACATACATATAATGCAATAGCCTAGTCATTGTCATTTGCAGAAGCCGAAATTCGTGCACCATTAAGATTGCATTAAATAATCTAAATGGAAATATTCCTTCTAGCTAATGTCTGACAAGAGCGTATTTCTTATATCCGCGAGGTCCAATAAATCTGATGAGTGCCAGTAAAGCTGCTCTGCCCGGCTGTAAGTTTAAAGGTGTCTGTATTTCATAACTTGCCTATAGTTTACAATTGCTGGTTCACCTGAGCTGAGCTAAGTTAGTTCATAAGTTACTGCGTTTTGTTTTGGCCATTTCCCTTCCCGCTTCGGCCTTTTCCATTTGTTCACTTCTACATACCATTCTATTATATACGTGTTCATGTGGTACAATCGTGTTCTACGGTGGAGCAAAAATACAACCAAATTGCGGCTCCAAACATGGATGTTCCAAGTAGAAAAAAGTGTATTTTCGACACCCGCTCTGCTTCGCCCTTCGCCGAGGCCAAAAAGCTGCTGAGGTAACTCGGGACATATGTTCTATGTAGGGTGAGGACTCTATTAGTGTAATGAGCGCTCAAGAATGGTTTGCCAAGTTCAAATTTGGTATTTTGGATGTGGAGGATGCGCCCCCTTCTGGCCGACCATTTTCGTTCGATGACGACCGTCTCAAGGCGCTTCTGAAGGAAAACGGCCGTCAAACAAGTCGAAAATAGGCCGTTAAGATGGGCTGGAGCCGCCCGATTATTGTCAGGCATCTTAATTCGATGGGATTTGTACAAAAATTTGGGTGATCCGCATATATTGAGCGAAAAAAACACTGGGAAATACTTGAGAACAAAAAACCGTCAACAAGAAGGTTTATCTAGCCCAGTTGTATCGAATAAATCAAGCTATCCGCGAGAAAAGGCCCGAGAAACAAGGCCAAGTCGTTCTACTGTACGACAATGCCAGGCCCCACACCGCTAGAATTGTCGAGGAGGCTCTCCAAGTGCTTGAATGGGAGGTTCTTTTGCACCTACCGTATTCGCCGGACCTCGCCTCAACAGACTACCACCTTTTCTGTTAGCTGGCGAACAATCTTAGTGGTCATGCATTTGACAGTGAAGAGGGTCTCAAAATGTGGCTCGAGAATTTCTTCGCGAGCACACGTGAAAAATTCTGGCGAGCCGGCATAAAAACGTTGGCTGAGAGGTGGAAGTAGGTTGTAAATAGTGACGAAGAGTACATCAGAAGTTAAATGGTTTGTATAGTGTGCTCGAAAAGGCTGTGTTTTTCCTTAAGAAAAAAAGTGAGGGAACTTCCGAACTAATCTAATATGAACCTTGAGCTACGGATTTCTTCCTCTCTATAATAATACAATAGAAGCTTGGGCACCGCCAAATGATCATGATGTAAGCTGCATCTTTCGGCTTTACAATTCATACAAGTAATACCTTATCAAAGGTCGGATGTGTTGAGCGCTGTTATGGATTTTATCACGACCGTAATCATGGCATATCGTAGCTGATGGACGTGCCAAACGAACCCACGCTTCACGAGTTCAAATCCGGCAGCTAGATGCACCTAACATAGCAACCTTGAACCCTTGTCAGTCACTAGCCATCGTCTGCATCGCCTGAAGTAACAACTGGTTTTCTACTACACTCACAGAAAATGTATTTTGTACAACCGTGTCTATCCTGCCAGCCTTGTCATTGAAGCTGTTGTGGCCATATTTTGACGACGATTTCTAGCTATAGAGGTCAATTCATTTTCTTCTGTTCACTGCACAATATTATTATACGTTATACAAAGTATATATCCTGGCGCTGCGACCCGAATGTTCCCGAACTGTTGGCTACCCTTTGGCTTCACCAGTTAACCATAGTGCCAAGCAAGCGCACGTAGACCCGCCTACCCGGCCTTAGTGTTATCAGCAGTAATGGTTATCGAATATACTATAGAGGCGTGTGGATACTAGAAATAGCCCACACACAAAAACAATAGCACGTTTCGCACATCGATAATGTAATGCTTCTGACTTTGCTTTGCAACCATTAAGTCTCTTATCGGTTGACGGCGAACCTTCACAAACTAGCTGAGGTCAAGGCTGCTTTGGTGAAGTCTGTTATCGGCCAATATCAGCCCGTCTGGGTGAACTAGCTACTAAAGAGCATTGCATCATAGGCGGCGAGATTAACTGGCGGGCAAATTCTCTCCACAGAGCAGAGTTATCAAAACATTTATTACCCAATGTACGGAACATTGCGCAGGCTGCGTAAGCCCAAGGTCAACAAGAGCGTACAACGTATTTTATCGTACGAACGACAATTGCGAAAGTCTGTCTGACGAAAGGCCTAGAGATACGCGTGAGTGAGGTGAATGCGATTCGATGTACAGGCGGTACACACAAACAGATCACTTTGGTTGGGCCGTAACTGCCGGAATCAACGTGACGCAACTCCGCGAAGCGCAAACCCTTCATGTTTTCAATAACCTATCCGAACATTCAAATGCCATATGTTTTTAACTTGGGCAGAGTAATAACTTTAATAGTTGAGATTTCAAGAAAACATGTTTTTCTGTGAGAGAGAGATATTTTTGTTGTCTTATCAGCATCTGAGGTTTAACCTAACTTGGAATACACACACATATATATATATATATATATATATAGCTGGGAGTTCTGCTACAACAGGCCATTGCTACAAACTTCTACCATCAGGGAATATAGCAGTCGGCTATAGCTCTCCTCGATCAGTCGATTCTTAAAGATCGATCAATAGAGGTCCGCCCACCCAGTGCGCTTAACGAATTCCTCACAGTGAGGCCCCGCATAGCCTAGCTTCCCAATGATTGGGTGGAGATGGCAAAAGACAAAATACTCTTCTATCCTCTATTCCAGAATTCATTCCGAATCGCAATCTAACACGTGGATATCGACTGGCGCTGACGTCAAGTCATCGCGGAATACGTGTTCAACCTTGTCATTTCGCCTCCGATTGCCGATCAGATTAGGTCACGCAATTTCTGTATTGCGAACATATTGCCCCCAGGATGTATTGCAAAAAAAATACAATTTCAATTTTTTTGACATTTGGGTCATGGGAGAAAAACGTTGATCGAGGTTTATAGTACAAATAAAGAAGGAATTTCACATCCTTCGAGGCCTGTCAGATAGGGGAACAGCTGAGGGTCAGCTCGAAAAGCAGTTATGGGTTTGCTTTTACTTTTCATCATTGACGGCAGGACACGGTTTGTGTTGCATCGTGAATTCCGAATTGATTATTTTTATCGTTCACGGTAGAACCTGTTACAGCCAGCAATAAAGCGTATAATCCCACTAGACTATTCGTATTGCCTCATGAAATTTTAAGCAGATTTAAAGTAATTTTAAGTAAATTTTGTATACGAGAATATACACCCCTATTCCTTGTGGAACAGGGATGCATATTCTCGTAACGCGTTCAAAAAGTAGAAAATGTATAGAGGGATGGGCGAGTCAAGTGATTCGAACTTAGGTAAGTTAAAGAATTCTATAAAATCGAGTCGTTTTGCGTTCTATAAAATTTGGTATTCTAATTCTATAAGATCAAGTCCGAGTTCGAGTGTTTTTATCGACTCCTCAATCTCTCGAGGTTCGGCCAAAGGACTGATCTCAGCGTTCGCATACAGGGTAGGGCGATCACCTTGCCCAGCGGATGATACAACGTAGCCACCAACCATGTGCAGAAATGTGAGACGTCTTCATCTCTCTCTTTATCTCTATTCTTTATTTCCCGCTCTCTGCCAATGCTCGTGGGGTTACCCTTCAACGATGTTTGCGTCCCGTCGCCCCACAGATCTGTTTCATTCAACATTGCATCCGAGCTACATAAATAGGCAAGCGATATAGACAAGTGTGTGCACGTACTACCAATAATGCATACATACTTTGTTCCCACTGCAACTGCAGTCGCAAAACTGCAGACCAACCCACACACCTAGCGAACCCTTCTCCTCTGCAGTCAGCGGCAACCGCGTCTCCCACCTTCCACCATATCTGCTGCCGGTTACTAAACCACAGCCTCAAGCTGCCAACACCACCTCGGGCTTACGCGGTACGCACTCACTTGCCGTGAGTGTAGTGCTGTCTCAATTGCCCTAAACGAACACCGCTCACATCACACGGACACGCGAACGCAGGAAGTCAGGGGCTCTATAGCAGGGCCTCGAGATGGCGAGGAATAGAAGAGAAGGCATTCAAACGAACACGCAACGGCGGAAACCGAAACCACTTGGGAATGGTAGCGAGATTTAAACGAATGTTTCACTGCTGAGGTGCCCACAGAGACCGCAAACGTGCTCTGTGTTTGAAAGCAGACGGTGTAACCTACGAAGGCGCCGTATCGGTTGGATACTTTGCGGCAGCACAATGAAGTGGTCACGGCCGGCGTCAAGTAATTCGGCCAAGGTCTTCGCGGACGACACGCTCCGACACTAGCGCTCTGTTTTGTGGCAAATCAAAATTGACGGACATACGTAATTACGTTTGTGTAGGTGATGATGCCTTCGTTAGTTTCGGAAATTTCACGAGAGACGTTTTGAAATATGAGAATACAAATTTCACTCGTATTTAGATATCACTGTTGGACGTCGAGACAGATGAAACTTCGTATGCTGGTAAATTCGGTGATAACCGCATGTAAACATCCATCATTCTACATTTATCTAGTTGATGGAATTTCATATGATCGACAATTGTCACTCGAGCGTGTACGTATATGTCCAATCATATTCAAAAATTTGTTGTATCTTCTTTCTTTGGAATCACATTGTTCAATTAGCTGCGTTTACAGTATAATATTTTGAGAGCCAGAAACATCTACCCATCTCATCAATGGTGCGTTTTTTTATTTCAAACTATGTCGAAACTCGTATATATACATATACATGTATATATATTAATGCATAACGAGCTCATATTGAAAGAGACAAACTGATCCCTCCCTATCTTAGTGTTCCTTTTTGCTTCTATCGCCAATAAAGTGCAAAGCTGTGGTAACGAGGCAACTTTTGTCGGACGCTAAGGTCATCGAGTAAATCTATCATCAGGAACGGGAGGACATCCGAGCGCGAACGTGTTCATTCAGGACCACTCAAGCCAAACGCCATCACTTCGGCTCAGAACTCCTTTATATATCAGAGTAGTGTTATCTTTGACGGAACTTTATCCGGAACTCCGCTTGGCAGCGTACGTTGATCCGTCAGCAGGCTGCCGAAATTATCAGAATATTGGCCATTTTGTCCAGGGATCCGTGATATCTCGATGTGTTTCTCAGTCTCCAAGCCTAGAGTGATCAGCCGCCAATGCCGACACGGTGCCATGCATGAATGCGGAAATCCTCCAAGGATTGAAAAGAGCGGTAATTCTACTACTACTCCTCACTCAGTTGACTTACAGCCTTGGACAGCGACCCGGCCTCTCCATGACCTCTGAGACCTCGGTTGTATTGGCGACAACATATCGCTGGAAAGGTATCATGAGCGAATATGCATTAATACAACGATGATTAGACGTTCGATCGATATTGCAAATTGCCGCGTATGGTCTAATGATGCTAACTTTGCAATTCTAATTCCACTGCACTGAGAAACAAAGTGTAGTTTCTCAGAGTTGGAAGCTACATAATTTGGCTGAAAGTGTGCGCACAAACTGAATCGTCCAGTCATGTTATTGTAGTTTTCTCCAAGGTAGCAGTGAGAGTAATTTAACCATGTGATGTGTGCGAACATTAATAAACGGTCTCTCCAGTTCAATAAAGTAAAAGAACGGATCCAGCGTCTTCCATCCACGTACCTTCCGTTCGATCGGTGCTTATCCCAGTTTTGCGAATAATTGTCCTTGGATGAGCTGCACGTATACCTAGTTATATTATAATCTTACCTATGGCTCAGTAGCGACGTGTGCGACCAATTATGCTATTGATTAAATCACGAACGCTGGCTAACAATAATATAATAGCACAAGAAGCCGTCTTCTGATATCCGGCGTTATCGACCGATCATTCTTGCGTCAGTCAGCTGACCTCGCCGAGGACTAACTCATTCCTCTTCTTCGATTCCGCACATGAACGTTAGTTATCCGAGTTGGAACTTCGGACAGCGGAGTGCAGCAGCAATAATAATAATTTATCATTAATTATCCTTATTCTGTCAGATCAAGTGCATGTGTCCATGGATGGGCGCACTTGTGAGCTTCAAGCGTTCGACGTGATCCGGCGAATCTCAATACTCAAAGGGAAAATGGCGGACGATGAAGAGTAGAGTGCAATAAATCAAATTTTATTCTTTCTCGTTCACACTCGCCTTGATCCGTTCATTAATTTCGTTGTTATCTTCGACAACCGTCGTCCCATTGCAAGAGTCAAGGATCGACTTCGAGTCCGCCCAGAACGTCTCCCACTCGACGCTGATATGATAATATGAATAATCATAAAGTATTAAAAATATTATCATAATAATACAATTGTTCATATATATATATATATATATAGCTGAGGTTTGTGTTTTCGAATCGATCTCTTGTTGATCACAGTCATCTTGTGTGGGGTAAGTAGGGCTTTACCGAACTTGCAGGTTTTCAATAAAAGAAAAAAGTAGCGACGAAAGGATAAAGATATATTCCCTCTGTTCCATAAATTTCTTTCTTTAATGTATTTCGCAGTGGCGTTATAGTTCATCATAACACCGTATCGGGAGCCACAATTCAGACAACCAAAAGGCGCATTGTGGGCCCGAGGGCAGAAGAGAATATGTGTATATCCCGCAAGAGCATCGTAAAGCAATTCAACAGAAAATAAAGGCAGTAAAAAACAACTGTGCTCAATCCCGTGGTCGAATAAATGAGTGGAATTAAATTAAATATTAGTTATTTATGCGAAAAAAGTGTCTGCTACGGCCGTTCCACCACTAATAATAATAGTATTACATATAATGGCAGGTCACGAATTTGGAGGTAAATGTTGCTATAAATTTGCAGATATTTGCAAAGAATTAACGATACCTGTGAAACAATACCCATTATAGATACAGCAAGGGCCGTGCAGAACACCAAAGTGAGCAGATTGTCAGAATGTCACTTTTGAATATTTGGTTAGCTTACACCTGACTGAACTCGTTCTGATCAACCAACTCCGCTAACTAGAGCCGCTCTATTTGGAGAGCTGTCCACAAGAGTGACATAATTTATCTATTTAGTTGGAGGTGATTGTCGTTATACAACTGTATGCACTGGATATGCCGCCGCCACTTTCATTGGGCAAATCGATTGGGAGAATTTGTGATAAACTGCAGCTTCAACTTTGTCGTCATGCAGCCGTGCAAACTAGGCCACCGTGAGAATTGGTTTAGATAACTTGATTCAAACTGCGACAGGCAGACGACATTCAGCGTGTGTCTCTCTCTCTCTCTCCGCTCAGTTCGCGCCTCTCACAAACTCCTCCATCTAAGGCCATCTTAGAAATCGGCCGATAAGAACGTCGTCGGCCAAAAGTGGTTGAATGTGCTCGTGCTGGTACGGCACTAGAAGCCACAGAGCCGGAGCCAATTTTCAAGCTTTTGAATGGCCAAGTCCTCTCGTTTTTTGCTTGTATTGAGTTGGCTGTCGAAAAGTCGCCTGGCTACCCCACGCATTGTATGCTTCAACTATATAGCTCGTCACACCTTCGCTCTCACACATGTGTCCAATAATTTCTCGCCATCCAATTCAATTTCACCGCGTGCAAACATCGACAGTTGCTACAGAGTAATCGGGGAGTCTCAGCGGTCGAGTCGAATATATATTAGCTATATTTTAATACGATTGTTCGGTACGTCGGCTTGTTTGTATTGTTTACCTAGGCAATCAGCGGACATCGTGCTATGTTCATACAGAGATGAATCAGCAGTTCTGAAGCCGGAAGGTACAAAGAAAGAGTGTGTGAACTGAATCGAATAGTTGAGAATATTTCGACAAAATTGCTCTGAAGTAAACTCATCCTAGAGAAAAAAAGCAGATTGCCCAATCTTGATTCGTGAAATAGACGTTTTTGGTATGTTCAAATTTAGGCAGTCTAAACATGGGGCATTCCGGTAATGTGGGTATTATGTGTGCAAATAGGGCACGTGTTTCTATAATAATGCCTTGTACCTAATGTGCATATAATGTTGATATGCACAATTTATGTGCATATATAAATATGTATTGTGTATATTCGATGATACAGGTTGCATACCGAAGTGGTACACAGAAAAGAGGTCGATATTAAGCGGGACTACTAATGTTATGGATGTATTCAACTCTCAATATAACCTCCTTTGGCCTTAACAATGGCTTTCAATCGGTGATCGAAGGCCTCAGTGGCGGCGGAAGCGACATGGTTTGGGATATTTGCTTACTCTTTCATAATAGCGACCTTCAGCTATTCCCAGGTAATGTATGTTTTGGAGGACATGCACCGGATAGAGAAATCTGCCGGGTTGAGGTAGGACGAGTATTGACGAGGGCCATTGCCCTAATGAAATGAACCTTGCCACATTTTTGTCAAGGCCCTTCTGGGTCTGCTCCACTTTGTGGGACTTGTTGAAAGGTCGACGGTCCGTTCCCGATACAAGCGTGTGCCCCGGAGCTTCAGACAATCTTTCAAGGCCAAGGGCGCCATTAATTTCTGTGTCCTGAGAGAGACGAACACGATGGGAGTACGCCATGAAGCTGTTTTCCCGGCCGAGTGACTCTTAATTGTGCTAAATTATCGTCCAGGCACATCCGCACACGATCGTATTGTTTGTTTACCACTTTTTCGATCATAAATGTTGTTTCATCACAGAACACTAGCTTGGTCATTATGGTCCTATTCCACCAGTGACGGCTTCCTTCTAACGTATCATAGTTTCCGTTTTTCGCTTTAAGGTTATGAAACTCCTGCTGCTTATGCCCAATGTATGCAGATGATGATACAGAATCACTCGAACACTGTCCTATGAGATTTTTATGTCGGTCTTTTGACAGTTTTCTGCCACTCCATCAAGGTTTCCACCGCAGCCGGTTCCTCACTTTTGATTGTAGTCCGTTCTGCTTGCGCTGCAATTTGAGGCGGATGGCACTTCGGCTTATGCACCCTGTACTTATACACCAAGGTCTCTATTTTACTTTTGTGATTCAATAGAACGGTCACCTTTCGTGACAGCGTTGCAAATATTTCTCTAATTCAAGAAGACCACTCTTTCCATCCGAACAGGTTCAAAGGTATCTAAATTTCTGTCTAGGGACTAATTTTCCTTATGCGTGTATTATGGAGGTCATAGTTATTATATTTGTTTATCGATGTTATTGACATACTCATGTTTGTTAACTGCAGATGAACCCCATCTAAATTAAGAGATCATATTTGTAGCACACGTTTGGCCATATACCCATTTTCAATACCTTTTCAAGTAGCAGCTTTCGCTTGAAATAGGTACCTATTTCATCGCCGTTTCTCGTAAACCTATCGGCTACGGTTTCGCCTAGGGTGGCAAAACAAATCCACTTACTTGGCACTCACTTACTGAAAACACACCCACATAAACACTCATATCTTGGAGTGTCCTCGGCGCCAGTGCTGTCTGTCTGGATGGCCAAATATAGCGCTCCAAAGTGATAATATCTCACACGAAAAAAAAAAAGGAATCTGCCGTCGGTACCCTCCAAAACGCTGCCTCGTACAGTTTCCGATTTCGTAGCTGGATAGCGAAAAGTTGAAGATGACAAAAAAAGCAACGGAAGAGAGATTTTACCGATCGACTAGTGCTATTGCACTTCTGAAGGCTAGCGGCCGGCCCGCGAGGGGAGGGCTGTTGGCTCCCTGCAGAGATTGGGATAACACCGCGTGCGAGCAGCTTGCTATCGTCAGGCCTAGGTGTATGTCCAACGCAGGGCACGGAGCGCCGCCATAGGGTGAGAACCTACAGGCAGGCAAGAAGCTGAGTCAACGAAATATGATCGATGAACAGCGGGCAGTGCACGTCAAACTCGATTCTTCTCAGCGCCCTTCTTATCCCCAATTCCAACCCCCACCCCCCTCCCCCTCCCCAAGATCTCCTTTGCCTCTCCTACCATGATCATCTTCCACAGAGGTCCTGTCCACAGGACATAGGCGGTTGCTGCTGCTACAGCCGGTCCTCTTCTTCGATCCCTGATCGGAACAGAAAGTGCATACTCCTTAGGTTAAACTGATCACCTTGAAGTTTTACCGAAAACGGGAAGGATCCTACATCTATGATACGTGCATAAAGAAAGTTAGGTGACGTCAGTGCTTTGCTTGCGTTCACCTCCCTGCCTGGATGCGCGATGTTATACATCTGGCTTGACATTGCTTTTGCTTGCATAACCAAACGTGCTTTGGTGCAGCTCAGGCTAGTTTCACGCTCGCTAAATGCAGCACTACTGACGCTTCACCTGAATATCACGGGAGCTAACTTCAGGAGCGGCGGTCAAGGTTCGCCACCATGATTGTGTCTATGTCAGTTTACCTGTTAGTTGTAGAAATAAACCAAACTGCGAAACGCCATTAATGAAGGAGAAAATTTCACTGTTTGGCTGGAAACTCTTCGTATATATACGCATAGAGCCAAGTAAGGATGCGCGAACGGCTTTTCTTGTTAGTCGAGAAGCACAATAACACATCGCATGTTCATACCGCATCACGATATTCCATTTTTATCCGTCTCGTACTTACTGAATATGCATCCGTTGGGTGGTAACAAGCAGACTCGTAACAAGGAAGTTCGTTCCTTGCTTTCGTCAGACATAACGCCATCTCATGAAAGGTGGACTCTCCTGCCACTAGTTACGTGGTGAACTAAGTCGCCACGAAAAAGATATGACTATCAGCTTAGACTACGGCCACGAGTGTTTAGCTTCAAGGAGAAGCAGTAGATAGATAGTTGGCAGGTGATCCTTCAAGGAAAGGTCCGGTTTGTTCACTAATCTTTACGGCACAGCGAGCACACCCTTCGGAACGGATCCCGGCCACTATCAACAGCCAAGCGAACTCGTTTCGCTGTTGTATTCATGGAAGTTTTGCTAAGTCTAGCTGTGGCTTTTAAGGACCAACAAGTATTCTATATAATTTTCGCTTTAAAGCGAACATTCATCAGATAGAAATCGGATATCTACCGAATTAAAACGGACGCCGTTGGAATCGAAGTGGGACATTTTCAAACTAGATCGGCCACATCTCGAAACGGAGAACGACCATCGTTGAGGGATATTTCAAGGGCACTAGCCACATTCACCCTCCCCGCCATGACGTTTTGCACCCACCGGCATGATTGCTCATTATGTAAATTATCCATGTTAGCTTTGGAAGTCAATATGTTGTATAAATACACGGTGCGAGCTATTTTATAGCTGGACATTTCCAACCTCGAAATTCCTTCCTGTATCTAAATATTGCTTCTATTTTCTAAAGGGAGTGACATTTGTGTTTGATTTCATAAATATGTACACGCGGAGAGAGAGGAGAGACTAATCGTCTATAGCAACATTTGCTGGTGTCTCATTCAAATCATTCTGATTCTAGTCTGCTATTTAAAAGCGTTGACCGGTCTCACGAATTTGGGCTGATAAAAATGTGATCGTTTTTTTGGTTTGCATACAGTCGAATTTGGTGAATGTAACTAGGCCATTGATTAGATTGGGCGATTTTCCAACACGGTGAGTAAACATTGCTATCTTCTCGATGCTTGTAATGAGTGCGATATAATGTTATGTTTTGACTAATTATATATTGATTATGTAGTTTTAGTATATGATATAGGATTGCATTTCCCATGTAGGTCCGGCGAAGGTCCGCTTGTCCCATACACGGCCTTGTAGCTCCACAGAATCTGAATAGTTCTTGCTTAAACCCACATTCGTTTCACATTAATTAGAATCAGCATATCCTCCTGATTCCTCATGAGCCTCTCTCTCTCTCTCTCTCCCTGGTCGCCATTCTGCCGAAACTGTAGCGGTTTTCGACATACTTATTCCATTTTTTCTTCGGGAAGATCAACATTTTATGCTTCATTTGTCTTCCGGGAAGCAAAAACGGAACCCGGACCACTGCGGCATCTCACAGCGCGAGGACTTACGGCCGCTGTTCACGTTGGACCCTTCAGCAGTGCGTGTGGCGTCGACACGCGTATGGTATATGACAACCAGAAGGCAACGATAACGAATCCACACTGGATAATAGCGTAGATGTCACCCTGTGCCCTTGCTTCGATATGTACCCAGGACAGTGGTCCTTAGCCAAAGGCGAACTCACGCACCGAACCACCGTCTTCTTGCTGGAATGCCTTGCGTTGCCTTATCCGCCCCTGCCGTCCAGGAGATAACCGGACCTTTGGGCAGTACAACAGCAAACAGTCGTCGTCGTCGCCGCCGCAGAAGGCAACGGGAAACAACTACGAGTTGTAACGCTGCTGTGTCTTCTCCGGCCGTTGCTTCTCTACTCAACCATTAGTCTTTCATCTCTATTTCTCGCAGAGTTTTATCAGAATGGGTTCGACCTCGAGAAGGGACTACGATTAATGATACTCTGAAAGGTATGTTCATATGTTTCAGATACCCCCAAGTTGGAGTAAAAATAAATACCGAATGATATATTTCAGTTATATACATATTAAGTAAATGGTAAATCTTTATTGGTTTATTTAAGGAGCTGCAATTTTTCAATGCTTCAGTGCTTTTAGGAAAGGGCTCAATAATCGAAGAATGAGTCCACGCATCTTTAATGAGTTTATATCATGGGTTTAGATGGTGTAAGTGAACGACTACTGCATGAGCGTTGAAGGACACAAGGCTAAAACATTTTTAAAAAAATGGAAACAGGCATATTTTGACCTTATACTAGTAGAGGCCACGATCCTTTTTGAAAGCGGTGTACTCGCTCGAAATCTTCATTATCATGGTTCTTCTAATCGTTTTAATTATGTTTTACAACAATCGCGGTTCGTTTTGATTCCGCGATATTATAAGCCCTGCAATCATCTCATCAGATGTGGTCAAGCACGTTCAAAGTACTTCTGGCGTTTCAAGTCTTGCTTTTGCCACCCGATGTAATCCGTTGACGCGACAACTAAAAATAAGGTCGTTTCTGTCCCCAGTGGCGTCCCAGACGAACGACCACCGCTCGTGGAATCAACGGTTCACCCCGATCGGCCAAGTGGTAACTTGCCCAAATCAGTATAAATGAGACCCCTTGTTGTGGGTATTAAACATCAGCCTTTGTGAACACGGAACGCGAATTCGCCTCACAGAGAGTCAGTTTAGTTTTAAAAAAAATCAAATAATAAAAAAATTAACAATCTTACAATGGAGTCGTCCTTTATTTTGATCAGTATTATTGTATTGGGCTGAAATGTCTCCCTATAATAAACGGTGAAAACAATCACTTACTGCTCTAGAAAACAAGTTGCCTTATACTACATGACTATTTCCTCTTTCATAGGCGAAGTTTTGTTCGCTCGCTACAGTGGAAAATCCAAATGATTTCAATGCAAACATTCATAATGGTATCATCAACAAATAGAAATTTATCCACCTGTGGCGTATTACAGCACTGCACCATCAGCTATTACAACATCTATCATACTTTTGATATCCGAACGCCCTAACACGACTATGAAGTGTCTAACTGTTCCCAATTGAGAGTTCACGAGTGCAGTAACGCGACTTTGTTAGATCGACGCAGATGCTCCAAGCAGATACAATCCATTGCTACCATTCGCTGGCGAAAGGGTAGAGAAAACAGCGCACGAGACGCGACCTTGCGGACTCCGACGTGTCCAGCTTACCAACAGTGTGCTGCAATACTACTGGGGATCTATGGCAAAGGCAAAGACTCTGATTGAAGACGACGCAGATATCGTCCAGCTGAATCCACTCGAACGATTCACACAAAAAGCGCAAACGATGCTCTCTAAGGATCGTCCGTCTGTGCGATAGTTAGATCCTGGCAGCAACGACACTATGAAGAAGAGAGGTATTCATACAACTGTACGAAGCAATACATTTTGGCGTAAATTGCACCCACTCGAGACGATTCTTTAGTTGAAAATGGCGGTCTGAGGTCTGATGAAAATTACCTTTGCGCGACAGAGATCTTACCAATACATATATGCTTATTAGTGACGGGACATAACAATAACGAGTCATACAATAGATTTTCCACATTTTGTTTCTAATCATATTTTTGTTTATCGGAACTGTGCCCCCCTCCCATATCTATCAGACTTGCCGCTGTATCGGCGTATCGCCTGAGCAGAATTTCCAAGTGTGCTCCATCTAAATACAATTCTGCGATAGGACCCTAAATAGTATGGACGGTCAACAGTGAGCAATGGGGAAATAGCCTTTGCAAGATGGCAGAAAACGATATGTCTTTTATCTGCTACATATATTACTGCAATCCTATTTTGATGTTGCCCAGCTGTTGTTCACGTCCAAAATGAATGTGCCATGAAGCTACAGCGTTCGTCGTATGCAATAAACACGATTTCAATCACAGCCAACGAGTAGTCCATCCGCAAATCAAGAGTGAGCGGCTCAGCAGGATCGTTCGAAGTGAGCCATGAGCGCTGACCTTCTTCACACACTTCCCCATAGGATCACTGCAAAGCAAACGCTACTCACTGCCACTCTGGGCCGCTGCAGAGTAATAAATGGGAAAATAAAGAGAGAAAAAACTTTTGTAGCTTTCGATCTCGAGTTGATAGTTTCGTTTTGTGTGAGAACGATACTGCCGGCGAAGTGCGGCGCGAGTCAACGAACGACGAACTGAAGGCCTGAGGACATACGGCCAGACGAACAGAGTTCGCGCGTAAAGGAAAAGTGACCATACAGAATGGGGCGAGTTGGAGGAAAAGCAAGAAAGACGAAAGCAGAATGGCAAGTTGATACTGGCCTGTTCGGTCCCCTTGCGCTCGCTTGTTGTATCACTCAACGATGCTACTGCTGCTGCCTTAGAATGGGGTGAAACGACAGCAAATGTGAAGACAAGCACCATATTATGGGTGCGGAAGTTCCGCTCAAATTTCGTGTTTACCTCGAGCTGGGGTTTATTTGATGATACCTGGTGAGCTGGTGTATATCTTTGTTTCGGATGGGCCTATCTACGTCTGGCAGCAGTACGTGAGCTATGCACACGTAAATTTATTTAATGTCTCTGTTTTCTATCTGGGAGATTATATTGTGAAAGGTTTAATGTCACGCAGGTAGTTAGGTACAAAAAAAAAAACGTCAAGTGCCGTGGACGTTAAATGTTCGCTGTGGGTTAGCCCGGAAAATTTATTTAGATAGTTAGGTAATAATTCGTACACAGAAGTCGGGAAGATTTCCTAGAAAAGTTCTTCTACGGCGATATGCAATTGTATGATCGCATCGACCTTCAATGGACACAACGCCAGTCTAGTAAAGTACTTTGATATTAGAATCCTCATCCTTGATGCAGTTCCCATAACGACCCAGTGTGCGACATAATGTATTGAACACAACGAACCTCAGCTAACCATCAGTAAGCGTCATTATCTGGCTGCTGTGTTATATCGTCGCTAACACCCGTTGTCCTATTGCTGTGTCTAGTCACTTCCAAAGAGTCCGAATAAATTTTGTGACAAAATACACCTGTATATGTTCTCCGCACTCTAAAAAAAAAGCACCGCTTTCGACTCGAAATGATACAGGCTAGAGTATATTGATACGATTTGAAATATTTTTGTGCATATCCACGGCAAATGTTTATTGGTTCTCTCCGGAAGACGATACATGTATGAACGTATCAACCGTTCCTTATGGTGTGTGAGTGCCTGTGGGTGTGTATACGCACATTTCCGGGACGATATATTTAAATACATATTATTCAAATGACCAAAACCGAACGACTGCATCCTTTTGAAATCTGTACAGCGAAAACTCTGTAGACGTCAGTAGTCGAATAAAATCCTCTCTTCAACAGTCACCGTCGTCGTTCCACCCTCTTTGTAACATGCGTAAGTAGCAAGCAACACTTGATTCAGATGCGTACACCCAAACACACACACATCCGTATACCTAAATTTATGAACCTCACCACACTCGGGAACGTTAGTTGTCCACCTCAGAAAAGGAAATCGTCTAGAAAGGAAAGTGAACATGCGAACGAATCACCAAGCAATCGAGCGAATGATGACCTCAAAATTTCCACCAGGGCTAATTCCATGTCAAATTGTCCAGACGAAATCTAAGAAGCTAAATGTTTACTGGGGGAATGAAGGTCGGAAACTTCAGGAGACCGGAAGGAGCTAAAGGAGAGAGACCCCAAGCTTTAGTTTAGTTCAATATGCACTCAACAAACTATATTCGATTCCTACCTCTCCGAGTGCACTTATATATATATATATATATATATATACACGCCAATATTTTCAAACATACATATCGTGTCGCGCTAAGAGCCATTACTGGCTGCAGTAAATTTATTATAGAAACATAAAAAAATTTCCTCACATAAAGTGGTTATGTATGTGATTAGTGTAATTGGTTATGTAGAGCTAACCAATTAAACAGAGGCGTCTAAGAAGCGTGATGCAATTGGCAAAATAAGACGCCGTATTATCCTGATTCCTAGAAGCAATATACTTGTGATTCTGATGCCTTAACATTTATCCCGCGACGACTCTTTTTCATTATTACTATTCGTTGTCTACTAACAATAATTCAAATTCTGCATATATACATATATATATAATATATATATATATTATATGTAGTGGAGGGCAACCCCACCGTTGCATATTTGCATTTAAAGGGGTCCGTCTTATGAAGCCTTATGCCGAAAGCAGTACTGTGGATGTTAAATGTTTGCTGTGAGTCAGCCCTGAAAAATTTAAGAGGGGTGTAATATATTAATTTGACCAGAAATAGAGGAATGATAGTGTCGTTGGAAGTCCTTCATGTGTGATTTGAAGTATACTCTTCTCTTCTTCGTTATGACATCGCCTCGATAAGTGATCCTTCACTCGATCACGTGCGAACGAGAATCCAGTAGCGCCAGCTGACACAGATGTCTACTTAGCTCAGTCATTGAACGAATACATATATCTTCCTGTTGGACTCAGCCTGTCGTAATCTCCCTATCATGTAGGTTCCGGCCAGACTAAATTAGCTCGTCTTTGGGACACCTACAGCTGGTAGCAACCTAGCTAAGGAGCTTGCGGCGCTCGAAAAGCTCGCGCACCATGAAAAGCGCTTCCGCGTGATCGGTTGCCGAAGCTTGACGGAACAGCGAATTTATCAGCAGCGAACACAGTCGGCGAATTGTTTCACCAAGCAAGGTGACCCTTGTGTCAACGTTCCTTCACACCCTCCTTCCTTCACTCCTACTTACTTAGTTCCTAGATGACTTGTGAACATATCTGAATTTGTTGCTGTTTACCCTGTTCAGGCCACCTTTCGAGAGAATCGATATGTAAACGACTAAAACTCAATATCTATCTGTTTGGCTGATTGTGTCTTTAGGCGGAGTTGCTGGTTTATGATTTTTGTGAGCTCGGGCGTTGGACGCTACGATACACGAAAGGGGATAATTGGTGAAAAAGTAGAGTGGGATTATTGGAAGATTCGAGAATCATTTGGCGAGGATTTGAGAGTCATTGCAGCGGGACACCAACGACGTAGAGAAATGGGATACCGGTGGTGACGAAGCGGCATTATTGGAACAAGGTAATAAAAACAATTGAAATATAATAAAATCATAAAATAACAGCCACGAGATGATTGCAATGTAACAACCGAAGACGAACGGGATTATTGAAGCAAAGTAACAAGATAAATGCAACGGGATAATTGTAACCGAGTAGGCTTGCATAACCCTGACGTGTTAGCTTGGACTGGATGGTTAATTTACATCTATTTGGATGCGATCCCAGTATGACCCATGAACGACACGATTTATAATCGCCGGTTCAATAGCCAGAAAGCATGGCTTTCCTAGTAGATTGTTATAGTATTGCTCTGCCTATGGTCACATAGGTTCACAATATTGTCCTGCCCATGGTCTGTTGCAGAAACCCCGGATCAGTCTTCAGTATGACCGATATGCTAATCGGTCCTTGATGCAATGCTCTTACACAGCAACGGTACCTGGGCCTGCCACGAAAAGCCAGCTGGATGCTAGGAATGAGAAAGGCTTGCATAACCCGGGTTATATAGTTTAAGCTGGATTGGATATAATACCAACCATTCACAACAGTTAAAGCGTAATATGCTATGATGTACGAAGTGGTTGAAATGTTCGCTCTCGAAAGTAGGCAAGAACAGATCATATAACAATAATATATAGGTTATCCCTATATGGACTGTCATAGCGGCTCGCAGGATCTTCATAATCGTATCGTGGGTTGGTATAGATTTCCCTTAAATAAAGTGTTTTTTTTTGACTAGGCTTTAATTTCTGGAAGCTACCAATAGGAAAGCAGGAAAACAGTAACGGGATATGTTTTAGGTAGGATGGATGTCAGCAGATCAGGATCAATTAGTTAACCCCCCCCGAAATCGAGCGTGGATAGAGCCAAGCCGAAGTATCACTCAAGTATCAATTTATTTTACAGTGATTGAGGGCTAATTTTTGAATGTTTGCTCATATGAAAATACATTCTACTTTCATTGGTTTTCATTGGTGTTGGGGAACGTCTAATTTTGCCTTGTGTGCAATAGGGAGACGCCCGATGGTGAGGTAAGTCCGCTTATAGACAATAGTAAATTGCGAAGCATAACGACAAATGGCTATTCACCTGATGGCCTGCCAATGTTCGCCCGCTGTTCGATGATGTTAACAGGTAGAAGAGAATGCTATTGTTCCAGGTATAGTACAGGGAAATCACTTCCGAGAGATGATAACAATGATAGATTGGTAGCAATTGTCGGACGATGGACAATTCGCTACTGTCACGCCGCAACTATATGACGGTGTGAACACACAATAATATGAGCCTTGTTATATGGTATTTATCATTCACATTGCGTCTAGAATTGCCTGTGGTGTCGTAATTTCTCATGCCTATAATACGGTCAACTCAACATATATTCAAGGATAGAATCATAACGGGTTTAGAGGAGAACATTTCCTACCACATATATTTAGTTTTAGTGAGTACTCGTCGTACAGTATAAACACAATGGAAGAGCCTTTATATGTTGCCCAACCTGATGGAATATTTAGTTTCGAGAGCAGTTGAACGTGAATGATCCAATTACGTGTATGATCCAATCCTGGCGAATGTCGAGGGTGAGAAGTTATCGTTTGTGAATTCGATTTTAGGAGTTTGCAATCAAATTCCCTTTGTTTTTTAAATAGTACGTCAATGATCGTTTATCAGAGTCTTCATACAAATGACATTTGTAATTCCAAACAAAGTAAGCATGAAACACAGGCAAAGAATTAGAGAAATACGAGACAATTCTAAGTCCAAATTACTGAGAAGTATTTTGAGAAGCCAACATATACATACGATGTCGTCTGACGATTTTGCCCGGTTCGCCTGTCCTCCTGCAACACTGCCAAGGGAAAATGGTGGTGCTTAAAATTAGGTACAACTACACGTAAGCTATAGAGATGTCGGTAGAATCATCGTCCGATGACAACGATCTAGTCAGAACCTGTCGTCACGTCCAGCGGGTACATATTGTACTACACACAATACATGCTTATCTACCTATCTCTATATCTATCAATAAGTATCTATAGTATTTATCGAATGTATGTACTTGTATAAGGATACCCGTTGAATTCTAACCAAATGGATAGGCAGGAAGCGGAAAGACTAACCCAGTTCATATCATATATCAACAAGCCCTTGTTGTTCCTCTTGGCTGGCCTGATGCTCCAGCAGCAGCAGCTGCTGTTGTAACTTTTGTATTCGTGTACCGGTGAGAGGGAATACAGCCCCAGCAGCCCTCGGAACAAGCTGTCGGTACTTCCCTCGGGGACCGCCTATCATCCTGTTGTTCCTGTAAACGCGCAGTCCCTAACAATCCGCTGCTCCCCACCCCTTCATTTTGGCTTCGGCGTTTCGCGTCGTTCTATCGTGTCCACTTGGTATAAGAAGTGAACTTGTGGAAACAACACTATCAGTCTCATCGTGATTAGATCACCCTTTGTGAAATGTGGGCAAAATTCAAATTTCCCGCCAATGTTTATCATTCGCAAATAGCAATGTAATGAGCTAAATTAAATTCAAATAGTCCTGCGAGAGATCCGTTTAAACTGAGCGGAGTGGGCAAAAGCAGGTCGTGCTTCCGGCTACAATGGCTTTTGTCGGAAGCGAAATCGTCCAAGTTGGCGGTCAAAATCAAGAACTGTCCTCTTCGGAACTTTGAGTTGGTATTACGAAACCTCGCTGGTCAAGTCAAATGCTGTGTTTCACCAACCACGTTGGTCTGTCCTCTGGTGTGGACGTGTGTATGTGTATGTATCTCTGTTTGCAGGCTATGTATAGCCACCGTAGACTCAGAACTATTATCATACACTATCGTGTGCTCGACAGCTACATACAGATATACGATGCATATACGTGTAATATTCCGCTCTTCCTTTCGTCATTTCGCCACCACGCTTGCTGCTTCCAACCGAAGCATACTGCCTAGATACATATTACCACTCTGATTATCTAACTGAATGTTTGTGGGAAGAGTAGTATAATGTGGCCACTTCGACAACGACAACAACTACCGACTACTTGTGTGGCTTCGAGCCGAAAATGTTGTTGTAGTTGCAGCAGTGGCAACGGTCTCGGATTGTCGATGCTTCAATCTGACCGGAGTAGGGCTTTGCTAGATAAGACGAGATCATGCTTCTTCATGTTTCATGGCGTTGAGTGTTTTTAGGTTTGTGCTGATAACAAGAAATGTCGCCCGCACATGTGTACTCTAGAACAAGCTCCAACTATGCTATGGGGATATAGTTACATATCTATGAGGGTGTACGAGTCATGCCGACTATACCATTTCATACGGGTTATTTGCAACGAGCGACGAAATTCTTGAGCCTTAGTGACTTTGGTGATCGGAAGCAGGCAGATCTGACATTTCGTTTGATACATCTATTCGTCATCGAGGCGTTTATATTGACAAATAAATTATATAAATTGAATCGATTTAATCCAGATGCACTAGCCAAGAAACAATTTTCTATGGTGATTATGCGCTAACGTCGTTAATTAGCAGAATGTTCCCCTAGCCACATTTCAGCGCAGCAGCTGCTATCAATAATATAGTTGATAGTGAAACACAGTTCTTCAATGACACCAATTTGTTGACCGTGTCGAATAATCTTAATTCATGCGCAAAGTAACGCGTACATGTTTCTAACTATGTCAAATCGCAAATCGTTCTTACAGCATTTCCCAATGCAAATCGTTAGATACATAGTCGATTTTGTACAGCCTATTACTTCGCCAGCGCAATTTAGTGCTGCAGAGGGCGACACAGGTGATAATCTACCGGATCAGACGTGGCGAAGAATAGGGCAGAATAAAATTACAAAAGTCCAATAATTCCTTTGATATGACGCAAACCTTGGTCTTAGCTGCCAATAATCTATGTAGCTTCCGCCGAGGTAATTCTGTTTCATAAAATGAGATCTGCAGGGAGCAAACGGACATTTCTACTACCCTGTGCAGTCGTAATTTCTTAATTAAAATTATTCATTACAAGTCAACGGTCAGAAGCACAGCTTTGTGAGATCAGGTTACCTAAGCAAGATCGTAGAGAACGAAGTCGGGTTCGACCAGATTTGACAAAATCCCTGTGATGGGGGCTGAGGCGGCAACGTCGTTAGGGATACAGGTTGGATAAATAGACACGTAGTGGGATATGTCCCAGCTAACAACAGGTTCGAATCCTGCCGTGGCTTCAAAGAACTATGTTTTTCATTCCGACATTTCTCGTATTAATTCCATATAGATACGTATAGACGACTGCAAACGTCTGATGATGACAGAAAAATGTCTGGCGCCAAGGGACAGTCTATTGGCGAAGTCACTTTCATGAAACTTAATATCTTCATAGGGACTATCAAATAGCATGATCTTGATATCTATTTCAAGGCAGTTAATTGCGGCAACCTTTTGGGGATATGTGTAAGCAGCACAACCTACTCCACGAACTCTAGAAGCAATTAAATGTACATTCACCTAATATATAGAGCCTCCTCAATATATTTCATGGCCCAGAGAAGCATATCTATAGGCTTCCATTCCATCAAAGGGTCGTATCACATAAGGTTCTCGTTTATGAACATTAAATATTATATTTAACCTTCAACAATGGCATTTATTTAGCAGTACAAACGTATCTGTTCAAGTTGTATGAGGGGAACAGAATGTTTCTTTCTAGAAAAAGTGAAAAAAGTAAAATGTTTTCGTTAAATTCACGATATATGCAAGATCAATCATATACATCACTTACTGCAAGTGAAATGTAAAATATCACCATAGATCTACATTATAACGTCAACATGTGTGTGTGGAAACACAAAGAAATTGCTTTAAGCAATCTTGATTTCATGTGACTCTCCGTCAGCAACATGAACTATGTGTCATTTAGATTAATCGAGTACTTTTACAAGAGGCTTGACTATACGCTATATAGAACGTGTATAGTGTAACTATACCCTACCGGTTTTTAGTTCGACTTCTTTTATCATTAACAAACATGACAGTTATGTGTCATTGATTTTCTGTACCTGATCTGTATTTTATTTGCACTCCGACATGTCTCCTAAGTAGGGGGTGCCAGTCACTGATGTGGAACGTATACTTTCACTTAAACGATCCCAAAACCCGATCCAACCCAGTCGTGTCAAAGCCCTGGGGAGTCGTTACGGTACAGAGACAGTCTGATTTATCCATTTGTCTATTATCATCAACCATTATCACACCGTTCCTCTCTCGTATTTCAAAATATATCAAATACAACCGTTTCAAACGCGAACTACAGAATTTCGATTTCTCTGCAACATCGTAAATTGTTGGAGCCTTTGTGGCGAAATGTATCTATTACAACATCACATGTACAATACAATTAAGGCAGATTATCAATATAGTTTATGGAAATCGGACGCGTCTCTCTCTCTCTCTCTCTTTCTTTCTGTTGGCTTTCGGTCAAACAACTAAGCGCCTTCGAGGATACGGAACCTTATATTATATTTAGCTCATCACTCATTGCCTTAATTTTCTTTTCTTTCTTTGATTTCCTTTTCTACATACGTTGATAGATTCATAAATTCGTTTTCTCATTGATCAAATAAGAAATGGTCGCTGTCCATCCAATTGCATTAGCTGCCACTTCCATCTTTTGCTCTTTTCACCGATTCCCAGACATCAGCCGTCGGGAACCATCGCATATATATGTATCACCTCAAGCCTTTATCCAATACCACACAGCCACCAGAACTTTCCATTGGCCCGCTGTTTTCTGCTGCTTCGATTGCCAACTTCCACGATTGACCTCGTAGCCTCGAGGGCTCCCTAAGGACTTGTCTTTGTTCCTTGTAGCCACAAGTTAAGTCCCTCACGATTTTAATCTTTTAAAATCGTGTTCGAGAGGGCCAGCCCCGAGTCTCACAGATTTGTACCAGCGAGCAGACAGTCTGCTCAATTTTTCTTCCTCTGTGACTCATTTTGTAGTTAAATTCCGAACGTTCGTAGGGGACTGAGCATGGTCGCTTATCATAAAAGAGATCGCTGGGAATCCTGTTTACAGTTTGAACCCGCATTGGTATTTGAGGCAACCTCGACTACCTTCTTCATAATACGAACATGTTGAGGCTGTCATCAAAAACGAAATTAATAGACCACAAGAAGCTAAAAGATGATTCTTTTAACAAATGAGAGGTACAAAAATCTGCGTCACTGAACGAGACCACACACCACTGTAATTAACATTATGATTAACGTGAATTCAGAACCTGTACACCTTATTCAATCTCGCTTAACGATCACTATGGTTCATCTTTGTATCAAATGTTCATCTCACAAACCACTATCCCCTATAGGTATACGATCATACACTTAATCTTTGTCTCTACCGAGACCTATCCATCGAGTCAATAAAAACATTCCATAGTCGTCTTTGGATTCGATTTTATATATTTTTAACAAAACCAATCCCAAATCACCAAGCGATAGCCCTCGTCACCTCCGACAGTTCTCTGGTAAATATCTATAGGGGACAAAACATAGTCAATCTTCCCCCAATATGCCAAAATGCGGGTTGACCTCGAATAACAATTGGTTTCGTTAAGTCAGTTTGTTCATGGTCTGACAGATTGCCTCAATGCGCTGTTTACGCTCTGCAGCATTTCCGGCGATAATGGTGTAGATGCATGCGAAACGGATGAAGTCAAGGTTATAGTACAAGTCTACTGTCACCATTTCTACATCACGCATAACGTTCACTTTTCAGACTGTTCGCTATAAGGGCACAGACGCCGCCACCCCTGGAGTCCCAGTCGCAGCCGAATGTCTCTGGTGGGACGCTTCTCTCTCTCTTTCTGTTGGCTTTTCAAATAGACGTGCGTTTGAAGAAAATTTTCTCCTCTAAAAAAAAATCGCAACGGAAAACATTATAACGATCCCCACATGATAATTCCCGATTTGATATATAAAACGGGACACATTATATATATATATATATATATATAGTCCGAGATGGTGTGCGCAGTCTGGTAGCTGGGGCTGGGGATTAACTAAAACTGAAGTCGAACTCCAATGTGTCAATATCAGGAGATTTCGCCAGTTCCATCTCGGCAAATTTTCTCCTTGTTATCATGGTGGTGGCGTACACATCACAGGTTTCACGGAAATATATGATGTCTAGCTTATGTTGTGCTATTTTATCAAGAGCTCGTATATACAACGCTATATTCGTGATCAATACAACGGAGTGAAACGACGAAATAATGCGCAGTCCTTGGAGGGTTTGCATTTATTACACATTTAACAATCTCGTTCTGGTTGCGGACGGCCATATCCTTGTGTATTTGCATGCTTCCTACTTGACGATGATTTCCCGTGATGTAGTGCGCTCGTATGCCATAACTAAATCAATTAAACAGATCGTAATTTAAGAGTAAAATATGATATAATTAAGCAGATTGGGTTAACTGAGCCGATTCGGCATGTTCATTCATAGAGATCGATAGCTGATGTCAATTATCATTTGTGACTTACTATACTTCATTTCTGCTTACACACTTCTTAGATCGATTTATGATACATGAATAATTATTCTATATTAGAACAATCACTGAGTGATTAAGGTTACACGTTCGACCTGTCTGTGGTGCTAACGAACCATGGCCACATGAGCCCATGTAGAAATTATTGTTGTGTCTCTTGACAACTCTCTAGCGTGATCGATGTGGATTGATGAAAAACCGATGAGGCAACCTGCTAACCTATGCTAAGGAAAGACGCGCGTCTTATTCTTACGATCGGTAGGAGACGTTCTGATAATCCGTTCGGCGCCGTCACGAATAGTGCCGTCTCCTCTCTCATTTATTTATGGACGCGGTAGAATTTAGGAGGCGCTCAATTTTGAGACAAAACACAGACACCAATTAGTATTTACAGCAGCCTACTTCCAACGGATATGGACACTCCGACTCAACCATTCTTTATGAGCCGCACCACCCATCATCGAAGGCACATTACCATTTGTACCAATCCAACCTGAACTGGGTTCAAATGCGACCTGAACCTGAACTAAAATTGTTTTTTGCAGTTATATTATCGTGCTACTTCCGCTTGGACTGTTTTACAAGTCTCCCTTAGAAACCGCGCCATGTTAAATTAGCCAGGCATTTTTTTTTTGTTATTGTCACCACCAACGTGACCCGTGACAATGAGACCCAATTCCTAGAAGCGGATTAACATCAACAAATGGTTTCTGTGTAAACAAAGGGAAACTAATATTTGAATATATACGATCACCGTTGTGTTTCACGCATATCGATGAACACTCACACATAATACTCTGCGCATTTGAAATATTTTGAAAAAGTTTGACAGGCTATTGATTTGACGGCCTTGTCTAAGAGCAGCAGCAAATCGTAACTTGTTCCTACATCGTAATTGCTTCTCTGTACGATCTACTATCCCTGATAACAAATTGACATTGATCCTCTATTTTAAATCGGGCTGCTCAAATTTACACTGTCTCCTATTTCCAAGACTACATAGGATGATCCTCCCTATCTGTCAGCTCACTCGAACTCTTGAGTTCGGACCAACTGTTGTTGCTGTTGATGTCTTTGTCAAATTTGCGTTCATTAATATCCTCACACCCCACAACCTCCACTCTCTCACAGCTGAAGTTAGCGAGCAACCTGCGGCACCAGAAGGTAGAGTGGACATTTTACATTGTCACGCCCACATTAATCAGGTGTTTAATATAAATGTGTATTTATTTATGTGCCTCTCTCTCTCTCTCTCGGTCTCTGTGTGTCAATGAGTGCCTTAGCGCTTGCTGCAGCTGCACTTTCTTTCGTTGCCAGTTGGATTATTTATCGCATTAAAACAACCTCTCTCTCTCTCCCCCTCTCTCCCCCCCCCTCTCTCTCTCTCTCTGTTTCCGGCCATTGCAGCTCTCTTCCCGTTGATTTTGTTCTTATCTATTCTTCTCTAGCAGACTCGCCTGTCACTTGTTATTAGAATGTACAGCTGAGATGTTCGTTCATCGCTTCTTCCTCAGTGCTTGTGGATGAACCGATATCCTGATCTGGTTGGGTCGCTGCAATAGCTGTCGTTTGACACACTGTCAGTATATTCATTGAGTTCACACTATCTCGTAAAATTTCGGTAGGCGAAGAAAACGCTTGATTATCTAGATCTGTAATGTAGGCTGTACCGTGGGGCTAATTATGGCTTACGTTCAATAAGGAATCATAAGATAGAGGAATTACCTTATAGGAATCAAATCTATAGAATCCATCCATGATTTGGCATGTGTTGTCCTGTGGAGATTGGTCTATATTTAACTCGAGTATCAGCGTTAGCATAATTAGGTTATAATTGGTTGACCCTCCCTGACATAGTAGATTATGGACTGGCATGTTTTTGTTCATATCTCCCTGATGGGTATTTTCTGTAACTATATTTGACTAACAGTGCGAACACCATCTAAAAAGAAGAAAAAAAAAAGAAAAGAGACCTTTCTAGTTATAAGTGCAGTCTCATGAAGTACCCAGTGACCCCTTCAACAATGAGTAACGGCAGGAGATTAAGGTCATATGGCATCTCCACACCTTAAACTTGGTAGCATAAGCCTAGTACAGGAACACCTAGGAAAAGCAGTGGGTCATACCAAGCAAGAAATAATCCCATGATGAATAAGTAACAATCAGGTTGGACCTTGAAAAGGTCTCTCGACTAAGCGTCACCCTGACTCTTTCAGGCAGATCCCTACCCAACAGGAGATTTAAGGAAGAACTTATTTAAAATACCAATGGCATCACCTCACTCGGAGGTGACCATGACAGCTTCGGCCTGTTCCTAACTGCTGCTCTAATTATTTCCTATTTTAAGACACACAATCATATGGAAACTGAGCATGCCTCTATATCAGTAAGAGTAACACATTGTGACGATCCTTCCGGACCGCTGTACATATCTCGTACAAGTCCTTAAATCGCGTGTGTAATTCATGGGAAGTTGACTCAACAAACGAAATTATGTTAAACCAGTCACGTTCAACGGCGCATTGAGTTCGCCCTTAGATCCGGCTGTTGCTCCCGCAGTCGATCTAAGTGGATTAGGCCCATCCTCTCTGCTACTGCTGCTGCTGCTGTGACGTTGCACCGGCTGCGGCAGTTGGGTCCAAGACCGGTGGCCAGCAATTCGGCCGGCATCCCTGCTGTGGCCATAAAACCCGATAAAAGGTATAAAATCGCGTTAAGCGATTAGCACCTCGTCTAGTGCGTCATCAACTAGGATGCATCAACGAAGTTTCTCCCCTTCCGTTAAACCAATTCGCTGTCTTATTATTGTAATATAAGGATATCGATTTACGCATCGGTGCGCACAGTGCCAATACAAGCAATAAATATATATATATATATATATATATATATATATATATATATATATATATATATATATATATATATAATATAATATATATATATACATACATATAATATATATATATATATATATATATATATATATATATATATATATGATATTAACGCATCGTGTACCACTGTAATAATGTATTATATACATATAATGCAATAGCCTAGTGATAGCAGCGACTTTGGCGATCGCTGAAATTAACTGATATAGCGTTTGCGGCCGTTTATTGGCCTCGATGAATCTACCAAGGTGAAGCAGATCGTTCTGTTTTTGATGAGACGCCAGAAATGAAAGGTGTAGCCGGGAATCGCGAACTGCAGTTTCTAGGTGTCAAGAAACGCCTACGCGAATAAGAGAACATTACCAAATGCTCGTAACTTCATCGAAGCTTATGCCAAGTTAGCGATGACACCCTAACTGTTATTCTAAATAGCATCGCACCCATTTTTCACAGTTGCTTTGTAGCGATCATGGAAAAAGGCGAACATTGTGCTCGTATTTGCTCTCTAGTGAATGTATTATTGTTTCTGTCACTTGAACTGAAGAAGTAACGAAAAACCAGACCTTGATTCTATCCTTTTTTAAGTACATATTGCCATCAGAGCAGAAGCCGTCTTTTCGGTGTGCGATGCGTATCGCACTCTGGGCCGCCACTTTGATAGATTCCCGATTTTGCTGATTTGCTCATGGCGTATGTTGTAAATCTGGACAGTGCTCACTTTTCTCGAGAAGGAGGAAGTGAACTATTGACAAGGGGCTGGCAGCAGTTACTTGCTTTTTCGATTTTCCGAGTGACGCGAGACAACTCAATCGATTCCACTCGATCGATGATCTCGTCTAAGGCCATCGTCAGACCGTCCAAGGACCTTTCTGCGTCAACAGACGGACGCCTGCCGCACCCTCACGGCCCAATCCGTCCTAAGTGGATGAGCAGACAGCTTTGCTTTGAAACTATATGTTCCCTCTTTTCATAGACAAAACAAAGATAAGTGTGTACCCCTTTTAACGAGCGGGACAGTTCACTATCGACAGTAAAAGGCATCGCCTTGTACGAGCGTCTGAAAGGGCTAGCTGACGTCGATACATGGAACAGTTGCAAGCACAGACGTTTTTAGTCTGACGAACATAAGTCAAGCACGAAGACGAGGTAGATGAATGACGATGCGTCGACTGGACATACATCATATTTATGGAATAAATGAAACATTATTCTACGCTCTAAAAGTTTTGTTATGACCATCAATGTTTATGGATTTACGCCGCCCCTCGCTATAGTGGGCACTGTCAGCAGAAGTAGACTGTGCCAGGGAGCTGAACAGCGTTCACGCGTTCGTCGTATCTACGAGGGGTGGTTTCGGGTGGGGTGGTCACAGAGTCAGTTTCGTTGTTCGACTTTGAGAGCGAGAACAGCAGCAGCGAAGAAGGCAAAAGAAGCGCTCCATCGAATCAGCGAAGCGACAAGCTCCTTCCTTTAATGAATTTCGTTTGGAATTTTTTTATTCTTAATCAAAGCTAAATGTGTCTCGGCGTTCCATTAGCAACGCAACACAATTGTCGATGTTAATCATGTTAACTCATTAGAAGCCGCCGCCACGGCAGCCATCCCCGATGTCGTTGTCGAACAGTCAGACAGTCATACTGCTACGTTGTATGAAACGTGGGTCCGGTGCTTGTGGGGTCACATTGCTTGTTCGCTCAGGCTTAGTTCGTTTCTGTAGAAATATTGCTACCCACACACAGAGGGACACGCCTCATACTGACCCGTTCGACAGGAGATATATACGAATCAACGTATTTGAAGTAATTCCCTGTCCGGTCCGTGGCTAATTATCGCGTCGACGTACATTCCTAATGGAACTGAAGCTAGGAAGTGAACCATTCGAAGAGTAGATAATATACTGCTGGCCACTCGAACAAGAAACCAGTAAATGAAATTCACAGGCGATATATGACATATGATAGACTGGCATGCATTATAAAAACTTGTAACTAGACTTAATTGATTTCGGTGTAGGTTTTCCTCTGAGGCCCTATGTTAACTTGCCACGGTGGTGAAATGGCTAGGCTGCCGGGGCCACGAGAGGCTGGAAGAGATTTCCACCTGAGGGCCAGTGACTTCTCGGAATTGCCCTTGGAAATGTTAGGATCAATCATAATTTCTTGTTTGCCCTAACTCATCTTACTATTCGGAATGTTTTCCTACCGTATCACAGGCAATAAAAGCCTATTGTTAAGGCAATGGCGCTGAGAGATATTAGCCTTCGCTAGTAAATAGCACCGGCAAACTACATTTGGATGTTCAGCAGTGTCCCACACATACAAAGTGATAGATTTGAACTGCGGGCAGAGATCTAAGCCATCTGGAGCCGCCCTCGCACCAGTCCTCTTCACATCGAAGCATGAAAGCATGCGATCTTTTCATCAGATCATAGATCACCTTTATAGTTGTCTCTTTCATAGTCTCTTTCATAAGTCCAATGATCATAGTTAAGTCGTATACATATGTCAGCGCGGTGGCTTGGACGGCTAAGTCTCTGGCTGTCGGAAGCCAGAGGCCGCAGGTTCGAGCCCCGCTGTGTGACATATAAGAGAGCTTAAGCATGGAAAAATTGCAGCTCCTTAAATAAACCAATAAACATTTACATTTACCATTTACATGTATACAGATATTGTTTAAATTTCCAACCAAGTGTTACCATTAAAGCGAATGAATCGTCATTGAGATTCGTACTGTTATCTAAAAGTGGAAGCCGTAAACGTTTACGGCTCAGTACACGCCATCCTAAAATAGTTTAATTTGCTCGCTGCAGTCAGGAGGAACTTAAACATCTGACAGCCTAAAACCGAAATTCACCACATTGTATAATTTATTATGGCTAATGCCTTACAGCTTATCATCTGGCAAGTCTACAGAAAGCAGCTCATACCTAGAGACACATACAAATATTATTTATATATATTAATATATATATAATATATATATAACATTTGTATCATTATATATATATAGCGGCGTTCTAATGTGGCGATTACTGAATTGGGCAACGGTCCCGAGATGTTGCTTCGTCACACTTGTGTATCCACGTACGTGTATAAAAATGGAGATATGATCCCATCGACACAGACAAATGTATGCAGCAGTGCCCTGCAAGCGCATACATTATCCGGCATCATACATGGCACCGAAAACAATGCTAACTTCTTATGCGATTCTCGATGGCAGTGGTTTTATCGTCACTTTTCTTTAAACGAAAAAAAAAAAAAATCGTAATGATCAACCCGGTGAGGATTCGCTCAATGCGTTCGCGGCATGCACATCACGATATCTATCGCATGTCATTATCGAAATTAAATTCACCACCGGACGCCGGGTTCGCCTGCCGCAGCTTGAGCGGTCGGTGGCTATTGTAGAATGATACAGCGAGAGAGAGAAGATCTGACTGAATTGATCTCCTCGAAAAGAAAAGGGCGGGCGATGAGAAGGAGTCGGAAGCAAAAGAAGAGTAAGACGAAGACCAAAGGACACATCACTGCCGCCGCGTCGTCGTTCTTAGTTTCAAACGGCGCTCTCCTTGGAAAGAGACACCGCCGAATTCCTGGGAATGACAAGGAGTCGTGCTTGCTTTATGCCGCAATTGCACCATTTGAATTTACCGCCATTTTCGATGTGAATTCGCTAACTTCGGCATTGACACTTCGTATTTTTTTATTGGTAACTATTGCGGGGACAGCTTGAAGCGGATAGTCGTCTGATGACATCAATGGAGCTGCTTGCCACAATTATATCTTTTAGCGTTCACTGATATCGATGAAAGATCAAAAAAGCATGAAGCTTCCCACTGGCGCCAAAATTCAAATCTTACAAGCGAATTTCGAACTAATGAGTCCTCCGCTGCGTACTCATTTCCCATAGGAGAACATCGCGTATGCGAGTGTTACAGGAGAGAGAAAGAGTGATAGTGGTAGTGGCAAAGGCCGAAAGGGGATCAACGTGAGTGGTCGACGGATCTAAGCAGACGGTGGATGAGTGGCAAATAGAGAGAGAGAGACCGGTCGCTCACACGGGCTGGATCCGCCATGGCCGCTAGGGGGCCTCGCTGCTCAGGAGCAGGATACATGCGACGAGTGGCTAACGCAGCTATACAGCAAGAAATGTGTATCATCAGACGACAGTATAGGATAGGACAGGAACGAGACAGGAGCGAGAGTGAAAACGAAGGGCGAAACGGGCCTCCGCAGAAGGACAAAGGGGAGGGCGACAGTGGGGATTTAGCTAACTGCTGCATGGTCGCCGGTGCTGGGTGCGGCGGAAGAGCCGGGGCCGGGCGGGTGAACGGTGGGGGCTAAGAATGGCGCTTCGGATGAAGCTAAAAGTCATCCATCGCAGGGGCAAAGCGCTACATCGATCTTATTTTTGTCGCTGCTGTTCGAAGAGATTAAACTAAGCGAAGGGAGAGAAGCGCACGGGAGGGGTGCCCGGCCGGGGGTGGGGAGTCGCACAAACGCCCCATACGGGAGATGTCTAACGGGATCACGTGGCTACGCGCACGCAGAGGACAAAGATAGATGGAGCGAGAGAGAAAGCCAGAGACTTCAGTTGATCGGTAATTTATCTATTCCGTAAATATTTATTGATGCACCGATGTTGATCCGCAGCAACAGCCAATCAACGTATAGTGTACCCGTGTATAAGTAGACGTGTTTGGCCTATTTGGCTTTAAGTGATTCTATTTGCTGTTACTTGATGGCCGAGATTAATATTCAACCGAGCAAGGACTATTGTTCGATAGACGACATCAATGAACTAATGATAAAAATGATGAATCATTTCATTCTAATGAGCGTCCGTTCATCAAACTCTAAGCACTTGTTATATTCAGCTCTGCTCTGTCACCGTCCACCCTTGGCTCGCGTGCGCTATTTCACCGCTGCGGGTACAGACTAACCACTTCATTTTATAGTACTATCCATCAACAGCTTGCAATGTGCATTGCCTGGCTCTCAATGGCAATCTTAATATTGTATCAGACATTTGGTAATCAGAATATACCATTCCTACTTCGTGGTTACTACTCATATGTATATTACATATTCTGCTTATATTCAACGCACTGGCGAATTGTACAATCTGTGTCTGTGTGTGATAAGGTCGGTTAATTATTCGTCGGTCCTTAAATGCTACAGACCAGTAGTTTTTTTAACGGTGTTAGATGTTGCGTTTCTAGAACACAAATCAATAAGTGAACGAATCTCCGAACATATTTTGAAATCCCTCAAGGTCAAGTTCCTGCCCGCGCTCATCAGAGATAGTTGTGAAATTCACAGCGTCTACAAATCCTGCATTGTTCGCACCATTCTTGCGAAATCTAATTATAAATTCTGTTTAAAAAGCTTTTCTGGAAGTTCTCGACTCGGCCAACCTGTCAATGAATACTCACTCTCTTTGTCTCTTGTAAAGAGAACGTAGCTCAAGCCCTGCAGTGAATCTCATATGTATGTATATGTCATTAAGTCTCAGATATCGTTCAAACGATATCTCTGTTTTTTTTCAATTAGAGCCTCTCGAAACTCCGTAACTTCGAGTGAATCATTTACGAAGACCAGCCTCAGAACGAGTTTGCCGATTCTAGCTGTTCACTGAGCTCGGCTGCCCTTTGTACAGAAGGCAAAGAGGTTAGAGTTGGCTTAGCTTAGTTATACTAAACCAAGTTAGCTGTTGCGCGAGTCCGCTTCGTAGGCAGTCGCTCTCCCTTCTTTGTTTTTCTTAATTATATAAAGAACGCCGCCTGTTCACGGATCAAAGTATCTCTCGTCGGGCGGCGAGAATCTTAAACGCGCGGCATGGTTAATTGTATCAGAGGGCGACAGTCAGTTTATTTGGTCGCTAATTAAGTAAAAACACGCGGGGAGTTGTTTGTCGATACGAGCTACATATATATATATACATTAATTTGGATGTCGGGCCCTTATGGGATTGTCGCGACTTGTTGCGACTTGAATACACCGAGCAGTCGAAGCAGGTGACGACAGTAGGACTTTTGATTCGATTATTGCGTAGGCATCGTTGTATATGTAGTCGCTGTCTATGTTTGTGGGTGCGTGTGTACACCTTACACAGTGACTGTACACTGGTTAAATTTAAATCCCTCCTCAGGCTTCGAATGTGATGGTTTCCACAAGAACAGAGGTTGTAAACATAGCGACATAAGTGAGTTTATGAAACCTCTATAAAGGGGTAGTCTATCGTGGCCACACAAACCGTGAGAAGGGCCCAGGGTTATACCCTTCCGTGAAACAAATCTTACCTAACCGTTGACCATATATCAAATTAGCCAAATTTAGACAGCTGGGTTACAATGATGTCTCTAAAGACAATGTCATTCCTTCCGTCCATTGTTGCAGCAAAGGATTACCTATGCCTGTAGCTGGCCATTATGATGATCACCCTTCATCGTTTTGTATAGTCAAATTCAACCCACTTCACAGAATTTTTTTGTTCTTGCGATTAATGAATTTACCTCGCCTGTTATCAGATTATTAATGCGACGAGTAATCTTTTGGCACTCTGAGCATTTGCTTCCAGCGAGCCTGGTATTTGTAAGGATGCACCTAGTCGTGTTTGCAGCAATCTACAAAGTAGCTACATCACTCTGTTTCCACATACTGGAACGACGTCATATTCAAGTTATGGGGGATCAATCGATACATGTGAGCTCGTGAGCACGTTTATCACTGCCTAAGACAAAGATCGGCTCGGGGTAAACTTCGCATAGATTCCCACCTGCATACGGCAATCGAGTATCGAGAGGCGTGCCAACTGTCAAATGTATATTTTTTTTTGTAGCGGACCACAAGCATGAACCTCGTACGCCGTCAGCAGCAACAGTCTGCCCTAAGGGGGCGTTATAAACATTTATCACTTTTCTGCCTAACACACCCCGCAGCCTTTATCTATCCATATCGTTGTGCGTGCAATCATGCGCATGATGGAATCAACTTGTGCGACACAGCAGCCAACTCGTATTTTTCTTTGCTTCCAGAAGCCAAACTACCCTGACATCAGGCGGAGGAATAGCAAAAACAACGAGATTGAAGTTGATGGCCGAAGCGGTGGTATCTGCCACCCAGCAAACAAAAATCACGCCATCGGTTGCGTGCACACACCAAATAAGGCATCGTGCGTGACTTGATCTTAATTGAATTTATATATTTTTGTCCTGGTTACTGGATTACGAGCGTTTTCCTTCAACGTAACCTCCTCACACGGACCCACCTCATGCGTGCCTTGCACGCAGAATACTTTCTGTGTCCCTTATTCTATTTGATCATCATGATATTGCCAAACATTTTACTAATTAGAGAAGCCAGCATCTCCTCGCTTTTTTGTCGAATCAAATACATAAATACAGACCTACTATGACACGGAATTGGAAACTCTATTTTGTAGGGACTACGCATAAAATCGCTGCATATGACTGCACTTGCTGAAGTGCGACACTCTTCTGTTCCAGTTGCAGGCTCTGTCTTCCATCTCGCTCACATCTGGCACTGACTGTATCAGCGACATGGATGCACGCACGCATGCACGGACGCAGTCATAAATACAAACCATTGTGACTACAGCTAAGAACGACCGACCGACCGACGAAAGTTTCACTCAAATTAAACAGCTCGTTCGAGAACTAAGAAGCTGCTGTATACAGAACAACTGTAAAATACACTACTGGCTTTGGTAGATTATTAATTGAATTACACTAGAAAATGTTGAACAGCCGTTCGGCGGTGGCGGCGGCGGAGGACCAATGTCGCTGCTCTGTGACATCGGCCAGAGAAACCATGGGCCAGCACAAACCATCCAGCAGATACCGATAAGGCCGGGCCACGCCAACCGCTTGTCATTCTACCCTCATTCGGAGTTCGCTGTTCCGAGTTTCGTCGAGTCGCCACACATAGGCGAACGACAAGCACAACAACAGCAGCAGCAGCAGCGGGCGTGGGCTGGATCAAAGCAGAGATCAAATCCAGACCTTTGTCTGTTATATATGATGTGATCTAATTAGCTTACTCCGAGAGCCTAACATATTTAGTTGATTCGATTAGAGAGCAATGCGTTTGACTTTCTATAAATTGCTAAATCTATTGACTAATTAAATACTTGCCAGCGAAAACTAGATATGTAGCGAAACAACAAATTGCAGCAAAAACACACAGACGACTATCAAATATAAAATTAGAACTAACAGCAATGTCAGCCTAACTCACATTGTGATGCGCACTTGAATGACAATAATAATACTGTCCTGAAGATTAGTTGGGTTGTGCATATTAAACTCGATGGCAAACTAATGGTATAGTCTGCTTGAGTTGATATCGATGATACTAACCAAGGAGAATTTGTCCTACTCACGATATTTAGTCTTTGCTAAACAAGTGTGCTGCTTTTGAGAGGGAAATGTCTACAGTGCGATATATAAGAGTACCGGAGGGGGGGAGTATCTTTGAACCGTTGAGTTTCACGCGCATCAGAAGGGTTATCATGTGGTTCTCTCTTCGTACGAATCCGGCAAGCGGATACGTTAGATCGAGTACAGAACTGATCCTGTGAAGTACGATCCGGAAATAAACCACAAATGTTATGTTGTTATTACCAAGGTATGAAAGGTCGTTGAGCTGATCTGTTGCCGATTCTGCCAGTAGGGTTAGCTGAGATGCCCCTATGTATAATGCTGCCTCATTGAGAATGCAGTGTCTCAGGAGATGTAATATTTATGTAGAAAGCCTTCTGTGGATGCACCTTCACTGCAGCGAGGTTGAACACCAAAGGGTCGTTTGTGACACCTTCTGTGTCGTGTAGGCCCTGCAGAAGCAAAGAAGATGTATGATACAAGTTATGGTAATATTTTATCTTTTGCCGTTATTATTACATCATGCATTCGTCGCCCCATGGCGGTACAAACCCTCACAAACACGTATTTATATAGATGTAGCCGGTACACTCACAGATGGCCACTTGGTCAGACATCGGATCAAGCGTCTCGTCGATTTTAATCATTTGATTGAGCTATTTCGAATTAGCAGCTCTTAGTCACTTCATTTTTTTTCGAATAATTAAAGATTCCTCACTCGTGATAGGTACCATACTGTACTGGCACAACTTGTCATTCGTCATCGTAGTATACTCAAGAACAGAGCAAAACACAAAACTCCCATAAGGCTCTAAGTTACAATACAAACGACCATCTGCGTACGGCGCGAGCGATTCGTTCCGCAGGGTTAAGGCTAGATGAGCATTTTAGATCGAAATTATTTTCAGTGTCCGATTTGCGTATATATAGCATACAATTGATCTACAGATCAATATAGCATAAATAATACGGCCCATAATAATTTGCAAACGAAAACTCATACAATGTCTCATATCATTTATAAATGAGCGGCAGAGACACTCCAGAAGGCAGCTACTGCAAATTCAACTAAGAAAATTAACCTTCATCCCTTACCATCGATGCAGATGTCCGCCAGAAAGACCTCTAGAGCCCGAACAATCGATCTTGGCACCCACACGGACACACCCAACAGGCTGGCCCAATGAAAGAGGAGAAAGCACCGACCCGGAGCGTCACCACCTCTCACAGGTGGCCTCGCTCTCCGAACCAAAAAAGCCCGATTCTAGCAGGTGGGTAGACGTACATTTTTTCGGCAGATCGCCAACAAGACCAATCGGGCTCAACAAATCTAATATATCCAACCCTCGAATGGGGGTTCGGTTCACTAACAGACATAGGGGAGGCCACTCGAGCTCGAGAAAGCGCAAGACCTGCCTCGCTCATGATGGTAAGGGCCAGTACTTGTCGTTGGTCTTTCATTCGAAGCAATCAGCGGCCAGCCGGGGACCGTCAACGAAGGAATCTCATGACTCTACCACAAAATATGGAAGCCGCATGCAATCCCGCAATTTGTCATCGTCAATGACAAAACGCAGCCCCCTCTGGACAACCTCGTCCGCCTTTAGATTCAATTGAATACCTGAGTGACCCAGGGTCTAGACAAGGACAAAAAAGAAGGTGACCACTCAACTTCCATATGCCCCGCAACAGAAACTCGATGAATTCCACCACTCCAGTTTGCTGGAGCCGTTCACCAATATGGCCAGCGCAGAGCCGGAATTAGAACCAATTGCCACATTTCGTTCTGTCGTACGTCGCAACAATTCACGTGGAACATCAGCTAAGGGAATATCATCGACAAGGCGGGCTCCCTATATTAGTCCTCGCAGACAGAATCAAAATTCTGTTGTAAAAACAAGCGAAGACAAGCTCTCATCCGCGGACTGAATTAAACGCCCAATCATTATGAATCACTCATTACTTTTTGCCTGTACTATTGCTCAAATGTTGTACTGTTTTTTCTATCTCCGTTCTCGTCAAGATTAGCGTGAATGTTTAATAACTCTGCATGGTTCACCCATACTGCTTTAATTACAACCAGCTAAAAGGTGTTAAACAAACCGACTATCCAAAGTGAACAAACACAAACTTTTTGCTTGTTATTTGTCGAAGACCAACCTTCTGAAGCATGGTAGCTTTCCGCTCAACCTGTTCAGGTACGGTTTAAGGCAAAGGTTTATTGATTTATTGAGACGATATATCTGTAGATTACGTCCACCTGACCTGACATGTTTCGCCTATTCGATCTGAAATAGTGACTTCAATGAGTCTCACTGCTTTTGTCTACAGCCCATGGATAAGTCAGAACTGTAATAGTATCAAATTCATGAATATTAATGATGTCATATAACCCTCATCGGTGTTATTCCTTCATATAACATTAGATAAAATTCAGCTGTTTGCCCAGCGCGCCATGTTGGTGTTGTCCATTAAACACCAGTTTAATCTATATTGTCGCGTTCACCGTGCTATTCTTGCTTTTATGACTTTTAATGAAGCCGCCTCCACGAATGACAACATTGCTTTCAGGTGAGCCCAACATCGATCCACTCACTAATATATTATATATAATCGGCGGACTGTTCTCAGCACGTGTCTCTGCTTCTTAGATGAATTAATGTTCGTCTGTAATTCCTCCGCAATTTTCAGCAATTGGCATCGCGATGTGGTTGAATATCAACCGCGTTCGTTCGACATCAATTGACATCTGTAGAAAAGCGAAATAGCGAATATAGGCTACAGAAATGGATCGAATAAAGGCTAGAGCTATAAAACCGACTTAATTAAATAATGAACAATGAAGACCTATTGAAAAAAATGTTTGACGGAACTCGAACAAACTCACAGGGAGACAGAGAGAGAGAGAGGTTCATTCTAACTTAAACCTAAAGCCACGGCAGATTCGTAGCGAGTGATAATTGTGTGCATATAGATGTATCGCTTGCAGGCTAAATTAACCAAGTCAAATTTAAATTCTTCAAGGGTGGCAAACTTTGCCTAAAATCCAACCTGTACTTTACTAATTCCACTACACTGTGATGCCCTCTAGGACAACTTTCTCCGTATTTTCTTCTCGTTCACTTTTTCATTAGCTCTAACGGTACTATTTAGATATAAACTAGTAGAAAAGGAACGGACAAAGCTGCAGAGTCAAATTTTTGTTAGTCATCCACAGGATTACATAACGTCCCGAACACATGAAATAAGAATATTTATACAACCTTTAGAATTTGTAATAAGAAATTCTCAACGAAAAAATATTCCAGACGGTTTCTTAAATCTGCAATATCAATTCAAATATCAGGTTCGACTATACGGGGCCTCCGAGTGCCATACAGGCCCATGTTGATCTTTTGTTTATATGCTTGCTTGTGTTCGAAAGGAAACGTCACGCGTTCATTGATATTTACTCATTTAGGACATCTCTCTATTCAAGGCGAACAGACTGTCGTAAAATCAAGTATGTGTATCGTATATCTCGTCGCAGATACTAAGATCTCTAGGGATAAACAACCATTACACGCGAGCTCATTGACACCACGAGGAGCGCGCGTTAGCTACCTCTGAAGTGTACAACAATGAACCGTGCATTCACCAATAGAGTGCTTTCAATCTCGTCTGCACCTGGAGTAGCTGTAATATGGTTTAGCTCGCTTTATTTGCATTTCCACGTTTCAAGGCACTGACAGCAGGATTAATTTAAAGGGGCAGCAGTCGCTGTCGGCCTTAGGGATATCCAATCAACCCTAATATCCTAATTTCCTATAGAATTCAACGAATCGGACACTCTCATCTCCGCTTCGACCCAGCTCGGGTCGTCGTCTTCAGTTGCATCTCCGACAGTGTCGAAAGTGGCAGTGAGAAGGTAGCCAATGGCTGCCGCCATCCACTGCATTGTCACTCCAGATCCTGTAGATTTGAACAGATTCGAACGTTTTCGAAACTGTATTTGTTTATGTGACGTGTCTACTTACGAGGTCCTTTATTGAGTTAATTATAGTATCGAGCTTCGGGGTGTACGCCCGAATTGAAGGAGACATGAGCCTAGTTGGTCTGTGGTCACTTACTAAAGCCGTACGATACCATGACGATGAAACACCATTCACAAAAATATCTACCATTAAATGACAGCACAGCCCCAATTTATCGTGCTTTCTGCCGTCGTTCTAATGCTGTGCTGTTAAAAGTTATATGCGTAGAGTAAAAAGGTATCCCAAAATTAAGGACACTTAGACTCATAGGCATGACATATACCGCCGATTATGCACTTAGACGAAATGTTTCCTTCAAACCAATGCACTTCTAGCTTGAATAGGGTTCGAGAGTGACGCTTAGTAGTAATACCAACATGCTGAGTGTCATCAGAGCGGATCTATTTGATGGTGTACCACTAAGTTTCTGTCTAAGCACATAGTTCACTTTGCTCAAGATATAAATATCTGAACAGTTTCACAGAAAAGTTCTCAGTTACCCAATGGCTTCCAGTTGCTCAGTATCTTAGTAGGGCATTACTGTTCTTTACTCGTAGTAATTGCCGTTTCGACAAGTCCATGATCAGCCAAAGGTGGGGAAGATGTAACTTTACAGTAATCAAATAATATAACAAGTTGACAGTTGCTCTCCTCTCCTGGTGGCTCCGATCTGCTACAGTAACCCATCACTGACTTCCCGAGTGTTCAGATCCCTTTCTCGTGGCTGTCGTCACCCAATCAACTAGACATATATGGGTGAGCTGTTTGCTTTGCTGGATTACACTCCATGAAAGAGCGACAGAGCGATAACGTAATCCTGTCGATTGTATAGGGGGCCTATCAATACACATGATGATGGCTGCCAGCCGGTAAGGGGGCTATCACAAGGGAGCATCCATCAACAAAGACACTAGCTGGCTAACAGTGCGCTTAGCTGCACTACGATGTAGCTGGCATACACTAGTGATATAGGGAGATATTTCCTTACGGATTGCATTCGACACCTAGTATTTGCAGCTAACACATTATAACTATTACAGTGATTATCATCATGATTATTATTATTATTATTATTGATGAGGGCCACGTGTTAGGCACCGCTACCACCATCATCCCGATTTTCTTCTTCATCTCTGTTGTACGCGATGTGACGCAACCTGGATCTCACAGTTAGAGCGAAGGGCGAACAAATCAAAAGTACATGAACACCTATAGACGATACATGCTATTATAATTCCATCGAAGTGGCAAAAATGTCAGTGCTGTTACACTGATCGTAATAGGATTATTGGTTGTAGATCATCGGCTGAGTGCCTCGACGCTCGCAGCTGACGAACAGGGGGTGCAGTCCGAGACGAGACAAAGCAGGACCAAATTATCATTCATTCATTCATCGGGCTGAAAAAGAGGACGATGAGGCGAGCCGTCCGTAAACCCTGGGGCACCTTAGATAGGTTATATCAGGTAATAAATCGTTGTTTTTTTCTATTATTATAGAACCCGATGTTTGTCTGCTCTCCTATTTGAGGCAATGACTTGGACGATCTTTGGTAATGTTACTTACGCTCGAAAATTCTCAAAACTTTGGAAGAGACGTTACACGCAAGCCGCCTAACTACCCGAATTATGGCTTGGGTCAAGTAATCAAATTGTTGTGTTAAGAAGCGCCAAGGACAGCCGAAATAACATATGACTGCTGAACTGGATTCACAATTACATACGTATATATATATATATATATATATGGATGTTCTGACTTACGTTCGAATTCAACCTAAATAAAGAATTCTGATTTAACTTTCATTGCGAAAATAGCCCAATGTATGTATGTTCATCTTGCTGACAATTGGTCAGTCAACTCAGCTAGCTGTTATCAGATGCTCATACATATACAAATAATGCCAGCTTTTTCGTAACTCTTTTGATTAACGAAAAAGCATTATCTTGTTACACCAACCTTGCGTAGATATAAGCCAGACATCCATTATTTTAGCGCACAGTATTACCACATAGGCCTTGTATGATGCTACCCCTAAAGTTGAAGTAGGACACGGGACCAAGGGCAGAGATGCCGTGATTCAGAGAGAGAGAGCAGCTCGATCACAATTGTCGACTCAGTCAGAACAATGACAGTAGGTCACCGTATAGCGTTCCACTGCGTTCTGACACACAGGTAGATAGCAGATAGAGAGTTAAGCCGAAAGGTGCGCCATCTTTGTTGGCATACATGAAAATAATAATTATCCTCTTGAGGTAAAAATGATAACAACAATAATAATAATAATGCTTAGCAAGGTGGCCAGACAGCGAGTGAGCTCAATTAGGATAATCATATTTCTTATCTTTTGGCTGAACGGAGCAACGGCAGTGCATACCGGTGTGTGTATGCGTGAATGTATATAGATGTGGCTGTTTACGGGTTGCGTATATCTGATGCGCATATGATGTACGAGTTTACCTATGTCCATGTATTATAGTGTGTACAGGGGATGAATAAGCCAATGTTGAGAACGATTATGGTCCGCGGCCCTATGTCTCTCCATCCTTGAGATCGAAATGCTGGACACGTTAGCGTGCTCCTGTCACTGAAAGGTCAACTGACTCAAGGGTCTTTTGAGTGACTTAGTTGTTTTGCTTTTTTGTTACTTCATTGTTAATTGTTTATGAAGTCGGAACCCCATCGAATTCGGTATTTCATCAATTCGGTATTGGTAAGGTTCCCGCAGCGCATAACCATGAAGGAAAACTAAGGATGAAATGCCCGCAATCATGATGCTCTATATTCTTTGACATCCACAGATTTTACTGATTCGAAAGAGGTCTCTTTCTATATTTCATCATTGTCTTCCTTTGTTTCGTTTCTAACAACTTTCGTACTCCCATGCCCTTGTCTATTGATAGACGTTCTCTACTAAGTGTTGTTTATTAATTCGTGGTTAAATATCGTGTATCTGAAACGAATCGTTGGGTCAGTCCAAGTGGGCCAAAAACGTTTGATATTGGTTATCGAACCACCATTTAAATAAAAGATCAATTAGTTTCATAGGCGTTTTTGTCTTTATCTCATTAAGCATAATCGTTTATTAAATATAAGGAACGAATTCAGATCGTTTCGTCTGAATTTATTCAGCCCCACATCTATCTGAGTTGAGTTCAGTGAACTTCGCGTTCTCATTTTTCACCTGTTCCTCCTCGATTCTCTATGATCCCATCTGTTCGAAATGTCCGACAGAGCGTTTTCTCGCACGACGATCGACTCGCCTCTATCCCGATTGCCTGTTGCTAATACTTGAAATTCTGTTGCCGGCGACCTGTACAACAGTTACAACAATCCGTGAGTTGAATTATTCACAGTGACAGCCAAATGCTGCTTATCGATGTCACCCAACCGTCCGCCGCCTCCCCCCCGATTCCAAGGGCTTTCGAAGGCGAATAGAGGAATGCAGGAATAGGACGCAACATTGGAAGCTTGAACGCACCTGATCGATTACCACTACCACTACTACAACTGTGACTAGGACAACGGCCACAATAACTGGCCACTGCCACCCAGCGAGCAAGTCGGACCCCGCCGAGTCAAGCCGACAATTTCATATGAGATGAATGTTCGATGTTGGCATCGAAGGTGGCGTCGAAACCGGCAGCTGGGATCTGATCAAAGGCGGGAGAGAGGAGTTCGTTCGGAAGTTCTGCAGCCTCTCGATGAATCGATCCGTCGACAGTTTCGTCTTCTCGTTCGCCGCTGCTCCTCGCGATGAATGATCAAAGTTGTTAAGGCTGGTTTGTTGTACCGTCTGATTGATGTCAATCGATCTGTATCGACAGAGGGGAACGTTCAAGTTAATCCGTCAGAGACACACACCCCCACAAGACGCGACATTCAGCCTGATTATACGGTGAAGCAATACCTTCTTGTCTCGTGGACTAACAAACCGTATCCGTAAGTGTAAGCAAAGCCGGTGATGCTACTCTGGTGGGTATCTTTAAGCTGTGTACATACGTCCCTCTTGGCCGTAAATGCAGCGGCGTAATTTACTAAGCATTGATTTCAATTCTGTATCCCTTTTTATTTTCGAGTATCTCCTGAGTTTTTCTGGTGCTGATTCGTTAGGTTGTTATTATTCCAACCCTGCGTATACTTGCTCCTCCAATTAGTATATTTCTTCTGTTCCATCGTGTGGCGCAGCCAAATTAATAATAGATCGTAAATGATTATTCCTATTATTCAAAGTTCAACTGTGGCAACATTAAAAAGGGGGGTACCAGACAAATGCTCGCACTATTAAATATAGAGTTTCGACATCTTTGTGATGAGCGGCGTGTTAGCAGGCTCAATAACACCGAGTCTGGGGCTTTCAGTGGACGCTGTTTCATCCACAGTCATCCTCACGTAGTTTGGCCCGCATCCAAAGGATTGTCTCATACATATTGGCGGGGTTTACTCATGTGAAGAGCATTTAACCTTCGTCGCTTTATAAATTATAGAAAAAAGGTCACCTGTCTGTCGACTGAATTCATTAATTCCGCTGCTAGCAAACCATGCGTGCTCGATCGAGTGCACTTTAATGTGAGCTCTCTAAAATTAGGAAAGATTAATTTCAGGACAAACTCTAGTTCCCTGAAGTTAATTCCATAGTTATGCTCACTGGGTCAAGTGGCCCCTGTTCTGCATTAATATATTATTTCTGATTGTTTTGATCAGGGGACACCAAACAATTCTACTCAGAGTGCGTCTTTTCTATGATTTGATTTATACTGTAAGCATTACGAGTAGGGCAATCATTTCAGATATGATTAAACATATTTGCTTGGTAAACCTTTGGGTATAGTACCAATAGCAGATTGTAGCACGAATAATATAATAATAATCATAGCAATGTATACGTCTACTCACTGTAAACGGCTCAAATCGATCATAACTCTATCTATCTAACGTAACGTAAGCTGGCACTTCAGCCATAAGCATTTGAACATCTCGCTCTGACGATAAAGTGTAAGGACATAAGATGCCCTCTCAGTGAAATTCGTATCGACCCATATACGTACTGATGACCCAACACAGCAAGTGTATATTTATTGCAATATTTGCCAAGTCTGAGTTTACACAGTCCCATCTATGAACGATGTCCGAGCAAGCACAGTCGGCCCTTAATAAATTCGTGATATTTCCCCTCTGTTCTCGAAACCGGAGTTTGCACGAGGATCTGATGTTTGTTTATCTACCACGGAGTGATCACTCGTACGGTGTTAGCCAAAACAACCGGCGGACTGCAATGCCCCTATATGGCGCCCTTCATCGTGTCGGGGTGTCCACATAAGAAATCATCCTACTTGCCTACGCAATGTTTGTATTAACCCTAAAGAGATTTTAGTCAACGTGCTTCAGTATGTGTTTGAAAAATTCGTACATTTGTACATCGGAGGGGTACAGTTCTTACTGTAAAGTAGCTCGAGTACGATATCCGCATTAATATTAGACTGGTCGACACAAAGCTGCTACTAGTGAAAAATAGGGTCCTTTCAATAAATTAACGTTATGTATTATTTATTTACTTATATATGTATATGCATAGTCGGAGAGAATTAGCACAAACCGAAGATCTTCGATACCTACGATATCTACTTAGCCCAAGAATAACCTTATTGAATATCTCACGCATTTCGTTTCCTTGACACGCAAAAGAGAGGCTAGAATATGTCCGTTGCTTTTGACAAGGTCGGACCGGAGTGCGAAATGGCTTTCGGCCGGGACAATAGTGGTCGATACTATAGATTTGTTAGTCCGTTTTAGGTACCTTCTTATTTCGGTGCTGCATATATTGGGTACAGATAAAAAAAAAAGCAGCCATTGCTATAAAATCTTTGAAGACTTTAGCGACGCGATGTCGAGTTGTAGTGAATAATTAACACCCCGGCCTCTTCCCCCGGCCACCTTCAAGCTACGAAATAGCGCAGAATTGCAGCCAAAATTGGAGCCAAGAGAGATTTGTAATAGCGGCAGTGGCTGTGCCGACAGGCGAGGCAAAGTCAGTCGGGCAGCCAGCCAGCCGTGTTGATGCCCAGCGGTGGACAAACGCGATCGAATTTACGTGAATATTTTACGATAGCCAACTCCCATCTCACCCTCTGATGTCTCCATCCGGGATGAGAAGCGGACGACATTCAAACCAATACCAATCGAATCGACGACTGGTGCATGTCAGCCCTCAGGGCCTTCAGACCTCGCTACTCACTCTCTATACTCTGCCACACGACCCCTCGGCGAACCTCCCTCCTCCCCCCACCCCCCGGGTGGTAGTCTTGTCATTTTCTCACAGCGTGCGCATACACACACTCAGCGAGGAGAGAGAGAGAGGACCGGACGGGCTGAACTATTCCGCCCAGTCATGGCAGAATCATTGATTGGCGAACGGGGAAATAAATACGGAACGCGATTCAAATGTAAACACAGCTTTGTTTTTTATCTGAAATGTTCATCGTACGACGATGATCGTGATGATGACAATGATGATGAGGAGCGAATTTGACGATTCAAGTGCCACATTAAATAGCTCTCGACAGATTGAATTTGGCAGGAGCGGCATTGAATACCTGCAGGAATGAATGTGGCTGACCACGATGTACCACCACCATGTTTGGTTGTGTAGGCAGTGTCGGTAGCACCGGTTTAGATTCAGTATTGCCTAATTCGATATATTCGCTGATAATCGTTATCTTAGCAAGCGAATTTGTTTCTAATAGTGGAAGAGAAAGAATTGTGACTGATAATCGCACTTGGTATCCAGCCAAGCCATCGTCAATTGTGTTCTGAGTAATGAGACAACGGTCTCTTCGAGCGAGATCGGCGACCAAGTTGCCCGAACAGCGCTGCCTGTCGTATTATGTATAATATTGGTAGCGCCGTTTACGAGGATAGATTTCTTCGGCTGCTGTACATAGACGTTGAGTGAATGATGGCTGACCAACCAATCAGTGAGATGAAAGGAGGTGCGACCCTGACAATCTCCCTCGGATTTTAGAAGAGCACGGATAGATAGAGAGCGAGAGAGAGAGAGAGATACAGCCAATCTTCCTCTGCCCGCCTCCACCGTATCGTACTAGTCCATCACTGTCCCAATCTCATCGCATCTGCCCCCGCCCCTAAGTTGTTGCACTTGGCGTGCACTTCCGATTTTTAATCTCTCTTTTTCGTAAGGGGACATCGTAGTATGAAGGGCTGGAAAAAAGAAAAGCAACGAAGTCGACCCAAGTGTTCGGTCTGTGTAGGCATACCCATCAATCTCGTGTTCGCCTTCCCTTCGACTGTGATACCCGCCGCGTAGGCGCTGTTGAGATAGATCGAACCGAAGACTGATATCGCTCGGGTCGTCGGATGGACGCTCTTGCTGTCAGCTGCTGTCATCGAAAAAAAAAACAAATGATTTGTACGCGCTGCAAACATTCACCGCTCCGCTCGCTCGCTCGTGTCCTCTCTCTCTCTCTCTCTCTCTGTCTCTCTCTCTGTCTCTGATTTGTTCTCCTGATTTTTATACGATTATGAGATCAAGCTATAAACTTTTATGTCTGAAGACGCAGATATACACGAGCTTGAATTCCCTATAAGGCATTAAGTTTCGCACTCGTTGAGTTACGTTTAGATTTCTGCAGAGAAGCTGATCCCAGAGACTAATGATAGTAGCTAAATAGTGTACTATTCTAAAAAAAGTCTAGTCAACATTTACGTGGACGCGTACCTATTCTCTGTGTCCATACGCGGCTGATCGAGCCGCGTGACAGGCAATGCTGATCCGAACGTCGACGACGAATCCTCTTTCTTTAAAATGTGCGATGGCCAAGGCAAAAATACATGCATTTATTCCATTGAAACCAGCTCGTAGAGCAAATGGTGACCTTCACCAGGTTTTTTCTTGCCGAAATTCTCTTCGTCCTTGGCATTTATGCAAGATAGATGAATGCAGAAAACTTGACATGTTATTCCTATCCAATAGCACCACTGCGTCCGCCGCTCCCGCCCACAAGAGGCAATGGAGCTCGTCGAGCGTTCAACGCACCTTGGGCAACGTTTTCGCTGGGCATCGTCTCTGATCCCCGCACACTTCACTAGGCCCTCGATTATCCACCGAGTCCAACCCTCCACAGAAGGATTAACTGGATTTAGTCGATTTTCTTGCTCGCCGACACTTTAAAGCTCACTTGCAGAGCTGTTTCTGCTCACTTCACGCCATCCGGCCTGTCGGAGCAGGGTTGCATTCTATAATGGTTCAGGGCGCGCTTCGACGAGCCGTCGTAAAGCTCATTCAGGATGGAAGGGCACCGTCCCCATTATGATTTTCAAACGATAAGCTCAGTGACACCCATAGACACACTTTCTCTATTAAAAAATACATAGAAACTCGCAACAGGCCTCCTAGATTTTAATAATCAGAAAGAAATCTGCATTGAAGTGATGCCCTTATTTAAGGAACGAATGCAAATTACCAATTGTTTTATTCAGAAACCTATTTAATGGATACATTTAATTTTTTCCCTAACACATGTTAAATGTTACCACACAGTGGAATAAGTCAGAAATTTCGTCGAGTATAATGGTCAATAACCCCAATTTTATTTTGGCCATGTTTGTTCCCGTATGTTGCTCTGTCGCCAACAATTAGAACGATGACTAATCGCGTAACGAGCGGTCGATCATTGGCTTTCGCGGGAAACTAATTTTGACGAGCCAAGATCGAGGGCGCCCAACCTTAACAACTGCTAGACACGAACATATGACCGTGATGCTGGGATGAGATTTATTCTCGCTAACAAGGAGCAAACCACGTTCCTTTGTGAGCTTCTTTCGCTTAGTTAGTTCGGCTTGCGAAACTCGTATCAAAATCCACCCCCTACCTATATCTTCTAGCTTTGCAGGTCCTTTTCTAATCAGCCAATTAGAGAAGGTGGACTGGCCATCTCGCGGCAACCTTCAAAAAAAGGGACTAACTGCAGAATGGTTGGACTTTACTGTGTCAATTACTGTATAACCAACATTCTTGGTAGTGCTGTTTTTTTTCAATAACCTAATTCGACAGGCGATTCCATACTGGTCGGAATCCCAATGGGGCATCCTCCAGTGTTTCTTTGGACCAAAAGTAACACACCTTGATAATACTCGACACGCCGCAGGTTCGAATCCCGTTGCATGACATATAAGAGAACTTAAGCATTCTATGCAGTTCCTTTAATAAATCAATAAAGCCTTACCTTACCTTACCTTACGTATAGCATAAACAGTGCATTCCCATTGGCTAAGAAATCTTTATCATTGAGAAATTGCGGAGCAAGAGGTTAAAAACGAATCTTAATTAACATAATAAATTATTATCGCGCTAGATTGATCTAATTCATAAGTTAAAATGTTTGCAGGTATGTAGGTTCTTGCATGGGTACGAGTATCTAGCATTTTGTAAAAGGAACTATTCATTACTTCACTTGCTTTCCTTTTAAAGCGCACACGCGACGCTAGAACTATACTTGATCATTGCCATGCAACACATCACGGCGGTTTGAATCATTTTAAAGATTCAAAAAGCGCACGCCATCGTTGTTGTCAGTGTCAGTGGCTATAGGCATCAACAGATGTTTCACTGACAGTTTGATTTAGGTCGCTTTTGACCCGATATACTGTATTGCACCATATGAGAGGGGCGAAGCAGAACAGGGAAATTAAATGAGTCCTCTTACCGTAGGGAATTCGCCTAGTTCAAGTGTCTGGGAAACTGTAGAATCCTATAATTCTATTCGAGTACAAATCTCTGTCGAGAATTGGCGGACGAAGTTATACGTTCCTATCTGGTTCGTAGATTTCTAAGGGGGAGCGGCGGGGATGAGGTTGGGGTGGACAATTTGGTCCACTGCAATCGAAGTGGCTGCTACTTCGAGTAGAACCAGGGACGGATGAAGTTAGGCGACGAAGCTCTCGGATTAAAGGATTTATACTAGAGAGGCCAAGCAAAAGGCCGATGACTCGGATACGAACAAACTTTGAACGAGGCGTCTGTCAACCATTCTGCTGTACGCTTAATTCCCCCCGTTTTTAATTGGGTGTAGCAATCGTTCATATGTATACGACACTATGGATTCTTCATCGTGCCAATATATAGGAGGCTCTATACATCCAGCATACTCCCATTTCACTATATAGCAGATACCAAATTACAATAATAGTAATAATAATAGAAATATCAGCCATATAGTAACTACTACGAAATAGCATTGATATTATCATTTAATTCATTGTAGATCATTTGATTAATTGTTTAATCAATCGTCGAGCGTTATTTAAAAGCAAGACAATAAATTTACTTCGCTTTATTGTAGTATTTATTATTATTATTGGATATGTTCGAGGGGACAGCTAATGCATTAACGAACGAATGTTGAACATCTGAAACGATAACATGCATCGATTCGCTTATCCATTTGTCGATGGATGGATGGACAGTGGATTCGCCACTACCGCCTTTATTTCAGGAGATCTTTGTGCTCCTAATTTATTTACGATACCTTGTTCATTCTCCTACCATGTATTATCTTTCACCTTAGTTGGGTGTCCGACCCTTTCAGCCTTATGGCAATCGCCCACCCCCACGGTGTAACGAACGAGATAGTCGAATTAAGTCCGAATTGACCCAACGCAATTGTAGCGGCACATTCGAAGCTATCTGCTGCTACCCTGTCGAACACACAACGAATCTAAAACGACTTCCCGACACATGAATGCGTAGCAGAGATTCCGATTATTGATCTTGTCTCGTAGACGAGTCTTCGTCCAATGCTGCAGCTCCTTTCTAGTTGCACCCGTTCACTACTTCATATGTACAGGTGTAGGTGCATCTATCACAAATGCACCCGCTTTGCCTTCATCTCTGTTTCTTTGCCTGCCATTGCAATGGTGCGGGACGTTCCAGCTCCCTTGAGACAAGGATCATCCTGGGATCGTCGCTGGGGTGAATTGAGGGAGTCAGTTGAAGCGTCGTCGGTCGCTTGGCCGAAGAAAGAGCGGTCCACGAATGAGAGCAGTACTCGGAGGAGGAGCTCATGGATGATCTGCAGCAAACTGACTACAACTACTACTGATCACTTAGTCCCTTTTCCTACCTGTCGCGATACCCCTGTACAAGATCTTCCCCCCGTGACGACTTGTCTAAAAATGCCGTACACGCCGGAGCACTGCTAGGAGCGGCTGCTCAGCAATTCATCCACTTCTACATGGCTCACCTTACAAATCAGCTTAGTTGAAATAACAAATGGCTAGTGATAGATAGAGACGGCGATTTCGTACGGTGTGTGTTCGCGAGTATCCGTTAGGGTGATTCGTTGTTTTAGGATGATCCTTGTCGACTACAGCACAAAAGACAAATCATAGTATGCAGCATCGTACATTTTTGACGCGTACATTACATCGATACGCGCTTATCCATGCATATATTATACACACACGCACACACACACATACACGCATATAGATATCGTTTATACGTACATCGATGGAGCGATCTTTATAGATCACCTGACATCTGCATACAGTCGACGTTCTCTCTTGAGATATATTAGCTTCGTTGAACTGCTAGATTTGAGCGCAATCGGTTGTGTCAACAATCGTTTGAGAACCATTATTGATAGTAAATATTTGCTATGAGGCTATCCAGAGGCTACCTTATTACCTTAATAAACCGAACCAATGTATTTCTATATATTTTATGACAACTTCATTTGTGGTTGTGACCTGGGTTATTTGGATGTGCTCCATACTATACTCCAAATAGATAGAAAATATAATAGTAAATCAACTGTATTCCTGCTGAGGACCAAGGGTATTTGCTATTCGTCAAATGGACTTAATGATCCTGTTGCTATAGCCAAAAGCGATGATACAAAAACTAATACTCCACTGAAGATTCAGTGGAGTCAATTCGGGGTCTCATATGAAAAGGAACTCGAGTCTTGTTTGGCTCGATATGTATAAGTACTTTGTTGTCTTCAAGCTTGTCGCCATTGTGTTATCATCATCTTGCCATATGACTTTAGTGTATATTTTTTAATTTTAACATGAACCGACCTCCTTCGAAAGCTTCCACATTTGGCGTGGTTGTGTTTTACTTGTGTAGCACTGGTTCCTAACTTTTATACCTGATCGTGCGTATAAGTCCCTCATCATCTATTTGTTCACAATTGGTTTTTATATCAATTGCTTGTTAATCGATGCCTTCAATTTAGTTGTCTAATTCGCCTTACAGTTATATAGTAATTCACAGATCCAGCTATATACTTTCTATCATCGTACACCCCACTGGCTATAATGAAGAAATACTACGATTTTAATTAACTCGGTTAATTAAGATCAATAAGTATTCTAAGCAAACAGGGATCGGCCGTGGTATGAATAAAAAATTGACTTGATACTCTAGTAAACAAATTACTTCTAATAACCTGACTTAGGTGTTAATTTTATGGATATAGATTTTAATAACTTTAGTATATCAGGTTTAGGTATTGATATATTTTGTGTTCTTAACCGAGCCCAACAACTGAAACATTGAATAACGCAGGTTGAGAAAAAAACATATAAAAAATAACGAAAAGCCACGTGAATTCAACAACATTTCTGTGAAGGTCTTTCATTAAGATTACGTGAATAATACATCTACGGCAAACCCCATTTTATGCTCATTCATATCTTTATTTGTTTGCAATAGCAATATTGTAACGAAGGTAATTCTAACGAGAAAGGCGACCGTTTTACTACGATTTCACCAAAGGGAAATGAACTCATTTAATTATATCGTTCAAAGGATACTGGTAATAATAATAATGATACTAATAATCATAAGGTGTGATACTATTATGTCTCACATCATCAGCTACCTTACGCGAACTGTACGGCGAATCGGCGGTGGTGGTTGTGGTGCTGGTGGATTTCTGTAATAATGACTCTAATGAGTGATATTTTAGCCCACTCACTGTGATCGCCAGAAGAGCGACAGTTGGTTCGCTTGCCACAGCAGTTGCCAACGGACATCAAAGCTCCATAGAAGCACTTCAAAGCGTTTAACCTCATCGGCATACGTCTATTTACGGCACAGAATACAGAAGCTGCTGAATTGGACTTGGTTTGGGTGCAGCCACCCTGCACTCAGCATCCACATACATCGATATGCGAAGAACAGCTTTCGCTGGCGAGCCACGCCACACGGATCAGCACGGAAAAAATCGCTCTCAAAAGCGACGGACTTTCTAGTGTTTTGTCAAAAAAAAGCATTGGGTTGTCTTTGTAATAAGCTAGCGCCAGCTCTACCGGGAGGTAATTGCTATCAGTCAGGCGAAGTATCTATTATTAAAGGGAAAGAAATATGGCAGATTTAATAGACATCAATGTCGCTTCACTTAATGAGGTGCTAGCAGGGGGCAGCTCACGTAAACGTGTACGGTAACAGTACGATCAGTGTCCAGCCCACCGCCGACAGCAGGATCAGTCGTTTGGCTGAGCTGCATTGACAGATCTTCAAGCACACCAAAAGAAAAAAAAACAGTGAAGGGGCCCCTGGGTGAAGAATTTTGGATTAGTTCAACGTTGTGTCTTACCGGGTTTCATGCTGATTGAAGATTTTATGAATAGGACCGACCCGTTCGGATATGAACATGAAAATATACTCGGTTGTCAGTAGATGAATGAAAATTTACAATATACTTTGATCTTTGAACATGCACATATGTATCTGATAGAACGGTGATAATCATGTCCAACACGTAGACGAAATGCAATTTATATCTGGCAAGAAAGCTACATGTAATGTATGCAATATGGTAGAAACTAAAGATAAGCAGACACAGTCAGATAATTGTTCAGTTGCCGAACTGCCAAATGAAAAGCACAGCCAACTCTGACATCGGCCTGTTTACCTGAACCAATATTGCATGTATCACTAAAGCGAATATGAACCAGGACCCAAATTCGACATGATTGGTAACTGTCCGTGTGCATCTGTACATCTTCGGGTGCTGAGGGTGCCACTGACATTCGTACGGAGAACTCAATATACTCAAGATATAAACACAAGTGTCTATGTATTAGGCATTTCCTCTCTCGATTGGTTCGATCAGGCACGTGCCACACTCGTGAGCTCTGCACTTACGACTCCAGTAGAAGGCCTCATGGTTTTCTTCGCGGGAGTCGACTCCTCGAAGATGTTTAGACACCACGAAGTCAGGCATCGAAGACGCTTACGGTCACGATACTGCAATGCACAGTCTTTGCTCCAAAACAGAGTCTTACGCGAGCACAAACAAACTTCTCTTTTTCTTTCTGCATTTTTATTAGTGTGCAGTAATCCAATTCAAAGCACGCTGGTGTCTGCTTCAGGCGCGTCTGACGAGATTTGCAAGCGGCGAACGATTGAAGTATATTATACTGCGATTTATCAGAGTGCTCTGGCCCAATCGAATTTCTCTGCATTTGCCTGCCCTTTACTTAAATGGATTCTCGACGTTTCAGTTGCGCTATTTAAAACGTTTTGCGATATATGTAGGCGTAATCTACTGGTGAAAGCGATTTCTGAGCCGTTCGATGTAAAAGATACAACTTGGAGTAGTCATATCTGTAATAACATACACATCAAATGCTAATATCAGGTGTGATGGAAAATCTATGCAAAAGCCGATGAAACGAATGACCAGCAAATGCTCAGACGTTGGAAGCGAACGATTATACCTACACATTTCGAGTCAACACCAATATTGTGAGCCCGCAAGCATACATCGCAGTGGTTCAGTTCACCCGACGTGGTTTCCGGAACAACATTCATGTGTTTAGCTATTGCTAATAGTGCCAAGTTGGCTTAAATTCGTCGCGACCTTCAACTTTCTAAATCTATGCAGAATTTTGAAGTACCACGGAAATCTGTGAGGTATAGGATAAACTCCGTTTACGTATAATCGGCGTTGTAGCTCGATCTCAAATCGGGGATTATAGCGTCCAGCGTAGAAGAACGGAATCAAGAGGTCGTATCTGCTGCGGTCATGCACACTGCCTTGCTGCAACTACAGGCTAATCTCGTGATACGTATCGCGATCCAACCGCTGATCACGGTGACATGGACCACGAACAGATGATTACGAACGACGAACATGATCAGAGAGCATATAAAAAGCATATATCCCGATATATACATAGATAGGCATGGTCTGGAGTAACATGATATGTATGCGCAATGTGTACAGTGAGAGACCGAGAGAGAAACAAAGGCAGGGACTACTTCGCTGTGAGAGTTCTTTGCTCTGTTAATGATGCCAACCTCATTTAACATTCGTGCATTTGGTTCATTTGTGTGGGGAATATATATATGTATGTATGTAGCGCACTCACTTTTCTAGTGGATTTGCCAAAATCGGGTTTGACCATCTACATAAGTTACATACACGATTTTTTTTGCTAAACGTATAGTGTAATGGCCGACCTGGTGGCAAGGACATGTGACAGCGCGATGTGATGATGCTATATAGTCGAGATCTATGTAATATGGAATATGTCATTGCCCCCTCAGATCAAGGGATCCTATGAAATATACGACCTATACAAAGGGATCAGCTCTGACAATTAAGTAATTTTTGCAATTTACGATCCGAATTATTTTATATAGGGTGTTCCTTTTTTTCGTACATTATCATTATTTACAAACTCGTGATGGGCTCAAAAAGCTGTATCACGAGGCATGAGCATTGTCGGGCTACATTTAGTTCAACACATTAATGTAGTTTACCGGGGCAGACTCCCGAGAAACCGATTTTCCATATCGAGTTGTAGAGAGATTTTCAGATTCATTATAGAGAGGTAAAATGGGTTTGGCAAAGCTTGTTATACTCATGGTACTCAATGTTAATTATTTTTCTCGAAAATCGACACATATTTTGGGGATCAATCGTTGCTCAAATTGATTCAAAGAAGTTTTTTTTTTGAGGGATTACTGGAATGCATGATGCACATACGTGTTTGGAGGTCCATACCAACAACACTGGCGTGGGACTCACAAAGGCCGCACTAAACCCGCGTACCTACCCCCTCCCCACAGGGCTCGGAAAGCTTGTAACATTAGCACTTCGACTGCTCTATCCGGGGGATCATACAGTCCTACAATTCGAAGAACTCTAGCGAAATCTTTGCAACTCAGTGCTGACAATAATCTTGATAATGGACTTCATGCAACTCAGGAAAACGGGATGATAATTTAGTTAAGATTCCAGCATGCTGCTTTACGTCAACATATCGATTGCCAATGATGTCCTCCGGGAAAGTTTGCTTCGCATAAATATATGGATGTGTACCTAGAAGAAAATTCAAAATATATTATCATTAATTCAGAACAGCTTAGACTCGTAGGTTTTCTGGGGAGTTCGCCGATTGTTTGCTCTATATCCTAATACCAATGTAAAACTCGTTCAATTCTGCCGTTCTCCACCGCTCTCTGACGAATTTTATGTATACTTATTTTAAATGATAGAAACTTCATCATGAGTTGTCGGAAAGAAGCGTTTCTAGTCAATCAATCCATAATATTATAACAAATAGGCAGACTGGTATCGGTGGACACAGTCTTTAGCTTGGTTCTCTACTGTTCGTTGTTTACTCTTGGCCCGTATCCCGTTGTTGCGGGTGGTGACTATTATAGTGGCGGATGGTGTTGAAGTTCCTGATATTGAAAGTGGCAGCTGTACTCATCAGCTAGTGCTCATAAAGATGTTACCGACAGTACAAGAAATTCTCTCCGAATCCCACCGCGATATCTAAATATATCGTCTAACTGCCACAGTGAACCGAGCATCTCTTGTCTCTTTGGCGTACACACTTACAATCCGTAATTGGGGCGTTCTGCTCGCTTACTATCCAGTACTCCTCCTATCCACGAACTGTGAAGTCACTTATCACAATGGGTGGATAACTTCAACGGTGTGAAGTGGATTTCAGTAGAGAACGAACACCAGTGTAGATATGACCGTTGTGCTTGATCAGACATAGCATCTTAGGTGCTCCCTCGTAGCAAAGAATAGTGAAGGAAAATCGGCTGAAGTCTCACCTCAGTTGGGTTGTCGAACTCGACTTACTTCGCAATATCGATATTTCTTTGGAAAATCTCATCCTCCTGCAGATTAACACGTTGGCTTATAAAAATAAAATGTAGTAAAATCACACTTTTGAAATAGGTATGCTCACAGTTAGAGCAACATATGTAGCAACTGTAAACCTATTTTAATGAAGTTCAAGAGTTGGTTTAAAGTTCTTGTTAATTATATTTATAGTTTATTCATGGAAATGCAATTGAACAAAACTTAGGTTCTTGTCTTATTGAATAAATTGTTTTACCTTCACGTTATCAAAAGGATTCGTATTCTTCCCGAAGCTCTCTTGGCGCCTACTGCGTACGCTTGACTACTCGATGTAGCTCTTCAGTGCAATTCCCAAATCAGGTTTCAAAAGGCGCATCCTCATCATCACTATTTCCCTGTGTCATTTGAGTGTCTTCGCCAGATCATACGTGTGAAGGCAGACAGCCAACTAACTAACAAGCCAACTAATTCACTTGGAAAGGTCCCGCCTAGGCTGCGAGGTGTGAAGAAACGACAGCGACAATAAGGAATAGCGGAGAGAAGGCGAACAACCGAGCCAGAGAGAGAGAGAGAGAGAGAGATGCTGGCGATGACTGTTGGGGGTTCGAGGGGCGAAATTCGAAATTGGTGGAACAGGTGGAATGGATGAGCAGTAAATAGGCCAATGGTGGGGTTATTGGGGCATAAGTGGTGCAGGATGAGTGCACTTGGACATCGAGTATGAAAGGACATGCCAGCATAGGATGGCGTGAAGGTTGCAAAACTGTCAATGACACTCCCTTTGGGTTGCCCGTCATATGTCAGAGATACTATATCTTTCGTATATGGTGACAAATACACTAGTCAGATACGGGCTAACTAGCCTATTGTAAAATACGTGATGTCATGTACTGGGCATCGAAATAATACATTATATATATATATATATATATTTACATTCGCCGTATGTTTTATGGTGGCCACAGCTAAGCGCCACACAGCAGTATTTCCTATGTAACTACAGTGGACATAATTTGTAAAATCCCTTTTATGAAACAGTAAACAGAGATAGTTTATAATGTTGAGGGAGGCTAATGTTCAGGTCTCAGAGATGCTTATCTCTGGATACACGCTACGTTGTCAGCACAAACCACGAATCAATTGAAGTCATATAATATCTTTGCATGACAAACAATGAGAGACATATCTCGTAGTAAGTACCGATAAGTACAGGGAGATGTCTGCTTGAAGTAGGCTTGAGGATCTTCGGTTTCCAACGGTATAGAAAATCCTTGAGTACAGCACAATAATATCTGGTTCTTAAAGTAGTAACTAATTCTTCATAGAAGTGTAGTAAAAATTAAATTTTCTGGATAAACAAATCCGCAGTAATGAATGTTCCCGGGTCTGCTTCGTTGCGGGCAACTACAATCTCGACTTAAAATAAATATAACATTTACCCTGGCGGGCGGCGACCAACTCTAGTCCCTCTCGCAATACTTCTGTTTAGAGGATATGTGTGAAAATTTTGAGGTTCGGTGGTTCCTGAGGCGTCAGTTGGATGGGCGCCAGTGGCCTTCGGCCCCTGGCCGACGCCGTGGCTCTCTTCTGTCTCCTAAAGGTTTTAGATTTTGGTGTTACGGTATCGAAAATGACGTTCTCAAACGTTTTGTGGGCAGCGACAGCCTTCAGCCTTAACCGAACATATTGACATGTGAACATACAGACAGATTGACAACACAGTGTTTTTCAACATCTCTTTAGGTATGGAAGCACCTACTGCTTGTTCGTTCAGCTTATCCAGACTTATCAAATAAGCCTATAAAATAGTCTACCAATGTTCTGTACAAGGAATAAATCTAACATTAAATTTCATTAATTGAATTTGTCTAATTACGATGAATGGCATAAGGAGATATATGTAGAAATATTCATCCACCAACAGATGCCCCTTCTCAGAATCAACAATAACATATTACAGCAAAAAGAAACACTCGATATTGTTGCGACTGTTGTAATAGGCATGATGGCCCATACAGCAAAGTATATGGCTATGAATCAGCTATGGGTTATGAAGCGAAGAGGTGTACAGACGGATAGTTCGAGCTCCGTCAGCACGTCGAGGTTAGTCAGGGGTAGCTTTCGTACGACGGATGTATCGTGTCGTATATTACGTACTATGTAAATTGTATAGAATATATAATTGTCTATTCTAAACCCTGCAGCTGGCTTTATCGCATGCAGTTCACCGCTAGGCTCCATCTAAGAGCCATTAAAAAGCATAATTGTTCGTACTGAGAACAGGATTTAATGTGGGTAGACTTGGTGGCTAGGCCCTCTAGTGCTTTCCTGAAAAGGCGAAGATTCAGGTTTCACTGCCATTTCGAATTTCACCATTTCCACACATTTCACCCGTCTGCTTATCGTCCATTAGGAGGCAACGCGAAGAAGGAACATTTCGGGCCAATGGAAGGGGGCAAACTTTAAAGCACCCTTATTAACCACCTCTGGGATTTTAGCTTCTCGCGAAACCCGCCATCCGTAAATGTCCCCCAAGAGATTCTAGCTACGAATAGCAATGAAAAAGGTGGAATTATACGAAACCATTTCATATCCATTCACGGCCATCGACACGGTGATTGATTAAAGTGAGACAGTTTTCGTGTTGATTCATTTCATCCTGCCTGAATCAGGAGTTCCTCCTGATTAAGGCGGAGGCATAATTTTAATTGAACAATCCTGGCAAGAGAGGCTACTGGGGAAGCGAGGTTTTTATTCTGAACTAGCGAGTTCTCTTTCTATGCCTGGTTTAAAGTCGTTTAATAGTCTAAATGTTAGGTGGTTTGTTCAACAGCGAACTTTTTCCAGGCTGTTCTATCCAATTATCATTAATAACTTCACAAGCGTATTTCTGCCCTTCGGGAGCCGCTAGGCTTCTTCAATAGACGTTCACAATAAGGCTAGCATTCAGCATTCATTAACATATACAGGTGACTTGGATGACCCTCATGAAACCTGTATATTCTATCTCAGTAGTTACCTTAGTAATATTTGCGCTTAAAAATAGCTTATTGACAACTAACCAGCATTAGACCTTTTTCTACGAAAAGGTAGTTTTCCACAGAAGAGTTTGTCACTGACATATAGAACATTTACGACGTCGATTGAAATTGCTTCCCATTACATGTCTCATGCTAACTTTTTTAGAAATATCCGCTTGGTATTATCATGCTTCCTTTGCAACTCATGATTCAACCACTGGTGAAATCTATCCATTCTACAAGTCGGTTGTGATCGCGGTCTCTTGAATGATACTCTTCGAAAGATGATCTATTTAGGCTGTCTCCAGGTTCGAATTTCAGAGAATAAAGACGTTGAAATAATGTGCAACGTCTCTTTGAGGCTTCCTTCTTCGTTCCCAACGATCTTTATACAGTAAAGGTGTATGCCTGGATTATTTCTACGTGGTTGTCTGTATGGGGTCTATGCAAGGTTGGCCGTGTCTATGTGATACATGTTTCTTTGAGTGAGCCCGCAATCCTATAAAGCGATGAAGGCATAATAAAGGCAGAATATATATAGGAAGAAATCTCATATCGTGCGACGAGCCGAAAATTTGAATCGAATCAGATTTCAACTTTTCTGGACATCAAAAACGATGTAGCAAATTGATCGGATTTCTTCGTTTACGTTCATGTGGGTCACTTTATCCATCATATTTAAAAAAAAGGCAGTAAAAGAGCATCTGAAGATGAATGTTTTAATATTTAGAACCGTAGTGCTCGGATGGTGGATTTTTCGGCATGTCGTCTCATAGGCACCTTGCGTTGGAGCCGTTCTGATCTATAGGGGAAGCAAAAATCTTTTTTTTTCAACAGTTCTGTTATAGTTCGATCGAATTCTAATAAGTTGGGTCTGGATTATAGAGTTTTTGAGTTCGTCTTTATTGCTGTGTAAAATTCACGCAAGACATTGAACAATCGAATATCCTAGATGAAAACCTTTATTGCAACCTCACGTTTTTTGAGTATCATTTCCAAAAGCATTCCAGTTTGACAACGCACACTGATTTTATTAGAAAATTCGCCATATTCAGATAACTTGGAAAACTGAACTTCTCCGAATGGTGAACGCTGAGCAGATATTGTGCAGTCCATGGGTTGTCAGATTTAAACCACAGAGGTCACTTTCCTTCACAGATGCCACAATAGGTTTAAGCGTCCAACCAGAGCTTCCTTCTTAGTGGCACCCCCGGTAGCACACATCTCGTATAGAGTTATACAAGACATGATGCTATCGGCGGATCCTTTTCCGGTCAAACTTCCGGCCATCTGAACCTCTTGTCATCCTGAGCCAACGCGTGACTCTGCTTTGCCGACTCCCGTATCGACTTCAGGAGTGTGGCGGCGCCGAAGATCTACCCACCGAGGGATCGGTAGATTGGGAGACACCTCTCACTAACACAGCGATGACTAATCCAAACATACCGAACTGGTTGGCATCATTTCATATCTGCCGGCGGCAGTTTGGTCGCCAGAGTGTTATTACAACGATGCATGAAGCTACATCCAATGTATAACACTATACGGTAGAATTCGTTAAATTTGAACCAGGAAGATAATTACCCACAGTAGACATTATGGGATTCTATGCAGTTCATAGAAAGGGGCTCATGTCATATTGTTGTAGACGTTGACTTAATGGACGTTTCGTTGAAGATAGTAGCATTCACGTCGTATAATATTCCAAGTTGTGCGAAATATTATCATTATAATGTTTATCAATGATACCTATACTTCGGCATCGATAATTCATTCTGTGTTGATCAGCCTATGAGTTATTGGAGTTAGGTATGCTCTAATGAGGATATAATCTACAAAACAAACGACCTGGCTGAAAACGAAACCCAAAAATACAGAGGGAATTCTGAATTCTAGCTTTCTTGCCGCACACCTGAAAATGGCTCTCAATGTGTTCTTAGACGTTCTATAGCGAGCTGAGTTACAACTAAGTGCAACACGACATTCAAACAAATGAACTGATGTCAGTGGTAAGGTAAGGCTTCATTGATTTATTAAAGGGAACTGCATAGAATGCTTAAGTTCTCTTATATGTGGAAGTGGAAAGTAATAATTCGGAAATGCGATATCGCATCTTCACGAGAACGTCGGTTCGTGAACACGCCGACTCAATACCGTTATCAAATATGATTTCCTTTATTCGAATACAACACATATACACATACGAATACCAGACACGTTCAGATAACACATCTCTACTCTACGACTACTCGGTCTACTCCACGACCGATGCAGGGTGTGCCCTGTAGGCCGTACGACTAGTTATGGATGGGGGAGCTCAGTTGTTTAAATGTTGAAACCAGCTTTTAAAGAGAGAGGTGAAGCGGTCACTGCTAGACATGAACGTTATTAACTCCATTTTCATGGTAGATAGCTATTTACGAGACTTCTAGCAGCTCCAAAGGATCGTAACATAACGACAGCATTAAGAACAGCAGAAAGCCGGGTGTCCATCGTAGTCCCTGTCTACCTAAACGCTGTTTAGAGCTATAATATGCAAATCAATTAGGTGTATCAATGTAGATGTATACCATGTACCGTGCATTTTAAAGCCTTGTACCAGTAATTAGAAGTAATTGTGAATAATTAGTTTCTAAAAACAACAACGAATTTCAGTCGAGGAGTTCGCGCAGCGATAGACACGCTAACGGGGTTGATTGAACTATGTCGTTAACAAGACAAATCAATCCACTCCTACAGTATAGGCCGCTGCCAAGGATTCGGATCAATACTGCTGTCATTGGTCAGTGACCACATGCTACAACAGTGACTATATGCTACCATGCAAAGGTCACCCATGATGAAATTAAAATATCCAAACAATAATATGTGGCTAGGGAAATGATCCAAAGGATAATGCTTTTCAAAATACTGTCCGAACTTGACCAAAACGTCCACTTTATAACACGGTCTTGTTACGTCTCTAAAAGCTATCCTTGAGTCACCATAGTTGCACTTTTTATGATGTAAACCACTTTTTACACTTTTTTTGTGATGGAGGATATCTTCTTCCATGACATAGAAACCACGATAGTCATTGTTTGTACCGCACTTTGAATGACTGGAAATTTCGCGACAATCCATTCAGTTGTGTCTTCTGCTATCATCAACGTTGATCCCGATTCTTGCTCGAACCAGCCAATACATATAGCTGTGAAACTGATCAAGGCCACACTATATGTGCGTTGCATATTGTCAATGATACTCGGGGCATACCCGTCATCCGCTGCGCAGAATGCAATACCAAGATATGACATTTATCGCTCGTATGTATTGATCGCGGATATTGCACGTCATCTTTCGCTATCTGGTAATGATAATAAACTTATAAATGGTAGCTTATGCTGGATAGATGCGTAGTGTCCATAGGAGTTTAAGGTAGGGGAACGTTAGCATGCAACAAACGAGCTGAATCTGGACGAAGACACAAGCTCCCGCGCTCGTCTTGTGCTCGACGATTTAGTCATCTGCGAACCATTACCGGCCGAGGTATTGTCAAGCAACAACTTCACCTGTATAGAAACAGGAGCTGTTTTACCCTTTGACGTTGCTGTAATGGTCGAAATATCTCGGTCATATTTAATTCAATGAAGTCTCCGGCACCTCTTCGTCTGTCTGTGGCTGATGTTCTTTTACAAAAGCACATAGAACGAACCCGGATAGACATTCGTGTGTCACTTGACAATTTCAAAGATAGCAATGTCAAACTACACGAGAAATATTGATGGCTTAAACAGCAGGTGATATACACACCTCTGACGTGCTCGATGCTTGTAGATTTCCCAAGAGGAATTCGACAGCGACCACACACATCTGTTCAATGACAAATGTCACTTTTTTGTCTTTGTCCGCCTGGGGGTTCATCAAAAAATGACCTCTCAATAACAATTGCACACGGACGACAAAATTTCCCCAGCGGATCCGTCTGTTAGCGGTGGTATAGAACTAAATTTCAAAGTTGCAGCTGCGGCTTGTGTTAGCGGAGGTAAAATATTGTCCCGTATCGGGAAAACGCATGGTATGGAATACCTACCAATTATCAGGATGATGGAAATCCGCTATACGGATATCCACTGGAGATTTACGGCGTAAATAGTGAGTAGCGGTTTGAGGAACTTTTTTTGACAAGTAAAAAATTTAATAGACGTATTGTTGGTTGCATTCGGGACAATAGCGCCAGGTACCTGGTTGCGCCTACTGCCAGAGTGATATCACAATTATCTTATTATTGACGAGTATTGGATGTGCCGGTGTAGAACTATGTACCAAGCGGGATAGGAGCGATAAGTACAGGCCAGAGACTAAGCGCTGTTTCCCTACAGCGAGATTTTATTTGAGAACAAGATCACATGCCCGCATATACGAGCACGAGAACACACGAAAAATGGTCTTATATATATATATGTATATGGACATGACTCAGATTCACAATGAGCAGAGCCAGATGCCGCTACCGAGGTGTCGTCTATAGGCAGTTTCGGCATATATGCAACACAGTATAAAGTATCCGTTATTGAATAAAATTGATTGAATCAGAGTTTGGTTCTATGCGCCCTGAAGGCTTCTGAAGTACTTGCCACCATAAGGCCAGAGCTTTTTGTTGCAACACCTTAGAGAATTTCAGCCTTCCCTGTTTAAATCGAATACGTAGGAATCAGATAAGGTGATATGATAAACTACAAGATGAACCACATTTATATTGCAAGCGTATCTTATTTGAGTGTTACCATGATATGTCTTCGCCATAATATGATACAATTCGTTTACATCGTACGTGTATCTGTTAATATATCCAGGATACAAATAGGGCAGACGTGGTTTCTCGGACTAATAACAATCGAGGATGAACGGTACAGAGAACAATTCAAAATGACACGATTTCATTGTTGAGCTAGCAATGAATCTTTATGGATACCACTTGCCTATGCAGCTTCGTTCAGTTATGTCCAGGCCTGATGTATAGGTAGATAGGCATAGGGTAGAAGGGACGCAGGTAGATACTTATTAGGTTAGTGTTTGTATATGAGCAACGCTGGTTGACTCAGCTCTGCCATCTGCGCAAGGTTGTATTGTTGCCTGGGGTTCAAATGGCAGCAACAATAACGAAGGGCAACATCCTATTCCCGTTTGTGTTTTCTCTCACTCTCGCTCTCTCCCTGTCTCTGTAGCTGAGAAGCTTTGGCTTCATACCACCGAGGCACACACTTCAACAGCGCGTTGTGGTTCAAAGATCACCGTCTCCCGCAAAACCCGTCACCATTTTGCCCGATACAGCCTAAGGGCTAAGTTGATAAGAATGATTAAACCCTCAAGTGAAGTGCTAACATAACACTCGCGAGATCATCTCATGTTCAACTTCTATCTTCTAGCTTTAGTTTATGGTGGCTAAGTTAAGTGTCTATTGCTGCAACAACAATAAGAACGATATATATATATATATATATAGATATACGTTCACCTTGTTTGCCGTACCCTGTGAGACAAGACCAAAAAGGATTCGCTTCCCTGCTTCTCTGGTGTAGTCGCTGTTTGTTGATAGCCGCCCCGTGGTTGTTCGGTAGTGTGGTTTCAACCTATCAACGATATTCATCGACGCGACCATATTTATCTAACTCACGACCATCCTTTGAAGTATTGATCACTAGTTTTCAAACATTCTATGTTTCGCCTGTGCCACGAAATACAGGGTTATTTAGCAGTAACTGTGAAAAACAACATTAGAGGATATTGCAGATACCGCTGATAGGAACTGGGGGGAATCCTGCTTTAGATCTCAGTGGTACCCATGTCTCGTAATTTTCTCACAATATACCTGGACTCACATCTGCTTTGGCTGTAAACGAGTTACAGATGCATATGTACCTATGTTTTGTCCCCAGTCCGGCTGTTTTCAAGCTCTGCAACAAGCTTTATTCATTGCAATAGCGTGGTCGCTGCTGTGGCCTCAAATTGACAATGTGGCTGTATTAAACAACCAAAAGAACCGGGTGTGATGCACTTATTAATATTTAAATTGACTACTAAACTGGGTGTAGATACATCGACTGATATATAAAGCAACTTGTGGCTCAGTACTTCATACAAACTATAGAATCTGTATGGAGAATCCGTTTTAGTAAATTGCGATATAGGAAGTCGTTTCGCGGCAGAGGCCTCCATTGCCACACCTGGGTATATAGTGTGTGTAGCAAGAGCATACATCCATTTGTCAATACCAGATTTTATCCCGCTCACAGTAACGTGTCGTGCACTTTTAGATCTCAGCACTGCTAACATATTCCACCAATCCGTATATCCTCCGCAACAGGTATTCAGCCGATCTATGAACATTTCCATCATGATAATGAATGGTCACTGTAATAAATTATTCTACGGTAAGGCCCCAAGGCAAACCGCCCCCGTAAACGTGTCCGTAGTCACATGCGCATCGACGTAACACTTGTTCAAGAGTCCTGCACGTCCTGCTGTAAACGCAGCAGAATCACCGAACAGCTTAAAAAATCGTTGTAGTAGCAGTAGTCGCTGTAGAAGCACCAGCAGGGTCCTTCTGCGTGCCAACTTCTTGATGGTGCTTCGTCGTCTTAAGTGTCACCGTCTGTTTGCCCGACTGCCAACTGAGTGAATGGATATAGTGAAGTGGTTGTTGTCATTTCCGGCTGTGCTCGTCATCCGTTCACGAGGTAGGTGCTCGCGCCTCGACCAGTATGCCTGCTCAGGGAAGTGCAGCCCGTCATCAGCAGCGTTTAACTCGTTCCCAGCCACCTTCGCCGTTCTTATGACGAGGGGAAGGGCTTGAGAGCTATGGGGGTAGAACTAACGGTTGCGAGGGGCAGGCAGAGAAAGAGGATTATCCCTTCAAGTGGGAACATCCGCTGAATGATGGCAGATCTGCATATGCGCTCAAATCTAAGCCTCTTGCCGGCCAAATGTTGGCATTGCAAAATGTCCAGATGCTTCTTGCAAATCACGTAAACCGATTGAAAACAATGGCTGTGCGGGACAATTTGAATATCCAGTGGAAACGAGTTAATACTCATTGCCAACTACCGAGCACAATATCCGCTGCTGCTGCTGCCGTCAGAACGTATAGTTCAACTCGGTGCTATAGGTGACGCTTGAAAGTGTGTCTGGTGGCAACTAGCATGATCCAGCAGATGTCTATGTACGTTTGAATCTTCCCGGTGTATGATACCATTTAGTAAGTAGTCCGTTGTACGCCTCTGTGGCTTAGAGACACATGCAATATAACATATGCATGAAGGCTCGTTTGTGTCATCCGCATGGAAATGGAATGATTTTTATGTCGATGCGGCGTGCGCCCCCCCCCAGCCCGCAGTGACGGCCACTGCAGCATGGTGTGTGTGTGTGTGTTCTCGTATACGCTCATACATCTGAGCAGCTCACAGCCATCCACTCCAACATCCACCACCATACACCATCAACCATCCACTTGAAGGAGTGCGACCCGTGTCGCGAAGTTGTATATACAGACAGACATATAGATAGATACAGCAACATTCAGATGTACATTCAGGCAAACACCCAGACAGACATCAATGGAGGATTGCTGCTGCTGTTACATTCTCTGGGTCGGCGGGCGGGTGCTTGAAAGACCGGAATTGAGCTCGCACTTCATCATTTCCCAGCCCTTCTAATATTCCTCAAGTGTTTGATCATGGATTAGGGGCTGTAGCCAATGCTAACAAAAAAACACAGAACGAACAACCTGATGCTGCAGGTAGATGAATGAGATCTTTTCAAGTATTATCCACTTCCCCGCGTGCTTCTCGCTCTTCTATCGGTCGGATAAATCCCCGACAAGCAGCTAAATAACGCTGGGACCTATTTAGTTTGCTTTAATTGCGATCCAACTGCGTTGAGTTCATGTGGTGCGCGAGTCGTTGAAAAGTCATCGGTTAACAATATCGATCAAACACAACGGCATACTTTTTGTCAGATGTTGTTGTTGTTGCTGCTTTTGTTGTAGTAGCAGGCTTCCAAAAATGTATTTCGTTCGTGTGAGCTTATGGGGTTGTTATGGTCATATTGGCGTCTGAGTGTAAACGCTGACATTTTCAACTGATAAACCTTTTCCGCGTTTAGTGTAGCATGGAGCATGCGAAGGGTCTCACGCTTATAACAATATTGTAAAGTCGGTGTCGGTGTGTTGTCGAGATCGCCTGCCACTTCATTCGCCACCAACCTGTACTAGTAATGTGTGTGTGGAGGACCCCAACAACAGAGGATGACTCCAACCCGAGCTGCATCTGACCTTATACAGCCAACCCATTGTTGCTAGTGGTAGACGACCCGAACTCAGCCATTGCGCCCAGCACATGCATTCGTCGTAGAGTTACAATGTTCCCTGAGGTGGAGTCCCATCGTGATCTTGGTATATATACGATATAGTACAATGACAGAACACACAAGCCTAAATGACTTTTTTTACTGTGTCAAATTACATTATAGTATAGTAATAGTTTAGTTTCACAGGAATAGTTCAAGATATGGTGTCCCTGGGGAACTCGACTGTGTTAACTGCAATTAGTCAACAGTACAACGCAGCTGATCTCAGAATGATTGGGATATTTAAACAACTCAATATGATCGATGATTTTCTAGTACTTCTTTCTTCGAAACAATCATCTATCATATTTGCAGAAAAATATATGCGCTCCGCGCGGGTCAACAACAATTTTGCATCTAGGCTGGCATGCTTACTGACCTAATATGTGTATGTACTCTTAATTACATACACATATTAGGTCAGTAAGCATGCGAAGTTGTATATACAGACAGACATATAGATAGATACAGCAACATTCAGATGTACATTCAGGCAAACACCCAGACAGACATCAATGGAGGATTGCTGCTGCTGCTGCTGTTACATTCTCTGGGTCGGCGGGCGGGTGCTTGAAAGACCGGAATTGAGCTCGCACTTCATCATTTCCCAGCCCTTCTAATATTCCTCAAGTGTTTGATCATGGATTAGGGGCTGTAGCCAATGCTAACAAAAAAACACAGAACGAACAACCTGATGCTGCAGGTAGATGAATGAGATCTTTTCAAGTATTATCCACTTCCCCGCGTGCTTCTCGCTCTTCTATCGGTCGGATAAATCCCCAACAAGCAGCTAAATAACGCTGGGACCTATTTAGTTTGCTTTAATTGCGATCCAACTGCGTTGAGTTCATGTGGTGCGCGAGTCGTTGAAAAGTCATCGGTTAACAATATCGATCAAACACAACGGCATACTTTTTGTCAGATGTTGTTGTTGTTGCTGCTTTTGTTGTAGTAGCAGGCTTCCAAAAATGTATTTCGTTCGTGTGAGCTTATGGGGTTGTTATGGTCATATTGGCGTCTGAGTGTAAACGCTGACATTTTCAACTGATAAACCTTTTCCGCGTTTAGTGTAGCATGGAGCATGCGAAGGGTCTCACGCTTATAACAATATTGTAAAGTCGGTGTCGGTGTGTTGTCGAGATCGCCTGCCACTTCATTCGCCACCAACCTGTACTAGTAATGTGTGTGTGGAGGACCCCAACAACAGAGGATGACTCCAACCCGAGCTGCATCTGACCTTATACAGCCAACCCATTGTTGCTAGTGGTAGACGACCCGAACTCAGCCATTGCGCCCAGCACATGCATTCGTCGTAGAGTTACAATGTTCCCTGAGGTGGAGTCCCATCGTGATCTTGGTATATATACGATATAGTACAATGACAGAACACACAAGCCTAAATGACTTTTTTTACTGTGTCAAATTACATTATAGTATAGTAATAGTTTAGTTTCACAGGAATAGTTCAAGATATGGTGTCCCTGGGGAACTCGACTGTGTTAACTGCAATTAGTCAACAGTACAACGCAGCTGATCTCAGAATGATTGGGATATTTAAACAACTCAATATGATCGATGATTTTCTAGTACTTCTTTCTTCGAAACAATCATTTATCATATTTGCAGAAAAATATATGCGCTCCGCGCGGGTCAACAACAATTTTGCATCTAGGCTGGCATGCTTACTGACCTAATATGTGTATGTACTCTTAATTATCATAATAATAATTATACCAGTATATATATGTAGTATATACCAATAATAATGACATTAACTTGACTGAGAAAAAATGAGTTTTTGAGTTTACTGAGTCTATCAGTAGTGGAGCAATAATGATAATAATCTTGGAGAATTGTAACCGAACATTGTGCATACTTGTTACCCTCTTTTTTACCCTCTAATAAAGGTGAATTTAATGATTAATTGAATCGAAATAATTTAGATACAGTCCTGCAGGAAACAACATGCCACCCTCAAGGCAGATTAGAGGACACCATTAAGGACGGAATAAGAAAAGTATATTTAGTGACGAAACCAACCGAACTAGAAGAATATCAGTTCGCGCTGCTTCAATGCTTTAATAAATGTGATAAATTCGTGTGAACGTCTACCCCGATGGTAATCAATTTAATCATACTATAAGGCTTCAAATAAAAAATAGATTAAAATTATAATTGGGAAGTCCAGAGCGCAGTGTCTGTGCAATACCTATCGATCGATCCCATAACCAAAGTTTCAGAAGAATTGAAGGCTCGCTCTTATGCTAATCACCTTAAGGCGAACGGTTCTTACGTAACTATAATCGAAATTGTGTAATCCGAAGCAAAGTACAGCAAACGGAACTCATCGGAAAACATTCCCCTTTATACCTCTATAAAAAGAGATAGAAAACTCAGTAGAAATATTCCACCAACGATCCGGTGAAATAGCCAAGTAAGAGTGGTATATCCGAGTCTGGTAGGCCTCAAGCCTAACCTATTATTGTGCCAATGGACGCTTCGCCTCTTTTATTGTTTTTGTTTTTGTAGCCAACGTCCACCGAAGAAATGAGCAGGATTCTCATTAGAAGCTTTGCGAACGCCCGCTGACTTCGTGTGGTGCCGTTGCCATTCACTGACCTAAAAGTGAGCAAGTTTTCACCATGCTGTATTTCGTGGAATTAGCGATACATAGAACCGGTGAATTGTCCGGAATCGTGGTCTGGCAATTATAGGTAATGTGAACCTGTATGCCTCGTATACGCCCAGGGCGCACCAAGCTGCAGAGATCAGCTCAAAGCTGGCGGAATGCTTCTGGGAATAAGGTCGTAAACACGATGCCGACGCTGAATGGGTCTCACCGGCAAGCCTTCTTCACCCCGCCCACAACGGCCCCGTCTATTTCCAGCCTCATTGTGAATCCATTTACTTACTCAACGAGCGGTGGTTGTTCTCTCTGGCAAGTATTCACTGCTAAATCCTTTCAGGCATTTCGATGAGATTTGATTAACTTCACACATGAAGCACGAGAAATACCCACGAAGCTCGTAAATACAGGGCGGACAGGGGCCCAAGTCGGCTACCAGTTAGGCAAGGCGTAACTCAATAACTAGAAAATAGATCCACGCTTCTGAGAATATAGGTTTGTATGTAGAGAGATCACGGAACCACTGTGGTCGGAGTCTCGCGAGTGTGACATATGAATGACCTCGATATTGACCTAACATGATATGGTTATGATGATGGGTCCCTCTGATTGAATAGCAATGTTCACGGGCGACAGATTTAATAATGATGAACTTGAACACAACGGTTTTGTTATCATATGCCCTACGAGAACAGTAGCCCCGTCGACTGATTCAGAAGGAAAATATTTAAGGTGTATCTAGACTAACATCCTAGGCGTTCCTGTCTCTATCAGGCAAAGGGAGATATGGCCGCTGGATGGACGATCATGGATAGATTTTCGCGATCTTGTAGTGATCGTCAAAGGAATAATAGTTCTAGACGAAGATTACCAACAGCACTTCGAGCTATTTTACCCATTCGCCTCTTTAGAATAAAATTGTTATCCAAATACCATATTTTGCACAACGATACTAAATGAATTGAACACTTTTATAGGTGTCCTAAGTCCTGCGTGCGTGCAAAAGTTTGCAAGGATTCCTTATTGACAATTTAATATACCCATCGTGCTGTTTCATGAGCAACCACAGCCCTAAGGAGACCAATAGCAACAACTAGCTTGAATGCATCATGGTAGAATTAGGTATGGCTGCTGAACGTGCACAGCAGTGGACACCACTACTCCATTGCAGTGCTGGATTGCACAAGTTTTGCCCGGTAGTAGCGATGTGGAAAATAATCTGCCCTATCAACCAAACCATGATATCGGCTCGATGCATCAACGTGTCGGTACAGTCCATTAGATATCCCGTTACTACGATAGGGGTCCTTCATGGTGAAGAGCTTTATGTAGATAGCTATTGTCGTGGAAATAGATGACGTTACAGAAAGGATATTACGACCAAGTAACTCCGTTTATAGAGACGCTTGATTTATGATTCGCATAGAAATTTATTCAAATATACAAACTCGGAAGCCGCATCCGTTTGAAGAAACTGATATTAGCTAACGATTATTAACAAGTCTTTTTTACCCTGTTATAAACCCATACCATCTGCTGGTGAAGTAAACGAAACAATGACAAGACAACTAACAAGTTTTACCTGGCATATATTATATATAACGTGTAACTATAGTTCACGATACGAACTAGATGGGTAAACTGGTAACAATAATAATAGTGCTAATATTATACAAGCATAAGTCACGAATAAAGTTGTATATAAAACATAGCGTAGTAACTTTTAGCGGAATACTTTGTGGCTGTGGATACCAAAGGAGAAAAGATATTATAGCAATGAGTTGCATATGCATCTGTGTTGATATCTTGGGCAATTAACTAACTATCGGTTGATTGAGCTAGCAACGTTCAGTGGTTACTTCGGAGACGCCTGTAGAAGGTGGTGAGTTTTGATCTTTGAGGAATACACCCAGACGTCGGGAAGAGGCGAGATGTTCTAGTGGACCTCGGTACTCCAAAGATGACCCGATTAGCATCACGCTGGACAATTGGGGAGCTTAGAAAGTGTTCTACCACAAACCGTTATAGCCTATGGAAGTATTGGTTTAAGAAGGGATCGATACAGATGTAGCAGAATATGTCCGGGACGCGACATGATAAATAGCAATGCAAGCTTAGCATTTTGGACATATTTTGAGGAACCTGCTCGTCCAATCTAATCTCTGTCTAAATGGCAGCTCGAGACACCTTGATGATGAACTCAGTTGACCATCTGGCCCATCGAAATGCACTGAATTGATCGATAGATCGATGGGGCACTGGAGCGTTTCATAATAACATATTTTATCTTGAAAACGTTTGGGTGCATTTTATCTTGAAAATGTTCAGGTGCACTCAAGCATGCTTTAACATTAGCCAGTTCACTCTCAAAGTCTTTGACGTCAACAGAAGCGGACGACTTACGGATTTGCTTTATGATAGTGAGTTATCGGCGAAGCATACAGCGCACTGTGGCTTCTCTAGGTGCGTAAAAAGGAAGCATTTATATTGGACGATAAAAATGTACTCAAAACTGAGGCTTGGGAAACGCCGCCAGTGACTGCATGATTACTCGGACATTGCATTACAAATATGTACACTTAAAACGCGGCTGTGGACTTGAAAAAAGTACATCTAATGGGATATTGAGAAACACATCATAAGAAATGGTGTACTTTAGTGCCATCAATCGAGACTACGAGGGAAGGGTTCCTCCATTATACAAGACCAAGATATGTAGTTGTAGATATCACAAAGCAGATGACCAAGAAGAACGAAAGCTATACTGTATTGGATTCGAACAGAAACTGATACGTTTCAAGTAAGTTGACCTTTTCTGCACTTCTCACAAAGCTTAGCACAGAATTCAGTGACGGCTTTTGGGTGGAAGTTAATTCATATTATTAGTCATATAATTTGGGCAACAGTTGGAATCTGTGCTAATAGTCAACGAGGGTATCACTTACGCCAAAATGTAAGACCCTTCTTAATGGGGCGTGTCTTAGCGTACCCATAATGGAGATTGCGTTATATATATATATATGTATATATATATATATATATATATATATCTTAGCATTAAGAATTATTATTATCATTAATGCCAGAGCCTTTATATAAAAGAGACACGTAGGAAGTTTTCATCAACCGAGAGAAAACAGAAAGCTGAATAGATAAGTTAATGATGTGCGCTAATGGATGGGCAAGAACATGCAGAGGCTGTCGGAGAACCAAAAACCTAACCTCAATCAATGATCCAGAGAAATTCGATTTCAAGGACATGCCGGGTGAGAGCACTAGTTCTTCTGTTGTTGGAGCGAAATGAAATTGTAGGCAGAGACGACGTTGAGAAAGTTGGTTCGTGCCGGGGGCGATTGGACCACCCAGGTGTGATGACACCGTTGAAGAACCGGCGTTAGCATAGAATGAAGCTAACAGTTCGGTTATATCTCTGGCACCTTTAATCGTGAAGATGTCGGATTGCACGGTACTTGATGGGCAAGTCTATTTAGTTCGGCCACTAGAGCGTTATTGACATAACGCACTAAAGGTTTGGTATCAGAGCATTACATCACAGTCTCATTGACTTGTTATCGGCAAGTTCTACTGGATTCCGGTCGGAATTTTTTTTGAGAAATCCATAATAAGTGCCTCTGCATTGTTTGTCCGTTTTGTCTCGGACGTATTTTCTTCGCAGTCGACCAAGGGTTACTCTTAAACGGCGGAGTTCCGTAGAAAAGGTTCCCGGTGATGGCCTTCTTTCCTTCAAAAGCGGTATCATATATAGTGCCCAACGCGTCATTGAAAATGCCAACAGCCTTTTATAGTATCAGTAATATGAATAATAGACTAGAGATTTTTTTTTGACGTTAGTTTGCTTGGCACCTGGCGGGTCACCATCTATTTATTTTTGTTCTTTCCCCAGCGTTGATTAACAACTTTATATTATTTATATACTAAAGTCAATGAAAGCGCGGACTTTTCGCACGTTACGAGGTAACACAGCCGTAGGACTCGTGTCTATTATGTTAGAGAAATTACTAAAATTATCGGAAACATATGACAAAACCGATAAGAGTTTCAGCAGGCTTAGAAATATTGTGCTTAGCCCCTTGTTCTGCTCAGATCAGGTACTGCAGTCGCTGTTACATTAACTCTACGCATGTATGCAAGCATCGATAAATAACACTAACCCGCTAGATGAAATCACTCAATCTGCCACGTTGGTCATTGGTCATCTCCGAATGCCGCTTGGTTTCATTGCACCCTCCCACAGGCTGATCGACATACGCCAATGAGTTCCACCGATAGCCCTACGCACTCAGCTCGGGCGGGGACATCGTGGCACGTGCGCGTGCTTATTTATTTATTTACTCCCACGCCTCCAGTGTGAAGATTGGCAGGCACTGATGACATCTATCCCCAGCGGTTGTAGACGAAAGAGACCGAGAGAGAGATAATGATAATACTAATAATAATAATAGTAATAGAAATAATAATTGCTATTACTATTTATCTAGGAGTATTTATCTATGGGCCTCAGACGCTGGCCACAATCGCGGAGTGGAGGAACCTTTCGAAGCTTTGCTCATGGTCGTCTACCGCTTCTTTCTTTGGATCCGCTGCGTCCCCGTTCGGAAGAAGAGTTGATGAGGAGAGAAAAACGGGAAGTATAGATTGATAACCAGCCATAGAATGCACAGAAGGAGATAAGAACACCAAGGGGAGGCAACGCACGAATGCTTCCTCAAGCACACATTATACATATATATATATAATAACAACATACTATATTATATATATATATACAAACTAGTGTACACCAATCTATACCGGAGCATATATACAGCCACACACACGCACACACAGGTTTGTGTAATTGGTATAAATAGCGAAGCGATATCTGCTTGCTGATATATTACCATCTAGGCTTCTTCCTGATCCACTGATGTTTGGCCATACACACACGCACGCACAAACTGATATTTAGGTGCTCAAAGGGTACACAGTCGAGCCAGCTAACACCCTAAATAAGAACTCTTCTCTTCTTCATATAAATATGACGTCTGTACTGCCTAATACGTTAGATATATAGAAGATCCGCAATTATAATAGCATTGGAAGATATTAGCTTTCTATAAGTAGACTAATACTAGACAATTCGTGCGACTAAGCGATCAAAACAATGTATAACGCAAGTAAAATTATCTTACCTTTGAAGCAGAAATGTAGCGTAAGTACGGGAATAGATCGTGTACTGCACAATCCATACATCTATACTATTCCCGAAGAGGTGCCGTGACTAGCCTAGGGGTTATTAGTATATTTGCCACTTTTTTTATCTCATACTTAGCTCTTTCATGTCGACGCTACCTTCGTGGTCGATCCGGAACAATTCCTGCCGTATCAAAACTCGTACAGCCTGATTCACGCTATTGCAGCATTTTTAAACGCGGATAGCCTTCTTTAAACTCGTAGTCTGCCGAAACTCCTTTGACCTTCTACGAATGTTGCTATCTTCCTTCCTTTAGATTCTATCAGCCCCGGTCTAGCTATAATCGCTTTCATAGTCACTTTAACTCTCTCGTTCTGTGTCAGGAAGGTGTCTTCCGATCGTTCCATAATAAGATTCTACTTTCGCCTCCGTCGATGTCGGACACGCTTGCCGCCGATTTGAACTCATTCTCTTTACCATAGCTTAAAACCCATTTAGACGCTTCATTGTTTGCTAAACCGAAGCTTCATTGTCTGTGACCAACTGAATGAGCCTTCCCCCTGCCCCACCTCGATTCCTCCATGCCGCTGACCCCCTAAGGTACCAATAATGATCCATCCATAACAATAATAGCAGTAGGAGGGAGATATATAGAAACCGATAGCCGCTTGTGGTCATGGTATAGAGGTAGGCGCAGCGGAGTATGCGCCAACACACGCCACACAATAGGCTCGGCAGCAACGAGGCCTGCAACGAGGAACGCAACTGCCCACTAACCTCTTCCTCTCGTCCCGTTTCCCTAGAGCGGTCCACTGCAAGCAGAGGAAGACATAGGAGTAGACGCGAAAAGGCGGCGAAAACAGCGCGGGCGAGGCGGATGGGGGAAGACCTGATGATGCATACACACATACATATAGACTGGTATATATACATAGGTATATCGTGTTCAGGGTGAAACGAGTACGAGAGAGCTGCCGTAGCTGGTGGCTGTCTGTCGTAACCTAACCTACTCGACTCTTCTCACTGAACGAGAAAACAACAGGCAGGCAGGTAGGTAGATATGTGTTGGGTCGCGCTCGTTCAGAAAGTTGTGGACAGGATACGAGAAAGGGAAACGCCACCCCTTCGGAGGTGAGAAGCAAGACAAGAAGTTTGGCAACAGACGCGGTATTGGCTACTATTATATCATGATACATCTCCCATCGCCACCACATTCTGGTTACTACCCCTTAGCTCTTCGGTGTTCTCATATTGTGAATGTGCGTATGCCCACGTGCAACGTGCACCACCGTCGTGGCGTTCATTGTAATTGTTGTGGTCGTTGTCATCCCATATCGTTCAATACCAACTTTTCTCAATCTATTTCTGTCGTTTGGTGCATCTTGCGCGAATGGGTGCGAAGGGATCTGCTGTTGGCTGATACCCCACATCTGTGGTCGATTCAAGGGTGCTCGCGACATTGCCTCCCCTCCACGCTACGCGCACCCGAGACAGCTTCCGCCGATTCTCCTGGTGACTCGTGCTATGTCGGATCATTTTCGTTCGCAAGCATCATCTGGCTGACTTGGCTGACCAAGGTTTTCTTACGCGCATCGGATTGACTCCACCCAGCTCATCAAGGGGTACGATGCGAGCGTGGTCTTAGCCACGGGGAAGGTCGGAGGAAGGTGGTTTGTCGGGTGCGTTGAGGGAGTTCGTCGGCTTGGCTCGATTGTAGCTGACGCTACGAACGCCTTCAGTAGCTCTAACCGATGTTGGGATATCGTACATTGTCTGAATGGGAGACCACCGATTACATACTCCCTTTGCCCTCCGTTCTTATCCAGTCAGCTTTCGTCGACGGCGTTGCAGGAACTCGATCGCAGGCTTAGGTGAATCCGTCTCGCTGTTGGGTATGTATACAGGCGTTGTAGGGGAACCCATTGAATGAAAGCCGAACATACCTGTATGTACAAACACACACACACACACATAGATAAATAGATAAATGTTTGTACGTCTCATCCATAGTCTAGGTCGGATAGGCAACTGGTCACCAGCCCCTAAGTATGGACCTGATCCACGGCGTTGGACCACCACGCCAAAGTTGAGTCGTGATGTAGAGTCATGGCGAAGGTGGAACAGTAATCAAGCATCTCTCCTGCTATATCTCTCCTATCGTCGACATCGTCCCGTGCCATCGTCCACTCTTTCATTGTCTCTCTAACCGGCTCTTTCCCAGACACTTTCTCTCCTTTCTAACTGACATCATCTCTCTGAGAAAGTTTTAATTACAGTCACCTCGCCGCGCAGTCACTTTCATCCTCGTACATGGTGAGCGGCAAATCAGAAAAGGAGCCCCTCACGCTATTCCTCTGCTAGACGGTGTAATCAGGCCAAGGGACTGTTGACTATGATGCATCATATGCTGGGGAGAGAACAACATAAAAAGAATATTTCTGCAATTTTGCTTTTTGTATGAGCCAAAGAAGAGAACTTCTAGTCATTACTCGATATAGAGGTTTATGGGAGAAGCCGAAAGCATTACAGATGTGAAGCACAGAACTGAGAAACCGGGTTCAATACGATTTTATCTTAATCAACGAATCATCGCTAGTGTAATCGCTTGGTAAATCCCCGTTTATGACATGTGTTTTAGAAATGTCACCGTCTTAAAGGTTGTCAATTAATTATTAAATTATATATGTATATATATATATATATATATATATATCATGTGTATCGAATGAGTGTTTACCTTCTAACGATTACTATCATTACCTCACCTTAGCTGCTAGGTCTTATATTCGATACAACGTGACTGCAACGTCACACTGCAATCTATTTTAGTAACGCACAATATTTTCTTTCGCCCTGCTGCCGTCACACAATTTACCCGTCATACGCGTCTACAATTGTTCACAATGGAAGCGTCATTACCTCTAGCAGCGCGTTTCGACATTAGTTGAATCGTATTGCGCAATATTTAACAGGCAGATGTTTCAGCACGAGATCTGCTCAATTCGAACGAGGTACAACGAAAAGCTGTTCAGTCCAAATATGCTCCTCTCGAATTGCTACGAGAAAGATGTGACAAGGCGAAAGGTCAGCAGCATAAAATCTCGCGTCTATAAAATGTCTCCGGGGGATATAATCATTTAATGGGAGATTTGTACGGTTTAATGCCGCCGGATTGCGACGTGGACGGGAGAACAGCTATGAAACGACATCGCTCCCTCGCAAAGGTCGGGAGAAGTACCAGCAAAGCTGAGGCCGGTGAGACCGACCACTGCGAAGCTTCATCGGACGATTCCCTGCTTGCTGCCCTCTCACGAGACAGACGACAAGATGTGCTCGTAAAATGGCAATTTAGGTATAAATAAGAAAATACGCCTGAGAAAAATAACAGGTTTGCTGTGGTGGAAAACGAAAGGAAAAATCTCCGTCTCCGCCACTCACTTGGCAGCTCAAAATGGAAGCGTAGTTGGGAAACACGTGGAAGTGGGTGTACATTTTTCTTATTATCAATCTGGCAATGTACGTGCTTAGAGTTGCTTGCAGCTCGGTGACCTGACGTGGTGAGATCTGTTTGTTTCAGCATACGGTTTCGATTATAAGGCTGTAGTTTCGAAGGCCACCAATATCAAATTGAGTTCGATGAATCCCGTTCTTATCTATGGGAACGCAAGCCACCACCTGGTAAAATATGGGGAGATTTGCAAAGGGCAACGGATAACACCATTCCACCTTGTCTACATTTTACTATTGGCCATTCCTTAGATCTGACGAACCCATCAAATAGAGTCCGGTTTCGTTAAGCTGCGACCATGCGGGCCTCTGTAGCTTCGTTTTGCTGATAAAACGGTCACAAAGCTTTTGCTGTGATAAGGTTGGCGTGTGTGAGTTTGACTCTGTTGACTTAGTTCGAAGCGGAAGAATAGTTCTACCAGCCTGCTCGAGCTTAAATATATAATAGTAGACAGAACTTTTGATAGCGCAGGCATTTATCATGAAACTTAAAACAAGGTAGACCACTTCAGTTCGCCCATTAACAACTGCCACTTAACTCACAAGGAAAAGGCGAGACGTTAGTTAGAAGCGTAGATTGTAGGAAAATAAAGGGCGCTGCTAAATATTTCAAGATTATTTTTCATCAGAGACAAACGGCAGATCTCAGTACTACCTTAAAGATATGAATGTCTCAACTTATGCCACCATTTGAGGTACCGATACCTTGCTGGGACAAGCTTATTCCTTCAGAAGGCAGCTTCGCATCTTGGCTATACGCCCCCGCTAAAACTAACTTAGTCAAGTATAGATTTCCTTCACCAAGCAACGATGAACTCCAGTGAACGCGCCATCATATTATCAAGTGAACGTAGTGCCTATATATATATATATATATATATATAACACGACGTTCTTAAGCTTACACAAAATGCGTAATATGGCTTAGATAAGGAATAGGCATAGGAACGTGTCAATTCTAAAGCTATTGAGTCCAGTTCCCAAGAGGGGTGCGTGGACAATTCACAATAGTTGATGGAAGGAAAGCGGCCGAGGTGTTGGTCGGCTGCTGTTATCTGTTATCTATTCTCGCCTCGAGGACAAAGCGCTCCAGGACAGGCTAATTAAGTTGAGGTCGGTGCTGTCATTGTACTCGCCTCCGGCTAACGAAAGGCTCGAAACGATTGTGTCAGTCGCCTGACTGGTAGCCAAGAAACATTGTTTGGCCAAAGTAGATTTCACCTAAGGAACGCGTCCTAATAATACATATTAAATAGCGCTTCCTTGATACTTCCTGGCTAGTAATGTCATGCAGTGCTCTAAAGAACATTAAATCATCGAACTAACCTAGACGTAGGCAGGGCTGATTCGTTCGACAGCTCCTTTCTAGCGAGTTCGGCTTTCGTAACTTTCAGGGCGATATGGTTTTCAAATGAGACTCTATCCATGAAAGAATCATCTTATTATTCATCTATTATTTTGTTTATTTCACCAATAGATGGTATGAATGATCAATTATAGCAGTGTTAAAACAGAAGATCTATATGACAACTCTACTGGTCAGGGGGAGGGTGGGGGGTTGTGATCCAGGTCAACGAATGCCCTGCTTGGCAGGTGCTGAGATGGTACCTGGGGCATGCATCCCCACAGAATCTAACCTTGAAAACAGTTACACATAAACTGCATCATTACACGCTTGATACAATTGTCGCCCAAGTTTAACAATTTAAATAGATATAATAAGCTTAAATATAAAAATGGAAAAAATATAGTTGTTGACGTGTATGGGTGTATAGGGAGTATTTGATATTTGCTAGCAGCTGGGGCTCGAACGTCACTAACAAGTGGGAACAGAAATGTATGCTAAATTTAATTAACTATCAAACGAAATGAGTCCTACAACCCTGAAGCAGTATACAAGTGAAGCTAATTGCTATTTCCTTCGTAGGCTGACACTATTTGTAGTTTCCTCGTGGTGTTCCCCTTAAAGAAAACATATAATCGAATGGTCCGTATGAAGCAGCAATACAGCCTGGTGGTGCGGCCTATACAGCCGAATTAGCCAACAAAGGAAAATACGCCTCTTTGATGAATCAGTACTGCTTTAGACCCGTAGCCTTCGAACCATTGGGGGGACCGGGGATACACTCATTAAACTTTCTTCAAATATTAGGAGAAAGGTTAGCATCCGCTACAGATGAACCACGTGCAGCTGAATTTTGAACGCAAAGATTTTCTTTAGATATCCAAAGGCGCAACGTAATTTCTATTTTGGGCACCCGCCTAAGGGCTGGGGAAGTAGTGCCTCCTTGTTCCAGATATTCTATTAAGAATATATAATGGAAGGTGTTCTTAGATGTATTTCACGTCCGGCAGGTAGAATTGTCGCCTACTTATATAATTGACTAATAAATTCTTATATTAGTTCATCGAATGGTTCATCTTCTTTGAACTTTTATGTTATAGTCCAGATATACGTGTCACTGTTTATGTAGTTTAAATTGCTTTATCATATACATTATTATACAACACATATAGAATACTGGGCACAACAGATATGAAATACGTTTGTTGACAATGTTATTTATCTAAAATACTAATACTAAAATAGACTGAGCTATCCTAATCATTGATTCAAGTGCAGAGATGCGGCACTTGAGAGCGTATTGCATAGAAGTTCATCGTGGGTGAACTTAAATCGACTATAATAGTTATACACTAACACAATAACAACTTCTATCTCAAAGGAATATGTCACTTCACGGAGTGGGGATCCTCTGCCTTCGGCTTTTTAGACACGACTAAAGAGTTAACCATTCAAGCAACCGCGTAGACCACGAATGAGGAGAATCTACGAATTGAATGGGATGTCTTCACATGCCGACTACCAGCATTTACATTTGTTCTGTACGACCTCCGAACGGCTAGCAACCAAGCATCACGCGCTGCGGATTTTTGATAAACAGCAGTTGTGCTGTATTCTTCAGCTGCTATGGATGTAATAACTATAATAAATATATGGCGAACTCGCCGGTACAGGTGAGTCAAGGGAAGTGGATTAGAACAACGTTGAGCCGCGAATCTCTCAAGTCGTTGCCAGCGTCTTGTCGACCAGTTATCCCAGATCATCAGATATAATATATTACATAGCTGTATACCCGAGCCAGCCAGCGAATCAACCAACTAACCAACCCAGACGCACATGAGTGCATATGAAGAACTGTCGGATCACCGTAGCGAGATGTAAGCTGAGGTAATAAATTATGAACATCATCAGATCAACAACAACATCAGCAACCGTTGCCGTCGTGACAGCGACAACAGCACTAGCAGGAGGACAGAGCAGTACAAACGTCGTCGACCTTGGAATAAGATACCACCAGCGGCAGCCGCACTCGGGTGACGGTCCCAACAGCATTGGGAGTGGTAGCAGCACAGGTCAGACAGTATAACAGCGTAAGTGCACCTAACAGGAACGGCGACCTGCCCGAAGGACACTCATATATAGAGAGTTCGCATAGATGGCAAAAGCCTTGTTCCCTATCCGGTTAACGGCGTCACAACCCTTCAAGGATAACACTAATGGTGGTGTTGATAGCATAATCACCTTCGAGAGTGGACATTTGCATGCCTCGTAGGTGAAATAAAGAAGCCTCATAAAACCAAATCAGAATGCCGTTTACGAGCCAATCGGAGATTAGCCGATATCTGTACAACGCTCTATTTAGCTTTGGGGTTTTATTGACGTTTCAATGGCTATCTAAAGGTTCTAAAAACAATTGTCGAAAGCAGTCCGGCAAAAGAATTGTCTCCTGCGGTCGATGGCCCGCTTTTGACGGTATAACAATAATTCGGAGATGGTGCATGCCGTGATCAGTGTTCTGATGGTGACTGCGAATACGTTGAGTCAAGCAGTTACCGTATGTGGAAACCGAATCTCGATGCCTCATCCTACATGTTTTTCATCCGCCTGCAATGCAAATGGCTGAAGGAGTGTGAGTAGGTGGTCGGGGGCTCAGGACGGGGGGGGGGGGGGGGCTGTTATGGATACGGAACGTACAGTGGTTTATGTCATGCCCTGAAGTCGGATGGCCGCAACGAGACAGGGCGACCATCAACTCTCTTGATGTTTGCCAGCCATCGTTTGCTCTTCCTCACTCACTCTCTCTTTCTGAGCGAGATTGAGAACGAGAGACCGTAACCAGTGAACGTGTATACGATAAGCTCCTTCATTCTTCGTCCGGATTACGCACTGTTACGCGGTCACTATCTGCTCCGGGTGTGTTTGGCTATCCACTCAAGGCACCACTCGGAATCTATTATACATACCTCGCTATTTTTCATATTAGATTTCACTTACTACTACGACTAGCTCCGCCAGTACCACCAACACGATGGGTAGCGCCTCTGCGGGCAAAAAGCCGCTGGGCAAAGGAACGGACTTCTTCCCTAGAACTCTGACCCGCTCTCTCTCTCTGTCTCTTGCACCTTCTCTCTCTGTTTCTCTCCTGATACGACGGCTCGGCAGCCGAAAGAGCTGGTCAGTCAGCCAGATTGAAAAAAAACGCTGTTATCGCTGCTCTTAGCTACTATGTGGTAGCTTACACATAATGTGTTCGTCAGGACTTTGCTCTGCCGCATTCACGCTTGCAGAATCACTGACTCTCAGTCTTCACCTCTCTCTCTCTCTCTCTCTTTCATGTCTGTCTCTCGCTCTCTCTCTATTTAGTAATTACGTTTACTCATAGACAACTTGAGAGACAATCTAATTATCGAGAGGTTCCCTCTCTGAGCTGGTAGTGATGGTAGTTCGCATATATATATATATACCCCATATTTAGCCAGTCGAATACGTAAAAAGTCGAGGTTTTCTCAGGTTAGACAAACCACATGGGCAATCGTTAAATGAACAGCGATGAGTTTATAAACATACAAATAAAGGAGACTTGCACAATTATGTGGTATGATTAAGTATAATGCGGCGAGTGAAAATATTGAAATTTAAGAGTGCTCAAATAATTTTTACTGAAGTAGGTATTTGTTTAGAGAAACAACTCTAATCTTATTTGATATTAGGATAATGAATATAAATTACTTTGGTGGTGGCTAGTGGTTAATTGTATCAAATTGATTATCCTTGCAGTTTGAGTTGGAAGGCTAGGTGGTCGCCTTTGAAAATGATCTGGATCTTGAAAATATTTGTGAATATTTAGTTAAATTCTACAAAAATAAGGGGCAGAGAGCCGAGCGTAGCTCAGAGAGGTCAAATTTTTAGGTCGCATTGAGAGACCTTGAGCACCAACCGCTGTAATCTCGCACATGCTAACATAAGAATCACAAGAAGAGTCACAGCCATTTATGCTTTCTCGGTATCGTTATTCAGCATACGCCTTACCTTTTTTTTTTTTTTTTTTTTAGAGGAGGAAATTTTCTTCAAACGCACGGTTACCACTAGAGCCAGAGACCAATCTCCATGAAAGTGAGGGCCGAAGTGGGCCGATCCAGTGCAGGGTTGACGTGGATGACAAAACGCCTCTGCCTGCTAAAACCATCCTCTGCTGAGAGTGTACCTCTTCCCCAGAGTCGGCACGCTTGAGCATACGCCTTACCTACAATGCTTTAGTTGTGCCGCAAACGTTTACGTATCATTCAATGAATGACTCTGACACAGTCACTACAATGTGTTAGCAATTTGTTCTTAGTGTGCCCTACTGATTTTTACTTGGTGTGGAGTTCGCCTTTTGCGGTGATGGAACCGCTAAACGCCTCTCATTATGTATGAATCATACTGACGCGTTGCGCATCGATAATGTCACCGCATAATTTAAAATGAGAGACTTCATTTCAGTTACAAGTGAGCTTCCAGTTATGATGATACGGTCGCCTTCCAGGTGAGCACTACAGTTAATCCGATTATGGTATCACCCGTAAATAGGATAGGTCATGGAGCACTTTCTATTAAGGCACGTACCCGCAGCATTGGCGCGTAAATTTGCAGCCACACTCAATTTGATTACATCGAAAGAAAACCCATTGAAATCGCACAATGTTTGTCGTGTGCTCGTTACATGAGGCTCCCATGGGTATCGAGTTCAGCGGGCCGCTGTCCAAACTGCTTCGGAAAGCGTTGCCGATTGTATCCTGAGTTACGACCAACCTCAAGATCTGCCACGAATGGAGTTCTTTTTTTGTTGCTGTTGTTGCCGTTGTGATTGTTGTGGGCGGGTGGGGGAGGGGCTAGCAAGTCTACTGAGTGGATTTTCGTTCCTGACCCAAGAGAGACGAGATCACTGAGAAGACTTCACTTTGTGAGATTAGGCCAACACCCTCCGTTCAGAGTCACTACATACGACATAAATGGACCAATAGGGTCAATATATGGCTACATCTCTCGTGGTGCCATACTCCTGCTTCTCCGTGGAGATATTTATAGAACCCTTGATTGCACGTGTAGCGTACAGAGATATATTTACTTACAGTGTTTCGCTACTGTCGTCGATATATCTAACTATCTATTTAGCTGGCGCACTGGAGTCCTTACGTATGTACTTCCTGCTACAATGGAATGGCCCTTTGGGGAACATGTTTTCAAAGAGAGTTTCCGATAAAAGTTTCAGCTGGGCGAGCAAGGTCTAGCATAGAACAGGGCTTGATCAGATGACAATGGATAATTAGTTCGACTGATGATCTTGTTAAGGTACCCTCCGTTTGAATTGCACTTCCGTGTACAACAAGGTCGTTTAGTTAGATAATTCCATTCTTCAAAAGTCTAGGAGTTACCTGCAGAAATGGTAGCTTTAACATTTATCATCGCTGTACCCATAGCAAACGGGGACTGACGCCAAAACTAGACTATTATATCTCAGCTTTGTTTAACAGCGAGCAGTCGACCATCGCTTTGCCGCTTGTCAGGAACAGAAGTATCCCTATCTGTCTACATTTTGTCCATAACAGACTCAGTACTGGCAGTTGCCCGACTAGGAAGATCCTTCGGCGGTTCGCTTGAGCAAGAATTAGCTACGGCAAAGTTAATGTGCTCTGCTCGTTCAGCTCCGATCCGATCAATGACGAAACTGATCAAACTTCCCGAGCAGACTGGTTTGACAGGCGATAGTGGGCGATAGCTCTGACAGAGTTGCGCCGACATTATTCGCAGTCTGTTGTTAGCCGCGACTGTATTCAATACAACAGGGACTAAAGCGATTTAGCTCCCAGCACACAGACATACACGACCTGATAGATATTCGTCTAGTACACCAAACAGTGGCATTCGTTGTTACCGGTGCGAACGGTATACGGGCATGGTCCCCCATAGAGAAGTTTAACAATTTCTCAAGAGTCAGGAGTTAGCAAATAAGCAAGTCAAGTAGGGATTAAACAATATGTTATCATATGATTTCGACTTCTTCTACGTAAATTAATCAATTTGTTTATTTATTCTTCTAAGTACATTATCCGATTAACGGCGAGCCCACAGAGTGAGCGTTCTGTCTTGCCCGTTTCTCGCCTTCCACCAATCTCGCGCTAGGTGAGACACCCTTGTTGTGATTAACAGTTTACTAAGGCGAAATGATAAATACCCATATCAGGGCTATATCTAAGTAATTCCGTAGACGCTGGTTACGTTCACTTTCATCTGCACCACGATGATACGAAAATACGTTATTCCACATTAGCGACCTAAGCAAGCAATTGACGTTGTTGATGGCTCAGGTAGAACTTCGAGTTATTCTTTAGCACATCATCACACGAAACTCCCGCCGGTAAACAGATGCAGTTCTCCATTGATTAACAATTCCTGTATTTTTTTCAGTATCTATTAATTAGCCAAATTTCATAATTGTCAGCTCCGATTCTCTTCTGTGATCACCAACGACGACCACGAGTAGTTAGCTGTCCAAGTCAAAGCAAGTGATTGGCCACTCATGTGTACTTCGATTCAGAGGGGACATTTTTACCAACCTAGTTAAGTGTCGCGTGCTTCCTGCTGTGGCAGCCCAATGACGCGAGCGTCCAGCCGTTAGTGGCATCAACCGCGAATCGTCGTTCAACCACTAACGCCAGCAGATCCACCAACTGTAATTGACGCAATTATACAGTGTTAGCTCCACAAGTCAGCTGCTACTGCTATTCGTGTTTCGCTGGCTTTAGCTGTGACGGCTGCGGTGGCGACGACGCTAATTAACAAAAATGGCTCAGATCGACAAAAAATCGATAACGATCACGAATCGAAATCATCATAATAATAACAACAACCGCGACAGAGGCAACATGGGGACAACGGGAACGACAACGACTTCATCTTCTCTCGTTTGGTGGGTGGCGAGTTGGCTGCCCGAGTTCGGTTGGGTTTTTGAGGGAACGCGGCGGCGAACGGAGCACCGGCAGCGGACACCCCCACCACCACCCGCCTCTGCCGTGAAGTGTGTGACGGCTGCGTACATTGAGCTGAAGTTGACTTCGCTCGAAAACCAAAGTATATTCACTGATGTTCTACACATTTTTACATCAGCAGGAGCACAAACAATCGCCTCTGTCGTCAGAAGCACTATTACGGCTTGACAGCCAACCAACCAACAAAGCAACCGGCCAGGAAGGAAGGGATGAAGGAGGGAGAGCGATGGGCGATGTATGATGGGAACTAGGATGCGGCTGTCCAGAGAAGTGAAGCGAAGTCACGCGGGAACGGCAACGGTGAACAGAGAGAACCAGCAGCAGCAGCAACAGCAGTCGCTTATGCCACGTTACGCCACCATTACCCACATCGTCGTTGTTGTTGTTGTTGTTGTCACTGTTCTTATTTTCGCTGTTGTTGTTATTCCTCGTTATTGCTGGTTGATGCCGGCGTTAGTTCGAGCCAGTGTAATTAGAGGATGACGCTGGGAGATCCTACGGAGGGGAGGTGCGGCGGCGGTGGCGGCTGCTTTGTTGGGAAAGAGCAGGTTTTTGCGATGTCTGCGCTTTGGCTCTTGTTGTTACTATTGTTGTTGTTGTCGTCGTCCTCGGGTTCGGTTTGGGGAGGAGGCGACTCAGGGACGACGGGATGGCGAACGGGGTATTTATATTCAGGCTACAGCTTTCTTTTTTGCGTTATCATGGTACCTTGTTTGTATGTTTGTGTGTGCGTGTGTGTCTCTCTCGCTCTCTCTCTGTGTGTGTGTACAAACTAAACTTGCTATTCTAATTGTTTCCTCGAATGAAAGTGTTTGTTTCTGCGCAAGGAGTAGTAGAAGAGTAGAAGGGGGGGGGGTATAAAGAACGGCGGGACTGCGATAGAAGGTGATACCTAGAGATCACTTAGTTCTCTTAATTATAACCAGGCAGCTGGAGATCGCGACAAGGCAACAAAAATATCACTTGTGAGAAGCGATTGCACATAAGCAATATTGAAAAAAAACAAATCAACTAATGGTTCACAACAAAGAACGATTTATTTATACTAACATACAGGAAAGGTAACCAAGGTTTGATTATTCAAATGTCTATAACTTTTCCCAACGCAGAGTTTCACACAGTTTTCACGGTTAAGTATGTATATTGATACCAACGTTTAGTGACATTTATACCGTCAACGGAGGGGGGGGAGATTATTACTATAATTATTATGTGCAAATTCAGATCAAATAGGTAATAAAATCATTTTAAAGTAAAGATATGTTTATTCTGATTGTAACTGCTCTGTAAACTCGCCACGACAATACATAGTAGATATTTATCCTTACGGCTCTAACCGTCGCAACAGATGTTGCAGCCAGCCTACTTCAAAAATTATTTGTTGCACGTTGCCATCTGGTCGGAAGCCCTTGCTCACACTATATGTGACTTCCGTGCGGGAGGTCATATACTATCTATCTGAGTACTCGCTTGAACTCGTTCCAATTTTGGCGCTTGGTTGCTCTCAGTCGCCTCTTCAATTGGCCAAAACAACACAAGTCTAGCTTATATCAGGAGAATATGCGAGTCAAGTCCACAATTCGATTCCCTTCTGTGCCAAAGACTCCTCAACAATGGCAGGTTTTTGGGGACGAGCCTTTTCGTGGAGAGGCCATAAATGCGCACGCTTCTCTGCGTCAGGCGACGTATGGAGATTCTCTGCCAAAACGTTTTTATACACCTCCCCGGTGACGGAGGTCTTCAGAGCTAGGAGCCGAGAGGAGGTCATGGACTCCGTTGAAATCCATGGCCATAATCAGTATTCTGTTGTCGCCGAGAACATGTTCACATACTTCCGATCCAGCTGTTTCACCTGAGTACAAACATTATCGACACTGGTTCCCGATCGGGTTGCATGTGCAATTTACTCATGCATCATCAGTCGTGAGAGTACGCTTGAGGGTCACCTTCATCTTAAAATAATAGCGTAAGTTCTTTTCACAACAACAAACGAGGGAACAACTTTGCCCACATTTCACCCACCTAGCCAGAATGTTCCTCATGCAAAGATCGTCGTTGACGATGCTCCGAATCAGGGTGTATGACAATTCTGTGTGGCTCGCAAGCGAAAGCAGGGACCTGGGACTCGAACACTGGAAATACATTTTCAATGAGTGCACTCCTTCTTGTGCTGTTTGAGCATCGCTCCGATGCACCTCTGGCTGCTCGTCTCTCATGCATTAAACTTGGCCAACGCTGTGGGCTTGTCGAACGCCGAATTCGACAAAACATCGTTATTCTGACAAGTTCCGACAATAAACCATGATTTGAATTGAAAATTCTCGAAGGACATTGACGTTCGAGTGTATTTTTTTAAATTTCGTGTTTAGACTACTAGGCCACAAACTTTTAGCACACACACACATCTAAGCCCATTCCCAGTTTTATCTAAGACAACGCAACCATTGCTGCAGAAGGCTTTTTGCTTATATATCAAAATTATGACTTCTCTATCGGTTCACATATCGAGCATATTCATGCCACAAACGAAATAGAGAACACGCATTGTTTTATAAACACTGCAACATATAATTGTCCCTTGGCTGTGAGACCCGAACAAAAACATGACGATAATTTGATCCTGTCTAACATGGAGCAGCTATTCAGCGCAACGTATTGGCAGATGTGTCGATTTCTGCCTGTACTCCTCTCTCCCTTCCTGCTTAAATTTACATCGTTATTCAACCGCTCATTAAGCTGTCAACACACAGACTCTCCCACGCAATGCTTTTCAGTTGGCTGCTGCCGTGGCGCGTAGCGGTGTCCTTTGGCCGATCGGTGTACTCAGCCTTCAATAACCAAACGACTGGAGAGTAAGCAGTAATTCGGAGTTCATTGACAACGACGACGATGATGTTACTACCGTATTGCTCTATCATACCTGATGGGAGAGTCAGGGCCGAGTGGCACCGCTAACCTACACTCGACTATGAGAACATGTCAATCATGTCAATGCGAGTAATCTGATATTATTGCATTGGGCGCGAGCTTTAAAATGCCGCAGCACCGTCGTTAATTCCCCCGCCCGCCCCAAACCCCACAACTGCTAAGTCCCAAGCCACGGCTGAGACGGCGGCAGAGTATTGGGTTTCTTCTCCTTTAAAGGACTCACTCCGCCGTCCCCGGCGTGTGGTTCTCGTTCGCTCGGTTCGTCAGAGCGCGAGGTGGAAATTTCATTTGTCGAAACTCAAAACCAGACCGGGGTGGAACCGACCACCAGGCCAAGAATGTCTACGGCCGACAGCGGGCGACGCTGACGACGGCAGGACGAGGCCTCTAAGGGGTGTAGCGCGGCTTCTGTCGATACCGACACGATGATACGAAAATCGAGGCATTCTATCGATATGGGGCTTTACGGTCGTTTGGAATTGCAGCCGAGCTGCTTGGCGAGCTGCGGCTTTGAACCTCCCTTAGGCGATTCCCAAAATAAGGCGCACACGAATGTGCGCCTGTGTGTATGGGCGTTCAACTTAAAACTCGAAAGATGCGGCCAGCCAATGAATGTGCTATGGTTATGTGCTCATGTGTATGGGTGTACGCGTGTATGATGTGTGTGAATACCCATCGGGAAGCCAGCTCGAGTGGGAAACAGGTTTTCAAGTTTTGCTAAGCTGCTCTAGGGTTTCAGCGTTTCCGATTGCTCAAACGTTTCCAATAGCGACTTGTTGATAACTGGCACTGTTCTGTTAAATCGATTAACATGAATTCGCGTCGTGATAGTGACGAGGACATTTCATAGCAATTTTTATTCGTGCATACTACAATAGACGCCTGGAAAACGGTTTATTAATGCTATAATGAGCACAACTGTCTAAAGCCTGATTACAGCCACTATAGTTGTACCGGTTAAGTGCTGAGGCCTGTCAGATAGGGGAACAGTTGAGGGTCAGCTAAAAAATACAAAAAAAAATAATAATATACCGATTTCGTTATCGGCAATTCATCAAAATCTGTCCTAACTTGAAAACGTCCGACTCAATCACACGTTCCCTCTTGGACGAGTTTGCATTCGTAAGTGTCGTCAACGGCCAATACAGATTGTTCAAGCGAAGTTTTGTATACTATCGAGGAACCACGAGCTCACTATTGTCCTTCACAGGTCTTAGGAAGTTTCATTTCGAGTCGATACAACCAAACAAAAATCCGTCAACGTTCTAGGCCTTCCACTATGTGGAACTATGATATTTATATCTTTTATCAGTAGCCATGTAACCTATATTTATATTCTTTAAAACAATATGTGGTACGCAGCTTCGGCTGCTAGAGGCAGCGTTTTACCTTATCGCCAGCATTCATTGGAACGAGTATCAGACATCCGATGGAGGCGTCTTACCATAGATTTACATGCCAACTGACAATTGTTCCCATTCAGAACGTGACCCTACGCAACAAGTCCAATTCATGGTTGGAACAGGCTTAAAGTTAAGATAAACCATAGGTTGAACGGTTGTGGATCGCACATGCGTGATTTCTACAACCAATAAAACGTTACGACCAACTGAATCTATTTGATGACGTGGTAAATTTTTAATTCATAACAAGGGTTGCTCTGGTTTTTATTGACTATGTTAATCGTCTGCTAAAGAAATAATACAAATCCAGTGGTTGCTTTGTATTTCTGTCGAAGCCATACATAGGCCGTTTAGCGATGGCTTCATTTGAAGGCAGTGGCAAGATATAAGAGGATTAATTGGGTTTTACTGAAAAGCTATGGGATCGCATATAACAGTGTTCCCGTTAATGTGGGAGACAGTCAGATACGTGCTGGTATAACCCGTCGATAAGCTGATGATAATGGTATTCTCATCTTATAAAGAAGAAGAAGATAATGTGAATTTACAATACATTTATTGTACGTAGTGACTAAGCCATGACCTCCCCAATAGAGGTCATTCTGTTCAGCTAAAGGATATTGTTTTCTGATGCATCTGCTCTCTCCAACTCGTACACATCCTCAGTTGTTCTGTTAGCGGACCCGTGCTTAACGTTGTGTAGGCTTGCCTCAGTATAGGAAAATCCTTCCGAGTTATGCATGCACACTCGGGCTAGGAGACGAGACTAGCATCAGGCTCTCAACATTGGCCTGGGTGAACGAAACAGCAAAAGCAGCACCATCATTGGCGTGGAGACGGTGGTCTGTTTCGAGGCTCATGCTCTGTTCGCGGTGGTGCGCACGCTAGTCGCCGCACGGGCACACAGACACACTACAATAATAGCCCAGGGCGACAAGACGAGGTTGGACAGCGGCAGGCCAAGACAGATCGGGGCCGAGTAAGGGGGACCGCACCACCGACCGACGACCGGTTCGACCACCCAATCCAATAGCAGTTGTGGACGCACACCCTTCACTGGGACGACAGACAACGCTGCAATTGCTGCTACTCGCGCGATGATGACTACAAGAGGCGGCAACATGGTGTCTGTGTCAACGGCCGATGGTTGACAGTAGTGGTCGACGATCGAGTGTCTTCCCATGTGAATGTGCAATGCTCGGTATGCTGCAAGAATTCGGGAAGGTTTACGCACGACGCGTAACAGCCTCCCACAGGCGAAACAAGGAACACCACGGAGTCCATGGGCGAGACCCCTTAGCGTTCGTGTGCTGTCTCGCAGCTTAACTTAAAATGTCCTCTCGAACGCCGGCGCGACTAGCGTTCTCGCTGGCGTTGCTCCGCACCAGATCGCCACCACTACGACCTCCACTGTCGTTGCCACCATGAAATGGAATGGGATGAGGAAAGCGAGGACGTTTTGAAGTAGAGTGAGAGAGAGAGAGAGAAATGGGCCCCTGCCTACATCTGTTGAGTGTAGACACAGGGTGAGCGGTGGCTCCCTGTGTCCCTGGATTTTGACCCCACTGCCCCAGCGCACGTTGGGAGCTCTCGTGCGAAGCCATGGGGAATTTTAAAATATCACCACCGCGGGCTATTTGAGCAACAGAGTGGTGGTATACAGCGTGTATCGTGAGACCATGCTGGTGAAGACGACAGTCGAATAACTGGTAGCGCTGTTCGTGTGTCATCTGCTTAGGGCATTGACGCGATTTTAGCTGGTTGAGCTACAGTTAGTAGCAGCAGGAAACGAATGAGATGAAATTAATTGGGAGCGAGCGGATCTGAGGCGATGATTCGAGGGCTTTCTCGTGAGGGACACTTCGTGTTCCTTCTGAAGTATATCCCATGGGCTGCCCACTGCTATGTCGCTTGTAATGCTAGTGGTCCACTGGGGGATTGGAAACGTTAGGCATTTGATGCGATACACTTGGAGGCGGGAGGGGAGCCGGGGTGCGAAGGCAAAGGACAGATCGAAATCGGCAAAGAAGCTAGAAACCCCCAAGGGGTATTACGGGTAACTAGGGGAACCCTTGAGGGTTCCTTGCTGAAAAAGGCAACGACGAGGGGAAACCCAGGAGATACAACGCTGCCTGCTGTTGAAGATGCAACAGTGTGAGGATGCACCCATAAGCTCACAACGCACACCAGTGGTGACGCTCGTGCCGGGGGCCGAGAAGGAGGTACGAGCCAACGAGTCAGATGAGAGATTCCTCCTCTTTCCAGTTCGTTTTTTCCTCCTCTGCGCTCCCATGACATCTCAGAGAGGGTAGAGAATTGATCCCCACGGTTAGATAGTGAACGGGCGCTTGCTAACACGTTCGTTCTATGCAGACAAGTCCGGCCCTTCCGCTAAACACGACTACAAACAACAACAATACACCCAGTCAATGAAAGACTGCAGATCACGTTAACTCGATTGTGTCCGCATTCGAAATACCGTTGCTGGTCTGGAATACATAAGTGGAATTGGATTCAGTCAAGGATAGAAGGGCCTCTCGAATGCGTTGTAAGTTAAGTTTTCACTGAGGCTTCTGATTGAATCGTTAATTTCCTGCACTGGTCTGATCAGACCCCTTCTCTCATACGCTCCTCTGGTTGAACTGCTGGCATCGGATCAGTGTACATCTTATTTATTTTATACAGCTGATTATCTCTTAGTTCTTGGTTGAGTACTGTAATAATCATTAGCTATTGTTATATAATAAAATCATCAGAAACCTACCACACCTTGCGCTTTCCTGCTATGGAATTTAATGGAGGTTAGTAAAGGCGAGAAGAACAACAGAAACCCAGCCAAATATCCTTAGCAGTACTAATTACCGCATTCATCCGGTATATATTTGTTGTCAGCGTGATAGGAAGGAGACGATTCAGCCTAATCCATGTTTGTCTGTGTGTGTGTGTGTGTTCGTTATAAAGAAGAGAAACGGCTGCTGCAAGAAGCGATGATATTACATGTTTGACGAGTTTTGAACTATTGACAGAAGACGCAATAAGCGATTCTATTTTTCCCATCCTTCAGGTTTCATATGCGACCAATTCGAGCATGAATTCAGGCTGCGTATTTCAACTTGTATGCCATTTATAGCGAGTCCTGAACGCTTCGGTTCAGTTGTATGCTACAGAAAATATCTAATTGGAGGGCAACGGCAAATTAATCTATCTAACTAACTCGGGTGGATGAAAAAAGCTACATGATAAACATACATTCAATACAGCGTTGGCAGCGTCGAAGCCCAGCTCTGTTCAGGTGCTGTGATGTCGACACGCGAAGAACCCGATCCACGCTAAAACACGTCCGCCATTGTACGACGACCACTGTCGTCACCACTTGTGAGCGATCCATCCATCATCAATCATTTTCTAATCCGAACGACGATGATGACAACGACGACACTGAATGACATATGACCGTTCACGCTGTATGTATTGTCTAGATGCTAACCACGGGCCATCGCCATATATTATACATAGTACACGTATTTCCCGAAAGCTCCGTCGCCGCCTATACTGATGGCATCCTCCCATTGGGAAACTACTATAGTCATGAGAACGGGAAGAGATCGGAACGCTGACAGACGGACTGACCGACATCGTCTCTACAGACAGACAGACAGAGCGTCCGAGAGAGAGAGAGAGAGAGACAAAAGGGGTGAATGGCGCGTGTTAACTCGTAGAGCGATTGCACCCGGATGGGATGACGATCCGCACCCGCCCGCTCTGTGTGTGTGGCCACGGACTCCCGTCTCCCTTTTGCACTCCCTCGTATGAGAAGAACAGAAAAGGGAGAGCGAGAGAGAGAGAGAACAGGGAACAAAGAGCTGCTCAATTAAAATCTCCCACCCATCTACCGACCCACAATACATCAAGGACAGCTAACAGCCATCCACACATACCCACGACTTTCTGCTGCTGCTGCCGCCACCGCCGCCCCGACGACTTTTGCCGCTTTTGATGCGTCAGCCCCGGGCTGCATCCACTCGCTAGCTCAGGCAGGCAGGCAGGCAGTCATTCACTCACTCATAGTAGTCGCGGTCCACCCGGTCAGTCAGTGAGTGAGGGGGGCAGAGTATCTTTGGACTCTGGAGTCAATGTGGCAAGCGAACAGTGGATTCTGTGAGAAAACTTGGCGTACCGCACTTGCAAAATGGCCGGTGCGTTGGCTGATGCTCTTGCTAGTAGTAGTGGTGGTGGTACTAGTAGCTCTTGATAGCTTGCCAGCATTATGTCGTACAGAGAGGCAAAGTTTTGTACATATATTATATATGAACCAGCCCCTGAACTAGACCCGCCCTTGAATACGAGAGAACAATAGGAGGCAGAACTAATTGCTTGCTGCCACTGCGATTCCAGAGAAATATTCTATCACATATATATTCATTTACATTGCGGTTTATTGACGGAACCGCAATTTTCGAATGGTAATGTTAAAAGAAAGGTAAAATCATTGAAACATCATAGTTATAGTAAGTCACCTCATACATGGATTATATAGATTAAATAGTATATCCGCATTGTGTAACTACCGCGAGTTGGCTCTTGCTGTGATTAGCGAGTGCACATATCGCTACTGGTTATATTCGATTGACGACCGACATTAAGCCGGATACCATAATAACACCACTGTGCTTCGTGTGACTATTATAGAGGAGAACTAATGCAAGAAGGGGTATTTGAGTGGGCGCTCATTATATTACACTACTATACAAAAGGCTTCAAGGAGGCGATATTTGTTGATCGCTGTCAACATAACTGACTTGTGAAGGACAGCCTCCCCATGATCGTGTCAACTGTTGACGGTTAGGTTGCTCGGCAACATCTGAACGCCTCGTTCAACGAGTCACTGTGCGAAAAGTCCGTCTCACGAGAGACCCGAATCAGAAGGAAAATGTATAATATATATGGAGAGACAATGAGCACCTCGGGCCAGTCGAATTGCCGAGATGCATTTGAACACAAATGTTGCTCCCACCGAGAATAGAAAATGTAAACTTAGAAGGAAAGCTGACCTCAAAGTAGAAAGGATACAGACACTACAGTATGGAACATAAGGGCCAGAAGCAGCAATAATATGACAGCAATCAAACCTTCCTCGAGGATTCTAGTAAACCCTATTATGGTCTTCTAATGCAAGAGCTTTTCAACAACGGGCACAGCTTAATCTATGGAAATGTCCCTGGACATACACTGCCTATCTTTTCTCAGTTGCTCTTAAAGAACAGCTATAACCGCACTGCGGTTAGAGCATCGCGACGGCGATGAGGAAAGGGAGGGTTCTGTCTTACCCGGAAAAGAATTGAATCCATATGTGCTCGACTGTCAGCCACATTTAATACACCGGCCTGCATAGAAAGATACGTACGCGTGCGATGTCAGATCGTTTGAGTTCGGCCAACGGAAGTCGGGTGTCGATGTGCTGCGTAGGTGAGCTACCTGAATAATAAGCGGCCACTAAAAGAATACAATTGCGATAGTTTTCTGAGTATTGCGCACAGGATTACAGAGGTGAATTATTCCGTTGGCGGCAATTTCTTTGAGATTATATAATAAATACTTACCTAAAACGTTGATATCAGCCAATGAATTTTAGTAAATAGAATCATACGTATGTTCAGACCGTTCAGTGTCTTAAACATCTCAATGGAAAGTGTTGCAGGTCTGTTATCTACATCTGATTCCGTGCGCTGCTATTATACAATCGTCAAGTGACGACAGTTGATCTTCCAAGGACAATGTCAGGCTGACTTTTCCAACGGCGAGAACGAGAATACTGAGTTACGGAGTCGGCAAATTTCACTGTTTGGATACAACTGTTTAGGAATGCTTGCTTCTTACGGATCAAATCTCCTGGCTGCAATTGAACAGCTGAGAGAGAGGCAGAACAGATAACTACAGATAAACATCATCTGATATTCATCCGTCCGTGGCCTCGCAAACGCCGTGTCGTTCATATCTCTTATAATGACAAGAAACAAAACAATCCCGAATGACATTAATCGTGGAGAGAGCTTCGAGAATGTTCTGTTTTATCGAACATTCTCTGCAGCACGAATGTCATTATATGCGTGATGTAGTAGTGGTAGATTAGTTATTACAGTACACCTGGATAGTGTAGTGAGATAATTAGAAACCACGTGACGGTGTCGTCAGCCCTCTATGCGACTGTCAACAAAAGGTTACGTTTTACCATACAACACGAGCTGAACATGTCGCCTGTGCCGCGTTTCAATAGGAATGCTTTTCACTGTATTCAATGTCATATTTCTCACAACAAGCACAAATTGTTCACTGCACGCTCACGCTTGACTATTTCGCCGCGTACTAGAGTATATCATTGCACTATGTATCCGCAACACATCCGAAATTACCTCACTCCCTCGTGCCGCGGGCAGTGTCACCCAATGCGGGGCTACCGAGCGGTTGCAGTTCATACAAAGGGAAAGATTACCAATCGTTAACATAGATCGGATAGTTAGAGCGCACGCTTTCCTTGGACTAGCCTCAAATCTCGCTCGTTCTGATTACCACTAATAGTAATTGTTCCAATTTTGTTAAATGTTGGCTGTGGCTCAGCCCGGAAAATTCATTTAATTTCAATTTTGTTGCTCAACTTGTTTCGTAATCTATTTATGTGTAACTAATATTTGTGTTAATCGTAAATACATTCGTTTTTTAATGAAATCGTTCTGCGTCATCAAAGCGTTATGTTATTATTTAATCGGACGAATGAAAGTTCAAAAAAACGATAAGTTGAGATGTATTTAGCTGCTTCGACGATGTTCATATGTTCGATTGGGTCTCTCAGTCGCTGCACATTTTGACGTGTGGCCGCCATTTTGCGTTCGCCAGGCTGCGCTCATACTGCCCACGCATATGCGAAGGCCTTCATCCAATCACAAGCTGATGATGATGATGATAATAATAATAACCATTACAACAGGCTACGTATGGTAGATAGCTGAATAGCTACTTAGCTACGGTGCCTTGCCCCACTTGTATTAAATTGCATTGATTAGGCGCTTAAATGTTCTTGATGACTTTGCAGTGGCTGAATGCAATAGACAAGTTGTCCAGAGTTGCCCATTGAGTACGTTCGTTTTTCGGAGTTCGAGCGACGAACAGAGATGAGAGAGAGAGAAGTGATTTCAAATGGATGACTGCCGGAAGCCAGTCGGCAGTTTTGCATTTGAATGCTTCTCTGTAGTAGTAGTAGTAGTAGTAGCAGTTGTAGCTCTGTCAGTGGGTGCCGTGGACGGTGACTATGAATGTGTGCTAGCAGAGTGACGGCGCTGGGGCCCGTGGGGGCTCTGGAGGCCAAGTGATTGAGGGGTTAATTCTCTGGAGACATTGAATCATCGTGACACTGCAGTGCGCTTCAAAGTGTCTGCACACGCTTTCATAACACTGACCTCGTTTGCGTGCCCGATGTAGAAGAAAGTCGGCGAATGTCGTAATATTTAAATTTGACCGCCGGCCAGGTGCAGCATTCGAGACTTCTCAGGTGGCTTAACGGAGAACACTCTGAGATATCTATTAGAAAATCGTTTGAATATAATGTTGAACTACTATTATTATTCAAACTATGATGAACTCGGCGGCCAGAAGGACGTTGCCATTGGTAGGCCAAATGTTGAATTCGAACCTTGTCTCTGTCATAGTTGACGTTACCAAAAATTTCAGTCTTTGAGTGGCGCATCGGTCGGCGTTTTCTTACGGTAGCTGACTGTTATCGTCGGCGCGCGCAATTCAAAAGCACGTGTGTACTTGTTGAACCTGGCCCATCGTAGCATTGGTGGTAATTGCTGTTCGAGTTGCAAGTGCCCAGCCATATCTAATCGTCCAATCGTTGATTGTCGTTCACGGACGATCAACTCGTTTCGCCTGTGACAGGTGGGTCGAAGATGGTCGTAGATGGCAGTAGTTGGTGCTTTCAGCCAGGACGGGCCTGCGACGAACGGCAGGTTCAATAAGGGGCACGAACGCATTTGCATTTGTATGGGAGCACGGGAGTCAGGCCAATTTATGTTTAGGTGTGCACATTTTAGCCAGGGTAAAATACTCATCCACATATGTACCTGATGCATAGTTGAGCGCGACTGTGTCGACGGGTGAGTAGAGAGGTAAACATGATGAAGTGACAGCAAAAATCCAGATGATGTTATACGATGTAATAGTATAAATCAGTTGTAGTACACCTATTGGTGATGAAACTATAGTTATCTCAGATTTTAGAAAGTGCTAATACCGCATGGCGAATACTACCGAAGGCAAACCTTGTATTTACTTATGGATTTGTCATTAACGTCAAGAAACGACTAATCAAGAATTGCCACACCAATCACTTCATGTCGCCAGCCTGAGCAGTATGGGAATTGCCGACTCTTATCAAGGTGGATTACGATGTTCTGCTCGGCTGGCTTCTGAACACGGCATTTTGCCACTCGAGGCTGACCATCGGTACAAAACTACTTTTTCTCATCAGAACTCCTTCAGTGGTGTCATCGTATTTATATTTCGAATGCGACAATGCTACGCGCACTGTGGGCGTGTACGTGTGTGTTTCTGCAATTGCACTGCATTGTATAGAGATATCGAGAGTCCGCCAAAGGTAGAATACTTGCATCGTGTTTCATGCAGGAGCGCAACCTGCATTGGGTCAATCTAAATCCGGCCGGGTGACTGTTACCATCCCTAACACAATTGCTTATTTAGATGGATGCGAAGCCGCCTGGAATAATCTGATTTACTGTTCGATAACGTGCAAAGTTTCCGACATGACGAACGATAGGCAAAACCATCACTGTTTTTCTGCAGATCGTAAAGGAACCATGGCCAGGACAGTTCAGGGCTGACACTAGCCAGATGCACTAATCTCGAAATCGGATGATCTAACCAACAAACGTGGCAAATCATCAGTTTAGCTAAATAGGTATGGTCAAACCGGTTGAAAGTAAGGTAGAGTTCTTGTTGCGTAAAAAAATCAGTTGTAGTCCTATGGAAAATGATCGGAGTGCTTAATGCAATGCAAGCTATGCCAGAAACGCTTTCTACATGTATTCTAGGTATGAACTGCCAAGTGGCTGTAGTGGTATAATTGAAAGATAGAACTGAAAAAGGCTACACTGGATTCCAACGTCACTTTTTGTGAACTGTAGGATCTGTAATTATCGTCATATGGGAATGGTGGTAACTATGTGCATACTTATTTTCGCTCTCGTAAAAAATGTCATTTTTCTTAATTTGCACAATATAAAACACTAATACGAATATAACATTGCAAGGTTATTACAATATTATGCGATATATTATACAATGATTCAGATTGAATAAATGATAAACCGACATTAATTTAACAAGCAGCAGAATTATCATCGAGAGGTAGGGCGAAGGTCGTTCTGGCTGCGTCGCGTTGAATTACTTCTAACTGTCGTAGAGGAGATCGGTAAGTACAAGGTCCCACGATCACTAGCCCATAATAACAGAGACGTCAAAGATAACATGAGAATATGGTAAGGTGATCTCACTTTGAAGGCCAGAGAAAGATATCATTCCAATTTTGCCTCACGCAATGCGCAACATGTCGTCATCTGACTCGGCCCACCTCCTGTCCACCAGATGGTAATTAATCATATATTGATCCAGAAGAATGCGCTTTCGTTAGAACGAGTTGGATACGACCGAGTTCTGAATCCCATTCTATCGGTCGGGTAGCATGAAAGCTAGTGGACATCCGCTTGGGAAAACACCTCCAACAGTTCAAGAAGGTGTTCGATTGGAGATCTCTCGTAATGTTGCAGCGTATCTCGACTCCCCCGATAGCCGCCTTATGTCTCCCTTCATTGCCCTTATACTATCCTTCACTACACCTCTCATTCGTCTGCTTTCCCATGGGAACGGAGGAAGATCAACCCAGATCACTCCCAGCTATTGCCTGCCATCTCGCCCGTTCTGAGGGTCAACCGTCACATAAGAAAACACATAGGCTTAGTCGTGAACGTAAATCAAGTCGTTATTAAGACATTTAGCTATTTCTACAGGAGGGACATACACGAAACGCGTATCGTATTGCCGTCGTACGTTCTCGACGTTGTTTTGCTCTCATCATGGGTACAGGAAGGAGTACGGCGCCTTAGCTGTTGTAGCGGTTTGCGTCAATATGCTCGGCTTACCACTTAAAATGGTTCACTTGTCATTGTCAAGTGTAAACTCTGCAAATTACCAAATAGCGATTAGCAAAACCCAATAACCAATGTTGGGGTTGCTGTATCGTTCGTTCATAGTGTCTCGTGTAGCATTTGCTCGATGGTCGGGCTTAAAATACGATCGCGTTACGCCGAGAGCAACAGATCGCATCGAAGAACAGTTGTCCCCTGCGGGGCATGTTATATTTACTTATGTAGGAGGAAATTACAGCGTGAAGAGATATTTCTTCCATTGGGGGCGGGGTCATGGGCTGTGTCTGAGAGGCTACCACGGACTGTTGTGGGAGGAAGTGGGACGAAGCGGGGCGAGGTTGTGATGTTAATTTTATCTCGTCGTGTGCTCTCACGTCCACTTCGGACCACCGCGGGGTGGAGTGGCAGCGAAGAAACCAGCGAGCAATGAAGGTGCCAAGGTGAGTGCTCAGACGAGGTCAGTCCCCAACGAATGGTGGTATCGTCAGCGAGGAACGGCGGAGGCAGCTGCTGCAACAGCAGCAGTAGGGTCCGTTTCCTCAGGAAACACCCCGTGCCTGCAATAACTTACCCAGGCGGTATTGAGCCGTGGTGCAAATATTAGCCGTGCTAGTTCCAGAAATATATCTGTATATAATCCATGTAGACCTACTTTATCGGATTGTGGATGGAAGAACAGTTCGCACATTCGCCAAATCATACATGGAATCGAGAATTCTCAAAAATTAGTGAACTACTCGTTCGTAATACCTTGTATCTGCTTTCGAAAGGGGGCTCGCTCCTCTCGTCACAGTGACAATAGTAGCAACTGAAGATATCGCTGTATGCACATTTTCCCCTTGTTGGTTTCTCGACTAAGTTCCACCAACAGAATATAAATAAATCACCTTCCCGCTTATTTTCTCTCTCTCTCTCTCCTCTCTTCCCCGTTTGGCTTTTCTGATCTATCATTTCCAACGCTTTCATTGAGGCTGCAACTGTTGCTGTCGTTGTTTTCCGAGTTCAGTTCATTGTGCTCTAAGTGCTGTTATTGTTGTGGTTGAGGCGGCCGCCAATGCTATTGTTGTCGCCATTGTCGTCGTTTATCGAGACGACACCGGCGCTTGCCAACGACAACCACGATCTCGGAAGGGAAGGGATCGAGGGAGGAAGTGAGGTTGCTCGGCCGCTTGCTTCCTTGGTCCGTTTTCCAATTTCATTTCGAAGCTCTCACCGGATATTTTCCTTTTTCTGCGGTATCACCCATCTAGTGTCTTCTCTTTTGCGCTGTCTCGTTTACTGTCCTCGACTTGACTCGAACTCGCCGAGGCTCACTCTCTGCTGTGGCCTTACCAAATGCATTCTTTATTCAGTCGGTCCTTATTTTTGCTCCTGTTCCTACCATCTCCTTGTTCTCCTCGTCTTTTCATCATCCTATCGTCGTGACCGTTATTCCAGTTGAGCGGGCTTGATCAAAGGGCCTGGGAGCCAGCCAACCAACCCACAAGCGTTTCTGCCCTTTTTCCACCCAAACTGGCCGGCATATATATATATATATATTGTAAGTTTCATCGAGATATAAGAAAAGAAGAAGTCCTCAGCGCCTGCTACGCCTCCTCTGCTGGAGTAGGTTGACGCCGATACTTGTGACTCTACACCACTACTATTGTTAATATATATAGAGGGAGAGATGGAGAGACAGAGAGAGAGAGAGATACAATTGTGCGGATGTATAGCGTGTCTGTGTGAGCCACTTCTCTCCTGAGCTGCGATGGACCATGGAAGACTACTAGAACGACCAGTAGAAACGGTATCTTCTCTTTGTGCGGCTACCATTTTTACCTCAGCCTGGCTAACGGAATGAAAGCGAAAAGTGAACGAGAGAATAAGCGAGATGGCCAAAGGAAACGACCGTTTGATGTTCCATCAATCCATCCATCCATTCTATTGGTCATGACGCGACGTTGCCATAATAGTAGATGTCGTTAGATAATATCACACCAGTGAACTATAGTCTTGACTCATCGAGTGACAAAGGCAACAACGAACCGTTGGAACCGTCCCTTTGAGATTCGATCCTGTGGAACTTCGTTAAGGATCTGAGGCGACGGATGCAGTTACAAATCATGAGGCGAAATATTAACAGATTAAGCTATGTATATTAGCAAGCGTAATTATATTTGTCGATCTTGGCTAAACCTTCATCGAACTCAGTGATCAATTAATCGTTATAACGCCATTCGAAGTTGATGGCGTAAGCTATTTAGCAGAAGACTTGACGCTGAAGTTTGTTTGACTCTCAGATTATTGATGGCCGTGTTTCAAATTTACCACTCATTACCACTCCTGTCATCTCATTGTTCTCGGTCACCACAATAGAGAGGAAACATTTGTGTACCTTAGTTCATTTATTATTTTGTTATTCGGGCATTTAAATTCCGTGGAAACGGAATTTAGAATGTTAGTGCAGTCCTGGAAACCTCTCAAAACCATGCGGCAAGCACGACCCGACGCCCGCGCAAACACAGTCCGTCGGTATACGCGAAACTGCACAAATTGTTCGCCACCGTGATGAACAAACAGCGAGCACCCCATTGTAAAATAGCTGTTCAACAGTACTTAACGTGCTAGAGAGAGTTTGCTCGAGCGGGACCTGGCGGACGACCGTATGACCAAACAACCGCTAGCCAGGTACATAGGTCGAACTGTGTGCTCGACTGCGCCGACGCTGCTCGTCGAGTCGTTGTGGAAGCCGACACAGGGAACGTGCACGACGTGCGAGGGGGATAATTTGTCCCGCAAAGTTGGTGATACGAGTTAATCGTTGTCATTTGCTTAATTATAGAATGACATCGGTACTGCTACCACACAAACTTGGAATTGGGATTGTCGAAGGCTCATCGTCCCGGCCGGGTGGGGGAAGGTGGCGTTCCAGTGCAGCTTGCGCCGGTGAACGGCTTTCGAGTTTGTTGAACGCGCACGAATAGGCCTTTAGGTACATTCCTCATTCTAACGACACGTGTAGGTAGAGTCTAGACGGGTTATGATGTATTCGAAACATTGTATACAGCCACCTGCGAATGTTTCATTAGTAGGAAGCAATGCCACACATTGGTTTTTACTCATAGACAGCATTTATCATAGCGAATTGTGCCAATAAACGCTATTCAGCTGGGAATTGCTATCAGCCACTTGTGAGTTTCGGCTGACAAGACTCAGTCGCATATGTATCGTAACTAAGACATCTATCTATGCATAAATCATACATTTCTTCAGATTTCTATGTGTGTATGATAGTATGCACCAAGAAATGATGATTGGTAGGGATCTTAAGCTCTAGACATTGAAGGTACAATTTATCTCTCGACATTGTTGTATTTATATTCAGGAATAATAATGGCGATGATGCATAGTCATTCTCTTGATGCCTACCTCTACTAATCGTTCCATGACGATACTTCATATGACTATGACAGTTTTATTTCTATCGTGTATAGATTGAGGTATCTGATTTGTTTTAGTACAGTACGATATTGCTATGAAATGGGTATCGCTATCAGTCGGCAATGACTAGTACAATACTTGAATACTAATTGAAGGCAGGCGGCAGCGTGCGTGCGTTCTCACGATCGCGACAGCTGTGAAAAGCACCATTTTGTATAGGCATTTCTAACGGGGTATTCGGGCACATTCGGATCAGGCTCGACTACACCTCGGACAATGTGGCTCCTTTGTCAATAGGCGCTTTTGGTCCTAGGCGGATACAGAGCCAGCGCCGCACGTGCCTAAGCCTGTTTATCAAATGCCTCAAAGGCGTTCACCAGGTCAAGGTACCGCGTGTGGCCTTGATGGCCTGTTCTTCTGCAGAACAGAAGAAAAAAATCTTGTAGCAGCAGGTGTGCCACTGAAGTTCGAAACAGAACAGACTATATCCAACTTTCATTGGAGTATATTCACCATCAGTGCCTTGTGAAGTTTAACGCGATTGCGTGTTACCATGTGATGCTATAGCGCGAAGTGATGAGCACTCTGATTTATGCGAGCGATCTCGTGACGATCGGATGAGCACGTCCAACTCACAACATATAGTACAACCGTGCTGGCTATGATGTACTCATTATATGATGCCCAACTGCGGATCAAGAAGACGGCTGATATAGGGAGAGCAATCAAAAATGTACCCCACACACACACAATACAGGTAGATGGTGGTGGCAGCACTTTACTAATCGTAGACGTTATCTTCCACTAAACCGCCTGGTTAGATTGGATTTAGAAGGGGAGCAGCTGAGGGTCAGCTAACCACCTCACGTGCGTACGGCTAAAAAGGATGCGTGGTGCTTGTGGCTGGGCTTGTACACATCTCACCGCAACCTAACTGAAGGAATGCGCTAAGCGATACCAGGAAGGGTGGTGCTGTTGAACATCGTCAACGGTTCAATAAGGGGAGGCGGTCACCGTGTTGAGATGCATTAGCATGTCAACACCCTCGATTTAAAAAAAGAAGCAAAAAAAAGTTGATTTATTTGACTACTTTTAGAGACCCACATAGTTAATCGCGAGATAATAAAACATCTGTATTGAGTAACTTGCCACCAGGTCTAGGGAAAGATGTGGGAGTTTTGGTCCGAGTTGTTTTGAAGTAATAAGGCAAGTGAAATAGATGCCAATGTGTCAAATAGATGCCAAAGACGATGTGAGAATTCTGCGCACTCTCGAACGACTCAATCTTCCAAATGTGAGGTGTTTATATGATCTACTGGCCGCTGGTTCGAGTCCCACGACGTGACATGTAAGAGAACTCAAGCATTGCAACAATTGCAGTTTCTTCAATAAACCAAAAAACCTTCACCTCTTACTTATTTCCATAAAGGGTCCCGCATTTACTCCGGAAATGAATGGCCCAAATTGGAATCGAGGGTTTAATAAATATGTATCAATATTCGTTGATCTATATACTCTCGATTGGTTTCATATTTAAATTAATAAAGGTGACTTTAATTAGTCCATATGCTATTGAGAGAAATCCTAATTTAGTGCATGAACAGATGTGTTGATACATGGTGTTGATGGCTGGGGTCGACTCGTCTACGAACTGTCAACTGTAGTCTATAGTATACTGCCTGCTTTGTGCCTTATAAATGGACTAAGAGAAATGGGCTTGTACCCCAATTTGACCCGATCCAGCACTACCACATTCGAAGAAGCGCTCAGAAGTGCCCCAGCCGTCGGCGACCAACGTGGGTTGCTGGTTGTACTTCCCAGGATGACATAGTAATTACCGTCAGTAAGCACGTGATCATTCCAATGCAGCAGACTGATATAGTAAATGGTAAATGGTAAATGTTTATTGGTTTATTTAAGGAGCTGCAATTTTTCAATGCTTAAGCTCTCTTATATGTCACACAGCGGGGCTATCATGCACATATATATATATATATTCCGCAGATACCCGACATGTGTTAACGGGTTTACAAATGATGGAATATATAACAGAAATTGGATAGCTTTATCTCATGTCCTGCCATGTATCTTCAAGTATAGTAGGAAGGATGTTGGTGAAGTCGACACTTTTCGTTCATACTGTGGCTCTTCTAGTAAATTATTAATCCTGAATAAGTGAGCATCAGAGATAGCTTGGGCTAAAGCCAACAATTCACATCACTTGTATTTTCTGCAAGTTGTTTGTTTCGCCATCTGTTCAAATCATATAATAATTTATAACAAATATTCCCATTTCGAACATCTGGAAATGTATCTGCTCTACACATGGGCATACCTATGGTATCTCTTTTCAGAATTCCACGCCATATTGATTGAGGCAGCTTGTTCACCCCTTCAAGCACACTGGTTAGTATACCAGCAAAAAGTTGTTGGCGTGTTCCACCACCAAAAATAATTCTGTCCAAAACAACAACCGTTTGAACTAATTTGCTTAACGAAAAAAAAAGTGATCCAGAGAGCGAGGATGCGATCACATTTATTTGCTTTCCTCTTTACAGTAGGCCCAGTTGGCTGGTTGGGTCTTCCTTTGATTACATGGCTTGAAATAATCCACATCCAAGTGTACGGGAGCTGTATATTTGATGCAGCTTCTATTCGAGTATGCAGTTATAGCAGCTGTACTTGGCACAGAGACACAGGAACTACAAGTTGAAGACGATGGAGTGCGAAATGAGACCGCCCATGTAAGATGTAATGCTTTGTGGTAAATCGTGGTTCATGTCGCGATCATCGATTTCGATAGAATTATGTACACTAATGGCTTATGAAAGAAAACGACCACAGGGAAGTAACTCAACAACAAATGTGTTTCGGTACATTAAATTCGGACGCACTTGTAGAATATTGAATAAGGCTAGAAACCTGCAAATATATACATTCGTTAGTCTATCATATAAAAAAACAACTATTATGCTTAAAAAATAAATTCACTTTTTGATCCTAACTTTGCAGCTAACAAGGCCATATATGGGAGAAAAAAGTTGTCCTAATTTTGCCTGCTTTCGTAACTATAAACTTAGATTTATACTTGTTCTTCAACCCTCTTTCGCAACTGCACGCCAGGGCTATGGCATGCAGGATCTAGTAAAACTTTTGCGGTAAATACAATCGAAGATTATAATGCATGAAACTCACTATATCCTATAACTTAGAAATATCAACTTAAGAGCACAAAATGAATAATATTAAGAAAAGGATCAAGTGAGATAGGATTTCAATGGGCGAAAAGGCCAATCTTAGTTAGTGTCGAGATGCCTATAATACCCCACCACTAAATACGCGGTAACCCTGCCAGCAATGTATGTATTTACACGTTGTATTTTATATTTATATATACACATGGGTATCCATAAGGTGTCCTAAGGCCGTCGGCACACATCGTCCTCAAGTTCTCTTTTCGAAACGTGACCCTTAAAGAAGGTGGTGGATTGGACTCGCACCCTAAGCGCATTCTCATCCTCAAGGCCTACAGGCCAAACCCGTCAGGGTAATGACACCAGGTAATATATTGAGAAATTATGAAAATGAAGACTTAGGTATCAACATAATGTGATCTCATCATTAGTGTACATCTGGCCTGGTCAGATAAGGAGTATAGTCAATGCGAATATGAGTTATGAGCTAATCGCCCTATGGCTAAATGTGATTGTCTTCGGATCGCCCTTATATGTACAGGGCGTTCAGAAAGTCACACATATGGCGTTCAAAAAAGTTATGGAAGCCGTCATAGCTTACTATGGAATGTGTTCAATGCAACCACATAGGGTATCACCTCTTTTTTAAGCTGCGGGTAGGTAACTTCGCGATTGTACATATATGTATATATAAATATATATATATATATCTGAGTATGAGGTGTATCGCTGTCCCAGAGACTTTAATTACTCTCTCTCTCTCTCCCTTTTTTGCATCTACCTTGCTGCTTCAGGTTCAGTTCGGCAAGGAGCTTGTGCTCCAGCATGGTATAACAACGCTGACGAGCGCGCTACACAGAGTATGTTGTCTATGTAAATGATGTCTCCTTAACGTTGAAATACATACACGTCACCAATATATATATATATATAATAAAATGGAGCACTGAAAAAACATCAATGGTTGATAACCGTTTGATAGCATGATAGCACCTAATTCTATCTTATTATCTTATAACATATAATTATCCACGTGACTTAGTATTGTTCTGGGCAGATTTGCTTGTGTGTAGTTCCTCATTTGATTATCGTCTTCACAGTCCAAAATATGAGCTCATTTATGGATTTCGTCAGTTTTGAAGTTCAATTTTGAATATGGTTTATGGCGGTTTCACTTATGAAGGCCTAGACATATTATTAATACTGTGATATGTTCTATTTCGAGACTTAATGTAAATGTTTACACAATGTCACACCTTCCTTCGACGAGATAACTTTTACATGATCTTACTAACCAGCTGTCCCTTCCTCTTATTTATTCCACCTAATTCTATTGGTGGTACAGAACCTCTGGGTGCCACTTGCCAGAATGTAGTAGTAGCTCGCTGAGGCCGTAACATACTAGTCGTTTATGAGCCAACCATGGAGATCAGCCTGATCGGAAAGCCACGCCCCGGTAAGACAAGAATTAGTAGCGAACGACGTTGGGTGGTAACTACGGTATTTCCTATACCCTGGCTACCAGGCTAAACTTATCAATAGCTGCAAAGTTACAACCCACGAACGAGCGTTCCGCTTAATACGTTGCTGCCGTCGGTCGAGCGGCTGGTGCGAGGAGCGCGTTTTTATGGGGTCGTATCTGTAAGTCATTTATGAATCAAATAGCACATCCAAGATAAGAAAAATAGACCAGGATCCAAGAGGGCATCGTCTTCGCTTAGGATCAAGGTCATGCGGTCATTAAGCAGGACATGCTAAGGCGTCTAAGAAAATTGGTTTAGTGGAACAAGCTGTAAAATAATACAACTGCTTCTAACCGAGGGCAATTCGATAAAGGCGTCACAAATTATTCAGAAGGTGGAACTTGCACCAGAAATTCATTATATGATTCGCATCGATGTACGCACTACTACAATTGTATTCATTATTTAGTCATTTGCGACGATAGAACTCCTAATATTTAAACATCTACTTTCGGTCAATAGAAACGGGTTCGTATCGTCGAAACGAGTGAAATTGGCAGTATTTCCATGATGAATATGGCTAGCGGCTTAACCTATTCATATCTATAACCAACGTCATTCTATTGTATATTGTATTTTTCATTCAGGACGACCTTGGACATATATTCCCATTGAAACTGCGGAGATAATTTCGAGGAAGCCCACTCCGGAAAGCAAGCGAGTTCCCGTTCCATTAGGGAGCATACAACACAGGGAGGAACTATTCAGCGGAAGAGGGATGAACTGAATCATTCTATTCTCTTCAATGAGCGAGAGTGGGTCGTCCAAGTCACTTGCCATACATAGCCTACACAGACGAGGAGAAGCTGGAGGAGGTAGGACTCACGTGGGAGCCGGCAGATTCTCCCAAAGTCCAACTTTCATCCAAAATGGCGAAAGCACAAATGCATATCTTTTATTTTGCAACCGCTATCGTTAGCCTTCAGTTGAAGACAGTTGTTGGCCAGTAGCACAAACTCGTATGCATGAAATTAACCTAAAAATCATCTTATATACTCCCATTATTGTATTCCAGGGCCATCTGTATCATATGAAGGCTCACATCTGTAGTCTGCACTACATAGTTATAGAAGATGGAAGCTAATGGAAGCAATGTTTGCCATTTTACTCATACTGTACGTTATAGTGGCAACAGATGTATCGCGCAGAGCGCCGCTTGGATGTCAGCTTGGCCGCATAATAACAATAATAATAATATTCGTATCTATCTTATCTCTGTGTATGTGCTTTGCTGTGTGTACCCTGGGCACGTTCCGCGTCTCGGTAGCCAGACCAAGCCGTTTTCGTCAGGCGAGAACAGTCGAGCGGAGATGAGGCTGTTTGCGATGATCAGAGCCATCTAATGATGGAAGTTGCTTCTCTATAGCCGTGATGTAATAATGAAATTAAGCTGGCAGGATCATCTTCTGCATGTTCAAGCTTCTTAACATGCGAGAAGTGATGTTAACAATCCTATGTTGATTTTGCTAGCAGACGACAGCAAATGAAATATGCAGAAAATATTGAATATGGATAGGTAACGGATAAATAAGTAACGTTCCCGAATTTGAAACATCACTGTAACGAAAGTAATCGGCTTTGGGCTATTGCATCTGGTTGTTCACTTTTCTTTGGTTTTTGACATTTTACCCTTTTGCGTATTCCTCTAATCAGATAGTGGCAAGTTGAATGATATGTGGGAACAGACCGATCATAAATGTTTAATGCGGTGGCTTTGAATTGAATTGCGGCGGCCGGTTCTCAGATATTCGAGAATGTCATTCGCATAATTGGGTCATATGGAAAGTTCGACGTTTCAAATATGGCGGAAATTTGGCAACAATGTAATTTCCACCTAGTTTGAAGACGAAATTAATTCGTTTCAGATCAACAAGGTGTCGATAATCATAGGAAACGAATGCAGCGATTGCCTTAAGACACACACACACACACACCTGATCACACGAACAATCCGTAAAGCAACGGGTTAAACGACCCTCAAGATATTTACGGGTATTTATTTATATATTCGACGATCGAAGCGTATTTTTCTTTATTAAAGTAAAACAATAGAAAAAGGAACTAAATATAACCGAATTGAAGAAGATGTACAATTCTGCAGTTGTAGGAACTACTGCAGCGAAAACATTGTTAGTCGGACAAAAGTGGAAACTCTGAAAAGTCATTCTGTTCTCCGTTTGTATATCACGAATTTGCAGGGCAAGTCTGATTGCATCCAACGTTACAGCAGCTTTAAAGTGAAGCATAGACGAAAAAAGAGATTGTTCGCTATCCCACATCACGCAACATTCACCGCAATCCTGACCCCTCCCGTGAATCTGTTCTCTCCCCGTCTCTTGTCCAGCTGCCCGACCTCTCGATCTCGCTCGCTCTCTCTAAGCCGGCTAACCCCAAGCAGTCACTCTCTCTCTCTCTACGTTGGTTCGACAAAAACCCCAGGAAACCCCAGCGTTCGTCCGTTCGTCCCCTCATCTGTCGCGGGGATGGGCATTCGTCCGCATTCACTGATTGTGCTCGTACGTTGGAACAGCAACTGTCGGTGAGGCGCGGCAGTAGTCGAAGTGCTGCTGGTCCTTGTAGTGGGTCCAGCAGTTACGGGATGTGCCTTCCGTGAGTGGCTGTACGGCGCACCCGCCACGTTCGAGGGTCAACGATGACTCTGCGGCCGGCGGCTGGCTCGCGATAAAGGGGGCGCCACACACAAACACATCGGGGGTACTATTCGCCACGGCCACCAACCGACTGGCGGTTTCCGAGGGGCGGCGGCGGCGACGGCAGTAGTGGTGGTGATGCCGGTGCTGTCGTTGTCGCTGTCCATAAGTCTCGAGGCAGTCCGTGAGGCCATGAGCTCTGCTGTCCCTCGTAGAGCCGGCACTACTGGTCAACGGGCTTGCGGGCGGGCGGGCGGTCTGTTCGGGTGTTCGGGCTTGCTGACTAAGAGGACTGTCGACGTGCCCGGGCGTGTCCAGCACGTCGCTCCTGGCCTGACTCTTCTTTCTCTTCCGTTGGGCGTCCCATCGGCAATATATCCCCGCACATCACTGTAGAGAACCCCTCACTTTCAAGCCGGTGAACGACTCGTAGTAGTCGCAGCCGATGCCGCCGTCGCCGCCACCACCGCCGCTCTCAATACTACCACCGCCTCGGTCCCGCATAGCTTGCAAGTCCGCATAGCACGAAGTCGGCCCTTGTCATTGTCGTTATTGTTCTTGTCGTCATCGCCGTTGTCGTTGTTGCTGCTCTAGCGTTACAGAGTGACTGATTGAGCCTAATTGAGATGTAGCCAACTCCCCCTCCACACCCCAGAAGGCCCGCTCAGCCTCTGCCCCCTTGTACTGGCTATTTCCCCATAGCCTTCCCGCTTTTAACCCCTGTTCATCTGACACCACCGAAAGCTGCCGAAACAAGCGCCCGAACTCACTAGGTCGCGCAGTCGCTTGGTGGCTCAGTGCGAGCGGCCGGTGGTGGCACGGACCCGTGCTGCTGGCGGTACTACTGCTATAGGTGTAGATATGGTCCATATACGGTCCAGAGAACGCTTCAACATTGGAGCAGTTGGCAAGAGCTATTTGGTTCGTTTACAACGGTGACGGTTCGGTGCCGTGTCAAGACAACGTCCGAACAAACTCGTACGTTTAACAACCAGAATCATATCGGAAGAGACATGAAAATTGATATGAAATATATATACGTTCCCGAATGTCCCTAAGAATTGCTCAGTGGGAAGGGCACAGATTCTAGTAAAATAGGCTGCGATGATATATAATACAAACTCATCGAAATTAGCGGTTAATTATAGACATAGCCTTCATTTATATTGAAAGCTTGAAACCACGAGGTTTTGCACACAAAAAAACTCTGTTGTCTGTCTAGAACCGTTAAATTTTGCAAGATTTTCGAGTTGAACTATGATATTTCCTTTTACCACCGCATATCTATATATATAATATCGAATTTTGCTCTCGCCCGATGGATTGTATGAACAGTTACGTATTTCTGCAGATGACACTTTCCGTGAACAGTGGAAAGTAGATAAAGTGATAAATGTAATTTGTTCCTGTTGCTGTCGTGTGAGGACCCCCTTCGGGTGTTTTCCGCTTTCATTTATAAAAAAAACAAGGGTTTATCTTACGTTCCGTTCAGCAGGGGCTTCCAGATCCCCACCGTCGCACATTTGCATTTAAAGAGGTCCTTCTTATGAAGCAATATTAAATGCAGTACCGTGGATGTCAAATGCTGGCTGTGAGTCAGCCCGGAAAATTTACAAGGTCTTTCCAGAAAGTCGCAAACAAACTACCGCGTGTTCGTGGTCTACATGTGGTATCCATAACACTGCATACTGAGAGAGAGAGACATGTTATACATGATCAATGCTTTTATAGTCATGTGTGTGTAGGGTAGGCTGAAGTTAAATTAGGTTAAAGTTGTCTCTGGGGAACTGCTGTCATTCAATCAAATCCCGTTTTGATATTGGTAACCAAAATAGCACGTTGCTCCTACGAAGGATCAAGATAATGCTTGTCGCTATTGTCGCTATCAGCTTTATGCTGCCCGTTTTGATATACTATGATATAGGATATACTATGAAAATAGCACACCTAATCGAGGTATCGCGTGTGCTTAATTTAAATTGTGGTGTCCATCGATAATCTAAACCAATTTCATTAATCGTCGAATATATTTTGCTTACCTTATATTTTGCATATATCCTTTATGGCTGAGAAATAGAACCTGATTTCCAATTATTTCATGAGAGCGTATGGCGGGTCCCAAGAAACATAGAGGAACGCGCGTGTATTAAACGGGTGTGTATTAATCCCATGATTTGGATTTGCAAATGCTCGAATCAGGGCCATTCCCTTGATCAAGCTAACGCGCAGCTCAGTGAGGCCTCTCCTAAGGACGTATATTATAAAGGACGAGAGCACATTCATACACCACGCATTTTTTCGAAGGTTAGCACGTTAGTGAAGCAGATCTTTCTCACATTCGTCTCACGTTGTTCCCCTATCCTGCTCCGGAATGAACAGATTCATTGATACGATTTTAGCAAAAACTAACCACAGGATCGCATAAAATATGATGAGAATATGAAATATGGGATGCACAGAAAATCTGGAAGGGGAATTAAAGTCTATCAAAGGGAGGCTCAAGGGAATCGAAGCAAGGCTAGGCTCGGCTACGGGAAAGATGAATCCACAGTGGACCTTCAATTGCGATATAATGTAAAAGCCATTTCAAAACAAAACGAATACAAAAAACTCACTACAACAACCAGCATAATTATCATCAAATAAAGTAATCCCTGCTATGATGAAGTCTGTGTTTATTTTTGATGACAGTTTGACACTGAATCCTCAAGAGGAACTCGTACATGCTGTTTACTCAAAGAGCTTCCCCCGATATTGAAACTGTTTCAAATTTTCAAACAAGTTCCGTATTGTCTCTCCTCTGCCCCTCTCATCGGTGAACGGCCGCGAGTAAAACACGACCGTTGCTCATTGTAGAAACAAATACGGAAGTTTAGTATTCGATTGGCGACTTGAACGCAGAGGTTCGCCATGCTGTTGAACTCAGTTATAGGTAAAATGAAAATGAACGTCCTGCGTGTGGACGTTGTAATAAACGTTAAATCGAACGCTGCTGGAATTAGGTGCAAAGCGAAAGGCTCTCGCCGCAACCACCCCCCGGCGTCCTGCCGAGCTCCGCGCCATCGTTCCACGCGTTAGGAGAATGGGTAGCAAGAAAGTTTAGCAATAAAATAAATACATAGCACATGTCATGACGATTACAACACCCATACCCCCGGAGTGAGCAGTCCTGTATCTCCACACGTTTCCTCTGAGGCGGGAGAGGCCAATGGGAGTAGAGGGAAACGGTCCCGGTGGTTGTTCACTCAGATCGTTCACTCCGAACCCCCTCGAGTTGTCCCATCGGGGGCTGTCGACCCCGACGATCCCCCAGGTGAACCTTGTGTGACCCCCCAATTCCAACCAGTCTCCAGTGGAATTTTTAATATAGCAGTTTTATTGCAGCTGCATACCTATGTATAGGGCAGTTCGCCAGCGCTATGGTGGTACAACGGTGAGGACAGAAGACGAGCAGACCCGCGAGTCCGTCTCTGCTCAGGTCAAAGAAAAGAGCGATTGGGAATAGGCCTCGCCGGCCGCCTCATGTAGGTCTCAGCCTCCTCGCGCAATAGCGGCCGCCGCCGCCGCCGCCACCACCACCATCGCCGCCGCCTCTGCCGCACGCCACCACTAGCAGCACTACCGAAGAATAGGGCGTAGAAAAAATAAAGGAAATTCGTTCCCGCCTATTTGGTAGAACGCTGAACGGTGCAAGTGCAGACGGAAGCAGAGGAACACCGGCAGCAGCAGCAGCAGCAGCAGAAGAAGAAGCTCGAGTGGTTGGTCCTTCGTTTTCTCTCCTTTAGTTTTCCTCCTTCCACTCTTCCCTCGTGTGTCTGAGTCCATCTGTCTGTGTGTATCGGTCGGGCGGTCTATTCCCTGTCTGGGTGAAAGAAGCGAATGCGTATGCGAAGAAAAAATGCGCTTGTTCTGCGCGTCTATACGAAAGGCTATGTGTGTGCGTATACGCCTATCGAATTGTGCGCAAACTCCAATAGCGCTTATGGGAGAAAGGATTGGAACTATCTTCCTCTTGTCGATTGGAACTATGCATATAGGTATAAATATAACCCCCTCAGAAAGTAGTAGTAGTAGTAGTTGTGGTGGTTCACAAATAAATACTACGATAAAGATAGATAGAATAGATAGATGTATATGGTAGATTTGGGATTGGCGACTGAGCGCACATTTGAGTGAGGTCGAGAATTTGAATTGAATTCCCATATTCACTTTGGGTAGCCTATCATTGGTAGCATGTATTGTATTCATGTTTGCTTGGTGAATAGGGCAATGTTGATGAATTGCAAATAGCAAATAAATACTATAGATATACGCTCGTGTTTTAACATAGAGATAGGCAGGCATGGCATCTGCAAAAGAAAGTCATATGCAGGTGTATACATGGAAGCTTCATGTTGGCCATAAGCAGTGTGCAGTACATTCGTACCGTACAATGCTGATAATCGTAGGCTGAGGGTCGGCCACCCACTCTGCCTGGTCTATGTAGACTAGATGGATTGGCCTTTTTTCTCCCTCGACAGATATTCAATATATTTATAGGCTAAGTAGGCTAAGACCATGTGCTGCAAACAATGTCGTGTCCAGTGGTGCCTCATCAATCTTTGTGCCTTCGACGCCAATGGCAGCTGCTGACAACATCGCCTAACGGAAAGTTACGCGAGGGCGAGGCACCGAAGCACCGGATACAGTTCACTGAAATCCTGTCCACGATCCATGTTTCTCTTGGCCTTTCACCTGTGTCCTGTTCACGCCTCTGTAATAGTAGACAAAACAGGCAGTCTTAACACTAAAGAGAGCCAAGAGCACATCTGACATCTGTTATTATATTTCTGTCCAACATGAACTATGGACACTGCCACTTGGTTTTTCTCTGTAAACATATTACCTAGTTGTATTTGTTTCATCGAATGCTCGATAATTGTAGGCAGTCGTCCAGAGGCTAAATATAGGTGGAACAGATGGTGACACGAAGATTACAAGAAGATTTCTTTATAAGACAATAGCCGTACATATATTCTCCCCGCTTCGGGTCACCATAACATAGAAGCCTGCCTTTCTATTGCTAGTGTTATTGCTCGAACCATATCATTCGTGTTAAGATGAAAGGTACAACACCTTTTGTATTAATCAGTATGCAGACTTTGTGAGATTTTGTCTCGATTGCAACCAAGTTGTCGCTGTTGTTCAACCGCGTATATTCACTCTTCCAGTTCTTCCATTGTCAACTCGGTTATGAGTCAGTTCCAACGTTTTATATGGTATAATATCTACTCGTTAAATAAGTGCATAAGAAAGATCGAGTCGTGAATGGTGGTGGTTCACCGTCCCTTCTCGAAACAGCTACTGGCGGTTGTTGACTTGGGCATCATCAGTATGGACAATGTGCCCGTAAATTTCAGAACACACCGAACAGGGGATCAGGCAGCAGTGGGCAGTCGAGGGGAGGAGGCCGAATGAAGGGGTCCTGGTGCAGGGCCACATTTCCCATTTAGATAAGGGTCTCGCGGCGCGCGTAGTGTTGTTGTTATCAGGGCAGCAGGACAGGCGATGCGATGCTATGCGATCCGACGAGCTGCAAGCAGACATCTGGCTGAAACGTAGGACCAACCGGGCTCGTCCTATCCCCGTGCCCTAGCGGCGGATAATAAGGCACACTTTCATTATTAAACACAAATCTCCATACGTTCTTTCGACGCTCAGCCCTCATTTATCCCTTTGCTGTATCTGGCCGTCCCGTACTCTGATGTGTCCTGTCGTATGTCCTATCTATTCCCGAATCATCGACGCTACAGGCGGAGACATCGCCAACGATTAGAATGATTATTAGACTCGTGGCTGCAGTAGCGATATAACCGGCCGCGGCGCCCGCCAACGCGATCTGACGGTAGGATTCGTATCTTGTGATATTACGAAGCCGTCCTACTGATAACGCACGCGTCATGGACGATAGATATCCGACACAGACACTCTTGATTATCCGTAAATATACATTATGCATATGTATATATATATAGATGTATGCACTACAGTCGATTAATATCCATCTATGCTATAGAGTAATGGTTTCACGAAAACTAAGCTTCAAATATAAGAGCAAAATGTAAGCAGTATACCTATAGCTATTAGATTGTTATTTTAATTATATATATATATATATATATATATATATATGTAGAGATGTTAATTTCAAATGTTTAACTAAACTAAGAATCGCCGCAGATTATTCAGAGGGTAAAGCGGAATTCGGTAGGTTATTATATTCAAAATCGAGTTAAACTTCGGTAGACATTATTTAGGCAAGCTGAATGCGCACACCGGCCTTCATTTCGTTTTCATTCTCTCAAGCGAATGTAAGTATCACAAAAATATCATGATTGCAAATGAACACTTAGAAAATATGTGTAAGTGGCCTTCTAGTGACCTTAATATGTATATATATATAAAACGGCTACGGTCTCTACTGCATCTGAGTAATGGTGCAAACAAACTTTACGGCTTTAATATGCGGCTTATATGCGGCTTAGAACGCCAACAACGAAAACAATTTTAACTAGGCAAGTGGAACTATCTTTTTTTATTAATAAGCAATTGTAGTTCTATAATTATCTAATACAGTATTACTTATTTCCGCCACTGAAGCATTGAAGATAACAATATCGTATTATACTTTATAAATCTCACCTAAATCTTTTGGAAATCCACTAGTGCTCTTGTTTAGAGCTAAGCGCTACGACTATCACAATGGTACACACATTCGTTGAGTATGACTCATCTGATATAGAATTACCTGATGCTTTATGAAGTTTCGAGGTGGATGTGCAATGGGGACGCGAAGCGCACGTACAATCGCGCAGTATTCAGAGAGCTTGCACCCTATACTCTCGCTCAAAGCTGCATGGCTTTAAATATTTTCAAACTGACTACCCGACTGACACCTCGCTGACAAGGCGTAACAAATGTGTGGTGCACGCTTGACGACGCTACCCCCGAGGAAAAAGGATTTTGTAGGCTCTCTAGTACTTCGGGTACCAACCATATGTGTAGTTCCTCGTGGAAAAGTTCTCACACTCGATGAGATTTATGCTATATAGTGCGTATGACACGAGCAAACGCTGTCGTTGAAGACCATAACTACTTCAGCTGATTGACCCCAATTAGTTATAGGAGGATTTTGCAGGAGAAATGCATTATTATGCATAGATACGTACAGCATGAAAGATCGGTCACATATGCCGCATCTCGTATTTATTCCTTCGTTTGTTTCTGTGCAAACTCTTATTTATTCGATACAAATACACACTTTATTCAAAGGGATATGTCACTTCAGATGGCTCGAACCTACGGCTCTGTATACCCCTGCCGAATTATACACTACCTCAAGTTGAACTCACTCTGAGTGCTATCTTAGTTCGAACTGCTAAGGAAGCAGTTTGGGCTTACACATATATTTCAAATTTTTGAACCAAATATCACTATGTCAGAGCTGATCAATTAAAAATGATGCAGCAAATGCTCGGTCTGCGCGCACACAGTCTAGGTGAGGCTTGAAACTAACCGATTTCATATATATTAACCCTCTAAGACAGGAAATTCAAGGTCTGCTGATATTATGCATATGATCCAGTTTATTGAATATATAAAAGAGTTCGCACAGAGACAAATATGTGATTAGATCAAGATGCGGCATATGTTGAGAAGGGAAGTGTGAATAATTTTTCAAATGTATTGTTCATAATATGTCATAAGGAAGTTACAGTTCTGCTGGCTATGACGCAAACGTGTGACTTCAGGTATTAGCAATCTCGATTAAAGTAGGCCGTGGCATATATAATATCTTTGAGTGTGATACGAATGATGACAGAAATATGCTACTTCTGTTTTTTATTAATTTGAGTGTTACACTTGTTGGTGTCATTCTGTATCATTGATGTTATTTAACTAAATATTTAACCACTGGCTGACATATTATATATATATATATATATATATATATATAGCACCTCGTGGGTGTTCTTCTCAGTGATCCCAAAGAGCTCAGCATGTCGTGCAACCACTGAACAAATTATTCTATTCGATACACAGGAAGAGAATAATTTGTGCTAAAACACTTGAAAAAAATTATCGAAAAATCTGCTTTATTACTATGGTACAGGTAAAGCCACATTGGATAAATCATAATCTCTGACATGTGAACAAATATACTACCCGAAAGAGGAAGGTCAAATTTGAACAGTTTTCAGGGCATGGCAAGAAATCCCCTTGAAAAAATAAAACCCTAATAGCCGACCGTACCCTCTAGTTCTTCACCACTCGTTACCGCAGTTAACGTTGGCCATGTCTTGCACGATGTGATGAAAGAAAACATCCGCAGAATTTGAAATACGAATTTGCTCTGTATTGACAGGAGTTGATTAAAACAACAGTGATGCCTCACTTCGTTTAGAGTTCAGGGACCCAATTTCAACACTGTCCAGCCGAATTCTCAGTAAATAATGAACAATTTGAGGATTCAGGTCTGAGTCACGGATTTTCTTCACTGGAGAACGTAATGTTTTTGGGGAGGATTAGTCTGATGGAGCTCGTATTTTCATTTGGCGAAAACCATTTTGAAGTCACAATGCACCAAGTGTGACAACACTCGGACTACAGCACAGATGTATAATATGTTGTTGAGAGTCCGAGACGGACAAAATATTTTTGAAAATTGCACCTTACACTATTATTTATCATGAGGGCGGCTCAAGCCGGTTTTGTAGTATCGTATAATACTCGATTGCTCAATTCAATTCACAATACGATAACTACATTGGTGTAAGCGTTGATGCAAGGGGCGAGCCCACTTCGAATGAATTCCATGTTTAATCTATGACCATCGGGAGAACAGGATTAAGTTATGCCTCGTCTCTTTGCATCTCATTTATAAATGGCTTAGGCTTAGCAGTACTGTGCTCAACAGATACGAGGTGTCTCTTTAAAATTGCAACATACTTACTAATGTAGGCACTTACATAGGGCCCATGAGTTCATTTTGAGCTTTTGATCGAGAAAAAGAGAACACATACCTAAACTTAACCCAGCATACAGATCTGTATTCAAGAATGCATGTTTGCTATTCGTTAAAATACATATATATTATATTTATGGATGCATGCCACTCAGAATCTTCGCATTTTCCACATACAATATATATATATATATATATATATATATAATTTTAAAAACACAAATACATCTTGAGGTTATATTGCATCAGGCTTGTTCAGGTATGAACTCACAGAGAATTTCTTGTTCGTGTATGATTATATATAGATTATAGTTGTGGAGACATCGTGCTAAACGTGCCTTAAAGTAGTGCAGCTTTTTTAATTACCAGATCAGGTAGTTGTCCACACTGGAATGTTTAGACAGTGCGAGATACAGATAAACGCAAACTTGACAACGTGTATGTTAAAATATATTTTGTCAACATATACATTCTCGTGTTCTAATTGATAAGAGAGATTCATCTTAATATCCGTTTCGCCTAGTTTCGCCAATCAGCAATCATGTTTAATATATAATTACACAAAAATATGAAGATCAGTGAAACTAATACACTTAACAGCTCGTCCCCCAAATAAACAATAATGTATTCCAATCAAAAATACCTTTCTTCCAGACTCGTTTAAGAATTAGTGTTTTTTTTTCTAGTTCCGGACCCTTTGTTTTTTACGAGCACACGAAATCGCTTGGTAAAAAAGGATTTTCAAATTGAGACGGAGTTGCCGAACCCGAGAATCATTCTCCAGTTTTCAAATACCTAAGTAATCTCCAACTGCCGACTCGTAAGTGACTCGGCAGATTAAAACCTAAAGGTTTGCCATTTGAGGAACAGCAAAACATTTTCAATAATACATTTAATAATACATAATACATTCAATAATACATTATTATTATTATTATTTTTTTTTTTTAATATTCATTCCCATATGCTGATGTATTTGATACATGTGACTTAGTCGCTTCAATGTGACTAATTGGAAAGCAGACTAAATGAAAGCGTCGTTAATTATGACATCTACAAGGGTAGAAATCTGATTTTCTTACGTTGTGCTTTCGATTATAACCTGCCGACAACAGACATTCAATATAGGATTACGCAATGCCGTCCACTTAGGCCATATTATAAAAGCAATCTTCTGTTTAAAAAGTCTGTCCCTATAGTGGAAAAGCATCTAAACACTTCTTATTGTCAATCACAGCATCTACGCATCTGGCAATCTATTTTGCTCGTATCTCAGCAATATTATTATGTATTCGTTTAAGCAGAAGTCTATTAACATTGACCCCCCCCCCTCCATGAACGCCTGTAGGGTACTGCATCATTATGTGGCACTTAGGCTTGTTTGTGGGTTGCTTCGTATCTCAGATAGACCCTGAACCTGGCAGGTAACGTCGTAAACCATACTCGCAGAACCCATTGGCAAGACTGCACAGGTAAGAACCTCCTCGGGGAGAGTTTTGAGTAAATATAGAGGCTAGCTTTCCGTCTCTTTGCCAGTCATACCTAGGTAAAGTTCGGGGTCAGGAATAAACAAACATCTCACTCATTACTTCGTGGGTGAGACCTGAGCTGATACTTGTGTCGGATGAGCTACAAATCCAGCGATGCTTGGTCGAGCTGGCAAGCAAGAGCACATAACGGGCGTCAATCTCTGAGAGTGTATCTTTAACACGCTACGACATACTTGGACATACACTTGGACTAAAACTGTCCCTCATGTCGGCTAAACATTGTGCTGGGTAATTTGTATTTGTTCCATTTACGCCAGCAGCCGGTCCAAGAGGAATACCACTAACGACAGTTTAATGTAGCGTATGGAGTTGTTCCCTGGCTCTATCGCACTCGCCCTTTTCTAAACTCATTCCGTCCTCGAAGCCTCACGTGCTTCCCATCCAGAAAAGACGAAACACGCGACACCCTGTGAAAGACGTTAGAACTAAATCTCACCTCTGACCAAGTTTCAAACTTCCCCGCCATTTCTGATTCAGATTTGGCGCGTGTCTGCAACGGAGGTGGCCTCTCACTCTATATGTATTCGACCCATGGCTAGTTCAAGGGCGCGTAACCCGTCCTGTGGTGGGCCAATTTGAAAGTGAATATTCGTCAGCGGCTTAGAACAACTCCGCCTCCCCTCCGACGAGTCACTACCCCCCCTCTGTGCGGCTTCAACCAGCTCGGCAGAAACGCAAATTTGCCTCTGTTCGCCGAATCGAGAATAGCGCCATTCGACCAGTGCGTGTCCCAGCTTCGTTTGCAACGAGTAGACCTTTAGACAGACATGCACTAACGACACTTATCGGCTATTTGGATTTGTGCCGCTTACCCCAGTCTAAAACGGATCGGCGACCACGAAAGCGGTTACCGCACATCTTGCAATGTGGCGGCGAACCTCGAGCCCCCAACCATCTATTCACCAGTAGCAGTAGCACAACGGCACACGAACGGCTTACCCCTTCCCTTAACTCGCTGTCCACAGCGTAAGCCGTCTCTCCTTTGGCCGTTCAACCAACCCAGCTTGTTCGGTCGACTGGATAGAGGACGAAGAAAATCAACGACAAAAATTCTTCCTTAGCTACCACTGGCGTTGCCACTGCCGTCACCGCGAGTCGTTTCACTCGCAAATTTTTATACCCGCATGTTGTCAAGACCCGATCAACGATCACCGCGCCAGAGACTGAGCCGACAGTGGAGAGCCGTTGCTGAACTACCGAATACCGAGTTAGCAGTAACAGCAGCCCCATGCGGCCACTCGAATATAGGAAATGTGTTTAGGTAGGTAACAGGAGCTCTGGTCCTTGACTAGAGTTTTTGCATCGTCCCAGCTCGCGACGACGGCAGCGGCGGCGGCGGCGGCTTTATAATCATCAACCGAGCCGAAAACCAACTCAAATACGACGAGGTCCTGATGTTTTCATCGCCTTCTCCTCTCGCCCGCCTTCTCTCTACCGTTCCCGTAGTAGCTCGTCTTAGCGTCTCGTGTCTAATAGCTATTTCGGATCGCGTGAAACGTTCGTCACACAATGTTCTCCACACTGAAATGGAGAGTGCATAAAAATGACTGAACGTAATATGCTCACTTAGATACATGATTTACCTGGAAAGGTAGTTCGTCTCCCAGTGACTTTTAAAAGAGCAAATATCATTTCGAAGATTTCCTTCACCCCATAATGATGCCGATTACTGCGAATCAGTTAGTACACGTAGCCACGTCGATGAGAAAAGACAATCGCACTGGATCGATGTAAGTGTGTTGAATGTTTAGTCATTGTCATTATGGCAAGAAAGAAACTTTTTCCAATTCTTAAATTGACTGACAAGAGATAGTAAGGTATTACATCGAAGACCAATTTGAAAAAAGTCCTATTTGACATACAGAACACCAAACATTTGAATTACATTAGCAACTTGCTCATTAATATTTGGACGTTGGTTTCATTGGCGGATGGCCCGATGTAGCTTAAAAAAGGTGTAAGGAAAAATTCCAACCTCCCTGAGGCCGAGGCGGCACTTGAACCTGTGACCCGGCTTATAAATATATACCACGAACATTATACCACGTCTATATATTCAAGCTGTCCCCATGATGGCTGAGGGAACAATGTCACAGTATAGAGGAACACACATCGTATGTGTATTTAATACCGATCATGCATCTCTCTCTCTCTTTATTTTCTCTCTCGCTCTCGCACCATCATCTCGAGTGAACTCCGCTGTTTACATTTGAGCTGAATTCTAGGGTAAAAAACGGTAGCCACTGAGCCTCTGATGACAAGTAAATACGGTTACATACACACACATATGCATTCGTTTATCAACGAGTGTTTTACAACCTGTCATGGTCGGCATATTCGATGCAGTATAAATTGTTTTTATACAGACATACTCTAACGATATTAAATAATACACAGACCAGCTACACTATGACTGGTCAGAGACCGTTCATATCCAACAGGAATTCCTGTACAGGACGATATAGGGGGATGCTCCGAAGATGCCTCACTCTTCCTGCGTTCCCTCTACAGAATGCGCCCACCTAATCGGTTGCCGGAGGTTGAAGACCTCGACGGACATCCTGGGAGGGCGCCTCTGATTCTCTCTGCGAGAGGAGGGAAAAACGCTGTGACAAGACGCTTTTACGAAACCACAGGAAGCCCAACTGTCAGACACTCGCGGCAGACAGAACGAAGCACCGATAGCCGCTGGTGTGTATAGCTGGTTTAGTAGAACAGACACATCGAAGTTTAGTAGTGAGAGCATAGTATCTTAGCATTGCTGCAGATCCGAGGAGAATCTCGGATATCTATTTGCTTGCGTTATGTGGAGAGCCACGCATGCTGTACGTTCTAGGTTAGAGAGACTACGGAGGTCTTCTTGTCCATACCGTAGCGCCTCAGCGAACTTTTCCTGGAGGATTCACCATAGACACACATCTCTGTACGGCTACATTCCCGATTTGTTCGTATTGCATGACGCGTGCGAGGGGGACGAAAGAGCCATGCTACTGACAGGCCTCGAATGTTGGTACAAAATTAAATTTGGCGCGCGGGTGCCTGCCACCGGGTAAGGTAACTCGTTTCCGCAATGCAAGCGATGTATCACGAGAAAAAAAAACGCAGCCTGAAGTATATGTTGCATTCGATATAGAGCACTAAAATAATTTCCAGAAACCACGTATTGAAATGTTCCAATACTTCGCTGAGCTACACTCTATTGGAGCTTTGCTAGATCTGCATCGGCGCCTAAATTCGAATCGTGTTTGAAAACCCACAACTGTTAGACTCACAGTTGACTGGGGGTTGTCCAGTCGTGGCGAGAGTTGGCCAGACCTCCCTCGGACTGGACGACTTCTTACCGGATGGAAAGTAGCGGAGGCTGTTGCTACTGCTGCTGCTAGTAAGCGATCACTATCAGGGTAGGAGAGGTGCCGGACAGGGCGAGGATTCGGCATGACTTGGCTGTAAAAACTTGTGTCGTCCATTCGTTCATTCGCTGGCCACTCAGAATTTGTCCCACGAATTCACTTCCACACACTCCCTCGCCCTTCGGGAGGAAACGCTGGCTCGCTCCGGTCAGCCATCACTTTCAACTCTGCTAGTCACAATTCTTCCTCACACAAGCAGATCCCTTCACCCTTCGATGTTGTTTCCACCCATATAAAACCTACCTCCCGGCTATCATACATTCAGCATCTCTGTCTTTATATATATATATATCGCCGCATCTGTGCGAATATATTATACAAACACATGATGTACATATAAGACATTTATTCAGTTATAGATATTCTGTATATATATGCAGGGTATTTATACACGTATTACACGTAAATATATATTTAATTTTGTTTTCCGGGATCGCTTTTCCACACCAAATATTTACGCTGGAAGATAGTCCCCCGCTGAGGTTGAAGTTCCAAACTCATAAATAAAAGTAAAGTACAAAAATCGAATCTCTTACCTGTACTGATGCATCTGATCGTACCGGAGTTAAATCCTCTATTTTACTGCAGATTAATCTTGTTTTAACTCAATGCGTCTATAGGTGATTATTTCATGAAAAGCAATCGTCTCCAATACATCTTGGATTTTTGGGTCCGTATAGTGTAGTACAATTGAACACCACAGAGGTGTGTTGCGTATGTCGTTCTAGGTAGATTAACACAATCTATCCTTAGTAACCCCATGTTGGATTTCTCATGTTGCTCAGCTAGCTGTCAGTTCAAGTAGCCCCCTATCACGAGAACATCGAAGCACGAATCACCAGCAGTAGACAGATCAGAGACAATGAGCTCTATCCCGTGCCCTCTTTTGTCAGATAGAACTAATAATGTAGGCGACAGTGAATGTCTCCATGTGGCATGGGAATGTCACTTATCTATAATAGATTTCTCCTTTTTAGTATCTTGTGAAGCAACGCATCACGTTTGTACTTATCGAGAATCGCTCCAAATAAGGCCCGTACAATACAACCTGGACGTAGTTGGCACAAATCAAATCAAACGCTGCACTTCGGATTGTAGACAACTCTGCTCTAAGACAACTCTGGCTGTGTGACTTTATGTGACCAGAACAATATGTTGTCTCCAATATAACGATTTCCCTGTGGCAAACGCTAACGAAAAATGTGTCTATTGATAAAATTAATTAACTATTAGCTAACGAACTAATATTTACTCTCATTTTCGTTTTGACCGAAGCTACCTAGTAGCACACCGACAGTAATTTGAACTATGTGCGTGTTTTTTTTAACAGAGATTATCTCCTTCATAGAAATTTTCCCTATTCTCTCGTCTAATCATACCTGCAAGTATGGGCTACACGATCTGTCCCGATCGCCAATGTACGGCAGCACGAAAATACGCCTGATATCAAATTAACACAGTTTCTAGAAGGGATAACATTATATATGCAATGGGGTTCGCTCAGCCGACGACGATGACGATCACCCTAAGCTACTCTTGCTGTCTTCTACCTAGATATCGGATGTCTTCGATTCGAGCGATATGAGCTTGAGCCATCGTCTCTGTTGCTTCCGTCGTCTCTAGGCTAGTTGCCTGGCGACGATTTTCAATAGCGCCGTCGACAACCTAGTCCCGGCTGATGGCTGCGTAGCAGTAAGGGGCATGTTCTGTGCGCGATTCTCGCTTGTCGACATTCTAATCAATGCGTTCCGATTGTAATTACCACTACTAGGATGAGATCTGAATACGACACCCGATCTCAAGCCGACGTCTGCAATGTTCGCCTGCAAATACTGAACGCTTAGTCTCACCCCTGATCCCATGGCATAGGAACGCGTCTAATCAATTGCTGTGTGTTTCAATCGTATGCGATCGTGTCGTCACTTAATAATATAGCCTGTGCACCAGGCCATACTAATTCATCCGCTTGTGGCCAGAATCTGTAGTTGTGCAATGCAAACAGCGTTTGGCCCACCTAAAAGCCCGTCCAGCAGCTATGTATATTTTCTTCACAGAGTGTACGCCGCAGTAGGATTATTTTCAAGCTAGACGTGACAGGCCGGAGAAGATCATATTTAATATTTAATTCCAATATACCTCGAAGTGCAAATTCGAAAGTAAACCCATTTAATGAAGAATAGTTGTATTTGGGTTCAGTAAGAAGCCAAAAGAGCACCAAACGAGCTACCTCACTTCTGCTACAACGATTCTTAACAAATAGCAAATTGTTCACTATTTCTGTTTTTATATGCCGCCGATTGCAACGTCTCCGCCGAAAGGATTCTCTGCCAGATCCAGTAATATTCTTAAGCCTCGGTTCATCTAATCAAAACGTATTTGTCGTTGTTGAAATTATTTTTCAACATGACGCTTGCTCGTCGTCATACGCAGGACACACCTCGTGGAATTTAGCTTTCGCCGAGACTGCGTCCGACGTTGGCTTCGGGGGCATGGTCTATACTAGCGCTCCGAGTTGGCAGGTCGCTCAGCTGTCAATCGCCGAAGCGATGCCAATTAGGCTCCTCCCTATGGCACTCCCTGGAGCACTGATGGAAGCACGTCAATTTCACTTGAAGGCCTCTGCTATTTGTGCACCGGTACGATACATTCTGAAATTCCGCTGTTTGAAAGGAAATATGGACAACATAGCAACGAAGTGTTTCTCGAACAGGGGCAAAGTAATCGGTCATTATACATCGTACGTCAATACTTAAGTGTCAATGCTACTCTGCTTGCGATTCGCCAATTGCCTATCGAAGGTGGCGGGCAAATTTGAAAACTCATGGAACTTTGGTTAACCGACAACCTTGCTTTTCGACCTCAGCATATCACCACTTTTGGGCTGGTTCTCTGAGGCGCTCTCAGGTGACAAACGAACTCACTCACTGACTGCGTCAGTGGGGTCGCGTAGTGAACTCCTGTTCCTCGTTGTGTCTGGATAGGGCTAAATGTCAGAAGTAGAACCCGTGCACATAACTGGCCACATTTGTACAGTCACTCTCGACTGCTTTTCCAAGTTTGGCCTTTGAGTTTGTGAAGGACACCCCAACGGTATTCAGCCCAATTAATGCTGTCCTGTCCGGATCATCTGCTGACAGCCCTGCCACTGCTCGTGATAGGTTCAGTCGCTGTCAATCGTGGCCTACTGCTCGCTGCGGGAAGAGTCAGCCAGGCTGGGGCGTCCCACTCAACAGGAGTGTGTCAGTTGACACGCTCAACTGACGAGTAACTAAAATTCATCCAACGATGCTTGCCACTCAACCGCCACAGGTGGGCCGTTACGAAGAGGCCGATATCTATATATATATATACATCTTCCCACTGGATTCGTCACCTTGTAGGCTCGTAGCTGGCGGCAACAGTGTCAATTGATAGACGGAATCGACCAGATATTTTCAGAATGTTAACGAAAACTCGTTAACTTAATGGTATTCATTCATGAATCTTGAACGGAGGCAGGTGTATTCAGAGTTTGTCGCGATGGTATTGACGATATTTGTGCTTTGAGCAAATGGGTTGTTTCTTTGTAATGAAATTGAAAAAAGAATCGTTTGCGCTTGTTCGTTATACATTTTGTTCTACAATGTTTCCTAAAATTAGGCACTGACAACTAGCCGCTGGTTGTGAAACGTACACTGCGAATAGTGTGAAAGTATAATAGTTATTAGAAAATGTTCATAGAAATACACGCTCCAAAAACATTTGTAATTTACTAAACACTGAGTTCTATATCACGGCACGAGCTGACGGAACTTTGTTCACGGTGACGTTCCCTTCAAGTCGATATTTTCTTTCCTAAATGAACGTTTAGCACGCAAACCCCATCGATACGTCAACATGTGAGAGATCAACATCAGACAGACACGAACAAACCTCCCCCCTCAGCTTTCATCCGATCAACATGTTCGTGTTCGGATCGCAATAGCGATTGTAGAAATGCTTGTCCTCTTTAACGACGGAAATTATTCTCGGACAGGTTGCCTATTTCAGTGCTCATTGTATTCCCTTTTGTCCGTCGTCGTCGTTGTCGTCAACATCACCATCCTCATTCAATTGGAGCCCCGATGAACTCAAATAAATTCGAATTTGGCCAAACGGCGAAACAGTGAACAACCAGCCGAGTGCTCGAACGCTTCTGTTCGTTCAATGCGGGGCCCACTGTCTTGACGAAGTCGCTACAACACTGGAAAGTGTTGGCCGGCGCCGATCAGGCTCCGTCGGTAGAATCCACGAAGAGATCGAGATGCAGCGTGGTACACTGCGCACTGTCTGGCTGTGGTGAACATCGGTTGCAGAACATCGTTGTTGTGGTATTGGCAGTGCCGACATAAACATGTCACATTGGATGAACAGCCACAAACAAATTTGACCGCAGAAACACCCGCGCCTCTCGTTCCTTCGTTCGTTGGCCTTCGAACGCTGGACGAAAACGGAACAATTTGTGCGGATCTAAGAGAACAGCTTCACTGTCCGATCTCGCCAAATTGAAATCGGTTAATCCCAAACGGTTGGTAAAAAGTGGAAAATTTAAGCGTTTCCTTGTAGAGTACCGCGTGGAGTTTCGTGTACATGCAGCAACGATACGCATGAACGTGCTATGTTTCAACGTCTGTTTTTCTGCTATAATTAGTTATATAATCTAATATATTTTTTTTTCTGGTGATAAGCATCTATGAAGAAAGAAAGGACATAGACAACAACATCCACTATCGGTATTGCGTTCGAGCACAGGTAAGAGGCTTGCAAAATACACAACACTGTACAATTGGGATGCTCGGTCAGAGGATATACGAACGTGAGAAGGCATCGAAACATACGCGTTCCCCGTTTGCTACCCATTGAAGAATTAACGCACAACAGCTTCCCAGAAGTCCATCAAACAAAGTCGTTCTACGCAGAATGAGACAGCCGAAGGAATTTGTCTCTCTGACTCAACGATTTGTTGACTGGCATTGTTGCCATCTTGACCTCGGTTGTCTTCGATTTGCACATCGGTATATTTGTTTTAGCCTTGTGACAGAGCATACGTATATATATATATATATATATATATATATATATATATATATATATATATATATATATATATATATATATATATATATATTTATATTCGAAGTCGAGGTTTTTGTATTGTGTATAAAGTTGTGAACAATCCGCATCTAGACGCGATCCAGTTGGGATATAAGTCTATTGCGTGCACCGTATATGCGAGGTTCATTTGTGATTCAGAGGCAGGATATGGTTTACGAAGGTATAAACAAATAACGAGCGAGTGTAACTGAACTCGTTATCGTTTTTTTGTTGGATTACATGACACAAAATCGCAGTGAGACAAAAGCAAATCGATGCCATTAACATTGGTAACCGTTCACCCGACGGTAAGACGAACCCAATGTTTCGCATGCATGAGAAACAACACTTGAGTGGCTATATTCGCCTGAAACTCAGACGTTTTGTGCGAGTGGGCGAACATTACAAGTATAGTGCTAGAAGCACTCCTTCTTAGTCTCGAGTAAATAAAAAAATCATTAAGTTCGTATATTCTACCACTGAGGAGAACATCTATTCAAGAAGATGCCCAGATATATAACACTTTTATCAATCCAATACATTTGATAATTCATGAAGTGGCCCACATTCAAAGCTGATATTCAAATACTCACCAAATCGTCTTCACGCTATGAATGGTTTACGGTCACGTTGAAACATGCGCAAACCAAACTAAATAAATTACATAATTCAAATTTGAAATTAAATTGTGTTCTACCATAATTTACGCGCGGAATACGTAGACATAGAAACATGATTACATATTTATTTTCGAAATAACACAATACTTCCATATATGATATATTGTATAGCTATCCATTAGCGACGGCGGCGCGACCATTTCTGGATTAGTCGTACCGGACCAACGGTTTCCCTGTAGTCCTGCTTAAAATACCTCATACTCAATTCTTGAAATAGGATTGTGGTCGGCTCTTTAAGCGTTTTCCATACCCTCAGTCGACCCTCTAGGTTTTTTAAGCGATGATCCATTTTTTGCAGAAGTCCTCGTTCACTTTATGTCCATTTGTTCCGCTCGTTGCTCGATCGCCATTGCTGTACGCCCGTTACGGCCGCGTCGTCACAGACGTCACCGGCTAAATTCGAAATGAAGAAAAAGCCTTCTCCTTCGATCTGATCCACATCAGAGCTTCAAGTGGCGGCCACCGTTCACCCGCTATCGTGAGGTGACGCAACGCATCGAAAGGTGCCCCCCCGCCGAAAAGTATTTCTTTTTTTCTCTCTCTCGCGGCACTTAACGGTGGTTGATGTGAGCTGTGTGCCGAAACTTTAAAGTGAGCTTGGCCGAGTAATGCTAGAAATTGATTTTTGATTCGTTTGACGCGTCCATTTGAGATTAAGGAATTTCTTCACCAACAACGCTCGCTTACATACAGGCACATGCGGACGCTGCGGCGAGACATGAGCATATAGCTGAGTGTGCACACCTGTGTATTATATATATATATATACATACATACAACATCGATACTGGCTGGCTGCCGCTTGAAGAATGCATCTGATCGACCCTTTTTGAAACACGCTAACGTTGCCCGCTTATGGCACGTTTGATATTGCAAGATAGCGGTGATAATAAGAGAATAATATACTATAGTGTAATACTCGAATTCCAGGCTTCCAAACAAATATTATTATTATTCTCATGTAAATAAATAATAATAATAATAACAATAATAATTAATAATAATAATAATAATAATAAATAATCTACTAAAGCAATACCCTTTTATGTAAAATGTACTTCGATAGCTCCTCGAGTGGTTCGTATTAGAAAAACTATAATGTATATACCATAATTATAGTGATTAGGCCTAAAACTATGTTTGCAGAAAGATATTTACAAAATAATAATCTATACGCCATAGCAAACTCCTATGCTTTACATACCTCAACTACAGTATTTGAAACATTATTTACCGGTGTTTTTTTTCTGTTGGCTAGAGGCTCTTTATTGTATTAATTCATGAATATCTATCCCGCGTCGTTACATATAAGAGAACTTAAGCATTGTAAAAACTGCCGTTCCTTTAATAGACCAATAAAAAGCTTTACCTTTACAATTTCACGATAAATCACAGATCGGTTTGACGATGCATAGTTGAAGGCTGAAAAAAATTAACAAAATTGTTGCACATTTGCATTTAGAAGCAGTTGTACCGCGGACGTTAAATGTTAGCTGTGAGTAGCCCTTGTGTCTATCTGTCACGGTGATGACTCAGAAGATAACGTCTCAATACCTAGGGACACGGCTTGGAAACATGGGCCGGGGGCGTGATATCCCTTAGGTCGCAAGTTCAAGCCCTGCCGAGACCTCAGCCAGAGTGGATTTTCTTCAAGGAAGCTTTTGTCGTAGTTATGTTATCCTGATAAGTAGCGAGAGATGTCCGATGACAGGAGGACTGGAGACCAGCCGCAAACGAAAGGCCATGTGTCTGTGCAGTATACCTGGGTTAGTCTTTTCAAGAAGATTTTTTATCTCTTAATTCGACGCACCATAAGAATTGTGTCTGCAGTCTTCCAAACAGAAACAGAACACTGAATCTTGCTGGAAGACCATGCATACGTTAACATCGGAACAATTTCATGGATTGATACAACTTCATGAATAGAGTTGCGGATCTGACCGAGAAGACACCTAAAATACAGTTGCACATTAAATCGATACAGATCACAGAGTGTAGCTGGAAATCATATTGAGACAGGTACAACTTCGTGCCCTTTACAATCGCTGTGAAGAACATCAGAAGTAGTTCCCTCTATTAATCATAGCGATCTAATACTGACGACCTGAACTAAGCACTCAGTTGTCCGGCATCCGATTCTGTACGCACATTGTTGGGATTTAGTTAGTGATTGATCCGCAGAGTTCGTGACGGTTCACCCAACGAGCTTCAAGTCACGGATTTCTTATTTCCCACGGCGGTGCGCGAATCAGATTTGTGAAGAGTCAACCTAGTCTTTATTTTTTGTACAGGTTCGGGGCCTGACTCGCTTCGAGTGATCTACGAAGATAAAATTTAGTGGGGTGGAGATTTCAATCGCTACACTTTTGAAAACACCTTGTGGAAGAACCTCTGGAGATAAGCTTCACTTCGGTCTGGAGATAAGCTTCACATGCCATATATTTCCTTGTAGACAGCTTTCGAAGATAAGTTGACGTCGTAAGATGAATATACATGGGACGGGGTACAGCAGGCTGAAGTTCGGGAACGGTTGTTTGCGTGTTCGTAGACTGAAAGTGTTTCCGAGGAATCTTTGCTTTGTCGTAGCTGTTTGTGATTTCGCATCGATCAGGGTGGACTAGAACAGTTGTCTCAGAGTGCAATATTTCAGTATGCCTATGAGGCTCTTCATCCTATTTCTAGAGTCTATGTAGAAGTCTCCTTATGTTTATCTTAATGTCTATCGCTTGTATCATCTCCTTTGCTGAAATAGTCAGTCCGATCATATAGAGACCGTGTGCGACGAACTTCACTACCGATCATCTGCAGAAGAAGATTCACGAAGGACCCTCTCCCAGTGCGTGGCTAGGAGGCATGGCATAATAATCTCCATACGCAAAATTGTATTCAAAAGCTCATTATCAGAAGACATCCGGAGAGGAAGGACTAATTGCCATAGATAAGTCCTTACTGGGGATGGAATGTAGATAGTTGCAGGTCATCGACCATATTTCCAGAACACATGACGATATCCAGGGGATTTCCTCCGGCCGGTTGAGTTCTGTTCAAAGCTACATAGAATGCAGAGGTGTAAACACAGTTCTTCCCGCAGGACGCCCACGGGTGCACAACACATGTTTGTCCAGGGTATGAGAGGGGCAATTGGGATCACCAGCGACAACAAGCGGATACTCGATGTTACTTAGCGTGTCAAGTGCCGAATAGAAATTGTCCCTCGATTGAATGTCTTCGACTATACACTTCATACTAACAGAGTAAACTACAGCCAGTTTCCACGAACAGTTAGGGATTTCAACTTCTAGAGTGAATAGATGTATCCCCTTTAAATTAATCGTGTATCAACGTCTCCACTACGGAAATTATCAGTTGACGACTTCAAGTGAATCCATGTATGGTGGTGTTCGTGCGTTTGCAGATTTTTTTCGTCCAATTTCGTCCTCTCAAAAAAAAAGTGAATGAGTGTATAGCTTCAATAGCGAATGTTTTAGCCAACGACTGCTCATTAAATAAAATACATCAAAGCTGAGTAAGTATTCATAGTAGAGCCTTCTCGGGTAACGCGATTGGTTGGAAGTCATTTTCAGGATGTGCCATTGGCCCATTGGAACTAGAATGCCGAAGAATGCGTATTGGCTAGAACAGATTTTCAAGCGGATGATTCCCTTTACAGTAATGACCCACGATGTGACAACTACGTACATGTCCTGGCCTGAGACATCAGGCTACACCTGTTACGAACAGTCGCCACATTCATGAGATTTATGTACAGCTAAACTCGATTTTGCGGCATCTCACATCAATTTCTGGTGCTTTGCTCGTGATTGGCGATGTGGTCGCCCATCGGAAATTGGATCGAAGATTAGGTGGCGTTCCGCTTGACTCATTGCTACTCACCTTGTCGCCCTCGTTCCGATGCATACAGCAAGTTCTATCTTGATGTGTCTGGGTAGGTTGCCATCTTCATTTCTGCCGCTGTGTTCTTGGCGACCTAATTCCGTGTTTATCGTACAACGCTGCTATTCGCTGGCTACCCTGGCTATTAAATATATTTAGTTGCCAGTGTAATTTCAAATTCACCCATTCATTTCGTTGTAACTCTCTGCTATCCACCACAGATGATTAATGAGTGGAGGCCAACTGAGCGCTCCGAAACTGCATCTGAGAAATCAGAAAAAAGAAACCAGGAATAAAGTAGATGTCACGTTTGGGATGAGTATTAAGTTACGAAGGACTTTCGAAATGATCCACTGACCCGCATCACATTCACGTAGAGGCCGCCCTGTGTTACCTGAGAGGCACGTTGCACGTGGCATGCTTACCATGATATTATATTAGCAGGGCTTGCCGGCTTCTAAATCTTCTCTATACCGGAAAATGTCGATATTGTATCTTACTCCGACCCTCTAGTCGACTATTTTTTAGTTTTATTGGAATTCAGTTAATTTTTCTCGAGCAAAAAGATATATATTATCAATATCCACAGACCACTGGGAGCAATTGCAAGAAAAAATAATCAAAGTAATCGCAATTCATCCTAATACATTAAAACTATAGTCCGTTGACCATCATATTCATAGATAAGAAAGGCAGTGTGTGACTAAACGGTTTAAACCAATTTGTGCTTGAGTAACTTCCTCACCGTATGTTTAGTTGATTTTAATGTGTTTTCCCTGTGCAGTAGATTTCTAGACTGAATATATATACATATATAATATGTTATTGCATTAATCGTTTATGTACTCATTTATTTATAAATTTACAATTAGGAATTATTTCCAGGGTTGGGGAGGGGGAATTGCAGGGGACCGGGGCCGAGGCTGATATTGTCCCGAGGAAGGCGATGGCATTGCCTCTCTGCACAGCGAAGGACAGGCGTTGCAGGCGTACTAGATATATATATTGTTACATTATCGTCACTAATACGATTATGTATCATAATTTCTATTTTTATTTCGAGCTTCGTTGTCTCCTGATTCTTTCTAATGCCCTCGCTAAGATCGTCCGTACTGTGGCACATAAGATATGATCAACAAGCAACATCGGCATCGACAGCTCCAATGTTTCGTCGGCTTCTCTCCTTTGACAACGGGATAATAATCGCGATAGCTTGAACAACTTGAAGCTGATATTGCTTTACGATATTTTTGTTTTAAGAAACGGCCCATACAACTGTTGAGCCGTACTTCTTATCGGCGTCTCTGGGTGGTATTGGCCCCACTCCGGTTGCTTGTATTCGTTCAGTTTCGTTTTCAGCGATTCAGGATTAATTCGTTGTTGTTGTTGGTGCTGTTGCTGTTGTTGTTATCGGCAATTCAATAATTTCTATGTTATGCATGTATTTATGAACAGTCGGCCGGTTCGGCTATTTGGCCTCCATGCTGAACATGTCCATATTCGTATGTATACTAGTGACATTTATTTTAATGCCACCATGGTATCGGGTTGCCGTCAAACTGGCTGAGTAGCACCGAGATACGTTTCAATAGAGTACCGGCGTAGATTTAATCTTCTTAGAGCTCTTCTCGTCCACGCTTGCTGGTCGTCCGAAATCAGATGATTACAGATGAGACCACGGGGCCGAAATAGATATGTGCTTACCCCTCGAATATATATAATACATATGGATTTGTTCGCGCGTTTTTTGTTTTTGTATAAGTAGTTGATGGTATTTGTTCGGACATTCTGTGTCATACAACTGAACATGCGATACGAAAGTAATATTTTCTTCTGTCTTTCTGTATATGAAGCTCATGTTTTAAATGTAGCCAATTTTGAAATATTATGTTATGCACTTATCGTTCATATTATAAACCTTGATAGCTGTATGCTCCGAGTGCGTGGCTAGCTATCTAGATTAGGTCGGCCAACAAGTTTCTACGATTTACACCAACTGTCTCCCATTACTTAATTGTGTGCTACATGCCACATGTTGTTTATCGCTTGGAATATATTTATTTGCTTGAAAAGTCTGTTGCCTTGACTTTTCCCGAATTTTGAACATGAGTTAGAGCTCTAACGTGCATGTATCATATACTTAAGGACAATTTCGACATTTCATAGGTAAAACGGTTGAGATAAGAAATATCTTTTAATGCGCTATATATATATATATATATATATAGCGCATTTGAAAGGATAAATGTAAAATAATAAATATTATATCCAAAAAATATTCATTGTATAATATTACAATTTTTTTCGGACGCTTTCCTAAAATCGGGTTCAGTCGTCTTTCACCATTTTTCCAAACATCCCAAACAGTTTTCCTCTGATGTCCTTTTGTATCTTCAGGTTTCCCTTGGTGAATTTTCTAATTAGCGTTATTTCGAAATATTCACATCACCTTCTAGTCTGAACTTGGGATCAAATGAGCAAAACGAATAAGAAGAGCATAAAAAAGCGCTTTTTAATTGTATATAAAATACATTTCATGCTTCAGATAACTACCGAAATAGTTGGGAAATGCGTTTGCTGCTGGCTGGGTTCCAGCAGCAAACGTAAGTCCAGTGTTATATAGTGCACAAACAGATCAGCTAACAGCGAGAGTTCAGAAGAGTAACACTTTAGTGGGCAGGTCTACCAAAGGATCAGGCAGTACAATGACAAATAAATGAGATGTGAACCACGCTCTGCATGAGCATTCTCCGTCATCAAAGAAAAAAAAAATATATATATATATAACAGTCAGCCAAGAGGCGGCAGAAGAATAACGAAGATCAAGTTGTACAGAACGAGACATCATTTGCCATGAAAATATATTTACTATTATATTTACGTTCCGTATAGCGGGAAAACAGTATAGGTTTTCTTATCGATATTGGACACCACTATTTACGGCAAAATGTCCAGTAGAGAGTTTTCTAAATAGCATAACCAACTTTTTCATTTTGTTTGTACATTTTGACAATTATTTTGACCAAATGATCAGTAAATTATGTAACTGGTACCATTGGGTCATAGCCGAGTAGGAAGTTGTTCTGCATTAACTGTTATTATAAGAATATTATTAAAAAAAAAACAGACGTTCGTGTAAAGACCAGCCACACTAGCTACATCTATCACTTGATACACAAAGTATGAATGAATTCCGGTTATTTGCTTCTTTTAAGAGCAGCGATTTAAGTTGTTACTTAAAAGTACTCAGAGAGCCTATCTTATGCAGGCCCTGCTGCAAGTTGATACTATCCTCGTACCACACTCACGCGAACCGAATCCATAGCTGCCACTTAAAAACTCTTATAATAGTTAGTTACCTAATATGATATCGGTTATATTATGTTGGTCTCTCTTCATGTGGCTCGAGCCTCTGAGAGTAGAAAGGAAACAGCCTTTAGATAGACGAAGCCTCTTGATCCAATTTTTCCCACATGCTATCCGGAACTCGGACCCATCTCCAATACAAAACGAAAGAAGAGTTATGGAGCCGTTTACATGAAGAGGCTTCGATGCCAAGTTCCATGAAGTCACCCTTGTCATAAGTTCAATAACGAGTTAGTTTGCAGAGAAAAAAATTAATGAAGCTGAATCTGTAGCAACTGCTTAATTCTGCAATAGATTTTCCACGTGTGCGACGTTTTTAGTGAGTCGTTACACCCGAAGGCTTCACGATTTTAATGGATATAATAAGATGCATGGGTATCGTATTCAACCCAACAGAACTGTGAATCGACTAAGCGAGGAGTGGCATCTCATGTTTATCTTGGAATAGTTTTAATACGTCACTAAGCGCAACTTGGATAGGTCATTACTCATGGCAGTACAAATCTCTACCAGCAATATCCCCCAACAGATACTCAGGAGTGATGTCATCTGCATATATCGTTTAAGCCTTGAGGGCAACTAATTCAGCACATTTCGAGGGTTTGGTGCATGTCTATTTGGGCATGAGATTAGGGTAACCTAAGTAGTTTAGCAGGTCGGCTTCTTCTTATAAGAACATCCGAAGGTTTGGTCTACGAAACTTCCGCGAACTCTTCTGAGACTCTGGTTGGCGGAATCCCTTCCATTACGACAGTCTTCATCAAGCTGATCTCTTTGAAATTATATGATTACTGATCTATCACTTATTCGGTTTGATCGGTTTTGTTGACGGCTTTTCCACAACGTCTTTCTTCATAGCGATTTAGTGAAATTCTCTCGCCAAAGTGCCTGAACTGCTTGGCATCTTGAACCACGATCCCGCCATGTAACTCAACACAATCAGTCAAACACTGTTTGAATGTTCTTCATAAATATTTCACAACAATGGAAACGGAGAGAGAAAGAGAATTCAGAAAGGCTGTGCCCTCCACCAGGACACCGACATGCAATAAGGTTTGCTCCGGCAAAGGACAGGACTCGGCCATCTATGGGGATCAAAGGAGCCTCGCACCCGAGGTGGATCGAGGCCTTAAACCGCTTGGTGCAGGTAACACTTACTTCTGGGGCTTTAGGAACTTCTTCGGGAACGGGAGAACGACCACACTACACCAATGTCGAATATAGTTCTCAATCCAAGGACTGCACACCTTTTATCACGGTGTGTCCTGCGTCCATTCGTCCCTACACGAGATAGGTAACGTGGTTTAATCAGTATGTTGAGTGATTACATCTGACAAGTTCGACATGATCTCGGTGTTCCTGCCGGCAAGGGATTCGATGTGATTGCTTGAGCACACACATCTAAGCAGCTGCTGGCAAGCTCTCTCTCTCTCTCATTTTCTGACTGCATTCAAGCACCCACTAGGTACTAGACTTCTTCGCTGCCACTTATGACGAGTGAACGTAGTTGCTTGGGAGGTCAATGTTCGTAGGAGCCTTCGCACGATATGCGATTCAGCAAAGTGCACTCGACGGACATCCGAAAAATGTTGTTCGAGCATCGGTTCTGCCGGCATTCCATCGGGCAAAAGCACAAGCAATTTTCTAGCTTGAATGCTATATGAAGAAATATTAAAGAACAGTCCAAACTCGCAGATCAGTCGAATGAACAGAGCTCCTGTCCTTCCCTCCCTGAATTAATGAAGTTATTTTGAAGCCGCACTAATTATGACTTGGACGTGGTCACTGTTTGAACTCCTGATAACCAATGTGCCTTTAACTACGTACGAATTAATGCCTGGTTACCAATGAATGGTCCACTGAGCTTAGATAATTAAACTAGTTTCATGCTACAAAATATTTCACAGTATTTTAACGATTCTCAGACTTTAACTCGTTGATGGCGCTATAGTTCGCGCACAAATACGTGTGTATAAATGAAGAACAGAATGATGCACATTGTACAGAAAAGTATCATAACGAAGACACTCAAGGGATATATTATATATGGCATGGTGTCCAATAAATAAATATTCAGTGACAGGGAGCTGAACTAGGGGTCACAATGGATATTTTAAGGATTGTAGCAGAAAATCGCATCATAAAGCGCATTTACTGTAATGTCACTTGGCCAGCGAACCTTCGGTGATAATAACATGAAATGAATAATAAATAAATGAAATCCTATGATGGGGCAATTTCATAAGGAATGATTCTTTAGCCTAAGCTCCATGCATAACAAGGATATTAAAACACTCGCCTCCTGATGAATCTAAATCTTTCATATTCTTCATGTCAAAAGATTACGGAATTAAGTAGCCAAGGATTTCCTGCCTCTTCTCCAGCGAATTGAGCCTCCAAAAACGAATTTGGTACGAACCAAAGACGCCGCCACCGACACTTCAACGCCTAGAAACGAAGCCGAAATATGGTAGATAGCAAAAGTTCCAATTTTCCCGATCCCTAAATCCAGGTCCTTCGGAGGGATATTTAACCCCTATATTCATCTCCTACGAGCCGTATAAAATGGGACGCTCCAGTGGTCACCGACTCTAGAATATCCGCCTTGGAGCACTGTCCGTCGTTTCTAGGCTGCAGCCCTATTGAGCCATACTGGCGTACAAACATACGGCATAGCCATAACTCCATACTCTCTCCGTTGAGGCTTGCTATGTCGCTTGTAAAGGGATACAACCGTATAGACATTCAGCCAATTCCAGGCCCAGTTAATGACTAGATTTATGTTCGTTCCACTGGCTGCTTGCTGCACACATATGTATCGCTAGAGTCATCGTTCCTCTCATCACTTTCTACCATCGACCCGAAAAATGTTTCAGCTGAGGATCATTCATATCAATTGAGATCACTCCCTTAGTAAAAATAATATTATCATAGATTTACTCGAGTGGAAATCGAACGAAGCGAAACTCTTAGGGGAGAGACCTAATTTTTAGGCCTGTCCAAATTTAAAGATATTCTTAGCTTCAAAGTAAATCAACGATATCTAGCAGTCGTATTGAGCTGGTAGAGTCTAGTGACGAAAGAGTCCTCTAGGCCGTTGTGCATCTAATTCGATTTGTTCAATAAGTAGCCATTATCTGGCAAACGTTGAGTCTACCATTTTGTATCTCCGCTGAGAAGGCACGCAAATTGGTGTCATGAAAGGAAGAGCGTAACAAAACGACATGCACAAATTGGATATTAGGATTAGCAAATCGTGTCTATCCTAACTAATGTATATGGCTGGAGAATTTCAGTCACCTTTGTAACATAAGTGAGTATAGAGTCGATTTGCAATTGTATTCATATAAATGATAGATTTCCCAATACGGATCAGTATACTAATTGTATATACGATGTACACTTTCAAGTACAAGACCCACAATAATATTAGTTTCAAATTTGCCCACGTTCTTTCTGGACTCTATGAAAATATGAGTACGATTTTGCACAAAAATTAATACAATTTTTCTTCAAGCCTATCCCATATGCCCTGGCGCAATATGCTCAGTATAACCTCTGTAACTGGTGCTACACTGCTACTTCATCTACAAGATAGTCGAGTGTAGAAGGATGCATGCTAGATTTGTAAATTCCGCAACTTTGGTAGACATTGCATATTAGCATTTTGTGCACTCAGATCGCTGCATCGGTTGTTTGTCGTTTTGATTTAATGAGATCATCAAGTTGAAAATGACATGTGAAGTAAAGTTAACACAAACGAAGTAGAAACATTGTTTAATATGAGCGATTCAAAGGGATATTCGCTAGGCTTGATGAGTACCTCACTCTTTGCTTAATTCAGTATTACAGCGTCGTATAGAACACTGAACACTGGCGGTTTCGAGCATGAATCATAGCCGCTAGCGCCTGCTAGGGGTGCGTATAATAAGACAATGAAGAGACAAGCGAAGAGTTGTGTTAGTACAAAGAGACAAACAAACATTTGACAATGGGTCTGGGTGCCCGTATACGACTTCCGATAGCCGGTCCACCCCTTCAACGAGGAAAGATTGTGGTAGAGAGAGCCGACCCGTAATAAGGATATCAGACAACATTCAACATGCTGGGACGCTACGCAGGCTACAGAATACTCAGCAATCCGATTAATTGCGATCGTCAAAATGTCATCATGCACAGCTTTTCATTAATTGACTTCGTTAGAAGGAACTGCACAAAGGAAGATAAATAAAAATAAAGAATATAGTATAGATTTATTTTTAGGGAACATAATGCTGACTAGTTATTGATTAGTCGTCAGGGTAACGAAGTATTTTTAAGCTAAACGAGGAAGCTTTGAGGTGTCCTGCAGAATTGTATGGGCTATCGCGAAAGCGTTTGTCTCACAGGAAAGAGTTCGAGCCGCATCGTCGCCTGCTCCACCAGCATTAAAGCAAATGCGGTCCTGTTGCCCACCTCGTATTAATTTCCCTCTCAGCACATACATAGGGATAATTTGTAGGATCATCGGCGATGAATAATGGGTGATGAATGAATAGATGGATGGGACGAGAGAGAGAGAGAGAGAGAGAGAAAGGGAGATTGTTGGAGGCGTTTACAGTCGTCCGTTGCACAAGAATAGTTTCGCATGTGCTCACATCGTTATGCCTAACGTCCACCAACGTTCGTTTCGCGCTGAAGCTTCTTCTCAAGCGGCTCCATCGGTGCAGGGAGTTCTCGATGAAATAGCCTCCACACCCTCGCCTAGCAACAGAACGGTACCGAGAGCCGGCTGACGGGTTAGCGGCAGTAGACAGATGTTTAAGCGGTTCGCTACGCGAGAGAAATCGCGAAAGGAAGCCGAGAACGAAGCACCTGGCACACACGTACACACAGTGCTGCTCACTTAGCAGCAGCAGCAGCAGCAGCAATAGTGGTAGCAGACGCCATCGCCGTCTGAGTTTTCGTCATTACTTAATGCCTATGTGCGAGAGTGGCAAGCGGCGGTGGGCAGAGACCCATCCAAGCCCTACTACAACTGCGTAAGAGCTGTACTCCAGGACTCTCGGGAAGCTCCTGAGGGCTCGCTTCAGTCGCATCGTCGACACCGCGTAGGATGTAGCGTAGCACAGCGCTACTGTCAGGGCTAGGCAGCTTGCTCCTCTACAGCTCAGCAGGCCAGCAGGCGGCCCAATCGCCAACACACGCCCCTGCCCCCTGCTTTCGGTATCCCAGCGGCCTGTTCGGCCAACCGGCCTGAAACTGCTCCAGACTCTATTAAGTCCTCCAAGAGCAGACCGCTCGCTCGTACGATTCCCTTAGCGGCGACGACCGACAACCGATGTGTAGTTCGCTGTGCGCCTTCACCGTCGATCCCGCCGCCGAAGCTGCCGTCACGACTGCTTCGCAAGCGGCGCCAAACTGCGTAGTGGGGCTGCGCTGCACTGCACTCTCTCTCTCTGTCTCTCTATCTCTCGGACGCACGCGACCCGCTTGCATAAGTGGCCAGAGAGGCAGGCCGGCAGGCCCACACTGGGAGGCACACAGTATGTTCTCGATGTGGGTTCGGCATGAGCATATATCCCTTCGTTCAAGGCCTTCTTCCTGCGTCGGGGCTCTGTCTTTCGGTTAAAACGTGGCGCATATCATCAGCGCCGAACGCCGAGCCAGGCCGACACTACTACATCGCCATTGACCATCGTGCACACATAATAGAAGAAGACGCCGAAAAAGACGAGGGGAGCAGGGCGACTCCTCTTCTCGCTTGCGAAGGGCCAACAGAGGAGAGAGGATTTAGAAAAAACGGCGAGACAGAGAGAGAGAGAGAGAGAGAACAATACAATTTACATATTCTCTTTTCTCAAGTATTGTTTGCCTTGTCGCTTAACTTGACTATGGTATGAGTAAAGTATAATACTAACCTATGCTGGCAGGCTATGTGTCGGGCTATCGAAATACTTGACGAGCGGTGTTTATTTGAATTTTCGCTACTATTCGGAATATATGGATGGAACATATCAGGTTTTTGCAGGTGACAGCTCTCTTCAAAGATTCACCGAAGGAAAACACACTTGTGAGTGAAGGCTGTTAGAAAGTTGAAGTGGAGGAAAAAAAACATCTCGTAGAAGAGGTTCCATATCAGATATGGGATATGAACCGGGCACACACTCACAACAGATATTTATAAACAACAACAACTATATATATCGAGGTGAAGTTATCATCAAATCATTCGAAACATGATCTAGACGGTCGCATTTAAATTAAATTCAATCGATTCATTATTTCACTGCGGCAGCTCTTGGGAAACGGGCACGTAATAGTTAAACAACTCAAAAGCAGGCATACTCTAGTCCGTACAATTTGAGCTGTGTCCAAGTCGAATGTGCTTTTCGTAATGAATCTCATATTGAAGGAAGATGATACTCGAAGCCTTTAATCAGACTTTTGTTAGCAGGATTTGATTGGTTACGAAAATTAGGTATGGCTGGTAGAAATTCATTCCGGACCGTATGGAATAATCGAAGGACGGAGACCGGTGCAAAGATTGGACAACGTATATATAAGGGCAGATATTCTATAAGGCAAAGGAATTGTTGAAATTTTTGAAGAGCGACATATCCCAGAAAGCAGCTACATGAGTTTGTATCGCATGCTTCTCATTAATTTAGTTTCTAAAAGTCATACTTTTAGTTTGCATTTGTGTCACTTCATTATCGAGCTAAGGACGTGTATTAAAATTGATGTCATGGTCAGTGGTAATCTGAAAATCTCTAAGGTGAGATCTCTCACAGGAGTAGGTTAGCTAACACAATGTTTTCCATCTTAGAACATATCTTAGACATATGCCTATAACCGACAAGTGTGTGCCGAGCTGAGCTTGTATAGCGCTAGAAATGCACACGCATAAGGACATAGCAACGTATCGTCGGCTACTCGTCTGACTACAAAAAACTATTCATGACTGATGATTATGTGTGCGACAAGATTATGGTCCAGCGTGTAGCTTCTTTGTTTCTGTATTCTCTGTAAAACTGTTGTAATTCTCCATTTAATGCAGTTCAAACATAGTTCGCACTACACGAATGACGAACGGTTTTCCTGACAAAATTAGACGAGTATATTTTTGCAAAACGAAGCGAAGCCGAGACAGACTCTCTTCAGGCCTAGCTCGATTCGGATGGTTGAAGTCGTGATCTGAAAAGGGAGTTCCGAGTCAGTAGCTAATACGTTCAGTTTCACCGATGTCTTCACCTTCATCCTGACCAGTACTGTTTCTATTTGAAGGGATAACATGGTGACTTAACACCGCTAAATGATATAAGACCTTTCTTCAATATAATCTATAGTCTGTATTTCATCGGCTGTCATCGAATTCTTACCTACTGTCCCCATTTTACGACGTAGATAGAAGACTCAGTATTGTCAGAGAGTGGCAACAGATGAAGGAGCAACGCGCAAATAAAGAAAAGTGACTTACAACAGGCTTACGAGTTACGTCCCGATTCATAACACCGAATTTCAATTGTACTGATTCACCAAGGAACGATTGAGACACCTAAGGCAATCACTACGTTATGTCGACAGCTGTATGGACAGTCCTCGCCTGTCAAAATCGTTTCTGCCGCTATTAGACTGATTAGGACAATGATCCATTATGCCTATATGCACAATGCGATTGTCCATTGACTCACTATTCAGCATATAGTTAAACCTCTATGTAAACCACTATCGAAGCCAGCAGTAATTCTAAGGATGCTGCTCCACATGCCTCTCAACTCAGCCCAGAGATAGTAGAAAAGCGAAAAGGGGTTGATATCTCCTTCATTAGCGTCAACGCGATCGTGACACATTGGTGTTGAAATTTGGACTCACATTAACATTTTCGCTAGCACATATAATCCGTGACGCCTTCCTGTCTCCATATATAACACATACTATGTACGTATAATATATATGCATATGTACACGTTGGCTTATATATACAGATATACACTACATATAGATATATATATATATATATATATGCATGCATCGGCTAACAAGCAAGATGGGTGTACGGTAGAGGTTGAGCTTTTAGCGAAATTAGCTCATCGTTATTGTCATCTATAATAGTCATTGAGTTGGCAAGTGACGGTGGTGGCTCTGCTCTTGTCGCCGCCACCGCCGTCGTCAACCTCTCTGCTGACGAAGGGGCGACGGTTGCACGGGTGGTGGTCGCGCTTAGGGAGGGAGAGAGAGAGAGAGAGAGACAGAGAGAGAGAGAGAGAGAAAGTCGAACGCTTGGGGTTTTGAGTCTAGCTGTCTTTCTGTCTGTTGAGCGCTGCAAGGCGCGGTGTCTGATATATACGAGCCGCAGTAGTTGTCGCCGGTGTCGTTCGTCACAGCCGCTCCTCGTGTCATCACCCCCTACCCATGCTCTAAATCAGTTCCCTCATCCCTTGTCACCTACCCGTCCTATTCGCCTGCGTGTACACCCCTCACCCCCAATCTCCTAATATTCGTCCCAATCCCCTCATTGCCACCTTCTCTCTCTCTCTCTCTCTCTCTCTCTCCACACCCATGGTGCATAGATATTGCTGGTCGGCCATGGACCTCACTTGTGTCTGCTGTAAAGAGAGCTCGCGCAGGTTGCCTTTAGCCCACGGCCTGATCGATCAGTCACTCATTCATTCATTCATCCTACTTTACTACTACATGGATGTCTCTACACGAGTCCAACTTCTCTTCCACAGACGAATGTATATATCCGAACCCACTTCTCTCTCCTTCGATTTCTCGTTGGGGATCCCCAACACCTCTCATCCTGGGCCCCTCCCCCCCCCCTACGAGGTGCAGCCTTAAAAGCGGCTTTTGAACGGGCCGCCGCACACAGACAGACGCAGATCCGAAATAAAGCAGCGAACAAGCGAATGGGGGAAGTGGAGGCTTGTATCGTGTTGTGGTTGGTGTTCGCTCCCGAACCTGTCCCGTGCTGCGGTGTCGTCCTGTCGCCGATGCCCATATATTGTACATATAGGCAGGCGTCTTCTCTTAGATCTTAACACCGTTCCACCCCTAATGATTACGCTTAGCTCGGGCTTAAATGAACGCTTGACGCTGTTGTGGCCGGTGACTTCGACGACGGTTGCGGCGGTCCTGTGTCACCCTCGTAATTGAATGAATGAATCCAGCTGAAGGTAACAGATCGTCAGTAGAGACGCCCTGTTGCCTATATGGGCGATCGAAGCGGGAAACGCTGCGCTTATCTGGGGAACCAAGTCGAACTCGGCTCAAAATCGCTCATTGCTAGAAGCCACCACGAATTGTGTGTCGAATAGCGTGTAACATAACAATGCTATCACGTTTCAATTTGTCAAATTCCGGCTGTGGCTGGGAGAGATGAAAGGTGGCCGAGCGGAAGAAAAAACGAACAATGACCAAAGAGAGTTGAAAGCTTTTGCATATATATCATTAACCTATCACTAACCTATATATATATATATATATATATGTGGGAGACAATAACCAAGTTGTTGCATCTGAATTAGACCAGCAGCCCAACCGAACACTAATATACGTGGTAGCAATACGTCTACCAGCTCTACGGTTGTTGTTGTTGTTGACAATACGCGCGCGCTATTTCTGTAGAGATAGCTCAAGTCGACCCTTTTTAAACAAACAAAGGATAATTCCGAATTGCTGAAAGACTTGAATCAAAAGGGGAGTCAACAGAACTAAAAGCGCGTTGAGCACGTCAATGGATCGGCGGAAGTCGTTGATTCAATGATGTTTAATGTATTGTAATATAGTTGCCTGCCTGGAATTTGCCTGTTCTTTTACTTACGGTAAGAGTCATCTTTTGTGTGGCCCGTTTATTTCTAAAAACACATTAAACGTATGAATATTATCAAGTGGGAGATGAGAACGGAAATGCCGGCTACAGTCGTTACACCACGCAACCGTAACGTGCGTTAATCTTATGCTGTTATTCGATTTACGGTCCACTCACTAGATTGCACTGTCTGTGAGACTACAGAAACCGTATACGAAGTGAAATGAAGCTGACCCTCAGCTCTACCGCTGTCAGATAGAGTATAGCTGAGGGTCAGTTCAAAGCAAAAGTAAAATCGAGTTTTATTCAGATATATAATTGATAAATGTCCTAATCTGTTACATGTCTTAATTCTGCTCCTAGGTCTAATTATTTTGCTCTTACTGACTCCCTGTCTATTGATCATTTTAGAAAGGAATATTCAGGGAACGAATTAGGAGATCTAGAGAGGCTTTCTCGAGTCCATTATATTATACAATTGCAGTTCCTTTAATAAACCAGAAAAACACCTTTAACCTTCTACTATTAGTTTCATAGTATTGTGTATCTTGATACATACAGTAATTAGTGACGCAGTTGGGGACAGGGTGTTAGAGAATATATACATGTATATGTGTATTCTCTCGTCGTAGTTCATTATTGTGTCATTTGGCAACTACAAGCTGTCTAGTGGATGAATCTGTTCCACGTAATGGCCCTGCCTACGAGACAGTGAATTAGGGACCGAAATGTGGCCTCGATGATGGATCTCTCCCCTTGTTTAGCTTTGCCCATTACCGCGCGTGAACAAGGGCGCCCGCGAGCTTACAGTGAAAACTCATCGGACCGTCCTCGAGGGGCATGAAGGTTAACAATAGTTGAATGTGCGCACAGATATAACCTCTGGGTTATTTTGCACTTTTTGTGTTACTTCTGAGCACATCGTGCAGAGCAACATGTCTAGTCGACGTGTCCTACCCACGCATAGTTGTCAGGGATCTGACAGGACTGTACTGGTGTTATCCTGCAGTCGAACATTTGCCAGTGTAGGGAAATTTATGAATGCGTAAACATGCTGCGCATCTCTAAGGGAGTGAACCATCACATTTATATATATACATAGATACATATATACTATACACATGAGCAGACGCAATGGGTGTTTGTACGTGGATGCGTTTTTTACATTCAGGTAGTATTCGAATAATGCAAATCCACATAGTGCAGACTCACACGCTATGCTTTCATGTATAGCTTACGTTGTTCTCTCTTTACTGCCTCATTCATAAAATTGATTAGTGCTTGAGCTCTTAACCGATCGCCGCAAACCTTATGCATAGAGGATGGGGTGCCTCAACGACAATTTCGTGTATGACGAAGGTAGACTCGTAGGTAGACTTCTCGTTCGAATTTCATGTATACCTCATGTGAAGGCTGTTGTGCAAAAAATCTTTACAGGCGTCGCATTTGAATTTAAGCAACTCTCACATTGACGATGCTGGAGGACCATGGCGCCACCGCAGAGGTATTCATCCGGACTGGTCAGCGGAACGCTCAAAGTTTCAATTTCGCGAATTTTGATACAACCTCGAGAGACTTATAAGGGTCTTAGGTGTAGCGAGGCGCGAGCTCCGCGGTGTGGCCGCAGTCGTGACGGGGCAGGGTTACCCTCCCTCCCTACCTAACCTTGTATGGACCTATGCTATGATCGTGTTGTGTGCGTATCGGGTATGAGAGAATTTATAGAGCAGGCGACTTAAGGGAGCCAGATGAGAAGTGGGGGCAAATCGCACCGGCCATAGAGCGTCCATGAAGGTGGGTTTTGTTCAGCGGCAGCGGCAGCGGCATCGCCGTCAAGGAATACGAGAGACGATGATGATGCAGTCGATGATATTCCGGGCTCCTTCGGCCTCGTCTGCTCCTGCTCGTCTTGCCCAAGTAGCAGCAGCAGCAGCAGTAGCAGCAAGAAGCGGCAATGGCCGCCACCACCACCACCGGCACTTCTGGGGCTTAACAATAAACGGATAGCGAAGATGATTGGATTGAACGGAAGCGGAGGCGACGGCGGCGGCGGCAGCTACGGGAAATGTGGAAGAGCGGGAAAGAAAGAAAAGAAAGCGCACGGCCGAACAGCTCCAAAGCGCTAACAACAAAGACGATCGAATCGACCGACCAACGGAGCCACGGCCAATGGACGCTGGCCAAATCGACGAGCCGACGAAGAGCCCAGCCTAGCGGGCAAGCAGTTACTGGACGTCTGCAAATTGGATCGAGATAGGGAAGCTCGCGGGTCGAGTGGAGTCACTCGACTTCGCCTTCATCTCATACAGTTCAGTGTTCACTCTTTCTCAGATCCCTCCCCCTATGTATATATGTATATATATATATATATAGAACCTCGTACGTTTTGAACCTATTCGCCCGATGGGTCATGGTTATTCGTTGCTTTCTTTTTATTCCTTTCACTAGTGAGAGCCAACCAACAATGGTCAATATATGATGAGAAATAATAACCACGGGTAACAGTATCATCATATTCGAGTTAAACGACAAATGCGCACACACAGATCCCGCATGCATAGGCAGCTATCTTGTTCGGTTTCACGACAATGCTTGATGATGACTGATACCGTATTGTTGAAGAAAGATGAAAAAATTTATCGGACAGGCCAGAGCAGGCGTACGCGGTCTGCTGAAAGAACTTCAAATGAGTGCTGAACAAAGGCGTTTTAATTAAAGTTACGCCGATAAAAATAGAACCGGAATGGCGGTACAATATGTAGATCTACTGCATACGAGTCAAGTCCAACAGTTGAGTGGATTGGGACAACGAAACGGGCTAAGTCGACAATGAAGAGTTGAGATTAAATTGAGTTGCTGTGTACAACTTGTCTTATTCTATAAAAAGAATAATAATAGAATATTTGAGTGGAATTTACGGGAGAGGAGTACCTGGTGAAAACCCATCGTTGTCGTAGTTTCAGTTGGGTCATTCTATTTTCTGCAACTATGACTACTACCACAGCTACTTAATTGCGACTACAGCTGACTAAAATTAACGCTGGCCATTCGGGTCAAATGTGAGCCGTACGCGTCTGTTTACTTCGACGGTATCACACTCACATATTCCGCTATTTTCGTCAGCATTATCTCAAGATTGTCTCTCCAAGCTATCGGTTTCTGTAGGAGCGACATGGGCGTCACTAGTTGTCGTCTTCACAAATCGTTATGAAACCCGTTAATGAGTCCAACTTGATTCCAGCTATCAAGATCGAAGTTGAAACAAGTACGCAACGGAATCTCATCTTGATTTGATGTATCTCTGTAGTTTTGTTGGTACACGAAAGAACACCAATAAGTTTCTGCGTGACGTCCTGATTTCAACTACACGATCGTTGAGGAATGAAGGCCAATAATTTATAATTATTAGACATAAATGAACAAACCCTGAACGAACGTCATTGTTAAGGTATATCTGGAGGTTGATCGGTTTATTAAAGGAACTGCAACTTTAGTTAGCCGTAAGTGGTGGCTAGGAGTCTTGCTCTATTTACCGTAAATAAACTAATTAGATGTGGGTGTTAATTGTGAACCAAAGGTAGCCCATGAGAACCTGATTTAAAGAAAACATCTTCTTTTGCATGGCATCAATTATGCTTAGCTTGTTGTTGAGTGTGCTCGTTGCTAAGAAACAAAAGACTAAAATTATTCCGAAGTCAGGAAGTAAAGTGAACGAAATTCTAAATCCATCCCCTCTGTCCTCTCTACGTTCATCTCTTTTGTCTTGATGCCGTTCGCTCGAATGACTTAATCGTCGTCCGATATGTTCACCTAGTCGCTCAAAACCACCATCAGGTTCCCATCTGTTCCCCGTGATTTTTGCTTAATTGGTTTTTCCCACTCAGAGGTTCGGCTGCAAGACTAACAGTAAGTGTTAGACGAGCTTTTCTTTTTCTTTCAAGGTTGCTCATATTGAATACTGTTCACATCGCTATATACTATACATGCGTATAGCTATCTGGCATTGCTACATTGGGCACATCCATTCAGCAGCAGCAGTAGCATTAAGCAGGAGGATCGGCCGAATGCTTGAATGCCTACACAGTATGCCTGTACCATGCTTCGTGAATGGGGGAGAATTATTCACCCCGGGGGGTGACAACACATTGTGAGCACCAATGAGCACGCTTGAATGATGACGCGCTTCGCTGGACAGCGAGCGATCACAAACGCGAGCTCGACCTTTCAGCCAACGATGTCTTTTGCTCCTCAGCATTCTCCTTCGCCTTCTGTAACACGCTCGGCGGACGGATGAATCGTTACACTATTAAGCGTGCTGTAGTAGGAGACTTTAGTGATAGTGGCGAAACGGGGAAAAACTCGCTGAGAGGAAGGGACCTTTTCGGTCGTCTTTTTTAGATGGACACACACCGGACAATATTGGTAATGTATCGGCGACACCCACGGACGGCCTCGTCGTTCCCGATCTCGTCCCCCAAACCTCACCCATCTTCTCTCTTCTAGTATTATACTACTCCAGCGACTTGGCGTGTCCTCTCCTCCTCGTTTTTGCTACTGCTGCTACTGTTGCTGGCGGCTAAATGCTGCTGGCTGCTGCTGCCGCTGCTGCATAAGGCGTACATAGTGACATCCCAGTCAGCGGCCACGCGCTTGTACCCGGAGAAGTGAGCAAGCCGGCCAGCCAGCCAGCCGGATACTTCTCGTCTCGCTCTTCGCGCAGAGATGAGAGGGGTGGGTCGAGTGTTGTTTTTTTTGCTGGTCATTTTTTCTTGCAACAACATACCAGAGGCAGCAGCAGTATAAAGTAGTAGCACCACCACCACCACCTTTGAGTTAAGTACGGCCAGCGTACCCATGCTGATATCCTGCCGGTAGGTGGTCGGTCGGTCAGTGGTGGAGCCCAGGGCCTCTGAAGAAAGCGATGGCGATTCGATATGGACCAGCTTGGAAAAGGACAGCGGGAAACCATTCGGGGTGTGGGCTCGCCCAGCCAACACCGCAACCCCAATGGTATTCAATACTTCGCAGGCGAGGGAGATCGCATAGCGTCGTCCTCGCGTGCAATGCTACCCGTCGTCCCAAGGCTTGTTCTTCCGATTCACGGAGGTCCGAGGCGAAATGGTTGTCGCCATTACACGATGATCGGGGTTGATCGAGGTCGATTTGTAGCAAGTAGTAGCTCGGAATTATTGCCAATGCCAAGGGCTTGGCATAGACCAGCAGCAGCACAATGTCGTGTGCCGATCGAATGTGTGTCGATTCATGAACAAGAAATGGTGCGAATCATGATCAAATTTCGGCCATAATGGCCAACTTGAGCTCGGTTAGCCTACGGTCGTCATTGAAATAAAAGCCAGACGCAGTGTGCTAACCAAAACAAGGGACCTGACTGGGTTTCACTGAGAGCGAGTCCTGTGACAGGACTACATGCAGCCAGGAGGCTCCTCGAATGGAACGAAAATAGTTAAGCCATTTGCTAATGTGCGTCGCTCGCATTACTGCTGCTACACTGCCCCTTCCCATGGCGATGGTGAAAGGGCGAGATGGCGCGAGACCGCTCCGAGCAGCAAAAGAAACCTAATAGGAATGAACATTGTACCTAGAAGTCATCAATGGAAAAATACAATACGGTCAAACAAGAAAAGGAACGAACAAACTAGCTAGGAGATGAACGATGTTCGTAGTAAGCCAGCATAATTGCCACGAAAGCGTTTAGGCCATTAACAGGCGGCTTAGCTAAGCCTGGAAAATATAATAGTACACTTTAGGTCGTAATAAACAATGAGCATAATAACCCTTCCCTACAATTTACTGTATCGTAAATGACAGTGTAGACTAATGATATGTGTGGTCCAATGCGTGCAATGATCAAACCGCATGAAGTTTCATATGCGTCACCGTTATTACATAGTCGTACCCGATCATCTTAATTATATAAATCAGAGAAAAGAGGTCGATATAGATCTATGAGATTACTGACGTTAGTCTGACTTGAATTTGTCGAATGTCATTAATGCAGTATTATCAAGTAGTAAGAAGGCAAGTCTTTGATAAGGCATAGTCCCCTGCATACGATGAGGTTGAAATTGTCTTTTCTATTAGCTACACTATTCTCACCCGAATTCTCTCCACCTTTAATTAATGCCATCTTATGAAAGGAACGACCACACATGCCAACAATGGACAAGTGGATGATGATAATTCACACCAAAGCAGGAGTGAAGAAAACATCAGTGTGTCATTGAAATGGTTCAATTCAGTTTAATCAAAGGAAAAAGCTCACCCCATTTCGGGCATTTAGCAGCTCATCTCATCAAGGTGAGTTAAATGGAGCGTACCGGCGCCGTTGAGCGTCCTCAATCACTTTAGTTTCCCCTTGGTAGTATGTGGAAGTGGGCAATAAATTTGAGATCGCGTGAGTAATCGCCTAGGTCTGCTAAATATTTTCTTCATATCGTTAAATGTTTAGCGCTATTTTTTATTTGCTGTCGCTGACCCCATAAAATGTGATAGCAATAAATGACATCAGCGCAAGGGATGATGCTACATGCAAGGGATGATAATCAACGGATTGAGGAAACCGCGAATGCATGAGTAGATATGCATGAACGATATAGTAAACCATCACTGTGTTGACAGTATAATGAAGGTCACAGAAAGCTTCCTTTTGAACACCAGGACGTCTCTTGGAACTCGGCTCCTTCTGAGGAGGTGGAGACGTTTCCTTTTCGAGAAAGCCTCTTAGAGTCCTACGAGAAACCACAATGTGATACGTATAAAATATACTTTTAAAGGGACCCCGAGCAATGGCTGTATATTACCTCATTAGTAACATGGATGTGTTTTTCACTTGATAGGATATATTTCGCATTTTCTAATGCATATAACAATAAACCGTACGTGGCACTTATGGGCGGTCTCAAATTTGTAGCTAACAAGTCGAAATATCTCAGCATTGAAGGAATAGGATTTGCAGTTTGACAGATCGAAGTTGAACAAAGTCCATTCAATAGAAGTCCTCGATGCAACCTCTGTCCCAACTGGCTTTCTTTCTGATCAAGCAACGCTTGGCAGCAATGTTCGTTGGTGCTCACTTAGTGCTTCGATCGTGGCTAATAGCTTCTGAAGGCATGAGTCACTTCAGGAATTCTAGGACTTGAGGAATCGTGATAGGATATCTGTATATCGCTGTAGGGATGCCAAATACCTTGGACTAGTTGATAATATCAACTCTATAACGTAGCATCATCGTTGAAATATCTTATGGCCCACGCATGCCTGTATCTGTACCGAAATAATCGTCCATTATCGAGCTGTTTGCATTGGAGTCTTGCTCTACCGGCAGCCCCCCTCATAGTTTGCAAAGTTGTCTGTATCATTTCATGATTTAGGAAATCCTGTCAAAAGCAAAAGAAATAAGAGAACCCTCAACGTATAAAGGCACATGGTGATGGCATAAGTAAAGTGTGACGCAGTACAGCTCCATCAAATTGAAGGAACACAGAAGTAACTCAGTCAGATGCGTTTCGCAGGCGTTTGTCTAACCAATAACCCTCATTGGACTTCATAGTGATTGTATATAATACACGTGACTTGTTTACATAACCATACAAACGCCGAATACTATAAGAAGCGGGCACAGTTTATCTTGCGCTCGCTTATTTTATATGGATAAGCAGTATCAGGTTAAATAGGCATCACGGGTAGCCCATAGTAAAATTAAGTTGATAAAACATGGTGGCAATACATAACAAACATACCTTTACTAAAGGTGAAAGCATATTATTATTATTATTATGATTTTGACAATACTAACACGCGTTCAATTAGAAAGCAAACCGGGGCCTCGAATGATTAAAGTGACTTGAATAGCCTGAAGTCTGAGAACATGTCTTCTTGAGTGACAGTGAACTATTTCGCGGTCAGCTAGATACTCGATTAATTACTATATTGTGTGTTACACTGGTAAAGGTCTTTTCCGTGGCGTTCTGTTATAGATATTTCTATTTTTTAAAGACTGAGGTTTATGACAAGCTTTGTTTATGACTAGAAGTCAGTCCGTGCGTGTGAAACAAAACTCCAGTCAGACAAAACAAAGGAACTAAAATTAGTCTACGATTCACGCACTCGTATAATACATAGTTAGATACACAGATTACGCGGTTCCTATTTGCTACAACGCCTAAGCAATATACATAATATAACACCCTTGTGTCTAAAATGGTAAATGGTAAATCTTTATTGGTTTATTTAAGGAGCTGCAATTTTTCAATGCTACGTACCCAACAGAATAAAGAACCGTAGTTTATGTACCAGGCGTGTTCCACCACGGAGATTCAGTAGATAATTAATTGTACCCTCTGAACGTGAAATACATCTAAAAACACCTGCCTCTATATATTCTTAATAGAATATCTAGAACAAAGAGCCCCCACTTCCCTAATCCTTAAGCGCGTGCCCGAAATAGCAATTGCGTTGCCCCTTTGGATATCCAAGGAAAATCTTTGCATTATTCGGTTGCACGTCGCTCTCCTATAGCGGATGCAAAATTTCATATTAGTATTATCATTAAGCTATAATAAGAACACAAATAATTGTAAATACTCACCGAGACTTGGTTCGGGAGAGAACTCCGGGTCTCATAATTGTGCCACAGAATTTCCTGGAACATCGATTATTATAGTCTACTCCATCATTTGCCTCAACTACCTGATTAGGAAATCATCGCGGCTAACCCAACGATGCACCCAGATCCGCACGCACCCACTTGCCCACCCTGGTCCCCCATTGATATCTCGGCGAGCTCAGAGTATAGTTAACTCGTGATGGTAGCGTTGGCAAAGAAAGATGGGACGTGATGGTGCACATTAGTGGCATCTTTGGTGGGTGTCCTGCGTAGCAGGAGTGACGCAGGTAGGTATCTCCACTAGATACACGAATGTGCAGCAACCCCCCTTGATGCTATGGGCGGTTACCGACCAGGCTATATTCTGCAAACGAACTCTGTATATTATTGGGTAAGGCCGCTAGGTGCCGTCGTCACCATACGGCATCGATACTATAGAATGCAGGATACATCGTGGAAAACAAGGTCGGTCTTAACTTCACCGGGCTCAAGCGAAGAAGGGCATCACATTAGATGGTGGCACGTCTGGCAAGATTTTCCTATAATAGCTGACCTCGATGCCCGCTTATTCCTTGATTCGCGCTCGTCGTACAGGGCTGCTCGAAAGACGAATCGCCAGTGATTTAGGCCGGACGACTACTTACCTATTCTAACCTTGATCAGTGACCTAAAGCGGCTCCCTTCAACCAACATCATTTTCGTTCATTACAGATATCTACAACGGAGTTGCGGGTCCCTCTGATCTCCTTGACTAGGACAACTATCCAAGCCGTCCCACTTATTTCCTATCATAGAGCTACTCGAAGAGTCTGAAGTTACTAGGTCTAGCAAATACAGGGTTGTGTTCTGAAACGAGGCTTCTGTACGGAGAAGCTGCTTCAATGGGTAATTATGGCTGCCCAGTTTGAGACGAACTTGTATACTTCAATTTTCTTCTAACTGTTAACCAATCCCCATTGTAACTGCAAACTTAAATTTCGCCTTTCCGCCCTTTATAGAAGTTCACGTACTAATCGCTATTGCTTATAATACGTCCATTGATGGTATCACGTAAACGAGTGATATACGATACACAGTCTCAATCAAGTATTAGATCATGCGTCACATCGATAGATGATAAAACCTATTTAAATATCGAGACCTTTTTGCAACTCACTGCAGTAACCAAATTGTAGCCAATAAATGCTGTGTTGCGTGTCTCTACCTCGAACGAGCAAAACAGAGCGTCTAGCCCAGCAGATTGCCGAGAGCAATAGCCGTACACCAATATATGTAGATTAACTTGGTAGCTCCATGATGAGGTGGCTTTCCAACCAACTGGACACATCTTGTTATGTCGCCGCGCCATCTGGGAGGAGTGCGATGACGCGATCGAGAAAAAGGAGGGCCCCTGTGTTATCATCTTCCACTTCGTGGTAGGCTCGTTCACTCTCGCACTGTGCTCTCTCGGAGTTTGCTGATCACGTCTACAGGAGCCGACTGATTTTCGACGGTAATTCACTCAAGCATTACTAAATCGTCATGCTTTCTTTCAAGTGTTACTGAAGGAATAACTACTATCAGGCGAAGCCAGTCGACAACGACTGAGCTAGGCATCAGTTACACGATAATTACTTCGCTACGAAATAGTCGTTGTATGTGTGCCTTGCTAATGTGTAATGGTACCTGCCACAAACTGTGTCGTACAGCTTACATCAGAGACGACACAAAAGCTGCCTCTATGTGAAGGTGTGATGAGTGTTCGTCACGAAAGTCGGTTTTAAGTACTTTCATTTAGGGTCCTTTTTTGGAGTGGTATTTCAGGTGCAGTTTTGGATCGCGCACGTGGCCGCCACTCATTAATCATCTCTGCTGGATAGCAGAGGGTTGCAACGAAATGAATGGGTAGATTTGAAATTACACTGGCAACGAAATCTAATAGGCAGGGTAGCCAGCGAATAGCAGCGTTCTACGATAAACACATTGAATTAGGTCGCCAAGAACACAGCGGCAGAAATCAAGACGGCGACCTACCCAGACACATCAAGATAGAACATGCTGTATGTATCGGAACGAGGGCGACAAGGTGAGGAACAACAAGTCTTCAAGTGGAACACTAGCTAATCTTCGATCCAATTTTCGATGGGTCACATCTTCAGTCGCCGTCATCTCCACATCGCCAATTACGAGGTAAGCACCAGATATTCATGCGAGGTTTCGCTAAATCGACTAGCGGCCTAAGTTTAGCTGTATGTAAAATCTCATAAGTAAGGCGACTGTTGTGATGGGTGTGAAGCGCGACACTTCAGCACAGGACATGTATGTGGTTGGCACATCGTGGGTCATAACTGTAAAGGGAATGATCAGTTTGAAAATCTGTTCTAGCCAATACGCATGCGTTGTCATTCTAGTTCCAACCGACCCCAAACCTGATCAGATTACCGACAGCACTTCCTCAGCAGTCGTTGGCTAAGGCATGCGCTATTGAGGCTGTACACTCATCCACTAGAAGCCGTTAACTGATCATATCCGTAGTAGTGGATACGTGGTTACACGATTAGATAAAGGCGAATATATCTATTCACTCTATCGAACTGAAATCCCTAATTGTCCGTGGGAACTCATTGTGTGAATATAGTCGGTTCATCATCAGTCCATTTGGCTGTGGTGTACTCTGCTAATATGAAGTGTGCAGTTGAAGACATTCAAGTTGAACTAAATTGCCTCTCCCTCAATGTTTCCAAGTCTACATTATATGCATTCGCTTCACTTCTAGTCCTTCTGGAATTATCGACGATGCGATAAATCTTCGAGGAACACCTATGATACGTTCCACGGTAGCCCGCTTCCTAGCCGGCTTGCCCCCCGTCGACCTGCCCCCCGTCGAGCCGCCCCTGGTCGACCTGCCCGCGCGGAGGCTCGGCGCCCCACGGCCGCGCCAGCGGTGCCAGGCATCGTCGCAGCCTTGAGGTCCCTCGCTGACGTCTTGGCCCCTCCCCTCTCCTCCAGCTTCAGCGTCAGCTCGCCCCCCTCCTAGCCGCTCTCAATCCCCCCCGTTCTTCATGAACCCAGGTCCCATCGCCCCAGCTCGCGACGCCTCCCCAGCCCGAGACGCCACCCCAGCTCGAGACGCCACCCCAGCTCGAGACGCCATCGCAGCCCGAGACGCCACCGCAGCCCGAGACGCCACCGCAGCCCGAGACGCCACCGCAGCCCGAGACGCCACCGCAGCCCGAGACGCCACCGCAGCCCGTCGTGCCGCTTCAGCCCGAGACGCCACAGGCCCCCCGCGTGTACCGTGCCCGCATTGCGAGGGCAGATTCACCCGGCGCGGTCTCAACAGGCACATAACGGTGCGGCACCCGGAGGTCCGTTCGGTGCCTCAGCCGAGTCCAGCGCCCCAACCGCTCGAGCTACGACTACAGGCGGCCATGCGTGAGGCCCGAGTCTTCAGTATTGTCCCGAAGGCTACGCGTTCCCTAGTCGCCGTGGCCCTCACAGACGTGCTCCGGGACGTTCATTCCAATAACGACGTCTCCTCCTGGGAAGCGCTCCTGGCTTTCGCCCGAGTGGTCTTGCAGATGCCGGACAAAGGCGACACCTCCCGCTCCCTCCCAGCCGTGATTCGGGGAAACCTAGCGGCCTTCCGTGCTGGGGCGCGCTTGGAGTACCGCTTGCGTCGTCAACTCCCCCGCGGCCCTCGTCCTCCGCCCACGGATACGGGCCAGATGGCTGCGCGTATAGCCACCCAAAAACTCTCCGAGGGTGACATCTCTGGTGCCGCCCGGGCCCGGGCCCTGTGCTCTACCGACTCGGCCACGGACTCGGCTGAGGCTCTCCACGCCCTCAGGGCGAAGCACCCCCCCGCCCCTCCTGATTACGCCTTCCCCGTCCGTCCCCCGCAGGTCGACATTGCCCCAACGTCAACCGATGAGGTTTTTGCGGCCGTCTCCTCTTTCCCCCCGAGCTCGTCAGCCGGCCCCGATGGCCTTCGGCCGCGTCATCTCAGGGACCTGCTCTCTCCGGCACTCGGAGCCGTCGCCACTGCCCTCGCCAAGGCCCTCGCTAAGGTGGTCGACTGCATGCGGGCCGGCACGGTTCCATCGGCGCTACGGCCTATACTCTTCGGCGCGCGCCTCATCGCCCTCAAGAAAAAGGACGGGTCGATACGGCCCATCGCCTGCTCCAGCACGATTCGTCGCCTGGCTGCTAAGATAGCCTGGGTCAACGAGAGGGACACGGTCGTGACCCTGCTCGGCCCAACCCAGTTGGGTTGCGGCCAGGCGTCTGGGACGGAGATCGCTGCTCACGCGGCTCGCGCCTTCATCCACGCTCATCCGGACGCGGCCCTGGTCAAGCTTGATTTTCGCAATGCCTTCAACACGGTCCGTCGAGATCTCGTTCTGCGGGAGGTTGCTGAGCACGTCCCTGGGCTCTTCCCTCTGGTCGACCTGGCCTATCGTGGTCCCTCCCATCTGATCATGGACAACGCCGTCATCAGCTCAGAGTGCGGGGTCCAGCAGGGGGACCCGCTGGGCCCAGCCCTCTTCTGCCTGGCCCTCCGGCCCCTCGCTGTGTCCCTCCAGTCGCGTCTGCGGCTGTGGTACATGGACGACGGAACGTTGGCAGGTGATCCGGCGACCGTCGCCTCCGACGTTCAGCGAGTACTCGACTACGAGGGGCGCAGCGGCCTCGCCCTCAACCCCACTAAGTGCGAGATCTTCTCTTTGGACGCGCAGCCCGACCTCCAGCGGTCGCTCCCAGGATGCCGTCTCACTCAGAGGTTGTCCCTCGAGCTCGTCGGCTCCCCTCTCACGGACGAGGCCATCCGGCCGCTATTGGACCGTTGCCTCGAGAGGACGGCCGTGATGCTCGACCGACTGCCCCTGTTATCGGCTCACCAGGGGCTGTTCCTCCTTCGGTCCTGTTTCTCGGCGGCACGCATGCAGCACTTGCTTAGGACATGCCCGGCCGGCACTGAGGCTTCAGCCCTTCACGATTATGACGACTTGGTGTTGGACGCGCTGACGACGATCCTGAACCTCCAGCTCCCTCCGGAGGCGGCGTCGCAGGCTACCCTTCCAGTCCGCTTCGGGGGCCTCGGCATTCTCAGTGTTCGCCGCTTGGCCGACGTTTGCTACGCCGCGTCGCTCACGGCGGTTGCCGACATGGTCGCTACAGTCCTCCCCCCCGAGGCGCTCGCCCACTTCTCCGCCTCCCAGGAAGCTGCCCTTGACCAGACGGGCGCCCGCGCTCGGGTCCCTCCGGACAAACAGAGCAAGCAGCGGGCATGGTCCGATGCCCTGCACCAGGAGCTGCGGGACTCCCTCCTGGCCTCTGCGCCACACGCTGCTGACCAAGCTCGCCTCCGGGCTGTCGACAGGCCTGGTGCGGGGGCGTGGCTCCACGCGCTGCCCTCCTCGTCCCTTGGTACTGCTCTAGACGATCGCTCCCTCCGCTTCTGTGTGGGCCTTCGCCTCGGGGCCCCTGTAGTTGCGGCCCACAGCTGCGAGCGTTGCGGGGACCCCGTCGCAACGAATGGCCACCACGGTCTTTCGTGCGAACGCAGCGCCGGTCGCCATCCGCGACACACGATGCTTAATGACACGCTCGTGAGGGCCCTCCACTCCGCCGGTATTCCTTGCACAAGGGAGCCACAGGGCCTCGACACCTCTGACGGCCGCCGCCCTGACGGCCTCACCCTTGTCCCCTTCCATCGAGGGCAGCACCTGGTTTGGGACGGCACTGTGGTTGACACTCTAGCACCCTCTTATGTCAACCACTGTGCAACCATCCCCGGTTACGCAGTAGCGCGTGCGGAACGGGCAAAGCTAAGGAAGTACGCCGCTCTCCAAGCAACCCACCTGTTTTCCCCCCTTGCCTTTGAGACCTTGGGCGGGCACGGCCCTCTCACTGCGAACTTCCTCGAGGGGGTCTACCATAGGCTGATCCGCGCCACCGGGGACAAGCGCGCTGGCTCTTTCCTCCTGCAGCGGCTGTCCCTCGCCGTGCAGAGAGGCAATGCCATCGCCTTCCTCGGAACATTGTCGTCCTCACCCCCCCCCCCCATAATCTCTAGAAATCCCGCCCTACTGTATGTTTGAATAAATCTTTCTCAACGATCAACTCACAGGAACAGAGCATCTCTCTAGTCTCAGACCAAAATTGGCGGGTGCGGGCATTAATCGGATTCGTAAATTCCAGGAGTCTAGCTGCTGCCTACCTCTGTATCATGGCTATTTTACCCCCAGAATTTCCTATGGTCTTGAATATTCCGGTCTCACCTATACCAATCACATCACGCCGATTCTCATTCTCCAAAAACGCGCTCTCAGACCCATCTTTCGCACCTCTCCTCTACAATCGTCCTCAACAATGTTCACGTTTAATGTCCAACTGACGCTTTGACAATGACACGTATGGCGTGTCAAGAAAAAATTGAGTAAAACAACATGAGTTTTTATTTGTTTATTTATATAAATATATATTTTTCCCCCTTTGTTTCAATAATAAACAATAACAAAATAAAAATCGAAAAAATCTACTCTGCACTTGCCATGCTAGGTAACATCGAGTTGTTGTCGCTGGTGATCCCAATTGCCCCTACATATCCTGAACAGACATGGGCTGTGCACGGGTGAGCACCCCTCGGGAAGAACTGCATTGTATGTATTCTGTATTCTATGTAGTTTTGAAGAATATTCCGCCGGCTAAAGGAAATCCCGTAAATGTCATTATGTGAACTGACGATGTGGTCGATGATCGTCCACCATCCGTTATTTCATGCCCATTAAGGACTGGTCTGTGAGAATCAGTCCTTCCTCTCCGGATGCCTTCAGATACGAAAGCTCTTGAATTGACAATTTTGTATTTGGGGATTACAATGCCATACAACCCAGCCACGAACTGGGAGAGGGTCCTTCATGAATACTCTTCTACAGACGATATGCAATGGAGATTCTTATATACGTCGGGTAAGGTGGCCCCGACAGGTCCTCATAGTAATACCTAAAGGTTAAGAGCTGAGGCCTGTCAGATAGGGGAACAGCTGAGGGTCAGCTAGAAAAAAAAACTGAGTATTTCAGTAAAGGAAAAGAGACCAGTGATATACGTTGGCATAAATATAAGAAAACCTCTACATAAACTCTAGAAATAGGATGAAGAGCCTCAGAGGCAAACCAAAATATTGCACTCTGCAACAAAGGTTCTAATCCACCATGATCGAATCAAAATCACAAACAACTCTGACAGAGATTCTTCGGAAACACCTTCAGTCTACGAACACGCAACAAACCGTTCCCGAACGTCAGCCTGCTGTACCTCGTCCCATGTATATTCATCTAGTTTACGACGTCGACATATCTTCGAAGGCTGTCTTCAGCGCAATATGTGCCATGAAGCGGAGGCGAACTTTATCTCCAGAGCTTCTGTCACCGAATTCTTTCAAAGCTGTAGGGATTGTGATCGCGATACCACTCAGCCTCATTTTCAGAAGACTATCGTCAGTATTATAGCGCTGTGGTTAAGCAATTGAAATGCTTCTAATATTATTTAGAGCGATGTTAAGAGCGCATTTGAAACGATACTGCATCAGCTTTTATTATCCTCCTTAGAGGGGAAAGCACCTGGGCGCAAGGTCGTCTAATGGATACTATTATAGCTATATTATGGCTCTCCTTCGGGTAAGAGGGCCGCTAATAGCATTATCTTGAAGCCAAACGATTAGAGTAAAGGAAAACAGCTCACTGATTGAGGAAGACTATACAACGACGGGCAGTCCTCAAGGCCCAGTTCAAGGAAGTCTATAATTTATGTTTTAAATTGACACGTGCACTTATGCCGATGAGGCAAAACTGTTTACTCGATTGGAGGTGAGGATGACCAACTAACTTGTCGAAAAAATGGGTTCTTGTCTCTATGCCCAGGAATGTGGAGTGCTCCATGGTGGTAGTCGCTGTTTGCCGTATACTGGTCATATACTGGCTGCGAAGGGTCAAGGATCTTGAAATAAGGTTTTTTTGCTCCCTAAACTTGAGAGAATAAGTGAATCATCTCGTATTGAAATGCTCGCTAATATAACCCTCTGATTGGAAAGTAGTAATCGAATTGCTGTGGTCGTCGTTAATCGTTCAAAAATCGAAATGCAACCATCTCGACTGATTCCGAATTTTGTGAATGATTCAGCTATAGAGCGATAACAATAAGATGCTCGTCTGATTCGCACAGGGTAACAGATTGTAGTGAGTCATGTCGGGGCCCTGCCGCGAAATTATGGAGATTCAGCAGCACGGCTTACTTTTCGTTGCGTTTAAAGACGCCGCGGAATGGTTAGAAAACGCATTTGGAAGCTTTGCGATCTGCTAACAGGTGATACAGATGGTTTCGGAAAGGTCGCGAAAACTTGGAGGATTCACCTCGATGGCGTCTACCGACGAAAGCATTGCGAAAGTGAAAGAAATTGTGCTGGGAAGCCGTCAAATCACCCAGAATGAGATTGCAGATAGTTTGTGCATCTCTCAGGAGAGAGTTCACGGCATTCTGAATACCCATTTGGAAATGAGACGAATTTGTGCGAAGTTCGTGCCGCGGAAGCTGAATGCGCACCAGATGATGGCCCGTAAACAAGTGTCCCGTGTGAATCTCCTAGCGATCGAAGAGGAGCCAGATTTGTTACAGCGTGTCACGACAGGTGACGAAACATGGTTGTATGATTACGAAGTCGAAACTAAGTCCCAATTTTCCGATTGGAGAAGTTCAAGCCGCATCGCGACAGGAGCTAAAGCAGATGCCACAGTCGGCCTTTGTAAAATGTTTCGAAGAATGGAAAAAGTAGGTGCTTTTCAGCCGGAGGAGACTACTTCGAAGGGGACAAGTGAAATTTTGATGATGAATAAACATATAACAGGTTCAATGCAACTTGAGCACTACTGTTCAATCAGAGGGTTACAACTGAAATTTACGAGCCTTCTTAGTCAGACCCGCAAGTGCGTACACGAAGTTGTACCAATCGTACGTAGTTTCGGAGTTAACGTATGCATATCAAATATGGTCTACAGCAAGACTTGCTTCCACTTCGAAGGGTGCGGAGCAAATTCCTACGGGTTTCTGCCCGAGATAGAGGCTCTATTTGGCAAGGCTTGCCTGGGCATACCACACAGACAAAAGAACTTTCGTTTGCGATTCGTCCCTAGCCCTTCTCCTATAGGACATCTCTCGGTATTTATCTGTATGGCAAAGTACGAGAAAATGTTGGGAGAAAAATCTATACCTCTCCAAGTTCTCGAAAGGACTTGAACCTGCGATTTGAGACATAAACCGCTCTATTTATCCCCACGTACTGCAACGTTGCCCTCCGAGCCATCACAGTGACAGATAGATACAAGGGCTGGCTACGTAATTTGCGTCAAAGCCTGTCGTGAGAGCGTTCCACGCATATATTCCTGGCGTACTGTAAAACGTATTAACTCGAGTTCATAACAGTTGGCTCCCCCTTACTTCTGCCCACTTTCTGGTCGAATTGACTCATTCTGCACACATATTGCACAAAGTTGCTAATTTTGCAGACTTTATTGATACATAGAAACGAGTCCTTTAATAGTGCTAGTACATACTTATTTATTGATTCATTTACATTATATTAGAAATAGTTTTTCTTTTGAGGACCTTTATGCAAGTGTTCCATCCACCATGAGCTGGGAGTTATGGCCTAAAGTTAAATTAGAATCTTCGCTATCGCCACGACCTTTGTAATGGAAATCTCACACTCAAGTCTCTCGAGTTAAGAGATAGCTACGTTTTTCTATTAGGATCAGAAATGAAGCCGATGCTATATTTTGCCCGCTGACGAGAACGGTTCCACAATACAGGACACAACATTTTCACCATTAAAATCCTCTAGGCATATTCCCACTTGTTCATCACCCGTGTGGTCAAATCGTCATAAGCCAGATGATTCGAGCCGCTTTCGAGCTGCTTTCGAGCGTGAGTCTGCGTAGACGAGCTTTTCACTAATCCAGCCAGAATCACGACGAGAATGTAACGCCACTTAGGGCAGTACCATGCAGCTAGAAAAGGAACCTTCCCCGCAGAAAGCTTCGGACGTCCATTGGGCACAAGGCTCACCGGCAGCGCAAGCGAGCAGCAGTGGGTGTCGCAACATCGATGTCGACGGAGCGGACGGTTGGCTGGGGAAGTATCCGAGGACGGGGTGGGTGTAGGGCACAATCAGATCGAGCAAACCAGGGCGACCACTCGAGCGAGAACGGTCCAATGGAGATACAGTTCATCTCTCTTTGAATCATCATCGGCTTCACCATCCTCGTTGTCGTCGTCATCGTCGTTTTCTTCAGACGCTGTTGTCGTACAATTGTCCACAACACACGTTGTCTACGACCGAGTTCTACGCTCGGCCATTCTCCCTGCTCTCATCGTCATTCTCCTGCCCTTCATTCTAACTCAGTAAAGATAGAGACCCCGGGGGGGGGGGGGGGGGTAGATGGGGTACTAGCAAGAGAAAATCTCGAAGGCACCACCAGCCATACCACTAGACCGCTGGCAGCGATCTATGCTAGTGTTCCTGGCTACCGATCGTGGTGACGCGGGAGCGGTGGGTAGTCACGGAGCTCTTCTCATCTGCCGATCTTCTTTCTCGTCCTCAGCCTCTTCCCGAGATCTGTTGGACAAACTCGAGTTCGATTTCCGTCGCAAGCCCTAGCGATGCTGCTTCTGTGTCGCTCGCTGTCCGTTTCGAGTTTTTCCTCCTTTTTTCTTCATGTTCTTTCGATCCGCCACTGCTGGTTCTGCACTACTGCACCAGTGCAGGAGGCCACACGGGCCATTCCTCGCAGCGTTTGGACCCACGGCAACACCGCCCTGCTCCGCTGCGCGCTGGACAATCGCACTACCGAGGCCGAGGTTGGGTTTTAGGTCTTGTTCTCTTCCTTCTGCTCCACTATCTATCTCTCTCTCCCTCTCTCTCTGTCTATCTATGGCTCCTTCAGCCATATCACTCCACTCACTCCTCGCGGTCTGCTCTCGGTCGGAGATTACTCGCGTCATTGTCCCGCCGGCTCCGTTGAGGGCGGCACAGCTCGAGCCAGCCAGCCCTAGCGGCAGCAACAGAGCGCTGAAGCTATCCACATGACCGATTCGGCAGCGGCGGCGGCGGCGATCGGAGAAAAGATGGGAACGTGAAGGGATATTCTTTAATTCCTCATCTCGTCCATCCATCCGTCCGTGGCCAAGTGGGCTATGATAAATCAGAGCGGTCCCACTTCAAGCTCAAATTCACAAGAGAGCGGCGAATTCAAGAGTCGGGGAGTGAAACAAATTGTGCTGAAACAATTCGGCTATTTTTGGCCTTCGCCGTCATGAAATGAAGCCCGACAACGTCACCCAAATGTGGGCCAGTCGAAAACTCGAAAATGCAGCACGTTCAATCAATCTATATTCAATGGAATCGACGATTTTTGTTTCGCGTTGTTCGTTGAATAGACGATTCGGCCGGAGCTACCTAGACATTATGTCACGGGTGAAGGATAAAATCACTCGTATATATTTTTTTGTTGTTATTTTCTTTTCGAGACCCAAGTGCATTTTGCCTGTTGTCTGCTATTGGTGGTGGTGGTGGTATTGGTGGTCAGCGCCCCATTCGACGCGTAGGAAATTGACGGGGAACACCAAGGCAAAGAGCGAGCATCGGCCAAGAAGGATGCCTTGGGTCTGACGGAGCAAACACAACCGTTCGAATGGAACTAACAAACGCCCCCCAAAAAATTGCCGACTGCCGTCATCGCAACAATCGTAATACAAACTTGGCTAGCCGAGTCTCGATACCGCCGAGCCAGAGATTGGGATTGAGTAGCGGTCATCATCTGTCGGTTTCAAACAGACGACTCTATTTTCAGTAAAGGGGCTGTAGAAATTGGAAACAACGTTATCGGCCAGCTCTGCACATATCGACGTGTACATATCAATTCGAGTAGAGAAATTGGAGTTCGTTGAAGCGTTATTAGTAAAGAGTGCTACTGATTGGATGAATATCAACGACACTGTACGTGGCCATGGAAAGGTCATGGAGAGAAACTTCGTGGCAACGTAAATCAATTACAAAATACAATATAATCATCGTATATTGTAATATTGTCCTTTACAATATTACGAAAGCAAAGTTATTAAAGAGGGCGATAGAATATATTCTTAGAAAAGGAAAACCTGAGTGTGTAATCAATCAAATCGATACGGTCGTCATCGCAATAGTTCGAACGCCAGAATCTCTCGGTGTGAAGCTTTGCTGTGTCAGATAACGACACATTAAAATATGGGACGACGAACATACGCCCATGTGATAAAAATTCACCGAGACATCACACGACATGATATGCGATCCGGCGATGAACTTGTAATTCTACACGAATGCTGTTATTTAACAGTTGGACCCACAGAGGGCCCAAGTACTTAGATAGATATCCACACAAGCGAAGCCGATAGAGATACACATGGGCCCATCCTTATTAATACCCACACCCTATATCTTCGATCTCTCGTGTACGTGCTGAAAATTCAAATCTTTTTCAAATCGTCGTCTCCCGAAGCTGTTGTCACTGCGACGAACGCAAATTACTTGGAAACGTATTTTCTCAATCGGGACTACCGTCTCCTCTATTTCTAAGTTAGCCAAAGTAGAGGAAATGGGATCGAAGGCGCTGCGACGGCGGCTGAGAGCCGGGGATTCGATGCGAATGAGGAGATAAATAGATACATAGATAGTGATAGATATTTCGAGAGCAGCAGCACGAGGGGGTGGCAGCTGAGGAGGCTACCGGTCGCAGGCTGTTCGTTTCTTCACCGATTGGACCAGTGGGGCTTTAACGAGAACGGCAAGCAGAGACGACGGCAAGTAGAAAACTAAGAGCCGCGAAAAAGCACACGTACTAATCCTCGGGACGTCGTCAGGGCGGACCGTCGGACGAGGCTCATCTGGCCGAAGCAACTTATCTGTTAATTCGGGCCAGCACGACGCATCACGATGACAGTTAGGCGAAGAGCAAGCTTACGCGCTACCCTACGCCGCCTCGGGAGCTGATTGCACTTCTGTAGAGTTTTTTTTTTTATGTTCAGTAAAATAGCTGCAACAACAGTGGTCTGATGCGCGTGAAATGGCAATTGGTTATAACGACTTTGCAGGGTGCTCTGCCATTCCCATCAGGGCTAGTAATTGCTGCTGCCGCTGGGAAGCTAAATAGAAAAAGAAACTAGATTGTGAAAAACGATAGCAAGTGTTTATTAGTTTTTAAATACAAATGTGGATTTTGTGTGATATCGTCTTATCCGGATAACTTAATTTATTCATAAATTTCGTGGGCAACCAATTGGTCCAAAGGAAGCACTATCCCATTCTAAGATGGAGCCATTAGCACAATTTAATTAGACAATTATATCATTATTTGAGGCGACGATTTTCCTTCCGCGTTATTGTTCTAAAGTGACATTTGGCCTTGAGAATACTGTATGTTGATCGCTGATGTGAATGAGTTACCTGGACGAGTCGCTTGAAGAGGAAGTGAAGTTAAAATTTATTCTTCAAACTTTTCAGACAAGACGGCCAAACAACAGGCATTCTAAGTATAGAATATTAAGAAGTGTCGCGATACCTGAGCTATACCACACCCTATTAATGACTTTTGTAGAACAGTGTTGATATTTACCGTAGTGTTTCAGTTGGTTATACTGAACTTTTACCAAAAGTGATACTGCATGATTCAATTTGTTACATCGAAGTGCAATCTATACATTGAATTTCATGCTTCAAGATTCATCGATTGGAGCCGACCCATTAAGGTGAATCAAAACGCAGAAGTCTCAATGATCGTAAAAGTTCAAATTACAGTGATAACTACTTGTGTAAATTGACAGATTTGTGCAAATTATATATACATTTTATGTGTCCTTACCAAATGTAAAATCATTGTATCATGGTTAAATCTAAAGGGTTGCCCAAAAGGTACCTATCGAGAATCATGAATGTTAGAGGTAGCGGGGACTCTCAGCCAATACCAAGCAAATTGGAATATACTTGATACCAGCTATCTGAGGCCGCATGGTTCAAAACGATTATTGCTTCAGGGAGAGTCATTCGTTTGAAGCGTCTCGCGCACATTGATTTAACAAATACGCATTTGGATGAATTTTTTTTATTTAGTTTTGATCGATGCGTTCGTCCGCTTATCTCATCATGCTGCACAGGGCCGCGTCGAACCTCGAGCAAACGCTGCCTTTAATAGGTTTGTCAGAATACAGGGAGGATACAGAAGGGATATCGTAATGCATTTACTTTAATACGATCTGCCTTATACGTTGCGTGAGGCGACACAATGCCCCTGTCTTCATTATCCGAAGATCACCTCCGTTGTCATTGGTCTTCGTGTGACGTTCGTTCTCAGCTGTACAATGAACATCAACCTCGAAAGGTCCGGACACCCGCATGGCAATCTCTTCACGTGATAACCTCAGCGAAGAAGAAGCGCCAGACGAGATAACAGCCAAAGACAAGGCGAACATGGACAGCGGTAACAAAAACTGCAATTGAACAAGACGAGCTACTACTGAACGAGGCCCGTATGAATCAGGGCCCCAGATCTGAATCCACAATCGAGAAACAACATAACTAGAGATCTGTCGAAAGTGTTCAATTGCTGAATCGCGCACGCTAGATAAACAGATGCCCAATGTTTATGGGGATTAAAATTGGTCCACGAAAAATATAAGGTCGCTGCCAGAGCGAAAAAAAAAATATATATAATACTAATAAGACAATACCATCTGTTTTTTTGTTTGTCCTATATTTATTACCGCTAAATGTGACTTCGAAAAAGATGTGTGTATCTACATGAAGCAATTGTGATGCAATGAGATCGTATGAAGTGAGAATTATGCTTATCGGGTATCCTATACCATTTTGCAGCTGATGAAGTCTTAAGGGGAACCCGGTGCGAGAGATAGACGCACATCTGCTATATCTTATCTCCTTCTAACACGTATCAGGATATTTCACAGCTAACGAACTGTTGATTACAGTATTTAACTTCGTCCAGTAGTGAGCAACGACTGCGGTAACGCCGCTCTCTCAGTATAGATCCCCTCAAAAACTCGTGCACACACGCACAGTTAGGTCTCCCTTCGCCGAGGAAGGTGACACAGCATTGTATAACGTCATCGTAATGCACGGTAAGGCAACGACTCTACAGTTCTATCTGGCAGTAGCAGCAACAGCAGCAGTCATCCGGAGAAACCTCGTCATACGCTCGCAGATACTCGTAGATGAGGCTCGCCATTGGTCGTCCTCTTGGTAGACATCACCGGATGTGCATAGTAGTGACTTCTGAGCAGACAACATCACCAAAAAAATGTTCACTTTCGTTAGCAGTGCGCACGACGACAGTTCCTAACTAAGTCGATGTAGTTACAAACAGCAACAGACAACAACTGTGCTACTCTTTAGCGCACGCAGACAGATGGAGAAGCACACACGAAGGCAGAAGTTCATAGCGGACACCGCTCAACCACTTGGACCAATGTTTGGCTGGCTTGTTACACCCTACCGTTCTCCTCGTTGGCGTTATCAAGATCACCTGCCCATCAATGTCAGCCAGTAGCCCTCGTACCTGACGGAGCGGAGGTCCTTCTCCTCGTATGGGACATCGAAAGATCTGGCCTTCTGATTAAATTTTGATGTGTCTAACCAGCAAAGCGCACAGCTCTATATATATACATATACATTTACGGAGGCTAATAGATTTCTCTACGCTCAACGATTTTGCGTATTCAGGGCTCATACTCTTCGTATTGGTGCATAGTCATGGACAGATACATGTATATATATATATATATATATAAACGCAAAACGTTGGAATGCTAATACCAGCAATACTAACAGTATTGGTATTACTATTATCTGTGTGTTTGAGGATGCGAAGGGTGAGATTGAGGCGTGTTCGTACTGCAGCTGTGGTATTATGTACATGTGCGTTATGTAAACAAGGAATAAATAAGGACCTGGGGACGATGGTAAAAATTATCGATGTGTTTACTGTTTGACTATTTGTCATGCACTAGAAAAAAATCATAGATTGAGTCAATGGGATCACTGATAAGAATGAACCTAAATGAGCTAAGGGAGGACAGGGTACGTAGAGCGGACATCAGGGTGTATGATTTTTTATTCAGAAAAGTCATGCTTTCTCAACCGTGATGGTTGTCCACATGAACTCATCGATTCAAAACAAATAAGCTTCGAACGCATGTTAAGACCTCAGATAACCTACATATATCGTTGAGGGTGTTTCAGGTATATGATTGCGACTTCGGTTATCACTTGAAGTTTTTAAACGACTTCGGTGACGAGACTCAAGAGGTTTGCAGATGAAAAAGCGCTTTCATTGGGCTGTCCGTTGGTCAAGCTTTGGAAAGAATTACCTGTCGTTATCTGAAAATGAAATTGTTGAAAGCTGTGTGGCTAACACAGCAGTTATTTCCGATCCGTCGAAGTGAAGACTTTCTATGATAATAAAGCGGAAATACGGTAAAAAATGTTATAGCTTCACCCACCTGACGAAGTAACTTTCTTTTCGAGAACATTACACAATATCTATACTCACAACATTGCAAAACTTCAACCAATAATGTATATTGATTGTGTAGGAGACACAATCAATACGAGTATCAATGTATTCGTTTGGCTGCCTCATAAATAGATCAATACATAATATCAAGGGCCTCACCGATAATCAGCTTTCCATTTGCTGTGACAAAAACAAAATGTTGAGTGCCAAGACGATTGTAACTATAGGGCAGGTGGGGACCTTGAAAGTTGTCAAAAATCAATAACATGATTACATTGCCTTAAGCAAGTAGATTATTTTTTTTTTCGAAGTCGTCTGCTAATTACGATTTTAAGATGCCATCTCCGTGATATTACAACGCTTTGTATATAAATACCGCCTTTCGGCCGAGTCTAGTTCCCATCCATACAAAATAGGCGAGTTCATTGACATTGCCCAACTGTCCAATGACCTGAATAGAATGACCAATGGAAAATATCGGATTCCAAGAATAGCTCATAGGCTACTACTACTACTGCTGCACGAACCTGAGACCTTGAAACGTGCGCCGCATCCATATTCTGAAGAAGGGGCGGATACTAACGGCAGTTTGCCTGTACTGAGCTTGCATGGATATTTTGTTATTAATATCCATGCAACCTCAGTACAGGCAGTAATTGATTGAGTGCACCATCTTCAAAAATTGTGAATGTACAGGCTCCGCCAGCAATCGACATGACACAACCGATTAGCATCGAATAGGTGTGCCTTGAGTTCCACTGATTCTCTTCAGCAAAACGGTACATTAGCCACACACACACACACACACACGTAGTTCACCAACCGCTTCAACTCTATCTCGCTCCGATGTTTGTCGGTATTTGACGATGGCATTTAAGCGAAACGGTTCGATATCCGCCTGCCGCCTGTCGTCGAACCCCCTCACGACTTCCTGTCTCACAATCTGTCGCAGCCTTGTCAATCTCGAAACGTGTCACTCACTCACTCCGTAAGGAAAGAACCTGTTGGCCAGCAAGCTACTTCCCCTGCGTCAACGGCTATGGAGACTCCACTACCCATAGAAGTCGATGCTTCAGCTTTGCCCTTTAAAGGACCTTTGCTCATGTACCCAGCATGTTCCCAGGCTGCCGTTATCGCTGTCTAACGGGGTAATAGTTTCCGTAACTGCACTACCACTCGCTACAAATAATGTCCCCGTCACTGCTCTTACTTTTGCTATTCTCTATTCTTTGAATCGAGTCAACACTACGAGAACGGAGACGACAACAGCAACAACCCGTGTCGTTATTATTTCCTTCCTTTCGAATTTCCCAGCGATGGCCAAGCGCTCAACAACGCCGGCGAGGAGCAACCTGGACCAGTCGCACGAGCGCGCACACATCGGTCCAGGCGACACACTCACTGCAACAGCACACGCACATATAGAGACATATACACACCCATCTACCCACCCATCCACCCACCAACCAACGAAGTATCAACTACGTGGCTATGATGGCTGTTTTCTCGGCCTTGCGGCCTCCGCCGCAACCAACCGGATACGGGCGATCGTTGGAAAAAAAGAAGAGAATCGCAGTGTCGTTCTGCTATTGTTGTCGCGGCTTCTGATGCTGATGGCCATGGATACAATAACACCAACAACGACGAATAGGTGGAGGTAACAGGTTCCACTGACGATTGCGAAGCAACAAAATGGACACAGCCTCGAAGGAGAGAAAGAGAGCGCGACTATGAGAGAGAGAGAGAGAGAGAGAGACTGAAAGAGATAAAGATTAAAGGAAAGATGTCGGACCGTTGACATCAGGTCATCGGGACTCGAGATGGGATAGAGTCTTAATAGAATAGAATGAGATCCTCGTTGATGCTGCAATTGCAAAGTGCACTGATTCGAGAGGAGTAGGAGACTCGGTTCGATCGAAACGGCAAGTCCTTTCAACCCAGCAGTTAGAATGAGGACGATACGAGGCAAGACGCAGGTGGTAGTTGTTGTAGCTGTTATAATGGAAGTGATAGTTATAACCGTACATGTGTTGTTCTGCCTCGGTCGGCCTGAACAGATCGTTTAAGGTCGAGCCCTTCCTGTTACCTTTTTTTTCTGCTTATTGAATGTTCCGTTTAACAGAGTACTCAAATAGAGAACCTTTCATGAATCGTCGGGTGAAGCTGATTTTTGGTGTTTTTATTGCGCAATGAATCCTCTAGAAGGCGTTCATATCTTATGGTGCATTAAGTCAAGAGTGGAGTTGTTTTTAGGCAGGTGATGTGACCTCATTGATTGTGGTGCAACTCCCTTTATAATAAATTATACCGAAAGGCATTGGGGTCTTGCCTCTCTGATAGTCTTGTAGGGAGGGAGTCGTTACAGTCATCAATTAACGTCGTTAAGCGGAGTGGTAGGAGCGTAACGACATGTTGATATCCGTACCCAAGTGTGAAGTACTCTCAAACAGTAATCCCATCCCCAGAGTGAACACTTTCCAAGGATCTGACCGTTGTTATGTACCGTTCATTGAATTTCGACTCTCATATAGCAAATGTCGTTGGGGCTGCAAATGCTGTCTGTAGCAAGGGCTTTCGTTTCGCTTTGTTGTTAAAGAAGCTGACTTCTATCTGACCTTCTATTATATAATAGTCCGGTTGTGTCTAAATTAGAAGACTGTTTAGTTATATCGTGCCCTTATGTAAAGAAGCATCTTTATCCCTTAAACACGTTTCAGGAAAGATTAATTCATGGGGTTAGCATCAGTTGCAACGTGCCTAGAGCCTCGTTATCATTAGGCCTATAAACGATTTTCGCGGAATGATTCATAAGCAAGTAAAACTTTATATGTTCGACCGGTTTCAAGTCATTTAAGAAAACCATCTGAAGACAGATAGAACCGTAAGCGCAATTTAAGTGGCGCCCATTCAGGACATCCTAATACATTCGCCTAGAGAGTAGAACGTGCTGTGCGTTAATTCTCTGTATTTGCACAATAATAGTAAACAGTATTAACGTTATAATTTAAGTGCATGCCTCCCCCTCCCCTGAATTTTACTAATGAAAGAATACTTGTACTGGATTATAACTATAAAGGATGGAAATACGAGGAATACCTCCAGTAGTTAATATTCAATAAATATATCCAATATATGACTATAGATTAAATCGTTCTATTACTGTATGGTTGAAGAGAAGTACTGTAATAGAACGATTTAATCTATAGTAATATATAGTCATAGTCATATAAGTACTGTACGGTCTCTCTTATGAATGGTTTAAGTCTGAGCGGTTTTTTAACTGAAGCCAATAAAACCAGGGGTTTAAGACCACTTATGCTAGGCTTCTTTGTGTATGATGGTATTTCTATGAATACGATAGACCTGTACACAACCCCGTTATTTGCAACTCATAACTAGAATGCTATATCTCTGCATTCTTCGTGGTTATCTCTTTTAATTTAAATAAGAAGGTTTTCGGGCTGACTCTCAGTCAACATTTAACGTCCATGGTACTGCTTTTCGCATTCTCTTTATCCTTTTAATTGAGAGTCACAGTATCTATAGATCGCTGTAATTCCCCGCCACATATATTAATGCAAACTACAATCATGCCGATCTGGAACACGTGCGCCACAAGAATGCATACAGGCCAACTTCAGATTCTTGCACTCTCGGCTGTACTAGTGCTAGCATCAGTATTCCAAGTAAGGGATATTGGCATGTCAGAGCCTGTAATAGTTTTCAAGAGGACCGCGTTGAAATTGACTTGTACACTACGCGCTATTTTTTGGAGATCAATTGACATAGCTTGCATACCAGATAGGTACAAAAAACGTCGAAGTCAGGGAAAAAGACCGATCAGAACAACAAGAAACGTGTCCCTGCGTTGTCATGCAAGATCTGAAACAAATGTTGACCAACGAAGTACTAGAAAAAGCCAGAGGACAAGATCGATTTAAACAGTGTAAATTTTCGTACAGGAAGGTCTACTTTTTTAGATTTTTTCAATGCAATTGCTTTATGGACTAAGTTATCCATTACTGCTGATATCGCGAACAGCGATTTGAAAAGTGCATTGGAAACTATACCTCATAGATTGCTGTTGGCAGTAACACGTTCCAAGGAGGTAAACGGAGAAATAATTTGATCAGCATCGGACTTTCTGCGATTATAGTTTGTATCTGAGAATGTATATACCAGCTTGTTGTTTGTCGTCTTTAGACGGTTTTGATCAGATTGTGTCTAATCCTGTGAAACGTACCATATATTTTTCAATTAGAGTCCCCATCCGTGGATTTTATCCTTATGACGAAATCTAAAAACGAAACCTAACCTCGTCTCGTACTACTCGCAATTAGGTCGAACATCAGGTGGAACATTTCCTCACTTTTTGATAGATTTTTAATATGCGTACGATGTAAACACTGAACGAAAATGATATTTGGAGGAACAATGATGTCCCTGGAGGACAAACATTAAATGAACGGGAATATTCTAAAAGACCTGGGTAAACATTTCAGAAAATCGATTCTTCGTTCAACAAATCAATTTGTAATTCAATGATGTTCTCTTGTATATAATTGTATCCTTAGAGCTTATTGTGTAATAAATGTAAATCTATATGTGAAATGATACCAATCTCATGCTTAGTTTCGATTTGAATGTGCCCCGAAACTCATGAAATACCTAAATTATGAATCTCTCATGCTAGCTCTCTATTAATAGTATACGGTAGTCATTGTGTCATCTATCAGCCGCGGGTGACCTCAGTCTTTTAAAAATAATGCACAGAAGGTTTTTACGAAGGGCGAGTAATATCGGTGCGATATTGGACCAAGGTCGATGATCCCTGTAGAGGACTGGATGAAAAGTGCCGACATACAACAACTGAGAGGAACAACAATAAAAAATAAACCGTAGTTTGATTTAATGTTGGAGCTGACAGCGATTAATTTAACGAGAGAATTTATTTATATTGAAATTAAATAGCGCGGTGCTTACTAACGCAGTATTATTTCTTTAGTAGTAGTTCTAGTTCTAGTAATTTAGTGTTCTAAATTAATTGGTACAATTTATTAATGCCGTGCCTTTTCTACTCGGAATATAAATAAGAACTTGAAGATATGCATACATGCTATAGAAATGCTCCCTTTCGATTGGCAAACCAAATTTATTAGACTTCTGCATTGATCGAATTTTCACTAGATGTTGCTATAGTGAACTCTCATCTTACGAACCTGGTAAGTTCGGCTTTTCTTTTTAAATCGATATCTTTTTTTCTTCAAGTTGATGCCGTTGTAGCAAATGAATTTTTGTAGCCGTAACCGCGTTCGCCCGCCGACGCGAACACGAACTTAGGCCAAAATACCGAGCATAAATATACGAACAAACTTCTCCTGACAACACGTTTAGATCGATCAAATGGAGCAGAACAAACCCAGCAACAATTGCTATGCGTCCCCTTGTTGTCGCCGTTGAATCCGCGACTGCTGCACGCTGCTGCCGCCGCCGCCGGTGGAAAGAATTTCTTCAGAAATAAACGCTTGCCTCCCGGTGTCAGCCACCGGCCACGTTCGAATTCGAGGAATGAATTTGTATTTTCTTCCGAAGGCGGTCGGGGAGTTGCAAATCCTTCGATTTCGCAGCGGTCGAACGAATACAATGCGGCATCGGGAACGAAGCAGCCGAGAAATAATAAAAAAAATTATATATATATATATATATATATATATATATATATATATATATATAGGGTGAGCGACGATCAAAATGCAACGAGAGAGTGGAAAGTTCTCCTGGGGGCAGGTCGATAAAAGAGACGAAAATAGACATAAACAGTTCACAGAGCCAAAGCGCATACATGACCACCAGACCCCAAGAGCGTACATCGTATGTGTCAACAACTGTTTGCGGTTCTAAAAGTAAGAAGACCTTTTTACTGTAGTAGTAAATGGCTAACTATGTTAGGGAACACTCTATTAATTGGTTTGTACAGGAATTACTTTGCTGGGTGGTTTCACCCCAGCTGAGATTAATGACTCCTCACCAAACCTGTCAACAAATGAAAAATCGCCCCTATTTATTGAAGGAGAGTTTGTATTTTATTATTGTACATGTAGCATTTAATTCTGTAGAGTAAACATCAGCCGAATAGTGTTTATTAAATCGGCAACAGGATATAACGCAACAAATAAATATGCACAAGCAAATCTTGTTTATTTCGAAGGAACACAAGGATTAATCAGTACCCACTATTCGTGGTCGGTTAAGTAATAAGCGACATTGAACCAGAGAGCACTGAAAGCTCTGTCGGATACATAAATGCGATCGTTTCTCATGTGACTTCTCTCATATGACATCATGTGTATCCCATGAGAATTGAGCAGTTTCTCACAAAATTGTGAACCTTCTTTATGTCTTGAGTTATAATTCGAGCAGTGTTTCCGATCACTGACTCGCTAGAGCCGCAGGGGACGTTTCAGAAATGTTTCTTTGTGGAGATTTCTAGGAACGCGATAATGAGAGTGTTTGCTGACATCACGTTTGAACTGGCCAACGCTGACTAGTAGCAGCATGAGTGGATTATATGGGAATTTCAACTGAAGGAGTCTCATTCACCGCTTGTGTTAACTTCAAATTCAGACAAACGCCAACTTGCTTGTATGGTACGAACAAGATAGTTACTATGGGTACCGGCACACACCGACCATAGATATAACAATGGTAATCTCGTTTGCTCATTTTACAGTGGACGGTGGCTCTATATAATGAGTATTTTAATGAACTTCATCAGTATATTTCTTTTTGGGTCAAAATGATATCACAGTATTGTTGCAAAACGCTGTCGGATATTAATTTTATAGTCCATCAGCGAATTTCCGCTTCGACTGACAAGCCTGTATGTCGTGTATGTACTTGTATGTATTCTATTCTAGTTTCGTGTAGAAAAACGACAGAAAATCGCTTAGGATCATACCAGTATAACCGTCGAACAAAATACGTTTTTTACGGGGGTCCGAGTTTTGAACCGTCTACTATTAGACTTAAGCTGTCGGACGTTCTAGTGACGTCGACACAGCCAATCTCTCGAAGATCACTTGAACGCATTTCGGATCACAATGCTGTCCGTGTTCAGTTGATTGCCTCCAACGCGCCGAGCAGGACAAGCTTGTTCAAACATCAGGATCTGAAACGATGACCGACGAACGCACACGATTATAGGTAGATTTCAAGTAAGGCAGTGTCAGAGAGCAGTTAGTTCACTTGTCGAATCAGGTTCTCGGAAATTGTTAGAGCCCTCAGTTCACATGCAATTTGCCGTGTAGTCCGAGTGTCGGGCGATCTTAATCTGATCTAAATGACAGAGATTGTGTGCCAATCGTTTCGAGACGATAGACGACATTTCCACGTTGAGGTAGGCGTCTTTCCGCGAAGTCGCCGTCTGTTCGCACCTACCGACGGTCTGATAATGTGAGCAACGGGGGAAGGGGGACAAGCGGTACGGTATTTTCAGCTATGCTTTTTCTTGTACTTTCGTCACTAGTGATTTCACAAGGGTTGCTCCACTCTTGAATCCTGAGTAGTGCTATGAGAGGAGGATTCGGTCCTCATACGAACAAGTATTACCTCCACAGACTTCAAGACTAATGGTTTATATATATATATATATATATATATATATATATATAGGAGTTCAATGTAAAGAACATGATACAGATTCCCATTATCAACGCAAGGAGTTTTTATTTCAAAATATCACCTACATTTCATAACTGGCACTAGTTATCACAAAGGCCACAGTTATAAGAATAAAGATTTATTATCCATTGCTCCGGTAGACGTTGTATACACATATATGTATGTTTAGTATTATATCTACGCGTAGGTTGATGAAATTTCGAAATTTTGAATAAATATGTCCCTTCCATCCTGATATCTAATTCGGTTCGCTGCTTCATTGTCTAATATACGAGATCTACAATACGGCCAACATCCAAATCAGAATCCTCGATTAAGCGATCACCATCATCGTTATGACTTTCTAGAGAATTTCGGATGTCCACATCCGTCAGTTCCTAATGAACAAATGCGGAATGAGACAAATAAGTAGACATTTTGCATTCCCCGTCCGTATGCATGTATCGTAGATTCGTCGAGTGAGTCGCGGCGTCCGTTTACGCGTTCGTCGATCCATCCTAAAATGGACAATAAAAAAAATGAACATCATGTTCATGGTGAGCCAATCTGGCCCACTTAGATGGCAGCATTTCTAATCTGAAATGATTTCAGCAACAGACAAAAAAACAGCGACAAATGGAACAGACCCGAATGAGACCAACTTGTGTTGTTGTGCCGCCAAATACTCGGGGCCGATCGGTATCGTCGGCGATCTGTTTGTCGCGCCGAATTTCGTCATCGAAATTTGCGTAAGCCGATTTGCCGTCGCATTGCTTGAATTTGTTTGATTTGCGATTAACCAAACGCAGTAGCCCTACATTCTCGTGTGACACAACGAAGACAACAGGAGTCACATTGTGGATTCAGGAGTTCAGTTGGCTAGCGTCGATTGGCGAAACCGCTTGGCCGTACATGCACGTACCTGGCTGATACGAATAACAACGTTGCCGTGTGACGAGAGATGGGCTGTATACACCAACCATAGACACTCACAGATAGAGGTAGAGCGAGAGAGAGAGACAGAGAAATAGCATATCGATGTAGTTTTTGTTGTTGATTTTTATAGGCAGTTGACTATATTCGTTCGGACAGATGAACGTGTATGATAGTGAACCATTTTCATGAACCACGTGTCTCTGATACGGACACAATTTCCCTGATCGCGTACAGGTTCCGATCGATGTCATTCGGATAGATGTCGCACTGTCGTCGTGTTTCGAGTTTCTCTCGGAACAGGACTAACCTTATACAAGTAAAAAAAGCACAGAAGCATTTGGAGATATGTTATGAAATCTTGAATAAACATTGCCATGTTTAATGATAAAGATGCTCTTGATTTGTTGAGATAGGCACGATTGAAACGGTTGTTACAGTAAAAGAAATGTCTTTGCGAGATCATGTATACGAGGTAAATGTGTAGTCGCTGATGATCCATGAACGACGGCGCGCACAAACAAACTGTGAAGTAAACAAACTTTGATCAGCTTTGCACATGATGAAATTTAGAAAATTCAACCCAAAACGACCATTCCTCCAGAAAGCTCTAATAAGCCTTTCAGCTAAGCTGAGTTTGCTTGGGGAAACTAGTCACATATTGCAGGTCTATTTGAATATTTGAAGCGTTATCGAGACAAAATTAGCTCACAGAGCATAGGTAATATGTGTCGTCTGTATAACATGAGTAAGTTGCCGTTAACTTTGATATGGAATATATAATTTATAAGCAATGTAAAGCGTAAGAGAGCGGACTCGACTTTTGTGGTAATCCAATTTGCGCTACTTCAGGAGTTGACATATAATGCATTGACATTTTTTTTGTAACGTATTAGGAGGGTTTTTATTCTGAGAAGTTTGCACGTAAGATTATCTATAAATGCCTATGTTCGGAATATACCTAACGGGCTATGGTACAAGCCAAACACCAATCCTAACCGACCTCAACGCTGTGACAGGTTTTGGTCCCAGGTTTGGTATCTTCTTCGGATTGCTAGAATTGCATATATCTCTGGTGGTGCATCAAGTCGTATGCTTGTTTTAACATCAAGTGCACAGCATCACGAAATCTTTCTTGTTTGCTAAATTGTTGTATGACTATATTAATATTGTGGTTTAGAGCATACTAGAGTGGAAGCTTCAATATCGAATGCGAATTTGCCCTGATGTATAGTGCCTGTACTTGTATTGTCCAAATATTTTGGGTAGGAAGACTACACCTGAAATGAGCCTTTTTATTTGCTGTGTCGGTTTAGTCGCCTTTCTAATCTATTAAGTGTAGTTATATGGGAAGCGTAAACATACGCCGGACAGGTGTCGTGCCCTAGGCAGAGGTCAAGATAGCGAACTAAAGGCGCCCCCTTAGATGGCCTTATTATTTGGACTCCTAAAACAGCATATTCGAACTTCCTCTCGTGTTTTGCAATAGCATTTACTCTGGGATGAAGATTATATCGAGTGTTCGAGGCCATCGGAGGAGACAACAGGGATAACATGGCGTATTTAGTAACGTAAATCTTCCAGGCTGACTCACAACCAACATTTAACGTCCACGCCAATGCCCTCGCCATTGCTTCATGGCGTACCTATTCCTGGCCAGCACTACAAATGCTCTCGCCTTAACATCCTCTCCTTGAAGTAATTCTGCTACAAGCGGTAACCGTAGCGAGGCCTACGACGAAATAAGAAAGGCAACTAAAGGATCCAAAATAGAAAAAAAGATTAGTGATGAAATAGTCTAAGGTAGGAATGTATCGCTCAATCGGCTAACACAACATCGGTATTGAGCAATTCAGTGATATCTTATCCTTCCTTATCAGTTGTGTGTGTTTGTACAGGCTACATTGACTTAGATCTCATCCGTTTTTCGCCTCCTTGACCACTGTGTCTTTTTCTGTTCAATTTTGTTTGGTAATCACATTGACAAAGATGTTTCATTGGTTCATCGCGAGGAAAATCGTCTGCGGCAATGAACTGAAAGTGCAGATTCCAAAAGTTTCTTCTGTGGTGTTTACATTCGCCATCAAACGTTGGAGCTATTCTTTGAAGACGATCATTTCTTCTGCTTCAAAAAAAAATGCAGAAGTTGGCGGCAAACAATTATTCAGTATTGTTTACGCAGTTCCTAACGTTTTTCCGCGAACGTATACATCCACTGCTTTCATTCGTTCCGTTCCCGGTCACGCGGTACATTTAAACAAATGACCTACGATCAACGTTTTTAAGCACTACTCCCATTTGTATAATGGACGGCTCACCTGTGGCTTCGCCCATCCGGAGGGGATCTCGGTGGCTGGTTGGGGTTGGAACATCGTCGGTATGTTCGCTGAGATCGACTCTATCATCTAAAATCGGCGTTGCTGCGGACTAGAGGGCATTAATATAGAGAGGGGAACAGTGAAGGAGACCGTATAAAAATCCACTTCTTGACACGGCCTGTTAATACGGGGGTGGCTAGATAAAAATGGTCGACAACCGCCAAACGAGCGAGGATGCACCTGATCGATATTCGTATTAATAGTATTCAATTAATTAGCACCATAATTATCGGCATTATTAGCAGTAATATCAGTCAATGTGAACAGAGCGGAGGAAAGAGCTGCCCAATGGAATAAAAAAGGCAACTCGATTGTTGCTAATATAAGACATAAATTTTCCGACCTTTGGCTAGCTAACACATTTTCCAAAAGAGTTTTTGTTGTACTGTCTTTATCACCTGGAAATACACTACACACATTACAAATACACCGTGTAAGGAATTGGAAAGCTTCTGAGCTCGAAAATGAATTCATATATATGAGTTTATTCCGGAGTGTCGGGAGCGTTCCTATAAATTGAGAAATGAATATTGTTAAACATTTTGATTGTACTAATTTTCATGTAAAATTTTAATTACATTTCTTTTAAATGCGTACCACATTTTAGATATACTCGACATTCCTTGAACATGTACGAACGTAATCGAAGTAGATTGATTTCCTCACGAACGCTAGCCACCTTGATGGCCCTAGCGAACATCAAAGTTTATAGCCATTTCTGCGTTTGCCATGTATTTTACTTAACTCGTTCGCAGCAGCAGCAGATATGTTCACGTTCTAATGAAACAGTCAAACGGCTGTCAGCACAGTTCCGTCAACCGCTTCCCTCGGCAGCCCACAGGGTGAAACTACAACACATCAAAAGGAGAATGCCCTCCTAGCGGCCATATGATTTAATGGTGGTCTAAGCTCGCGTTTCGCGATTCATTAATACAAGCGATTCGTATAACTGAGTGAACGCTTCGGAATAACAACGACTGGTTCGTCACTGATTTATGGTTCGTAAGTCCGAGCTGATGCTGGACGTTCGGAAGCGCGCTCTTCACAGTGTCGATGCAACTCGAAAATCAATGGTACACTTAGTGTACATATCCGTGGGATTCGAACGGTCCGGTGGTCACAATATAACAATAACCACTCATATTGCCCCTTCGCATTTAAAATTAATCTGGTAATTTAAACCACAGAATAATTATTTTGATAGTTTATATATATGCATATATATATATTATATATATACACGACATATGGTATACTCACTGCCGGTAAGAGTATTCTCCAGCCACGAAGAGTCCCGTGAGGAAGTTCTCTTTGTACGAAGATACCGAGAGTGAGGAAGTATATATATATTCCTTTAATATATATACCTACAAAGGTATATATTGGCAAGGAGGCAGATAGCAATCACATTTAGAAAATATACTTGCTTAATTTGCTAGTAAGAAGTGAACAAATTTTAAAATAGTAACTGAGCCCCATATGCAAATGGGGATCCTCAGCTTGTGAATAGATAGCAAGCCTTCTGTAGACCCCACCAGGGAGCTGGCTTCAACAGTCAATGCATCAGTTGCATAGTAAAATACTCGCAGCGTAACCGAAATAAACCAGTCTCTGTTTTCAAAGAACCGGGAACACTTGCTGGAGCAAAGAATGGATCTGGTACGTCATTCTACATTTCATTCCAGCGCTGACGAATCAAGACGCGATACCGTCCCTACAAATAGCATTCAAATGCTACGCCCATTTTAGTCGACAGCCCTCCACTCCAAGAGGGTTCCATTATGCTTCGATTAAAAATTACGTAGGTGGAAAGGAAGTTGTCCTCGCTGAGTCAGACGCTACTATTCGAAAGGGCGAATCGTTCTCAAGAGAAATGAACAACAACTCTGTTAGCCGCGACAGTCATCGTCCTCTGCTGTATCACGCGTAAGTAGATGGGTTAAAACAGGATATCGGCGTCGAATCTGATCTTTTAGGAGGCACATGTAGTCACATAGAATAGACTTTAGATGTATTCGTCAAAACTTGCGAAGCTTACCGACCTCCAAATAAGCGCTATTTCAATATTTTCCAATTTGGTCATTGTATCGTCGTACAAATAGAGAAGAGAGAGAGATTCTGAGAGAGAGAGAGAAGAATCTTCGTCTTAGGTAACCTATAATAACGTTCCAAAATCACGAACGAAATTATCATTTTTTTCCTTTCTTTATTGCTGACAATTTGTTTATTGAGTGGCAGTCAGCTTGCAATCTGATTGTGAGACTAGTTATTTAAGAAAAAGGAGATCTTGAGGGTCATGTATCAGGCTATGAGAGAAAGCTCATAGAATAGCCTTAGAGAAGCAAAGAATCAAGAACACCTTTGGATTCAAACGGGTACGTTTTCGGGTCACGGGCTAAGAACCAGCGATTTCTTTTGGCTTTTTGCGGCCAGCGATTTAGCCGCCCATACCTAATCGCAGAAAGGAATGCCAATTCTCACGAAAATCCCACTTTCCCATTGGTTAAGACAATGGCTCAACGTACAGTTTCATCTGTGTGTTTGATCAGCCGTTTACAACCATAATACGCCCACGAGAAACAACCTTTCTATCTCATTATTTTATCTCATCTCTTCGTTATTTTATCCAGAGCTCACATAAAATAAACAAAGAACAAACCGACCCCAGCCACAAACGTCACAAAGAACTAAAGAAGATCGTCCCAATTTGATACGATTTACGTATGCGGGCATGGCTATTTCTGCACTTAACAGCGGCGAAGGCGCCAAGCAGCCAACAGCAGTAATCGCAGTAGTTGTTGCCGTTTCTGCTACAACCATGAGGCGTCGTGACCCAATGATTTGATTGAGCCTTTGAGTTGCCCGCGCGCATCTCGCTGGTCCATCTACGCACTATACTCTCTTAACATCCGAAGTTGGCCTTCGACATGTCCGCCTTTTGAAAATAATAAAAATATAGATAACTTTCATATGGATTTGGAGCAATCTTGAAGTGAGCATCTCTCTGACCTCGTGGCGAAGATTTGAGTGTGCCAGTAAGAATGGGGCCTAAACTAACGGTATAATCGAACGTGTACTTAATTTTAAAAAGTACGTCGTTAATAAGAAAAAACCTCAAAAACCGTTTCAGGTCACCGCATTTCATCGATGCAAAACGCATTCTAGGCATACATACGAGTGCACACAACATCATCAAATCGTCATAACCTCTAATGTGTCCGTTCGGCTGTTCGTCCATTCAATTCATCGTTGAACACAGACTGAGCAAAGAGAAACAGCGGTTATCAGCGTCAGTAGGTGTTCAACAGCAACAACAACAACGTCCTTTTCATTTTCATCCTCTTTCGTTTTAAGCCTCGGCCTCTTGTCGAACCTAATTGTAATTCCTGCTTCGCCGTTGAACGGCCTCGATCGCCCTCTTGACAACAACAACAGCAACAAAAGCGACAACAGAGATGGCGCGAACCGTTGTATAAGTGTCTGTCCGTCTTGCCGTTGTTGTCTGCTGCCAACTTCCGTTGCTGCTGCTGTTACAACTCTTCGTGACTTCTCATGATCAGATTTTTTCTACCTCTTCCCTGCTCCGTGTCTCATACATGCTAACAGCGCACTGGTGTTAGCCGACGACCTCCTTCGACCTACACCCCGCACTACGGCGAATAGCACCAGTGACATCACAACCGCAACCATAAGTCGTCGTGTGAGTACCACCCTAACAGCATCGACGGTACATACCCGTACATAGTAACACTCTAGCGAAGCATAACTGCCATCCCGATGATTACGTAGTGTCTCTGGCGTTCTCTCTCTTCTATCTCGTCCATTGCCATTTGGTGCTTGGCACCTTCTTCTTCTGTTTTGCTAGTAGTGCATCTCAGAGAAGAGGAGGCCCTACGCTCGATCACTTTCCGCATCTGCAATGTCGTCGTCGTCGTCCCCGCCCCCCTCGATCGTATGAATGCCATCGAGCGTTTCCATTAGTTACATGGCACAGAGCGGTGTTCCATGCGTTCGAGAGACAGCATCAAGGCGTAGGCATGCACAGGCAGCAGCAGCAGCAGCAGTCACGATAACAACAGCGGTTACGACAATGACAATGGCGGGAAGAGTGTCGACAAAACAACAAAACAGCCGAAGAACAAGAACGGGTTTAACGTTATGAGTTGAAGCACATGTTGGCTGCTCGCTCAGAACTCTGGAAGCACTCGGTGTGATTTGGTAGACTCCTTTTTCCAGATATTACCCTGAAATCAGTGTCGCTGCCAGTGGAAGATCATTAATCTTTCTTTGTATCGTAGAAGCAGGTTTTTGTGGTAGTATTCTTTTTGTAGGATACCAGAGAGAGAGAGAGAGTATGTTCAAGTGAGCATCATATTAATTAGAACAAAACCGTCAAATGTAACAATTATGAACGAGCACACAATTATGGATGGTGATGTGCTTCTCGATTTTTAAATCTGCGAAATATAATAGATGTCTGACATGCAAATGACATGATATTTGATAATATACGCCTTACTTAAAGACGTACCAAAATAACTATTATTAGTATTATTCGGGTATATTCAAAACCAGCGAACCAGTGGGCGTGTCGAAATTCGCTACATTATCACTCGAATATGCTTATTCGCTATTTAGCTCGAAGGACGTATTAAAAATAATATATTAGGAGCAATATACAATATATATATATATTCCCCTGTATGTGTGTGCTATTTCAAACACTTTCATGATATATAATAGTAGATTTCCTCTAGTGCACGGATATCTACGAACGCTTTGGTATCCGGCCATAATCTGGAAAGCAACAATCTAAACAAGTGTTATTATATATATCCGAGCCAGTTTAGCGATGACTGGGCTTAATCGCTGTGCTATCAAGTAAAGATGGTAGAAATTGGATATAGTGGGATGTGTCTGAGTGAGTGAGCTCCAGCCCCATGGCACCCTGTAGTATTTCCATGTGTTCCACCTTAGGCCTGTTCTGCCACTGACGAATTCTCCCTTGTACAGGAAGGTTCTCGGATATTCTCTCTCCCTCTTGCTCTATGTGTCTCTGAACGTGACAGACGCTCATCAATCGGGGCAAACGCCCACAGCACAGCAACATCTCCATTCCATTATTCCCTTTGTTGTTTCTCAACAGGGTCAGATGGCAATACAGATATTGTACGTGTGCGTGTGTGGGAATTGTTTATGCGCCGCCTCAACCGTCAACTTGACAGTTGGGGAACAAGAACGGATGAATATTAAAAAAATCGTATGCTATGAAGAAGTTAGAACGAACCAATTTTAATCGAATAATAGATAATCACGGGACCAACGGTGGATGGGGACATAACTATTGACAGCAGATTGCCATACCTCGGCGGAGTTTGGCACGTTCGGCTTTGTATGATCTGATAAGTAGAACAATAGTTCGGGATCGTCTGAGAAATGCGGTGAGATCAAAATAACAGGCTACAGTGACAAAATGTTATATTAGATTATGAGAGCATGACGAGCCAGTGTAGGAAATCTGAGGTGATCTGTTAATATCTCACAAACTGCAGAAATCGGAATAAATGTAGTTACAGCTTAGACAGGCCTCTTTGCACTGGGAACTTCTTGAAATAGCCTTTCATTAGGAAGCTCTCCACAGGATCCAGTTAATCACGAGTATTTTTAGGGTGAACAATACATTATCTATCGTTCACGGTGTCTCTGCATAGTATGTATCTTACAAAACAACATAGGATTAGATAGGTTCTTGGAAGGCTGCCCAGGTATTCCCACATATTCCTATATGGGTTGGGAGCATCACTATTCGATGTGCAAATCTATTTAGCAGCGGGATCCACCCATAGATTCATGGATATCCAGCTCATAAGCTTTATGCTATAGAGAGAGAGAGAGAGAGCGATTCCCATCGAAAATGCTTTCGACTGCCCCTTCTCGAACAGGGCCGTCATCGCCCGCGGGCAAAACAGGCTGCAATCTTCATACCGTCAGCTGCTTTCAGCTGCTAGCCGGTGGCGTGGCTTAGGGTGGCCTGCATGCATGCAAGCGGCTTGGTTCCCACGCATATCGCAGTTCAGTGAGTCGGAGCTAAGCCGAGACTTGAGCCCCAACGGGTGCATTTATTTACTAAATAAATTAGTGCTATAATTTCAGCGGGGGTCGGCAGGTCTAGGGCTAGGTTAGGTCGTCACGTCTATAGCCTGAAGTGTACCTAAACAGCTAGCCACTCCTAAAGAGAAACGATATCGTGCACATGCGCGCCACGCGAACAGGCTTACTAGCAAAAGGGTAACAGGGAGGGGGTCTTTGAGGAAACTTGTTACCACCATTCACCATAGGTCGTCGTCTGTCTCTCTCTCTCTCTGTCGCTCGCGATCTCTCTGCATCTTCTACTTTCCTTCTCGATCTGTCTCATTAATTAAGCACTTCAAAAGACGCCGACAAGTTATCTTTCACGCAACAACCCACACAGTACCCCTTTAATTGGTGAATAGTTATCACGAGTGGGAGTTCGACCCTTTCCAGAAACCGCACGTAGCTACTAGCATGATTCAACTGGAGCGCCAACGACAATTTGTGTCGCAACAAGTTCTCTGTGGCAAGCCAAAGTTGACAACGTTGGTAGGAAAAACGCCATAACGAGAAATCAAAGAAGCGAACGACACGTGTCATATATTTGCTTCACGTTTTTTATTTGTCTGATGTATATACGTATTATCTAGTGTTGTGCCTTTCCCCAATCCGTAGGAGAATACGTAGAGGGTGCACACGTTCATTCTATTTTCAACACCTTGCCCCCATGCTGTTCTACCTGTACAATTGACATGCTTTGTTTGCTGAAGTTAATTGAAATAGTATCCAAAACTTGGAAGGTTATGGATACATTGTCATTTTCCAGTTCACATTGATTGAGTGTGCCCCTCCAGCGAGGCAAGTTATTCGGCGCTTGATCGCAAAGGTTCGTTCATGTCATTCACTTGTTACCGCTAGACCCGTCAGCGATACACTTTGCTCGAGAACACAAAAAAAGCTCAGCAATATTACAGTCGACCCGATTGGCTGTTCATTTTCATAGCTCAGCTTTTTGCACCCTTCTCCCAATATGTGTCAATACTCGTCAACACTGCACGTCTATTGGCTTCCGACTAGCGGACCCTGAGGCTGAACTTCAACCATACAACTAAATCGGCCGAACACCGACTGAGAGAGCCAGCGACATATAAGCGGGTCATGACCATCTCGTCCAGATGCTGCCTTTTACGTTGACGGGACCAGCGCAGTGAGACTACCGTCGCCCGACGCAAGACACGGAGGTGCTAACAAAAGGTAGTTCTTGGTTTTGCTAAAGGACACATATGTCCAGCCTTGTTAGATTATTTAGTCACTAGTCACTGGTTTGTTAGGGATAACGCACATTATGAAGGATTCAGTTTCATAGCCTACAACCTCTGTTATAGAAGGGAGAAATCAAATAGAGCACTCGTAGTACTGCAAGATTATAAGTATGAACATTGTATAGATCATTTGTATATATGGTGCCTTATTCAAATCGGCGAATTTAGAAAACAAAAGCTTGAGAAAGGATAATTTTGTTGAAGAAGGGTAAAATTGTTTCTCAATTATATATATATATATATATATATATAGAGGAGAGAGTGAAGAGATAGGCAGCACTTGAAGAGAACGTTTACTCTAAATATATATTCAATACATATATATATATATATATATATATATATATATATATATATATATATATATAATAATATGTATTGTATATATAATATATATATATATATAATATATATATATATATATATATATATATATAATGGTTATCATATGACACTCGTTTAAACTATAGAAAATCTATCGAATTGTCCATTAGAGTAAACGTTCTCTTCAAGTGCTGCCTATCTCTTCACAGAAAACGCTACCAGCCATCTATCCTGTGTCCATCTATTGTTTATCGTCGTTTTGCAAGTCACGATACACGTCCTTAATCGGACTCTCATCCTTCTCCCGTATGTAGAGTCAAACCGTTCACTCATCGCCGTCTGGTCGTTTTCTTTTTTTTTATTTTCGTAGTACACGAAATATTCAATTTGGCGGTAAGCGAACGAAAAGTAATTGATATGAGCACGGATTATTCATGTGGACAGTCTCACAGCTAAACAAACGTAGCCATTAGAGTCTTCGCACATCGTCACCGCTTCTGATTTCTTCGCGCTAGGCTCACCCAGGGACCGCAAATGTCCGATGTTTTTGCGTTCTGTAACAACGCGCTAGTGGCCACTCACCGGGTGGCCGATTTGCCGCCCGATCGCACGCAGAGCTGCCGGTCCAAACGAAATCGGCAAAGGGCGCCCTGAACCCCGCTCGTACATTCTCAGTGACTGTATTCTTCGTTCCTTCGTTGCTTGCTGTGGTCCCCGCCAACAATGAGACTTCTGTACGAAACATCGAGGTGCATCATTCGAAATAGTCCATCGAACGGTTACACAACGCGATCATGAAGACGGTGACGCGGACGACGAAAAGGTATTTGTTAACTCCAGAAAGTTGAGCTCGGGCCAACGACACGGGCCAACTGGAGTCGATACTCGATTCTGTCGTTGTGTTCTTTGCCTCTCGAGACGCCGCCTGGGACTGTCGATTTCTCTGTCTGTCCACCAGTTACAATAAAAAAAAAAAAACCACAACAACTAGGTGCCTGGTGAGGTACACAACCAACGTCGTGCAATGCTTACGATACACACTCGCGTTTCAGCTCGCCGAAGAAGTCACCGTTGTAGGAAGACATGGTCCATGTACTATCGATGTCCGGGGTCGCCGTTGGGTGACACACGAATGTATATATATATATATATATATATATACATACCGAAACAAATGGCACGAAGCGGACAATTTCGACGACTGACGTCGAGGTTGGTCATAACGCCGTGATACGATCTCCCGTGGTGAGGGTGCTCTATCAATCGTGGTGTTGGATCTCAGGGACTAATACGATCACAGCAAAAGAAAGAAAGACTGTAGAGAGCCTCATCCCTGAAAGAGTAAGCGTGCTTTATGTTGTTATATCAAAGTCACGGCGCTACTAAGTATCGAAGCCGGTTTACGGAGCCTGGGCAATATCACGTCCTTAGAGATATTTTGAGTCGAAGAGACTTTTAGGCGAAGCCATAGTAGTGGTTATAAATAGCGTTATAATGTTTATTTTTCAATACTTTTCGCGCAAGCAAGTAGAACCAGGTAGAGAACTTACTAGCAGTGCCACAGTGTGAATAGATCGAGAAGGGGTCTTGTTGTTGGATATCGAACTTCGTTACGTGCTATTTGGTGAACTCAACATCTTTACACACACACACACTCAATGGCGCAGCAACCATATATCCATGTTGGTAAATGTTCAACGTCTAGTTTTTAACAGGCAGCACATAATTCTGATTAGCGTTGCCAGTATTCGTCTCCACATTATGTTGCGTTAGGTAACAATACAAATGCACCGCCCGAGAACGGAAATTGAGTGCACTTCAAGAGTTCTCATTGTTCCTGCTAGATTGTCCGTCCCAGTCAATGCCTAGTTACTGTATGAGCCTGAATGCAACCTAATTATCCAAGAATAGCAACACTTCGTGTTTGCCTCGATCTAACTGGCGTGTGCAATAATAGCAAAGCTTCAACAATTACAGGTAATTAGAGACGGAACGTCTGCAGCCTACGGGCGTACACCCTCAAACGATTGTACCTGTGATTGTTAGAAAGAGTACATTTGTTGAAATTCCTATACAGGCCGTCACAATCTGTATTATCATTAATTTGTATAATGCATTATTATTTTGAACTATGCGCGGGTCTTCAATTATTGTCGATACGGCCAGCCCAAATTGCAAACAAATCCCTCGATGGAATCAGATACCTGCATGTAACCCTTCACAGTTCTCGCTGGACGATTTATGCTCTTGACGAGCTTTTCGATTCAAGCAGCATAATTGCAACCACGTAGTACTGAGCTGGCGTCCGATGAAAGCGATCCCTTGCTCGGTGACGATACGGTCTCCTCTCCCCCGTTCGTAAATATAGAAATCGAAGTACAGCAGTACCAATGTCAAATGAAAAATTCATCGACATGAAAGGCCTATTTTCGATACCTCGAAGTCATTTTTAATACCCGAAGGCTGTGGTTCCGCCGTCGGCTTTTCGAAGCTTTACGAGCGCTGATAAAACAAAAAGAAACTGGTGTATGCAGAAGTCATTTTTTCGATGTCTATTTAAATGTGCTTCGGTATGAACAGATGGCAAAAACGAAGAATTCCTGCCGAACTTCGGTCAAAGAATTAATGTGCTTTGTATAGGCCTGCTCTGCTCGAGAGTGCGCACGTTATCGAAACATACCTTTGAAATAAATGTTATGCGAAATAAAAGGATTATCGCATTTAGCAGCGATATTATTGAACGAAATAGAGTAACGGATGTAACGGAGAACAATGAGTTACGCTGGCCGAACCTAAGATCGCTATTTTAAATCTGGCGACGCTTGGAATAACCGAATGCCTATCTATACGGACTTGGCTGTATTCAAGAAGTTTCATAAACATTTTTATAAGATAATACAATACAGTATAAAGCAGCTCCACAAGCGAGACTCTCTCCATTCGGTTGCAGGCAACGATGTCAACGGTACGTGTCAACCATATCATGGCGTATGTTTGCAAACGTATTTAGAAAAATAGTATATTGATCGTCATGTTTAATTGTGATACTATTGCCAGCATCGATCCATCGGAATATCGCATATGCAACACTTCTTAAGGGCGCTTACAGAAAACCCCCCAAGTAATGCTGCATTGTTGCCAGCTGCCTTCGCAAGAGCTTAAGCACGAGTTAAACGCGAACGAGTTCCACGCCGTTGAAACCTTAACAAATATATTCTGTCTGGCCCATAGATGAGTGTCTACATCCTCGCTGGGGTGTGGTTTTTGATTGGTTATTATTTGTCTTCCACACTGTGATTTTCTATCTGTAAAAACGCCAGTAACCCAATACAGCCAATAATGTCAAGGGTTTCTTTTCATTACTTTGAAGTATGATCGAATATTAAGTACTCTATTTCCACAGTAAATCGACAGCTTGGTTTCAGATTATTCGAAAGACGCTACTCAAGAATTATTTAACTTGCAGGGCAAAATTTTATAGAGAGAGAATGTGACAAAATGAATTTTGCTCCGTCTGACTCTTGTGTAAGATGTGACCGAGGACAGTGCCGTTTATGTAATGGGTCTGAGAGATTAGATGGCGCAAGGATCAACACAAGGGCGTGGGCTGTGATCGAGCCTCGATGCAGTGGTACGAGACTACAACAAATTGATAAAAACGGAAATTTTTACACGGTTTCAAAAAAGATGAAATACAAGTAGAAGAACTATGCTAAACAGATCACATCAATATGTTTTTTGAAAATACAGTCTTTGAAAATAGGTGGTATTATTATTATATATAACAAATAATAATAACAATAATAACATCACTTACTTTGGCAAATATCCAATTAAACTATTATAGATTTATATCCGATTACAAGGAATCACGTCAATAAACACGACCTTACTGATCATTTTACTTAAATCTATGTGAACAACTGCTGTCATTCTATTTATCGCCACGTTAACCATGTTATGTGTAAAAAACATATTAACAATACTTTTACATGATTGCACACTACGAACTAAGTTAAATCGATCCATTTTCTAGAATCATCAAATATTATTACATTGCTTGGTTTTATCACAGAAACGTTGTACGGTGGTATCATTTGCCATACGCAATGAAAATAGTGAAGTTACAATGAAAATATTGATTAGCCAAGTTAACCACTCTTCTTCAAGCGAATAATGTTTACATTCGCAATAATGTAAGATGCAATGTACACGAACACAAACACCGCACCTTTCGTCTATGACTTACTTAGCTATGATTTGGCAGTATACTTCATGTCGATATGGCACAAAGCTTAATCGGCATTAGTCCCATTTATGATACAGAATTTAGCACGTGAATGTGTATTTAGATATTTATATATGATTCAACCCGTTTGTTAGGTAGAACTGGGTAGCGATGGGTTTGAAGCTTTAACATTGGAGGAGGAAGTACATGGGCAGTGCATCGTCTTTGAGTCGACCACAAGGGCGTATTTGCGTACATATTATATATGGGCTTGCAGGATTATGTTTAACAAACTACTTTTTAGGTACCTATTTAACAACAAGTCAACATTATTCAGCCCACACCAGCTCGCTAACTGACTGAAAATATCGGCATCAAAAGCATCGTGACATCTACTACTGCTTGACTTTTCATCTGTTAACAGAGTCGCAGTTGTGAATACCATCCCACAAAACGAAGATAGATCTTCCTCACGCCTCTTGATAAAATGTTTTGTGGTGCCGGCGATGACGGCGCAACTCAAAGGTTGGTCTAGTTGAAAATGAAAAGAAATAACGCTGCGCTCTATCAATAGCGGCTCAATGGCACTTGCGAAATCGACGAATAGAAAATTAATAATCATTTTGTCATCCCCATTCCCGGTGGTGGCTCCAGATAGCGTTTGATGTTGAACAAAAGCGCTACCTCCATCGGTTGTTTCGGTCGAAACACACAAATGAGCCGAATCCATCTTTATCTGTTCGGTATTATATCCAGCTCCTTCATTCCCCGCTGATCTTCATCCTTTTCAGCAACCTTAAACGCAGTCCTTCTCTCAATAGTTCTTCACTGCTCAGATCAGCAACCGGTCTCTCACGATCCAAGCGGCCGCTGATGCTTAGCAATTGGTCGTCAGCTTTTGAACCTCTTCTTCTTTTTTTTTGGTTTGAACTTTAAATCTCTTTTAAATGCCCCATGTCACTCCTCAATCTTCATCTTCATCATATCTTCGATGATGGCGATCGAGAATGCCACTGCTGATGCCACATCGTCACGAGGAGGACACAAGGGACAGACAACGAATGGAAAGACTAAATCGAATAGCACAGAAGAGAACAGCAAACGTCGTTCGAAGACCGTCAGCTTCGACTTCATCAGCATCATCAGTCTTCTCCGGGGTTGGCTGTGATGACGAAGAATAGCCGAGGCGGCACGCGGTCGAATTTTGACAGACAATCGCACAGGAAGCAACCGATCGGTATAGATAAATAGGCAGATTGTATTGAGAAGATATTATTGAATAACGAGCACATCGCAAAAATGTTGACAGACATAGAGATGATGCCAGGTGATTTCATGCGTTCAACTGTCAATACATTGGAATGTAGCACAACAAAGTCATTCATGATTTCGTCCAGGTCATAGCATTATGGGCCATAATCCGCAACGTTATTTTGTAACGTCATACTATTGACTACCACCTCATGGTTGGGGACATTTGTAGGGACACTGAAATTGGTAGAAGCTTAGCCCCAGTATAGGCTGAACTTGAACGAATACATGAATATGGCAGCTAGTTGTTGAGTTTTTCTCATTTATTAGAAAGAAACGGGATGCGAAAATATGTGAAAGCATTGAACAAACATAGAAAAGGAAAGCTTCTTGTACGTCAGCCTTCGATTCGCGTTTCGTCTGATGCGGTACACTAAAGCGCGCCACACAACCAACTATGGATGGCTTGTCTGCTTGCACTCAACTTGAGTCCAGGAACGCTGCATTGAACGTTGCAGAGAAACGTCCATTGGTTTCTTTGAGGAAAACATAAGATCAAATCATGTGTCAAATTCTATGGAGACGGTAAAAAACAAGACGTCAAAAATATGGATGTCTGTAGAAACAAGCGCAGCACGTGTTAGTAGAGGGCGACACTTGTCAAAGAGGAAGATTTCAAAATCCAACATATTTCCTCATATTCGTTGAAAAGTTAGCAGAATATTGAAATATTTCCAACTAAGTATGCGTATGATTTTAGATAGACGTTATTGAATTTAGCAGACATTTACGGTGTGTTCTACTAGACACAATGTATCAATATGCCACCATCAGCTAATGCAACTTATCCTACAAGACAGTCAACGATGGAATCAACCCATGTTCTCCCGACCCATATTTGTTCGACCGTTGAAACTCTTCAGTCAATTAAGAAACATCTCGGGATGGCGAAGCACCAGCAAAGTCCGCAACGTCCGATCGTGACTTCTTCTTGCGCACGACGAAAGGCCAAGATGGGGGAAGACGGTCGGGGCCAGATTAGTAGATGTGATGTTCCAACAGTCTCCTGCTTGTACCGGCGTTAACTCGCATGTGACAAAACAACGTCACCTCATATCTCTCTATTTCGTGTTGCTGAAAGAGGAACAGTTCATACTTGGATCTTCTTCCTTTTTACTTCGAACGCTAGCCGGTGGCGTTTATACCTACATCTACTGCTCACTCGCCTCCGTCACTATCGGCGATGCCGCTTCAGCCATTTACGTTCGAAATGTTCTTATTTTTCCCTTAAAAAAGAAAAAGGCCAACATTCTCCGACTACCATGTGGCTGCCACGAGCCGTCATGCGGCACCTGTCGAAATTTGATCTTGCGACGATGACACAACTAAAATTGACGTTGGATACTATCAAAACGCCTTGATCAAAAGCTCACAGCAGGAGCATTCGGAGACATCTTCCTTCCCCTGGAGTATCGATAACTCCATGATCAGCAGAAAATTGTTTTGTCAGAGCGCTGGCAGACCGCAGAGACAGATTTACTTGCAGTGGTGACGAATACGTCGAATGAGTCAGAATAGGATACGAACGAAACCGTCGAAGAAATTGGGGGTACTGCTGCCGTTGCTGCAGCTGCTGTTGTAAGCTAAACCGGAATACAAAATGGATTTGTACTTTATCACGGGATCTTAGAAAATTCCGCCTTATTACTCGGAATTTGTCAGTCGATATCGCCAACTGTTGCCTTTGCTGATGAAATAAAATTTACTTTGCTTGAACACTTCATACGTCTGTCATATGAAGTGCTCTTGGGGTGGCTGTTCACTGGCGACTTCTGGTCTATACCTGCTTCTTGGATCGTGGCGTCAGTTCAATGATTAGATATCTGTTTAGGTTGTCAAATCAGTGATCGTGGCTAAATCCCAGGAACGCTATGGTGAAATCGGAGCGAAGAACTCAAGCTCACGTATATTCACTTGTTGATCAGCTCTGACAGTTCTGCTTTTATCTGCGCGTTCGCTTGTCTAGTTTAGGGCGCCCTTACAAATTTATAAATGGTTGGGCTCACCGTAACGGTCGAATCGTTTTACGTATATGTGGTTACTTTGCTCGCGAAACAAATCGCCGTCTGCGTTAGTGGTCGTACTTGGTATCGTTTGTTGCAAAACGCACAAAGACGCAAGCGTTTACATTGACAGCGAAGTTTAGCAATGCATACATACCAAGTATCTGCTGTTAAAATTCATCATCCTGATTGTGACTATGATGATGGTGATGATGCTGATTAATTTATTTTAATTTTCATATATTCAACATGGACTGTATACGACGAAGTGGCTACATCTTTGAAACCCGCTTTTCTCGTTGTAGCCACGAGTTCAGTCGACAGCTAAAACAAAAACCAAGGGGACCCTCTGGTGTCTACGGTGCACACCATCGTTTGCCACCTACCCCTCGATAGAGCATCAGAGCACCATCATCAGCAGCAGCAGTAGCATTACAGGTGGAGACGGGCACGACATGGGCGATGATGATACAGAACTCAACACAACGGACGGAGCTCTTCATTCGGCTATCATTGAAATGTAAATTCGTTTCTGTTTCTTTTTTGTCGTCTGTTCGTTTTTATGTTGTACAGCCGAAAACGAGCCCAAGGTGGAAAAAGGAAGACACTCGTTGTGTAGACGTCTCGTTCGACGACGACGACGACGACGGAGGCTTCGTCTTCGTCCCGGGATCTGATCTAAGACCGACGAGGATATGCCTGGCCGAGTGATCTGCTGTGAATAGAGACGAAGTCACAGATGTCCGCAGACCCGTAGACGACACTGCGTCCGTTAGTACCGTTCTGTGAGCGTCACCATTTGTGCTGTCCCTGGTGCGTGTTGTTGGATTCTTTTTTTTTTTTTAGAAGACGAGCGACGAAGAGTGCGGTTGTGTCCGCTCGGGAGATCCAAAAAGATCGGGCGAAACTGAAGACGGCACAAGTGTCGGGGAAGAGAACAAGACGAATTGCAATAATAGACGCGACACTGGAGTTGACTCGTTGGTGATGACAACAGTTGTCAAGAAGCACATGTATACATATTTGAACGACAAAGTGACGAAAATCTGGTTACGTTTAACACAATGTACAATTTACATTATGTCCATGGACGTGCTATGCTAATATGAGCTTCACGACGAATACAGTTTCACGAAGGTATCGGGCGACTCTTTGAGCCCCTTGACGTTGTGTAAACTTAGAGTCAGGGTTCTAGTACTGTTATTTATGTGCTGCAATCGACAACGGGCCACTAATACGGTGGTGTCCCTGATGTAAAATGCACAGAGGGAGAATGAGAGAAAGATTGTTAATCCACCGGGTTGTGTGATACAATGTAATATAAATGGTGGTTTATTGACGGAACTTCAATTTCAATAACGTGTAGGGATAGATTCATTGATAATGAGCTCATGTGTTCGGTTTTCAGTAAAGCCTCAGAGGTTTATTAAAATCAGAATGTTCCTTAAATCAGCTTAAACCCCATGCGATGAATGCGCGCGTTTGTCAAGTGACAAAATACAGTTTCAGTGGTCGACAACTGATAAAATATTGAGCATGGCCATCAGCCTTCTGTCTGGAAGCCGGCTTCAACGTAATGGAACTTCAGACTCAAGTTGATTCTTGAGAGGTAGGTCCAAGACTCTTAGTGAGTAGGAGTGTCTCACACTACCGAGGCGAAGATCTGTGAAGCAATGAAGATGGTTGAAGAGGTTGGCTTCAACCTCTTGCCTTTTTAGGAAATATTGTTTCACTCGCTGTCCGTAATATAGTGAAAGGTTACCGATTACCTCGTTGCAAACAATAGCCCCATTGCAGGCGGCGTTGGTGTTGATGTATTTCAGTACCTACAAACTAGGACAAATCATTCATTATATATTTGCTATACTTACCTCAAAGCGATTCAAATACAACGAGTGAGTGTGTCTATCACATAGTTGATTAGTCTTCTTTAAGTGAGATCCGACCTCTCCGTACCACAGTTCGCCTGCGAATTTCTATCACAGTGAATTGGTTCTAATATGAGATCAATGGCAAATTTCCTTGGCTAACAACTGAAACAGATCCTGACTGAGGCCCTGACTCATATGCGAAGGAAACTAAGCTAAGATGATAAAGGCCGAAACAGTGACCGAAACAGGCCATATTGTGGCCTGAAGTCGGCATCGCACGTTGACAATAAATTTATCGGGACAGGCTATTCGTTGGCGGTTTTTGCCGGCTCGGTCGTCTCATGAAGTCGCAGCTCGAGCGTGGCATTTTTCCCGGCTAGCCCTCATGAATGCATAAGCAGCGAAAGCCGGCGAACTCTTTGTTTTGACAATTGTCTTTTCAGTTATAGGGAGTCCACATTTTGATTAGATGAAGCAAGTGAAAGCAACGGCCAACATGTGTTACTATGTATTTATGCCGTACAGAATGCTTCAGTATGTTACAAACAGTATAATATTTTCCATAGGGTTGTCATCATATGAGCGTGAATCGTTGATCTGTAACGAATTTTATTATTATTGATTATTATTTTATTTGGGCGTACACATACGTATATAGGCAAAATATCGATATCGAATCCTGTGTGCGAATCTCATTATATTTTTTATCGATATCTATCAGGTCAGCATTAGGTAACATCCAGTAGACTAAATGGCGTATTATCGTTTCGAACGGCCCAGCCGGTGAAGCACTAGTCATACTAATTGCACCATCGAAAATGCGACGAAATTGGGTTTCGAGTGAAGCCATCGTATTTTGTATTACCCCCATTATTTAGTGTTACCCCCAGGAAATGCATATGTAGAGTAAACGTTACAAATAAAGGAGTACTGGACTTTGAAAAAAAAGTCCAATAGACCATAACTAATTCGTTTAATAAAGCTAATTTGAAAATTTTCTGCTCTATTTTCTCTTTTTTCTCTTTCGATATATATTTGTTGAGTCCGTGCACCTATTTTTCTTATATGAGATACGTGCATCATTGGTCAGAAAGATTAATTATTCTTACTAAGTAACTGCTTCAATACAGTTTTTTACGTAAATAATTATATCTATATATATATATATATATATATATATATATATATATATATATATATATATATATATATATATATATATATATATATGGCAGGATCAGTGCAGAGCAACACAGAACATCAAAAATGTAAATAAAACATTAAATAAAATGCTTCTCGGACAGACCGAAGCAAACAACAACATCAGACTAGAGGTCTTCTCTTTACTGTGTCATATCTATGATTTTTTTCAACTGTGGCTGCTGCTGCTGCTGCCAACGGAAGAAGCTTTCTCAGCGTTTCGTTCAAGTGACTCGAACATCGGCCCCATCGCTCTGCCCCTTCTTCGTTTCTTTGGCAGTTCGCCTACTGCCTAAAATCAGAATGAATCGAAAAAGATCGCCCCGTCGTTGTTGTTGTTGCTGTTGTTAATTCCTCCACTGACTGACTCCAGCGCAAGCAAATACAACGGCAATACGGGCACATACGCGCACACGTCGTGGGAGGCAACGGACAAATACTTCGAGCAAATCGAAGATTAACATTAAATCCTCCCCGTTGTTGGGTGGTCCGGGCTGAGTTCTCTCTCTCTCTCTTTGTGTGAGTGTATTGCGTGATAGCTCCTTCTACCTTTCTGTGAGCATTGCCAGTGAGAAGATTTAGCATTTTTTAAATCGTCGTTGCCGATGATGAACAGGGAACAGAACCTACTGAACGTTGACGTATAGTGGTCATATGGTCATAGACGTAGTAATGTTAATAGCATGATGGTGGTTGCAGCAGGGGAAAATCATGGAGGTTTTCGTAAACGATGATAACAAGGAATGTAAGAACAACAACGACAGCTAAGGGACAACATAATCACGTGAACAAGATCCGAGCTAACCTAAGACCACAGCGACTCGCACATCTCTCGCTGACGAAGATGAAGAATGAACAGATTCGGTGGGTTTTCTCTAAGTTAACAGCAAACCTATATATTTATATATGGTACAATGGTAACTTTATGGTACTTGAATGAACGCCTAATGATTCTAGCAAAGACTGCAGTAAACTCTGGTAAACTGGTAGCCACCAAGTGATATCAACGATTGGGAGATTCGGAAAGCCTTTTAGGCGAACTATTTTTATATTACTTGACCTGCAAATTTCGAGCGTGTGCCTATGCCGGAGCGTCTTCCATTGAGCTCTTATCTAAACTCATAGTAACAGCATATTTATGGTGATTCTCAAAACAGAGACGAATGGTGCCAATCATTCATTTGAATCTTTTAGATGCATTAATTTATTAAACACTTTATCCATCGTCCTGAGATTGTAATTGAAATGAACGTATTGTGATACGCGGAAGATAACACAATTATGTTTGTAATATCGACAGAACTTGTACGATCCTGCAAGCACGAAGATGCTCGGGGTTCCTAGCCATCTGTAGTTGTTTAGAATAAATAAAATGGGATTCAAACATTTTGTAAGATGGACATTAAACAGTACAGTGTGCGAATGAATGTTTGAGTTCAATAAATAAGTGAAATAAATACATATTTGGTTGTTGTTGTGTCCATAATGTGCGTCGTCACAGCAATTGTAACATTGTTGTATTATTATAATGTGGTACGTTGTAACAGTTCTATCAGATTATTATTATTATTATTAGGGTATGGACATAGTTCATAGCCAGTTAGGATATACAGGGACAATGAAATCTGTCATGTGCGTAAGGCAGACTGGGTAATTAAGCTATTTCTTCAGATCAAACTCGCGTCATAAGGGGTAGTACGAATATGTAGGCTGCTGGCCAAACATAGTCAGGAGCAGGATTCCGCTCCGATTGCGTGGACTCACGCCGACAGGTCGCGTGCCGTGATCTATATATATATATATGTATATAACAGAAAAGGGCCCGGTACGCAGATTGTGTGGTAACAAGTCCACCTCAGTCGCCTCCTGCAACCGCCTGAGTTGAGGTACGGAGCATTTGTCGCAGATGAAACCCCTCACGATAGAGGGACTACCGGACACCTTTTCGGCTGCCACGATATTATATAGGAGGAGACGACAAGGTAAGGTGTAGGAACTTTTGCACCAGGATGATTGTCCAGTCGGCCAATGGAACTCTCTGGTACATTATAGAAGAAGCATATTACGACTCCTGTGTTCACTACCCCGAACACACTTTACGTCAGCCTGCTGAGATGAAGCGAGGTTCGCATGTCGCGTCAGCTTAACAGAAGCCTCATACAGAAGCATCACACTATGTATTAAGGGCCGCAATTGTTGTGGAGGTCGTAGGCAAAATAGCAAAGGTCGCTATTTTTTGCTTGACCTCACAAATTTGCACAATTTTTAAGGGAGAGAAATCGTGAAAGCAGGCAAAGTATATTTAAATGACTCCTATGTTTCAAGTCAAACCTGTGCAGTAATGTCTGCAGTTCAACGTCCAGAAACAATCTACAGCATTAATTATCACAAACGACCCAAACATAGTGTGCCCAACTGAGTTCTGCCGTATGTGTACATGTCAAGACGTCAAATGCAAAAGTCTTGAAAACGAAATGATGATAGCCGCCATTAGCATATGCCTCGAAGTTGTTGTTGTTTCTATGGAAAGAAATTTCTTTCCAATTTCCTCATAGCTCGCAATAGCAATATCGATGTGTTGTAACTCTTAGTGTAATAAGCTACTAAGTTTGTTGTCGTTTGAAGTATCATAACACTGTGAGATACTACAGGAATAAGCGGCGTTTGTTACAGTTAGTAGGTTCATGTCCTTTGCCAATATCGGTTCAATTATCTCTAAGTGCATACACATCGAGTTCTCTTCCATTTAAGATGATTTTTTCCTCAGCACATATTGCTTCATAACTATTATATATATGTTACGCACGAACTAAGAAGTCGCATGACTAAGCGAGAGTAACCTAGTCGGTCGTGAATATCTAGTCTTTCTTCTAGAAATATTTATCTAAGCGTTTGATATCTTGACAGATTCAATCGCGGCTCTTCTATCCTCGGCTGGGTGCCGCCACCGCCGCCGCTTTCTTCTTATACAAAACGTTTGAGTTGTCACCCGAGTGGGACGGACCGTGGCGGACCGACGAAACTCAGAGACACAGGGTCAGAGTAATATTTTAAAAGCGCGCCTTGTCCTCCCGGTGTCACACGACCGCGACTTGGGGACGTGCTTCATCCATTCAAGTGACATATACATGTGCGGGTTTCACGTAATGTAGACGGATACTTTAGTCCACTTATGACAATCCAACAACGGCCCTGTTTTAGTTAGAGGTGTACCGATGGGAAGCACTAAATGAATTGCTTAATCTTCTTTTATCGCGGACAGATGAATAATGTCGAGATGCTTAACGCTGATTTGCGTGATTTCTAGCAACAGTCTCACGAAATACTTCCTTTGTTTAGTTACCGTGCAATATACACTAAACCTTATGAATATACAAGATTGTTTTTTTTTTCTTGAAAATGCCCATTTAATGATGCTCTGTTATCTCACTAATTTTTCGAACTTAAACCATCCTGCCTCGATATGCCCCTGTGGTTTAAGTTCGAATCCTTGTTCGAACTTAAACCACATGGGCATATCGATGCTCATTGAGTTAAACAATGCATTGATGTTAGGACACTGCTTTATATTTTGCATCTTATGCCTGAGAACACGGCCAAATAACGTCCCACATGCGTGTGCTGTGCAAGACTTTTGTGATTAATCAACTGCATCGCGTTATTTGGATCAACTAAGAGAGACAAGTTTCGTCGTTGTTGGATACGAAAGTGGCTGACGACTAAAGCTTACGCTTAGGGTTATAAACAGGAGGAGTGTGTAAGATGTTGGTTCCCATTCGTTCCAATAATAGGGGCGGGCAGACGAAGGCATTGGTTGGATATATTTAGACATCAACAGCGGCGGCACAGCACTACCCTGCCAATGAAAGCGGGAAACTGCCGGTTACGGTTTGCAGCTTGTCGTAGCAATAGTAGCAGCAGCAGTGATAGCAGCAGGCCTACGCGTCCCGCTCACCGCGACGAGCCCGAACTATTAAGAGAAACACTAAACCCAGATTGCGATCTCGTCGTCGTCTTCTTCTTCATCTTCATCTTAGCTCTCACTCTTCATAGACCGCTCACGCCCGAACCCTCTGGCCGGCCGCGCGCTGTATCGAAGCGTAAAGCTTGCCTTCTTCCATTTGGCTTCGGCTCCTCTAGTGGTCGTGCGCAGCGCTGAGCTCTTCTAAAACGTTTCTCCACGCTCCGGCACCTTTAGAGATCAGAGATCAGCCTGCTTTTGCCTAGCACAGTCGGCAAGGAAACGGTCGGGACGAGGCAGTAGGGAGAAAAAACACCCGGCCAAGAGAGAGAGAGAGAGAGATAGAGACAGAGAGAAAAAGAAGAAGTTCGAGAGAAACGATGTGAAGAGGAAGAGCGAAGTAGAATTAAGGACTGAACGTGAGACTTACTTCTCTGACATCCTTCTCCGTGGGCCATCACATTTCCAACCTCTGATCTACTTTAGCTCCCCGACCCCCGGGAGAGCCCTCGATGATCGGAATCAAATTTCTCAGCTGAGAGGCTTAAGAGTTCTCTCCTCTTCTTAATGGCTGGAAAATGCACCGCCCTTCTAAGTATTGTATCTCTATGTATCTTTTCCATGCCCGACCCTGGGAGGGCAGCACGCAGAAGGCAAAAACAACAGCGTTGATCTTTCACGTTCACTGGTACCTTTACGTCTCGTAATATCTCACTATTCATTCTTCCAATTGCTTACTTGGTCGCGGCTCGGTTGGACCGGAGTACGCCCTTGGAATATCGAAATGGACAATAACTTACTCAAAGGGAGGTTGACGGCTAGAGAGTGATATTCTTAGAACACACAGGTAAACCGAACGCAAGCGCTGCTAGAACATCTTCATCACGGTCACAATATAGCTTTTAAATAAATAAATATTTAATATTTATCTTTAACATTTCATATTTAAGTTTAAGATTCCATATTTAAGTATAATATTTAATGTTTAAGTTCAATTATTAAGAATTAATATTATAGAGATGTTAAATTTAAAAGGGATCGGGTAACGAGGAATATAATTATTATTATTTATATCGTCGCTGGCAGACGATGACAATATACATATGGTACAACATACTAGACCAAACGCATGAAATGTTGCTTCGTCAGGTATCGAGACATAGATTAGCGATTGGCAACTTCATTCGTCATTACGGGACCAGTAGAGTGTTTACATGAATAAGTGATGTAAAAACCCTATGTTAGTGTACAGAACGTATATGTCAGTGGTAATCGTTTTGGTAATAGTGCAAATTGAGACGAGACACAGATGAATTTCGGAGCGAGAACCCATAGGTAAGTCCTGGATGCTCTTACAATCAACAAGGGCGGCATTTTCGAAATTGGAGGGCTATTCGAAATGTTTGGCAGTTTCACAACCCATAGATGGTTCGTTAGATAAACGTTCGACTGAAGTCGAGCTCAACCGATTAACGGCAAATGAAGGATTGAACGGGAGGAGCTGTTTTATCGGCTGGATGTTTTGATATGTATATTTTTTTCGGCGGTAAATGCTGCCGCATTACGATCGACTAAGCTTTGGCGAGCTTCGTTTTTCAAAACTAGAGCTAAAACTGATACGAGAGAAATGCAAATCTATGCAATTCGGCTTGAGTGGTTCGGAAAAGCGGCACTGCGCTTAGCTCAGCTAAAGTAAATATTCATCATAACGGCGGTATTCGCTCATTGGGCGATACGATTCGCAAGCTAGACTAATTTCTGTGCTCATTTCTGCGGCTCAATTCGAGAAATCGCAAGATCACTGCTGCATTCTGCATATCGCACTGACAGATCGACAAACACCATATTTGCCAATGTGAAATATTGACAGATTCACAGTAGTAGATAGAGTGACCCGTTTCCCGTGAGAGGTTTTCTTACAGAGGAATAGTCTAGGATAATGTAAAGCATTTTGGCCACGAGGATTGGTCCCAAGGATGTCACACCTCGGTGACAACATCTTTATACTAAGGGTGCAATGTATATTTGAAACGGTGGTATCCTCTATGAGACTCTGAAATCTAATCATCGCGAATGTACGATTCTATATAATTTAAAAAACCAGCCATTTTCTCTGGAAGATTAAATAGTGTTTTTAACGGTGTAGTTGCCTATTCGATCAAGGGGGCATTCTTTCGTATCTTATCGCGCACCACTATAGAAAGTTAAATCTAAATCAATTAACGTACTAATGATTGGTTTGCACGTTTGCTTTCAAGGCAGACAACTGCTATATATATATATATATATATACGACCGGTAACTACTGGCATTCTTCGTATCGCTGAGTCATAAGAGAGGAACTCCACTCAAAATACAGTAGTGGGCAAGCTTTGTAGTCACCGCCGTCATCCACTTTGACCCCATAGAACCGCAGCTGCGGATCACCTCCGAGCATTATGCTTTTCGTCAACGATATCCCACATTTTGCCATCCACCGAGACGACCCGCTCTCCCTTACGATCTTCCCTTGCTTACGATCTGCAAGTGTAGCAGCCATGTCCCACGATGCCGACAAGCGCACATAGCAAGCAAGTAGCACGGGTACTGGAAAGGCATCCATGGAAATCCCAAGTTGTATGACGCACACAAGCGTACACATCTCATATATAGAGCGAGGGAAATAGGCGGCGGCTAGACTCGAACAACGATCGCGAAGTTCTTGAAACAACAATCAATCAGGATCAGTGTGCACTAGTTGACTTAATAAATATTCCATAATATACAAGAAGAAGACGACGCAGGGGTAAGAGAAAGAATACGGACAGAACACAGGAAATACCGAGGTAGGAGTGAGTGCCCACTTCGTGAATGTCAGGTCAGGCTGAAACGACGAACGAGGAAGAAGTGCGGCCCTCTCAATGAAGGGTGGGGGTTTCAAGGGGGAGACGAGCGCCCCATGAAAGTCCGGCACGGGGTCAGGAGACCGCTTCTACTTGACTTAGATAGTAGTATCGTTGGATGAGGGGGTGGGGGGTGAATCAAACGGACAAAGCAGCCGATGAGCGCAGTAGAGATAGGGCGAAGTGAAGGAAGGGAAAGGCCAATGGGTAATGGGTATATGCAGCACCCGCTTAACAGGCCGACTCTGCCTAGCTAGAGGAACGATGGCAAAGGTGAAATGGCTCGATCGAAGAATGGGTAATCTGCGGAGGTCGCTCAATAGAGGAGCAACGAGCCGAGGGGCGTTCGTGCCTAAGGGACGCAGGTGGAGCCCACCATGCTGATGCTACGATTCTACCGTTGAAGAAAAAGTAATCTAACAGACAAGCTACTTATCAGACATCGTGCTGCCTGCCAACCTGTCGCCTCTAACGCTTTCCTCTACATGTCACCTTCGTCTTCGAGTGCTGAGTCACGCTGGTTGGCTTTCCAGAAACTCAGTGTTTTTAGTAGTGGCATGACGCGCTAAAGTTCTTTCTACGTACTCCTTGAACACTATTGGTCGTTCAACAGGGTGTCGTACGTATCGTTGTGCGTTTTAGCATTGCAATCAATAGTTTACGTACGAACCATCCTACAGGATCGAAGAGTAGTTTGGACTCGTCATAAGACTGTGCGCTCCAAAATCTTCAAACCTTCGACGGCCCGTATTTCCTGCTAAAGACCGCTACGAATATCCACACCGTGGAACCTTTCGTTATTTAAGACGACATTCAGAAACGTTAGCTCAATTCACAAGTCACTTGTCGTCAACACACGCGAATGATTTTATGAGTAGAACTTTTAGGGCTTTATTGCGGATTCGGTGTTACGCTATGTGAGACCATTGAGAACTGAAAACCTGTTCTACCCTTGCCTCGCCTACCAATGTAATCCAGTAATTCGTAACGACCGAAGAAGGCAGCACTCGTTATGTGCAGACAAACGGCCTCACATTCTCATAACCCCCATTTCCTGCTCAATCCAGCTACATAACATTGCTCCCAAGAGCAAAATCATTCCGCTCCGCCGACATGTACGTACGTGTACATACATACACCAACCAAAAAAGCAACCAGCGAACCGACAAGAACGAATAGCGAAATCTACCACCTACCAACGATTTGGTTGTCATCCTATACTGCACATCGCATACATGACATCACGAAATACGTCGCTGCTGGCTCGTTTTATCAAAATTGCTTAGGCAGCTCGGTAATGTGAGCTCACTTCAGTAAAGGACATGTAGTGGCGAGGCGATGCCAAGATGCCAGCCCACATGGGGGCTTGTGAAGGGGTCAAAGGGGTGAACATCGGGCAGCTACCAGGCAGGCATCAACTCACTCTGCTGGAATGACTGGTAGTGAGTGAATGGTCACCTGAGAGAGGAACCAACGAAGCCAGCGGTTCGTAGAGACGAGAAAAACGAAGAGCGGAGAACGAATGAACGATATAGCGCATAGGGAGATAGGTCGACAGATAGATGGGATATCGCCAGTGGGGATATCATCGGGATGCCCGCGGCGTTAGTGATGGCACCTGCGACAGCGTTCCGAGTTCGCTCATTCGACGGCCTCACAGAGAGCTACACAGCCATAGGCGCACGTGAGGGTTGGGGAACATCCTCATCAGCCAGGCGCGATCCCCATAGCCCCCATCCACCATCTACGTCCTCCCAGCAACGAAGGGCGAGTTTGTCCTGCTCAACTTCTACTCACACCAATGGAGCAACGAGACGAGGAGAGACCTCACAGGGGACTTGAAAGTGTATGGTCGTCCTGGCGCCAGCTTCGCTGGCAGGTACGGACCAATGCAACGCGTGTGAGTTCACATCCGCGTGTGCATCCGCATGTAGTGGAGCTCTTATGCAGCGCTTACGATATACCACCCTCCTGGGATGATACAGGTTGCAGAGTGCAGCTGCCGAGGTCTCCGCTAAGGATGGTCCTTTCGGCCGCTTCTGAACAAGCCAGTTCAAAGCTGGCACCTTCATCGTGGGTGGACGGCCGTTGAACAGATCGACGGAAGTCCCCTGACGCTTAGAAACGCTGCCCTGTGAGCAGCGAAACGAAGTAATGTGGTACGTAGCAACTTAATTTTGATGACTATGAAAAAGCCACGAACTTTATGACAGCTCGGCAATTTCAACTTCATGCAACAGGCGACTTACACGTAAGACGACGAGGCAATGTAGATATTTCTATAACAAACAGAATTGGCCCCACGGTAACATCAAAAGTGATGATTTCAATCACAGCCTTAATGTTGCTTGCTAAGCATTAATACCCCTGTAGGAGGCTTACTGCCAATGGCAAGGTGGGGACTGATCTCGCTGTCGGAATCCCTACGGCGAATTTTAAGAAAAAAAAATTCAGATCGATTTCAAGAATGCTGCTTGGCTCGACCAGAAGAAACTTACCTTCATGGAAGTATCCGTAATGTAGCTCACAAACAAATTCTGTAGATGTCATACTGAAAGCTAACGCGAGTTCACTCATTGCATTCGTAACTTGTTCTATCTGAAAGCTATATATAGAAATACACTATTGTTCTTGACTTTTTGAATCAGCGAAAAATAATCGGCTTGGATGACCTTGGCGTGAGTTATTTTACTAAGAGTGCGTCTTTTTTCATTATTTCTACACAGTGAGATATTTAAAGATTTGAATTATACAGGGTGACTCGAAAGCATCGCTGCCGGTGGTTTGTGTGATACTGGGGTAGGAGATATTGCATCCAGCATAAGCTGAGCTTTAGTATATAAATTGTTCGGAAGTGGAGCAGCCGCCCAGTTCTACTTATCACACAGTAGTTGTGATCTTACCGAGGTGCACGAATCTAGTTTCCCTAGCCGAATACAATGATCATAGTCCCAAACTTTCTGCGTGTCCTTGTTGTCAACGGCGCCTTTGTATCCTGTAACCAGCGAACCGTTGAAAATCGAAGCATTCACTGGCGAAACGAGACCATCCCGTAGAACATTTGCCACTCAGTTTACACTTCCGAATTGTGGAGTGACACGGCGAATTAGAACAACATCTGCAAAGAAGCATCTGGCAGAAATGGGTGGTACTATGAGGAAGTAATGTGATATCCAGCAGTTGTTATCTATTATACTATAAGATTTATAATGATATTTTGGATAAACAGCACTTGCAAGCGATGAAGCAAGGGACGGGTTGCCTTTTTATGATAACTAACAGAGGTGGTCTTCTGTTAAGATCAACTCGACAGGTTTAAATGCTAACTAAATGCGAACGATTTTGCTGAACTCCTAATACGTAGACATTGTAAATGCCGCTAAAACAGGTAAACGTGATAGCATCTCGGTTGTATTTCAAAACTATGACGTACATGGAGAACCTCCGACAGTTTTGGATTCAACCCGTTGTTACCAAGCGGCGCCGAAAGACGTTCGAACACGCTAATGTTTTCAACGAGTTCTTTCATTTAGAGAAAACTTCTTTACTGTAAATGCCACCTGTGTATATTTGCAACCTTCATCATTATTATGTAGATTATTTTAATATCATCATATTTTATATATACCGAACTCGTGAATTCCTCGTCTGTTTCTTTAGACGCAAGGCCCACTTTAACCTATGCGAAAGTAACTGCTACAGAGGATTCATCTACCAGACCAAATTCAATCAAATCATAAAATATAGGTTAGACCCATGACAAGCAATGTAACATTACATTTCACTATATAGCTGTATCGCTTCATAATATAGAATACATTGTTGGGATCGATAGGGGACAAAACGCGTCAAGGAATATACGAGGGCGCAGATAGTGTTCACTGTGTGATAAGTACAAAAAAAAGAACCATTTTTGTACATGTTCAAATTGCAGTATGCTAGCACCACTGAGCGGTTCAGCAATCATATGCCTGTAATCTTATCCAAAGCTACACAGCTGCCGCATGATGGCCCATATGGTCATAATGGGTATAATTGTGATCGTTGCAACTCAAGAAAAAGCGGTTGCCGGGCTAGTAACATAATTTCTTTCGATCGTGGAGGTTACCCGAGACGAAACCTATATTGGGCGTCACTGCATCTAATAAAGTTTCTCGGAGAGACGGGCGTTGCTTGTTTCCATATTGCAGCTGAAATAAGCATCTCATTAAATATGATTGCTTCAATTTTACTACCCAACTTCAAGTTATATGTAGACCTGAACAGCTCAATTCATACGAATTTCATGTCACTGCACAATATATTCCTATAATAAGAAACTATCGTATCACCGAATTTTAGCTTCGAAAAGGATAACAGCACGCGACCAACAGATTTGTTTCGTCTCACGCATTTGCCATTAGTGCTCAATGGTCGATTGAATTATGTCCATGACCTGGTATAAGCCCGAATGTTAGCCTGCATTACATTAGCTATCGTCATGTTCATACACGGATATAACAACAGCAATAATCCTAAATTAATCCCGCGCATCTGCATGGGATCATAAATGTGTATACGACGGCAGGGTGGCCAGCAATTCGTCCAGAGTATGTGCTTTCCTGGTATACTCCATTCACATGCTATGCATGTTTTGTTCTCAGACGGATCCCCATTGCTCCATTACCAGAGTCCCGCACGCCTACACATCTCCCTTCAAACGAGTTGTTCCGGCCATCCCGTCCTCGTTGTAAAACTGCTAATGGGACTCGACGACAAAAATCGAATTTAAGATTCGAGCTGCTCTGGGCCTGAACAGCCTGAACCGCCTCCTCTTGGGTCTAGCGACGATCTAGCGATGGCTGAACACGCTTTGGCCACTTATCCTGGTTGGGTTTTCAGAGTCCTGCTTGTCCTACACTATACTTCACAGCTTCGGAGGCTAAGAGAACAGGAATGGGAGTCGCTGTCAATGTCGTCGGCGTCTAGGTCAGGTCTGCTGTACTCATTTCGCGTCTTCGGTCAGATGTAAGAGGAAACTTTAATTAGTGCCAGTTGTATTGTATGGAAGTCTTGGTAAAAAGTGTGCATTCATTGAAGTACTGATGAAATTAATTACAGGGCATACAAAAATATCTCATAAGTAGCTGTCTCGACGAGAATTTGGTGAGCATTCAAATTAGTTTAATGCAAGTTGAAAGAAATGTTGTCGCTTCCTCAGATGGCAGCACTAAAAGAATTACCGAAGCATTACTACCTCAGCATGTATCTTCTATTCTAACCGCACTGGCATGATGCCAATTCTACCAATATACCTTTATCATTTAACACAGCCACTACATCACTCATAATATCGCTCGTAGTGGTTGTGTTAAACGAACGGTGCTCATTAGAATCATAGAAAAAAAACTTAGAATAATACGACTCCCTGTTAAACATATAGTACCAGAAACTATGTAGCATATGTGATCTTCTCAAGTTCCCACCTGCCACCTTCGTAAATTTCTCCTTGATGACCATCTCCACTATTAAAGGTACGGATATCCCGCATATATACATGTTTCGATAAGCCCGGCTTTACGATCCCAACCCAGAAGAGCTCGTTTGGTGGTCAGTTCACTATACCACGACTGTGCTACCCTGCTACTCCGTTGGATTAGATCCTACACCACGGTCGTCACTCATGCAGAGTTCGGCAAGCGCATCAAATGCGCAAATATTGACTGTCGCATTTCTTCGCTGTTAAATAACGCTACATCGAGATATCTGATGCTGCTACCGGTAACAAATCTGGCACTCGTCGTGTGTCTTGATGCGACCAGGATTTGTGTAGCTTACATGTTATATGCAAATAGATGAATGCATGAGAGTAAGTGCGAGAGCCATCGTCACGGCGTCGCACGAGGTTGGGGTGCAATACCGACGCATCGGTGCGGTTAGCAATGTGCATTTCTGAGCGTGCACCTCGGCCGTGTGCGGGGGGGGTCGAGCTGAGGCCGAGCTCTTCTCTTCCATCGTATCACACTTGCGTTGACGCCTTGTTGTATTGGCCATTGGCCATCGTATCTCATTCGACCCCTGAGGGGCGGTGGGGCAGTTGGGGGTTTAGAGTTCGCGGACGGAGCAAAATGGAAGCATCATCCTTGATGGATGGATGGATGTGTGCATTTCAGTTGGCCCAAGGGAGTGCGTGAGCTTTGTTCGATGGTGGTCGTGTTGGGCTGTACGGCTGCACGCCCGCGCAAACAACAGGTGTGGCCTTCCCCAGCCAGTCAGACAGATAGACTCACTATACGCGTCTAGGGCTTCATCACGCTGATGCTGGAGGAAGAACATCGTCGAAAGCTTCACCGTATTCTAACACCAGTGAATTATAGCATCCGAGAGATATCTATCTACACGAGTGTGAGGATATATAATATATACACTTGCATATGAGTTCGTATTTGCACTCGATAGATAAGAAGCCTTGATGTGCACAAAGAACTAGAGTAATACATAGATCGAAGGAAGCGAACATAAACACGAGTTTCTTTAAAGAACAAGACACACCAACATAGACAGGGTGGAACATTATTGAGGAAGTTTCACCCGAAGGCATTTATATGATACGGATATCATCTTCATATATGGAGAATACGGACATGGATGTGCTGTGCACGCACTTCTGTCGTGCGTGTAACAATAACAATGGTTGAATATTTATACTTTTGGATGCATCGCATTGTGAAACAATACAGCTGAACAATACCATGCACGCTCTGCTACCGAATGCATTGTTTTCAATGCCCGCCTGTCTCAATCAACTCTTATACAAATGGACTGAATGTTGGCTAACAGGGAATAGTCGGATCCATATCACAGACATTTGGCGAGATAAATGAACCAGCTCGCAGATAAGATCGCAGGGGCTTTCCATTTTTTAAGGAAGATTAACGGAGATAACCCTATGCTTTAATCATGCATTGCACTGTAACATCCGATTAATTAAGGTGTGTATTTTCATTCCTGTCAAATTTGTAAGTGGTTTGGCATTGTTTTTTTTAGTTACTTTTTTATTAGCTATTTTACCTTGGCAAATAGTTGTCTTATTAACTGGGTCGCTAGGGATTGAGAGAAGCTGTATTAGGGCTGGTGTTCCATTTGTTTAGTAAATCACAGGGTCGCCTTTGACCTGACGTACGTTGGTTTCTATAGAACACAAAACGAGTGGTCTCACTGGGAAAACGCTGTGAATTTTGATATTCGAACGTATGATCGGTGATTAATACAGTAGTTATTTATTGTACTTTTGAAGTGCATGGTGTCATTAATGATAAGAAACTGGACCCATCTGGTATCTTTGAAAGATACTTTTTTTGTGGCTAATTCACCTATATGCCCTCCTCTCCACGTGACCTTTGAAGGCCTAATTGACTTGTTGTAAATATAACAGCACTGATTCTGGAGACGTATATGTCAAACGTGGAACCGAGGTAGTCAAATATAATAATAATAATACAGAAACATCTTGTACACGTGTCCGGGTCCTTCATAGCAGAAAGAGAGGGGTCACACTTTTATCTTCGCCATCTCGTATTATTTGGCTTCTATGCATGTATCTATGCACATGCAACAGAATACAGCCAGCAGCGTATTGCAACAACTGACTCTTGTCTTCGCTGCCTTCACTCCCTCACCTCCCCCGTCCAGTCCCTCGTCCCTCGCTCTCTGTTACGCTGTTTCGGAAGAGTGGAACCGACACCGGATCAGCTACGGATCACATAGATGCAGAAATGGCGACTGGCTGCATCAAGAGTAAGCGAACGGTCAGCCTCCCCTAAATCCCCTCGATTTCCCGGACCATGCGGAGAGAACATCGACTTGATCATAAGAGGAACCACGGCTGATATCAAGTAGATCTGACATTGGTAGGCAACAACGGGCAGCCTCGAGGCACGCGGGCCTGCCGCAACCGAGCCGACTCGCGGTACCCCCTATGACCCTGATATGATACGCTTCTATAGATCTCGCTATTTCTTCCAGCGCCTCTTCGCCTAAAGATATAGATGGTGCTTCTTCGATGTATGCGTATAACGTATACATTGTTAATCGGGATTGTCGTATGTCACACAGATCTCTATATATACAGACACGCTTAGGTATAATGGCATATCATTGAGTCTTTGGTATACAGCATATATTACCTACGTCCGATCGTTTTCCCCCAACTCGTAGCAGACATTAGCATCGCTGGCAGCATCTCCGCACGAAGAAGAAGTGGTGACCCGATGCATATCCTGATAGCGATGATGATTCTAGACAGCATAATAACATAGGCCTCGATATGCTGAATCAAAAATGATACTTTCCCTCTTTATAGTAGCAGTTGAATACTATACAAAATGCAAAAATCATCTCAGTCTAGGTGTTAAGGGATAAACTGGCTTCTCACTGGGAGCCTAAATTTTGGCGGAATATTGTAACTTTCCAATAACTGTATCGCCGTGCAATCGTTTTAAGAGGATTGCATAGATTTTCTAGCTTCGCCGATATATTCTGTGCACGAGGGCAGGCACAGGTTAACTAGAACAGAATGATGAGAAAATTTAGTACACGACGAAAATTAGATGGTTGTTTATTATTAACGACAACGCGTGTACAGCTTTAAATTACTGCTACAAATGTTAACAGATACCGTAGCGATACTTAATTAGTTTTATGGTTATCATTTGTGAGGGAAGACTTTAGAGCAACACCAGCAGAACGTAAAGCATCCACGCAAAGAAATTACTTGTCAAACTATTAAATGCTCGTACAGCTACTACAGGGGATCACTGCGTGGCAGCAGCGTAACAGATTTTGTGTACGAGGCGACCAGACACAAGTACTCCTAAAGATTACTAGAAGGTCCGGGGTGGCCATATTTTGGCGAATTTTTTGTTGGAAACTCGGCATTTCCAAGCAGAGTGACAATCATCCCACCTCGTTGAATTCATCTCTTTCGAGTCGAGAATAGGGACATCATATCATTTTTGCAGTCTATTAATATGAAACTCCCAAAGGTATCTGCCATGATCTGCCCTCTTCGTCAGTAACAACCGAACGTCTCTGACCAAATGCAGGGTGGCGCAATACAGCAAGCTGCCCAAAGACGAACTCTTAACTTCGTCGGCGTCGAATTAATTCCCCAATCGATGCTCTCTTAATTGTCCTGTCGTGCTTGTTGACTCTAGCTTAGTTTGTCATGATTAGATAATAGTTGTGTGCTTCAGTTTGCCATTGAAGGAGAATATGGAGCGATACGAAGATTTCGATTGCTCTATCGGAGTCCGTCGGTTCGGATCATCGTGTCACCAAAAGCTTTGTTTACAAAACAAATAAAAGCTTATTGATGTTGCTAAAACATCATCAAAGAGATACTTGAGATGTTTCAAGACAAAGCACCCACATTTGTCAAAGGGTAACGAACGTAACTAGTGGATTTTCTTGCTCAATCTCTGCTCGATGTACAGATGCCTATATACCCACAGACATGTATTACACATACATATGTACGGATGTGTATTTACATGAGCAATCATCCACTTATTCGGGTGTCCCACGCCCCGAAATAGGAATGTGTAACTTCGTCATTATCGCACAGCGGACAGCAGAAATCGGCTCGAGGGACTTCAACCAAGTACAACATGCTACAAATTTGTGTTTACGGCTTTCATAGAGTTAACCCTTCAAGTCATGTCTTCGGTTTCCCGTCCTTCAGTTGGAATGGAGCTGATCAGGGCTGATCTTCAAATCGATCTGAAAATCGCGAATTTGTCAAGGCAGACCGACTGCCACTATGAATGTATATGAAACAGATTCATATAGACCAATCAGTCATCATAATTGTATTTCAAATATAAGCATATCATGACAAGCAATTTACAATCGAACTGAGCTATTTTGTCAGATGTGATTAAATGCTCACGTAAAACTGGATACGCATTTTGTCGAGCCCGCTGGCCTGGTGAGTTCGTGTACGCCTTGCAATCGGTCGAGACATGTAGGAGCACAGCTTCGATTCCCACCGTTGCTTTATGAAGCAATGCTGCAAGCAGTTCCATAGACGTTAAATGTTGGCTGTGACTCAGCCCTTCAAAATGTACATTGGATACGAAATTGTATATAGATCAAATATATCCTACTGCTTATTCCATTTCAAGTTTTCATTCAAAAATTAATTTAGGATCTCATCTCGAGATTTGTGATATGATCATGTACAAGGTGCCTGTCACCGAGGACTGGTCTTCCAAAATAGCTTACCCCAACGTTTCTCCATGATTCAAGCCTTCCAAACATTTCAAAGGCAACAGTCCCGATCGGTCCTGACCAACTCGACGTATACCTCTGTCCTGCAACTGCTGCTACCACTACTACCGAGATTAGATAGACCCGCCTCCCCTCACTCTTTCCTGCCTCAAGCGCTCGTTTAAAGAACCAGACCAGTTCAGCTAACCCACAGCGCACAGTTAGTTGCAGTGATGTACGCCACTCGACTTCAGCTGTGAACTGCAGTATTGTTTCATGTGCTTTACCGTGTGGTGCCGCCTGATGGACGCATGCGTTCGGCAATTTCGAAATTTAATTGAAAATGTGCTTTACAGTGTCCGTTTTGACGGATTGTCCGTAGTGACCAGAGTAATTCCCTGGCAATCGTACGCCCCCTCTGTGGCTATCTCAGCGGGTAACGGCTGCTACTCGGAATCAAATCAAATCACGTAATCTCTATTCGGCAAGAGCGAGACCCACCCCCCTTCTCTGACAACTTCGAGTTGACGTGCCCAACCGTTGTTTGCGATATGAATGCTGTGAACGACAACGTACCTGCCAGTACTTTAGTATAGATATCTCGAAACGAACGAATTGCAGAAAATAGTAAATCAGGCTAGGGTTGATACTCTAGGCAGAAGCCATATGCAATGATGCGCGAAATCAACTCTGCTAGCCGTAGTATATATTTATAGGTAAATAATTTAAATATAATATATTCATATGGATTCGAAAATAGGAACGAGCATTTATTTTATAGTATCGTACAGGCATGTAGCTGTCCTACAATAGTTTATTCTTCTCATAGGCGTGAAATGCCATAGTTAGGGCAATGGTTTGATCTGCTTCGGCTTGAATTGAGACAACGTAAATGACAACGGTGAAGAAATTACCTATGGAGAAATACCACCATTCCCATCAAATATATCGCGGTAATTATCGACAATAGGTCTCTCATAGAAAGGACTCACACGATACGGGACCTTGGGGTGATCACATCGACCACAATGCTGAACACGTTAAAGATCTAGTGCTTCGACGCCCGAATTTCATAATGTTTCATGCTGATCTATCCGGCACTATTTGTTCAACTATTTAAGATATATGCAGAACTGATAATGACGTACGCGGAAATGGTGTGATACCCATAGCTAAGTGGGAGGAAGTTGCAAAAACAGGACTAACATGTCCTTGTTAGACGAAAGGTCCTTATCCAATGCGAAAGGTCGAATGGGAACATGGTGCCTACATTGGCCAGACCTGACAGTGTGGACAAGCTAATATATGCATTACCTACCATAATGAATGCAACGTTTGACGTGATACCTGCGACAACCTCGAGCGGGCACGAATGTTTTAGCCAAACCCATGGTCAGTGGACTGGCGTTCATGGTTTGTTTCTCTGGAGATTCTCCCCGTGCTCTGCATCAGGTTCCTTGTAACACGTGACCTGTTTTTTTTTCTACTTTTTTAAAAGAGCAAGCCGAAATGTTGTAAATTGACCTTGATAAGGTGTTATTAAATCTAATGGTGTTGATTTCGAAAATACGACAATCAGTTAAGAGTGATGATTTTGTTAGGACTTTGAAATAGCTTTGTAGAGTCATTGTTTGCATATACTTTGTAACGAGGTACGGAAACTAACTAGTATTGATGTCTGAATGTGCTGTATTCGTTTTGAGAGCTCAATAACTGTTGCTATTACCTAGGTACATTAATATATTATAGATAGAGTGTGGTCGACGTCAGCTCACATATTCTTGGTCATTTATTTAGTGTACAATACGAACACCAGGTTATGGTTGTTTATAGACGAAGATCTTTGCTCCCATCATAATATCACGCAGGAACGGATACCGTACAAACGCATGCTGGCTCTGCGTGCAGATCTACTCGAACATGAGTGTTTGTTGTCCGCGTGTGACATTGACATTGCAAATATGCAGAGCCTGCTATGTAATACCAGCAAGCGTAGTCTATATAATTTATCGATATCCGCCCCTAGATATACATATAATCATACTTCCAAGCTGGCAAACCAAAAAAACCGCTAGAAGATGTACGGCTTTTGGGGATTGGGAAGTGCCGATCGGGGTCAGCGACTTTGACGTGTACGAACCGGGAGACGAAGCTAACTGCAGGGATATGATAGCAAACTGATTAATATGAATTATGACTTGTTACCTTGCAGTGTGTATATACCTTGTATGTGTATACATATGCTTAGGTGCTGATCAAATAAGCATGCCCCGTGAATTATTTAGTGATGACACAGGGTCAGTCACCCAGTCAAAGCGGAGCGGACCGGAACGATGACTCCTTCGGGTCACAACGACCGGCGGCGACACTCAGGGACATCGTTCGTGTTCGAGGTTTGGCTATCGGGTATAGTGGAATTTGTGAGAAAATTTAGAGGCATAATAATAATAATAATACTTAATCATGAAATAATCTTGCTTAACAAGTTATGCTCGCTGAGGCAAAAGTTGTGCCCGATCAGAAATCGCACATCCATTGAATGCTCCTATTGGCTCCTATTGGCATATAGAAGGTTCATGTCTCGGCCCTATACGGTAGCACACTTTTCAGGGATGTTCGAACACTCTTGTTTATGTCAAATAACAGATGTCCGAACGTCGAATTATCTTTTGTATATCCATTCAAGTACAGCGTTTTAGTTGTTATGTTTTTTTTTCGAGCTGACCCTCAGCTGTTATGTTTGTTGTTGTTGTTATGTTTACCATCCTGTTAATGATGGCAACAACATCGAATCACTTATGTGCAGGGCAAAATATGATATCACTACTTACATGTTGATACTTTTCAACTCTACTATATATGGACACTCATCATGATACTGAACTGTCCGCGCAGAACCTGTCATTTGTTATTGGCGTACTGCCATGTTTAAATTTCAATCAAAATACTTGTACACAACCTCATATTATATATATATATATATAATTAGTAAATGGCAACGAGACCGGCAATGAAGGCGTAAATCGATGCGAACTTACACCTGAAGATTGGAGTGTTGCTATTATTACTATTATATTATTATTATTATCATAGCCAATATAATTTCCTGTTTAGACATCGAGGTACGCGGATCACTATGAAAAATTATGATATAAAAGGATATATTCAATCGACGGTAAAGCTCTGTCCCTATTATCATTTCGAAAGCCGAATTCGTTAGTCATCTCCTGGTATGAGGCCTATCTATCTCCCGTGCAGATCATTGATACGGTCCAGGTTGACATTGGACATCATCAATAGGTTGGGATGTATGTGTGTGTATTAGTGTACATACTGCGGCAATCGCAAATGGCTGAGAGTGTCTTAACCAATTTGAGAGGCCATCATGAAGGGGTCCGCCGTATGACCTCCCAATAACCCCCTCCCCAAGAGCTTCGTTCTTTCTCGTTCACTCTCATTGGTGTTCCCTACACGAGACTCGGCTAGCGAACGCAATGACCCCCAGCTGTTGTGGTGGTCGGTTAGTTGCTGTCCAGGCCGTTCTTAAACGGGGATAAGAGGCAGACAAGCGTGCACAAGTTGGGAGTGAGCACATAGTATAGAGTGGGAGATCGCAAAACAGTCACCAGTCGCCCACAGGAATAGAGTCCCGCCTAGCCACTTAAGGGCCATTCGTATGCCTACCACCTCCAGCTACCGCTAGCTCGGTTGGGCACGGCAGCGGCACTGCCGCCGCATCTCTGGCTTCAACATGGCAGCAATCTACCCGAACAACCCTGGTAGTTCCTGGTCCCCTTAGTTATATAGCCAAGTACCGAGTTATCTACAATAGACGAGTCAACTTTTAGATTTGCCCGCTGTATTCGTCATCATTAGCAAAATTGCCCATAACGACAACAAGAGGTGATGATCAAATAAACGGTTTCTGCTACTCAGATCTTATCACCGCTGAGGTATTACAACCTTGAAATTGTAGGTTAAAGTATATCAACATGATATGTGTGTCACCCCTTTATTGCGTATACTCGCGTAGCCTAGTGCAGCAATGGCGGCGGGAAAATTCAAAATTTGGCTAAACTTGATGTCTGCCTTAGAATCCGTCTTTATGGCTCTGTCTTCGTTCAGACGACCGTCGCTGTCGTTCCCTCGGGGAGATCCTGGAGGAATACCACAGACTCCTCCGTAGCGCCACCGACTGTTACAGCACTACGGTTCCTCCACCGGTTCCACTGTGACGGAGCGCGCGCGCGCGGCGTGTGGATCAACGCCCATTGCACCATCACCACCACAGCCGACACCCCCTTTTGCAAGAACCGACCGCCAGAAGCCGCCAAGTGAAAAAGGATCATTTAGATTGTTGACATCTACAGTTCGAAACGCGTGTGCGCTGCTCGGAATGCCCTGTGCTAGTTTTGTTGAAAAACTGCTTACAGATTGAATGTCACCGTAGCGCTACGGCTAAAAGCGAGAGAGATAGAAAGAGAGATAGAGAGAAAAAGGAGGAACGAGGCTTGAGGCCAACATCGTCTTAGAGGCGTCGTCGCCCTGTACCCGCAATAGTGGAAATAGCAGCAGCAGTCGTTGTAGTCGTTTGAAGTCCTATTGGTTGTAGCAGTGGGCACCAGAATGCAGTGGGCTATTTACGATTCAACCCATTCCCCTTGAAAGTTGTCCTCTATTCGTCGAGCAACCCCTGCCGTCGACTCTGGCAGTTTGACCGTTCAACGGGCTCCTCGACTAGAGACATGTGTTACATATACATGACTTGACATCCATTCACTGGCGACGCGACACCTTCGCTCCCTGGTCTCAAATGCACCGCCTGCTCAGGATTGGTTGCCTGGTCGGTGGGTTGATATCGTCGCAACACTTTTACAGCTTTCCGTGTATAACGGTGTGTCACACACCAGCGTCCAATGTTTATGCGTCTCTTTGAAGTTTATGTATCAGCTACTGCTCGCTCGTGGCGGGTAATGTTTAGGGTAGAGGATGAGAGGAGCGATCGGTTCATCAGACGCGCGCGTTACTTCCTTCAGCAAAGCCTAATAGTGTTCGGAATATAGTTTGGGTGGTACAATAACGGATACCCTGGTCGATGATGGATATACAAGTTTAACATTGTTATTGTGCTATTCAGGATGCAGGAAATATAATTGATGAAGGAAATGGTAATATTCAGAATGTGAACTTTTATGCCGTAGTTAAATCACCAAAGTTGCGAAAATGGATTTGAGAGTGCAGATAAATTATGGTTTCCAATTAGGGTGCTCAACATCACTACTGCATTGAAGAATGTTCACCATTAGCACAGGTATCCATCAGGTCCATTTGTACAGCATGCGTATTTAAGGTAGAATAATCTAAGTTATAGTGTTTCTGTCTTATCAAGTACCATTTATGATATTCGATACGTCAACAATTGTCAGTATATGCAGCATTTCAACGAATACCACTGGGTTACTTATCTGACCGCTGAGCTTTCTCTGAAAACTCGCCCGTTTTGGTCGATGTTTCTAGAAGTGTTCAATAGTTATCTCCCGCTCGCACGGATACTGCGGCTATCCACTCACAAATGGGCCCATGACTTAAGTGTTATGCTGAGAAATGCGCAACAGAACAACAGAAGAGCCACATCGACTAACTTCTGTTATAGCCTCGTATCATTCACACGAGTGTTCTAGTCCTTAAAAACTCTGGTGCCTGTGGTAAACTCAGGACGATCAGTTATTCACTCTGTTGCGGCAAAATGTTATAGGAAAGATGGGTTGCAGATCATTCATACGCGCTCATATCGTGTTTATTGACTCAATCCGACAATATTATGAGAACCAGCTTAACGAGTATAATGATAATGTCGGTGAAACATGATTTCATGGTCAGTAGTCATTACGAACAGAGTAATGCCAGACATGGTGATAAGACACGTCTATGGGGGATCAATCCGGATCCCTCTCGTTAACCAGCTAATACTTTACTTACTTAAATATGATGAATTGACATTAGTCATGCAACTGATGTCGTTTTATTTTCGATTGTTCCTCTATATGAAGATGTTCTTAATGTGATTTGTCAGGAAGACGCAATAAGAAGAGAGCTATATATTACTGAATATGGCTTAGATCTAATGAAGTTTAAAAAATGCTTTTCCCACACAGGACCCTTGACAATTTCCCGAAATCAAATATGACTTCTAGTTATTATTATTTATCTACTTATTTACCCGTGAATTTCTCCACAACAAATGATGGAGCGTAGGCGTAAGGGTGATATACAGAGCGCCATATCAAACTCTTCACACCGTATACGCCCCAATTTGTGCGTCACTGCGTATTCTGCTAAGCGACCCCATCTGCCAGTTCAAAACACGCGGTTGTAAACTATCTATTATCTAACGCTATCGCGCCTTCACAGCAGGCCGGCTTAATAAGCATATAGTTAAACTTAACTCACTTGCTAGTTATTGTAACTAATCTCGCTCATTCACTTTCAGGATGATGAGTCTTGCTGGTACCCAAACAATTTGGCGTAGGGAGGAAATTCAACGTAAGCTGTAACACACAACAAAGTCACACACGAACACACACACACAGATGTTTATGGTGTATAAACATCCACGTGTAATAGTACACGGTGGGTTATGGTTTCAAAGGGTGCTGCCAAATAGTGGAATAGGCGGTGAACGTCTTAAATATATAGGGCGTGTTGCCCCCCCCCCCGGTAGAGATGACGTGTAGGTGACAAATTATGTCAGTCAGAGCAGCATCAACGAGCAGACCTCGACTCCAACCAGCCACCCCACCCTCGGGGCTGCTGTCATATTTATGACCTCTGCCTACATTTCGGCCAGCGGAAGCTTTCGCCCATAAAGTCACAAGGTTTACTTTAGCCGCCGTACCATTAAACCTCAGCACACACTCGTTTCGAGCTGTGTCTATAGACACAGTGTTTAAGATGATACACGCTTTAGGTTGGCTAGTCACTTTCTGCATTAGTTCATCGTCTTACATCGTACCTATCTAATCTCAGTCCGTTTCATTTATTTCAACAGCAGCAGCAGACAACAGATTGCAGCCCCAGTCAGTAACAACGTTTTGTTCATAGTTAGGCCACGGCCTGTTGAGCAGCTCAAAGCGTGAAGTGAAGCACTACTGCGCTGTGAAGGTGCCCTCTTCTTCTTTCCGCCGTGTGTGACTGTATTTATCTTCCTCATGCTCGCCACGCTCAAGTCTCTGTACCAGGAGCTATTTGGGTCCCGTAATGTCCTGCATTTGGCTCGCTCGTGAAGCTAAAGGAAAATGGCGATTTCCTCTTAAGTGAACCTCCTACTGTTGCTGCTCTACTGCTGCTAACTCTGGTACTGTCGATGCTCGTGGCGGTAGTGGTGGCGGTCGAGCTGATACAACTACCTTGCCTTCTCGTATCGCTCATTCGTCCCTTCGTCCACTGCTTTGGCCTTCTAATATTTTGGTATATTCGCTATAGGTCGAAGCACGGACATGTGTAGATAGATGTGCAAGTCAGTCGCCCGCTGCTCCGGTGCATTACTTTGCATCGCTTATTATTATTACTTGCGGGTGCGCTCGCAGGCGACGCACCGAGGTACCACCTATCGCGCTACAATGGTATGCTCACAGTTATTAAGGTAGGCCAGGTCGACTTACTGTGTGTGTTGCTGCTGCTGCTGCTGTTGTCGTGTGTTGCACTTTGCTTCGGCTCGGGGCGCTCCAAGTGCTTTGCCATATCCATACCTAGTTCTTACATACGAACGCGTCGTTCTGCCATTGTGGTGAGTCAGTCTCGCAGATGGTGACCAATGACTATAGCAATATTCAACTCAATTGTCGACATCGAACGATGTGCACGGAGAGCGCTCTGCAAAGGATTGGCATTGAGGCGTTGTTGGCATCGTGGCCATGTGGTGCGATTGTGTGTAGGTCTGCTTGTTCCTTAATTTGCTAAGTGGCCAATAGGATTATTCAGCGGGTGCGTTGGACGACGGCCGCCTGCTCTCTTCTGTTTGCCGTAGAGAGTGACCGCGAGTATGGATATCCTCTTGGTCTTGGATGACCGACCATAGAAACCAATAGTTCTTCAGCCGGATAGTCAATTGTTCCTTGGTCATCAGGACCTCCAAGCCCAGCCACTACCCTTCGTGTTTGGCTTCCATCTGCCGGCGCCCGCTAGCTAGCTCCGCTGTCCAAAGCCGCTGTCATAAATTCATTTCGAGCATTCCTTACTAATTGGAAGTCGCTCTGTTAACTGTGAAAAATTGAGTATCTCTATTGCCTCTTGTCAACCCATTTAGCCTATGGAAGTGGTTCAATGAAGTATTGATTTCGGGTTGAACAACATTTTGTGTATTCATTTATTCAAGACGTAGCATGAAGCTCTGTCATGGTGAACGCAAATCCGATGGGATTCTAGGACATTCTGGGGCACTCCGCACTTTTACATTTAGGGAGCCTCAATTATGGGTGACATTGTTTAGAATATACATAGAACCAGTGATAACTTACACAGGCCTGTAATGGAATCTAGGCCTTAAGAAAGACAAAGAACTTTTGAATAAAGCAATGTCAAATTTTATAAAATGGGTGGCATACATATAGAATATCGAGCTTCTCCATGAATTAGTGAAGGAGTGAACATAATAATGTTGGGTACGCTAAAAGAATATAAAGTGCTTAAGAAATAAATAAAGTGCTTGTTATTATTTACTTCGGCAAAGATATTCTAATATTATATGAAAATATCAGTGCTTACTTGCAAACCTGCCAGGCTTGTCTGTATTTGTTGCCTATTCGTCTAGCAAATCCATGGCGACATAGTACCGCCTGATACGACATACGGTACAACCGGATTCGGTCTACGCCTAACAAACTGTTATAAGGCCTCATAAAGGCAGCAGTAACTGTTGCGGCTGAAAATGCGTACAATATATGTAGAACCACCATTATTAGTATACTAAAATAGTAAATACAGTATTAAATATGAATAACCTTGTTATTTAGTTCACGACATTCGTCAGTGTTCGCATCAACATAGTCTGCCCAAGTACGTTGCACTCGAATGTTAGCCATTCAATTCATTTATTCCACACTCTTGGAGTGGTATAAGAGTGCAAAGCTGACCCATTTTGTCCACCGATCGACTGACGCCACACCGATCCTAACAAATGGCAGAGACAGCAATTGGCCTCCTGATCCGGCATTCGCCTCCACTCTGAACATGGGCGACTCCTTTGCCCTCGAATGGAGAGGCTTGTTTTGCCATATCACCATACCCATGTCGAGAACTTCTGTTTTGCCAGCGGAAATAATACTACGGTTGATTTACTTATTCATGCATCTTGAAGGGCTCACATACGCACAATGTACAGTGCATCAGCATTACACGCATGTGGTACCAATCTATGACGCTGGGATTCGCTACAGAGCAAAATAGTCGTTCATTCAAGAATGGGAGGAGTGCGGCACTTGGCGAATTTGTTGACCGCGTAGTCACCGATGACAGTCGATCGACGGTAACTGAAAAGTAAAGCATCGCCGATTTCCGATAGCGGGAAGCCGTCGCGATGATCACAGTTGAATGAATCCGGCCCTTCCTTGCAGAGTACATACACATGCTCCCTTTGCTGAATCCTCAATGATGAACGATATCAATGTTTTCTGTTAATATGCTTTAACATGACCTTTCAAGCGAATTACGATTATTGTATAATATTCATATAGGTATGTTTGTGTTGCCAATCTGGGAAACGTTTCGAACAACGTTGATAACTTTCGGGAGGGTTGTGTTGGTGAAATGGTAAACAAACCATACAGAAAAGGACATGTCTGGGAAGAACTTGGTTGTTACTTTATGAAGCATAAACAATGTGAAGGCTGGTGTTAGCTTTTCGAGCTATACTTTATAAAGCACAAAATTTATTTCCAAAGCAAATGTGTTGATTTTCATTTTTAGCATGAGTCGAAAACGGGTTTTTTAGATCGACTGTTGAGAATGCTCTGCAACATCAAACATCAGTGAATGTCCCCTTGTTATTCGTGTTCGACGCAACTGACATATCATATATTTGAACATATTCAATGTCGAAACCTTGAGAAAATGAATTGACTGGTGTTTTTAGGCTGACGCTGTAATTTCAATGAGATTAGCGGTACCGGGGTTCAATAGCACGGAGAATGGGAGAAAAGTAACACAATGATTGGAACAACGTATTGCACTACACGCAATATATATATATATATATATATATATATATAGTTGTGCAGCACAAATATGTGGAAGGTGATCTAGACATGCTTGAGCGCAGGTGTCCATAGACGTTAAAAATGGACCAATCCATACGCACGCACGACGGTGCTCTCCATAAGATCGAATGACGATACCCACTCAGTTCCTGTACGAACCTGCGGTCATCATTTGTTACCAGTAGTAACTACTCATGCATATTCTGCAGTTGTTTGCCAACGTACAGCCGCATAAGCGTGTGATGCATTGTTCATCCTGATCGACCGACCACAGACGCAGGCTCACCTAAAAAAAAAACACGGGAATCGGCGTAGCGGTACGGACATCTGTTTGTTCTAACGCGGGCAGTGACAAACGATCCACGGTATAGCTAGGCGGGAGACGCAACACGAGCCTTTATCGAACGGTGAAAAAGAAGTCCTTTTTGACATATGAGTATTAAAAAAGTGTCCACATCGAGCGATCGAACAGTGGTGCTATGGGTGCAATAAGATCACTTGTTGAATATTAGCGATTGTGCTTGTATACGTGACATTCGCAGATGTGCCGTGACAGGAAAGAACATTCTCTGTTGCCTTCCGACCTGTATGGTAGACATATCTATTTGTCGAACCCGGTGGTGTGTTGTGTTCATGTGCGCCTTGCAACCGGAGGTATGATCACGTAGGTGCACGGGTTCGATCCTCACCGTTGCACATTTACCCTTTGGGGGTCCGTCTTACGAAGCAATGCAAAAAGCAAATCTGTGGACGTTAAATGTTTAAGGCTGAGAGTCAGCCCGAAAACATTGCGAATGCATCTTTCGCTTTGTCGCAATATTCTATAACACTAAACTAGGGTATATGCGAGAGTTGGAACGATTTTATAACAAATCGGATACCCGCGGTGGCTTGGACGGCTAAGTCTCTGGTTATCGGAAGCCAGAGACCGCAGGTTCGAGCCCCGCTGCGTGACATATAAGAGAGCTTAAGCATTGTAAAATTGCAGCTCCTTTAATAAACCAATAAAACCTTTACCTTTACCTTAGGTATGTTTCTCTGAACTATGCATTTAACGAAACCCATTTTCAGTCTCCTTCGACGCGATATTAGTTCATAAATGAGAAATAGTTATGAAACTGCCTCCCGCGTTTGATTCACTGTTAGCCTCACAGCGAGACATCGTATAACGACAGGACTCGATATCTTGGACTCTATTCCTTAAATTACTTAAATCTTTATATTGTGACATAGAGGTATCTATCGCGAGAATCACTAAGAGCTCCCTATATCAGAATTTTTATCTGTATTCGAAAAATGCACATCTTTTGATTTAAAAGTCAACTCAATTGAAGACCTCGCCGCCATATTGCTCGTAGCTGAGCGCTGATCACGAAACGGGCGATGGTTTCGCTCCAAAGAGCTCTTCTGTCTGCATCACAGTGTAAATGCATCTGTGTGTGTTTGTGTGTGTATAGGTGAAGCCACAGATGGCAGCTGTTAATGTGAATGAACGACACCTCGAGTCGTCGCTTACCCCTCCTGTCAGTGGAATGCTGCAAGCAGCAATACAGCAATGGGCGGGGTGCTACAAGAACAGCCGCAGCACAGAGAGAGAGGAATCCTCATTCCCCGGCAGCATTGCGGGTTACTGCGGGCAGGCGTGCTGAGGTGGCGGCAGAGATGAAGAAGCTAATCTCATCAGTCGAGCTTCATCGCGGCTCCGACAGACGACGCAACGGGTGTTGATAGGGGTAGTAGGGTAGGTAGCAGTAGAGAAGAGAGAGGAGTCAGTGGTGTGTCTCACTGTGGCTACGCTGGGAGCTACAGTGGGGGCCAGAGAGGTGGTGGTGGAAGATCAGCCGGGGGTGTTGGCTGGTCGGTGTACATATCGTTGCTGGGTTCTGGCGTCGACCAACCGGCAAGGACCAAGGGCTGACACAAAGTCAGTCAACCAGTGGAGCGACACAGAACGCCTTGCAACAAGGGGAAGTTGAACGAGAGAGAAATAGAGATGAAGCTGGTTAGGAGCTACGACGAACTGGAGGTCTCATGTCACCGTCAATTCTGCTTGATTCTTAGGCAAACTCTAAAATCAAGCCCAACTAAAGTATGCATGCAGAAGCTCGAGCGATATTCGAAATTCTTCTTTAACATGTTCTGGTCCCAAATGCTGCGTATACTTCCGGATGACCTATTATCATTATAATATGACAATCACAATTGCGAAACTACACACGTGCAATCCGTACTCCAGCTACATTGGAATAAATTTGACATTTTTCCACGCGGTGCTAAGGTATGATATCGCATCATTTTAGCGGCCGAAATAAATTCCGTCAAAATTTTACCCTCGGTAAAGTGTGATTATCATGTGAACCATTGCTCACCTTTGCTTCTTGTAGTGTTGCACACATCCATGTACTTCGTTTACGTATAACATATATATGGTGAGATACATGGCAAGCATGGCGACATCCACGCCCATCTCCTGAAACCTGCCCTTTATGAAGATCGACTGTGTAAAAACGGTCGTTCATAGTTTGCCGTCGAAACACTGTTGGAACAACCAAAAAGGGCCGCTGTACAGGACGCCAGCTAATATAACCTGGGTGTGTTGAGAGTTGGATGTTGGACAGGCGCGGGGTGGGGGTGTATAGATCACCGGTGACGTCCTGCAGATGAAGTTGCTGTGTCGCTCGCTGGGGGTTGATATCGAAAAACAGCTGCCTCCCACCGTTCCTCGTCAGGATGAAGGGCTTAACTCAAATATCTGCATGCTACCCTTCTTCGTAATGTGTATGAAACGGCAGACAAAAATCCTTGTCTTCTTAAAGCGAAAATCCCTCTCGTCGAAGCTACCAGCCAGGTATTATATAAGGCTGTGCCACTGCCGCTTCCGGCGGCGCAATCCCTTCTCGACAACAGTTCCGAAAAAGCGACACAGTGGCTCGGTCCTGCGTCAATGACACTGTGAAAAACCTGCACTGTCGGTCCTTGCTTCATAAACTGTCCCCGGCCTGTCGGGATAAAAAGTTAATTTCATTATGTGCATCTTCGGGACACTTACACTTCATCACATCAATACATGCAAGCTGGACAATGTGCCATTTTTTCAGCTAGGCCGAAGACATTGGCAAAGCAGCGCCGTATACTTGCAGGGTTCCAGTATCACTTGAAGCTGAATCTTGTTTAAACTTAGGTACGTGGAAGGAATGAGAAGCGATCATTAGAGCGACAGCAACGACGACAACAACCGCTATTGCGTCAGGAGGCATCCAGTGGAAATAGGTGTAGCCTAGTCGAGTTGTCCCTGCGATCAGGGATGCAAACGTTCTTCGACGTGATTCTCACTGATGGTCCGTGAATTGTAGGTGGCTAGACGGCACGTCGACTGATGCCGTCAGCGGAAGCTGGGGAAGATCACCTGGAAGGGAGAAGATTCATCGACTCGATTCCAGGGAACGCGACTCGTTCATCCGAGCGGCCTCACCGACAGCTCACAGTCAGCGAGGTGGGAAACAAAAGACAGTGCATGCGAGCCAGTGCGGAGCATAGCCGCCGCCACCGCCGCCACCACCAGCCGGCGCTAGTCGAGCAGACGGCAGGAGTCTCATTTAGCTAATGGGGGTTGATTCATTTAATTAACAGAAGCCCCCTCTTGTTCCCCTTTGCATCCCTCCCAACGCAATAGTGTGCTCCCACCGCACTTCCACCCATTGGGCTAGGGAACATCGAGGGAGTCGCCTGACATCCAACAACCCCTATACATATAACATAACACTCTCTTGTGCTCTTGACTCGACTGGTCGGGAGTCAGACCCTTGGCCCGTACTTCGTCCTCACTCGTCTTTGTACTGCTCGGCTAAGGGAGACCCCACTGTCGGAGAGTTCAGTCGCAGTCAATCGCCAAGAGGAGAAGGGATGGCTGAACATGGAATGGGCAGCGGAAGCTTTACAAAAGCACACTAAATGATCTTTGGACAAGATCACCCGATTTGCCTTGATCCGTGCTTGCGTGACATTTTATGGTTGTTCAATTGTGACACTTTAAGCTTGTTTTCAATTAACGTCATTTGATAAATAAGCTGGCAAATGACTGGGTGACCGCTTAATGAGTTGAAGCAAAGGGAAACTAACCGCAAACGCCAATCAATGGTCAGGCCAACAAGCTTCTTCTATGCGTTCCTTGAGAGAAACCTAGATTTCGAACTCACTGATTCATGTGCAGAACGACTACGAAAATTCAAATGGCCAGTGTATAGATAGATATGTATGTATATGCACATGTACGTAAAATGCATACATGTATATAAATACGCCCAGTCTTCCACGTCCGTTGATTATCGAATTCTGGAACCTTCTCTTGCTTCAGAAATTATCGACCATTGAGTCAGTTCATATGTGAGACCCTCAAATTAGTGACTGTAAGCCAATGATTAGCGTAATTCACCTACGTAAATAGTTCATACTCATTTGCTGGTCTCTCTCTCTCACTCTCTCTTGTATTCTATTGTATCAGATTATATCGGGACATAATGCTGCCATAATCCTATTTTCGTTTCGTTCGAGATCTCATTCATTCATTCGGCTCAGACTCGGCTCCTACCGCCGAACGAGAGTAATCTTTTTTTCCTATTGAACGTTAGTATTTTGCGGCCAATACAATCGGATTCGCTTCCAGGTCGACGGGGCCGGTTTCTAACCCGTTTGTTGAATCTCTCCTTTTCCTCTGGTTCCCGAGGGAGGGAGAGAGGCTCGACTCGGCCACCCCTCCAGTTTCAACGTCCCGAAAGAAAAGTGAACGATTTTTCAGAAACCAGTCTCCTGCCACAGTCTCGCTGCCGTGGCCACACACCTTTCCAACTCGCACGGCCCTAACCGAACTCGTCGTGAGGAGAGCGCGATGGCGGCGCTATTCTTTCAGCAGGCCACTTTTCTACTTCATTCCCGTCTCCCTATCGGGGCCTCAACTCGCGCGGTGCTAACAGCAGGAGCAGAACGGGGCTAACGTCCCAGGGATCGAGAGGCGGAGAGAGACGAGTGAACCACTCGTTCAGCCCCCACCCAAGAGCCAACTCCCAACCTTATCCTGCCCCCTCCTATGATAATAATAAAAGACCACTCTATTTAGACCAGAGGCCAAGAATCGACTTCGTTTGCACTTGTGTGTATAAATTGCCGACGACCAGATACATCTTAGCGGCATCGGCCGCGTCGGTCAAAGCCTGTTTTCAGACAGTCGTGAAATGTTGATTCATTCAACTTGCCAATTGTGCCCTTCGTTTCTCTTTCTCAAAACCGAGAGAGAGAGAGAGAGAGAGAGAGAGAGACGAACTGAGAAGGTGTTTTTTCGGTTAGCACCAGCTTCGGTTAGTTCTAGGGTTCGACGGCACACAGCCAGCCCCACGGTCCCCCAGATAGCGGTAGTATTGCCCACCACCTCCTTCTAAGCGGAATCTGGATGAAGGCGGTGGAGCAGTTGCCGCTGAAGGTCGAAAATCGAAGCTCGCAGCGTTGATGACTCAAAGCGGGGCAGCGCTATAGTGGCGGCCGCGGCGTCGGTGAAATGAATGTGAGGAAAAACTGTGGTGATTTATTTTATTTGCGGCTGATAATAGGAACAGGCAAGGCGAGGCAGGCGGTCGAATTGCGGTTTTAATGAAGATACGTTTGGTAGACACAGGGATCTTGGAATCCTGGTCAGACTGCCACTACTACTGCAGAGGTTGAAAACACCTGTAAAATGCGAATATTATGATTTTGTAGTTAAGGCACAGAATCGGTAGAAATGAGGTGTATATAATTTCTCTCTCTGGGTTGGCCAGCTTTTTCTTTAAAAACAAGCTCTCGAAAGATTAAAGAATATCCCGGCTTACTACGATATATATATATATATATATATATATTACTTAAAAAACATTAGTATAATATACAATAATTGGGGATAGTATTATTGTTATCAGCTATCAAGCAGAGTAAATTATGAAGATTAGCATATGTTAAATAATTTCCGCCGTTTGCACTGAAACGTGTCCGATAGAGGTGACGTATCGCAGTCTATAGTGTTGTACAGATTTCATTTCTGTCGATGGTAGCAGGGACTTAACTCAGGTCGACACAGAATAGCAAACCAACATCATCTGTTCTAGTCTATGTATATATTTGTGTGGTTCAGAAGAGGCGTTTATTTTTTGATCTTCCGTTTTGGGGTATTTTTAGATATAACAGCAGTCCTTCACTGCCTAAGTCACTCTACCTTCATACAAAAGTTGGACTGCACGCCAATCACCATTGACTGACTGAGATCGTACCTTTCGGATAACGGCGGGCTGTCAACATCGGTCTCATCGAGTCTACATGGGAAAAGGTTAACATCGCGACGTCACAATGATCGGTCCTCAGCTTCTACATTTTCACCATTTTTGTCAACTTCATTCCGCTGAAGTCTTAGACGAATGATACGGATACAGCGATCTCATCTGATGCGGACGACACTTCTTTGTGATTTCGCCTTGATCTGGCTAAGCTAGCCACTGATGTCTGTGCTGTTTCCTTGCTTGTCGAAGAGGCTGTTGGAACTTTCAAAACGTTTGAACTTATTGTCAGTGCCAACAAAACGGGACTATTACTATTTCGTACGGCATGGAGGATTGTCGTCGTACAGGATATAATTCTTGATGGGTCTCAACTTCGGCTCTCTCGGACAACCAAATGCATGGGGCTAACTCTTCACGAGACGATGAAATGGAAGGCTTACTTGTCAGACCTTACTCCAAAGTGCTATGCAATTATCGCGATCCTGAGGGGGCTTAAGGGAGTCGGTGTTCCGTGTGACGGTCTCCTTTTTCGTGTACAAGACGCTGCTTCTTCTAGTGTTACGTTACGCACGTTCGATATGGGGAGGTGGCTATTAGGGTGTATCTTGCAAGGTTCCAATCATTCAAGACGATGCTCTGAAAGCGATTTCTGGCAAAAGATGCAGAGATTCAGTTGATGACCTATTCATCTCGTTCGAATTGCTCGCAGTCGACAAGACCCACAGGACGCGTGTCCTATGTCCTGCTCACTTTAACAATGCCGAAAGGTTGAATTCCGTCGGAGATCTCTTCCCCATGCCGCTCTAACCGTCATACGACCACGTTCGAAATACCGTTTATTATTATTATAACTACTATCTAATCTAGTAGACATACTACTCTCTCATACCTCTTGCCTTCGATCTGGGGCTTCCTCGTGAGATTCAATCACTCATCTCAGTAAAACATTTTGTCCGAGAAGCAACGATCTATGTCAACAAAATGTAAATATATAGTGGCAATAAACAGTAATATGTAACTAATCCAGCGATTATGCAATAATGTGACATTCCTTTTACCATCATTTTTACGAGAACTCAAACATAATCACTCAAAATTATTATTCTAAAATAAAGACTCAAATCGTATGCCTTTGAAAATCATGAGCAACTATATTTGAACAAAATCTTTATATATATATATGTGTACAGCTGGATCTTTCTTTACATTGCGCAGCGACTCCCGTGCTGGCACTGCCTATTTTACTTGTACAGCTGCCAAAGCCAGCATCGTTGCATCGACCTCGTCTCGTTCTCTGAAGGATGCCAAATACAGGTGCAGGATTAGGGAATTAGGTGTGGTACAGCGGAAACGAGGATCGTCAGAAATAGTTGCCCACAAGCAAGATCGCCGATTTACGCCCCTCAGTCCCCAGCAGACAACCCCTACCAATCGCTACCGCTCTAGCTGAGGGTCGCTTCTCGGCGCGATTCCTTCAAAGCCCCCATATGAGCATAGCCAAGACGTGCTTATAATCCTCGGGATACGACTGGAGGCAACGCAGCCAAATTCACCTCGGCCATGTCCGCTACTACAGCTCGTCGCTTCAAGCCATGTTTTGCATTTCGGTGGTGTCTTGAGCATTCTCGGGGTGGGGATAACTGTTGGGCTCCCAGCTATCTCACTACCTACTCGGCTTACCTGCACTGATGATTGGAATTTCATTCATGAAAAAGGTAGAATGAGCACACTCCCACAACGTGGCCCACTGGTCGACTCCGAGATCTTAGATTAATAGGTTGATCTTGACTCTGCCCTTAAGCCGTTGCTCTGGGACTCGATGCTGTGCTGAGCAAAGTAGTGTTGGGATAAGCACAATTTCTTGGTGGGTACTGCTCGTACCGTATGTTCACGGACCGCGATGTTGGCCCTTGTGGCGTCACTTTCTCATGACGTAGTTTTATCAGAATCATTGGCTTGGTTCTGTTAATCAATCGGATATGGTGTTATGCGTCATGTTTATTGGCCTCCTTTTCTCTACCTTTACCGCAGCTACTCGTGCTACCGTGCTTCTGCTGCTGCTGCTGCTGTTGTTAGACGACTCCAGGAGGGTGCGAGCGACGCGGGTGGGACCGATGCTTTGAAGAATTTCGCGTGCCTTGCTGAAAAGTTGACACTAAGCTTGATTAACGTTTTTATACTGCGCGACAAGCAGGGACAGGCTAAGCGAGCCTTAGCTTCAGGAGGCAACCCCTCATACCAGTACCCCTGGCGATAGTACGACTATATCGTATGTGTGGAAGTGCCTATATATATATATATATATATACACGGTGCGCAGGGCGCTAAAATTTTGAATGAAACGGGCGGCTACTATTGTGGTTCGGCAAACTTTTCTCTCCCACGAGTCGACGCAGTAACTATTATACCTTGCCTGTTCCAGCGCAAATCGATACTTGTCGATTGATGAGCCGATACCATAACGATAAAGTAACCGACACCTTGCTCACTAATATTGTTATTATTTATTGTTTGATATTTTGATGACCTACTGACAACGTCTAGCGTTGGACGAAGACCTCTTTAACTTGTAATGACTGAACCGAGTAGCGTTCTGAATTATGACGTTTAACTATATTTTTCGTTTTGCTAATGACGAGATTAATGCCACTCTATTATATTTGGACAATTACGACACGATGTTTGAAACACTAGAAAAACCTAAACTGGCTCAACTACCATGACAAGTTTCGCTACCTCCTCTGACATGTCTTATGTCGTATCTATTTATCATATATATACTTGTCGGTTTTATATATATATATATATATATATACATATATGAATTCCGATCAGAAGATTCAAGAAAGTGAAAGGCCTGTAGTACTGGCAAGCGGCTGTACACCTCGCAATCAGAGGGACACGTATGTGTACGGGTTCGATCCTCACCGTTGCACAATTGCATTTGAACGTGCTCCGTTTTGAAGCAATACCGAAATCAGTTGTATCGTGGACGTTAAATGTTGCCTGCGAATCTGCCCGAAGAATTTACTGTAATGCGTCTGAAGATCCGAGGGGAGTCGACTTAAGGGAGATGAGACCGTGGGTCATTTGTGGGTTGAGAAAAAAAAACCCATCAAAAAGTCGCTTGCTTTGAACGGCAATTTGCCCACCCTTCACAGACCCCCTGTATGGAAATGCTACCCGCTTGCAGCCAGTGAGCCTCAGTGAGAGTGTATCATCATTATCCTTTATTTTTCTCTCACTTTCGTCACTCCAGGGCCATTTGTCTCGTTCTAACTCGCTGCTACCACAGCCCCTTCCCCGGCCGCCATTGGCCCAGCCTCTGGTGCCTTGTGGAGGCTGGTCCAGTTTTCTTAGCACTACCACACGGGACCGAAACGGAACCGCTTTCGTTCAGTTCAAACAGCGGCAACGGCAGCAAAGCAATTCGAGAAGTAGTTAGTTAGTTAGGTAGAGCGGATACGAAATCACTGTTCCCCACTGAACCTCGAACTACCCCTCGGCCTTCTCTTCGTGCTGCTCGCGGCCGTGTAGTCCTGCGAGGAAAGTGGCCAGAATGAGGGTAGGAAAAAGGAAGGCTGGTGTGAGCCCGACTCGATTACTGCTCCTGCTGTTCCGGCTTCTCCTACTACAGCTACCATCACCGCCACTTCTTCGTTCGGGTTAGCCGAATAATTACGATTTGTATTTCCAATGAGGTGGTGGTTGCGTACGGCTGGCGTCGCGGGAACTGAGGCTGACAGCATGGCATAGTGTAGCATGGCATTCGCTTGTTCAGGATTGAGAGAGAGAGAGAAAGAGAGAGAGAGAATTCTATTGAGACTGATCTGATGATTCCGCCTAATTGGAAACTGGTTCCAGCTGGTCAATGCCATTACAAAACAATTATCGAGGAAAACGATTATTTAATTACGAAACTCCTACTAGTAATCGAAGCTAAATTATGTTTGTCATTTTATTTAACAATCATAGGAGCGCATTGTCTATGTTATCTGCACCTGTCATGAGACTCTGTCAGTTCTGAGTAGTCCTAAATCTACCTCCTTTAGCGTATTCACACCTTCTAAGCGTATGCGATATTGGCTATTTGTCTATACGAAAAAGGGCGATTTTGTTATGAGAGGTTCAGACGATTAGCGCACTAACACAGACATATGTACACACACCCATAGAGAGACAGGCACTTACGCTGCTCTACGAGGTCAGTGCAAGGACGTACACATTGCGTGGGCGACGTATACACGGTCCGCATTTGGAATTGTGTTGTAAGCAATTGTAGTCAGAACTGTTCCGCCAAGTGATCCCGAACCGTCTGATCGCGCGCATGCTTCGTCTCTTCGATATTCTACACTACAGGAAATAGAGCAGTGGGGTCAAAGGATTAGGAGAAGTCCTTCGTTGAAGCTGCGAGATTCTCATTACAATGCTGATAAAAAATAATAAATATAATAAATAAATAAACTGGTGCTCAATCAGCCAGCGTAGCAATCCCGTTTAGGCTCGCCGATTTGGCGTCCCTCCGGGGCAATATTGAAAGACTCTGAAGAATGCAGCGCCGCGCTCACCTGATCCGAGTTCAACGATTACAACGAGTGCAGTTTGTCTTTGTGACCAAACATTACCTTGGATCCCCTCAATTCTCATATTGTTCGTTTCTCTAACGGATCGATGGTGTCAGTGCTATCGCATGTTGTGTTTCGAAGCCCGCCTTTTAAATTTGAGCTTCCTCAACGGTTCATATGTATGTACATACCCTCATGAGTGAATTACACACAATAGTACGAGTATATTCAAGTGGATATACACATATGTATATATTGGCCATATGTATGTATTGATGCATAAGTTAATGTGGACTCGATAGCAGACATCCAAGTGTATAGATGCCCCAAAAGATTGTCTACTGTTGGCTGGCAAATCTGGATAAGGTTCGGTTACTATATTGACTTCCGTAAGGCTTACCGTTTCTACCCACCTTGCCCGTCTCTCTGAAGGCATCCATCTCTCCTGTTCTCTCTAAATATTCCCTTATGCGGTATATGGTCGAATTGAACAGCGCATACACGCGCATCGTACTTTTTTTTGATACCTAAGGCCAAAAGACACCAACCGCTGCCACTTGTGGACACAGGAGAGCCGCAGCTCGATGTCATCTCGCTATGAGGACATATATGAGGGTACCTACTATGCACACACGATCCATTCTATCTCGCCGCACAGCTACTGCGATTGGGGCTGCGTTAGTAGTTGCCTCAACGCGAGAGCAGCGCCAGATCTGCAGTCTAGTCTAGTATGTATGATATTATGGTTCGCCGTGAAGCCGGACAGCGTAATGCAACTCGTAGCAAAACCCGAAGCATCGCGCTTCGTTGATATCTTCCCTCCATTTGCATATGTGTGGTTGGGGAAAAATGACGAATGACGCAGACAGATGGAATTAGATTTTTTATCTTCTGCTGTAATCTCTTCAGCGGTCACGGGGGCCCGGCCAGACCCGGGCAGCTGCCAGCAGAGGGGCGGCTCTCCGGGCAACTCTCTGATCTGAGGAACTATTGTGGGAGTTTAATGTAAACGCCTCACTCTACGACAAGTCCCCCCCCGGGGTAGCCTCTGACTGTGCGGTCGAAGTGAAGATCGCCGTAATGATTAGGGAGTTTTCGGGGCAGAGGATTCCATGGCCTGCATTTTTTTTTCGTTTCAATTCGCTTCAATTGGGCGCGTAGGTTGGCTGTTCTTCTATTCACTTCATCGTTGTATTTGCTCGAGCTCAATCTTAGATTGCCAGACGCATACTGTTACACACCAGCGTCACGTACTGTAATATTAATGAATATTTTTTTACTAAAAATATTCTGAGTCTATGTTTATGTCGAAACTCCATCTAATCATTGCAAACTATTTGATTTCTCTTGAATTGTTGAGTAGATTTGGCGTTGTTTGACACCCATAGCTACTGTTTATCATAAAGAATGGATATAAACTACGTCACCATATTCTGAACATTTGAATCAAATCGATATTATGTTCCAGTGGCATACGTGCTGCTAAGTGAGAGCGCAGATTGGAATCGCACTGATACATATATTTAATAATGGGAAATAGTATCCCATTTACGTCTGACACAGGTGGGTTGTCTATATGAAGCATTTTCTTCATTATATTTTAGATTTTCCATATAATTTAACACTTCCTTGGATTGTCGCCGGAACGTGCGCTAACAGCTTCAGAGGAACAACGGACAGTGGCACGTGTAGTGACTATTTCGATACGCTTGCTGTCGACTACACAAACGGAAATTTATCTAGTTCGAGATGCGTGTACAAATGAAGGTCGCTAGTCAGATTTCTCCTCTAAATTTCCTCCTCTCAAAAAAAAAAAAAAAGTCAGGTTTCTATTAGGCATCCCTAAAGATCGACAAAACGCGTGCTATACTGCAGCTCCTAATGTAGCCTTGTAGCAATTCATGGCTTCCAATTCTCACTCTATTTCGGTAATAACTACGTTAAGTAATTATACGAGTGCGTGAATTATACGGCTATTTTTGGCCCTTTTTGATGCTTTTGAGAATGTTTTCTTGTTTGGACTCCTCCTCATAAACCTAAACCCATCGGATTCCTCACCGCCCCTCCCGGAAGCCCAGGGCTCGTCGACGGGAGGTCTCACCCCAGTGTCATTTGCACGTTCGTAACTCCCACGAAATCTATAGTTGGAGACAATAGATATAATAATATCTTAATGTACAGCTGGATTAATTAACCTTCGCGTGTTTTTAGGGGCTCACTCTAACAGATATCATATCCTCTACCGATACCCCACAAGGTTTAATAGCAATAATGCAATTATTATTTTGTATACATACTGGTTCTACTTCGTACGTTGCATCAATCAAAATAGTGTCCCCAGAACTAGCAAATCTCGCGTTCATGAACGGTTGTCTCGCAATAGAACCGTACTGAAAAACAAGCAAATGCAATGATGATACAGAAGTTATCTCGATGGTATCTCCCTTTGTTAATAATTCACCCCTATAGAATCCTCATAAACCAAAGAGCGCCTTTATGCCTACGAAAAAATCTCTATGAAGGAAAAATGACAATCCTGGCAGTGTCAGCGCTAACCGGTGTAGACAAGATGTTTGCGGTGCGATGAAGAACACAATAGCCTGCTAATGCGATCGAGAGCTACACACTGAGAGACAGAGAGAGATAGAGAAGGCTGCTTAGAGAACTGTCATGTTAGCTACTATCGCTGCGTTACATCATTAGTCGCGGTCTTGGCGTCCTCCCGCTAACGATTCAAGGGTGGTGTTCGGGGGGGGGGGGAGCAACCAGATGCGGGGTCCCACCGGACATGATGGCCTCATGGAACGAGATGTGCCCGTTTGCAAGCGTATGCATCCACGCCGACCTCGCTGCAGTGGGTGTCACCGTAGCGAATGTTTAGCAGCACTCACCTGGACAGCTACAAACTCATTTGGGCCATCGAATTGTCTGCCACAGACATTGAGTGCATGGGCGCGTTTGCGTAGTCGAGAGTGGTGGCTAGATTTAGCCCTGCAACAAGGGATGGCTATAGGTGAGGAATAACGTATGAGTCTTTCATTTGTTCAATATTAGGGGAGTTCGAAATCTCCCGCGAGTTCAGCAGAAGGGACGTTTATTGGTGATGAAATGGCGGTAGAGGTTAGCAGATAAACCGTTCTATGATCCACGTTGCTCAAACATGTCTAAAATATTGTTTACGCTTTATATATATATATATAGGGTTTAACTAGTGAATATATATATATGTATATATATATATATTCACTAGTTAAACCCTAAGAGCTCGTAGTGTTTTTCTTAAAACTAGCAGTCACCAAGGCTATGCTGCTTGATTTTTTTTGAAACTGGTAAGAGTTTCCTATGACATAATTGGATCATTTCATTCTGCAACTATATTCAAAAGCCACTTAGATTGTGTTATCAGGAACGTTTACAGCGCATTTGAACTTCCTATCTCCTATCGTGTAAGAAATGACAATTCATTGTATAATAATAACTGAGCAACTCTAGCAGGGGTCTCTCCTGTAGGCGGAGTTCTCGCTGCACAGATATATGATTATAAATCTATCGTATGTTTGTCCAGCGCGAACTCCGCCTACACTGTCACATATGTCAGCCATTCCATGCAGAGCAAATGTGTAATGTGCATCTTTAAGTCCTGGTAGAGGTTTTAATAAAAACCTAAATATTATACATGCTGTATTGTTGCGATTGTTGTAGGCGTATTTGTATTAAAAAACATTAAAAAGTCTTTAAAAAAAATGCATTCAGTCATTCATTCATCCATGTACGAACATATCCCCTTTCTTCCGCCGTTATTTCACCATCGAAGCACGAACAACAGCAGCAGCAGCAACAGCAGCAACCTAGTCAAATCGGCGAATTGATACCAGACCAAAGTGACTGTCTATTGTCGCTGCTGTCGATGCTTTCGACGACAAATTGGTGAGCACTCAACAAGAACCTCTCTCTCCTTTCCGAGATTCTTCATGAGACGGTACTTTTTCCTTTGTCCCTTTTCTATCGTCACCTATAATATGTCAGACACCAACTGAGTCAGTCTGTCCGCCTGCCTGGCCATCTGACATGCTTCGATGGCCGCAGCCGCCGCCGCCTTTTGTTGGATGGCAGATCGAAGAGCCTCATTTTACTCAATCTCCCTGCCTCTCACTCTCTCTCGCTGTCGCTCGTACTCTGCAGCGCGTTACTGCTGCTACTAGTCTTACTAACTAGCTTTTGGTTCTATAGAGCAGTCGTTGTAGACCCAGTAGTAGTAGTAGTAGTTGTAGTAGTTGAAGATGTGTAGAACAAGTAGTGGCTATGCTGCCTGCTATAATAGTTAGTTGGCAGAAGATTAGAGTCCGCCAGCTCATGCTAGAGACGCTGCGTACAATGCTTGCTTCTGTGTTCGACGTGGTTCGTACAAGCAACGGGTTGCCGCCAGCGCCAGTGGTGGATTGCCGTCAGTGGGATTATCTTAAGCTGTTGAAATAGATGTGATTCAACTTCATGACTAACTGTGTGCAATGCGAGTAGAACTCTGATCGACGTCAGGACGAAGCATCTCGGAATAATCCGGCTTGGGACACGATACAGGCACTAACTTGTTCAAGTCGGTGTCACAACGAATCGTTATCTGAAACTATTATTTATATAGATAGATGTTGCAATAGACATAGCCTAATAGCTCTTACAACCTAAACATGACCTGGGTTACATAAATCCGTATGTCAAAGGTACGAGGGCACGATTTATTTCGAACGACCGTTGCCGCACGAGTTGTTTCGCCTGTGCGCTCCTTGTCATGTCAGTGTTTCCCGGTACCGAAAGTGAATCTGAGACTCTACTGCTAAAGCGTTTTATACTCAATACAATCAGCGTAACCGCCGTCGTTTGCAGTCGCTAGTTAACATTGAATAACTAATCTTAATTAATATATAATACTTCAATTATAGCGGTGTAATACTTTAATGAGCAGTTAGCTTATTACTTGGTAGTCAGTGCCAGCAATCGCGACGACATTATAAATGGCATTTGTTCCAAGTGACGTATGGTCGACAAAAATAGAAGCTCTTGCCGCTTACAGCGGATAAGATTGACGGAACATTTTTGAACGTGAAAAATCATTTTCATGTTCAAACAAAATGCCAAGTACGATCCCGTATGACGACGCTGGTAATGATTACGATTGTAGCTGCTGATCTGGATGCAACGACAACCGTGTCAAAGCTACGTTAAATGGCCGTTGTGGTTGGCTCACAAGCAATAGTAGCTGCCCTGAGAGATCGAAGGGCCGTTATTTCACTATGGCCGGACATTGTCGCGAGGATTAATTAATTGTCTGTCCGCAATCCGTTGAAGTGCAAGCCATAACGGAGGCCGATGCAACTGAATAGGCCAGGTTTACGGACTACGCGAGGAATTGCATGATTTATTTAGTTGTATATTCTGCTATGATTAGGATCATAATTACATATACCAGCCTAGAAGTGAATGAGGAAACGTCTTGAGGGCAAACAAGATTGTACAAACTCAGATAGAGGGAATTTCCCTTCGACCTGTAACTACGTAGGCGTGCGTGAGTGCTTGAGTCGCATATGCCCACCCATAGGGGTGGTGGACTAGTATCTTTATATATATATACATACATACATATATAGGTATGTATATGTGTGTGTCCGTGTGTTCATGGAGAGTTCTGGTGGCTGTGGCAGTGGTCGGAATCCTCCTCAGGATTCTCCTTAAAGAGATTCAGAACACAGGAGAGATGAGAGAAACGATGCCAAAGAGATATATACCACCGACTGCGGAGCAGCGCAGTGGTCCACACGTCGTGGTGGACCGCGTGGGAAACACGCCGGCTGCTCTGAGCCAGAGATACGAGTTGAAGGATCGATCTTAGTACAAATGCGAATGGACGTTCGTTTCGGAGAACAGCGCTAACCACATTCAGCGTGTCGATTTCAATACACATAAAGATTGTTGTTGTGAACCCTGACGTGAGGGTGGATCGGAATTACTAGGAAATCGACGCAGATACTCTTCCGGGCTGCGCTGCACTTGATCAGGACTTTGTTGCTCAGAGCTCAAGGAGGTGGGCTGAATGGGGCTACGGGCTTGATAATCATTTCATTATTCATTACTCTTAATCGTGGCCGGGACGGAGCGTTATACCACCAGAGAGAGGAAGCGGTTCAGCATATCCTTAAGTGTTCTAATACCCCGAATTGCTTTATTTATTTTTATCACTTTCACCATAAAATATGCGTATGTTAACAATAATAATGGTTGTAATTATTATTATTATTCTTATAGTCAGAAAATGTCAAAAATTGTTCTAACTCTCAACAAGCACAGTCCAGATTACACGAGATCTAGGTCTATTGTGGTAGACACACACATGATGTAACGCGAGCCTCGTCGAAAGACAGGGAGCGTCTCCGCTAAAGGAGACTATCATCACTAATCATTTTCAGTTCTCTCAACCTCATTACGCTCTGCTGGGAACCGTAAGGAGGGGTTTAGGAACTTAACGTCTGTTTCATGATTACATAGATACCATCAATGATACCAGTGTTGGTTGTCTCTAGCCATTAACTGCATTCTTCAACGGTGGTTATTCGAAGCTGTATAGCTAGCCACAGGCAGCTATTCATAAGGTGGCACATTCGTTGGTTGCACACTTTTGAAATTACGTGATTTGGCACGTTTTTGATTTACCATATTATTGTTGCAGCTCGCAGCTTGTATAATGGCTTCCTACTAAATCACATCTTTGCTATCATACGGAAAGTTCGAGCATGCCACCGGGTGAGATAGAAGTGACACTGCGGCAGACCGCTGGATTTCGCATCCTATGTCGGCATCTGCAGGCCCTTTTTGAAGCAGAACAAAAATGCTGGATGACGTCCAAGCGCATCTTTGAAAACACCTCCCCAGGCTCATCTTTGACTATGTCACCATGCTGCGCATTTCACGAACTGCTCCACAAAGTCACATTTCTTAGAATTCTCGATGACCACTTCAATACATTTTATAATGCAGTTTTTTTTTTTTTTTTTTTTTTTAAGGGGGGGTGTTGGCATGCTAATGCATGCCATTATAATGCAGTTGTGTGCGTTCATTGTAGTCAATCATTAGCCTTATTTTAGGTCCATTATAATTGTAATCTCCTCCGATTGCAAGGCGCACATGAATGAACTACGCCACCGGGTTCGGAGGAGGGGGCACGTAGGTGCACTTACGGGTTCGATCCCCACCGTTGCACATTTGCATTTAAAGGGGTTGTCCGTCTTATGAAGCAATGCCAATAGCGATACCGTGGATATTAAATGTGGACTGTATCTTCAGCACGGAAAATTTATTAAGTCCATTATTATGAGTACTATAGAAGGAGGCACTGAGGCGCGCGCAAACAGAGGCTTTCTGGCCTCCAAATTATAACGACATATAGATTTAGATTAATGGGGAGGACGACGGGTTTAGCATAATCAAATTTTAGGGAAACTATACACCTTGATTGATGTCCTCTTCGATGAAGTACAGATTGAGGAGTGCCAGTTCACTCATTAATGCTATACTATTATTAGTATTCAACTACGGAGAGAATATGCAAATACTCGCCAAATTAGGTTGACGCATGCCGTAGATACCTTATAGTGCCAAATGAACGGCTGGTGGTGGTACATCATTAGCTATTATTGGGTCAACGATCCAGGTATGGTTCATCAACATCAGCCATGTATATAACTAGTGTTTGATCTAATCAGCAGGAGATGACGGCATCAAATAAGCTGACTCCTTTAATAGCAGACGAGAATAAAGCTCAGTGGACCATGATGCTGTAGTTATCACAAATGCGGCGATTATTTTACACACAATCTTACCCACTACGAAAAAAATTAATAAAAAAATATAAAAAAGTGCGATTTCGAAAGATGATCTCTTGAAGCAAATATACCCCAGTTAGTCGAGAAGCTTCAACTCAGTCTGCTGTGACAGCTTTGGTCAGAAAGTGCAATTACGTAGGACACTCATGTCGGCTCATCTGATGCGATCGATGACCGATTCACACCCAATTATCAATACGTAGCTGGGGCCGGGGGGGGGAAGAGAGAGATGCCCTTCTCAAAACGATCGTAATGACCTATGGGAGAGCCTAACTCGGACATAAGGTAACAGGTTCGACACATACGATTATTTTTCGGAATAACCTGTTAGTCATTTCGCCCTCACACGTAAATTATGGTAATGGCCCACAAAATAGGGTTCTAGCTATATCAGTGTCGTTTTTGAATAGTAGATCAGTTCTCACATGTATGTACAATCATTTCGTAAACAACATAACACAAGGAGAGAGGGAGAGAGAGAGAGAGAGAGAATTTACTCAAATGCCTGTCCTTCATCCCAGTCAACATCAGACACCCAATCCCAATAAAGGCCATTAAAAATAGGCAAGTTTGCAGACGAAAACATTGTCACATAGCCACACCAACATATCTCGGATAATATTGCGGCCGAATTCGAATATCAGAACGGTCCCAATTTCTATTCGGATGAGCCACGTACGGTGGAGCCCAATTTCGATCGACATCAGTATAGGATTACCATCGTCCCCAGATCAATAATGAAAATGTGTGTGCGCACTGTGACGATATGCAGAACGAACTATCAAGGGTACAGCGTACAATGTTACTTGTTTGATAAATGACAAACACCGGTTCGACGAAGAGAGACAACGAGATAAAGTATCTGCTACGAAATGGTATTATGTATTGCAACAAATAGCGAGCAGATATAGAACCAAACGCGTGTCAGAGCCGACGGGGACCATTATAGGCAATGACGTGTGCTGATCAGCTGGGAGGTCTGCACATTATGCCAACATATGGGGTCAGTGTGCGCTCGCGTGTGCGGTCCGCAAGCTAAGTTTTGAGCGACGACGAGTTTTCACAGTTCCAACACGAGTCGACTAACCGACTGCAGCGTCAACAATACATTACTGTCGTTTACCAGTAGCGTTACGCTCTTTGTGAATTGGTGTGAAGAGGGGAGAGTTCTTCTGCGACGACTTTTGCGCGAGTTCTGCTGATTTCGCTACTTCTTTACAGCTAATAGTTAACTGCTTCGACTTTTTAGCTAATCAACTCTGAACAATGTGTAAAGGACCTCATTTCGACGACATCAGCTCAGAGGGCAATAGCTACACGAGTGCTTTTCAAATATGCCAATGGCATCGGGGTGATTCGCTGTTAACCGGCTGGGAATACCTAAAATATCAGTGGGAGACCTAGCAGTACATTTGTGATAAGTTGGTGTAAATACATCTGACATTAAAAGGGGGATAAATGTCATCTAGAATGACATTATTAGAATTGTATTAACCCTTGCACAACTACTTCAGTCTAGTCGAGGTGCTTGTCGAGCCCGGTGGCGAGGTGCATTCGTGTCGAAGGAGTCGCGGGCGCCTGGCAATCGGAGGAGACACGTAAGTGCTCGGGTTCGATCCCCATCGTTGCACATTTTCATTTAAGGGGTTGTCCCTCTTATGAGTCAGCCCGAAATAAAATTTTAGTCGAGGAGACTTGTTACTTTTCGAACCTTAGTCCATCGAGTCCCGCAGGTGGTCAGGTAGTGAGCGTCTTGGATTGCTACATCGCTTGATTCAAATCCCGCCAAACTCGGAGAAATTTTAGATTTCATTATCATCTTCCTTTATCTATTGATTCTTGCCAGGTACGACAAGGAAAAGTTCAGAGCCGACGCCTATCACTAAAGGAGAACAACTGAGAGTCAGCTTGAAATAATGAGCAGTTCATCGAAGTCACATTTATATAACCGATATTGGGATTTTCCCTTCAATCAGATGTTGTATGAGTATTCCAATACTTCTGCAAAGATCCATTCTAAATATATAACTCTATATTCACTGTTGTATTTAAAGATTATACAGTGTAATACATACATATAAACATTCACCAGTCGATGCCAAACTGAAGGGTAATAATAACAACGATGACCTAGTGGCAACGAAAAAGCGGTGACGAGGCGGGTTATGCAAACTATTATATCTGTATTTGGGTGTATTTATCTGTAGGGGTGGAACGTGCGCATCTCTACACATGTTCATACATCAGCGACAGCAAAAACCCCACAGCTGCTCGCAGTGAAAAATACTTCTGTTGTGTGAGCGTTCATCGTGTCATTATCTACGATGTTCATGTTTTGATTATCTCGAAGCAAGAACCGGCAGCCTGACTTTTATATTGAGGATAATATCTCCCCGCTCTCTCTCTCTCCCTCCCCTTGCACACAATGCATATGGTCTAATCTCTTCAGCTCCCGAAGACCCCACTTGAAGCGGGCAATCTCATCCGCAATCGTCGTAATCTCCGTAAGCTGGCCCTAACTTCTCTCTCACTCTCTCTGCAACATCTCAGATACGAGTCCATTTATTATTATAGCTATTACTGTTATTATCGCCATCATCATCATCAGCCGTTATCATCATCATTGTCTATATCCTTGTATTGCTCTATGCAGCTACTGTTGCGCTCAGTTATCCGTGTCGTTGTGGCTATATGGACGACGTGGGTTGCTGCTCCCTCGAGTTCTCCTGCGCTGAATCTACCTGACCCCAATATGTCGCTCGTATTGTTCAGCTCCGTTGTTCTGCTGTCTCCTACATGTATCACCTACAGGCAGCAAATGTACGCGTGCGTATCTAGCGAGCCACCCGGATGCATTCGCGCAGAATTGGAAAATCGATAGTACATACATACGTACAGCGAATAACCCCCCCTTCCCAGTACTGTCCGCATCGCGCCTTAACCTCTCTGTGTCTCCGTCAATTGCAACGGCTCCTACAAGGGATGTTGCTGCAGGTAATGCAGGTATGGATGGGTGAACAGGCGTGTCGATATTCGGCCGTGCCTTACCTTTAGCGCACATGGCAAATATACGAATCTGGATAGGACTATTCAAATGGCATAACTTCACTGATTGGATGAATAATTTATATCAGGAAGAAAACATGAGTAAGGCTGATTTGTGAGGCTAGCAAGATGATAATTCCATAATAATAATACTGCTGCTGCTGCTAAAAATAATAATTCATACCAAGTTAGAGTCACATCGAACTATCGCCGTTCACTTATGTTGATTTATAATTCATCTGTAAAGTATGCAAATGTTGCCATGCTTCCATTTAGTGGGCGCATCTTCTAAACGCACGATTCAAAATTTCGTCTCAACGAGCCATCAGAAATATTAACCCAACCATAGTAAGGGTTATTAAATATCATGATATGCATTGCATTCAGCCTAAAGCATTAGATCACGCATTTAGACTGTTTAGCGTGAGTTTGATTAATGTTTGCTCACAGCGGAATCTAATGCTGGCTGGCATATTTTAGTATTGCTTAGTGGACTCACCCTCTACATAACATGGCTATCAAGGCCGAGCGAGCATGAGTTCCAGTAGGCCCCAACTGATTAGTTTAATAACTAGCTTACTTATAGAATACAGTTTTCTCACGCATAGATGCGTGCACAAAAATATTTCAGACACATCGTTGCCAAGATGTACGAACGCAATACTAATTAGAACAAAACGATACTCGCTGGTGGTCGTATCTGCAATGATTGAACTGATTAACTAATTCAATGAGCTTATAGCTATTGAACATACATTGCAGAGTCTAGCTTTAAGTTAACTCAAACTCCCAAATTTTCCACGAGTGTTGTACTTAACTTTCCATCAGTACAGTGCTCAACTGGATAATCAGGAACTGTGCTGACAATCTTGCGATCAATGCCCGTACGGTTTTCTCCGACCTTCCATTTCACTACTATTATTCACGGTAATTCGCTTCATGTGCACGTGAAATAATCTACAACGAGAGCGTTCGATTTGTGGATAATTTTCAGAATTTTTGCAAACAGCTTCCAGCTGGCGCTGCTTCGTTGGCCGTCAGGAGCTGCCTCAACAACCTTGAAACTTCCCAGCCGAAATGGTCTGCCCCTGTTAGAGTAAACAATGAGAGAGCTGAGAGATTCGTTTTCTAGTCAATATAATAATAGTATTCACAAGAAGCATACTAGGCACTATGTCGGGGCCCAGCGGATGCATCCGTGTGTACCTGTGACTCGGCGAATGTAGCCGTGTGAGGATGTCGACGCCCGTCGAAACGTGTGTGGTGATCACCCAAAGTAGCGGTGAATCGATTTTCCTGCCGCGAAGCTAAAATGGGGACGCGGTCCCAGAGTCCACGAGGACGACGACATCCCACTGAAAGTGCCTTCCCACCCGCGTTCGCTGCCTTCGAAAACGCTAGCCCTCGCTAGGCATCGCGCTGGCAAAACGCTACAGTTCCAACTCTGGCCGTAGAAACCGAAGGACCGTCGAACCAACCCATAACGGGGAACTACCGTTAGATTTGCGAGAAAAATCTCGACCACTCTATCTTCCGACTTTGATTTCGAACTCCGAGCTGCTCCTGCAGGCTGCGCTGGTGTTGGCTGCCGCAACCGCCGACCGACCAGTGAGTAGTTTCGATCGGCGCGCTGTGTGCCTCCTATCCGGCAGTGCTCTGCCCGGTGGCAGTGCTCACAGGGTGATGTCCCTTTCAAATGATGACGACGACGACGACAACGACGAGCCACTGAAGCTGATCGAGATTCATCTGCCCAACGTTGTAGATGACACATTTTTTTAGAAGGAAAGAAATCCATCAGGAAACGTGGATAGCGTCGAGGTGTATGCTAGGTGTGTATACACTCATTTGCGCATATGTGCACTTAACATCATGAACACAGTAATGTAAAATGTGTAAATGAAAGCGCAAATACACTATGATAGAGATCCCATTCTGATCGTGTGTCCTCTATATATATATATATATGTGGGGCAAATATACCGAAGAATATTATGGTTATTATCATTAATATAACGTATGTATATATATAATATTTAATAACAAATTATTATAATTAGTTTAACGAAAATCAATAAACGTTACGGACGAACATCAGGCCTCGTTGTTATGAGTCCGGCGGTTCCTCCACAAATCAAATGAGGCTTATTATGTTACCTGCTGAAGGTTGACTTTTCATTTTTCTAGAAATAATTTAGACCATTCCTAAAGAAAGCAAAACAAAATACCGATATACCTGAATACAATCTTGAGTCTTGATTGATTAATATAGGTCGAAGGTATCATGTTGCCTCGTGAATTTATTAAAAATAAATAAATTATCATGTTGCCAGCTTGTTCCCTGTTGATTGCTTAGTGCGTGTTCCAGCTTAGCGCAGTTGCTTATAGAATAACGCTCTACAATCTCAGACGGATTCAGGCGTTCATCACCACAGTGACTGTGATGACCATCGTTCATATGCTGAGCAGCAATGTTGGGTGAGTTCTGGATGGATAAACAACGTTGAAAAGAGAACCTGTTTTCCTGCACTCCGAACAGTTCAGCCAACGAACCCCCGTAATTCCGCTCTTATTCTCGTCATTCTGTCCTGTTAAATGACATCCTGCTGCTTTATCAATTCAGTCTATTATTACAAACATTGCCCTGACCAGGTCCACCACCCCAAATTACAATTCTTTGTACGATTTTTTTATAGTAACGACCAATCGAATGGTGACGATACCCCTTAGAGTTCGCTAATTCTCTAACAATTCCCAACAAAGACAAGGGCTTGCTGGTTAGTTAAGCATTAGTAAACTAGAACAAAGGTAACGAATTAAGCTATTATAGATAGATTTACGTGAGCATGATGTTCCGCGCATGTCTAACATACAGCACGAACGGACTAGTTGCGTAAACCTGCTGTTTGCGTGAATATCATCCGTCATATCACGCTTTTCACCATACACCACGAAACGCAATCAGTCCAGTATGTTCTGATTTGGTCCACTTTTCGCAAGACAGCCTTTATTTTACTTGAGAAGTAATTAAGCAGTTGACAATAGCATCGGCGATTTCTACTTCCCAGTCGCGAGTTTCGCCACATTTATTAGCAAAGAAGCCTATGCGTTTGGACCAATGCAAACCATGCGTGTATTTTACGTTTCGCAAAGTCCGATAGTCTAAATATTTTAAGAATTTAATATAAATTACAGGATTTATAAATCGTTGTCTTTTGTTTTCTCGCGTAATCACACGAATATTGGTAAAACATTTTGCAGCAGCAAAGGTGACAGTCGACTGTAGACCGGCCTTTACGATACACGAAATATTGAGAGAAGATCCGATTTTAGTCCCGAGCATTCGGTGTTCTTTGATTATAGCTCAAGCGTCCCATGGCTTCACAGCTGACACCTATCAGGAACACAGGACGTTGTGTTAACTATCTTCATGCATTTCTAGCGTAGTTGTTAGATGCGGACGTTATGTCCGCTCCTTGACTTCGACCCTCATGCTACTGAAGTAGTGTGGTCTGTAAACTATGTGTGTAATACCACTTTCCGATACTTCACTGTTATAATAGTTAAATTATTCCCAAGCTGTTCGATTGTTCTGTTATTTGGAGGCCGTACTTGATGAAACATATAGATGCCTTACAAAGAGAGGAAAAAAGATTTATTATATTTGCAGGGTGCTGGGTATGGGGTCGCCAGAAAGGCTATAGATGATTGGCATGATGCTGCTGACATCAGTATGTTTCATAAATTATGCAAACTGCGCATGGTTGATCCATTCTTTACGTTACGTGGAAATAATTTACGTGGTAGGCAAACCATCAGTGCACTCGAGATCACGTACACTGAGAGCTTAAATAATGTCTACGCCGAGAGCACGCCTGCTATAGCTTAAAAATACATCTATATTTTATTGTATTACAGTAAAGATTCTATCACGTTTTTTGATAAACTTAAGCGTTGTAAAACTACACTTCTATTAAGAAATCAATACAATATTTAGGTTGTGTTTATTTTGTCGTGCATTTATGATACTGGCGATGCGTCATAAGTATAACTTCATTGCGCACTGTTGGTGGGCTACCGCCTTTGGTTTTGGTACGAACCCTCTTCTTGAATTCGTTCCTGTTAGGAGAAATATTAGGTCAAAAACATCTCTTAATTTCTCATTAATCGAGTTAGTTGTTTCATAGCGGCCCCTTCTATCCATTCTTCAATTGAGATCATCTCGAATGACCTTTTAGCCCTTTTATCGTGAATCCCACACTCCGTAAATATCTTTGTTGCATTTCTTCCAAGAGGTTGAAGTCTCTGATCCTTGACGGGTACCATACATGACTACCATACATTAGTAAAGGTACCACTCGAGATTCGTACAGTTTCATATACATACACTTACACATCACACACAAAACCATCTGAGAATTCGGTTGTGTAGCAGCGAGCACTTATATTACAACATAAGTGGCATTAAATGATTATTATACACGGCCACCTCGAACAGATCAGCCTTGTTCACGCGTCGGGTTCTCAGTGTGGAGGTGAACGACGCCTTCTTTAGAACGAATAGCTCTCAAGGAACAGTCAGTCATGACTATGAGCGACACTTCAACGGCGAGCGCACATTTCAATGAGCACTCAGCGACCTAGTTAGATGGTCCGAAATTGCGAGACGTCTACCCTCGATGGGATGCATCTGGAGGGCAACAAGCCGACAATGACGTACACACTACAATATGAGGAGCTCGCGAGGTCACCGGTACTCAAACTCCTGGAACTCAAACATTTACACAGCCTACTCATCTAAAACTGTTCGATCCCATTTCATTCCATTATATCGACACACATTATAACAACAACGAATAATAGATGAATCGAGATCGCTTGACCTAAAGGATTTTAGACGACTATTAAGCGACGGGAAAACCTTCGATGAGTATTTTCGATCATGTTTCTATAAATTGCAGGGAAACTACTTGTAATGCTATCTAAATCGACTGTATACATAGAAATATTTAACCACTTGTATGGTCGTGAATTGTATCAATGCAAGTGTATTCTGTAATATACAATTTAATAATGAAATGAGCACTAAAAAATGCTTGTTGAACCATTCTAGTTGATGCCAGCAAGACATCTGCCTAACGTGCACTAACGCTGGGGACCATTTAGAACAAGCAAGTCTCGCGACTGCTCGTCGCGCATCTATCCAGCGGGTTCCTATGAGGTCAGTCTAAATGAGAACAGTTCAAATCAGCTATAATCACTGTCAGAGGATCGAACTCATATAGCTCCTCAAAATCGCAGAAAACATTTCCCATACTCATAAAGTCACAAATCACGCATTTCTCTATCGGGGAAACGTGCAGCAAGAAAAACGGCGTGTTCACTTACAAGCATAGCTTCAAGGAGCACCACCTCGGAGATACTAACTTCTTGAACAGTGCCCAAGGACTATATCGGCGGAGATGCCTCGGGTGGATGAGAGTACACTATCTTATCGAATATACCATCATAAGAGAGCTCCGCGCCAGTGATGACTTCGGAAATTTTATGCGTCGCGGGTTCGATGAGGCGGGGAAAATCTATATTCATTGAGGCATATCACTACTGTATGTTTAGTCTGTAAGCACCTCGTCGCTCAGAAACCATTTGAATTGCCTTAATTCAATTTCCTCCCTTCAGATTTGAGGGATTGGAGCTGTCGCGAAGCTACCTGATGAAACAAACAAACAAAACGAGGTCAAGTGATTTGTTGGGGTATGCAGGTGATCAACGTTTATGAACGATTGAACGGGTGTCAATCGATTGAAACATTTCTGGCTGTTAGGAACAAGCCCTTCCTGGGGAGTGATCGCGCCCGCTCTTACACGCGAACAACTTAATCGCCCTAGAAGGGATGATTGCATTCTATATTACAAACCACTATTAATGATATATATATATATATATATGGACTGATTTGATAAAATAATGAATGATGTGCTTACCATTCGTCGTGCTGCAGTCGGGAATACATACCCTAGCTTCGATGGCAAAAGGCTGGATCAAGAAAGGTCAAGTTCAATTCGTGACTTCGATGATGTCAACCAATAAACCAATTGTCTTTATGAAATGGCACTCTAAGGGAAAGAACAATCAGTTTGACACCTCCGAATCCATACAGCATCTGTGTGATCGCTGATCAAACGATGAAACCAATGCAGACGCAATGTGGATATAATAACTATTACAGCACCATGTCATATGGGGAATACTATCCTTCTCTCATTCAGCTCAGATATGTTTTTATTGACTCTACCAAGTGAACCCAAAATTCGTATCTGGTCCACCTATGCATGTTTATAGTGCTATGCCTATTTAGCTACCTGGTTCAGTTTTCAGCAATTCCGATTAAAACCAATTATTAAATGGCGAAAACAACAAATTTGTATCCATCCAATTTGTTCAATATGTATCAATATGAAGACAATGTATGCTCTCGCATACGGCGTGTTTATGTAATACAAGCCAGCTTTCATGACCATTGGTGGAAGCTGCTACTGCTTTACCAACGCCGTTGGATAGGCATCGACAATCAAATTGTCCAAACGAGTACATTATCCCTGCACTTACGTAGACCAAACAAGTTCACATAGACACAAGAAGAAAAAAACACGCGAGGTTAAACTAAAAGCACTATTAACTGATACATATATAAGGTATTTAGACCTGCAGGATATGACAATGTGACACAATTCTGCCTCCATCCACTGGTGGGAGCTATAGCCGTACTAGGATTGTGGAAAGCTGGCGCGTGTCAAACGAATTTACGAAGCGATGACCAACCAGCTGGAGACTATCTGCTTTAGAGCAATACCATTATAGCTATTAATGACAACAACCTTCATTATCATCATCAATGTTAAGATATTTGTCCTCGTCCGCGTACATGGACAGTGCTATTTTTTTCACCTACCAAGTTCTACTCAGTATAGAATTGCTGCCTATAGGTCATTGTCATCAATTTGGTCGCGTGCCTGACGACTCCCCGTCCCTTCAACAAGATCGAATATTTCAAGGAAGACGCTTGCAGATGGAGAAACTGGTCCGCTAGCAATGCGGAATGTATTATAGCTGCCGTTTCCTGTCTCAGCCGGAGTGAACAGCGGCGCCCAACGGGTACCCAACGAACTCAGGGGGAATTGAAGAATGGACATTGTTAATATGAAGAAACAGTAATCGTACAGAAAGAGAGTAATACGGAGATAGATTAGTTCTTCTCCAGATAAAAATTATGAGTAAGTAGCGTTAGTTAGGCTATTTAATACACGTGCTTCGATAATTATACTCTAGAATAGTAGGTGACGTCGATATAGAGATTGATTTAGGAAAAAAGAACCCGCTTTAGCTCACATCGTTGTGAAGATGATTTACGCACAGTGTCACCTTGAGAATATAGGGTTAAACATAAAACATCTGCATTCCCGCAATGATAGCACAACCATTGTATGTAGATACATTTATATATACATATATATATATATATATATATATATATATATATATATATATATATATACATATATATATATATATATACATATATATAACAATGAAGATCATTATATGTATGAATGTGAAAAAACAAAAATTGTTGTGAATTAATATAAATATCAAGTTGTTTATATGTCCAATCACTACCAAAAGGTTAATAAAGTCCTTAATCTTAATTAGCAAGGCAATTTTCGGTTTGCTATATACATACATATATGATATGCATGCGTTCCGTTTCAGAATCAGTGGTGATACATTATTCGAATGTTGTAACATATTTGTACTGTAAAGATTTACCCGATCTGTATGTTTGACTAAATCATTTGTAGCCCTCAATGGACAACAGGTGTCAGCTCCTGCGGACTGCAGAGATCTTCATTGTTGTATCGGTGCATCACTTTGCTTGATGATACATTTTATATTTGATTACATATCATGACAATGCACGCCGTATCGATTGACAAGTTTTATGTTGAGTTTTTAAATATGTTTCAATGCTATCCAATGTTGTAATACAATCAGAACGACAAGCATATTGCTATGTGGAGCTGAGCTTTGCCGTACATACCCATGGTTGTACCCCACAACACTCGACCATGTATTTGTTATTGTAACACTTATGTTCATGTAGGCAGACCCCTCGATCGTTTGATCTGTCATTCATACATCTACTTGCGAGCTGTCAATATAGAAATCAAATACTTCAAATGTAGTTCTGATAGCCGCGATTCTGAGTCAGCGCAGGTGGAGGTATCTTGCCATATTACAATGTATGAATACTTAAAATGAGAGATTATTGTGGTAAATGATGAACACGGCGGAACAATAAGAAAGTTACTTAGACGTTGACTATAGGTTAACCGACTATCCAAACGGAAATTTATTTGAACGTCCACAGGGAGCCTATATACAGATATCGCGAAGTATAAAGCGTATCCTACCCAAACAGTGTTGATACGAGAGACAATTTTATTTGAATCTATGAAAACCGGCTCTAGCTTGTTAGGAGCTTTTGTATGATGGTTTTACTCGACAATGAGCGTGCAGCGGCATATATATATATATATATATATATATATATATATATATATATATATATAACGGTATTTTAATTAGCCTTCTAAATCGCATTTAACGCAACATCGAGTTCGAGTGTCTTTCCGCGAATGAGAGTTCTGCGTGAGAAATGTCAGGTTGTCCACTTTGGAACTTACATGAGGAGTCACGGCTGGGAAGCTTGTAGAAATGCGATTTTTATAATAGAACTGATATATACAGCTCGCGAACGACTCATTAGGCGATGTCTTCTACCTAGTCTAACTTCGGGCTGCTCTAATGACTAGAAATTCTGAGTGATACTATCAAATAAGCACTTTAATAGACCATATCATCTCTGGTCAGGTGTAAACTAACAAAATATTCTCTTAATGAATTTCGAATCTGAAACTCGAATATATTAGTTGGTGCACCAGAATGTTGTTGAGGTTGCATTAAAAGCAACTGTACCTATTATTTATAGAAATAGCAGCAGAAAACTGGCAGCCTTTTTGCTGATCCACGACTATTCCGTCAAGAGTTTGCTGGACCAACTTAGACCCAGCATCTAGGGCGTTCAGCTAATTCAACCGACCCACAGGAACAGCATTCGCGCTCTTCTAGGCCACCTCTATGAGGAAATCTAAATAAGCTGCACAACTGCAGCAGTGTGATATCGCACGAACAGTAATGACGCCCAATCAGTTTTTCATTCTTTTCACTTCGGCCCTATAGAAGCATACGTGTACCGACTTTTTCTGAAGCCATTTATCTGTACTTCAGTTATATAATACCTATGCACATCTAAACAAATGTATTCTGACCTTGCAATTCGCTTGCTACACGGTTAATACCTTTCGTATATTTCAATCAATCAGGTACACATCGACACTTGTCGTAGATCTCAAAGGACATGAGACTCGATTATTTGCCGAAAGAGCACTAACGTGAAACGGTAGCGACATAAAAGACCCTTACTTATTTTTGGAAATAAACTTCAGTATTTTTCCGCAAAAAAAACATTTTATCTGCTAATGAGGTCAAAATGTTGAAACTTATTCTAAAGCTCCGCTGAGGGATTGAAATATTGATGATATTCTATCTAAAACCCCTATCGGTTCTTGATCCAGTTAAGTACACAGTAAGCGGGTGCATTTGTGCAGTCCTATCAGGCCACTGTCTTTGTGGAAGTTCTTCCTCCTCCTATTCTTTGTCGAGCGCACACATCGTCTTACGCTCTCTCTCTCTAGCTATCTCTCTCTCCATGTCTCAGCCAACCGCCCTCTCGAGAAGTCTCGAGGGTGTCATCTGTGCATACGCAATTCAGCGGCACCGCCCAGCAGATCTCCGCGTGAGCTACCGAAGCCCACACAGAGGCATTGTAGTGGTACTAGTAGTAGACCTTAGCTAATCTTATTCGTTCGCCTCTGACGGCACAACCACACCTATTCTACAAATTACTTAATGCACACCCCCGCCGGTTTTTGTCCATGTCGCGGAGTTCGCCTACTCGCTGACGAAATGCTGGTTTCTGCCGTGCATACAACTGCTAATTCATCTGACCTGCCTATCCTGTGCTTCAATAATCAATTGTCAACACGGATTGCAATGCTATTTACGGTACCATTTCTAAGAATAATAAGAACTAGTATAAGCATTGGACAACGGCAAACATATAGGTGATTGTTTGAATGGGTGATTTTAATGTGCTGGGCCTTGTCGAAAACGACGAGGTTTGCCAAGAGTGTTTTTATGTTCAACACAAAAATGACAAGGCCATACCGGTGCAGTGTTTATCGTTTCGTAATCTACATTTCATTATTATACAGAATTAAGCGAGATCCGGTCAGTAATACGTGCCTGTCGGATCAGCGCTAATTGCAAAAGCCACGAGAGGCCTCTAGCTTGGGTATGTGCGCCGCGATGAAATGGCGAACTTGATGTCACAATTAATCTCTGATCATCATAGTCAGAATCAACCTTGATTTATTTGAAGAATCCTACTGCATCTGTACATGGCGTGATCAGGTGCAAATTATTCTGACGCATTTCCCACTACTATGGCAAACAACCCGACGAGTAGCCTAATTAATTAATTATTCCAAATTATCTCTGCGTTAGTGCGAGTGAAAGTTCAAAATTTCAAACTTGTATAGCAAAGGTCGACTTTTACTGCTTCACATGCCATCGTTAGACTGAGGTTTTCACAGGGCAGATTCAAACAACCCAGGCCCTTCAATGCCAGGCGTGCCGAAACTAAGAAAAAGATAAACATTCAACAAAGGGTGGTTTTAGTAGGGAAAGACGTTTTTTTCATCCACGTTAACTCTTCACTCGATCAGCCCACCTTCGATAGAGATTTGGATGTCTCTCAAATGGGGTTTGAGAATTTAAAAAAATTTCCTCTTCCACAAAGAGGCCTTTCCATGTTGTCGTTATCACGTTGACACTAAAGCGCGATATCTACTCAGATATGCTATTTTTTTTTCGGAGGTAGAGTCGTTTTTGCAATAGCCATACGATAGTAGGAAACTTAAACATATGTTCAATATATGTAGCATTAAATTACTTACACTGGTCAGCCTACCGAAATCGCCCGTGGTTGAGCATCATTGATAGATTCCAGAGGAATGAAGGTCAATAGAAGGAGACCTTGTTCGTTGTAAAATAGGTGTGATATAATGCAATTCTGCTGGAATCGGACTAAATGAACAATTTCACAGCATGTTCACCTCAGTAGTTCCCTCTGAGATTTTTTGGTGTTTTGCGATAAAATCTACACTCATCCTCAAAAAACGCAGTTGAAGCGTCTGTTCAAGGGATGGTCCCCGTGTGCAGATCGGTGTGTAACGCTTTAGAAGTGGCTGAATTTCCAGGACAATCAGGTGATCACATCGATTGACGCTGGTTGCACCTTAATACGGACGTTCTTTTCATGTAGCGGTAACAGATCAACGTGTAGAACTATCGGTAGTGGTTGGACGCCAGCCCATATATTCAAGACATGTTGGTGAATCCAAATCTAAATATACATGTAAATACCTATTTATGTGCATAATTTGTGACGATCCTAAGTGGATCCACTCTGAACTTCTGGCATTTACAAGCAAATCTGTAAAAGAACCGGCCGAAGCTGCATTGCAAAGATACATTTATCTGATGTGGCGTTCGTTCGAACTGACGTAATTCTTTACAAGAAAACCATCGATAGACAGGTGATTCGTTTGGTGTCTTTTATTTTATTTTCTTTCACATATGCTGGTGCCTGGGATGGCCTGTTCAATTATTTCAATTCCATTTTGCAGAAACGTCAAGATGGGCTTTGGCAATGACACCGAGACCAAGGGCACAGCTCAGGTGAACGGTAGAGCGATTTCTTTTACAAAATACAACTTTCATTCGGAATATAATAGCAAAAGAATAGCGCCATAGATTCCAAATTTAGCCGAAGTCGAATCCAGATTGAATGGAGTCATCCTTTGGTAAAACGTAATTAGAGTGAGAAAGGTATCAAATATCGGACTCACAAATGACATCATTATCGGCCGAAGGCTCGTACATGCCCATTATTCAGGGCTATTCACGAATGGGGTATTACTGTTCGCCTGTGACTTTGGTGGTTTTTTTTTTTAGTATTATATTCTACGCATATAATGCAGCCCGGTCGAACGAACTTGTACCTCGGGTTACACAACGCTGAACGGAAACGCTGATGTCGGACAGCCGACAGGATATTGCTTCCGTTCGACGTCTGACCCGAATCCGAGTGAGAACGTCTGTGTAAAGAGAGCCCTTGGGTGCGTGTTGTCACACTGACGAACGACAGACTTTCTGCCCTCTCGATACCTTCATACTCTATAGTCGTTCACGCGGCCTTCCGTTTTTGCTATGCCCTGAAGACAGGCAAGGATTCTTCAACTTCGATCGACTGCTAACCTGGACGAGGCAATTCACCTTTTAGGTACGGATTATCTCGAATAGATTTGGCGTTATCGGGTTTGAATTTCACTTCCCTCAGTTGGTTATATATATATATATATATATATACATAATATGTACCTGTTGCATGTTGTGTGCCCTTCACGAAAATACAGGTTAAGGCGTTTGCGACTTTTCAACCGCACGAAAGCCGTTATTCCTCCATATGTACACTACATACTATCTGAATTACTCTCTGCTAGGTAGCGCAATCTCAATGGGGATACTAGATACAGATCCAAATCAAAATCTACCCACGAGATCTATTTCCGTCTCTTGAGCTCGTAGGATACTTCAATAGGAGCTAATTTTATCGATTGTCATTGTTGATCGACTTCGTGCTTGTCGCTGTCAGGCCTATTCGTCGGCATGGTCACTTCAATTCAAATCGTTCCCTAGCGCTCTCTCTACAGATTTCTCTCTGCCTCGACTTCTATCCCACTTGTCTATCTTCTCATCCAAAGTTCGCCTTCGTGCTAGTCCTGCAACTTCCCGGAGCTCCGTCGATTCATATCCACGACTACCACCAGCGCCACCGCCGCCACCACCCACTACGGACCCGGCGGCATCCGTATGCGACAATGAGGCTGGCTCGTCTGCTCCATTCATCCGCCAATCGCAGTCAGGCCACCACAGCTCGACTCGAATCAACCGACCCAATGCATGGCCCAACCCCGCTATCTGCCCTCTATTATCTAGCGTACTCGGGCTGATTACACCAAAACATAACTCCAACGCCGGGGAAGGATAGGGACGAGTTGACGGAGGAAGCGAGAACAAGGCGGGTTTTGGGGGCACCGGGGGGGGGGATGTACGAGGTAGAAGAGCTTTCAATCCGCGACTCGAACTCTTCGCCGGCGTCGTCGAGATTACTCTGGTCGCACGATTCGTGGGGAGCCAAACCCGTTCTCGAGGGACAATCGCAATGGGGGCGCGGGCGGTCGGTTGTGGACATGGGGTTGAGGGGGGAGAGAGATGAAATTGGAAGGTGAAGCTTTTTTCTGTATCACATTCAACTGAATTAAACGCCCTTAACCAGACACCGAAGACGACCGCTCTATAGTTCTGTACTATATCTGGCCATCAGCGTGGTATCGCTGAGAAGAAAGCTTAAGGGAGCATGCCACTGACTACAGCATTTTGTGATACATTTGGGTAAAGCAGACACTAACTATCCATGCATGTATGTCTTGCTGTTTCAACGAAGAGGGTAAATGTCGCTTGCACACCGAGCTCTGTATAAGAGTCCCTTCGGTAGTGTGGAACTGGCACCTGCAACAACCAGACTTCCATAGTCACTGGAACTATGTTGAGATCACTTCTATGACCTTGACAAGTATCTACGCGCACTATACCGTTGTACACTCCCAAGGCATATACAGTCAACGGAATGACACACAGTGTCGCCTATAAGTAGATCTTACCTCTATGATGTGTCATTCGTAGACCACTGTATAAAGATCCCAAAATATGGCATTACTTTGGTGATGATGATTCCCCAAGTAAGCGCAATAATCTGTCCTTGTATAATATAAGCTACAACAAAAGCCCGTTCCTTAGTTCACGGCCTTCGAGAACCAAATTCCGGAAGAAAAATAAAAAAGCACCAAGATGAAAATCGCTTACCAAACCATCCCGTTGACTTAACGCATTCCCTGGGGTTCCAGTATCGACCAAACCCAACATTACTTCAACATGCATCCATCCTCTCTCTCTCTTTCTATATATATATATATATATATATATATGGTCCCCGTATCGGTGATTGCAGAAAAGTAGTCAATCTTTTCGATGCGTAACATATTGGCCGATACGCGAACAGATTCAGTTGACGTGGCGCCCGATCACGGTACACACTGAAGCAATGAACGATGGCAGCTGAACTGGTGGCTTTCGCCTGCATTCGCAGCTGTAGAGCTGTGCTAGGGTTGTGATAGCAGTAGTTGCGCGTAGCAGAATTCATAGTGGTGGTTGTCGAAATTGTAGCTGCACGGGCACAGTTTAGTCGCACGGTTCCGGAACTCGGGCGAGGGAGTATTGTTGTCAATGAAGAAGAACATGAAGCGTATATGAAAGCGGCCTGCTACGCTACCCCGTTTCGAGGTTGGATGAGAGTCACATCTGAGCGCGAGTGAACACCGGATGGGGGGAGCCGATCTGGGCAAGGGTCTAGATCAAGATACCCTCAACGGGCGGAGCAAGACCGACAAGGCCTTCAGGCCAGCCAAAGCCAATCCCTTTTGGAGGTGATGGTGGTGGTGGTGCTGGTATGTCTATGCGTGTGTTGGTAGCAGTGTTCTGCGCTGGCGGTGCCGATTGAGGCCGAGGCGACGGGCGCTTCCTCTCCAGTTTCGTTTCCCGCGGCTTGAGTTATGAGGATGAGATTGGACCGTGGATTCTTGATCGCCGACTGTACAACGACTGCTGCCAATGCAACGGCCGCGGTCGGACCATGGCTCACATGCAGCAGGGCCACCAAGCAGCCTTCGACATTCGTTCAGCAAGTAGGCACGCGGAGCGCACATACGATGCCTCCATTCTTTTGTCGATCTCTTGAGATGTTTCCTAGGGGTGGTTGGTTTGCTGACTTGATCGTGGGTAGTCGCAGTCGTACAGGAGGTCTGCACCAATGACTTGCCGGCCTTCCTGCCTGCCGTGAGGTGGCTCCGTGCGGGATTTGAGAAAAGGAAAAGCCGCCACCGCCGCCACCGCCGCCACCGCAGCTCCAGTCGCTCGATATGCGCGCACGACTCTCAAAAGGAGACTGATCGTGGCAAACGGTGGCCCCAAACGTAGTGCAATTCATGTACGACAAGACAAGGCAGGCCACCACCAGCCCCGTCCGCTCCGTCTTGTACGCTCACAACCACTACCACGACCACCACCCCCACCAAAGCCTGTTGTTACCCCCCCGGGGAGAACGAGTGGATCGGAAACGAAACATTGGGATGAAGATAGACTAAGTCAGGCGGAGACAGTGAATGAAGTACCGATAAGATTGTCCTGGACGGCTATTGTTGGCTTCGCAGGAGTTTCGTATTCTACGTTTCCATTGAAATGAATTGTCCACTGATGAAACAAACCACTGTGTGTCGACAGAGTCTGTTCGCCTCTACATTGTGAAATATCATGATTATATTATTACTGCTATTATCATTATACATATAGAATGCTAGCCAAAATTGACATCAGTTGACAGAGTAAACTTCAAGAGGTCATCCACGTATCATGTCAACTGAGAAGGTCATCGAAGGTCATGAGAAGGACAGATGCCGTCTTGGTGGTATCTCCCATGCGCGTGAGACGCAGTGCATATATAGCGTTTTTGTTCGTCATCAAAGGTCTGTCTTGGATATTAAATATCGCTTCTGGCAGGTCACATTCAGAAATGTCACATTGACAATGCTCACTTCACTCTGTTCTTTGAGCAATCAATGTACGCATTATCCCCTTGAGTGTTCGTATGTGTACCAAATGCAAATTCATAATTTCACAAATGAAGTTACTGTTAGCGTACAACGATTATTTTGCCTATACGCGTCGAACAATTCCTTTGTGATTGATACACACCATAGTATTAAGCGATTGTTATACATTAGCATTTTGCTCGAACCGACGAACAAATGCTTAGGTGGCTGTAGTTCGTGCAATGTTGAATGTGAACCCAGGAGCGGGAAGGTTCCAAGGGCAGCGGCGTCTAAGGCCGCCGGAGGAGTTAGGATATGCTAACACCATACGACTAAAACCAGAACAATAACAGCACAGAATTTAGAGGTCGAGCAGAGTCCGGGGACAAGCAAGAACGACCGTACGTCGCTGAGATACCAAAAGAGTGACGAAGACCAGCAAGAAAAAGGAAGAGTTAACGTCCGCCAAAGACGACGCGAATGACAAAGGCGAAAAGTGTGTACGAGGGAAAGATAGAGAGAGGTAGTGCGCGAGAGGGAGAGAGAGAGAATTACGAATTACGCCTCAGGACAGCAGCTGCAGCTGCGGAAGCAGCTCCCGGACGGGAAGAAGAAGTGGAAGTAAGAAAAGTCTAAGAGGAGGAGAGGGTGCGTGTGGACTAGAGAGGACTGGAAGTCCGCAGGGTTAAGGGATGGACAGAAACGAACGGACATTTAGCCTATATGTATGTGTGAGGTTGGATAAGTATGCAGGATGATAGAATGAGAGAGGAAAAGAGGATGACCGTCCAGCAGCAAGAATCATCGTGCGCCCATTGACGCTGTTAATAGATTTGACCTAGTCAGAACATTTGTGTCTGTGTCCCGCCAAAGCAATGCCGCACACAGCAATAAGAAGCACGGTGAGTTCTGGTTGACGGCAGCCGACGCAGCAGTTGGAAGGAGATGACTGTCCATCGTAGTCAACGGTTCGTCCACTTCATACGAGTGCGGAGGTTCGGGTGGGGTCTGTCGGGCGACGGAGGCGAAACGCATAGGAATTTGCATAACAACAAGAAGGATTGTCCACGGCAAGGACAGACTTGGCAACGACGAAGGAGGTGATGAGGGTGCTGAGGGTTTGGGGGTGGCGGAGACAGCGCATACGACCAGTGGACAGCAGGAACAGCCGCAGCAGCATCGAAGAAGAGGACAATGTCCTAAGCTCAGATGGCCTAACCACGGCCGAAACAGTTTTCGAATTCTCCCGCCAACAGACAGATATCCACACGCGTATGTCGAGGTGCGGTCGTGGCGAAGCTAATATACAGAATGGAGCTGAAGTGGCCATACATATTAAATACATGTACATGTGAAATTAGTTCGGGATATTTTTTCTAATTGGCCGTCTTCCAAGCGTACTTTGGCGCTTGGATTTCTCGTGTTGGCCAAACTCGGTGAATGCTGTACGTGTGGCATTCGACCATTTCGACTGTCTCCCTGAATACCCAGTGGCGACGATGAAAACTGGAACATTACATGAATCAATGGGACAGCTTCCATCTTTCCATGTCTAGAGAGCTGAATTGAAGGCAACGCGCCGACCAGAAGAGAAAAGTGCAGCAGCCCCCCTGAACAGAATCTCGCTGGACTGATGTAGGCTTAGAGTAAAATGAGAAAAAAATACAATGGTTGATAATCCTGTCTCAAGTTTGGCCTGGATAAACTAAAATAGGTTCAGATGCCTTCAAACTGTGAAAGCGATAGACCGTAAACGGTCAAAGAGAAATGGCTGAATTTTATGGCAGGGGTTGAAATTTAAACACGGTTGTGTGACGAGACGCTTGTGGGTCCGTCTTAAATATACGATAATAGTCAGTCTTTCGATGCCATTAAATGACTTCGAATGTGTCCAAAATAATCTAAATCTCTTCGACAACTGCGCCTCAAGTCAGCACACCCAAGAACATACTTCTATCGTCTGATATGCATAGCTAATACTGACTGTTCATTGGGATACTTTACCTGTACTATGAAAAGAAAAAAACTAAACACACATATATATATATATATATGCTGCATTATTTCACTATTGTTTTTACTTTGTGAGTTCAGTAACTCCGATTGAAGAGCAAACCACTGGTAATACCGTGAGAGATAACCACGGATCCATTGGACTTTTGCCTCGAACAATTGTCGAATCTCTGTCTCCCTGTGCTCGCCCTGCCACTTCCATTCCCCATGTTCTCACTGCATCTCTCTCTCTCCTTCGGAATCAGGAGCAACCATCCTGTAAATTGAGTTTGTGCTCAACTCAATGCGGTAACTCTACAACCGCAAGCTCGAAATGGCTGAAAGTGCTATGTGCGGGAGGAAAGATAACCGCAATCTCCTTGATGGCTGCCACGGCTTCGCTATTTGAAGTAATGACGCTAGTTCACCACAGCCCGCGTTCCCTCGACGCTCGTCCTCTCGTGTTCAGCTTAGATCCGACAGATCAAAATAAGAACAGAGCAATGGAGACCTAACCGTCCAACAGGACGAAAAGCCGGAATAGCTCACAAAGCGTTCTCGCGGATTCATTCGATCTCACCCACTCACTCCTACAATTTCAGCAACCTTTCTCAATTTAGGGGCGCATATCTTTCTCGGGGGCACGGGCCTTTTTTTCGCCTTCTACGTTTCCCACTATACATATATATACATAGATATATATGAACACCCTCCGCGGCCCCATTTTGACTTTATCTCCTTGAAACCCGATCTAGCACTAAATTTCCCACTATTATTCTTGCTCCTCAACGAAAATCATAGAGACTGTGAGCTTTTGCGTTGTCACAAGAAGCGCCTACAGATGGTCTTGGCCAATGACCGTGTACAAGTCAGATTACATTCGATTTCAGAAAACTCCATCGTGCCCAAGTATCGTAGTCCTATGATTTAAGAGGTCTATGCATCTGGGTGTCGAACGCCCAGCGGCTTTCTATTATTATGCAGCCCCAGTAAATTTCATAACAGTTCCCATTTGTGTACCCTCTGCGTCGTCATTTTGAATCTAAATACCTCTTCTACCCATCTTCAAATGAGATGGGTAGAAGAGGTATTTATTTTATTAATCTTCAGTGCTGCAGTTGCGGTTGACTTCGCCGTCTACGAGTTTCGTAGCGAACGCCTCCTTTCAGAAGCGGCGATTATTTAACGAGTATAATATCAAGACCATTGAACTAGGTTGCCAACCTTATTATAAACGGAGTCATGTGATTCTGCAAAGATAGGAAAGTTGCAGTTATTAAGATATTTAATATTCATGTGCCGAGAAGTGGTAATCTCACACATAAACGCCGCAGGTTTTGCTTAAGTAAAGCGTTTCTATACGGGTTCATTGTGATGGAATCGGAAAATATTATAGCACACTGTCACTAGGCTTCATTAATGACGTTATAAAGATAACCTGCTTTCTTAATTATTCCTATTTGAGGACCTACTATAGACACATGATAGCCAACGCCTCGCTAGGCATCTTGTGCATTGAAACGCGCCTTGTTCGCTTACCAGGAAAACTAGATGCCCGAATGTGGGTTCTTGTCCCGCAGACACTTCCTGTGGTATCATCACTCCTTCGTGTGTGTGTGTGTGTCTCATTCCGCGGTAATTCCCAGCCGTGGACTTGGAATAATGTGAAATTGAATTAAAGTCACCTCTTTTTCGATTCCATTTCCCACCGTTGGAGGGAGATAAGCGATACCGCCGCAGCAATGCCGGCAGACGCAGCCGTTTGGGTCTTGCGGAGGTCCCGGTCGTTGGGAGCGGTACGATTTCGATTTGGATTGGTGGCACCCGCGTCGAGAAAGCAGAAAGCAGATAGCTTCATAAGATAAGCTCCGTTCACAGCAGTCCTGAGCAGGCAGGACGCGACGGCTGGGTCGAGGTTAAGGGTGGTCGTCTGCCCTTCAAGAATGAAGGAAGTGGGCTTCATGTGTATGGTCATAGTCAGCGGTTGAATGGGTTATATTCAGCAGTGACGAAGTCCGGGATGGGCCTACGCGCAAACTTTGAAGTCAGTACATGCATCTGAATGCGGAATTTGTTGCGCGTTAAATGCTAAAAAACCTATAATAATACCACTATATAAAAAAGAGTATATATATATATATATATATATATATATATGGTGCAATATATGTCGCACGCGAAGAGAAGCACCTTAGTCATCCCTGCCGTCGCTTTATAACAGTCTGTCCCGTCATTCGCCACGGTTCAAACGAGGTAACGACGGAAGAGAGCAACTAAATGACCCGACTTACCTCCATTAGACATACACACCAGCCATACGCATACATATATACATGCAGTTATGGCGGTATCCACGGTCTTCGTTGTCGTTGTCGTCGTCATAGTAGTAGTTGTAGTAGTTTTCGTCGCTGTCGTCCTCGTAGAAGAAGAGGAGATCGAACACAAGCGAAGGTGATGCTGATACCTGGTGCGAGGCGCGCGCTTGTCCGATCCGCCATTCTCCGCTCAGTTCCCAGCGGGGTCTCCCCGCAGGCTTCCCCCACACACGGAGATGCTTTCGTATACGACGCTACCGCCCAGCGTGAAGCCGCACCACAACAGCGCATATATACCCGTTCAAGTCTAACCATCCATATGTATCCATCGTATCAGGCCGAGCAGCTACTATCGCCGTATCTTCTGTCAACTTATGAGGCCTCCAGTTTTGTCATTTTGATTCCCAAACAACGATAACTCCGGAGCTCGCTAAGAGAAGGAGATCAAGCAAAGGCCCATCAAACGATCAACGGTTGGCCCAAAACCCTTTGCTCATCTACGGCTTCGTGAACTACGCTCCTTCAAATCACACACGACAGCATTTTGCATAGAGAAGAATAATGAGACACGCTGCGATATGTCAGTCGAGTCATGTAATAAATTAATTTGCATCAATCACTGCAATGGCAATCGGTGTTAAATGTCGACGAAGACATTGATTAATTAAACAAAATTGATTGACGAAGGTAAAGTGAGTGGAATTAGCTGTTTTCTGAAACATTTTTACAACGTCAAATTCTCGAATTCTACGCAGGAGGCCAGCGATCTATATGAGCAAGAAATTAACCCTGTTGAAGCCTTCCCACGCATCTATAACTCATCACATTGAGCGAACTCCTCAACGGCACGAATCGACTAATTTTGTCGAGATAATCGTTGTTGGGTTTCTTCGCCCGCTGACAACATCCGCCCGGGCATTACGAACGGCTTCATCGTTCAAATAACGAACAAACTTTGATATCGCGTTCGTCAATCGTAGAATTCGTTTGGGCAACTTTGAAATTGGCAGCAACACATTTATTTTCTAATATAACAACAAACTCAAATATCCAGTTCCGCTGATGTTTCTTGAAACATCGAGGCAGATGAACTAAATGACTGAATCGGTATCCCACTGCTCTGATTATTGTATATTTAAAGTCGTCTAACTAAATATAATAAATTAGCTTTGAATACTGTGGCATTTTAGTGACTACAATTAGCACACTCAGGTTCATGGGTGTTTACGGCGGTAAAAACTGCTGCTTGGCGAGATATATCGGTCGGCTCCATACGGAACAAATTAACGGGACTAGTAGATATTTTCGTTAAATCATTCCTCATAACCATTCCTCGTACTATAGCAGCCGTGCATAAAGGCTAGGCATATCGATGCTCTGAGGAGGGTTTAGCAAAGAGATTTATACACGAGAACTGTGCCAGGCGTCACATGTGCTTCAAAAGAGTCGATCGTACTCAAATCTATAAATGAACTACACAATATACAATACAAGGATTGGTTTATTAACGGAACTGCAGTCTTATCACAACGCTTAAGTTCTCGTAAAAATAAAAGCGAAAAGGACGTGTCGTCATGCAGATGATATAAGCAGGTTCCATAGGTTGAGATAGAAGCTGGTCATGCTTGAACATCTCGTTGCTATCCTTGAGAAGAATTTGCGCGGTCGCAAAATTATCAGTGACTCTCTTAAGTTGCGCGCAGAGAACGGATAAATAATATCTGTTCTCAGAGGATTGCGCGATTATTGAGGGAAATTATTGTTACCCTAATAACATTTTCATTTTATTTCCACAATATATGTGCAAGTATATATAGATATACAATATAATTTGTCTTCTATTGACTCTGCCTCACCTTTTTGATTAACAATAAAGGTAGTGTTTGAATTGAATTCAACTTGGAAACACCACCGAATATCATTAGCTACTGGGGGATACAGAGAGATAATTGGATACGATTCTAATTAGCTTAAATAGTGACTGTTGATGGTTGTCAGAATCGTAATGCGTCATATCATGAGCATCGATCATAGCCGAGCCTCGTTTGACGACCACATGGCCAAAAAAGTGCCTCTAACGAACCACCCTCTAAAATTGGGTACAAAGCCGTTTAAAACTTTGGTTTGTATTTAACGAGCTGCTTGCTTACCTATGTTAATTTAGCCTCATAAGTTAAAATAGGTTTCATATACAACCTTCAACGTTCGATAGGATTGTGTTCAATTGTTCTCGAGGCGAATCCGCCAAGCCTGTTGTCTTACAATTCATTGTGCGACATATAGCAAGGAAATGGCACAGTAATGTTCCACAGTAATCGCATATTTCAGAGATAACGCATAGAGTCTTACGTTTTATATGTGAATTATTCTCGAATAATCTACTGACATTGGCGTTCAATGCACCAACTCTGGCAAGTCGATCTGACACACGAGTCTTGACTCACTTCTACCCAATATATTCTTTAAAAAAGCATTCATGTACCAGAAAGCCGACCTGACTCAATGCTGCAAAATGGCAATGCTATTCCTCATTTGATACACGGCGACAACATTTGGTTATATAGGAGCACGATATAAAGGAATCAATTTCAATATATATATATATATATATATAATGAAATTGACACCATTTTTTTTGTATTGTAAAATGAATATCAGCATCATGTTAGTTATAATATTTAACCCGAGAGAAGCATGTGTAAATGTTCGTTTTCATTCTCCCTCCTGCCATGTAGCACGGTATTTTTATAAATAAAGTTAAAAACACTGATAGGCTTGAGGTAGTTTTTCAGGAAGTATGGTGTAGTGAAGTTCGCGTAAATGTCGCCCCGCCGACTCAACCATATTCTCAGATATCAGAGTACGCTTGCAGAGGTTTTAAGGAAACCGACTGGGAAATGCCCATGACTCTCACGTCGTTCTAATTTTAGAGACAAGGAGAGTGCAAGTCACGTACTAGAAAGTAATTATCTGACATTCAAATGGAATGACTCCCTGTGAATATATTTTGCAAAAAAGGCACTCCGATTGCTTAAGGAATGTGTTAGAAGATTCTAAAATGAAAACTGGAGATATATGATGTTTTAGATTCAATGTTAGCACTCGTAAAGCTTATCCCTTATGAATGTATGTATAGCTGTCAGTTGTGCCCATATATCGAGCCGCAGGAGGTGTGTGCAGCTTAATGCTACCCGCATCGATTTGACTGGATGCAATCAGAATTGCAGCCGTAATACCAGACAAGACTCAGTGAATACATATGGAAAAGCTAACCGAAGGAAGCTTTGTTACCGTCTGAATTTGTGGTTAATGTGCTGCGATGTTGATTCTTCAGGGGCTCCGTGGCCTAGAATAGTGAACGTCTCTTCGATAGTCTTGAAGTCGCGGCATTCATTTTAGGAACTAACAGAGCCTCGATATAATGAGAAATTTGAGGGAGGGTAAGGTAGCCACAATAATGTCAGCGGTAGCCTTCGTGCCAGAATATTCAGATGAAAGTAGAAAAGGTGAAATTTCTCCCACGAGCTTTAAAAAATCTCAACTCATTGGAGACCAACCGAATGTTCGTGGCGTCTGGAACGAGAATCAGAGATGAAAAAAAAGGGTCGAGATGCAGGCAGGCCAAGGCCGACCCTCGGCACGAAGGAGCGTGGAACGGAGAATGGAACGGTGATGACGAAGGACCAAGACCGGGCCCGTAAATAAGAAGAGCCCAAGAGTTGGTGGTAGGGGACAGACATTTGCACAAAAGGGATTGAGGAGAACACCGACGACAGAGCGACCACAGCAGACACCCAGCAAAAATAAGTCGAAGTAAGACTAACGTGGAGCTACAAAATCGACGAAAAGCCGTGTTTTTTTTTATCACTACAGAGCGTCATCCAATGGTGCGTCCTGTCCGAAGGCGGCTGGGTGAACAGCCCGGCTAGTAGATAGGATTGATCGTATGCAAGACAACGAGCAAGGCACGAGTCTACAATGGGGACTTACAATGCACAAGACTACTCACCTGGAATACAGCAGGCAACCAGGTGACATCAAAAAGGTCTGTTACTACCTCAATGATGAGTACAGTATACAGATTCCTCGTTTCGTTTCGTCATAGCTTTTCTGGGGCATACGACACCTAATAATTAGCCTGCGTATATTCTAGTTCTTCAGTGAGTGGTGTCTCCACATGAGGAATAAATGCTCTGGATATCTTGGTCAAAATATATTTCGAGGGAGCACCCAGACGTGATGTTCGACAAGCGTAACGATGAACTTAGCCAACCTCTTGATATGAACTTCTCAATGACGTTACCATAAACCTTGTAAGGAATTGTTTGACCGGCCCGTATATGCCTATAGCTTGAGGAAGCCACTTCCCATTTGCAGACGAAGTAGGTTGAGCACTGTCGATCCTCCCCGATGAGACGAGGCATCCTATCCACATAACTCAGACAGATGCCTCTCCAGCTCGCCGCCATCGGGTCATTGTTACATTGGTGTTGAATAATATAATATCTAATCTATATATCTAAATATGGCCTCGTCTTGCAAGTAATATGTTTCATATGGGTGTCGCTATATATTCATATAACACTTCTCGATACCAATCCTGTATCATATGCATGACCTCTTTTTGGATGGGAGAGAGGGTTATCAAATTTAATTGCCTAACATAAGGTTAGTTAGGTAAAGATAGCATACAATAAGCGGAGCTAATTTCAAGTCACATATATCACATTTTTTCCCTACACAATACTACAATGACTGTATAACCATGATGATTTCTCTCAGCAAATGAAGCCCTAATGAAGTAATTCGTAGTCTCAACTATACAGTGGCTGTCAACAGGTCCCTGAAGTAGATGAATGACACACGGCAGCTCGGAGGGCCGCCTTTAACCCCGGCACCTCGGTATGCCGAGAACGCTAAATGCAGAGACCCACCCTCGCCGTCGAGAGCCGGAGCGCTTCTAATCCAACTCAATTATAGGTGCTGCTGCTTGCGGGTCGCTCGTGGTGGTGGTGGCGGTGGTGTTGGCGTTAGCTCGCGTCCACATCCCTCCACTCAACTCGGCCTATTCCTCCTTCCTTCTCCCGTTGCCTGCCGAGCTCGCTCAAAGGGATACGCGCCCACTGTGGAGAGGGTCGCCGGGCGCCCTCTCTCAGTGCGCGGCATGCTGCTCGTCTGGCTTTGGCAGGCCCGGTCTCACAGCCGGTTCGCTTGTTAGCGGATTCGTAGCGGCCGGTGGGTGAAGCGAACGTCTGGCGCAACGTTAGGGCGCCGCAGCTAAAGCAGGACCGGACGAAGCCAAGAGAAAAGACAACGAATTCCCGCTGAACGAACGATTCAAAGAAAGACGTTGTTTTTTCTATGAGCAGCGAGAAATAGCCCGTGGTGATCTAATGTCAGTCTTGCTGAATGCGCTTCGTGAATTGAACCACCGCTTAGCTCTCCGGTGGGTCGAGCGATTCGACTTTTACCTTAAAGTGTAGACCAACATCCAACAGTGCTTTTTCATCGAGGTAATCGTGGTGACCCTCCCACCGGACGCGTATTTGTGCGTGTACTCAAATGAGAACTGATTGTCGTTCGGGCGTTGGGCAAACAACTCATTATTCACGTTCATCGTGTCAGTTGACCGGTGGAAGCTTGTGCGTGTAGTGCCCACTGTGGACCGTGCAGAGGCGCACGCGGGTCGGCCAGTGCGAGGAGCGTCTAAGACGAGTGAATCTGCCCTGAACGGATATAGTTGAATATGGAAAGGCTGCTATAGCTCAAAGAGTTGCTGTTCGTGCTAGATGTAACACGCGCGGTAATACATCGTTTGTAGATAAGCGTGTATCGGCACGCTGTCCCTCTACGAGCGGCCAACAGCATCCAAGCAGCTCCCAGTGGTGTGTGCAGGCCAAGATACCAAGGCCTCATGAACAGAGACGAATCTCTGTACGCCCAAAATCCCTGTAACACCTTGCCATGTCCGAGGCAATCACCAAACTGACGATGTGTTGCTCAGTTGGCTCGGCAGCAGCACGGGCACAGAAGTTAGGTTAGTTTCTGCTATAGCGCACGTCGACCTGCAACGTAACACGCACAACTCTTGCCCATATCAGCAGATGGTCCAAGCCCTAGAAATTGTCGCAATTGTATCAACTATACTGGTGGATTGTGCCGGAAAGTTGAAGGGAATGTGCCAAATTTGAAACTGGATTACTGGACTAATTCTCATTCGTTTAACATCGATCACGATCCTTCTATCTCTCTCTTTCTGCTTCTGTGTTAATGTGTGTGTTTGTGTGCGTACGGCCGTCTGTGATGTGAGGAGTGCAACAATGTCAAAGTTCTCGTCGAAGTGGCAACTATTGTTCTCGTAATATTCGGATACTTCAACCACCGGCATCAAACGACCACGAACATCGATCAGGAAATCGGAACGACGTCCCGGTCAACTGTCGATTTTCACAGGGTTCATAGTTAAGCTAGTTAAGATTTCGTTGCTCTCAGATAAAGGAGCGAATGAAATTATGATGCAGGATTATCAAAGTGTCACGTGCGAACAGCTGTGATGAGTTGAACAGGCAACGACAATAACATTTCAGCCAGAATAACAACCACAGCTGCGGTAAGAAGCTCAACCTGTACAGTCAACAAACCCGATCCGATGGTCGTCAAGGCCGAGTGAGAGAGAGAATAAAATGGAATGAGATTATGACAAGGAGTCGACGAGGATAGGGACTGACAGAAAACAAAGACGTTTTCACCACCAACCTCCGCATCTGCTGCGATTACCTCTCCTATCGACAGTTGAACCCCGAGACAATCTCGGCACTCGCCCTGGTTGATCAATCAGTCGACGGTTTGTTCGTTTCCTCTCGGTTGTTGAGTGTTTCTCTCTCCCGCTATCTCAGCCACGTTTTCAACGCGCCCGTGGATAACCAAAATATAAACAATAAAAATTCAGTGAAGAAGGACAACGCTATGATTAGCAATCAACAAACGCATGGGACTTCTCAACAATAGGAACCCCACAGGTATGTCGCGTAGCCTAGAAGAATCCAGCGGAAAGTTCGGGTATTAGTGTCCCCCGTGTGTCAACTGTCAGCTGTTGTGTTATCAAAACAATATACATTTGATGGCAAACTGGTTTGGGCTCCATCGATGTGAGTCGTACCTGACCAGCTGGATATGAGAATGTTTTGGAATATATAATACTTGAGGGGATGAATAAAATGGATGAACCGATGAAGTTAGTCATACGGGAATTGGTATCGTTTGCAATCACAGTAGAGTATTTTTTCGATTTGGTATCGACTGTTACTCCCAGCAAATGTCGCCTACCTCCTTAGTCAATGGTTTAACTTCGTGGCTTCTAACGACTTCGAGGAAAAGCCGAGTTGGTCGACTGCCTCGATTCCACTTACACTTTAGTGTCCAAAGTTCAAATGTATGTTTTTATTTTGGCTCGCTTCCGCCCCCTCACGAGTTGTATGGCTCAAGTTGCTATGGAGCCGGTAGGGATGATCATTGATTTATTGATATTGATTTGATCATTATCTGTATTCCGCTTGAAAGATAGACATTCAATCGATCATAAGCCCGCCATGGCAAGCATACGATCATACATATGCCCTCTGATAAATTTCAACAATATTCTACGGGCCATATAGCCATTTCCGTGTACATTATCTCCTGGATAACTTTGTTGACATCCATATATCATTACTCGTTCCCGGACAACTGGTTGTTGCCGGTGCTTAATGTTGCTATCGTTGTAATAGATGCAATGATCTTTAGCTTTAGTAATTCATTTTTGCTGGATAAGTCGAGCTTGCCAAAACTGGCAATACCTCGACTTATCATTAAGGCTCGCGTATAGACACACTCCAGTGAAATGACTTAGCCAGATATTGAGGTACAGTCGTCAAGAGATTCAACACTTGCACGAGCCAGCACTTATTGGGTATTTTCGAGACAAACATAGAGAATCCGATGGCAAAACTGAACCCCTCATCACATTCGCTCGCAGAAGTGCTTGAAGAGCTATTTTGAATAATAACCTGCCACCTGATCGGTGGGAAATTATCTCCGATTATAACTATCATATATTCACCCGATTTCCATGCATCGGTTAATTAGGTGCCATCAGTGAACGACAACGTTGCTTAATCCCTAGAGCGCATGTTACTCCCAGTTGTCGTAATCCAGCAATCACAATTCTATGATACTATTGTGCAACCATCATTCTGGGCAACCATCATTACCAAAAATCGAATACCTTCCGCCGGCTGCTTCCGAATACTGTCTGCTACTCACGTCGGCACCCACTAATCGGGTGTCGCGTATTTGTATAAGTGTATATTGTATGTGCATTTGTTCCCAGTGACAAACGCCTACCACAGGCGCATGCCACCACAGTGACACTACATTGCACAACTGAGCCCTCCTCACTGGATTTCTTCCATAGTGTGGAGGGGGGCGGGCGGCGGCGGCGCTCACCCGTCCCCACACATACATACAACACATATATAGATACGGTGACAGACACACATTCGCTCTGCAGACAATCGGTATGGTCGAGCGGTTGTGTCGTGTTGTATGATGACGCTACAGTGGTCCCCGTGGCCCATTCCCGTTCGTTCGCCGTCAGACTGAACCGATATCTGCTGTCGTTTGCCCTCTGAACGGACAACGGCCTACCCCCGGAATTCCTCCAACCTTCGCTATCTATCTCCCCTAAGTAAACACACACGAGAACGAACAACAGGCAACAACGATGCCGACAACGACGGCGACATCAACATCATCAACGACAACAACAGCAGCTCGTTGCTGCGAGCTTGCAGTGCTGCTGTCCGGCGTGAGGACGGCCAGAACGAGGACGTCGAGTGAGTTTGGCGGAACCCGCAGCGTGCGACAACGACGAATAGAGCAGCTATTGAAGGACGGGGGGGGGGGGTGTTTGCGGGGTAGTGAGGGGTTGGGATCTCTCGTCGCCGTCCATCGCTGCATCGCCATGAACCCCCCTTGTCCAACCAACCGCTAGGGGTTGTTGTTGCTGCTGCCGCTGCTGCTGCCTGGTGACCACCCCCGCCGCCTCCGTCATCCCCCTTACAACGGCGAGCAGCAACAGCTCAGGCCGACGGCCAGATGTGAGGCAATACTACTGCTGCTGCTGCTGCGGCCACTGGCGTTGTAAGCTCGCGTTCTGTGCTGTCGTCCTCTTCTGCCCTGTGCCCGTCTGTATGTCTCTGCCTGTCGGTGTCCGTCTGTATATATGTCCTATGTCCGAGTGTCTGTGTTCGTGTCTCGCTCTCTGTGTACGCGGTATGGGTAGTTCACATTGTTCGAACGTATGTTGTCCTCCTCTGGGTATACTATACTACCTACCACGACAACTACAACAACAGTAGAAACACGACGACGACAGTATCGTACTAGTTCACAACAAACTATAGCCAATCAACTCAAAGAACGGGGCAAGCTACACTGTTCGCTCTTGCCCCTGCTGCTGCCGCCGTAGAAGCTGAAGCAGTGGCAGGTAGCGGCTAATGCTGTCGGCTCCACACAGCTACACCGATCTAATGTCTACAAAGCAAACAACAACACCAAACAACATCTGATAACCTAGACTCCTCGCTCTGCACTGCACAGAGCGATGCGTTACATAACGCATACACTTGTAAGTTAGGTTGATGGAGATACCCCCTACATGCGATATAACTGTTCTTATTGTGAAGCCAAAAACCCAAATATAAACAGAGTCATCAGCATCGAGCTGTCGATCACATAAAATTAATCGAAGGAATGATGAGAGATCGAAGTGCGTTGCATACCTATCCTAGAATTGCAGCGACGATTTAATGTTAAAGAGGCACACGTATAAGCCTCGGTGGCGATTGGTGGACAAGCCGTTATCAGCCTAATATTTAATTAATATGCCGCATTGCCATCGTTGCTAAAGTGTCATTATCGAAGTGAAATCATTGGTGGAGTGGAAATTGCTTTACCCCTCAAATCGTTCTTACCTATAATGCTGTTATGTATACTATAATAGCATTATACGAGAGAACTATACTACGCCAGCTGAACTAAAAGAGAATATTTTTCTTATAATGCATACCCGCTCGGACGAGTCTCATTTGCAATGGTTCTCAGACAGGTCGTCCTCCAATTACAGAGAGAATATACATGAGAATTATGTTTACGAATTCTGTCGAAGCTAGACGTGTCAATTTAGAGCCATAAATATTGCAACTGTGATTGATAGAGGACAGCGAGACTGAAATGAATAACTTTTGTGGATCATATAATTTATAAGCTGTTGGCAAACGGAAATAATCGAACACCTTCGACTACAACGAATGGGATAGAGTATACCAGGCATTTGATCAAGTGAACACCCGGTTCTACGGTTACGCTTTGAATCATTTGCAGAATACCTATAGAACAAACAGATAAGGGTATGTTCATCACTATATATGAAGACCGTCGTTTATTTGTAAACATTGCTCATGTAGGCATATTTGCAGGATTGGCCAATTTTTCAAATACGCACGCAACATAGACAAAACTTCGTGGTGTCGGTGCAAGTGATTAGTCTTGCAATATTAATTAATGCATTCGCAGTATTATCAACTGCGCCATGTGAACCGTTTGCTGTAGCAGGCTCTCTATATCGACGTGCGCTTGCATTCAGTGCTGTTATTATGATTATTATTATTATTATCATGGTTCAATAAGTTGGCTACCACAGTCAACACACCTATGGCGTTCCAAGTTTCGATGTCACTCCTCACTGCTGTTGCTGCTGCTGGGTTCGGTCGCTACTGCTGTTTCGCTCATCCGCAGTGGCGCCAAGATCGATAATAATAATAATGCATCAGGGGATGCTGGCGACTCTCTTTTGAATTCACAAACTCTGCGATGGAATCTGTTCCGCCTGTCGTCCTAGCTTAGCCTCAGCCCAGGCAGCCAAAGGCGAAGAGAATCTGAGCGAAAGAGAGAGAGAGAGATAGAGGGAGAAGATCCCACAATCATCGGCCAGCGAGTAACCTTTACGACCGTCGTCGGCTATCAACATACATAGGTACAGGTCTTGAAGACTGTGAATACCTTAAATGTTCATCGAATATGAAGCGCGCTATTTGGGGTGACGCTGGGATGAGAAGAGGCCTTCTTGCTTGTTTGCTTGCTATATATAAGCTAACCTTTTCTAGCTCTAATCTTTTCTACTACCTAACGTTTGGGTCTTCGAGGTTCGAACCTTGCGCTCTATGCTCAACCTCAAGCGGACGGGCAGGTACGCTGAAGCGTTGCTGAAGTATCTTGCAGACATTGATCGGGAGCGGAGAACTAGAGAGCGATAGTAGAGATACGTTTTTTTGGGAGGTCAAATGAATGAGGAACAGGATAAAGGAATTAGATGATTTGGCTGCAGCTATCTGATGCGTTGGTCTCCCTGGAGTGTCCTTCACTACCTGAGGTTCCATCCTCGCGAGGTGATTCTAAATCACGTCTTCATGCTGTTTCATAGTTTATGTCGTATGTTTTCGCAAATACATCCAAGCGTAGGCAAGGCTAACCAGTTTCCAATTTGAGCTGGTACACGCCCGTGTACAGCGGCGAGCCCAGCCGCAATGAAGCTCAGCGACCGCTAACAGCAAACAAAACCTGACTAAAGCTGTTGAATAGAGCCACGCCATGGCAGAGTAACAATTATACGTGTTAGTTCGTTCCACATTTTGAAAGTGACTGCTTCGTAGCGATATCGGAGAATGAGACGCTTGGACAAGAAAACAAAAAGTGCCACAACAACTCCTGATCGTACCACTAAAAGTATCATGTCAACGATTGCAAGGTGAAGTTAGCTGAAGTAGGCGCCACATCACAGTCGCACGCGATCGAGCTGTGGCGCGATCTTGAAAATTAGCAGCCGCAACAGCCGTAGCAGTTTTCTGTCCTAAAGCGGAGGAGGATTCAGACCGAACACGATCCCATTCCCCTGTCGAAAATAGCCGGTACAACATTAGCTAAGGTAGAGACTCAGCGGACATAGTCGCTATAGTCCTAACGGCAGAAGGAGCGGCGGCGGCAGCAGCACCATGCTGCTGCTGCTGCCATAGAGGTAGCCCAGAGGCACCCCGCTTTATTCACCGTTTTTCTTCGCGCTCATCTTGTCTTAACTTTTCTTCGTCTATCGAAAGCTGACTGACTGACTGACTGGTTGGCTGGCTCGTTCGCTCACTCACGGCGGCTTCTTCGTCTTCCTCAAGATGCCGCTTGTTATTCTGGTTTGTTCACTGTTACAGTCACAATCGTACATCCAACCATATATATATATATATATATATATATATATATAATATGTATGTTATAAGGAACTGGCTGCTTCACTTGGACAAGACCGAGGCATCGAGACAGTCAACGACGACAACAACGACAGCAACAACAAGCATCAGAGGCAGCAAGGGTAGAAGCAAGCAATCCGTAGCATGAAATAGGTATATTGTGGCCTTAGCGTTCGTACAGCTTCTCTTCGCGCATCGAAAAAGGAAACGAAAGGCAGCAACGAACGAACAAACGAACGCACTGCCTAACGTCTACTGTTGTAGCGAGTGTGTGTCGTCAGACCGGAGGCACTGGCCACCTAGTGCCCGGTACCCGGCACCGGCCAAGCGAAGGCGGCTGAGCCGCAACGGCGGCACTGGGATTTGTGATCGTACCTATACTGTGAAACTCAGCCGGCTACCTACCTACCTCTCTATCTATCTATCTATGTAGCTGGCTAGCGCTCGATACTTGTTCCTATCAAGCCTACTACGATACTGTCCCACCCGACGTACAGATATCGTCCGCTCTCAAATGTCGACAGTCAGTTAGCTGCCTGGCCAGCTTGGTCCGAGATAGAGAAACAAGATGATGGTCTTGGGTATTGGGTCGAACTGATGACAAACGGGGTCTTTATTGGCTGCTGGGGCGGTGCCGTTGCCGGGTGACTCCGGGCTAGTGAGCGGATCGTGGGGGACGTTTCGGATGGGGAGGGGGGTTCTACTCTTGGGGACGGCCAGGGTATGAGGTGGTGGCGGTGGTGGATCACGGAGGAAGGATGATCGCGACTACTCTGTCGCTACTGCCACCGCCGCCGCCGCCAACGACGACGACGACGATAACTGCGGTCCAACATCGGGGCCTCCTGGCCGTCGACCAACTGACTGACATTTCGGCCTCCACGATCCTGCGGCCTCAGCGGCAAGGCCGATAGACTTCGAGGTGACGTTTTTGACGAAATACGACATGATCTTTCCTCTCAAATGCCTGATGGCGTGTTGCTGTTGTTGTGTCGTTAGTGGTGGTGACGGACAGTGTGGCTCGAAACCTGGCCCAAGATCTTGGGACTGCCTACGATAATACATGTGAGCCTCATAGACCGTAAAGCAGCAACATCATCAGTCTGTTGAACACTCGGTATACGTTCATGCCGGTCGGGTATCGTGCCAGCTCCATCAGGTTTCATAACTGAAGAGAATATGATCGCGCGTAAGGGATACCATTGAAACTGTTTGCTGGTTCCCAACAGTTAGTTGTATATATCCCAGATGCATGCATTGTCGTCACGGGAAAGTAGATTTGAACTTCACAGCTCGAGGATGAGGAGATCGCATAGCAACGTTACGGCGTGAATTGTGCATATTGTGAGAGTGTGTGTGTGTGTGGGTGATCCCATTTGCATGCGGGCAAATACATCTCAAAAAATGCTGAAAGTTTGACGTTCGTCTTAACATCATTAGTTCAATAAATCATGATGAGCGATATACACTTAATATTCGATTATTCCTTATGGCACCTTGCCCGAATATAATGACGGGATCGATCAGATGGCCTTCGGATCAGATTGAACCTTCTGTCCGAGCAAACTGATTATACAATAAAGGACCGACTATATTTAGCAATGCTTGGCAATTATTTACACACAGGCAGACGGGTTAATAAAATATGTATTTTCGACAGTTTTTGACAGTATTCGCACGGTGAATGTGCGAAACGAATAAGCCCGCTAGCGTCTAATGACCTCTATCAACGAAGTTATATCTAACCATTAGGAGAATGTTGATTCAATTTTAATTCAGCTGTCAACCCACGATATCGATTTGTCATTGGCTAATCTAACTCTATTGACATGAGGAATCATTTGATGTTTGATTATGTATGAAACTGAGTGCCGCATCTATTTATTCACGCATTTATCATCTAGAGAGTTATGGCCAAGGGTGCTCATAAATAATAACTACATTCCCGCGTACGATGATCAGTGAGGCAGCTTATGCTGACTCAGCAATAACATCAGCACTCAGAGAAATGCACAGTTTATTTAGCGAACATACATTCGTTATTCGGTATCCCTCTCTGTTACACACACTAACAGGTATCCGTATCTAGTCAAATACATATAGCTACGCAGATTAGTACAGTTGCCGAAAATCACCACTGACTATCTTTACTGTATATATATATGTATTTTTTTTTCTAATCAGAACGTATCGCGTGGTTACGTACTTACCTGACATCGCATGTTGTTCATATATGTAATTGCAATTGTGCGTATGCGCCCAATCACTCGAAGTGTGAGATGAGGGCTATCTATCCGAGTTCCGTCCCGAGAGTTACGTTGTAGGTCGCGAATATTCGGAGCGAAGTGAGACCCAAATTCTTGGGTCTTGAGTTGACATACATTCAAAATACCTTGGCTAGTTGACATTAAGGTTTTTGTCAACGTTGAGATCACTTTTAAATGTGACAGCTGTGAAGTCAGAGAAGACAGTTTGTCATCTATGAATCTCCTTTGAATTGTAGAAAAAAAATATTGAATCAAGCTTCAATATCAACTTTCTGAATGTAAGAGTTTACACAGCCGTGACAACTCATGAAGTACTTTCTTCGATGATATTTTTGTCCCGCAAAAGCCCGCTCTCAGCCGATCAGCCTCATCTGATTGCAAGGCTGGCTTTACTTTGTGTACCTCGTCTGCACAGACACTGCGAAGACTTCCAAGTCCCCGTACCATAATTCTTATCCGTTCAACTGTCACGTATTGTGACCGGCAAGCAATCTTTTCCCCACCCAATTATGGCTTCTGGTGTTGTCCTTTCTAACAGGAGAGCATTCAGATTCTCTAAGCGTCATCGGTGAATAGCTGTATAGCAATGATGGTGACTGTAGCAATGGGTGACTGTACAGTACAGCGATGCTATGGTGTATATATTAATGTCAGTGTAACGCGGGTGCGTAGGAAGCTCAGCTTAAGATTGTTTAGTTAGCGGGCCGCCATTGCTTCCGCCCGTATTGCCGCAGCCCGTGGTAGCCTCCTGTGTTGGCCTGTCAGGAAAGAAACGAGGAAGGTTCCGTCCCCTCAAAACCAGTGGTGCAAAAATGACTGGTTTAGGTTAACAGGTGTGTCATATCTGTCGAGCCCTTTGGTGGCGCGGTGCATTCGCAAGCGGAGGAGACGCAGGTGGACGGGTTCGATACTCACCGTTACACATTTGCATTTCAAGGGGTTGTCCGTCTTACGAAGCAATGCTAAAAGCAGTACCGTGAACGTTAAATGTTGGTCGAGAGTCAGCCCGAAAACCTTTAGATGTTTCATGTCTGGGCAATTACGTTTTAGGAAGTCGTAACGAATTCACAATTTTCGAAACAACTTTCCTTATTTAATGGCTCATGTTACGTAGGCATATAGACTACTTCACAGGGTTCGAACCTGCTCATTTGGAGTATCCAAGTGAATCAATTGGTGGTCGTTATGGCTAGTTAGATGAATTTATTTACCGTTTATCTACAGGAGGCGCAGTTGCTAAAATTGGGATTGAAACAAATTCAAGAAGATCACTTCTGCTGAAGACCTTCATCTTTGGGGTCTGGGCACGTTTTATTACATTTGTCGTCATCAGCCTACTAATCCGTGGAGCTTCAATGATTTCGGAATGAAAAAGATATTTAAAATATGGCCTGTGGACTTAGAACCGACAATGATATGCAGACATATGATTTTCGAGGGCTCCATTTTCAAACCCCAGGTAACGAAGCTGTCACTCAATGTCATCGGCTAGAGTACAACTGCCTTAGATATACGAATGTTTCTTCGTATTTATTTTCGTTAGTATTGATCCAATGCGTTTGTTGAGTCACCCACCTGACGTTTGTAGCCGCGTGGTGGCGATTTCGATAGCTGAATATTCGCGTCAATTTGTGTGAGGTGTGTACAGTCCTCGTTCCAGAATGAGACTGAGAGATGAATTTCCACAGAAACACAAGCGCGCACATTGGCAAAGACAAACTGCTTGAGTTACTGTTTAGCACAGCTTCGATATATATATATATATATATATATATATAGAACGGTTGCTTCTTTTGGCTGCTTCTAGAAGAGGCTCACTACTAAACGATGAAGTCAATGTTTAAAATACATGTGTAATGTTGTGCGTTTGCGGTGTTCACACCGTCAATAAGTCATATACCATTTGTCTTTTGGGTGGTTAATATTCATGCGATCCCGCCAAGTATTTCCCGACCCCGATCAGCTTAGTTCAGATTGTCGGCTATTATAGCACAGTGTGCTATCCACATGTTGGTTTGCGACTGCTCGACGCGATTCAGACGATGTCGCTGACAGAACACAATGATTGTGGACTCTCTCTCATTCTCGCAGCTTTTTCTTTGTTTCGTTGAGGGCTGGCTGATCCGCAATTCTTCCCGAAAAATAAATCCCAAAAATGTGTCATTCTCTGTTATAAGCGTAAGCATAAGTGAGTGATTTCATAAATTTCTGTCTCTCCCTCTCTTTCTCTCTTCGAGAATCAGATAATCAGCTTGGATTGAATTGCTATGCATTATTATAATATTCTTTATTATATATTATATGATTATAATATTTTTATTATTATTATTATTAGTTTGTGTATCGAAATCATTTATGAACTGAAGCGAAACTGCACAAGACATAACCGTATCGGATCCAATCCACATCGTTTAATTTATACAATCTAATATATCAGATGCGGATGAAATATATATATATTATATATATAATCGTACGCTCTGTGGGAGTGCTATCTATTATTTGTATTTGACAACGACTTAACCGTTATATGATTCGCAAGGCTAACTAGAAGACTACCATGGCCATAACTTATTCGTGTAATCGTAGGAACTGACCTCTAAAAAAAGGAGATCTACCGTCAGGCTCTGTGGGCCTGACTGAACCATTTCTGTCACGACTAACTCCGTTTAATTGTGACACAAATTGGATGGTAGGCCAATTAGTGCGATTATATTTCGTTGTTGTAGTGTGACAACGACAGAGCCGACGTCACGGTTAGAGACACGTCAGGGCTTGTACATGGCCAGCCGCCGAGAAATAAACATAATTACTAGCAGGACCCCCGGCACAGAACTCCCCTCGTATTTCGCTGTCATTACGAACCAATCGCCAACACAACAATAGCGAAACCCTACAAAATATGAATATATTCTCTAAAACCCTCTACAAGCAGATCGGATCTACGGAGCCTTGTGCATTGGCCATACGTGAATTGGTCTCGCTGCTAAGGTTGTTGCTTAGTCCACTCCAATATCGTGTTTCTTCTCCTCCAAATATGACCGTCCAGGTGACTCACTGAACCTTGTCGTATAGCAACCACAGCCAGAAGCCTCGTTTATATAAGAACAGTATTTGTGGGTGCCTTGAGATCAATGGCTTCCATTCTTCTCAGCCACGACTTCTGCGTCTCGTAGTTTAGAAAAAGTGCTGTTGCTGCTATTACTGCTGTTAGCATTTTGAATCGTGTCGATATGAGCGAGCTGCGATAATATCAACGTTGATAATAGTGATGATGATGGTGGTGTTGTTGTTATAATAACTCAAGTCATGGAGTGGTTTCCTCGAAACCGATCGGCTCTCTCATTCATTTTCATCGCTTTTGGCGTATAGCCGGCCTTGTCGTTCGTTGGCTGATGTTAATCGGCGCGCCACTAACAGAGGAGAGAATCGATTCGACTATAGTATTACCAAATATGTTTTGTGCGTCCATGGACGAATGACTACTGCTATACTGTAAGGGCTATGTATCTGACCTCTGCGAGGATCACTGTGTGTATATGTATAAAATTATTCTGAACTGCTAATCTTGGTCGACCATTCGTATTGAGAACGTACATAACCGGTAGCTTTAAAATGTTGCCTCTGAGTTGCGCCAGCCTGAGGAATTCAAATACGTCAACATCGTTTAAATAATGGCAGAGACAGTATGGTGTCGTATCCCTTAGGCGATACACATGTGTACCTTTATTTTATACTGTTGTTGTTGTTGTTGTTGTTAAGTGTGCGTTAATAGCTGACAAGGAGGAAACTAACTCTCTTGATGATGACTGTGTGTGTGTGTGTTTATTTGTGATATATGTCTTTCAAGTAGGAAAAGAGCACATCTGATATGTCGAGGGCAGCTCAAAGACCACAAGACTGTTCATAAATATATATATATATATATATATCCAGTTGCGGAGACTAACTGCGGAGTTGTAAAACAACGCTAAACTCACTCACACCCACACATACACGCACATAGAGGGACAGTGCGCGGTGGTGTCATGAATTTCATACGTTCTAATTCTACTTGATGTTTCTCGGTAGACGATTGTCCAAATATTACAGCTGGCAATATATGTGAGCACAATTAGCATTGAAATAATGCTCGAAAATCGAACGTAAGCCTCGAACAACAGATGGTCAGGGATACACGCACTCCCACGCAGGATTAGCCGCAATAGGACCTAAGTAAAAGAATTATATGGCTTTTAGTTAATCAAACGTTTGTGTATCACCCGCGACATCTGGTGATCATTCCATCCGTTATATCGGAGCAGAATCAGATAATTCAAAGAATACTAACAATTTATCTGCGCTTCCTCTAAGCGTCGTGATGTTTTCGATTCGATAATGTGGCCGGCTTTTTTCTTCCGAGTTCGCGACCGAGTTTCGAGACCGGCGAGAACCTTATCAGATTCCCACGCACGGCAGTTTTATGCAACGTTGGTCCGTCTGCTCGGTTCTTCCACTGACGATACTTGCCCCATCTAAAGAGTTGACACACAGTCCATATTGATATACATCTACATACATACGTCGTCGTCAGTCATGTAAAACTGCTACATATAGAAAGTCGAACGGTGGCTAAAGGGATCCGTAGGCCAATTGATAACGGCTGTCCGACAACCAATAAGTCTGTACGCTCCGTATACGCTCCCGTGGCGGCTCTGTTCTCGATTTGGCGGCGATATAAGCCGCCGTAGCAGCAGCAGCAGGAAGCCGCAGCGATGGCGGTCGTTGAATAACGAACTGCTCAGGAAGAAACAACGAGCGGTGACTGCGAGTTCGGCCCTGACCGTCTCTCCTACGGCAGCTATAATACAACTCACAGTAATAAGTGAGCGCTGGCGTTTGGCTCGAAGACCAGAATTCTGGTACGAAACACGACCGGATAGCGGTGCAGTGCCGTTATACCGTTTGGTATAACACGAGGATACGACAATAGGGAGAACTATAATAGCTACCGGACGGGATGGAAAAGAGAGAGATAGAGAGAGAGAGAGAGAGAGAGAGAGGCGGCAAACACGCTCATATATCTCGAGGTAATTACAGTCCGGTCTCCGCTGGCGATGCTGCCATTAACTGCTGTAGAAGTTGCGCTCTCCAGCGGTTACGGGGGTGATACAGCGAGGAGGCTGCTTCTTCGGCGAATCTAAACGGCTGACTGGATTCGAAGGGTTCGTTTCTCGATGGCTCGTACGGCAGATTGTCATCTATTAGATTAGATTCAGGTCGAGGCGTCGCAAGGATTGGAGAAGGGACGCGGACGCCGAAAAGAAACAAGTTAATGGAACATCCCGATACGATTCCGGGGTGTGGAAAAATCTGCCGACGATATCTGACGACGATAACATCGACGAGAACTGTCTGAAAAATGCAGGGTTGGACAATTGCAAGGGGCACTGTTCGTATAGCGGTGAGGTTTAAGCTGTTTTCTGTTAGGCCTTTGTTGGTCTGAGTTCGCGATGATGCGTTCAGTGAACGTAGCGTAACGTAATGCAATTAACGTGATGATAACCTGAATTTGACGTGTTTCGTCAACTAGCGATATACGAAAAAAAAAAGAATTCCATAGGGGTCACTGCTAACTATAACTAGTACTATAGGATTGTTGAACAAACTAGGAAGACATCAAGAGTATCGGAATCGTCTGATCAATACATGATGAACCATGATCGATACATGCGAGAATAATGATAATAATAATCATCTATAGAGTGATACGTCGACACTCGAGATAAATATCTGTTAGTTCCGCCGGCTATTGTCGTTTCGAACCTACACAGCTGCTACCAGCATCACTAATACCATTGGTGTCAATAATAATGTCAAACACTACGATTTATATAAGAACTAATGAGCGTCGTGTTACAAGGTTGATTATTGTAATTCGGCCTAGACATGGAAAGAGCTATGCCGCTCCGCTTTCTAGCCCTGCACACTATTCGAATGAACATGTTTGTGGTGGTAACTATCCGATAGTCGCTCAACAGCACTGCTGTTCAGTAGGTATTGTATAATTACCAGCAGCTGAATTAAAAAACAAAAAGTGATAAATACTCATATTTTTGGTTGGAGGGAAGCTAAGAGCCTAAGTATCGCAGCAGACCATCAATGCAATGAAGGAGATTATGCTGAGCTGACAAAACGTATGACCTGATTCTTTCCAGTCGTATTTATCATAAACGAGTCCAAAGCCATAATGAGTCTAAACAGTGTATAATCATTTGGGCCTGATGATAACCACCGATTTAACTACGGAATTAATGTTTTAATTTCTGATATGATGCTCGATTTTTTTCTAATTGCCGACTGCCATGTCAGCGCACAGGGTATCAGCGAGATTATTCATTCCGGTTCCAGTTGTGCTTACATAAACATGTTGGGACAATGCGTCCTTCGTCAAAGGCTGCCAATGTATAGGAAATGAGACGATATTTGAGATATTCTTTTCTGTTACATATCAATAACCGTCTTTCTTGTAGAATTATGTGTATTCTATAAAATTACAGTGTCGACATGGAAAAAGCTATATCCGGCATGCCGTGGCCTGGACAATGCTGAAATGGATAAAATGCATTTATTTGGTTTGTCTGTATGTTTCGTTCTCTTCTCTGGTGGTTCGTTATGATCATCTATTAATAACTGACAGTTTGTCGGCACATAGAGCGACATGCAGACGGACATATATACAGATCCTGTGACAAGCCCTGTAAGCGAGAGTGTTATTAGATCAAATCATAGATAGAATCACCATTAGCATTAACAACCGTGGAATTATTATTATTATTATTGCTACGACTACCACTGCCTATGTGACTACGGCTATAATAAATAGGTACCGTTCTCGACGCACATATTGTACACCGCAGTATGGATGTATCTGGGCAGTGGTGCCCATATTGTTGTTGCTGTTGCTGTTATCGTTGAGAGAGAGAGAGAGAGCGAGGAGCAGTCTCGATGCGTCGAGTGGAGCAAGCCATCTATATTTTGCTTCCCTTATTCAGCTCGGGTTTCAAGCGTCTCAACGCGATTCTCTCGGACACGACAGAATCGACGCGGTCTGCTGTATTTATCGGCACTGGTTGCTGTCGTTCCTGCTTGTCGAGGGAGAGAGAGTTGCTATGATAGCGATGCTGCCACTGTTTGGGAGTTTCGCATTGCTGAAATGCTACCGCATCTCGTCATTGGCGATAGTGCTGCTGTTGTTGCTGTTAGTGACGGTGTATCGGCCGCCGCCACCACCGCCGCCGCCTCTGCCGCGATCATCATTCCACCGCGCGTAGCGAGTGGTTGCCGCTTGCTTTGCACCTCGAAGTGTCCGTTCATCCCATTTCATGTCTCTCCGCCGCCCAGTGGCGGCTGACAAAGCCGCTGCGATCACCGACGCTGCTGCTACCGGTGCTGCTCGTTTTATTTAATCGGGCTCATAGAAAGAAACAACGAGAGATTATTGAGGATAATACCGGATAGAGGAGCTTTGAAATGTGATGAAATGAAATGATAAATCCGGAAACTATCGACGCCAATGAGACGCCGGTGTGGCCCACCGATATGATACAATACAAACATCTCTAGACTGATGATTTCACAGTTAACGAAACACGACGATTATTGCTTTAGCTAGATTGGGCATGTTATCGACACGGAGAAGATTTCATACTCAGACATTTTAAACTAACTAGAAGGGTAGGCCGCCATCAAGAGATCGATAGTGACTTGTCCGGAAGAGGCCTGCATTGAGATCTATGCTCACTAGCATCGTGATGAGAATTGCTGGTCTACACATATCTGGAAGTTTCCGGAATTGTCCTTGTAGTCCGTTTGAAAGTTAGCGTAATCCTTCAGTATGTAGTAAAATATAATGGTTAGTCATTACCAAGGACGTATGGATAAACAGTATGAATAGACAGGCAGATATATTTCGTTGCTGATATACATATATATATATATATATGTGGGGAAAAGTAACGGTCCAATGCCTTAAACTCGCCCAGGCCTCGGCGCCTTGGGTGCTTGCTTATCACTTTCCAACTCCGCGATATATTTACATTAGCAGCACAGTCAGTCAGTGAGTCAGACAGGCTACATCGGCTAAACTATGCTGATCTTTGACAGACAAGATGCAGAGCCGACCCGCCAACTCAGAGGAAATTGGGACGTTCGCCTTACGCTGACGGCTATCGTTCCCTCTTGCTCCGTGTTAAGAGTTAAATAATTGGATGATGATGATGACACAGTGCAGAAGCTTCTTTTGTCGTGTTTTCCTGTTCAATTGTATCTACTAACTATTAACGAGGCTTCTACAGCTGATAATGGCGATGCATTGTTGCTACCCTCCTGCGTATTTTCTGTTCCAATCGATTCATTCACGCTGTTGTATTGGGGGCTATTCATTATGGCTAGTTAATAGACGGTATTTAGTACCGGCGGCAGCAGCAGTAACGAATAAACGGGAATCGCGTATCAAATACAGACACGTATTAGCGTGAGTGCTGCGTCATCACATCCATCGTTGTTAATCTCGGCAGCAAATCCCGGAGTCGCATCTCTAGCAAATCTTGAACAGAAAATATTCGCTCGCATTCAAAACGGCAAAAGACAACTGCGCTCAGAGTGGAATCATCTCGTTCTCGGTCGATGATCAACAACATGAACAAGCTGCATCAGAAGTAATGTATTTCTTCGCTTTCTATGATATTATACATAAGCGCACATACGCACTCATTTTCATACACATCTGAATATATGACAACGTAAGCTGTAATAGGCGAACATAGACAAAAAACAGCTATTACTTGAATATATATATATATATATATATATATAGCGTGTGTACATGCGCTCTATTTCGGGCTGCGTTGTCAACCGCTATCTCGCAATATATCTTTCGCATGATTTTTGATCAGAATGACATGAATTAAACGAGAATCATGGCGTTTCTGTTCCATTGCGAATTCTGTCGTCTATTTCATCTTGCGGATGGTTCTGGTCGACATTTTCGTTTGACTTTTGTTCAAAAGCGGACACCGTTCGTTCACAAGGGAAAACGGATGGGGACAGCTCTCGCCGCGATTCGACCGAACGAATATCAGCCGACGCCAACAGGCCACTCTAGCTACATACTGAACGTAGCACTTCTCAATGTTTCTCTGCCATAATAATAATAATAATAATTATCAGCTAGCGAAATGGTGATTCCTCGCACATTCAGCGGGATCAATTAATCGATTTGCAGCCACTGCTGCCGACGTCACCAGAGCGACCCTTCGGAGCTGCTGGACTTTGCGGCTTTCGAGTGAGTTGGCGAAGAGGCATCAGCGTTCACTCGTTAAATTTCCGCCCGACGTCGAATATCGTTCTTCTTTATAAATGGTTTGAGCACGGAAGCAGTACGAGGGCACAGAAAAATCGACAAGTCATATGGCTAAAGTTAGGTGACAATTGCACCCTATGAGCGTGTAAAGAAAGATCGAATGATAAATACTAGTGGTGGTAGTAGTAGTAGTACTTGATTACAAATATCGTCCACAAAACGTCCGTCAACCTAGATGAGGAACGATAATCAAAATAGTGATCAGCTATCATTTCACCGAAAGTAGCCACAGACTCCTCTCCTCGAAGGCATTTTAACCGCCCGAAGTAATTTGTCTCGAATGGGAGAATAAAAGACACATTGTACATGCTTTCAATAGGTCTCATGTAGAGGAGACGAAACACTCTGTCAGTTCTCATCCACTACTACTACAACTACTGCTAGGGGTGGGTGGTTGGTTGGCTGGCTGGCTCGCTCGCGGGCTGACAGACTGACGCATCGATATTTGATCTTTGCTCTCAATCCTTTTTTCGTTCTGCTCCCTATCTGCTCTCTTATGTCGACTCTCTTCAACTAAGGAACTAAGCGGCAAAATAGAAGACGGGTTGCTTCGACGTTTTGAAACTTGAGCCCTGTGAATGGGCCGACGGCTCAGGACGGGTCTATGTGGGACCTAACTAGTTTTGCGTTGTTGTCTGACAGTGCTACCGAGCGGGTAATAGCATGAAACGGGAGGACAAGAAGCCCTTCAATTCGCTCCCTAGAAAGGAACGCCGCTAGGAAAAGACGCTTTCATCACCAGGCCAGGAGTAGATATGTACGACTCGGGGGAAGGGAGGATGCGGCCGGGGATGCCGGCCGCATTGGCTGGGGTTTAGCGATGTACCGACGGAGATAACGTTGTCAGCAAAACACAAAAAGAAGGCGAACTAAAAACCATACAAGGAACCGGCGGTTGAGTGAGGAAGCACTTACCCGAACCAAGTATGATACAATGACAATGAGGACCTTGATCGGATATGCGAATGTAAGCAACGCGACACGTTCTTGTGAATGGTATCCTGGTGTAATATACTCGTAGGGATTCAAGGTGCCGAGAGGTGGCACAGCATAGGGCCGTGAACGCCCGTCGGCTAACCTTGTATATTTCTCATGGCGTGTTTCTTAAGGGATCTTTGAACTCGACTATCGAAAGGGTTCATGAACGGAATCATCTGGTTGAGGGAGACACAATACATAATTCTAGGGTAGGCTCTATTTGGAGTCAGCGAACTGATAAACACTGATGTTCACTATTGAAGTGAACATTTGCACAACGTACCGCTAATAACAAGAATATTGTTGCGACCAAATGCAACGAAAGCTGATTACATGAAAGAATGGGATCTTATTCATGTATGTCTCTAATTTCCTAATATGGTGCGCCTATCTTAGCTGGTGAGTTCACACTTTTTCGGAAGTGCTATCACGTAGGTCTTTGCCAGCGAACTTTGGCACACTCGTAAACACCACGAAAGTGTGTATTACACACCGTAATTGGGGCGTACTAATGAGCTCGTCACGAACTACCAGCAACCTTCGGTGATATGTTATGGACTAAACGATTAACGGAACACTTCACAAAGGCTAAATATGGACAGTGTGTTTTGTTTATTGACCAACAGAGCGAATAGTTATAGACGTTTAATCCCGAGCGCTTAAAAGCCGTTAAATAGGAAGCTAATTGGAGGATAGCTGCAGTAGACAGGACAGGGCTGAGACCACAATACGCGTGATTTTGAGTTTACAACTTTATGAGTGAAAATTATATTTTCACCTTTAAGACTTTCTCATTCTTTTTATATATAATTGTTTTTTGAGCTGACCCTCAGCTGTTCCGCTATGTGACAGTCCTCAGCTCTTAATATTTTAGGTATATATATATATATATTATAGAGCATACCTTCGCGCATATCTTAATACGGTTAAATATTCCATTAAGATTACACTCAAAACATGCTGCCTGTTCTATATAAAATGTTTGTTCCTAGATCTTGCAGCACAAATGAAGTCAGCAGGTAAGTCTCATAAACGTTCGAGTTCCATATGCCTGGGATTTTCTAAATCAACCAACCGCGTGTCCGTGTGGTGTTATGAACAGACTATGCATAGATATATGTCGTTATTGTTCTTGTCGTATTCATGTCCACATGCCGCTGTTGTTCCGGTATCAGCGGTCGCTAAATATTATAGTTAAGGACATTTGAGCAGCTGCAAGATTATTCTGAGAGCTGTTCGCTTCTTCAGTTCACTTCACAATTTGCTTCTTTAGCTGCGTTCACCACTTAGTGAGAGAATCATGTTTGGTTCCCCTTAGAACAGGACGGAACAGGGCAGCGTTGCGGGAGCGTCTGGGTTCGGCTGGTTTTCAGGCGACGGGTCTGTCCATTCTCTCTGTTCAATGGAATAATGGAACGCGTGTAGCAGCGGAAGCCGTACGTAGCGCTCTGGAGTTAGTAGTTGCTGTCTTCGTATTCTTATTATTACTATTATTATGGACTGGATTTAACGGGTCCTCTTATGGTTCATGACTGCACGAGGGGCCATATGGGCCCAAGCCCCCAGAGATGGTTGCTAGCTGGTTCCTGATGAATTCCGTCGACATTCATTAACCCCACCCCCCGCGATCCGCCATCCCTTGAAGCGGGCAAGAGAGCGGCCGAACCAACAGAAGCAGCAGCAGCACCATCATCAGAGAACCATTGGATCTCTGTTCGTGTCCTGGCTCGTGCCCATAGCGAAGGAAAAGGCCAAGCGTTCTCGGGGTCGGATCGCATTAGGCCGCCATTGGCCGAGTAGATTTATGAAGTGCAACTCCTTCGTTCGCTCTTCGCTATGGCTCGGTGAGGACGACACGGCGGCTTTGCTGCTTGAACGAAGGGCAACTGCTGCTTTTGGCGCAAACACCCGACGGACATCAGCCATTTCGCCGCTCTGTTTGCTGCCTGCCTGCCTGAGTGCACTATACCAACAGGTGACCGCTCTGCATCATCTGGCTAGCTACCTTACTAACCTGCTGCTGGGATTTGAAGTTCAATGGGGATTACTGTTCAGGAAGAGAGATACTGTGAGGGAATAAAGGACGGAAGCCTTATCAGTGTCTGTTTTTCTATTAGTGTTACACCCAGCCTTGATCATCACACTATTGTAGCTGCCGGAACGGGTAACCTTTGTGCTACTTATATTGATGGAGTTCCCATAAAAAAGTAGGTCATCTCCATACATCATGATATTATGATTAAGTGGTATTTTCATTGGTTCATGCTGAACATATGCATTGCTTGAAATACACAGTCTCCGATATAGCAAATTTTCGTTTCCACAACAGCCGAGTGCCAAACTGCAAGACTGTAGCCAAAGTGAGAATCTTCTCAACTTTGACATGTGTGTCCTACCTAGCCAGCCGCCTGTGGCACAGTAGCTAGTTGGCAAAAGTGAATTCTTGGGGGAAATTAACGGAACTCCCCACGACTGTCCCAAGGGCCACTTCGTCGTTTTCTCGCCGTCGTCGTCGTCATCTTCTTTCTTTCTTTTTCTCTTAGTGTCCTACTCCTCCTCCTCCTCCTGCTCCGTGGCAGCAGCAGCAGCGTAGTCGACCCAAGCGAGACCGGTTGCTGTACATTCTGCAGCCTTAGTTCGTTCGTCGTCTAGTCTCAATGAAGCCTTTCCCTTGCGTCTATCCTACCCGTCCCCGTCCCCTTTGTTCAGGCTCATTTGAAGTGAGTCCTGGCCCTCCCTGAAGTCCTTCTCCCTCTGTCATCTCCCATTCCCTTCGTGGGGTACTCGTGGCGGGTGGGCGGTCGGTCGGTCGGCCTCTCAAATTCAAGCCCCCTACCATCCTCCACGTTTGGCCACCCTATGCACCGCCTGGCACACACCTGTTTCCTCAAGGCGGAAGCTCGAGAGAGGGAATCATGCAGGAACGATGGCGACGACGAAGTGCCAGTGACGGGTACTGTTCCTCCTGCTGCTGCTGCTTCTACTACGGCTGCCGCGATGGCGGTCATATCCCCGGCCCGCCCCCAGCATCAGAAACACCCATCACAGGTAGAAGCCCTCCTTCGTACTTCGTTCACAACCGGCGGCGTCGTTGTCGCCGTCTTCGTCTTAGCTTTAGCGCACTATTTCTTCTTCTTCGTCTTTTTTTTTTCGACGACAGGACGACAGCCTGAGCCCGGGGCGAAATTCGTCACCTCGTTGCATTATTATTGCGATGCATAGAGTACACGGAGAGTGCACCTATTATCGTTATTTTTATTATTATTATTATTATTTCAACTTCGTACGGTTGTAGCCTATACTCAGCCTGATTTGAGAGAAGTCAAAATAAAGTAGAAACGATTTCGACTTTCGAGCTGCCCTTCAGGGGAGCGCTGGTCTGTGAAATGTGGCCAGTGTCAAGTTGAAAATGGAAATAACACGATATTATTTCTCGTTTATCTATCGCAAAAGGGTATTTGCCTGACGTTCAGCTGCCTGACCGTTTGCTGCCAGTGAGATCGTGCTGTCTTCCATAGGTCAGAAAGGGCGAAAAGGAGGAAACCCTGTCTTGTTCACTGGTTCATTGGCTGTCATCCTTTCAGTTTGAACTTCCTAGTCCTTTTTCTCATAGTGGGAGCCCCTCTTAACGCAGACCCCTCGTCGCAGCACGGCAAAGGGATATCGTCTGGGTGGTGAGAGACCTCCTTAGACCTCCCCCCCAGCTCTCCTTCGTCGGGTTTTAGGGACCCTTCGGTATGGTGTAGCATGAAGTCCATTGCGTCGCTTTCATTTGGCTGTGGGCTGCTGCCATGTAAAAAGGGCCCATCCTCTGATTAATTAGAGGGAGAGTCAGGGAAGCCGGTAGCAGCAGAGCCAGCAGGAGCAGAGAGGCGATGAAGAAAAGGGACCACGAAGACGATTCGGATGTTCGTCGTCCGCAAAGGTGCGGCTTGTCAAGACGAGTCTGTCTGAGCACGCCAGGCGGGCGGGCAGGGCAACGAATGAATAGCGCGTACACCCCCGACACGTCCACACCGACAGGCCGGCCGATGAGACACAAACACCCCGCACGGTATCCCCACCGTACCCTAATCTCGTAGCGAACTTCTCTAAGCCAAGATGTGAACCACATTCACTGATCGTATCGACAAAGGAGAATACAGCATGTACTACTATACACACATTCATTATTGGCAGTGTCTGCCTACATCGGGAACAAAGCGCCAATTGGACAATCGCGGCTCACAAACGCCGAAGTACTAACGGTACTAGTGACAAGCGAGAAGGGCAAGACCTCCTTTCCTTAGGACGGCTGGCTACGATGAGTAGAATGAGCCGGGCGGATATGCACAGCCCGTCTAGGCATCGACATCGCTCGGTTCGTTCGCCTGCTGCCTCTTGGCGAGCTGCGTTGTCAGCCCAGTGTTCCTTTTCCGCTACTTCGTCGTCGCCTCCTGCCTCTTCATCGTTGTTGTTGTTGTTGCTGCTGCTGCTGGTGTTCTCGTCGTCGGTGGCGGCGGCGTCCGACTATTTCCTTCTTACAGCTACGCCTTCCCATGCTATCTCGCAACTGTCACAGGCGCTCTATCGAAAGCGAGACTCGTCACGTGCAAACTCATGCACGCACGCACACAGACAGACAGACACCCGCAGACTATGCACGCTCTTGATATTATATGTAGTATATATTATATTAACGATTGCTGCTGTTGCTGCTGCTGTGTACTAATACACACGATCCACACATAAGACACGAAGTTGACTGTGGACAATGCATCGCTATAGGCAGACTGGCGACGTTCGTTTGCTACTGTTGTTGTTGTTGGTGGTGGTGGTTCGGCAAAACGGGGTCAAATGAGCTCATTCATTCGTTCGCTAGTAGAGAGAGAGAGAGAGAGTGAGGGCTATGGAAAGCTAACGAAGTCATATCAATACATGCAATAATAACAGACACAAAGGCTTGTTGAGCAACTCACTACCCCCGCGGGACATCAGGTCAATGCTGCTCAGCTGGTACAAGCGGTAGCACCAGAACAATAGTGGTCAGTCAAACAATGGTCCAGGGGGAGACCACGTTACTGTTGGATAATACTACGGGTGATATATAATAATATTAATAGTAAAGCTTCATTAAGGCAATACTCACTCCGTTAACCATAGTACACAGCACCATTCACAATCCATTGATGATTGTTGCGTTTTTTCTACCGAGTGCACATATGATTGAATGGGAAATATATTTCGGTGCTGCTGATGATGATAATTCAGCATAATTATTATTACCACTTCTGTACAAGGGTGTGTGCAATTTCTATGGTGGTGTTGCTGCTGCTACTGCTGCATATGCAGATAAATACAATCAGTACCAATGCTACAATCAAAGGCTTATTGTGACACGAGCTCCCCCCCTTCTCTATTCGCCTCTCTCTCTCTCTCTGTATTCGGCGGACTGTATGGAAACCGCCGAACGTGCATGAGAATCGCGAGTGCAAATCCTACTGAATTCTAGGACATCTAGTGACACAAAGTGGCGTTTAGCCTCTGATTCTCCTCCTGGTGGTGATGCACAAGGCGTATTCGTCAAAGCCAGTTGTTACGTCTCTTCTTCAGGGGAACATATGCATAAAGATACTCGCGAGTTTTGAAATATACCTTGGCTATTCTGTCGTTACGGCGGGCGGAACTTGAAATTCCTCCCTTAGATTTTGCATAGGCTTTCTATGGCCCTTCGGCTGACATTGATCGCGGGAGCGGGTCTTTTGACATTCTGTTAGATACTAGCTTATGAGTTTGCCTCGGATTTTCTATAACGCATCCCTTATGCACCAGCACCAACCACGCACACTGATATAGACGTATGTCACTGTTGTGCATGTTGACGTTTTCTATTATGCATCGAATTGGTGCTCCTACTAAGGCTGATATCGTTTTTGAACATGCCGAACCATTGGTGTCCACCAGAGCAGAATGGAGTCTACACGAAAATCAAGAGCCTAACAGCCATAGTTCTACTATGAAAGCCCATGCTAGCGTTAAATATTTGTGAAGGTTCAGCGAACGATCGCTTGGCGGTTTGCTGAACCTCATTGCTGTCTCAGCGAAGGGGATCCATTTTAAAAGCGGCCGATTTTGATTTACAGAATAAATCCGGTTTTGCTGACTAAGTGTATTTATTCAATCGTTCTTGTACCATTATTACCCATTCCACTTACCAAAGTGTGCGTCATCAAGTGTTACCTAATCTATGCAACCAATTAACAATTCTAATTGTTCTTTTTTGCCTTCTACGGCAAGTCTGCATACTATAGGTAGCATTCAGACCTATACTTGGTAGGCATAAAAGTGTCAATTTCTCAAATAGTCCTTAAGTGGAATATTCCCCAGCGTTTGATGCACCCATTTCCTCAAATGATTCAACGCGGCTCGATCAATTGGCTATTGAAGTGGTGTACGAAACAGCAAGCCGAGCGGTTACTCTAAGGCCTTTGCAATAGCTTAGACGATTAGTCTAATTAGGCCATGCGTGAGGCGTTGCTGGAGCTACTGCTGCTGTTGCTCCTCTACTCCGGACATTTATTGGCGGGTGTCATAAATGTATGGTGACACCAGCAGCAGGCGGTACACTAGCGACGTCTCGTGTATTCGGCTGTATTCGGCAATATCACTATCCTGGCCATTTTGTGCCGCATTCTATATCCTCCTGCTTATATGCATACACGTACGAATAACGTCGTAGCTGTGGTCCTCTTCATCGTAGATGCTGCACTTATATTTGGCCCTCCATTGTTCAGTGGTTTTCGGACCACCGATGGCTCGCTCAGGACCCGAAGCATTCCGGACCACGTCTGTGTAAAGGCCACTCCCGCTCGTATTGCTCCCTTCGTGCTCTTGGCCACCATCGCAGTTATGGTCAACCATTCGGCCGAGGATAGTGTCGCCTCTTTAGTGCCACTAATATGGCCACTCTAGACTCGATGGATTCACAGGCCTTCGAGTGTACGCAGCCTCAAATGCTCTTTAGTTAGAAGGAGTAAAATAGGATCTCTCTCACTCGAGAAAACACCGCTTGATAAGGTGCTTCGTTGTACCCTCCTGGTGGTTACGCTAACCGTACCAGCTACCTAGCGGCGGGCATTGCCTCCTCTTTTTTTGGGGTACTCGGATGTTTTGTAGATGTCTACATTGAAAGTCGGCGGCAGCAGTCAATTCGTTAATCTTTCGTCGTCCATAGCTTCGTCGGCCGTTTGCGTTCACCGTAGTCTTTAAGGATAAGCCGATCCCGTGGCCATCGTCGCTGATGACGAAGTTTTGCTTTTTCGCGTCGTCGAGCCGTTGGACAAATCTTCTCGGTGCGGCTAAATCCGCCACTGCCTGCTGATCTCTCCGCATCTCGTAAATGTTATATGGCCAAACTGCCGGCAACCCAAGGATCACTAAAGGCTTCGGTCGGCGTTCCTGCTTCGTCCGCGATGAGTGCTTATGCACTTCACTTGTTGGTCATTGTAAAGTTTTGATGGGACGTCGAAGATCAAAGGAGTCTGTCTGCGCGCAACACAACGAGAGGAAAACTGACGGAAAATCCATAGAAAATATACACAGACAACACCGACATGACGACGCAGTGTCCGTAATAGCTGTGGTGGCAACTCCGACTCAATCAGTAGATCAAGCCATTATTATTATATAATAATATAATATATAACCGACAACCAGCTCGGCCACCATCAGACGCTGCTCAAACAAGCCGTCGTGGTTAGAGTAGTTCAGAGTCGCAGTCAAACAACGAACTCGGTGACGTTCTCCACTACGTGATCTTCGTCATCTTTGTCCTTATGGCCCATCATCATTATTATCACCACCGTCATCATCAGCATCATCAAGTCTAACAGCAACAGCTGCCGCGGCCGGGCCACCATCGAGCGCGACTTCGCCGATGTATTATAGGGTAGGCAGACGGCTAAGCTGTGGCCGAGCTGAAATGTCAGAGGTTGGCCTGTTTCATTGGCTTCTTTTCGTTCGTCCGTTCGTTCGCTCGTTGAGGAGCAACCTCGTTGACTTTTCAACGGAACGGCACCATCCGAATCTTTCGTCTGCTGCTGCTGCTTCTGCTCTGTTGTTGATGATGACCAACAGTTCGCGGAAGCCCTTGGACGATCGGTATTCGTCGTTGGGCTCTTCAATATTGCTGCTTAGAAGAACGTTTCAAGCGCGCGCGGGCGCACACCTTCGTCTTGGTTCGTTTGCTTGGTCGTCGCCTTGACGTCGTCGCTGGGAACACACACGGTGAGTGCGCAATGAAAAACAGAAGAGAACGAAGAAAAAGCAGACCAACAGGTAGATACAGATGCACGGATAGAAAAGACGGGCAGGCAGGCAGGCAGACAGACATATGTATACTCCATAGTCGCAGCTCTACGCGAGTTTCATAGGAGCTTACGAATCTTCACAGTCGCCCTTCTATCTCCAGCCATGTTGCTGTTCCCGGCGACCCTGGCAGTCAGCGGCAGAGCGACTGGCTGGCTACATATTATCGTCGTCTTGGCGGATGAGAGTGTGCATCTGTGTCGAAACTGACTTACTTGGCCCGGCGGAAATTCGAAGAAAACCAACGCCAACGCCAAAGTAATCGTGTCGAATGGAAAGAAGCCAGAAGAAATGGCAGCTGAACACTGCAATGAGGCGACAAGTTCAATTCGTGTGAATTGGGATTGTCAATTGTTGCTGTTAGCACTGCGTTTACGATTTGCCAACCGAAATAAAAACAGCCCAATCAAACGCTGTACATTCCAGATACATAAATGTATACGATTGGTGCAAGTGGTCATTGCGTCAGCGTTGCAGAGATTATGGTTGTGCAAGTTAGAAGAGTTGAGTGAGGGAGCGATATGCGATTAGAATCATCTGTGGAGATAGAGAGAAGATTCTTGTCAATATCCTTTGCTTTACCACACACTAGGACGTATCACAGGATGCATTGTCGATACGATACCAGAAAACACGTGCTTTTATACATATATATATATATATATATATATAATAAATGTATAACGAGGTTAAAAACGTTCATTAGCATACAGGAGCAGGATAACAATGGCAGTTGCCTGTCAGCATAGTGGTATGACATCGGATAGACATCCTGCTGGACACAGGGATGTTTTATTTGCCTGTGGCTGCGTCAGCTATTCCCGTACACCACCATCATATCTTCTATTATCTCATAACAGATCCTGCTGAACGATTCGGCGTATTTGCATATTCACCTTCGTTTGAATAGTTGTTGTCAATTGTTGCGTCAAATGATTTGCTACTGGGAACAGCAAACAAATAAATGACAAGTAACGACGTTGGCCGTCAGTCACCAACCCGCGCATCAATTTGATTTCGACCCTTTTTCTACGTTTTCGCAGAGCAATCAGCAGCTTATAAGGCGTCAGCATGGAACCAAATGGCAGAACGTCAAAGATTCTTAGAAGGGGGAGCGTCTCCGGCCGTTTTCTAGTCCACCTTACGCCTCGATGACCTCCAGCTTTCCTTTGGTATCTCTCTACAACGAAAGCTTCGACGGTTGACGACGATTGTCGCCAACCGGTTCTGTTTGCTTCAACGCAAACAGGGGTGATTATGGCGATGTCGCTGACATGACTGCCCCTATACAACTTGTGGACGACATGGACCATCAGAGGTTTAGGCTGGCGTCGCGTTTCGCGCTCTCCAGTGTCGCTAGGACCGACGGCCGCGATGTGAAGAGCTCGAATGAAACAGATAAAAGGGATGATGAAAATACGAAAGATTGTGAACAGATGCCACGGTGAATCATTGACGACTGTTTTGACAACGACGGTAATAACAACAGCAGCAGCGGCGGTGGCGGTGGCGGCGACAAGAGCAGTAACAACAATAACCCGAAGAAGAGATTTGATGGTGTTTTCTGTGGCGACCCGAAGTGCGAGGGAGTGGAGTATGGGTCGCCGTTATGATGCGTCATAAGAAATAACCGATGACAGTCGTTGATCTCTGCTTGAGTCATTTCTCATAAAGGCGCTCGATGTGGTCGAATCTCCTGTGACCGGCCACAAAGGGGTGGGGACGAGAAAAATCTGACAACATGCGTTACAATACCAGTTCACGCTTGCGGCTAAGGGGTGGACAAACGTGGAGGGATACTAGAACACAACTGCTCGAATGGTGCGAGGTCCCCTTGGGGACGGCTCGAAACGAGACATAGAGACATTCACTTGGTTTGTCTCTTGGTAGCATGAAACGCAGCCAGCTTCTAGAGCAATGTAACATTGTGCACGTTAGAGACATGTGTTGTCAATGAATTATTCGTTACCTTTACCAGTCTCGTTTGCTTCGTGCTTGCGGGCGAATTTAGCACTTATTGATGATTCCCAAATTAAGCCAGATGCCAGCAAAAATGTGGCAAACTTTATTTTTCTCTGCAGACACAAGTGACGAGATATTTTTACTTAAGGTTGTTTTATAACAAAATGCGGCGAAATAGTGTGTTCTCAATTGATGTTGCCGGATATTTTATAGTACAATGATATTAAGTCATGTGTCGACTGTAAAGAGTGGAAGTAGTTCTTCGGATATGTGACGTCGATTCTGGTCGAAACCTGCGTATGTTGGCAATGATACCAACTCTAGGTAGAGTGATACTGGGTGTCAGCATAGTGCACACACAGCTGGAAGCAGTGAAGCAGTCTAACTTTATTATGAGAGATCCAACTGAGGGCAGAGTGTGCCTAGGTATAGGAAGTGGAATCTACTTCTTCTAACCGGTTGGACCTGTTCAGCTTTTCTGCTTTACTTTGTGAAAACGAAATCGACAGAATGAAGGACGAAGCCTTTCCTGGACGCTCACTCCGTGATGAGAAATCGGTGAAGTCAACGATATCCAACACTTTGCCTGAGTTATCGCTTTATTTCGTAACTTTGTTTCATCCATGACGTGGTACATATTTTGTTTGTTTGTAGTTAATTAACTTGAGAAATTGAGTTAGAAGTTGCGCCTTAGGCGAGATACTGTAGCGTAGGAATAGGACTCGTAAAGTGGACAGACGAGCGGAGGATGTCTTGGCGGAATCGTCATTGGCGGTACGATTCCATGATGAAATGTAGGGCCACTGTGGACGAGCTGTTCGCTTCGAACTCGATTCTCCACTTGAGCTCCGATCTGCTGTCGTCTCGCACTTCACCTCACCTCAGCTCGTCTATTGAGACTCGTTCGGCAGAATTCACTTTGGTAGAAAGTAGACGGACTGGTAAAAAAAGGCCGGCTGCCGTTAGCAAGTCGAAGGCACAAGAAGTCCACATGTAGGCGAGGTAGGTAATATCTAGAGGCGATACGTCTGCTTCTGTTCCAACGAGCGTCTGTTGCGACACTGCGTCTACTGCGAGCTATGAAATGTGCCGACGTCCGGTGAAACTTTCAATTGGAGGCCTGCTGACCTTCTACCGGTCGCAGGTGATGTTTGTATAAGACTCCAGTCAGTCGATGGTGACTGAACTTGTTTCTCGGAGATCAACAGTATTTCATCTACTGTTAGATATAGACTGACCTATATACGTATGTGTTTTAGGTTTGAAATGTGTTTACGTATGCAATTTACTGCAACTGATGTACTAACAAACTAGTTCCAAGGTTCGGCCTTGTTGGTAGAAATAAAATGAGTTAACGGGAACGCTTCGAAATGAACTGTCCACTTAAATGTCGAATCATGCAAGCTGCATATATATATATATATATATATATATATATATATATATAGGAGTATATATAGCAATATATATAGGGATTTTTCTCCTCCCTCTTTGACGAGCATGTTTGAGATGGTCTGAGCCTCCTGTTATAGCCCTCCCGAAATGGAGATGACTGACATAATGGCAACCATGGTCGGTCGAGATAGCATTTCATCTGGGAGCGAAATGCCAACTATCATGGCATGGCCATGATAGTGTGTGACGAGCTGGATAGAAGATGTGCAGTAGGAGATTTGTAAAAGATGTTTATGGATATACTCTCCTCTGGCGTGGAGGCGCGCCTTGCTATCCCCGGTGACGGTGTTGCTGACACACGCGGCAGCGGCGGCGGCGACGGCGGTGGAGGCTCGTGCGAACGAACCATTTCTTTTCCCCGGAAAAGAAATTGCCTCTCCTGGGAGCGAACCAGCGCTTGCGCGAGCGGCTTATACGGCGGATGGCGTAGAGTCGGGCCGGGCCGGGGGCGTCGGTTGCGTTCTCGCATCTTCATCCCGAAGCGCCCGAAGTGGCATTGGCAGGAACGAGGCGGCGAAAAAAAAAATAGCAGAAGAACCATTTTCCTATTTCCCCATACGATGAGACGTCAGCCAGCGGCGGCGGCGGCGACCGCATCTACTCTGCTCATAGCTAGCTGCCAGTTTCGACTGAGCCACCAGCGCATCTGAGCCCGAGTGGCGTTGCAACTCCGGCCGTACACGGTAGCACACAAACACACACGAAGGCTCTCCTCGCTCTCTCTCTCTCCCTCTATGGTGCGTTACCTCACCGCTAGCAACCGTGGCCACTAGCGACAGGGACGGCAGGAGCGCTTCCATGGCCATCGCTTTCACAACCAGAAACAGCACGAGCAACACGAACGCACATACGTACACGGACTCAAGCAGACCTGCGTCTAGCTATCAAGCTCTCCCGTAGGTTGCTTCCTGCCTTCCCGAAGGGCAGAACGAAGATGCACATGAGTGGTGGTAGTAGTAGTATCTCCGAATCTATTTCTCTCTTTCTCATTTTCGTCTCTTTACCCTCTGCGTTTAGCATAGCACAGCACTCCACTGTCTGCAATTTAGTTCCCCCACCATACGAACATACACCCACCCACCCTATCTATCTCTCTCTCTCGATTTCTTCTCCTAGTCCTCGCAGCATCCCACCGTAGTCGCTTTGCCGCCCTGACTTTCATCTTTTCCCCTTGTTCATCTGCATCTTGCAACGAACTGAGCCACCGTACGGAGCCCCTTGACAGCATAGACACACACACACACTCAGACACCCTGTGAGTTCCACCAGCATCTTCACACGCCCCATGACCAACCGTGATGGTCTGCTGTCCCCCTTTCCTTCTCACTGCTGCTTCTTCTTCTTCGGCTGCTGTTTCGTCTTCTTTATCCCACCCTGAACGTCTTCGCTTCCCGATGTTCTCTTCGTCGTCGTTTTTCGGCTCGACTGGCCGTGAATTACTGTTGCGTTTTTGCCCTGGTGCAGTAGCAGCAGCAGCCGCCGCCGCAGTCGACCCATGGGTCTAGCCACTTCTCTATCTGGCTAGCCAGCCAGCCAGTCAGTCAGTTCGTCAGGCAGTGAGCCTCCAGTCTCTCGATCCGGTCGTAGGTGGTGCCCCTTTTATGCGGACTCGTTCGTGTGTCGTACCGTGCATGGCTACTCGCTGCTGCAGGAAACACAGAGGGTTGGGCTAGCAAAACGGGAAGGATAGCGCTGGTCGTGGGAGTTAGGGGTGATCTGAGGCTGCCGGCGGTGGAAACTTCATGTGAGTGTTAGGTGGGGTGTTGCATTTTTTGCAAGCTACGGACGCTCAAGGGAGGCCGGCGTGTGGGTCTTCCTTCCACAGCTTCTTGCCTCTTCTAGTGGTGGCAGTAGCGCTAGTCGCAACGGGAGCGTGTTTGCTTGCCACGCACGAGGATGGGCCGATGTGGCGGGTGTGTATATGTAGCGTAGGTTGGGTTGGCCTCCAGGGAGCCCTCAGAGGGGTCGTCAGGTTCAGTTGCACTCATCGCCCTAGTCGTAACGGTGGTTTCGTGGTAGCGTAGAATGTCCGGGCAGCGATCCATTGAGCCAGTCGTCGCCGCAGCTGCTGCCTCTGCTGGAGCCGCTTTAACGGGTGGGGTGTGTTTGCTGGGTGACAGCGCAGCACGACCGAGTTTCGGATATACGAACTTCACGGCATGCTCAATGCCACGATCACAATGGAAGGCGCGCTGGACGGAGAGATTCGAGTGAGAGGTTGGACTTCACCATACGAGAGAGAGAGAGAGAGAAAAAGAGACACGCGAGAGAAGAGAGAGAGAGATATAAATAGTTCGAAACAGATACAGGGAGAGAAAGGCGACATCGCCGCGAGCGCCACCTCGATCCGGTTGACATTCCTGAAATTCCCACATTTCAATTTCGAACACTCACATCAAGACCCGGACGCACCCCGAACTCTACACCACTGCTACCAGTACGACGACGACTACAGCTACAAGTATGAGTCTGCCGTTTGATGAACCTTCAACGTTCGAGCCTCCGCCCATCGTGACCAAGTCGAGCAGACGTGAACACCTAGTGATCGACCGAGGTGATAACACCTGTGAGTGTCATCGCTCAGCCTGGAAACGTAAGCAGTTTGGGTCGAACAAGTGCCTGTCTTGTCGTATTGAAAGCCCAGTGGCCCAGTAGTGTATGCTATTATATTCTACATATGATACGATGCGACTGCCCACGACTGTCTGTCCGATGAAGGGCATCGTGAACGAATTTTGCGTTGATGACTCCCACCAATTAGATCGTTGTTATCATGTAGTTACATTAAATGAATAAGTGTGTTAAAACTATAGAATTATAATTTTTATATAAATTAATAAAATGTGACGCTTGCAAACGCAAAATCCATGACATGGAAACCATCATGTATTTACAAGACGAATATTTTTCACTTAGCGGTTGTATGATCCGCACGTTATTGCGGCCATGGATATAGAGGTCCTTGGCAACGCTGGGGGCACAGATCATGAGTCTTATATAGCAGCATACACCGCCGAAGCGGCATTACATGAAAAGCCAGAGGAAAATACGGCACTCCTGCTCCATTGCTGTAGTCAGTCAGTGAGAACGCATGCGCGGACGAGTCCATATACTCTTTGGTGCTTTATGCTCGGGTGGAGTGAGGCAACGAGAAAAAACGCAGCCGTCCGAAGATGGTCCTCTGTTCTTCTGGTCTAAACAAAACGGGATGATCATACCACCACCACCACCACCTACCAGGTGTCAACGGCTGGACAGGCAGGCCGGTGTCTGCACGCAAGACAGAAAGTTGAAGGAGAAACGAGTGACATAGCAGAGCGAACGAACGAGGTGGGACACAGACCGTCAGAGATCGAGGGAAAGTCATGTTGAAATGACTGACGTTGTGACGGCCTGAGCTGTGGCGGAACGACTACCACTTTTACGGCAACGACTGATGCTACTGCTGAGGCCGCCACTGGGAAACGTGAGGAGGGCCTTCCCACTGTCGCAGATTCGTTCGTTTATGGTTACTTGCATCAGATGAACAGTGAGACTGAACCCTGAACGAGCATCATCTCCTGAGATGCAGAGCCAAGAGAGGCCAGAGCTGTAGGGGGGAGAGAGGCAAGGAGCGAGACCGAAAAAGGACAGTAGAGGTAGTCACGATGGCTAGACCTGCAATGTGGGGGGGGGGGGGAGCGACGGGGGTGACGGACTTACTGACACCTATGTAGTAGCGACCACGGTGAAGACGAGACGAAAGCGACTTCGCCAGTCCGTGTCCGCTCAACGACGAACACCCGGCGACAGCGAGCAGTAGTCTATTCCGCTTGAGCGGATCGCGTTCTTGCCTTCAACTCGTCTCCTTTTTCCTTTCTGTTTGCACCTCACCGACCTACCCACCGACCAAACCGTCGTAGATCCGCCACTGACTAACACTACGATATACACAACTCTCTCTCTTTTTTGACTCGTTTTTTTTCTTATTCGTTCTGACCACAAACAATAGAGAGAGACGGACCTCAGGGCGGCGGCGGCAATGACGGCCCGCGGCCTTTTGTTCGTTCGGCAAGCACCGGAGATCGTCGGTGGAAACGGCGAATGCTGCCTGCGAGACGAAGAACGGAAGGGAGAGAGAGGTCCACCGCCTGCCGCCAGCACACCGCTATTCCTCAGCGGCTTTCCGCGCCCTCGGTAGCCACCGCGGTTTCGTCAGCGACGTATCCTGCGAGCGGATCCTGCTCAAATTTACATTTAGATCGCTCTCGAAGCCTGGGCCACGTTGGATCGCCCTGCCGCCAGTGAGCCTTTATTCCGACGCCGAACCTGTCTACGTCTCGGGTGTCCGCAAGAGAGATGAGAGACGAAAAGGAGGAGGCGGAGGACAACACTGAGGGAACTGGCACTCCGGGTGGACTGAGCAACCCATCCTTTCTTCATTCGCTGCTCCAAGCGAGGAGCGAACTCGGTCTCGGCGGCCAACTATTTGACGGCGGCCCGTGACGATTCAGAGGTCGGCCAGGTCGAAATGGCCACCGCCATCACATAGATATGGCGGTACGATATCGAACTGGCTACTGCCTAGCAATGTGCGTATGTGTGTGGAAGAGGTTACGGGGTTGAGAAGGTGCAGTGAGGGGTGAACAACACTCGGTAGTGCTCTGATGATGGAGGTGGTGGTGGTGGTGGTGCTGCTGCTGCTGCTGCCGCCGCCGCCGCCGCCGCCGCCGCCACCACGGCCGGGATGACGGCAAAGTTCGCATTACCATGTTTGGGCGTGTATTGTCCGCTGTCTGTATACCAACTCGAGGCAGAAGGTGGAACGAATTCTTTATAGTGTTATGTTATTATGTATATAGAATCAGGCGGTCGGAAGCAACCCACCCCGCGCGAGATCTGGCCGCTGCCAGCATCGATGATGCCTCCCCTTTTCAATTGTCCTCTCTACAGCATCCTATTCCGACATCTTCGGACGGATGCTGCTCGGTGCTGACGGCAGAAATGGAAAAGAAAAACGATTCACGATAGGTGTGTTTCTGTCGGTCTATTGGACTTATAATGGTGGATCGAGAGCAGGAGGGGACAGGCTATGGGGTGGACGTATGTAATCAACTTCCGGTTGGTGGATCATCAGTCCCATTTCATATTCCGCTGGAGTGTTATAGCTGGTATTAGAAGGTACAGGACGGAGAGTGCAATTCTACCGGCGGATAATCGTTTGCTGTGCGCAACCTACTATACAACTCATAGTAACGAGTACGATTCCTTCTGGCTAGAGCTGGAGTTGATGATCGGAGAAAGAGAGTTGCTGGATGGAGGACCCCGTGCTTGGTACGGATAAACAATGAGTACAGCAAGCCTATGTCTATGTGCATGTAGCGTGCATGCTAATGTTTAATCGAGCTGCTTGGCAAAGCTGAACGCAAAAGGGGACGCTGTCGTTGTTGTTGGCGTAGGTGGTAGATGCTGCTGCGGCCGCTGTTGAGGTTGCTATCTATATCAGGAAAGCCTCGTAGCGGCAACCGGCTCGGTCGACTTCTCCTTGCTCGAAGTTGAGCTCGGCTCAGTCTGTTCCATCGCCGCATATAGGTAGGCGATGAACCCCGTGGCACCGGGCACCCAGAGGGGCCAAAGCGTTCGCGTCTGCGGGGACCTCTTCCTGCCGCAACGCACGAGGTTGAAGGGGTAGTGGCTACCGAGGGGCAGACATGGAGGCATTTTCGGAGTCTCCTCCGGACCTCCGGACAGAGTTTCTCTCGCGTTGGCCGTCCGATCCCATCCGTGAGCATCATTTCTGAACATCCCCGTTGAATGTATCCCTTTTCCTGCCCAAGCCCCAATCCTGCATGCTCACTAGCCAAGCCTACATACAGTAACAGTAACATGGGGCAACCATTGCTTAGAGTGGTGCCAGCACAGAGTCATGGTGGTTTCGTGGTGTTTGCGTGGAATATTTGAAGAGATCGTGGTCCATTGCTAGGCCGACCAGCCGGATAGCCAGGCACCCAGCCAGCCAAGAGACGATGGCCGAGGCACTGCGCAACGTATACTGTATAGTAGAAGCTGGAGCTAGGAGGGATTCGCGGATGAAGGCAAGCCAACCTTTAGCTGGTCCTGAGCTCGCGGTGTCGGTCCTGAGCTCGTGGACCGGCGTATTATATTATATGATATGCACTGCCGCCGCGATACCCGTTGGACGGTTTGTGCTTGGGAGACGACCAACGTGGTCGCTCAGAATGTTGGTGGCAGGGTGTTCAGTAGCTTCATCAGAACTCTCGGAGTTCTGCAATGGCCAGGAGCGCTTCGCATACGTTTGCGCGTGTGCGGATGAACGGGTATGTATAGCAGCGAGCAACGTTGAACCACCACGTGAATCTTGGAGCAAATCCAGAGGGAGGACTCTACCTCTTGGGTGAAAGAGTACATATATATACATATATGTGCGTGTGTGTATGTATGCCACTGGCGCTGTGCTATGTAAAGGTACGCGCAAGCGGCATCCGCAGTCCTCCGCTCTTGACGAAGTGAAAGTGTCGAAAGCGTTGGAGTGAACTGCGGTTCATTTTGCTGCCCCCTACCCCTCTCTCTCACTCTCTCTCTTTCTCCTCGAAAAAAAACCTCGAACGGAAGCAGTCGCTAGCTCCCTATGCGACTCTTCCTTTCCTCCGGTACTCTGCGTCCGACAGCGAAGCACACCATCCACTAGAGCCCATCCATTGGTGCAGTACCGCCACATGGACGGAGTACTGACGGCAGCAGTCCCCGTTTATCGCATAGTGCACGCATACCCTAATGGAAGAGATCTGATTCCCCTGTCCCTATTTGCTACCAATGACTCGAACTCACCACGACGATGAAGATGGTGAGAGACACAGCCAACGAGAGACTCAAGCGAGCAAGACGATGAAGCCAGCTAATAGCAATAGTTGTAGTTGCAGTGGAAAATGGAAATCATCCTAGAAAATGAAATCCACTCTTGTCACAACAATCTTCGCAGATCGAGAAAGAATTGAGTAACTGGGGGAGGAGGTGGCGCGGCTTGCAACCGATTATATTATTTCCCTACGGTTGGTTTCACGAAGTTTTTTATTTTTAGGTATATCGATGAAACATTAACAGGGCTCCGTCCGCATGGAGAATATATTGTGTTCTATATAGTAACTAATTTGTCCCTGAGAATATATTAATATAGATACGGTGTATGATGCGTAAGGCTAGCGGTCCAGCTAAGAGCACTCTGAAGAATTGTTAGTGCTTCAAATCAAATTAGTAAAATCATACCGTAGCACGGTTCACTCGAGGAATATATAGGAATACAATAATAATAATAATAATGATATACTTGCATATATATGTGATAATCTAGAAGTAATATATAATAAATGTTACTAAAATATCACTGCGATGTGATTAGTGACACTCGATATGAAGAGGTAGAGGTCTTCATCTATCTATAACCTTTAGCAAAGCATACGGATTATATATCAAACTGAGAGGATGACAAACAGGTCATTTCGAGGTCCCTATAGCTCCCCTCCACACTCCTCTTTCCCGACCATCGTCCGAGAAATCGGACCTTGGCCAAGTGAAGGCCAAAGGTGTCACGTTTCCGGCACACAACAGTTGCAGCGATGACAGTGACGGTTGTGGCGACTCGGTGAGGTCCCAGCCCTGGTCACCATCGGCCGCCGTCGGCTTCATCTATAAATCGGTGCCCGCTCTCAGTTCCCTCTCATTCTCTATCTCTTCTCCCTAGTGCTGCCGCCGCCGCCGCCGCCGCCGCCGTCGTCAAATTCCACTACGAAGCTTTAGGCAGGCAGGCAGGCAGGCAGGCAGGCAGGACCCATCGTTTCGTCCATGAGGACGAGTCGATGGCAAGAAGAGGAGGAACAACGAAGACTAAGTTGACTCAGCGTTAGGTTTCCGTCACGGTCAATTCCTCGGATTAGCTTTGTTACGCTGTACCTTGTTTGTCTGTATGTGTGTGTGTGTCTATTTGAACAGTTGGATATATGCGGAATAGCGACGCCAGCTAGAATGGAATGATCAAAGGTGCTGGACGATGTAACTTGATTCTCAGGCCATGCTATGACGACAGTATGCTGCCCTCCTCTCGACTTGAGGCGAAGTAGAGCCTAGAACAGGCTACGAGGGGCTTGCAAACAGTTTCAGCGATCTGTTACATATATACATTCATCCATACATCGTCTGTACGCAACACCACTATGAGAAACACAAGCAGCCCGTCCCCGTCAGGTCTCGTAGAATCAAGTCCGATCGAATCAGAAGGTGGTATTGGCTATACAATTGGAAATATTTAGTATTTATGATTGAGTGATGCTCATACACTGCAGCATTGAAGATTGCTCGGGGCCAAATAGTGGTCACGGAGCATCAAGGTAGCTAGCCCTGATCAAATGTATACGGAGTGCTTCAAGGTTCCTTATCCCGGTCCAAGCTGAGCCGATCCTATAGTCCTCATTTATTCCCTGGCTGTGCCCAGGTCAGTCAAGACGGAGATCCCGGAACCCGCCACGGCGGGTTCCGGCCTAACTCGGTGCATGATATTATAGGATCGACTAGCATAGGGCGCTTGTTGCTTGCGATACATATGAATAATTAGCTAAATTAACAAGGAGGTGTGCCTTCAGAATTGATCAAATGCGGCAAACGCTTGTCTGGCACAAACGAGTATTTTAGTTGTTATCCATATTCGGTGCATGCAAATAGCCACGTCAGGCTCTCACTCACCGTTATCGTTCGATGCTGGTGCACGAGCAACGGTCGCTTGAGGCATCAAACTTCACGGCACCCAATGGTGGACCCAACTGCGCAGGTGCTTACCCTGGTGGGGTCGAGCTAACTAGGCCGAAAGTGCCACGAATCGGCTGTCGATTCGGAGAGACACACCTCCTGCCGCTGCAGCCGTCAGAGGTCGGTCGTGTAAAATGATGAAGTGTTACGGACGAGTGACGTTGCCGTTGGGCGATCGGAGAGGAATCTCGAAGGGGATAAGTGCGTATGGGCGCCGTTGAGGGGGAACGAGGTTCGGGTAGAGTTCCTGGTTGGTTGCGACGCGGGAGTGAGGCGTCCCAGAACCAGGAACTCAATGAGGCGACCATGTAGCTACCATGACTAGTAAAGACCAATGCACAGGTATACACAGATGCATGCTGTCAGTGCATATTGGCTAAAATATGAGTGAGTAAGTGTGAACAGAGGCAGTCGCCGCTCGGGTCCACCGGGACGCAGGAACGCCCAGTTCACTTTACTCTGAGTGCAGGTTCAAAGTAAATGGAGTTCTCTTTTTCGACCGCACCAATACAACCGCGCGATCGGCACTATATACTGCTTTCATTACATCACCCTTATCTATGGCAAACAATGGCTCACACAGCGATTATTTCCATTATATATATATATATATATATATATTCGAAGAAAAGCTGCATTGAGTGGAAGCTGCTGTCACAGCATCTATAATCGTTCAGTGTTGCCGTCTCTCTGAAATTTAATGCCGTCTACTGCGCGGCAAAATATCCTGTTAGTCAGTTTGCGCGAAATCAATTTAGAATATATACGCTGTAATGTTACATAAACATTTTAGATAATTTATCTATCTTGTATTGAACATTGCAGTCGCACATATATTTAGCCTGATAACTACAACTCAATGCAAACATCTCACAGGACATAACGGTATATTTAAGCAGTACACACATCGCGTTCTATATGAATACCAATAGAATCGTATTATTATTATTATTATTGTCATCGTCATATCGCTGTCACTTTCATCTGTAGTTGTTTGTGTATGGCACACAGACAGAGTCCGCACATGATGAGGGCGGCAAAACTGGTTCTATTGTTGCCAATATTGGGGAAGTCAATTAAAATAATGCTGATCCAGCAGAACGCCCTATATATCCCTCCCGATATCCCGTCTTGTGAAGAAGGATCCTGACCAAGCCACCACCACCGAGCGAGCAACTACCCGAGAGGGAACAAATGCGGACCAAAGGCAAACAGGTAGAGCCACACTCAACTGACACCCTTCGACTACCCCCTAACGCCCGTCCCTCCGATGCGAATGGGGCAAATACGATAGAATGGTAGAAACACTGTGGTCTCTGGGTGGACAGGAAGAACCGTTGCACTTGGATCTGTGACTCTCTCTCTCTCTCCGGCTCGCTCTGGGGCTATGCTTGACTCGCTATGTGTGTAGATGGGTGTTGGTGTGTGCTGTGGTGCCCGCGAGAAGTGCGAAGCTACTTGAAGCACTGAGGGGACGAGTGGAGCGGACGGTATTTCAATGAGGATGAGGGAAAAGCCAACCGGAAGCTGACTAAAGTCACTTCCTGTGAAGCTTAGATCAGCTAGAACTAAATCGATGAAAAGTGGATTAAGTACAAGTCGATTACTAAACAGAGCCCCATATATATATATATATATATATATCTAGAATTTTTATACAATTCTATCTTCGACTGAATATGCACATGCAGATACTAATTTCAGCTTTTTCCCATTTCAGGTAAATGGTTTCGCCAACATTACATAATCGATTGGTCTGGCATTGCATCTCAAGGGATTATCTTACCTCCTGCTTGACCATACATTTCTGGGGTCTCGAGACGACACGCTGTAAGAAAAACACATTTTGATCCGCTTAATGAATAGTATTAATCTATTTAATTATATTATTAATTAATTGATACTATTCATTTAATACTGGTTGATAATTTACTCACATGGCTTCGTCCAGAAAACCGGGTGGGTTTCGATAGTGGATATGAAACGAGCAGCATACGGACATCGCAAAATGATTTCCGAAGTGTGTGTGCATCACGTCGGCTAATGCAGTGTTGTTCACAGTCACTTAACAATAAAGAATGCTAGACGCTGTTTTCTATGAGAAACACTAGGTGAAATATGCATTAACAATTCTCGAGTTGGCTTGTGCTAGCAGGTCTGCCGCCAGGAATACACTCACATATCTATTGTATATGTAGGAGGAACAACCTCAACCCTTGCTGGCACTACTACTACTAGCAATGCGCAGCTTCATATTAGAAAGTGCAATCATATATGAATCAGCATGTTTGTCCTTCTGGTGCAAATATGTTGACATTATTTCGTTTGGAATATACGTATAAACGTGGCTGAAAATGTCATCAAATGTACAGCATCGTGTGCGTTTTCGTGCGCGAGTGTACTACCAATTAACATCGAAAAGCTCTGAGCAACTTTTTGCAAGTGATGCAGAAACGTTCGCCGACTTCAGAATCCGCTTACGTTGAACACGTTACAGTGAACTCGGTGCAGCCAATCGATTATCCACAGGTACAACATGTATGTCACCAGTTGCGAGGAGAATATATCGTTTAGGTTGATGAGTTCGTTGCTGAGGGGCTCAGTTCTAAGAGGCAATGTTAAATAGATGGTCTAGAAGCGCATTTGTGGCGAAAGATAATGAGAGTAGAGCTATATTTTTGAGATTTTCTCATTTTTCGTATGCAAAAATTAGCTTGCGTAGAAGATGTACGTGGAATAACGAGCTGGTTATATAATAATTAAATACATAAGCAGATTCATAAACTTCGAATGTTACAAATGACGCCTTGTAATTCCATGCGTATTGGTCAGTGATATATAGCCTATTGTATTCGGAGTCGACACATCATTAGTCGCGCGCGGTCTTCTGAGCGCTTTCGACATCGCGACAGCAATCTTTCGGCTTTTTTTGTTAAATCAGTCATGTTTTTTTTAGACTTGTGCCCATCTATTGAGGAGATTTGCCAGCCAATAGACGAACATTCGATTCTCCACTCCCATGTGTGCAATGATGGCCTCTCTCAGGCAGTTAGAGGCACTTCACGAGGAATAGGGCATCCAGTCCTCGGAGGTAGTAGGAGCTCTGGTTGAGCGTCCCTGTTCAGGGAGGTTGGGCAATTCAAGGCGAATACAAAATTAGATCTCGGCAGTCAACCAGTTCCACTGTCGCGCCAATTCTGAGGCCAGTCCTCCCGCTTTCATTCTCCGCCCGTCTTTGCACCCCGTGCCGGCTCTGAAGGTGGACGCATATCGAACCATCTAGGCGGTGGGCCTCTTTGTGGAACTAACCTAGGGCGTCGGGGTTACGGGGCTTGGAGAGGGCTGCGATGAGGAAAGCCGACTGCAGAGGGTTAAACAGAGACTGCTGACCAGCGTCCTGGTGGGAAAACTTCATCAACTAGCACCCACCTTTGGTGGTGAGCACCCACAAACGGCCAAGCAAAACCCGACTGAGGGAGCCCATAGCCGGGATCCGGCTGACCCGGCGACGAAGAGGACCACGGGAGCATGAGGCGCCAACGGAGAGGGCCACCACCGCTGTCGCAGCCATTGTACACTAAGCTAATCTGGCGGAAGGAGAAATACGGGATATAGGAACGATTGGGCTCTATCGGAGACCCATTTCGTCCGGCCGGCGGGCTCAGCAAAGTATTCCGCCTCCGTTTCTCTCTGTGCTCCTTTCTCTCTATCTCGTCCCTAAAGGTTGTTCTCAGCACCCCCTGGGAGATTGGGCGACCATCGGTACAGCTGGCTGACTCTGTTGGCCAGAGGGGCTCGTTGCGCCAGCCGCCGCCGCCGCCGCCGCCGCCACCACCGCATTCTCTGGAAGAGAAAAACGCGCACCCGAAAGGGGTGCTCGCTCTCTCAAGAGATCAGCCAGCAAGGGTCTCTAAGGGAATACACAGCGGGAGTGAGTAAGAAAGGCAGGGATAGAGGCCAGAAGAGAAAGCAAGCGATAGATTGCGGGAGAGAGAGAGAGAACCAGTAAGCGAAGATATACACCGGGATCCTAACGGACCGAGGCTGTTTAGGGAAGGGGACAAGGGATGGGATGGGAGTTTAGCTTCCGGGCCAAACGGAGGGTCAAAGCCTGTCGTTCGTTGGCAAAGGCCACCAGCCAGCACTCTCCTATGTCTCGGAATTTATTGCTCATTTATGATGTGGTGGCAGCAAAAGAGGCGGCAGCAGCCGTGGGGTAGCTCCGCATCGCAGTCCCCTGTCCAACCCCCCCTCTTCGAGGTCGCCGTGGTTGCTACCAAGACGCTGGCTGTGCAATCCCTGCCACTGCAGTCCTATGACCGCTCTTACTCGGCTTCGCTCGCCTGGCGCCTTTTCCCGGAAAATGCTCTTTTGCGACCACGAACGGGAGTGACTACTAGAGCTGCTGCTGCTGCTTCTCACATCTCCTTTGCGCTAGGGGGCGCGCTCATACCGGCACAGCCAGGTCCACGGTCACTTGAAGTCCAAAAGCTAAAAGTGGAGGACACCCGCAGGGCAGTATAGATTCCGCGTAGAAAGGGAAGCTTGGAAAGGAATGGTAGATGCGGGAACAGGGAGAATATAAAATAGGAATTGGAAAAATCGGGGAGGCACCAGGGAAATGGAGGCAGACCGCGACGTAGACGGGGCTGCTCGGTCGGTCCACTCTGGTCACGAGCAGGGGCGAGGGAGCACACGAATTGGCCGGTGCGGATATCACATCGCAGGAGGGTTTGCTTCCACTGGTTTCCTCTGCTGCAGAAGCAGAAACGGCTGCGGCGGCGGCGTCGACGGTGGTGGCACCGGCAGTAGCCGCAGTTGAAGAGTCTAAGAAGCACTGAGGACAGCAGCAGTAGCAGCAGCGGGTGAGGATCAGCAGCAAGAGTGGTGAACTCTGAGTGAACGAGAGGAAAGAGAGCAAATAAAATAGTGGTGAGCGAGGATGATAGAGGTGTAGAGTAAAAAGTTGACGTTGAGTTAAGAGGAGACGTCTAAGAGGAGGGGATAGCAGAGTGGCGCGCACAAGGCGAAGGCAGTAGTAGTTGTTGGGTCGCAGTGACGGCGAGAAAGGGCGGAGGGTGGCTGAGGACTGAAGAAGATTTATTCCGCTACTTTTGTTCTCTCTCGACGACGGTGTCCCTGACGCTGCAAAGTCGATAGGAATAAAGTCAAATTGGGAATCAAATCAGAATAAGCGGCACACACGCATGCACATACAGAGACAGACACTCGGACATAAATGAACCTTGTAAAACCGATGACCTTTTAAGATTAGCGACGAACTGCGTACCGGTCGTAATAACGATCGGCCTCCACTCTGGATTTGTTTCGAGCCCTGTTGTACAGCAGAGGAGTATAGAGTGGCTCCGGTACCGAGCTTCCTGAGAAAGGCTCGGCAGGCCAGATCCCTTAGAGGAGTGACCACTGGGGCGCTAGGGACGAGTTGCGCACGAAGGATCCTGCTTAGCTAGAAAGCGATTTCGGGACGCCAGCTTGGCTACGGTGCCCGCCTCTTATCTCGACGTCGAGCGTGCCTTGGCCGTGTGGCCATCAATCTTCAGGAGCAGGGAGAAGTAAGGAAGACGAAGCGAAGCTTCCCTCATCTGGCCTCCGTCCGCTGCTTTCCCCTTTCCAACCGCCATCAGGGAACCGTCGTCTCTAAGACGATCTTAACATCGCCCCGATCTCGTCTCAGTCGCTACCGGCCAATGAGCGGCAGCCTCCCATACAGCTACAGGGATAAGCAGCCGTGCAGGACCGCTGGGATCCAAGCCGCAATGAGCCGTAAACTAATGTATCAATTGAACGAATATAGTATAGCCTACATTTTATCAGTGCTACACATCAATGCTATCGAGAGTATTGTGGCTATACTGTATAAATAAATATTAAGTAAAATCAAATACAGGTTGCTCGACATCTGTTTATTGACGCGACTGTTCATTTGTTCGAACTCGAAGTAGTCAAGCTGTGGCTAGGGAAATGTACTTTAAAAGGACGTCGCCGATGCCGAAGTCTGCCGAATCATTTCTACTCACTCTGTGGTGACATTTTCAAGTTGCTGTTTTCGCCATCGTTTCGAGACTTTCGTTTTAAGGCTATTGCGACTGGCTGTGTATGCATGGATAAATATACACAGATAAAAATGCATGCATGCAATTGTAGTTATTTACTTGAAGGAAGCCAGGTAGGTAGACAACAAGACGGGACCGCTTGCCTCGTTGCCACGAGTGCCGCATTGTGGGATGGCAGCAAGTGTCTTACCAAGGATCGCGTGAATGAGAGGGGTCGCAGTGGAGTGAAGATGGAGGATATTGAGAGAACGAATGACGGGTACCCATGCAAGGATTAGGACCGGGAATGAACGATAGAGAAGGCAAAGGTAGAGGAGCCAGCTTGCGTAAGATAAAAACGAGTATGAGTGGGCCCTCTCCTTTCTCTGAACGAGTAGCAGCAACAGAGAGCGAGACGGTCGGATGGCCGATGCCACGAAGTAGTCGGGGGAGCTGTAGATGGCACCGGGGGAGACGGACTACGTGACTCAAAAACGATCCCCACACCCCTCGCATTCTCGGTCCGTTGTTCGTGTCTTCCCTTCCAAACACAACCTCCTGGAATTTCTTCGCCATTTCCCAGTCTTACTCGGCACACGCCACTATTCGCTACAACTACAACTACTGCCGCTGCTTGTGCTGGGCTGGTTTTCACTGCTAGCGCTCTGTGCCGTATCGCTCTGCTCTGGCGCGCCTCTTTAGAGAAGCTCAGGAGACGCGGCGGGAGGGGGTGGCTTAGTTCATCGGAGTGCGAGCTCTGGTAGCTCTTTCCTTCCAACGAAGGAAAAAACAGAGGAGAGCAATAGAAAACGTCAGCCGAGCAGTCGTTAAAGTTAATGTCACCGAGTCCTAGCAGTCCTAGCATCAGCAGCAGCAGCAGCAGCAGCCGCCGTAGTTGCGGAGTAGGGAATATCAAGAAGGAGAACTGCCGTCTATGGCCTTTTTTACCGTTCCCTTCGAGCCTGCTTCGCCTTCTTCTCGCGAACGTGGAAAACAGTGGAGAGATGAAAAAGGATACAGTTTCGTTGGGCGGCCGTTCGCTCGTCGGCCTTATTCCCAGTGTCGTAACGCGGGCCGAACTAACCACCTCTTCGACTAGGTCGTTCCACGTCGTCTAGCCCCTTTTGCTTCTGCTCTATCACTCCCCAGCCCCCAGGCTACCGGAAACGGCTTGTATTAACGGTCACCTCATACTGACGTTGGTCGCATACCACCGGGGACAGATAAATAGAATACATCTCGTTGTATTGTTCGAAAAGGAGTCTGAGATACGTACATATGTGTGCTAAATCGGAACATTATAAAGAAATGAGGATCGTTAGAGAATAGAAAAGTAACACTCTTGCTGGTGTGTATTCGATTGTCTTTTTTTTCGTATCGTCTGTAACATCGATGACGAATATATGATATTTTGTAATGAATTCATGATGACGTTGCGTGTTCGGCTCTCCCTACACATATAGGACAGATGCCGCTTTGACTTGCTTTGAAAGGCACACACGAATTGATTTTTGTTCGGTGTCGTCAAATATAGCATAGCAATGTGTGCCTTAAAGGTCTGTTTTGTGCTTGCTTTGTCTCTAACACATTGCGTACTGTTATTGGTCTTCCAATGTCAGGTGGTGCACCGTACCTTTAGAAGCTCGCGCTATACAAACAAGTACGAGACTGATGTTTCATCCATGTGCTGTTCGAACATCGCCAGTGACTTCGGTCGAACAGGCGACGAATGATTAACCCAATCTAGTCGGGTCGGACCCTATGCTCACTCCTGGGCCGACCCATAACACCACCTCCACCCGTTGTCCATCGACCGCAAGTCGCCACGCTGCCAAACCGTCCACTTCCTCTCACATGCGAGCCGCGCTTGGCGTTCCTGCTGACACGTGCCGGCAAAGTGCCAATCTCGGGAAAGAGGCAAATTGAAACAATTCGATTTCACCACTGCGTACGCTCCTCGTTCATTCAGCCACTAACAGCACATGGTCGCCGCACACCTAGACGGTAGGCAGATTGAGCTCATAAAATGCAGGTGAAACAGAGGCCAGGACTGCGGTGGGTTCGGTAGAGCACGGATGTAGACGCACACTGGCCATTGCGTACCAATGTATGAACGCATGATGGGATAGACTCTGACCGCTTAGGGCGGTGATGTATGGGAAACATCCGGTTGGCGGCGGCGGCGGCGGGAAGGGGGGGCCGCATAAATCGACGCGGCGATGGCAGAAGCAGCAGCAGCAGGAGTACGCTACACCGTTTTCTCGAACATGTCACGCCAGTGAGTCGATGGAGAGCCTCTGCGTGTGTCTGTGCTTTGCCGAAAACGTGCCTCGGACATTTCTGGGTGGGGTGCAAATACAATTAAAACCGAAAGGGATCTGGGAGACCTGTAGGGGCCGAGACCATTACTCGGGGACAGAATGAAGCGAGTGGACGACGAAGTCAAGCAAAAGTCCACTCATCGGTGAAGGCATCGATGAAAACCAATTACAACTGGCGAGCAATTATCAACCCCTCATAATTTCCTTTTTTTTTGTCCTGTGACCGCAGGCTTCACTGCGGTCTTTACCTCCTCCACTACGTTGTCCCCTGCTCCGACGTATGCTATCTGTTCTATCGTCCAATCACCGACGATGATGTCATAGACGAAGTCATGCCATTGATGCCAATATGTCATTGCTCGGTTCTCAATGCAATCACTTTGCCAGTTCGTACCTACTGTGTTTCGCAATGCTTTGCGCTTTTTGCCTTGCGTCGCTGTTATGACGGTAATAACGTTAGGCGCTGGGGGTAGTCGATGTGTCTATGGTTGTCTTAACTGTCTTAGCTGACTATCTTCGTGACAACATGTCGTTTTCGAGGAATAACCGTGGCTAGCTGTCAAGTGGGCACAATTAGACATTCCCTGTACACTTCGTCCCACCTGGCCGCATCGTGCCCATCCACAATACCCATCGAGACTCGCATCGTGACACACACACACACATTGACAAACAGCCAGACTCACTGGCACGCTTGACGCATCGCGATAATTAGCGACCCGCCAAAATCGCCCGTTGTTTCCAGAGCTGGGCGAGCGGGTGGCAGTGGCCTGTCGGCAAATACCATCAAAGAGCGTTTCTCATCAATCGACGAGTATCAAGCGTCATCATCAGAGAGAAAGAGAGAGGCCGTAAGCGACCTCAAGTGGGGTAGAACTGGGGTGGAAGCCATCGAAGAGATGGTCATGGAGGATAGCATTGAAGGTGGCAATGTGAAGGGAAGAGTCTGATGTAAGCACGGGGGAGGGGTTGCAGTGATGGCAGCGATCGACGCCATTGCTCCATCATTGTGTTAGCAGAACAACCATCATCTCGGAGTCGTCCTCATCATCAGCGTCGCCCTCGCCAACCAGCAGATGACGGTCTTTGTCCATTTTCGCGTTGCGATCAACCCTCCATTCTCACCCACCCTGCCCCCTCTCTATTCACTACCATCCCATCTCCATACCCCACTAGCCCCCCACAACCCCAAGGACCCCCACTCATTAACTCAATTGCCGGCGCTTTTCGTCCTCTGCGTCCGGCCAACCGCGCGACCGCCCGCGACCCCGCTGGCCTCTATTGCACTTCTCTTTTCTTTCCCGTTTCTCCTCCTCCTCCTCCTCCTCCCGTGCACAAGACCATGCGCCACTTCGCCATCAACACATTGGGCCGATCTGCGTCCGAGCTGTTGGGTGGCAGTTAGCCAGTTAACGCTACCGCTTAACACAGTTAGAGGATAGGGCAGACGGCGTCGACCGGCTGGGGGGTCTGGGCTACCATCGTTGTCGTCGGGCTACCGTCGCCTGCGACACCCCGCCATCGCGTCGGCCTCCACTTCGCCGCAATCCCAGACCGGATGTAGGACCGGAAATTGCGGTGGACCCCTTCCGATCCCATCCTCTTCTAGACTTCCATTGGCTCTTCACGCCAGGACGGCCGCGTACCAGTCCGTCGCTGGCGCTCCCGTAAACGGGTGTCCCTAGTAGTACCGCCACCAATGAGATTTCGGCGAGTACGCGGATGGGGGGACAGCGACGGCAATGCGCTGTCTTCATTCTGTTCTGTCTGTGTATGTGTTGTTAAGTTGGCCTCTTAGTTTGCTTCCTCCTACGAGCGATTTCCCCAAGCCAAAAGGGTGCAGTGAGCAGCGCTCCGGCGGACACTGTCCGTTTGCTGCGGCCGCGGTATGCGGTCGACAACGGAGGAATCCGCCACCCGACCCCAGAAGGGCGACGGCATGGCTACGGTGGTCAGTGAGCTAAACGAAACGCTAGTGCTACTCAATGACGGGGGGTGACCAGAGAGTCGTTTTGCTCTGGATGATGAGTAGCTGCCCAGTAGAGTGAGAGTGAGGAACAGGAGCCGAATGGAGCTCAGCGCCTGTTGGCTGGCCACACTCTTACCGAAGTAAAGAGCTCGGCAGGGCCGCCAACACGGAGCCACCAGCCGACACCCAACTACCAATGGTCGACCAGCCCTGGCTGTATACGACGATGACGAGGATGGCCGGGTCTGACGGTCGCTCGTTCGGTCGGTGGCTCGGGAGGACGGATATTAGTATGCAAATATTATTATCTCATCTGGCCCCTACGACCCACCCTGTCCCTCCCTGACTTCATTCTCTCGAGCTCCCAGGCCGTAGAGCCACTGTTGAAAATGGTCGCGTATTGTGCAGCCTGATCGGAGAAGGTCCGAGCATCGCGAGCGCTATGAAGAGGCAGGCGTGGACAGTGTTGTCCGCCGGCGATCAGCCCTAGTCTGCGTGCGAAGACCACGGGGCAAGCTGAATGGAAGTGAGATGAACACGACAGTCCAACTTGAAGACGTACTTTTTAGCTACCCCCAACACTATTGCTCTCAAACCCCCCAGTCACATGGGCTAGGCAAGCAGCAATAACACAAAAGCGGCGAGGGAAAGAAAACAAGAAGGAAACTAATACGACTAAAGTGGCATAACCACTTCGCCCCACAAGACCTCCGCCACTTTGCTGTGGCTTCGCAACGAAGCTGACTGAGGTAGGGCTGCTTCATCTATGTGTTGAGTCGGATCGTAGAGGGTGTTCACTTGATGAATGGATGAAAATCGTTTTGATCCGAGTCCTCTATTCAAGACGGTGACAGTACATTCAAATCGACCAATTACTATCGCTATCAAGGTATTATGCGGAGTTTCACTTCAGCACACGAGTACTCATCTTCTTTTAATAATAAATAATAATAATAATAATAAATTTCATACTAATTCTACATATGTATGTAAATCTATTACTTATGCTTTCTTATACACTGGTTCGTATTGGACATAATATTCTAACACAGATGCAGTACAGCTGAAACTACCATTGCTGTTGAGGCTCAATAGCGTAGATGGTTTAATATTATTTAAGTTACTGTTAGGTTCGCACCTGGTCTAAAGAAAAATCTTGCTGTGTTTCAAAGCATACGAAAATGCTTAATGCTTTCTCCTTCTCCGCATGATTATTTTTATCCAATTATCATTGGTCATTCATTTTGACAGCAATGGAAACATATCATATTAGAAATGTTTAATGCTAAAATTTCTCATACATTCGATATGAGTAGGTATCTGTGGGTAGACGTTTGCCTGGATGTTGTTTATGGTACCCGTGGGACGGATCCTCACTGTGTATTTGCCTGTCTGTCCTAGTCTACCCGTACAAATAGTGGCCAGTTTGTTTCTACGTCGCCAGCCATCCGCGGGCGAGGCAAGCAGCAGGCATCGTTGCGCTGTTTCTCTTACCTGTCCCTGACAGACCCCGGAGCAATTAAAGGCTTGCTGCCCACCGTGCCCACCACCAACCAGCACGCTTACTTCGTTTTGCCCCTGGGGGCGCCGCTCGGAGCGCGTAGCCAGCCAGCGCAGTCACTGTCAGCAGCGCGAGTGGATAAAACGCACGCATGCGGAAGAACACTCACTCCACCCCACAGTCTCTGCTCCCTGTGCTCCACCGTGTGGTGAAGGAGGTGGTACCCATACCTTCACTATCGTCGACCACGAGGCGGAACATTGGACTGGACTGGCAGAGGCTACTCCTCTGTCCGAGCCTTCGAAACGCTACATCGGACACCTTTCCTCGTCGTTCCCCCTTATTCGACTCACATTCCCGGTCGACTTCGTCTATTTAATAATATGTAACTATCTTCAAAGCAAGTCGCCCCTTCGCGAGGAGCCCCTCGTCGAAGCTCTGTTCCACCGCGCTATTAGAGGTACCCCTCTACCTTTTCAGCCTCGCAGTGGTATGAACGACAGGGGCAGCAGCACCTATTACTACAACGACTGCTACTACTACTGTAGGAGCAATGTTACATGAGTGGGAGGAAGGACCCAGTGTCAGTCTTGTTGCTGCATCCTTTCACTCGCTATTTGGCTTCTCGCCTCCCGCGCGCACATAACCAGTAAGCAAACGCAAGTATCGTAGGCCTACACTTAGCACGACGTTCCCAGGCGACCGTTAGTCACTGCCAGGAAGGGTTGGTGGTGAGGGGAAAGGCCATTCTTGGGAACAGACGGAAAGCGCTGCAGTAGACGCAGGAGCGTCGTAGCGGTGGCATAAACGGCAGCGGCGGCTACTATACCCGATACGTCTCACTGGCGACGTTGCCGGTGTGTGGACGGAGGAGGACGAGGGACAACCGCTCTGACAACCCACTGGGGTGGAAGTCTCAGAGCACTGCTGAGCTACTACTGCTGCTGCTGCTGCTCCTTCCTCAGGTCGCCAAACGTCAACTCATCAGAAGAAACGGCCGCCAACTGACGTCAACCCTGTCTATGTTGAGTCCGGCCTATTTCCTTGTGGCAGGCTTTAGCCCCGAGGAACGTTAGTCTGCCGTTGGGACTTAGGCGCTGGTGGCTTACCCGGGTAACCAGCACAAGCTCGAGGCGAGGGAGGATGGCGAGCACAGCGAAAGTTAATACAATTATTAATAACGGCAGCAGTGGCGACAGCAACAGCAGATTTATTAATATCGTGCGCCGTCGCAAACATGCCTAGCCTGCCACTTGCATGTATATACGGGCGTAGATACATTCACGCACACACACACATCATATGTATATATATATATATATACAATGTATTATAACGCTTGCATTTGAGTCGATGCCCAGAGGACTGCCTTATATTCGTCAGTTCGGCGAATGTGCTTGCTCTTGCCCAGTCATCTCATCCAGCACAGAGCGGCTTAGCCAACCAGACCCGCTGGACAGGCTTAACAAGCAAGGCTTACAAGTGACTGCTTTCGGATGCATATAGGCAGAGAAGGCAGCAACCCAACCCTTACAGTGACATAGAATCGATGATAACGTCAGCTGAACCTCTAACTGGCGTAATAATAGTAATGAGCCTATGTGGCAATGAAGAGCACAAGCGGCCGTACGTCATGAAATGACAGCGCAGCACGTCCAGCTGATCGTCCAAAGATCGTTTGAACAACACGGAAATTAGGCGAACAATTCGCAACAGTATGCTGGGTTTTTTTTTAGAGAATAAAAAGTGGTTGTTTTTTTGAACGTGAACTAATTGGCCACTGTTATACAGAAAAGTCCTATTTGCCAGTGAAAAAGTCGCCCTTGGATAGACCTTTAATAACTGAAAATAATTAACTGGCAATGGGGGTATGTGCGATGCACTCATTTAATATATGACGTTTTTTAATAGAGACTCTATACAAGTCCGGCTCGGTCTAAGCACTAACGCAAAGGCTGGCAGTGAGCCAATATTTTGCTGTTCTAACTTGCACGGACGACGGGACCAGATCGTGCCCAGGGCGGGCGGGGGGAAACACATTGTAAAGTTTAAACTTTATCCCATTGCACAGTGTGTGCCTGGCGAGGTGCTTCTCTCAAGAAGCCGTTAGGTGCAGAACTGGTCTTTAATGGTCACTGCTTTGTTCGGTCTCCTGGTGCTGCAGTAGGGACATCGGTTTGCTCTACCTGTTGCCAGGACCTGTCTCCTTATCCGCATGTGTCTCGACAGAAATGGAAGTCCGTTCTTCTTAAGTTTTTCTACAGCTAGCTAGGGATTTCTGGGTTGTCACGAGGGGTCTGTTGTATCACATAGGCCGAGGTCGTTGAACAAGTAATCAGAAGCTGGTCGACGCGGGTAGCTATTTCGTTTGCTCAGATCTGCCAGACATCACCAGCTTATTCGACGACGCTACGGGTGCCCTCATAGATGTCGACGACCACATAATTTCGATGCGAGCTCAGCGAAAAGCCAAACCAAGAGCTAGGCTCGCAAACGACCCCCACGAAGAAGATCGGACTCGATGCCATGACGACAGATTCGCCTGACCGTGAAATAAACTCGCTTTGCGAGGTAATGTCGATGTTTCGACGGGCGCCAAGTTAGTACCGAGAGATGGCGTAGGGACTTCCCACTGACTCCGGCAAAACAGTGCAGGAACAACGAGCAAGCAATCTGTCCTGTCTTGCATCCAGCCATTCAAGCCAAAGTTGGACAGCTAACAGCTGTATGATGTAGAACTGCGATCCCAACGGCGATTTGAAAAAAAATATAGTCAATCTTAACTGATATATAAGGAAGTCTCAATATACGGTGCATGCTAACGCCGGCCTTCTGAAATAAAAGAGGAAATGAAAAATATAAAAATAGATATTCAGCTACAGTGTTGTAACGGGAGTGCAATCTTGCGCGGACTAGATATTGAGTAAATGTGCTTAATAGAAAAAAAACCTACCGCAAAACATTCGTTATATAATTACATGCGGCAACTTTGAAAATTGTACTCAACAACAAGATGCATATTTCGATCAGATTCAATGGGAATACAAATTGAACTCGTACACTCAGATCTGTGATTCAGATAATCCCCTTTGGCCATCTCTTTTTGACATTGTCGACTGTCCACCGCAAGCGTAGTGGGCCGTTGCATAGGTCTATCTTACTGGTGGTTACAGCATTACAGCAAAATCGAGGTTTTGCACTTTCGAAAACAACGATGCAACGCTCGAAGAGGCCAACTGTCCCCGACGCGTCAGACTTACGGCACCCGCTTGGCATGCCCTCCCTGCTCTTGGCTCCCTCGCTCCGCCGGACGTGCTACCACCACCATCTCGTTCCACTCAGCCCGATACTCGCTCAGGCGTCTGCCGCAGCTTGCTGTTGGTGCTTGGTTGCCAACAGACGAGCTTGTGTGACGATAAGAAAAGAAGGCGCGTCTTCTTCCCATTACAGTCCCGGGAAGCCTCTGAGATGGGAACCTCTGAGCGAAACGAAAGCTGTGGGAGCAGGCGACGGCGGACGGCTAGAAGAAGCAGTTCGCTGACACAATACAACCAGCAGGGTTGCTCTTCTTCCACGGGGTGGTTGCTCCAGTGCTCGGAAGGACCTGGGTGGAATGAGTAGAAAGGGAGAGAGAGAGAGGTTTGTGTAAGCGCCACAGTAGGGGACAACTATGGCCCCTATGGCCAAAGGAAGGTAGGCACCTGATGAAGATTGGCCCGAATGAGGTAACAGCAGAAACTTTTTCCTCTTTTTCTAGGACGAGAAGGAGCTAACTTCTTAGTGGGGCAGAAGCACCTTAAGGTAACTTCCTACTTGAGTGGTGGGTCCTGATGAGAACTTTGGTAAATTCTTGGAAACGGTCTCCAGCTTGCACCTACAAATAAATGCCGTATGGGGGAATAAGGCAAGCTGTTTAAATTACGTTCATATTGCACATCCATTGCAAAAAATAATAATTTGTGTCTCGCCTTTGTTTGTGCAAGCCATCTATGAGCTGCTCGAGGGTCGCCAAACCCTTGCTGCTCAGCCGGGTGAAGAGGACTATGTTATGCGACATGTTCAGTTCTTGGGAATCTCCGAAGTTCATATTCGCAAGGACCGGGAAACAGATCACAATTTCATTGATTTCACCCAATTACCATAACATGGTACCTAAAGACATGAAAGATGAAAGTTCATGTGAACTGGGGGTATAAGATTCACTTTTGGAACTACATACACAAATTAAAATTCACACTTCGTCATTACATTTTATAAGGTCATTGATTCACTTGATTCTGACACATGTATTTGTATGAAATCTACAGGCGTGTGTCTTCGTATAATTTCGAATGCATATATTATATTTCCTTCGGTTCGTAGTGTGCAAGGGCGGAGATCGAGCCCGAGCACCTACGTGTCTCCTCCGACGGAAAGGCGCACACGAACGCACCACGTCACCGGACTCGACAGTATAGAATATCTAGTCATAATATACCTGCCTGTCCCATCTATTTGCTTTCTTCCAGCTTTCTTCATTATTCATTGCGCGTCTCAGGGAAGGCGCCTATGTCCCCCGTTTTGCTCTTCTCCCCTCTGATAAAAGTCCCTTAATATGCCCCAGTTTCGTAGAGGTTGCGCATGTCGGAGAGGTCCTCAGAGATAAGTGCGGTGTTTGCCAGCAAGTACACGGAGCGGCTTCGTGTTGTTATGTGTAGATCGAGTACTCGTTTCGGAAAGTACAGTTTAATCTTGTCGAGGGCGGATAGTTAAGGGAGAAATAATAAACCAACAAGATGAACAAAGCCTTTTAGCTGAACGCTTGAAATTACTATGGATTTTGAAAATGGAATTATGGGTCGAGGCACATCACGAATCCAACAATGCTGTCGCGGGAGATAGATTCGTTCATTCATCCATTCATTCATTCGACAGGCTGCTCGCCGCTTCATGTAAACTCTCCAGGCGCCCACTATACCGATGTGTACGTAGGTATTTTGCAGTTCACTGCCTCACCCATTGACGTTGTATTATTCTTGTATTATTTGCCCGAGTAATATCGCGGTAGTACCACGATTACGAGCCAACGTTGACGGTACGGTGAAAGGTCTACCGTTGTCGACCGTTGTCGTTGTCCGCTCCTTCAACCCGACATATACATACATACATATACATACATCTATGTCTCTCTCCTGCTCTCTCTCTCTCTCGCTATCTATCAGTCTATATGTCGTTGTCCCACTCATTGGAAACGGACGGTGCATCAATAGAACCGATCTGCGGCCACTGCTTCCGCTACGGTGGCGTCCATACATACTCATACGGGTAGTCGTACTTGCGTGGAAACGTATTGGCATTCTCACTTTGTTGCTGGTTCAGTTGTGGTTGCTTCTGTCTACCTTTAGGGCATTTGCATCAGGACTTTGAGTGGTTCGTTGGCCTAGCAAGAATAGGGATACGAGCAGGAAAGAGCATCGTAGTGAGTGTTGCGGCAGGCCACATCAGACAAAAACGAGAATGCAGCGATGACAGCAAACGCTGACCGACAGGACTGCGTAACAATCTCTAGCTTGTCCTGCTTGCCTCGTTGGTACAAGATTGGCCAATGTTGTGCCCTATCCTGTTCGCCTATGTCCATGTGATATGCGACTAGAGGAAAGCTAGGACTAGAAAGGTAGGTCCAATACGGCTCGTTCAAGCAGAGCGACCAATCGAAACGTGTCATGGTAAAGGGCGGTGATACTGTCGGAACAACCAGCCTCAGGTGGTGCCTCCTTTCCACTCATACTGTTCAACCCACGATTGTTGATGGACATAGCGATTTTCCTATCGGGACAATGCAATATGGAATAATTGGTGTTCGCTTATGAGTTATATATATTCATATCCATTGATGCTAGATCATTCATTATCTCAACCGGCGCTACTCTAGTTATGGACCACATTTCCTATTATCCTCCGTCCGACTAATTTCCTTGATTAATTTAAATTTTTCGGCAGTATGTGTTTCTCGATTGACATCGAAACTCTTCTGTTCTTTACATCCTTGCGATATGGATATCGTCTACTCATTGTATCAAAGCGGAACTAGTAGAGAACGACAATAGCTATCCGCTTGCAACGATAATCTTGGCACATTTACTAAAAGGAAACAGACTGTTAAATTGTATCGATCTACGCTACAGTTCGACGCACAGTTACATTTCGGATATAGTTTGTCTAGCTTCATCGATGCTCAGAGACGAATCCAGAAATAGATTCCCATATAAAAATTCCTGCTTTCTGTAAGTGTCCTTCTATTCTAATTCAAATATCGTCATAAAATCAAAATGCAATAAATTTACATGCTCTTCCTAACATGGACTACGCCCGAGTCAAGTTGGCGCCCACATCACTCCCGCGACGATCCCATGATATGTACCTTACATCTGTCCTAGAATCTCGTTGGCCCCAATTCCTCTCGGCGATTGATCGCCGAAACGTGTGAGGCCTTAAGGGATAAGTGTGGAAGGGCTGAGAGTATGATGTACGTCTCGACGCCGCAAAGCAGAGGCATGGTTAGTGGCCGACAAGAGAGGACAAGGAAATTCCTGTGTTACCGGTGAGAATACCACGAGCGGTGTTCTAGAGCCAAAGAAAAGGAGGAATATAGAAAGAAAACAGATAGCCCCCAGCAGAATAGGACGGGAGTATTCGGATAACCGACCGAGTCTTTGTGCACAAGATGCGTAGGCGGCTACTGCTGATGCTGCTGCTAGTACGTGCGAATAGGACATAGTAGTTGTAGTCGTGGCGATGGTGGTCCCCGCCGCCGTCGTCGTGGTAGAAGTGCTGGTTGTGGTCGGTGATACCGGTGGGGGTAGTTATCCGGGGCACCCTCCCTTGCGGGATACAGAGCGTCACACTGTATGACTCAGTATGACTCGAGCTGGCGATGGGACGGCAAAGACGATGATAAAAACGCCCCTTCAGCTATCCCACTGCCAGCGCGTCTATCCCCCCGGCGCCCCCGAATATAACACCCAACCACCCCCTATCAGTCGTTCTCCTCGACTTCTCTTCGCGTTTTCTCTCTCTCTCGTTTGCTCCCCTTGGCGGCTTGGCTTCGCGAATACCCCTATTCTGTGCAGTCTGTTCTATTCGTTGGGCAAGCGGACGAGCCTTCTGGCCGCACACATGCTCTCATTGGTCACAGCCGCTCGCGATCCTGCCGAATCCGAGCGGACCGGAACGGAACGGAGAAGAGAACGCAGCAAGAGAACAAAAAAACAATCCACCACCACCACCACCGCTACACCACCCAGCGGTATTTTTACGTGCCGCGCTTTTCTTCTCTCGGCATCGCCTCGTTCGCTGTTGTACGAACACCCCAGCAGTAGCACTTCCTGCTACCATTGCTGCAAGCCTACCCTCCGGTCCTGTCTCGTTGTAGCCAGACCGTGGCTGACTGGCTTGCTTGCTGGTTGGTTCTTGCTGAGAAGTGTACTACGGAGGTGAACGTTGAGGATGGTGACGCTAACGCCGGTGGGGCGAGAATTGAGGCTGAAAGATGACCCAGCATTGTTGCAGTACACCACGCAAACTCTATCGAGAGGAGTCGACTAACGATATAATATTATTACATAGTGATTATAGTAACATTAGAGTGACACTTCGCCGTATAGACGTGAGAAGCACCGTCAAATCTACAAAGCACAGCCATTTGTTGCGGGCAATATCGAATGTGCCATATTTCATCTGACTGGATAAATTCATCTGTATAGTCGGATCCGCTCATGTAAGATCGGGTTAAAACGTCGTTACAATTACAGTATATTATATCAACGTTGACAAATTGGCAACACAACACAAGCGTCTTACACAAGAGGACATTAATATATTGCTCCATTTGGGCCTACTGTCTACTCGTCATCGTAAACTTCTAACTCTGCGGTCTTCGTGTGCCTTTCGCACACGATCAACAGTATCACACACAAAATGACATGCCGGCCTATACACGTCCTGCACGCGACGACGTAGTGAAAAAGTGCCCATTGCCAACGGTCGAGGCCGACTAAGATATTCGTTTACGAACTGCCTTGGTGGTCTTTATCGTCTTTCGTCAGTATTCAGAGTTGCCCAGCAGGGAACGACTGGCGTGTAGGCATACAAACGGACAGTGGACATTGTCGCCCAGTTGATTTAACCCAGACGGTCGATTTGTATGTTGATGTTGCTAGTGCCACCAGTAATATGCCTCTGTCCAGCTGTAAGAGGATCGGCGCTTGTTGGCGTCGAACAATATGTTGTTGGTAGATAGCCAGACACAGAGGTAGTGACGGCAGCGCGGACGGCAATTGCCCGTCTCGGTGGCATTTTGGCGTATCCGTGTGATGCGGCTCACGCAGGGAAGGTCCGCCGCCTCCTGATCGCTGGCCATCCGCATGACGACTTGTTGGTCGACCGCCACAACGGGAGCCCCGTTGAAGAGGCGACTTACCTGAAAATAGAAAACCAACAGCGGTTGGATCGATTCCAAATGGCCGAATAGTCACTCCTACGACCAACCCGCCCGGCTCCGCTATACTGTAACAGTTTACGCAGTGTCCAACACTCAGTGGCAATACTGAGTTTCTGGCATCGTCAGGCCTGGATAGCTTAACAGGGCCAGGTAGACAGTCATCGATAGAGGGGAAACACAGAGGGAGAGAGAGAGAGAGGGAGTGGTTCACAAAGTGCTCAAACTAAAGGACGTCTGCTCACTCAGCCAAAGCTACAACAAGATAGCTTGGTCTCGGAACAGATCGACCGAATTGGCGGCTGGGCCAATCCGTGTAGTTACTACTGCTGTTGCTGCTGCCGCTGTGTTTGCCGACGTGGGCCTCTCAGAGGTCCCGGGGTCGCTTGGGGGTGCGCACTTGTTGTTCTGCTTGCGCGTCCGTCGCGATCGTGATACCGTAATCGAGCAGTTCGGTGGCTATATATTTTTTCTTCGAAGGCTCGCTATCCTGAAGAAGAGACGAGAAGCGACGATATCACGTGACCGGTAGCGCACCTAAAGGTTGATCACGGCACAGAGGTTGCCCGTGGGGGTCAGGGTGCCTTTGAGCAAGGACGCGTTTATCACATGCGAGAATATATCTTCGGCACACTTAAGTCAGGGTGGCATTTTCGGGTACATCTTACATGTCTCTGCGGTACATTTTCATCTACGATATATATGGGGAGTGGGTCAGGCTTTGTTACTAACCGTTTGCTGTGTTACGAATACATCTAGCACTATTGCCTGAAATATCAATATCCAAAGTGTCATTTCTTGCCGATTCGCTAACCTAGCTCATAGTCTATTGTTCTTACTATTATTGTTATCGTTGTTGTTAGTCGCGCAGTTTCTTACCAGTGGTCTGGGCCTGTATGAGTATTGATATGGCTTCAGGGGTATATGCAATATCAATAGTATAGCCTTTGTTAGTGTTGTTATTGCCTACAGCTACCCCAGTTGTGATTATTGCTCAGCAGTGTATTGAGCATTCGACACAAAGCTAACTGACTCTCTGGCTATGCCGGCTTGCGTACACACAAACACTGGAGATGTTGGTGGTGGTGGTGATACTGATGGCATTCATATGGCACCCACATTGTATACATGTACATAGCAGTACTTGTAGTCGCTCATGCGGAATCCAGCTAACGGCCTAGTCATTCAGTGGCATGCTTCTTTTGAGCTAGATTTATCGATACGTTCGTACATTGCATAATCAAGCGTATGTCTATCTGCATACTGCTATAGAATTGGTGATTGTTATATTCTCAGGCAGTGTTTAGTAAGCTCCCAACAGAAATACACAAACATTGTCTCCTCATCATTGAGATGGCGTAAGCCTCATTTCACCTACTCTTTTTTATAGAGCTTAAAGGTAAATTCTGGATGGACACCAGAGTTCACAACTCAGGTATTTGCCTGGTAGTGTCAGACTCCTACTGACCAAACCAAAAACCGATTTTGACGGTTGGGGCACTGACCGGGACTGTCAGTTTCACCTACTCGCGAGATTGATCTGTATTTCGCTAATCTAACGTTTTCAACGTTGAAGCTTCCTTCTCACCTTTACTGATTTCCTGTTTCTTGGTGCTCGTCATGAGAAAGCGGCGTTATCCTAAAGAAAAAGAACTTCAGTAATATTATAGCGCCAATTACGTAACGAACATGACGAATTTATTTCGTTTGTATTCATACAAGATATTGGATGATACAGATACAGATTGGCTCTATATAGATCATGAGCATTAAACTTTTGGACCACCCAGGATTACCATGTGTCAAAGCCACGTCAACAATATGTTAACTGTGAACCCTTGAACGTCGCCTTCTTGGAGTAGACATCATTTACTATATTCATGTTCGTCTCTCGCTGTCGCTCTCTGTCTCTCTCTCAACCTACCTCCCTACCGCTCTTCTAATTTTTTCCCCATACAGGCAGTGCTTTTGGCTTTGCCAACGAAGAATGCATGAGGTGAAATATGGGAAGCTATCTGTCGCCTTCAGTCCGAAATAGCTTATGTTCTGTTCGGCGCAGGGTTGGTGCTGCTCGTGGGGCGAGTGCCAACGGCGGTGTTTCAAGATTGACAAACGCTTGAGCCAACGAGCAAGCATCTCACCTTGACACATTGCTCCGATATAGTACCACTACTACTACTATGGTTGAGGGATATATATGCTATGGCTTGATTCACATTGCTGCCACGCATTCAAGCGTCCCTGCACACAGATCATTCACAAGGGTCAGCTTAACGCTTGCCCACATGTCAAGGAATGAATGCTCTTTCCAACGGATGCAACAGCGACGCTGCCACCTTGCCCAGCCAATGCCAGCCAGTGTCCCAAGGAAGGGTCGAAGGTCTTCGCACCAAACTCGCCAGACCCCGGGGTCCCCTTCCAATCTGCAGTGGCCTAACGGAACCCATGAGAGCAAACCGGTCATTTAAGCAGAATCAAGTGCCACCTCTGTCGGAGAGTTCCGAGGGAAGGGCTCCTCGAATGAGCTAAGTGACGGCCAACTACTTGGAATCACTGACTATTAGACTAGCAGGCATTTGTTGTTGGGCTGCTTCGGTTGCATTAGTGCTCCAGGTCTCCGGCCATCTTAACAACCGACATTGTGGAAAGAAACTCTTTCCATTGTTGTTGGATTGGCAAAAGGGTCAAATTTCCGTTATCGAAATGAGAATTATAGAAATAAACTCGCTCGAGTACTACACTCGATACGTTTATAATAGAACATTTAGCAAGGCAAGCTTACCCAGCTCAGGTTAATAATTGCTCGCTAATCGACAGTCTCATTGACCTATTGTATATTTGTGAATCGTGCAAGGAATAGATCATGCGTCTTGCTCCTTCGACTATTAGTATCACTCATCGACAGATGCCCCAGAACCTTTCTCGAATATAATCTCCTATTAATCTTGTATTTGTATGCTTGTATTTAGCTGATTCCAACTTATCTAGATCTAAGTGGTTTTTAAAGTACGTCGATTATATTTTGTGGCTGACTTGTGTCATGACTGATATAAAGGATGCTCATATGAACTGAAAAATGCAGTCCTCACCTCCATACACAGGCTGCCAGCACAGGCTCCCCGGACTCGGCTAAGAACGCGTAGACAATGACAGTGACGGTGAAGCACGTAGGCACAGCTGAGTGATTAATCTTGGTTCCCTTTGCCGAGCTGCACTCAGTGACTCCCATTCTCCCGTAATGGTGTAATGGTCCCCCGAGAGTTGACTCACGACGAGGGTCATCTCGCGAGTTCACCCATAGTCCCTCCCTATTTCCGCTTTTGTCACCTATCGGCCACGCACGGCCATTGCCTCGCTCTGTCTGCCCGAACATTCAGTGGACACGTCAGATCGCAACGTGAATGGTGGAACGATTTCAGATGGAGCGCGACTACGAAACCACGAAACGCCCTCGAACATCGAACGAAGACTCAATTTCCAAAACGAAGGAGTGTCTCACTCATGTCCCTCACACACGACGGGTATACGTGAGTACGGCACCGCTTCCGCAGCAACGGCGGCCAGCCTCCACGCTGCTTTCTATTTTTGTCATGGTTTTGTCAGGGAGAGGAAGACGGAGCGGTTGTTGGTCTTCTCGATCCGATGTAGTGTCGTTGAATTCTTTGAGATAAACGTGCTCTCACTGTAGGGAAGTTTATGCCGAGCAACGACGACGACTGCGAGAGCTTGAATACGTGCGCCGAGGTTGGCGAATAGGGCAAAGTGAATTCAGTTGGAAGGAAACAAGGTGAATTTTTGAGTATGGGCACACTACAATATATATGATAATTGGGCCTGTTAGCTATGGAAGTGTAGCCTTTCGTATTTAAATGCTACGATTCGAGGCTAGCGTTCGTCGACGCTCCGAATGGCCCATAAATCATTTGCTCGCAGAACGCCATGGCCTGCTGTATTGTCATCTACACATGCATATGTCTAGTTAGAGTTAACGAGATGCTTCGTTTAGGGTACCCTATTTGCCAGCCGGTGTGCATATGGGCCTTTCGGGCCCACGGATATAACCATGTCTGCATGTACTAATAGTAAGCACTAACAGCCAACGACGAAGAGTTGGAAGAGAAGTCGAACCCTGACAACCAGATGACCTCGTCTGCCAGTCACGGCTAGGTCGTTATGGTCCAACAGAGGATGCGGACAGCGTCGAGTGGTGGCTTTGGTTGGTGTTACCTAAGCACCGAACGGTGAGGGTTTGGAAGCAAGCTAAGAGTATCATCACCACTACCTGACGTTACCGTCCCAGGTGCAGCGGAACGTAAGGGGCGAAGGGTAGTGGCATTAGACGCGTCCGGGTGTAAACCGTAACAGGAAAGCATCACTCCCTGGGGGAGAATAAAGCTTGGCCGTGACAAGGCCTTATTCTTAACATGCGAGCCTCCACTCTGGAACGCACCATTGTCGAAGCTGAAGGCATGCGGAAAATTTGTTTGAAAATACGATGACGGCATAAGCGATATGCTTATGAGACCAGCGTGATGACTACTTAAACATCGCGTGCATTACACCACGTGCATTTTCATAAATTATTACATCTAGCGCGTTTTCGGCGTACGATGAGAGGCTGTCATGCGAATGGCTTCTCTGCGAACAAGAATAGCTTCTGGAAACATCGGTGGGTATCGGGCTGAAGATAGCAGCGGCTGATATTAAAGTATATGAAAGAAGACTGAAAGCGGTTTCTGGAACCGTGCATTGTATGTCTCGGACACAAAGATAGCAAGACTCTCCAGCTCAAGAGGAAGGTTCCGATGGAATCTGGAACGAGCCGAGATCAAGTGACTAGAGAGCGCCCCCCAACTGAACGATCATCTCTCCATGTATGGTAGGCGAGCACGAGGGCTCCTGCTCATACAAAAGGGCGAGGTGAGCTCCGACCAGCGCCTCCAATTGTAGAGTATGGTGTCTGTTCCCCGAGGTAAGACGCTGGAATGAGCCAAAGGCAATGAGCCAAACCGCTTCAAAGCTCATGATGAGAATGAGGAGCAAGACTTGACGGCGCCGACAGAGTCCGAGCTGGGGTGTGGCACGGGGGTGAGGGCGGTGAAGTCCCCGTCGCCAGTCCACAACGTAACAACTATTATACTAAAGCAGAGAACAGCACGGCGATCTTGACGAACGGGAATCGCCTTACCGTTCCTTTATCTGACAATGCGTCTGCTGCTATTGCTGCTGCTGCTCCACCGTTCATTCGAGGTCACTGTCGACTGGTAGCCGGCCATGTAGCCCGGGGGGTTGATGGTGATGGTCTTTTTGTACGGTACTGCTTTTAAATGGATCGCTTTTTAATACACCTGCTAGCGGTTCGTCTGTTACAGTAGGAGCTTCTCGTTGCAGCATCGATAACCGAGGGCGGACACTTCCTCTCCAAGAAACCCCTTCTGAGAACAAGGAGAAGAGCTTGCTCTTCTACAACAGAACAGTCACTGTTTCACCGAATATTTTGGGATATAGCATATGTCCAGTGCAACAATTCATCGTAATAAATAAATAAATATATATATATTCGACCAGAAGGGTAATTGTTTGGTGACGAGGGCAAGGAAACGCAACGTACGGTTCACAATTCTAATCGTCTGTATTACGTGCTCGCTGGCAAGGAGAGTTCATACACGATGCAGATCTGTGCCAGCGGCCGACAGCTGTGTACGCTTGTCGGTGATTGCGAATGACGCCACAAGTGAGAGCTCCTATGGAGAGGTCCGTCCCTGCGCGTTCGCAGATGACGGCACTCTCATGGCGTGTGCGTGCTCACGCAGACGCCGCAGTTGTTGGAATCGAGAGTTCGAAGTGAAGTGAAGTGGCGGAACGGGATGGAGCGGCCAGACGGACGGACGGACGGATGTTGAAAGAGTTCGTCGCCCATTGGTTCCCCTTAGCCCATGCTCCTCATTCAGGGCCATCGGCCTGTTCTGTCTACTACCTAGCTACCTACCTACCTGTCTGCCTGCTTGCCTGCCAACAAACCTCCTCTCCCATCTCCCCCTCGACACAACGGCCCCCAGTTGTGACCCTCTTCACTCGCGACTCCCACCCTCTAACGCAACGTCTCCATACCCTCCCGCCAACGAAGTCGTTTCCGCATCCCAGATATCCAATCACGCCAGTCGAACAGAGTGTGCCGACGCAGGGCAGCCTGCGCAGCCAGAATCGCCCTTAGCGGCCGACGAACCGGGGCCCGACGTCTCGGCGGCGCGCCAACTGCGCTTCTACAGGAACGCACGAACGAACGGGCGAGCAAGCTAGAGAGCTAGTGTGCGTGCGGGGGGTGATCGATAAATCGAATTTCATTTGAATTCCAATGCCAACCAACGGGCTGAGAGGAGTCATCTGACAGACAAAGGGGCGGCAGCGACGATGGCAACGACGGGAGCGGAGTGAACGCCACCACTGCCGCCGCCGCCGCCGCCGCCACCGCAGCTGTAGCTGAGGACAGACCGATTGTGATCCGACAGCATTGGCTGGTCTGGCTGCTGGATCGCTGGATTGCTGCTGCCTTGCTGCGTGGCTGCCTATTGGAGGCCGCTCCGGAAGTGCAATCGTCGAGAGAAGGGTCCCTCTCTTGTTGCGCTGAATGAGGGCACAAAGTGCCGGACTGGTTAGGTTAGTCCAAGTGTCGGATAGCTGTAGGCGGCCGGCCATTCGATTAGTCGCTAATGTCAATACTATTCGTAGTGCAACGCATATATATATCTGTGAGAAGGTGAAGACCCGAAGAAGGGTTATACGTACTACGATCGAAGGTTGCCACGATGCAGAGTGACGCGTGTGATCTATCACTACGTGGTATTATACAAATAATAAACGTATTTTAGATTTATCTGCATAGGTATATATAATAGACAACGATTGGAAGCGCAGGGACATACATTAAAGAGTGTACCTCATCTGGAAAATACTCAGAAATTACCCATACACGCGCACGCGTGTGAACGCGCCAGTGCTCTCAAAAAAGCTCAGCACCTCTAATCATCATCAGCACCATCAGTATACTGAAAGACCTACATTTGGATATGATGACACATTTTTATATCTTGCAGGCCAGCGAGTTGCTAGCCTGCCCTTCAGCATCATGGGGATGAGCGTGTGTGTGTGTGTCCGGAATGAACTTTAAATCCCTCCATATAACCATACATGCATACAACTCCGAGAGTGAGCAGAAGTCAGCGAGCTGTTTCTACCGCTTCGGCTGTTGTCGTTGTCGTTCTTTGGTTCGCCGACCGTGCGTCGGTCTGTCGTCCGTCGATTCGGCCTCCCCCGGCTGCCGTTTTCTCTCCCGTCACAGCCTCTTCCTTCTCCTTTCTCTCTCTGCGCGTAAAGGGGAGGGGTTTGGGTGGTGTCTTCTAGAGGGGCGGGGGGGGTCCGTCCCAGCCTCTTGGGTACAGATGAGGACGATACTGAACGAGTATCTTTCTCGCGTCCTCAACCCCCGAACGAAGCAACGAACGCACGAGCGATCTCCCGGGGAACTGAGACAGAGAGAGAGAGGGAGAGTTTGGAGAAGTGTGGCACGAGAGCGCGCGCCGTTCGAGCAGTCGCGACGCAAATGGGAGCTTTACGACTTACTCGTCCGGGATTGCGCGCCTGGGGTGCGTTTGGGGTGGTGTTGGTGGTGGTGGTGGAGGCGAGGTCCCGTTAGAGTACCTCGCGCTTTAGAGATCCCCTATACACCCTGCCCCCTAGCCGCCCTTGTCCGAGTCGACGCCACCGTCTCGACTTGTGGAAGCGACAGATCTACTTGTGGGCGGCTGGTGACTGGTTGGCTGTTGTGGCAGCCTCACTCGACTCCTTGAGCGGCAGAAACAGCAGAAGAAGCAGTAGCAGCACCACAACCAGCGAGCGTTGTAGATGTCTTGGGAAATGGGATCTTGGGGAGGAATCGGATTGAAGGAGGAAAGATCGGGTCGGTTGGGCGAGGCTATATATATCTGCATAGAGACAAGATATACGGAGACCACATGAGTCCGCTGATCCCGGTTCGCCACCACCAACCGGACACCACCACTACCACCACAATGGCCATCCCCACCAACGCGTAGACTAAGCAGCGGACAACCATCCTGTAGTCCAAGTAGACGATCGTATTCGTTCTCTCAACCTCAACATTCCCGTTTCTCTTCTAGGTATAAACCTCGTGCTGCTGCCGCTGCTACTGCCATTGTATATCTTCAGCATCAATTCACCAATGTGCCAAGTGTGGAACACTACCGAATATGGTCGAGAAGCGACTACAAAGATTTAAACGGCGACGAACAACCTCTGCTTATTGTATATTTTTGCAAGCCTACAGGCCAACGAAACGATCGTATAATCGTGTACATATATAGATCTGTATACCATGCAATCTTGCAGTCCCCGAACCTATTCCTGACATATGTAAGATTGATTGATAGATATTATTAGGTACGATAATATGATTATTGCAGCACGACTTACAGAGCTTCCATCCTTCCTGCAATGGAAAGTTAACGATTACACAAATTTCTCGAGGTGGATTTCCTGAATGGAGATGGATCGTAAAACATATTTATCGGGCCGCGCTCAGTGAGCATTCAGCTAAGGCGAGCTTGCTAGCCCAATGGGCCGATCGGCGGCATATTCGACCATCGGCATATCCGCGTTTCCTCTATTGCGCCAACGACGATTGCGCGAAGCAAGCGTCCCTCTTTGCTCTGTGTGTGTGTGTGAGTGTTCTCTGAATGGCCTTACAAGGGGCCCCGTTCATCCGGCGGCTCGCCCATTTCGACCGACCCTCAGACGCTTAATGGCAATAACAACACTAAGGAAGTGGTGATGATGGTACGGGAAACGCTGACCTGCTGCCAATTGCAAAGTGGAGCTCAGAACAGTGCTTTGATTCCCGTACAATTTCATCATAATTGCATAACACGGCTTTAAGTCTACCGAGTTGCTGCTGTGGGGACGGTCATTCCGGTGGAACTCTCGAATTGCTTGCCCTTTTATGTTCCCACATTTTTATGGTTGTATAGTTCCGCATTTGTAGACAACATGTTCCCTGCTCGCACGATGGCATTGAACTAGATCAGTTGTAAGCTGGGGCAATACGGGCTGATCTACTTAGATGGGTGGCAACGGAGAAACCCATCGAACTCGGTGTGAGGAAATTTACAAGGTATAAGAGAAGCTCAGCGTCGGTTTCGATGGCGACTACGACGACAACGACGCTATAGATCGGTGGGGAGCGCAAGTCGAAGGCTAACGTATCACCAGCACTGTAGACGCGACTACATTGAGAGAAAGAGAAAAGCAGCGCATAAGGAGTAATGTAATCGAATTTAAGTTTGCTACGACGCGATGTAACGGCTGATTGGAGGCAATGTCGAACACATTTCGTTATAAGGCGGTATATTATAGAATCGCTTTTTGGTTCGTTCTACATTCGGGCCAGCAATTGCCTGCAGTCCTCTTTACTGGGGACAGACGCACCGAAATTGATGACTCAGCTCCGGTTGCTGCTGCTGTTGGCTATGGCCGGCCTGCTCGATTCAACTGTAGTTTTGTTAGTATTGTGTTGAGCTCTTGTATGGACTGCAATGCTGCCACCTTCGTTTTATTTATTATATATATAGCGTGTTTGTTGGATTGGAGCGTCGTCCCTTGGGTGACAACGTAACGTTTGTCCCGTAAAAATCACGTCACGCGCTAACTTTGCCGCCGGCGAACTACTACGTGTAGAGCTGCCACCGTACAGCTCTTATGTCGTGTGACTGTGTGTGTGTGTTCTTTGGCACTGCTGTGTTGGTACTTAAGTCATTTTTGTACACCGCTGCACTACTTGTAGCTTAACCAGCTTCCTATTGCACTTCGTTCTTGTTTTCGAACCCTACCTTAGATCTGGATCCCTCTTGTGAGTCTGGGGCTGGGCCCTTCTGTTGCTTCCTTCCCTTGTGCCCACATCCGCCATCGTCTCTTACGCTATCGTCCCCTGCAGGTAGAATCCACGCTTCGGCTTTGTCCGTCGTATGGCCTCGTTCGCTCACCCTGCTTATCCCAATGACGGCGTCGACGACGACGACGACGATGAGGCGAGCCCAATTCTCTTCTCGTTACGACGCCTACGCTACATGCTATAGCCCAACCACTACATCCTTAGTATACAGTGCACGTAGAACAAGCAGACCGGCAAGGAAGGAGGCACAGCCAACGAAACAGCCACCCCAACAACCTCCAACCCACAGACCCCAACCAGCTGGCTTTCCCACCCGCTTTTCCGCTCATTCGTTCCTAGGTTCGTTCGTTCGCTCGCTTGCTGGCTGACTGGCTGGTGTGTTCTAGGTAGTGGAGTAGTGGTGGTGGTGGTGACGGTATACAACGACGCTCTCGCCTTCTCCCCCTACCCCCCCCCGCCCTTGTTCGTCTCCTTTACTTCGTTCTTTGTTTCTTTGTTTACTAACCAACGGTTTGTTTTTTGCAGGTAAGTGCCTCTCTCGGCTTCTCGTCGGCCTTCAGGAGCCGCCTACGTCATCGAGCGCCACCGTGGCAGACAGTAGGCTTCCACAAGGTGGTGGCTGGGTGGCTCGCGCTGCGAAACCTGCAAAGAACCTATGTACTATTGGTCATGGTGGTAGTATTAGAAGAACCAGTAGCAATAGTAGTTGCAGTGGTATTAGTCGTTGTAGTCGCTGCCGACAACGGTACGATGGCGATGCGATGAGGTAACTCGGTGCTGCTGCTGCTGATGTTGCCACCTACAGCGAGCGTCCTCGTAGTTGTGGCGCTTCCACCGTTCGGTGGAGAGAGTGGAAGCGCGGATCGGCTTCATTCGTGGTAGTTGCAGATGAATGAGAGAGGAACGAAACGACAGGGTACTGCTGCCTTCGTTTTCAGCACCCGCCACTTAGACGCACCCGTTCCCTCTAACACCCCTTCAAGTCCCACTTGGATTGCAGAAAAGCTACGCGGAAGGGTCCATTCAACGCTGTGGCACGATCACTTTGAGCGCTTGGCCAAGACAGACAATCGTTACAGATACCCGAACCTCACCCACACGCGTCGGGGGTATCGGCAAAGGCCTGCCGATGCTTCTGCTACTGATGCTGTAGCTGTCTTCGTTCGACAAGGAGAGAAAAAACGAAGGGGAATGAAGGCCTTTGAAAGCCAACCTGTGGATCGCGTATCAATGCTGATGCCGACCCCCATATCCGCGTACAGCCGTCCGCAGATACGGCCACTCCTGTACGCCCGTCGACGTTGCATCTGCCGCCACCGCCGCCGCCAGCCTCCACCCTCAAGTGCACTGTCATGTCGCACATTTAGTGCACCTGCTAGAGAGGTTTTGCCACGGAAAGGCGAACGTGCGATAAAGGCAGGGGGAGAGAATCGCAGGGGACGCGTATCGCTCATTGATTGGTGTACCATACAGACCGACCGACCAGCCCAACGAGGATAGCGTACCTACCACTCACTATTGAAGATTCGCCATCTACCCCACCCCCTTTGAGCCACACCTCCGCCCAAGAATGTACGAACGATGAGTGTCAGTAGCCAGGAGGTTGCCGAAGTGCTGATCGCTCTTTGTGAGGCTCAATGTTGGTCTCAGAAGAGAAGAGACAGCTTTCGTGCGAAACGGGCCGAATACGGGATGTTATTGTTAATTAGCATGGCATTAGGTCTAAGAAATGAAGGCCACTTCTTTATTGACGTTCATTTACACGTGTTCTGTACAGGTACACGTTGATGTGCGCCGCCCGTCGTATTCTATAACCGAGTAGATAGCTATTAATGAATCGTGAGTCGAGATGAGACTTTTTATTGAGAGTTGATACCGCGATATTTCCCAGGCTGGGGGATGTTATTATTCAGAAGAAAAGAAAATTAGTCAGACGTTGTTATGATCGTTGGACGACTTCGCGTGAGATTCCACACGTTATTGTATATTTGCTCACGGTTGTACTTCGTTGGCTTTTAATGCTCTTTCCGCTCTCGAAGAGAACACAAACCCGTCTGTGCTCTCACACATAGTATTCCTCTAGCTATCAGGCGCCAACGAGGAGTTTATGAGAGAAACGAATGAACGAGCAGGGACTTGAGCAGGGCCGGTAGGAATATCGAATATTCACAGCCTGAGTACGTCCCAAGTTTACGATGCTCGCCCGGCTTCAGCTCCCGACTTCAGCTGCTGTTCCCGACACTAGCGCTACTACTGCTGTTGCTGTCGTTGTTGTTGTTGCGTTGCAGCGACTCAGAACAGTGTGGGCTCGACGTCGCCCGGGTCAAAGGGAGTTCCTGACGATCTACTTTTGTGCAACTCGAGTCATGTCGAACGACGTGATCTGCTCCAAAGGCCCCTCAACAACAACAACACCAAGAAACACTACAGTGAAAGGAAGGGTTTAGTAAACGCACGGGAAAACAATTCGCTTTCTATCTTTCTTGCTTGGACAAGAATTGATCTGAAATCTACTACGTTGATTGACAATTTAGCTAAATCAATTAGCGTTAATAAACTGTGAGTACCTGTTAGTATACCCATTGCAACCACCCTCAGAGACGGCTGACTTGTGCACCGGGTCCTTCACCGCATACTGTCAAATGTGAAAAAATCCTTGAGGCTGGGTTGCTTATATTCTGGTAAATAAAACGGTTGAAATTAGACCGTTGGGTGCCAAGGTATACTTCCTTTGTCTCGAAGCGACACAATGAATAATACCGACTTCGCCGCCTGATTTCTGTTTGTAAATAGATCGATGGCTTTTGATGTCAGAGTTTTGCTGTTTCACGAGTATCCTTTTCACACTTCGATCTGACACGTTGAGCCCTTCCTTTCCTTCCAGTTGATCACAAGCTGTTAGCGGGCGCAGGCAGCACTGGGAGCTATCGTGGACGTAGGTTTTTTTACGAGCCTCGTACATGTGGCCCTTTTTTTTGCTCGATCGCAGTTGGCTACAGCCGCCGGCCGGAAGCCTAGCAGTTGCTGCAGTATAAATAAATAAAGTGCTGGTATAATATAAGGCTTCGCGCACATAGTCGTCTCACGAGCGCACGAACGTGGAGGGACTGGTGGCAAGCTACGCAACCTAGGCACCTTAAACTATTTCCACTGGCCGTTAAGCTCTCTGCTAGGTCAGCGTACCGTACAGATACAACAGATACATGGATGCAAGGAGAACAGGCTGGTTCCTCGACGACATGACGATATAGAGCAATTTTATAAGCCAGTGGCTAGCTAACGGCATGGAAGGTTTCGGCGAGACGATCAAATGGAGCTAGGTCATATGAAGCTGTCCTACAGCAGACGAAAACAACGGAATAGCCGTCTTCAATCTTGGCCGGACCAGCCGAAGGTGATGTAGAGGAAAGCAGTGGTTGTATTCTCACCTCATAGCGACGCTTGTAGTACCGCCTGGCATCCTAAACACCTTGGAGGTAGCAGCAGCGGAATTGGACGACTCACCGAATGGGTCTCACTGGTACCAGAAGTAATGTAACGAACCTTGACTGGGAATGTGTTTGGTATAGCCTAGCGTCATACGGGTTCGATCCCCACCATGGCAGATTTGCATTTGGGGGTCCGTGTTACGAAGCAATGCAAAAGCAGTACCGTGGACGTTAAGCCTTCGCTGAAAGTCATCCTGAAAACATTTAGATATTGGAACGGCGACGCAAATATTAATGATTGTCGACGTCCAATAGCCACTCCATGGAGCCTTCGATTGTGGGACAGTTATACCCAGTTATACCCCGATTCGGAATGTGTTTATATGTAGGTGATACCCCCTCCACGGTGTGTTTATAGTTATTAACTACGCATGGTCAGGTTACATACACATTGCTGATGCTGTTTTATCTATTTAATCTTATTATTCGTTGCTTGTTTTCATGTAATTCTAAATTCTATCTCAATAGTAATCCGCGGTCAAGTAATCGTCCATCCTTTCACCGACTCCCACTGTAACATCGTGATATTCATCTTTTATATAATACGTTCCGTTCCACTTCTGCACGGGCATACATATCTGCTGCAGGTCCGTCAGAGAAGCAACAGTAATAATAATAATATGATTGTAGTCAGTGCGATGTTGTTCCCACGCGCATGGTCTGGCTATACCGAAGCTTCTGTCGTTACACGGACAGCTGCCTCCGATGGATGGTCCAACCGGACTGGAAAAGTCAGGACCCTGTTATTGTTGTTGTTGTTGTCAATGCTGCTGCCGCCATAAATCTATGGTCGGCCCTGCTGATTTTCCGCCGCTGTTGTTCTCGTCATGGTTGTGTCACACGGCTGCCGCTAGGTTTTCGGCTCGTGGCTTCCACCGCACGATGACGGCGTATGCTGTCGTAGCCTCCGTCATTGGTGACGTTCGCTGCGATGGCTGCTATTATATTTAGCATGGCACGACCGGGGACGTAACATCATCGAAATCTGCGCGAACGTCTACAAGGTCCGCCTGTTCATTCATCCGTTGCCCCTTCAGGCCTGGAATAGATGCGATACCACGCGGCTGCTTTCTGTAACGGAACGGCCTAACGCAACGCCGTATAGAGAACCTGCTGTAGATGCTCACACCAGTGGCAGACGAATAGCAATGCTGCTGCGGCTGTTACTGCACAGCCTACTGCAGGCCAGCGGGAGGATGTTGACGGCAGCGGTGGTGGTGGTATTGCAATAAACATATCATCACCATTCCAGCCGAGTGCCGCAACAGCAGCAGCAGCAGCAGCAGCGGTGGGGACGGCTGCTGCTGCTTCAGCAATGGCAGCGAAAGCAACCAGCCAAGCCACCAATGGCTCTGCATTACATCGGTGGTGCACTGTTGCCTTTTTCTAAGCAAGCGCCTTCTATTCCTCTCGCCACACGCGGCCGGAGGACCCCGGTGGCTGATGCGAATGCTTATAGCCCGTTGAGCCGTTTACGGTTACGAGCAACGGAAGGGAATAGGAAGCTCCATGCGGCTCGAATACCACCAATTCGAACAGCAGCAGCAGGACCGATAGCCTGAAAGAGAGAGAGAGAGATGTATGACTTCGCATCGTGCTGCCTTCTCTCAGATATAAATGCATTTACACACCCACACAAAGTCCACTCCTGCTGCTCTTGCTATTCCAATGAGAAAATAAAGTAGAGAAAATGAGAGAGAGAGAGAGCCAGAAGCGTGCCGAGACGGGAAGAGCCATGTTGGTTGTTGGCTAGTTGGTGAGACTGTTCGGATCGGTCCGGAGACCGACCCCCAGAAACAGCTCGGTTCTAGGCATCTAGGTCTCGCTTCTCCTCGTGCTCTCATCGCGCGGATGTCATGCCGTATTTGTCGGCTATCCACGATATAGCTGGCAGCTAGCTGCTCGCATCATCGCGATACGATGCCTTCCTCTGTCCGTCGCCTTCGGCTGGTGGCATTGCTGCTGGTGCCGCTGGCCAATGAATAGCCAATACAGTTCTCTCTCGCGGACGCTTACCAGTATCGTGGTGGCCGTAGTGGTAGTAGTGGTAGGTCGTCGCGCCTCTTCGAAGTGCAGTTGGCCCTCGACGGCGAGAGGGAGGTGAGGCGAGGTTGAAGGGACGAAGCAACTGGGGGCTGGTGGGCGCTTCGACCCAGCGAATCGAGGAAGATGGCGAGGAAAAGGAAGACACTGAAGAGGAAGATGTGAAGGGATCGCAAGAGGCTGAGACTTCTCTTCGAGATGAGGACGAGAAAAGGCCTACGCTCGTTGACGGCCTGATCCCACTGGGGAGTGATGACCGACAGTCCCTTGCCTGACAGAAAGGCCTACGGAAAATGGCGTCAGGAATAGCAAACGAACGGACGAACGAAAGCTCGCTCGCTCACGTAGGCGAATGTTGTATATAGCGTTTAATGTATTGTGTGGATATATCTACTAGAAGTATATCATACATTGTGAATATATTTAAACATCTAGCGCAAATACCTGTCTACAGGGCAAATCAATAGGTACGAATTCGAGAGCAAGCTCGCTGTGAGCCAATATATTTATATATAATGATGATAAGGCAAGGCTTACTATGAACGACAATGGGCATATTATGTTTTTGTGTGCATGGCCATTTGATACGAAAGGATTGGCCTGGTGTAAATCCAATCGATGGCAACATTTGTTGGTCGTCCCTAGCTACCCAGCACAAGGAATCATTTTGAAGCGGTCGCAACCCGGTCCAGTTTACGTTTCGTTCGTCGTTTACAAAATAGGATATCCATTTTTAGTTGGTGCAGACTGCGAACGGAGCACAAGGGGCGCTATGTTTGTCCTCTTCTAACGGCAGGTCCACTCGTTAGCGCACCCTTAGAAGTGTCATCCGCAGAAGGGTAGCTGCATCCTAAAGGATACCAATACACTCTGAACTGAAAGTCTCCCTCTATCGCAATAGCCTCGTCCAGCCCTAACTTTTATGTCAACAACACATTATGTAGCAACTTGAGTCTTATGCTCGACCCGCCCTCGCAGATAAGTCATCGAATACATTTCTATTCGATGTACGTTCCGCGTTACAAACAAGCACGGGTTTCTTTCAGAAGCTATATACGCCACTTTCAGGCCGTGCACATATTCCATTGCGTTTACTTGCGTTTCCTGCCAGAACTTCAAACGCTTGTTAAGCTTTGCCGACAAAGCAGCTTCTTATACGTGATAGCTCTGTTTGGTTATCCGCTGAAGGCCACTCTGAACTTGCTCTCATCACTTGCTATTATTGGTCCGTTTGACTGCTCGGTGCAGTTGCGTTTGCCGGCCCCCTTCGAATTTCTGAGATTTTGCTAGTACAAGCAGACGACAGCAGTCGGCATCTGTTTCTGCGGGGGACAGCTACGTTTCGGTTGCAGTCAAGTGATGCAATTTCTGCTTGTCGTTGCGTCCGGTGGCTGACTGGCTGTGCCGCGTTTGTTGCAGCGAAGGCGAGCGCTCCCTCGGAGCCGTCGGCATAGAATGAACTGATTGGCCAGCGCAGGAAGAAGCTCTTCTTTAGCTGGCGGTATTTGGCTACTCTTTAATGATTTCACTCTTCCACCTATCGTTAGTTTCCCCACAGCTTCATCTTGCTTGGGACATCCCCCCATACCCAGCCCGCAAACCCCTGCTTCTACTCTCTCAGTGAGTGAACTTGCTAGCTCTCTTCCCTGCGCTGCCGGTGAGGACTCGAAGCAGCGACTCACCGTCTGATGGCGACGAAGGAATCGAAGGATCCGGCGACGCGTGGTTTTGGCAGGCCCTGGACAGCGAAGGCAGCAGAAGGAGCGTCGCCAGGCGAACGAGGACTCCCAGGATGACAGCGATGGAGGGAGCTCCTGGGGGCACACTCTCTCACTAGCTCGCTAGCTAGTCCAGCTCGCTGTTCGGCCTCGTGTGTGGGACAAAATCCACGGCGGCGGCGGCGGCGACGACGACAACGACGACGACGACGACGTGATGGGTTCTGGGATCCATTCGAAGAGGAGAAGGAACTGGAGTCAAGATGGGCGCGCGCCGCTTACTGACAGACTGGTCGAGAGCAAAAGAGAACGAAGTAGAGGACAGACACGACAGAGAATTGAAAGAAGTTCGTTGGGTGGTTGTGTGGGTGTCTGCCCGCTTCGTTGGCGGGTAGAGAACCGTTGGAAGCAACCAGAGAGCCAGAGGAAGACAAGCAGTCCGACAGGGAGACGGCCGGGAGTCAGCCGCTGTTGTCAGCCTCTAGGCCTCTCTCTTCGGCTGGCCTCTCGACTCTGGCTATAGCTGGCTACCGTCGTAGTTGCGATACAAACGACCGACCGACGTAGCAAATGATGACGACACATCTAGCAGCTGCCAAGAACAAGGAGCGAGCGTAGGATGGAGATGAGTTAGAAGGGAAGAGAGGCGTAGGCTTCCACGATAGAGAGGATGTAGAGCAGATTTTGGGCGAAAGTCGAAGACGCCCAGTCGCTAGCCGGCCAGCCCGCGGGCCGGTTCGTGCCGGGAAAACAGGTCGTTAGAAAACTAGACAACTAGGCAAGCACACAGACACATACATACGTACATTAGCACAGCAGGCGACCAAGAAGAGCGAACGGTCTTGTTCGCGGGGGAGAGGGGGCAATATTTGAACAGAAAAGATAGGGTTTCTCATTCTTACCCCTGCGCTCGTCGATACTAGCTGCTTTAGCATTGCCGCTTGCTCGACGCAAATGGACAGATAGATAGCGAAGAAGACTATTGTAATTGGGGACAGAAAATAATGTAGATCAAAGTGACCTAAATAAACACGCACACACAGCCACGGATGCCCGACACGAACACACGTGAACAGTTGTTCAAATATCGGTTTCAAACCATTTCTACGAGTATGTGTGATAAGCGTTTTTGCGTAGTTCGGTTTTGCAAAACCGCAACATGATCTCAGGGAGGTTTCGTGGGCTTCGTGGCTACGGTTGAGTAGATTAAATTTGGGCATAGAACATACATACCTATACGAACCAGTGGTATATATGACCATACAGAACGTGACCGACCTTATGCAAGACGTCACATGGTATAGCTGGACAGAAAATGCGTGCGTGCCCCGAGCATACATTACTAACCGGAGGGCCGTCGAGCCAGAAAAGATGGAGTACGAAATGGAGAATCGTATGCAAGCGAGCGGGAATGCCATATACGCTCCAGCCGAGTTGTATATATGCTGTATTTGTGCGCCTGTAACGGAGAGCGAGCCCGGTAGTGTTTACATTGACTTGATGATAAGTTTCGCAGATATTTTGTGAATTTGGTATACATAAAAATAACGAAATAAGCTAAGAAAATGTGTAATATTTAAACACGCCAGCAGCGTATAGTGCTCATCCAATCAAAAGCATACTATTATTAGAATTGCGAAAGTTATTGAGAGGTCTTGTGATGGTCATTACCTTGAATCTATCCTAGTAGCAAAAACTAAAAAAAAATTTTCTATTTTTTCAATGAATCCCATAATCTGTTACTTAGTCGGAAATCATGCAGTTGAAGTCAACTTCACGTGGTGCAGTACTTAAATACGCTTTCTTCAATTCAGAGTTTGGTTAAAGACGAGGGGTGTAAGCACTAATCGAGCATAAATTGGCAAGTGTGAACAAAACGCAACACATCAATGAGTGGTGGCGATCTATGAGCGCAGGCGTCGCGCACTCGGATATGGGTGGCGACAGGCTTTCTCTGGCAGGCTTTCGTTTGCAGCCGGCTGCGGTTTGTGTAAAATACCTATGCCTAAAACTTTTGAAACAGGCGACATTCTTGGTCATTCAGACATTAACGACATTAAGGGTAGGGAACGCGCTGGCGACACCATTGTGGCCCATTGATAGCTGTCGCAGGCGACAGTGAGAAACCACTCCTCCTCGAGTTGAATGCCTCCAGACAGTACAAAGCGAAACTGGTCCAAATCGCTGAGTTGAGTTCCCAAAGCAGATATATTGCCAACATTTTCGACACAGCATTTAGAAACGTTCCTGGTTAGCGGCCAGAAGCAATTCTGTTCCTATTCTAAATAGAAATGTTGCATGTCGTTGGAGCCAGGCACAGGTGCGTGGACAATTTCGCTGCTGAATTGCGACCCGCCAATTTTCAAATTCATTCAGTTTCATGGGATTCGCTCACAGGCGATTCTAGAGTTTCCCGCTCACAACTATTCCACCCTCTACATATGTGGCAATCATTTCAACAACATGGTAGATGTATTTATGATAGAGTGCTATGGATCACTTCACCCGTCTGTAACTCCAACCACGAGCGGACATCACAAACTAGCTGTTAAGCGAATATGAATGCACATCAGTTTTCAATTAATTAGCAGCATAGACTAGCTATAGGAAATAGTGAGCCGATCTGGGCCTTGAGAAGATAGGTTCTTCCTGATTTACAGATGACGCTACTGTGGTGAGCTCGAAGTACGCGTCTGAATTATCCAATATGTTTGATGTCATTATATCTCAAATTCTTATGTCTCACTCCGTGTAGGCTAATAACTAGAGATTCAGAGGAAAAAAAAGGCCGCCTCCTCAGGGTCGGATGAGTAGGTTTTTGTGTCACCAGCTTTCTCCCTTAAGAACAACTCGAATAAATCACCATGCCATTGCTATTGTACTAGTTGGCCCTCAGGTCGTTCGGCGGCAGCAGCAGCAGCACCAGCATCAGTAGTCATGTCAAGCGGCCTTCTGTTCTATCGTCCTACTTCGCTGAACAAAGTAGCAGCCAATTAGTCAAGTCAAGGGTTGTAGCACGGCAGCCGACTCTCGGGCAGAGCAATCGAGAGGCAACGGAGGGAATCAACGACTACAACGGCGTCGACGAGAGCTAGAACATGTTGACGGTCAACGAGATCGTGGAGGTTTCTCTCGGCTTTCTTTTCTTTGCTTTTTGTGTTTGGCCGCACTCTTTTTCGGTGGCGAGGAGATAGCGACGCCAGAAAAGAAACGTAGAAGCAAAATACCATCCAACGACAACGAGGAGAATTAGCGTCGGCTTCGCTAATCGAGTTAGAAAGTGTAGCGAACAGCGTAACGCTGTGACCACACCGAAATGTTTGGGTCGGAAAGGGCCACTCAGCAGTGGATACGGCCAATGCTATGCTTGGCCTAGCCACGAGCTCATTGGAAGTCGTCGTCGCCGGCATCGGCATCGTCGATCTTCTTCGGTGGGTTATCTCTCCACGTTTGCCTCTCTTGGTTTTTCTTCTGCTCCTGCAGGTCGTCCCGACTCACGCTGCAGGAATGACCGAGGTGGTGGTGGTTGTGGTGCCACAGCGTATATGCTCGTGTGCGGCGGCCCTGTTTGTGTAGTTTAACAGGACGTGCATCGAGCCTTCCCATCCACGTCAAAAGCAAGCCCGGCCCACGAAGCCAGCTACTGTGGACCCTCTCGTTGCTGCTGAGTGCTGCAGCCTGGACTTCGTTTGCTGTGCGTCCTCCGTACGAGCCTCTTCGCGCCACTCCCCACTCAATGCGCCTATACACACACACATGCTGAGAGACCCACGCAGAGATCTCCAGGATCTCCACCGCCTTAGCATTGCCTGGCTTGGTATGTTTTTCCCGAGTGCCGGGATCCCTATTTACCCTGCACTTGTAAGCTTACCATTACGTTCGGGTGCCTGTTTGGGTCGCCGTCCACATCGACGAGTAGTGGTTGTCCGACGCCGAGAACCTGGTAGATACCTAGCCATCGGCACAAAACGAAGAAGAGAAGCTGGTTTGATTGCCCTGCTGGTTGAGCCGGCGAGCCAGATGGATATACCGGCTTACACTAAAAATCTATGGTTTCGATTCGCTGTATGGATTACTGTGTTGACGACGAAACCAATTTCCGCCACACAATTGTAATAAGGCTCACACGTTCGTCAAAACTGGGAAATATTTCGCGGTTATCTTTTCACATTGCATAGGACCCCAGTTGGATTTAAAAATACAATTCTACCCTTTTTTTGTGTATTTAGGACTTGGAGGTTAAAACCTTGATGACGTATTGTCTAGCTAGATCAGAACATGAAGATCTCTCGTCCATTCTGTACAACAAAGGAAACACGGATCAAGATTCCATCTCACTAGAGCATATTCCCCATGAATTGTTCAGCTGGACGACTAGAAACATGACGCATTTTCTGCATCTGCTTTGTAAACGTGTCAGAATATAGAGTGATCAGTAAACGTCAGACGGGAACGTAATTTTCTCAGAAGTTCCGATTAGCCTGAAGTTTGAAATCGCGGTGCCAATCCGATGTGCGATACAATGGTGTCACACAATGGAAGTGGAATGAATGGATGAAAAGAGTTGAAGATTCTCGCAAAACACGACAGAGGGTTCAAGGAGGCCCAGGTCGGGTGACGGCAGACGGAAGCAGACCCCCGCCCCCCGCTCCGACTGCTTTTCTTCGGTACGGCAGCCGCTGTAATTACTTCTTTTCAAATCTGTCTCAGGGACCCTAACCTCTCCACAAACTCGAATGGGCGCGACTTTCTTCAGCGTCTTCAGTCTCAGTCGTCAATCCGGAGCTGCTTTGAGTGTCGCTTTTTCTACGGGACCACTTTCTACTTACCTAACCCAGGTACTTAAAATACCGTCCTCATATAGCATGCATGCTTCCATTAAAATATAGCAGCGTTGGTCTTGAAGACGGAGAGGGTCACCGTAAAATATCTTGAGTCAAAATTCGACTGGATTAATTGCATTGATAATCAACGAAATCTTAGAGCGCTAGAATGAAGTCTGCGATTGCTACAAGCTGAATCAGTGCATTACGAAAGGATATATATCAATTCAATTCAAAGCTAGATTAAGATGTAGTATTCAGATGTTTTTGAAAGCGCAGTGCGTTGCTTTTAGTCGAACTCAAGAATCGCCTAGAAGGCCGTTGTCGTTGTATGGCCTCGTCGTGTCCTCCGGAATGAAATTGAACAACCCATGGAGTTTAGTAAAACAAAACAACGCCTGGTTTTGAACAACTTTTATGAGAAACGCTACAGGGACCTATTTCGTACAATTCAGATACAGGCAGGATATCTCTAGATGCGGCGGATGATCATATGACGAAACGACTACGACGGATGAACTATTCCTGTGGGTAGCGTAGGTTAGAAGTAGTACGATCAGAAAGGTTAAGAAATAGAAGATCGAAGCTATAGTGTATGATGTGGGTTGGATATATTGGGTGATGGGGCGAGTAGATCAGAGATGAGGGACCAGACAAGGCGACCGCCTTGAAGAAAAAGCAAAAGAGCACTGGCCTGACCCAGTGCTCGAAACTTTATCCCCAGAGCTCTCGCCCAAGTCACGAAGGGATATTGGAGGACCATCGGCGTGAAAGAACGGAGGGTGCAGAGAGGGCGGTGTGGCGCGGGCAAAAGCCAAGGGGGCCTTGAATTTCCCAGGGGTCACATTACGGAGCCTATGGTCGCGAAGCGTTCACCAGTGGAGTGTTACCACAAAAATTAAAGTAACCGACCCAGAAAACAGCAGCAGCAGCAGCGGAACTGTGTGTGAGCCTTGTGCCTAGCTCCGCCACTGCGCGTGTCGTCAAGGGAACTTTCGCCCTCTCAAGGAACGACGAGTCCTCCTCTTCATTTGGTCCTGTACGGTCTGCTTGCCTCTGTGAGACCCCTCCGGGAAGGATAGTGTGCACAACCATATCCTGGAATCAACCGGGCCTCATGCAGATCCGGCTGACCGGAGCATCGGCACTCCACATGACTCAGAGCAATAGCTCGCGTTTGCTAGCTAGGAGGAGCATTGATTGACTAGTTTTCTTCCTGAGGGGATTTAGTAGGAGCTCAACCAATTCGTTTGTTGCTCGTGAGTGTTTCCTCATAAGCTCAAATACTCTCATAATATTTCGTCGCTGCTCGAATTGTAGTAATCGTTTGGACAAATATCTGTAACGATCTGTAATTGCTCTAATATTCAGAATAATATAATTGCCACAATGAAGAAGAATAGCTCGGACTGGCTCTCCAGAAGCAGCGCACCGAATGCACGGGAAACCGTGAATATTAGCGGTATTACACTATCGTCGTCGTCGTTGTCATCGTCGGCCTCCCGTGACTACAACGGCATGCATATGTCTGGATCAGCTTGTACATAAAGCTGATTGTGCTGTTGCCGCTCTTTTGAGACTGAATATAGAGCAATCTAATCTTGCTAGTCTAATTAGCCTCGTCGTACTCTAGATACGAGGCTTGCCACATCCTAGATGATTTGATCGATATGACCGTCATGTTTGCTAACAAGAACCGCCGTATAAATGATTGTCCCTTGTTAAAATTATGCGAGCTGTTGTTGTCGTCAAGGGGAGTTGGGATTCAAATACAAGAGAAAAGAACTGACGTTTTAACTCAATTTGCGCAGGCGGATATTGACAACACGCAGCGAGACGGAGTTTGTTAGGGCCACTGCTGCAGATGTTTTGTGGGGGCTAGCGCAGAGGTGATACCTATTAAGCCGACGCGGTACCGGTAGGCATGGGCACCCCAACGAGCCTCCATCAAGGCTCATGTGGACTCCGGGGCAGCCAAGCACAAACGCCTATATACACATACGCGCACACACACCCCGAGGGACATCGCTGTTTTTTTGTCATTAGGCCCTGTGGCCAGCCGCCACGACCCATCCCGTATATCTGTCTAAGCGTAGCTCGTGGATCCTTTGCGCGATAGGTAGGCGCTGGCCTCACTCCGACGCTAAGCCTACGCACCTCAGTACTATCCTGCATGCATATATGCATTGGGTTGAAGCGTCATCAGCAGGCCGTTCGTCTGCTCTGGGCACACCCACACCACCACTGGCAGGCATATTCCGGTAGCCCTGGCTGCTGGCACATCATTTAGTAAACAAAATTGATTAAGGCCTTCGTCACCCCCACCCTCGTTCTCCCCTTTATCCCAGGATGGCAGGACATCGTAGGGCCACTTCTAGATAGTAGGATCGAGGTCCACGCAGCGCGCACACGGGGCATAGTAGTGTCGACGTCAATGCGCAGTATATGAGCCTTACGGTTTTCGCGAAGGCCTTTCGTGTTCCGTTCGGCGAAACCCTTAGGTGGTTGTTTTGGGCCTAGACATACATGGTGCCTTTGGTGGACCGCAGCAAGGCGAGTGTCGTTGACAGCGCCGCACCATCACCATCGGCCTGAGCTGTGTTTGGTAGGTAGGTACCATCGCTGAGCGTGGATCGCCGTGCCGCGCCGTCGTCCACATGGGGGTGATGATGGCCGGCCGATCGCGCCGTTAACAACACTGCAGACAGTGACAGAGCAGGAGATGGCAAGGGAAGGGAAGAGAGAGAGAGAGGGAAAGAGAGAAAAAAGTAGAAGGGGTGGCGGTTGGGGCGATCGCGAATGGACAATGCAGTTTGTCATTTAGGCAGGCATACACTTCCCGTAGGCTGGTCCGCCCACCGAAGAAGCTCAAATGCCAAGTAGAAGTGGCAGTGATGATAGAAGGGCCAAGGAACTTGGCAGCAGGACCCTGGTCGAGATGATGGAACTACAGTAGACGATGTGGTGACATTAATGAGGGTAGCAGTAGTCCGACGGACGTCACCAGGGCAGGCAGGCCAGGCCGGACCTACCGCCGTCAGCCCACAACGAGACTGTCCAGAAGGAAAACAACGAGCAGCATAGAGGTCCATTATGCAATTTGCCTACTTCACTGCCGGCCGTGTAGCAGGAGGCCCGCGATCTAGCTAGCGACTTGAGTACCGGGCGCGTTAAGGGCCGAGTGGAAACGCACAAGTTTGCTACCGCTGAGCGGTCCACTCATATAGACGTGGACCTGACAATGGACACACACTCTTCACCTAATACCATCAAAGCCGCACACCAAGTTGATTCCAATCCATTCATACGTCCGGCCCAAACTCACCGGATACTGTTATAGTAGTCAGTTCCTTCGCGGCTTGCTTCGTCTTTCCCTCTATTATACAATATATAATGTAGAGGTGCAAGTGACCACACGCACATAGATGTGTGCGGCGTGTATTTTTTTTGCTGCGAAAGTGTCCAAGTGTATCAACATCTTTGACATTCAGTTCGAGAACACGTCCACGTCACTTGAAATGGCCGTTAGGCTGTGGCCATCGAAGCAGTCGTACGAGTTGTACACACATGAACTAAGCGCGAGATCGTTACCAGGTCGTCTCATCTCTTCGCTCTTGCGGACGAACGAGCGTTGCTTGCTGCTAGAGGTGAGTAGATAGGGAAGAGCCCTCTGGGAGCGATCGGGAGATCGTTCGTTTCGTTTCGTTCGAGAGGCAAAGACGACATTGGCGGGTATGGGAAGGCAAAGTCAGTCGGGGACGTGAGTCGGCGGGGGTTCGCTAAGAGGTCCCCGCTCGTTCATTCCGTTCGACTCCTTTTCAGAGGCCGTGGGCTGGTACTACTCACGCTTCCATGCACACTTTACCAGTAGCACTAGCGGAAGCGCAGCGGTGTCGCTTCGTCCTGACGGGTCGGGTGCGCCGCTCTACGAGTAGGAAGAAAGGATACTACTCTTTAGTTTCTTTGAGCCTCGTATCTTTACACACGCTACTACCGCCACCACCACTGCCACTATTGCTACCAGCGCTGCTAGCGATCGACACCACGTGCACGTGAAGAAGTTGTGTGAAATATACCTCGACGAGAAGGGCATGAGTGATACAATTCGCACGCCGTGTTATCTCTCGAGTGAGCTGTCATACATCTAAAACTTTGTCGTCGCCTCGGACCGCTCGCGTGCCGCTGTCGAATCGATTGAGCCGGTTTCAAGATGTTCACTATGATACGACAAAGAACAAGCGACATTATATAATTTTCTGGAACGATTGTCCTAGTATCTCTATCATAGAACACGGCCATACTAAACTGTCCGCTAAACATTCGTTTCGAGTCTAAAGGCAGCACAGGTGGTGACACGGGGAAGCCGATAAACTGAGATGAAATAGAAGATAACACACAAATGAGTGCTTTTCTTCCTCGGGTGGTACAGAAGTTTGCTTCTTGTTTCGCCTCTATTGTGTATGCAAGCTAAAATGTGCGCCGAACAGTTGTGGCTAGCTGTCATTGGTGAGTTAGCAGACAGCTGATCCATCGCTGGCTGCTGGTAGCGCCTGCTGTCCAAGGATCTTTTGCTACGGATAAGAAGTTCGCGAGAGGAAGAAGGGCCCGAGATGGCTCCGGGGCGAGTGGCCCAGAGGCGGAGGCAAAGGAGGGACTCCGGGTGGGTTGGCAAGAGACCACAGGAAGGACAAAAAGTAGAGTTGGTGATGGCATTCCGTTCCAGGCTGTTCCGTTCCTGGTCGGGCCAGAACGGTAGACTCGCGTTACCTTCTTGTGGGGCTGGCTTGCGCTTACTCCTACAGCTCTCATCTGGAACACCACAGTCTCTTCTCTTATTCACCTCCCCCCCCCCGCCCGCCCGCTCCTCTCTCAGCTTCTCTGACTTGCTTTTTCTACGTTACCGCCTGGTCAACTTTCTCCAGGGGACGCCAGTGAGAGAAATGGCCTGAGCTGAAGTAGGAGGAGGTGCTGCTGATACTATCATAGTACCAGGTACTACTACTGCCACGACTGGTGCCACTGCTCTTGCTGCTGCTGCTGCGGGCGAAGAGGAATTTGCGGGGGGGAAGGTTTTTGCGATGAGCCGTAGCGGCTGGCCTTGACTCCGTCCCTCGTTCGCTCGGTCTGGCTAGCTGCTACCTACCGGCAGGCTGGTCGGTCCTTCCTGGTGTAAGACGCGTCCGTTCAACTGCTTTTCGGCTTCCAAGCGGACCTCCGGCCACCGGCTCTGAATCTCATCTTGATCCTTTCCTCGTTGGCGACCCTGCCGTCACTGCTTTCGGTCTGCCGCTTGGATGTGTCGTCCAGCAGCGAATCGCCACCACTACTATAACACTCGGCTAGCGATGAACGGATGAGAAGAATGAGAAAGTAGGCGATGGTATCTATAGGGTGCGCGTCTTTGAGTAGCGGTGTGTGCAGCACTGCTGGTATCACCATAGTCAGCACCTATTCCTTGAAGTGAGCCTCAGGGTTGGCCCCGGGTCGTGCCAAAAGCGGCCTGCCCTCGTATCAGGATACGTTGCTTGGTGTTTCGCAGTTTTACGTGAATCGTTCAGCATCACTCAGCCAGTGGCCGTCCGTTCACCAGCTCCGGGCCCCGGTCGTCTGATGACAACCAAATCCTTCCTTAGTCAGGATCGCTCCCAGGGGGGAGGAATCACAGGCCTGCTGGGCCAAATAAAACCATTGGCCAGCCATGTCCAACCTGTGCCAATCATAGAAATTCACTGTGACACCAGATACGAACCTATTTTAAAAACTGACTTACTATAGATAGTCACAGTGTTGCTCACATAATAACGTTTTCCAAACTTCATATGGTACTATCACTGCGCTGCAGGGAGAATCACCGGCGCATCCATTCACGCTGCCCAGTTATCTGCAATCGACTCACCCGGATCTGTTTCTCTGCACCCGAGGATATTTACCTGACAAATTAAAGCCGGCATAGTAGGTACAGTGAGCAACCCTTGAAGTAGCGACCCAGCCTTAATACAGTGGCGGTCTCCCTTGTTCAGTAAGCGGCGAAGGGAGCCTTCCTCGGGGCTCCGCTTGAGTTACTCGCAATACGAATAGACGGCTGGGTCAGCGGGGTGCTTATGCTGCTGCTGCTGCTCTGCTGGCTACGTTTCTCGAAAAATCTGATTTACATTTAAATGGCCCGGAAAGTCGGTCCGAAACGAGCGGGTGCAGAGAACGGTGGTGGGTTATCGCGTTTCCCTGTTTTTCCCCAGGCTTCTTCTCGCCCTTTCCGCCACGTACACACACACACACGAACACAAACTCCCGCAGCGGAATTGTGTGCGGCTTTTCGTTGACGCTGTCTCTCGTTACCTCGTGACCGGGCATCGGGAATTAACATCACAGCGCAATACTTTGCTATGTCCCTTTACGGAAAATGTTATTATTATTATTATTAGTCAGGTCAAGTTGTTATAGGAGCTGCACAGTAGTCGTCCCGGAAATCCATCTTCGTTCAGAACTATACGCGGTCATTGCTTTCACGTAAAGGTGCGAGCGGCGCGGTCTACAAGCAATATCACACTAGAAACAATCCTTATATGATTATATGTATATAACGGTGTAGGATCAGCGCTCTCCAGATGCATTTACTATAATATTTATTTTAGATTATTTTATAATAGCTATCGTCCGGACAGTCAAACTGCGCCGGTGCACCTTTTCCTCCAGATAATCACATTGTATTAGCCAATACAACAGTTGCTGTTAGCGCCCCTTAAAGCTGGCCAGGCCACCTTTGGGGCTGGATAACGTATAACAATACGTCGCAGCCAATTGCTTTTTCGCCCCCTAGAGTACGTTGCCGTCGCTAGCAACGAGCGGTTCGTTGAGTTGCTTTCGGATAAAACGGACGGCAGTTTCCACGCCCCTCTCAGCCCACCCCAAACCTCCCTCCGCGTTCTCTTCTCTATGGTCTTATGCACCTTCGCTGTGCCGCTTGCTCCGAATCTCGCTGGCTGGCTATATGGTTGAGCGCCACCGTGGCAGCGGTCCGCGTTCGCCCCGGCCGCTCTGGTTTCCCTGATGCTGTGCTTGCCGTCGATGGCTGCGGCTTTGTTTGCCTGAAAACGTGTCCATCGATGCGTAAGCTTACCGTTGCCGGGTTGCTCCGGTGGTGGTGCACGCAAGAGGCTTTCGTCAAGTCTAGGTGGAAGGCGCCCTGTTCTGCCTAACCTTACCTGTGTCCGTAGCTCGTACACGTCTGTACCTACCAGCTTTGGCTGGTCCGAGGGAACGAGGCAAGGTATACGTAGCGAATTGCAAATATATAGGTGAATGCGTTTCGAGTGTTCTGATAGCAGGGTAGGCACTTCGCCCTTTCAGATCGAAACAATTATTAACAATAATTTTTCAATCTTCTTTTGTAGGTGAGTGTTCTCGGTCAATTGTGAGAGCCAATCGTAAAGTTTCCGCTACGTCGAATACGTAAATACGTCGAATGTATCGCGGAGCGCAGTAGAAAACGAAGGGGTTTGTATTTGATCCATATCTGCCGTATTTAAATTCGATATGAGTCACCCTAGCAAATTCAATGACAACATCAATTGTATACTCTAGTTCGAAACGAATATCTCGCGCTTTTCTACTCAAAGCTAAGCAGTGCTCTCTATTGGTATCGATCTATAATCATTTGTCTACACTAATTAGCCTAAATCTGTGTTATCGACAAGGGCGTTGTTGTTGTCGGTATGTTATTATTATTATTATTATTGTGAAGGGCGGGACGAACTAACGAATGTACGGCTCGGCTGCTAAATGAGCTCAACGGCGCTGATGCCTCTGCGGGTGGCACGATTTTTGTGTTCCTCGACTCTAGTCTCCTTTACATATTATGTATGTCTATCTGGATATCCAACCTATTTGGTATTCGTGAAACACTTGGTATTCCTCTCCCTCTCTCTCTCTCTCTCTCTCTTTCTCTTTCTCGTCTCTCGACAGCAGTAGCAACAGAAAGGACAGTAGCTTACCACAGACGCACACCTTCTCGTATCTGGTACGCATTATACGCGCCTGTGTATGCTGGTATATGTATATATATTTGTTCAGTGCTTGCGGTTGCTGCTGCCGTGTCGTAGTAAGCAGGGGTGTGTTCGTATATGTCTGTAGCTCTGTCTGTACGCCCGTCTATCTAGCCGTCTGTGTATCCAGTGCTTGCGGCCGTTGGTGGTTAGCCAGTTCGTTCGTTGTTTGTCTGTCTGTCAGTTCGTTTGCATCAACGACATGCGCAGCACGCCGCACGCCGCCATTTGCCACTGACTTGCTGGATGATGGTTCGGGTGGGTTAGGCCGAGTTAGTCTGTGTTGTATTGTTGTTCTGTGTCGTGTCGTGTGTGATGACGGCGTTCTGCGTGATGCCGGCGTTAAGCTCGCTACCAACAGTAGGCGTCCGCGGCGACGGCGGCGGCAGTAGTAGAAGCAGCCGGCGACTCGGGACTACCACCTGCCAGATGTCTCTCGGCGACGCTTTGTGTCTCTCTGTTTCTCCCTGTGTTTGCTGTCGGGATGGCGCCGTGTGGGGAAACGAATGGCGTCGCTGTTGCCCCGACCACGTAAGACTAACGTAAGTCCCCCCCAACGGTGGCCTCCCGGGGTAGAATGTGGAGCCCGATTGGGGGAAATTGGACGGGACCGCCCGTTTGCAACTGCCTTCGTACTCGGTCGAGGTAGGCGTGCAGCGTGAGCTGGAGATGACGGCCGTAGGGAAGCAGCAGGAAGATATGGAGGAGCGGTTTGCGTGACTCGCGGTGACGCCGCTCCGCGCTGAGTCGAACGCCCGCCGGCCGCATGAAGAGCGAAGGTGAACGAAGCTAGAGGAGAGAACTGTCGGAAGCCTATGGCACTGCTGCTGCCGCTGCCGGTAGTAGAACTGCTGCTTGCTCGCCTACAGAGCTGAAGCTGATCAACTACACATACATGTATGCATGTATGTACGTACACACACGCACACATGGTCTGTCGCTCGTAGCGTCTACTTCGCCTGCGAGGGGCCTTAGTCAAACCTCCACCACGCCGTAGGGTTGGGCTCACCACCAGATACCACTACGCATGCCAACCGAACTGAGGTTGCCGGCCACGAACTGAGAGTACGGAGGGATAAAGGAACGGAGCGAGCGATAACGGTGACGAGCTGCGACGGCTGCGCCTCCACACCTCCCCGAACGCCCGAAAGTCCCCCTCTAACAGTGGGGTGGGCCGTAAGAGACGGCGAGGGGAGCTGGGCTATCGCGCTAGTGGTTGGCGGGACCTAACAGTGAGTGGCATAGGTGGTGTGAGTAGGCAGTACGTGAGGGAAGGCTCAGCGAAGGGAAGCCGGAGCCAACAAATAGGCCAACAGAGGGATTGATGCACGACAGGGGATGGCTGCGGGGCCAATGGATGACACCCCGTGGTTACATCCAAGCGGACTACCGTGGCCATGCCTTGAGCCAGCGCACACCTCTGTCACTAGCCGCCTCAACTGGGAGGGGCACTGATTGAGGCGATACGAGACTCGTGGAATTGCGATATGGGACTCGCATTGGGAAGCACTACGATCAACATGTACCCGAGGGACAACAAACAACCGTTGGATCGTGACTGTACGGACTGTGAGACGTTATAGTGAAAGACGTATTGATCCCTGTTCATTGTCATTGCACACGTGGTGACATATAAGCAAATTACCGCAGTGCGTATACAGTGATTGTAGTGAAGATGTCACAGAAATGTATACACCGTAAAGCTCATAGAAATACGAATTTATCGTTTCGGAAAGAGATCGAAGATTCCTCACCCCCCAGGTTGGTTTACGTTGTTACTTCACAGCGACACTGTTGGCCCGCGCGCTAGTTGTTGGCTCGCGATTCGTTGCAACCGTTTTCTGACGACGTTTTTCCGGTAAAAGTCCTGAATACATGACGCACGGTTCACTCAGCACAGGGCAGCTACCTCCACCGTCACGGACGGGTCATTTTTCGCTCGACGCTATCGTCCCGGTGAAAATTCCATCGCCACAAGAAATAACACGAAGCAGATCAGATCTCCCGAGCCTCAGTGCAAAGGGAAGAAACCTTGTTGTTCACTGTGCGTGATCCTTTTTCCTGCCTCATCCATTGTTAGAGCTGTTATTGTTCCTGTTTTGGCTGTTGCTGTTGTTGTTGTTGTTGCTGTTGAAGTACAAAATTGCGATTTGAGTTTGACGTTGTTGTTGTTACACGTAGTGCTGCTGCTGCTGCTACTGTTGTCGTCGTTGCTGTTGTTATTGCTAAGGCCCCTGGTGCTACCGCCGTTGATGTTTGCCCGTCGTGTGGAGGAGTCTCTTCAGTGGCAGCTGCCTCTCCGCCCTGTCTCTCGGTGCTGGGCTTTCTCAAACGTCGTCAACTTCTTCCTTCTGTGTTGCGCTCACCGGTCGTATCTCGTCTTCATGGGCGTCGGGGGATGCCCCTTTCTACGGGCACCCCAACAGGAGGCGCTCCTGCAATGCAAGTCTGTATGTGCTTCTGAGGCCGGTGCATTCTGACGTGTTTCTTTTCCTTTTCGTCCTCCTCCTCCTCCTCCTCAGTTGTCTTCTCGCGTTCGTCTCTCCCTCTCACCCACTCGGGCTCATCTGGCTCTTCCATACGGAAGTGTGCGGCTCAACTCGAAACAGCTCATGTTCAAATTCCTTCATCTTGCGCCCTTCGCCTCTACCAACGACAATGTCTTGATCCCGTAATCCCACCGCTGCGTATTCTCACAAGGACGCTGGCCCGCTTGCGTTATTGTCGTTGACGGCATGCCCGCCTATCTGAGCTGTTCCTGTTTTCAAGACGTCATTCGGCGTTTCTATTTTAGTAACTGGTGGTGCAGCGCTGCTGCTCCTCGCAAACGCCGTTTCCACTGCGCAACACCAGCAACAGCAGAAGTACCATCAAGTCATAGGCTGGACCGCCTCCTATTGTTCTTGCAGCTCAATATGGGTGCGGGTCATCCTCCCATGCCCGGATACATTTTGTCCTTGGGGGAATACGAGGGCAAACGGGATCACCAACGCAACTCCTGTGCTCCTTGCGTCTAGCGTTCTAAAGCTGCGATGAATTGCATTTCTACTGCGACTCCTGCGGGCTAGACGCCAGTTTGGTACCGTCACTGAAGCCCTGCCCATACAGACACACTCATATAGTGACGGGGGAGCTGGGTGACGGTGGTGTCATATAGTTCGAACCCAGCTCGGATATCGGCTCATCGTTGTCCTCGGCGCCGTCCAGGATAAGTAGCTGCCACTAATTTCCTTTTGCGTATTTAGCACCACCTTCACCCGCATGTGATAAAAGTTCGCTTCGCTCCGAAACAACGAACGAACGACAGATAGTAACGGACCAACGAGAAAAATACGGATAGCGTCAGTTGACAGCCCTGCTGCACTCCGTAATCCGTTACGTTGGTTGTGGACGACGTAAAGAGGCGTATCACACACTTAACGGCATTTTGTATGTCTTAAACGAAAGATTAACGTTACCCTCCTGCTCCTGCTGCTACGCACTACAGAGTACTATCATATATAGCGCAAGTGAAGCATCGGTGGCCGACCCCTAGCACCAAATCTCCTCAGGTCCTCACGATAGCTACAATACATAGGTTCGCAAACCCCACCATCACCGCTAGCGCTAGCGTCTTGACCCCTCTTGGGGTCTCCTTTACTTAACCTCCTACACCGCGTCCAGCCCTTTTTTCCTACCTCCCGTTTTGCTGCTTCTTGACCTGCTGATGCTTCTGCTGCTCCTGCTTTGTGTCGTTGTTTCTGCCTTGTTCCCGACTACACCCGGTCTCGGAGGCAATGTATTGTATGTCAGGAGGCAATTTATTACCGCCACCACCAGCAGCCGCAGCGGATGCCCTGGCGGCCATACAACAGCAGCGTCGACGGTAGCGGCTTCAACAGCAGCAGCAGCAGTAGGGGGTAGGGTTGGCACGATCGGGTTGATGTGGTGGTGTATCCTATACTCCCCGCATCATTCCCATGCCCATCCTAACGCGGGACAAAGCCAAGCTAAGCCAAGATTTGCGTCATCCGCCGTTCAGGACCGACACAACCACCATCACTATTTCTAACGGAACAGAACGGGGGCGTTTGCCTCAAGTATTCGTTCTCTAGAGGCGCCTGCAGCCACATCGAGCATTGATTCACAGCTCTCAGTCAGTGGAAGTAGTAGTACATCTGTGTCTCTCTCATCATCTCATCGCGGCTGGTGCCATTCGCCGATTGTCGCCGTTCTCGATCTACCCCTCCGCTCCCGTCTCTCTCTCTGTCACTCGTTCTCTTTATCTCTGTTGTACGTCTTTGTTTGCGCCGTTGCTTCGTGGTGTTAGTGTTACTATTGTTATTATTGCGCTATGTGTTGTGGCTGGAGCGATGCTGCTTCTGCTGTAGCTGGTGGGTACTAGCACTACTTCTCTATACTTCTGGATGCGGGCGAATGTCGAGGGGATTGGGGGCCTGGGGGGTGAAGGGAGTTGTAACAGGAAGGGGCCTGTGCATTCTTCGTGGCCTGTTCCTGCAAGAACGCAACAAAAGACAGGATCCCCCCAGCGTCCCCGTGTGCGTAGTCGAGCCTCGAGGCGTTCCGTTGTCAAGCTCCTACAGCAGCCACTACTACAATGCAGCGTCTACTTCGGCTTCTCTTCCACCCTTCATCTCGTAACATAAACCACCAACAGCGGCATCACGGTTGTTTTGTAGTGCGACGTTGGCAACTAGAGGGGATAGTGGTGGGGTCGACGTGTGTTTAATTGATTTCCTCTTCTTGACGAGACGAGAATGGTAAAAAAATAACGACGATGAAACGGCGCCCCTAATGAAACACGGTGCACACGAATTATATATATATATATATATATATTCGCATTCGTTATTTAGGATCGCGCGGGCTGTTTGCAGTTCTCAGTACACAATGCGTTGACAGATTTAGCAGGTGAAATACTAAAGATCAGGTTGTTTGGCTGTGGTTTAAAATTGGTAGGCACTCTTGTAATCAAGTTGCAATCTTGGCCCTGATTCTTTCAGCCAAGCGCATTGACTCCGAACGAATTGGGCCCTAGCTTGAAAAGCTGTGGATTATTTACACACATGACCACCGCTTGGAATCCTTGTTGATGGCGACAGTGCAGTGGAGCTACTAGATATTTAGAAAGCCCCATCCTACACGTGCTACACAAGTGATCAATTTACTGAACAATGTCTGAATTGATGCCAATGCTGACGATAATGATAATATGACGGAATAATGCTAATAGTAATAATCAAATTTATAATGTCGAAACATGAGCTTATGATTGCTCACCGCTTGAAGTGGCGAAGTCCGTAATATTCGAGAGCACATCTCGCTTCTCGTCTGCTCCTACTTTACTCATGGACGGTGCTGAAAACGCTGGAGCGAGATGGCAACAACAACAACGAAACAACTCCCGCCTCCCGTTTTGCAGTGTGAAATATTGAGGTCGTTTACTTAGGCGGACCTACGAAGGCGGTGGCCACCGCAGGGGAGATTCTCGTCATGTCACTTATATTAAAGGATAGCGTCGTCGTGTCGCGACCTCTGGAACTAGACGCACGCTACTTTTAATTGTCTCATATTCCTTTTTGATGGTGGTATCAACAAAGCGGTGGCATGACTTAGTTATTTAAGCATTCATTTGCATTAGCCATCCGGGTGTAATCAGTAGCAGCTGAAGCACCTGTGAGGATGGAACGTTTTTCAATCATGAGTTAATTTATAAATTGCGCTGAGAATAGCTGTTGACTATTGTGACGGATAGGGTGATCAGTTAAATCGCATAGGGATCTTGAACGAGTGGTGACATTTTCACTCGGCGTCTCGTAGCAGGAGACGCGCGCCGCTGTGGTCGGATACAATCACCGCAAGCATCGTTCCTATGCCGAAGTAACTGAGTGCAACCGCAATGAGAGAAAATCAAAGGCTGAGCTTTCAGTGGTCTCATTTGAACCGGGAGGTAAAATACACATATATTCAAGAACAATAATAATCATTATAATAATAATAATAATAATAATATTATTGATATATAATAGCAGTAACGGACAGAGACGAGCAATATTAATTATGACGATAAAGTTCATGAATTCAGCACGTGTTACCACTATCGCTGTTAGCAAAAAAAAAAAAATATATATATATATATGTATATATATATGATAGGAGATATGGTGTCCTTATTATCATTGTTGTTCTTCTCGCTCCCTTACCCAACACAAGGCTATTAACGATGACAAAAGGACACGCTTTGCATATGTTTATATTATGACTGTTATAATGTGCCCCATCGGAAACTGTTCATAACTGCGAGTGGCGAAGTTTCATTCGTGGCACTTCCCAAATCATTGCTTCATGCAGGCGATGCGTATGATATCTATAATATGGCCAACTCCATCAATGAGGCTGTCCATCTCGTCTAAATGAAAGGGGCCGAGTTTATTTGTGCAGCCAGCAGAGAAGCTACACATGAGGTGTATATATGTTCCCACCTTTGTATAAGGTATTCGTTTACTGTTTGGGTGGTGGAGGGGCTATCGGGACGCACTTAGTTTGAGCCGAGTCCGTCATAGACGTCTTTACTTGGGCTTCCGGTAAATCGTCGATTCTATTCTGCTCTGACTTGCTTGAACTAATGGCTAGATGCATCATTCTGTTGTCGTCAACGCTGCCGACCATCAATGAATTGGCAACTTTGTTGTATTCAGAATGATTGTGCTCAGATTTGAGGAGTGGCAATGTTGCTAAGGGAGGGCTTGCTGGTTGGTTCTGCTCTGCGGGCGTTGCCTCTTCACAATCAGGTCAAATCGTTCCCCGAAGGACCTCAACGTACGGATTGAAGGATGGATTTACAATGCAGATTGCTATGTTCCCATGGCTCTACTGCTCAAAAGTCGCCTCTTGCATCCAGCGTCTAGTACCGATGGCGCTAGTGGTCGTGGTGTTACCGCTGTAGCTCTTTCACGAGAGTTGTGTTTTGGTGGGCGCTTGAACGATGTCGAAGTCGACACCGAAGTCTGACAACCAGCATTCGTATAACCCTCTCTTGGCTTCGTGTGCTCTTTAGACGGAGGCAACGAAGGGATTATTGGGATGGGGTGGTCTAAATCGCAAAGCAAGGCACACAACCGCCGGAGGCGTTTAGCCTCGAGCTGCTCCCGGTTGCCAGTCACAGTTCTGCCACATGACCTCTGGAAGTTTGTCGCGCATGCCGCCGGCTGTGAGGCGCTCTTCTCGTAGACGCTGCGACAGCCTACTGCAATAGCCGCTGTATTGTGGGAGCAGCATTGCAGGGAGCGACAGTTGTGGCAACAGCCTATCGACTGCCATGAGCACGTTGCTGACTCGAGGGTCCCGAAGTCCCGCCAATATTTCTCTGCCGAATACTTGGGCTCGTTAGGATTTGCCTTCCCGCAGCTCATATTAGTAGTATATAACGACTGGCTGCTGCTGCCGCCACTGCCACTATACAGTGAGCGTGCTTGGAGACGGTTCCGTCGATTTCTTCAGCTTGGATATTATGCGAACTCGAACTCTCCATAGCTTTCAACAGCTTGACGCAAAGGGTGGACGGGGCAATTGAGAAAGTTATCTGCTTTGCCTGCTTCGTGCTATTGCTTGCATGTGAGTGGCGTGTGCAGCCTTCTCTCGCGACTTGTGCATGTCTCGACGTCGAATCACTTGGCTATAGTAGAGAAGGTCGTCATGATAGCCGTCCGCAGCTGAGTGAAGCTCTCTGAACTCTCCAGAAGTCCGCTAGGAACGGTGGTCTAGGGCAATGGAAAGCAGCGCGTTAGGGGTATCTGGCAATAGCCCCTATTGCCGCTTTGCACGATCCAAGAGCAGTTTTGCTGGTGGGGCAGCAGCGGCCGTAGCAGGAACAGCGACTACTGCGCCTACGCCCGCTTTCCCGTAGATTCCTCGACATCGTCGAGTGTAAGGAACGAACGAACCAAATGGTGAGCTGCAGCAGCAGCAGCAGTAGCAGCATCAGCACAGCAAATGGGGAACAAACCCTTGGAAAAGGGTGAGCCACGAGGGCGACAAGGGAAAAGCGTGCGTTCGTTAGATCGAAAAGCCGATGCGCTGTGTTATTAGGCGAGAGCGAGAGTGAAAGAGTGCGATTGAAGAGCGTGGGGTCGTTCGTTCGTTGGTTCGCTTGTGCACAACCGGAAGCAGCTAGCAGCCCGTTGGCCCGGTCGCCGCCGCCACCACCAGCAGCAGCAGTCTGCTACACGCTGCTGCTGCTACTGCCACTGAAGCCGCCACCACCTCCTCCGCCGCCTCCGCCGCCACCACCACCGTTGCTTTAGCGTTTCAGTCGTCGCCGTCGCTGTCCCCGCGTACTCCCAGCCTTCTACTCGCTCTTGCGGTGGCTCCAGCCAACGCGGTGGCCTGGCAGCAGTAGCGGTGACGGCAGTGTAAGCGGCGGCGGTGGCGGCGGCGGCGGCCGAGGCGGCTTCACTAATGGTTTCCAACCATGTCACAGCCGCCCTCCCTCCCGCCTCCTATTCGAGTCCGTGCTGCTTCTGCTGCCATCCACCCTTCAACCACGACCACTACCAGAGCCACCATGGCCGCAGCCATCGTCGTTGCCCCCAACCCGTCACGGCTCCCTATTGCCCGCTTCTCGTCCTCTGGTGCTCTGGTAGACACCGATTCGCAGACATTCGTTGTAGTGGTAGTGGCAGTCTCGGTATTGTACCGAGGGCGGCGGCTTCGTTGCCACAGCGGCAATGGTGCAACGCTGCTGTTGCCGTCAGCATTCGACATTAGTTTTCGTTTGCGAGACCGGACTCATATACACAAACACACGACAGATACACACACACGCGCAGTACAGCATCGCTATTACGCTACTGCACGCTGCTTCTCGATGCCCCTGCGCCAGCGCATTGGCCCACGCCCTCCTTTAGAGCCCGTGTCGCTGCACCAACGCAAGCGAAAGTTGGCCACCGCATCGTTGTCCTCGCCGCCTACTTAGACGATGTTGTAGATGTGAAGCCAAAGTGGAAGTATAATATCATTGCAATCCCTGTCCTGCCATCCCTATATCTGCCCTAGTACACATCGCTCCCGCCTAGACATCCTATCCTGCTGTAGCTCAACACAAGTCAACTCGCTCGCTTTGTGGAGGGCAGATGGGGGAGGTTCTTGGCGCATTTGACGGGAGGCTCAACGCGCTGAGAGGCTTAGACGACGGCTGTTGGCAGCTGCTGCTGCTGCGGGTGCTGCTGCTACGACGACTGAGAGCCACCGACGGCAACGGGGCGTTTCATTCATCTGTATCTGTCCGCTCCGTTTACCATCTGCACCACCTATCGTCTGCCGTCCATCCCCTTCCACCCGGTGTCCCCGCCTTCTGCCAACGCAGCTGGATACATCTAACTCTTCCTCCTCTTGGCCGTCCAACTCGTGAGCGAGCAGCTCTGCCTGCGTCGTAGACTCACACGCCTAAGCGTTCCGTTCGTCTGAACTCTTAGAAGCCGTTCGGCGACGGCTGCTGCTGCTCTTAAGATGGAGTACATCCATTTCTGTTCTGTCACAGTAGACATTGAAATAAATAGCAGGTCAAACTACGGCAGAACGATTAGACAGGGGGCAATTTCACTCCAGTATCGACGATACAATGAGCAGGATACATACGATTCCAGTAGCTTGAATCCAGTATTTCTATTTGATAAAAACAACACTGTGAGAGGCCGACGCCCTTCAGTCGAGCCAGCGAACAACGGGCGCAGCCATATTAATGGTGAACCGACACATGGCGCCTGTAGACGGATCAAGGTGAGCATGGCCCCATGAAATGTGAAAAGAATGCGTCGCCCTGACAGAGCAGCAGCAACGAACGAAAGATAAGTGCAACAAGAACAAGATGGACGGTACCATCGCCCCGTAGCTTGGTTCGCTGTCTTCAAATATTTTCCACCTTCTTTCGGGCTCGATCTATCCACGTCAGCATTTGTTTAGACGAGACGACTAAACAACGCTGGAGTGGAGATGAGGCAAAATGTAACGAACGAACGAACAACGCGATTCTAACACAGACACATACTGCGCTGAGTCGAGTGTTGTATAGTAGAACGCGTATATTATAGAATTATATTATGGAATACATACAGATGCACGCTGATACTGGTCGTACTGGAGAGGTGTCAAAGTATAATATGCTGATAGAATTGGGCGTCCCGGAATACGCATTTGCACATTGTTTCAATTATTTATATATATATATATATATATATATATATATGAAACGGTGAACGCAAACATGAGGAACAGTAGCAATTTATTCCTGCGTTACAAAATTACGTATTCACAGCCATAGCAGTTAGAATATATCAGAATAAGGCTACTATTATTATTGTTTGCGGCGTGACCGCGTCCAACCCAGATTTTGCCAACGCCGGCCATCCAGAGTACTGTTTGACATTATAAATGTTTATATACATTTCCAAGGTGGTTGTAGACTAAACAGGACACAATGGGCCAGCATTTGGTTTTGAATGCTAACAGAGCCTGGGCCCGGTCCTCGCTCCCGGCGGGGAAGTCCAACACCTTTTAATGTTTACGAGACAGCTGGACCCGAGATTACCCATACGCCCTCTACTCAGTTTCACCTAACGTCTGCCCTGCTAACATCCGACACCACTAACTACTGACTCCTGAAGCATGTTATCCTTAATATGCTGCCAATGAAGGCTTAATGACAGCCACCCACAAGCCAGCCATCCTCCTCCTGGAAACGAGTAGCCATTCGGACAACACCTTCTGCACGTGACTCGATACCCAACAGAGGTCAACCGTCGAGAGAATCTTCTACATATAGTCAGGGAATTCTTCGATTCTAACTATGTTCGGGAAGTTTGATAATGAAAGTAAAGAAGTGAATGATAATGACTGCTGATAAGTTTATCTAATGAATAGCGAGCTCAACTATGATAGATATGCATATAGAAACTCTATAAATAACAGACTGCCGATACGACTGGCTTGGTGGTCAAAGCTTCTCTTTGCGTTTTGCGGCATTGAACGCTATGACCGTGTCGGCGTCTCATAGATTTGTCAAGACAACTGCGTCACCTTTCCTGCCATCTTAATCGTGAACAGCCGTTCGGTCAATGGCAACGCGGGCTTCTCTTGGAATCGGCAGACCATTTAATTACTATAATCAGTGATGTATTCCTTTAGCCTCACGCAATAGTGCAGTCAAAAACGATGAAAGCTAAAAAAAATACAAAGTCCCCGCACAGTTTAGCGACCAAGCCTATGAACGTGGCCAATCGTACGATGGTCATAAACTAGAACGGTGCTAGTCGTTGCCGAATAGGCCACAGCCAGTCCGGGGGAAAATCAACAGAGAAAACGACAAAACCCGAATACGAATCTGAGGGAGCAGTTGGTGCCGTGTGGCGGGATCCACTCCAGCGATGTCTATCTTAACATAGCAGAGCTGGGCGTCGGCTGGTGCCGTCGTCCTGAAACGAAATTGGACTTTAACAAGTTGCGGCAGTGAGTTGGCGTCTCACCAACATAAGCGGCCGAGTTGGTTGGACGCACGAACATCGAATTCTTCCTCCTCCTCCTGCTCCCAGACCGTCGCATCCCACCCTCGAACCACTCGTTCGCCGCGTTCCGCCTCCCTCATCTTGCCGTGTTCATCAGAACTCGAAATCTCAGGATAAAAGTGTGTAACGGTGGCTGGCTGTGCGAACACCGGGCGCTACCAAGACGAGAAGGTGCTGAGTTGAACGAAGCGAACAACACTGAGAAAACGGTTGGTGTGGCGTCTAGTGGGGAAAAAAAGAAATAGACAAGTGGAAACGGACCGACCAGCAGAGGCGGCGGCGGCGGCGGCGGCAGCGACAGCAGAGGCGGCGGCGAGAAAGTGAAGGGCATTAAGGTGTAAAATTGCTGGAAAAAATGTGTCCCATGATGGCGATAGCGTTAAGCTGACGAAGAGAAGAGTAAAGACCACTCGGGCTATGGCGGCTCGTCGTATGGGTTATGTCAAACAGCAGCACCAGCACCAGCAGCTACCAAATGCGATGGATGTTGAGAGCACTGGTAGTGGTAGTGGCAGTAGCAGCTGTAATAGCAACAGCAGTAGCTGTGGGACTGTGGTAGATGAAGGGAAAAAGGTGTCGCTCGCATTCCTTTTGTTCCTCTTGGTTTTTCGCTTCATGAAAAAAAAACCGCTACCCAGCCGCCTCTTTCTACTTTACATTGCTGTCATATTCAGTAGCTCCACTCCAACCCCTGCTCGGGAAACCGAGTACGGCTTCGTATAGTTGAAGAGCGAAGGGCTGCAATAGTCAGAGAGAAATAGGAAGAGAAAAAGCTGTAGAATGGCGAATGAAGGGAACGATTGTTACCTCATCCGGGTTTATGCAGGAACACCGCTTCACGTACAGCTGAAGCCAGCGCTGGACTCATCTCCTCTCATCGTTCACGAGCTGAACCCAAACCGACAACCATCCCAAGGTTGTGCCTTCTTCGCCGACCGTTGCTATCTACAGCCATTACTTTCGTACGCTCTACTTGCTAGCGTATTGCATTATCGCTATCGTATGTGCTACGTAGCTGGTACCTCGTTGAACTATAATGGTTGAGGCGACGAACGTCATATTCAACGATGGAACGCTCGAATCCCATAACAATAGACAATCAATGGAACCCTAAAGAATAATGAATTGTTTCGCGTACGGGTGTGTCTAGTCGTTTAGCCGTCGTATCAATTTATTCACGAGCTCGCTAGACTAGGGAGATCATGGGGTCGAAGTGAAGCCTTGCACAGTTCTTTCGGCCGTGGTACTAAACACCCGACGTATAAAACACGCACGTGATGAGTGCCTCCGCGGCCGTTGTGGCAATTTCAACCACGGCTGCCATATTCACACGAACTACGACACAAACACACTCACTCACACAGACTGGTTTTTCTTTTTTCGCCGAAAGCAGGCGTTCATGATTTGAACCAGTTAAAGATCGGGCATACAACGATTTGTTGAAGCATGGCAAGGGGCACACGTATAGAGCCGATCGTCTTATATTGTCTGTATTGTTTTTCGTCTGACATATTACACCCCTCGCCTGGATCGCCGCTCGTTGTGGCGAGCAATCATTGCTGCGGTGAGGCTGCCGATCGGAAGCCACAGACAAGAATCTTCGCGATGTCTCCACCGCCAACCACCACCGCCGCCGCCCTCAATGTCATTGCGGCTTCGTCGAGAGGAGGCCCCGAGATGGTGGCGGTGGCGACCTCAGCCGACTATGGCGAAATGGGGATGTGCATCGATTGTCGATATTTGCCTTCGTATGGCTTCTGCTTCTTCTTCTTCTCGTCGTCGTCGTCATCGTCACTCACTCGTGACTGCTGCGTCTCTCATCCTGTCCTGTCCAGGTTGCGGCGAAGGTATATCGTATGTAGTAGTTGAGTGGAGGCGCAAAATCAGTGCCGACCGGCACCTCCGTATAGCATACGAGCGAGAACACCAACGATGTCAGTGTCACCGTTCGTCGCCATCTTCGTTGGATGGACCTGCGAGCTGACGAAACTGCTATGCGCGCGAACAGATATGCATGTTTGTCGTTGACAACTTGATAAAGAGCCACTTCGCACGCCTACAGGGAAGTGGTTGCTCGCGAGCACCAGATCTGAATGTAGATCCGAGAAGTAAAACACGACAATGTCTGAATAGTCAACACCGCCCGTGTATATATGTGTATGTATATGTATACACGAATGTTATGAGGCAAAAACATCATATATGCTAGTAGGTAGTAGTATTAGTACTAGTATTAGCAGAATTTCTACATGTGTGTTCATTGAGACGGGGATCACAGAGTGCAGACCAGGCTAAAACTATATATTCCTAGTTTATATTTATACAGACATTTACTTCTATCTCAATACTTTCGTACAAATAAGGCTAATACTCAAGTGCAATTTCGTCAGTTTAGGATTAGCGCAACGAATTTTATGCAAGTCGAGGGAATGAGTTGGGCCTAGAGTTTTAGGTGGCGCCCTTTCTGGCGTGTTCCTAAAAAGTTGTGCGACCCTGGCGCTAACTGCCCCCACTGCAGCTTCTATGGCGTCTTGTCCCCGAACCGTCCCCGAATGGAGGAGCACCAATAAGGCCAGTGGCATACCAGCGTGACGCGACCGGCTACAACATACGATGTCGAGACTACGAAACACAGACTTAACTGATGTTCTTGCAGTTCTTGGCAATCCTTTTGCTGCTGTGGGGACGATCTTCAGGGGATTTGAGTAGAACGTCCAGCGTCCTACGGAGTTGAGAGAGTCGACGGGTCGTAGTCGTCGTAGTCTCGCTAGACTGGTTGACCCTCCGCCTTGACGGGCAGCGGGATGCAAATCTGCTTTTTATACAGAGAACGTCAGTAGGCGTTTGAGTTTGAGCAGCAGCACTTTCTTCACGGGAGGCTGCACTGGCGCCTGCAGTGAGCTTATATTCATATGCTCTCTATGCCCGTTACCCAACTAACCACCCAGTTGAGACACGTCCACCGTTCATTATCGGACCGAAAAGGTCGAATAAAAAAAGATATTTTTAAAATAAGATATTAAATTTAGGCAAATCTAGCACGCATACTAGACAGATTAAACGATATGTGAACAAACATGACATGCTTTAATATACCCCGTAGAGTATTTATAGTCTAAACTTGCAGTATATACTTGAGTAATTCGGAACTTGCCTCAGAGAGCCATAGAGTTTCATATTAGGCTCGTTTCTGAGATCACCCCTCAGCCTACTAGACAACCACTTCATCTCTTAGGTCCGCTCATTCTAAGATCACTAATTAGAGATGCGTTGGGTCGTGCAATAGCAAGTGTTGCAAAAGACGCATCAGGGGGGGGAGAGGGTATCTATGTTGAGCACATCCACAAATGCAGAACGACGACGACTCAAAAGAGATTGGCGGACATCACAGTGAAGTTATACGTTCCACTTACTGTTATATGGGAAATGGTATTAGGGTACAGACAAAATCGGAGTTCTAACCGTTTCGAGTTGGATATTTTTCTAACTACACATATTGTATAATGTATAATGTACGCTTACTCCACGGTAGTTTCAAAGCTGTTTTTCATTTATCTATGGTCTATTAAATGAATAAAAGCAAAATCAATCTATTATGTGATGAGTCGGCATCAAGGAATATCGATGACACGCATTTATCATAAATCAGTTCCTACAAAGCAACATGAGCAAAGTGAGGCACGCACTTGTGGCTAATGTCTAAAACACGGAAGCTATTTTATTAGGTAACAGCTATTATACGTTTGCTATTCGGCGATACAATATCGAACAGGACATGACCGTGGGGACATACGGCTTGGGTTCAAACCCTGCCAGAAGCGGAGAATCTTTGGATATCTTTATCATCGTTCTCTACCGTATGGTTGGAAAACAAAGTAAAGATGGCAAACCGCGACATGTCCTCGTAGTAATACCTAATGGTTCAGAGCCAAGGCCTGTCACTGGGAAGGGGAACAACTAAGAGTCAGCTCAAGGAATGTGATGCAACATCAAACCTGCATTTGTTATATCGCCAATTGGTTGCTTCAGGCAAACATTATAATAAGAAAACAAATTAAAATTAATCTCTCTTGCAAATGCAAACACACTAGCTGTGTCCACATATCCAAGGAACATCTTACGCTATTCCTTGGAACACATCAGTCATCGGCAGTGTTTCCATCCACAAAATGCAGCCCGATTGCTGCGTCACTTTACACCGGGCCGTATTCGCAGGCACTGAATGTCCTAAATCTCCTCTGCTTGTGTACGTGATGTGCGACGACTCGACGAAGGCTAACCTATAGCTAAAATGGGGATGTCCCAACGGGCCCGCGCGAAGATGCCTTTCCGCAAGATACAAGTTAGCATTTGCTGATTTTTAGGTAGGCGCAATATTGTTGTCTCATGGTCCTGTCTTAGGACTTATTATCCCTTCGTTCCCACTTAGCCATTGCGACTGCTTCCCTGTGGCTCTATTTCTCTCCGGGTTCCTCTGTCCTTCATTTGTTCCTTTATTCGCCTTAGGCTCTGGAACGGCCGAACGTCTACTGCTTGCACTGAGTCCAAGATAGCGCCGGCCGACAGCTGGGGCTCAACATTAATCAAGACGGGTCCGCCTTTATCTTTCTCCTCTTTTGCCGGTGGCCTGCCGCGGGAATCTGCCGCCGCCTGACTGCGGCCAACAGGATCTTAGGGGGTTGGAAGCCTGCACAGCTGCTGGGGATAATATTGAACAACGACGAGTTAGGGGGCAGGTTCGATTGAGGGTTCCCGAAAGAGGACCTAGCATGAACGAACGAGATAAAGCGAGGGAGAGAGAAAGAGAAAAAAGAGAGACACGACCACGTCTGCGGGATTTCCCGTAACGTGGCGTCGTTGCGTGTGGTATAGTCGCTGCAAGTCCCCGGAGGACTCCCCCCTCCGTTGCAACTTAACCAACCACCACCTGGGATGAGTTTTCCTTTCTCGGGACCGGAGGACCACCTCTGCTCGACTCAACGACGAGTAGCGTTGCTAGTTCTGCTGCTGCTGCTGCTGTGGCCTGGGTCGATGGGATTGAGTCGGAAGAGCTCGTCACGTCTTCACTTCATTTCCCCTCACACCCCTTCCTCTCTCTCTATCTTCTTCGCTGAGATTCCTTACCTCTGTGGGGAACATCCGTCCGTTCTACTGTCGGACCCGTGGTATTTGTCAAATGGTGACTGCCTAGCGAAACCGCAGTGTGGGCTTTCCTCAAACGTCATGACCAAATTCGTAATCGGTGTAATCGTGCAGTTGTGTGAAACTATATCGATTTCATGACGATAATTAAAATAATAACAATAATAATAATAATCCTTACAATCCCCTATCGGACACCCAAGTAGTATCGGCGAATATCACCCGAACAGATTATGATGCACTGGTCATTCGCTTGGTGGTGTACACAGTGTTCTTTTAATGACACCACGCTCTGTCTAATCTCTTCTCGTGATGAGGTTTATAGCAGTATAAGTGTTTTCTAAAACAAATTATTAGTATAATTAGTATTATTGTAACCGCTTGTAATCCAAATGAACGTTTATCAAAATAAAACCATTTGATCTCTATTATATATATTCATATGATATGCTGCCTCATTTCGAGAACTGCTCTTAATGCATAACGTTCTGCTGCACGACACCTCCCTCACGAGCGAAGCTCATCCAGCGAGGCCTGGCAGGCAACGATAAACGGTAAAACGGATCCGCCTCGGACAAATATCAGGAGAAATATCAAATACGTACAAGCGGACCAGTGGATCACGTGGGTCTGCATTCGGATCCAATGACGTTGTATCATTGTTTCATCCGTTTGCAGATCACGTGCCGTCTTTCTTTTTCCTCCTCGTCCGGCTGCGTTTGCTGTACGCTGCTGCTGCTGCTAGTGGCGCGTCCACCGCCGAAGTCGGCGTCGCCGCAGCCGCCGCTTCTGCTGCTGCGGCTGCCTTCAGCCGCCACAGCAACGGCATCGGTCGGTGTTCGACGTTGCTTTATCTCGCTATCGTCGTCATCTCTGGGACTATCGTCCCAGTACGCGTAGGGCTTCGTCGGCGCAACCATAGGAATGTGTTCCTCTGACTGGTCGTGTATGGACCTCTCGTTCGCTCTCTTCACTTGAGCCCTGAGTCTCCCTGAAGAGCGTCCTTCTCCCCAGGGAATTGTGCAAAGTGCTGGCGCCGCTGCTTTGCAGTCTCCGCACCATAGCAGTGTGGATGTATATGTGTAAGTCTGTCTGGCTGTGTGTGTGTGTAGTGGTACCACTGTGTGCGCGTATACATCCGCTTCGTCACTGGTACCGCCTCCCGTCTGCCCAGCAGCCAACATCTATCCGATGTGTGCGTTCACCGCTTCAATGAATGAATGAATGCAGCGGTGGCCCCAGCAAACCCTCAGGTCCCTGACGCCCCCGTCAATCCTGTTCCCCCATGCTATTCCCTCGTTCCCATCCTCTTTACTCATGTCTGCCAGGTTTGCCGCCAGTGGCAGCAGTACATCTGCCGACAGACGGGAATATATGGGGAACGTACCGTACATACGTAGGCGTACAGTGATATATACGTACATCAGAAGAAACAGCAGCAGCTGCAGCAGCAACTGCAACTGCAGCAGCTTCTTTAGGAAACATGCTGCTGCAACTGCTGCAGCTCGATGGCTGACTGCTGTTCTGTACGTGTTGTTGCCCGAGAGGGCCCGAGACATAAGAAGGGAATAGGGCAGAGGCGGCAGCAGCAGCAGCAGCAGAAGCAGAACGCCAACCAGGGACATCACAACGAAGGCCAGCATTAGTTGTCAGCCAGCCCGTCGTCAACTGGACACGCTGGCTGGAACCAGCGAGCGGCGTCCATGAGCATCGTGAATAAGCCGTGTGCAGGGCAGACAACACAAAAGAACAACAGCAGCGTCAGCAGAAACCGGCAGGTTGGGGGGGGGGGGGGTGGAGGACGGAGGCGGAGTAGATACGGGCAGAGGCTTAGGGGTTAGAACTCACCGAATCCAACAAAGAGACGGGGTGGTGGGAGCTAGATAACACGTTACCAGCGGCGGCGGCGGCTGTGCCGGCGTCAGGAGAAGCAGCTACTATGGAAGAGACAGCAGCATCGGTAGCAACTGGTCCAAGAGTGAACTGAGAACTGTTTGTTGTTGAAATCTGAAAACAACTGCGGTGTCCTTCCATTCTCCAGTCAGTGGTGTCCTCGAGGATCTGTAGGAGTGACTGCCTCCTGGGAACGTGTGGACTCGCTCAGATGTGCACGAACCCATCCTTACCTAATGTTTAACCAGCTGTTCGGCTGTACCTCTTGATGCTGGTTTTGCCTGATGCCGACGGAATGAGAGGTCCAGAGGGAACGGCATTCGCTCGTGGTTGGAAGCAGCAAAGGCGGAAACGCGGATACGGCCGCTGCCGCCGGAAGAACGCGCACCCACTTTCAGTAAGGGTACTTAGCGATGCGTAGCCTTGCATAGCGTCCAATGGCCGCGCTCGAACCAAACACAGCCGTGCTATGCTCACCCTCCCTCTCTCTCTCGTTCGTTCCATCTTGGGAAAAGTGGTGTGACCACCCGACGGCCTCATCGGTTGTTATAGTACATCGGATGACGCGTAACTGTGCCGTACCACCGTCTACCTGATACTTTGACTGGCTCTGCTCACTTTTTTTTATGGCTCCCCTCCTACGGGCCGAGCTTGCGCCGGCTCGTGCACATACTGGAACCACTGATGCGAATGCGCCTTTTCTATCGGAAGGCAAATATAAAAATTGGCCATTTATCTGATGGTCGCAGCAACCTTTCGTCCCGTTTCTGCCTTAGCTATTCTATTATATTTTGAACTGTACGCTACTACACGAGCAGATTTCATCCCGAGGTGATCTCTACCTTTACATTTTTAGGGAGACATTTAGTTCTGCTCGTTTTGTATTGGCTCATCCAGCGTCTAGTGCATCTTGTTCAGCAGACCTGATTGATTATATACGCAACGGCTGCAGGTGCCGGCTAGCATACACAGGCATTATCACTTTTCTTCGTCCTTGAATCGTATTGATACCACACTAAATCCAAATGCTCTTGTCGTTAGCCACGCGGGAGTGGCACTTTCTATGGGATCCACCTCCGGGGCGGACAATGTGGTTCGGCGTTCCTCAACTTCTATTCTTCCTCTTCTTCTATTATGCTATCCCAATGATTCGTATCAGGCAACGGGTGAGTGACAACGGCGAGTGGATCGAGAACTCCGCGCGACGGAGCCGACGCGGCCACCGAGGATACAACAGGGGCGCAGCAAGTTCAATCGAACGGCGGCACTCCTTTTGGAGTTTCGAGTCGAAGCAATGTGTACGATGGTAGCACCGTTTGTGACTGCGGTAGCATCCGTGACGGCGATGGTGGCGTTGGCGGTGGCAGCGCTCGTGGTCTGAAAGAAGACGAGTTCGCTGGGTGAGCGAGTAAACCAAACAGGAGAATGAGGCGAAGTAGGACGAGGGGAATCAGAGAGGTAGAGAAATAGGGCAGAAGACGAAGGACAACGTGCTGTCACAAGAAGAAACGAAACAGACACCGAAGGCGAAGAGGACAGTATGGGTCGCTGGAGTGGGCCAGCGAAGAAATGGTGGGTGCCACCGGAGTCACAGGAGAAGTACGCCCAGATGAGCGGCATTGGCTACCGGCCAGTGGCGTCGGGAGAAACAGCTGAGACAGGATGGGCCTAGGAGATAGGCATAGGTTGGCGGCGGAGAGTCGCGGGGTGACGCTCAGGAGGAGGCAGAGTTTGGGGGCAGGGTAGGGGCAGGAGGAGGAATTGAATCGATTCAATTTCGAAATAACGACGACGACAACGAGAACGAACATCAAGATCGACGACGATGTTCGGCATAGTGGAAGAAGCAGAACGCAGAAAGCAAGCAGCAGCACAGCGCCTGCCTGCGATCAGCCAGCGGGCCAGCCGATCGACCCGACAGGATAGAGGATAGGAAGGACATATGAGAGAGGAGAGGACAGTGTCCCGGTGGCAGCAGCTAGCGATCTTGTACCAGCTACGATTGCCTCTACAGCCCCTAGCTACTAGTTCCTGCTACGCCGCGATGCGTAACAGCAGCAGCAGCAGCAGCAGCAGCGGAGGCACCAACAACGGGCGAAGCAATGGGCCAGGATAACACTTGATTTCTCAAGGAACAAGTGTGGCACCATCGAACGCTTTATTTTACTGGTTTCGTTTCGTTCGCCTGGGACTGCCGGGGGTGGTCCAGAAGGATGGGTAAAGGGAAGGTGGCTGCGAGAAGAGGCTGACGAACTTGGTAGCAACCCGACAGCATTGCGGCGCCAGCAGCGGCAGAAACAGCGGAGCAACAGTGTTGGGCTAGGCGAGGGCATCCACAGGAAGGAAAGAACATAATCAGCGTACGTAGTGGAGGATAGCAACGCGGAGAAGAAATACGGCAGAGAATGACTGGAAACGAATCTGAGACGAAGACGCAAGAACCGAACTGAGAGCCAGCGATGGCTCGGCAACAAACTAGCAGGCCAGCCGCAGCAGAAGGAGGAGCAAAGGGTGAGGCAAGCAATCAAACAAGCTGCTGCTGTTCCTGCTATTTCCAATCGACGGGATGGCATCTGCGACACGAATGGTCGGCTGTGCTGGTGACCATGATTAATGATAAAGTTTCAGATCGCCCGGCCTTCCGGACTTGTACTGGCACCTTCGTACGCAAGGAAGACACAACCGTTATAATACAACATGCGTACAAAACGGGTTTCGAAAGTCTATCAGTATGCATATATATATAGTCGAATATTGATACAGGAAGCGATAATATAGCTTTCAAGTGGCTGCAAACGAAGCCAACCGAAATGGTTTTACCATGCGGCGTCAGCCGATAACAAACTGAACTCAGGAAAATCCCGCGTACCAAAGATAAAGCAAACAAAATTGGAAACCTTCATTGCTATTATATTCTATTAGATTAAATTCATAGTCAACGATCACGATGATCTGCTAATTTACATTGATCACTTATTCAAACACTGAAACGTCTGCCGAATTAACATTTCTATTTGTTTTTCTTTCAGGTAACGTATTGTGCAAATGTCACATGAAAATATGAAGCACGCTTAGAGTACCTGTCGGCAGTAAGTTTTTCATCAACCGTAGCTGCGCAACACAAAGCCTAGTACACGCTGACACTGAGAATGATATTAGATGGCGAACGAAAGAGAACACCACACGCCAGGGTTAAACAGAACTTAAGAAGCCATATATGATGCTACAGCCGCCTTGAATCCCTTCATCGTCGGCTTTTTTTTTCATTCATCTTGTCGTTGATATTATAAATATCACCATCGGATGACATGGGACATATCCTCCTTCTCGTTCACCACGAGCGAACACTTAATATAAATATGATATACGACAACAATACAAGCAGTAATTCATCTCACTTTTTGTTCGCTGTAGCATCTGTCGCTCGATTTCTTTTGTCGTTAGCAAGTACTATATTATAGCTGGGTGACGATGTCGTCTGAGGGCGACCGTCGCTACCACCAACAGAAACGGTCCACTCGTGCTTTAGTGTGGCCTTTCTCCACCGCCATCTGCTTTACGGCTGCTGCTGCTGTAACATTCGATGTTTCCAGCTGGGTTTAGTAGTGTTCACACTCCTTCACTCTGCATCGCTCTACGGTGTATCGCGTTCGTTGTTGCTACAACTACTACTACCACCACCACTGGCGTTGCCAGTGGCGTCAATTTCTGATGTTGTTGTTGTTGCTGTTGTTGTTATGGGCGTTGCTGTTGTTGTTGCTGTTCTTGTTGTTGCCGACTGTGTTGCTTTCGCCCGTCTTGTTAACTTTTTTTTCGTTATCAGCTTTGTCTCGAAGGAAAAAGGAGGAAACAGAAAATGAAAGACCCGCGACGCTGCCAGCGACGACTTAGCGAGGCTGAACGGGTGTCCACCGACCAGCCAGCAGGCAGGCAACCTACTCCAATCGATAACAACAGACAAAGTGACTCGATGGCCGTTGCCTCTTTGCTCGTTTCGCTGCTGACCGGCCGAACCGCCAACCGCCGCCGCCGCCACCACCGCCACCGCTGCCGTGGTCCCCTTTACCCCTCGAATCTTCCTCTTCTGTTGTACCCCCATTCGCAATCGTCTTCTCTCTACTTTGTCCCCACGTTGTCCCTATCCAACGCAACCCCCCCCCCGGGCCCGTGTTCGCACTGTCTCGTCCTTGTCGTCTTGCTGTTCGCTCCCTTGACAATTCGATGATCAAATAATATATTGGCCAGCAGCGGCAGCTGCATTGGACCGCCAGTGTACTACCGCCACGGAGCACACGCTAGAAGCTAGAACAGTTGCAGTCGAGGTAGCCCCAGACACCAGACGCCAGCGGCAGAAGCAGGCAAGCACAAGGAAAAGCTAGCCGAAACGACAGCCGACAAAAGAAAGTCCACTGAGGAACAATGGGACAGTTTTTGCGGACCACATTTCCCCTGAACCGAGACCGTGGAGGGACCGTTTGCTACACCACTTCTACCACCACCACCACCACTCCACGCCGGGTCACCATACACGTACAGACAGATGCGGCGGCGGTGGTGGTGATGGGGGCGTCTATCTCTCTATCCCAAATCGAATCTTTAAACCGACGCAGAGTCAAAGTGACTTCATATCTGCTGTCCTCTACCATCAACGGATCTTATGCGGATGCATAAGTGAGAGATTTGCTACATACAGATTAACTACTGCTGGGAACACACATGCACACGTATAGGGAAGGCGAAAGTAAATAGGTTCACAGTTTTCGAGGTTATAATCCGTTAACGATAGTGCTGAGTGTGTCTAGACATTATACGGATATGGCATCAGTAGTGGCAGGATCACACACTCTACGTTATTGTCTAGTACAGAGTGGTCGGCTCTTCACACATACGAGGCAATGGATCGCATTATGCACAATGATGCATTGCGACTTTTTACAATAAACGTCTTTATGTAAGTTAGCTCGTTGAACTTGCTAAAACTTAGAAGGAATGAAATGATGGGAGCCATCACCGTGGTGTGGTATTTTTCATCGCAACGTGACGAGGCTTCACAGTGTTCATCGAGTGAATCTCGTCAAGCCGTAAATCACCCAAACTGACAGGGCAATTGCTTAGACGATGGATGATTTTCGAGTGTGATTCCATTCGGTGCCTCGAGGAACAGCATGCTTATTTTGACACACAGTCGACCCCCCCGCCCCGAATCAGCAGATTGGTTGTGACAACATCTCGGTAATGGCCATGCGGGCTACTGTTTGCGTGTCGCCTTATACCAACAGGGGAACAGGGGACGACGAGGCTGAAAATCGTCATCGGTTTTCACCAGCATTCGTCCTTCGGTGGCACAACATCGCTGTGGAGTCTCTATCTACGATCTCTGTTACTCTCTCTCTCGCTCTCTCTCTTTGTCTAGAACTGTCAACAGTTCCACATAGAGATATGAACTGCGTCCCATGCATTGAAAGTATGGATACACACATATACAACTGTTTAGCTTTGGCAGCTGTACCTTTCTCAGCGTAAGTGGTATACGGCGTTTGTTTGACCTTGTGCGTATTCGTAATTAACAATTGCACGAACAACATCAGCAGCAACAACAACAAACCACCGTAGTTGTCCGCCTTTAATGTCTACCTTCGTCATCTTAGTTTGGCGAGCAAATGGTGCAAAACAGCAATGTATTACAACGACGAACGAAATCGAACAGTCCAAGTGCAGCGCAGGTGTCGTATTCAATTTGGATTTCTCGACGTCGCCTGCCGGCAAATCTCGAACGAGTCTAAATCTAGTCTTTTCTGCTTGTGTCGGCTCAGTTGAACAGCCCGACTCGAGGAGTAGCGTTTATTGTTAAGTACGGTAGATACCCACCACCCTTTGTTTTTTGCCGCTGATGAACACTATTGTTCACTTACGTACTCGGGAGTTGTGCTAATGAAATATAACTAATAAGAACTATATTAGCAGCGATTAAATAAATGTATCGGGTCTACCTAGTGGGTTTAGAACGGCTGACGCTTAGGAACGGATAGAGCCAAGTAAGGGTCTACACCAGAAGCTACTGTTGTGGCTATCAACATCATAACATGATTGTTGTCAAGTTGCCTTGTTCGGTTGATGTCGCTCATCTATTTTTTATTGCGGTTACTCCACGATTGCTGGCCTATCCCGCCACACCGTCACCTGTACCATACATCTATCCATTCAAGCAGGTTCAAGCAAATAGAAGCCTTCTTGCTGTCGCGAGAACTGACGGGGTTCGGCACCGCGAATCGGGCTTCGGGTACCGCGGTGGCACCGCCTGTTTAGGTAGCAACTTTCTCGGCCCGAGAGGCTAATGTATGCTTGAGGGTAGCACTCGCACAAATTCGCGCAGATTGCCGTTTCTGTGATCGTCCCTGACAGAATCACTGTTTCCAGATAGGCCGAAATCGCCACGACTGATGGAACTGTGTCTGTCCCTCCCATTCAGTTTGTTGAACCTCGTAATGGGTTTCGCGCTGGTCGACACAAAGGTAACCTACTACCTAACCGCTACTGCTGCCATCCTTATCCCCATCGTCAGTAGCATGTAGTCCAGTCCTACGTCGGAACTGAGTCGGAGGAGGTTGATACATTCAGGGTGTTGTCAAGCGGTTGGTGTGTCAACTCTCGCGCTACGGGTCGCATGACGTCGCAAGCCTCCGAATGTCAGGACACACATACACGCACTGCTCCGTTGGGTGTGACCAGACGGGTGTGTCCGTGTGTACAGTTCAAGCTATTATTATTCTCGTTGTGTTGTTTTTTCTACCCCGCGGCGTTTGGAATGATGAGCTCTGCCGCAACAGCAGCAGCGTCAGTAGCAATGCTACTGCCGATCGAGTTAATGACGCACTGCCAGACTCAGCGAACGTATCAGAGGAATGAGCCGCCGTCTCGCGAACTCTCGAGCTGAAGAATGAATCGATTTTGTCTTGGCCTCTGGTCGAAAGACCCTCGCTTTGTACCTTCAGCTGTTGGGCAGCATTATGCCGATATGCTCCCTGCGTCTCTCTATCTTTCTCACAGCGATCTCTCATTAGGCTTCCCCTTGACATCGTTTATGCCAGTCGACACAGCCAGAGTCGTATATACAATGATCATATATATATATATATATATATATGGTATGAATGCAGCATGTGATGTGCTGAGTGTGTCGTTGCTATTTGGCTAAATTCTCCGGGCTGAACCGAGCGGACCTGGCCGGAATAAGGGAATCTGGCATGAATTCGTTTCGTTTGAACGCGTGACCATACCCTTTTTGGCTGGCTGCGTTTACATTCCCATTCCATTGTATGCTAATCCCGAACAGGAACATGCCAAGAGAACTTGGATGATTGTCACTTGTGCGTAATTGTCGGGCACAGCTCGAATCGCAACCCTTCTTGAGTGATTCGCACCAAGATATGGGCCCTGAACAGCGGTTGTAGTTTCCCAGATTCAGTAGTCATTAACGCGTATTCTAAGCGGGTGAAAGTCAATTGCTATGACGGTAATATGCCGACAGATATTCGACTCAAACTTTGACTGGCAAACGCGTCCGTGAGCGGAACATGATCCAGGCAACGTCCGTTTAAAAACAATAAAAATACTTTAACTGGGTACATATTTTGATAGTAGTATTACGAGGGCGACCAGGATGTTCGAAAAACTGCCGGCACATCTTTGAATTATATTATAAAATATACACACAATATTTACTCGATGCTATTAATTTACTGGACCCACAAATGATTATGGTCTGAGTTTAGCAAAAACCACTTGGGCAGATAGCTTGCAAACTTCACTAAGTAATAATTATCATTGTAACCGCAAATCAAAACAATAAACAATCAGTGTTCTCCGTCGTCGTCGTCATCATCGCCAGCTCTTACCGTTGCTGCTATTCAATCAAAAATATAATAGTTATTTCTTGTTTTTATCGTTGTTCTTCATGTTGTTCTATGTCCTCGTCGTGATTTGGTGTGACAGAGCATTGGGCTGGAGCTCAGCACCGCCCAGTCAAAATTCTCCCATCGCTGCTGCTCCTGCTGTTGTTGTCGTATTGAGGGAGTCAGTCCGTTTCTTCTAGCGTCCCCGTTGTTTCGCCACCATTCGATTGGCCGGTCAGCTCGTTGATTCGCTGGCTGCTGCTCGGTCGCGGTACACCGGTCTCGGGCGGCCCGGCATCACATCACACGCCCTTCATCTCGCCCATCCACAACATCATCATTGCCTCTGTCATTAGGTTACGCCCAGGTTGGCCAGCGCGTCGAGGAGAGACCGAGCGACCGTTTTGGCAACCTCCCCCTACATCGTGCCGAGAAGAAACAACTGAGAAAAAGTTTTAGTTCTTCGGGGCGGAACGGCGGAGATTAAGGTTCCTTTCCTTTTCTTTTCTTTCTTTGCTTTCTATTCTCCCCATCCGCCGCCGCCACCGCCACCACCACCTCCTCCTCCTCCTCCTCCTCGCCCCACCCGCGCATCACCGGCTGACTCGATCGCACGCGGCGTGTGCGTCTGTCTACCTGATCGTGTGGGTTCGCGATTTTAAACAAAATAATACGCGGCCATTATCCAATCTGCTGCTGCTGCTGCCGCCGCGGTTTTCATTGGTTGTTGTCATCGTTGTGGTTGTTGTTATTGTTATGGAGTGATCGGCGAAAGATGGGTGGTAACGCACCAAATACCGCCTCCACGAGCACCATGATCAGAGCATCACCATCATTGACGACAACAAACATATATTGTATAATAACAATAAAGGAACAACAACAATAACAACACTATCACCACCAAAGATGACCGCATTCTATAACATGCTTGTCCACAAGCATTTCATTTGAACCCGATTTGGTGACGGTGCCTGCGCGGAGTGGTATAACAAAATTCAATCAGGCATGCAGCATAGGGTACGGGGAACAGCACCCGGACAAAATTGGTAATTCACTTTCCAGTGGCACTCTCTCTCTATATATGTATATCTCTATATATATATACACGAATGTTGCTGTACGAGAGATGCCCAGACGCGAGATGTGTACATACACAAATATCGACTTTGATGGTTATCATCATCGGTCGTTGTTCGCTTATTCGGTTGCTTCTGGGGGCGGCGGCGGCGGCTCTGACGAGGAGCCAAAAGTCAAGACTGATCTTCTTATTTTTGCTCTTTAGCTGTTTCTACTTCGTCGTTTTCTTCAACTACTCCTATTTAGTGATCGCATTGTGGTCGTTGTCGATGCTTTGATCAATTCGTTCCTCTCCATTGACTTCTCTGCTGCTACTGCGGGCGTTTCCACTTTTGTGTTGTCCCTCATTATTATACTCCACCCCCGGCCCTGGCCCCATCCCGGCCATCGCTGATCTGTTGTCTGTTCGTTTCCTATATTCGTTAGCTGCTGTCCTCATCATCGCTCTGGTGCTTTTTTCGTCAACATCTCGTATAGGCGTCGTCGTCATCGTCATCGTCAAATACTGCGGTTCATGCAAAGCTTGGTTCTTGCGACGTGACGCGGCGAGGCACCATGATCGCCGGCTGGTTCCCGTTGTGATGAACGAGGGTCCAGGTGGTCCGGTGCTCATGGGCTGCCAGCAGTAGCCGTTTGTCAGTTATCTGTGAGTGTTGCTAGCCTGGACCACAACGACGACGATGAACCACCACGAACGCAGCCAACTAGCCTTCTATGGAGGGAAAAGTAGCTTTGCATAGGTAGAAGGACAGGTTTGTCATGGCCGTTTGTGGCCAACCAGTGGTATGAGACGCACCAATGTGGACTTCCCTGCTGCATTGAATAAATCGTTGAAGGCGGCAGCGGTGGCAGTGGCCGTGGTTAAGGGCGGCTCCTCCCGCCGTCACTTCTTTACAGCAGCTGCTCAGAAGCAGCAGCAGAAGGAGAAAAAGAAGAATAAGATGTGGCGTTCCCATTTTGGAGGAGACCTTTTGAGCACCTCCTCAGACACGGCCGCGCCAGCGCCCACAGCAACCACAGAGATGTGAGCCTAGCCTGTCAAGTCCTAGTCATATCCAAGGCATCACAAGGCAGTAACGCAGTAGCATGGTTCCGTACGCCTTTTTAGTGCGGACCACAAAATGACAGCATCACATCATCATCATCACCATCAGAGGCAAAGAATCACGAGCTCTGGCCACTGACACCCATCACCGCCGTGAGAGTGTCGCCGGTAGCAGCAGCAGCAGCAGCAACAACGAGACAAGCGTTGCCGTAACAAGCGCCGGCCCCGGGGAGCGCACGACAACGAATAGCACAGCGGTGTGGATGATAACAACGCCGCTGACTGTCCTCAACGGCGAAACTAACGAAACTATGAGGAAGGAAGACGCATGATGATGGCGTTAGAGTCATTCTTATTTTCGCTTGTTCGTCTACCCGAATGGCTAATAAAGGACAAGCTCGTGACGGAGGACACACACACACACACAGACTGTCTCGTCTTCCCTGCGCCTTCTTGTTGAGAGCGTTTGTTAAGTCTTCGTTCGCAGCTGTCCACAGTTTTCCAGAGGCGCTGATCGTCAGAATGATCGTATTTTCTATTAGTAGAGAACTCATCTAAATGAAGCACCGCGTGATACTTTCCAAGCGTTATCAATGTCAGCCGTGTTCGTTATCTTGTCGTCAGATGAATTGATGTCGTCAATATGTGATCACCGATTTTTTTGTAGATGACCGCAACCGCTCATCAGTTTGTCGAGGGTCAGTCTCGCAGTAGACAGTTAGCATCGTTCAAGTGTCAGCCTGTTGGACCCCACGCATATATATATATATATATATATATATATATATTCACGTATGTTCGCAGAGCGGTTATGATGCCTCTATACTGACAGTTGTGGTCAGCGGGCCGTTTCAGCTCAAAAACGTAGCAGTCTGCTGGTGGCTGGCGGTTGTTTTGGGCCAAGCAGGCCGGTACAAAAAGCCGGGTCCAGCTCGCGCACTCTGTGGCGGCGGTATTGAGTGAGTTTGAACCTGCGGTTGTTCCACCAGCTACGCGGACATACGTCGAGAGGATAGGACACGAGGGCGGGTTGGGGTGAAGGAGGCGGCGTGGGACGACTGAACTGCTGTTATTTTTGTGCCGGTGACTTTCGTCCGCCGAAACGGTAAGCGGGATGGGTCCGAGCTGCGTTGCGAGCAAACCTGCTAGTTCGGCCCTCCTCGGCTATGAAATTCGTTGGTCTCTTTCTCTCTCTCTCTCTCTCACTATCTGTGATAGTCGTTCGCTCTGTCGAGCAGCGGGAACGACAAACGGTCGAAGACACGACAAGCGCAAAAGCAAAGAGGCAATCCGTCAGATAGATGGCCTGCACCGGCACCTTCACCTAGCTAGTGTCCACCCCCACGGGCCTCGGACGAAACGAGAAGGACAACATCGTCGCTCTTCCACCGACGAAGCGGCCTGAGCTGAGCCAAGTGGCCTTTCATGTTCCGGACCACGATGGCCAAAAATCAGACTCGAAGTTTTTGCTAATGTCCCGGTTTGAGGGGATCAAAACAGCCATGCCTTCTGTGTCCTGTCAATCTTGCCGGGTCGAACGACGACATCTCTTTTCGGCCATCGAACCTCGCAGTGGAAAACACTGTCTAAGCGAATGTTCCCTAAGGAGGTTAGGTAATTTGCAAAGATTAACGCATCTTCTAATGTAACCATTGGGTCAGTTTACTAAACGTATCCGGATTTAGGCTAATAACTTGACTGATGTTTTCATAATCAAACAATTAGCCAATATTCTAAGTCCAAGCACAATACACCATATAAATATTCCCCATCAAGCGTCATATATTATAAAACTCCGAATCGAATTTGCAGAGAAACACAACAGCTGCTAACGAGTATGAGTTGCTAGATATAATATTAAACAAAACGGCATACAGTATGTTGTTACTCCTTAACGATTCCAATTTATACATATACTTTGACATGGTTTCGCTATTGACAGCTCTCTCGAAGTGCCATAAACTCACTAGCCGCCATCCGCATTATTCATATGTGTGCATAACTGTTCTAGGCAACGCCAACCAGAGATCTCGAAGCGCGAGGCGAGGTAGTGGGCTGTTGGACAGAGTACATAAGTGAGAATGACATCGTAATGATGATTAGGTGGACGCGCGTGCATTTGTCCCTGACTAAATGTTTTTGTTCATTCGACCCTCTCGAACAGAGAGACTCACACAAACACATATTCAGTTGAATTGAATGAGTGTGTCGCCCGAATGCAAGGAGCAGCCGAGCAGCATTGTCGTCATCATCGTAATCGTCGCTGGCTGAAGCTAAACTGAGGCTTCAGCTCAGCTCCTATGTCAGCCGGTCAGCCTTTTCGTACACGCGTGCGTATAGACGATGGACAGAGCGGCCGACTGGAGTGCCACTAGCGGCCGCTGTCGCCAGGCGCAGTTGGTAGTCATGATTGTCTCCCTATTCCGTACACTCTGCTGCTACTGTTGTGCTGCAGTACGATGCACGCAGGGGTATGTTGGCGCCCTTGGCGGACCCATCTCGCCCGACTGGGACGTTCGGACAGCGGGCCGGCTAACTGCTGCTTGAGGGTCGGGTGAACGGACGTTCGGTCCGGCGATGAAGTGTGTACTCGGGTGCTGGGCGTTGCAGAGGCCGAAGCGGCGGCAGTGCTTTCACTTTGGCAGGCCTTTGGCCATAGACGAGGAGAGTATGGCCTCTCTTTCACTCGTAACAAGGACTGGTCTTTGTCGAAATAGAAGAACAGACGAGAAGACACGAGTCTCTAGAAAGCAAGAGGAGGAGAGCGCTGAAGGCTGAAGAAAAACCTCCCCCTGCTTCTTCTATCCTTCTCTATCTCATAGTCGTCGTCGAGCTTGTCGCTCTTTCGGGGCAGGGAGTCTGGGCCACGGCCGATGCCCGGGGGGCTGGGGATCTGGTCGGGCCGAGATCTGGGATAGGACAAGCGTACTTGTAGGGCCCTTCCTGACGGCCTTTCTCAGCTGACCGACAAGGCCGGAGCATCTGTCGACCTTATTAACGAGGCCACTCCAGATAAGTTGGGGACGAGCTACGTCGGGAGGATAGTGGAAAGGAAGAAGGGCAAACGGGAGAAACGCCAGAACGGGATGGCGATGGAAGAAAATGTGGACAAACCCTCCCTGTGTCCTTGTTCTTGCTAAACCAGCGGATCGGGCGAAAAAAAAACAGCAGGGGAGGCCTGGATGGAAACGCGGAAATTGGGCAAATGGCTTTCGCCCCATGAAAAATGACAAAAGGGAACAGCAATTGCTGAAAGGGAAAGACAGAGGCGCCGGCGGCGTCCGCAGTAGGAGCTGCAGAAAAATAGAAGTGCAACTGGCACAGAGTGAACTTGCGGGAAAGGCCTACCCATAGTAAACTATAACAAACTATGGTGGCAGAGGATAAGGAAGGCGTCAGATTGACGAGCGTCTCACAGCGTGTAACATCGCCTGCAACCGAGTCAGAGCCTGAGCCGACGGTTGCGTTGCCCTGTCGGTGTTTCTCGGACCACCGGCGTCCTATCTATCAATCGTGCGTTCATGTACATATTGGTTTTTTGCGATTTCTTCTCTTGTTTTTGAGCTCGGCGGGCGATCTTTGGCGAATATTTTGAAGAGAGGAAACCCTCGAAAGAGATCAAAGCAACAGTGATATGGAACGGTGACGTCACCGAGATGCATCTAACATTGTGGACAGATCGGTGGTAACCCGTTATCGCCTGGAGAACGTCTCATTTCCTTTGGCATGCCCTTACCATCATACACACGACGCTTCTCAACGCCGTAGCGGTGGACGGACCTTTGAGCTTTTTAGATTTTTTGATATAAGTCATAGTATCGGCAAGATGCCACGCTGCACAGATATTTGTCGATATATGACTCCGCCGGGAATCAACCAGAACGCCAACGAATGAGCTTCTTACTGCCAATGCCAAGCGCTATGAGTGGACCAGCAGACGAGGCCGGTTCTTTGTGTGCAAACCCTTGTTCTCCGAACCGTTTGCGAAACTGCTAACGAGTATTCGAGTATTAGCAATAATGATGTATATATATATATATATAAACGCGTATCAAGGGGTAGAACTCACGTACGCTAGCAGGGAAACAATGGTGAAGGTCTCCGTCTAACTGTCCCATAATCATGTATTTTAGATTAGTATACAATTAATAGATACCACCTAGTCAAGGCCTCCCATGTACCTCCGAATAATTTATTACTAACATTTATAACCATATAATCTAAAGCTGAAACAAGGCGTTGTAATCCACGCTTGAACGGACAAGGCATTTCGTTCCACCAAATATATTGCCATTGGGGACTCACTATCTGTTCTTGTTTCAATTCTTGTCATTTTTAGAAATCCTCCATTGATCACTTTATTGTTCATGGCATTGTGTCGACATGCGAAAGCCACACGTCAACCGCCGAAGTACGTGTTCACGATAACATCTGTGTAAATGGTATAAAGCTCGTAAATAGGCCACATTTAACTCGTTTCCTCAATGCTGCTTTCAAAGCAGTGAAATTCTGTTGAGGATCCGACGACCAGGTCGCGCTATCGGAACTCCGCCGATTCAACGGTGTTGGCCAGTAATTTTAATTAGTTACAATAATTATCATTATTATTGCCAGCTAAAAGACGCTCATAGATAATCAGCGTATTTATTTTTTCTCAGATTGTTCTTTTTCCAGAAAATTTCCTCATCTAAATAGAAATCGTTCCTTCTAACAATTGTAGGTCGGTGAATACTATCGAATGCTTTATAGTTTTGCAAATATAGAAATGGTTTCAACATCAATCAAACATGTGAAGTTGTGTCACAAGCGCTCATTATGTCAAGTACTGACAGAATCGTCTGCCATCAACGAAGCTCCCAACCGTCGAAGTTCCATCGATTATAAAATACCATCAAATTAATATCATAGCCAGTTCCCTTCTCGCATCTATGAGTTTAGTCCAAATAGGCAATGTTTCTCCATACAACGTTGCGCACAACTATGTTTGTCTCTGCATCAGCAAAGTCATTTATTTTGTGTCCTGTTTACCTGCTACCGCGTCTGCTGATCGAATCAAACTACCTGTCTCCTGGCGTCTGCTGTGGGGCATCATTCATTAACACGAACAGTGGCGACATCAGGGAAACGAACGGAAGGTGGCCTCAGTTAGCGAGGAATGAATTCTTCTCCCCGCTCTCTCTCCCTGTATATATATATATATTTCGCGTGCGCTTTTGCTTTTGTCCAACTTTTTTCGCGCATGTTCGTTTCTGTAAGAAGACGAGCGTAACAGGCGCCCATGGTCCGGCCTTCGAACAAGCCAGCAGCCGGCGGGGTAAGCCACTCGGTCTTGTTTGGACGGTCAGCGATACCAATCATTCCATGTAGGATCATGTGAAGACGCCGTGGTGACAAAAGGAGAAGGACGCTTCACCGGCAACAGCGCTGGAGATACACTATGACGATTATCCTCGTAGTTGGTCTCGAAGATCTAAGATAAAAAGATGGAGTTCAAGTCAAGGGCCTTATATCCAGCGTTCCCATTTGGGGCGTATTTATGTATGTGTGTGTGTATCTGCGTGACAAGCAGTTCCTCATGTCAAGCAAATCCCAATACTCGTTGGCCTCCGGCCTCAGCCATTCGGCGACAGGAGACAGGCGAAGGCCACCCCATCTCGCTTACTGTTCATAGTTGTCTGCTATACGTACCAGAGAGTTGAGCCGGTTCTGCCGGTTGCTACCCAGTTCCACACAGCGGAGTAGCATCGTAGAAGCAACGATAGAAGTCGTCGCCGCAGTAGTAGTATTAGTATCCTGCCGTTGTCGTTTTTGGGGCTCACTTCAACGGCAGCGGTAGCCCACCGTTGTTACTGCTGCTGCTGCTGCTGCTGCCAGCAACTGACAGACAGGAGATTTCTATTTCTTCCACTTCCACCACTGCTGCTAGCGCCGCGCTGCTGCTGGCTCTGTTGCGGCGGCTACCATTTCTCCTTCGAGTGAGGAGATTAAATGCCGGGAGCAGCTGTTGAGCGGCTGGGTGACGAACGAGCTACGATCGGGACGACGACGACGACGTCGTTGTTGTAGTTGCCGTCGCCGCCGCCGCCGCCACCATCACCATCGCCCACAGACGCGTCGCTTCTGAGGTTGCGGCTGCTGTTGAGCGACAATCAAGAATTGCGCTGGGTGCTGACACCGCTGCTGTTGTCGCTATCGTGGCCGTTGTTGTTATCCACACAGACGATGTTGTTTTGCCACCTAATTCCTCCTTGTTCATGCAGTCAGCCTCAGCAGAAACAATGCCAAATCGTAGTACCTAACAAATTACTGATTGTTTTCGAAAAACACACTACAACTACTCGCTTTGCAAAACATTTTCTTTGTATGTAACAGAAACAGCAGGATATCGCTGCTAATGAGAATAATCAATGCATTAACACTAGCCTTGAATACGATATAAATCAATAAACCTATTTCGATATCTGCTATTCACGGACTTCGTTCGTTCACCGGGATCATTCATAACCCTTCCAAGATATAATTCTTATTCTTACTGGAAGTGCATGGAAACGTAGCGGCTCTAATTTATAGTGGTAATGATATGTGCGTGTCACAATGTGCGTACCAGCTAAAAGACAAAAGATCACACCAAATAATCTAATCTACGCCGTACGATCAGTATATTCAAGTGGACATCGTACACATGATACTGACATAAGTTGAATGATTAATTGGATTGACATAAGCGGGACAAAAAATGGACCACTAATCCGAACCATATACAGGCGTTACACTGAGTCAAGACAGAATGAATCGCGAGCAGCTGCAATCATTCCGTCCCCCAATCGTCCACAGTCGCATAGAGAATGTATGGGCAGTGGTCATTATTCAGAGCAAGTTCGTGTCTAGTATAGAAACGAAACAGACGCTTTTTATCAGCCCGGTAGTCTCTGGTCTCAGAGACAGAGAGGCGGGGGTTAGCACAGTATGTCAGGTGGCACGGGACACTCAGCGCACTCGGATCGGCTCACAACTACGACAGCAGGATTAGGGATTAGTGAGATCGTCACCGCGATCTCTCTCACGAGTAAGAAAAGAACAACATTGAACACTTCCAGAAGCGAGATACACAGAGAACAGCGAGTATCTGTCTCTTGCGACAAAGCGAATCAACGGAAGAGAGAGGAGAGAGAGAGAGATAAAGGATGGATAGTTTGAACGGCGGATGTAGCCGATGTCAAACGGTAGACCTCGTAGTCTCGTGGCCGTATTGTCACTGTTGTTACCGACTCCTCTCGGATGAAGATGAAGAAGAGGATGAGACTGCGATTTCTACTACCAAAAACCTCTCTGCTGGTTTGCCCGGTAGCATGGCAGCGTCGCGCGCCTGTCCGCCTTGTGTCGCTTTTGGCCGATTGAGCAGCGCAACAGCCGCGAGCCGAACGCGCCTGTGGGCTCAGCGCAAAACGTATAAAGAGACACACTCGTTACACTTCGAGAGCGACCGCGCATCGAGGTCGAGTCAACGACATAGGCCGAGAGCAACCGAGCAAGATAGATACTGGTTGAGTCAGGAACAGCAAGTGGACAAAACAAAAAAACACCAGTATAGAGAGAACTATAGCAGAAAAAAAAGCAGGGAAGGACACGAGAATAGATGAACACTAAGCAGTAATGGGCAGCGATCGCGCTAGTACCAGCTGAGCAGCGGCGGCGGCGGCGGCAGCAGCGGCATCGGTAGTCTGCTGTGGCACTAGAAGCCTACAGCAGCGCGTGAAAGAAAGTCAGAGAGCGCATCCTCAATGTATAGAGCGTTCCAAACAAAGGAAACGACTGATTCGGCTCTGTCGACAGCGGCAGGCGCCGTAGCATCCATTCTGGAGGGCGATATAGTAGAGGGTGAGCACAAATGAGCACAAAAATGAAGGAGAGTGATGGCCTAATGTTATAGAAGCCAAGAAAGCAAGTAACTCTCATGAGGACAGTGGAAAATCTCTTCGAGATGTTATAATAGCCCGAAGCAGTTAGAACTGCAACGACGACCAACTGACTTGTTCCCAGCGACGATGAAGGGCGGAGTGGGGAGGCGGGAGGGAGAGAGGAAGGAATAGGCAAGAGAACCGAGAGCAAATCGCGAGGTCAGCGTTCGTGTTAGCGCGAGGAACAGCCGGAATGAGAGGACAGTATAAAGAGTCGAGAGGGAGAGTCAACACTCGCTCAATCCTGACCTGCTTCTCTCTCGTAAGCTGCTCCGGAGTTCTAAACACATCATTACGTCTGCGGATGTCGAGCCGGATGAACGAAGTGGCAGGGCTTTAGCTGAACGAGAAGTAGCGTAGGGTGCTGGCGTTGGGCCATTGGTGATCTAGCATGGGTTCTTTATCGTTTCGTTCTGACAGAGCGACGCGGGCCGCTAAATAGACGCACTACGCAAAGCAACAAGCCGACATTGTTGTTGTTGTTGTGGTTATTGAGCGTTGTGTTGTTGTCGGTGCTGCGGCTGCTGCTGCTGCTATTGTGCTCATTAATGAATACTGCTAAGCAGACGACCATTGCAGGGCTCCGCTTCGGTGGTTTTTAATGTTCGGACGGAACAGAGTCGTCGCTCGTCCTCTCGGCGCGTTCCAGCGGTAACAATGGATTGGTACTAGCTACGAACTCATTGCGCTTGAACGAGACGATCCACTGAACGTTGAGCTGCTGCTGATTATGGTCTTGTTTCGAGAAAGATATATACATCCACTAATACGTTTACAAACATGGCGAGACAGAGAGAAAACAGCAAGCGTAAAAAGGGAATTGGATGCTGAACACTTCGCAGGACGATCGACTGAGTGGACGCGGGGCAAAAAAAATAGACGATCCGTTTATACCAAAGGGAATGCGCTGTCTTTATTTCACACGTCGCTCGAGAATCAAGCAACTAAGTGGCAGTTGTTGTTGTTGTTGCTGCTATTGGCGCCGTAGTCAATAGTGCTCCAGCTGTTGGCAACAGCGCTAGGGGTAGTGTTGGGCATGATGAGAGGACAGCCGTGGCTTCAGTTGCCGTAGCTTTTCGACAGCAGCAAAGTTGTTAAACGGATGGGAGAAAATAGTTTTGGCTCGGCTGTTCAGTTGATCGGGTCGCCGTCGCTGTCGAAGAATCTCTCTTTCTGCCTGCTTTCCGTGGTTGCCCTGTGTTTAATGAGGCGCGTCCGGCGAGAAGACCGCAGACTGCTCAACGTAAATAGGCCGTGGCGTAGTACGGTATGGTGCGGCATGGACTGACTAACAAGGGTTGGCTTCCGTACGTAAAAAAAGGCCACATCGAGTTAAAGCACGGCGAAATTCAATAGGAAAAATAGATATTTCTTAACGTGCAGATTATGACGTTGGCTAAGTCGCTCACAAACAGGATACGTTTGTGACACGTGGAGCGATGTTTGCTAGAACAACACAGACTGCTTCTTCGAGCGGTCTGATCTCTGAAACTGTTTAGCGTTCGGCTCGACTGGTGTATATGCACCTCACACGAAGCACTATTTCTTCTATATCTTCTTGTCCTTCATTGTATATTCCTATGCAGCTCAATCTCGGAGCTACTAAGGGTGCTAAGGTCCCGTGTAGGCCTAACCGAAAATATCGAAAACCTCAACGGGCACAAGATTTTAGCCACCGTGTGTCATCTATACTGTATTTGACCCCAGACTCCATTCGCATCGCGTTGTAATCCACGATGGATGTAGGTCATCTTACAGTTTTTATTTTGCTGACCGGTTACTGTTTCTCGGTGTTATCCCATTCTCAAGTTGCACCTTAAGCAGCACCTCATGAGCGTTGCTTGCTAATCTCACAGGTTAAATCCGAATCTTGATAGTCAAGATGAGTCATGTATTTACGTATAATTCGGCGAGTAATAATTCCTTGTAATGTAATATATAGATCAGTGGTGTCTCATCACACCGTGTAGTTGTGTGATGGCTCGCTCTTATCTGTCGTATTAGTCAGATGTTGACAAGAAGGGCTGTGACGTTCAACAATGGTCAGTCAGTCAGTTCGCGACCAGAATTCGATTAGCAGGACGGGGAAACACACAATACCAGGGTAGTCTGTCATGATGATAGCGCTTAGCTTGTACAGCGACGACTTGCGGGAACCACATCGTGTTACTATTTCATCAGTTTTTTTTCCAGATGGTGGCCGCCAACCGACATATGGATACTTTTCCCAGAGACAAACATACGCGTGTATTGCTATAATGTTTAAGCGTCATAGCGAAATATGTTAGAATGACATTATCCGCTACCGAGTTTGTAGCTTCCTTCAAGGTCCCTGTCAAAATGTACCAGACAGTAAAAAAAAACGAGGAGCGCAGTACGACCTTCAAGTAAGCTCCGTCATTTTAAAATGTATATAGAAAGCGCGAGCACCCCTTTGAATGTCGAAGCGCCGAACGATACGTTTACATACGGCATTTGTTGAACCGCTGTAATTTTGACAAATATGACATTTGTCAATATTTAAAATTTGAAAGTCACTACTTTGCTGGCCAAACGTATGCGCTACCATTAAAAGTCGCATGAGATCAAACTAGTGAACGGATTGTAGCTGTCGTCGGTCTCTCCTCTCTCATCATAGTAAATAATGCAATCATAGGGAGCTATCCTGACACACCGCATATAGCAGATAGCATCAGGCCGATGTCACAGTCGCTGGGGTTGTCGGGGCCGGCGCCCCATACTATAATATATAATTGATTTGATTAACGTTGTCGACTCGTCTGACGACGACGATTCCACTGACAGTGATATCAACATCGTTCCCTCGTCTCGGCTGATGATGGCAGAGGCAGAATAAAGTCAAACGGAAGACTGCTAATCACTTTTTCAGACATGGAGCTTATCGGAGCTCCATGCCGAACAATGACATGACACGAACTCAGGTAAAATGGAAGTTTTCCTTACGGAGCAGAATAGCAAATAAGCTGAAGAGAAAGAACCAGAGCAATGAATCAACGGACAACGAAAGATAGATAAAGACGCTGCAAAATGGACAGACATGACTCAGCCGAAAACTATTTTTGTACAAGATTGAACTTTATATATATATATATATATATATATACGATTCTTTCACAGATTTAACAAAATCATGTAATGATTTTTTGGTCAATTCTTGAAACATTTGGAAGTCAACTTTTGTTGCCATTTCAATGAGCCTCACCACCAAGTCATGTTCTATGGGATAAATTTAATCAAGGTGTGGGTGCCTCCCCTTAACCTGGGTTTTGGTTCCACCAGTCGTGTTCGCCGTTTTATTCCATGGTATCGTCATTGTTGGATGCGGGCGATTCTGGTCGCACTAGTTCACTTTTTCTTTACATTGCTGTACACATCCTTTGACGTATCCGAAATATATACATATATATATATATATATACATTATATACAGATATGTATTCACCTCCATCAGTCCATACCTTCATCAGAATCATTACCATAGGCAGAATCGTTGCCGCTATGAATCCTCTGTTCGATATCGTCGTCTCGACTTCTTCTAGCCGTGGCTATGGCATCGTCGTGGCAGGAAGAAGGCCTCCTTTTGCTTGTTTTCTCACTTAGTTATTTCCTTCTCGTCGTTCCTCCTCCTCCTCCTCCTCCTCCTTCAACGAATCGGCTGCTGGCGAAGAAGAAGAAAAACAGCCGCAGCTGCTGGCGCCGGTTCTGTTGGCCAGAGATAAGGGACAAGCGATAGCCAGCAGAGAAGAGCGGCAAGCCAAAGAAAACGAGCGAGAAGAAATCACCCAGAGACAAACGGATAAAAGCCGAACGACTGGAGCGGATATCAAGTCCGATTCGAGGCAGCTCGTGCTCTTTGCGTCAACCAGCATCAAGCTGGCGGCGCAGCATTGGAGCGGGGACCACTAGAGAGTGTTAGCACCCGCGTCTCCGGTCAGGCACACAATCTTCTTGCTCACGAGGAGGCAAGGCGACGTGTGCAGCCCTACGCATCTGTGTGTTTAAGGAAGGTCGGAGGATGAGGCAGAACAAGAAACAAAGCTGAAAGGGACAGATCCTCTCCAGCTCTCATGAAAGATCATCACGCACAAACAAACACAAACACACACACACAAATACACACGCACCCGCCCATAGAATTTCGGTGAATTGACATCGATGAGCCGACGAAGAGAGGGTCAAGAGATTGAAGCTAGATGATGCTCTCACTCCTCCTCTCGAAAAAAGTCACATTCAAGAATGGCATAGAAGTTAATCTTCGGGAAATGTTTGCCAATAGACCCTGTGAAGTGTAGTGGATTCGGCAAGCAGACGTGTTTTTTTTTTGCCTCAGTCATTGTTACGTTCCCGTTGATCCCCTATAGTTAGTCTTCACTTCATTTGAGTGGAGCTATCAGGCTGATCAGCAGGACAGTATGATCTTTACGAAGAGCAGCAGGCTAAAGATCAATACACCCCTCCCCTCTCTTCGAAAACATTGAAACGTTCTCGATGATTAGGTGAATCTCATATCCTGTGATAGTTTTCGCGATAGTAATGTTTGTCTAGGCAGCCACGTATCGGCCATACCCATGTTTGCTCTTGACAATTCACTGTAACGAATCAATAGCTCTGTTTCATTACAAAATAGACAAGTGAATGGATAAGGAACTATGCAAATATTGAGGCCATATGAGAGCTGTGTACATCGCTACCGAGAAAAATAACATCCGCCTTTATAGAGTCGATAGGGTAACTCGTTTTTGGGCTTCGAACATCTTGCTGCTGCATCCGAACAACGGACGCACTTAGCCGCTGTGTTCTGTACAAATAAACATGCACTCTATAATGACTCGATGGCGGAATGAACTCCATAAGGAATAACTCGATAATATAAGATATTGGCGCACTGAGAAGAGGGGGTTTTCGCGAGCTTCTGCCAACAGATGACGTCCGGTCATAACGAACCGTTTTGAGAAGACTCTGGAATGACTCTATATTATAGTTCGGGAATTATTTGAGTGTCCCGTCCAGATTTTACAGCTTTCCTCATCGTTCGTAATATTTAGCAAGAGATCATGAGGCGAAACATTGTTTGTCGCACACGAAGGGGTCGGAGGAGAAACTGACAACGACTTCTATCGAAACGCGCTATTTTTATCATCGTGTCACTGTACTGTTGAGATTCACTACGATCTGTGGCTGATATCGTGGGTGGGGCACGTACGTGTTCACGAAATAAGTAAAAATCCATACGAAATATTCGATTTTGTGGGGATACGATGAACAGCTGCATTTGCTTCAATTGCATAGCACGTGAAATTAATTATGTTCACCTCACGCGCATGCTAATTAGACAGGACAGGTATGAGCTAACGATGACGTCACATTAAGTGAGACCCAAAGCCGGTTTTATTGATGTCAATGTGGATGTCCTGTTCTGTGGACTGCCAGTCCGAAAATGTAGAGGTGGACCCAATACAGGTTACAACAAAATGGCGGGTTGTGACCCGAAGAAATGCGCGCTACGCACACGCAACGTACGTTGCAGTAGGATATATATATATATATATATGAATTGCGAATGGAAACGGATCTCGTTAGTTGAAAAGTCTCATAGCGGCAAAGGTTATCTCTTAAATTAGTGAGATAAACTCTTATCTTTGGCTCGTCACTCCGCTGCGGCTGTTTTTTTTTCTGTTGCATCTGTATCTATGCCAGCATTCTGCTACCATTGTGACCATATGACAATATCATGTCACATTCGTTCGTCACAGAAGAACGACGATGACGACTCAAGCGACGCTGGCAGACAGTATCTGTCCATAGCACCAAACACTACTTGATCACTATTTAGCATAGACTCATTAAATGTGCTTCTGTGTATCGCACCATCCGAAAATGTTCCGTTTGTGTGGAAATAGAGATATTCAGTGTCGTTTATAAGTTGCCGATCACAATGATGAACAACACGTCGTTGTTGGAGCTTCCCAAGCGTTTGCTTGTCCTGTCAAACGGAGCCCACCACTGACCGTCATCGCCATGGGGAGAATCATAGTAGTAATGTGTACATAACATTTCGATTAGCCTATCAGAATGCGGCGAGTAGTTCTTTGCTGGAGCTATTTTGTTAGTTAAACCGTGAGCAAATCTTAAAGGAAGATTACGTCCGAAACGAGAGGTCAAACTTGTGACCGGCCTAAACAGCGACACCCTGCGTGCGACTGCAGCAGGGAGTGGCTGGTTCGACTGTACGTTCTGTTGGTTATGATATGAATTACGTTTCGATAGCGGCTATCTTATCAACAGTGCTATCCCTGTCTAGATTAAACAATTAGCTTTATGTTATCTCCTTGTTGCTGTCTCTCTCTCTCTCTTTCTCTCTCTCTCTCTATCGCGTCGTAGAAGAGAAAGAAATAATCAGGTTGCACAGCAGCAACTGAATAGAAGTTCGCGTGTTCGGGGTGTGACATTATCAGAGCGGTCAGGTAGCTACGGTCGTCGCCGTAGCAATTTGTGTTTTCTGTATCAGCTTCCCCCGTTGTCTATTGTAATTATCGTTGAAATGCTTCAAAGACATGCTCGCCGACAGCGAGTTTGCTCGATGGCATTTTGCGGTCCATGTTCGCCACTCTCTGCGGACGGCTTGTCAATTTGTCGATGCTTGGATGTGGCTTTTATGTGCTAATTATCTGCTACAAACGTATATATACATACGCACATATTTGTAGTAATAATAGGTTGACAGATTCAAGCGTTGTGGTTTACTTTATAATTGAGCCAACGCGGATTGAGAATGAGTTGCCTTTGTAAAACAAGAGAAAATAGAGATATTTCTACCGGCGCAAAGTCTGAGTCCGTCCGCGGCGCTCGACACCAGGCCGCCAGTATTCATATGTAGCCATGAAGTAACAAAAAAAAACGTAAAAATAGATAGTTAACCTAACAAACAGACATTTGCTACGCCAATCGCGATCGAGTTGTGGTGGATCGCCCCTTACTATGGTCCCTTGTTCGTTCGAAAGACATCATTACTTGTCTACCCGTATCCTCCGAAGGTGCTCGCTGTCACGGCACAAAATCCACCGGCTACAGTTTTGTCCACGGAAAACTTGTGGGATAACGACCACCAATAATTATAGATGTGCACGAGTTTACCATGGCGCCACGTCGTCAGATGAGAAAAACATCGCTTGTACACGCACACATACACACACGCACGTACCTACCTACAAACACAAACTCACGAAGGGGAGCGTTACACTACTGCTGTAACCGTAATTATGATATTGTGATCAATAACATCTTCGCTACTGATCATGTGTTGAGAACGGCGTGGACAACACTTTGATTCCATTGGATCTATGTAGCATAGCATCGTCCCCATCAAAAGTAAACGCCTTTCATTGAACATGAATAGTTTCGTCTGAGATAGACGTTCGCGCGCGGCGTTGACGCACCTAATTAAGACGTACTTCAAAATACTAAACAACAAAATTGTCTCTGCATTTCGACGCGAGTGCTCTAATTAGCATACGCTACAGTCGCAATATGCAACCAAACCGCACGACACATTACTTCAGAATAGTATCATATTGTTATCATTATTGTAATGATATCAACAACAACGTCAAGAACGATAATGAGCTTGTTCAATATTCTTCTGTTGACGAGAGTAGCGAGTTCGTATACGAAACCTTCATTTGTTTGTCCTTTGGATGGATAATACAAAAGTAGATTAATGTCTCTGCGTCTCTCCCCATACCCCTCTGTGTTTCTCTCTCTCTCTCTCATTATTTACACATTAAAATAACGATAGCCTCAGGGTGGGCTGATGCGTTGTTGTTATCGTTGTGTTTTCTTTTGCTTGGTGTCCCCTCTCTCTCTCTCTCTCTCACAGACACTCTCTCTCCCTCTCTCGGTCTTTGGATGGGCATCACATATCTATCTATTATATGTCTCATGTTATTTCGTTGCAGGTGCATCCACGGTGGCGGGGCGACGGCAACCGGGTGGTGCCGGGGGAGGTGCGGCTGGCGGCGGCGGTGGGGGTAACGCTGGAGCTGCATTCTACGCGGCCGGAGGCGCCGGAGGTGGTCTTCACCCACCGCAGGCGAGATACCCCCATACGGCCACTGACGAGCTGTCGGCTGACGAGCTCACCGATGATGGAAGCAACATCTACGAACAGGCCAATCCACCTCCTGGTGTCTGGCAGCCCAATGCTGTAGGAGGCGGCGTAGGAGCACACGGAGGCCATATTGGCGGCGGCGGCGGTACCCTCGGAGGTAGCCAGGGTGGCTATGGAGGGCCCGGACCCTTGGGGAGTCTCGTTTCGTCGTTGGCGGGATCACAGCGCTATACGTCACACCAGGGGGGACCTGGTAACGGTGGTCCCCTCGCCGGACAGCAGCCAAACGCCTGCCAAAACCAGATCATTACGAGAAAGTCCAACGGAACAGCACTGTCAGGCAGTTCAGGTTTGTGTTTTGCTCGAGATGTACGAGGTTATACTTAGCTCCCCCTGCAGCTTACTTTATTGCAGTATATGTCCCTAAATAGATGTTGTTAGCTAGCGATAGACAGTGGAAACGGCAGCAGCGACAGCAGTAGCAGTGCTATAGCAACATGCTGATGTTGCCAGTGAGATGCTGTTCTTCCCAAAGGATGAAGCTTGTAGAGTAGACGAGAAAGTTTAGCTGTCGATGGTTAGACGTCGAATTTGTCAACACTTTCTAAACCGAGAAGACGAAAGACACGGGATGGGTGTCTCATCTTCATCCTGCAGATTGACATGGCTCACGCATCAACCTTCTATTAGATAATCTATGCGGCAAAGATTCTGCTGTTTTTATCCCTTGAGGCGAAGTATGACTCAGCTAACTCGGTTCGTGGGTCAATTAGCAAATTGTAAGTTTTGCCGGCTATAATGAAACTCGTATGCATGCGCGTCGATCTAATAGCTATTTACTAAACAATAATTCATAGCAGGTGGTAGTAGGACTTCATCAATCATATGAATAAATGACCCTTCTATTTTGATAATTCTCATCCAGGTACAAACTCGGATGATGATGGAACGTACGCAAATGAGAGCGAGTTGACAGCTCTTAGCTCAACCGGTTCATCGTCCAACAATAATAACAACAGTCAACAACAACAACAGCAACAACAGACAACCGTTATCTCAACGGCGGCGCCCACGTTAACGACGAATACGGGCCCATTGCTCAACGGTTCTACCCCGAACAGTATAACGGCCGCACAAGCAGCACTCATGTTACAACAACAACAGCAGCAACAGCAACAACAACAACAGCAGCAGCAACAAAGAAGTGAGTGCAGAAATCAAATCTCTGCTGTCAAAATTTGATTTTAGTCTAATTCTCAGCTGCTAAAGTGCATCTCTGACCACCTCTAATGAACCTCTAAGGAACTGGGGACATGAATAGGAGGAGCACGTTGAGATTCCCCAATGCCAACTATACATTATACTGTGATCTATACAAAATGATGATGATGATCAAATAGTTGTATTAATTCTCAGAAGAATACACAGTATTACTGTATACATATTGACGATTAAGACAAACATAAGCATAGACTGCGCGTTGCCGTAGAACATTCTCAGGGGTTCGCTAGATTTTGGTGGGGAAACGAGATTAGGAAGCTCTTCCGGAAGAGCTGTCTTCATTTTCAACTACTCTGTTATATTCCTATTATACAACTGACAACTCGTCCCCAGATCGTTGTCCTGTTTAGACAAAACAACTGAGGTGGATCTAGCGAGGGGTCAGGCTTCATTATGCATTCTCTGTCCGTTCTACTTCTCGCCACCCCCGAACGCCTGTTTTGGGTCGAGAGGGACATCCATTAACGAGAATGCCAATTATTAACCAACTCGTGCGGCTTCAGCCGTCCGGTGTGACACTGCGTGCCCTACGGCTGGCCAATGAGATCAGACGGTATAAACTATTTATTAACTAGCCGCCATTAGCATTATAAATAAATATATGCGAGCATTTGTATACCTCAATGGAGGGTTCATCCAAACTAGCCCAATTCATTATAATTAATGAAGGCACGTAAGTGCAGGAAAGGAAATGTGCTAAGAACCATTATGCAAAAATAGCCGATGAATCCCCTCTGGGAGTTGAACATGCAGCTTTCGTCAGTACAATGTATCGAAAAAAAAAAATATATATATATATAAAAAATAATTAAATTATTTATACTGCGGCACTCTATTTATAATTAAATAGAGTGCCGCAGTAAGAAATGAAATTTCACTGTCATTGTATTGTCATATGCATTTACCGGCGGGTCTATATTAGTAGTTATAGATTGGTTCAGATGTCCCGTTGTTTACCGCACGCTAGGCTACCCCTTCGAGATCAATGCTCTATTATATTATATGTATAATACTTTTACTAAAGTAGAGCACTTGCTGAGAGATTTTGAGTAATTATTTGTATTCGATGCGGAACGATTATGCATTGAATTGTTTTTCAATTATGAATTATGGAGTTCGCCAACTCGTTAGCGGCGCCGTGACGTGACAGGCATCGATAATATTTAGCTCGCTATTAGACGACGCTCCCCACCGCAGTGCTGAATCAGGCCAGCTGTTGTTCGTGGAAATCTCAATAATGAGTGAGTCACATCCGTGCCAGCATCTCAATCTATTATTGCATGTTCACGAGGTTTTTTTTTTAATAATGAAGAAGCAAATGGGAACCAGCGATTCAGGCGAGTAGCTGAAAATATTGTATCGAGAACGAGGATAGTTCCAATAGCGGGTACGATTCTAGTCGATCTCAGCGGAGCGGTGCAATTCGGCCTGTGGTAGAACCAATTTTAGTGGTAGAACATCATTGTGTGCTAATGAAATAATAATAACCTTGATAATGATTCTGTATAGAATAAATAATGAAAGTAAAAATGAATATCGACCAATATTCAGCTTGAGTGACATGTTGCTTTCTTGATATTTTCCGTATTTTCACGCTAACGTGCGCATATTCTCAATGAGTAGTGGACTAGTGGACGTTCATTACGTACGTTACCGTGACATTTGGTCGTCGAAGAAATGGTGACCTTCAAGCTAATTGTTCAAACGCAGTTTTATATATATATATATATATATATATATATGATTCGAATGCGGCACACCTTCGTTTCAACATAACTTATCAACTACTAGACGGTTTGGTAACGTTAAATTCGTGGTGTGAGTCTCGAATTAGAAAACCCTTGTGGTGTTGGCGGTGTCTCAAAATATCTGGGATGTTTCCTTTAACAGATTCTTCCTGTGGGAGTCTATCGTGTTCGTATGCTCAGATGTGCGGTTACATAGCTCCATAGAGTTGTGTACTACAATGACTCACTAAATCGCTCCTGACGAGAGAATAATGCCCAAATGATCGGATTTAGACGATTCGTTGTCCCGTGGTGACCAGCACCCTGATTGTGAATGTTGTTCGTCCGTTTGACGGATCAATACCGCACACAGCACAGTGGATCTAAGCACCCCTCACTCTGGTTGCTCCGTTATTCACATACACAAATACATACTCTAACACAGTCTAGCCAATCAGCAGCATTATCAGGCGCATCATCGATGTCGAGTCGTCGTCTTCGCCGTGACGCGATACATTCGGCCAGGTCGTTTCGTATCGCTGCAATAATCAGCACGGCCACTTCGACTGTGTTTATACCGTATGGATAGACTGAGCATCCACTGTCGGGCCGGTGACATCAGCTAATCCTTTGTGCACAAACTCATTCGATGATCAAAGCCGGTGTGTTGTTCTCGTCTTCGATATGCAAACGAGATTGAACAGTGCACACATTTTATGTGGATCAACTCTCGTCAGCGAGAATTAATCTCGTTCGGCATTCGACGTCCTCTCGAAGACATTTATTGTTATTATGATTATTATTATTATTATAGACAAGTAAAATCTAGTCCTTCAACTCTTCGGCAGCTCAGTTCTCAAGGTTAATAACGCAGGTTGGCTTGAAAATCACGTTCATTTGTCTGACCCATTATGAGGCATATTAAGAATGTAAAAAGCGTGTATGTATGAACAAAACACTGCACGACGCATTAAATTTATTAAAAATATTAATTTTGACAAATATGATGAGCTATTTCTAACTAAAACGTATATACACATTTGGTAAGATTCATTACAACAGTATAATGTACAACTTCAGACCATGCTTGTGTATCTGTTCGAATTCGCCATGACGCACCACGAAAGCATATCATGGTACATGTTTATTATGTCTGTCCACTCGAATCTCCCTTGAGGAAATCGCTACGAGGGCCCTTGTCTTGGATAACACAACACGTCATGGTATTGTTTAATAGCTTCGATCGTGCCCTTAATTAGAGGGGAAAGGCGAATGAATCTGCATATAGATCTGCATACGGAACGTTTTATGAAACGCGAATATGCAGCAGCATGTAATATTCCTATGTAGCCGTTAGGCTGTATGCAGCAATCACTAGACGTATACATATTTGCTTCATGTTTCTGCCGGGTTTTCTTGTAGGACAAGCAAGTTAGAGCTCTACCGTCTATGAATGAGACAGGAATATGTCATCGTGTCATTATATTGTCATCGCTTCTAGACGAGAGATAAGCACAAAAGGAGCTACACGGCCATATTATATCGTCCCGATAGATAACAGGAATATATCAACATCTTTGCCCTCGTTTCTTCGTTGTTCTCTCTCTCTCTCTCTGTCTCTCGCTGTACACCCCTCCAACATCTCCACGACATTCTTGTAATGCTTTGCGTACATCGACCAACTTGGTCGTTGAGCGTTGGCGTCTCTCGGCGGCCTGCAACGTCGCATGGATAATATTATGATAACGATAGGCTAGATACGCATAGATAGGCAGGTCATTGCGCTGTTATGACCGCAGAAAACTGTTGGCAGGACGACGGGTCCAGGCGTCAAGGAAGCATCCGAGGCAAGGGATGACGAGAAACGACGTGGAACGATGGACGACGGACAGCCGTCGCGACGAGAACAACTCCGGCTCTGCGCACACACACAGACACACAGACGCACAGAGCATAGGCGTCATGTCCTTCGTCGTTGTTCTCGGTCGCTCTAACCCCAACCTGGCTAGATGGCTGAGCGGCCAAGAGTCTGAGCGGATCGGAGGGACCCCGTCTTAGGCCACCGACAACGACGACGGCGACGATGACGTCTTGGGGATCAAGGCTGCGAGGGGACCCAGACAGAACAACGGCAAGAACAGCGAGAACGCGAAACGCACCTGCTATTATTACGGTGGCGCTGCTGCCACGAGAGGTAGCGGTATTACCCCCGGCAGCTGCAGCGACTGCCATAAGCTGCATACGTGCTGTTGGTCGGTTGGCCGTTGCTGTACGTAGACCTATATTCGCACGGCAAAGTTACGCTCCTGTATAGGTAGATGTAGACGGACGGCGCGACTGATGGGGCAGCACGAAGCAGCAGCAAAGCGAGAGAAGGGCAAAGAGACGGAGAGAGATTTGGGAAGGCTGGGTGGAGGAGGTGTGCTGAACGTGCATCGTTGTTGTATGCAACGTAGGGGCCCTATGCACTTGGCCTGAGGCAGGGCTTTTCCGCCTACGGTCGTCGTGCAGTCGGCTCTCGCAGTGCAGACCCCGCTTCCAGCAAGCAAGGACCACGAGCGCGTTGGCTCCTCTGGAGAGGAAAACCGAACGGCGCGGCGGCCCTCTTGCCAGCGCATCTACTGATGAGGATTTAATTACTGTATAATGCTCCGCCAGGGCTGGCGCTGTTAAGCGCGACAGGGCGATGTGGAGATAAGGCTATGTGGGTCTAAGCTAGGGGAAAGGGCGCGAAACTTTGAAAACTTGCCACGTCACAGCTTAGCACTAGCCGTTGTCTGACAGCGGGTGGGGGATGCCCTGAACCCGTGGCACAGAATGGCCCTGGCATAGAACGATGTGCAGATGACTAAGGGCCCGGCCTGATCCAAATCGCTGTTACTCGCTATTCGTCAGTTTAACGCACTGCAGATACCTTACATGGATATATTACACGACAGGCGGGACACACATTAGCCTATTGACCCATTCCTGGACGGGGGACTCTCTAGTTCATTGGACATGTTGCCGTCATCCAATGGACTCGGGGCCAACCACAAGAAAGTTATACTGAAGCAAGCTGAGACATGTGAGCCTTTCGTAGAGCAACGATGAAGACCTAGCCAGCAGAGGCACATAAAAGCCACCTTCACATCGCCATTGTCGTCATCATCGTCGTTTGCCAGTGTAGACCAGGAAAAAGCGTCGAGGACTGGCACGGTGTGAACAGGAAACGAACTTGCTTTGGGTGTAGTAGGTTAGTTGGAGCGAGAGAGAGAGGGAGCGACCAAGTGGGTGGCTTCTTCTACCTTTTTTCAGCGATTATAAGCTTATTACCCTCGTACCGTCATCTCTCATCTGGTGGAGATGGATCCACCCGGATCGGCTGCCAGCCGAACAGGAGGCGTAATGATAGGCGCCGCAGAAGGCGTCTGATGGGTCACCGAGGTGGGAGCTTGAACTTAGATATGAGTGAGGGAGGCGGCTATAGGAATAGAATGGGTAAAACTTGCTGAAAATGCGGCGTGGGATCGTCCTACCCGAGAGATGTAAATTGGCCCCTAACGTCATTAGCTATTGAATTGCAAAGATGTAGCTGTTTAGCAGTGTAGCGTTTGAAGGGCACCTCGGCCGTTTTTAGAGAGTCTTTGTCTACTGTCTTCTACGAGACTGTGGGGTGCCAAGGAGCAGGGGGCAGGCAGATGTAGAAAGGTACACGACAGATAGCGCAAGAGCGGATGGACATCTGACACCTGGTCCCTTCAGGCCATGTACGCGTAAGGCGTAGATGAGATCCGTTGTAAGCGCGATTGGTCCTTCTGCAGTTCCTGTAAAGCAACGAAACCATGTTAACTTTACAACGGATCGTTTTGACATATGTTTTTATATGCATATATACATGGACGAGTTTTGGGTCTCGATATATGAAATATTATCGAATTGTCTATAGGCTCTCCGGTTATATTATATAGCTGCTCCTGGGTGGGCCGTGACATAGCATTGTCTAGAAGGCATAATGAGAGAGCGCTGCTGTGAGGCGGTATGTCACTCGCCAGCATAGTCGCCTCGGCGCCTATCACCCACTTTACTGAACTGCATAGAAGCAAATGGGCCCAGGGAATAACACTCTGCCTCTACCCTCTGCTGATGTCAACTGTTCATGTCTCGTATCCTGTGAGTGGCAAGTGTTATAGAGTTGCGTCATTCAACACGCTCACCCAGAAGCTACAGCGTCGTTGCTTGCCTTGTCTTGCCATCGCCTCTTTATATTCCTCCGCCCATCTTAAGGGCACTGGAGATACCGCAGCTTGTCGGGTTTAAGCCGAAATCGCGCCTTCTATAGGCTTTAACTGGGTAGGTATCGAGTCCACGTGTACAGGCAGCGTGGTCTGTTTGTGTTTGATAGGCGCGCTCCGTTGGAGAAACACTTTCGTTCATTGTACATCAGCCTCATACAGAAATAGGTTTCGATGTTTAGCAAGCTGGGAGCCTATAATAGACTGAAAGCTGCCAGACTGTTAGGCTTTCGTGAGTAGCCTGTGATAATTGCACAGTGTAGCATGTACTTGTGTTGGAGCGATGTATTTGCGTTAAACATACGCCTTCGAATTGAGTCCCCAGTTTCGACAGAAGATGAAAAAAATCAATAGACAGATAGCTACAAAAAATTGAATTTAATCTAATCGTCTAAATTTAGAACACGAATTTCAAAAAACGGAACGATATAGCAGTACCTTAAGTCTAAACATAGATGAATGCTTACGAGGTGGGCTACCTCGAGCTTCCTGCTGAAAGGAGATTGCACGCATGGATGTCGAAGAGAGCCCCAACGACGAACCGACAAACAAATTTGGTCACAAGAGCAATGCATTGTGTATGAGCTTTGGTAGATAGCATACAAGGCTTTACATGTCATTGAAGTGTGGCCCCCACACGCAAACGACGTGCATCCCACCTGTGTATATGGCCCCAAGCGACCGCTCGTCCGACCGCCGGCCCACCGCGTTTAAAATAGATCGCCACGTTTTCTGCCTGTGTCATTCGGTCACTTACTTAAAGAGCCGGAGGAATATATGACTCACGTACATTATAAGATGTGAGGGGGCGGGTGGAATTGACATTGGCAGCAGCCGATCTGCAGCGGTGCACGTTGCGACGTGCTTCTAAACGCGACCAGCCAGCCAGCCTTCGATGCTTGAGCATTGAAGGCTGAGGCTGCAGAAGAGAAAAACTCGAGAAGTGAAGACCTTGAGGAATTGCAATGTGACTACAGCTCAGTTTTACGAAGGGAGCTCGAGTGATGTGAGACAGGCGATCGATGTTGAAGCATTGCCTGTGTCTAATATCAGAGCAAAGCATAAGGAGCCTATCTTGCTTGGCATTCTTGGCGGCATCGTCGATATTGGTAACTGCAAACACGAAGTGACTTTTCAAGCCCTTCTTGATCTATTTGGACAATGCGCTTGCGTTTGTCTCCTTATAGGATTTAGCTTGGCACGATGTGTCCGTCGCCTCTCGAGCCTTCTCAGCTTATCAACGATGACGGGACAGGTGTGAACTCTGCGGACTCGAGCGGACTCGGGTCCTATGGGGGACACTGCTAAGATCCACGCAATCGCTATACGAACCTTAACAGATAGTAACGACAGGACCACGTCTTAATCGTCCCTCCGGTAGGAGTCTGTCCTATAGCGCCGAAAGCCACTCGAGTCTCAAAAGTGAAGTGAATGTACAGAGATTGGCCTCCATTCGCTTAGAAGAAACTCAGGGGATTCAGAACTAGCTTCGAGCTAAAGAGAGGCCGTCGCCCTCTATGAGTAGCGAGGTAAAGCTACAGGGAAATGAAGCGGCTCTATTTAGAATTGGATCTACTGTCGTGCACAGTAGCTAAGATATGAGATGGGATTATCGAGCGTGAACGATGGGTCTGCTACTCTGGCTTGCTCTGCTTGAAATCATCCAGTCTGACGGGCGATGCCAGAAATAAAATCCTTGCGTCATTGTCCCTCGGCTATTCGCGTTTGCGTGGTTGGCAACAAAACCGGGGGTGGAAGAAAAGAGGGACAGAGTCTGTATGCGTCCGAAGGATCGGCACACTGCGGGAGCGCTCGCTGAAAATGGACAGAAAGCAGGCAGTTCGGTTGTCTGAGACGGCAACGCACAAACTAGGGCGGTGGGGGAGCCGTGTCCCTCGACAGCGTCTGGACGAACGAGCAGAAGAACGCCCCGAGCGTCAGGGTCTGGAACGAGGGGGGGCTAGGTGGCGAGAAACGTGAGACGCCGTAGGGAAAACGCTGCGTGGGCGAGACCGAGAGAGAACATGCGAACGGAGCGACCGAGGAGCGCTATTCGGAAAAGAAAAGCAGTCGGCTGTTCCGCTTCTCGAGGGACCGCCAGCCTGCGAAGGCCGCCCAGCCAAGCTCTGCCCACTTGGGACCCCGGTCGGCGAGCCGCTGGCGGGATTTCGGAATTCAAATTCGCTCGGCCATCCATCATCATCAGAGAGATGCAGTTTTCCTTCCCTTCCTTCTTCGCTTGCTTTGCCATCTTTGCCGGGCTCCGCTGGCGTCATCATTCTGGAGCAGCGGTAACAGCATTGGTAGCAGCAGCAGCAGCAGCAGCAATGGAACTGAACGAACTGCTGCTACTAAGCCTCAAAGTGGCGGCCAACGGATAAAATCATAGTTTACCAGTGCAGGAACGAAGCGACTACCCATCGAGCAGAGCAAGAGGTAGTGGTGCTGCTGCCGACTTGCTTCCGGCCTCCGTTATTGAAATACTCTCCCATCCCACACGTTCTTCCACCACTGGCGTTGCCCCGCGGTGTCGTCGTACTGTCGTTTTACTCTGTCGGCCCGATCCAGATCTGCGACCGATCTGAGGATTCAGGGGCAAAGCATAGATACATGCGGCCACACGCGTCAGATCAATTCATCATGAACTGAGCGAGCCGTGGATAAGGAACAGCAGGACCGAAAGCAGGCGGCGGCGGCGGCGACGACGACCGGGACGCGAGATGAGGTGGAAGTAGAATCAGTGGCAAACGGCGCCAGGGGAAAAGCTGAAGCACGAAGAGTTTCCGTTTCCCCTTCCCGTTTCTGGTGGCTCACTCTCGCATTCGTCGCCATCCTGAGTCAGGATCGCAGTCTGCTCTGGCTCCGGGTCGTCCTGTTTTCTTTCTGCTCGTCGAACACCAGCGCCGGCACCGCCACCACCTTCTGTTAGTTTCTCTCCTCCTAACTGGTTGATAATCCCTCCAACGTTCCGCGAGTAGTGTTACCATCTCGCGAAAGCGCCGCTCTCCCAATTCGTGGAGATTTTCGTTGACTGCCTGTCACCCACCCATCCGTACGCGTTGTGGCTCGTATGCTCACCGCTGTACGCTGAGTCTAAGTTCTGAGCGGTTGCGAGCAGAACAACGCCTATACGTTCTACACGCACCCCTTCGCCTCCCGCTATTTTCCTTCAAAACGACCACCTATGTAGTAGTAGTAGTAGTAGTAGTTTCAACAACAGCCGAAGACCAACCAAACCTCCTTTCCCTGCCAGTTCGTCGTTGTCAGACTCGCACAGCTAATCTCTATTGCCATTGAAGTGGTTGGCCGGCCTTGGACGTTCTCGTACCTCTCCTATTTAGTCTTTGAAGTTGCTGAGAGCTCTTTGAAACCCTTTTGCTTCCGAGGACCGTCAACACTGGATGATCGTTAAACATCCCCTACTGTCAAGGCAGCTTGTCGCCCCGAAACTTGCTGTCATACGTATTGCACCGGGACAACGAATCTGGATACAAAAGCAGGCTACATACACATGGGTAGGATGTACCTGCGAATATATATATATATATAGATCTTGGTCTGTTAAGTTGACTCACACCAACACGATACCCTATCGCGAAGTTCTTACGAATACGTTTGAATAGACCGATATCCAATTTAAACTTTGCGCGGCCGACTGATCCGATCATGCCTGCATCAAATCATAGATCTAGAGAGGAATCGGCAACTTAAAACACAGATAAAAATACAGCTCGACATCTCTACACAAATGTATTTACTGGTTCATTGATATTTTATTATTATTATTATAGGAATAAATACTGGGACAAGAGATCAGTTTACAAGTTAATTTCACATATAATTCAAAATCCGTTGTTTAGGAGTGTTAATACTTGAGAAACACTAGTGTAACTATTTGCCATGACATTTACTTGACCTCTGCAATGTTTATTGTTAGGATATTTATAATAAGTGAGAATCTGCATGAGAACGAGTGTCTCTGGCTGTCGAGTCGAGTCGGTCGATCCGTCCTTCCCTGCGGGGTATGTGTACGGGTTTACATGTGCTAGCTTCACTCGATGGGCGTGCACTCATGCTGTGTGAGCTATAGAGACGTTCGTTGTATTGTGCGAAGTTTGTTGTCGCAACAGTAGCTGCTGCTGCTGCAGTCAGCTACGTAGCTGGCCCTCGCGAACAGTACCAGCCGCAGCCTCAGACTAACAGAGTGGAGCAGCGTCGACCGACGCCCCGAACTCTCTGAGACCTGAGAGACCACCTCACCCGTCAGAGTGTGGCCGCAGCGCGTTGAAGGTGACTGCAAACGTGGTTGGGGGTGGACCACTGGGTGGCTGTTCCATTCGCTGCCCCTGTCTCGTTGCTGTAATGGCGACAGCAGCGGCAGCAGCAGCAGCACCCGCCAAGACTCCCGCTCCCTAACCCCGGAGCACTCAAGCCCACCCTCACTAGGCCACCACCTAGCTGGTTTGCCTGCCTCTACCCCACGGTACAGGACAGCAGCAGCAGTTTTGCTGCTACCCTTAGTTCCTCACGTTGCCTCGTCGCTACGTCACCGTGCCTTTGACTATCGTAGCTTCAGCCGCCGTCGTTGGGCGTTGCTGTTGTTGTTTGTGCAAGTGAGGTGGGTCGAGCGTGCCGGGCCGACAGCGTCCGCTTGACTAGAGCAATTGTGCGACTCTCACTCGAGCTGCCGCCATGGCTAGCTCGCGTTCTACGGTCCCCAGACAAACCCCATCACTACACAACCCCCCGGCCACCCAGCGCCGGTTGCGCGATTGCCTCGCTCCCGCGAGTTAAGCAGAGAGCAGTGACACGACGACAGAGTTGATAGAGCGGAGGAGAGAATAGAAGAGAAGCGAAGCGAAACAGCGGGAGGACCGGGAGACGTCGGTCTCCCACTACTCCCGCGTCTCTGGAACGAGACACTACATCACTCGGACTACTGCGTGGTCTATATGGTCTACTCGAAACACGCTGAAGGTTGGTTGTTCCACGTTTCGAAGGTTCGCCTTCTCTCTCCCTCACTCCCTCTCTCTCACTCCCTCTGATCCCAATGACGAAGCTGGCAGCGGCGACTACGAAAGTTACTAGTTTCTTTCGAGCGAAACCTTATCTTCGAGTTGTATATAGAAAATGGAAGACGACTCCCCATGAGGCAATGGGGGCTACTGGTAAAGGTGCCTCCCTTCGTCCCTCTGCTCTGCTCAACTGAAAAAAAGGTCGAAGAGACTCTCAACCATACCTATACCCATATCATATACCGATATCATATCTAAGTAAGGCGAAAACAACTTGTGCACATAAACGAATCGATTGACTCGTACCTTCAAAAAGAACATGGCGTCTATTTTCTGTCAACCAATGGTGCAGTAGTAGCAATAGTGATAGTAGTTGTACGACCAGTAATTACGATAGGAAAAATAAGAGATTATAATAGGTAGCTGTCCTAATAACGACCCAATTAGATCAATGCAGCATGAGCTGTGCTGATGCTAGCGGCAGGGAAGAAAGTGAAGAGCTGCTTCTTGGATTCCCTCTGTCAAGGGCCAATGGTCATTTGCGAATATATTTGACTATTTTGACAGAGAAGTGATTCTTTTGTTTAAACAAATCGAGGTCGAGCTCTTCTACACAAGTTCTCTAAGCTATATTATTTCTACTACCATTTTAATTTTAAACCCTTTAAATTAGATGAGTCGATCCCATGGATATAGCAGAAAAGGTGGATCAGATATATTAAAATGTTCCTTGCTACGTTCTGTCACAGATCGTCTTAAGAAAGTGCGAGTCTTCCTTTATACATATATATATATATATTAAGAGAGAGAGTCGGCGAGAAAGGATGGGACACACGAACACGTCTTCAAGCCAATCACCGTAATCCACTTTATTAGCGAGCAAGCAGGAAGAGAGTCTTTTCTGTCAGCCCCGACACCTGCAGTACATGTCTATCCGCGTAAGGTAGTTGTAAGCACACGAGATCGTCGGCAGCAGCAACGGGGGCTCGACATATGAAGCACGATTGAGGTCTCCCCTCCCAGCTACACGAAGTCCCTGATGCAAGTGTATTTGGCCCTCGCGCGTAACATGAATCGGAAACAGCGGCATATGGTGGTGTCTGTGTGTGTGTGTATGCGTGTATATATGTATCTATGCATGTATATATATGTACGTGCCAAAGGGTCACATCGGACAGTCATGCAGGTACTATCTCCGCCTCTGTGCCTCTGTATGACAAGCCTCAGAAGCATATTTAACACGACCTGCACGGAGAAGGTGACACCTGTCTCAGCCGTTGGGACAGGGTATGCATCGGAACAGAACGGTAAAAAGAAATATCTGTTTCTGTCGTTCAAGACTGCTGCCATTGTGACTATTACCATATTCCAGCTGTGCCTTCGCAGAACTTGCTACCTTTGACGAGCATTTGGGAGGGGCCAGAGAGAGCTCAACGTTATTTGACGAGATGAAAGTGCGATGTCTTTCTAGAGGGCCACGTCAAGAGTTAATAGCAACAAAGGCTGCCATGAACGCGCAGAGAGCTAGGGATAGGTTCACTCTAACCTTCGCGTCGCTGACCGTGATTGAAGAGGTGCTTGAGCCAATCATATCAGTATTGGAGCGCTCGACGGGACGACAAGGCATCCCCCACTAAGTGAACGGTTCGGTGACAATGGTTACTATATAGTTGAAGTATTGACTGAAACGCGATTGTGAGCTATTGAAAGAGCACACTTGAAACTCACGTCCAAGTTTGAAATAAAGGGAAAAAATTGAGGAAAGGTGTATCAGACGTACAGGGAACATTAGAGGGCAAATGTGGAACAGGCGCAGAGAGAGAGAGAGGACTCGAGACAGAGCAAATAGACAAAGGAAAAAACAAAGAAGGAAATAAAATGAAACGGAACGGGCAGAGCGAGAAAAGATGAAAAACTCATCCCGGGTATGTTATTGCTTGGCTACCGGCTGTTGTTTTTAGCGATATTTTTCTGCACTGCTAGGATATCAGTGCTGGTCCAGCCGCCGTTTCTGTTACCGTGGACAGCTGCTGGCCCCAATCCCCGGGACACCGATGCCGGCTTCTTCATGAACGTACACTTCGAGTAAGGTGTAAGCAGAGCATACACTTGACACTCGAGCCGGGACAACGTCTCAAATCACCCTACACAGCCTTGCCTCTCCCACTCGTCCATGTGTTCTCACGGAAAAAATCGAACGAATAGAACAGTGGAGGGAAATAAACAGCGGAGGAGAAGAAGAGGAAGAAGAAGAAGAAAACAAAGGGAAGGAGCACACTGGCAACCAATCGCAGCAGTGATCCATTTAAATGTATTTTGCCTTCGCCACGCCACCGCTGTGGCGGTACCCACCCGGCTACGGGGATCCGTTGCACTGTTCACTGCCCGTTAGGGTCCGCCTCGAACTGACTTGCATCAGTCCGCCCTCCCTACAATGCTTGAAATCTGCAGTTGCTGTTTTTACCGCGAGCCAATCGGGGTACATTCGAAAAACCGGCCTCGCGAGCCTTAGCAAACTCAATCAGCCAGTGGCAGAAATGATCCCAATGTTCACATGCACTATAAACGTATAGTATGGTAACTCAAAGCATCTGCAAAAACGAATTGCAGATCGAACCGCAACCTCGCTGATTTGTTCACGTCTACCCTCTAAACCTCCTTGTGTGTGTGTGTGCGTGTGTGTATACCAATAGATGGTCAAACGAAAATGATCTCATTCCGAATCTGATTGCACTTTGCTTTACCACCTTTGCCGAGCATATCACTTTCCATCGTTCATGTTATTCTCACCCATTGAGACGGTCGCTATGTGGTGGTCCACCTGCTTCCATAGACTAGATAGCGTAACTACATCCTGGTGACAAAGTTCTCTTTCCGGGCGATTTCTAGTGTTCGCGAGTTCTCCGTTTCCCGACCGTCCAGGTGCGTGAAAGCACTCAGCAGAGGCTCGTACGCTGTTCACATCAAGCCAGAGCTCCTTTTCCAGTCGTTCTGGGGCCATTCGATTTGGTCTCCCGTTGTCCCTCGGCCTCCATTTCAACCGCACGAACGCCTCCTCTTTTTGCTGCTGCTGCTGCCGATACCGCTCACTCGATTGCGAAATGTGTTGCAATTTTTTCCCGATGCTGCTGCTACTGCTCCTCCGGCTTTTGCATTGGCCGTTCCTACAGTATTCCCTTCTCCGTCTTCCGTTGCATCTTATGTTCTGCGCACATACATCCTTACATTTCTGTGGCCAGCTCCTTTGCGTTTCGCCGTACTGTGAAACAACAAGTCCGGTAAGACTTTCAAGGGCGAAAACTGCTTGGAGCAGGCTAACGGTGACCTTCTCTTGGGTCTGCTATTTTATTGTCTCGTCTCCTCGGGCTTTCTTTTCTATCATCACTTTGTTGGACGGCTGGCGACGTTGAAGGCGCCATCGTATCGTATGTGGATGTGCGACCGGACCGTGCGTGTGTACGTTTCAACGTGTATTGCGGTCGTGGGGTTAGCGCTCGGGGACGTCAAGCTATGGGGAACGTTGGGAGCAACGTTTGCGATGGTAGGTCAGCTCAGCAGGATGAAGAGCAGCCGGAAGAGCATGTGGACATGGCCAACAATGGCGCGGTTGACCAGGAGGATGGCAAACAGTGGTGCGGCTGTAGATTTCCAGGCAGCGTCGGTTCACCACTGGGCAACTGTTGTAATGTTGTTGAACGTGGTTGTTGTGCTGGTCGTGCTTTCCAGGTAGGAAAGCAAAGAAAAACACAGGTTGCTTCCTGCTTCCTTTTCGATTACGTCACAGTCAGCAGCGAAGCCACCAGTGCCTTCGAACAAAAACTAATCTTGCATATTACTTATGAAAATAAATGAAACTAGACTCGTAGACGTTGGTATTCACAGTGCTTAGTAAAAACATTAATGAAAATGGAGCGTTCACTCTGCACTATCTATCTATAGTGTCCTTGGAGGAAATAATAAACATGTCTTTTAAAAAGTTCCCACAACGAATAGCAATCAATTAAAAGCCTTATATTCCTATACAACAGATAATTGACCTTCGTAGGCTAAGCTATTACGCAATCGTAATAGTAGTAGGGCTGGGTGCGTCTAGGCAGAGACAGTGCCGCGACAGGGCTCTTGTGCAGATCGCCGAGGTAGTCGAAACACCGAGGCCGTCTCGCATCTTATGCGACTCTGTCTGTGTTCTTACTTGATGGTTCTCGCTGTCTACAGATGACTCTTCCACCGGGCCGCCTCGCTAATAGAGATCACGGGTCGATCTTGTTAGTCCCGATGGGGGCGGGGCTAGCGGTCTTTTGGCATTCGTTCCCCGGTAGAGCTGTGTTGGCCTGGTTAGGGCTGGCCACTTGTAAGCGGCCAGTATGGCCTAAGGTTCCCTACCTCTTGTTGGGGACGTTAAAACCGCTACAGCAGGAGCAGCGTAACAGGGAAAGGCGAAGCTGTTCCCGGGTTCTTTAGCCGCAGAAGCCGTAATGTTGCCCTCCTGCCTCACTGGCGCTCCCAGAGTGTCAAATCCCCTGATGGTCATGTAGCAAGCCTGCAATGGCTAGCCAGACAGGCCTCTGGACTAGTCCAGACTCACTCGACTACTCGTTGTACCCACAAGCATAAACGTCACTAACAACAGCAGCAGCAGAACGCCATGCTCCATGCCTTGCCACCACCCCTCGTTCTAGTTTGCTTCCGCAGCTGCACTCTGCCACTGTCACTCCAACCAGCAGCCTGGTTGTCTTGCTCCCGTTAGCCTGTCTATTCTGCTTTGCTCTGCGGACTCTTATCGGTTCGTTCATATTCTTATGTTTTCTACAGCGACTCCAACGCCACCACTGCCTTTGCAGCTTCTTGTTGCTACAACAAATGCTCTGGCCAGAGCTACTGTTGCATCTGCTATGGTTGCCGATGCTGCAGCTGCTGCCTCCCGTTTGCCGTAATCGTATTAGTTGCGGCGGCGGCAGCAGGAGCGTGGACGGCGGCCCGCGTTCCGCATCGCATGACCAGTTTGGATGGAGACAGCGACTAGGTCTTTTCCTTGTGTGTGCATTCAGTCGCCCGCCACCATTCGCGTAAACCAGGAAAGCACAGATCGATAGGTGGCGCACATAGTCGTCAAACTTGGCTGGATTAACCTGACATGCAACTCAGTGAGCCAAGGTCCACTACAAGCGCAAATGCCATGGGTTGACGCCAGTAACAGCAATAACGCTACAAAAGTGATTGGACCTCAGTTTCTGCGGCGCAGGGTGCAAGGAATTGCTCAAGTGATTTCAACTGTAAGCATTTTACTTTTTCATTCACTGGTCCCGCTCAGAGTCTAGTCTACTCGTGTCAGAATTGAGGTTCTAGCTGTGACCGAAGGGTACCTCTGCATTTCTAAAGCCCAAACATAAAGCACAGTGCGCCTGTGAGAGGTACCAACAATCTAGTGGGTAGAACAGGAGAGAAAGAACAAGCCTTCGCTTCGGCGCCGGATAGAGCCAAAGGTACGAAGGACGAACCGGCTAGCCCGTCTCCGCTCGCAGCTTTCGTGGGGTTCCGCGTTTGGGAGATTGGTACTTCGGTCGTTCTGAGGGTTGATTCGAGTTGTGGCGAGGGCCGATTCGCTATGGGGTAGGCTCTGTACCCCCGGGGCGGGGGGCGGGGGGGGGGGGTTCTCACACGAAGACTCACTCACTAACTCACGCACAACGCTGGCTGCCGATGCCGATGTTTGGGGCATCAGTCGAAGTCGAAGTTCGGCTGAACACCCGCGGCTCGGTTGTTTTCGGCTTGAGTCGGGTGGTTCACGGGGTCGACGTCGGTCGGTTGGGACGCGTCGCAGGCTGCGAGGCTCAGATTTTAGCTCGTCTCTTCCGTCCTCAGAACGACCACAAGCTTCGAACCCATTAGTCCCACACAACGCTTGCGAAGGCACAGTCAAACGGCATGAATACAAGCATAACATGCATAACAGGAATATACACACGGAACGGAACATATATATTGTATTCCTCGGCGAGTGTCTGTATGTGTATACGTGTTTAAGTGACCGGGTTGTAACTTCTAGCTAAAACGGAATACAAAGTGAACATCCAGACTACAATGGATTATGACACTGTCCTGCCGGGAAAACATCCATTGTGCCCATCTACTGAGAATGCTACAAGTTTGCCGTCTGCACCAAAACGTGTGCGCTAAACTTTTTGCGTCTGTGCAAACATCTCCGACTACTGGTCCATCGTATTATTGGATTAGTGCAAAATTACAGAGGTTTGTGTTCAACGTGCTTACTTTTGCGAATTATGGTCGTACAATACAATTACATGCAATTAAGCCGGGCGCGACGAACTCGGCCTACTTAGAAGTAGGCAGAACTTGTCGTCTTTCCAAATAGACACAGTCGACGGTGGAAAAGTCCTACTGTAATTACGTTGCCTGTTATAGGACAGCGTCAATAAGTGTGCGCGCAATGTCCTACGTATGTCTGTTGCTCGTTGAATTGCTTTTTTTTGCTATTATTTTCATTTCAGGACCCTGCAATTCGCAACTAAAGAGAATGGAGAAGCGAACTATCTTTTTTTTATTATAGCTTGCGTTTGCGCAAGAACCCCAATGAACGGTTGATGTAGATAAGACGGTTTGAATAGCATTTGGTTAAGCTTCAGCCAATGATGCCCGTACAAGTTACATTTGTAGTTAGGTGACATAAATTGTGCACTGTCGACTAATCTTACAGCCTTAAGTTACACCGGCGGCAGATACAAAGGCTGTAATGTGTCTAGTTTCCAGGCTAACTGGAGATAGCGTAGATGTAGATCTGGATTAGATTTGGGTAAATCAGTAGATGGAAACAATTCCCTTTAGAGTATCACCGACAGGAACGATAACCAGATAACTTGAGGAACAAAGGAACAGATCATACCGTGACTATCTAATCTATTCCGCGGCTGGCGAGGCACGATTCAATCGTTACCAGCCATTGCCGTAGACGAATTAGTTTTCACGACAGCCTTCATAGATCAGCCGAGGTAGATCAACGTCCCACTTGCTTGATACATAAGATAGCATGCACCCTTGCGATCATCCCGGAACGAGTATCCTGCATTTGGCCGAGCGGTACCCATTCCATACACGCACTGCCCCGAGACAACTGGTGCCATGTACACTATAAGATCATAGCAGCGCAGAACCATCCCGCGCTGGTTGAGATAAGAGTGTATGAGTCTCCAGGTTGAAGGGGAACCTCGGGAGAGGTGCCGGCTGACTCGCCCATGCGGATGAACATTGAACGTAGGCGGAGTATGAGCAATAAGGTCGAGTTGGCGGCGGCTGTTCATTCTCAGCAAAAACTCGAAACGAACTTCGCTGTAATGTCTGCCCTATGATGTCGGTGAAATCGACACGCAAAACGAAAAGCGGCTCAAATCTTGGACACATAGCGACGATGCACCACATTTGAACCCTCTGAGTTCAGTCCGCTGCAGTCGGTGCATAACCGCGTCGTCCCACTAGCGTCGCTTGCGCGTCAAAGGAGATAACTGGCTTTTGGTGAGGGCTGGTTGGTTGGTTGGCTGGCTGGCAGTGGTCGCCGTTTTCGACTTTCGTATGTCGACTCGACGTGTGCGCTTTCGGGAGTAGACACACTGAGCACTGCCGCTGGAGTTTGCACGAGCCGAGCCGAGCTAGCCGCCGCCGCCGCCGCCGCCGCCACCGTCGAATGGAGCAGCAGATGTAAGGGCTGTAGGTAGGTATACTGCACGCACACTCTTCCATACGCGGTTTGGCTTCGTTTGGCCCATGCCCTGTCGTGGTGGAGGTGGTGCCGGTATAGGATACAGGATGGCAGGCACAGCAGAACAGGGCCATACACACTGTGGCCCTGTGGTGGTGGTGGCGGCATACATTATGTATGACATTGCAGCTCCCTCAGCCATAGTCACCCCTCCTTCCCCTATGGCTAAGCATGCCGTTGGCCGATAGATAAGTCCCCTCGGCCACTGCAACAACCTTCGCTGCCACTACTGTCCAGATAGACAACCGCTTAAGATGATTAATTGTGTATTTTTCGACGATTATATATTGTGTCCTCTGTCGTGTGTATGTATGCGTCCGGTAGACGATTAACGGCCCCTATATTCATACATATATGCGCACATACGTATATATTTATTTATATATATATATATATATATATACAACATGAATATATATATATATATATATATATCTGTATATATACATGAAGCATGTGGTGCAGGCCCAAAGTAATTATAGAGCACATAAATATATTATCTAGAATATGTATAATATTACCGTTCTCTGCATCTGCTGGTAAACAATTAGGCAATCACCATACAGGCAACGCGTATTATCGAATAGCCTAGGCAGGCAGGCTTACGGGTGTAGAAGCAGCTTCGCTCTATTGATATCGAGCAATGTCGAGTTACTTTCTTATTAACCTGGAGATGACCGAAACGCACGGATCTACCGTCACCGCTTGACGGTAACTATATAGATTCAATCCCTTTGCAGGTGTAGCCTTGTATTGCCGTATTGGCACCTGCTTCTGTAGAGACGTAAGTCCCAGGCCTTGAACAATTGAACAAAATCTCTCCTAAGCCTAGTAACACCACAATATACAAATAGTATTGAAGATACTATAAAAACGTTGATTTTTTGGAGTTGAGTTTTATAGTGTCACTTAGCTTTGTGTTTCACCTATGGATCTTTACCGTCATGTATCTGTGTATCAGTGGTTCTGATAGCCGAGCCTTTGACTGAGAAACCAGCAGACGCCTGTGACACATATGTTACTCACTTTGTGTGTAATTAAAAGTTAACATATTATCTTAATCTCGTACACGCAGAAACGATTTGCACCACATTTGAACCCTCTGGATTCAGTCCAAGGGCTTCCAAGCTTATAGATAAAGAAAATTAGCTTACCTAAGTTAACACAAGGGCGGTTCTCCAATTTAAGAACCCGCAACGATTAAGAAGAGGAGATAATTTCGTGCTTCCATTGCAAGCACAGATTAAAATTACAAGGCCGATGTAGCAGCGAGACGGCGGTGATAATAATTTTAATAACTATAATTAGAATAATCATAATAATTTTAATAAACTACAATCTAACTTTGATTAAATGATACAAGGAATAGTGTAGTAATATAAACTTAAAAACGTTTAATTTATCACTGATCTGAATAGTGGAAATAATACAATTTGATAAAAATGTGGAAAATGTTCCCCTACAGAGAGAAGCCACCCCGTTGAAAACCTCTTCCTTGAAGTGATATTTGTAAGGAGCCAAAGAATACGATACTATCTTAAGTGTTGTCATTAATACGAACTAACGAGTTAATTAATAAGAAATTAGTCGACACGATAGAATAAATATAAAAGTTGAAGCGCTGACCGAAGTAATGAAAACATTACATTCGGTTACTGGATTCGGCATATTATTAATGTGTTTTCAGGTTGATTCTCTGCCAGCCTTTATCATGCTTGGTGCTACTTTTGCATTGCTTCGTAAATTCAGTGTGGCATCGGTGTGCTATGTTCGTTATTTTTGTTGCAGTTTCTCCCACCCGCATAGACACCCACTTGATTGACGAAACTGCAGTTATGACAGGGCTTAAGGTCTGAAGGTCTCACACACAGTAGTCAAGATAATTTGTTCAAACATACAATAATTAGGAATTAGTTCTGGGGATTATACACACACACACACAAAAATAGTTCAAGCGACGCAGATCGCCGGGACCATTCTCAAAAAATGTTGTCGTTCCTCTCGTCCCGCGCTATATATATATATATATATATGTCGAAATTATCGCAACGACGAAGTTTTGTTCCCTCCGACTTCGATAATCGTAGCTCCACAATCTCGTTCACTCGTTGTGGGTTATGTTCTATGTGTGCAAAACACTCGTCTGTGTCACCTCCGATGCTTATTCCGCTGTTGTCAGTTACCTGACGTACGTACTTATTGGGACCGTTTAGGGGGACGTAGGCCCGTTCTCATATGTACTACTGAGAAATTCGGTTGCGTTCAGCCGTCTATTTCCCTTGAACTGGACTCCACTCAACTGGCGGATAGAATTGAGATTTGCCACGATTGCACGTCCTTTCGATGAAACTTCGATTGAATCGGAACTAGTTCTGTTCATAAATACAAAGATCATATATATATATATATATATATATATATATATATATATATATATATATATAACTGCAATGTTACTTCAAGTATTTTGATATTCGAATAAACTTTCGATTATTTTTCATAGAAGATAATTTATGTCGCGTCGTTTGAGTCTACGTGTTCATCCCACGCTGTTCAAGAGGGGCTCCTGTTTGTCTGCGAGGAATTATTCATTCTTACGATATTGACTCAACAGTAACTCCCGACGATGGGTGTCCATAAAAGCAAAGACGAACACAATAGAACTACGGTGGTTAGAATGAATGACTCGAGGGCGGCAGGGTCCGGGTGCAGGGTCCTTTGGATGAAATTCAAACGGGTTCGGCCTGTTTCACCGCTGCTTTCTGATTTACTTGAAACTTTTATGGGGCTGCGTAGGTAATATGGCATCTTTGCAATGATATGCCGCACGTTTAGCAAGACATTGCGAAAGCCTGAAGGATTCACGGATAAAGGCCGACGGTGTATATTATATATTTTCAACAGCCAACATAACTCAGCACGCAAAGTATCCAGTTTAAGATGCCACCGAACATTTGCTTTATAAAATATTCTGTCGTGTGTAAAAGTCCACTAGAAAACAAACTGGTTTCGATTGCAAGAAGATAAACCTAAAAGTTTGTTTTTGGTATACAAATGGAATTGCAGTTTTATTTTTAAAGGTAAAAATAATAAATAGCTAATAATAGTCATGGTGAAATTGCTTTTGATTGTTTGTCGTTGTTGCAGACGGGCCACCAGCACCACCTAGAAACCTTACAATGGGGGGCCCTATGGGCCCCGGGTGCAGAGCAGGGTCGACACAGTACGTTGGGAGTTGCTCACCCGACAACAGTCCGCACTATGAGCAGGCGAGACATCCCACGGCCCCTTCGTACTATTACGCTCCAAATGGTAAGTGCTTCTAGTAAAAGCAATGCGAAATACCAGTATATGCATATAATATCTATATTGGATGGGAACGGGTATGGTAGTTACGCGATGTGGTATCTTAATGTGACGTTCGTGTCAGCCACCTTTGGCCCTGCACAGTAGATGCCCATTGAGAAAACCACACGCAGATTATTCCGTAGCCTTCTTGGTACTCAAACAGTACCATGATGCAGCGAGAGTACTCGGGCGTCACCTATAGCTTTAATGTGGAAAACTTTGCCAAAAGTCGCCGCCGCCATTAACCACCACCTAAGCCTGTGCAAACTCAACCCCAACGCCATAACAGCAGCAGCAGATGTAGATGTAGAAATTCGCTACCTGCAAACTAGCCACGGGACAGGATGACGACGACGGCGGCGGCGACGACGACGTTCCGTGTGCCGAAATGATGATGACTGTAGAATGACAGTGCAATTTTGAAAATGTGTGCGTGCCTCTCATACGCAGTGAAGTTCTCCTGGCGCTGTCGTCAGGGGGCACATAGAGATGGCCGGTGGTGTCAGAAGTAGAAGCAGCTTCCCACTCTCGTTAGAAGTCTTGTCCTAAACAATGTTAACCTCCTCAGCATATGTGAGGACCCGTCCCGTGTCTTCTCGACCTCCTACGCGTCATTCAGCTCTGTCCACCTTTCCCTCTCAGAGACCCTGGGGCCCTGGTGTTGACGGCGGCGGGCTCTGACTCGGCGTCGCCAGCCCGGATCACAGCTGCCGAGGTCCTTGTCAAACAGACGAGTTGTTCGGTATGACTTATCCTTGGAAATAATGCTGAGGAAGATCTGAATTGTGCTTTGGGGGGAAATTGAGGAAATATACGAAATGGTCTTCGTAGCTAGTCAAACAGTTGAATTCTGCCTAACATCGTAATACTGATAAATATAAGAGCTCATTTTTCATTGCACCTTGTATGCGTCGGCTTCGACGCACTGATGAAGCAGAAAGTGCCTTCGTTTGAACATACATCTTTACCAGTATACATGCATAAAATAAGTGTAATAACAATGTTCCAATGTATCATTAATTCAGCCACCCACAACGATTGTTAGCACCGTTCGTCATTTCAGTATCAATCAATGCTCATGTGGCTGTACCCTGTCCATGATTAAGATGGCACCACTTACTGCTGACGCCCTCTATCCAGCTAAGGCTAAATCGCATCTATATACGTCATCATCAGACCAATATACACAAACAATCTGAGAGACGCTCTTGCGCACATACAAAGAAAAGTCAGCAGGAATGAGTGAGTCTATCTCCTGTGTCCTCCTGGACCCGATGTCCCGTCGAGTTTCTGCCGTCAGTCATAGAGGTTCTCCCTTTGCGAGCCAGCTATCCACTTACCCACTTCTTCTTCACTTTCTCGTGGCCGGGACAGTAATGACGATATCGTCGGCCTGTTATCGGGGCCCTTCTTACACGCGGCACCGCCGTGGCTGCTGTTGTTGTCGTTGCTTTCATCGTCTTCTATCGTTCGCTGTCGTTGTAATGGAGTCCGCCCACAGCAATCACGCCGTCGAAGACTCGCGCCAGAAAGCCGGCAACGAGATCCTCTTGGTGTTGTTGTTCCCCTTTGCGTAGCGTTGCGCCAAGACACACACAATGCCCGTGAGGGCCTTTCTCACACAAGAGACTGGGGGTATTTTTTGCGGCGCGCCTTGCACCTCGTCGATGCATGCAAGATACTGCACGATTGCATTCGAGATATATATATATATATAAGAGAGACGCTCTTATATATATATATATATATATATATATATATATATATATATATATATAGATATATATATATGCCGAGTAAGCGAATATTCGAATGTGATGTATATACTTGCTTACCAACGTGGTTTACCGTAGATAAAGTGCCGACGGAGCAGGACGGTCCTGAAACCCGTGTTTGACGGCGGCAAAATACGGTACTGCCCCGAGAAATGATCATGAAACTAGTGATTGTTGTTATAGCAATATTTCGTCTACTTTTTATTCTAAATAAATTCTATCGTGTGACTGTGCTATCTTAGCATCTCGTCTGAATGCGGCTCATTAGTATAGCACTTTTTTTTAAATAGGGAGACTTTGACTCCTGAATATACTCACATTACACTATCATTGTCAAAGTACAGTGTATTACTACTACTACAGTGCTGTGAGGAGGAAGAGAAAATGACGAATAGTTGCCAAATGTCGTCTATTACACGTTCGTTACTTGTCTCTGTCGTGATCATCATCACCACCGGTCGACACGAGTATATGAACCATACCACGTAGATCTGACTATGCGACTTTGATGGGGCCGTCTCACTTCAATTTAATGCATATATACAGTCTGAGCTGAAGCATCTTTCGATGACACCTCTGCTTTCTACTCCTTGCATCGAGGACACGCCACACGATATAGGAGAATCATGATGAGCTGAACATGTGCGTATCGTATCGTAGTAGTAAATACATCAGCCTGAGTAGATAGACACGTCTGTTTGTTCCTGATGGTGCACCCGATGCACATCGGTACTACCGTCACCGCCGCCGCTGCTGCTGCCGTGCTGATGTCATGCTGGTATGGTCCCGTGGCCAAGTTCTTTCGGTTTGCGACTCCAGTGACTGAGAGGTAGACGATGCCCCATGCGCCGGCAACGACTGTTGGCTGCTTGGTTGGTTGCCTGACTGGTCGGCCGTTCCTAATACGGCCTGCACTCACCCCAGCCTCAGTCACCATCTCGATTCTCTCCTACTGCTGTGACTCCTACGGACTAATGAATATACGAGCGCCGCTAGCGAGTGGATTGCGTCTGCTGGCTCCTGCCCCAGGGAATACGGCTTGCCGCCCACGGTTAGCGGAGAAAGAATATGGGCGAACTGCATCGGCAGCCGATGCTGCCTCCTCTGAGGCAACGCCGGCGCTCAACGAAGGGTCCTGGAGAAAGCGGAAGGGGCCAAGCAGGATCGTAAGCATCGTCTGATTGGAGGGGTGCCCCCCATCTCACTCTCTCTCGAACGACCCAGTCTAGCCCTGTGGATATTCGCTGTGGATGTGTTCCGCTGCAGGCGAATTAGGGACGTCTGGCCCTTGAGCTCAACTAGGTTGGGTTCTCCTCCCAATTCCACGCCGTTACCATGAAGGACCAGCAACGGCAGCCGCAGCAGCAATGGTAGCGGTGACGCCGCCGCCGCCGCCGATGGCGCAATGGGTCTCAAAGTGCTATTCAGCTAGCATCTTGCGTTCGCGCACTTTCGAAATAATAGGCGGATGGGAAGGAGGCACTCTGGACTATGGGTCGGGTTTTACGAAAGGGTAACTATTGCCCCCGTCGATGGGCCGCCGTAGAGAGATGTCTGGCTTTGCTTAGCCCCGAGCCACCCTCCGCTCGGCCATGGCCCCGTTTCCAACGACCCGCTAAACAAGCACCAGCAATTGATGCGCGATACCGGGTGGCCCATGCTGGTACGACATCGTCGTCACTGAGGCTGCTACTTGGACTGCCGACGCTGTCTGCTGTCCAAACGATGGGTTTGTCGATGGGGTAAAGAGGAACGGTGTAAATATGTGTCCATGTGCGGCTAGAGAGGCACAACGGGATGGCGGTGGCACCACCACCATCACCACTGCTACTGCAGAAGTGGTTTGGTTGAAGGAAGACGCTTTTCTGCTCAAGTTTCTCCTCATCATCATCGTCGTTGTAGCTGTCATTGTGTACAATAAGTCCTCCTCGTACGCAGACCGAGAGAGAGAGAGAAAGAGAGAGCTGTTTGTCGTTTCCACTGTCAGGCTCTCACCTCTATCACCGCTCTTCGGCCCTTGCTCTTTCGTCTGTTATACGCACGCTGTCCATGTGTTAGGTATATGTATATCGTTTCTGTTAGCGGTTGCAGCAAACGCTGCTATACGGGCGAGTTGGGTGTTTGACGAGAAGGCGCGCGCGCTCATGCAGGCGGGCGGGCGGGGGGGCGCAGGCAACGGGATTACGCGCGCAAACCGGTCTGCGGTGCGCACGACAAAAGGGTTTATTTATAAATACAATGGGATGGTGGTTGTGTTCGCGGCAGTGCTGTATCTGGAAATGAACTGCTAGCTGTGGGTGAAGGGTGGGCGTTTGGTTTGTTACCATGGGGCTTACTCGACAAGCTGGCTGGCTGAGCTGTGTCGCTTGTAAACTGGCCAGTAGTAGCCGCCCTACCGTACGATGACGATCCGAGTAAGCGAACCACCACCAAGCGATGGACGAGAATCCCCGGCAGCAGGGAAGCGGCTATAAACGTTAAGTGGCTCCGGCTCCTCTCGTGCAGCGCGGTACGTGCATGCGTGCTAGCGTGCTGCTGCTACCCAGCAGCAGCACCCGCGGCAACCCATGGCTCGTTGGTTGCTTTGGCAGCTGTACCTAAAGCATAGGTCGCTTGAATGGTTGCGCAGAGCGTGGCAGAGAACTAGGTGTAAACTGTTCCTTCCCCCAGCTCCATCCCTGCTTAGTTACTGCAGCTCGCAGCAGCGAAAGCAGATGCAGGGACAGTAGCAGGAACAATTCAATGGCAGAATACAACGAGGATCATTCAGCATTCACTGTAGGAACTCGGAGAGCGACGACAACGACAACTAACGAAATCTTCAAACCTCAACATCCCCAAGGCTGTCCCTAACCGTCGCTTGTGAATGGGCAAAAGATCCGCCGCAAATGATGGCAACGACAGAGTACCTGCCGTCGCTCGTGGGGATAACATGAAGCGGGAGCGGTTGCGGTGAACCGCGAGGGTAATCTATCTATCTATTAATTTAGGGAAGTTACCATGGCAGACAGACAGACATAGGGGTGTCGTTTTTTGTTAGGTCTCTCTCTCTCTCTCTCTCTCGGTCAGCTTTATGACGCGTACTTCTGTCATTGTCGGGCAATGTGTGCTTGTTTATGTCCGATGGAAGCTCGTCTAGTATTGTCTAGGTATCTCCGGATCGACTCAGTCCAGCTGTCAGTCGAAAGGGAATACACATACTATCTATGTCGCTATCTTCTCCGACAGCAATCTTCGCTTCTCAACGGGTTGGAAGAAAGAAGAACCGCAAGGAATAAAGAGAACAGCAGAAATCACCCCCTTATTTCTCTCTCTCTCTCTCTCCCTATCAACCCACAAAGAGCGAGAGAAAGAGAGAGAGAGAGAGATAGCTATATGTGCACTCCAAGGATCCGGACTGCTACAACGTTGGTCTGGGCGATGACAATGGCTAGTAAGCATTCTGTGGGACGCAGTTGCCGACAATTACATTATACATTATTAGTGGCGCTCTTGAATGCGGTTGTTCAACTGACGTGTCGACTACATCCCAGCGTGGATAGATGAGTCGTTCATGTATAGCACTTACCACCGCACCATAGCACCAGTTTGCAGACATTCACCACAAGATTTACACCGTCCTCCTCGGTGATGTTGATGCTCGTATAGCGATGGGAGCACCTGCAAGAGCTAAGTGTTAATATCACCACTCGGGTCTCCTCACTAATCGTTAAAAGTTAAACTTGAAATTGCTTTTCGCATTAGACAATCATGTATGAGTTTGTTCGTGTTGGCCCTCAGTGTAATAACTCAGTGGATGAAATGGGATTAATGGGATGGCGTCCTCCTAGCCCTCCCCACCCCGTGCATCCATGAGCAGACGAACTCGTGATGGTCTCAGAATACACTCGAGCGGATCTCAAATATCTATTCAGCCCCTCGTTGAAATACGTTAGCTATGTAATTTTTACATATCACATTTGGCTACCGGCCTCCCCAGAAATGATCTGAAACTCCAGCAAACATCCTAATGTGGAATGAATCCATAAAAAACATTATTCAGAATGGGAGACGTCGCTGTCGATTGCACATGTGGACCGATTTAGAAGGGCTCCCTCACGAAAAGGCCGCCCTCCTTCCCAACAAGAAGATCTCCAGATGACATTTGTTTTTTTTGCTCGTGCTGCACGCTCTGACGAATCAAACAGCGAACAAACCAACAAGCCCATGAGCGAATGACGGTCGATGTCTGCAAACTAATCAAGATTTCTCTCCGCCTGGCGATGCTAGTATCACTGATATTGCTGTTGCCTCAACAGGGTAATTAGTTCCAACGTCGATCGGTGTACTGACGGGCACGGATTTGGCTAACTTGAATCGGCGACAGTGCAAAGAGTTGCAGTCACCTGCTGCAACGGCAGATGAAAGATAGTCCTTCAGCGAAGGCAATCCATCGCATTAAACACACTAATACGAAATACAGAATTGCACTGCCATGCTTACTTAGGAGGCATTTGGCATAGCTTCCGATGATGGAACCCCTTTGGAAGAAGATTAGAGATACGAAGGGATGATCCATTCACGAGTGATCTATCTCCAATTGTGATAAAACCTAAGACCAAGAAATCAAGCAATATGATGATTACTTTGATGAGGAAAGCAGAACAGCAGGTGTGAGAGGAGGGAAAGAGACGTCTAAAGGATTTTTGCTCGCCGTAATTAAAATTATCTGTGATATGAGTAATAGTTCCGAGTATAATGAGCGGGTAGCGAGCATTAAGGAAGTTCCTTCGAACGGTACATATCCTTAATACTGAGATATACAAAGTTCAAAACTGCAACCTCACTGTTCTCGTTGTTGTGAAGCTAATTCCATTATCCATCATTGGCTCTTGTTAGCTGTGGTTGGCAATCTACATTGCCACTGTGTGTTGCGAGAATACTACATGGCAAGCATAGAGCATTTGCCGATAAATAATACATTCGCACGCGTGAGTGTGGGGTGGCGGGAAGACGACACGTCTATGATGAACGTGAAATGTATAATACATCCACACAAACACACGCCGGTCGCTTCGTAGGCTTCCGACTGCTGTATGCGGCCCTTGTGTGTATGATATCTTGTGAGGACTTAAATGGTCGCGACAGGACCAAATGCGTGTAAACACATTAAATGTAAGGGCGGAGCGGTTACTGTTGGGATTACAGCAGTGGCAACAACGGCCGTAGCAGCAGCAGCAGCCGTAGTGACGACAATGAATGCCAACAGCATAAACAATAACAACGATTGTAAAAGTTAAAAACGACCGTCCTGGCTTAACTCTATTCTATGGCCATCGTCTAGACCCATTCCACCACCTCCAACCCACGCCCCCGTTCAGCGACACCTAGTGCAACTTTCCCTATTCACTGCGATGGCGTTTTCTCGGGGGCGCCATTTTCCTCGACGGTGCATCACGATGGTGGTGCGGAAGCGGCAGCGGCGGCGGGGGTCGCGGCTTCATCGTCTTTCTTCACCGGCGCTTTCTACGCGCGGAGCCGCCGCGGGGCTGTTATATCTGTCTCTACCGTTGATGTATGTGCGCGTGTATACTCTGGCCAGCATAGTCGGCCCACAGCCACGCACGCCCCCTCCCCTCCTGCGTGCCATGTGTTCGTAAGTGGATGTGTGCTTTGCAAGTTGCAGTACTGTACAGCAATAATGGGATACGAACAACAACGACAACAACAATGGCGACATCGACAGCAACAACATCAGGAGAATGAGGAACAGCCACCGTTGGACACCACCACCACAGCCACCACCATCGTTTTCGTTGTCGTCGACCAGCGTTTATCTTGTTTCGCGAGCAGCCGCGAGGCGGACAGCGGATGCTAATAAACGGCCCCCGCGAGGTGTCTATGCCTCCACCATCTCCCTGCTCTCGTCTCTCTCTCTCTCTCGATCTCTCATCGTTCAGTGGCCTCTAATGCCGCTGCTTTTCTGGCCCGTTACAACAGCACCAGTAGTAGCAGCAGCAGTAGTATAATACTACTGCTGCTGCTGCTTGTGGTGTTACAGCTATTCCGGCTTCTCCTCCTCGAATTCGGTTCTTCTTTTTGCTGCCGTTGTAAAGTGCGTCTGCGTATGTAGCGTGCTTGGTTGTGTGTGTATGTGTGCGTGTAATACGTGTGTGTGCTGTGCTGTGCATCTCGTGCATAGCGACGAGAACAAGCATGACCAGTCGACCAGCTCGTTGCAGCATCTGGTCGGTAAACGCAACGCGGTGACGATCGTAGAGCCAGGGGCTGGCTGACTGGCTGGCTGCCGGCGGTCGCCGGACGAGCGTCGCAATAATAATCATCATCATCATCATATTATTATTACCATGTTCTGGTGCCTTCTGGCGGCACTGGTGTGTGTGGTCCTGTATGGTTGTGCGTGTGTGTCTCGGTGCATTTGTATGTGTGTGTGTGTTTATGATGACGACGACGACCACCTCAGGGGTCGAGCGGTTGGGCTGGGCTGCTTTATGACGTTGCCAGCAGTGCAACCCGCCTGGCAAAGCATGGCTTTGTACGACGCTCAACCGAGCATGAGAGGCAACGGCAGCAGCAGCAGCGAAAGAGACCAGGAGGGAAACGTTCGCCGCGCGCACTCGTTCGCTGCATCTTTCGACCCTGTTGCCGGGTCTGGAACCTCTTACGTTCAGCGGACTTCCAGCCTCTAGGCTGGTCGGAGCATTGTCTTATAATAGCAGCAACATGGGATAGCGGGAAGAAATCACGGCACCCGGCGAATGGGAATAGTAGCAGCATTATCAGTGCGTGTACGTGCGAGCTATACGATACCGAGCGTATCACTGCATACACCACTCGTGACAATCAGGAGGAGTTCGATGGACCTCGGGCAGTGGTAATAACGACGACGACGATGCGGCCGGCCCTACATTGGCGTCGTGTCGAATTGCACACCCTGGCCCTTCAAACCTTTTTACACAGTCTTCATTCGGACACGTATGTCCACCGTATATATATATATATATATATATATATATATATATATATATATATATATACGACTTGCACTTACGGGATGTCACCAGCCCACATGTATGCGTCTTCTGCACACACAGCTCGCTTACTTTGTAGTGTGTATGCGAATGGAGAAATGGCCGATGTGTAACGGTAACGGCTGGACTGGCCATCGCCAAGCGTGGGCCACTATGGCGCCGCTATCCTAGACTATACTGACGCCTTAATGGGTTTTGTCGTGCCCTCATGGCCAGGCTACTGAGTCAGCAGTGGCTGCGTACATGCGGCAGCCTTGAAGGTTGTCATGAACGCAAGGCGGCGAACGGGCCTAGAGAATGGTGGTCGACCACCGCCACAAGCGGACGAGGCTATAGGGGATTGATAGGGGCTTGCAGGGTTGGGGGGGGGGGAGGGGGTAGTTGTGTCCCTGGTTTTCTCGTTCCGGCTTTTGAGCCACTCAAGCCGAAAATTGTCTCGAGTGTTTGGTAACGCAGCCGACGCAGCTTCCATTGCCGTCACGAGGGCCACCGCTTTGGCCTGAAGCTCTTATGGCTCCTCTCTACGTCGTGTGCACAACGAGAATGTGACTGCTCTGCCACCCCTTTGGATGAGCGAGAGGCAAAAACGAAGCCACAAAGGTTGTTTTGTTTATGGAAAAGAAGAAGCAGCAGCAGCCGCAGCCGCATGAGTAGGAGAAGTTGAAGGAGATGACGATGGCGCGAAAGAAGAAAAGAAAAAGAGAAGCCCGCTGTCCAAACAACTCCACCAAACACTTGTTTGTGGCATCAGCAAAACGCGTAGCCCCTCTCAAGCTCTCTTGGGTCGTGTTTGCTGGCGCAAGCCCAAGGCCACTTTGTCGGCCCATGATTAAGGAGTTGCCCTGTCCACTGCAACGTGGGATGTTGCTTATAACCGCACCCATGGGCGTTCGACACATATTGCATATGTTTTGCAGTCACGGAAGCATACGATGGGCTCGAGGACAACTGGGTTTCTCTTCACGCCTCCTGACGCTATGACTACGTTGATATATTTTCTATCTATGATTCGTTCATAATATTCCTGTAATCACGGAGGCAGAGCGCGGTGTGGATTGTGAAGCGATTCGGTTATTTCAAACCATGACAAATAGCTTCGAGGCGTAGTTTGTTGCCGTTGGTTGGCAATTACTATCAAAGCGTTTGGTTGCACCAACCCCCAAACGGAACAGTTCAAAAAGCCACCTTATGCAGTGAGTGAGCTAACCACCGGCAGCACAGGTACTTTTCTCGATCGATTGCTCGCTCCTGTCGCTTCGTTCTATGACCACCACTACCACTACTTACATACAGCCCGATGAGGCATTGTAGCGAGCTGTGCACTACGAGCAGCCGATTCTATCGGTAGATAAATGCCACTGCTGCTGCTGCTGAAGTAGCTGTAGTGGGCCAACTATCTAAGCTGGTCTAAGGCTGCATGGCTCGATGGCAGACGTTGTTGGGGTCCTCGGGAAACGCTATGGGGCAGGGAGTGTTGGGGGGGTCGGGGGGGAGGGCAGATGAAGGCGCAATGGGACTAACGAATGGCAGCTGCAAGGAGCAGCATCGAGGAGGAGAGGAAACAGGAAAGCGAATAGAAGAGTTCCCGGCCCGGGAACAAGATAGGAATAAATCGAAGGAGCGATGGAAACGCTCGAAGGGGCGGTGGCGGATGCTGCTCCTGCTGCTGCTGCTACTTGCTGGTCGCTTTCATTTTTCATCATGTGCGCGTTTATCTCAGTTTGTGCCTCGTCGCTGCTGCTGCCACGGCGGCGGCGGCGGTAGCAGCGGCTATTGCTGCTGCTTCTTCGTCTTCACCAACCCCCTAAGTATCCCTCATCCCCCGAAAAATTGTCCTCGTTTCTATACGACAGAGATCCGTGGCACGAAGATGGCTGGCCGGCTAAGATTCTGTCGATAGCTCAACCATCAGGTCTCGTTGAATCGACAGCAGACCAGCGTCTGCTGTAAGTTGCAGAAGTCGTAGTTCTACTGTAATTGAAATCATCAAAGATGGTGCGCAGCAATAGAGACATTGTACAATTACTTTGCTCTTCGAGTTCTACTATACCTCGTCCATCTTAGAAGAGAAAATTAAGTTTCATTTTGTGCTGCAATGTATGTGTAAAACTCTTGATTTCATATATACACTTCCGAGCGTGCGTGTTGCACTCCTCTTACTGGTCAATCATGTGGATGCTGGAGCGTATCAGCAGTTGTTCTAAATGAAGTATTGAGCAGTGCTTACAAATATAGGTATCTATTACATAGCAAAGTATTAGCATCGTACCATATGCATATACACTATACAGCAATAACAGAGTGCAGAACAATACATGACTGCCAATATATATATAGATATATATATATATATATATATGTACATATTTATATATGTTGGCAGTAACGTATTGTTCCAATTACCGCGTACTGAGAAGCGGACCTGACTAGCTTTAACGGCAAAGTTTCCATATGAATCGTCTGACTAGAATACGTTCATCTCCGCATATGCAATGCCACGTCTTCCGCGTCGTTGCCTGCATTGTCTCCGGACACTACGCATGAATGGGCACGACATCTCCGCATCGTCCTACTGCGGGAGCAAACAGCGATCGGTGGTCTGCCTGCTTATGAGCACGCAGCCAGCCGCTTTATCATATGTAGCCCAATCCATCGCTCATGTTCAGAACGAGCAGACTCATGCAAAAGCAGCAGCAGCGGCAGCAGCGGCCGTTGTCGCCACCAGCGTCTAGCATTTTTCCCTACGATCGTTCATCCCTTTGTTTTGCTTTATTTCATCCTTCTTGCATCCTGCCTTCACGATACATCCACCCAAGGTTCGCCGTCTTTTTCCCGGCCGGTCTTGTCCTCCTTTTGGCAGGAAAAGAATAAGTAGCGGAAATAGGAGTAGGAGAAGGAACCCAGACGCACTCGAGGGGGAAAGCGGCGTTGGATGTATGTGTGAGGAGATGGCCGTTCGCGCAAATCAGCATTCGGATGCGATGAAGAAAGCGAAGTCGGCCGCCGCCGCAGCCGCCGCATCGGGGTTTGGGGAGGACGAGAGAGCAGGAGTCAGAAGATGCATTGCCATATTCGTTTGCCAGTTTTACGCACAAACACCGCATCATCTACGGTCAAACACAACACGGTCCATACACCAAGCGCCCTTTTAGCCCACCTTTGTAACGGTGAGCCGCGCTCGGCAAGCCACGAACTCTATTTTCTTTGTACCGCAATCGAGACAGGCCAACAGCTTCTTGTAGATCAGAGGCGGCCTCATACTTGCCGTGTGGAAGGGGGACGTCATACGGCGGCCTGTGGGCAGAGCAAGAAATAAGGCAAACATACGTAGAAAAAACGGTGTGGAAAGGAGTGGAGCGGGTCTAACAAATGACGTGCCGTCGGATAGAGCCGGCGAATCGTACGGTGGAGCGAGCTAAGGCCCGACGCTAAGGAGAACGATGGATTTTTCAGAAAGTCGGTTTGTTCTTTTCAAAAAATGCCTCGCCCCCAGCTCCCTCTTTCGATTTTCCCTTCACTCTTCGGCACTGGGCAACAATGCCATCTTGCATTTTATCGTATAATACATGTGTACATTCACCGGAGGCGTCAGGTTGCATTGCTGTACTGCCTATTCGGGTGGGCAGCTATCCCGGCTGGTGGGAGCTTTTGCATGAACCTACCCTGAGGAGTCTTATATCCATCGTGGCCGAACAGGTTCCGTCCACGGAAGGGCGCCTGCCGTCGAGCAAGTTCCGTTAGAGGGACTCATACAAAGACTACGAGGATCGGTTCTTCTCGGGTCGCTGGAGGAACACCGCCCCGGTGCAACGATATGCTGTGGGGCGTCTCATGACGTCCTTTCAGGCGTTTTTCTTACGATGAAGAAGAAGAGGTCTTGAATCTCCGTTTTTCACTCGCTCACGATGAAGGGGACCGCTACTGTACCAGTCCTTCTACTAGGCGTGGCATGGCGCCTGGCCTGCCTACTCGTAGCAGAGGCCCCTTAAGGGCAGCTGGCTCCCTCATGCACCTGCGGAGTCTCCTGAGTGAGTAACGTCGGGCTGGGCCGGACGGCGCCGCTCGCAGTTGATGAAGTGAACTCGCTCCGCCGATCCCGATCCAGCGTTAGCGCGCGTCCACGGACGGACAGACAGACGAGCTATGAACGAGAGAAAGAGAGAGAGACATACGAGCAGTCACAGAAGCAGCAAAGGCAGCGACTACGGGCAGGTCGTCTTGGTTTCCTCTTTCCACTTGTGGACCCCGAGGAAGGTTTCGCTGCAACTTCGCCGCTTTGCCGACTGACGCAAAACCCCAGCAGGTGCCACCTCCACAGTGGCAGTGGGGTTGTCCGAAGTGACAGAGGTAGAGGAGGATATGACGGCGTAGAATTTGTCACTCGTACCCCTCGTAGTTCTTTCTTTCTCTGTGACTTTTTCCTTTGGCCTGCGTCTCGTGGGATCACGATAGGTCTTGGCCATTTGTGACAACCAGAGAACTCCGCAGCATATATAATAGTGTTTGAATTACGGTCACCGCTTGGTTGCGATGAACTATGCAGTTGGGGGGGGTGGGTCTTATTCGTGCTTTACTCCTCTTGTAGTTCTTGTAGTTAACAAAAAAAAGACCGTCGTGTATTCTACTCATCAGTGATGAGATTAAATGTCCGTGCGCAGAGGGGTATCCTCGGGAAATGTTTCAGCGATTTCAGATGTTTACATATCGATTATATACATTTGCTGTTGTCAAATTGTTTATCTGTTTTCTCCACCGTTCGACGCAAGTGAAGGCCTCAATCCACAGATTGGCAGTCACAGATAGGTTATGATTTACCAGGTGGCCGGGCGCTCAGTGTTTGCACTATCAGGAATGTATCGGATGACAATGGAGATCTTCGGCAGCGATTGCGAACACCAACTGTGGTGAGCTTTTTACTTCTGATGGTTCCGTACGAAAACTCTCCACCGTTGCCGCTGATGTGCCCGAGAACCGGCTGCTGAGCAAGCCGCCACGTGAATTCCGTTGATTTTTGCACGACCAGACAGAGCAGACCGGCCGGGTATCCACCCAACCCTCAGCAGTCTATCGTTACACAGCTACCCCCGGCTTCTGCTCCCAATCCAGCGCCATCCAGCGCGAGACCCCACAGCGCACACCCCCAAGTTTGGCTTTAATGATGTTCTTCTTATGTTGTAAATTCCATTAAGATCCACGAGTGAAGCTGGCTGGCTGCCGGTGAACTACGGAACGAAGGCACCAGCCGTGGCGAGTGTCTTCAGTGGCCTCCACTTGCGAGCGAGTTCCTCTCCCGAGATCTCTTGCAGTGCCCTCACTACCATCCACCACCCCAGCCTAGACCCCAGTACGCCTCACGTTCATTAAGGCGATTTTTAGACGAATGAGTGAACGCCAGAGACGAGTAGTTAGAGAGATCAGATGTGATCAGAAAGCGGATGGTTGATTGTCTTGGCTGGTCCCGCTGCCACCGCAGAGCCTCCGTGTCTCGGTGGGATCTGGACTCTGGCCATTTTTTTTTTTCGCCGTTGAAGCTCGAATCTATAGGTTCGTACCTCAAGAATTTCGAACACGATACAAGATGAGAGCCTCCCCCACAGTTCGAAGCGTAACAGGCTTCGAACTGTGGGAGGCTCTGCCACTGAAAGCCATTCATCCCCCAAAAGGGAAGTGAATGGCTTTCAGTGGCCCACGGGCCGTTATTCACCTAGAGATGAAAGCGGTTCTTGACCCTTCTGCCGTTGCACGACGTTGCGATTCCAATAATAACCGTGGGGATCGTACTTTAAAGCGGTCATTTTAGCGGCTATGGTGAACGTTGATTAGTGTGGTAATTTGATTACTATGGAAGAATCCCGAGTAAGCTCGTTCAAATCGTCGCCGTTTCCTCGCTCACAAATTGACCACTTTCAAAAAAAGGGACCATTACTGAAATCGCCAATACGATGACCACGACGACCACTATTCAAACAGAATGTTTATAGCATAACATCAAGTATAGTCTTCTTGAACAGTCCTCTTGAGGTACAGAGTTTTCTAATGGAAGGTTTGCTTTACGCCCCGAGCTAACGAAGTTTTCGAAAGGAACCGATGAAATTCTGCCAATTGAACAGATGGAGCAGAACACACGAGCAGTTACGCTTAAGCCATATACGGCTCTCTTTATACAACGGAGTTAGCGGCAATTTTGCTCTAAAGCGCCTGCACGGTCTCCTCAACATCTCAAGAACGAAAAGGGGTGTACACCCACAGCTGTGGCCTAACAGGGTGCTAAGTTGGCTTTGAGCTTTTGTAGTTCTATCGCACTCCTCTCTCTCTCTCTCTCCCTCTCTCTTTGACTCTGTCACACACAGACACAGTTGCTTTACTGTCTGTCTCTATGTATGTACATACATACGTACATCGTATATGTCTGATGTCGCTGCGTTTGTGCAACGGCTGAAAAGTTGTTTGAGAAAGTGGTCGCAAGGTTGATGGCGTAGGGAGCCCGCAGTCCCTCCACGGCGGTGTGAGATGGACAAGCATTGTGTTGTGTTACACGAACGCCACAACCGGGCAAAAGTTAACGGTTCTTTGAGGGAGAAACCTCATCTCGAGTAGCGGAAGTGGGTCGTACTCCTCTGCCGCCAATGGTCGGACCCTCTCACCGACGTACCCAAGTCGACGTTCCCTTCTTGACTTCCTAGCACCCATCTCTCCCTACCAAACACACACACACACCCACACTAACCAACGGCGCTAATGGACCTACGTAAGTCATCTGACAATTCCGTGTTGGACTCTCCTTCCAACCCGTTACACCCATCCAGTCTCGTACAGCCATATCCCCCATGGCCGTATATCCCCTTCCGTCTAAAGTGGAAGTGTCGAAACTTCGAAACTAAAAACCGCCTACTATTACCCTGAGTAGGCCCCCCCCTACGAAACAGCGTAATATACGATTTGGCAGCAGGGGGTAGTGTTTGTCGTCTTCGGCTACTTCTTCTTCGTCATCATCATCATCATCACAGATAACGAAAAAAAATGAACATAATGATACAAGGAGCATAACAACACAACACGACCCTCTGGTATACATCCATCTAAACTTCTGGATTGGTTCGCTGATCTGGTTTCAGAGTTGAAAAGCAACACGTTGAGCAATGCGAGCAAACACGGCGCTCTCGCAGTTTCCACCAACTCGCATATCTATCAGTGCAGCGACGAGCAGTTGCAGACGAAAACGTCAAATCCCGACAGTTATCCGTTCGCCTACGCCGGCACGATGAACTCAACCGTTCCCGTCCGGGCCGTACAAAGCAATGCTCGGCCGTTCCACACATTGAACCAGCTGAACAACGCGCAGCATGGAGCACAGGTAAGCGCCTGCCTACGAAGCATCTTGCAGGTCAGGAAAAGGAAATGTAGGCAATACGGCACACAGTTGCCGGTGGTACACTCTAATTTGCTGAGAATACTAACTACTAGAACTCAATTAAACGACTGAGGTCACTAATCATCATACGATGTATTAGCCCACGAACTGTGAACTAGGAATTGACACACACTGCGCCAAGTATTTATGCAACGTTTGAACAAGTCGTTCGAGTTCATCATGTATTACGACCCCAAGCGTTAACATGTTACAATAGTTAAAATGGATACTGTTCATCTTGCACTGATTTCATGTATCAACGTTGTTCCGGCAACAGGTGGCTGGCTCGCAATACCAGTTTCACCAGCCGAATCGGAACCTTCGAAAGGCCTTTGAGTCTCGGTGCAGCTGGAAATGCTCGGCCGTCGCATTCATCGTGATCGCGCTCGCGCTTCTCGCCACCATTGGATACGTCCTTTGTACGTGTCATAATTTTCTTCTTAATCAATATTTTACAGTAATTTATTCAAGTAGTTCATTAACTCGTTCTCAACCGTCAAATTTCCTTCACATTGGCACACAAATCGCCGTAGAAGAATCTAAATTAAATTCGGATATTGATTGAACATTAAATCGTACTATTATACTTAGTGCCGTACGACAGCTTCCCCATATCCGAGATTGATTGTCTGCTAGTTAAGTTGCAGACGTCGAAGTTTCACCGAACAGGGGTGGATTTGATTCTGTTGCCGCTTTCAGTTACACGCGCATCGAGTCGAGGTGGTCAACATACGCCGGTTGTAGTTACGGACCTGCCGTCACCTGAGACCTTGGACACCCGGCCAGATTTGAAAAGTAAGCAAGAACAAATCTCAAGTTCAGCACAAGATATCGGTGCTAACTACAAGGAGGGCAATGCCTCAACAACCATAACGCGGGTTCTCGACGGGTTGTTGACTAATGTGTGGATGGAACCGACGACAGGTGTCGTCGACAACGACTCGTTTAAGTTGCCATTAAAATCATTCTCATCATGTGCTTCTAATATTTCTTTGTTCTCCTCCTTCGTTGGCGTTCAGCCTTTCGCGCTAATTTTGGTTCAGCAATCTTGGGTTACTATGCACGGCATTAACAAGCCTACTCTGGCTGTCGGTATCCCTGCACGAGATATCAACAAGCATCGGATTAATCACGATACGGTGTTAGTCAAACGTAGTTTAATCGTTGAGAAAGGTCCTGCACAGGTGGCGGACATTAAGACAGGTAGAACTAACCCTAATTGTTGTACTGGCGACGCTGCTGTTCACACAGATTGTAGTGCTCACGGTAACAACATCGTAGAAAATGCACTTCGTTCTGCCGACATTAATAGTTCTGCTGGTATTGCTACATCTACTTCTACCACAACAACCGATACTACCTATAACTCGAGTTCTTTGAATGGAAGCCGAGCGAATTCTGTAAGTCATCGTGCCGTGGGAGCGACAGGCGATATCGTTTTCTACGGGACGAAGCATTTGCATGCAACCGTGAATTGGGCTCTTACAGAGCCGTCGGTAGATTTTGCTCTGTCGAGGTGTGGCCTCAACGAAATGGCCGTGGAGCAGGAGAAAGATCTGCGTCCAGGGCTATCCAAGGCGGCCGCCGGATCAGCCGGGGAGACTGCCGCCTGCTCCTCCGTCCCTCGTGGTTCGTACAAAGGACACGACAGCGGCGAGCACACAACAGCGGATGCAGCAGCACCAGCATTGGTGGTGGTGGTAGAAGCAACTTTCAACAAAAGGAAACTCCTGTCGATAGACACAGACAGCGGGGACGCGCTGGCTGAGTATCCGGAGGAGACGCCACAACAGAGCTACCAGGTTGAGAACGACGAGGATAGTGTGGGCGGATATCAGGATTTCGAGGAGACGTTCCCACCGCCGATGGAATTCGGACACGAGACGGTGGAAGATGCGGAGTTGCCCCGTCAGACTGTACTCGACGACGAGCAAGCCAGTGGTAGTGAGGGAGATCTCAGGGAAGAGGCGGACGACTATTGGTCCCATTCACTGACGCCGTCCTCGAGTGACGACGGAAGTGAAAGCGACATCCCTGATGCGGCGCAGTCAGAGGAGGACAATCATGATAGTACGTACGGAGCTGACGACGACGACGTCACGGAGGCAAGGCCCATCGAAAAGGCGGCGAATTTAAACGAAGCTACGAACGACCAATCGTCTACTCGTATTCCGAATCTGGAAGAACCATATGAAGCTAAGGGGAATATTGCGCAACTTCTAAAGGGAAGCGTTATTGCAGATAACTTACTCCCAAGTTCAAATCGACCTAAGCGTGACATGAGGCTAGTAGATCAAGGTTCAGGGGGTGAGGAGATCATATCGGACGACGACATTATTAGCCTGACCGATGATGGCTCCGGCTCTCGGCAAGAATCCGACGATAGCACAGATAGTCCAGATACTGCCGAAGGTTCCGGGTTCGATGCTTTTGATGAGAACCCTAGAGGAACGGAGTCGATAAGTGCGACAGTGGACTATTCGGGCCAGAAGGACAGAACATACGTTATCCAGAACGGTAAAGCCACTATCGACAACGCGCGGGAGGGAGAACAGCAAGAAGAAGCGGACGATATCAACAGCATCAATATGACTGATGACAGGCGAAAGAAACCTTCCCAGCAACGGTCAAAGCAGGCGAGGAAGCAGACCAGAGAGGAGCAAAGAAAATCACGAAGGAACGCTGCCGACACCGAGGGAGCCTGTGTGGACGGCCTGCCTCCTCTGCCAGACAATATCGAGATGAGGACATCAATGACGTTCGGAAGACATACCGTAGACATGAGCTGTCACTGCTCAGCTATCAAGGAACGCTCGCGGCGGCGTCGAGTCGAAGCGGAACAGTCGGCGGTTTCGCAGCAGCAGCAGCCACCAAGAGACGATGATGAGGAGGAGGAAGAGGCAGGGGCGGTAGCGGCGTCGATGAAGCGAGACGAGGCCGTGGTTCGAAGAGACAAAAAATCTGACGTAACGGAAGACGTCTCGGAAGGGGCGGCCGAGAAAGACGGCACAAACTATCAGTCAGACGCTCCTGATTATCACGATTATCCGGAAGATGACCTAGACGATGCTGATGCTTACCTTCTGTCCTCGCCAACTTCTCATGATGCCATTCACTATTACCTTGTAGACCGCGATCAATTTGAAAAAAAGCTTGGCGCAAGTGACGGCTACTCCCGTCCTCGGATCGTCTATGCCCACAAAAAGACAACTCCGACCAATGAAGGAAGGAGGATTGTCTCTACAGGCAGAGACCGTTTCCCTCCTCCTACCGAAACCTTTGACAGTCCGATCGGTAAGGGAAAGGCTCGCGCGGTAGCTGCAAAAGCCAAGCCCACGAATCGGGTCGATGACAAGCTAGAAGAAAAGAAACACACATCCACCCGGCCACCCATAGGTAAAATGAGCGCAGTTTTTAAGGATGCCAAAAGTTCAGGGACGGACGCATCATTAGCTCAAGGTAAAGGTGCTAATGCTGCTGTCAATGGTGGAAGTCCGACGTCGGCGAATGGGTCACCACACTTGGGTCGTCGTTCCGGTTCCTCTCGTGAGACTCCTCAACGGAGGGTTTCTGGTAATGAGCCCCACCAAGGAGATGAGAAAGCAGAAGGCCGGCTCTATGATGAACTTAATGGTAAGGCTCGACCTCAAAACACACCGCCATACCCAGTCCCCACAATTCCCGCTGCAACTCAGCCGCAACCAACCCGCTGAAGTAGGAACCTTCAAGGGGCGAACCGTCGAAGGACGACACCGAACGACGCGCGACCTCCACTCACCGCCCCATTTACCAGCGCGCTCTCCTACCCGCCCTTATCCCTCTCACTCACTCTGCGCTGCCCCACAAAAACAAGCACGCCACGACGTAGCCGTTATTGCAACTCTAGAGCAAACACACACACACATCACCACTATCTCAGGGCAAATGTTCTCTATCATTCTTTTGCTTTCTGTCATCGTGCCGGCGTCCCGCCTGCCTCCGTCTTTCGTCTTCTGTAGCATCGTTGCAGACCGTTGAAAAGCCGCAACGTCTTTTCGTTCACGTGGACCGTCGCCGACGACGACGACGGAGCCGACCGGCGAACTCGACAATTTGTCATGACCAACCTTTCGCCTTTGACCCCTGTTTTGCTTTCAAATCTTCGACGGTACAGGGATCTTGGCTGTGAGCTGAGGTTCTCTTCAGTCTCGTTTGCCCCCGTTGTCTAGGCTAGCCCTTTTCAATTTGTCGGCCTTCGTCGCCCATGCCCGGCGTTAGGTTACGAATGCAATAGCACTAGAAGCACTAGCTATCACTAACATACCGTTTCTCTGTCTACTACTATACTCAATCCGTTGATTGCATAATGCAACATGTAAGTATCTGGGGAACGTCAAGTCGCTTATCATGGGACTATCGCTGATTCCTTAATGTATGCCACTACAATTCCCACAGCTTATGAGGTATCGCACCTATTAATAGGAACTACGACTAGAAGAGAAAGAAACAAAAGCAGTATTCCTAACGGCGTAGGTAGACAGATATGAGGGTAACAACGGTCGGACATAATGCATCCATTTGTCTGCCAATGCAGCCTTATGCAGGTTGTAGCCTTTTGAGACTGGTTTTGAGCCAAGATTGGCTTTATTTTTAAGTCTACTTTTACATCCGCTAGAATTCGTTTGCCTTCAACAACTAACTTGTGGTTAAAACAAGGCATTGTGGTACACTGCGTACGAATTGTCGCTGGATAACTAATCGTTACATTTCAGCGACTTTCGCTGCTTCCATTTTAGTTAGACAGCCGGTCACCAACGTGCCTTAGACCTCGAAGGCAGCAATTAGCAACAATGTCAAGTTCTTCGTCCACGTGTCACCCTCAATGTGCGTGGGTTGTTGACGTAAACATTGCCAAAGGTGGCATTCCACTTCAACGTGCGCTACGGTAAACACGTATTGCCGATAGCACTTAAGTTCGTTCGTCTCGGGCCCAAAACTAAATTCAATCCAATATCCTTCACTGAGATGAGCGTCCGCTGTGCTCGACCGTTCACGATGGTATGGGACAGGACTGGGAAGGAGCATTCTCAGCGGGTGGCTGATTTCTCCTGCCTTTCTCCGCCATCAGGCGTCCAGGGCTAGAACTTAATAAGGTCACCCCGTGCGCACACATCCCAATCCGGATTTCCAATCGAGCCTTCGGTCTGTAGGGGGAAATTTGGGGATTCAGCGGCGGCGCAGACCACCGGACGGCTCTCGCAGACGCTGCCGACGTCCGGTCGCCAGCTGTGACCAAACAGAGGACCCGCCCTTAATGAAGGTCCCCGTCACCGTCTCTTCCCAGTGCGTCCCTCGTACCATGGTGTGCTACCGCCGCTGCCAGTGCCTCTGCTGCTGCCGCCGCCGGCGCCGCTCCGGCCCTTCCTGCCCCTCAACTCGCTCGGTTGCGCCTTGCTTTGGCGCCCGTCCTGTCGGCAGTGGTCCTGGCCGCTTCAATGATCTGTCTCTTGAGCGACAACGCCCGCTTACTCCCGCCCCCGCTAGCGGCGTCCCATCAAGGCTTCAGCTTCGGCTGAAGCGTCCAGTTCCTCAAGTCCATCCATGATTCGGCCATTGCCCCGTCCCCACCGTTCCATCCTGCCACGGCACAGCGTCCACCGATGCCTGCCCCACTGAAGTGCGTCCCCATCGAGCCGCCATGACTTCATGAGGCATTCCGTCGGCTTCGGCTTCGGCTTCGTCATAGGCAGAAAGCGCAGGAGGCGCGGCAGCCTTGAAGGAACAGCTCTGCAGAACCAGAGCCACGGCAGTGGTCTCTCAATCAAACGCTTTTCCATTATTTCCCCTGAGTCGCTCCTCCTCCTCCTTCTCGCCCGCCCCGTTCCGTGTTGCCCTTCACCGTGTTCATTCCCGCTGTGATAGCGTCACAAGGCGCCACCATCAATCCGCAACTCGCCATCACCAGGGGAAGCCCGTCGCGCAATGCACCCCCTCCCAGCTATAACCCCCCGTCTCGCTTCCTCCCGAGCCTTAAACGGGTCTCCCGCTAAGCTCTCTATCTACTCACTCACCACCACTGGCAAACGGATCATTCTGGGCAACTTTGCCCCTCCCTCGGTAGCGGTTGATAGCATAGCAAGCCTCCTCCTCCTTTTAGATGACAGCCAAACCGTCAGCCAGCCAGTGAACACAACCGACAGCGAACTAGTAAGAAGTTGTAATAGTGCTGTGGCACTACAGCGTAGCATAGAGTTGCGCGAAATTCTGATGCAAGAAAGCTTGTCTAGTTGGCCCCAGCTGCCACGGAAGCTCTTCCCATTTGCCTGTGCTTGTCGTGATTCCCGCTCCCGGGGATTCGCTGCGTCGGATGTTCGAATCTCCGCGCTCCCGTTTGGCCTCCCGCGGCGTCGCCGTCTTCCCCAGCGGGTGCTATTGCTAAGAATTGTACTCCTCTTACTGAGTTGCTCCAATGGCCGTAGCAAGCGGCCACGTCCCCATATTACTGTTACATACAGGATACTGGCCTGGCATTAGCGGGCATCGTGGACGCGCATCTCAGTGTATAGATGGTATCGTATCTATCCCACATATATACATTTGCATCATCCTGTCATACATAGATATCCTATATAATGGATCTGTCTAAGGTATGTACAGGAAAAAAAAATAACAATCATTTTGGAAGAATTCATTCTCATGGGGTTTGCGACAAAAAATCCCTTGGCCCTGATTCACTCATTCGTCCATTTGGTTTGGCAGTGACACAATTGTACTGTACTAGTGCAATATTCTCATGCGCGTAATCTCGATAAACGCTATTGAAAATGTGGTTTTACCATACAAGCCTACTCTCGTTTCTCAGTTAACGAAGCTTTTGCCCAAGAAACGTGTGCTGTGTACTCTCTGTAAAGCCGCCAAATGACCATCTTGTATAATGTGGCATTCACTCACTCGATCAATACAGTAGCTACTATTAATGTCAGCATACGCCTTCGGTGATTGAGTGTACCCGTCGTGTACAGGTCGACTAGCGGGTGATTAAGCGAGCAGCAATGTGTACATAGTATGCATTAGCAAACAATACCGGTTAACGCTAACGACGTCTTACGAAGGCAGCGATTGAAAGTATTTTGCCCGGAGCCTGTCTGTCTGGGTGTGTATCCACGTGGTTGCGCATCAGATTGTTCAGATCCGTCGAACACTACTGATTTGCATACCGCATGCACTTCCGGACACAATTGTGAGAAGGTCAAGGCCACAAGTAAAGAAGTTGCTGAACTTGTTGCATCTGGTGCCAGTTCGAATCAGGAGTTCAGACTCGGATCAGAATGACTTTCAAGCATGCAGATACGCTGGTCTGACTTTCATTCCCGCGCATTTGGTTATTCATGGCAGAAGTTTTGCGGTGTAACAACAACTCAGACGAGTTTATTCGAATCGAACGGACAGCGGCAATGCGGTACCAATCCAATGCCGATGTTTTCAACGACTGCACAAAACAAACCTCGATATGGTAGAGCGCAACTTGAACTAGAGAGTCTCAGGTTCGCCAACCCTGCCCAAGAATGAAACATGAAAGCTGTTGTAACACCTTGTCCGAATTTGGCTTATACAGTGGAAGCAAGATACCGCCCCAACATCAAGGATTACTAGCTAATTGTTTCTCTTTCCGGAGCGAGGTTTCCGGAGATAGAACGACGCCTATATGATACACATATTATGAACACATATCATAACACATCATATTATACATATATTACCGCGATGAAATGATTTGACAGAAGCATGCGTTCCCGTCACATGGCTTGAATTATTCCCCAACCTCTTCGTATGCTACATGCCACGCCGGCTTATAATGTTAGAGCTGCATGTGAAATTATACCACACGCTCATATTCTGTTCATTGGACTTTCGTTGCTATTTTATGAGAGACCTAAAATTTAAAAGGCCAATAATTAGCATGCGTTGTCAAAAATTAAGCGTTTCCATTATTTCATCTCTCATCTAAAGCAACATGCTTTCTTATGTTCTGTATTGTGGACGCATTGTAAGTGCTCTCTTTCTCTCCGACGTTGAATGATGACGCGCTGACGATGTGTGACTTTGAACGCCACACATAATGGTCGCATAGGGGAATTCTAATGTACTTGCATTTATATCATTTTAAGCGGAAATTTTGAATCATGTTTTTTTTCCTACTAATCAATGCTCGCAACGCATACGTGGTATTCAAATTATACGCGAGAATAATCATAATTATCTATTGTTTTTATTGTTTCCTCTCAAGGGCAAGATTCATGATGATTGATTTACGCTGTATACGATTATCGACCTATTGTTGTATTGGTTCCAGGTATAAACTTTCAGTGGTCATATTGTACTTATAGGCATTAATACGTGTTGTGATTTATTATTCTACTCGGCAGTTCTATGCGACGAATCTCCAACCAGTTGCTACGCTACCCTGTCCAGCTTTGTACCCTATATGTATTGATTTATTTAACAGCAGAAATAAATCGCCATCTCATGCGCATTTGGTATTATGAACGATCATGTCGAGTTCAATGCCGAAACGCTACGATCTTGCCCTAAATGTTTTGAATACGGGATAATAAGTTATAGATCTGCATACGCTCTGCCTCAAAGTGACCCAATTATGTCTTACTAAAAACTAATCCATAAAAATCCATATGAAAGCATTATCCATCATGAATGATTTCAATTTGGCTGCATACAACGTGTTTGCTATTCAAAATAGGGCCCTGCCTGCAAGCACAAATCTATCGTTTGTACATAGAGTTTGTACAATAGACTCGACGAAGTATACGAAGTGTTACAATGTTTTGCTATTGTTGACTATCGTCCCATTCAAGCATTTAGGGCAAGAACCAATTCACTAATTGATTCAGCAATTAGTGATTGTGCGAATTCAAGTTAGGTCTTATTAACTGACATCTTGTTTTGTACTAATCCAGCATTATTCCCAGCTTCAGTTGAACATTATTCATGCACCACGCTCTATGCCGATAAGGTCAAGCAACTAATGCAATCTTATTTCTCGTGTTCATACAACTGTTGCCGCCGCCGCCGCCACTCCGGTTGCGTATGCAGACCCGGATACCCTGCCGACGAAGACGGTCCCGCCCGCTGCAGCTGACTCGTTCGCCGAGCTATCGCTTGGCCGCCGACACTCACATACAATCTTCGCCTACGGTCACTGGAACGTGCAGTTCGCGCAGAGTGAAGCGGCACTGGTCAAGTTCAACTATTCGCTACCTTCAACTGCCAGTTTAGCCGTTTACGGACGCCGAAACAGGTGAGTGACGGGCAAATTGATTGATTTAATTCCATTTTGATACTGTAACCGGCTTACTCTTAGTGCTTATTGTGGCTATGTGCCTATGATGACACAGTGATGCATCTGTCTTCCGGTTGTGCTCTTCGAAGCTTCGTGGCATTAAGCGTTCGTCAAACCTATGATCTGAAGCCTATGATCTGACTGACTCAATTGGTGATTGGTTATTTCAGTTGTTGCATTATCATAGCGTCACACCAATTATACACGTTTTGGTGTGCTTATTCGATTAGAGATGTGTCTACTTTCATGGGAGCACAAGTTCTGCCGCGAGATCAATTTCAAGGCACCCCAAAGAAGAAAGATACACAATAAAAAACATCGCGTCATGTCCTTACCCAGACATCGCTACCTCACCGCTGCCGCCTGCCGTATGTCAATTCGTCGGGATACACCATCCTCGCGTGCTTGTGCATCGTCACCGCGTCGCCAAATGTCCTAGTTTGTCCTAATTGTGGCGAATTCTCCCACCCCCAGCCGCACTGACACCCCTGCTATCCATTGGCTTCTAGACCTTCAATGAGGAATGCCAACGATTTAACGTTGGTGTATGACAGGCTTCGCTCGACAAAGGGGACCTGAGAGGCGGGTAGTCGCAGAGGAGGGTCGATAATCGATCCCTGATGGAAGGACGGCACCGAGGTGCGCTTGCATCGCTGCGAGACATCGTGGAGAGTGAACGGTGGCTGGCATCCAACCGGTCAGATACTTGTCTGTTCGTGTATGTATACACACACACAAACATTTATACGAAAGCACGGGGGTGGTTGTGCAACGCGGAGATCGCACAACAACTCATTGCGTTGGCTCGCTAAGCCCTGCGCGTGCACTTGTACATATGACAATTCTTTAAGCCGACATTATATTGTATAATATCATAATAATGTCAATCGATATTCGACCCGTCAGTGTACATAGCTTGTTTCCGATGATTCTAAAGGGTTCTTTGAGGACTCGCGTTACACGGCGCCGTTAAAGCGAGCTAGCAAAATGGTCAGGATCCTCGCACGACTCCGGCAAGCGCCGATCCTTAGTCAGTGCTGCACGCTCGTAGACAGCCCATAGAAACGGCAAAGCCAGTGGGACGTCAATTCTTCTAACCGATAAGATTACTTCTCCAACTCTGAATGCAGAAGGGAGGAGTATTGAATTGAGTGGGCATTCTCGGACGCCTCGCCGCATCCAAAGATCGGAATCGGTATCGAGAAGCAACAACAACAACAAGTACAAAGGCGACATCGGCCAAACTCGCTGTAGTCGCTGTTAGCCTCAACCCACATCTCAATGGATGCACGAGCCGGACGTTGTCGAGGACAGTATACGATACGCAGATACGCACTCACAAGTTTGATTGGTAGACTTTAATGTCGGTAAACCAATGATGAACTTTTGTGTGCAAGTGTGTACATATGCCATGTGGATGTGCCCTTCTAGTGGGGGGGGAGGGGAGTAGGATCTACTCACTGAAAATTGTCATCGCCTTCGACTGCATTCGCGTAAATAAGGGAATAATCTTCTAGCTGCTTTCTGTTCACTCTGGACCGGGGATCTGCAAAAAAAAAACTCACACGGAAAAACTCATGTGTGCCTCTATGAATTAATTCCGACGTAAAAATGCAGATCATCCTCGAAGCATCTTGAAGTGGGAATATTTAATGTGTGAATGCGAATTGTCGGTGTTGACTCGTGGCATATTGCTTCATGCATGACCCCCGGGGGCACAGTAGCATTCGGTGACTCAGCTGCGGGATTCCAGTTGCCATTATACGAAAATATTTAGGTGCAGTTTCGATTTGTGCGTCCTCTCTGGTAAACATCCGAACTGCTTGTTGATCAACTCCGTATAGACATTTCCTAGCTTAAGATGTACGTCGTCGTTTCCATTCGAAGTAAATGACAATAGACTTGGCTTGGATCTGCCTATGTGTCAGCTCTGCTAACGGAGATGAATTTGTGCAGCGCCATTGGAGAAAAATTGAATGCCCGATTGGCGTACGTACAACTGCTCCGCAAACATGAATATGGAAGACCATGGTAATGTTTGTTATCAAATGCAATTGACTTCATGGCAAGTTTTGTGTTACTGTTCATTTGGAGAACCTTGAACCTAAGTAGCGTAGCTTAATCCACTAACATTTAGCATATGTGAACTTCAAATACGTTGGTTGGTAGTCTGTTGTTTTCCCGGCACTTTCAACTCTGTAATTGGACTATTCGACCGGTGACTTGTACCAGCAATTCGCCTCGGGTAGAATAAGCACGGGCGATGACCAACAATCTCTTCGAGTTCCTCGAACCCCAGGGACGTGTTCTAAGACACGTCCGAGGTCAGCCGAGGAACAGGTCCAGACAGCAGCCACGTTCCCCCATTCGGGATCAGTCGGAATCCTTGGAGGGGGATAGAGCGAGTTCTGTCTGACGATGGCAATCGGGGACAACCTTTCACGATAATTGCTGCACAGGCAAAGCCAACGCAAAGTCGCCATGTGAGCAGGCCAAGGCGAGAGGGACACCCACACCCACTACACAGGTCGCTCGCAATTAGAGCCGCGCCGCAAGTCACCGCGGTACAACGCCACTCCGTCCGTCCGTCGGTTCGTGCTTCGCTCCCTCCATATGGACACAAGAATCGGAGCAGACGCGCCGCCCGTAGGACAACGCCTGCGTCTGGTAATAAATACGACATACTCCTGTCAAAGATGGTGCGTCAGAGTAGTCACTGTGCGTAGAAAACAGTGGCCTACGAATGGCTGCTGGTGCCGGGACGAGACGATGTTGGCCCCATGAGGAACCGGGACAAAGCGCTGCCGAGGGCAACGCAGCACACAGCCTATGGCCAGTATGTACACAGCCTCGGGCAGTGTTCATCTCTCGACTGAATAGAGGGGCTCCCTGAAATCCCGACCATCGTTGTGCGTCTGGTTGACGAAACTCTCAGCGTGAGACGAACTCCCGCGACGTCGGCAGATCCCCTTCCGCGTGGGTAGTGCTGCCTCTGGTAGTCCGTAAACAGCTGGACATTGGCACACGAATTCGGCAGACTGTCCCGTTGGCCAATCACACCACAGCAGCACTGCGAACGTGTTCGAACGTGTAGCAAAGCGGAAGTGGATATTAATCGACATCGTGTCGGCCAATGATGATGGCCAGGCTACGACAAGATCGACCTTGACAGCGGAAATGAGTCCGTTCCTGATGTCTTCGAGGAGTCGGCGATCCAAGGCCGCATGGCCCGGGGCCTGGGAGGACATCTGGGGGAGACGGCAAAACGGGGCCGTTTGAAATCGCTGCTGCTAGACCCCGTCTTTCGCAGCACCCTCTGGTGATTCTTCGTGATTATGCCATCGAGGCGTAATAGGAAGGTCGGACCGCTGAGGCCGGAGCCGCTTAGCTAGAGCAGCTATGACCGGCAACCCACGCTCCTAAACGGAGACCTTATTCGCCACGCTACAACGTGGCTCTCCGTTCCAGAGTGTGGATCGGGGAATGAGCAGTTTCGGGTTGGCTGGGGTTGTGCTATCGGGGACTTGGGTCCCGATAAGGGAGCGTTGGTCCTGACACGACGCAGATCGTCACAAACTCCGAATTGAAAAAGGTCTTCTCGCTTCGCGGTACAGTGGCAGTAACATTAATTCTTCCACCTTATTTAGTTTTCCCGACATTGCTCTCCCTGCTAATTCTCGTTCGCCCTCATTCGACATCCATTCATTTCTCTCGGCCATAACTATCAACGTGTGTTGTGTGTTAGCGATACAGTCGTGGTCAGTGAGAATGGGATATTCACGGACACCGGGGGTATGCGTTCACATTTGTCGCCGAACATTTCCATAATAATTGGCTCACAGCTATTCTAAATAGTTACATTACATGTGACCGTTCATCGCGTAGCCGCTTCGTGAAATAAGCGACATGTTTACAGGACGCAATGTATGTCGTGTTTAGCTTAATTGCACGTCGCTTCGGAAAGCCTTCTTGCTATAATCGTTACTGCTAAATTGAGCTTTTAAGATTAAGTAAATGCTCATTGAGGTTACATTATTTAAGAATACGAACCTAGCACGAACAACAACTGATACCATTCGGGGGGGAGGTGGATAGTATCAGTTTACGATTTTAATCACATGCATCTAACATCGCCCTTTTTGTTGTTCTATTTTCAGCGTTCCCACCCACACGCGGTACGACTTTTCTGAGATACTCAACGCTCGGTCGTCGGGAATTCGCACCCGGAAGGCCGCTACAGCGCAGGAAATGGTTTCAATTGAATTCATTCATTTCCTCGATAGAGGTCACTGGTATCTGTCAATCTATAACGATGGCGATCAACAGGAAGAGGTGTCGTTCGTGTCACGAGTAACCGGTGGGTATTCCGTTGTTTCATCAACGAATGGTATATATATATATAGTTGCTTTTGTTCTTAGTAGTCAGGCTAGGCCAGGCCGAATAATGAATGAAATTTTTAACAAGTCTACAGTTTCAAGTTTGAACAACCGGCCGTGGGAAGCCCGGAGAGGACGCTAGAGACGATCTCGACCGATGTGCTGCTTTGTCAGCCATGGGTACATATATAATAGCTTTTCAGTAATACGCATCACCAATGGAGCTTTGCAATCAAGCCTTCAGATATCATTCGTAAGGCTAAATATTGTTGTATACGAAATGAAATATTGTACAAATAGAGCTTGTGTCATCCACTATTTCGGACTGGACGATTCAGTCGGTCAAAATCCCATTCGGTGTTCCGCCTTTATGACTCAACGAACAGACAGTAGTGAGCAGCTTTGCAGGGTGAGGTATTATATTTACGAGGTTGCCAATGGCTTCTAATCTTTGCAGATGTGTCGTCTCTCCCGTGCCCTTACGACTGTCATGGCCACGGAACCTGCAATATGGGCAAATGTGATTGTGACTCCGACTTCACGGGGGAGGCATGCGCCTATCGTAAGTTTCCGCTACGAAATAGGGTTAATTATTGTTGTTATACTTAACTAAAAACTAGAAGGCAATATTCTTGGCATGTAAGGCTAATATTCCGCATATACATATTGTCTGTTTATACATATCTATCTTGTGGCATCGTTTATATACGCAAGCTGTAGACTTAATAATGCTATTAACGACTTAGTTATCGAAACAGCAGTGTGAATTCCTTGGACTAGATAGATGCGCCGTCTGATGCAATGACAGTATCTCATATAAATTCCATTGTCTATTTATATAATAGCATTGTCGACGAACGTAGCAAATGAAGCAATATGAAGCCCTGTTGGGCGTCGCCTTTTAATGAAGTGCGCTAAATTTTGCAATCACGTTTTGTGTACTTTACGCTTGAGTAGAATTGTGCCCGGTGCTGTGCAATGGTCGTGGCAGCTACTCCGGGGGTCGATGCGTTTGTCAACCGGGTTGGAAGGGTATCGAGTGTCAGCTCCGAGATGAAGAATGCGAACCGGCTGACTGTTCTGGACATGGCGAATGCATTGATGGAGCCTGCAAATGTTTCCAGGGATACAAAGGTTCCGCTTGTGATCAGGTATGTGTGTATAGCGTTCTAGTGTAGTCTATAAGGAAGGAACTGTATACAGAGATATCTTTGCATCCATTATACTATAATATATATATATATATACGACATTCAAAATTGCTATCGCGATGTCAACTCTGGATACGGGCTATGTCACGCTGGATAGACTAACAACGTGTGCGTTCATCGGTGCGTTCAACAAACAGGTGGACTGTATCGATCCGGACTGTTCCGCTCACGGGATCTGTTTATCTGGCCAATGTGTATGCAAGAAGGGCTGGAAAAGCACCGATTGCTCACAGCCTGATGAGGAGGCTCTTCGTTGCCTACCCGACTGTTCGGGACATGGACGATTCGACGTTGAGCTTCAGCGGTGTGTCTGCGACGCTCCCTGGAGTGGCCCTGATTGTGCGGCCGAACAGTGTGCGTTGGACTGTGGTGAGAGAGGCCGGTGTCGTGGGGGTCAATGTGAGTGCCTCGACGGCTGGACTGGACCTAAGTGTTCACAGCGACTGTGCGACCCCCGCTGTGCCCAACCACACGGGCAGTGCCGGAACGGGACCTGCGTCTGTGGCGTCGGATGGAATGGGAAACATTGCACCATGGGTTCGTAGATGACGGTTCATTTCACTCGTCATTACCTTATTCATTGTTTATTTTTCAAACTTATGAAACAAACGTTGCCACTGTATATGTCTTGTTGCACGACCTCCACCTAATATCGATGATATCAAAGCTCACGCATGCAGTGAAATCGGGAAACAGCGTTTTGAGTGTAAGCGAGGTAGCCAGAACACGAAACAGTGAGGGATAAGCAATATTCGTTCGTAATTATATAAAATATTGTACTGTATATATATATATATATATATATATATATATATATATATATATATATATATATATATATATATATATATATATATATATATATATATATATATATATATAATATATTTCAAATCGTTGTTGCAGAGGGCTGCCCTGGAGGATGTAACCGTCACGGCGAGTGTTCGAACGTTGGCGGTGAATGGACCTGCCGCTGCCACGATCCTTGGTCTGGACCGGGTTGCACCCAGGCCTCCGAGAGGAAGTGCTCAGACCGCATTGACAATGACGGAGGTAAGAGCTCACCTTACTATTATTAGTACTGTTTGCCCCAGCAATTCATATACATTAGTTGTATGCCCATGTATGTAACAGTTGTATATATACATTCACCGCTACGAACCAAGTAGAATTAACATATGTCTGAAATCAAGTTCAACATATAAGGGGTCCATATATATTTTATTTCATCGTCCGATGACGACTACCCATCCAAATCGCGGAATCACGAATCAGCGAGTTTCTAATTAACCTCACCACTACCCTATCCCTCTCTCGCCTCCGCCTTCCCGCGCGCGAACACCAACCATTCCAGATGGTCTTGTTGACTGTGCCGATTCCGAGTGCTGCTCGGCACCAGAGTGCGCGTCGAATCCGCTCTGTTTTCAGTCGGCCGACCCCCGAGATGTGCTGCTGAGGAAGCAGCCGCCGGCTGTGACCTCAAGCTTCTTCCAACGGACGCAGTTTCTCATCGAGGACGACTCGGTGCAAAGCTACGCTGCCAAAGGAGCTTTCAACCACAGGTATGATCTTGGCTGGTAAATGCATGACTGCAAATGACCGAGAGATCACGCTGCGCAGGCACACTAGCACCACAACATCTCTGGCCAACTATCGAAACCTATTGTATACTCGTCGTGTAACGACGCCCTCGAGAGTTACCATCGTGTGAGATGAGAGGACGGGTAGCATCATTTGAATAGTTCCACATTACGGTTGACAGGACTTTGTGACTTAGAAGCACACGCGTGAACAAACGAATTAAACGAGCTTGTGTTGATGGCGATAATCAAAATAGAGCTAGCTACTTCGATAGTTGGCCAGATTTTAGTGGTTCTCGCTGACTTACGTTCGGACCGAATTCACTTTGTCGCCAGAAAAGCTACAACAAAAACAGCAGCAACAGCAGCAGCACAAGTCTTGCATTATGGCTTGTTTCTATGACACTGCGGCACAAATCTAATGGCAGGTGGCTGCTGCTTCATTGAAATCAATTGTATATTCATGACTGCACCTTTATCGTGTAATCTACTGAGGTATGCCTATGTATGCTGACGATGATCATTCTATACCTTACGTGTCACCTCATGCTGTGGCAACCACTGGATACATACATACGTCGATGAGGAGTGACCTTCAGACGGTTCACCTAGTGGAAAAACGTAGACTGAAAAAAAATATAGAGACAATAGAAAAGAGGTGTTCGCCTGATATGTCATGTATCATCGTCATGCGAGTGCCCTTGCAGATTGCCGCTTTTCAATGATCGATAGAAGTACCACGATGCTTCTCTGTGCTCACTATTCTCTTCACTTTTGGGCCGTACTCGTTTCTAAGACGAGGTTGATTAGCCAGCTTGTCATACTGATCTGGAACACCCTGAATTGTGCGACCCGAAAAGTTGTGCCTGTCCGGTGTGTTGGTTGGTTTTTTTTTTGGGCGTACGGGTGCACAGCTCCGTTGGCAAGGTGACACAATATCCGGCCTTTGTTGAATGTCAGACCAACCTAAGCTAACGACGCTAACGTTGTATCTACATATCTTTATCGCATTACACGCAGCACGCTTTGGAAGCATTTCAACTCGAGGTACGTCGCCTTGTGTGGGCCCGGGGGGTGTTCGGTGTTCATATTTATAATAAATGGACAATAAAAATGTACTATTTATTAGCCGAATTGACACTGAGGGGCAGAACTCTACAGGGTTATTCGATCGTGCATCGAGACAGATTATTCTTATCCCGACCAATGGTATAGCTCAGTCGAGCTCGTGGGTGACCGCTTAGAATAGCCACAAGGCGTTGGAAGGTATCTTGATAGGTTATCTACAAGCACATCTGTCCACACCCTGTTTCTACAAACCCCATTCTTCCCTTAACCCATTTGCACTCTCTCTCTCTCGCTCTCTATCTTTCTATCTCTCTCTACTTCCTCTTCTACTTGTTGTCTCTTATATAGATTTCATAATAAACGTGGTATTTTACGATCATTTTTATACATGTATTCGTGAGAACATTTTGAAGTATACTTGCTGATATAAGGACACCATGGAGTATCATTTTGTCAAGGAGATTAGCAGTTCGCCATGATCTACGAACATGCATACGCGAATTTGTTTGATTATCAAATGATCGATTCTTGGCCAATTTCCTTTTCAAGTTCGGTGAGACCGTTTCCTGAAGTTCAGTGGCCGTTCCGTACTTCGTGCTACCTCAATCATGACATATACAGACACAATAATAAGATGTACTCGCCTCGACTTAAGCAAAAACCTTGCGTATAGTTTCATTGCTCTTGGTAGGCCACCGAGTTGTCTATTTTCATTCAGCTAATACTAACATGAGTATTTAATCGATTGATCCATGCAGCCGCGCATCGGTTTTACGAGGACAGGTGGTCTCTTCTTCACATGCGCCATTAACTGGGGTTAGAGTTGGGGTGCCTTCTGACGCCACCGAGGGCTTCACGGTTTCAAGAAGCGATGGCTGGTTTGACCTCATGGTAAACGGTGGAGGTGCGGTTACGCTGCAGTTCCGAAGGGACCCGTTTAAGGTAAGCAACTATTGTCAGGTACATGTGGTCCATGACCGCCGCTCTTCTAGAAGTACTTTACAGAACAGAATCTGAAGAATATGCGAGAAATCATTCATCACGCCTCAAACGCCCTATGATACGAGTTATAATAGATAATACATTCGATTGTTATTTTGACGACCACTGCCACTAAATATAGGTGGCAGTTTGCTTAAACCGTGCGATGAATTACTAATAATAATAATAATAATAATGATAATATTACTTAATAATATTACGAGCAATTCGTGCCGAACCAATATTGGATTATATTCAGATGAAATAAATAGAGGAAATATATATTAGTTATTTAGTTATGTCTAAATAACCCATTCCGTTTTCCGTTCACAGATACATGAGCGGACACTTATGGTTCCTGTGAACGACATCTTGGTTCTGGGCGAGGTGGTGATGACCCTTGGTGAACTGAAGATTGTTGATGGGTCTAAATCCAACACTGTTTGTGCTGAGCATGATTTCGAAGCAATGCGACCCGTAGTGATGGCGACTTGGCGGCACGGCTTCCAAGGCGGCTGTAGTGACCGACCAGCGATTCTCGCCGAATCTCAGGTTGTACAAGAGTCCCTGAACATTCCCGGTACTGACCTGCATCTCGTTTATCATTCGAGTCGTGCTGCTGGATACTTTTCCACTATTCAGCTGAAGCTAACACCTGATACGATTCCTGCAAGTCTTCGACTGATCCACCTGAAAATATATATTGAAGGTGTGATGTTCGAACGTGTATTCGAAGCCGATCCTGCCATTCAATTTACATATGCATGGAACCGAAGGAACACCTACAGGCAAAAAGTCTATGGAATTGCTTTAGCACATGGTAAGTCCCTGAGGTGATGACACAGGTCACAAACATAGAATAATAATAATAATAATAATATATTGGTCATAACGTCTACCCTGCATTTCGCCTGTCATTTCGAACCCCCTGTGTGGACCTGTGACTAAACGCAAATTGCTGTGGCATAAGCCGGATTAGCTCTAAACGACTATCTGTTACTTTTTACCTCGATCCTTTAGTGCACGTGGGATACGAATACTCAACGTGCCCCGACATCATCTGGGAGGTGCAAACAACGCCGGTGAGTGGTCACGATATGTCCATCTCGGAGATTGGCGGTTGGAACCTCGGCATCCATCATCGGTACAACTTCCATGAGGGCATCCTGCAGAAGGGCGACGGTGCTAACGTCTACCTTAAGAACAAGGTATTTAATTAAGCTCCTCTCAATCGCTACCTAATCATATAGAGTGCAATTCACAATCTATCCATTCATTCAGGCCGGTTGTAGTACAGCAATTGCGCACATTCAGCAGACTAATTAACCGATTAACGCCCGATATTGTTTAACAACGTGTTGTACAATACTAGGTGGAGCTTTGCATTCATCGACAAATACATTACTCGCCACAACGAGTGTTACGCTATATTATCCCTAAAACGACCGCCTTCAGCTACTTCATGATATTGAATCGAATTCCACGTAGTCCCTAGTGTATTTTTCCATCTTCTTATTTTTGTCATGACAAACACACATTAATAAACACTTTATTCATTGGTCACTCGGTTTATTTTGTTCCTACAGCCGAAGGTTCTGTCATCGACGATGGGCAGTGGCGAAGAAGGCCAGCAACGGCCTCTTCACTGTCCAGCCACACAGTGCAACGGTCCGGCACGCGACCAGCGGCTGATGGCGCCGGTTGCACTAGCGAGCTCTCCTGACGGCTCGATAGTCGTCGGTGACTTCAATCTTATTCGGCGTATTTCGCCCGATGGACAGGTCACCACCGTTGTTGAGCTACCACCGTCGCAGATCGCATACTCCTACCATATCGCTGTTGGACCGGCCACGGGTCATCTCTACATTTCGGATCCAGAAAGACACCAGGTAATGCGGGTGGCTCAACGAACGTCGCAATACAGAATTATGCAATAATATCTGAAATACATAATGCAGATCGATGTAATTTAATGGAATCTATGATTTTTAGTTCATTTAATCCATCATCGAATGAATGAATCTACCTTCGAACATAATCTCGAACGTTCCATTAAGTAAACGTGTACGAATTATACAATGTGAAGATGTACAAACGAAAGTTTGGCTAGTGTACCGCAATAAGTCGCCGGCAATAAGATCTATTTTTAGCAAATTCTGTAGAACAAATTGTTTGAGTACACTTGTTTCGTATAAAGCGCTCAATAGTTCTGTACTGAGGTACACTTTGAACCACATTAGCTATCGGGTGACTCAACACAGCTAATACATATGATGCGTGCTTTATTGTCGTTTCTAGATATTCCGCGTGGTCCGTTTGGAGTCAGTCGAAGATCCCCGAAACAACCTTGAAGCTGCCGCCGGTTCAGGGACCAAGTGTCTGCCAGGCGACAAACTGTTCTGTGGAGATGGCCGACTTGCTCGCGAGGCCAAACTCTCATACCCTAAAGGCATCGCCGTATCGATGCACAACGAGGTATATTCTCACTATCTATGAAACGTGCTATCTCTGTTGTTGAAAAACCTATATTTCTCTAAGATGCCACCGTATTGATTCAACTGTTCGACCTATAGCAGCTACAGCGACGGAGATGCCAGTAGCATAGCAAGATAGTATTAATGATTTCTTTTATCTGTCGTTTTTTTCTCTCACTCATCCTGCGTTAATAGATCTATATCGCCGACGGAACCAATGTTCGAATGGTTGACCGTGCTGGTATCATGAATACACTAGTCGGCGATCATCACCACAAGGCTCATTGGAAGCCGCTGTCGTGTGGTGGCATCCATCTGCCGGGACAGACCAATCTGAAGTGGCCCTCGGAGCTAGCCATCAATCCGGTGGACAACTCGCTGCACATTCTCGATGACCACATCGTGCTGCGACTTACACCCGATCGCCGTCTTCGTGTCGTTGCTGGAAAGCCGGTTCATTGCGCTAGCATGCCGGCGGGAGGCAAAGGAGACTTCGCCACAGAGGTGCTGTTAGAATCCCCAATGGCAATCACCTTCTCGCCACAGGGTGACCTGTATATAGCTGAAAGCGATTCACAGACAGTGAACCGCGTTCGAGTCGTAAGTCCCGACGGAAAGCTTACCCACGCTGTGGGTACACTTGACGCCAAATGTTCCTGTCTCGACATCAACTGCAAGTGCTTCGACCCGAACGAAGTCCTTGCAACAGCGGCTAAATTTGACTCAATCTCTGCCCTGACAGTCACTCCAGACGGTATACTTCATGTCGCTGACAAAGGCAATCACATGATTAGATCGGTTGTGAACCAGTTACCCGCTCCGTCGGGCCCTCAACACGCGATCGATATCTACGCGCCAGAAAGTCAGGAGGTGTACACGTTCAACAGACACGGTCAGCATACCTCCACTCGGAACATTGTCACTGGCCAAGTGAAATACATGTTTACGTATAACGTTAATACGGCCAATGGAAAGCTGAGCTCGGTCACCGACGCGGCGGGCATTAAGGTTTTCATCTTGCGTGACACCAGCCATCAGGCGAAAACGATTGAGAATAGTCAAGGTGGCAAATGCGTCCTGGAGATTGGCTCACGACATTCGATGCTATTGTCATTCGAAACGGCAGACGGCCATAAGGTCTCATTTGAATACCACGGCTCTAATACAGGCCTTCTCAAATCCAAATCGGACAATTCTGGCCGTTCGATATTATACTCATATGATCACTATGGCAGGTTAACTGATGCCATCGCTCCTAGCGGGGAGCACATTCGTCTATCGTACAGCCTCAGCATCCGAGGTGCATCGATTGTGGTGACACGAAATGGTCGTCCAACTTCCGAGCTTCTAATTCAAGGGGCTCAAAGCGTCGTGAGCCAGACGGGCTCCGTTGAGGAGAAGGTCAAGATGGGCGCTGACAATGGGCTTATCCTTGCGCTCGACAACGGCCTAGTCAAGGACATTGAGACGCAGGCGTTCCCCCTTCTGACAGATATGAACTCTGTCTTCTCGGAGATCTTCCCCGTGCCAACCAAGCTACGACTTGGTCTCAGCGAGGATATCACCCAGCGACTCGAGTGGCGTTATTATGCGAAGCCAGAAAATGGTCTCGTTCGCAAGAGAACCGGCATCACTCAGGTGGGCCGTCGTGCTAAGGTCAATGGAGAGAATCTATTCGCTATCGAGTTCGATCGGCAACTGAACACCGAGTCAGTCATTGACAAGAATTCGATGGCCCTGCTCACAGTCAAGTACAATCACAAGGGACAGCCGGAATCGTGGACGCCGAGGGCGAACATCACAGGCGTGACGCTGGAATATGATCGTTTTGGTCGAGTTACTAAGTGGCAACGTGGTGGTCTCGTGGAGAGCTATTCATTCGATTTAGCTGGCAGACTTACTGACGTGCGGTATGCTGACCATTCCGGTTTGATTTACAAATACGCCGAGAGTCCCGTTACTGTGGTGAGTAACCTTCACTAGTCGAGAGTCATCTTTCGCATGCTATGTAAATACGCTTCATTAGTTAATACCACAAGTCATCTACACTGATCGAAATTGATTGGTATATAGTGAAATGCATGCAGAAAGTTATTTTTAAACCATCACCTCAGGTAGAATCTCTGTCTCAGGAACTTAATTTCAACCTGTTCCTTAAACCTTCCATTCGATGCTTTCCTTGTGAAACCACTCTTCTTGATGTCTGCCTAGACTATTACTTCTCTATGTTGTTTGATAATTACTATATATAATAAGGCGGTGAACTTAACAAAAATCACTATATTTGCTTAATATGTTCGTACAGTTTAAATATTTTTCATACAGTTTCGCATTCTGTATACATATTGGTCAACGTACCAACCTTATATTTTAGTGAGTAAATGACTGGCATCATTTACCTATTGTACAATGTGACAAGGGTATGTAATTAACACACATTTGCACGCCTAACGTTGCGTTTGTATCTGCAAATCGTAGCCGAATGAGATCATCTTGCCAAGCGGAAGCCGGTACCAGTTGATGTATAATACCCACTCGAGCTTACAGAGTGTGGTGACTCCAAATGGACACCGACACGAAATTGCTTCCCAGACATCGCTCGGATTCTACAAGGTAAGCTGCTTTATGCTGTCAGCACCTTCTCCACGTCTATGTCATTATCATCATCGATCGAAGTGACTTTTTTTTGAGAGGAGAAAATTTTCTTCATGGTCGAAGTGACTGATGATGCATAAACGTACATTCACGCCAATATTAATGACTTCGACCGACCCAACTACCCAACTGACGTATCAGGATCAACCCAAGGCATTCAAATGAGTGAGATTCATTGAAAAAATGAAAAACAAATTTGCACGGTATTCTCTTTGCAGCTGTTATACCTGCCTCCCGGGGCAAACCATCCGTACGTGGTACATTACGACGAGCGAGGCTTGGTGCTAGCCAAGTACTATCCGCATTCGCTGGGACGAGTCTCGTATGCATACAATGACGAGGGCCGCCTGGCCACCATCCTATGTGGACAAGAAAGCACCAACTTCTACTATGGAAACAATAGCGCACTCGTGAAGTCAGTTGTCAAGGGCGTGCCTCTGTTGGACACGCGAATTGATTATAGACATCACGGGAGCCTGCTCAAAGAGGAACGATTCCGGTAAGTGAGCGATGCGATCCGCTTTGCCACACAATCGCTCAGTTGAAGGACTCAGGGGCGGAGGATAACTATTGTATATGTTGTCGAATTGATCTTTGAATATCAATATGCTTTTTACAATGAAAAACACAAATCATAAGCTATCAATTCGTACTTTTTCTACTCGAACACAGGTACAATTCGAAGAGTCAGTTGGACAGCGTCAAGCTCAGGTACATCTACGATGGAGGACGATTATCATCATCGGACGTGGAGATAGGGGGCAAAAGTACCTTCCAGGCTCGATACAGATATAACATTGTCACAGGTCAGCTGGAACAGACTCACCAGTTCATTATTAACAGGCCCAAGCAGAATTCGGTGTTCATCCAGGATGAACAGAGGCAGTTTAGTAAAACGGTGCAATTCGATTCGTTTGGCCGAATCGAGGCTTTGGCCCTGTCGCTGTGGAACAAAGAACTATTCGCTTTTGTACCGAGATACAACAACCGCAACCAAATTGTATCCGTCACCTCGAAGGTCGGTAAGGACGCCACTCTCGTAGAGACACGATACAATTATACGCTCGACGGCTTCCTGCAACTGGTGGAACCGGTGTCTTCGCCTGCTCAATCTTGGCGATATGCGTACGATATCAACGGAAACCTCGAGAAGATTCAGGAGGGTCCCAAGCAAACGCATCTAAAATATGACGCAGGCGATCGCGTCGTCGGCTATGGAGCTAGTGATAGCTTGTACAAGGCCGATGCCAGGGGTTTCATCACAAGACGCGGTGAAGAATATTTCGAGTACAATGCCGAAGGTCAAATGGTACACGCATGGCAAAATCGCGCCTATGACATTCACTTGTTTTACGATCAGCGCGATCGTCTCATCGCTACCAAGGATCACCGGGGAGGTATTGCGCAGTATGTTTATGCGGATCCATTACATCCCGGACGTATGACGCATGTTCATCATCCAAAGGCTGGAGCAAGCTCGACGTTTGTCTATGACAACCAAGGCCATCTGATGCACATCCTCAAGAAGGACAATAGCAAGTTCTATGTTGCCTGCGACCATCGGGGCAGTCCAGTGGCCGTGTTTACGCAGGACGGCACTATGATTAAGGAGATTAGACGCGCTCCTTTCGGCCAGGTGACCTACGATAGTAATCCTGACTTCGTCCTTCCTGTCGACTTCCTCGGAGGCATTCGCGAACCCGTTACTCAGTTAGTTTTCTTTGGGTCCCGACCCTATGACCCGAAGTCTGCGCAGTGGCTGACGCCCAAATGGGAGCAGGTGTTCAACTTAATCGAACATCCACAATTCGTCCATCTGTACCGCTTCAGCAGCAATGATCCCGTCAACGCCGAGCAAATAATGGACAAAATGACCAGTGAGTTCCTAAATCTACTCTTTCATAATAGAAGTATTTCATTTACAAATGACAATATTTCAAGAGCTTGACATCGTTATCGTAATGTGAGTGTAATATGTTTAGTCACATAAACATATATTGATAACCCGAAGCAGTGATCTAATGACATTATTTTTTTCGCTTCGTCTGCGATTTCAGCACTGGACTCATGGCTCGTAGCACTCGGGTACGATCTGTCAAAAGTGATTGTTCAGCCTCCACAAATCATGACCAGCCCCGTTTTAGGTCAGGAATCCCTTAGGTCTCTAACCACGCCCGCACTGCCTATTGTCTCGGGCCTGAACTGCCTTGCAAGTGAGGTAGCCGCCGACTTCAGCAGGCCTTCAGCCGTGGTGCCAAGCGCGGTAAAATATTCCCAAGGCCTATTCGAGCGGGCTATCAACTCTCGTATAGCCAGCTTGCCGGGCGTATTCGGCGATGGAATCTTGCTCAATCGGCAACCGTCAGGCTCCGTCAAAGTGCACATTCTGGCTGAGGCCACACCGCTCTTGCGTGATGTTATCACCTCCGTATTCAATAACACCCTTATGCTTGACGTCCACTTCAATCAGCACGGAGTAGATCTATTCTATTTCGCGCAACCGCAGCTTTCGAAAGCCGATCGTGACTGGGAACAATTGGGCAGGTTAGGCTCTGCCCTGTTCAACATCACGAGGCATCCTGTGGTGGACAGTGAGGGCGGCCGAAGACAGCAGATTGATATCCGGGTGCACAGCGCCAACGTGGCTCTCAACATTAAGTATGGCGCAACCGAAGATGAAGAAAAACAACGGGTTATTAATCATTTCCGAAGGTAACTGAAGTGGCGGATTTTGAACGACTCTTTCGATACATTAATACTCTACAATTAATTATTATATTGACCTATTTGTTGAACCTTTCATAGCGCTTGAGTGGATATTAAGTCATAGCACGTTTTGAGGTCTATATATATATATATATATATATAGCAAGCATGCTCTGCACACAGACAAAACCGTATTGCCAGCCACTCTTGATGTTAACTAGCGTTATTTACGCTTAATAGAAATATCTAGGTGAGTTTATCTAGGCGGTTTTTTAATGTAGTTATAATTGCTACATTTGAAGCTCCCACACAGAAGATTTTTCACGCTCTGCTTAACAATAGCACTTGTTGCGTTCTGCAGGAAAGCGATCCAGGAAGCGTGGGAGTTAGAAGCAGCCCGAGTAGCCATTGGTCACAAGGGCAGCACCCACGACTGGTCACGGGCCGAGCGCGACGAGCTGATGGCGAACAAGAAGGTGGAACGCTACTATCCAAATGACATCCACGGTATTGAAGGGTATCCCGGCCTAGCCGACGATCCTACCAACATTGCGTTCCGCAAGGAGAGTGCACGGAAGAGGCGAGCAAAGTTTCGCCGGAGAAAAGAGCAGAAAGACAGAGATCAGCAGGGCGCCAACAAAGAGTCTAGCAAGGATGGCAAGAACAAGATTAACAACAAAGAGAATAAAAATAATAATAATAATACTAAGGAGAATAAAGAGCACAAGTAGAAAACAAGAAGGAAGAAGGTATAACACAAACTAAACTAGGTTACATTTCCAGTCGCAATCAGCTGTGCTCTTTTTGCAGCGGTGACATTTGTGCTCCTCAAAGACGTAGTGTATATCTGAACGAATGCCTTTAACTCTCTCACTCGCTCTCTCTTTTATATATATATATATACAATTGGTTTCTATCTCTACCTTCTGGTGGGTTGAGCTCATTCGGGCAATCGAGCACTTCTGGGTGGCATGGCATGTTCAGCAAGGCAGCGCTCGTGGACCGATGTCGTTACCCACGTCGACCTTGATACACCTAATCATGAGATTTGAGTGGAGCCAGAACAACAACAATAACAACAACAACAGGAATCAAAAGTATGCAGACGAACAATCCTTCTTGCCTCGACTTGGTCTGTCCAGCACAAAAATAAAGAACAGCAGCGGAGGAGAAATAGAACTCCGAGAACGAGGTCCAGTCGAACAATTCCAATAAGAAGTGCACGTTAATTGACAAAGAGTAGAGACATGAGATGGATCAAGATCACAACAACAACAACAACATTCGAAAGTGTCGGAAGTATTTTTTTTAATTTAACAACAGTGTTGATAACGATGACGCTAACAACAACTAACCACCATTATTGTGTACATTCTAGTCCATGTAAATATATGCTTTGACAGAAATATTCAGGTAGTGACCGGCCCAGACCGGAAGTCCTGCCCGAAAGTAAGGAAATATTGGGAGCCAGAAAAATAACAAAATGATTAATGATGATAATGATAAAGAATAGTTGTGCTATACGTGAACAAGTGGCATACACAAATCTATAAATAAAGAAAAACAAGAAGCACCAATAATAACGATAATTATAGACGAGTGGCCGAATACAGCTCTAACTTGTCCTGCCGATGGCTTGCGGGCTCGTTGTTCAGGGTTTGTTGATTGCAACGTCCCAGCCTGAGCAGGAGGCTTAATCAGCCGGATGGCTCGGAAGCACAGAAGTTGGTGATGAATGAATGTACAGTGAGTGAGATTGGCCGTGTCCCGTACGGTCCCTGTATTATAGACAGAAGAAAGTACGCACGAAATTTGCAGATAGAAAGAGAAAGAGGGAGAGTTAGAAGCAGAAGACGAAGAAACTAGTGTCCGTGTGTGAACTGTCGCCGTGGTTATATCAATACAGATCAATTATCGAGCAAACTCGTCAAAAGGCAAACACCATCTCAGCTAAATAGAAGTTGGTAGAAGCCATCAGTGAAGAAGTGATGGTTGCTCTAGATCGAAGTGAGGTCTAATGTCACAGCCAGATAAATTTATCATTGATTGTTGTTGACAGTAAAGAACGCCTAAGAAATCGTTCATGCTTCTAGGTGTTGCGTTTAGGGTACACGACAAAAGTTTCCTCTGCAGTTATCAGTGAACAATCTAAAAACCGAGCTGAGAGATGCAGGCCTTAATCCAGGTATACAGACAGACATAAATCGCCCTCAGACAAGCACACACACAACGTTAAAAGCCTACTGGTGACATCATAAAGAATACATCACAAACGGGGTTGTACGCGAGAGGAGGCATCTGTGAAGACATACCGATCGTAGTAACGAAAAACGAGATTCAGCTGAAATCCGCAGTCATGTGATGTTTAAATGTAAAAAGCAACAAGATATATATATATATATATATATATATATGTCCTAATTATGAAACTCCAATGTCATAAAAGATGCGAAGGATGCGGCGATTTACGGATCAAACATTCATTATTATTATTCTTAATACTACGACTACTATTAACTACCATTATAAATAATCACGGGTGGTTGAGAGGTAGAACAAGAGAAGATGATCACGATAAATTGAGAGAGGCCGTGAGATGTCTGCGGTCCATTGACCTTCTCAGATATCTAGGTTCTTCGTAGGTTATTTTAATACACGTCTACTGTATATCTCAGTGTCTGTGCGTACCGTCGGCGTATGGCATGGAGATTCCCTTAGAGTCATATATATATATATATATATATATATATATATATATATATATATGCGAAATGTTTCATTACACAGTGTCGTTAAGCTCCCATGTTATTTTATTTTCTCCGTTTTCTGTCTGTTCACCAATAGAGAGGCTTCAGAGATCTGCAGGTGTGTTTCTTGATACGTACACACTGGTATCGATCAGCGGACTAATTGACTGAGTAATTAAGAACCGTACTTTTTCGTACGAGGTAGTGTGCTCCATACTCGAAACTTTATTGTTGCATTGCTGGATTGATTTGACTTCAGCATGTATTAGCCCTGATTGTATTCATTCATTATAATTGTTGAAGCAGATATTTGGCTTTGATTTTACTAATTCATTATGCTTATTGCTCGTATAATTAACGACGTTACAAACTCTCTTCTTGCTCTGTTCTTATATTTACCAGGTTTAAGAATAATGATGGTGGCGATTTATCGGATTCAATTTTATAAAACTCGGACTCGAACTCACGTCGACATCATATGAGTTCCTCCTGTCACGCCTTAAGTTCTATGAATGCTTACATATATATATATATATATATATATTGAGATCAATGATGTCCACTATAATGCACTGCTTAGCGCTTTGTCTCTGTTTCAAAACTTCCCCCAGTTCCACCTACGTTATTCATCGTATTCTTTTCGTAGCAATCATCTCGAGAAAAATCGCCTTTTTTTTGTAGTCATTTGCTTACATGCGCCTACCGCAAATATATTTTAGCTTTCGTGAATGGCGCGGGATTTACCAGCTGACCATTACGACCACTCTGTGACTATATGGACACTATATTGCCTGACTTCGTTGCTCAACAAGTATGAACGCTAACTAGGCGATAGTGAACAGAGAATGATGATGATGATGAACAACACAAAAGAGGATTTGGAAAGAGATTTCAAGATGAACTTGACCTTTTTCTTGGCACGCGGGGTAAACTAACGTGTTAGAGAGTTGGGACAATGCCCATCGCGTTGCCCTCCTCGTGCTCGAATTATTGCCATAAGAAAATACGAATAAGGATATATATATATATGAGGAAATCTCAATGTGAATATTCATATAGCCGTAATATAAAATATATCTATGTGAGAATGTCTCTGTCTGTGTGTCTGTATGCCCTTTTCTGCGTTTGGGATGTTGCTGTGTCGCTTTGCTGTGGGCGCGCCAACAACAAACGAGACAACAAACATCTGCTAACAGCGTTTGCATAGAACTCAATGCGATGCTAAACTTTGCAATCGTTTAATATTTCATATATGCAGCATCATAGGAAGTGACTTCTAATCGAGCGAAAAGAATGACTGAACCGCTTTAGATTCACATGGACTAAGGTCACTTGGCACGGGAGCACTTTATACGATCTCTATGATTGAATCTCTCGTTGACTCCAGACAAAATTGAGCCTTGACTAGATTCCTGGATAATTCGTTCCTATGGACATTATGGACATATTAAAAAAGATACACCTATAACCACTAGTGTCCCCGCAGATAACACGTATTACAAAATACACAAACAAACACTACACACACACACAAACATGCAGATCTAATCAGTAATACACATATATACGCATTCTCCAATATACGTAAGAAGAACAGCTAAAACACACGACACGAAATATAATGAAGATATAACGCAAAGATGAAAATACGTCACGTTCATTATACGTAAAATAGCAATCGGGATTCAATGACGTTGAGAAAATGGATCCAAGAGTAAGCACACAGACACAAACACACAGTGGATCATATGGACTGGAGGTGCCAAATCTCAGCCGTCGATGGAAATATGTAAAATATTTATATAAATATAACGGAAATATTAGCATTATTACAAGCATATATGTCCGTGAGCGAAATAAAGGAAGATCCAACATAATGAGGATAATGATTGCACTACCCGATGTGTTGTTCCACGAGCGTAAAAATGAGTTACAACTAATGGCCCAATGAGAAAGCTCTCAGCATTGTTCTCGTCAAGCAAATATGCTCAATGAGATATAATGCTGTGTATGTTGTTGCGAATAGAACTCTCACGATAATTATTATTATAATTATTATTACTGGCGATGATACCATTACTTCGGTACATGTAAAATATATGATGATCGACTTCACTACTTAACGTGACAATACGATAAACACGTCTTGTGGATAACAGTTTATATAATGATGCTGATGATGGTGATGATGACGGATTATATTATATATGAATATAGTGTCTCTAAGTATAATAGTAATGATAATAATAATAATTGATGAGGTGAATTAACCAGTGATTATGAATGATGTATAATCGAATTTTGGCGGGGCCTTCGGATGGATTAACCACTAGCAGGGGAGATGGAATAATAAACGCCAGAACATGAATGGCTGCCAATGGCTGCAAAGTTGGGACATATGATATAATGATTATATGATATAGGACTGTGAAGGAAACTCGACGCTACAAAATCGCGGAGGTCGCCGCAGAGGTTTTTCTTGGCCGGGCTCCTTTTAAGGTATACGCGAGGTCACCTTTAGGAGAAGGTCAAACGGTCGTAAGCGGTTGCAGGTTGCTTTTACACGGTGGTGTTCCGAAGAGGTGAAAAGTAATGAATAACAAAGGAAAAAATTAGAAAAGAAGATGATAAATACATCTACGTTACTATTGTATTATGACAATTACGATTATTATTATTATTATTGGTAGTATATATATGAGATATGAAGAGAGATTTGAGTGGTATAATGTATTATAAGCGAAGAGAATTCTACACGAGTATATAAATATGTAAGGGAAAAATGGTGCCGCAGATGGTCACTGTATCGGTGAAATAAATATGATGATGATGAAACTGAAGGAATGGTGAAAATGGAAATTACGTAATTGATGATGATGATGACAACAAACAAAATAAATAAAAAATAAAACAACTGGCTTATTCCATTCGTAAAAAGCTACCTGTGTGCTCGTTTCCAACAAAGTTAAATATCGGATTCTCCATACATTTTGATCTATGATAGGGGACCAATCGTTGAAAGCGGGAAAGCAGTAAGACGGTCTAGCGTTTAACGTTGATAAGCAGGAAAGTACGAATCTGTTGTTAGCTATATCATTGATACTGGTGACGGTAGGTACCCTACTGTTGATGACTGTGGTATACAGTAAGATACCGCAAAGGAACCAGATAAACAAGCGTTTCATCCTACACCAAGTTGATGGAGCGTTTACATCGTAGAAAGGATCGTTCGACTATTACTGACCAGTACGATGTCAAATATTGGGGCCATGCCTGTTTGCTCATTTAGAAACACCATATCGAAAGACTAGACTGGTGTTGAGGTGCCACCTTCGACGACGGTATAGTCGATTGATCTACTCGTTTGCAAGTTTAATTAATACTGTAATTGTTCCAGTGTTATGACACCCAGTGCGCAACGGCTGCAGGCAGCAGCGCCTTAGAGCATGGTTTCAGGCTCACATGACTTGAAGATCGGTTCGACCTGTCGTTGTTTTTCTTTGGAAAACAGACCTAAATATTCACGGAACATCGGTCACTTCCAACAATTTCCGTGGTGTTCGATGCAGACTACGAAATGTTTCATTTTTGACAAACACTAAAAGTGGATATGGTATTCTAACCCTGCGCGCGTATGAGGCTTCAATTCTGCATCGTGAAACTGCCCAAATACGCAGACCCCCTCTACGTCGATATTCAACCCAAAACTCCATGGCCGCCCCCCCCCATTATGGAACTGTTGACGATGTTCAACAATTGCGTTATATCGTCATATTCTCCATAGGTACTTTCCAGCTTCACTGTTCGGTCTCGAATCCACTCGTTTGAGGCCTTGGAGCTCTTTGACACTATCAATGATGACACGAATCGCATCTCTATATTCGATAGGCCACCCACGGATCCGAACTCCGGCTACTTCATTGGGTCGTCTCGATAGCTGATCTCCAAGTCCTCAATCGTCAGGTGGTCGTGGGCGCCGAACTGACACGAGCCATGCAGGACGGGATCCGAGGGTTCGTTTCCTACATGTGCCTCGCCAGAGACAAGTGGGACAGGGGGAACACACTGGCCGAAAGGATCCTCCGGGAGAAGGATAGGCTAAAACGGGCGCAGATAGCAGAGCTGGTCCGAAGGGAAAATGCCCGGAACCCACCCGCTGCGGCTGGCCGGAAGGGTTCGCCCCAGAGGAGGAACTGAGAGATAGGACATGGTTGGAATCAACTGCCGGTCCCTGCAAGACACTGACTGAAGTAATACTTTGACAGTCCCGGTCAGTGCCCCAAGTCAAAATCGGTTCTGGGTTTAGTCAGTAAGAGGCTGACACTACCAGGCAAATACCTCAGTGTGAGGCCTGGTGTCCATGTAGTATTTACCTTTAACCTCTTAAAAAAATCAAAAAGTCTTCAATCGTCGTCAATCCAGCATACTCTATTATACGGACGTGACGGGAGCATAATTTCTATGTGGTAGCCACCCTCAATAAATACATTCGACGAAAAGCCATCTTCCGAGGCTCCACTCTGAAACGAGAACGCTCTCTCTATTGCATATGCCAAATGTTGGCAATCGCTAGCATTTCAGCTACGATGTTTCTTTCTTCATTGATGTTATGTGAAGGATATCTTTAGAATCGCGAAAAATTGCTCTGAGAGTGCGTTTTTTATGAACGAGAACAGGGGTGATAGATGAGGTCGAAATATTCAAGACCATAAGAAATGTCAGAGGAGAAAAGGCATGATACAAGAGTAGGCAGGAGCTAGAACATTCGAACCCGATTAATACCAACTATGACACCCGCCAATTTTGGTCTGAGACTAGAGATATTTCCGAGCTCCATAGTGTTCCTCCTGTGAGTTAGCCGTCGAGGATAATTCATAGGAAGCGGACCACCGTGGAACGTGCAATAGGTGTACCTCGAGGATTTATCACACCTCGGTAATACCGGAAGGAGTAAGAGTGGGGCGAATGCGTATTGGAAACATTGAGGGAGAGGCAGTTTTGTTCAAGCCAACTTGCAAGCCTTCCCAAGAAGATCTTCGTTGAATCAGTTCCTTCGGATTATTTCCACTTATATACAGGGAGATATCTTCTGTATAAAGTAGAGCATTAGGATTCTGACAGACTATAGAAAAGGGTATGGGACCCAGAAGGCTTCCCTGGGAGACATCTAAGCTCATTTGTTTACTTGAAGAGATATGATATGGCTGATCACGATGCGACATGATGGACTGTACAAAGTTCGAAGAGATTATAGGCACGGAGTCTTTTGAAGAGAATAATCGGGCTAACAGAGTCAAAAGTTTTATACACGTCGAGGGGGGCCACCACCGAGTGCTGACCGGAGCCCTTTGCTCTGCATAGAGAATCAAAGAGTCGCACTATCGGAAGGGTGGTCTTACAATGCTTACGGAATCCGAACTGGTTTTCCCCTCTTGACGAAACCCTAATCACCACAGTCCGCTTACTGTTAATTTCCTCGGAAGAGTCTACCACAGGCTGATCCGGGCCACCGAGGACAAGCGCCCAGAATCCTTCCTTTTGCAGCGCCTTTCGTTCACTATGCAGAGAGACAATGCCATCGTCTCCCTCGGGACCATGACGGCCTCGGCCTGACACCCTGTCCCCAACTGCTTCTCTAATTATGGTACATATTAAAACGCACGATCGTAACCAATAACGGATATATATTAGTATAAGACAACATAGGGAATATTATTAGCCAATAATTTTCAGCACAGGAAGAAATGTGCTTATTACATTTCCAAGCAACTATATAAGAGACCGCACGAATAGGGACTCATACAGTGAGATCCATTTCAGAATGAGGTTCCCTCTTTGCTACGGCGGGCGAATTCCAGAAGCGCGTAACTAACCTAATCATTAATTGTCTTTTGCGACCTCCTATTTCGTATATATGCAGACTACATCGGCATGCCGATTTTTTCACCTGCTGGTCTTAAAATATTTTCATTAACCCTTTATCTTCGAGAGACTTGAACCCGCATGCTGGAGGCACCAATTTCACGTTGACCATATTTAGAGGGCTATTCCAATGTTGAAATACCATCAATGTGTGCGGCAGCATCAATCCCCAGGGGAGTAGTTCCAAGGGGACATGGCAGTATCTATCAAATCTTCGCTGGACCCTATTATTCGTTAGAGTAACTAAATAACAGTGTTCTTGACCACATTTCCCGGGATTGACATTAGCACGATCATACGACGGGGTGACACCAGCGGAAGTCTTCCACGGACTAAACCTATATGCACGGACAAGATATCCATCCGTGAGCCAACATTGACAGTGGGGCAATGTTAACTAGTGCCCGCGCTTGAGCAACCTAGCCTCGCTGCGTTAGCAGACGATGCAGCTCTCGCGCTTCTTTTGCCTCCGCCATATTGCCTCTCCACTTTTCCCTGAACGGTGGTGAGGGGAGCAAGGGGAGGTTTCGGACCCCCGACGTCGCCCCATTGGAATTGTCCACACTACCCATCGTTACTGCTCTGGTCGGTGCCTGCTTAGTGCCCGCTGCTCCGCGCACCCACCGTGTGTTGTACGACTAGTTGTACGACGTACAGCTGCCTACAACTGCTGCCGTGATTTTGTCTCGTAATCACCGCGCATCGAATCGATAGAAGCAGCAGCAGCAGCAGAGGTACCTCACGATTTGTGCTGGGGTGACAGTCCGTTCGTCGTTGTGGTGCCAACTTGTCGGCCTCAATCGGATACAAGCAAGCGCCTTGAGCGGACATCTCCACCTACGAAGCGAAGAGAGCTCCTCGCTTATTCGTCACCTCTCTTCGAATAGTTTGCGCTGTCGCCATCTGCCCCCCTACGTTGAACTTCAATATCTCTTCAGTTGCTACGCCCAAGCAGCAGCATAGTGGTACATTCATAGAATTCAACGCCCACCACCACATATACGAAGTATCGCCGTGTGAAATGACCACGGAATCGCTGTGACCACGCTAGAGGCTCCCTTCCCGCACTCCAGTTTTATTCTACTATTCGCTATTCGGCTGACCATTATTATCTTCTTCATCCGAACAAAAGCTAGCTTTTCGTCAATCCCTGGTGAGTTCCATAGTGTGCTGAGCTATTCGTTTGTCATTCGTTCTGTCTGGCCATTGAATATATCGGTGTACCTGCAAATCGCTTTTCACATAACGCCTGTCCTTGACGAACCCTATAGGAACAGCTGATGTCATTCTCTTACCTTTGGTGGATGCCACATTGTCGTCCGTTCGATTAGGTCTGGATAGATCAAGTTCAATACTATAAAGCTTCTAACGGAAACCGATTGCTCCTCACAATTTTAGTTCTGACAGTTATAGGATACAATTTCAGATTGTTTTATTTTGAATTTTGCCATAAATGAGCCTGCTACAGTTTATTGCTTAGCGATTTTCCTAGTTAGATTCAATGGGGTCGCATTCAAGTGAATGTGGCGGTTGTGATCGATATACTGTATTTCGAATACAGCATCATCTAGTAGTGAAAGTCATCTCATCACCAAACGCACATTGAAATCTATATGATACATATATTATCAAGGTCAGTAATTAGGGACTCCAAGTGATACAATGTTATCTGCGTCCTGATTTGGCTTTAACTCATAATCCTTATTTATCAACTCGCAACGTTGTTCAGCTTCGCAGCACCAGATCCCTCTAGTGTTAACAATTATGCGTTGCCGTCTATTCTGTAGCAACTCATTCAACTCGAAGCCACCTTCAATCGTCTACTCCACCCAGTATCTAAGGAAGAAACGCATTCAAGTGTCCAGCGAAACGATCAACCTGAAGCAGGGAAAAAGCTACCTGGGAACAAATAGCCAAGTAAACCGATTATCGTCGCAATGGTTTCGCGAATCGCATCGCTATCCGCATTCGTTCAAGGTACGATATGGGCTAGGACACACAGTATCTTAGCACCTCTATGAAATATTGACTCGCGTTGAACGTGTTATTTGTTAACTGGAAAGTGAATTTTGTGGTAATTTATTATACTGTGTTGCGGCACAACCGAATGACATAATACAGATGCCTCGGGGTCCATAGACGTTCGAGAATCGCCAGCAAAGCATAATTTGAATACAAGAGTGTCGGACAAAATTAAGTAGACCTCAAGAAAGAAGGTGTTGTTATTATGTGTGTGTTTGAAATAATATAGAAGAAAATTGCCTAATTGGTATATATTTATACAGTATAGCTCCTCCGAAGGTAAACGCACATGTGAGGTCGATCCTCCTGTGGGTAGATCGTCCTAGAACAAGAAGTAACTCCTTGGGCCCCTAAAAGAAGTGGATATCATCTCGTTTTCAAAATGAGATGTAGCTTAACATATTTAACCACGGTGTAGTCACTAAGGGCCGCTTGTCAACAGGGTAGATTTTTTTATGAATTTATTTCTAATTTCTTAATGAAGTTTTCGCAAACATAGAGAAGCTCTCAGATTCGTCATCATGCGTGAACAGGACTTGCGTCCTGTTCGCGCCCTGCAAGTTCTCGAACGCAACATTGAGACGAAGCAAAAAGCCAGAGCAGCAATAACCTGGTATCCCCTTTTAATTTGGATTTATTGGACGCACATTGAGGGGCGAGCAACGTTACCCTAAGCTTAGCCACCCATTCCCCAGTCGACGGGTTCTTCAGCAGATTCAAGTTTCGGTTTGAACCGAAAATGCTCATCGGATTGTCGCCTGGGGCGTGCGACGCGACACCCGCCGCGTCCACCACCCGAAACTCTTTCCTGTCCAAATGTTCATGTGAAATGAAATGTATTCAGACGATTGCTCTATGAATTTCCAACTTGGACTTCTCCCCTTGGGAAAATTTCGTCATAGATCTCTAACTTATATATTAAGAACTGCCATTTCTGGTCATTCATAGACCGTGGAAAATAGAGCATTGACTTCTACGCGAATGGTTGTTTGCTCCTACCCCTGTAAAGCATGGATCCTTCCTGTGTTGAGAGTTGCCGGAAAAATGACTTTGTTCAAGATGCTTACTCCAGCAGCCTCACGAATCCCTAGCAGAGAGTTGTGTATAGAAACACAACCGTCTCATAATATATTGAAAGCGCTAGTGGACATGCTTTGCCACTTGGCGAAAGACAGCTTCTATTTAGGAGAGAAATGTTTTTGATACAAGATGAGAATATGCCACCTCATTTCGTCTCCCGAATATCGTTAGCGCTAACAGACGTTCTTCAATTTTATTTCTTGTATTCGCAGGTTTTGCATCCACGGTCTTCGCTATCGCCTTCGTGCTGCAGGTAGGTTTTTAACGAAGCCCTTATTTGTAGAATATTGTCATTGTACAGACGCGCTCTTCTTTAGCTGCCATTATTTACTATTATATGTTTAATGTAGAGTGGTAGCTTTCGTCAGTTTAACTGCTACAGACAACAATGTAAATCAGTTTCCCCTCTCTACATATGGTAGCGCTCCAAAAGCTTGGAAATCGTCAATTTATGGGTAAATTTCAAATATTAATTTAAACCAAAAATTCACCGGCTGACAAGAACACGTTAATGCCTTGTCCCTCACTTGCATTGAATGTCATAGTTCATTTTCTTTTGTCAGGATACCTTATGTTATTATATAAAGACAGCGGCGAAACATCAGAGACGTGAGTGTAGTGTAGTCAATCCTCATTGGTACCATCCTGCCCTGGCTGGCTTCAGCTCTCGGTCTTACCTTTTGCTCTTTTCTCATTATTCCTCCTGAGAAAGCTCTTCCTTATTCCAGTTTTCACTAGATTCCATCATCGTTGATACTATGTCCTTGAAGAAAACTTTTTTTCCTGTGGTCTTTTTTTTCTTACGAGGGGTTTCAGTAATGCTTAATGCACATGTGTCACTCAGCCGTAGTGACTAGCTGCCTCCCCCTATTGACTTTTCCTAATAAGGCGATCAAACTTTGCCCTTTTTGTTGTTTCCTTGTCCGTCTTGAGTGTAATGGTTGCGTCGTGGCCTCCCTCCACGCTTCGGCGGAGATCATCATGTGGTCTACGACCGCCTTGATCGGTTTGTCCCTTTCGGCGCCTTAACCTCCGTCTCTTGCTTCCCTGAGTGCCCCACAGCACAGAACTGTATGTTCCACATTGTCTGGTTTCTCCGAGTCGCACAACACAGAGGAATTGGAGTTGGTTTTGTTGATCCTAATCACGTAGCTCGGGAACTGGCCGTCTGCAGTCAAGACTTGAGTCATACAATAGGATAGCTCGCCATGCTCACAGTCGTACCACAATCGGAGATTTGGTATCAGATGTCATGTCCAGCTTTCCTTGGTCGTCGCCCATGGTGCTATCTGCTGCTCCCATTCAGCAGCCCAACAGTTGATAGTGGTTCTCCTAGCCTCAGTCAGGTCAGACGCGCCGTTCAAGGCCTCTCTGCCCGTTCCCTAGCTAGAAGATCTAACGGCAGCATCCAGCATGGACTTGTGATGCGTATAACCCCATGGATCCAGCAACGGATACGAAAACCCTTCTCTTTCCCTCTGACAGTCCTCTGATTTTCGGCATTATCCGGGCCAGGTTTGCAGCGATTGTCTGGGTCTTCATGATGATATATTTGTTGTGAGCCGATCCGTTCAAACCTGTGTCGAGGATAACTCCAAGGTATTTTGCCGTTTAATTTGCATCAGGTGGCCTTCCATTAGAAGTTGGATTAATCTCATCCTCTTCCCACACAAATCCTGCATGGACAAGAGGCTTCACAACTAAGGTATTTGCCTGGTAGTGTCAGACCATACGTGGACCTACCGTTCCGGAAACCGTACTTGTCGTTTGATAGCTCTTCTTTGTTTTGACTTCATCGTTCTGTCTCACTAGACTGTTCTCCAGGATCTTCCCGATGGTGTCAAGGAGGTATATGGGCCGGTAGGCCGTTGCTCCCGATATTCCCTGCGTTTTGGGTGCGAGAACCAGGTTTGCTTTTCTCCAAGCGTCGGAAACCTGCCTTCTTGAACAGTTTGTTGGCCAGGTTCCTGAAGACCTCAGGCTAGCGTTTGACGAGTAACTTTGCCACTCCGGGGGGCACTCCGTCCAGGTCGGGTGCCTTTCCCGGTGTCAGCTGGGTCCAAGCTTGTGCCACCTTCTCTAACCTCACCTCCGGAACTTCATCCGGGGTGATCATAATCGCCTCTCCACGGCTTCTCCGGGAAGAGGCTGTCACAGTACCTGCAGGACATTCGGAGGGAGCTTCGGAGGAGGTTTCCGGAGCTTGACTGTAATAATACGGTACGTCAAGCCCCATACATCTCTCTCCACCGCGTCTGTCAATTCTTTCAGCGCACGGGTCTTACTGTTAGCGAAGAGTCTTTGGAGTTCCTCACGAGCAACCTTGTACTTCGACAATTAGTTTGTGGTCCGGTCATTGATTGACCCATTGTCCTCCCGGTTTCTTCCTTACGGATATATCTGTGACCACTCAAAATCTTCTCGTTCTCCACCCGTCAGCCCCCAATCAGTGGAAGTGCCGCCTCATTTACCAAAGTGAGCTCTACGAAGGCTGTCGGAGCTCCTCTGGAAAGGCAACCTTTCCGTCGTTGAGTGCCAGAAAGCTTCTTTCTGCAATCCACTCCTGTGGTACTCGGCCCGTTTCCGTCGTCCGCAGGTTCCCCCATGTCGTGATGGGGGGGGGGTCATTCATTAATCTAATGCATGTCAACACCGTCCCCCTTGTGGAACTATTGACGATGTTCAACAGCACCACCCTTCCCGGTATCGCTTAGCGCATTCTTCAGGGGCAGCAAGATGTATACAAGCCCAACTACGAGTACCATACATCCTCCTAACCGTACCGACATGACGTGGTTAGCTGACTCCCAGCTGCTTCCCTTCTCTCTCACTCTCTCAAGACCAGACTTCCTCTTAAGACCTCTGTCCACTTCCTGTCTTTGAACAACTACTGTCCCCATGTCGAGCTTGCTGCATTGAAGTCTCCTGTAATAATGACCCTCTTACCTTGGTGGTTCTCGCGCTCTGGACAAGTCCCTCGAGAAAACCTTCAAACTCCGCTAAGATCCCTGTTAAGCGAAACAAGTTTAGAAAAAAGCCCCCTTCTGGACCCACTGCCCATGATGCCTCCTTCTGGCACTCTGAAGGTTCGAGTCCCGCGGCCTGGTGACACCTATAGAATTAAGTGTTGTAAGAACTGCAGTTCCGTTAATAAACCAATGAAGCCTTTAGCTTTAACCTTGCTAACAACATCGAATTTGTAATAACATAACATTTGCCTGGTGAAAACGATAATGAACTGTGAATGATTGATAAAATAGATAGATGGAAAACAATACAATCCCTTAAAAAAACAACAAATTTTTGGTTTATTAAGGGAACTGCAGTCTTTTTTGCTAAACTATATATAAAAAGAGCTTTTCCACCAAACATGAAATTTGGGCTTTGTTTCATCTTCGAACCCTACGCAAAGTAGCGCAACGACCGCCATCTGTATAGTGTACTAAACTAACAATTGATCGATGACCTATCATGCAAGTTAACTATGGTGACCTATGACTTAAGGTCCATTTGATAATGAGCATGGTCTTTTTTCGAACGTCTCACAAATCAGGTGAATGGTGTTCTAAGCGTGAAATCAACGAGTACAGGCGCCGATTTGGCAAGGATTCTTCGTTCGTTCTCCATCCGTCGTGGGCAGATAATTCAGCCGACGGAGTCTCAAGCAAATGGTGCCCGTTATTTGAATGACACGCTCACCGCTACAAATGAAGACTGCTTGATTTGGTGTTGGGAGACCACACATTGTAATGTTGCAATTTTTGGCACCCTGGTTAGTATCTGTTCAGTATTCGTAGGACATAAGGTAATTTTAGTAAAATTTGCGAAAATTGACGATTTTCTATATAAAGAAGTAAATTCGCGTTGATTAATCTTATGGACCTGAAGTATGTTAGGCTGAATTTGGCAAATCTCGACATTGTAGTTGTTGTGATATCATTATTTAGTTGAACGAACTTACACTGCTTGTAATTGAAGTCGTCACTTAGCTTGCACCTTAGCTTGGAAAACGACCAATGTTAAGCTCTTTATTTATTAAAGTGACCATCTAAAGGCTGCTTCACCTTGTAGATTCGTAGATAATAATAATCGTTGATTATTGAAAAAATCATGCTTGGAATCTCTAAAATGCAGGCCTACTTGATATTTTGCAGAGGGCGGAGGAGGTGCACGGTAGAGATGTCGTAAGCCGAAAGTGTTACTTGTTCGACTGCGGACCTGGGGGTCGGCTATGTAGCTTCACGGATAACGAGAACTACATCACATCCTGTCTCACACACGGATCTTCAAATCATGGCCACAGTCATTCACAGCTTCCGGGAGAGCAACTGCTACTACAACAGCAAGCCGCAAATCAACGGGAAACGCACTCCCGTCAGCTAGCCACAGACGACGCAAGCTTACAGGGCAAGAGCTCGCCACAAGACGTCAACAATAATAACAATGGCCTTCTCGGTGTGGACAAATCCAGCGACATCCTCGGAATCAGAGGTATCTCAAATTTCTCCTATAATTAGTTGCAATATGAATTCGACTTGAAAAGTGGCAATACTGAACTGAGTATCTTCTTTACTGAGCTCAATAATATCAAAACATGATCTAGGTTTAGTTGTCCATCTCAAGTTATCCTTCAAAAACTTCATCCAGTTAGAAATACAGCTACATGAATGGACAACTGATCACAGAAAGCGTCTTATACTACTAACATTCTGCTTGCGAGTTGATGGTGCTAATGTCTCACTGCATAAAAACAAAAAAGTCACTGGGAAAATCCCATCGTAACTCTCAAATTGATCCGTCATTCTCACATAATAGTTGTCGCCGATTTTCCAGGTGGAAATGGAGGTCCATTTTCTGGATGCTTCCGGTGCATTGACGACTCGGCGTGTATTTCTATGCGGAAAGTCTGTGATGGGGAGATAGACTGCCGGGACAGAAGTGACGAGGCTTCATGCCCCAACAACAACAGCAACAGTAATAAAAATCACTTCAGGTAGGTCGACTACACAACCACCGCCATATATATATATATATATATATACATATATATATATATACATATATATATATATATATATATATATACATATATATATATATATATATATATATATATACATATATAATCAAAACTGAAGAAAGCAGAACTGAATTATCATTATCAGCCTGCTTCAAACAGACTCACCATCAGATTTTGATAAATACAGCTGCTGTTACCTACCTTTTTTTTTAGATATCACGGTGGTGAGCCAGAGGACGAGCCCGCCTACGTCATGGACTCATCCGCACGTTTTAAAGCGGTTCATCGACGTCCAGATCAGACTGACAATAAGTTGAAGGGACATGCCCATTTCGGAACATCGAAGGTAGGCCAGGAGAGACATTCGGCGCCTTCTCAAAGCCAGCCCCAAAGTGCAAACACAAAAGTCACGTCTACAATAATGGTGAAGAAACCGGATCAACATGACGCTCAAGAACATGAGCATGATTCGCCCAGTATGAGTATAAGCCTTACGCAGGTGAGCTAAACAAAATGTTCAATTGTTTAACTAATTAAATAAAATACAAACAAAACCGCACGTCGCGCCATTCGCTTGTGATGGAACAAATCGATTGAGTATTTTCTTTTGGAAATTTCATATTGGAATTAGTTCGGCATATGTCTGTCACTAGTAGAAAAGTCTGGTACGCGCCAGTTAGGATCAAAAGTAAATACATTCGCTCCAGCTATATGGGCTCACTTTGAGAGAAAAGATCATTAGTGCGCGGTCTTCGTAAATTCGTAGTAATGTTTAACCTTCATGTGTAAATGTTTTGATACCGTAATCGTGTCCATAGAAACGATTGACTGTACACCCTAGTTTGCTTATAAAGAAATGCAATATTTGGCCGTCGAAGCGGCTTTGAACGATGAGGTCAAAAACAAAGAAGCGCTATCAAACGACAACTACGGTGTTCGCAACGGTAGGTCCACGTATGGTTTGACAATACCAGGCAAATACCTTAGTCTATTGACTAGAACGTTCTCCAGGATCTTCCCGATGATGTCAAGAAGGCCAACAAACCTATGGCTTGAAACCATAGGATATCTCGACAGTTTGAATTACACAGGGCACACACGAATCAATGCGCCATTTTCAGCGGCATTTTTTTCCGGTTTGATCATAAACTTATTTGGCAAAAAAAAGCGAAATTTCCACCAACATCGAAATTTACTGACAAATAATTCGTCGTTAAGTTCCTCCTTTACCCTAGGGAGTAATGAACCATTGAACAGTAAACACAATTATTTCATTTTGTTACAGGTGGACTCCGGCGAGAAACATACAAGCCCGACAGAGGTTCAATCCGGCGCCATATTGGCTATCGCTCTTGGCCTTTGTGTGACCGCCCTTCTGCTCGTTCTGGTCGGATGCAAGCTGCGCCTCGTCAGAAGGTCAGTGACAAACTTCTCATCGGATGGCTTTATATTAATCTCCAATGCTCGAAAGCAATCTCGGAACGCGTACAGCGCATACAGGCTACAGGCGACCAAGAACATGCCCTTGCCAGCCTCTAAACTATGCTTCCTCCTTAAGATCACTTTCGTTGTGTCCATTACCATTATGTGAACTTCTTCACTTAATCGACCCATGCATTGTTCCCAAATCGTGGCGAACCAAACGACGCTAGAAACGTAACTCTAACATCCGTTTCCCATCCTCGTGCTGTGTATGTGTTTTTCCTTACAATGATTAGGCGTCTCGTCAATTGGAGACGTGAGAACCGCAAAGGGCTCAGCCTGTTAGCGGACGATGACGATGATGACGACGAGGACGAAGACGTCGTTCACGGCATCATTTAAACAACGAGCCACAGGAAGTTCTGGAATACGAAGAAAACCGATACGAAAACCCGGTAACCCTCGTAGCAAGATTCGGCTAATACAGAGCTGCAACGATAGCCACGACTCCAGCATGAGCTATCTATCAGACGCGGAAGGAATCGATTCGGAGGAAATCGTGTCCTTCAATATGAGAATTCTATTATGATTATACTTGTTGTTTATTTTACATGGTTAGAAAATATTTGTGGGTCATTATTTTGCAAAATAACGAATCGCCACGATGATGAGGATCACATTGATGAATAGTGATGATTATATTTTTAATTAATCATTGTTCGGTGGACGTAGGAACAGGGTAGATAGATGACGAATCTTTAACACCAACCGATCGACCCATTGATTGATTGATTGTTCGCTAGAACAAATGGCGTTTTTCTAGATTATCATCAGTAGCGATGATGGGCGTTTGACTGCAAACGAATAAGTAAACAATCATATCAGTCTACTTCCTCGTCTGGAACGAAGGTTAAAACAAAGATATCGCCTGAAATATGGATTCAATCGTTTACTCTACGTCATCGCGTGACCTTTTTATCTAGCAAACACATTTTACATGTATTTATATATCCCTATTAAGTACTTCATCATCATTACTACTGCACTACTTCTACTGCTATAACTATTATTATTATTATTATTATTATCACAACTAGCACCACCACGAACACTATAATACAAAGGTATTATATAATCCTTTAAAATCGTTACATGTACTTATGGTCGCAGGTTGCAGGTAGAGCCAAACAAAAAAGATATAGGTACGTAGTTATAAACCCCAAAATGAAGTTAAGTCAAAGTCGTGACTAGCAGAATTTCACTGAATGAAATTACAGCATGAGAACTTCTGGCTATGATTTTGCTTACAGCATTAGCTACATATGTAGATATATATATATATATATATATATGTGTGTGTTCGTTGCGTAGACGACATACGCTTCAAATGAACTGATACAGCAAAATCGGTTTCGTGTGAGGCCTGACTCAGTTAGTATTTCGCAGAGGGGTGTTAAGTTGAAAAGTTTAAGGCCAACCGGAATATCAGCAACAAGCCATACCTGAAGTCCTTACCGTTTGTATCTCAACGTCGAGAACAGATGGAAGTTTGATTGAAATAGCAACAATTGCTGCAGCCCATCATTTTTTCCATTAGATAGTAGCAGCAGCAGGATCGACGTTTAGCGATCCAACGAATTCTATTTGAGAGCTGGATATCGACTATGTGGGCGGAAGGTGCAGAGACAACGTTTCGCAGACGTCAAATTGATCTTATATATAAGCGTTTACATTTTGTTCTATTGCTAGAAGCGGCAACCATTTTCGATATAACATTGCCCGATAAGCTTTAACAACACCAGACGATAAAATATTTACATGTAAAAATATCGGCGCAATCTATATGTGGAGACACGTAAAGAGCTACCATCGACCGACCGATTGACAAACTGATTAGCCCAATATACAGTTTGATGGACATAGAAGTACATACGATATCATCATGTTCATATACAAACATATGTAGATGCACACGTAATAATAATAATAATAATAATAATAATAATAAGCGGAGTGACGGTGTAACGAAGGAAGTAACATTGAACATAAGTGAAAGAGAGAAGAGCCTTTTTTTGAATGAAGAGATTATTCATTTTTAACGATGCGAAATAATACACTAACTTGATATCTCGTTAGGTACTCAGTGATGCATAGTAGTAAAGTCGACAAAAGATCATAGAAAATGTGCACAAACGAAAAGGTGGTGGGAATCTCTGCTACAGATTACGAGTGGCGGATCGAGGCGAAACTGCGAACACACGTGCGGAAATAGTTCAACTTCAAATGAAGAAAAGATACTGCTGTTTCCTTCATTGACAAGCGATGGTTCTAGCTGGGTAGCTAACCACTGAGGTTGGCTTGTTTTCACGCCTCGACCGCGGTGAGGTTGCAACGATTGACCGATGAGGTGGTAACCGGGGCTCGGATCAACTTCGCCCATCCCTTCGGGCTCTCTCGGCCCTCAGCTCTAACCCTATGTGACAAGCAGATTTTGACGCAAACATTAATTCCTACTCCTAATAGCCTCTCATGCCGGATCCGTGCGATAGGCTGAAAGGGAGAAGCTAAGCGGTGTGTGGCGGCGTGACCACCGAAATTAGGCAACAAAATGGAAAACTAAACGTCGTGAGTGCCGTTAGAAAAACAAGTCTATGCGGAACGTCTCAAGATAAGGCAGGTTGCTCTCCTCAGGCACACCTGAAACATGTCGACAATTTCGTGGCCACCTGTGCCGTAGTGTATATGATGATGTGTAATCTGAAGACCACTCTATCGAAATTGAATGAAGTTCGTAGGTTGCACACAAAAACGAGCCACGCTCAGAGGTTGGCGATTGGAGGCTCCACCGTGTGCTCGGTAGCGAGCATATCTCTAATGATAGTGAAAGCAATGTGTTTGTTCGCATTAATTACATAATTCTACATCATTACGATATATATCTATATATATATATACTCTGTTTCATTATGAGTCGTTTTAATCGCTCGCCGACTGCTAAGCAGCGTACGTGGACGATAACGGCAAACGCCCTTAAATTCATCCTCGCTTTAAAATGTTCACTTGTCTACGCCTACCGTGCTCACCCGCTACGAGAAAACGATGCTGTACAAAATTTCCCTCTTTATATGAGTATATCAATACAGGGGGCTGATTTCGAGAAGTAGAATCACACATGCCAATACTTCCGATTTCTGATGTGCGTTTCGCAGCCGTTTGGTTGTTATGACTTAACGCATCTTTACTTACATTATTCTCCCTCCCTCCCTCTCTCTGTTGTTACTGCCGAGGAATGATTTATTACTATCAAACATAGCAATCCAATGATCATATTCAAATATTAAATGCATGCGTTGCACCAATGCATTTCCATTTTTTTAGAAATACATTCCCGGCAGAATCTACAAGATCTATTTGTAAAATTCCGATACATGGTACCGTAGTACAGTGGCCAGCCCCGTGTCAGACCGCGATTATCACATGAGATGCTTGCAATCATAAAATCTCAACAAATTGAAAAAGATAATCGATATATGTGCATCCAATGAACGGGAAGTATTGGCGCAAAACGATTTCGGCCCTCGTGACGACAAGACATCAAAGCAGAAATAGGCAGAAAATGAATAAAACAACAGCAACAACAATACGGGAACCGAAAAATATAGAACATTAGCAAGAACAGAAAACGTATAAAATAATGTTCATTTTTCTACAAAAATGTTCCCAACATCTAATTGTTCTACTACTCTATTTCATTATCTGCTACGCATTTATACAATAACAATATAACAATAATTATTATTGCGCTGCATCGTCACCACATATATATATATGTACTGATAGTAATCATAATACTAATTATGATGTACTCGTAAATGCAACACGTAGCATATGCGGTGACAGGATCCGAATGTCTGTGTGTGTCGTAGCAGATTAATTAGCGAAATAGAGAAAGACATGACGCAAGTGCACTTTGGTTGAGTTGAGGTGTGTGTCAACAGTACGAAGGACAACTCTCGAAGTCTTTTCGAGCCATCAGTGTGTTACAATTCGCTAGCTATATACATCCATATACATATGATGTTATTAATTAAATATACTATACTAATACTACTCCCAACCACGAATAAATACTACAGCTACTGTCAGCACACTATAGTATAGTAAACTATATAAAAGCATATAAAAAGTCCAACTACAAATCAAGGAGTCAATCAATTGATTATATAATATATATATATAATTTGATAACACATTGCTCGATGATTCGATGCTTCTATTATTAGGGTTCAGTGATTTCAGCCGGCAGAAAGAGAGAGAAAGAGAGAGAGAGAGCGAGACTATTATAGACAAGAGAGTGTGCAATTGTTTATTTTGATTATCATTATGATTATGTCGGCCGCCAATGAGGATCTGCCAACATTATTCTCACTTGCTGATTACATAGTATATTTCACGTTAAATGGCGAACTTAAGAGGTTTGGACAAAGGTAGACGCAACTCATATATGTGCTCACATTAGTTTGATAGGCTATTGTCGTATACAGTGAGATGTGAGTTGGAAGTGCAAAAAAAGATTATTGTTGTCATTTAGCCTAGTCACAATTATTCAACATGTGACAAGAATATCATTGTATTCGGCCATTACAATCCAACCTTTAATCGAATATTCGTAGTACGCTTTTCGAGTGTATTTTTTCTTAGGCTCAGTCGAGCGAATTGAACCGCTTGAGAACATGACTGCTTGAATTGGATCTGTTGAAGCTGGACGTATCGATTGTGTACGCCACCAATTAGCCCAATAACAGCGTTTATAGCAGGCCATCTATGAAAGATCATGCCACAATGAATGAGGCCAACATGAGATTGTCGTTTGATGACACTATGTTACTAAACACCAGATGTGTTTGGTCTAACAATCGTTAGATCCTTGTTGTTGCTGCGTTTTTCAATATCATACAGTATCGTACAAATTAGTTGCAGATGTTAGCTTATTGAGGTTTTCACTAATACGTCGACGTCCCACCTCAATATAGAGTTAAATCTGCCGGGGATTATATAGAAGCGATTGTGGGGAAAACGCCTCTTTGGATTTCTGAGCTCGGCGTCTCGTTCGAGGTCTGAAGACAAAGCGAATAATTTGTCGCTTTCTGGTGATCGGCGCCAAAAAAAAATAGCTTGTAAAAAAGCTTTAAATTTAAAGATGCATTTTTACTGCGCCTTTCAGCGTCCGTATATTAAATATATGCTGTCATTGAGATGTACATACATGAGGTGTAATACATTATATATTATATATGTGCTAAATCTAAGGCACAATCCCACTGAAATTTTCGACCCGCAACTCGCAGTTGCGTGGATGCAAAGTTACCTGTTGCATACATATGCAATGCATATGGCATATCGGGGCTATCTTGGGAACGAGAATATGTCCGAAGCCTGTCTTTTCGAGAGAGATCATTTTGTTCAACCTTCCCAGAACTTTGCATGGATAAGGGTAACCGGAGGGAGAATTTACTTTAAAGGTGTCTTACATTTTGTGATCTCTCGGTGTATTTGCCAAGACGCACCCGTTCAAGTCACATGGATTACTTTAATGAAGCTTTCTTAAACAAAGAAAGACACCATAGCCGTTATAAAAGCAGCCCATAGACAATTCTTATCAGTGACGAATTTAGAACTCTTCTACTTATCGGCATTCGCCATAGTTCATGATCTATGGATCTCTGAATACGAAAAAATTCAACGACAATGTGTGTCTACGTATACGAAGACGTCGCCAGCTGACATACTCCCCGAATTAATCAACCAAACACACACCCCCACACACATATATATATATAATAAAAACACTTTGCGGAAAGTAAAACTTGTTGCATATAAAACATTTATACTTATTATTATTATTCTAGGGGCATGCTTTTGTTATCCGTTGAAGGGGCAGCGTACACGAAATTAACAAAATGTAGGTAGTCTCCATCAGAGGTCTGTCCACCGCATAAATCGATCTGAATCATCCGGTGGGAGAGTGCGACTGCTGAACGTATCTCACCACCTGGTTGGAGATATTGATTCTATCAGATACCTATTGGTCGCTGCGGTAGGATGCAGCGCTAACGTTGGTGTGACAGGTTCTGAACAAGCCGAAATGAATACACTAACAAATCATTCGAATTTCTACAGACACAGCCAACTGAAGCTCTGATAGTGAGATTAGAGCGTTAGACAGAATCTCGAGCTAATTCGTTGTATAGATTTATAGTTAAGTACAAAATTTGTTCTGTCGCGAAATTTTGAACTCTCCCTTGCGTTAAATGCGTTTGCCAAGTTATTAACATGCTGCTCTAACGTAACTAGAACTATGATAACAGACGAGATGTTGACGATGCCTACCTAAGCAGTTCATGTGGAAATCAAGATAATTGCGTATTCTAACGAAAAATAAATGACACGCTGTTCATGATAATAATGATCATAATCTATTCACAATAATACGAATAATAATAATACCAGTAGATAGTAAGTATGTAGAATTTGTTTGTAAATAGATGTAAATAAATATAACGAAGTCGCTAAATGTCACTGGATGAGAATTGTTTTTCCTGTTCAGTAAGTTTCTAGTAGGTACGTAGTCGTCGTCGACCCCGGTGGCCTGGTGGTGCATTCATGTGCGCCTCGGTGCAATCGGAGGAGGCGGGCGTAGGTGCACGGGTTCGATCCCCACCGTTGCACATTTGCATTTAAAGGGGTCCTTCTTACGAAGCAATACTAAAAGCAGCTGTACCGTGGGACGTTAAGTATTGGCTGAGACTCAACCCGAAAACCTCTAGGTACGCAGTCGTCGATTGCAGTGACCCCAATATAATATTTATGTTTGTCCGATGTCCTATCTATTAGATTCTCCCTTCCATTGTTAAGTGTCTCCAGAACTGCTAATATATAATCACTGAAACGCTCGGGCTGTCTTACAATTCTATTCGATCATTTTGGTGGTTCTACAGTTTCGTTTTCTCGTCTCTCCATTTCCTTCTGGGTTTTGTTTGTCCCCCGTGTCTTTCCTATCGCCTGTGATCTCTTTCGTTCTCAGTGTACCTTGCCGACTGGAAACTATCATCGTATTTATCATCAATGCTACCCGATCCTGGAGATTCTTCTCTTTCATTAGGTCTCCTATTGTCTGGTGGCCATAAATCCTCCCGGGGTCCTAGTAAAACGCTCGACCAGTCCATTGGCCTGTGGATGGTAGACGGGGGTTACGCTGGTGTTTCATCGCGAATTCTGTGAGTAGCTCCTCGAATTCTCGACTGGTGACTTGTGTCCCGATGTCCGTAATGATTTTCTCCGATACACCTTCTCTATAAAACAGTCTGTGTGGCAACTCCACGACTCGGGTGGCAGATGTCAATTCGGTACCAATTCGATCTCAGCACACTTCGAATAGTAATCTACTACTACGATCGCAACTCGATGCGGTGCAGCAACTGCTTCGTCCGGGCCACGAACGTTGATCATTAGACGGCGTTTTCGGCCATCCCGTCATTTGGAGTGGGCACATCCGATCCATATGCTATTGGCCCCTCGTTGCCGTTGTGTTGCAACGCAATAAAACTGCCCCTAACCGCACATCCGATGCATCGATTGGAAGCGTAGGATCAGAGATTGCCACTGGTGACGTTTTGACTATCCGCTTTTTTATTCCAAAAAACGCCGGTGCTACACCCCCAGGTGACACATGTGTTATTTGATCAGGGTCATCCCTGATCGTTCAGATATCCTATGCAACCGATCGTCGTGTTGCTCTTTTGATTTATTAAACACCAATAAGTGATAGAGGTTTATAAAAACCTCCTTTTCAGGCCGGTGACGAGATGCATCATCATCTTCTGATGAAGTCGATGAAGTTAATGCTAATTCATAACAGACCCGGCTGTAACGAAATCGACCTCATGGTGTGATGAATTCCACCTGGTGATAGGCAGGGGTTGCGTCTGACAACGAGAACTATGTCGCGCCCCTTTTAGTTCTGTTAGGAAATCTTCTACGTGAAGTGGTGGGAAATATGTCTGGGTCAATCGCTTCATTTACATTTGAGCAAGGCTACACTCACCCGAACATTCTCGTCCCGTTTTCGCTGCCACTACCATAGCTGATACCCATTCTGAATCCTTAATGGGTTCAATGATCCCTAACTGGGCCTATTTATCCAGTTTCCTCCTGACTTTAGCCCTCACTGTTACTGGCAGTCTAAGTAATCTTTGCTGAATTCGTGATCCAACTCTTCCGAGAATAACCGGTTGAACTTTTAAACCGTTCCTTGCATTTCACAATCCACTTTTATGTCAAGATTACTTAACATATCTTTCCCTAAAATCGATATCCCTTGGTTCGCTTCAAATATTTCAGCCTTTTCCCCTCGCCGTATCGAGCACCCATTCCATCTTCCCTAGGGCCTCTAGATTCTGCCCTGAAATGTCGGCACCTGGAGGACCGGCAGCCTCTGGCTTTACGCTCATTTGCGCCCGTACGTGGAGTGCCGATCCGCATGCTGTGCACTGTCCTTGATGCTTTGTCATGCCTATCCCGGACAGCTTCGCGAGCCCGGGCCGCATCGGTGCTCGCTACCGCCGACCCCGAAAAACGGGTCCATATTTGTTCTAATCGCGTTCATTTGGTTGCTTAGAGGCCCGGCTTTACTTAAATCTTGCTCCACCCGGTAGCACATCTCTATCACGCTACTCATGCTAAGCCGGTTCTTCTCCAACAGTAGTTGCTCCCGTACGCTCGAGATCCTCGTGCCCACCTTCAGTATCGACACGAGTGCTTCTCCCGGACCGAACTTCCCAAACTGATAATTATAATATCATATCAATATAATATTAATGATGTAATATGTTTTAGACAAAGGCGAGTTTTGTTCTCCGATATATATATATATATATTTGTAGAATAAATGGACCCTGTTGCTAAGCCCCACGGAATTTTACCAAAGCTAATTTATCCGAAGGTTTACTATTAGTATAATGTCATTTACAACGTGCACAACAACAACTGTTACATAAAACTGTTTCTGAATTTAATTGTATGATCGCGATTAGCATTGCAACCTCGAGTTATTAGTTTTGTTGGCCAAAACATCACCATTAGGGGGTGATATTAGTACGGAGGAGAGACCTTATTGGTTTCATTTGATACGATATTTAAATCAATGTGATACAAGGTTCCTAACGTGGAGGGATTTTGCAAGAACAGAACCAGATTAATAAAAGCACACAGGTCTCTAATAAATGTCACCTTCTCATGATATAGTCGGTTACTTTGGCTGCGAATACGCTGAGATCAGAGAAGACCGGTTTGAGCCTTCGGTCGAAATAACGAGTGTAACTAATCGGCATAAGTTAGTTACGGACAAAAGTTATGCATCTCGTTCTTAGTTTACTACATCGCGAAAGGCTGGTGGAAGCACTAACGACACCAGTGGAATATATCGTATAGCGCATGTGTGTAAACATTCTAAATAGCAATGACACTTGAGTAGTAGTGTGAGGCTATTAATTTTATTTTATTCCGATAATATAAATAGTTAATATGAAATAGCAAGTCAAGCACACTATTGCGTCAATCTTCTTTCTCGTAGATTGCATAAGGATGACATCCTCGAATACATTTCATCCAGATCATATTCACAGTGTCGTGAAGGACTTGAGGACACCGGTTCGTAGCTTTTCCACGACGTTCATATGAAGGAAGATTTCTTCCGCAACCATCGTTTTAGCGCTTTCTATTTTATAGCTGAGAGCATTGATGGCGGATTCCAGCTGACCTTGCTGATGCTCAAACAGGTCTTTTCGTGGGCCCGGCTCGAGATAAAACGTGAACGGGTAGGTGTATCTTAATGTGTAGCGTGACTTTGCGAGGACGTCCGCTGCTGTGAATAGGTGTTGCCAGTCGACCCATCTGCCCTCCTGAACAATCAGTCTTTGTCTAATTCGTGCATTGGTCTGTCGTCGCGTATCATCTAGTGAGCGAAGTAACTCGCCGAGAGTATGCCATCGCATATAGTATGAGATGTCTTCGGGTAGATCTGACTCTATTGTGATCCTTTCCGGCTCGACGTCGAACATCGGGCACCCATGAGAGAAGGCCACTTTGTGCCTTACACACAGCCAACAGAATTCACAGTTACAGTATCTACAGGTGATCCAGTTGCATCCGCCGTCTTTCTTAATACTGATCCCGCATCTGGGGCACAATTTTATGTGGTTTTGAATGTAAAAGCCTGCCGCAGTGCTATCTGGATCTCTGGCCAACCACATCTTCATCGTTTGACAGTCGGTCGGCACATGGTAATCCTCTCCACAGGCAAAACAAAATTGAGTCTTGCACATCGTACACACGACACGTTTCGCCTCGTTTTTCTCAGCTTTGATGACTGCTGGACAGTCCTTGCCTACACAGAAACGCAGTCTCGGATGACACTGTACCCAGCTGTTGAAGCAGGATTGCAGATAGCGCTCTTTGAGCTTCTCATCGCTCTGAGGAATTGTTTGCAACACAAACGATTGGGGCAGAAGTAGAGAACACCCTTGGGCCATACAAGCAATCGTTGTAGACCGGCCCTCGCTAATCTCCATCTGAGTATAGGCCATCCAGCAATCGACGCACGATATGTGTCCACACTCCAGAGATCGACTAGCGAGTTCTTGGACATCTTCCAAGCAGGTTTGACATTCGTAGACATCCTTAGCAATTTCGTTTGATGGCGCTTCTACAGCTGATGATGATGCTGCTGTTGCAGGAGGTCGTATACCCGCTTCTTCAAGTGTTTGTGCCGAGTCTTCGGTGAAACGATCTATAATTATTTTGATATCCCAGTCGAAATGCTGGAGCAGCATTCGAGCAACTCCTTCATCGGAAAGCTTCAGCGACTCCTGAAGTCCCGCCGCCTCCTGGGACAGCATCTCTCTAATTTTATCAGTGGTAAGGCATACGAATGTGAACGCCTCAATGTCCTTCTCGGCCTTAGAACTACAGTGAGTGTAGATTTCGTCATCGCTGCTGTAGTCATCGGAATCGCTAGACATGGTCATGCGAAAGTTGCACCGCGTGAAACGCGCACCTTGTTTGGAAGGATTGTCTCACACCAATGCAACTGTTGGTGATGGCAAAATATGATGCTTTGGAGGTTTCCGCTCCAATTTGCTCTGAAACACGGAGTCATGATTAGGTTATACGGCTTCGTATCGAAAATTCTATACTCACAAATCTACATTATACAAACATTTCAAAACTAGCCCCAGCTAAATGATATACGCTGGATCCCGATTAGCTATCTGCAATAACCTAAATTCAATATAGTCAACTTGAGAGTTCATATATCACGTCGATATGGATTATAAATGCTGCGGTTCACATATGACAACTCTGAACGAATGGTGCTAATAATAGTATCGTAATTCACCATCGTACGACCCATATCACATAGTATGAATTACTCTACTAGTTCAGGCGATCGGCTAATACAATGTCAGGAGTGCTTATCGCTGGCCTCTTGTTCAACTAAACCAATTATGGTACATATAAAATCATAATTGAAACGTCCGATGTTCCGTCGGACGTTCTCAATAGTGGTCAAACGATATGAATTAAATTACAATTAAATGTCTCATCACACTTATAGCCATTGCACAATAGAAGGTTATGTCACATATACGAAAACAGAACAAAAATAACAATCAACTATTTGTACCCGTCAAGGTATCGCGTCACACAAATAGCTAATCACCAGAGAACCTTGTTAGTTGATTAGAATTTTATCAACTTTTGCACTGAAAAACCGCTGAGTTTTTTTCCCTTCAACGTTATCGCAACAATGAAACGTGCACCAGTCACCGGAGATGGGTTGGGCACGCCACCGGCTCTTTCAGATGACACGTGAGTTGTTCGACGAGTCTCACATTTGGATAAAGCCTCACATTGCTGTATCCATGGATGTTTTCTATCTGGTATCTATAAAGTAGTAGGACACACCTTTTCTCACCTTCGTCGTCTCAAAAATAATGGTTGTCACCTGCGAAGTCACACAATGAAATGATCAATAGGTATCGAACGTGTTCACATCGAATACACACTCTGATCAGTTAGTGCGGTTTACCAGGATTTCCAAGTTGCTGCTTATATTGGCCTTGTCGATCACTGCCTTACGAGCGAGACGAAAGCTGGATTGAGAGAAGACACTAGAGTCACAAAAATGCTTGCTGTCCTCCTTATATCGTCTATGCTTGTTGTATCAGAAACTTGACTCGTTGGGTCGATTCGGGGCAAAGTTCTTTTTCTACTACCATATGAAGCCCCTCACCGCCAGGTGAGGATATCTGAAGATACACCTCAGATAACAATCAACTGCCGCTTCTCTCCACAGATGCCACAAGCGAATTGCTGAATCTGTGCACTCCATGGCCTGCGGCAGCCGGATCACACTTGTGCTAATCGGCACAACAATCTCAAAGGGGCAACTGAACAACCCTATACGGACTTTCTCTCCACTCTGATTGAGCATGACGAAGATCTAATTAGTTAGAGTGGAGAGAAGGTTCCCGGCTGTGAATAACAACAGGGGGCCGCAGGTGCGAGTCGTGTAAAGTGGCGACATATCGAAAACTTGAGCGCTGTAGACAACTGCAGTTCCGTTAATCAACCATCTGCTTAACTAACAGACCTTTATTGCATTATATCGAGCGGGGGGGGGGGGACCAATCTTGATTATGGTCAAGATTGCTCGTAAAATCGCTTTTGTTTTCTTATTTAAAAGAAGGGAAATCCATTAGCGTAAAAACGGTATAATCTCCATATCTTATCGTCTGTGATCGTACCTCAAAAAAATACAGTAGAGAGTCTCCCGCCGAAGAGACTGCACGCACCCGCTTGCGTAGTCCGTTACACCAGGTCCTAAATAGCAGCACCTCTCACAGAACTTGTCAGCTAGCTTGTCTCACCGACACGACTACTCACCAGCCGAGACAATCATAGCCGTCCTTCCGTATACGACCAGGTACCTCCATGTTTATACAGGACCTCCTCCGTATCTCACCAAATGAACAGCATAACCTCTGTGGGTCATATATACGAAGCACGGTTTAAGTTCGCCTTAATGAAGAATTTACATTTATTATAATATATTAAACGTTACAATAGGTCGGAATTTCTAGGGATTATGGGGGGGGGGGTGAGGACGACAATGTCCCGAGGAAGGCGATGGCGTTGCCTCTCTGCACAGCACGGTTTAAGACTTTGCATAAAGACCTAACTGGCAAAGCTAATTGGGCTTGAGAGCAGATGCATCAATTCTTCGACAATATCTTCTATTAATTTGGTTATACAATTCTAAGGACCCCTTTCGCCTTGCGTCTAGTATTGAGTTATTTAAGTTATTATTTATTATTATTTATGTTATTTAAGTCCTATTGTTTTATTAATCTGTCTCCTTACATAGTGGGTTAGCTTACTAATATTGTACTTCCCTGTTCTCAAAATCTATTCAGATTAATTCACTTGTTCACTATTTAATGTCCAACGATAAAAACAGATAGCTCCGCCGGCTGCACCGCCGTTATCAAACGACTGTTCTATAATCGAGAGTCTCTTTCACACGAGGAAGCTGAAGTAAATGATATTTTCCAGTCACGTAATAAGGATAGTTGCCGTACAAATAACGCCTAATTACACCAAGAAAGGCAAAGTAGATAGGAGTTCTGATTTGAATGTACTCATGGTTCGTTGTCGCAAACAAATCAGATCTTGCCTTTTATGAAAACGCGAGAAACGATGGCACAACAATGTCCTTGTTTCTAGTTCAATTAATTCGAAAAATTGAAACAACATCTTCGTAGCGCGTGCGGATAGAGATTTGACAGTCTACGCAGAATATATATCATACCAGCTGGGTATCCAACGCTGCAAAAAAGTGTGTCTAGAAAATATTTAGTATATACATATTTATAAGAATAATATTATATTTAGCACGCATATTGTCATAGACGGTCAATGTAATCAAGGGTCAATGTAATAATATGGATGCAACGTTATGCATGATTGAATATATACTGCACATTGCGAATGGACATATTGCATGCAAATTTCTCACCGGAAACTCACTCATTCGTTTACCTACAAATGTATTGACACATTGCATGTGATGCTTATAAACTCACGACGAATACGTCCATAATGGATACATTAGACCATTGTATTAGACCATTCGTTTATCTTGATAATCGAAAGCTGAATAGATGTTCATCAAGGACAGAAATCGTTCACTAGCGTCGGTACAAATGCTATTACCAACCTTGAAAGAATTGAAGCGGACATGTTTAAGCCGACTCAAGAAAACGTAATTAAATTCACCTGAATTCACGATTTGCTAGCGTCATTTAGGTGTAATCTTATGAGGTGGTAAGTGACGGCTGCGCTCGAAAGGTGACGGAAAAGCAATGATTAATTTCGTGGTTGGACATTGCCAATACCAACACTTCACTCATGAGATGTGTTACTTCCGGTGTCCGATGGAATCTTCTCTTTTATCCAGAAAAATAAACTCTGACTAGCTATAGAATTCGTTAGCACTATTACTTATACGCTTGTCGATGCAACTGTCGGGTTATCGTGTTTGCCGTCGATGTTATTTACCCCATACGGCTCTGAGGAGAGCGAGTCTTCGAAGATCTACAATGCGCACGTGGTTAACAATCTCTAACGGCGTCTGATCGTTCCCGCTTGAAGTTGAGCGACTCGACGGCATCTCCAGCTCCGTCTGTTGAAACTCAAATAGCTGCTTGAGCTGATGGTCCCGTGTGAGAAAGAACGCCAATGGCTATGTGTACTGTAAGATGTGGCAACACTTGGCGAGAACGGAGCAGGTATTGCCAATCGACCCATGTACCCTGCTTCTCCTACACCAGCTGCTAAATTCATCTGTCGATTTTTCTCTCGGGTTTTTACCCGAGCTTAGCGACCTTTGTTACTCATCCATCGCGCATAGTACAACAGCGGTAGCATCTCTGGGTTAGCAGTCGAGTCGGCCTCTGAGTAAAATGGACACAGGTGAGGATAGGTTACCGCATTCACACATCTCCAACAGAACTGGGACCCGCAACGATCACAGGTCATCCAGACACAGCCGCCGTCCTTATTGATGTTGAGCGCACAAAGGGGACTGTTCCTCGCATGGATATAATTGCATCTAGTCGTTGCAGACTCCTCTCCTTATCTGACCTTCCATATTTTCATCGTTCGCGATTTCATCGTTGTATGCAGCCTCCTCAAGGGACACGGAGCGCGTCTTCTATAAACCAATTAATGGTGTGTCCCGAAATCCCATCGGAAACGGTGTTAATTTTCCACTGTGGAATCCAGACGCCGCTAGGCAGAGGATGAAGATAAGGCGGATTGTATAGCGGGCATATGCCCGGTGCGATTAAGGGTGAGATTGCTTAAGACGAAACGCAAGTGAGAACCTAATGAATGAAGCACACGTTGAGGGCCCGGCTGTATTTTCTCCATTATTTCTGTTATTAGGATTTGGTGCCGGATGACTATGCAGTGTCTTATGTACACTTGATACAATTATAATATTGTAACGAGGTCAGTGAGACAGACGTCCCGCCACACGACGATCATTGCGCACGTGGCATAGCACCATGTAATGTGCTAGTCAGGTGAGACAAACATGGCACAAACAACGAGCACTGCGCACATGACGTGCCACCGTTGAAAGTGGATTGAGATGCGGGGGACATCTCTCCACCGGCGGGTTATGCTGTGATTGGTCGCCATGCGGCTGCCGACACCGCCGCCGCCGCCGCCGCTGGGCTACTACCGGCATATTGGTGCAACGTGTTGGGCAACCACTCGAAAGAAGTACAGGATCTCTAAGAAGTACTGATAATACTTAATGAAACATGGTCCAGCAGCTGCAGGGAGGCATCGACGAATTAATAGGCCACATTTGATCGACAGTGATACCGAAGTGGAGTTACTGACGTGAACATAGTAGAGACTACTTCCTGAACCACAAATACATGGGTGTTTATGTTGATGATACCGATGATGATGAGATTAGCTGCCGGCCGCTGATGTTGCAGACGCGATGTGTGATTGGCCAGCGGAATTAGGGACAGCATATTGTTGTATGATTGCTCAATGTAATTAGAGGGAGAAAGGTGCCCGGTTCCGCCAGAGCGAAATCAAATAAAAGCCGCGAACGGGGCAGGTCTCGTACAGTCGCACAGCCATACCGTCGAACGTCACAATGCTTGCACGTTAGCACGCTAGACGAGAGCAGACTTACCGGCGTCGAGATACTCCACTACCATTCTGTGTTGTCCCTGGTCTAGAGTAGTGCTGGGTAACTTTCGGGAGCTGAACGGCCTACCCACCTCTGAGCCTACACCCCAGTTACCGCGTAACGAATTAACTGACTCCCCCTCTCTCTCCTCCTCCCAACCTCGTACCACACCACTAACTAATTCTGTTCATTACATTTGCTTACGACTTTTTATTCGTTACAATATTATTATTATTTTAGCCAAGTTAAATGACAAACAGTCGACACACCGGCGCCGTCACCAATGTAGTACCACGGTGACGGCGGTGATTTCGCGATGCCATTACCGCATCGCGCGAGGCAAGTGAGGGTGGTTTCAAGCGGAGACACCTCAGGAGCGGCCATTCCAAGCGGGTGGTTGATATATAAAATAACAAAATCTGACAGATGATAAATTCATCACGTCGTCTGGACCACTTCTTCGTGGAATGAAAACAAGGTGTATACATATATATATATATATATATAAAAGAGAAAGTCTCTTTATTTATCAGGTGTGGGACATCTGCCCACTGCACCAAACGGATGGCAGTGGACATAGATGCTAATCTCAATTGAGAGATATCGTGATTCATGAGGAGTAACGGTCCAAAGTATTCCGCTCTATGGAGGTTATGGGCGACATGACTCATTTGGTACAGTGGGCAAAGTCACAGTGGGGTAGACATCGAGTGTTCGATAGATATGTCAGACCTGAGTAGTATTTTCTAAAGACATTGTCACAAATGTGTGGAATATTTCACATATTAATGTTTACATAGATGCGTTTAACAACTTCTTCACGCGTTGGGAACTTTGTGTTGCAGCTATGTTATACAGTGACGGCAATGGTTCGTATATATGAATATATAATATACACCATGCATCAGACAATATACATTTTTCACCTGTCAGACAATCATCTGCTAGATGCGGATGAGCGCAAGTGGGTCAAACTGCTCTCCGAATTCATAAAATGTTCTATTTCTTTCCTCGCTCTACCCGAGCATTTCTCGTGTTAGAATTTCCTCTTTCCACAACGGAGCTCGTAGAAATGCAGGTTTTCCAATTGTTCTCTGTTGTTCACCGAGCATCATCAGCGGCAGGAAGTCCCCTGACACATCCTGCGTCCTGAACATGTACAAAATGGCGTGGATATCTTCGCTAGCAAAACCAGGAAAGAAGACAGATCCGAAGAACGAGTGACTCGTTCCGTTTGCGGCTGCCTCATACAAGAACCTGCAAAAGAAAATGCAGGGCATAAATTCGCTCACAGAAAAGGAACAAGTATAACCGACTGTCTCCTCCTTTTCTTTATTGATATTGCATTGTTGAGAAAATCCAGCTCAAGTATAAATATCGTCACTATGATTTTAAGAGTATCTTCGAGACCATGCCCCGTGACCTATCTCTAGCAGTGTTACAGGCTAAACGGGCTATTAAAAAGGTTACTCAATGGCTTTCAAAAGAGATAACGCCTTAAGCGTTACATTAGGTGACACATTCTCAAGACGCAAATGTCCACTGGTTGGCCACGAGGTCCCCAATTGTTCATGTTATTCATAGACAAGGGGAAGACAGAATCCCAATCCTCTAATGATGATGTTGACCTGTATAGATTTATTGCAAATGGGCAAAGTCCTAAGGTGCCCCAAGGAACATTGTATAACTTTTTTTGAATAGACTGTTCAAATGGGCTTACGGCTTACACCACATAATTGTGGCGAATGCACAATGCACTGTGAACCAATATTTTCCCCAGCTGTTTTCGCCAACAAGAAGGTTACCGGCTTTGCTTTTGAATACATCACCGAAATCTATTCACCATGAAGTAAAGTATGTCGTGTCAAGTTCGTCCCCTTTGTCATATTTATATTCTCGCTTCTCGTCTCTGCTTCTCTTTAATTTCCGCCAGCTTCTAGAATTTATCGTGCACCAGCTCGAACGCTTGTGTCTGGTGTTGCATGTGTCACTCCGACTGCTCTGCGCGGAGAGAGAACCACCCAGCATCGTACCGCTATGCAGATGGCATACTTTTTAAATTGTTCTTTATGAACTGAGAATCCACGAACTCATAGTAATATATATATATATATATACTCCTCATTAATTAAAATAATTGAGTGGTCTACTCTATATCTATTCTATGATGATCGATCGATCTTGTTTCTTCTTGACGGTCTAGCCTGTGATGTACCAATATAAAGAAATAGTCAATAATTGTTTATTCAAACATACAGTAATTAGGAATTATTTCTAGGGATTGTGGGGGGGGGGGGAATTAGATGGGACCGGGGCTGAGGCCGACATTGTCCCGAGGAAGGCGATGGCATTGCCCCTCTGCACGACGAAGAAAGGCGTTGCAGAAGAAGGGATCTTGCCAGACATGCTCCCGGTGGCGCGGATGAGCCTGTGGTAGACCCCTTTGAAGACATTGGCAGTGAGAGGACTGGGGCCGCCTGGGGTTTGGAAGGCAAGAAGGGAAAAGAGGTGAGTTGCCTGGAGGACGGAGTGCTTCCATAGATAGAGGCAGAGCTGAGCACCCTCACGAGCGTGTCACTAAGGTCGTGTTACGCGGTTGGCGACCTGCGCTGCACCGCAAGATAGGCCGTGGTGATCGTTCGCCGCGGCAACGGTCTCCCCTATGTTACTGTGGGCCGAAACCCCAGGGGCCCGGGGGCGGAGGCCCACACGAAAGCGGAAAGCGGTCGGTCGATGATAGTGACAAGGGACGAGGAGGGCAGCTCTTGAAGCCATGCCTGAGTTCCAGCCCGGTCGACACGCGAAGACGAGCGTTGTCAGTCGAAATTAATCTTTCGGTTCTGATATTGAGCCTTACCGTGAGACCTACCAACTAGTCGGATAGGGGTCGATCTGACGCACCGGTTGCTCTGAAGGGGCCCATCCACTCAAAATTCAAATAGATTGATGACAGTCATTAGGCGTTGGTATAGTTGTTGATTAAGGATTAGTTTACCGTTCGCATATAGCTGATAAATAACATCATTGAGATAAGTATTCTGAAACGGAAACACCTTGTGCATTTTTCGCAAACGGTATTTGTTGAAAGGGCGGATCATATGTTAGCGCGATGGCTAAATAGATTTAATGGCCGACGTCGTGTGTGTGACGAATTTGACTATAGCTTCTATACATGCTGGACTACCTTGTGAGTTAAAAATAACAGGGTGAACATTTATTGTTTTATTAAAGGAGCTGCAATTTTACATCTCTCCTATATGTCACACAGCGCGGGGCTCGAACCTGCGGCCTCTGGCTTCCGATAGGCAGAGACCTAGTCGTCCAAGCCACCGCGCTGATGGGCGAAACAAGAACACTTTATCTCAAAACCTCACCATCGGGCCAGGAAAGAGGAAGTTGTTCCATCTTTGTTTACGTGATACAGCATGCGGCTGCAACATTAACGAAATTTTAATTAATTGTGTAGACGGAGCAGGTGTATTCGATAATTTGTTCATACGATATTAGATTTGCCTGGTCTTATTATCGACTCGGCTAGATAATATCACTTCATTTAACTCGGATTAATACAAGTTCTAAATAGATCATTAGATAATACTCGATGACAACAGGTATCCAGCGATTGGCTGTTCTCGTCCAGGGTGAGGGAGATCACGGCGACGCCATATTCGAGAGCGTTCTGGTTTGGCGGAAGTTCTCACACGTGTAAATGTTTGGGAAATGTTGAAGTTCAAATGGTGTAAGTGCTAAGTTTAACTCACTGTTTGTTGTACGCTTTTGTTTCAGAAATATTTAGCTAAGGAAAGGTGCTTCGCTTTCGGAACCCAAATCTGCCGTTCAGTTGCGACGTGTTAAAGTCCGTCTGTGCAAATCACCTGAGTTACCATGCTGAGAAATAAGAAGCTCTACAAAGTCGATGAAGACGTCCACCGTAACCGAAATTCGAACGAGGGATTCGAAGAAACCGGAGACGGCGTCGAAGCGTTCACTTACGAATGTCTCACAACCGAACAAGCACAGAAGATGCTCTCTGAAGTAACAGTGCAACTTCAGGAGTCGCTGAAGCTTGCCAGTGAAGACGAAGCTCGGATTCTTCTTCAGCATTTCGCCTGGAATCCTGACGACGTCATTGATCGTTTTACAAATAGCCCGGCACACACGATTGAAGGTGCAGGCATACGACGCCCTGTTAAAGCAGCAGCTCAAGGTCTCAAAAACGTCCACGAGTGTCAAACCTGTTTGAAAAGTTCGCCAACACTTAAATTGCGATCACTTGAGTGTGGACACACATCGTGCGTCGACTGCTGGGTGGCCTATATTCAGGTGGAGGTTAGCGAGGGCCGATCTACGACGATTGCTTGTATGAGCCAAGGATGTTCTCTACTTCTGCCCCAATCGTTTGTGTTGCAAACAATTCCTCAGAGCGATGAGAAGCTCAAAGAGCGCTATCTGCAATCCTGCTTCAACAGCTGGGTACAGTGTCATCCGAGACTGCGTTTCTGTGTAGGCAAGGACTGTCCAGTCGTCATCAAAGCTGAGAAAAACGAGGCGAAGCGTGTCGTGTGTACAATGTGCAAGACTCAATTTTGTTTTGCCTGTGGAGAGGATTACCATGCGCCAACCGACTGTCAAACAATGAAGATGTGGAAGGCCAGAGAAGTAGAGGACGCCGCAACGGCTGATTATCTTCGTAACTATACAAAGGAGTGCCCCAAATGTGGGGTCAGTATCAATAAGATCAGTGGCTGTGACAACATAACTTGTACAAGATGTCATTATAATTTCTGTTGGTTCTGTTTAGGCCCCTCCCCAGGCTCTCATTCTCATTCAAACATAGATGTGGAAGCAAAGCGCCAAATGACGACTGCACTACACAGATATCTGTTTTACTACACGCGGTGGAAGGATCACGGGAATTCACTTCGTTCAGCGGAGGCTATCCGAAAGGACATGTTCGCACGAATTGGCCAGCGGGTGACGGCTAACAATGGTGCACCGGCTGATTGGGGATACCTGTCTGACGCCGCGAATATTCTTGCAAAGGGTCGCTATACTCTACGGTATACGTACCCGTTAGCGTTTTATCTCGAGGCGGGCCTTCGAAAGAAACAGTTTGAATATAAACAGGCACAATTTGAAAAAGCTGTTGAGAAACTCAGTTTTCAACTCGAGGGGTCAGAGACCATCAAGCGGTTAGACGATATCGTCAATCAGGCAAACATCGTGAAAAAGTGTAGGTCAGATATGCTTAAGTACTCCGTAAGTGATTCGAAATAAATTTTTATATGCGAGTATATTATGCTGACACAAACAATTCACAGATGTGTGAAATCACGATAATCGCGTTCGTATTGGTATTTTGAATTAGACTCTACACACACACAATAATGTGAAATAAACTACGCTTATCATAATATCAAGGAATCCATTGATCATTCATAGTTACCTGGTGCCGGGCCTTCTGTGATCAGGGAGGGCCCTCAGTCTCAGCCCTTCCGGAGTGCAAAGCCTTTCCATTGCACTTCGGACCGCGGGCACTTCCTGCTTCTTCAAACTCATTCATGTGTTAATGTTTGGATGAACTGACATGATTACGTGCATCGATATGTTTACGCCGAACGGGTCACCGGAATGACTATGTCCAAGCATCTGCAGAGTATCTAGTATCCGTTTATCACAATGTCATTATTGCGTAGGACGGGTGACAATGCAAATCTCTTCATCTTGGACTCCGTGCATTCATGCGCCTCGCCCTCGGGTGAGCACCGGTGAGCAATAGTCCAGACAGAGTCTGGCATCTCAATGATGAGTAATTTCAGCGTTGAAAACGTTGTAGTGCAGCGTTTCTACTGTATATGCTCTCCTTACGTGACACCCTGAGCATTGATATCGCACCGCAAGAATAACACTCGTTGTCAGCTTTCCTTTTATTTATTGTAAGAGAAGAACCCAATGAAAACGACGCTCAGTCGTCGATGCTATTGCAGCGCTATACTAAATTTTGTCCGGGCTGACAGCAAACATTTAACGTCTACTGTACTGCTTTCGGCATTGCTTCATAAGACTGAGCCCTCGTCATGGGGTTTGGTACCTTCTCACGGCCAGATAGCTCCATTCTACCCAAGTTCTCGCCATGCACCAGGGGCTCTGTGCGGGTCCACGATGAGGCCGACAAGTCGCAACACACCATTGCCAGACCCCGAGCGCAACCTCTTCAGCGGCCACTCCTACACGTTGAATGTTCTTAAGCCAACGCTTGGACTTGCTCCCGTCAAAACTTGCATTTTTTAGTTGCTCCTGCAGCGCCCCAGCCAGTCGGACTAGCGCGCCCGACTGGTCTCATCAGACCTGTTGTCTCGTCGTCGGCAGGCGATGCAGTGCTGTGACCCATTCGCTCTCAGCCTTATATACCCGCCGACGTCTTTATTCTTCACCTGTAATAACGAACCGCCCAACTTCCTTGTTAGTATGGTCCGACGAGTGTGGTTGACAACCGAAGCCTGAGTGATCGATGATTGGCCAGACAACCTGGTCACGATGGCAAAAGCGTCTAAGAAATGAGGCTTCACTTGTAAAGCTTGTTATACCCCTTTAAATTCCTCACAGAAAACGCCCCAAATATCCAGCAACATACCAGTCCCTCGAGTACACTTGCCCGGCGAAGGTCAATCTCGATCAGAGGCGTGCTCTTAAATCTTTGACTATTATATCTAGCTTATTTAGTGGCTCTTTCCGAAGCTGTAATTCTACCTGAGGTTTTTCGTGCTGCATTGCATGCACCCCTATGAATTCGCCACAATTATGTGAACCGCCACAAATATTTGTACCACCCCTTTTTGATTAATAAAGGTGTATTTGTATTGTACTGTAAGAAAAAAAAACACAATTCGCGTAGGTGTGTTAAACTGCGCTCCGAAATCATGGAATTGTCTATTCCTTTCCTGGCTCTACCCGAGCATTTCTCGTATTAGAACTTCCTCTTTCCACAACGGAGCTCGTAGAAATGCAGGTTTTCTAATTGTTCTCTGTTGTTCACCGAGCATCATCAGTGGCAGGAAGTCCCCTGACACATCCTGCGTCCTGAACATGTACAAAATGGCGTGGATATCTTCGCTAGCAAAACCAGGAAAGAAGACAGATCCGAAGAACGAGTGACTCGTTCCGTTTGCGGCTGCCTCATACAAGAACCTGCAAAAGAAAATGCAGGGCATAAATTCGCTCACAGAAAAGGAACAAGTATAACCGACTGTCTCCTCCTTTTCTTTATTGATATTGCATTGTTGAGAAAATCCAGCTCAAGTATAAATATCGTCACTATGATTTTAAGAGTATCTTCGAGACCATGCCCCGTGACCTATCTCTAGCAGTGTTACAGGCTAAACGGGCTATTAAAAAGGTTACTCAATGGCTTTCAAAAGAGATAACGCCTTAAGCGTTACATTAGGTGACACATTCTCAAGACGCAGATGTCCACTGGTTGGCCACGAGGTCCCCAATTGTTCATGTTATTCATAGACAAGGGGAAGACAGAATCCCAATCCTCTAATGATGATGTTGACCTGTATAGATTTATTGCAAATGGGCAAAGTCCTAAGGTGCCCCAAGGAACATTGTATAACTTTTTTTGAATAGACTGTTCAAATGGGCTTACGGCTTACACCACATAATTGTGGCGAATGCACAATGCACTGTGAACCAATATTTTCCCCAGCTGTTTTCGCCAACAAGAAGGTTACCGGCTTTGCTTTTGAATACATCACCGAAATCTATTCACCATGAAGTAAAGTATGTCGTGTCAAGTTCGTCCCCTTTGTCATATTTATATTCTCGCTTCTCGTCTCTGCTTCTCTTTAATTTCCGCCAGCTTCTAGAATTTATCGTGCACCAGCTCGAACGCTTGTGTCTGGTGTTGCATGTGTCACTCCGACTGCTCTGCGCGGAGAGAGAACCACCCAGCATCGTACCGCTATGCAGATGGCATACTTTTTAAATTGTTCTTTATGAACTGAGAATCCACGAACTCATAGTAATATATATATATATATATACTCCTCATTAATTAAAATAATTGAGTGGTCTACTCTATATCTATTCTATGATGATCGATCGATCTTGTTTCTTCTTGACGGTCTAGCCTGTGATGTACCAATATAAAGAAATAGTCAATAATTGTTTATTCAAACATACAGTAATTAGGAATTATTTCTAGGGATTGTGAATTAGATGGGACCGGGGCTGAGGCCGACATTGTCCCGAGGAAGGCGATGGCATTGCCCCTCTGCACGACGAAGAAAGGCGTTGCAGAAGAAGGGATCTTGCCAGACATGCTCCCGGTGGCGCGGATGAGCCTGTGGTAGACCCCTTTGAAGACATTGGCAGTGAGAGGACTGGGGCCGCCTGGGGTTTGGAAGGCAAGAAGGGAAAAGAGGTGAGTTGCCTGGAGGACGGAGTGCTTCCATAGATAGAGGCAGAGCTGAGCACCCTCACGAGCGTGTCACTAAGGTCGTGTTACGCGGTTGGCGACCTGCGCTGCACCGCAAGATAGGCCGTGGTGATCGTTCGCCGCGGCAACGGTCTCCCCTATGTTACTGTGGGCCGAAACCCCAGGGGCCCGGGGGCGGAGGCCCACACGAAAGCGGAAAGCGGTCGGTCGATGATAGTGACAAGGGACGAGGAGGGCAGCTCTTGAAGCCATGCCTGAGTTCCAGCCCGGTCGACACGCGAAGACGAGCGTTGTCAGTCGAAATTAATCTTTCGGTTCTGATATTGAGCCTTACCGTGAGACCTACCAACTAGTCGGATAGGGGTCGATCTGACGCACCGGTTGCTCTGAAGGGGCCCATCCACTCAAAATTCAAATAGATTGATGACAGTCATTAGGCGTTGGTATAGTTGTTGATTAAGGATTAGTTTACCGTTCGCATATAGCTGATAAATAACATCATTGAGATAAGTATTCTGAAACGGAAACACCTTGTGCATTTTTCGCAAACGGTATTTGTTGAAAGGGCGGATCATATGTTAGCGCGATGGCTAAATAGATTTAATGGCCGACGTCGTGTGTGTGACGAATTTGACTATAGCTTCTATACATGCTGGACTACCTTGTGAGTTAAAAATAACAGGGTGAACATTTATTGTTTTATTAAAGGAGCTGCAATTTTACATCTCTCCTATATGTCACACAGCGCGGGGCTCGAACCTGCGGCCTCTGGCTTCCGATAGGCAGAGACCTAGTCGTCCAAGCCACCGCGCTGATGGGCGAAACAAGAACACTTTATCTCAAAACCTCACCATCGGGCCAGGAAAGAGGAAGTTGTTCCATCTTTGTTTACGTGATACAGCATGCGGCTGCAACATTAACGAAATTTTAATTAATTGTGTAGACGGAGCAGGTGTATTCGATAATTTGTTCATACGATATTAGATTTGCCTGGTCTTATTATCGACTCGGCTAGATAATATCACTTCATTTAACTCGGATTAATACAAGTTCTAAATAGATCATTAGATAATACTCGATGACAACAGGTATCCAGCGATTGGCTGTTCTCGTCCAGGGTGAGGGAGATCACGGCGACGCCATATTCGAGAGCGTTCTGGTTTGGCGGAAGTTCTCACACGTGTAAATGTTTGGGAAATGTTGAAGTTCAAATGGTGTAAGTGCTAAGTTTAACTCACTGTTTGTTGTACGCTTTTGTTTCAGAAATATTTAGCTAAGGAAAGGTGCTTCGCTTTCGGAACCCAAATCTGCCGTTCAGTTGCGACGTGTTAAAGTCCGTCTGTGCAAATCACCTGAGTTACCATGCTGAGAAATAAGAAGCTCTACAAAGTCGATGAAGACGTCCACCGTAACCGAAATTCGAACGAGGGATTCGAAGAAACCGGAGACGGCGTCGAAGCGTTCACTTACGAATGTCTCACAACCGAACAAGCACAGAAGATGCTCTCTGAAGTAACAGTGCAACTTCAGGAGTCGCTGAAGCTTGCCAGTGAAGACGAAGCTCGGATTCTTCTTCAGCATTTCGCCTGGAATCCTGACGACGTCATTGATCGTTTTACGAATAGCCCGGCACACACGATTGAAGGTGCAGGCATACGACGCCCTGTTAAAGCAGCAGCTCAAGGTCTCAAAAACGTCCACGAGTGTCAAACCTGTTTGAAAAGTTCGCCAACACTTAAATTGCGATCACTTGAGTGTGGACACACATCGTGCGTCGACTGCTGGGTGGCCTATATTCAGGTGGAGGTTAGCGAGGGCCGATCTACGACGATTGCTTGTATGAGCCAAGGATGTTCTCTACTTCTGCCCCAATCGTTTGTGTTGCAAACAATTCCTCAGAGCGATGAGAAGCTCAAAGAGCGCTATCTGCAATCCTGCTTCAACAGCTGGGTACAGTGTCATCCGAGACTGCGTTTCTGTGTAGGCAAGGACTGTCCAGTCGTCATCAAAGCTGAGAAAAACGAGGCGAAGCGTGTCGTGTGTACAATGTGCAAGACTCAATTTTGTTTTGCCTGTGGAGAGGATTACCATGCGCCAACCGACTGTCAAACAATGAAGATGTGGAAGGCCAGAGAAGTAGAGGACGCCGCAACGGCTGATTATCTTCGTAACTATACAAAGGAGTGCCCCAAATGTGGGGTCAGTATCAATAAGATCAGTGGCTGTGACAACATAACTTGTACAAGATGTCATTATAATTTCTGTTGGTTCTGTTTAGGCCCCTCCCCAGGCTCTCATTCTCATTCAAACATAGATGTGGAAGCAAAGCGCCAAATGACGACTGCACTACACAGATATCTGTTTTACTACACGCGGTGGAAGGATCACGGGAATTCACTTCGTTCAGCGGAGGCTATCCGAAAGGACATGTTCGCACGAATTGGCCAGCGGGTGACGGCTAACAATGGTGCACCGGCTGATTGGGGATACCTGTCTGACGCCGCGAATATTCTTGCAAAGGGTCGCTATACTCTACGGTATACGTACCCGTTAGCGTTTTATCTCGAGGCGGGCCTTCGAAAGAAACAGTTTGAATATAAACAGGCACAATTTGAAAAAGCTGTTGAGAAACTCAGTTTTCAACTCGAGGGGTCAGAGACCATCAAGCGGTTAGACGATATCGTCAATCAGGCAAACATCGTGAAAAAGTGTAGGTCAGATATGCTTAAGTACTCCGTAAGTGATTCGAAATAAATTTTTATATGCGAGTATATTATGCTGACACAAACAATTCACAGATGTGTGAAATCACGATAATCGCGTTCGTATTGGTATTTTGAATTAGACTCTACACACACACAATAATGTGAAATAAACTACGCTTATCATAATATCAAGGAATCCATTGATCATTCATAGTTACCTGGTGCCGGGCCTTCTGTGATCAGGGAGGGCCCTCAGTCTCAGCCCTTCCGGAGTGCAAAGCCTTTCCATTGCACTTCGGACCGCGGGCACTTCCTGCTTCTTCAAACTCATTCATGTGTTAATGTTTGGATGAACTGACATGATTACGTGCATCGATATGTTTACGCCGAACGGGTCACCGGAATGACTATGTCCAAGCATCTGCAGAGTATCTAGTATCCGTTTATCACAATGTCATTATTGCGTAGGACGGGTGACAATGCAAATCTCTTCATCTTGGACTCCGTGCATTCATGCGCCTCGCCCTCGGGTGAGCACCGGTGAGCAATAGTCCAGACAGAGTCTGGCATCTCAATGATGAGTAATTTCAGCGTTGAAAACGTTGTAGTGCAGCGTTTCTACTGTATATGCTCTCCTTACGTGACACCCTGAGCATTGATATCGCACCGCAAGAATAACACTCGTTGTCAGCTTTCCTTTTATTTATTGTAAGAGAAGAACCCAATGAAAACGACGCTCAGTCGTCGATGCTATTGCAGCGCTATACTAAATTTTGTCCGGGCTGACAGCAAACATTTAACGTCTACTGTACTGCTTTCGGCATTGCTTCATAAGACTGAGCCCTCGTCATGGGGTTTGGTACCTTCTCACGGCCAGATAGCTCCATTCTACCCAAGTTCTCGCCATGCACCAGGGGCTCTGTGCGGGTCCACGATGAGGCCGACAAGTCGCAACACACCATTGCCAGACCCCGAGCGCAACCTCTTCAGCGGCCACTCCTACACGTTGAATGTTCTTAAGCCAACGCTTGGACTTGCTCCCGTCAAAACTTGCATTTTTTAGTTGCTCCTGCAGCGCCCCAGCCAGTCGGACTAGCGCGCCCGACTGGTCTCATCAGACCTGTTGTCTCGTCGTCGGCAGGCGATGCAGTGCTGTGACCCATTCGCTCTCAGCCTTATATACCCGCCGACGTCTTTATTCTTCATCTGTCATAACGAACCGCCCAACTTCCTTGTTAGTATGGTCCGACGAGTGTGGTTGACAACCGAAGCCTGAGTGAGCGATGATTGGCCAGACAACCTGGTCACGGGGGCCAAAGAGTCTAAGAAATGAGGCCTCACTTGTAAAGCTTGATATACCCCTTTAAATTCCTCACAGAAAACGCCCCAAATATCCAGCAACATACCAGTCCCTCGAGTACACTTGCCCGGCGAAGGTCAATCTCGATCAGAGGCGTGCTCTTAAATCTTTGACTATTATATCTAGCTTATTTAGTGGCTCTTTCCGAAGCTGTAATTCTACGTGAGGTTTTTCGTGCTGCATTGCATGCACCCTGGTGAATTCGCCACAATTGTCTGAACCGCAATTCGCGTAAGTGTGTTAAACTGCGCTCCGAATTCATGAAACCTTTTCTGTGAGCGAATTTATGCCTTGCGTTTTCTTTTGCAGGTTCTTGTATGAGGCAGCCGCAAACGGAACGAGTCACTCGTTCTTCGGATCTGTCTTCTTTCCGGGTTTTGCTAGCGAAGATATCCACGCCATTTTGTACATGTTCAGGACGCAGGATGTGTCAGGGGACTTCCTGCCACTGATGATGCTCGGTGAACAACAGAGAACAATTAGAAAACCTGCATTTCTACGAGCTCCGTTGTGGAAAGAGGAAGTTCTAATACGAGAAATGCTCGGGTAGAGCCAGGAAAGGAATAGACAATTCCATGATTTCGGAGCGCAGTTTAACACACCTACGCGAATTGTGTTTTTTTTTCTTACAGTACAATACAAATACACCTTTATTAATCAAAAAGGGGTGGTACAAATATTTGTGGCGGTTCACATAATTGTGGCGAATTCATAGGGGTGCATGCAATGCAGCACGAAAAACCTCAGGTAGAATTACAGCTTCGGAAAGAGCCACTAAATAAGCTAGATATAATAGTCAAAGATTTAAGAGCACGCCTCTGATCGAGATTGACCTTCGCCGGGCAAGTGTACTCGAGGGACTGGTATGTTGCTGGATATTTGGGGCGTTTTCTGTGAGGAATTTAAAGGGGTATAACAAGCTTTACAAGTGAAGCCTCATTTCTTAGACGCTTTTGCCATCGTGACCAGGTTGTCTGGCCAATCATCGATCACTCAGGCTTCGGTTGTCAACCACACTCGTCGGACCATACTAACAAGGAAGTTGGGCGGTTCGTTATTACAGGTGAAGAATAAAGACGTCGGCGGGTATATAAGGCATAGAGCGAGTGGGTCACAGCACTGCATCGCCTGCCGACAACGAGACAACAGGTCTGATGATACCAGTCGGGCGCGCTAGTTCGACTTGTTGATTTCCTACTGTGGAATCCAGACGCCGTTAGGCAGAGGATGGGAATAAGGCGGATTGTATAGCGGGCATGTGCCCGGTGCGATTAGGGGTGACATTGATTAATACGAAACGCTAGTAAGAACCTAATAAATGAAGCACACATCCGTTCTCGGTGGAGGTCTCTCGATGGAGAGTGACTTGAACAAGAGAGGGCTGTAGTACCGCGTGAATGTTCAACAAACTGGCATAATTCAGCGAGAGCACTCGATAACTGAGGGTGCTTTATCATTTTACACACATTTTATTGTCGCCGGCTGCATGCGACGTCAAATGCGCTGTCCTTTGTGGTGTGTATGTTATTTGACACGTACATTATCTGATGCAGATTAAATTCCTCAAATGTGCATTCGCACATGCATGCACAATAGTCCGCTTGTGCCTAAATAATTGTGCTGTGCCATTATATGGCGCCCTTATCTAAAACAGCAGGATAAACAGGTTTTAGGAAAGATTTATTCATAGGATTAGCATCAGCTGCAATCTGCCTAGAGTGCTGGTTGTGCTTAAGCCTATAAGCGGTCTCCACTATCGTACTAATATGAGAAGCAGAGTGGTTCTCTCTCCGCGCAGAGGAGCGGGAGTGACGTACGCAACAGCAGACTGAAGTGTACGACATGGTGCACGATAAATTCTAGAAGCTGGCGAAAATTGAAGAGAAGCAGAAGAGACTGAAATGAGAATATAAATATGGGGACGGACTTGACACGACACCCTTCACCTCATGGTGAATAGAGATCGGTAACGTATTTAAAAGCGAATCCGATAGGCTTCTTGCTGGTGAATAGATATTGGTTCACAATTAGCAAAAGCATCTGGTTTAACTGAAAACCCAGTTTTTTTACCTAATTGTCAAGTCTAATTTTACCTGCACGTAAGCTAATGTCTCATCCCAGTGAAAGCATACGCCAGCCGCACTCCACAAGGACGACTAATAAGTATCGTTTGGCAATATACAAAACACTTTTTATTATGTTTACACGTTCGCTTCTCTCATAGCAAACAATTCGCTCAAGCGTGCATTTCTAATATCTCTAACCACGCTGGTCACTTACCAACATGGGTGTTTCTACCTAATTGAAACATGTACAAGGATACACTCGATGAATGATTAATGGTACATAAACACGATTCAGCCGATAAGTGGCCAGTTTTACAAAATTGTCTATGATAGGATACAATTCACATTTCAAATTTCTTCATGCATTAGACTGCTCTGCAATGGCGCCAGATTCGGTGGTGGATTACTATGGTCGTCATTGCTGTGTGGATGGACAGATGAGGGCGATGGCTGGGTGCTGCTTAGCTCACCTGCTCCTATTGAGTTATCGCCTACGCCGCTTGGGGCTAGACCTCCAGTCAATGGTTGCGGTGCACTCGAACACTGCTTTTCCTGATTAGAACTAACGTCCCCTAACGCCGCTTTGTCGCGCTTCTTGTGTTTTTTGTCCTTTTTCTTCTTCTTCTTCTTGTGTTTCGACGATGGACCGCTGGACGAGGTACCTCCCTCGGCGGCCACCGAAACCCCCAATGGTGCAGGAGCATCTGAAGTTCCCGAACCTCCAGCAGCAGGAACACCAGAGCCGGTCTCCGCTATTGCGGCTACTGCACCTGTTGATGCTGCCGCAGTTGTTCCCGGATCTGCGGCGTGGATTGATGTCGCTGCCTCCGGTGCCGAGCTCGATGCAATCGAAGGCTGGCCACAGCCGGCCCCAGCACCGCCGCCATCCGAAGCAGCGTTCGACATTGGTGAGTCCGATCGATGAGGAAACATCGACGCATCGAAACCGAGCGGCTGCTTATCCATTTGGCCGTCGGACGGCGCCACAGCGAGTGGAGGCAACGAGAACGAATCGGAAGAGGTGTGGTCGATTTTAATTCGTTTGTGATCACCATGCATTGACGGAAGGAAGCCGTCGACATTGAGATGGCCATCATGCTCGTTGTCCGAATGGTTATCTGCCGCCTCAGCCCAACGATCAAAGTGCATAGGTGGACTATTTTGTCCCGCATCGTCCTGACTGGCGATCGTCGACGCATTGAGCTGGGCTCGCTTCTCACGCAGATTGAATACAACACCAAGCTCGGGCATTGGCAGACACTGGGGGCGGCCGCGACCATACAGAACGTGATAAAGATCAACAAGGGCACAGCGAAGCTTCGAGTCATGTGAGAACTTGCTGTTCATCATTGTCCACAGTCGTTCAACCAACTGATCGCTGTTAAACGCCGAACTGTGCGTACCGGATTCGCGTTTTGAGAAGGGCGGATTGCGTGTCAACGCACGCAAGACGTGCAGTCTCATTCTTGGCAGTGGATCGTTTTCAACCACGTCGAGAAGGTAGCTGAGATCCGCGACATTGCCATCTGTCGAAGTGTAGTCAACAAGCATCTCAAGGGCTGCCATGCGAACATCTTCAAATTGATGTACGCTCGCATAATCGCGAAACAGGCCAGCCGAATTGGGAATGTGGCCCATCTTCTGTAGTCGACGTATGGCATACAGACAACCAATTGTGCAGACTAATTTGTAACCAGGCAGAAGTTTCTCAAGGTTCAGGCATCGCGTCACCTCCTCGAGAATGCTCTTCGTCTCCTCTGACATACTCTCCACCATTACCTTCAAAGCAAGTGAAATAAACACATGTTCAATTAGTTTACCAGTTATCACTTCGTACGTGAGAGAGGACGAAAATTTAATAACACCTCGTACCCGGAAAACAATATAACTTCTCATACAAAACAATTGGCACACTGTTCACTTTATACAATGGTAAGAAAAATTGAACCGTCTGAAAGATTGATTAGACAGTTGAATGTTCTGATTTAGCAAAAAACTGATTAGTTCAATGCTTAGATGATGTTTTACTCCATTTTATAATGAGAATTCGTACAATGTCCAATTGGTTTCACGTGTGTGATTTTCTCTGATCGCCATTCATACCTTACTGCTGCTCTGGTTAAGAACGACAGAAACCACGGGTGTAACAGTCTCGGCTAGCGCGTCAATCAACGCTCGCCGATAATAGCAGTCAGAGTAGCGATTCTTTGAGTTCTCGTTGTACTTGAACAAATCCAAGAGGAAGGCCAACACCTAGACACATATACCAAAAAGTACATTCATTCGTCATATCAGACTGGTTCGTGCCAATGGTAATAATTAATACTTCAATAACACACCGATCTGTACGATGTCGTTTATTTAGGATATATCTAAATAAAATACGTTACGTATCGATTGATATTGACAATAAATAGTGGGAGCTGGCTAAACCTACAGTCATCCTTATGTATATATATATATATACACCGCGTCAAAAGGATAGCCCACCCCCATGTTTCTGATTTCTTTTCTCAACCGTAAGTAGCACTGCAGTTTCGATTTCTGTCATTCAAATAAATCACATTTCAAGAATATTCCACGAATATTTGGCTATCTAACTCAGATGTAGACATTTGATATCGGAAATTGTCGTTTTGAAGGTTGTGAGATTCAACCTCGACGGTCCTGATGGGCATTCTTATTACTTCCATGACATTAAGAAAGAAGAGAAGTCGACGACAAGGTGGAGTTGTAGGTGGTGGTGTGATGATTTGGGCCGGTATTGGCTACAACGGGAAGACAGATTTGGTCTTCGCAAACGAAAGCGAATGAATAGTCGTGCCTACGTTTCTATGTTGGGGGATCAACTTAGGAATCACGCCGAGAAGATCTGCGCTGAAAGATTCAACTTCCAGCAGGACAACGTCGCGGTTCAAACGGCGAAGATCGTCATGGAATTTTTCAGAACTCAATACATACAGTTACTGAGTTGGCCCATACGCTCTCCAGACTCGCACATTATAGAAAACCTGTGGAGAGTCCAGATCTGTGTTTAAAGGCGGCAAGCCGTATCAAACGCTACATGAGCTTAAAAAAAACTTTCGCTAGCCTAAGGGCATGTTCTTGATCAGAACCTCATAGGTAAATTTTATGAATTTATGCCCAGTCGATTAATTTCCGTTCTGGAGAACGGCGGCGGCCCGAGTTAGACAGATTTGAGTTAGATAGCCAAATATTCGTGGAATATTCTTGAAATGTGATTTCTTTGTATGACTGAAATCGAAACTGCAATGCTACTTACGGTTGAGAAAAGAAATCAGAAACATGGAGATGGTGGGCTATCCTTTTGACGCGGTGTGTGTATATATATAATAATCCGTGAGTACCACTCGTTGTTTATTGCTGTTCTACCTCTGGAGGACAGATTCGATGGACCGTTCGAAGGCCGGCCATAGCTTTAGGAATCGCCTGCTGAAGAAAATACTGCTGGAAGTTCGAAAAGTTGTTCTGCTTCACCATTGACGGACTGGCATAGGACCCGTACAACTTACGGAAGATGCCAATCATCGCGGGTGGACCGGGCCACGTCTGCATCGTGTTAGCCACCTGTAAAAACGCACCGAAAGAAGGCCAATGTTGAAAGAGCTCACGAGCAACTTCGGGAATTGTATTTTTTAGATAACTCTAGTGCAGGTATTCTGACCTGAATCCATAGATGATGCGTACATTGGGACACTGATAGGATTTGTGAAACAAAATATTTCATCGACTTTTGCGCTCACCTGCTGCAAGCAGAAGGCAGCAGCACAGCGGACCCGATAGAAGCACTGCTCATTTTCGATGATCTCAGTTAGGGCGAGGCGGGTGTCCTGGTAAAATAATCAAACAGATAATTAGACAAAGAGAGTTACATAATGCTATGCCAAAAACTAAAAACCGAATTTGTTTGGGACTATATATAATATATATTTATATATTATATATATCTATATATATAGATATATATAATATATATATTATATATATATATAAATATATATTATATATATCTATATATATAGATATATATAATATGTATTTATATCGTATTCTGAAATAATTGAAATGTTGAGCGGGTAATAACCATTTATTTAAAGAACTACTAGACTTACAAGACATTTGCGTACTTTAAAATAGATATAAAAAATACATGTGGCAATCAATACATACGTGTAGATGTTGATCTATTAGTGTGAATGCAATTTTTGAGTGCATACTCAACCTGAGCGGCCGAGCAATATGCGTACCAAGATGTACATATACGCGTACGCAGTAGTGATATCGACTTACATTGCTAGGCATCTTGCTGAGTTGTTTGATGGCTAGCAACTGAGCTGTAATATCCCGTTCGTATCGGAGTTGATACCGCCAATGGAAATCCTGTTGATCAACGTGGCCCTGTCGGAGGAGAAGCATATCAGGGTCGAGTCGCAACCAGAGGACCGGAGAATCCAAATCCATAGCTGACAGATCCATGTCCACCTCCTCACCTGTAGCAACAAAAAAGGTTACAGAAACAGCAAACATTTTATCACCTCCACAGCAAAAGCAATACTGAGTCATGTTTATAGCTTTGAGAAAACAGCAGGACGGGTATAGGAAGTGAATGATTTAACAAGTGATACCTATGCTTATACTATTACCACTGCTACCAGTATAAGACAGGCGCCACTTTGGCGGCTGTTTGATACTTGATGCACCCTGATCGCCTCTGATCGACAAGAAAAGTCTGACGTCTGACCAAGGGCCAAGTTGGCAAGAGCAACGCGAAAAATCGAAATTTACACACTAAACCCACCTGTGGCCAGCGGGATCTTTTTCTTTTTGTTTCGTCGCGATTTTGAATGACATGTTATGTCGTGCTTCGAGCTGATCTCCTCAATCTGTAGGGTGTGTCGAAACGTGCCATCTAGCTCCTGGATGGCAATTGTCAGTGGTCCGTTGTATTTTTTGACACCTGTCATACCCACATCGGGCTGTCGAATTTCTAATTCGACGGTGTTACGTTTTCGGTTGAAACTAAAATGGCCAACAAACTTAGCATGACCCCCCTGTCGGACCCAATGCTCGATAAAGGTGCCGATCTCTTTTCCTGTAACGAGGAAGACGGCTTTTTGAAAAGAGCTACTCGACACCAGCATGTTCTCCTGACCAGCCGTTCCTTTTGTGGCTGACGTCGCCAGCGATAGAAGCTTGTTGAACACCTAGGGTCAGAGTTACGAAAACGAACCTCGTTAGCATACGATTCATAGATAGATCGATTCACCATATATATATACGTATTCCTGTATATCTAGTTAGCCGCTTATGCTAGTTAGTCGTTTATGCTATGACAATATAACAAGCTCATCATTTTGGGAATTATTGGATTGATGCATGAGTTCGTAGCGGTCTGTTCTCAATTGTCTGTTCATTCGTGCATACTAAGTGTTTTTGTATAACAGCATCTATATATGAAAGCTGACATTTGTGTCGACATTTTAATTCATCACATCATCATCGAGGTCCATGACATGTAGAAGGCTAAACTTTACTATGAATATGGAAGAAACAAAAATATTCACAAAAATATATGTGACGTGTACGGAAAGAGCGAAGTAAATAGCCATACTAGCAATTTCTAACATGAGCCTCAACAAAATTTCACTTCCTATGAATAGATAATGGGAAATATTTCTTATAGATGGTCGTTCGTATTTCACCATCTTACTATCCCTACCTGCAACAGTAGCTCTTTTCCAAGTCTGTTTTCGAGCATCCGGATGACTAGATGGGCCTTTTTGCGTACGATCTCAAGGAACGTAGGACTCAGCGTATGCAGATGATTGACTGGAAAATGGAAGTTGACTCCTGGCTGTTCACTGCCCGAGGAGTCAAGCACAACTCCGCCATATTCCACCTCGTACGAGCACACCTGAATAGTATAGCAAATGCAAACAATATCAGAAATACATTTCATAATCATAGGCACATATACATATAAAATAAAAAATATATATATATATATGGTATCCGTAACACGGAATTATTCTAATGATCCTATTGGCACATCTGCAAGTGAAGACCGCATTCGACTCAATGGTTCCATATTCCCGGAGTATTATTAATATATATATATATTTTATGATTTGATTTAAAATATATGTTTAATGTATTAAGTATCATATTGAAATAATCTTTTGATGTATAGAGCAAGAGCAAATTTGCGGAATGCTGCTAAAAGCTTGCTGGAGCGTTATTTAAATTGCTTAAATCTCTGTTCCACTTCTCTACGCTATAGTGTTACGCATTACGCACCTCCTCAAGGTCCTGCATTAGATGATATCGATATTCATTATTTCCAAACGCTTTCCTCGAATATTGCCCAGTCAGATACGAGGTAATGCCAAGTGGTAGCCACACATCGGACCAACTGAGCGGCGAAATAAAGGCACCAAAAAATTGCGAAGCGACAGCGGAAGCCATCAAGCGACGCGAGACATACGTCTGCTCGATAATGTGCCTCGTATGAAGTAGTGATGTCGATAGAATTGACATCGATGAATACGCACAAACTTCTTCGTACGCTTCAGCTACGAACACCTGAAAGTCACCGAAACAAACACACAGCCAAGTTTGAATAACTATTGAAAAGTAACATATGTTATCGTTGCTAAACGCTTGAAACAGGCCCTTCCGTTAGAGAACATACGTGCTCATTTATCGTTGACGTAATTGTGTTTGTTTATCAATTTAGTTCATTGATTAAGATTAGCTTCACACCTGTTTATAACACGAGTACGGGTATCGGGTAGATAGCAGCTCTTCGTAGAACTCAAACGCTTCATGTAGGAATGACGTTGACTGTTTAAGCTGTGGAAGTAATTGGGGCAGACAAAAGTGTGTGACTTCGTGCATGTTGGGATCCACCAGAATTTCAAACGGTCCAATTGCGACGGCGATGTTGGGAGCCGACGTGGGAATTGTAAGGGAATAATGAAATGTCTTCTTTTTGGTAGACTCCGGCGTGAAGACAACCTCGACCAAATCACCAGGCGCAACCACAGTCAGGTAGGAATCGACCTAGAAGTATAAAACATAATAGACACATAAACAGTAAATGACACGAAGCATCAAGCTCAGTTCAATCGTAATCAATATGCGTTCAAGTAGTTCTTATGTAATCGTCTCATTTCTCTACAAGAAGTAAACGCAGTGGATAAGTCTGTAAGCTTAACTAATGACAATAATATTGTCCTAGATGTGTGTTCAATTCACCCATGAAGACATGAAGATAACAGAATCTATTGAAATATACAAAATGTCAAGCACTGATAGTCGATGGTTCAAGCCCGCTATGCGCTATACATACCACTTTTCTCAATAAAGAAAGACTATTTAAAGATCACAGGGTACATTTTTTTGCTCGTTGATAGGTAATCTCTACAACGCACCGTAAACTCCATCTTCCACGTGCAGGGGTCACAGAATGTGTCAATACAGGGAAACCAGAGTCGAGACGAGTTATGCCACCCGTAAGTGAAGCAGTGAGCTGCTCGCTCCTGTAATGAACCCTCGCCGTCAGGAACCACAAACTGCATCCCCCCTGCTGGTCTCTCCAAGGAGAATTCCACCGCCACTCGGAAGGGACAGTCCGCTGTGATGGTTACATCTGACGGAATCCGCACGGACACCTAAGAAGCACACAACACCCGATTGAAACAGAGCAACAAAATCATTTGATTCATTAAGCAGTCACAACTAGAACAAATGGTGAATGTGAGTGCGCGTAAGTATCAACATAGTGAGCGATATTTGAGCTTGCTTTTCTACTAAAATCAATTCCTTTACAATGCATGCTGCAGTGAACACGAAAGCTGACCTCGCCGTATCCGAGAGAACCGTCAACAGCGGAAACTGCTGACACATGCGCCTGTGAGAAATAGTCGAGGTTTCTCTGTTTGGCCTTTGCCTCATCTTGGCAGATCTCCATCGTTGGATCGTTGTATGTAAATGCCGAATCGTGGACATCATTGACGCGGATCCTGCAATGGTCATCGTTTAGCAGAGATCAATTATGAGGACGAATGCGAATCATATTGGCTAATACACCATTGAGTGAATGCAACAAGTCAGATCGTCGATATATCAACATGTGATGAGTATAAAGATCACCTTCGACGCGTCCTGCTTATTAGTCCTCACTAATAATAAGGAATAATCAAAAGTCGAGCGTTTCTGTGAGTAGACTCACCTGTATATTTTACACTGCTTACAGTTGAGTCGGACCCACCGGACATTGTTCTTTGTTGGGTTGAGTGTGAGTTCAACTAGGCCGATCAGCGATTGACGTTGAAAATTGATAGCGGTAATGCATAACACCTGTGTAAATTTCCGAGGTCGCAACACGCAAAAACGAAGCAGTTTTCGTTAATGATTAGGGCTTAGGTGAAGGTTTTATTGATTTATTAATGTAATTGAAGTCACGCAATGCTTAAGTGCTCTATATGTCATCACCGGGTCGCGAGATTCGAACCAGGGCCTCTGGCTTTTTACAGCCAGAGACCTTTATTTTTTTTTGTTTTTCGGGCTGCCTCACAGCCAACATATATCCAGAGACCTAATAATTGTTTTTCGAGCTGACCCTCAGCGGTTCCCCTATCTGACAGACCTCAGCTCTTAACCGTTAGGAGGACCTGTCGGGGATACCTTCACTTATTGTCTTCCTTCCTCGTACCTGGCGAGAATCTTCAGATAAAGAACTCCAAAGATTTTACGCGTCTGACAGGATTTGAACCCGTGTCCCTCCGGTCTAGCAGTCCAAGACGCTCACCAGTAGATCATCCAGGGGACACAGCCATAGACCTTTTTTTTAGAGGAGGAAATTTTCTTTAAACGCACGGTCACCACCAGCCATAGACCTAAGAGGTCACAACTGTACCATATAACTTGTGGCATAGTCATTTATAGAAGAGATAAACATGAGTTGTTGTTAATAGTAATGACAGATTAGCCCAACCTGTTGAAGAAGTTTATAGTGCCTTTCTCGTTCTGTGACCCGATTCGGAGAACCGTTTTCGCCCTTCATCTGCAATGACGACAATTCCAATAAATTTGTTTAAATCATTAACCAACCACATCCTCTGCCATCCACTCAACTTAAAAGCGGCTCGTGCGGAATCGAGAACTTTTAATAATTATGGCCACAACATATTTTTCATTTATCCAATCGGTTAAGTCCATACATTACAGTGATACTCCCAAGTCTATATTTTAAGATACTATTTTCTTCATATATATTTATTTTCAACGATTGTGTGTTCTCGCAATAGCATAGTCCAATAACTTGATACAGACTAGCAGATGTATCACGTACTACGGATTCATCATGTATCGTGGGGTGTAGCCTGCCTACACTCACAAATTTCTTAGAGCTAGAGTTCACAATTCGACAAAAATATTTACTCCCTGAAGAGGACATTTTTCGTAACAGAATGCCCTAATCTTCTTTAAAAATGCGTTGAAAATAGATATTGAGAAAATGCCCAGAACAAGGTAAAACGAGGTAACTTTGTTCATACACAACGAGCAAGCAAACGCGAGACAGTACCGGATGCTCTATATATATATGTATATATATATTTTATTATTGTTTTTTTTTATTTCTTTTTTTTTTTATATCTTATCGAGAACTAAAGCGTATTATATTGCGGTTCCGAAAATAAACTTGATTTTGAAACTATATATATATATATATATATTTATGTATATATATATATATTCGCTTAAATTCTACTATCCCAAACTGAAAGAAAAATATACTCGACTCTGTTCGCTCGGATTCTAAACAACACATTAGCGTAGAGACTCGGTTGCCGACCTCTTCAGAGAACTCGACCTTCTACCAATTGCAGCGTGATACACCGTCCATGTAGCTGTCCTAGCTTTTAAAATGGTCAGAGGTATCATTTCGGAAGAGATATCATTCCCAATCACCGCTGCCGCCAGTCGCTCCACTCGATTTGAGATGCCTTTTACTATTAGAGAATCAAGTCGCCATGGTCTGGCCTATCGACTACCAGCAGTCTGGACCTCACTCACTGCGAGTCTCCCCTCAGTAAAGTTGTATGCCCGTGGAGTAACAAAAAAAGAACTGCGAATACGCAGTAATTATATTACCGGTGAATTGTTCTGCAACCCGATGGTTTTATTATAATTAGTCTGCTACTGTATGTATATCTTACTTATCAAGAAGTGTGTTAAGAAATCGACGAATATACCTGTATATATTGTTAAACTGTGAATAGTTGACAATTATAATAATAGCTGTCATTCGACTACCACAGGTCCCTGTCATGGGGTCTTAATATGCGCACCGTATTGTGGTGTGCATGATTTTTACAATTATATTTTGTCAGATTATCCTGACCTTGTTATATATACACCTTTCATCATAATTTTTTTGCGAGAACTTAAGCATTGTGAAACTGCACTTCCGATAATAAACCTCAAATAAAATAAATGTTAAAATAAATATACACTGGATTCATGACAGTTTGATTACAATGCTTTGCTGTAATAAAAGTATCGTGTATATAGCGTATCGGCCTGAGCTGTTTGGAGCAGAAGTCATGAACGCTATCTAACGACTCAACTGTCTAGGTAATTCTTGAATAATCTGTGGCAGATAACTGTTGGCATAAGTGGATAAAGAGCTCTTTTTGAATTAAAAAGTATAAGTTCCTTTTTAGCTTTGTATTTCATTTAAATATTAAGCGAATTTACAATACCATCCCAGAGGTTCACTTTCATAACAGGTACCTTATCCGGTATACGATATTAATTGGAAATATTTTTTCTCTTTAATAAATTTGGCAATGTTGTTTAGTACGTTGAATGAGCAATAACAAATATAGTGGATATCCCTAAGATCAACGCCAAAAATCGAATGCCAGCTGACAAATACACGAAGTGTATTGAGTAGATACATTAATCACTAACGATTCCTCTCTACATCTTCCAAAACATTTCGTGCTAAAACAATTCATACTTGCCTTGTAGCCGGCGAGCTTGAATATTGATGGGCGTCACATCATATTTTATTTTGACAATATAACGCAAAAGGGAATTCACCGCTGTTTTCAATATCGACGTGATTTTATTTGTGTACGATTGGAACGGCCCGATTATCCGAGGTTTAACAATCAACCCGGTGAGTTTGACCTAACGAAGCGATGGAACATATCAACATTATTTACAGAGCCGCTGATTAACCCACCAAATGTAGTACGCTGCGTATGCTTATGCAGACTATACTTATACTCTTGACTCCCTGTTGACTGCGATGTTTCAGAATGGGCTAAACGAAGTTCGTAAAAGACGACCCTCCCGCCGCTTTGAGGGTTGACGAATACGAACCTGCACTTTAAGCGCGGCCAACTATCGACGCTTTAAGAAGTGCTATCTACCAAACTGGAGCAATTCCTTCTGAGGATTGTAGGAATTAAAATGTCATTCATGAGAATATCTACCATTTAGGCATGCACCAAGCATGTGACAATCTCTAAGGGTGTCAAACGTTGGGGGTAGGGACAGGAATTCTTCAGGGCCTCCGTGAGGGTGCCCGGATTTCAGCGGTTTTCCAGAGGGCTCCCTCCCACTTGGGAGGCGTGGGGAAAGCGGGGTAGGTATTCCGTCTTTCCCCGTGAAAAAAAAGAAGAAGCATGTGGGCTCTAATCAAGGAAGGTGTGTGCCAATATCGTAGTAACAGTGTTCCCCTCAACTTGTCGGTTTTATATCTAAAATACTCCACGTCCTTTGTTATGTCTATGCTGTCATCTATGCATTCATTCGCGGATCGTTATATTAGGGTGTCCAGTTCAAACTTTCGCTCTTTTCGAATTGCGCACAATCCGAACTACGCGATACAATGCATTTATTCTTGGAGTGGGCACGCGGCAGGAACGTGGCTTCCTTTCGAACACTGAGCGGTTTCGATACGATCAAAATAGGTTCCTCACACACTGAGTGCTGCGCAGATGGAAGTGCGTGTGTAGTGTTCGACATCTAATTTGAAGACTTATACGCAACAAACCAGTCGTTTAGAACACACCGTGTCGATAGATGAGACATGGGTTAGCCTGCATAGACCCCCTCAGAAGGATCAAGCAAAACAGTGGCTCCGACAAGGTGAAGCAGCAACGTCTGTGGCAGTGCCAGATAGATTCGGACGAAAGATGTTGATGATACTCGCCCTGGATATCAAGGGTGTTTCCTATTACGAAATATTAGCAGCAAACGAAAAATTCAATGCTCCCCAATATCTCGGCTTCTTGAAGGAATTGATGAACAAATGGCGTGGGGGTCGACAGCACCGAGTGTGGATACTCGACGGCAATGCAAGACCTCACCGCACTGCTGAAATTACGGCCTGGATGGAGGGGAGCCATATTAAGCGATGGCACATTCTCATCTCTCATTCTCATCATCTCCCCATATTCTCCTGATTGAAGCCCATGTGATTATGGTTGTTTCCATGCATTAAAAAGGGCAATAGGTGGGGTTCTATATGCAAACGTCGACTTACTCAAAGAAGCAATAGATAACGAAATTATAAATGGAAATGCACATATTAAATATTTGGCTATCCCAGCGCGTGTGTCAATAAAGGTGGAGAGTGCCTCTAACTCATACCAAAATATCTTTGTTCTAACTCATTTAGTTCAAAAGTTATTGGAATTTAAAGAGCGGCAAGTTTGAACGGGACACCCTAATATTAGAAATATTTCTGCTGTACTTGCATCCCCCTCGATTCCCTTACATCGGCTTCGAAACAAAGTTGTTTTGTTGAAATAATTTTGGTTTGGCAGTTTTTGCTGACCGACGGAAGCTTCATCCGAAACTCGGCCCGCACTTCGATAAGTGGACATCCACATTTTTAGGAAAAGTAATCCTTGCGTGGCCCCTCACATATATTGGGCAAAGTGTGATTTCTGCTACGATAAACCTTGATAAGTGTAGAAGTTTTCTGAAGTATTCTAATGTGAAAGTGCCTCAGTATTTTTTGTTTGAGAATGGCACGAAGGAAGTATTTTCAAACAACTTTCTTTCCGAAACTATATAGCACTACCTCATTGAGAGTAAGGTAAACCTCACGGATGAATTGCTACGACGGTGCAAACAGAATTAATTAATCAATCAAGTCAAGGGCACAATTTATGTTAAATGGATTCATCGTATAACAGAATATTAGAAACGCTTTTTCAGCAAAGACAAATCTTCACGGTTTTTCTTTTTGCAAAATTTTGTATTTTTTTCAGCCAGCGATATTCTCAAAAATCCAACCATCATTTATTTCAGCTATTCTTATTAAAATATTTCCACACCTTTTCCAGGCGCTATCACTAACACAGCTTCTATTGCCGGGAGAGAATCTACAGGGGAACTGCAGTGGGGTTTCTTAAACGGATCTTTGAAAGGTGCAGTCTCAGTTCCGCGATCAATGTCATACGTCTCAGACGGCCTGACAACTGCCTAGATGGGAATAGACGATTGTCGGGATGCTGTTTGATGGCCGAGATTGGAATCGGATGGTTCCTTCACTTCAGGATTGGCCACGGCTTTAGATCTATCGACTATTTAGACTTATACTTTTTTTTTTGCGTTCAATTTCACTTCTCATATGTTTTGCAGTTCTTATAGTTTTTTTTATATCAATACACGAATTTATACGGCTATAATGTAACAATAGTTTGTCAATCAAATCGCGTCCAGTATCAATGGCATTGACGAAAAAAAAAGCGGGAACGCTTTTATCAAAAAATAAAAAGTCTGTCAGTAGAAAAACTACCCACCCGTCGATGTGTGCGCTTGTGTTTATATTATGGACACTCGAACGCGGTTTTTGTGCTTTTAATCGCAAATGGCCGTGTTAGCAGCGTGCAATAAACAAATGCTATTTTTCAGCGTGTGATTTATTCAGTCGAGTTAGTGTATTTATTCAATCAACTATTTAATTTCCATCTTCTTGGTTGACATTACTTTAACAAATACTCATATCATTTCTTTTTGTTTTTGCTTGTCCGAGAATAACGCTTAAAATTTAAAAAAAGTTTAGCAATCAGTGCAACAGGTTTTCCAGTCTCGAAACGTTGAAAACTTTGATTCTGTTGTTATATCATTCGTAAATGAGCGACTGATGAACAAATCGATTCCTGTTTGCTTGTTAGTAATTGTTATTATCAGGAAAATCACTGCCAGAACATCTGTGTACTCTCCTAAACCATAAATGTCTCGTTATGTCAATATTGCATAACAGTGCCGACCAAATACCGCTTATACACAATAAGGAGTTTACACAGATTTTGTTAGCTATATATATATATATATATAAATTATGTTTCTTCATTACTTCGTATGATCCTGTATGGTGATGTTTCTCAAATACGTTGTTCGTTTGTTTTACAAAATCGAATATAAACACCTTCTAGAATAAACTATGCGGCATCATTCATATTCAACGCGATTCAATAAGACCTTCATATTTCAAAGGGATTCGTCCTTCACAAGGCTTGAACCTGCAGCCTGCGCTTTTTTCTCTAGCCAGAAACTCCGAAGTCCAAGCCACCATATATGCATATAATACCTAGGCCTACTTGGTAGAAATGAATGCGTGCCGTGGCAGTGGCAGCTATAATTGATAGTGTGTTTTCTTAACTGTAAAGCGCCTAATGTAGAAGCTGAAAACTTGAAAGCGAGAGTGCTAATTTGTTTAAGTGCATAAAGCTAATTTCAGCTTGATTCATTTCGAAGTTGAAGTAATCTTATTTAAGATAAATTTGCATTGCAATCAAATCATACTTAAGAAAATGCCATGGCTTAAAGTGTTATTGTCATGTCTACATTCGGCAACATCGGCTCAGCACGTACTTGGAGGGCATTGCAGGTGCGATTAAGGTAATGAATATTGACTCACTCGATGCGGTGTACTTTTTTGGCTCGCGTTTAGATAACTCATAATGAGCCACTTCATTCCAGAATGAATTCAATAGAAGCGACTATCAAAATACACGCGCACCAAAGAACATCTTCTCCATGAGCGGATCGGATAAGAAACCCAATCAACATGAGGTGTGACCCGCGTGAGGTCCCGGATTTCATCCTCAGCTGAGATAGCGTTTCTTTCGAATAATTGGAATCTTAATAGTGCGCTCAACGAACTATTACGTTTGACCATCCTCGAATACAATTATAATACACCTATATGTCACGGACAATGCTACCGTTGACTCCGAGGGAGGAATAGCTGCTGCGAATATTCTTTTCAACTGTTACAACTTAGGTATGTACAACTTAGGTGAAATATGAGCAATATGCATCGTGTGCATGTTTAACATACGTAGACCTTATTGTTTTCTTTAGCAATGTGTCGTTAGTGAGAGGTTTGCATTGAATAAACGGAAATGTCATGAGTTGTTATGTATAAAGATTTGCGATTTGGTGAGTTTATGCGTGGTGGTGCTTGTTTCAATGTAGTTCGCAAAGGCTCCGGCGTAACCTCAACTGCCGAACCGCATGTAGCCGTGTACACACGTGGCTCTGCCTGTGCAAGAAGGCTGAAGTCCTTCATTTTTGTTTTTTACAGGTATCAGGTAAACTGAGAAGAAAGATCTAGTGCAAAAATTTGCCTTCAAGTTGGTGATTCAAAATAGACCCCTAGATGGTACCCAAGCGTGGTATATTACTCGCTTGCTATGCTATTCTATGTGCCCATATCGTAGAAATAGGTTGACTGACGACCATTCCCCTTCCTGTCACCCATCGTACAAACTTGAAGCCGGATCTCGTCCGATCACCGAAGCTAAAGCATCTATATGGTAGATGTTGTCGCAACATCCAGCTGCGCTTTTACTGATGAACTGACTGGAGTGAGCAGCCCCCTTCCCGCGAAGCAGGAAAGGGAAGCAGATCTTTAGTTCTCTCTCAGCCCCGGGGCCCGCACCGAACGCCGGCCGCACAAAGCAGAACCCTGGCACATCGCACGCGGGCTCTAAACACCAGCCGCAATGCGACCACTTTAATGTATATCCTATAACAATACACCCACAATCATAGAATATCGTTATATGTACAGCTCGCACCATCGTGCGTTATGCTGTCGGCAAACGAGTGGAACTTGCTTTGTATATACAATATTCCTTGCTGGATAACAGAGTTAGGTTATGTGGTGTAAAAAGTGCGCTCGTGGGAGAAGGACAATTGATGATAGTTGAGCATATTCGGTAACGTTGTGTACACAAAACTGAAGTGGATACATGGTGCCCGGATTGCCGAAGGATTAACTCGCTGTACAAATTAGAACTATGGATCACGCCTTAATGGACCACCCCAGCAAGATCTTCACCTGATCTATTGGAGAACTTCACCGTTATTTATATTGGGGAAAGGGCGCTTCATTGGTTAAAATATTGATGACATTCGTGCTGTGCTGCCTGTGGCACGATTAATCAATATTCGATTCCACATATAGTTTGCTTGGGAAACACTTGCGTTTCATTCAGTCAAGATGAGTTTAGAACTGCGAGCCGCCACCGTACAAACGTGCAAATATTCGATGGTAAGTACTGAGCTGAGGGGGATTTTTGAGCCAGATATTGCAAAGGTGAACACCTCAACAGGCGGCACCTTATATCACCCATGTAACTCGCGCCAGTAGATATATATATATATATATATCGTCTGAATACCGGTATCGTTTCTGTCCCATTGGGTTTAAGAGATATTACTTTCAAACAGATACCTCCTTCACAATATTTGCAGAACTAAATTATAAATTGGTAATGTTGATTTCGCGTAAACATGATTGAAGTATTCTTGTGATACTTCAGATCAGATGTGCGTCCATCTGTTCCTTCCGAGTTAAGTTACGCCCAGCCAAACAAAAGGGCCACGATGTTTGCTGACGTGGGAAACCAAATTGTCTGACAAATAAAAGCCCGCGACCCCAATGACTTTCGTCTGTTAGACAGATTTTTCAATTGTCGCATGCTGAAGTCGGCTCATACAGTGAAATTCAAAGTTCTACCGCTGTGTGAGTTAACAAGTTATCTCTTCTTTAATATATAGAGCTGGAACATACTATTTTATTAATTTGCATAACAGGAGATTTATTTTTATATTCACACGTACATTTCTCGCATGTTTCATAATTTCTGCAAAGCGAATGCAGCCCTATCCATTCTGGGGCGACCACTTTCGTAAAAAAAAAGGCTATACTATTGTAAATGTGAACATTGACGCATGTTACAAAAGAACGTCACATATAAGTTGTCCACCTGTATGGAAGGCGATAGTGGTTCCCAATGAATATCTGAGTGGAAAAATCAAATGCACTGGAGAAACTCCCTGAACACTTCTGAGCATGGTGTAAAAATGGCCTTATTCAAAGCTGTTGCCACCACGAAATGAAGATCTGATCATATAACGACACTCCAATGCGCCGCGCCATAGAAGAAAGCGGCAAATGTGCTTCCGCTGGTGACGACCCAGTTCTGGCGCGGCAAACCCTTGATGAATCCGTGCCTCATAATGATACGATGAAAGGTATAAACGCGTTGTGGAAGTGTACCCCGAAACATAGCTTCAATAACGAAACCTGTTCTTTAGTATTATGATACATTGCATCTGTCGCTCATGCATCGAATATATAGTTGCGGAAGTAACTGATGACGCAGTTGACGCAACAAGATCAAGTTATGGTGCGTTATTTTTTCAATTATCACCTGATGGTGGCAGCCACCGCTGCTGTCGATATTCATAGGCACTGTTCGTAGACGTTCATAGATAGATAGAAATATAGATAGACAGGTACATATGTATTTCTTAAATACTGCACTAGCGAACTGGCGCGAATGCCGCAAAGCTTGTTTGCCACCATTGGGTTCGAATGTCATCATGAAGCTGGAAGTATGACGGTAAGATGTATCGCCTGCCGTTGTGGGATATCAATCAAAGCCATGATATCATAGTCCATCACTGTGGCTTGTTCGCATGCTCGCTTCTCATAGCAACGTAGTAGTTTGTCTACGTTGACGATCCGTTATGGTCTCTTTTGAGGGGATTTTCGACAAGGCGAAAGGCTTCTCTGGAGGCTACTACTAAATAATTTAACTTTAAGTCGCTAAGGGAAGCGGTTCCCTCCAATGAGGGATACAAATGAACATTTCACCGATTAGTCACGAGTCATCTCGATGAACCTAATTACTCGCCATTATGATCAGTGGGCGGAACAGATTGACAGTTCGCTCTGTCAAGTTGCCGCATGAAATGATGATCTTTTGAACGATACAAGTCAACTTTGTTCCGATGGTGAAGAACAATCTGATGACAAAATCGGTTGTGAGGTTGTCAAAACGAGAACGGAGCAATCGTGCATTAAGCTTACGTGCATCGATCCACATCGAAATTGTATCACCAATCGGCTAGTACTAACAGATTCGTTGTTAACAGATTAATTAAATTAAATTAACAGATTCGTTGTAGAGGAACCAGTGTAGGCTTTTAGAACTGTCTTCCAGAAGCACGACATGCAGCTGAGGAACCTATTCAATCGATCGTGCGGAAAGGGGCTATATTATGCAACATCTATGAACAAATTCTAGGTTACGTATAATCATGTTTATCAAACATCGCCATAAAAATGGTCTTGTTTTTATGTTGGCATAATTTAAAGATATTATTACTATTAAAATTGTTACGTAATTTGTAAGACGAAGCGATACCGTCTTCACCACCGCCGTCTCTTCTGCAAGTAAGCCTCAGCCGTAACCACGACCACTGTTGCTTGTTGAAGCTGCGCTTCGCTGAGCACAACCACTCGGGTGTATAGTAAATGTAATCCATATCTTTTGCATGTTCCTCGGCCGGCACTGTTCCAAGATAAGCGCAAGTTTCCTTTTGGTGTGTTGACGCCAAACGATCGAGGATATTTGTATGTCAACAGATGACGCCTCCCCTTTCTCTCGTTAGCAAAAACAATTAAGGCGCAAACAACGCCTGATGCGCTTGGCAAACACAGCCAGGATAGGCATCTGGCTTGGTGGTGACGTCAATTATTACCCAAGTATCTTTCGGCTGTCTTCGTTCCTCTTTGCGACGCTCGCACTCTGCTCATTTATGATCGCGCGTTTTTCAAAAAGGAGAGTGATATCAACCTTCTTTTTTTGGATCTACCGGTTGCAATATGGAACGGTTACTCTTTTAAATGTATTTCCAGCTATGCGCCTTCACTCGATAATACCCTGTTCTATAACCTCGAACCAAATGTGGCAATTTCTGCTGATCGAGGACAACGGGCACAGGTGGCATCGTATATAGGAACACACGATGGACAAGGGAAATTCTGCGACGCCCCATGCCGTCACTCGCGAAGACACTGAAGACGTGAGGGCAAACGCGGCACGAACATTCTCGTTATACCTAACATTTATGGATCGGCGTTACAGCGTCGTCAAGCTCGAGGTACTCGGCTCGTTAGCTTAGGGCTGATTCTGATCTGACGACAATCTGAGCTTCAGGGGAGTCGTAGGACGATGATGGTTAAGGATCTGTCGATCTTGACACTGTAACAGCAAGGCAGGAGAAGGACACAATCACATTCGTTGCAGTGACAGCGGCAACCGCAGTGGCCATTGCAGTGAAAGCATCAATCGAATTTAGTCTGCTGCCGGGTAGCGAGGGACGGTCTATAAGGAACGAGGGGTTGATGTCACTGTTTGTTGATCATCCGATACTACGACTCTAACTACAACAACGATTACAACAATGATGAACGATAACTCGGATTGCCATTTTGTCGTTCGCTGGTACGAGGAGCTTGAGTGATGCCGCTTCAGGGATCACTCTTGTGCTACTGTTGGCGAGCGACAAATCAATAGTTGTTGGTCGAGATTATTTGTGTTGGTTGCATGTGATGTATCGCTAGACGAAGGGAATAGCTATGCTTGTTTATGAAGGAATTTCTTATGTGGACCACCGAGAACCTGACGTTCTAAAAGGGGTGCGCTCGTTCTTAGATCAACGGCTGTTCACTTTCGCCTGATGCTAACTAATCAATGGCCCATCAAAGCCGTAGCCGTTGCAGAGGCGCGGTGACGTATTTATACCCTCTTGGTTCCTGCGTACACAAGTTCCAATAAGGAGAATGAAGAAATAAGTATCTTTTACTCTGTGATGAGATGAACACTTTGCTAAATCCACTTAGCAGTTGTTGAACGACACGATGAAAGAGAAATTAAGAACACAAAATTCACAAAACTTTAGTGTTTCAAATATTAACTGGCATTTAAATATGGGTAAGAGAAAGTATTGAGTGGTTACGCCTTCGGTGAGTAGCGGTGGTATCCGTAAACATATTGAACCCGAAAAAATCAATTAATGACCCTTGATTTTGGTCGTGTATGCGCAAAACAGATGAATCAGCCAGTTTACAAGGTTGAGACTCCAACCAGTGCCAATGTTGTATTTATTGTCATCCCCCAGTTGAGTGGTGTGCCTTGACAAATACCCACTGTGAAGACGGTTTTGCTTTTTGGTTATTTCCGCCTCCGAATTGTTGACTTCGATTTGCTCGTCGGCTTTTATACTCATCAGTCTATACGCTGTTGAGGTCATGAAATAGAGGTGACCTCAGAGGCAGATTATTTTGATTCCACTGAGGATTCGCACACGAACACAACCTGAATCTTTTTGGGTAGCTTCTCTGCTGTGCCATACGGGGCTGCAAGAGGTGAACTGAATGAGTCGCGACCGCTTTTACTCCATATAAACAGTAGCTTGCGTAGGAGTGCGTTGATTCTATATTTCGAGGGGCTAGCGACAAAGGAATTACTTGTTATATAATTTCTCCAATAGGGCTTACCATATGTAGGCAGTAGAGAAAGTGGAAAATACATTGTCTTGATTGAACAGCGAAGCTGTCACCCGTAGATGTTTTATTGTCCGAAGTAAGAAGAACAATTTTACGGCTTACAGCTTCACCGGATTCAACGGCCGATTCAAAAGTGGCACTGTTTCGTCGACGGCTTTCGGGAAATTGTGAAGATACCAGCTTCCGGTCTTCACTGTTGAATTTTGACAGTCGAAGATCATCGTCGTAGTCACTGAGCACCTCACGTCCGTGGGGAATTGTCCCTTATATGCAGTATTATTATTATTAATTATTATTATTATTATTATTGGGGCATATACCCACACAACCTCCGTGTGTGTGTGAGGGGATGAAAGTAAATGAAGCAAGTTGTTTTCAATATGGTTGTTTCTGTTATGATGCCGGCGCTCATCGATGTACTTACACGTCAAACGTAAATACGTAGCGAGTACTGTGCGAATTATACTCTGTACAGGTGAACATCTCGGCATACGCTGAAATAACCCAAAAATTAACTCTGCAATGATCTGAGAGTAGATGCGCTGCGGTATCTCATCAGTGGCGGGAAGTGACCAGTTCGTTGGAGGAGCCAGATAAATCTAGGCAACCTCCCCCATGTGATAATCATTGAAGCTAGCGCTGGAACTTGATACCAGAGACCTTTCTTGCTGGTACGATTACTGAGGGTCAGCTCGAGCATTTGACTGGTTCTATTGTATACCTTAGTATAGACACTATGTGTATCTCAATAATATTGCGAGATTTAAATTGCTGTCCAAAATAATGATACGGTTAAACTTGCAGTTCAACCATCTGATGCCGTGTTGCGTAACACGAATTTCATCTCAAAGATTGTAACACAGGCGAACAAAAATCTTAGATAGCCTCTATCAGTTGTAATTAACGTACTGCCAACTAGCAGCTCCATTTACAAACCCGCAAGTACAACGACTGCACACGTTCACGGGTCTACAGTCCCAGGTGCCCGTCACAACCATGGCGCTACTCCGATGGGGCTAAATTTTTCGCTAACTTTGTCGATTTTTTTCTACTCGCCTATCGGGTAATGAAAACATCAGTAGAATTAGGGCAGGTGTAAGTAGGAGTTGGCCGAATTTTAATGTGCTTGAACTTAAGACGCCTTTTCTTTATGAACGATTCGCCACTTCACCGGAACCGTTTATAACGGCAATTGCATAAACCGACACCGATCTTGTAGAACCGGTGTGATAATCGTGGGAAGCGTTTGAAAAATATTGCGCGCCGTGCCTCCCGTGAACACGTTCACTTCTGCTCTATATATATATATATATGATATATACCTATCTGATTTTATATATATATAATAGAAACGATGTTATAGTGGACGTTATTTAACCATCCACAGTGAGGTGCCAATGAGGCGAGGGCTAATGGTTGAACAGTCTGCAGTTGCATTTCACGATTGGCCCTGTGAAATTCTCTCATTCCTTCATGCTGTTCTGAGGCCCCTGAGCCAAACGAAAGCATATTTGTGATGCTATCTTCTCCCTGGACACACGTGGGTTTAGCGTTGTTCATTTTTTTTGTAATTATGATTTGACTGGATTATTTTATGCTTATGGATTTTATAACGAGTTGTCCGTTAGCATGGACTACGGGCAAGATTTACACTTTTTGATTCACCTATGTAGAGATGCTTCAGTGCTTTGTGAAAGACTCCGCAGTATAGCAGCAACCATGCTACAATTGATTTTTGTTTTATGCTTGTTACCGCATATATATATATATATCGACAATAGTTTGTTTTAATTCGGCGTGATCAGCCTAGTGAATTCATACTGGGATAGGGTTTGTAGGGTTTTATATGGCAACATTTGAGAAACAAAAGTAGGTAGGCAATTGGCAGGTATAATATCTCTATAATCTCCAATAATCTACCCCCTTCCTATCAGCAATTCGGTGGGTATACGATTCAACCCGTATACAGCAGTTGGCTCAGGCTAAAGAACACAAAATTGAATTAACAACTGCCACTTGGCTGATAAGTAAACAATTAGCTGAGCCAACACTTCAAATTGTCTGTAATTGAATCAGATTATGAGGAGTCTGGAACTATTACCCCGATTGTGGGCACTCAAGAGCGTGATCTGGTCACAAACTATTCAGCATCGACTGCGGAGTCGACTGGAATCACGAATTGTCAAACAAGCAACCAAAAAACTAAGCCCACTTGGCGTTCATCATAAATAATTAACAAAACATTGTTCTGGGCGCTTTCTATCTTTGCAGGGTTTATCGATAATCGGTCTGATCCTGGTCACATCGCGATTGATGGAAGCATCACGTGAGATCGAATTCTTGCGCGTGGTCGAGGTCGACTGGTTAGGACAATTCGACGAGTTGACCCCGGGCGCAGGAGTGCTACGTCATGATCTTCACATTTTCATTGGTGAGCTGCGTTTTTGGGCCAAACGTAATCCGGATATACTACTACCTCAAGCAGTATTCTTCATGTTTGATAGTGGACCGGCGCAAGGCGTCCGATCCAGTCTAAGGGATGGATGGTAAAGGCAGACTCTAAGTGTGTTTATTTCCCGAGTTGTACGACCCTATGATATATTAGTACCCTCTCACGCTCAACTTTCGAAAAACCAATTTTTTAAATTATGTTTTTTCTCCACATCATGCATCCGAAAGTAGGACATTTACCTATGACACATTGGAAATAGATAATGGGGCGATTTTTAAACACCTGCACGTGATTCGGTAACAGGTGACTATCTAATGATAATCATATATCAGTCATAATCAGTCAACATATATTGGCATGAGTTCCGTATCACGATTGGATGGGTGGTGATAATATCTTGGATGGCCAGCCAATGAGAACGGATCACGAAATTATTGATCTATCGGCGATATTTCCTATGCTGCGAATGGCCACAACAGCTCAATGGAAGCGAATGAAATCATCCATTAAACAACTGGAACGGATTGCGTGTGTGTTGGCAAGAATGATCGGAAATCCCAAGAGCGGAATATATGCTCATCTTTGCATCGATAAACTATGGTTTAAAGGTTCGATAAATGCTCCTCTGGAGCGTTTTCCGTTAGATGCTTATCGAATTTACGGCGAATGGCGGCGATCCGTCTAACTGTGCGGGCCACTTACCTCGGCTGTTGTTTTCAACTGTTGGATTGGATAAGCCAGTATTGTGTATAACATTGGCTCTACTTCAGTTCACTGCGTGTCACTGTTATCTATTGTGGTTATGAGGGCGGCTACACAATCGGTTAGAAATCTATTAGCGAGCAACACTGCAGTGGATTAAACAGTGCTGCTAGATAGGCCCGTGAAGGCACTGACCGTACCCAGGCCAGCGTTTTCATTGGAGCAGAACAATGAACATATATACGAAGCAGCACGCGTTTGTCGAAAAGTTCTCTAGAAAATTGTCTTGGAAAAGAAGCGTAACACCGGAAAGCGATTTAAGCAGCTATTAACATTGTACAATGGCATGATGCGAGTTCCGAATGTTGCTATAGCCGTATCGTATAATAGCCTTCAATTTGGAGCTGTCTTTGTATCCGTGGTAGAAACGGCAAGATATTGTTACTCAACCACTTTGAAAATGATTCATAACGATATAAAGCTAGATTGAATACTATTAGATCTGTATTGTTTGACCACACGTATAGTGTAAATACGTACCGCTGTCGCAATTTGAACCGGAACCTTGCTCGCTTGAAGAGCACAGCGCCAGTCTCGCTGTAATTAAACATCGTACAATATACACTTAATGCTACGTTAAAGCTACGCCGTAACCACGTAATCGACCGCGTTCTGAGTTCCAGAGAACATAATTCGGGACTATTCAATACATATCGAAGATCCGTGCCCTTTGGATTCGTTGTGTGTGAAGTCTGCCAACGGGCGAAAGCAAAAAGAATCCTCAACCTCGACAACATAATATTGCTCTTGTCCCTAGCTGACATTGCGTCGTGTTTACTTTAACACTGACACGAGCGACAGATAGAATTGTTGGATGAACGAACCCCCTTGGATGGTGGTTTTTTTTTCGTTATCACAGTCGGCAAAATTTCGATACCGTCCGCCAACAGGTTGACGCTGGCTATAGCGACAGCTGCGCGTGGAGTGGTCAATCAATTCGCACACAGACACAGCCGAGCGGACACTTCTTCCTGTTGCTGCTGCTGCTGCTACTATAGCTGCTGGCTATTCGACACTATTGGTTTCTCTGATTTGGCGTCTGGTGCCGCTGGCATTGCCTATCCACCAGTAAAGGATCAATCGAAGTGGTCTGATCTTTCGAGCCGGCACACCCGGCCCAGAATCGAGCTATTTCGCCATCTTCGTTTCGATACGTGTTCCATGATAACGGTACTGCTAAACATCGTATATACACACATATATATATATATATATATATATATATATATATATATATGTAGCGAGACATGAGGGAGGGCTAGATTGAGCAGCATTAGCGACAGTTGTCGCCTGCTCCGTCCGTTCGTTCGTATTCTGGAATTAGGGGGGAAATGGCCATAGTCGTAAAATCGCTAGTTTTATGCTGGTGCTGTTGTTTGTGATGCTGCTCTTGCCTCTTCTATTTTGTCTTCTTTGCAAACAATTTCGTATTTGCCCGGCTGGTTTAACAGTCCAACGCAACTGTCCAAGCGTCCAGGTGGCCGGTTCAACGTCTCGTCGGCGATCGAGCGTTCGGCGGTGACGGCGACAACAATAACAACAACAACAACAACGCAAGAATCGCATCGTCACTGCCATGATATGGGCTCGTCCGGTCCCATGTCCGCGTTCTCATTTGGACGCAAAAAGCCACCAACGAAACGTCTCCGGCAGGCAGAAAGAGCGCACATCGGCTGTGGCGCCAACAGCGGGCGGATCTTTGGTGTCAGCTTCGGGGCGCCCGATTCTTCGGGGCGGTGTGCGCGCGAGTCGTAGCCCCAGAGCTCCGATGCCGAAATGTGGACGTCGCATCGCGGCGGCAGCAGCAGCAGCGGCAATCCATTCTTCGCTTGCTCGGTACTTCAGTTCGTTCCGCGAGTGGTCTGGCCGATCGCTGCAAGATCGGATCGAAAGGGAACCACAACTACCGGCGTCTGGCCAAACGTCAGCGTCGTGTGATCATTATCAACTTCTATCGTAGGCCAAGTGGCAATTTCAGCGTCAAGTGACAAGAGTATCTTAGTGCCGATAATACAATACAACGGAACGAAACGAAAGTGAGAGCATTAAGGCTAGCCAGACATAGAAAGTGGTGCGTCTTTTTGTATCCACTTCGATAGGAGAAGCTTACCTTCAAATCAGTGCATTCTGCGATTTATGAAATAGCTGTTGATATTACATTGGTGAACTGAATCAGAACTGAATTTGAGCCTTTGACTAATGTCCTTAAATTGTATTCAATTTTCCTGACGCGTCATCCACGCAATAGTTGCTGCTTTGGCGGGAACCATGATACAAGATTCAGAGTTAGCATTTCATTTCGAATTTTTATTTACTTCGATCAAAATAACGGTCTATATGAATACGAACCCTTGAAATATGGTCTAGACATTATCACGTACACTTAGGAGGTATTTCTCCAAAATTGACAATACAAGTACTGCGTTTTTTTCAGCCAACGGGAGCCATATTCAAACTTATTGAGGTCGTCTTAATTCATACTGCAATTAAATCTCGGGGCCAACTCAGAGCTCGGAAACAAACAATGGTATCCTGCCTATGAACCAAATGAGCTAGATGCATAGAATCTCGGGAGTTGTCGTTCTTCAAATACAGTTCACCATTCTTGTGATTGACGTTACCAAAAAACTACGTTCATTCGAAATTTGGTAAAGATTTCCGACAGGGATGGACGGTACGATTTAAATCACAGCGAGATATAATTCGAATGGCGCTAGCTTGCCATGTTCATTTGCTCGTTGTTGTCTGTTGTTCCGGCAGAAGAAGAGCGGCACGGCGAGGGCATGGTGAAGTCCGACATTCGGCTGATTTGTGCATTGCGTCCGGCTCGTGTCGCGGACGGAACGCTTGAAAACGCTTTTGATAGAAACCACCAACGCCAATAGGGCTGTATCTCTGCTAGATACAGGAACTTAACATTATTTCAATCTATGTTATCGTTTGATTGAGTGAGATTGCTTGAATGTAATAATATATAATATTAGCTGTTTGCAATAATTACTTCGTTTTGTTGTTAACCGCCGCTAGGGTTGAACTGAACCGGTTCATCGGGATATTTGATATTGAAAATAAATAGATAATGAGAAAGTGTAGATTCGAACTAGATATCCACTCGGAAATCCACCCCATATATATATATATATATATATATTTATTATTTATTTATTTATATATTATATACCGCTCCCGGATACGCGTCACGTAAAATAGAAATCCTATACTGGACAATATTATTGTTATTGTCCTGAACACCTCCTTAGACTGTCCGCTCTATAGCGATGTATCGTAAGAATGCAACACAAAGCAAGTCATGGAATAGCAGTAGGCATTTTGCGTGGATCAAAAGTGCTGCAGCAGCAGCAGCACATACAGAGCGAATTACCCACCATTCACCGAATGACTAACGAAGAGACAAACAGAAATCGCGGCCGCTTGCGAAAATAACGGACAATACCCCAGCGGAAGGTACCACACGATTTGGACGCTGCCATGTTATAAAGAATCGGGCGATATTACTTCAGCCAGCTGACGCCAAAGCCTCGAGGATCCCGGCGACCGGATGAATCTGTTGCACGTAACTTGAACGCGGTACAGCGATGTGTGATAATGGCCACCATCGCAGCGGTGGAAGAGAGCTTGAGGCCCGGCAACGAGGAAGAAGACGAGCTGAAGAAAGCCAAATCGGCCTTTTGGTGGTCGATGTTACGCTAGAGGAAAATCGCGCCGGGAAAGGGAAGCCAGGCAAGATTCATACGATGGATGTTGTTGGCCAGGGACGAAGCTTCTCCGGGTATCCTTCGATTGGTGTAATCGGGCAACACTATCGATTGGTCGTCGTGTTAACAACGGAAGCGACCATTGAACTAACGGACCCGTTAGATAGATGCAATGAACTGGAAGTCATGTCGAAGAAGCATTCCGAGCAACCTCACGTGAGAAAGTGGATGACTATGCGGAAAAAAAACAACGGCTGGGGTAACAGATGTCGCCCGACTCAATCAAATTTGACCTATTTTTACGGATCGGCATACGAATTTATTTAGACCACAAGTTTGGCCTGGGCTTTTCTTTATGGGGCATACGCTTTGATGCAACAGCTCTGCATATGTTGAGTAATAAGTTGTGAGAAGTGTGCAATGATGTGTATTAAGAGGATTAGCATGATTTCATGTTACTAGCGTCGTTTTTTAATATTGTCCTATCAAATGTGGACAGATGCAATATATCGTAATCTCCTGAACCTTCTATTTGGTATGGATTAATCACTCTCTTCGCACCGCCTATTTTCAGTCGCCGTATATTAATTCCTACGTAATTTGTATCCTTCATCCATGTGCATTGAGGCAGTCCAAACTAAGATTCACTTCATCTTGAATGGGTACTTAATTTGATGTTGTAAAGCTGTACAACTCATTAAATAGCCCGCGCCGTTCGCCAACTAGAGAATTCTACAATAGCTGTGCTAGTTCAAAAAAACAGGGAACGTTTAAGCACTCGTTTTACGATGCCCCGAAATAAGCAGCGTGTGCTAATTTCTGACTTGTTTTGCTACGATAAGAGGTCGTCACATTGAATTGACTCGAGAAGAGGAGCTTAAGAAATGTCGCGTAACGCCGAACGAACATAACCTCACTGTTTGTCTTCGCATGCGAGACTTCAAGTGAGTTTCCGCAACGCAAGATACGCCTGGATCTTCTAGTTCAACCCGTTTGCGTTCCAACTAGCCAGTTCAAAATCATGTGGAAACATTCGCAAATCATACAGAGGAGTATCTGCTATTTGGGGTGTCACTTAAATTCCCAGACGAGCTCGTGGTAGACGATGACGATCGTGGTCTTATGACCGATGGGCATGGTACAGGGCGCACGGTATATATGTCAAGACCGTTGGTCTGCCTACCCTGCAATCGGAGATGGAACAGGTAGGTGTACCCATGGGTTCAACTCCGACCATTGCATATGCGCATTTAAAAGGGGCCCGACTTACGAAGCAATGTAAAAGCAATACCGGAGACGTTAAACGCTGAAGTCGACAAGACAACCCGAAATCATTGAATTAACGCATACTGTATATGCTTACTGTTTTATTTTCCTTATTGTGTCTTCTATTGACCCGTGTGAGAAATCCACCCGATTTATATGCTTATTGCGTATATGAAGAAATAGCTCAAAGCGACCTCTCTTAAGAAACATAAAATAGCTCGTTGTCCTATCAATTCACGATACTGCTTTAAATCTGTCGATGTAGCATGTCCCTAATATGGCGAATTCATTATAAAACTGCCGCGATACAATTGTTTTGTCTCGGTGGTGATGGGATATTTGAAATATTTATATAATAACCGTCAGTAGCAGTACACATCGTTCATAGTATAATAATAATAGATAGAAATAGCTCTTCAAAACTATATGTGTTTGATCTATATTATTTCACCTGTTGATAGTGTCAAATGGGCGTTGAACGGATAAGAACGGCTGTAAAGGAACTTCCTGCGGATATCCGATGCAGGGATGCCGTCTTTATCGGAAGCGGCCGCTTTAATCCTGCGAGTTATCAGATAACATCGATATAAGTACATTTATGGACAGTGAATGTGATGGCATTCTTGTAGACACAGTTGATTTTTTTTATAGATATTAGATGTATCTGATGTTTACTTGTGTAGTGCAACGTGTTTATTTTTTGTCACTTTCAAATAAATAGTATCTACAGCTGCCGGCGATCTTTGTTGCCGGCGGCTTTGAATCGGGCGGATGTGTGTGGTCGAAAATCACACGAATCTCCTTCAGCCGACATGGCATTGAACTGAATCCGTTATCGCGATCAGCTTCAGGAATATTGCCTCGGTAAATTTTTGTGGTTTGGAGTTTCTTTGAAGGACATTTTCGAAACATTTGACTCGAGCCGAACCATTTGAAGCGATCCCTCCAAATCAAGATTATTGCACCTCATGTGAAGCGAACTATTGCTAATAACTTCCAATATTCTAGTGAGATCCTAGGCAGTTCTTTTCTCAAGGCTTAACTAACAAGATCATACAATTTCAAACATACAATAAATAGGAATTATTTCTAGGGATTATTGGGGGGGAAATATGCTGGGGACCGGGGCTGAGGCCGACGTTGTCCCCAGGAAGGTGATGGTATTGCCTCTCTGCACAGCATTTGATCACCAAAACAAAACAAAAAAAACGCCCAGACACATCCTTCATCAGACAACGACGTATTGGCCATCAGATGACTGGGTTCAAGATATCGTAAATATCAAATCGTTATTTTTTACAAAGTATACTGCTTTATGAACCGCAGCCAGTGGTTATTTCGTTACCAGGGCGAACCACTATGTTGTTCACTACACAGACATTTATTTAATTACATGAAAATGGGTTTTGCGTGCACATACTCATGCTGTGCTCTTTGAAAGTTTGTTAATGTTTGTCCAAAACGTTCGATGGTACTACTCATCCGACGTTATTCCCGATCACCCGAACTTGGGTTTTCCATTGAGAACAATTTCTACAATATCTTTCTGTATTTTTCCCTTTCTGTGTTCGTCTCCAGGTGAACTAACGGCGTCGCGAACAATTCTTCTACTCAGCGTGATTTTTTTGCTAGTCTATATTCTGTCGTGGTGGTGGATGGTCTTCGCTCTCAAACAGGCTAAGGACGATGTAAATTTAATCTATCAAATATCTAGCAGTTACCTGTACCAACTCTTCAGTTGGATAGATTGTATCATATGTATCCGCTACAGCGCGATACCAATTTCACAGAAATGATTCTACGAATAATCAAGTGCATTAGGATGATCCTACAGATGATGTCTACACGATCGCATGGCGGTTCTATCGCTATAAAGACGTATATTTGGCTGCGCTGATGCCAACGCAAGTCTTGTTACGTTCCTAAAAACATACTGCAGAATGTCATGTTAGTCATATCCGTAACACTTATTACAAGAATAATAAAATAGGCTCAATGAATTGATATGACGTCTTGTAAAATTCGCCTTGCTGATTTTGCTTGGTTGTAATTAAATTGTCTTATTTTGTTTCGACCCCTGGGGAATATCGATAGGGAAGTGTCCCTCTTCGGACGATACTGCTACTTTCTATATTTGCGGCTGTTGACATCGCCGCTAGTACGGGATTCGTTCTGCTCCGTATTATCATGGTAAGTGGGACTAATTAAATGTGTACCGTTATGACCAAACGGTCACCTCCATTACGAATCGATAATGAGGACCTATAAAATCTATACGGGTACAGAATATATTACGTGTGCATACTCTCTGATTATTATTATTAGAAGAAGAATACAAATTACACATCTTTGCACTTTTCTTCAACATAACACAATACAAAGACTCCTTTATTTTCAACCAAGGTAAGGCTATTTGTGATATGTATTATATTCATGTAAAGCTGAAGGGTGAAATTATGAACAAATTTTACCAAAGCTATAGAGTCCATTGACTTTTTATTGACTTATATAGAGCTTATTATGTGGCTGTCATACCCCTCTGTGAGATGATATCACTTGTAACTGGCCACTTCTATCTAGACCACTCCCTTAGTCTAAACCAGTTACGAGTTTGGCTCAGTCTCATATCAGCAAACAATTGCCATATAATCAGCGATATTTGTATTCTAATCGCCGTACATTCACATACATAACACATTCACACACCTACAGAATACAGAACTGAAGTCATTTCTCGGCTAAAGGCCAACAAACGAAGACGTTTCCCCCGCCAGAAATATCTGACCGGCCACTGCTCATAATATTCTCGTAGAATAGCCACCAACATAGTCACTCTCAGCCTCTTTTTCTTTACCACCTTCTGACCTTTGTCGCCACCGCGGCCGAAGTTGACCCAACAAGTGACCGTCCAGCTGCAAACTGCTGCACCCGCGTCGAGTGGAGACGAAGCAAGGGGGGGGGTACGACTTGAACTGAATGAGCTCACTACTTGCAAAGTAGCATGATCCCTATTTGCTAAGCTTCTTCACATTTGCAGAGGAACGTCACAGAATGACAGCGTCGAAAAGAGCACAAAAGAAAATACTAAAAGAGGTCGCCGTTAAGCTAAATATTAATATAAAAATAATAATTAGAGCAGACCAGAGGCAGCTGGCAGTCGAGCTGGCTGATTACATTTTTTTTATGCACGACGCTTAGATAATATTAATACGATATCCAAAGTAGTTTACTGCGGGCAGAACGACCGACATCGTATATGGCTGTCACCGCGTGGTATTGCAGTAACATAAAAGGACTATAATCTGGACCATTCACGAGATACTTCGCTGTGGAGAGATCGTTCTGAAGCGTTGTATTTGCATATTGTACGCGGGAAAAACAGTTGAAGGTCTTCGAAATTAGTGCTTCCGAACATATCTTGAGGTGGCGTATTGGCAAAAAACGAATACAGTTAGCACAACAAGATAACTGTACAATTCTGGAAGTATAATACCAATGTTGTGACAGGCATTTGCTCATGTTAAGCATAATAAAAAAAGTAGGTGGTTGAATAGAACAAGTAGTACTTTTATAATTAATATAACAGTTAGTTAGCAACAACAGCGGAATGATGATGCAATTGTGGCTGTATGTAAACATAACGATGACAGAGCTTTCCGAGTGTTTGCTGATCGCCTCCACCGCCAGTTCGTGTACGTATGTCACTTTTCCGTGTGTTCTGTGCTTATTATTGTTGTTGTTGTTGGTGGTGAGCAATGGGGGAAGTTCAATCTTGAACCTTGTTCACGACCTCGCTAAACTTTGATGTCCAGCAACTCTGTAAGTAACGAACGATACATATACTTCATGTAAATATTTCAAGTCTCTCGTTACTATTTGACACAACTTGATCTGTTCATGACTCGATGGACATCTATAATACGAACCGCACCCCACGTCATTGAGGGTATCCAGTATGTTAACAGGTGGAAAAATCTGTGGAAACCTGTTATCGATAACGTGGAATCACGTGTCTCGAGTGTCGTAACAGAGAATGTAATGGAGCAAGCAAGGGAAATCATCTTAGATTGATTTGGTTATTATACATCAGATTTTGGAGACGATACATATATGATTACTACTTATAATACAGGAATAACAAATATACAACACCTCTACCATGTTTACTCTGCGCATAGTACATTCAGTTCGAGTGGGAAATAGAGGAACATGGAATCCTTGCTTTCAAAATACGGAGAAGTCGGTGCGGGACCGTGTTAACTACCGTGTAGCAAAACATAACAAAGGGTTTTTTCTTCTCGATTTCTCCTTCCTACAATCCCACACACTTCAAGTAGTAGTATCATAGATACAACATTTTCCTCAGGCAGACATTTGCAATCATTTGAAACGTCTTCATGAAGTGTGCATACCCTTATGGCTGTATTGACATCATAAGGATATGGGGCGATCTCAAACAGATACGCTCGATCGAGGAGATCTGTGATAAAACCTCGAACAAAAACTGGTGGTGGTACCAGTTACACCGCAGTTAACAGCAAATTTGAGTAAGAAAATCAGCAGGCAATGACCTACTGAGGTAAATGACAGCCTAGGTTACGATAAAGTACAAACAGTTAGCGGTGTCTAAGGCAAATGAATGCCATATGTCGAGTGAACTTACGCGCTGGTGCGAATAGGCACAGGTCGGCAATCAAATGCGATCGAATCAAGGAGTCAGCGACGGTAGAGGAATCATTTCTGATATATACCACATGTCCAATGCAACAACGGCAACAACAAGCACAGAATACACGTCAACGTGACGCGGTACAAAGGACACGTACTGGCAATGTGAGCGAATTACCAGACTCTCGAAAGCTTTGTCACTACACAAATAGAAGTTTGTTAAATTTAACAACTAAGGCATCAGTCATGGTACTATCATCATGGTACTGCTGTGACTAATCTAACCATATCTGAATATGACCACCTCTCCCAGATACAGGAACATGTTCGTGTATACGTTTATGTGAAGCGGCTCTGCACCCTATTGGCTCAAACACATATTAGCGACTATATCATATATAATAGATGGACAGGTATTTGTTATTTTCATGTTATTAAATGCGTTTTAAATTGTCTGCAGTTTCAAATCCGCGACAAGCAGTATCCGGCCGATCTGAGGATACCGTCACCTTCAGAGCTCGAGCACTACCCGGCTATCGCCGCCCTTCGCTTGTCCACGCTAAAGGTACGTCTTAAAGTGTTGTCTGACATTTGGTTACAGGCATATGGCACCTTTAGGCAGTTAGAGGTGCTCATTAAATACGTATCAGTTGGTTGTTCCGTCGTTGTGTTGAAATGTGGCCTTCATAGCCTGCAAACGATCGTAAGTGCTACAAGAAGAGGTAAAGGTAAAGCTTCATTGATTTATTAAAAATCACTACTTACCCCAAGACGAAAATTAACTAAAAATTATGCCCAAGCCATTGTGCAACAATTCCTTCATACATAGATACTCTATATCATAACTAGAAAATTGTACAGGAAGTTACAAATAAAAAATTTGAACTAAGAAACTTGTATAGTATTTTCTGTTTAGTACAGGGATGTGGTAATCAGCGCTTAGGGGCATATATGGATAACTCACCCGTTCGCGGTGATTGCCAGTGTTTATCTACTAGCCACCTTAAGCGCAACAATATCGGCTTGTTTCAGTAACTTAAATATAAATAATAATAAATAAATGCTGGCTGAGAGTCGGTCAGCCAAATCATCATTGCCAAATGTTCCTCGTTTAATTACAATTTCTACTATTTCAGTCGTCCACTGCTACAACGGACATCGTCGTATCGATTGTTGTTGGATTCCTCACCGGCCTACGCGTCTACTCGGTCGCCAATATCATCCATTTCTACAAACGATCTAAAAGGGTTGGTCAATCGTCATGGAGAGCAATTGCATTCGATTCTGCATTGTTACACACATCCATAATAACTTATATATTACAATGAGTGAGTGATAAATTGAATAACATTAGCGATGGTCTCAAAACGTCTGTGTCACGACATGTCGCAATGATGAGATCGTCATTCTTCATTACGGGTTGTCCTTGTAGGTCACTGGTGTATCCTAGAAATTAGACAGAGTAGCATTCACTAAGGAGAGATCGCCTCATCACGTTCAACGGCAGATGCCTTACGTTAGAAATATAAGTAATGGTGAAATGTGGTCATCTTGCAGACCGCTGTTGGCTTATACGGCGATTATTCGACAGAGATGTTTGGCGAACGTCTCGAAGAACTCAAGACGGAACCTCACCCAATGGAGAAGACCTACTCAACTCTTCCACATCCGCACAAAGCAGGGGGTCACCAATCAGCGTATCCACTGAGCTCGCCCGCATCATACATGTAACGTTGGAACACCTACTTCGTTGATATTCACAACTATTGCTAGACAATTCATGCTTTGTTTTTTGTATGTTTTATAAAAGGCTGATGGAATCAGCGCAGTGACAACCATTGCTCACAGAAAAGCTTCGGAATACTCTTTAAGCAAAATGCATTATTCGCGACATCGTTTGCGAAGAGGAGAGGTTTGCGTTCATGTTGATCAGACTCTGAGGACAAAAAAAGAAGACACGAAGGGCTGTTGTGTTGCCAAATAACAGCCTATGACTTGATTCACATTCGACGAGCGTACGAACACCAGAATACGAGGCCTGAATATCTGCCTACCCGTCTACACATAGTCCACAGAATGAACATCCATGCACGTTGGTTTAGTATTTACACTGTGGCTATGTTGGACTTTTTATGACATCCCGCGAGTTATTGCTGCACCAGCCCTACTCGTAGTCATTGTGTGCTACGATCTTGTTATGTTCGAGCAGTACGTTCATTTGGGAAACCTATGGGTAATCTATTCAATTGGACATATAAACTAAGCATGTTCGATTGAGCATATTGATTTGACGGCCTTTGATGTTTGGCAACAGGAATAATTAGATAGACCATCTATCATCGATGCATCATTGTCAGCTGACAGCTGTTAGTAAAACCCAATGTGAAACCCCAGTGAAACAGAGTCCAGTTATCATTCGAAAGTTCGGTTCTATCTGCATTGCTTCTACGGCAATATATACTTTAGGATAATCAGATAATCAACATCAAGTTTAGAAATAGCATTTCGTTGAAATCCCAATGATATATATATATATATATATATATATATACACATATACAGTAAGCATTTGCGTTCGGATTCGCCTATTTCTACCGCAATTTCAGAGCTTCACCTATTAATCGGGCTGCGTCTGTTCATTCTACCGCCCTGCGGGTTCATCCTCATCCAATGGCCGCACTCGGTGACAGACTTGGCACTGGAAGTGGTACGTGACACAAATGGTTTCCCTACCTGACTTCATATTAAATGTTTTTTTCCTGGAATGGACTGAATTTTTCAGCCAACATTTAACATACACGACACTGCTGCTTTCGGCATTGTTTCATCAGACTGACGCTGTAAATGAAAATGTTCAACGGCGGGGATCGAACCTGTGCACCTACGGGTCTCGTTCGAATGCAAGGTGCACACGAAGGAGCACCACGCCGCCAAAGGGCTTGATATTTTGAGATCAGCCACCTCATGTGAAACGTTCACCTTGGGTGGCACTCACCTCAAGGGCATTATATACGCATTCATATTATATGTGATCTGTTCTTGGGGGTGCTGTATTGAAACGCAACACTTGCAGCTCTCATTAGACAGCGGTAGTCGATCGCGAACAATAAGCAGGACATGACAATTAGTCAAATCCAAATGCCAACTAGAGTTAAGCTACATCGCCAGTAGGTCGTTACAGTATCGTTGACCTGTATGATCTGATCTGCATAAACCTATGAAGCACTAATTATTAAACACTCATTATTTGAAGGTGGTGTAATGGAGCGACGTTCCTGGGCACCACAAAACCCGGCGGCATCTGTCATCGACGATCCACTTGCAGGAGTCCACTCTAACGGAGTGCAACGCAATGATGGAGAACTTCAAATTCAGGTGAACTAAGTAGCGAGACATCATAGATGAGAATTCATTTGTTTTTTATTTCTTTCTTTTTTTTTGAGAATTCATTTGTTTTTAATTCGTTGGTTCGAGTTAGTGCCACTCGTGACATGTCTCAGACGCATTTACCTGTTATGTGGTTATTGAAAGCAGGGGTTGTTGACTACGTTTCTTAATGAACGAGACAGAAGTATATGAGCAGGTCAATCAATCGATCCATTGAACGACTGGGTGGCAGCCAGAGTTCTCTCGTTTAGCCTAAAGCCATAATACACTGTATTGTTATGAAAATTGTATAAAACATTGTTGTTAACGTTAGATTCAGTGTGGCGAGCTTTATTTTTTTGGTGGGCGGGCTGGAGGAGTGGTGTTGCCATGCTAACATACCGATGTTGGTGAGCTTTACCAAGATGAGCTTCGTTGCATAATAAATGAAGGAGATTTGGAAGATTCTATCGAGTGGAATCCAGTCAACGGTATAAAATCCGAGTTCAAATTAATTTTGCTATGAGCAGTTTCATATCACTACGCAGTATCGTATACGAGTTGCAACATGTGCTCACACAAAGAACACATTGCGGATACTCAGCTTATTATGATTATACTTTTAATTACTGCAGGCTGCGGACATGCCTTTGGAGATGCAAAAAACGGCAATGCAGTCCGCTCTCCAGGCTATTCGCCTGTACGGCAGCGAAAAGCACGTGGCTGAAGCCATCAAACAGGTATACTATTTATGTATACTACTATGACGTATATCGTGGGTAAATAATAGGTGTATGATATGGATTTCTTGAACATTGCAGATTAGAACTCGCCACCACGTCAGGTGGTTCCGAAAAACTCTAATAAGTCTTTCGTCATGAGACGCTCCATAAGAGCCGATTCTCCACGATGCTTCGTCTGTCGTTGCGGATTGTTTTAAAATATGATCTCTTTGATTACTGTTTAATTAATGTTGTCGTTTCTATGCTTTTCCTATATAGGATTTTGACCAGTTATACTCGCCTACCTGGCACTGTATCGTCGGCCGAAACTGGGGGTCATGCGTCACCCATTCGAAGAAATGTTACGTACGGATGCTTTGGAAGGATAATATCACCATACTCCTCTACCGATCAATTTAAGAGGCCATTGTATAGAGCTCATTGGCGTAGGTAACTCGTTTGTTATTAGAGAAATAATTTTAATTTATACGCTTGTCGAGGATAGTGCGCGAGGGCGATTACACCAGGAACATATAGAAACATACATAGACACATAAATGCATCGGGTACAATGTTTCACAAATGAACGATATATCGATTTTCGATTAAGTGTAAACATGTCACTCGCGCGCGCGGCACACATGTTGTACCCATCATACTTCGACTGTCTTATTCTAGATATATATGTACATCATTTCTCGTGATTGGAATAGAGAACAACGTGACTAGAAAGGGTTTCGATTCCACCAATTTTTTGGGGTAATCTTCGTACGGATGAGGCTGCGTGCGTGATCTTTTACTTAGAGGGTGAATCTATCTGATCTATCTGATCTATCTGAAATTAATAGTATCTACTGTTGCAGCAGTGGTATCTACTATTGTCTATACGCAGCCTTGACTCATGCGCTTATACTTAACGTAACATCCACGGTGACGGATCATAAAGCCGATAGTAGATACTCATGCGGGCTCATAAGTGTCAGCGAGAGGCATGCAACTCAAACAGACAAGCAGGCAGGCAGACAAACGGACGAACAAAATGGTAGTAGCCTATAAGCGAGGAGGAACTGATTCTCTCGAATGAAGTGTCCTGCAATGTATTCAACATTAAGTTCGCCAGCTCTAGTCAACGGGGTATGGCTGAAGTTAGTCTTTGTTTTAGTTTGCGTTTATTTAAATGTAATAAGACAAATGTACATGTTTATCACAAGAATATGTTTCATTTTGCCCTACGGTCTAAGAAAGGGATCCATAAAATATTGGGCAATACAACGGCGCCACCGCTGTGTAAAGTATTTCTACGATAGACTTGCATTCATTGCACATCGGTCTCTTCTAAATTAATTCATTCTCATTCGAGATTATTTCATAAGATTCATATAATATATATATATATTATATATATATATATATATAGTGTCGCCATTCAACTTGATTTTACTGTAAAATCGCCAGATAAATAAACGTGTTGATGTCAATATCTAAGAGCTTCGCGCAACGCAAAATCGATAGCTCAAATTTTCGCCCCAGTAACGAGTTTCAGAAATGCAGTTATTGAATATACCTACTCACGTTCTGTGAACGCGGAATTAAAGACAGAATAACAAGCCATGTATTTAACATCAATGTTGGATGACTGTGTAAAGTTCGTTTAATAAAAATAATATAATAATTCTCGACGCAAGCATTAAATTGCATCGCCTTTTTCAATATGGAAATTGCACAGAATCTAATACTTCTCACCCTACTTCGACCATTGTTTCGGCGGATGAATAATGATTTGCAAACATTGAGCGCTGCTTACGCTTACACTTAGATGGATACCTTTGCGATGCTAGACAGCTTCTTTAAGCCTCGAAAGGCTTATACTGACCTAGAGTAGCCTTAAAGTAGCAATTAGAGTTTTAATGAAGGGTAATGATTAAAAACGTCAATGTTTTTATTCCACATAGTCCCGCAGGGTGGAAAAGATGGGAGAACATGAGACATTCATAAGCATCTGGGAAGAGGCAAGGGAAAATGCCTATGTTCCGAAGGAGAAAGCATAGTAACCCTATAGTACACGACGCTTCATGATCATTTAGCGTCAACCTGGATAGGTCGAAGGTCGTGATTTGTCCACAGTCACACGTCGTCGTGAAGTTTTTCCTGTGCCTATTAAATCACTCATCGCTACAGCCAGAGAAGGAATATATTCGAGCGGTGGTCGAACAATGATCATGCTACAATGATAACACCAACACCCATCCTCAACACAAATCTGAACCACTCACCAAATCTGCCACATACCCCTCACTGTCGTTAGACAACGTATATCAACGTGAACGGTCTTGGAATTATATATAACTGTTATTTGCACTTGAGATCAGTGTCAGCCCGAGACACTGGAGGACATTGTGTCGAAAACACCAACTTATTACGGTGTTTCTTTCTAATATTATTTACGTTGGAGTTTATGTGAACACGCACTGACCTGACCCATGCACCTGCCTGAATTCGCATTGAAATTTCAGCGGCAAAACACATCGACTGGCATCAAGTGTTCGAGGTCTACGTATATGGCTCGGAAATTCTGAGAGCGCTACGATCCTTGTAGAAAAAAACAGTAGCTTGTTCCATATGGGCCGATCTCACACTCCGCTATGTTCTCTGGTGACGGTGAAACTTTATAGACTTCGTTATTTCCGAAATTATATATAGACACCTCTATACACGTTCGTATTTTCGAGGTAGGCTAATACTTCGTCGTATGGAAAATATCGAATATTTCTCGTGGAGATACTCATTATTATATAGGAAAGTCAATATTTCAAATAGTTTACCACGTCAGTTTACCCAGATGGCCCATGTCTGTCCTAATGTCCAAGCAATGCTGTTGTGTATGCAATGCTGATGTAGTGAATCAGTACAAAATATCTCAAATCAGCTATAAGCTCACGAGTGCTCCGAAATTGTAGCTAGCAGTAATTAGTCGTACAAGTATGACAACATGATTGGGCCCTTAGGGTTTACGGTTCGATCAGCGGCTCATCATTGTCGCCATTGGATTGGATACATATACGTGCAAGCAATAATCATCACATTCTCGAGCTCGCTTGCGGCCAAAAGAGAACTTCCTCCAACGAGCTAGCGGAACGCGAGGTCGGTCGATTTCGGCGCAGATATATATATATATAGATATGTATGTATATATACGCTAGGCACGTCCGAGTTCTCGACTGATAAAAACGGCCGTATATTTTGTTGATTCTATGATAGAGGGAGACTTTTCCAGAATTTACTTTGCTTCGTATGCCCTTGAGGCTATTGGAGACGGTGTTCAACAACGTTAGCTCGGTTAAAGATACAAAAAGCTTGTATAAATTTGGTTTGCATTGCGATATTTGCTGAATGGATCATTTTACATCTTCAATGAGATATTCACTCTAAACCTTAATTAATCGTAGACATACAAATGTACTTCTGTAACGGAAGTTAGAAGCTCGTACGCGCATCTTGTCATCTATAGATCACTATCGCTGTTACCAGGTCCGCATACGACGACAGCCACTGCCTGTTTGTCCGATATATGTGACTGTCAGCACTGGAATAGTGTTGCCCCTCTCGAATGATTGATGATGCGGGTAAGAGCTCGCCGTCGATGAGAATACAGTCTACAGGAACGAAGCCGGATGAAAATAGGTACCATCACAACTATATACAGGTCCAAAAAACATGTTCCAAGGTGACAAACATTCGAATATCTAAGAAGATATCATACCTGGAAATTGTTGCTTCCAACCCAATGATTCGATCTTTAAAGGCACCCTTTGTGCGAAATACGAAAAGCGGATTATAAAACATATTTCCGTCAAAAATATATTTAATATAATTAAATCTTAGCTTTTGTGATGCTGCAATTGTGGAGAACAACGCGCAACTCGACTAATTACTTGTATTGTGTGCCCTCTAGTAAAATATTAGGCTGACCCAAAAAAAATGACCCAATATAAATTTCAATATCGGCTAATAAGTGAGTTGAAACAAAGATTTCTTTAGTATGAGTTAGAGGTATGCATCTCTTTTTTTATACACTGGTCCCAGAGTTCTGACAGCCTTCCGACGGCTAGGTAAGCACTATTTCTATTCCCATTTATAACCTCGTTATTTAAGGCTTCTCGGAGCAAATCGACAGTTGGATACCTTTGGCCACTTATAGCCCTCAATAATTGATGGAAGCAACCTTAGTCACACGGGCTAAAATTGGGTAAATAGGGGGGGGGATGCCTTCGCTCAATCTTGTTGGCCTTAAGCCTGGACGTACTTTCATTTCTACGATGTGCCCTAGCATTGTCATCGAGCAGCTACACTCGATGCTTCCTATTGTCATGCCAATTATTCATGAGTCCCTTCAAGAGCCTAGTCCATTTTTTCTTTAGGACCCAAAATCTCGTGGTAGCAAATTTCGTTGAAACCATGTCAAGTGCTACCATTACTTTAGGCTCGAATATATTTGGTACTGCCACCCCCATTACCTGGTCATCTGGTCATAGCCACTGTTTTACTTGAACTTTTTCCGGTCCCCTATGCAGGCTGACCCATGTCTCGCCCACTGCAACGGTATGCCCTAAGCGATTTTTTGCTGCCTATACATATTAGGTAGTCCCCAGCAAATTGTCGCGCCTTTCGGATCGCGCACAGCCCGAACTACGCCACACAATGCGTTCATTTTTGGAGTGGGCACGCGGTAGGAACGGTTTCGGTACGATCAGAAAAATGGACGCTGCAGCTAAAAGTTCAAATTCCCCCAAAAATCAACGGGAATTCATCAAGTTTTTGTTTCTCCAAAAACACCCTCCAGCTGAAATCCATCGACAATTAGTGAACGCGTATGGCAGGTCTGCCTTATGCCTGCGAACGGTGCAACGTTGGTGCGAGCGTTTTAACAGTGGAGATATGGACACCGATGACCATCGAGGTGGGGGACCAGCAATCAGGTGCGACAAGGGACGAACGGATTGACATAATCAAGGCAGCTTTTGAGCAAACTAGAGCTTGGTCCATGAGGTCTTTGTCGGCTGAAACTGGGATTCCTCGGGTGACATGTCATAAAATTGTCACCAATGTACTGAAGATGAAGAAAATCAATGCAAAATGGGTTCCCCATATACTGACTGCTGAGCAGATGAAAATGCGTGTGGAGTGTTCGACATCTAATTTGAATACTTATACGCAACAAACCAGTCGCTTAGAGCACACCGTGTCGATAGACGAGACATGGGTTAGCCTGCACAGACCCCCTGAGAAGGACCAACCAAAACAGTGGCTCCGACAAGGTGAAGTGGCGGCGTCTGTGGCAGTGCCAGATAGATTCGGACGAAAGGTGTTGATGATACTCGCTCTGGATATCAAGGATGTTTGCTATTACGAAATATTAGCGGCAAACGAAAAACTCAATGCTCCCCGATATCTCGGCTTCTTGAAAGGATTGATGAACAAATGGCGTGGGGATCGACAGCACCGAGTGTGGTTACTCGGCGACAGCGCAAGACCTCACCGCACTGCTGAAATTACGACCTGGATGGAGGGGAACAATATTGAGCGATGGCATCAACCCCCATATTCTCCTGATTTAAGCCCATGTGATTATGGTTTTTTCCATGCATTAAAAAGGGCAATAGGTGGGGTTCCATATGCAACCGTCGAGTTACTCACAAAAGCAATATATAACGAAATTATATATGGAAACGCAAATGGTAAATATTTGGCTATTTCAAAACTCCCAGAGCGCTGGAATCGGTGTGTCAATAAAGCTGGAGAGTACCTCTAACTCATACCAAAAGATCTTTGTTCTAACTCATTTAGTTCAAAAGTTATTGGCATTTAAAGAGGCGACAGTTTGCTGGGGACTACCTAATATATCTCCAGATTTTCTCGCGAATACCCGTCACGCATTTTCAGTTGGCCAGGACCGAGTTCATGAGGTACCAATTTTGACCCATCCTTAGATGAGGGACTCATTTTGCACTTTTTTTCTCCATCCTCAGATTATTTTTAATAATTCGACGACATGTTTCACGACGATGCCAATTTCAGCCGACGAAGTCACCAATGACCAGGCTCTAGTTTGCTCAAAAGCTTTTTCGATTATCTCGATCCGTTCGAGATTCGGGAAGGGGTGGGTGCCCTCGATGTTCATAATGTCCCAGTCACCTTGCCTAAACTGCGCACACCAACGGCACACCTGTCGTTGACTCAGGGCATTATGGCCGTGCACACTAACCAATCTTCGATGTATTTCAGCTGGACATTTCTTCTCTTGAAATATAAACCTGACACTTTTCTTCTGGGAATGCAAGTCTGAGGGACCTGGTCCGCCGGTTGCCATTTGGATGACTAACGAAAGACGAATGCTCGCGGCTTTCGCGCTGCCTTCTTGCTAATTGTTGTGTCTCACTGCCCGCTAAATTTGAATTCAAACCGGCCAATAATAAGTATACGCCGCAAGACGATAGGAGGGCCATTTTTTGGGTCAGCCTAATAATATCATAAGTAAGGCATTGCTAAATTGCTTGTCGAATTGCATTTTCTACAGAGAGGTAACGCCTCGACCAATGACCAAGTCATGAAATTGAGTCGAAGTTTCTCGGGTAGGTCTATGACAACAGAAATGCAAATTTTGCTTGAGAAACGATATTCGCCGATGTTCACGTAATTTAAGCTCGTTATCTTCGCGTTGGTTGATATTTATGCAATCCATTCTGGATTGTATAATATTCCAACATTACCGGTGGCAGAATTTATTGGTTTCGTCCAAACAGTGTGCCGCATTCATGGCATTAATGGTAGCCGATGATATGACAAATCATCCAATTCATCCATATGGGTCCCCCGGGAAATGTCCACAACATAACGTCCTCAGATGGTAATGACTTTGACCTGCTGAATATAGAGCCCAGGTTATTTTCCCTTATTGATAAATGTAGCTAGCAGTTTCATATTTTATTATTATCACATACAGACTTACCGCTGTTGATGCCGACTAATTCGCCCTAGACTCTACGTTTCCATACAAAAACGTACAAAGTGTTCATCGCAGTTATGCAACAGAGGCTAAATCCAACGCAGACGATGCACGTCGATATAAGCAAATTGTTGGCTCATAAATTTGTGGAAGATGTTAGCGTCAACGTACCGCTAATACTCAGCCTTTTGATGTGCTTTTGACTATCTATCTCCATCAGTTGTCTTATCATAAAAACTGCCGAAGTCTGCTTATGCATCGCTAATTTTCTCTAAAATCGTATACGTGCGCGTATACTCTCCGCGTTGCCAACTCGGAATTGCAAGTGCTCTGCTGTTGAGTACGTTGCGATCGCCGTCAGGGCGTACTCGGTAATGGATTGCAATGAGAACTCAGTGAAGCACAAGCTAAGCTTGGTTGCCTTCTCCTTTCAGCCGTAGGGTACTCGTCAGCTGAGGTTGCGCGACAGCGGGGTTGGACGACGCCGATGTCCTCGTTACTCTCGCGCGCGACTAGATACAGTACGTCGATGAGGTAGCTTCGACGACGAGTCGTACATATGAGGAAGGGTGCTGGAAACAGGGCATCATTCTTTTGGGGCGGGAGTGGAGGGTCAGGGCTATCGGGGGTCGTGGGGAGGGGGGTCTGCTATCAACTGGTAAATGCGAGCGCTGCGCCATCTGTACCCTCTGAGGGTAAACTGGACGTCCGCCGCAGGAATCCGCAGAGGTCACGTGGCCCCTTGTGCCAGACCTCGTTGGTAGGGCATTCGCTGAGCATGGGTAGTAGTCGACTTGCATACGCCGGCGCACTGCTGTGTGCTACTACCGAAGTGCGAGGACCGAAGGAGAAATCGAGAGAGGGAGAGACAGGCTGTTGGAGTCGGTTTGGAGCGACCGATACTACGCTACGGCAGCATAGGAAAGGACGAACGGACAGGAGACGCGGCTAGAAGGGACGAATAGCCAGGAACGAACTGTGTGTGGCTGGAAATTCGTAGGCGTAGAGCAGCTTGGAGGACGAGATCGAGGAACCTGCGCTCCCCTGACTAGAATCGGCTCCAATACGTCGTCAAAACAGAGCGCGCGCGCTAATGTGACGAGGATTCGTCGTGTGTGACTGCTTTCGAAGGCGCCTCATTCTAGCTCGTGTGGAATATACATTGGTAGAGTGCCCGTTCCGCTTTTAGAAGATATCCAATATCTGGCGCTAGGGATTACGCGACAAAGTGCATATTCGCCTCGCGATCGTAGAAGCAGTTAGCACACCTGAATTTGCCCGTGCCCGATTAGATCGGTGTTGCGCGAAGCTTGCAACGAGTGGTTCTCAATTATAGTCGCTCGGTAAATAGGGACGCATAACCGAGTTGCAGTGCACCTGTGCAAGGTGGCTACGTATGATTTGCCTAGAGGTCGATCACCCACTGGCGGCTTCTTGTTCATCTTGAGCAGCAGGGGCTCGCCTGCTCATTGAGTTCAGCAACAGCCACAGCGGTCACTCCATCCCACTCACTGGGACTGACCTTGGAATCTGCATCTGACCGCAACAAGTGACATAAGAGAACACGACTCGGAGTTTAGCTCGCGCCAGGTCTCCCTTGTAGCCCGTCCACATCCAACAGCGAAGTCCATATTTCATCGTTTGCTAGTTGTACCTTACGACAAGCAAAACAAAGAACTATCCTATCTGCAGTGTTCCTATTACCAGCGGTCCCACTGAAACCTGCATCTACGCGGCTTAGGTCAAGCGTAGGTTATCCGCAAAGTGAAATTGCTAAATCAGCCAGGAGCAAAAAGGCGTCCATAAACGAAACTCCGTAGACGGAGGTTATAGACAAGAGAGAGAGAGAGAGAGAGAGAAAGAGCGAGATAAAACAAGATAATGGAAGCATCGGATCAGTACAGCGCGGCCGCCCCCGCGGGTGCACCTGGAGCTACAAATGCTGCTCCTCAGGCCGGTGGTGCTGGTGGCGCCGTGGCCGACGGTGAAATTCAGCTGACAATGTTCGACAAGATGCGAAGGATGGTGTCCACCGATGAAGAGTGGGACGCCATTCTCTTGCAGAAGATGGAGCTCAAGAGAAATCGGGGTATGTTCTTACACTCATTGCCGTCACGTTCGTATAGTCACTACGCTGGAAGATCTAGATGGTCGAGGCATCGCTATGTGTACTGCATGAGGTCGTTCCACACCAAGATCCTTCATAGTAGGGGGTGATGTGAAGAACTTCCTTGGGTCTGTCGAAGAAGGTCGATACAGGTTTTTGATCAAAATCTAGATGACAATTCTGTCAAATCAACACTGATTGAAGCCGTCGCCGCTTCCGACAAAGCGAGCATAGGCGATTTAGTTTCTCGACCGAAAGGTACCTTACAGGTTTGGTAACGTACATTGTTCCGCTTGCAAAGTTCAACTTCATAATAACCTCCTCGAAATTGGAAAAAAAAGGGATAAAAATATTATACATGTTTGCGAATAGAGGTTAGACATTTAGTCTGGCGGCCACACATCAGAAGAAAACTATTCGATTGTTTTCATGTACATGCGCCTCTTTGCCACTGTTTGGTGTTCATCGATTTTCGTCAATTTGATCATCGCCGACATTTCATTATTCATGATTTATTTATCGAATAATGTAGTGGCTAGGGACATATCCAACTTGAATGCAGATATACCTCGGAACAATTGTGGAGTGTTCTTGCCATTGGCCAAAACATGAGACGATCGTGTTTTAAAATATTTTGGAACAGGATCATTCCTACGAGAGGAGACACTCATTTATGGACATAATATATTCACGGAACTGCAATTTCACAGGGGTTAAGCTCTCGTAAAAAACGCACTATAGTAAAAGCCAGCTCACAGTAATAACACTAACGACATGATATGTACTATAGTAGACTTGAACCTAGTTAACCAGTCACTCATCGTACAACTTTCGCGTATACCCCCCACCCACAAGACCTTTATATAACAGGGCCTTTAAACGACCGGGGCGCCATCCGGAACGTCCAGCTAAGTATCCTAACTGGCTGGACAGCGCTATCTGCAGCGCTGATAGGATTCATTGATCGGCCTCAGAAGGAGGCGCTTTACGGGAAGGCCGACAGAGTCGCCGATATAATCGTAAACATCGAAAATCATCGCGCATACAAGAAATAGGCTATCATCGTGACTAAGGGCCTCAGGCACACAAACGAGACGAGGCGGCCAGCGGCGTAATGGTTGTTCCCTTATTTTTTGGGCACCCTTAAACGATTTACGTGTATTCGACCAGAGGTAACGAATCCACCCATGGGTGTACCCTGGTCCTTCTCACATAAAGGTTGCAGGCAACATGACAAGCTCGAGTCAACACCGAATGAAAGTTGACCGATGCCTTCGTCTGGATAATTACACGAACGAGTTATATATTCACTAGGCTCATTAATTGACAGGTATAGAAATAGAGGAATAGCTAACTACCGTTCAAATAGTAGATGAACTAAGCTCCGCTTGCTCTTAGATCTACCTAACCCAGTTATCTTCTACAGATCATAAGTGAGTCCTTTCCTTGCCGTTCATCTATTTGTCGACGGTGAGAGTTTTATCCACTACGTGACGTGACACCCTCTGCTTAACCAATCCAATATAAGCAAGATTACAACACTGATCCTATTCAATAACGTGTGTTCTCTCTTATGTGCGGTGTGTCGGTGCTGTGTAGAACAAGGACTTCCTGATCCGCCTCAGCAGCCGTTCTCCCTTGGCGGGGCCGTTGGCAATGTGGGGGCGGCCATTGGAAGCAAGGTAATGAACAAAACCAATGTGCAACACGCTAAACGACACTTCAGGGAGTTTGCACAAATACCGAAACACACGCACACAGGCAAACACACGCACGTCAGTGGCAGAAGCCACAGCAGTTGACTGATTGACCTTTTTGTCGTTAGTATTGGTATTGCTAATCAATATTAGGGAAACAATAATAATAATACTAATAATAATATGTACTATTATTATTATTATTATGACTAACCCGTAATTGGCATTATCATACAAATAAATACTTATGTAGTTGGTATACAACGAAAATAATATTAGTGCTATACTATATAGAAAGATATTGCGGTCAGGTCTTCTATACAGGGGACAAGAGTACACCTGTACCTCATACAGTTTGCACATTCTGCTATTCAGGATAAGCTTACTCTAGTTTTTACGATGACTCTAACAACGATGGCTACCCATATTTATCTAAATTGATTAACCAACGCTGTGCCTGCTCGTCCTTCTAATCGTCTCCAGTCGATTAGTTCACACGCGACGCTAAATTTAGCCTTCGAAATATGCGCTGTCTGCACGAATTCTCGTTTGCCGCACGCGAGTTGAACGGGCAACTCTATTATATAGTTATAGCAATTCAGTTCAAAGGCGGGATTTGATCAAGTTAATTCTCTTTATTTAATCGGCGGTATCTCCTAGTAACGGCGCGTGTGCGCATCGTACATTGGGTTCTTCTCCCATTGAGTTTGTATCAAAGAACTGTCATAATGCCTTCTGATAGCTGTCGCAGTGACTAAGTTCACATGGTTGTTGTTTTGTAAAGGTGAATGATGAAATTATGATTATCCTTTATTCTGATCCCTGTTATTGTTCATCTTCATTTTTAACAGTGTATAGCCCTTTGTCTAAGTGATCGTACACGCCTCGAGACTATGTCATGAACGTATGATGCCATATATCTTATCGGCGTTGATATAGTCGATTTTTTGGAAGCACCACATCTATCTCATTAGTCTCATTAGAGTTTAGTACATCCAAAGTGTTTTCAAAGTATGGTCACCATGTCTCATATGCTTATTCACACTTTGGAAAGCCAGAGTGTTTGTGAGGCAGCAGGATAACATCCGGTAGTACATTTACCGTGGACGTTAAATATTTAGTTTAGTATATTTACAAAGGAGAGTAATTTACAGCAACACATAAATCCCGGACAGTCTCTCTGCCTCTGTTCGGCGGGGCGGAGGGGGGGGGGGCGGGGGCGGTAAACGAGCCATTTGTAGTGTACACTTACTTAGACGTGTATGAAGTCCCGGTGACTGGACAACGCAACTGTGGACGTGTGTCCAGATAAATAACGGCACTAGTGGGTCCACATCACCACTATGTCTTCGGCGCTACTGAAGTTTATAAACCAGAAGGACATGTTATTTGTCGGATGAGATGTTTGCGTTGTACATCGCATCAATTATCAGCGATGTAGTTCAATTGATATTCAGCTTGTGAATTACTTTTTTTTTGTTGAGAGAAGGCCACCACTTCCCGTATGCGATGTTAGTACAGCTTTCTGTATAGCTTTCTGTCCCGAGGCAAATCTCCTATCATGAATGGCGGCCAGCTCCCCTCATTGTCGCTGTCCTGCAGGTACAAGCTTGCAACCTGTGTACGGCCAAAGTTTATCTCCACATATTGGAGACCAGACGCTATATGTGTTGCAGTGGTATTTTTTTTTGTTGGAAAAAAGTTAAATCATTTCCCCTAATAAAAGTTAGAAACTCTCACTTTTGTCAACGATTAAAGTTTCGGCCATACAGCCGAAGCAGCCGTAAAGAACAGCTGTCGTATTGAACAGTTTGCTTCATAAGGTATCGCGTTGCGATCGAGTGCAAAAGTTACCCAATATTTGAAGATAAGTTAAAGGACAGTTCGTTGAGGTGATATGTCCACACTTAAAAAATCCATAGTCTCAACCCATTGGCGTTCCATTTTCGGATTGCGTGTATTTCTATTACGATTTGTATAGGTGGGTGGCGTCCTGACCAAGGCCAAAGGCGCTATTCCAGTGCAGCTTCCATCGATGCCTGCTATGCCCAACATCCCAATTCCCGGCCTCAACAAGTCACAACCATCGGAGACTGTCGGCGACGCTGCAGCTGCTGCCGCCGCTTCACAAGACTACAGCCAGGTATTCTATCTTACTTTTTTGTATCTATTTGACGACTAAATCAATAGCAACTAGCTGTATGTGTAGAACCTGCCTCAAATTAACTTTTATTTTATGTTTGACGCTTTTTTATGTTTTGAATTACGTACACCTGAGCTATAGCGTCGGGCAGTCACTAGACAAAACGACTCAAGGCTGAAAAAAAATATATAGACGTACTTGCGTTTAATGAGAGTAGAAACGCTGAAAGTGACTAAAGAGGAATTGTCACGCAGGCTAGTACATTTGAACGGTTCCTCACGGCCAATAATATCGAATCTAAAACACATCGATATGAGGTGTCGGATTTTGTTGCCACACATAAAACACTTGAACGTCTTGGTCCGCATTCAACACGAATCCATTGTGTTTATTGTTATATATAATTTTCGTAGCTTGCGTAGTATATTCAGTAGGACAAAAAATTCCTTCGTGGCCTTTTTTAACTTTTAAGCTAAGACAAAAATCTTCAAAATCATTAGCTCGAAATAGATTTGCAGTCATGTGTCCAAAGCAGAAACAAGGACTGCTGATGACGAGATAACAGTCAACAGTAAATGGGTGAGTTTGGTTCAGCCAAGCAAATTGGGTGAGGATAAATGTTTCACCGACGTTTAAATCCCAAATGTATGTATTGCACATTGATGAAATGTACTTAACATGTGTCGTTGCCTTCTGTAGATGGACTCAACTGTGGCCCAGCAGTAAATGCAGCGATAACGTCTTATGTGAAGGAGATCGTGGATTGACATAATCTCGCAGACCCCACGCGACATCATCTCGTCATGCGTCCACGAATGAGCACGTCTTGCTCTTGTGTTCGCCATAGAGGGCCATCCCAATGTGAAGAAAGCTGCCTCTTCAACTCGGGGAGACACTTTCGCCTGCTTCGCTACGGCGGAGAGGTTCACCACCCTAACCTAACCAAATGGAAGCCTGTCTCATCGGAGCGCAAATTCGGATTAAACAGCTTCGAAAGTCTAATAGATTAGAAGAAGTTGGTAATCTTCAGTTGACTTAGTCGCTCGCAATGACGAGCTGTTTCGCGATCGACCTATTCGCGCGCGTCACAGGCCAGTGGCAGTTCACGGGGGTTGAATCAGCAGCCTCAAGCGGTTTCCACTGTTATTCTTTCCCTGTAATCAAAATATACCATAGGAAACGCCATCGGAACATATGTAAATTCAACAGCGGTTGCAAAATCTGCATGGTTCGCCTACAAATTCCCTGATGATACGGCTTTCTATTACTCGATGTATGACGTCTATCTGATAGGGGGAGGGAGGGAGGGTGTCCTCTAACCGACGCGTGCATTTCAGCAACAAGTGTATGCTATAATACTAACAATATGAAAAATATGATATGATATTAAAATGGCAACATCAATGAGTTACAGGAAGAAGCTATGTGATTCGCAATGTTTTGAAAAAAGAACACGCACCTCTAATCAATATACATTTACACGCAGACGCATGCAGAGAGATGATTTGCAATACTGAACGATAAAAGCAACACAGCAGCGAATGCAGGGACTTAATTTAGGACCACGAGGAGCGGAAGATCAACAAGTTGGCAGCCGTGATCAAGAGAGATCGATGCAGATGACTCATATTGGGATCGATATATATATATATATATATATTATATATATACATATTAATTATGAGAAGCATTAACACTAGTTTTTATTATTATTATTAGTACCCTTAGTGATCTATTACTATATAAAAAAGCAATGCTGTTATATAACAATAAATATTCTACTATGTGAGTGATGGTCGGTGATAATGATAAGAACACCACTGTAATATGAATATAATTATAACTAACTATAATTATTATCATAATTACTACTAGTGAAACTCGTTATGATGCAATGATAGGTGCAAAATATTGTTGGTTGATTGATATGATTTTCGCGTCGTCTGTTGCACTGTTGAGTAACTAAAGTCTAGTGTAGATGAAATAATAATAAAATTGGCCACCAATTAGCGAGCGGAACAGAAAGTAGTACATTTTAAAGCTAAAACAAGGCAGAGAGTAAAATAATATTTTGTGAAATTATAGATTCGACTCGATCGTGGAAAAATCGAATTTGCGTATCGCAAAATGAAACACTCATTCTCAGATCTATAATTCGGCCTTGTATTGGGGACGATGTGTAACGTCAGAAGTGAATGATAGTCGAGCGAATTGTTTTATTTTGTGTATATGTAGTATTATTATTATTAGTATTATTATCTACGAATACTCTGAACATTTCGAATTTTGTCTTGAACATATCAGAATATGTGCGTTAGAGCTACGATGTTGCTGGAATGATACGGTGTAGCGGTTATGGCTATAATAATAATATGAAGCATGGTTTTATGCAAATACGCCGGTTCATCTCTGTTCGAAGCCTTAAGGGTTAATTTGCAAAATCGCGCGATTACAGCTAACAATATGATCTGTGGGCCAGAACAAATCATATACTGTCACTGCTTCACAAGTGATTTGAGGGGTGAAGAGCACCTTGAAGGGTACCGGGGCATCACCAAACCCTATCGGCCCTATGCACAATGCCAACGTTATGTAACCTGTACAATGTTACAGGTTGATCGAAGTCTTTTCGCCGACTTCGCGTACAGCCGCGGCACTAGCGCGGGTGTGGCCTATTTGTTCCTATTCATTATCATCGTTAGCGTTTGGCCCAATCGGTTCCCCAACTGGACTTGAATCATGATAATGAACATGAGGTGTACGGAATGCCAATTGATCGAAAACAAAATTAGCCTCCAAACCTCCAGTGACTTTAGCGCATCTTACGCTTACTACTATTACGACTGCCTCTGCTGAATGACATTTAGTTAGCGTGAATTGTTTACTTGATATTATCTATGATTACTTGCCATGGTTACTTCACTTTGCCATTGATAGGAGTAGTCGGGTTTAAGGCAAATATATGTGGAGCAAATGTCCAAAACTCGGGAAATTTTCAACATATTTCTATATGGATCGTCATTTTGATTAGTGCATTAATTACTGTAAAAGGCACCTTTTGCCCTTTCGTTTGTCGGCTACAAATGATGTCACCTTAAGCTGATCTCTAAATTCTAAAATGATATAATCGCACATATAAAAGTTAACCGAAAGATCGACGGTATCTACTATTGGCACGTGTGTCCGAAATGCGCGGTTATGATATTATGCAACTTGAAGGAGTATATCGAGCAATTGAATGAACATGCGAATTAATACAAGAAACATTTTATTCAATTGATATCCTGGTAGCTATTTACGTGTGTCGTTTACATCTGTAGAGTCAACTGAGATGTCCTATGCCAACAAAGCGTTAATATATACACTGTACCTTTCGTGTCCTTCGTTAGAACGACACACCTTATTTTCAAACAGTCCAATACCTCCCTCCTCGATAGCTTTAGTTACTTTGACGTTGTCTTTATCGCGCTGGCTCCCATCAGCAGCACGTATTTGAGACTGACATTTATTGATATTTCCCATCGCTATTACACGGATATATAGGACGGGATAAAATCATAATGAATTGATTAGCCCACCAGTATGACAATATATATATATATATACACACACATATATATATAAATATATATCACACAATTACGATTTTGTTTAGCGTTCCGCCACTGGCTTTGATAAGATCAGATAGTAATTCTAGCTATGAAACGCGTCATAACTGGTCCCGTTGATTTTCTTGATCTATGTATCTGCATAAGCATCTATGTGTTTCCTAAGACTATTATGTACTACCGCTCTAATTAATCTTAGGTCAACACAAAGCGTTCGCCAGTGAACGGATGGCACTCAGTGTCATCACACGCCTCCTATAGCGAACAACCGCTGGATTCCCCTCAAGTGATAGATTCCTCCACCTTGGTCCATCTTTCATTCCCTGCACCTTCCATGGGCGAAGGTGATCTTCGTTAGTATACTTTTGCTGCTGTTGTGGTTGTTATTAACAATCTCGTTATGCTCCCACACCTTGCTCAATTACAATCACATAATTGCGCTATTGGCAAACAAAACGACAATTGGATATCCCCCCACCAAACGGGGCAGCCACCTCCTAGATTAAGTAAAATTTTCTTGCGCCGAGTGGCACCTTAAACTATGAAGACAACAAACGAACACATATCAGCATCATTGTTATCGTATATATACCGATTGCTTCGCAAATTTGCGCTCACTACTCTTGAGTGCTCTCCATGTACATATGTTTGTAGTGAGCAAATTTTCCGGATCCTATTAGCAGCCGTTGTCAGCCGTATGAAAGATTGATAATAATAATAATAATAATAGTAATAATACTAATTAATAATAATATCACGTTCAACAATCCGTTTGTCACGTAAAACGCGAAAAAAAATCCCGGGAAACGAGACACTCCAAGGAAATCCACACCTTCGTTGAAACAATTGCTGTCCGTCAACACAATACCACAATCGCTATGATGCGTACGCCTCTCCTAGTTCAGCGGTTTACGACACCGCCACAGCCGACGATCAGTGCACAATGATTTTCACTTCATATTACTACATACTACATCATCTCTCTTTCAAGGGATGCCAGTCTAGACTATGTGTTGTTGTACAACTCACGCGATAGCTGACCTGACAGCTACGATCGCGGAATGACGTAATTGTCTGTGACGTCGATCGATACACTGCTAAAGACTAAACATGGGGCCGCCGCCCCGATTCGATAGGTTCGTTTCTTCAATACTGATTGATTGATTGATTGACTGATGATGCATTCATTGATCGGCCTTTGGGTCGCCTCTTTGAGATGATCCTCAAAAACAGCAGAAGCAGATCATCGTACTAAGTAACTCGAATGAGATTATCTGAAGACAAATATGACCTTGCATATTGTACTGACATCTTCATTATTCGTAATTCACTTCACGAGAGCGGTGCTACCATCTTTAACTTCTACGACTGTTTAACATAGACTTGACTTTAATTTGAGTCATTAACACGTCATGTTAATCATTTAATATCGATAGAATTTGAATTATATTATTATTATTATTATTACTACTACTACGACTGTAACCGTTGATGCATTGACCATACTGTCATTGTTATTGTGGACGATAGATCGGTGATTCGAAATTATAGTATCGTGTGCGGGCACCATTTGCCAATTCCTCGTAATAATAAACGGCGATAAATGATTCCTGTCACTCAATGCTAACATTAGGGTTAATTTATTCCTACTGATTATAGTTTTATCTCTTGATATAGACAATATATCGGTATACTCGTAAATACAGTCCCCTTAATTTGGATCTACACCAGGTAGATATAAGCTAACAAATAATATTCGGCAATGAACGGCAGAATCAATGAAAGAAATAGCGATGGATAGAATACGTCAGCTCAATATACAACACCACAATCAACTCTTCACGGGATAAAGGAGAAATACATATATTGCCATTATGTACAACCCCTGAGCAACTGGCAACCCCCTGCGAGTATGGCAATTGTGAACACAAATTTAGAAACGATAGCGAGTTAACGATAGGAACCGCGTCTAAATGAGATAATTTTGGGTTTGCGACGAAAATAGGAAATTCAGCGGTATAATACGAATGCATGCATCAATATACAAATATACGGATCTAAATTGATGGGGTATAATTTCATGTTTCGGCAGAAACAAAACTGCTGGCGCATTCTCATAAAGCCGATATAAACCTATGTAAGCAAGATAATAATGAACGAATACTTCGATTATAGGCTAACATTAAGTAAGCTGCACACAAACAGTAATAATAATAATGATAAATACATACATAGTTGCATTAATTAGGGAATGGTGACGGTGAATTGAGTTCGCCATGAGTCATCTATTTCGACAGTCATATCTCATGTTCGATGTTCGGTTGTACCTTGTTGATATTTATGATGAAGAAGAAAGCTAATGATAATAACAATAAACAATATTACGTATTTTGTTCAAACCACTGAAACTAACCTACGGGCGTTTTTAATAATATTACATTGAATTAAAGAGATATCGAGAAGTCAAACGAATTGAAACAGTCACACCTTTCTTTGTCTATGCACTACGTCAGTATGAACCAAAAGCGAACCTCTAGCCGTGACTTCTATGATGCAATTAGAGCATTTCTACAGGGGGTTGCCCTTACAAATTGGATTCAACGAAAGGAGTTCTTTACACCAAAATAAAACATCGCAACTGTGGATTCTGTGATCTCATTGATGAGGAGATACTTCAAGATCCCCTATTGGGCTTCGACTATTTCAATGTGCTTTTTCCCTGCAATAAGGGCGCCTCCCCATTGGACATAGGTAACGATAGGCGTAGCAATTGCATTTGAACCATTGATAGACTCACTCTCATAGACTTCCCCTGAGAGGTTCGCGAAACCACCAAAGCTAAGCAGATCAGAAGTATCGTCTTCTATTCAGGTTCTCACATGTATCTGATTTGGCTTACTTGAAAGTGTTGATCGTATTTACGTATAATAACATATCACCATATTCAAATCTAGAAACATACAATATTTGACTTTAATATAGTTATGTTATTTAACAAATAAGGTAACGAAACAGTGACACTTCGTTGAAATTAATTATGAAAAAATAATGACATCCAGAACATGTCAATTGGCAAGGATACAAATGACCACTAAATAGTAACAACAACAATAACAAAAAGAAGATGAAGAAGACTAAACACAGGACAACCTCAGGAGAGAAGGTGTGGTTCAATTAGTACAAATACGCTGTTAACGTACGCTTATATAACGGATTTGTCTTTGTTCTAATATTACTATCTGCAAAATGAGATTTTTGCCTTTATGAATAAAATATACCGATGATTTATTTGAGATGTATTGTGCTCGTACATACATGAGCATATTGATATAAGACAAACTTCCATTGAAAGCATTTTTGTCAGGAACACGCACTTAAATAGGATACGCCTTTCACTTGGTGAGTCCTGTGAACCTGGAGCACCAGAAGCCATATTCTATTAGTGAGGTAAAATGAACACTGCGATCTCTCTCTCTCTCTCTATTTGTAATGTACATAATTGAAATCTACAATATTTCCAGAAATCAATCGATGTTGATGAAGCATAGGGGGGAGAGATTTATCTCGAAGATGGCTCAAACAAGTTCATTCAAATTTCCGAAGTATGAACTGCACCTATAGTTGCTCGCAATAAACGTACAGCATAATTCAACTACAGAGCAACGGACCAACGGGAGTCTCCTCATCCGAAGTAATTTCCGCATTTCATTGCATGCTAACACAAACGGAAGAACCGTCGATGACGATAAAGTAACCGAGTAAGAGATCGCGGCACCATGATATACAATTCGGAAATAATGCATGCAATCTACGCAGCAATGTTCATGTTCCGGTTTGATCATTTCAGCAATTGTTACCTTTCGTTTCAGGTAACTACTGTAACTCGATCTGGGTGTACCTCATCTAAAAATTTCAACATCGTGTTTTGGTTCGGGATTAATTATTGTGGGCGTCTCCAAATGTTTCGGTTCGGCATAGGCCGTCCTCCTCGCCGAGCTCCACGACCTCTCAGGCCCATCCCCGGCCCTGCTGGGTGTCCTCCCATAACTTGAGGAGGCTGTTGCTGCAGCTGCTGTTGCTGTTGCTGCCAGGCGGGCGCCTGAATCCGTCGAATCCTCTGACCTTGCTGTTGATGATGTCCGAGTGGTCCCTGTGGCTGTGGTGGCTGATCTGGAACGGGCAGAAGCGGCTGACCCTCTATTCTTTGAGGAACGCCTGCCTCAACTTGAATTGGCGGGGCGGCTTCCTCCAGTTCGGCTTCTCCAGAGGGACCCCCTCCAGGCCGAACGCCACCTGCGCCTGTCCCGCCACCGCTTCGACCAGCCACGAAAATACTTTGTTGGCTTGCCGATGCCGTGCCACTGGAAATACTCGGCACGTTCCTCGCGCCTTCAAGACCGGCCGCATCCTGCTGAGTCGCATCGAGAGAGGGAATGTCGTCTGAGCCTTCGTTTCCACCAACGGGTTCGACTGCAGCAATCTGATCGCCTGGCGGCGGAGATGGGAAGGCGATGGCGGCAGCAACCGCCGCCGGTTGAAAGACAAATGACGATGCGCCACCATCATCACTGCCAACGAGAGTTGGGGTGCATGGAACGATACCGTCGTCGGTGCTACCAGTGACTGCAATGCTACTGCTGGCCTGCGGAACAACAGCGTGAGCCCCTCTCTGTTGTAGCCCGTGGCCGGCAACCTGTAAGCCCATCTGCTGTGCAGGCTGCTGATGCACTACAACGGCTGAAGTCGGCAGTGTCGCGTCACTGCTGGCATCGTCATTAGCCAACTCTAACACGAGTTCGTCGTCTTCGGCGTCCGCGCGAGCAGCATCGTCATCACCTTCATCCTCCTCTTCGCCCATCACCCCTTCGGTGACCCCGGTATCATCAACATCGTCCATTTCTGCACCTCGATTATCGCCGCCTGGTAGGATAAACGATGACGCCGCTGGTCCAGCCGTCGTTGGCTCCGCACTGGCCTGGGGCAAGACCAGGGCTGCTTCTGTGCGTACGCGTTTCGCGTCGGCTGGTGCACCAGAACCTGTGGATTATCGTAGATAATAATAACAGACAGATCAGATGAGATGAAGAAATCAGAAGAATCGATGCTTGTTGGCTGGAGTTCAGTAACTTCTTTCACTGTGAACACACTAACGCTCATGTGGAGCAAACTGTTTACAGTAAATTAATTTGGACGATCTATTGTCAAACCGGGACAACTTTTTGAGATGACCTCCAGGTGTTCCCCTATGTGACACATCTCTGTACTTAACCTCTAGGTATAACTATGCGCACCTGTTGAGGCCACATTTGCTTATTATTTTCACTGGTTGTACCTAGCAACAATCCATAGATAAAGAGAGATCATCCAAAACTCCAGGTCTGCCTGGATTTGAGCCAAAATCGCATGTCCCTCCTATATATACAGCAGTCCAAGACGCTCACCACTCGACCATCAGTCGGAGTAAATCAATCCAAGACATATCACCAGCTGATGCAGGAAGGATGAATTATACATGCAATAAACTCTTATTGAGAACAAATTGTACGAGATAAATAACCCTCGCAGGTTTAAGAGCGAACATAAGCAAATATGGGGTGTTCGTACACCGAAACTGTTATTTCGTACCATCGTCAGGTTCTCCCAAGAGAGAGGTTGTAGCCGATGTTGGTCGTTTAGTGCCTTGAGAAGGCTGCGAGGGTCCTGCCTGATGGACTCCTACCGAGGACGTGCTTGGCCCAGGAGCGATCCCAAGGCCAGAAACAGGCGCGACTACTGAGGCAGGAACGGCTTCTTCTTGGATCGGATGAACCTCGGCTCGTGGGGGTTCAACCATACGAGCCGCTGCTGCAACCGGCTGAGCTACCGCAAGACCTGTCGTTGTCCTGATAACACACATCGGACGTAGCGAGTAAGTGACGACCATTAGACACCACGTTAATGTCATAGCTCAGACAAATGTTTTCAGACAGCTTGTTTATACTCGGCGTGCCTACTTTGTTGAACGTTATGCACGCAACCAAAAGGGACACGCAAGTGTGTTCCGTGTTACTATCAGTTAACAACAAAATTTCGATTCAGAAATAACCACGACCACAAGGAAGGGATCAAGTTGCCTTGAAGCTCAACGTACCTGTGTGCTGTCACAACAGGCCTAATCGAGGCTGTTGGAGGCTGCTGTACAGGGACAGGGCGTACGACCAGAGTTGGGGCACTGGTCTGAGCTGGTGGAGAAGATGCCGCCGGGGCGCTTGATGCTGAACTGCTAGGCATCAGTGAGGCGGTCAGAATGCCATCACCAGACGAAGATGCCAGGTTTAGCTCAACCCCGCTCGCACTAGCCACAGCTGACGTGTTGCTTGATCCGGCGCCCGTCTCCGCGGCAAGCTGATTACGCAGAGCCTAAACACAGTCGCATTTAGACGACAGTCCTGTCATGATTAGAAGAACGAATGAGCGTGTACTCACTATGGCCTTTTACTGTTGGCCAAAAATCAAAAACCAAAGAGCAGACCCAGTTTTCCACGGGCTCATACCCACCACTACCTGTTAAGTGAACCTAAATATACACGCACCACAAGTATATGTCACAGACTGATGTTGGTACTAGCTAGACTAGAAACTGGTACGGTTCGGATAAACGGAATGGCCAGCCTTTGTTCTAATAACTCAAACCGCACTTGCGTTTACGATAAAAGAGCTGTGACTTTTTTTTTTTATTAATACATAATCTACACAATGGATCCAACGTGAAAGTATATTCTATTACGACAGCCGCATGATTTATTTTTGATATTTAAAATGCGTGTCCATCAACGATATGCGTTCGCACACGAATTTCGTCTCAAACAGCCATAACTGTTATCTCGGCTACACCATTCCCTATGGCAAGCTTGATGCATTATTCAAGAGAGAAAGCGAGTGTTCACTTTACCTTAATTTCTTCATCTTGTCGTCGCCATTTGCCTTCAAATTGACTTCGAATAGTGTTCTCGCGCAGGTGCTGCTCATGGCGCTGGGTCTCAAGCTTTGCTCGCTCAGCGTCTAATTCGCTCTGCAGTCTAGCTATCGTCTCTTGAACAGTCACCAATTCCTTCTGCTTTTCTTCAATCTCCTTCACCTTTTGCCCTGTTTCTTTTTCCTTTTCTGTGTACTGAAGTTTGTATTTACGTCCAAGACGTTTCAACTGTGAAAGACAACAATGAGCATTTTGTGAGTAATGTCACAGCATATTCTGCACACACCTTCGCTATAAATCTAAATCTAAACATTGTTTCACTTCCAAAACCATTAATTTTTAAAAAAAAGTGTGACAGGTAAGAAATGAGGATATGTTTTGTTCGAGCAACTCCTTTATGAGATCTCACCTGCTCAACGATCTCATCTTTCTTTTTCACATCTTCTTCGGCTTTGGTCTTCTCTTCCTTAGCCTGCCTCGCTTCGTTTTCCGCTTGAACTGCCCTTTCTTCAGCTCGCTTGGCCTTTTCTTCAATTTCCTTCACAACAACTGCTTGACCAGCCTGCAAAGTTGCCTTTTGCAACCGTTGCTGCCAGGATTTTACTTCACGTTTGAGAATCTCATTCTCCTTTTTCAATGCCTCAATGTCTGCTTCGGAGGCGCTAAGCTGCGAGCTACCTGAAGATGAGCTGGCTCGAGCAGCGTCTAGTTCCTGGCGAAGCAGTCTGTTACTATCCTGGTACACCTGTAACATTATTTCATACTGGTATGAGACTTCGTTCGCTGTTTCAAATTGCCCGCTAAAGCAGCGCCGCCTAGCGGCACGGTTGTAGCGCTAGTCATCAATCTCAACTATACCATCCGCCGCAATACTCTCGCGTTGTCAACACTTAATGTATTAAAACATGCAGTGGGTTAACTCTTAGTAACATCAATGTGCATAACAAACGGTGTAATGAGCACATGTAGCCAGTTCGTTTTTCGGCCATACACGAGTTGTTTAACGACTCCGATATTCGATATGAACAATATCAACCACACATTACAAATGAATCACAAAATTATTTATACAGACTAGTAGACTGTCCAGTTGCCTTCGCTCGAACTGACCCCTTGGACAATATCAATCCTTTAGGGGCGCAACCCCGTGGTCGACCGTTTATGCCCGTGGCAATTCGCTAAACATATATATATATACCTTTTAATAATTGTACTATACTTTAATAGTACAATTATTAGAAGGATCCTCCCCTTTGGATTAAATAAAAACATCACATGTTCGGTGAGTTTGGGAGAGCAGGCACGCTATCGTCGATGGGGTATAAAATAAAAGAGTGAGTTTTGTATATGCTAGCGTATATAAGGTGATGCATGCGGCTGTTGCAACGGTGAATACGCTTGGGTTTAGTCGATAAAATATGTAGACAATGTAAAAATCGAGCATTAATGTAGTTAAGTACTTGTCGGGATCCTAAGGATGTATATGTATATATGCTAGGGCAATCACTAACCTGGCAAAGTTCGACTTTTTTGACGAGCTCCGCATGCTTTTCTGTTGAAAGGAAAACGCGGGTATCGGTCTCCTGTGAAGCACGATCAGCTTCAGCTTTTCGAAGCAACTCCTGAGTCCTCTCACTTTTGGTCTTAAGGCGTTCATTCTCAGCACGGAGTTTGTCAATCTCGGCGGCTTTAAGTTTGCCTTCGTTCCTCAAGAAGTCCACGACCGAGGTAAGCTCGCTTGTTTCGAGAGTTGCCATTGAAGATGTTCCGGCAACTCCCAATGACGTTGCAGCCAGGCGACTCCTATCATCAGATGGTCCAAGGCGAGCTAACAGTTCATCGTAACGCCTTTGATGGACCTCAAGGCGTTCAGTCAGCGACGAATTTTCATTGCGGAGACGGTTCACTTCGTCACGATTTACAGAGATCTCCTGATCTAATCTAAATTATTATAAGGACAAACAAAAGTTACACCTAAATCTCAGACGAGCGACCTTGGAATATATGTGGCACATAATTATTTCAAAATATTTATGCTCAGATAACAAAATATCAGCAATGGAGTTATTCTCGGACGTTGTAACACCAGACACACTTTCAAAGGGAACACCAAACCATCATCAAAAACTGGCATAAGCCGTTGCTAAAGCCTTTTTGTGATAATCTGTGTACTTTGTTGAGTTCAAATACAACACCTTAAAGATATTAGTCACTAGTTACCCACTGAGGTGGTACTGGCTAGTTAGACGATCGTATAGGATATTCGGATTTGAGAAGACCGCGGCCGTTGGGGCCATCTAACCTAGCGCGAGAACAATCTTGAGTCGTTATTACTCAGAGAGTTGGACGCCCTGCCGGCAAAATGCGTGACATGTCGGGTGGTCACGTTTATCAACAAATTGTCCCATGTTGACAGGGTGCGGGGAGTTGTTTGTATGCCGCTTGCGAGGGAAAATGGATTGATATGAAGGGCACAATACTGTTTTCCACGGCACCTAAGTAATTGACATCAGATGTTTAACCATACGCTAATCCTTTGGGTTACCTGATGACAGTAGCTTGTGCAGCTTGCTTTGCGTCATCCTTGGCTTTTTCGGCATTCTCGGCTCGTGACCTCATGGCCGCCAATTCTTGAACTGCCTTTCCATGGGCAATCAGCTCCGCCTCAAGACGAGTCCTTGTCTCTGTCATATCTGCTTCAAGACGCTGTAGTGATTCACGATCTGTAGCTGCTTCTAGAGCGGAACGCACCTCAGCAAGAGTCGATTCAGTTTCCTAAAAATGATCACGTTCCCGTCAGCCAGCCTCGTGTCATATGCATATAACAAAACGATAGCTTCTCGTTCATTATACAGAGAAGTTACTTGCACGCAGGTGAAGACGGCTGCAATGAAAATCTTACCCTATACAACGAACTTGAATCAATTTCTAACATGGCTATAAATCTGTCTAGTGGACACTCGTGCAGGAGGGCTTTTCTTAATGAATATACCTTATGAAGAATCTCGAGATCCTTGCATCTTTGCTCAGCTTGGGCTGCCTTATCCTCTGCGGTCTCATTTTCCGCCTGGAGCCGAGTCGCTCTCGCCTGTGCCTCAGCCACTTCTCCAGACAGCTGTTCGGACAGAGCTGCCTTTGCCTCTTGGGAGTCCTTAAGGCAAGCTGACAATTCCTTTACCATTTTTTCTAACCGTACACTGTTGTCCTTTTCCGTTGTGATCTGGTGCTCGAGTGACTTTGTCATCACCTAGAGGATGCAGAATATTTCGTTAGCGCGGTATCAAAAGAACTTTGAACAGGGCGTCAGTTAAAACTACTCTACTAAAGGAGCGATTTGTCACTGACACATAGACAGACAAGACAGTATGCTGCTGGAAATTATGAATACCTTAGAGGCTCTCGAGAAACAATTTGGTCCTTAATTGATATATATTTGTTCAAACTAAATCAAGGATAAAGCTAACATGGCCAATAGTTTGAAGGGCCTAGGAGGGCCTCATGGGTCTTACAGGGCCTAACGAAATTGTGAACAGAATCCAAAGCCCAAATTAGTTCAATTTAAAATGAGTATATACACTTAGATCTAACATTGAACAATTCGTCCATGTCATCTATTTAGGGAATATTAATTATTATCGTTGCAAACGTCTCGCGTACCTGGTATTTCGTCAATTGATCTTTATAAGATACACAACAAAGACCTCCTGAAGAAGTGCTTGGCGTTGGGGTTGTGTTCGCGGGTGGCCCCCCTGAGCCAGCAGAGGATTTCCGAGCATCGGTGAGCTCTGCTTCTGCCTTCAGTAACTTTTCTTTGAACTTATCAGTTTCTTTATGGGCTTCGTTTAAAAGCTTATCCTTAGCTTCTATTTGTTCTTTGAGTTGTTTCGAAAGGTAGTCTTGCATACCGCCCATTTTGTTTTTCATCTCTTGGAACTCAAGAATCACCTGCATAAAGAAATAGCGATAACATACAACACTCCTTAATAGAATATATATATATATATATATATATATATATATATATATATATATATATATATAAGCATTTTATCGTTAGCCGATTGCACTACATTTTCTCTCCCAACTGCCTCACTAATGAGGAAATGTTATTTATGATTCTTTTATATCAATACAAGTGTGAATTTCACCCAACTTTATTTTCCTTACCTCAGTTTGCCGAATTGAGCTGGCCTCGCGGATATCGCTCTGAGAAGTTAGGTTTCTATAGTTCTCACGTTGAATCTTCAAATCAGCAAGTGCTTCGAAAAGTTGAGATTCCTTTTGTTGAAGGCGGCCAGTCCTCTCAGACAGTTCTTCCTCAAGCTGTCGAACATTTCGCTCATAACTGGCGACGTTCGCCGTCAGGGAGACGTTTCGGTCACGTAAGGATTGCACCTCAACCTATACGATTGCACAACGGTTCAATACGAAGGCGAAGATTTAGGGACATTTTCAACGCTAGTCAATAAATCAATTTTGCCAACTATCGTATCGGAAAAATGGCCGTTGAACTGAGTATTCCAGAATTGAGGGAGCCACGTTTTACTCTTAAGGAATGTTTTAGTATACGTGATAAATAGGGAGAACGGCCTCAAATAACTTAAATGGAACAAAGAGTAGGTTATCGGTGCGCTTGCTTTCCTATAATACATATCTAGAATCCAGCTGTCAGGCAGTTTCGTTGTAGTTAGAAATGAGAACAGTCGTTCAGGTCACTTTTAATATGAGCAGGTGTTAGTCTCTAGTGCTTACAATGGACGGGAGTGGGACTACGGCGGGGTGGAATGAGACTAACCTGCGCAGTCTTGAGTTGGCCTTCGAGTTGACGAGTCTTCAGAATTTCACTCTCCAATTTTGCCTTAGCGCCTGCCAACTCGATTTTCACGGTACAACTACTTGACTGCAGTGTCTCAATCTTGGTCTCAAGACCCGTAGTCCTTGTCGCACTGTAAACATAGAAGCAAATGTTATTAGGTCCCCTTAAGATTTACCTGAACAGCCATTTCATTTCATACAGATTCGATTCTGTAGTTATTAAGGGAAACGTTACATAAAGAGCGTACACGCGAAGTCATAATATGTGAAATATTGTGCGGTTGAACAAACACAAGATGAAGGGCATCGAACCTCTCACTGCGGATCCGTTCAATTTCTTTAGAGAGCCTCTCAATCTCTTGTGCTGCTTGACGGTTTTCTCTGCCGTCGTTGGACGGATCTTCCTGCTCTTCAAGTGCGCCTCCTCCGGCACCACTGGACTGCTTATTCGCTCCGGGCGTAGCTGGTCCGCTTCTGCCGAACGAATTTCTTGTAGTACCACATCGCAGGGCAGAAACAATTTCAGCTTGACAATCCTTTTCTGCCATTAATTGCTCCACTTCGCGTTTGAGGTCTGAGACGAGGGCCTCCAACTCGAGCGATCGCTTCTCTAATGAATTGTACATGCACATATCAGACGAGTTAGCGAAAGTTATAAACAAGTCGCCCTGTATGCACCAAGGATGTGTATCCGATATCGGAAAACATGTGGATTTTTAGGGGGGAAAAAATATGTGGATTTTTAGGGCGGTGTAAGATTTGTTGACAACTCACCATCGGTTTCCCTCTCCTCAATGATGCTCTCGAGTTCTCTAACGGCTCGCAGAAGCTGTGAGTTCTTCTCCTGCAATTCTGCGATTGATGTGAACGTTACCAGACGACTTGACACAACGTCGGCCACCGTCGCTTCCAAGCCATCCGAGCAACGGATGTCTCGAGCTGTGGTATCACGGTGATTTTCAAGCTGCGCCAACAGAACTTGTACCTGTGAAATGTGTGAATGTACAATGAGATCGTGTACAGCGAGCGACGGGAAAGCATTTCAAAGCGCTCGTCACCAAATTTCTACATTTTTCTATACGATTGCAATTGAAGATGACTTTCTATATATACACTGTCGTATGCGGAATTTAGAATTTTGACGAGTGGTCACGGACGGCATGCCGTCGAGTGGTTGAACTCATTTTAGTCCAATAAGCTTACCTGCCGAGACAGATCGTCATTGTGCTTTTCGAGCCGTTGCGCAGAAAATCGCAGCTTCGTTGATTCTCGTGCTGCAGTATCGCGCTCCTCCATGAGGCGGTCTCGTTCGTCGTTCAGCACACCTAGCTGCCTTTCCAGTTTGGCCCGATCCGCCATCATTCGCTTATAGACCGTATCGTGATGTACAATATTCTCTGTAACTGCCTCCATCTGAAGTACGAAATCACAACCACCGTCAGGTTTAACCACCAAGACCTCAAGAATATAAGACGAAATAATCTGGCTAGACAGTTCCATACACTTGGTCACCTGATGTACCATTGTTTCGGAACATAATTCATGACCTCTACTGCAAAAATTTATACAGGGTAGAACAAACATTTATACAGGGTAGAACAAACGAGTTCTTACTTCTTTTGTAAGTTGTCTCACAGTGTGATTCAACATTTGGTTGTCCTTTTGAAGGGCAGCAACTCGGCTGTCGACAGCATTCCTCTCCTGTAACGTGACCAACGGATGTCGAGCTTCTTCTTGACATGCGCCGCTGTCAAAGCTACAGGCGCCTGTCGGTGTCGAGACCAGCTCACGCGTTTCAGCCAACTGAGTCTTCAGTGACTCGACCTCTGTTTCCTATGCAACCGTTGGTGTGGAAACAAAATGACCAGATATTGAGAATAAGCGTTTTTGAATCATGGAGCTAGCTCTTAATTGTGGCTTTAAATGGTAACTTTGTATGAAATTAGTTGTTTCGTCTTTTGGCATTACCTTTTCTTTGAGGTTCGATTGCAAGCCAGCCAGTTTCAACTGTGCCTCTTCATTTTGCCGAGCGAGGTCCGAATTCTCCTTCTGAATATCATTAGCTGTGTCGAGGAGCTGTTTAATTTTGGACTTATATTTCTCCTCGCCTGTCCGGACAACATGCGGAAACACATGTAAACTATATTATATACATTTGTAACTGAATGAATCTTGGATGAAATACAGGTCGCAATCGGTAGTCCGATAAATAAATGTAAATATAAATGTAAACTAATCGCATGAACAGAATAACTGAGAGAATAGAAAAACCTTGGCTGACATACCGATCTTGTAAGCCTCGGTTAGCCTCTTTTCGGCGCTCAGTTCAGCTTCCCATTGCGTCTCCATAGTTACAAAGCTCGCTTCTGCTCGCTCTTTCTCTGTTATCGTCGATTGGAAAGTCGTCCGCAGAGAAGACAACTCGGCCTTGACACGCTGAAGTTCAGCATTAACAACCTCGAACCTAGCAAGACGAAGAGCTGAATTAAATTCATTCCCTCGATTGAATCACCCGAGAATACACTCCAAACAGATGTTAACGACAGATAAACAGATCCTCGGGGCTAGTACATAGTTCGGGACGGTTGTTGACACTCTAGCATTCTCATATGTCAATCACTGTGCAATCACCCCCCGGTCAAGCTATGGCAGTACGCCGTCCTCCAGGCAGCGCACCTCTTTTCCTCCCTTGCCTTTAGAACTTTAGGCGGCCACGGCCCCCTCACAGCAAGCTTCCTCGAAGGGGTCTACCATAGGCTGATCCGCGCCACTGGGGACATGCACGCGGAATCTTTCCTTCTGCAGCGCCTTTTCCTCGCTGTGAGGCACAGAGGAAATGCTATCGCCTCCCTTGGGACAATGACGGCCTCGACCTGACACCCTGTCCCCAGCTAATTCCCTAATTATTATATACTTATGGTTGTATATACGTATGTAATATAAAAGTTAATTCATTAATCACGCTCAAGCAAGGTCAAGTCAGCAGGTAAATCGATAATCCAGGCATGCCTTACGTTTTTCTTGTGATACTTTGTCATTTCGTTTCGATATGTTATTAACTTATTTAGTTGTTTGGACACGGTTTATACGTGACGACGATTCTAGATTGCTCACCTGCCAGAAAGGTCCTCGTTTTCCCCTTGGAGGGTCGCTATCTCTCTCGCAGAGGTGTTCCGCCCTCGGATGACGGACGAGTTGGCGGCATCCAAATCATCGATTAAGGCTTTCACTCGTTTCTCAAGAACATGTTGCGCTTGTTCGAGACTGGTGTTCAAGTGTCGAAGACAGGTGATTGAAGTCTCACATTCTTGGGACCTTAAATATACGTGGCACACGATTACACTATGCAACTCAAACTAAGGCTCGAAACTTCACGCTTTCGGCTTAAGGACGCCTATGTTTACCCCTGCGACACTACAGCAACAGTGTATTAAAGTATTCTCATAACTTCTTTTTATATTTGTCTAACAAATTTCGTCGTATTGACCTTAGTTAAAGTTGAATGAAATTTATCTTGATTTTGCTATCATGGTCTCTCACAAGACCCTGTGGTAAAGCCCATGCCTCCGAAGACGGAGGTTGCGGGTTCAAATTCAGTGGTAGGCGGCTTGGTCTCTCAAGGCAACAGTCTTCTGTATGTACTCACTAAAAAAAAAAATGAAAAATCATTTAACGACGGTAATTAAACCTTCTTTTTCTTACTTGCAAATAGCTTCTTTTAATTTGCTTTTAGTATCATCGGCGTCCTTGGTTATCTTCTGAAGGTCTTCTTCCATTACTTTCACTTGTTGCTCAAGCTTCTCTCTTATTAGCCGGAGCGATTTGACTTCCTCAAGACCCAACGAGTGCTCTGACTCCACCTGTATCAGTGAGGACCATGGTTCGAATAGATGAGAAGTTACATAATGAACACAACAGAAAACAATGTTGAAATTTTAAAAGCATTTAGTTTTGTGTAAAACATGGCAAAATTATCAAACATTTGCCACACGAATATTGGCTGGCAAAATCGCACATTGTGTTAACTTTGTCAGGAGAATATATGCAACAATCGAATAACTAAAACAACACATACCTTAACCGTTTGCGTCTGAAGGTTCTGCAGCTGCTGGCGGACCGACATAAGTTCATTCTCAGATTCTGCAAGCCGGGTTTGAAAAGTTTCCAACTGCGACTCGGCTGCTGTACGGGCCGCAGTAGCTTCATCCAACTCCTGTTCGGACTGAAATTTCAGTTGGCCCTGAAAAGCGTGCATTGCAACTTGGTTAGTGATGACGGGGACGGCAGTCGAAGCGCGGTTGCATAATCATCAAGAGCATACGGACAATTACAACAAAAGAAGAAGCAAAATAATACGTCTCAAAGCAACGCATGCTATAAAATGGCCAGAGTTATGGATTTTTTACTTAAACAGCATAGACATCATCCTAACTGAAAAACACAACCTCCGGCATTTAAGTTTACACTATAGTAATGACAGTGTCTATCATATCAGAACACCCGCCATCCCAAAAACACCGGTCATATCTCGCTCAACAATCTCACAAACAAAAAAAAAGCTCCAATCCTTAATCACTATGGTACTGTCCGTGTTTGTCACCACAGTGATCGTACCCGACTCGAAGTCTCACACCTCAGGTTTTCACTATTTGTATTACAGTGACCCCACCACTAACTGCTAGTAACAACTGTCATCGAATGATGTATGCGTTTACAGGGCGAAGCTGAAGTTAGGAGTTAAATAAGTAAATAATCATTTTTATTCTTTATCTGTAATAGTCGATCATAAGCGTGGACGATTTGGGTGGACTTTACAGAGAGCTATCACATGAAACAAAAGGTCTCTAGTATAACCTAAGTCGTTTTAATAAATGAACGTAGTTGATTGTGATTTTTGATAAATTTGATATTGACTCCTGGGAAAACAACGCATGGGTAAACCTCAACAATTAGACAAAGAATTTCAATACTTTATTGGCCATTCGACGTATGTTGTCCTTAGTGGGTAAGCTGCCTGCAAGTCGCACTTGTTTGGTAGCGAGCATTTGTCCGACAGAATTTATCCCAACAGCGTACCTGTACAACGACATAGCTTTCTTTTCGAAATGATGTCAATGAGTTGGTCATGTTTTTCAATCGTCAGCAACAATTCAGCCGACAGACATGAACAGCGCTAAAGTCGTTAAGAATATTTTAATCTCATTGTCGATATTCGAGACGCATTCCGGCTGACAGATACGATGTCACTATCAAGCTCTGAGCATGGATCAAGTAAAAAAGGAATACTCTACCTGAATGGCTTCCTGTTCAAGTACATGGTGCTTCCATGCCTCCTCAAGTTGGGGTCGCACGCCGATCGGCACTTGCCCCCACAGCTCATTTCCTAAAATATCCTCCATGGCGGCACCTCCTTGGAGGAACGCTTGGAGAAGTTTTTGCCTGTATTAAGTTCCTACGAAGAACTAGCACTTCTGTAAATAAATACTGAGTCCGGCACACTCGCTCTAGGAACCCAGTACTCCACAAATGCAATACAACCTTTACAACAACAGCCCCCTCTCTGGCCCGAGCAAGTCTATTACTGGCGGCAGACTCGTTAAGAAACTCTCCAATTCCCAAATAAACACAGCAGCAGTCGACGTTTTTGGCGGTAAAGGCAGAATAGCAGTTTGAATGTTGCCGCTGAACTAATCGAGAGAATCTAACCAAGTCAGTTCAACTTATTTCCGCCAGACACGAATTATGTTTTGATTAAAAATAGTTTTCTTTACTAGTGCAAAAATAGCTTAAGCCGAGCAATAGATTTGTAAGAAAATACCCTTTTTTTTCTTCTTTGCTCGACTGCACTATAAAATCGACGTCGCAAGATAGATGGCATAAGTCTCGGATGATGTTCTTGAATGGCTTGCCAGAAACCAGTTAACAGGAGCTGTTAAGACCGCTCATGACGCGGAGAATCTTTGGAGTTCTTCATCATATTTCTTTATCTGAAGGTTCTTATCAGGTACAAGTAAGGTAGAGAAAAATAAAGTAAAGGTGGCTCCGACAGGTTCTAATAGTACTACCTAAAGGATAAGAGCTGAGGCCTGTCGGATAGGGGAACAGCTGAGGGTCAGCTCGAAGAAGAACAATTATGCTGGTCATGCTTTTACATTATCAGCACTAATTATCTGCCAACACGACTGGTTTAGCAATGCCACTGACATCATGACAACCTCTTTCTTAGGTTGGCAGGGCGGCGTTGAAAGGCTCAGTGCTTTGAGCTTTCCACAGCTCCCTCAACCAAGGGGGGTTAAAACAATGTCATCGAGCTGCTAACAGCCAAAAAGGTCTTGAGTCACCTCGTTACCTACTTTCTAAAAATCTACTCAAAAATATCATCCGAGGCTCATGTCATCACGTGTCGCGGGATTAACCATATGTTGTCGTCTAATTCCAACGTTTACCAATTTGACAGTAATAAAAGTTCCTTTGTGTGAGCAACTCACCCTCCAAGATTTGTAGCTTTTTGCACCTACATTACCACTGGGCCATCTCCGAGGGCCACTTTATTAATGCCCAGAAGTAGTATTTAGGTAATTAGATAAGTAAACCCAATTACATTAAAATATTGTAATGATTGTGCTGCATCATTGTCCGCTCGCAACGGCCATTGCTCCAAATGTTTAAATATGTAAGTCGAACAGGAGGAAATCAGAGATTAATTAAATAACACTAATACAAATAAGTTACATTTTAAGAAAATAAAAGCGTTTGATAAAATGCATACTTAATAAAAGACATTTGAAAGGTTTGGCCTCGCCATCAATGCTAGCATGACCAACATCATTCTGTTTCGCTGACCTCAAAGAGGGGTCCAGGTTGCTCTAGTACACTTCTGTAGTATAACGGTGCCTTGGACGACGTCGGCAAAATGCCTTGACCTCACCTTTCATGACACCCTCAGATGGCAGAAGTATCTTGGAACCTTTTTGCTACCCGGTAGCTGCAGTTTGAGGCGTCTTTGGGGAGCTTGGTGCATCTGTACAAGATGTCACTCGTGCCTATCTTGTGTTATGGAATCACAATCTGAAGGGTACTTCAATATTTGCTTGCCTTTTTTGATTTAGTTTACGAGCGACAGAGCCCACAAAAATAGTCTGAAGCAGGCCCCCACTGGTTCTTAGCTGTTCTCAAACTTTACATGATTTAAAAAAAGCGTTAAAACCGTATGTTATGAACACATTTGTAGCATTGCCTAGGCGCGGACGATGGCTGGGGGAGATTTCCTCGTGTAACCGTGAAAATTTTATGAATCAACTACGTTTTTCAATCAAATCAAATTGCCGTATATTTGCTTATCATAAACATTATTGTTTGAAATGATATTTGCACATTTTATTTTTTTTATCGAGAACTAAAACGTATGTATATTGCAGTTCCGAAAATAAACATGATTTTGAGATTAAAAAAAAACTGTGTGTGTGCGGAGAACACAAGGGAAATTATGCTTTTTTGCTACCCGGGGAGCACCTCCTCATAGATTCCAGTAAATTATTTGTATGTTCTCGTTATTTTTTTCGTCCCCTTGCGGAAACATTTTTAAACCATATTCTAAATATACACCCATATTCAATCTGTTTAGTGTAGAGCAGATGCGAACATCGCCCCCGCGTCTCGACAACGCACAATCATGTTTAGACATCTCTATGTCCATTTCTTTATTAAAGACCATCCTGCTAGTTATCCCATGTAACCTAAACCGGATTCGGACATCCTCTGAACCGGCCTGATGATTTCGTTGATGTGGTTCCCCTACTACCCAGTTACAATTGGACTTTTTCCTTATCCAGTATCAATATCAAGTTGCAATTTTCTTTCCATTATCTATCTTTTAGTTAACCCGTTGCGTTGTTCTAGACTTCCGTTTCACGGCAGCAGTTATATTATTAGGCTGTTCGACCCATTCGTTGCGACGGGTCCCCAGTCACAGCCTAATTTGATTACTCCACTATCTTGTTGCAGTCATTTCGTTACCCTGTAGATGGTAGACGCTGTGAATTATACCCCCTTTGATACATTGACTTGGTTAAAACATCTCAACGCGGGACCACGTTTTATCCTGAGACACAAAAATAGGCAAATCATTTTTTTTTCAAACAAAGAAATGATCCAGTGTTTTGCAAAGAGAAGTGATATCTCTTAAGAAAGAAAACGCAAGCAAAATTCAATGTTTCACAAATTCTCACCCACTGTCGAGATAATCGCTCAAAGCGTCATATTTTTCCCAATTTGTATTAGAGCAATTAAATTTTTTTTTTCGCGGTGTTTTGCCAGGGTTCTAATCTCATCCAATCAGGAGAATCAACACCAAAAGATCACGTGAAATTATTGCTTTTGTTGAGGATCATTACGTAAGTTCATGCACGAATTAGGCTTGATAGGTAGAATCGAAAAGAAATCAATTTCAGTTTTCACAGTCACTCACTTCGCCCCAATAGCAATAACAGTTGTGCAAATACATGACTTCAGTGCTTCGAATGAGCCACCACTAAGTAGAGGCAGCCGCGTTTCAATAAACGATTTTTCTATTCGACGTAAAATTGTTGAAAAAGGGAGACTTTCGATCATAGCAATCTTTATCTTTACGACGGACACCTCAGTGGTCTTAGTGGGCTTTATCTGGGGACTCTGGGAAAGAGATACACTCTCAGCAGAGGATGGTTTTAGCAGGCAGTTTTTGGTTGGTTTTGTCATCCACGTCAACCCCGCTGCACTGGATCGGCCCAGTTTCATGGAGATTGGAAGGTGTCTCTGGTAGTGTCCGTGCGTTTGAAGAAAATTTCCTCCTCTCAAAATAACAAAAGAAAGTGTTCTTTCATGACGCGGTATATTCCCGAGTGTCCCCCCCCATAATCTAATACTAACAGCAGAACCAGTAAACTCAACAACACTCAACATATAAGGACAGAACGTAAGTAATTACATGTCGATTAGTTCTGTCAGCCTCTCTCCATACGAAGGAGCCAACCCTGTTTCTCGTTGAGACATCATGAGAGTCCTGGGGCACGCTTTAGATAGGCAGGCTTTACAAGCTGATTCATTGAGAGGTAGGCCCCATATTAGCGGTACCCCTCACGAGGCGTGAGGAGCAGCCTTCAAGTCGAAGAGGGCCATCGCCGTCCCAAGGGAGAGTTTCCATGAGTGCTGTATCGTCGTGACTGCCACAGATGTCTGCCACGTCCTTTAAGCAATGTTTTTTCCGAAAGATTGGCCAGTGGATGTCAGTATTATCCCTCAATAAGTAAAGGACTATACTGATTCACTCTGTCGTTAAACCGCAGCGATTCGTTTGAGGCAAGCGGAGCCCCGCGGCGGAACTTCATAGCCTCGGTCTTTCGCAAGTTCTTCGAGGTCCAGGTTGGTGACGTAGCTACTCCCGTCAGAGTACCTACGGCCTGTTGGAGAAGGTGTCGGCTAGTGCTCTACAGTACTAGGTCGTCGGCATATAGAAGAAGCTTCACTTGTGGGTGGCGTTCCTTGACCTTGTCTGGCATATCACTGGTGAGTACATAGAAGAGAAGTGGGCTGAGATTATCCCTCCAAGCGACCCCTGTGGTCTCTTGGAAAGGCTTTAGTTCGACAGCAACACCACCGTTTATTGTAATTTCATTTCACTCCTGCAGTATTATCCTCAGCAGCTCTACAATATTATATTGCATTTCGAAGCAAGCAAGTTTGAAGAGTCATGCCTCCCTCGGAGCCATGTCGAATGTGGATCGGAAGTCAATGAATACGGCAAAGAGACACTGGCGTGGTCATCTAATCGCCAGCTGGATGTTTTCCAGACGAATCGTGATATGTATGTAAATGGTAGCCAATTTTCAACGAAACTTTTGTCATGAGAATCTGAAGGAGACGAAGGGGTTGAAAACGAATCGCCAATATTGTATCCGCTGGGTAGCCACGCCTAGCATGTTTTGCGAACCATAGCCTACCGCGGTGCATCATGCAGGTAATGAGTATCCCATTAAGTCCTGACGCATATGCATCCGCCTGAATTTCCTTTTGCATTGAGAAGAGTCCCGCTGCCAGGAGTAAACTACGCGGACGGTAACCTTGTTTCGGCAGTGGGTGCCGGCGTAAATCAGGGACATAAGAACAAGCTTTAGTTTGTACTCGATTCCAGAATTCACTTGGAATGAAGCGTGGCAAATTAAAAGGTGGCGTTACTTTCTCAGAACTCACTAGCATACCGTCGGCGCTCCTGGTTAAAGGCCGATCGTGATATGATGACGATACTGCCCTAAAAGTAGTGTCAACCATTTCTCGACACGTGGCTGGCTTCTTGGACTCAATGCTTAGAATAAAATGTGACACATGCAGTGATCAAAGGTAAAATATCAAAAATGTTATTGCGACAGCAACCACGAAGGCACGGGCCGAGCCGACGGGTAGGTCACAGCGTTGATTGGCCAGCGAAACTTCCCGGAGAGAGACGGCCGCCTCAACATAAGACACAAGGGTCTTCGCAAGAGATGCTAAACATTGTAAAGTGTAACTGTGAGGGTTTCCCGACTCCCTCGTTTTCCGCGATCAGAACTCACTGGTGTAAACGTCTTAGTTCTCACAGAAACCTGGGCAAAGGCACCCTTCGAGCTCAATGGGTTATTAGGAGGTCATGCCTCGGTAGAACGTTACGCCGAGCCAGGTCGCCCTCCCGGCGGCTTGTCCGTCTCTACAATTAGAGACTGGAGCAGGCAAGGCTTATTCTATCAGAAGCCCAGTTAGTAATGCTTTCAACTTCGCGCCTTAATGTTATTACTTCAGCCTTACTTTTGTACGACGTGGTCTTTATCTGAGCTACATCGTCGAAGAATTCCGTGATGTGACGAGAACTGAGGCAAATCTGGATGCGGTGTTAATTGTTTAATAGAGCTAAATATTATAGTATAATATGAATAAAGAGCGTTTGGTTGGTAATACCGCTCCACATTAATACCGCCGCAATGGTCTAATTGCCTGTAACGCAGTGGGGAACAATTTTGAACATATTACCGGAGGGGAGTGTAATGACAATATTGCAGATGAGACGTAACCATTGAGTAACGACGATCTATAAGCTGACGGATAGCATGTGCTCTGCGCAGATCTCTATGATTCAAAGTCGGCGCACAACTAGAACAATAGCACTTGAGTTTGACCCCCAAGTCCCGGTTGTCTGTCCATTCTCCTTCTAGAACTTCGGTTCGACCAGAGTGGGAGGACCAGGCTCTCGATAGAATTCTTATAATATTTCGATCCCATTACATACCGAAAGCTCCTAGGCTCAAAAAACTAACCAAATGTAAATTTTCAGCATCCCCATAAAATCACCAAAGGGTGCAAGTTTTGCGTTCATGTTTTGGGTCTTATTATCGCGTACATAAACCATGTTTCACCTACGACAGTAGATTCAATATAAAGTGCAGTTAAAACACTTAAACAGTAACGAACGCATTTCATCTTTACACCTCATTAGTGTATCTTGCACGAGACGTGGCCAAACCTTCCACTGGGGCATCATATCTAAGCGTGGATGACATTCTGTTCCGGGCGGAAATGACCCATCTCAGTCAGATTAGACCAATCTTCACTTGTGCAAACTGGCCACTCATAAGCAAAACCATCTTATTAGCCACTAATTCGGCGCTGATGTGCCTACCTTTCCACGCAGAGCCTTATAGATTACCTTCATATCATATTAGGATACCTATAACCTTAGATCCCGTTGCTCCCGATACGTCCACGGCGTCCGCCCGTCCAACCCTTGCTGCCTCGCTTATTGTGATTCCAGTCCGGTAGAAGCGAATGAATCTATACATACCTACCTCGAAAGAGCCACCTCCAAAATGCTGCTCCAATACCGTGGATAGGATGGCAGGTTTCGGCAAGTCACGCAGGCATTTACTCGTGTCCTGTATCTGATGAGAGGTGTGTACATTCACCGCATTGACGAAGGCCTATGTCCCCCCGCCCACAAAGTGTCACTGTGTCCATATCATAGGCGTGAAGCAGGTGGGTAAATTCGATTATCAGAAAGACCACTCGTTACCACCTCTTCGTCGTCGTCGTCGTCGTCGTCATCACCATCATCCTGTCGGGTTCCCTTCTTACCCTTTGTAGACCTCCAGTGTGGAGGCATTTCACCTCTTCTTACCCGGCCACCCAAACGCCATCATTGCCCGCGTCCCTAAGCTAACCCCTCTGACATGGCTTATTGCACTGCTCTGCTCGTATATATATCATATGATATGTATGTATGTGAGTATGTGGATGGACATGTGTGGATTTGGCTGGAAGCCCACCTACCTACCACACTCCCTTTCGCTGTCGACCACCGAACCGACTCCTCTCCCCCCTGCAGCCTCAAGCCCGGTCGTACGCCCAGCTGCTTCTCGGCTCTTTCTTTGCTGAGGCCCTCCATCCCTTGGTCGGTCGGCCGGCCGGCCAGCCAGTGCAAGTGGCGTCGGCGTCGCCGTCGAGCTTGTTCGGCCAACTAGCTTCAATGGCCGATTCACCCCCTTGACATCCATCGTTCAAGTGGCGGGCGGCGTGGCCAGCGGGCTGAGGAGAGATGGTGACTGAGAAGGCCGCAGCGGGTGACGGCTGGGAGCTGCGCGTAGGGAGGTGAGTCTCAGGGGGCGTGGGGTTGCTTGGGGGTTGCGTAGCGTGAGGGTGCGGGGCACATGGAGATCTGCCATGGGCGGGATCTTACCGCTGGCTCACCAGCTCTCTCTCTCTCTCTCTCACTCTCTCTCTCTCGAGATGTACACCACGGTCTCACTCTCTCCTCACCCCAGAACGCCCTTCCCCTCAACCATACCTCTCACCCTCGACCCTGTCGTCCTCCTCGGCGTTCGTTGGCTCACTCACAAACGCACGTAAGTGGCCATCTTCATGTTCTCTTTCTTCTCCCTTGCCCAATCTCGCGACCCTTTCTCCTATTCGAATTTCCCAACCCCTCGTTAAGTAACGGACTCCCCAACCTAACCTGACCCCCCCGCCCCCAAGTCCTCTACGCATCATTGCTCCTCCCCTTGCCACGTCCTCCTCCTCCTTCTCATTGCCGCGTTGCCTTGGCAACACGTTCTGCCCCACCCCGTTAGGGACAACTCTGCTAAGCCGCCGGCGGTAGCGGCAAGCGACCCGGGGGCTGAGTGGTTCGGTGGTCGCAGTGGGGCCAGTAGCCCCGGTAGCGAAAACGACAACAACGTCAACGAAAGCGACAGGGGGGCACAGCAAGCAGAGGGGGGCGCAGCTTAGCCTTCTCGCTCTCGCGCTAAGCAAAGACTCGATTACTACCGCGAAGGCAAGTCGATAGAAAGGCGGCCACTGTGTGTGTGTGTGTGTGCGTAGACGGAGCGAGTGTTGGTGTGGAGGTAAGCACATCACACTTAATCAGGGAACCCTGATTTCATGGCAGACAGGGCTCGCTCATGGGAGTTGACTGGGGGTAACGGGCGGCCGGTGACGCCTCGGAACACGGGAAAGGGTGTGGCCATTAGAGAGGGCGGCCGGCGGGCCAGCCATTGTTGGCCCGCTGAACGCCGAAACGAGCCGTTCTAATTGTAGTTCGCCGGTGTAGCAGTCATCCAGCTACGCAGTTAAGCCAGAAATAGTGAAATGAATTTTGACAGATTGACTGGAAAGAGAGAGAGAGAGATAGCTAGTTTTATATTTAGATTATATTACTATCGCTGTAATTAATATACATGATAACAATAATAATAATAATAATAATGTAATAATCTGAAACGTGTTATGAGCCAGATTGGTAGGCCAGTTCATTTCTGAAGTGAGACATCGCCAACAAAACAAATCTTTAGTGAAATCTGTAACACACATTGCACTAATCTTGAATGAATATTCCGGCTCTGTATTGTTGTTGAACTGTGTTACGTCGCGTACAATGTGCAATCAACCTCGAGCAACAGTGTACTTAGGTACAGCCTACAAGCGTATCACACGCGACGGCATGTCATGACTCTATTTAAACAATAATGCAGCAATACACCCAACTTCAGCTACAGTCGCTACAGAGTCACTCTAAGATTGAGAAAGTTAAACGTCCAGTCATAATGATGAACGCATACGCACAAATCGTGAACGTTCGAAGTTTGTTGCTCCCAGGTCATCCGACGTCAAGATTAGAAATACATTGCAAATAGTAGCAGTAGCAGTACTAATATCCTGCGTGTGGACAGAGGTAGTCGTTATCTAAAAGGCATTCGGTTTCACTTGTTAGAGCCGAGAGTGTTGGAAACGATTCTATGTCGTTTGACACATTGTTATTCTGTATACACATGTTAACATAGACAGAAACGTATCATATATTTGTTAAATTCGTCGTAGGGCTCGACTTAGGCAGTGAGATAAATTAGCTATGCTCATAGTAGAATTATACAGCTGCCACTTCACTCGACACAATTCAGCTTGACAGGTGAGTACAGCTTCGCCTGTTCGAATCAGTCTGTGTGTCGTCCGGGTCCATAGAAGCTAACTATTTGGCCTTAAGCCTTCAGTCTCTTCATCATCCTTCTCCTGTACCGCCGTATTCTCTCTTTATGCGCCGCTCGGTAGCTTAGCATGCAAATTGCCACTTAGCCTCATCCAACACGTTCCTCTGTGTACTTCACCGACTGTAAGAGGAGATGAGCTCCCGACATCGCAAACGCTACCGACTGCACTCAACAGCAGAACCGAGCAGCAACGATTATTATCGACTGCTGCTTAAACGCGATCCACAGTGCATTACAAAGCACTTGTTACTCCCGACACATGGCTAGATAACATGAGCGGTCGTGTAGATAGTTTGCACTCGGACACTCTAGAGAGATCGCCCGGCAGAGACTGGTCTCATGTAAGCGTGAGCCTGCTATGCGCTCTTGGAGCTGGACACACAGGTAGGCTTAGCCATGCCTAACCTAGGACCAGCACGCGACCCTATGGTCACTTCACTTGCTCAGGCTGGTGTGTAATCCCACACTCCTGCCGGCATACTTTTGTGAGTCGCCCTCCGAAGGGATGGCTGATAAGCAGGGCGTCTGCGCTTGCCTGCGCAAAGGTTGCCACTAAAACTCTGGGTCAGGTCGCCGCCTCTCTTTACCTTCCGCTACTGATGTGGCTATTTAAAAGCTTTGTCCATATATATATATATATATATATATATATGTCATTACGATTTCGATTATTACAGATATACCACTATAATCTACACATGATGACAAGGATTTCGATATAATAATAATTATTATTATATCTTTACACTCTTTTACTTCCACTAGACGTCCATTTGGCTATCCCTTATAGATTATTTCCATTAATCCGGCCCCGTTGTTCGTTGCTTGTAAAATCGACTACTTCAATAGAAGACTAACCGTACACACGGCAACAATCATCAACGGTGCAGCAATTATTATTTTTTCAAAATATGTGTATCAGTTTCAACCACCCTCTTTTCTTCAACATCGTCTCCTAAGCGACATCTACGGTGTCCACATCCTCATCTAGAATACACGTATAATATTTTGCTTTGGAAACATTTGTCATTTGGTTGAATACACCGTTTCAGTTCACAACCCAGATGTAGCCGAGTTGAAGTATAGTACATCCTCAAAACAACAGGTTCCTCTATTCTTCCTGTACAACCTCAGCGAGCTCGTCATAGCCATTTCTCATTTTCATCTCACCTCATTCGCTCTGATTACTTTTCTGATAATTTCTGAAAGTTCGACAAGTTCTCCAAGTTCATTGCTTTGGTATAGTATATATACCTCCACTATTTTTTGAGATCGATTTCACAATTATACTTCCTCTTGAGAGGCTACAGTTGACGATCACCCGAGTCCGTTACGACGGTCGTGTGCGACCGGTAGAAGGACATTCGATAGCGGGATGGATAATTAATCTTTCTTTTGTATCCGGACCTTTTTAGGGTGTGTGTGTGTGTGCGCGTCTCATTATTACCATTGCCTTAACATGTGCCACGTCGACACAAATAAACATTTCCCTAGAATAGACGACGTTTTTAACAGATCTCTTAATTAAATTCCTGTTCGATTTCATTAGCTACATCCCCACTATTCACTCGTATTCACCGTCAGTACAACGGACAAAATTGGCTTGACAGAGTCGGCAAATGTCTATAGTGCACGGACATGTTTATACGGTTGCCAGTAAAGGTAAAGATCTATTGGTTTATTAAAGGAGCTGCAATTTTACAATGCTTAAGCTCGAATATGTATGAACTGTATCGAATATATTCCATATGCTTGCACCTCTATGTTCGAAGCCACTCGCACCGCGCACACCGCTGTTCGCGTCGGAGGATTATCTGTTCTCTCCAGCTGCAAATATTCGTGGCCGTTATGGTGTGAAGTTGCCTGTGTGGCGTGTAAATCTTCGTGGGGTTGGACAAATAGTCCCTTGGGACGCTGAGAAGGGGAGGCGATTTGCGGTAAAATTGGGATTAGCCAGGGAAAAATCGAACACTTGTCCTCGTCGAGGTCAACCATTGGCATTGGCTAATGAGATTTCATGATACCGCATGAAAAAGCATAAACATCGCTTATGATACTACCTCAGCAATCAGTTGAGGTCAATAGACCAAATGGAAAGTAAACATAAAAAGCTGTCGGCAAGACTCGTAGATTGGTATAGTCGCACGCGTTAATCTGCAGTAGAAGGTTGCCAAGCAAAGTTTGTTGTTTAGTCCCGTTAGCTAAAAACAGTAGCGTCTTGTGTCCTGTCGCAACTTACCGAAGTTCCGAATGAAGCAAAAGGCAGCGGTACCCGTTACCCAAATACGCCTGCTAAACACCAATTAGTTTCTTGTGATACCCGTTCGACGGGAAAATACAACATAGAAAAATTGACTAATAAAATATCAAGGTAAAAGTTTTATTGGTTTATTAACGGATCTGCTGTTTCTTTTACAATGCTTATGTTCGCTATATGTCAGCAGGTCTAGGGATTCGAACCCAGTTCCGAATCGTAGTACGTTAAACATAGTATAAAAGTTTACTCATATTATCGGGTTGTGTCATTCTCCACTAACAAAATATCCTCAATTGTGCCTATTTCTCTAATCAGATAATCAATCCCTGTCTAATTGCCACGACTCGGTGGTGCAACTCACTCGAGCATATATCTACGTACGTGTCTATAGCGCCGAGGCCCAGCCTCGAGCTCCCTCGAGAAATTCAGTAGCAAGCAACAGCACAGACATTATGTCTCAGCCCGGAGAGCCATCGCCGCTGCCGCCGCGTCGCCACCGCACCCGCCGCCGATGTTGTTCAAACATCAATCGAGTGCTGTTGCCACCAACCGACGCTCACCAGCCGGAGATTAAAGAGATGGGAGAGCGCTTGCTCTGTGAAACCCATGGCCATGACCGTCGACATGGCAATGGGGTTCGGCCTCCTCCCTTTCCAACAGCCTTATCGTGTCGAGTTACCCTGTTTGACGATGAAGATAAGGCGTAAAAGCGAAGATAAGCAAATGCTGCCGGCGGTAGCTTACGAGAGAGGTGATTAGACGAGGAGTGCCTGCTACAAGGAGGCTGCTAGCTTACAAGATGTTATCAAGGCAAAGTGCGCTGAGCGCGAAGCTTCGAAGGTTTAGGGCGGATAGCGTGGACGCGATGAGAGCGGTGTTTGTTGGCCCGTCTCGGCAAGTGCAACGAACTGAAATAATGTGAATAAGAACGAGAGAGTGAAAGATAGAGGAGGGGGAAAATTTAGGGCGTCGTGCGGCTGGCAAAGGATTCCTCGACGATGGCGTTGTTATATGAGCGGGAGAGCGAGAAGCTTCATGGGCTGTGAACACTATCATGTTCAATAGAAGATGAGATTTGCGGCACTGAATCTTGAACGCTTTGAAGATTCTTATCGTCAAGTTAGATGTGTGCTCAAAGTTGTTCTAAATACCGGTTCCTTAAACACGCGATGTATCTTATTGCAATGTAGGACTTCGTTAAGTGTCACATAATGAATGGATGGCGCGAGGGCGAAATTGTTATTTATTCTACGACTCGACGATGAACGTGTAAGAATAAGTAGTTTAAAGTAGTAATAAATAAGGGAACACGTGCGAAGAAATACGCTTAGATCGTAGTGGTTGGTTAGGTCATAGTGCTAATAAACGATACAATTTTGAGTTATAAACAATTGTCTTTGTAGTTGGGCTCGATCGCTGACACCCTTCTGTGGAACATATTCGCTAAGGTCACCGATTCACTGCACATATGTGCAGTCTTTGTAATCATTTCCTTTTAAATGCACGTAACTACCTAATATTGTCGATTTTTTAGGTGTTATGTGCTGGCGGAAATAAATGAGGTTATGTAGACGTTTATAGACTTTTGCAGAGGGAATCGCGTAGATGTTGAACATAGTTTCTTAGAATTAGATATTCAAATCACTATGAACTGAAACATTGCAGTAGCACGAGTGGAACTTAAGCCTGGTCATTAACTTTTTTTTTATGACGGAGAATGCTCATGCAGACCAGGCCTCACAGCTAAGGTATTTTGCCATGGTACTGTGGGACTCCTGCCTGATGTAGTGGCAGACCTACCTACTAAACTCACGCCCCACTTAAACTTCACTCTAGATTGGTCCGGGTCATCAGAATTAACAGTACTACGGACCAAGCCTGGTCATTAACTTGCCAGCCCACAGCGCTGACCGCTGAATTACTGCGGCCCTCTGTATTACAGTTCAATTTAAATCATCGACTATTAAAAAGTCTGTACTTAAACGACTGTTTTTACCTATATTTTCCGGCCAGATTCACAGCCATAATTTAACGTCCAAGGTACTGCTTTCGGCATTGTCCCATAAGACGGACCCTTTTAAATATAAATGTGCAACCGTGACGTGGAATTAAATTTAACCTAAAAGTAAGGTAAGGTAAGGCTTTTATTGATTTAATAAAGGAACTACATAGAATGCTTAAGTTCCATTATATGTCATGCAACGGGATTCGAACCTGCGGAGAAGAAGAAAGAAAGAAACACACCCGCAAAGTTAAGTGTTTACATGTTAATGTTTATGGACTGCAAGAGGATAATTGCCTTATCCTACTATTATACATCTGTTACCATACTTAGGTGTCTTTTGAGTTCCTACTCTCATTATCGAATTTCCAGACTCTAGTTATCGAAGTAAAAACTGGATGATGGTCACAGTATCTATCTGATGTATTGCCGTTAACTAGTTATCAGAAGAGACTTCTCCAGCCACGACGTGGACAGCCTTTTTCATTGGGTGTAATAATCATTTATCTGTTATCAGGGTCATCAGCCGTTATCATCATTGAGTGCTCGCTACAATAAACAGGGTTTACATTCGTTAGGTAAATTATACTTGTTTTAATCACGCCTTTAAGAAACACCATCATATGGACCTATAAAACATGTTTATAGTTGAGCTAACTATAGTTGGCTCACGGAGTGAGCCCTGAATATTCTTCACGGCTAAACGCAATCCGCGACGAAGCTATACTTACTTATCCATGTGACGTTTAGCACAAAGACACAATTTCGACTAGCTTCACAAGATGAAGTCGAGGTCGGGTCACTTCACATCCTACCTTAAACTGTCAGCGTAACGTGTCACACTGTCTCTTATAGCTAGTTATTGGAATCTCGATATAACACCGAGTCGAACACAGTAGCGGTCCACGGCGTTGCTCTCAATCTATAATAAGAACTCTATCTCTCTTGTGCGTATACTTTTCTCCCGTTCATCATCACTGATCTGGGTGAATGTGTGTGTGTGGTCTCCAATGTATATGATACACCAGAGCCGCTATATGGCGAGATGCATGACAATACCGATGTTGGCCATCTTGCTTTCGAGTGTCCGCTCACCACTGACATTTGCTGTTCACCAGCAATCAAATCGCTTGCGATGGTTGAGGTCTCTTTCGTTTTTGTATGAATGTAGCGTTTTCGCAGTTTGAATGCACGCGATCCATTGGCAGAGAGAGAGAGAGAGAGAGAGAGAGAGAGAAAGATAGGCTCTCAGACAGAGATGTGTATTTGAATTCTTTATTTTGACACTCTAATCCGCTTAGGCGACGACTAGCCACTCAACTCAATCCGTATAGCGGAACACACACACAGCCTACGCCCCAATCAGCAGGCTCAAGCGGCTGCTGTTCATTTCGACCTCACCCAGCTACCCATATCTGTATGTCTAGGCTATGTACATATATTTGCTCTAGTTGCAAGGAGAATCATAATAATAATAGTAATAATAGCGAGTGGGTATTACATGTCGGTGACGCGGCGTTTGCTTTTGCTAGACCTATGGACACAAGAACTATTATATAGACTTCTATCGGACTGACTGACTGACTGCGGACCCTTGAGTCAATGCATGTGCATCGGCCAGGGCAGACCAGTTGAATCCTGTGTCGGTTGTAAAGATGAAGCCGGGTGGTTGGCTGGCGGCGCATAATGTGTGGCGTACAGCGAAAAAACTGGCGGGACATTGTTGACGTTCAGCGGAGTGCAGTGCCTTTAAAGCATTTGATAGCAATGAAGGCGGCGAGCTTCACCGGTTGGATATCGTCGCAAACGACTCGAGCAGGGGAGAGTGAGGTAGAGGGAAGAGCTTCAGAGGAGTATTTGAATAAACCCTCGATTGGCATTTCATCTGCTCTCTCTCTCTCGATATCTTGATATAATATCTCTTTGTCTTGTCACACCCTGAGGATAAATCTCGGCCCGATCCGTTGCCGGATAGTGTGATCCGAACGACTCGTTCACTCGCATTCAGATCACAGCTTTTGAGATTCACCATCATCTGAATTCAGCTGCATTATGATGTCGACATGCCGAGCGAGAACGAGACGTCAGGCTAAAATCTCCACCCCGCACATTGCAGCCCACTCGAGAAGTCACAACTCGAACGGCTCTTCGAGCTGCTCCACATCGTCACTGCAGCATCGAGCTGGCGCCTTAAACGCTGGAACGTGAGACTCTTTAAGGCGCAGATTGTCACCGTTGCGACGATCGGTCGCCACACCAACGGTGGAGTGGCTAATCTCCGTAGCCAAGAGTCTGATGACTTAGGATCGACCACCAGCTTAGTCAAGCAAGTCCGGTAACCGTTGTCACCGCTGAGTCGGCCGCATGACTGTCGCTGTGTTTGTCCTGATTGCCATTGTCAATGCGACCTTCTCTGTTAAAGGCAGAAGAAAAAGCAAATCGCAGCTCTGTGCCGCACCGGGTTCCCTCAACTGCTAACCTATTCGCTGCGTTAGCGTACGAGGGTCAGCGTTCGTTTGTCATTACGTTCATCGGGTTCATCTCGATTGAAGGATCATTTCGTGACCTAAGGTTCAAGTGGTTACTGCTGAGCATTCCGGCTAGAATATATTACAAGGAGTTGCTGTTTGTGTTGTAAACAACATCGTGATCAATGTTGGCGAAGTATGTCAGTGCCACACTGTAGAACAGTGGCTGATTCATTGGTTATGGTGTAATGTTTTACGATAACATTATTTCACTGGTAGTGTTCCACCAATTTCATTCAGTCAAGATTGAAGTTCGAATGTGTATAAGTGCTTAAGCATTAAGGTTAGACGAGGGATCATAATGATCCATATCTTCTCAACCGATTCTATCTCAAATCAATCTTAGTTACAGGTTAAGGCTTAATTGGTCTATTAAAGGAACTGCAGTTCTACAGTGCTCGAGTAATCTTATATGCCATGTTGATATTTGCACTATGAGAGAGCGAACGGTTAATATCATGAATTGTTAGATTTGTGTTGGTGAATTATTTCGACCACAATCGGAAAACGTAGCACCTCAGTGTTCCGACAGGGTGACAAAGTCGATCAGAAGATGAAATCTGTCAGAAACGATATTACCTGACAGCGATTCTGCGATCGCTGTACCCCTAGCATTTATCACACTCATCTCTCTTGTGTCGTCGTGGGCGGCGAGTCAGATGAGATGGACTCAGCATTTGAAAGGATTTCGAGGATATTCCTCCTCCGCTGAAGTGGCTAACGTGATAATCCGTTGACGGACAACACCCGTCTCAAATATAGCTACGGACCGCTGTGTGAAGATTTTGGCGAAGATCGTAAACGGTAAATGCTATGCAATTTATGCTGACACAAAACGAACGTGCAGATAAACAAGAGTCGCAAATGAGACCAACCAAGGTCGATACTGTCAAATATAGCTGAAATATCACATATCGATGTCATCACTTATTTGTTTGTGCATGTTTTTCTTAGTTTGTACATTGATTAATATTATTCTCGACTGAAGATTAACCTTAGCGTTTGAATCGGCTCCGGCGAGATGTTTGTCCGTCTAGTTCTTGAATCAACCCGAACAAGCTTCAGGGCTCAGTTGAACCGCAGGACGATGTTGTTCACCGAAGATAATATGCACCACCGTGTAGGGTGTGCCATATTTGAGTTGTGGATTGCTCAGGCGCCAAAAAGGTAGCACTCGATCGTGCTGGTACTGGCCGTTAACAGAGGCTCTCCGAATTCGCTGAACTTCAGATCTCTTCAATATCTGGACGTACGCAGCGAATATGCATCTAGACATTAACGCGCTGCCGACGCACAACTTCCAAGAAGCATTGTTACCTGGCGTACAACTGGCTTTGAGATAGACAGGTTCCGTACCTGACAGTGGCTCGTGTGCCGGAACACATTGCGAATGTAGAGGGAGTGGCGTCCTGTATACAAGCGTATCATGGATCACGTCTCTCTCGTCCGATTCTGTGAATCGGCTTGACCTGTTGCAATTCATATCGATGACGTTCGATATCTCTGATAAAAATGTTATGTACATTTTAAGATTATTATTATTATAGTTTTATTGAATAATCAAGTTCAAGAAGGAAGAGCAGGCAATGCAATAGCTGAATCATAAATGGAACTGTCATTTCGATGGGTATTGACAATTCGCTCTGTTCACGTTAAGGATAGTTTTTCCGTTGCAAGCGATGTAGGTAATCGGTTCAGTTTGGTGACCGTAGACATTCTCCGTAATACCTAAAGGTTAAGAGCTGAGGCCTGTCAGATGGGGGAACAGCTGAGGGTCAGCTCGAAAAACAATTATTAGATTTTTTTACAATATGACCTGAGCTATTTACAATACAATATAAATTCATCTTTCTCGAGCAAATTATTGATGAATATATAATCGTATTTTTGGATAACCGAGTTACCACTTCGGAAATTAACTTCAAAGGGGGTTAGCATGAACCCAAGTAATTCTCAGTTGATGTTTATATTATTTAATGCAATTTTACAATCTCATGCGCCTCAGGGTGTTCCGTGTTCTATTTTTCGTTCGCGGCTATCGCGATGTTCTGCTGAGCGCTTGAATTATGCCACTAAATAGTGGGCAGCAAGGATGGAACCCTTAAAGTTGTTGTTACAGGTGCTTTGCAGTTGGGTAAACAGACAGCTGTATTGTCCCCCTTATATATATATGGGCTGTAATCGGTGCCGCCTGAACCTGTTTAAAGGCTATTGCCGGATTAACATCTACCCTCCAATCCGCTGTTGCGCCTCGTCACCAAGTCAATGATGATGTCGTTATCATAGCCACTATACACTGAGATAGCATAATAGCATACTAATCCAAAGAGTCAACGAAGAGAAGATTGGGAGGCGGCGGCTTATGGCGGTATTCTGCTACTCTTCTTTGTCAAATAACATAGACCTTCATTAATCTACATTTTTTAAGGGGCGGCTACTCTTGGCGTCGATCTAAGGCTGGGCCCGATCATAGAAAACCCACCTGGCACTCTTTCATAGAGGCACACAAAATAGTTCTTAAACAAATTAACTAGTTAAAATATTTTAGTAAAATATATTTTTAGTTAAAATCTCGGTTCATCTGGGAATTATTGTAGCATCGCCCTGCGCTACTGGACTTACGTTAATGAACACGCAATTGCTCGGGTATCGAAGAGGCAGAGTCTGCTTATTGACCATCCCTTTTGGTCATTCCCATGCAGCGCCGTTGTCGATCGACAGCGCCATTCTGTGGCACCCTGGTTCTCCTGAGGCTCACAGCGACCCCCAATATTTTATTTATCGAATGTTCTATAAAGTACAATTATTATATGTTGCCGTTCACAAACATACTTAATTGTTGGATGTAAACGTGGATTTGATCCGTCAAAGCATTTTTTTGCACTTATTTGAGTTTATCATGGGCATTTGTATAATCATTTATCATCAACAATTGCAAAGTTGACTATTTTATTTTAACGAGTGACACATTTACACACACACACACACACGAATGATGTAATTGTATTGAGAAGTAATAGAAGGTCCGAGATTTACTGTTCATACCACACATCCCTGTAAAGGCTTATCTCCGTCCCACCGAAGAGGGCTTTCCAAGGATATGTCTACCGGTGCTAATCTCTGACGTTCGATCTATATGAATGGTCTAATGTATTGGCAGCTAAGTTAGCTCGGTAACCTCGTCGTGTTTGCCTGTCAAAGCCGGCTGGGTGATGCTGGCTGAGAGTCGACAAGGACCCTACTACCGACAACGACGATATGGGAAGCGGCACGGGGCTGCACTGCAATGTAATGGCTTTGCGGACGGCGAGCTCGACGAACGAACGTCGCCGAACAGGCAATAATGATGCTAATGTATGAGTATGGGTTGGTGGCGATGGGAGGATGGGGCGACTCACTCGACTCGGATGTATCTTAGACATCTCCCCTTGCCCACCCGCCTCTAGTCGGAGGGTTAGACTTCGGCGGCGATGCCTACTACGAGATGCTGAATCCGAACGCCGACTGAAGCTGCTTTGGTGGTGGCTTGTAGCCGTGTCTGCCTGTGACCTCAGCTGAGCAACCTCATTCATATGCACCCACCTATACTCCCATCCATGGACTCGATAGTCTCCTCCCTCATCCAGGCGTAGGGAGACCATCGCCCGCATTGCCACTCATCGAATTCGCTGCGCCTGCCGCTGAGGACCGACAACCTGATCGGCAGTGTCCTTCTCAATTGCCTCCTTGTTCTCCTTGTGTCTTTTCTCCTGGTCGCGCTTGGTGTTACGTTGTCCGCTCGGCTATGACCACCCGAATCGCTTGTGCAGGCTGGCGGCCACGATCACAAGGACACGGACTCCAGGAAAAAGGATACATGATGAAACAGGACGATTCCTCGAGAAAATCAGGAGATGTCCTCTCGGCTCAGACACATGTCGTATTTAGAGTTTTAGCGCGCATTTGCACTAGAACGCTTTTTACTGGATGGTAAACGAAGCCGATTCGCTTAGGGGTTTCATTGTGCGTATGCAGGAGAAGAGTGCCTGTACAGCTTAGGTTTTTTTTCTTCTAGCTGAGCCTAAGGTCGGCATCTCTTCCACTGCTGGCCGACACGTGCAGACGTCTCTCGAGGCGAGTGACGGTAAACGAAGTTCTGATGTTGATTCTTTAGTCTGACACATAACGACTGAAGCTGAACGCTTCAATAAATAGAAACATGTTGTTGCTGGTAGCGTGAAGATCGACGAGGCCGTTCTGACAGCGTGGCCGTTAGAGGCACTGTGCTTGTGAAAAGTTTTGGGGCAGTAGCTAGTATCGCCTTTTGGCTAAGATCAAAGTGTAGTATCGTCACTCGACGATTGGACAAGTATGATTGTGCCCTATTAAGTCGACACTGCCGAACACTTGCCTCGGTTGCTTTTGCGAGATAGTTAGCTATACCAACATTTTGCAGATTGTGTTTATTTGATACAATTAAAGAAGCCCTATGTGGTCAGTGTTATCAATTAGCTGCGATACTGGTATAAAGGTAAGCGGACACAAAATTACAATACGCAAAACAACAATATTTTCTCAAGGTCTGTATCGTCCTCCTAACGACCTATTTGGAATTTGATAATCTACAGGAACTTGGCGCTATTAAGTGGACTTACCTTTTTGAAGTTCGTTGCCTTTTCTAGCCTCCTTTTTCTTTATCAGGAGACTAGAAAAGGCAACTAAAATGTTGCTTAAACAAAACGGCTCAGCACAGGCTGAGTCGGGATTCTGGTGGTATGAAGGAACGACATATAATACATATCAATTCACGTCGAATCCTGAATGTTCCTACAATATAATGCATACCCAATATACAATATAATACAATAGAGTATATGTGGTTGCCCGATTGATTATATTAAATGACGGAGCAACAATCATTGTATATACCGACTCAGGAACGAACGCAAAGCTGCGTTCACCTTTGATAAAATTCACGGTGGTTTGCTATTACGGCGTCAGACGTCAGGATCGAACATATGCACACGTGATTTGTGTGAAATAGTTTAAGCTTTACAAGTTAATTTTACATCAACACTGATCAATATATACATGTATAATACGGGACGTGTAGTCGGTAATTCCAGCGAAATTCTGCAATTGCGCCCTGCACTGCTTAAATCATCAATTCACATCAATCGAAAATAACCTGAACAGTAATCTAGTGAGGAACCATCGTAACACGATAACCCTTCGGAAATAAAAACAAACAACACCAAAATAACATATAAGGAAGCATTCATTTCGACTATGCGACGACACCACAACCATAGCGCACCAGCAGTGTTACCGAAGTAGATATATTACATTCAGTTGTTCAAGTGGTTCTTTGAAATCATTTCGACGAAGGCAACAACGACTTCAACATTAGTTTCGGTCTCCCTAAAAGCAGGGTGCGTACGGCACATATATAGCACAATGACGAGCAGGAACACTACACAACTAGGCTCGTATTCGCGCTTGCTTGATTCTCTCCCTCTTTCTATCGTCTCTCATTGGACGTATCTGCTCCTCTATTTTTTCGTCATTCCGGACACAAGGGATCGCGTGGAGTTCGCGGAGATGGACAACAATAGGTGGAATACATTCTGCTCCAGTGGGATTTGCATGACAAAGGGTCTAGCCAGCCACGTCGTTGTCTCGGATATACGACCCGAAGGCGATGCTACGGGAGTCTAAGAGGTCTCGGACTACACTTTCTAAGCTTTCCGCGCGTCGCAACCAACTCTCTCTGCTCGGTGAGACTTCGCCGCCTTCCCCCGCCCTCTCAATTGTCGGGATTACGCGAATGTCTAAAGTACTCGTGTGCGGACAGGCCCACGACGAGGATGACAACATGTACTGAGTTTGGTCGTTGCTCTCGTTACGGTTACGGTATAGAAACGGTATCGGAACATCGCCCTGTTCTTGGACCCTAGTCATCGGCAGGCATTCAGACCTAATAGGCCTAAGCCTCCACTTAAGCGAGTCTTCTCCGTTTTATTGGTAACGGGCAATGTATATCCCTAACGGAGTAGATCCTTGAACTCGTTTCAAAGGGAGTGCATCGAAGTAACATGCATCTATATCGGTCATCGCAGTATTCTTCAGAAAAGAAGGCAGAAGACAACGCGTTTACGTCCATTACGTTCGCCTGTTTCAGTAAAAAAAACAAGAACTGAACAGAATCCTCGCGTTTTGTTCGTACAGCAATCAGCGACCAATGCAACATTGAATATATTAAGTAAATTAAATTTTCCGGGCTGATCCACAGCCAACATTTAACGCCCAAGGTGTAACTCCCTTCGGCATTGCTTTATAGAACGGACCCCTTTAATTTAAACATTGAATTTATTATAGTACAATGTGTAATTGACTTGTACAACGAGTTAAAATTGTTTGTTAAACTTTCGGCATGTTCAACAAATCACATTGATAATAAGAATGTCTCATATGAGAAAAAATATGATACACTTAAGATCGATCATCTCTCGAACCATTTCGTGGCTGTTCACTCATTGTCCTCAGCGATGAATTCGGAATGACTTTCTTAGAAAAAAACACCCTGAAGAGTCTGCAGCAGAAACGATTTTGTCGTAGATCAAGGCCTCAGGGGTCCGTCTTACGAAGCAATGCTCCGAGCGATACCATAGACGTTAAATGTTGTCTAAGAGTCAGTCCGGAAAAAAAGGGAGGTAAGCCTCAAGGCCTAATAATTACCCCGTGAAGGGTTCAAACATGTTTAAGCATCCCATAACTGGCTCGCAGGATCAGCGCAATACCAATTAGCGGAACGCACAACGGATCAAACCCATCGAGCTCTTAAGCAAGCCATTACGTTCTGTTTAAACGTTATCGTACTGTATTCACTGTTCAAGCTCGAATCGAGAATTGTAGATAGAGTAGAAAAAAAAACATTCTGCGAACATATTCATCAACGTTCGATGCCATAGAACTGGCTATCACGCTGTGTGAGTTTCTGCTCAGCCACTATCTGACCGTGGCACCGGTAGCACCTAGGCTTAAGTCGATTTCACACCTTAGTGGGCATTTGTTCTCCCAACGGGAACTTTCTACCTTCCCACCACACCTGCCTCTGAATGTGAATACAAACTTCACATGGTACAACTCCAATCCAAAAATACTTGTATCGGGTGTCGCGTGACTGCTGAAACGCATACAGTTATTCAGCTGGTCCATCTAAGTCAAGATCTCCGTCCAAGCGCTAAATCCGACCGGTAAGAAGTCAGCCCACCAATTTCTCCTAGAATGTAGAGGAGATGGATGAATTGTACAGAAAACCAAGAGGAAATCCACAACAAAACTTTGCCGTTGGTCATCAATCTGCGGGTAACCAGTTGCGGCGGCGTTCATCTTAAACAACAAGAAAAAAAGGCATCCGTTTCATAGTGCATGCATGCGTGCATATTCCCAGGCGCCAGCATCGCTATAGTATTATTACCCGATGTTGACTCTTAGTGGACCATAGTGCGGGTATCATATTTCGCCGTTGGATAGTGACTACGGTCGGGTTATGCGTTTTCTAATTGGAGAAAATATAATTATCTTATAGAAGAAGTATTATGTATTCAATTTATTAGTCAATTATAAATGTGGGCAACAATTGCACCCGCTGAACGTCAAATACATCTAAGAACGCCCGCTTCTATACATTCAACAAATATATTTATATATGCTTGCAAGAAAAGAATACAATAGGTCTATTGTTATGTTGGTTGTTGAATAGAGAGGAAAAACGAACGCTGACCCCAAATATGAACGTGGAAACAGCAAAATAACAAAAATGAAATCTACTATTTGTATATATATATATATATATATATATATATATATATTGTATTTGTATATGCATTACTACTGTTAGAGCAGTTGAGAACTAAAGGAAGTTGTTCGAATTTAACGAGAACCAAGAAGGTGTGGCCATTTTCATGCCCTTCTAGCCAAACCACGATTTCTCGGGCTCGATCTCATGTCATGGTTCTGTTTTCCTTGGTTTCCACCTCACCCAATCGTGCAATAAAATCAACGTGCTTCGGAAAATCCACTCCGTTGCGATCTATCTCCCTCCGTGCAATTGTCGGACCGTTGACGTTGCTATATTCTTCGCCATCGGTACTATTAGTTGTTCATAATTGTTAAAAGAAAGATCGGTAGCTCAAAATGAAACCCCGGTCTTCACTGAACCTTTATCACCATTCCACAAAATGCTCGATGCTGCTTATTTGTCATTTTCTGCTTAATTGAGCTGAGCTAGTGTTCGCCGAGTAGATCAACCAGTATTCGCCGGTATCGTCCAGCGCAGTGGCTGCTTCGTCGCCACCCTCCTGCAGGCGGAATCCTTTAAAGTTCCAAGCAACAACCGGTTGTCGTCGTCGTCGTCGTCAGCGTCGTCGTTCGAATGCCTGATGGCTTTCTGCACATTTGTCTTATTTCTTTGTCTTGTCGCGTCGAGCCGGCGGCTTGGCCACCATGACTTGCTCGTTCATGAATTTCTCACTCTGCCAACGGTGCAGTTCATTTCTCTTCAAGTCATCGTCTGCGCGTGCTTTGTTGCATGAGAGTCCCTGTCCGAGGGAGATGTGCATTCAGACGTCCATTAGCTCATTCAGTCATTCATCGCTTCGAAACTCGGCACGAGCGAGCGTGTGTTGGTTTATGGCTTTGCGCTGTTGGGTGTCACTGTCCACAGCGAGCGCGACGGGGAAAGAGAGAGATAGAATGAGACCGACACCAAGGGACCTTCAAGCTTCGTTCCTCTATGAATATAGCGGAGGCACCCTCGCCACTGTGGTGAGCCCTATGGGCGAAGGCGCTGTGAGGATAAAATGGTCATGCAAACACGGTATACTCCGATACTGCTCATCCCTCCTCGAATATTCGTCATAGCGCAACTGCAGAAGCCAGAGGGCAGACGATTCCCTAATCACGCGGGCGTAGTTTTTCTATTTCGACACATACACGGCCATCTAGTCTCTTGCCTTTGGCTAACCTAACGAAATATTCGAGTATGCTCACAGCGAACGGGGCGACATTGTGCAGGCGGCTCCTCGTCCCGGCCAGTGATTGAACTGGGTGAGCGGGGCGGTCTGTGTCTCCTGCTACATTCGTATGCCTCAGTGCGGCTCCAGCAGGGAACGAGAGACAGAGCCATAACAGATCTCGAGGAGCTAGTGCCGACGAAGGAAGGTTCGAGTCTAGGGCTTGGCACGCGACATCTCGATACGCTCACTCTTCGAGTGTAGGACGTTGGCGGAAGCTGCTCTTACCCTTAGAGAAGCCACCGACGGGAGACAGGCCGAGGAGAACGCGGCCGGAAGTAGGGTCATAGTCTTGCAGGCCCCTCGTCGACGGTCTGTGGCCCGCATGCCTGCGTGCCTCACTGGCTGAAGTCATCATCCTTGGTATCAACATGAGAGCAGATACACCCAGACACAGACGCCCACTGCAGTTGCCCGGCGGCTCCTCCTGCTGCTGCCGCGGCGGCCACATGGCCGATTTTAATTGCACACTTCCGCTTGCTGAGTGTGCGCGAACACTTGAGTTTCTCCGCAAGACGCCCCAATCCCTGTTCACAACAGTAGCGTTTGCTAAGATTAGCAAGAAAGCTATCTGCGGTGTGGAAATGCATACACACACATACATATGTATATTCTAGCCATTACGGTGCAACTGAAGTTGTTACATATCTTGCCTTTCATGACGCCGGTGTACATGCTGCTGTTATTTATGATTTTGCCACTTGGGAATATCTTAGGGCAGAAATCAAGGCGTGGTTAAAAACAATTAAGTGTGAAATTTATTCCCCGTGAAAATGACTCAGCTACAGTGCATGTACATAGCATTGTAGTTTTGTGTAATTTTTTTGAACGAATGAAACTTCAGTGTATTTAGTATATCTGTTTTCACGGAGTTGGTCGACAAGATAGATGTTTGAAAGGCTCAAATAAGTGCAAAACTCTATTATTATTATATAACACATTATTTCCTGTGTCGCCTTGTGAATTTGCGATGTTTGCGACACCCCACAAATATATGTTCACCACACGCTGAGCATAGGCCTTGCTTTGAGCCCATCACCGTGTGTTCGTTTCTACAACATCACCATATCCGGGTGTCATAGATAAACGGTGTTGCTCTCCCCAGCTCATTGTGCTACTTACAGCCAGGGACATTAGCAGCAGGTTTATTGTGATCCACTCTAATGTTCTCAATAGTGCGCCACTGAACAATCTGGGGCTTGCGATCCCTAAGACTTTTAGCTAGCGGGCGATTTATATGTGTATATATATATATATTGAGATATGGCTCAAAGTAGGGATACGTACGGCTTTTGTGGTTGGTTTTGTGCATCACCGCCGTTGGTAGTAGGGTCTGAGAGCTATACACTCCGTCAATAAGGGAGGGATAAATAGCGGCTAGTGAGTACTGCTTGTCTCTTCAATCTGGCCTCTATCTTAGCAGCGGAAGGGGCCGGACCCTACAGAAGAGAGACAGCCATTCAACTCCCTCTTGCGAGCGCTACCTTCGCCACAAAGCAGTGGCGAACATCAAGGCAAGTCAACCACAAGTCTCCTCTCTCGAAGAAGAAGAAGAAGCAGGAGGAGGATCAGGGGGCATGCCACTCGGCCGCATTAGAGGCACAAATACACATAAATAAATCATGAATATAATAATATATAAGTGTATATACAAAGGCAAGGAAAAAGAGAACGGATGAATGGACAAGAGCCGTCGCCAAACAAACAAGCGGAATTGAATAACTCGAGAATGCTGCCCGTAGATCGGAGCCGATTGCGACCGCATGATGGTGGTGCAAGAGGTAAAATATTAATGGTTGGATATTAGTGGTGTATTCAATAAAGTATGTATCCAAGAATACCGTGGACTTTCGTAAAATGAACTGGCAAAATCTAAGCGCACATAAGACTTATTTGTTTTTTTTTAATACGCATTTATTTTCAATTTACTGTCAAAAATCAGTGACACATTTGAGGACAGTGGGAGTGTTGGGTATTTGCTAACGCAATGCTCATAGTGCGATACTCACCGAGGCCTATTTTCTCACCGAGGTCTCCGATATACGATCATACATATGTCGAACTGCCTTGTTAAGTTTTATTGACCATGCACAGCTCACATAGTCGAATCGTCCACAATTCTATCCGTTGCATTAGTACACCAGGCCCGTCGTCATTTATCTAGGTTCTTGAAAAAATCACCTGTCAAAACGCTCCATAGGTCCAGCGGACTAAACAAGAACAAAAACCACCACCTGACCAAACGAACTGGCTTGAAAATGATTCATGATATAACGTGCACTGCCCACAAATATCGTTACGTCACATCCGAGGGCAGCTCTCGGACGGCCACTCGTGCGGTCATTCATCCCTTGATTTGTGGCATATTTATCATTTATTTTTATAGCAGAAAGGAGAAGGAGATGCAGGCAACGAGCCGGCAAAGTACCCCACTAAATCCAAGGTCTTTCATTCGAAAGTTGTTTTCATACGACTTTGATTTCAACATTCACGAGGATGCGGGCCAACCCAAGTATTTATAATCATATGCGTGCGTCTTCTGAGAGCACCGATGCCTCAGGCCCGTCCGACACGCTGCGCCGCGCCTCGCGTATACCCATACGGCTTGTGGTCGCTCATGTATCTGGTGTGGGTGTAACCAAGAATTGGCCTAAACTTGCTCAATGTGCTAGCTTTGTTCGATACTATTAACACAGATGGAGACATCTAGTACATCTTGGGGGGAGGTAGACCTTGGTGGTCTAAGTGAATTTTGTACCTGATTGTAACCATGTATGTGTTTTTTTTTTTGAAAGGGGATTCCGTTCTACACTACGAGCCAGCATGGATATATATTGCTGGGTTGTCGTGTAGCTGCTTTTCCGCCATGTTCGAGATTCCAGTCGCTCTGGTGGGCCCATCTGACCGAAGTCCGCCCACGTTGTCTCGCCGCCGTCCCCATATGACGCTGAAAAGAAGAAGGATGTCTTCGCCTCACTCGCTGTAATGGCTAGGCGCAAGTGACTCGAAAAACTGCCGACAAAAAGGCCATCTCGTCCATCTCGTGCAAAGGGCTCGCATTTGTCAAACGAGTGGCGGCAATAGGTAGTCATCTAAGTATGGTACATGCAGTCTTTTGCCTGCCAAGAATGACCTCGACTCCGCCATATAGCGTACGCAAGGTTCGGGCTGGTCGACCCACGCTTGTTGCAGAAGCTGCTACTGAATAAATTAGGTTAACTCGACAGAAAATGGGGCGAAATATCTGTGATATCGAGTGATTAAATGAAATCTAGCAAACAGATTTCAGCATGTTTATACGGTTACTTCGACATTCACACTATTGCTGCACTATAATTACTATAATAATTAAGCTATAGTAGTACCTATAAGGTTAAGAGCTGAGGCCTGTCAAATAGGGGAACAGCTGAGGGTCAGCTCTAAAAAAAAAAAAAAAAAAAAAAAATAATTAAGCTAACGTGTGGAAGTCCCTCATGTTTTACGCTTGCCTTCCCGCTTGCAAACTAAGGTAAATAGATTCAACACTATCTTAACTGAATGTTACGCTACAGTTAAAAAAGTCCCCATATGAATTAACACTCAGAATTCATATGTTCATCCACTCAGAATACCGCAGCTGAGGTCTGATTCGAGCCGGCATCAAGTTGGGGGGGGTGCAAGACGACATGGTTGGATAGGGGCTATTGGATTACAGTCGTTAGTGTTATAGGTGGACTAGCATAAGGACTTAGGGGTCCGTCTTACGAAGCAATGAAAAAAGCATTTCCGAGGACGTTGCATGTTGGCGGAGAGTCAGCACGAAAATATAAGGAGCATAAGGACTTCGTTGACGCCTTTCTGAGGGCACACAACGTGTGATATCCTTTCCCGATCCTTGACGGAGATCTTTTGTCGTGCTCGGAACAGTGGGCGTCTATTGCTGATGAGTAGCTGCTCGGCCAGATTCGTTAACCTTAATTTCTGATACACTGTTTCATCATACAGCTGCAGATGTAAATCCCGTCGACTTATGATTGCGCAAGAGTATACGAACGAGACAGCACAAAAAAGGTGTGGTAATAGGCCGTAGCATGGACGTTCATTGTGAAAATCGAGAGCACGTACCTTGACCATACGATCTCTTGTTGCACCGATCCGACCCTTCGTTGAAGTGGCCGTCGGACCTTCCTCGCGCGGTTCATGCGAAATATCAGACTTCCCAATAACGACCGGTATTGTCACTTTTTAAACAAATATTCTTGCAACAAGTGTCTCTCAGGCGAGGAGCATGTTTATAGTTACTTTAACCCGGTACAAATATAGTACGCCACTGCCATAGAGGTAAAACCAATATTGTACCCGAATGCGTGCGGTCACTTGCACTTCTGCCTTGCGTCCGATTCAGCTATCCAGCAAAAACGGGCTGACTTACACATCAGTAGACACCAAGGGCCGTACTGCTTGCCAGCTCGTGTACATGCACCCGCTCACATATGGCTGTCAATGGGCAGGCGTAACTGGGAGCGATGAATGAGAGCAAGGAAGAGTTCGCCGTCCCTTTTTGATTGCGTCATAACGTGAACTGCCACAACGGGGTTGACGTTACGATCTGTTCTATGGGCTCTGTCAATGCGTCGGGCGCGTGAGGCAACGTCTTGCCGATGGTTGGTCGAGGGTCAGCAGCCGAGTGGCGCAGGACTCCAGTATATGTGGTCGTGGCATGGCCCTGCAGAAGGAGATCGGGATCGCGGCAGAGTCCACCAGCAGCTTTTGCGCTGCTCCGAGGAGGGTCGTTAACTTTTCTCTCCTTCACCCCATATACGAGGAGGGTCGACCCGTCCCGGTCTTTCGTCGTTCGGTGCCCTCTGTTCTCCCGATTCCTCCTCTCCCCTTTTTCCCTAGATGGTCCCCATTTGCCGTCACGGTCCTTTTCCTCTCGGCTCATGGGCAAAGCTTTCACTTCTTCCGTTCTGGGACTGCTCAATCTCGGTCGCACTTCACGTCGCCAGCCCTGACCCCGTCGTCCGCCAGACAGGGCCTGGTCGCTTGCAGGGTCGTAGCGGAGAGTTTGGGGAGGCACTTTTCAACGTCTTCATCCCTGAGTGCGCTGCCGAGAAGCTGCCGTCTTGGCGGCTGTTTCAGCCAGCCAGAGAGAGAGCGAGAGAGAGAAGAACAGTTACTGCCGGGAAACTTTCCTTAGCTGCTGCTGCTACTGTTATGGCCAAGTGAACTGCCGACCCCAGAATTGTCAGGGGCCCGAGCGGGCGTTAGTGCGTTAGTGGTGGACAAGGGAGATGACGCCAAGGAGAGCCGTTGCTGCGGCGGCTACTGCAGTGGAGTCCTCCGCTGTGACGGCATCGGCGGCTGCTATTGTTGTTATTCGCTTCGTTTCGTTGGGCCGACAACTTTCGCCGCATCGCCTCCGTAGCCGTCCTCAAAAGCGGAGGGAAACGCCCTGCGAATCGCTCTCGGCAACCTTCCTCTGCTCCTCGAATGCATGCTTCCCCTTAGCTATGTGTATTTATGTTCTTGTTCCTTGGCCGCCCAGCCCTCTATGTGTACGGACTTCACGGGGTCATTTACGCGCCTTTTACCCGCTTCCTAGATGGCTGACGTCGCGGCGGACTCTGCGAATGGCGTTATGTGGACTGATGAGATATGTTTGAGACATATGTTTATTCCGACGCTGAGCTAAAGAATACTTATTTGCTTGGTAGCAAAAAGCTGAGAGATAATGTTTAAAAAGTGCACCGAATTTCAAATATATTCTATTTATGCAGTAAAGTAATCTGCACATTCATCAGCTGAAGCGGCATTAGCCAAAATACTTTGGATGAATTATTTCATTTAATAATAATCGCATAAAAAGTGAAAATTGGAGTTGCAGTAAAGAATTTTACATGTGAGACCCAGTGATAAGGTAACACCTACTTCCAAAGTGGCTTAGTTAGGCAATCCATCTTTAATGAAAGGCGGATAAGGCTAATAATGATAATTTCTCTAGGTGCGTCGAGGGGTCTAATTAAAAAAATCTGTCCTTGTTTAACGGTCGAAACCTTCCCGCATATAGAGACAAAACAGGCACCGTACAAAATATCGCCGTGATGGTGTTTGCAAAGCATCACATTCTGCTCTCGACGCTACCGCCCCAAGGGACACCCTACAATTATTTGCTTGGCCTTTCTGTACTTATCTATACCAAACACTGTATTTTCTTTTGGCGTCTTCTTTTTCTTCTTCTTTGATTTTAAGAATCGCATGTGTTTGTGTTTTTGAGTTTCCGCGAATTGAAAAGCGTTGCCGATCGAATTAGCGTCACCCGCGTCTCATGTTTATTTTTTTTCTTGCAGTTCATACGATTTTCGGCGACGATTGACGCCGTCTTTAGGCTCGGGATCGCTGCGACGGCCTCGGCAGTTTTGTCCCCGATTGGCCGCCGTGCCAAATCATACAAACCAAAATCTAATTGCGATAATTTACTCTTCGAATCAATCAAAACGTCCACTCGAATCAATAAAAAATCCGAACTCATCTGGAACATCTCTTGCTCTGCATTCGATTTGACGTGTCGTTCACGTGATGGCGCGGCAAATAACGAGATGCAGTTTCACCAGCATCGTAACAACACACCTAGCGCAGTCGCTGGTGTTATTCTGAAAGCTGTCGTGCGCATCATAATAATAATAATAATGGCACTCGGTTTTTTCGCCAAAGTCGTCATGAATTGTCGTTTCCATGTCTTGTTTTTTTTATTCAGTAATGTCGTTATTTAAATATATTTATGTTTCTTTGTCGAAACGGACCAGAGTTCATTTGTTGGGGATCGATGGGCAAGTGGAGAAAATCGTTGCCTCAAACCCGTTCACGACGTGACTTGGGGCATTGTAGCTCATCGCGAGCTCGTCACGGCTAGGGCTGGGTCTGTTCTATCCTATTGTGAAAAAAAAAACAGGATAACACTGTCATAATAATTGATTCCAAATAGTCATAATAACAATTGTGTTGGATGGTAAGAAAGATGTTTAGATCCACGAGTCAAAAGTCCACCTGGCTTACCAGTTCACCAGAAAATTACACCGGGTACAGAACCACTCATTCTACACAGACCCATTCCAGAATACACTTCCAGAATACATTCGGTCATTTCTGCATCGGGGCTCTTCGTAGGCTATTTGCGCTCTAGTGAAACACTCATCTCATCGAGTGCCGGCTGAAAGACCAGTCACTACAAAGTTTACACGACCGGCGTACGAGCTGCCATCTTCAGATGAATACTGACGAAATGCTGATTAAGTCGGCACCCATTTTCTTCACACTGCAAAAATGAAAACATCGATCTGTCTGACACAGCTCTCACTCTTCCCCATCGGGGTTTTAGGGTTTCGGTTGGTACATTGAGCCTGTGTACTCTTGAGAGATTGCTGATCATATGGACGACTAACGTTCGAATGTGTCGAATGAATTCGAAGCAGGCACTTACACTATGCTCGCCCAGAGAAATATTTTAGCTGACTTTGCTGTTTAGTCAGAACTGATGGTATGGAACTACATTTTTTTCTAGACTATTTTACGTGATTTAGTATGAGTTTGCTATAAAGCACCATACGCCTACCCGATGCATTGGCCCCGAAGCATTCAACATACAGCAACAACAACAACAACGACAAAAATAGCAAAAAAAATAAATAAACAATGGAGTGGTTCAATCATTGACAAAGATGGCGAGAGTTTGAGAGTCTATCAGTCGATCTAACAGCGATTTGTCTTCAAAACGAAGTCGCCGACAAACCTCAACAAACAACCTCGTCGTCGTCGTCGTTCTCCCGTCCGCCGTCTCAGCAGTTGTCGCCTGCGGAAACGGCGAAATAGCTGGACGCGAAGTCGCGGACACTTTGAGTTCGTACGTTGAGGCTGGTCCAAGTGACGACCGACTATTGATTGCTTCTATGCTTTCATTTCGTCTGACCGAGCGATCGAGCTTCGTTCAATAATTAGACAGTGGCTGGCAGCAGCGACGTTGACCAGGACACATTGTCCGGTCTGGTTAGACAGGTCGTGCGCCCGCGGACCTCTTCGTCACCAGTCACAGCCAACCAATCAGTGACACCAAATCGATCATGCGCTCGTAGCTTTGTGGTGCAGCAACATTTGGCTTGACGTTGTCGCCTATTCAATCGGACACAGTCTCTATTTGAGTAATACTTTCACCTCAAAGATGGGGCAACATTGAACACGAAGCTGTGTGTCACTTTTCGTAACAGACTGCAGGACTGATTTGGCTTTCTGGCCGCCGGCAGTGGCGAGAACAGGGTGAACCACAACTTCGTCGTCAGACAGTTGTGGTTTTTTGCCCTCAGATGTGAGTTCGTTAATGTCATCCCGCGTGAGGGGCGCTTGCTCGCCGTGATAAGCAAATATGGAATCGATCGTTTGCCCAACAGATCGGACGAATCTCATGGGCACACGCACAACCGCTGTCGAAGTAAATTGAACTGTGTCCTCCGCAGGATTGATACAGAGGCCCTTACAGGGCCGATACGTACAAACACACCTATTGACTGACGTTCTATAGATCCGTCTGTCGAGCGACACAAATTGATTTTAGAGGTATTTTTATTTGCTTCCGGGCCGATTCGAGGACCTCGAGGGTCTGCCTATAGGGTCGTATATTTGTGGCAAACTCGTCCAATGGTTATGTACACAAGGCGTCTCACTGACGCCCTCTGAATAGGACCTTTACGACAAGGTCAATTTAGAGGCCAGACAGCAGTGGATGATAAGAAAAGCTCTGATATATCATTTGATTTCATTGGAAAAAGAAAGCGCGCGCTTCATCGCCACTTGATTTCGAATGGCTTGACTTGACAACACCGATGGCTGTTCATTACGTTTGCAACTGCTGAGGAGAGACTTCGAACAGATGATTTGAGAAAGCTAAAAAATCAGCGGGCAACTACAGCACCATAGCTGTCGTCTACACCTATTTATGGGGGCGCAGTGGCATTTGTGTGATGAAGGCGGGAATTACTCTCTTCAGAGTAATTTTGTCGCTGGCTGAACAGCCTCTCCTATTGGCTACCATTGAAGCCGCAACGCGAGTTGCCTCAAACCATTCCTTCATTGGTCTTTCGAATATTAGTCGTGAGCACGACGTGAAGAATGGACACTGAAATTCGTGGCGAACATCATTAGGAGGCTTCGCATTGTGTTCTGTTCGATTGAACGCCACTAACCCACATCTTATGCCAAAGCTCGATAGGCATTGATAAATGAACTGAAAGGAAAATGAGAATAAATACACTATACTATATACAAATATTATCTTGGAATAGCGGATGCTAAAACTGGGGAAGTGTTGAACTCCGAAGGTCACGGGCTGCGATAAATTTGTGATGCCACAAATTAATCGCAGCCTGTTATTTTCACAATCCAACTCTTTTCCAGTTTTAGCATCCGCTATTCCGGCAAACCAAAATAATAATATTATTTTGGTGCGCAGGAATAACAACATATATATATATATATATATATTTACTAGATTCGGGGTCAGGAATGAAAACCTTTGATTTATATATATATATATATATGCGTAATGCATTTTTCGCACCGTATGCTTCGTCATCTTCCTTAAAAAGGAACCGCGGGTACAAACCATAAGGCGTGGTTCTTTGAGATTTTTTCCTTTAAAATGGCCACATTATCGCTTACGATTGACAAACCCTATGACCAGTTCATTCTATCAATATGATCTACCCATGAGTCAGACGTGTGACTCTGCTGCACTTGAGCATCTGTGTCTGCGGACAAGAAGGTACCGCTTTCAAAATCCTGTCCGTGGCTATCGCCATAGGATTGTGCGTGCCCACATAGATAGAAGTTTAGCTCAATATGTAGATAGGCCCAGTGTGGCAGTGCATCTGGGAGTGAATGAGTCTTTGAGTGAATGGATGCCGTATGCCCAGCCACAGGCAGTAAGCGTTACTGGCTAGCCGGAGGCAGTAACACCGCACCGCACGATAGATGTGCGTGCTGATCGTGTAGCCGTTCGCCAGGTGCTAGCGTACATGTATAGAGACATACATATGCATACGTTCGTGCAGATATGTCCAACTATTATATTGTAGTGTGGATTCATCGCTCCGTTAGTCGTTGGCCGTGATTAGCAACGTCAGCATCATAAAGAACAATATAGATAGTTCTGAATTGAGTTTCGTAAATAAACCTCAAATTGAAAAGAAATATATATATATACAAGTATATAGGTAAATAAATTACCAAACTGGTACAATATTTCAATAGTCGTGGTTGGCTATTTGATTCAGTTGCTATTAGTTAGCGGTGGGCGACTGGAGGAGAAATGGCGACTTGATCACTCTAATGGGAATTAGCTCAGAGACAAATTCACGAAGTTGATTTATATTTTGTACCGGTTCTCCAAGTGTTACCCATTGCTGTTATGGGGTCATTTATTGATAGCACACACATAAATATCGAACTGATGCGGACAGAAATCAATGAGGAGTTTCTAATTGAGTTAAGTGTTTCTAATTTTCGCATGTGACTACACGAATTTGAAAAGCTGGAGATTTATGCTTTGGCCAAAAACAGCAGAGGTACTCCATGTAGAGTTAGGTCGAAGACAGATGAACACTTAGATCATAATGAGAGCAACGAACAGAATCGGCGAAGCTAGTCCAGACCACTATTCAAAAGTCTAGGATGCAGTTGGTCACCATGCATCTTCCATCTGCAGACTCACATACATACATATACATACACACCATATCGTTTTGAACAATTTATTTTTTAAATAAACGACAAATGGAACATGGATTCGGACGCACGGCTGGGTCCAAAACCGAAATCTGACAAGACGACAACTTACAGAACAAGTACAGCTAACGCGTAATATTTAAGCTGTACAAAGAGAGAGAGAGAAGAGAGAGAGAGGCGTTGATAGTCACGCAATCCGACTTAAATATCAATCTGGCTCAACCACCATGCATTCATTATGTACGTACACACGCTCGGTTGACTCACACAATCACAGATGAGATAGTGAATTTTGTGGAGATGCAAACTGGACTCATTCTTGCCGAGCCACTTGGAGAGCCAATTTTTTCCTCTTTCACTGCATAAGTTACTTCGCATCGTTCGGGTAACTTCATATGAAGAACGATTGCGATTAACCCACTCGATGTGTTTATTGTTGGGAGGAGATACAGCCACCTATTGGAATCCCTATCACAAGCTTTGTTTTTGCGATTCGTTAAGACGTGTTGTTAATTAACGACATCGTCTCGTTGCCTGAATGAGACAGATAATACTTTAGGGACCAGTAACCGAGATGATGATATTTAATTTTTGGTCCAAACAGGCTTATGCCCTCCAGCGCTGTAACACGCAACCAGATGTGATAGGCGCAGAGTAGCAGCGCATTCATTTTGCTGGCATCGTTGCCGCCGCAGGCCGCTTCCGCTATTGTCCTTAGGTGGTCCTTTAGGTATTGTCCATGTCGTTATACTGTTGGTATCCAGAGCAGCGCATAGAAACTCGGCGACATTCAGGCCGACAGCCAAATCGGCTCTATCTCAGCTAGCAGATCGTCACGATGGCATCAGGTCCTGTGGTAGAAGTAACCTGGTGGCGAGGGCGTAGCCGCCGCGGGCGTTGAATGTTCGCAGTTGTGATTTTCGATTAGCACCCCATCAAGCTCCTGCGGACAGCACAGTAAAAGCGATAGATGATAGAGAGAGACAGAGAGAGAGAGGGAGAGACATAGAGGGTGAGCTTGGCGTAGGGTACTGGCGTAGGGTGACAACTATAGCAGAGCTGGCAATCGACAATCGTCACTCGGGAGGAAGACGAGTGTCGTCCAGCGACGCACGAACATACCGTGAATACTCGACTCAGCAAATCACCGATTCATGCATACACTCACGCACATACGAATGCCTACATGCTTGTGCTGGCTCTGGCCTACCTCAAAGCTTCTTTTCATAGATAGGCCAAAATCCTCATAGCCTTTATATGGTTCAGGCAACAAGATAAATAGCCAGCTGGTGGTAAATAACAGACAACAGGTTGTTTTTGGTCTGCTTGTATAATATCCGTAGATGCTGTGAAATATCTCGAGTAAATGGCCAGTAATAGATGATACAGAGTTAACAACTGAAGAAGTTTCAATAACTTGATTCGGTTAACTCAGCTTAGCTGAAACTATTGCTGTTAAGAATGAATGGTGCACAAGGCTCCTCCTCAATCCTTGAATGTATTTATTATACCAATAATCAAATAACGTTTGAGTATCCTCGCAGTAGAGGTCAAGTCGCACGTGCACTGTACGATTGCTATTCGCCCTGGTGGTGTTCGCTGGACTACGCTCACGTGGCACTCCTAGAGTCTAATCTGGTCCAACGGGGCTCAATGTTGACCTTACTTGGTGTCGTCAAGCAAGCTCCATCGTACGTTCATTCGTATCGGTTCTAGTTTCTGTGAAAATACGGAGAGTTATCGACTTTGATAGTGACAAGCACGTTTCTTGCTTTGAGCTTGGAACAGAAATTTTAGAATTTCAAAGCAATTGTATAACGCATACGGTATGGGAAAAGTGATGTCCAAAAGGGTACCGCGATCGATCCTGGATACCTTGACGCAAAAATGCTAAGTGAACAAAAATTGTATGAAACTCTATGAATTGTGCTTTGGCGAACTTTTATTCGCTTAATAAATAGATCCGATAGATCATATTCGTCTATGGGATGATACTTTAAAAGTATGACATTTCGTTCAAGGCAACAGCCAATGTGTAAATCCATTTATGTATGAGCTGTGGCCGCTGAATTACTGCGGAACACGTCCACTTACAGGCGTCCTGCGCACAGGACTAAACAATATTTCGACATAAATTGTCAACCCGCGAACATGCTGCAGCAGCTATTATTGGCCGCACAAATCTAGTTTCTGCTGAACACTGCTGAACAGGTTCAATGGCTTGCGTCAATTGTTTCCGCGGAGTCCATAGTCGTCTCATAGGAGGTATGCATTATAAGTACATATCACGATTGGTGAGTAAGTGGCGTCACCTCCGTTAGTGAGGTTAGTCGATGGGAGTGAAGGCACACTTATCGCATCCGCCGGAGGGTGCGGTGAAGTTGGCTACAATTCTTCATCATTGCTACTGCTCGTCGGCTTCGGTGGACGAAAGTCTGGTTGGGTACGATCGATATTTCGATACCTCAATAGATACTTGTTGCTTGGTAGGCAGGTTGGTTGGTTGATGGCCAGCTAGGCCGCTGGTTGGCTGACACCACGATAATATCGCATTCACTTCGAAAGTGTCTTCTCCTATTTGAATTCGTCGATCACCCTGTAGACATCTCAGATATCTCGTTGGACTCACCGCAGATGGCGACACAGCTACCTACATGGCCTACCTTGCGACAGCGAGTTGTTGAGAGGAAAGATGATAAAAATGTATAGTATATATATAGTACTCCGGACAAGAAGCGTCTTCACAGCTCATCGCTAACGGTTCTCGAGATCTACAAGAGGGTAGCGGTGATCGAAAAGAGTTTAAAACACAAAAACTATAATCGGACTATCTTTCTCGATGTGTGAATCATATCACGCCATACGCCCAGAGCGGTAGACACGTGCTCGAACGATCGATCTCCGAATAGATGTAATATCGACTTTTTCGGCCCGCTCCATGTTCCACCTCCGCTGAGCCGCCGCCACCACCACCACCACCAGCCAACGAACCAATCTGCTTTCGTAGGCGTAACCGCACAGATTCAGACAGATTCAGAAAGAGAGAGAGAGAGAGAGAGAGATGCAGAGATCCCTGTAGACGAAAGTCGAGGTATTTACGCGATATCGTGTTACCACTTAGCACCTGGCCATCATTTTCCCGGATATGGCCGCGTCATAGCGACGTCACAGTTCTCTCGACAGCGACAAGATGGGATCGATTTTATGTTAGCCGGTGCGGACTGCCCTCCTCGATGTCTATCTGCTACACAACTCAAACTGAGGTTTAAACGATTTGTTTCCATGCAACAGTAGGTGTTCATTTTAGCAGGCAGCACATTGGCATTTACGGGAAAGGTTCCAAGATATGGGAGGAGTCAATTTTTGTTAAAAGTTTGCGTAGTGGACATCTCCAATGGCGTGAAGGTCTTGAGTTGCAAAGTGGCTGATGAGCGCTGATTGTTCGAGCCCAGTGATCTTAGTTTGACTTGAATGAATAGAACAGATTTGTTTCAGAAGTGAAGCGAACTGATGTTAAGTTCATTTAAAAATCGCCTAATTTTTAGGTGATTTGTTATACCAGGCAAGTTTTATCAAAAGTGTTGCTTTATGACCGTTCCGACCTCGTTCTCAACGTAGAGATCATTGCGTATAGTCTCAAGAAGCGTATATTCTCTCATACAATTTGATCATTCCGTTTAAATGGAATATACGTAATCTTTAATAACTTAGTCCTTGTCATCGTTTCGAGTTCAGTCTATGAGACTTATATGGAAATCATGCGGGGACCATAAATATCAGTTAGAGGGCGGTGAACGTGAAGTGCGAAAATACAAGCTCGACTATTCCATAATAGACATCTATACGGGAACAAGCATCAAACTGACACAGAGGGCGGGGGGGGGGGGGTAATACTCGTGCTGTACGCGCATACGAACAGAGTCAATCTGTTGAGCCGAGGCGAAGTCAGCGAACGGAGACGAGTCAATGAGCCGTTCTGAGTGTTGAATACCTCCCACAGAGGCGACACACTCGAAACGGCTGACGACAACAGCGCTGACACGAGACAACAGCACTGATGCTTTGATATTCGAAAGGCTTTTGAAAAACCGGTAAGCAGCATACAGAGAGAGAGAGAGAGAAAGGGAGTTGGAACGGCTGAGAAATAATAGGCGGCGGTTACAACAACACTAAGCTTGCTGATCACCCGTCTGCTGTGTGGCTGAAGTCGAAAAGTTGATGCAGTTGTTGTGGTTTCTTGCCTGCTAAAATGTAATAGTTCCGATAGGGCGCATACACTTACATGGTCATTTTCACATGGCCACCAAAACGAGCAACGAAAGAAAAATGCATATATATATATATATAAATGTGTCGTAAATGTATCCTGAATGGGTTGCACCACATCACCATTGAGTGGACAGCGGAGAGTTCTGTTGTGGCGTGAGTTTAAAGTCGACCCCCGCAACGAGTGAGATTCCGATAACACTGTCGCTTCAGGCAAATCTCAAACGGCTGTTGATAAACATATCCGCTTCAAGTCTCGGTGACGAATGCGGCGAAGAAAAAGGCGATTTGTATTCACGTCCTATACATACTCGTTCGTGCCTCTCTCTCTCTCTATCTCTTAGCGATATCCTTATATCTTAATGCGTTCTTTACAAAGTGTCATTGCGTTAATTGGTGTCGTTAACACGGTTAAAGACGCATGTCGTAGTAAGAGGCAGTGCACGATTACGGCTGTTCTCTGACTACAGATTAAATTTCGCGTAAAATGCGCCATTATGTCAACGACAACCACTTACAGTGTAGTCCATTCGTGCAGTTGGTGAAGGGACCTCGCTGGGCGATGTTTAGCGTTGCGCCGCAACACTATTCTCCTCAGCGCGAAGGATGCAACTCTATTTCGTGCCTGTGTCAAAAGGGGTATGGAGACAAAAACCATAGTCCTTTCATCGAATGAAGCCACTCGGAATAAGAGACAGTGGCCTGTATTGCGGAGGACAAGCCCTAAAGCGTTCATAGGCGAGCGGACTAGTGAACCCACCACCAGGTCGACTGGCAAGTGGTGTCGCTTCGCGATTCACCGGAATCGCAGTCGGGTGATTGCTTACTGCAACGATGGCGCCCGATCGTCGGCAATAGACTGAACAGAACGAATGGACGAATGTTGCCATCCTAAATCTTGAGTGGTCAGCCAGTGTAAGAGAATATAAGAAAAGCAGTTGGTATTGATCTCATTTCGAAATTGTCTGGATAACGGTGCTACTCGATGTGATTCAATAGTCAATATACGAGCGATTTTTTAACTCTGAAAGGGGTATAGTTGTTTTCGATCGAATGTAAGTTCACACTGTCAGAACGCGTACTCTCAATGAATTCTTTTACATTGTCTCCCCCGAAGCGTGACTGTATTGTAAACACCAGTTGACAGGTTATAAAGTTGTGTTCTGTTTGTGCTTTCTCATGACTCGGAACGTTTTGCTTATAAAATTCTAGAATTATACAGCTGAAGGCGATAAGGACGACACCTTCTATTGATCGTACTAATAACTTCAATATGGTGTTCGACAGAGAGCTGATCGATACGCTTCACAACTGGTCGCGCCTCAACAATTATGCCATTAGACTTCATGTAGATTCCATATGGCACTCGTAACCACACAAGACAGCATCATAGCGAAATGTGACAGTGACCCGCCTCTGTTACGCTCTCAAATTGTATAGCCCATTACCAGGAGATTAACTCGTCAAGAATGTTGTCAGTTTTCTTTGGCTTCAACAAATAATAAGCTACTAAGACTACTACTAACGAACTAACCTACAGGCAAATACAGGCAAATACTGTAATGGTCGCCCGACGAAACATCTAAAGTCATTGTCTTTAAGTGGTGCTATTATCATTGTCGAATTTTAGTGTGATAGTGGCGGGGCGTCGTCTCCTTGCCTAGAGCGAGCAGCAAAATCATGCTTGACTTCTCACAGTTCCTCGATCTCCACTCACTAAATACAACTTAATTGATTAGCAAATAAGAGCATCGTTACAGCATAGCCGCAGATGAGGATCGAGATGGTCGTCCCTAGGCGAAGACCATTAGATAAAACCCGCTAAATTATCAGCTAGAAATACTAAAACGGAACTAAGGTTTCAGGGGTTGATGCTAATGCGGCCTATCTCATTTCTCTGCTTGCTTCTCTCCCCCCATCTATGGCAAATTGTTAACAACAATTGGCATCATCGTGAACGAAACTCGCTTAGAACAAAGAAATGATCAAACACGATTCATTAAATCGAAAGTAAACGTCTTTCTACCATCAAAAGGTATATTTTCAAACTATAGTGGCTGTTTCGACTAGAACTCAGAGCTATCTCCATGTCTGTGCCGATGTTTTTGTACTCGGGCAATAGCAATGTTTGCCCCATATCTTTGTTCGAGTGCCATTCGAATTTCTCTTACAATTTGGTACTCTTCGATATTAGTGAGCTAACTAAAATTGCCAAACCTGTGAAAAAGTGTGCTTTTGTTCTTGTCAGTTGATATGATTTTCTATTCAATTCCAAATGAACCCATTGATCAAGCGGTGATTAAATCAATGTGTGCTCTACATCAACTTAGTATCACTACTGCATCGTAACATTATGGGCAAGAGAGGCTGATGATTGAGATGTGATGGCCGGGAACGATACACTGTTGCCTCACCTGATGAGAGTTAGTGAATACATGACATGTGCGACAGCTGGCTTCAGGGTCTGTTCACTACGAGCGACCCCCTCCCGCTCAGTGGAGTTCGACAGGATACTTCATCTAATTCTGCTACTGTTGTTCAGGGATTAACACGTGGTTTCTCTTCTCGCAGTTTCACCCACATGGCCGAGGGGTTCTGGCCGATTTAGCGATCATCGCTGCTACTGCTGTTGTTGCTGTTGTCTCCGTAGCAATGAAGAATAGCACAAATCATAGCCATTGAAGGTGTTGACCTTTTTAGCTGCTGGTGAAATCCTATGGCCTCTTTCAAGCCCGATGCAATTCTATATAGATGTTATTACTTGCTTTGAATATGCGGCTGCCTTCTGGGCGGTCTTGTACCCAATGTTGACTTTGCCGACGAGGCCCTTGAAAGACCCACCCGTTTTGAAGTAGATCTGCTCTCAACGGTTCTGTATGATAGTGTTCGTTGAGGCAAAGACGAGAGAGGTATGTTTTTAGGTTCATTTAACATGGGTAGAACGGCACATTTCTGCTCGTCTGGATACGACGTCACCAACCAAAGTCTCGTGTCTACGTTGCACCTTGAACACGATCAGCCTTTTACCACTGGCACCATAGCGATTTACTCCTTCGTTTCAACACACATTATGCTAGAGCTGATATGACATTGAAGCTGAGCGGTAGCTTCAGCGGCCGACTATCGAATTATTCCAAGTGCCGTCTTGTATAGTTCAAGTAGCACTTGTGAAGAACGTCACTATTAAACTTCATTGAGTCTGTGAAAATCAAAATCTGAACGAAATAGCTAACACGTTAAGAATTAAAGAACATTGATACTTTTCTGGAAGTTCTTCTATTTGTTTCGCCTCTCTATGCGACCAAACCGCAGTGGATTCACTATCGTCTAGCTGCGCCTTCTTTTAAATGGATCGAAACCCATCAGCACTTACGCATTATAAAATTTCGTTTCCTTTAGTATACCAATAAATCCCTCACCTTTAGTTTTATATAACAACCCAATTACTGATTGGTCGATCACAAATAGTATAAAAATGCTGGTGATCACGTAAGCCTGCATTACAACGAGAGAAAGCTGTCGAAGGCAATGAAACGAATGTGTCAAATAGCAGTTCTCATTGTTTTACGAACAGAAAGGCGAGGCGACTTGGAATTCACTATAGAGGTCACAACCCTCACTTTACGCCCTAAACCTTTCTATGAACTGTGGACCACGATTTCCTTGCTAATCGTTCAGATGCTCTTTCTTTCTGAGTTACTGAGGCCTTCCGCTCAGAGAATGCCTCAGAATTATAAGGAGAGTTACTCTGATTTTCAATATAGCTCCATTATGTTACACTGTTTCGTTACATATGAACTGACGTGCTGACCAAACATGAACGTATGTATTAAATGTTCCAATTTTTTTGCAACTTACTATTGCTGTTGGCGATCTGGGCTGTTGTAATCTGATTGCATTCGGCTAGTCGGCTTAGACGACGCATGCATCAGTTTGCATCCCATCTTGATAATTAAGTCCCCGTGATGGTCGGACTTAGCATCATATTGTGTACGTGTCGATTCCACGCATAAGGCCCACGCCTCTAATTTGGTCTATATCGTTTGTAGCAAAGTGATGATATATTCTACAGTGGTTTATTGATACACAGTAGGATCTCCACCGCCCTGGAATCCTTTCCTTATCGCTGTGACTGTCGGTTGACCCATCAAACCAGTGAAATGTTACGCCGCGGCAATTTCCGCCATGAATAAGGTCCAATATGGTGATTTGGTAGTTTACGATTTTCATTAGCCCATCAATCAATTTGTTCAATTCAAATGCACCTTTTTTTACCAATGGGGAATATATTTCAGTCAAGTATAATCGCTCATATATTTTTTCATTTTCACAATATTATTGCTACGTAATTCACAACGCCATAGTTGCATAAGCACGGCGTACAAGTTGCGTCATCAGTGCTATCCTACAAAGGACATAGTAAGATATTGTGGAAGAAGCTTAGGAGTACCTAGATACATTACATATGAGTTAGTTACGGTTTCCTTTTTACAAATCTCACTTATGTATAGCCTTGCATTTTCTATAAGCTGTGTATCTGTCTATTTCATCCACACACACACACCTACCTGAGTTACCAAGCAGACGTTAAACTCGTTAGTCAGAGTAAGGCTATAAGTTTGCAGCCATCCCGGGAAACCGGGGCAACGACAGCGAAGGTGATTATCATCATCATTAGTTCGATCAGTTCGAAAGGATCATCAGAATCCGGATGTCAACGGTCAGAGCGAACTCTGTCCACCTCGCCTCTCCGATCTTCAAAAGGACCTCACGGCCTAGCACAGACATCATCAGATCGGAAGCTCAGAATTGAGGTAGCCGGTGGTTTATGGAAGGCGTCGCGGTGGAAAATGGCTAAATTGAGATGATGATGTGGCGCCTTTTTGATCTAATGTATCATAAAGTTTAGAGCGAAAATGGTCGAGATGGCAACTTTTTGTAATGATGAAAAACAAGAAAAGACAGCAGTAGCAGCAGGAAAGAAGCGAACCGCAATTATGTTGTCTGATACAGAGATGATAATGGACGAACAATAAAGAAAGTTTTAATTGAATTTTTCTTCGGACCGATTGAGTTGTAAAATTGATGTTTCCGAAAAGAGTCTCGCGTTTATGTCTATACACTAGGTGGGCTATCAAGCCGTAACTTATTACGGTGAATGTTTATTTCGCTTAGCCATGACGTGTTTGATGTTTTGTTGAGTCGAAATCAGTTACTAGATTTCTTTAAAAGTGCTGCTTGAAAAACGATCACAGGACTGAGCGGTTGGATTGAGACTCACCTGATTCGGTACAGTGATTCTTTATAGCTATGATGTCAATAAACAAATATGCGTACATGCAGAGCGAACTGCACATACATAGATATATATATATATATATATATATATAATACTAAGGAGTTGGTCACAGAAGCTCAGTCCCTCTGAGTGGTGCCGCTTCGTGGCTGCGGTCCATGGGCCAAGTTGTTGAAGTAATTGTCTTTTCATTATAGTGTACGCCCTGAGAAGGCGTGATACGAAGGGAAAGTAAAATTCGTCGTCACTTGGCTCATTAGCCTATTCATCCAGTTCGCCTTTGTCCTTCTAACAGTCATTGTCCTCCCATGTGTGGTACCATAGCTCTTGCTCAGCACTTCCGACTACTACTGCAGCTAATGCTGCTGCTGCTATTGCTGTTGCTGGCCAGCTAAGCGGCTTCACACAGCAGATAGAGTACGACTATATGCACACAGAAACCTGTGCTTTGAGATTGTCTTTGTCCTGTGGCTCTCCGTCTTAGCATCGCATCGCCCGTTCCATTCCCCTCTTGGTTGCAATGGAGGCACAGGCGAGCACGTGCAACTTGTCATGGGGTGTTAGTCACCTGGGGGAGTGGGGGATGGAGGCTAGCTGGGAGCGATGGGAGATTCAGTCATCGGCATCATCGATGGACACTCGCTTGTAAGCCCCTCAGCTGCCAGTCGACAGCACGAAAGTGACCTAAGCTAACCGAGTGAACAGCAATGTAGGGTTGTTCCTCCTATAAAACAACGCCGTATGCTTTATAAGAGGCAGAATCCTACATTTTTCTACATGTACGTGTGTATGTTCTTCATGCCGGCTAGTTCATGAGCAAAATTGTTTATGCTGATGTGAATTGCTATGCTCTGTGGGCGACGATAGTATTGTCGCGGTTTGCACGACTTAGACTTCGGTTCGCCTACTGATAATTTTTCAAGCCAAAATTGAGATTTTCGTAAAAATCTTATCAAGTTCCTATAGGGATTCATATAAATCTCAGCTGTAGCCTCAGTTTGAACAAACTAGCGATACTGTAACAGGGCAGCATATTTATTTCTGGGGCATGTTTTGAGGAGCGTTTGAACAACAAACGCAATCTAAGATAGTCTTTAATCAATCGTATTTCTCATATACATTATATTCGTTATTGTGAGGGGGATTTCATACCGCACCCCTCCCATGGTTGGCGTGTTAGCTCGGAAAACACGGTACGCACAACGTTCGTTGGGTTCAGTCGAATCAAAGCATCACAAAAAGCCAACAAGGGACAACCATATCTATATACCTATATCTATCGAGTGAAGATAATGATGCTGCTGCTGCTACTGCCACTACATGTGCACTTTTCTTTTCACAGGTCTTCTGCTTCTGTTCAGAACGAAAGCCGCACAATTTTGGTTTTCTTCTCGGGGCGATTTTCTCATCAGCTCAAATTGTCGTTATAAACCAACCTGACCGCTGCTTGCCCGTCTGGCGCCACGGATGTCTCCGCCATTCAACCGATCAAGTGGATGGAGTCCCCTTCCCGTCAGCGACAACCGAACAAAAGGGTGCGACGACGACGACGGCGGCGGCGGCAGCAACAACAACAACAACCGGGATATGGCAGAAACAGCAGCCGCAACATCTAGGCAACGGCTGTCGAATCGACGTTATTAACACTTCATTCCGTCCGTCCACTGTACACCAGGTACAATCATAGGCCCCGCTAAATAACTATGGTGGAACAGCAGATCACCCCCTGTGAGATGAACCTCAGATGATCATCCTCGTATAGACGCATCGACTGTTTTCGGCGTTTGCACCTCGAGGTGTCACCGTGTTGTGACCTCCGGCCTTCGTTGACCGGCGCAAGGTCGGCCGTTGTCGCCTGAACTACCATAGTAGAAGCAGCACCACCACCAGCAGCGTCACTGGCGTAATCTTGTAAAATCATAGGATTTTGCTACCGGGGATCACTAGGTTACGAGAGATGTTCGACGGGCACGGGTCCATTCACAGGTTTCGTTCTTGAACTGGGGATAGCATCGGGTTTGAGCTTCAAGGCTGGCCTCTTTTGGGTGCTCTAATGCCGTTTGTGGGGTGTTACTGAAGGGAGGGTATCTGCATCTGTTCGTCTCGGGTAACCAAATCTTCCTCAGGTATCGTCGTGCCGTATAATCCATTGTTTTCGGGACGACATCTAGCTGTTGAAGTTCAACATGCATTCAGAATGGAGTAACCTTTCTCATATACGAAGGTCTCAGGAAAAGTTAGTCGCCGGGGTCCGCGGGAATCTTCAAAGAACTCCCGTTGTCATCTATCGCCAATCGACTATCGAATTGAATGAAGCTCACAAAACAAGTAGTGAGCATTTGTCGAAGGCCGGCGACGATCAGCCTTACCTATATCGAATACGATTTTCATGGGAATCAGCTACAAGTATCACCGTTCACTTAGTGACCCCAGCTTTTCAATACTGAACGACTCCATCAAGAGACTGTTTATATCTGTTCCTTTTTTATTATATATATATATATATATATATATATATATATATAGACAGTTAGCACGAAGGTGGTCCCACTGTTAGGAAAATAACAGTAGGGTGTGTGCAGATATTTATAGATGATTTGTACTTAAGTTGTCTTTTTGTGCGAAGTCGTTCTTCGCAAACCAAACTCGTTCGTTGATTATTGTGTTCATCTCCTAAATCTAAGTGTTGTTTTGATCAACCTCCTCTCACTTGAGAAGGGCAAAATCATCGCGATTTCTGATTCCGTCCGATCTATTCGCTGACCCATCCTCGGTCGTCTCTGATTATCCTCTGATAAATGTCCTACTTTGCACTCCTTCCACGTAGTCAACGAACTCCCCTCTATCGGTTCACACCTCGAGTCCTTCGAGGTGAGACGAACAAATCCAAATCGCTGGGGTATGACGTGCTTGGCTCCCTTCTGCACCCTGTCCCGCCTTAGCTTCAAAGTGTCCCGTTCGCTGTTGAACCTACACTGACCTATAGAAATAGAGCACCTACATGTATACGTACTTGAGGTTGTTTCAAGTTTACCCGTTCAGAGCGAAAATCCCTCATCTGGTGGAACTGCACGAACGAAATGGTAGCTCACACCTCGCTAGCTTAAATGTTGTTATGAGGTTTGCGGGATTTCTTTAAAGGACATTCTCTCCATCTATCGCTAACACTGTGCGTTGGTGCATTCGTTGCTATCTTCCTCCCACTGAATCCACATCTTGGCAGTTCCAGCTCTCACATATTCAACTTATGGCGTCTGTTTCCACATCCAACAGCTATGGCAGCAGTCCCTTAAAAGAAAAAGTAAACAATCACTAGAAAAATGTCAGCATCAACAATCACAGTTAGACACAAGCGAAATAGCAAAATATACATGTTGTGTATATATAAATATATTAAAGATTTACTAGGGGGAATCTGAGAGAGGGACAGAGAGAGAGACAGAGAGAAAGAGAGATTATACATGTCAGTTTGACCTGATTCATGTTTCTAAGTACTCAAAGGCAGAACTGACTGCTTAACAATTTATTTAGCAGATTTGCAGTAGTCATGGAATCAATTTATAATCCTACAATGTGCCATTCTAGAATGCCAAAGGATCTGGCAATTCAGATGAATTGGATTTTACCTCTATCTGGGCGGCTTCGTCGGTTGAACCTGATGTTGGAGAAGATAATCAGAAACGGAACTGAAAATGCAACAAAACAATCGGTCCATGAACTGAACCCGATCCAAATAATTCAGACAACTTGAATCCATTATCACTAATGAAGAGGTGTGGTAAAAGCTGTCATAGTATTTTATTAAGTTCGACTAGTGAAACTTCATTGCGCCCGATTAAATCAATCATCACAATACAAAGACGCCTCTATGGGAGGAGCCCACATGGTGTTGAAGACATAATACTCACTAACTCGTCAAATACGACGCACGACAGAGTAGTACTAGAAGTGGTGGTAAATAGTAGTAGCGAGTGGTATTGTGCCATTCGCTTTTCGCTAGACATCAACCGAACAGCAAATAAGCTAGCCAATTCTCTCTCTCTCTCTCGGTCTCAATGAAGCTGTTTTCTCATAAAGGCGCATTCGTCGTTATGACATACGACTCCGTTTAACAGCTGTGTAGCCGCTGCTGAGCGGTAGGAACTAGCATCACTGTTCAGCCGGAGACCACTTACTTACTCATTCAGGCCTTTTGTGGGCTCGCTCCACTAACTCCGGTCGAGTCAGCGTGGCCAAACGCCGTCGGCTGGACAACGTTTGTAGACGCTCAAATGCCCAACGAGACGAGCTGCTGCACACCCAGCGTGTGCGGGGGGAACCGAAAGTCTCTCTACAATAGTGCGGTAGCACACCAGACGGAGGCCGAGAACAGAAGAAAAACAAGCGGGAAGAAGGAGTGGGATTGTTGTAGCAGAATATCAGAGGGTAGATCCGGGACAGGCTTTGAGGCTGCGTCAACACCATATTTGACTTGGTTGGCTCCCTTCCCCCAAAACCCCATAGTTCCAATACGCACTTCGCGCTTCTCAGCGAATCCGAGGAGGAAGGCATTTAAGTGTTCCCGCTACTGTCTTGAATGATCCATCCTTACACACACACACATATATATATATATATATATGTACACTCAGGTCGTGCGAGATGTGAACACCTCATGGATCGTGCGATATTGCGGGTTGTGTGTTTAAAATCGGTAGGCTCATCACAGAAATGTCCGCGTGTGTGTGTGGTGTGTGAAGAGCGATAAAAAAAAAGATCGCCAAAAATACACCAGAGACACCGCAGGAGGAAAATAGTTGTCGTAAATATTGGTGGTTGTCGATGGAGCAGTCGCGCTGTTCTAGTCGTCAAAGTGACGCTAACGGCGTTGATGTTACCGACACCGGCAGGCGGTGTCGGCCGATCGAGCGACGACCGCATCGATGATACCCTTCGCCACAGACGTGAAACACTACAACTACGACTACAACAAGCAGTAGTTGTAGCATTACCACTACTTGTAAGACGCCGCCGACGGACCACCCGGATGGCGCTTTGAGGGTCAATTTCTTCCTTCTGAGGGATATAGAGGGCATGGACAGACCGAGAGGAAGAGAGAGGAGGGGGGCTGGTTAAAGGAGGCAGCCGACTGGCAAATTAAGTTTCTTATCAGCGCCGCCGCCGCTGCCGCCGCTGCTACTGCTGCTGCTGCTACCGTCGTGACAAACGGAGGCGACAACCGGTCAAAGTGGAGCAGAGACGACTACACATATTACAGCGGCAGCCGCAGCCACAACCGCAGTAGTAGTGGCAGCAATCGCAGTAGATGTCAAGACGGCATTCGGCCACTTTGGCAAACGAAACGAACGAGACTTCGGTGGATGACGAGGAGGATATATATATATATATATAGGCGGATAGTGTAACCGTTTGCAAGTTAGAGAAGATGCGACTTCTGGTGCAACTGTCGAAAGGTGAAAAAGGCAATTAACAGGGGAAATATATTATATTCATAGGTGTGCCATTCGTGTGCCGTTAATGTTGGACATCTTGCGTAGCGCTGCTTGCTGGCTGCTTTTCAAGCCGTATAGGATGATACATATATTACATGATTGAAGTCAATTATATATATATATATATATATGTATATATATGTATATATATATATATATATATATATATATGTATATATATATATATATATATATATATATATTATGTAGAATGTATGACAGGGATCGGCTTGAAAATGATATTAAGAATAATAATAAGCCCACTGTGTCACACAGAGGGTGTATTTTTGTACCTTTTTTAATAGATATTTTTCAATAGCAGTTCTATAATATTATTAATTAAGAAATTGAGTGAATTAGTCGACGCAGTTCAATAACGGTAATCACATGTAGAATATGTTTCCCCTGCTGAATCAGCTACAAATCATCACGGCGATCAACGATAGACGTTGAAAACTCTCGTTCGGTGACAAACGATTCTATATTAGAAACATCACGGTGATAGATCCGCGTATTTTACAATTAATCAACATGAGCTCAGATGAAATATCGCTACAGGAAGAAGTAATTATGATCAACTATTGTATCGTATTCTGACTCAAAGACCGCTACAAAATATAATCACGTTATTATAGTCCTCAATTGTATGAATATTTAAAACAAGAATAGGCTATAACAAAGCAAAATAAATCACAGCAAACTTGAAGGTAGAGCCTTTCTTATGAAATTTGACATATGTTACCACAATTCAAGTGGACTAATAAACGACAAAAGAAAACGACTCTAAGAAATCTCTATCATATTTTTGTATCATTTTTATTCATTTGCTCTGCCACTATGTCAGTCTATCGCATGAAAATAATTCGCCGTCTCCTCTCTCTCTCTCTCCCTGTGCACAGAGTCGCCGTTCTGTGAATTCATCGCTTCGAAATGAACAATGCTTCCTGCCAACGCTGTTCTACGTTTTATTTCTGTTATTTAAAGAAATCACTTAACTATGACCCCCTTCTTCGAAGTTTGTGATTACTTGACAACGTCAATTTGAGGATAAGAATTTAAACTAAATTTGATATAAATTAGCCTTCGTTGTGAGTCAACATTGTCCGCCCACAACAGCGACCGCCAGCGTGTTTTGTTCGGCTGTGTGCCCTTCGCGGCTGCTGAGATTGGCGACCCTCCGTCTGCAATGAGTGTGGTTGGGAGGGCCCAATTGGCAGGAGGAATCTTTCTGCAGAAAATTATTGGGTATTACAGCCACGAGGACATCCGGCTCAAGCAACAAGTTGAATCAACGCATGTGGATAAATAGATAGATACTGCCTCACTCAGGGACAAGAGCAGCAGAAGCAAAGACGGGTCGCGGCCACAGTCTCCCGATATTCCGGCGCCTGTTCTCCTGCTTAGCTGCGGCGTCAATCTAAAACCTGTGACTGCTGCCCCCCCCCACAATGGACATGTTAGCTGATATATCCATACTACCCTTATTAGGCTTACACCGAAACACGACTACCATAGTGATTCGTTTCTAGTTTCGGAAGCATATGACGATTTCTGCCTGGCCTCAACCGTCAAGGTATTCACCGTATGCATCTATTTGTGCGTGAGCATTTGCCTCTCCGACGGTTTCATCTGGTTAGCTCTGAGTTCGACTTTGTGCGTGTGGTTAGCGCGTGTGTGGGTGTTTGCGAGCGTGTCAGGTGTCCCGTGACGTGCCTCGCTGATGCGTCAAGGCGCTCCTCGGACGTGTCAACACCACTGCTCAGCACAGTACCCACCATACTGTGAACGTCGTCAAGGCGGTCGACTCATACGACAACGATGATCGTCTGCCAGCCCTGTAGTCCCTCCAGCTAGCCAACACTTTGCTTTGGGTCTCAATAGTAGTAGCAGCAGCAGCAGCAGATCCTGATCAAAGTCGTCCTCTCGATTCTTGCCACTGCACCAAACCGTCCGCCCTAAGGGAGAAACGGCCTTTGGTTTCTTTTTTTTTCATCATCTTCTCCTCCTTCTTCTTCAGCTCCTCCCCGCGTTTCCTTTCTCTCTCTCTCTCTCTCTCTCTGTTCTGAGACACGAAAATTACAGGTGTGTCATCCTCTTCCTCTGCTCATGTCGTTTCTTCAGCAGTCGGTTACGTTGTGGCACCGATGCCGACGGTATCAGCAGCGGCAACGACATCTTTGGCGGCACTGTAACACATAGACGAGCAGCTCTGCTATGGGTTTGTTATTAGGATTTGGCGCTGCTGCTACTGTTGGCGGCAGTAATAGGACCGGCAAAAGCCGCAGCACGGCACCTCCGTTTTGGTGAGTATTAGATTCACTCAGTCAGTCGCGATGAAAATGTATTGCTGCTACTGCTGAACGGTAATGATGATCATGACGAAGGTATCCACTCAGGCTCAGCGATGAAAGCCGAAAGCAAGAACGGACGATTTTTGTCACCGAAATGCATCCATTCGTTTGTTCATTTCGGTTGATACAAGATTCTCGACATGGGGCTTGCCCACCCTCTCATTGATGAGCTACAGCGGTCAAGTGGTTTCGGCATCACCCAGTAGTACCTCCTTCCATCCTCGTTTTGTTGTTTCAGAATATATACGGAATAGCTGTGATCTCAGTTCCGCGATGTCACTTCGAAATCGAGAATGAGCGCACATGCTGATTGAAACAGTTCGTGATCCTTGTGGACAGTACATCTGTGAGTTGCACATTATGAGTTAGCGATTGCTCGGGAGAGGGCCGCGAGAGACGGGGGCGTGGGATGGACAGAATCAAGTGGTGCATCTCTGGTGATGCGCTTTGTGCCGCAAATCAACTTCTGATACAACGCTCTTCTGAAGTAGAGCTGGAAGTGGACACGCGGCGGAACTGGGAGGTACTCGGATCTTTCATAAGAAAAAGTAACAGAGTGGCCAAACGTTCGATCCGGCCGCCGAACACTGCCACTGACCGCTACTGATCTGCAATTTGGCCCGCTCAAACTGACGGACTAAAAAGACGAGGTGAAGGACCAGCATTGCTTTTCTTTTTTTTGCCAACAAACTGGCGCTTGCCATTTGCAAATGGTGACCACCACCACCAGTAGCAGTAGACATTTGTAGAATTGAAGCGTCAGGAGTGCTAGCCAAGCACTAGATTAAGTTCAATTGGGCTGCGTCTACTTTGAGGACGTACAGCGTTTTTTTATAGGAACACCTGAAAAATAAGCCCTAACAGCTGGGTACATAAATTTCAATTTTTCTAGTCTTCTATTTCTCAGGTGCAAAGCTATCGACGAACAATATGCCGTGATATATTCTAGCTGACAGCTGCACTCGGAACGCATTAAACGGCCGAACATTATTATTTATTATTGTTACAATTGTAAAAGTGATACTCATTCATATGTATAGGTCCACGTGTTGTAGCTACGAGTTGCAAGTTACTGGGTAGTATTCCGGCATGAACAGACAGACAACCCCGACATGGCCACAGCACAAATGAGAGCAATAGTTTAATTGGTGTCCGCAGCAGTGGTACGCTAATGAGCTGTGGTGAGGTCAAAACAGTTCACGCCTTCGTCGTTGTTTACTGCTTGGAAGCAGCACAACGGCGAAATCACATAGGAAACAGTGTTGGCTGAATCTGTCTCCCATGGGGATCGACGGACTCGATCCAACCTGCGATTGGTTTTCGCGAATAATAAAATCGGGTCACATGGGTGTCTGGTCCATATGCCAACATCCAATATGCCCTTCAATCATCTTTCTAAATAACACGTGTTCTGCATAAACGAGCGGAACATTTTTCCGAACGAACCTGCTTGCCCCATGTTTGACCATGGGAATGTTCACACTCAGGGGATTAGCGCCGTAGACACGGCTGTATTATTGGAAAAGAAAGGGGTTTCGTAACGAGACGATGCTGTGGCTGTGATGGGCAGGATGCTTGAATGAAGTCGGGCTAATTTGCTTATTTTTAATAATTCATTAAAGACACACTATGCCCGGCAATTAGCTATATCGGTCGTAGTTTGTTTTTGTTACAATTGACAGTTGGTTCTGAAGGTACTTCACACAAATAGCAAACGATAGAATACAGGTAACTAATTATAGACTAATAATTCCGTTCCACATGAAGGCTCAACCAGAGACCCAACCAGAGATGTGTTGCTAATTAAAAATCTGTATGCCCTGCCCTATTAGCAAAGTCAAATGGTGACAAATAGATATACCCAGCGATATTTAAATTCACTCTACATAAACCCGCGAATTGAAGAAGTTCTCGCCACTAATGTCCACTGAGAGCTCTGACAACATGCGAGTTATTTTTTGATGAGATTCGTTTCTTATTCAGTTCAACTGTAAACCGCCTAGGTAACATCTGTATGTTCTACATTCGTTCATAGAACATAGTATAAGAGAATAATACACAGGACTTCCATAACCCGTTTTCGCTAAATCTTTTAGATAGTCAAGGTTGTCTTTGTCTTTCGAAAACCCTGCTCGTCAAACGCAAAGTCACCAAGGTTCGATTCGCCAGTATTGAACTAACACAGAAGTTGAAAGACTTGCAGGCGAAGGCGGGGGGCGGCGGAGGCGCGTCTTTACATGAAGGGATTATCTAGGATCAGCTTGAAAGTTCAGATTTCGCGGTCCACCTTGCTCTAACTCGCGGCATGTATCAAGTTCACAGAATCAGCCTAGACCGCACAAGTCTTCCGTTTGTGAAGTTCAACTCTTCGAACAGCGGCTGTACTTTGACAAACCGGCGAGAAATCCTCGTCGCGAAGTGTTACATTCACTGCAGTTGATAGTCCGTCTACCTGGCTTCGTAGAAGTCATGTCCCAATGTAGCAGTGTGCGGCAAACAAGCGCGCCTAAATCAGCCGCTGTTAGCCAGCGGAAAATCGCCCATCTGACCGAATTCAAACACATTCGATATAGTTGTACCCACTACTGTGCCGTTTGGTCAACGTCAGTATTGAAACGCACGAGCCGTAAGCGTAATCCTATTAATCAGCATATTGCATCTGACCACGTGGGTGGGGCGTGACTTCGTAGAAGTCTTCGCGCCTTGATAGCCATATCGATTCGAACAGAATGTATTGTATATCCATATCGATCCATATCTGTTTATGGGGAAAAATAAGAAGATGTTTGTACAGTGATTTTGCTTCAATATTGGTATATAGCAGTAAGCGACACCAAGTCATTATTTCAAGGCATTATTTTACAGACAACCGATTACACAACTGATTCTCAATAGAAAAAGTTCAATTTAATTTCAATGCAGATCGGTTACCTTTTGCATGTGGATAGCCCTTGATATATATATATATATATATATATATATATGTAACAAGGCAAACAATGATAAGAATAACATCTAATTTTCATTCTGAGTTATCCCAATGAAGAATTGTCGAAGCAGACGACGATACTCCCACAAACTCCGTATGAAAATGACGCCTGGCAATAGCTTAGTGAGTATTTTATTTGCCTGTGGCTTATTTGATTTGATGTTTACTATCTAACAACAACAGAAAATGAGAGACCAATTTGTTGCTCAACCACTGACTCTATTCCTCATAATTATGAAATATTTCTCCATTTAATATATGTTTATGTCACATTGCTATGCTTAACTATATAAGGCATACAGCGAACCTACTACTTTAGACACCGATGTGAGTTCGTTTTGGGAGAGTTTGAAGAAAGGAGATCTAAGATAATTTGTTTTAGCTGTGTTCCATTTTCTTCTGAGTGTGCTCTGCAATCTGTTAAATGTATTTTGGCGCAATTGGCATTCTAGGCATTACGAGAATTGGAAAAGTCGGTAACAATGATAACTATAATGCAACTCAATCGCAATGCTGTTATATTGGAAATATTAGATTTTCCAGGCTTGCCCCTAACAAGGAGCTTAGATCTACTAGTTGTATTGAATTCAATTCAATTACTTCTTCATGAAACAAAGGAGGGTGAGAATATCAATGAGTAATGATTCAGTTTGCATCAAGTTGTTAGTATTCTATACAATTATTCACACATTATTGTCACAATCTCCAGCAATCACAAGGGCACCCACAAGTTTATCTCAGTGGTTACAACCATTTACTAAATCTTTAGGTCATTCTCAGCAAACAACGTCCTCTGGAACATTAACAATGTGCTAAGGCCGATTATGAGCAAAGCGTGCTGCGTAAGGCCGATTAGACGCAAAGCGTGCTGCCTTCCAGCACTTTCAACATGGCAAAAATTCAGCTGAGCATCCGTCGAATCGGTGACGATTTCTAGAACCTCCACAAAGGGCAAATCTGGGGATCCAAGATGCTGAGAGAACTTAGCACATCGCTGGTTTGCGCGACGGAAATATCACCTTGCCGACAACACGAGCGCCAATGGGAGTCTCCTATGGTGGGCCAACGTGTTTATCCATGACCTTAGTCACAAGCGGCAAAATTGCTTTTTACAGTGGTGATGCAGGTGGTCGGTGCTTCGGCGGTGCTCACCGTATTCATCGAAACCGTTCCAAGGGCTAACTTTTCACAGTCGTTGTGTTTTCTATGTATAATATGACACGAAGCAGGAAAGCGGCGAGTGCAACTATGAAGAGGTCCAAATTCGCACTGAACTGTTTCCTATCCGACGGCTACTGTCGGAATCGACCTAATTTTCTATACCTTAGACCCTGCCAAAGAGCTTCAGGCGGACTCGTGTTCATTCTGTAAAATGTATAGTTCCAATGAATAGCCCTATCTTTCTTCTGTTCGTCTTGCTGTTCGCAGGTAGGCGGCATTTTTATTTACTTTCAAAGATCTCCATACGAATTGGTTAAACTCGTCGGCTCTTTGGTTCCATGTAATAGGGGCCGACTTACTCGAAATCGCTCTCTGAAGTCAATGGGTACTATACCGAGGCGGATTAGCAGGTATGCCGCCAAAGCCGCCAAGTCGCTAATTGCTCATTTGCAACATTCTGTCTGTCTCCCCAATGAAGTTCAGCCCAGACAATGCCGGAGTGGAATGATATGCAGACATCATTGAAAGCGAGTTGAGTGGTGGCACTTGAAGTGTAAGCAACACGTATAATAGGAATAATGAACGGACTCCATGTGCAGAACAGGACGCGTTGCTGAGATGGGTTAAGAAGCGGGGACCATGCGAGGCTCAATTCACACGTATCATTATTACGAAAAAATATAGTACACTATCCAATACATTTGTGGATGAAGTGAACGCGACCTTTCAGCAGGCCTTTCAAGGCGATCTAATCAGCCCACGAATATGTGTGTATATACAGTAGGAATAACGCGATTTACAATCAAAATAGAACACTGCCTTTGTAGGATTTGAATACGTGGTGATGGTTAAACATATTTCAACAAACAATCCTGACAACGGAGTATACGACCGAGTATTTGCTAGTGTCAAGTTTGTTCAGAAAAACTCCATCTACCAAAGAAGTCAGTCGAATATATGTAGATCTCGGTGAAGTCGTCTTGACTGAACATCGTGCATATGGCATCTATTATAATGAATGCAGCATCAATTATATATATATATATATAAAATCCCATTAAAACGTTCTTCTAGTTGATAGATCTTTGGCAATGGCTGGGCCAAAAAATGACTCCATTGTTCATTAATAAATAGAAAGAAATACAATGTATATCACTTATTTATTACGTATAGTCCAATCTACCAAGTGAGGTAGCAAGCGCACAAATGAACATAATTCTTGAGTCCATAAAAAATGGGAATGATTTTAAATCGGAGACCCAAGAAATGAGCGTATCATTTGCAGGTGATGGCGGGGGCTGCTGCTGCTGCTGTTACTGCGAGACTTTGATAGTGGGTCAGATCTACTTCTCCATTTCCCGAGTGTAAACGACCACGTTGAAAATCTGATTGGCCATTACTCATCTCTCTGGTGGTGAAATGATGACACTTCAATGCACTAACTGAACTCGTTATAGCGCCAAAGCCGAAGCAGAACAGCTCAATGTTCGCCTCACGAAAAACCGCTTATTATATATATATATATATTATGAAAAGTCAATAAAAGTGTCCACAAAGGGCCTGGTCGCGGGGCAGCAATTTGAAGTGTGTTTCCTCTGAGCTTAAACAGCAAAAGTTCATCCTTGTGAAGATAATTCCAAACGTCACCAATGCAATCATAATTCTACAATAGTAGTTGTAGTAGCGAGAGTAACATCAGCGGCAGGAAAAGTAAATAAATGTGATGGCAGCGAATCAGCTGAATATTGCAAGTACGACTACAATAATACTATGTAGCCCATATAATAATAATGATATTAATCCCATCAAGAACAATTCACTGCTCGACCGACGATGGTGATTCAATCGTGCCAACGTCGATGGCATCGTCCGACGTATTCTTTATAAGATATTTATTATTAATGTTCGCGAACTGGCTAAAAATCGAATACGTCACAATCATTATGTATTATGTAGTAAAACTTGCATGAACCGAGCTCCGCTGTTTGTCGAGAAACAACGTGTCTATACTTTGGTCAATAGTGTGCCAACCAGCATTTATGGCGGTATATTTATCATAGATAAGAGCAAGAGACAATCTCTTCAGGATAGAACCTATTTGAATGCGGTAGCCGAATCGAGAGTCGACGTGAACTTTTCAAACATTTATGAAGCATTTAACCTTGACTCTCAACGTACTGACGTGATTATCTCCCTTTGCCGATTTTAGGTATGCATCATGTTTAACTCAATATACAATAGAGCGAGGAAAATCCGTCTAGTGCTTAACTCAGCAACGTATTTCAACGGCAACATCTAACATCGTTTTGTACAGGGTGTTCGACAAGTTACGCAATCCTATGATCGAGCAAGCAAAGTCTGACGCTATCGAAAGTGACGATTCGTGAATTTGCGTTTTTATTTTATTCTGTGAATCTCTGCACATCTATATATAATTAAGTATAGCTGAAAACAAACAATAAAAGAAAAAAGTTCAACGAAATGTCATTTTCGAGAATGTCAACCCCCTTGATCACAATAAAATGAAGTTTTAATACAAAGTTGTCCTCTTAGGAAATGTTTCTACATTTGTTTGTCGCCTTCCATTTTATTCTCAAATACACCTGACTAGTTAGCGGTGGACTCGACGCACAGGTTGCAGTAAATCGTTATTAGCTTCTAATCATCCGTGACACGTGCAAAACTTTTCAAACATCCTGTAGCTGCTATATTCCCTTTAATCGCTATTTTTTGTCAATATATTATAATCCCTATCTCGTCAATATTGACGAGGGCAGGAGCTTGTCCATTGATCGATTCTGATTTGACAATAAAATTGACAATAACAATGCCATCAATCGATGTTCATTGCGTGATTCTATCTAAACAATTTATCCACGAAGAATGGTCTTAAATTGCTTTAAAGTTTATATATTTTGTCTAAACATTGTGACGGGCAAGGGCAGTTGGTTGCTTTTTGTCTCGTTGCATGAGCGAACCGATTTACTGCGCTCAACATGAAATCGCCTGCTTGGGCCACGCTAGCTCTGAGCAGGTTAAACGAGAAGGGAAAATTGGCGGAAATTGTGGTCGCGGTCGAAGAGCTCTGGACAATGAGATGTTTGTCAGATAGATTAATATAATACATACGCTAATGCGCTCTTTGAAGTAGTTGTAATGAACGGCGTGTAATGGTACCTTATGATGTTTTACTGGGTACCTTAATTGGACAGCAAGCAATTGCTATTGTTATTTTAGTCGTACTCTTTACTGTTTTTAGTAACAAAAAACATTGACTGTTTGCAAATGTGGCCTGAAATGTGACCTGTACTCAGCGTAATTTAGTGTTTCGAGTTGTCTTTGGAGAGAGCGGAACTAGAAGTCCTCAATGGCTGCTCAAACCACAACGCTTATCATGACAATACGCTGACACGTCGACGTGTTCGCGTATTTGGGTGGACATTAATTGTTGTAATAGTCAGGTGATAGTCGGCGTAGAAAGCCATTTCTGCTGGCTGTTGTAAATCAGGGTAAAGTTTCAGCACTATCTGGTAAGAGATTTGAGAAAGCCTGTGAGATTTGAACGTCCTTTTTGTTCCTTTTGAATCATGGGACCCAAATATTGCACGCTTATCAATGAATTTCATCCCAGCGCTGTGTTCAGCATACAAACACAAATGCTTGTCAAGGAAATCAATAATAATAACAAGATTATTATAGTTAGAATGAGGGTTGAACATCGGACATCACACACACGTACACACACGGCATATTTGTGTACAACAACTGAATGACAAGAGTTGTTGATACCGCTATCACCGATTCTGTCGATCGGTCATAGAAGATCTACAACAGGGACATCGCCAACCGCCGCCACCTCCTACGATTTGATTATCATCATCATCATTAGCTTCAATCAGTGATGCCCAAATGACGGCGATCATGATTATAACGATGCGGAAGTATTCATTCGCACAGCCGGACCTCAAATGGCACAATAATTACGAACAATGACAACCATTTTTCGGTATGTCGTATGTAAAAATAAGGTAAAGGTAAAGCTTTATTGGTTTATTAAAGGAGCTGCAATTTCACAATGCTTAAGCTCTCTTATATGTCGCGCAACGCCGCTCGAACCTGCGGCCTCTGGCTTCCGACAGCCAGACGCTTAGCCGTCCAAGCCACCGCGCTGACTGTGATGTGTGTGTGTGTCTATGTAGATATTAACGGGTGATGGGTGTGTGGGCGAAACGGTGGTAGTGGCAATATCAGAATTAGCTGTCCCGTATTGATTCTGGCTCCATCAAGGCAGCACCAGCGCTGCATCCCAAGAAGACACCGTCACCTGTGCACCATACACCGCATCGGTGACCATCAAGGACCATCCAATCATCCGATTAGAGAGGTTGGCTGGATAGGCTAGCTGAGTGACTGAATGACTGACTGACCCCCCCCCCCCCCCCGGTAATCGCGCTTTTAGTGCGTTCTGACTTTTAGATGCTACGGCAGTTCAGCCGAACCAGTGCACCAATTCATCTCGTTCAGTTGATGCCGATAGTTCTCCAGTTGAATAAACGTCGATCTATACATAGCCTGCCCGGAGGGTCTGCCCGGCGACAACGTCACATGAACAAAATGAAAATATGGTCTGATGCTCATCGGCCATGTCATCTCGCTTGTGAGCAACACAATATTAGGAAGGTAGATCTGTAGAGCGTCTGCCTCTGGTTGGAGCTAGAACAGGAGACAATCGATATTGGCGCCGCATCCAGATTCGTAGATAATTCACCCGCTTTTCATGCCGCTCAATGGGCCGATGTGGCGCTGAACAACGCAACAGTGATTGAGGTATCCGATCATGATAACATCGCTGAGTCCCGATAGAGTGCGATTTCGTTATGATTGAATGACAAATGAAAGAAAAAATCGAGTATATCAAAGAATGTGTTTGTAGCGCTTTTCTATATCCATTCATACTACAAGAGGTTAGTGCGCTGTTGACATTACGTTCGTTTCGAAATCTCCAGTGGTTCTGTGAAATATATATATACACGGGTTCAATCGAAATGTTTTGAGTTTTTATTCGAATTTTACGTCTTTTCTAAATCTCACCCTTCCTCAAACAGAGTTGGCACCATTGTGCAACCGATCGTCGCGGCATCATTCTCATATATTTTTGAGATTGTGGCTCGAATTTGGAAATTCGCCCTTAGAGATTTCGCCTGTCCAGAGCTATTATATGTACACGGACAACTGTAAAAATCGAGATGAAGGTAAGAGATGACAACGACTGTCAGACTCTGCAGGAAACGCTGCATACGTATTTTTTATCTGGTCGGAACAGACATCTTTGTTAAACTCTCTACGAATAATGTGCGGTGTCATTCAGCTTCGCAGTAGAAACAAAACACACAATTATCGGCTGCGTGACGACAATGGATCTTGAGAAGGATCTGGGCGTTCGATTTTCAGCCTCACGTACAGTTAGTAAACAAGTTAGCTCTACTGTGAAAATGCTAACTCGTATTCTGCAGGATTTTAAGCTGCTTCGGTGTGAGGTGTCCGTCGGTTTACTTAAAACTTCATGAAGCGCATGTTGTACTATTACTGATGTGTGAGTGCGCGATATGAAATCTGAATACGACTGGTACATTTTCTAGAAAAAATGCAAAGGGATTTCTTCGGAGGATTGAAATTGAGATGTAAAACGGACCAACAGTGTCTATCGAAGTGCTGCCAGTTAGCGAGCGGATGAAAATCGTTGACGTGAAACAATTAAAAAGAAAATTAAAAAAATCAACCTCTTTCAATAACCTCTTTGACTTGGGGCACACAAGACGCACGAAGACGAAGTAGAACTCACCATAAACTCTGCCATTGTAACACCTTATATGATATTGCATTTTACGAATAAAAAATAAATTACTACAATGTTTGTCCATCAATGCAAGCAACATCAAGGTCCGTAGAAATGTTACACTTATTATAGATAGGAAGTTTTATCCCACGGGATTGTTGATCCCAAATCTGCTACTTGATCTGGCGCTATCCGTTTAGAGTTCGCCTACTTGAGCTGTCCAGGTGAGCTGTTTTTCGAACCCCTCATTCGGGAGCGTTCGTTACGATTGTAACATCTTTATTGTCTAGGAAAAAAACGCTCGCTTTAACGAAATGGGTGAACAACGAATGTACGCGTCCACATACAGAATAATAACTAGTATGTAAATCGCTCCGGACGTGTATGAAGATTGCCGTCGCTCTTCCGCTCTCTCTCTCTTTCTCTCTTTGTCGAGCTCGAACGATCAGGTAATAAATGTGTGGCATCGTCAGACTTCTAGGCGCCATACAGCGAGCTGGGACATTTGTATTAATTGTAATCAGAAACATTGTATTCGATTGCATGTCAGGACCGACAAGAGCATTACCAAGTATCAACTTGACAACTGTGATAGCAACAACAGAAGAGTTCGCGAGCTGGCAAGTCTACCACTAGCCCTCAATTGAGGTGACTCTGGCTTGACAGCCTTAGTCGGCAGACAGCGACAGACTCGTTTAAACCACATTACACATACCGCTACTCCAACGACACCACCACCACCACCACCATTGCCGGCTACCATCGGGTATCGTTACCGCCGCAACTGCTCCTGTGCCGCTGCCGCCGCCTCCGCCGCCGCCGCCGATGGACGAGCGATGGGTGAGTTGCAATCCGGCCAAAAGAAACCAGCCGAGCCAGGACGGCAATCAGCGCTACACACAGTTCGTTGTTGGTCGACCGGGCGGTCGGCTGGCTGGCTGGCCGGCCGCTGAGCCAGGGGGTCCTGTCGGCAGTAGTGTAGGGGGGGCGGGGGGGGAGGTTTCGGGTGGGCTGGTTGCCAGCGGTTTCGTCCAGTGGTTGGACCACCGCCGCCACCAACACGGACGTCTTCGTCTCTCGCCTGGCGGCTACGACTCTCGCAGCTCGACTCGTCGACTCCTCATTCGACTTGACGATTCTCCCTCCTCTCCCAGCGGAGCCAAATGGCTGCGCGGGATCGGCGCGGAAGGCAGCCAGCGCCGCTATGAAGGGATCGAGCGTTTGTGTCTGCCTGCAGCGCCCCCACGATGGCCCGACGAGGGTAGTAGCAGCAGCAGCAGCCGCGGCGGCGACCGTTGCTGCCGCCGCGGCCGCCGCCGCTTCGATGGGCGGCGCTCACGAGAGCTCAGTGCCCGCCCACTTCACCGGTAGCCACACGGAGCCAGTGTATCGGGTTGGCCAGGGTCGCCTGCAGCACGGGGCGGTCCCCGGCTCCAGCCCGGTGTTCCCCCGTCTCTAAACATTTACCTTAGCTTCGACACGAGAGAAGCGAAGAAGAGAAGCTTTTAGAAGCAACTGAGCGATCTTTTAGTCAGTTGAGTGAATCGCTCATAGCGGGCGTTTAGACCGACCGACCGACCGACGAACGAACGGCCGGGCGGCGGCCGTCAGACGCACAGAGCCCCGCGGATCGCCGATGATAGCGGCATTGCTGACTGTGGCTAAGCGTTGACTGCTCGTGGCCGCGTTTACGCGCTCGCGTTTCCAAACGCAATTGGCGAGACACTGTCGGACATTGAGCAGACGAACGCCGACGAAGGAAAACCACTATCACTACTCAATACCTGTATTACTAGTACTCGCATGAAAGGAATGGAATGAAGCTGAAGTGCGCCAACAAGTTCGGTTGTTGCTAGTTACCTAGTGAGGGTGAGCGCGGCTTCGACTCAACGACGACGACGACGACGATTCGAACAGGACGAAGATGGTGACGACAACAACGAAACTAATAGTATCTTGAAGCAATTGAAGAAAATACCGCCGCTAAAATAGAGCCAAGTGACAGCGGAAGTGTCTTCGTCGAAAGGCGGAAGGGTTTTGTGCTTCTGTTCGTGCGCTGCTGTTGTGTAGTCTGTAACGTGCTGTCATCCTCTGGCCCAACTTTTCTACATATATGACCACCTAAAAAGATCCTACATATTGTACTCATATACAGCTGGAAGCTATATGACCTCTAGTGTGGCAAACACCTAATCGACAGGGGTGCGGGTGATTGACAGATTAGCTACCTTGCTTGGTTGATTCATCCAATCGTTGTGTTTGTGGCTACGAGGGAGCCAAAGGTGTGGACTAATACAAGAGAATATCGTGTGTGCGTGCCACTACCTGGCCTTTGCCAAAGGATCCACTGATCATCGATTGAAGCCAATACAGCAACGATATTTTCAGTTTCCCGTAATACAGCACACACCTCAACTGCTGCTAGTGCCGCTGGTCGACCCAGCTAAATTGACAGTTGCAGCACCACTAGCACTAATTATAATAATAATAAGAATACCATCATCGTCATCGTCCAACGACAACAACTACTGTGTGGACTACTGCTGCTGCTGCTGCTGCTGGAATGGTTTGAAATGGTGGCGATGAACTGATGACGAAAACGATCCCTGTTATGTTGATGCTGATCGTCTCTGTCTTCCGATGCTGCTTCGTATGTTAATCCAAGCATACACATGGAGCCACGACGACAATAATAACCTCTACTACTACAGGGACAACGATTTGGAAGAAGACATCGTTCAGTCAGATCTATTGTACCGGTACCTCAGGACTATGTGCGCCACTTTGACCACCATCACTATCATCCTTCATGCATCAACCATCTCCACCAAATGAATTAGTGCGCCTGCGACCATCGTATGTGCGGTTTTGATAAAAATACGCTCAACTGCGTTAGGCAACAACGAGAAGCTGCCGCCGGCAATAGCTGGCTTACCAAATCCCCAATTAGCCGTGGCGGTAGTTAGCGCAAGTTAGCCGCAATAGACCCCCCCCTATTGCTCCTTCGTTCGGAATTCGCTCACCCAATATCGAAGTTAGTAAAAACGACCAAGTTCGGACAGCCAGTTTAGAGTTTAGCCTGGCAGCGCTTGCAGGTTCTCGTCCAACGTGGACAGATCGTGGCCGTTTGGGTTCCGCCAACAAAATGTTGACCATGTCGTCACCCGGCCGTTCGCCCCCTCCTAAAGGTGCTGCCACGTCGGTGGTCGGTGGAGCCGCACCTCATTCATCGTTTCTCATTAGAGACATCCTAAACTCGGCGGCCACCGCGACAGGCGCTGATCCGACGGGTGGTAATCCTACGGGTGCAACACACCCGGATCATCTTGCGCCCTCTGCGGCGTCGGCGCAGGCGGCCGCGCTGTTTGCCGCTAACCAGCTGGCAATGCAGCAACAGCTAGCAGCCCTTGGAGGTTTACCCGGCGGACCTCTGGGAGCATTAGGCGGAGCGTTAGCGGGCGGCCTCGGATCTTCGTCGTTGTCTGGCGGCCCGACGATGATCAGCAGTCTGACCGCTGGACGGGCACCGTTATTTCTATCAGGAGGTGGGCCCCACACAAGGCCCGGATCGCCTACCGACAGCTTCGATCGGGACGCAGGATCAGATCATGACGACCGCGACGATGGTAAGTACCTCCCTCTAGTCGCATTTCCAGTAAATAAATAGCTATATCCACCAACGTAGTGATTACAAAATGTTCTTTCTAGTGCTCGATCACGGTTAGAACAACAGAGTTCAGAGCACACCACCATTCGGCCGTATGCATTTACAGCCATTCTGTCGTCGTGTTGGGACAGAACAACGGTCGCTGCTCCTAACGCATGATATTCCGTTGTAGTCGAGTAGTGACTTAGGACAGCTACGAACCTTTAAGGAAAACGATGTGTAAGTGTCCATGTGATACTGTCATTTTCAATTGGCCGCCGAACACGAGCCACCGATGATAACACCTGAACCCACAGGAAGGGAGGCGAAATACCCAGAGTCAGATATTGAGAGAGAGAGAGAGAGAGAGAGAGAGAGAGAAAGAGACATCCTGTGCCAGGGTGTATGTGTGTGTGTGTGCTGATGTGTTTTTGTTGTGCCGCTGTGAAGTTTACTCAGTCGTGGGTCGCTCTGATCATTATCGTCATTATCATTATAATCATCACACGTGGCACTATCCTGAAATCATCTGCAACAGATATTTACCGTATGATTAGATAAATAGCAGTATATGCTCGGCTGGCGACACAGTGACGCGGAACACACGTTCGTAAACAATGCCTACGCAGATCGAGAAGACAATTGATACTCATTTTGAAACAGACCAGTAAATACGTAATAGCGGTCGTACATTTTCGACCAGCATCAATTACAGCGTTCGCCCAGAAGACCGAAGACTGAACCTTCAACCTTTGTCTCCAGTTATCTAGCTTAATTTTTATATAGCAACGTGTAGGATTCCGATTTATTTGACGTTGCGTTCACCAGCCATAATAACAATAATAATAATAGTGGTACAAAATGTTTATTTAATTATATGTTATACTCATTGCAGGAGTCGAACTTAACCAATATATATATAAAATATTCCATGGCGTGGTGCGCAGAAAGCAGCCACATACATCGGTTATGAAAGAATATCGCATTGAGTAGACGGGTGTCAAATATATTGCTATATTCCTCCGTGGCTCAATGTAGCAAGATACGTTCCTTTTTTTTTTGACAATGGAAATAAAAGCGGGCGTGTCGTTGAATTTGACGATCCCCGTTACAGTCAAGACGACCTGCAATCACCCCAATGCGCTTCAAATCAATTACGTTCTATAATATTATAGATCGAGTAGATGGACATGCTCGTATAACGGCCGAAGCAAATGATAGAGTAATCTTTAATACCTAATCACGGTTCTACTGGGACTCAATGACTGACGGCTTTCTTGTATTGCGGTGAAATATATATATATATATAATATATGTGTATAACGGTATCACTGCGCATCATGCTGTCTCTCATCGCATATATAGCCCTGTCGTGCAGGAGCGTAGCGTACAATTTGACGTCTGAGTCTGCCGTTATATCGTTCTACTTTTTCTAGCTTATTCCCATAAGGCGTAGGTCACGATTAGGTGACCACGGCCAGGTGATTACGCACTTCGCATCGTGGCGTAAAAATTAGCGAAGAACAAAACGACAGATTAACAGAGAAAGAAGGAAGGAAGAAAGAGAGAGAGGATGGAGACGAATACTGTTCTATTTGTCGGCCGCTGGGACGGCGTCGTCTGTTGGGTGCCATTAATTTTATTTATATTGTATAGCTCATACAACGAGAGCCAAGCGGTTTCTCTCTTCCAGTCACAGCAGCAGCAGCAACAACAACAACAACAACAACAGTAATAGTGTCATAGAAGCTACTGACATTTCAGAAGCAGCAGCAGCAGCTGCAATGGGAGTAGTATCAAAATGCGAATCTCTACTCTTTCCGCTTTGCCACGATTTTGCTCATTTTCTCTGCTCGTCATCAGACAGCCGCGGGACGCATGACTATCTGTCCATACTAAACACAGTGGTAGTAATACCACGACATAGAAACAGGTAGAAATTGAGAGGGAGGGAGAGGGAGTATCATAGCGCGCCAGTGTTAGTGGCAGTCACCGCTACCGGTGCCGCTTGCTCGGTTTGCTGCTGCTGCTGCTGCCGCGGCCAGCCATTTGCTAGTAACGTTGTAGCACCCATAGTCTCTATCGGTCTATCTGTCGGCCTGGCTGACCAATGGCTGGATGGCTATGCGACTGACCATCATCATCATCACCTTCATAGTCACCACTACCACGACTTCCACCGTCAGTTCGTTTCATCATTTATCGCAACTGTGTTGGCTACCGCGCCCGCCATTGTTGTCGTTGCTGTTGTTGTTGTTGCTGCCGCAAATCTGCTGTCTCTGCTGCTGCTGTTGCTAATTTGTGGGAATTTTTCCTCTTCTTTTTCTTGTGCTTCATTCCTCTCTCTCTCTCTCTCTCTCTCCATCTTCTGCGGTCATCACCGACTTCTCATTTTGTGGATGCTGCTGCTGCCGTTGTAGTGGCAGCCACCGTCATTGTGATCGTTTGTGTTTCGCTTTTGTCCAATTTCTCTTACTCGCTCTCTCTCTCTCCCTCTCTGATCTTCTCATTCTAACTTTGTGCAATGTGGGCTTGCAATAGCAACAATAATAAGGACGGCTCTCACAGCAAGAAAAGTAGAATGAGAATGTTGGTTTCGTTGAATTCTCGACGCAAGAAATTAGCAAGTTGTCATCTACCATAGGTGATCTTTAGGACTGAGGATAGCGCCTAGCAGGCATATTTGAGTTAAGTAATTTAAACCAATAGTTAATTCATGTGCAATTGACGGTGTCACCTGCTCAATGAGATCGATCTACCTTACACGGCGGCTTGGGACAATATCGAAGAGGCTAAACAGCTTCTAAAGCTGCGTAGCAAGTATCCCTTACAGGAAGCCATCGTGGGCAGGTCGACAAATAAAGAGTCCCACCTAATCATACCTATCTTCCCTCAGCCGACACGGTGCTGTTATTATGATGAGCAGCATTATTTTGTTATTGTTGTTGTTCTTGGCTCCGCCGCCGCCTCCGCCGTCGTATTGTCGTGAAGAGAGGCGAGCAGAGATGATCGTGCTCTTGTCTCGATCCTGTTGTTAACGTGTAAGTGACTTCCGTTCCGTATCTCGTTGTCGTCGAGGTGCTCAACTAGCGTTTGCCACCTTCTGTTCGTTGTCGTCGGCGTCTATAGATGTCGCAGCTTCGTGTTAGCGTTTAGGTTGCGCGAACATTTTACCTGCGATAGAAAAGATACGATGTCAGCTGTGGTGACGATCCAGGGGTGGCCGACAAATATTTGCTCATTATTTTCGTTTGGTCACGCCCATCGTTGTCGTAGTTGCGGCAAAGCACCGTTGTTCTCGACAAGAACAACAACAACTGTCTCGTAAGGGCAAGAAGTAACGAAGAGGCGAGGTGAGACCCCGTCCACTTGAGATCTCCAAGTCGCTCGTGTCCAATGTTAGTGAAACATCTATTGCTTTTGTTTTGCCTCCTGACCGAGTCAGGACTCCGGCAGATGATGCTGTCCGCTATTGCCGAACTCGTTGTTGTGTTACGGCGAACGCATTAACAGGGCATCTTTAACTATTAAGACAATTAAAGTCACTTATATTCAGCGTGGGCAGGCGTGTCTATCCATCGTTTCTATGTGATTCACTAGAATAGAATAGTTAATATATTTAGTGTACTCGAATAGTATACAAGGAGATAGCATAACAAATATCGTAAATATGAGATTCTGACGTCCATTAGATAGTGACTATATTATATTACAGCACTCGCACTGATCGTTCGTTCTGGTGCTCGCGGCAGCGCTGCTGTTCTCGTCAACTGATCATAATTAAGAATTAGCAAACAGACGATTACCTGGCGGAGAGAAGATGAGCTGTGGACATTTTCTTCTCTTTTTCTTTCGCTGAACACCACAAAAAGACGAGATTCAACACACAAGGAGCAAACAAAAACGCCAACATCAACCATGAATGGATATTCTTAAGGTGCATACACTGCATTAGAATGTATTAAACCGTAGGTGTAACAATACACAATACAGGGGAACGGTGTCGTTTAGGCAGAATCGGCAGATGTTGCTAAATTGCTCACGGTGCCTACCGAACGATTCGTGGCGAATTTCGCCGGCCAGTAACGTTCGATCCCTGCTGAGGCAATAAATACTGTAATAATAATCGAATATATTTCCATGACGAATAAGCCGCAGTAGTCGGCTCTCGCCTTAAATTGCCGCGTGCATATATCTTTGAGGACAGAACGGTGAGATGAGGCTGTTGTGTGTGTGTTGTAACCCTCATGGGTCGGTCAACCGATCAATATGGTTGAGAGTCGCCTCCTCCCATATATGCCTCGCTTACAAATTCGATCAGAGGACGTTTGCGCATATTCGCTTATGCAGATGAGCCACTTGTCGAGTGATCAGCCCCTGTATATACGCCTCCTTGATAACATTCGTTACTGTCGCCTTGGCCGCCACCTCGAAGTTGGCTTTATGGGATGGATGAATAACTGTTTCAGGGTTCTTCGGTCGAGCTCGGCAGTGGTTGCGTCAACGCTCGTGGTGACGTTGTGTCTTTTTTGATGACCTATCCTGCCCATGAGGATGTTTCTCTACACCACACACACTTACACATGCATAGAGACACTGTATCGAGCATGCACGCTGATATCATGATCTGCCTGGACTAACGTACAGTCGTAGCAAGGGTGAACTTCATTTTTTTTTCTCGTTTGTTGTACCTGTGAGGGCTTGCTCCGCCGACACAATGTCTGCGGCGGTGTCTGCACCATAATTACAAAGGTCCAACAAGCATCGGGTATCGTGTTGCTCAGAACATCACCGCCAGCGGTTGTGACTGGCTGACTCTTGACTAAAACATCATCAGTTCGAATGTATCCGCTCGAGAAACTCGTCACAGCCGCCGTTTACTTTAACTACGGCGACCCCATCATTGGCTAATCACAGATAGTAACGTCTTCGAGGGCCGTGATAGCCGTTCGTTGGAGTCCTTTCGTAGATACAATCCAGGTCGATCAACATGACGGCCCTCACAACGGACATCAATTGACGACGCTCACCATATCGTATTCAAAGGCGCCTATATTCGTGGCCTTAATTCGTCTCAGACATCTTACGATTAGGAAGATGTTGCTCATCTCGTTGTCGTAACTCGTTAGGATGATGGTTGAATTTGGTTTTATCATGTCGCAATGATTGTAAGTTGACCGTCGAAGCGCCGATTATTTGTGTCGGTTGTATGGAGCTGGCATTAGGCAACAGTCTCGCTGCAAACTCATGCCTTCTTTCGTCTCTTCACGATTGGACAAATTGCGCTCGCAACCTGAGCGGCCACGGGTCCGACAGGAAATGCACCTCGTTGTCGTTCGTCTACCCATCATGTCATTGTCGTAAGCTCGAAGACAATGACTCCGCACGTTGACTCGTATGAACCTTTCAGTGGGTCACGCGGCCGTCTATTGCGGTGTTACTATTATTATTATTGTTACTATTACTTTGACGAGCACGACGTTCGCCGTGCATTAACAATGGTATGGGATCGTACTGATTACAGCGCGCTACAAAATAGGCTCCGTGCAAATTTCCCTAGAAAACTCTCTGCGCACAAACAACTTGAGTAGTACTCACGGTCACGTGCAACGGTCTCCCGACCGGCGTGCGCCATGGCATACATTTAACACTCGATGGTCATAGAAATGCATAACCGCTAAAACAAGGACGTTGTGGCCTAAAGTAACAACAGCCAACGACCACGGTGTTACAGACGAAGTTCGTCAGAGACCAAAATGATTTCTTTGACAGCATCCGTGACGCCATCGACACCATATAGACGCTGCTCGAACTGTTGAAGTCTCTCTCTCATGTCCTCTTACTTCACGTTGCAGAGGCCTCGATCAACCCCCCCCCCGCGCTCTCTATCAGCGTCACACACTTCGTCGTAGAACTCAAAGGCTCAAGTCCGGGAAGGAAAACCTAGTTAGCAGTAAAGTTTGCGAGTGTTAATGCGCTCGCTCTAATAGCTAATGAAACGTATAGCAAGGCACCACCACGTTGTGCATGAATCGCCGAAAGAGACAGCTCCGAAGCGCGATTCCCCGGACGGGAATTACCGGAGAATCAGAGCGACCCGCCCTCATCCGGCCTCACCGCAGCGTCACATCGAATGGCCAGTTACTAATTTCTACCCCGCTCGAAGAATACACGAAATTCAAGCAGCAGCAGCAGCACTACTATTATATAGCCCTTACGTTTTTGATTGTAGCCAGAGCGCTCGTGAAACAAGAACACATATCGAACACGAGAGTGGGATCCTTTGGTGTATTTTGATGCGTGTCTTGGTCAGTTCGACCAGAAGATCGCTACCGTTAATGACTGCGTGAACAGCGAGGCATTTCTGCGTGGGCCGCTGTCAGGAGCGACCTGCGGTACGAGCATATGCTTGCGTACGGAAAATTATTCATATAAAGGCTTTTTATTAAAAAGCATCTTCGCAGTAGTCGAACGGACGAGTGAAGTATCTATGTGTCACTTATCTACCTTGAACAATGTACTCAATGTTTATATATATAAATATATATTCACTGCGTTGTTATTCACCCTACATTAATACCTAATTCGGCTTGGTGATTTCTGCCTGGCAAACATTTTGACGGTTCATTAACCCGTTCGTACAACGTCCACGAGCATCACTCGGTTTACTCAAAATGGAATCACTCTCCCCCGAAAATCACTTACTTTGTCATCCAAAAAGTGCTGCTTGTTAACAATTCTCTCAAGCCAAGTGAGTGCGATTCCCTGAGGATAGTGACTGAGCCCATGCGACCCTCAAACTTCGAGAGAAAGCCTTAGCCCGCTGAGGCTCTCACCGACGACACGGTCTCTACAAGCAACGATCAAAGCGAGCAACGAATTCGGCGTTCCGCCCCACAACAACTTCTCCCGAAACAATGCCTGAGAACAAGCCAAGCCCGTCGCGTTTCCGGAAGAGGCTGAAAAACGAGCCTAGCTTAAGGCACCGAAAGGATCGCGTCCTGCTCTCCGAGAGTCACCAACAGCAGTCCGTAGTTAGTCACCACTTTGAGGTGTACCACAAGGCAAGATGAAAGGCCCCTCAATGACCGCTGTCGTCGCTGGCCAAACACAGGAGAAATAATTTGTTCGACACCTCCTCTATCGGGGGTTGGACAGAGGAGGACGACACGAGGCTGGATTGAAACAGGCGAATTCAATTCGGCCATCCTCACTCAAATAATGCTGCTCAGTGGCCGTCACGCATCAAGAACATGAGTGAAATGGACTCATCTCTCGTGGGCTATTTGTCGTTTGTACGGCGTCGAGCACATCGGTTACGATGCGCGCATACGCACACGAACTGTATTGCTGTCGGGGAATTGGTGACTTTAATGAACGAGAGAGAAAGAGATACCACTGTTTGCGTCACACTCACGTACCAAAGTCAATCGTTCGCTGTTTGGATCCGTTTGCATGCGATATTCATATATTTATGTGATATGATATTATCATCGACCTTGTGTCGACCTGCCCTATAATTCATAACCCTCTTACACCTATGACAAGTATCAGCTGTAAGTAAATCGAACAAGGTCATATAAACTCATCTATCCATACATCCCCGAACGCCAGTCAAATGACAATCGTGGCATATTGGTAGCAAACCATGAAAAAAGTTGTCATTGTAGGAAACTCACAATGGTGCTGCCGCAGGCTATAAAGGGCATTGACGATGGTGGCGATGCGTGTTATTGTTGCTATTGTTGTGCTGCTTAGTTTAAATAAAGCGTCGTATGTTACTGCAGGCAAAGAACTCTGATCGTACGCTACACCTTGTAATTATCTACCAGTCTAGGACGACGAGGCATACATAACAATCATACTGCATTTCACTGCAAAGCAGTGATTTAGACGTTCGCGCGCAAAAACACATTCGTGGATTTGAATAATACACATAACCACCATAGTCCCCAGAGGTGGTGGCCTCAACAGAGATGTGTTTCATCAAGCCAGTAAGCGCTAATCGTCGCCTGTTGGTGAGCGCCCGGTTCTGCCCCCTCCGGGGGTAAAAGACACCCCCCCCCCCCATCCCGGGGGGTAAAAGACGCTGATGATGGCAATGAAGAACGAAATGAAGTCACCACGCCGTTGTCATCGTTCAATCGCTTGAGGCATTGGGTGACAAACAAGTACTCACGACTCACTGTCCATTAGACGTCCACCATGGGGTGTGATGCATGAATGACATTACACCATGTCGTTTCCCTTTTCATCGGGACAAATTCGCCAGGACGGGAATTTTTCAGTTCTCACGCGTGTATGGTGATGTTAGATGATACAACCCTCTATCGTGGTGGTGGTGGTGGTCAGCTGCTCACCACTGATCCTCTTGGACTTCATCGTGAGTTGGCTAGGTCCGCAGGCGGCGTCAACATCATCATCATCGCCGTCGAAATGGGTGCGGGCATCGCTTACGGTGACTCTGACTTGACAAACGTTGGCGTCACATTAGCAATAGTGCTGCCATCCATTTGGTCGTTGCTTTGCCACGACAATTACACCATCTAGCTACCACGACAGCGGTTCATTTTAGACTTTATGACAATCACAGCTATGAGAGAGAGAAAGATATCGGGATGTGTCAGTATGTAGGGAGATAGTGAACGGACTCAGCTGTGGTTAGAACTCAGTTGTTCCCTTTGGAGCAACAGGGACAGCAGATGGGAATCGATGGAGCCGACGTAACGAAACAGGACGGTGGCAATACAGAGCGGAAACGTATGACCGATGTTGTTGCTGTTGTTGTGGTCATCACGATGTCACGATACATCAAAACGAGGCACCATGTTCCCTAATTCAAATCATATGCGTAGTTCACAGCTTTAGGATGAATGCGCATGCTAAGTATATTGTGGTTGCCATCACCGCTGCTGATGGTGCAATGCGTGTAATAGTCGTTAGCCAACCCCGCCGTTCATATCTCGCCCTCCCTCTCTGTCTCTCTCTCTCTCTCAGTTGTATGTGTGCGTCGATCTGATCGTCCAATCACAATATTCCCAACTAGCGAAGCCATCTAGGTGACAACTCCCAACGCAGTTTTCATGCTGCCGCATCGTCAAATGCATGAACATGATGAGTGAGTGAATGAATCTTTGGACAGAGGTTATGGCAGAAGGACGGCAGTGACAAGCCGCCAATGGAGTCACCCGTATATAGCACGGTAACGGCAACGGGCAACTTGTCACCAACCATCGGTAGCTAGCTCGCTCGCTCGCGGGCACACACCCCTTTCTCACTCTGACTCTCTGTCTCTCGCGCTTCTCATATGCAAAGCGCTGGCTAGAAGACCCTTGAAGACGTTGTTGTGGTTCTTGATGTCGTTGTTGTGCATTCGCACAGATGGAAGGGACATCAGTATGCTATACCGAACATGTTATACGCTCCATCTCTCCCGGCCCACAAAAGCGCCGTTCTTGCTTCGTCTCTGACTTTTCTCGCTTGTATTATCTTGTATAGTGGGTCTCCATATTGTGTCCTTCAGGCTGGCGACTTCATTCCGGGTCGGGTCGGGCTTGGACGGTCTAGACCTGGCGGGGAGCCATGGGAACAAACTGATGGTCGACACCACGCTGACCGCTAGGTGTTAGCGAGAACAGTAGCCAGCAGCCGGCGCTGGTGGCAACGACAGTCATAGTTGCTTGTAATAACTAAGCAGAGACGAAGCAAAACTGTTCCTTGGGAACTTTTTTCGTGTGCCTCCAACCGGTAGCGGCGTCAACAGCCGACACAGTGGATCCGGGCGTTCAAATCATCATCACCATCAACCGTCTGAGTGTGTCTATGGTCATCAGACGCAAATAGACACCCAGAGATCGGGGTCTGTGACAGTCAACACACTCGAGCACGAGGGTCAACAACGCCCATCTGTTGCTCAGTCAGTTCCAACTATGACTGACACCGCATTGTCACGACCAAGCACGAACCCTGAAGCCAGCCCTCTAAATCAGCACAATTCCGACGATCACAAATCGCAGTTTACCATCTCTTCTACGGCTTCAGCCGTAAGCGAGGCAACGCCGGAGTGAGGCATCGTTTCAAATGGACAACCCCTTTTTTTTCTCGGTGTTGCCAAATGACTTCTGGCGTTGTCTGACGGCGAGCTTCATCAACAGCCCGCGTCACATAATAATATTTGCCTCGTTCAGAGTGTGCGGCCCCTTTGTCATCGCTGCCGTTTGTGTTTGCTCGACGAATAGGGCCATTTGACAGCGGAACGTTCGACGGAACTACGCCGTGATGAGAATCATATATATATTTAGTAGATGTTGTCACATGGATTGCGAGCAGGCAAGTCAACATAACGGAGCTATATGCTGACGTTTCCTCGTAGTTACATCCTCTCGAAAGGGCATCTACCGTACGGAATTGTATGGAAGGACGATTCGAAGTAGTCCTTGGCGATCTCGCTGAACGAAACTTGTGGCTTAGAGCGCTGCTAAACTTGAATCCAATTTTAAGTAGAATATTGTTAATTTCTACTTTACGAGTTCCCTAGCATTTAGTAACAGGCAGACAGCCGTAACTTTCGAGAAGAAGTAAATGACCTCACGTGGAGCTTTATCTGTTTCATTGTTATGCTCAATGTCTTCGTGAGCATGACGCCCTCCGAGAGGGTCTACAATATATATATATATATGGCCATTGTCATAACTGTGGTCTAACAAAAATCGTCTGCACGCGTTATGAGCGATATGGCTAAAAATCTTCCCATGCTTACATACTACACATGTTGCATTAACACAGTAATTACATACGAGCAACAGTAAAAACCGTTAGTTCGTCACTTGACGATCTTCTTCTTCTAATTAATCATCATCATCCTGTTATATCGCTATATAGTAATTTTTCACGAACAGCAGAACATTTCAGACGAGAGAAAACCGATCCGAAATAGTCAAACGGCGAAAAAATTCAGTGGCTGCATCAGCCGACGCTAGAAGTATATATGAGATATGCTTTACCCGAATCCGGTGACCACGCGTGACCTGACCCATAACCGCTACTGTAGCAGCATCGGCTAGTAACGACGGATGGTGTTGAGCTCGAGTATCGCGTTTAGTTTGCCGCTTGACAACGACGACACGTTCTGCAAAACGCGCGATGAGAAATGTTTTGTGTGCCCAAGTCCGCGGCTCAAGTGCAATATACGGCGGTCTTGCTTCCTCGCTCATGGATGCTTATGTGTCTGCGTATGAGACCACGGGGGACAGGGAGGGAGGGATCTTGTACACCGCTCCGCTCGTTGCACCGGCAGCCGAAACACAGAGCTAACATCATCGCTGTTGGCAGCAACCAACAGCTCTGGGTGCAAAATGTGTGCAACTATGCGTGTAGTTCAACTTCTGTAGGTGCTGACCGACGATTAAACGCTGCGATTTAGCTTGCCGCAAGCTGTCCATCTGGACTCTCTTTCTCTCTCCCGTGAGAAGTCTGATGGCAATAATGGGAGGAGGCTTGTGAGAGTATGAACAGCTATTTTCAACTGTGTTTTTCTAAAAAAAAAAAATACAACACGATAACAGGAACACGCTACAGATCTGCTGGATGGCTGGCATCTAATAGATAGCTATCCTAACCCCATCATAATCAACGGCCGAGGATGGAAGAGAGAGAGAGAGAGAGAGGGAAAAAGTCCAGGGTGCACTATCGCTACCCCCAACCGGCTGCTGTTCGGGATGGTGACGAGGAGGTCTTGATTCATCAGGACAGGATCAACCAACCAACCAAGCAAACACTAACAACTGCTGTGAATGCTAGCTAGCTAGTAATGTGTGTATGCAAGACGGTGGCTCAATGCTTGGCTGGTCTAGAAGCCTAGTTTTGGTAACATTTTTTATGTACGTGTAGATATATATGTATATATATATATATGAGCTTCTATTAACATGATGATGATGATGAGGCTAGTGTTAAGAGTTCGTGGTGTAGTCTGTCTGTGTAGCGTAATGGGTGTCGAGATTTCGCATTTTCTCTCTTTCCGGTCCGTAGCAGGTATACGATGTTTCGGGAAGCGACCCGGCCCTGTGGCAGAAGTGTGCCACTACCATCACCAATCAGCTCTTTCTCCGTTGTTGTTGTTGCACCCTGTCAGCAGCAGACAGCACTCGTCTGCTGACGGCCCGCTATCGTCTGCCAACCTCTGGGTGTCTTTTCTCTGTGCTCTCTTAACGGTGTCTCCCACTGATGCTGCTGCTGCTGTTGTTGTTGTTGTTGCTGTTATTTGTTGTCGCCGCCGCCGTCGTCGTTGTTGTCGCTGTTGCTGTTGTCAGATAGGCGTAGGTTGTCTCGACAGACTTACGAATCACCCGCCCGTCCCTAGTCCAGACAACGTTTCGAAGACGATGAGCGCCACGTTGCCGCGGCGGCCGATGCAGCTGATGTGCACTGCTCCATGTTGGTGTTGTTCTTTTTGGGAGTTTGAAGAGGTTTCCCACGGCATCGCGCGCGTCTCTATGACTCCAGCGTCAGCTCTCAGGCCCTCTCGCTCGTAGTCGAGCTGTTAGTGCTCCGAACGACACTGCCGAAACGTCGAGAATTGTGGCATGGCAATGTAGCCAACGAATCGTGGTTCATTTTTTTTTCCCTTTGTGTTTAGTGCTGTTGCTGTAGAGGCTACTAAAGCTCGTCCCGCGTCATTAGTGGTGACTCGCATCCATTTTGCTGACGAGTCTCAATTTGTCCAAAACATTTCCAGCAACATTTCTGTTGTGTGTGAGTGATTTCTAATTTCGTGTTGCTTTGCCACCAATGTGCGCTACGTTCGTATCAAGGCAACCGCTGTATAGCATACTGCTTTTCTAAGCTGGACTCAAAAGTCGACCTGGCGCCGTTCGTATAGACGACAATTCAGGTGGTGGTGGTGCAATTTCGACGAAGTCATTCATTGACAATGTGTGCAAAATCCTCATGAATATATTCTGCAGCTAAATTGGCTAACGTCAATAATTGAATCCATATACTACGGCTTGCTTAGCGTTTATGGTGATGTCACTGTATACGCTCTCGTGGCCGCACAGGTCTATGAAATCGCCGGCGCCTTCTGAAAACGACGCACGCCAGTCGACTTTGTCCATATTCGCCTGTTCTACCAGCGTTTCTCTCCTTTTTTTTTTGACAAATTGCTCTCGGTTTTAAACGTAATGTACTTGTTCCGTTCGGCGTGTTCAGGTCCCCCCACCAGCTGTTCACCGGCGACACCGGCCGGAGTGTGTCGAGCGTGAAGACCCATAGGCACTTCTTCCATGGTTCCTCCACACAAACACACATAACCAGAGCCACATCTGCATGGTGGCTTCTCTCTCTCTTTCTCTTGCCTCTATGGCAGTAGCTAGCAAGTAAAATTTAGCGGCAGCCGTATAGTTGCTGCTATTTGCTGGGTTTCTTTGTTGTTGCCCAACAGAACAAACCACTATACATGACACTAACTGCCATAGAAATAACAGCATACTCACTTGCCATATATATATATATATATATATATATATATAGATATATGCATGAACATAGTATACTCTCCGATCCGCATTGCTTTTTGTTCGTGAGTGAAGAGATGAGGCGATGATACCGAACGCTGTTGTTGGTTGGATGGCCAGATGAATGGCGAATGTCTCAACGGCGTAATTTTTCTTTGAGTTCATATACCTCTGATACGTTTGCTGTTTCTGCTGCAGCCGCTTCCATTGCTAAGTGCTGACAGTCAACGGGTCGTTCTTCTACGAGTACTACTATATGAACGGACTATGCTGATATCATTAAATGACAATGTTCACACTCTGTTCGATTGTATGAACGTCTAAAAACTTTGACAATGAATGAATGAATAAAAGAGTAGTTAACGATAAACGAATTGACATGAACCATCGGTAAAAGGATAAGTGATTTTTATTCCGGCTGATCTAAGCAAACTTTGAAGAATATACGTTTAAGGGTAACAGAATTTGTTTCACTAGACCACTAGCAAACGTCTACAGTTTTATATGAAAGGCGTGCAAGACACACGAAAGCAAAGCGGAACGCCTAGCAGCCGGGTAACATAACTGCAATATCAGATGATATTCTAGCAGGCTACGATATTTAGCGCTTCGATATTAAGGCAGTTAAAGGACGACCTAATAGAATTACCTTCCTGGGCTGGTCTGAAGGGAGATTCTTAGGAAAAACCTACAAACTAGGCATATATATATAGATATAGATAATAGATGGATTCATTGACGTATTGATTGATTGGTCAGATGAACTAATTGTACGCAATAATCTGTACGACTTATGGCAAGTAGTAAACGGGATATTGGCTGGTGCTATCAAGAAGGTTCCGTATGCCTTTCGCCATCGTACTTAAGGTCACTTTCTTTCCTCGTCTAACTTTTAGAACACAACGAATACTGAAGTGTGACAGCTTTATGAGGGACTCACAATTCGAAGAAATGAGACTAAAAGTAGTGAACGAAGCGAGCTGATGTAAACAGCGAAAAAACGATTTCGACGTGTGATCGCGTTGCCGGGTGAAGCCCGTTGTGGACTTTTTGCCCGAGAAGCGGCGGGTGGCGTCCACCAGCTGGTGCCACCTGGGGGTGGATGGTGGCGTCACTGGCTTCTACATTAGCGGTGAACTGCTGTAGGCTGCCAGTTGCATTGGCAGCTACTGACCGCTGTAGTTTGTTCAGGCAGATAGGCGGACAGTCAGACGATACGGCGACATGATATGATCGGCAGAAATTGCAGCAGCAGCAGCAGCAACAACAACAACAACAACAGATGAATGAGTGAATGAACAGGAAACGGGTTTATAGGCACAGATAATAGATGCATTCGTGGTTTAGAGGTATTTAAATAGCACAGGCAATCACGTTGTTGTTGTCAGCTAGTTGCTCGTCTAGCCGCGCGTCACCCCGTCGGACGAGGAAGCGATGGGGGTGGAGTGTTACAGCGATGCACTCATCATCGTAGGGTCCGACCGCTAGACAGAATGAATTCCAAAATGAAGACCAACCTTGGACGTTGGACAGGGTCTGTTGACGGAACGATAGTTGCACACACCGTGCAGCAGCGTTTGTGTGTCCTGTGTCCGTGGATGAGTGGATGAATCAGAGAATAGAAATAGGGAACGGAACTATTGATTTCTATATTAGCTAAGCTGATTTCGGCCTACCACAATATGGATCGTGTGCAAGAGTTCTAGGGGATTGTCTGCAGATACATATAATCCATCTGGAATAAGGGTTCAAGTGTCAGTTGATGCTACGTGATGGTCGAGTGTACTTTATTTTGATCTTTAAATGAATGCTCCTAGTAAAGAAGCTGTATAAAGCGAGAGCACACCTACATTAAGAATCCTGTTATTTTCACTCAGCCTTTATGACCACTTTTTCTCCACAATAAATCGCAAAGGCAGCCGCAGCAGCAGCAGCACACTGTTCGTTGTTGTTGTTGCGGCTGCTGACCGCCGCTGCTGACCTGCTTTTTGTTGGCCTGCGAAAAGCCTTTGAGTAGAGTGACAGCACTCTGCTCAGAAAACCGCTAGAAGCCAAAAACAAAACAAAAAAAAAAATGGAAGGAAAGATTGACGCTGCAGAATTAAAACACCAACAGCTTCTAGGATTTCCTTGTCGACGGGCGTTTAGCTCCGGTCTGGGAACTGAGCAAAATGTTAAAAATAAGAGATTTAGCTGCAGCATAAGATGTAGCGGTGGATGCGAGTTGTGCAGCAGCAGCAGCTGTTGTCGTCTCCATTGTTGCTTGTTGCTGTTACGCTGTTTGGATCTCAGCTGAGCCGCACCGCGGCCGCGCCGTCACTGAAGCAAGCACTCACTAGGTACAACGACGACTATGACTGCCTTACTACTGCGACTTGCCTTTGGTATATAATAATAATTTGTTTGAAGAGGTTCTCACCAGAACGAATAAACGGACCGACCAAAGAACACACGAACGAACGAACGGACGACCGAGAAACTCTCTTTAGATTAAAGCCACTAGTAAAATCCCCTCACGTGTCTGCCTATCTATAATAATCTATCATACGGTCGGGCTTGCCAGTGGCTCTCTGCTAGCGATCAAAACGACTGAAAAACGATATTTCCAGCAGTCACAACGTTGAAGTTGTAATTATCATAACAATAATAATTGAAGTGGTAGTAGTAGTAGTAGTAGTAATAATGTTGGCCAACACTGGTATAAATTGTACAGTGTAGTTATATATATAAATATATATATATATATATATATATATATATATATATATATATATATATGCACTTTAGTAGGCTATGTGGAACTGTACTCTATATGAATCGTATCATTATCGCTAATATTGTTATCAGCTTCAAGTCTTTCTTCATTCAGCTCTGTTTACTTTATAATGTCGTACAAAATCTACAAATGTACGCATTTATCCTCCTCGTAGTCACCCTCTAATTTGACAGCTTTACTTGGCAGACTCATACGCTTATAGAAATAGCGCTCACTACAGAACACTTCGCTTAAAAGTTGCAAAAGTTGACTCGATCATTTTGTAGAACTTGCAGACGGAAACATCAATGATGATCATGACATGAGAGCAATAACGTTGGGCGTCAATCTTTGAATAGAAGAAAGTCTCTCCTTTCTACACCGAATTCAGTAGCAACCGCAAGCGTTTCATTGCCACAACAAAAAATAGCAATAGGCTTCTCACATCTGACTATTTTTATACTTGGTAAACGGACAGATACAAGTTACCTTGTAGATACCTCCAGGTGAGCGTTAGTGAACGCAGTAGATATTATTAGTATTTTAGATATGGTTCAAAAGTCTGCAGAGTGGCTCGCCCGCCATTTTGTAGGCTGGAATAGTGCAAATGCTATAACTGAGACGGAAACCACCCGTCAAGACGTCAAACAATAAGACAAGCGCATTTTTACCTTGATAACCACAGCACGATCGTAGATGCTGACACCGATTGCCCCAATACGTGAACGTCTGTCCCTTTTCACTCAGTCAATTGAAACTTCGATTTGATTCCTACTTTATCCGTCTGGCTCGCATTGACTGTTTGAACAGAAAAGAAGCGGACTCCCCTAGATAAGCGCGAAGCTTGTATTTTATTTTGAACACGACAACGTTGTTTGCAACTCGTCGGAAGCTAATGTTCGCTCTTCGTTCTTCAATATGCAATATTGTATCTGATATACACACACACACACGTACACACACAGACAGACATCTGCATATGTCACTTAATTCTGTGTTTAATTCTCGTAAATACTTCAACGTGATGCAATGCATCTTAAAAGGTGAACGAAAATGGTAGAGTGTAACACGCCAACCAATCTCGTGTCTGGCTACGACGTACGGTGTCTTCGTCTATGGAGACCCTCAACGGCTTTACACCAAGCGACCGGAATCGTTTATACGTAACTTCTGCTCTCATCGTAGGCTGCATCATACGGCCTGGCGAACATCATCTATTTAGAATATCTGGCCATGCTTGGCTATCAACACACTTGAATAGATTTTCATTCAAGCAACGCCACGCGATAGTGAGTGTGGTAGTTTCTGTGCAAATATATCACAAACGGAGCTTCTCCCGATAAACGCATCACTGGCTCGTCTGTCGTTTTGCCACAGTACAAGCAAATAGTATTAGCCAGTGCTGCACCATTAAATTTAGCCTAAATGAGTTAAGGCATGACACCACACACACACACAGGATGGGGTAAGAAGCACCGACATCATTCTGAAGAACTGGAAACGCTGCGGCCGGACATCTACTTGAGCTATCATCGCCATTGTGAAACGCGTTTTGCGCCTCTATCATCGATTGTCAACATAAAATTGGACAAACGATGCATGATAGGATATATCGTATAATAATGAAAACGCCAAAAAGCGATCATCGCCTCATGAGTGGCGAGCACCTGTGATAGGGGCACCACAACAAAAGAGACCCTTAGGGAAAAAAGTCACATTTTGCACAGTTTGATTTGACATTTAGCCAGGCGGCAGACTCGAATCGGACACACGACGATTGCTCGCTGCCGGCGAGTTCTCCTCGTTGACGACGATGCCGACGTGGTAAGCTCATGTGAGGAGGATTCGGCGATGTTGGCACTGATTGTTGACTTAGTTGCCGGCCGCTGCGGCCGACTCCGCAGTTGAAAGGTTGACTTTGAATCGCTTTACAGCCAGCATCAGCATAGCAGGAGGTATTTACACTGATGTTGTGGATGAGTGCACACATTGAATTGTGTGACGTTTTAGCGCCACTCGCAAAATGTATAAACCCTATCATAGGTTCTCGGTGATCTGCGGGAGAGTGTTGATCGGCTCGAGCGCGCGGCTCTACTGCCGCGCGCTCCCCGCCGAGTAGACTGAGCATCAACATTTGGCCGATTTGCTAACGATTTGCGCACTGGTACCAACGATTATTACGGTGACGCACACCGAAGAGAATTGCGCCTGTCTTACCTATGTAAATAGGTGGGTAGCGCCGGACGTGCGTCAGGGAGTAAAGAACATATGGCGGCCAGTTGGCGTGCATCATCATTCCCAAGTTAAAATTCCCATCTAGCGCATCCATATGATCTAGTCCGCTACAGTGCGAATCTCGTAGTCTCAAGAAATCGAAACACACGATGTAGTGAGATTGATATCGTGACTAGGGCAGTGGTCAACAACAGATTTCGAAGTCGGCAGCTAGCGATGATGGTGGCGGAGATCCGCTGCGTCTTCGTGGTAAGTAGATCCATGAAGTTCATCTGGTGGCTAAATCGGTCTACTTTTTACTCACCCTTCAATCGAATGGATGAACATGCGGCTCAGCGTAGACATTATGACCACGCGAAAAATGCCGCTGGGACTATCGCGAATCCGATGGGAACGTGCCACGGAAGACGCAAAATGAGACAAATTGTTTTGTTGGTGAATAATTGTTTTTGCACAACACCTGTATAATGGGATCCTTTGACAACATTGGTCAGAGTCGCGGAACAGGGTGTGCGAGACAGGTTCACCCTAAAATACATCGAAGGTATCAAATAAGCAGAAAGATATAATAAGCAAAAAGTAAAAAGGAATGACTATTTACGCAAAAACACTCAAAATTGCAATAACACTTAACAACGGCCTATATAACGAACACGGGGAAGAACCCGCTCTTTCTGCTGAAATAGATGGACAAGTTTTGAATGGTCCGAGAAGAGTAGTTCATCAAAAAGTTATGATCCATGTATATATATATATATCACAATAATTATATGTTACTCGGGTGCGATCTATATACTTTTGTTAGGTCATAGATGAGCTCCGCTACAATTAGCGGTAGTTGCTATAGTGTAGTGTAGCAGCTTGCTCTACCACACTGAACGGTGCCACTTTGTTACGAAGTGAATCGAGCTGGTAAATGAAATACCACAGATCTCATCTGTCAGTGCTCTGCTCTCGATTGTTTCATCAAGTTGAGACAAATTCCGTAAGCTAATCTGTAGGCGGTACAGCGGCACAGTGTCGGCTCTAACTCCTGAAAGCTGCAACAAACAACAACAACAACAACAACAGCATCATCGGCGGTGGCGGCGGCGGCGGCGGCGTAGCAGCTAGAAAGAGTTGCCAATTACCACCTGCCAGGACGGCTAACACCAGCAGAAGCAGTTCAAATTGCGTTAGTTCAACCGCCGCCACTTCAACAGCCGTAGATATTTCTAGTCATTTTTATTATTATTATTATTATCATCTTCTATGGCTAGCAGTCGTGCTCACGCCCGCCAGTCAATGATGTCGATTTTACTACAATAACTACTACTTGTACTCTACCCATACTTCCCACGCCATTTGGTTAAGATATCACACATATCGCGTATCATATGTTCATGCTGATAGCGACGGCTTAGACGGGTGCAAAATTTCTTCTGCGCCCACAGACAACCCAGACGATGCCAGAGCGAGAGACAGAGAGAGAGAGAGAGAAGCAACGAGTGGCCAAATACAAAAATCGGCACCTACCAAACGATTATAGCCGCTTGAAACGCAGCAACAGCATCCCACAACTCGACGAACAATGAAATAGCGAGGGTGTAGTCGTTTACAAGGAATATGCGTGAAAATTGTGCTAAGATGAGCTAAGATGAAATTTGCTTATTTCGGAACTTTCCGCAGAGTTGTAGCATTTTTTTTTGGTTTTTGTTTTTACCTGGTTTTTCATGTTAAACTGCTTCTGCTACTGTTGCTGTTACTACCGTAGTCGCTGACAGCTCTATGATTCAGCAACGATTATGGTCGTTTCAGTAACGGGCGATTGTGGATTCTATTATTATTATTGTTATTATTATAACTATTACTATTATTATTATTATGTATGAGCTATGACTGAGTGGATGGGTGAGTGAGTTGAGAGGCCAAAAGTGGGGATGAACCACCCACAGGGATAATACAACGCCAGTAGTAAAATCTTTTTCATAGAATATGTTGAAAAATTATTCGCTCTTTTCTAATTATTCGGCCATTCGGTATCATTTCACGGCGTGTCCACTGTTTCGCCTATCCAGAGCAAACTTTCGGTGGTAGCATTATTATTTATATGTGCCTGTTAATATCGAAGACTGCACCAGACCAGCGGAGACTAGCTGGACATTAGGGATTGACTTAACTGCATAATCGCATTGATTATACGTTACGGCAGCACGACTAATGGAGTTATGAAGGAAGAGAGAGAGGGGAGAGAGCAGCTATTGTTATTTACGGTAGAAGCATTTCCCGGATGTCTACTACGGCCTGAATGTACCTGCGAATTAATGCCTAATTACCCATAAATAATCGGATGACACCGACGCAGAGAAATTAGAGGGGAACATACATGTGACAGACATCTAATTTTAATAAGGAACATATAAAAAATAAAGTTGTTGCAACATACACACTTCTTCTGTAAGATAATTATTAGGAAACAGACCTATCGCCAAGGTGCGACACCCAAAGGTGCACTTTGCTCTCAATACTCTCTCTCTCTCTTTCTCTCTCTCGGTAGATTTCATCTAAAAGGAAGAGAAAGTATAGAGAAATCGAACGGCAGGAGTCAGCAGTTCGCTCCTCAAGTAAACGCACCAAAAATGAAACCAAAATTAGCTTAAGCCCGGTTTCCTTTTAATATATTAATGAAGACACACGTAGCATTTGTCTTTTGTTGTTGTTGGTTGGTTGCTTCGAACGGCTGCTGACGTCATTATTGTGTTTTCTATTGTTCGTGTCGTCCGCGACGGCGAGTGGGAGGCACTTTTATTGACATCGCTTCAAATTTCGTCGACTCCCTTCATCCCGTCCGCCTACGAAGTCCATGAGGATTGTTCCGTGAGCAAGACCATTTCAGTCAATAACCACGTTATTATGGATAGAGAAAGCAACAACGCCAACGATGACGTTGCTGATACATTAGAAGTATTCCGTCAATGGTGGAGTGTTCTCATCCGCTGAGCGGAGTCGAATCAAGCTTAGCCGAAGTGTGCTTCACCACAGCAACATTAGCGGACCTCGGTGGGGCTTCAAAACGTCTAATTAAAAGTCGGCCTCGTCGACAGACCTGGAAATCATCGGAATGAAAATGGTTATAGAAAACACTGCAGCTTAATGCACAGTGCAATTGTGTTACAGTAACATTACAACATGCACTGTTTAACGTTGTGGTGAGATTGTACGGACGTGATTCGATTGTGATGTGAGACTGAGTAGATAGACGAAGCATAGGCTTGTTGATGCAGGCGATGAATTACGGCCATTTGTTGTTTGCCTACTTAGTTATGACTTTGCATTTCACACGTTCAGCTATGAATTCGGCTAAATAAGAGTGGATACAGCTGAATGATTACGCATATCTTTTAAATTCAACCTAATGCCTGTTGCTTGACAACCGCGCGAAAGCACCATCTTCAACTTCATTTTATGATGGTGAATTATTTTTGCTGGACGCTAGATCGCCGTAGTCGCCAACTGGCGCCAGCATCGAGTTTGCAATCAGGTTCAAAGTCGTCCTGGTGGAGAGCGAGAAATGCCTGTACCTAAATTTGGTTAAGTGTTGAAACTAAAAAAAGCAGCAGGCCAAGATGAAGAGAGAGAGAGGGTCGAAATTGAAGAGACCGAACCACAAAAATGAATCTCAGAACCCTCAGGTCAAAGTGGAACTTTTAAAGTTGTTTTCAACATACTCACACATTCCTTCAATAGGCACTGGCGCTTTTAGCTATCTGTTTTTGAATGTGCATTTAGCTACACAATACCCGTGCTAAAGTAAGCACCCAGCACACGCCAGCCAATTGAACATTTTCATCAAGATTTACAGCCGCAGTTATTTTGTTTTTGTAAACAGCCACCGCTGACAAATAAAAATTTACCTTGTTTGTTGCCTGAGGCTCGTAACTGTAAAGAGATACAAAACTCGTACTTAATAATAAAATTAAGTTTTAGCATGTATTTAACCCGATTTCCTCCATCTCTGTCACGTAATAAATTGCCCATATATATATATATATATAGCATGCACGGGTATTTGCCGTCACAATGGGCACGTTACTGACTCGCTCATTAGTTGACATGTTAATGCCGTCAGCTCAAAACAGCACTAGGGTGTTAGTTTCAGTTTCACTTGCAGGTCAGTCAGTCAGTCAGGCTAACATTGTTGTTTAACATTAACAGGACACCCTTGCATGATAACCATGTCAACCCTTCGTCGGCATTTTAAGTCCCGCTTTGGCGTTTCACGTTGGCCGTGCATGGCAAGTCGAGCCACGATCTTACACTGACCGAGAACATGAATCCTACCAATAGAACGTAGTAGTTTTGGATGCTTTTAAGTGTCTGGCCAAAGTGTGGGAATCTAAATTCATTCCAAAGACGATGACAGCAACCACAACCGTGATAAAGGCAGCAGCGAACGACACGTCATGCAAATAAATGGTCTGATGTACAGAATGGTTACAAAGGTGGCTGCCACGGCGCCTCTAGCTGTTGTCTGTGTGTTTCACGTTGGGCTGGGATGGTGTCAACTACACACGGTACGACTACACCGTCAGCTCAAGCTCAGATCGGCCGCCTATAGTCCGCTCATAGCCTGTCCCAGTCGAAGACCAAATTGTGACCAAACTAATCGTGCGCGTTGTAAGCGAACAGTGAAACACATGGTTGAGTATCATAATTAGCGATGGGAACGAGGCTAGTAACTACGACGTGTACTGTCACCCTGTTCATCTCTTCCTGATGGTGTCTTGCCATCATCTCCACTTTACCACTGCTCCTGCTGCTGCTACGTACGTTATATCGCTGGTGGTCGGCGGCAACAGCAGCAGCAGCGATGTTGGCTGGCCGTCGCGTTAACCGTTGTGGTACCATTAACCACGTTGCTCGGCCGTGGTTAATGATATGACAAACACGAGAGTGAGGGCGCCGCCGCCAACGTAATAGCAATGATCATAATACAGGTTAGCTGTCACCATCTGAACAACAGAACCATCCAGAGCGCGCATTTCAGCAGACAGACGATCCGAGCTGGCATCTGCGCGTTAAGGCAGTGTCAGCTTTTGTCAATGTGCGCAATGTTTTCATGCTTCCGCCTTTTGACTGCGAAGAGCCCGAAGAAATATGTGATATAGTCATACAATTCTCGGTTGCACGTTGATACCTGGGACATATATATATATATATATATATATATATATATAGATTAGATAGATAGACAGATAGAGAGGGAGGAATATAGGTAATGGTGATGCGGCAACGCGTCCTCCGCCTCGAAAATCCGTCGGAGTAGAAACGCAACAAGGCCCTGTTGTTTGGAGTGAGTGGGTCTTTCGTGTTCGTATCGCCTATCGCCACCAGCGACAACGAGACGAATTATGATTCAAGGAAATAGTCGGGAAACCCGTAGAACCTGTTGTTGCTGTTGGTGGTGGTGATGATGCCTAGTGGAGAATCTTCACAAGCGCCTACCTGGCTAAATGGTGTTTACGTAGGCAGGTAGCCGGCCAGTTCGGCAAGCATGTCAGTATCGCTAACAATCGCCTTTTGAACTTCGCCAAATGTGTATATATATATATATATGTTTGTGTATGTGGTAGTGTAGCATATCCGCGGGTTTTGAAGCTCAAAGGGACAACGTTCAGCCGCTGTCCACCGCGAGCAGCATCTCACTAAGCGCGCCTTGAGTTGGGGCGAGATATCAATACGATAGGGTGTTTCGGGGACGAGGCCGCCCTGGCAGTGTCGACCGTATTCTTTCTTCTCTTGGCGATACCTTCTGTTTGCTCATATAGTGCTTATCCAATATCCTGATCGTTTCTCGATTACTGAACAACCCAATGACAGCAGCAACAACAACAGCCACGACGACTAAATGATCGTGGAAGGTGACCAGGCAACAGTGTCCCGGTCTGTCCACGCGTCGAGCCCTCTGCCAAATCCTCTACTGATTTGAGCCGTCGTATTTGGCACGAACCAAAACAAACGCTCACACAAAAGGCGACAGCAGCAGCAGCAGCAGCAGGTTCCAAATTGTTGTGTGGCATCGTTCGCCGCAGTCAAACATGCGGTGACGACGCTCACTGGCCCAATCTGCTCAGTGACGATTGGGCCCCATTATAAGCTCTCGTTGATTCGTGTTGGCAAAAGGTGGAACAGACACGCGAATTGGATCCAGTTCGGTCAGTGGATTTGTATCGGTAGCCAGTAATTCAAGCGAGTGTTCACTCATCTACTTTTCTTCAACTTTTCTTTTGATCATCTCCTCCCTTTGTTTGAACGATCGGACGCGCGCATCCGGGCGGTGGTCGCCTTTTGGCGTTCATTCGTTATCGTTCGTCAGAGAAACAGAGAGAAAGTTCAGTTCGGTCGACGCTGAGCCGATCCCATCTCAGACGCTGCCAGTTGAGCCGGTACCCGGCTGGCGATGATATCGAATCGCAACCTGCCGCCGGTGTCGGTGGCAACGCTAAATCGTGCGGCGGCGGCGGCGGCGGCGGCGCCAACAGCGGGCGACGCCCCATTCGCTAAATAGCATCGAGGCGCGCACTCACTCCGAAGTCGTTTCGCCGTATCACTCACTGCGACAGACAGTGAGTGGCCATTTTGACAAAGTTAAAGAGACCGCCCCCCTTCGGCTACTACTAATATAGCGAAGAAGTGCGACAAAAATTCGGAACAGAAGCGCGAAAAGTGAAGACCCTTCGCTTTGAGAGGCGGCGGCGGCGGCGGCGGCGGCGGCGGCGGCGGCGGCGGCGGCGGCGGCGGCATCAGTTGTAGGCGAGGTGCGACTTGGTCGACGGACAGGATAACGCGGCAGAAAAAAGCAGCAAACAGCGGCAGCGGTAACGTTCCCACTGGCAACAGCAGCGGCGTGGCCAGAGGTGGTGGTGGTGGTGGTGTCAGCGGCAGCAGCAGTAGTGGTACCGAACCGACGGTAGGGGAGCCCGGGGAAGAAGGAGTAGTAGAAGAAACAGAAGAAGAGACTGCGGGAATGGTCGCACTCGTTCCGTAGTGCTGCTAAATTGCTGGCTGACTGACTGGTGGTGGTGGTGGCTGGTGAAGAAGCAAGGAAGAGAATGCGAACAAAGAAAATGAAACAGATGACAACGACCAATGGACAACAACGGGACGGACGGAAAAACAGAGAGAAAACTGAGAGGTAGAAAAACAAGGAGAATAGAAAGGTGCCGACGTTACCCCGATGAACGACGAACCCAGAGGAGAAAACGCAAGAGATCTGAGAGGGAGAGAGAGAGGGGAGAGAGAGAGGAGATATCAAAAGCGAACAGGCAAAAAGCCAACAAGAAAAGCCATAGCGATCGACGAAGTGCGAGAGTGTCTGAGAAACGCCGAGCAATAGATAGAACTGAAGAAAAGTGAGAGAATGATAGAGAAGATAGAAGACTCTTGGGGGCGGACTGACGGACTCGTCTCGAGGGAAGGGGATACAACGGAACGAAAACGGAACAACAGAAGATGCAGACGAACCGCCACAAGAGAGAGAGAGGGAGGGAGAAGAAGAGAGATGGGGGGAAGAGAATACCCCCCTGTGAGATGAGGGCGACAGCGGCGGCGGCGGCGGCGGCGGCAGCAGCAGCGACAAAGACGACAACGTCGAAGATGACGATCCTCCTGCTACTGCTACTGATGATGATGATGACGTTCGACGACAGAGTTTAAGAAAAAAACGTGGTCGTGACCAACTGAACGACGAGGGACGCAACGCGAGGGAGGGCTGGCGATAGTGATCCGGGTGGGTTGGGGTGGAGGTTGGAGGGTGTGAGAGAGAGAGAGAGAGAGGATGAAAAAATAACGAAGAAAACGTCGTTTGCGTCGGCGGAGTCAGCCACTTTGAAGTGGGTTGTCTCAACGGAGTCGCGGTACCGTCCACTGCGCTGTCAATGGGTGGGAATAAGCGGTGAGAAGGCAAGGAGTTGACGACGACAGCGACAAAGAAATAGATGCAATCAGTAAATCGCACCCAGAGCAATAGCAGCAGGAGCAGTCGTAGGAGCGTCAATGATCACTCGTCAAAATGAATGCGGCTGTGGCTACTTTGCCATATTGGCAAAGTATACTGGCCACTATTTACAAGAGATTGTTGCTGTTGTTGGTTGTTGAGTCGCGAAAGCGCAGGTCATCAGCACCTACCTCAGTCGTTCCCGCCGCAGAAAGAGGAGAGCCACTGAACGAGACCGATGTCAGACCGTTGCCGAAGACGGTGGCTGGCGGACAGCTGAAAGCGATCTGTGAGGAAATCGAGAAGGTCAGGTTCTCAACAGGGATTTGCAAAATTGTCAGCCAATAGAATCAACGGCAAAAACCTACGTTGAAATGATCACGATCAGGGAGGAGGGATGTACGCTACATCAGACAAAAGGTTGACATCAGATCGAGGCGAACGTCAGATCTGCCGAAGTGCTGAATTGTTACGCTCACTCATGTGGTGCATGCAAAACTGTTACACATACAATTGAACCTTTCAATGTTTGCACTGTTCTCCGGCTGAAAGGTTGTGGATAAAAAAAATGAAGCTGAACAGGGAAACACACATTGAGCACTAAAGAGACGGCTTTAACTCGCCGTGCAAGTGAATGTGAGGGCTGAGATAGAGAGAGAGAGAGAGAGAGGCTTAGACCGGTTTTTGGGTTCGTGCTATAGGTGGTGATTACGTGGCGTCTTTTTAAACGTTCCCATGAAGGCGAGTTGAAGTTAGCGCCCGTCAAGAAGATGACCGAATGCTTGCGAACTCGATTGACGAAAAGCAACGATAACCGTCGAACGCTAACGGACGCTTTCCGAACGAGCGTCTACCATTGTGAAGAAGGCCACATGAACGCGTCGTGGGAGTACCAGAAACGTGGTGCGCTGAGCTCGCTCTTTTTTTTGTTAAACGAATCAATGGGCAAACGAATTTGGAAGCTACGCTATACTTAATCACAATGGGATGTATCCTAAAGTTTACGATTCCGCATAGTCGATACGTGCGAGCAAAATGGCTGTCCTTGTTCATGCAGAACTAAGCAGGTTATTCAAAATTTTCCAATTTGTGAAAAATTTCAGAATGGACTTGCTCTGCGCGTAATGTGGCGGAAACTAGCCTGCGTGCGCACCTCTGCTATTGCGTGAGAACAATCGCTTGCTATGCTGGATGCAACCAGATAATAGGCTTAAATTTTTCACAAAATAGCTCGTGCCGACTATTGTTTCAATGTTACCCTTACTTGACTTGGAGATGATTTCGCTGATTAATTCACCGTTTATCAGAGCGCTCGTAGGAAACTCTTACCGGGAGCAATAAGGACAATGTGCGACTCTCGTTGTTGGTTTCTTCGGTAAATTCAGGGTACACCTCTTTCATGTCCATGTAACACGGCGAGGTAGTCAGCACACTTCTCTGCCTGATGTACTTCTATAATATTGAAATTCTATAACATTTACAGGGTGGATTATTATATATAAAGCACAAGGCATGTGTCACATGTTACTTAGTTTACAAGAACAGGCGACCCAGTATGGACATTACCTTGGCTACGTCAAATCAATGAGGATTAAGCGCACGTATACGTCACGTGTACTTGTTGGCCTGATCGCCTCATGAAATAGCTACATGCGGATGTCGCTAACGCGATGTGTATTAACATCACAGTAACATGGCGTTTCAGTAGAGTATAGTACTGTCCACAGTGCGCCGTCACGGAGCCACTACGACTTCATGGGCGGTCATTCCGAAGACACCTCAAAGTTGTACAATACAGCTGTTGCTTCAAAAATCGTCACAGGGAGGTAAAGCGAAGTCGCTCTGTAGCGACACATGATCCCACCGAGTTTAGACTCGCCTGCAAGTCAGGCGTACGTGTTGTGTAGTGCGACGATCTTCTTGATCTATTCCGGCCGCTGGCATCGGCGCCGGCCCCGCCAACATCTAGTGTCTATTTCTTGCACCAGCGCACAGCGTGGGAGAACGTTTCCCCGTCAGATGAGCTAGATATATATATATATATATATGATGTGATTCACTCAGTCAAAACCCACTCCGGGGTTCGTTCGTCATCCCTCAACAAATCTTAGTTCACGATATCTCAACGGTGGCCTGAACAAACGAGGGAGAGCAGCGTTGCTTCACTAGAATTGTCCGACAGTCTCACAAACTTTTTACGGACCAAAGAGAAGAAGCTCAGGCAAAAGTGTCGTCACCCTGGATGAGCACGCCAGGCATATACATACATATATATATATATATATATATATTGTACATATATTGTACATATTACTGGCAAGCGATTCATAGCTCAAGAGCGAACCTTTCAAGCAAACGGCAGCATTTGGAGTGAAATCCAACCGTTGTCGTCACTGGGCAGTGGAGGTGCTGCTGATAGGGGTATAGATGGCGTTGGCGTCAGATTTTGTGAATGCGCTCTGATGCGGGGTGTCGTGTCGTCCGTTGCTGTCGGCTGGCCTCGAGTTCAGGCGGCACTTCTCAGTGCACACTACAAGGACAACTACATAGGTCCCGAATGTGAAGTTAACTACTGGAGATACTTCAATAGACGTCTGGGCCAGAAACGTCTGACAGCAACACTCTCACGTTGACATTCGCCGACGTTACGGGGGGAGCCGCAGTTAGCTCCACTGACGGGGCGATCTTGGTCTCAGCGCCTCCCACGAAGGTCTCCCGTCGGATTCGGCAAGGCTACTACAGGATTCCTTGATCAAGAGCAGCTCCCTTTAACGGCTTGACTTTATAGGGTAGTATAGATGTCTAAAAACAACGAACGCTATTAGAAGACACACCGGATCGCGAACGATGATAAAGTCTTTAAATGTTTTTAAGAGCTGAGTTTTAGCCTGTGTAAATGGGAACCGACAGCGTCTAGAGCGACTCGCACCTAAACTTGCCAGCCTTGAGTTCACCAATCTAGCATTAATTAACGCATAATTAATTAATAATTTAGATCGAGAAACCCATATGACATTCATTAGTTGCGACTGAAATCAGACGATGCTTTGCATAATGATCACAGTATCTGTCAACACCAGATCGCCTTTCAGCATTAGAGGCATTCGTTCAATTCATTGTCTTGTATCGTGATCTTCCTGCAGATAACCGGTGTTTCACTGAAAGGTGGCAGCTTGCAACAAGCAAACAATAATTCATCTCACTTATACATACGGCGCTCTTGCAGCATAAATTAGCACGTTATATATATATATATATATATATATATATATTCTTATGCACTTCTAGTGCACTTATATTCCGTAGCCCTGCAGCATATATTTATATAGATATGTATATATACAGGGCGTTCGCTAAGTTACGTAACTCTCGACCAACGAATTCTTCAAAAATAACCTTTCGTGTGATGTTTGTCACTCTTTTTCTCTGTCGATAATTATTTAGCGGGAAAGATTTGTTCTAAAATTTTCATTCAGGAGAGTATGAAAAAAAGCCTGGAACTTGAACAAACTTTGTCAAAAGAGGTTTACGGCTATCACCAACGTTTGATGGATACCTCTGGCGTAACTATTTGCAAAATGTCTCTCATTCATGTTTTGCTTTAGCATACATTCGTACGATCTATAAGTAGTTGTCAGCAGGAAATAGACAACAATTGCAGAACAGTTTAGCGTCAAAAATAGTTTGGTTAGTCTCCCATAGGCTTGCGTAACGTTCCAAATACCCTGTATCGAAATATGGGTTAATTATAAGGTAAGAGGTGATGATTTTTTGGCCACTTGATGAGGGGTGTATTTTTACGGCACATAACGAAACGGCATAAAGCAAATGGGTGCGCACGCTGCTGTATAGTGCACAGATAGATTGTGGCCGATGGAGAGAGGATTTTGACTAACCTGTCTTAGCGCTCAGCTGTAGACAATTTGGGTTGAACATAGTGATTATAGTTGTAACAATTTTGTGACCCGCTTGTCATAGATTTTTTTGCTAACTCACACACGGCTCAACCTTTCAATGGGCTAAGCGGTACACTGCGCCAGCGACTCGTGCAGATTTTCAACAGCAGCAGCAGCAGTAGCAACATAAGAAAAATGCTCAAAAACACTACAAATATGTTTGTGCGTGCTTGTGTGTGTGTGTTTGCGCGCTTACTAGCCGAGATACTTAGCAGAGCATGTAACTACCTATGCGCGCCCTGGCTCTTCAGTTCTGCCGACAAAACAACAGCAACAACTTCTACTAACGCTGCTATATTGCTGCTTGTGCTGCTCGCGGTACGAGGAGATCCCACTCTGTCGAGCAACTCTCGCGTCAGCTATAGCCACTTTTGTTAAGTTGTTCATTCTCCCTAAAGTCTTCGTCATCGCCGTCATACGTCAGGCAGACCGCGTTCCCGACTCGTGGGAATGACTGAATGAGCTGAGGGGCGTTTAGCACTCGTTGGGCCCGGCTGGTTGCCTTAGAGGCGAACATTGTTGGCAACAGCACTACCACCACCACCAGCACTCACTATCCCGTTCAGCCTGTTTCGCCCGACCCAAAGGCACAACTGACGCCGATGGGAGCGCTTCCCGCCATTTTAGACGTCGCTTGCACCGCGGCCGCTCGACGACTACCACCACCAGCACCATAATCATCATCATCCTACGATTTCCGTGGTGCGTGTGCATGTCCCTATGTGTCTCTGTCTGTCCGTCGGTGAGCCATATTGAAACAGCAGCAGCAGCAGCAAACTGCCGCAAAAAGGCGAGCTAATATTCACAGATGCGACAGGGTGCATTGCGGTATCCGGCATAAATACAAGGTGCCCATACGTCCATAGTATCTACTATGTCCAACGAATACAATTAAATAGTTCGGTCATTTGAATGTTTATTGGGATCGCATTGGAAATACAGTGCAACGGCAAATTGTCTCATATTGTCGCAAAATGGCGTAATGGAATTTCATGTGAAAACGAGCTGGACACCGCTTTGCAATCAAACGCGTCCCGCCTGATCCATGCTCGCAACGTTGAAACCATGCTATGGCCACTGCGCCAGAGTACCAACCACGTCGAAGCCAAGCGGACAAACTCCAGCGAATGACTGGAGCTATCGATAACTACAACAGCAAATTAGTAATAATGATGGGAGGGCAATTAATTTGTACCCCCCTCTCCCCCCCCATTAGACGAGAGAAATTAATTATCGCCCTGTGCGACTCGCCGGTCCCCTGTTGTCATGTTATAACCAAATTAGACACCACGGAATGATCTCTTGACCAAGCAAACGTGACTTATATTCATTACTGTCGATATCCCAGTCCCGGGCTCTTGGTCTCCCGGTCTCTCCTCTCAAATGATTTGAACAAATTTACGACAGATAATTAATTTCTATTTGTCCTTCACCTGCCTAACAACGTTGCCTCGATGAACCTCATGCGTTGAGGGTTACAACTTTCATGCGTGAACGTATAAATAGAGGTGCACACTTTTTAGGAGCTGTCAACTAATCGAAACAGAACCTGGACAGCTGCCTCGGTTAGGTTCGAGGGTGTGTGTGTGTGTCTATAAATACTATTGAACCTGAACTGAGTGACCTAACAGATTATCGCTGTAAGTCTAGTCAGTAGATGGCGACACCGGCAATGCCGGTTCAGCCACTTCATCAATTAATTACAGCTATACCCCATGCCCCACCCCCGGGGCTGGTAAATACCTGGAGCAGCTACGACGACACCATTTCGAAGCCGCATCCTTATCGCATTCCCTATCATTGCCATTATCACCAACCCTCATCACCGCCGCTCGTGTATCTAATATATTTACGTGTATGGTTGGTCATATTCATTCAATGCTCGATGCTTAATGTCATTGACGTCTTCGGACAGAGGCAGCCCGAGTAGCAACTAGAGCTAGACTTGACGATACACACAGAGCCGAGAGAGAACTGTATAGGGGCACCCGGCACTGCAACGGCCGCCGCCACCACCACTGAATGCGTTTTGAGACGAGCGATTATTTGAACAAACTGAGCACGTGCCACCACGAGTCGCGTGTCATTGGTCTCCGCTGTTGTTTTCGTCTACTCGTTCGACAAATGCTCCCCCTGTTGAATTTTAATTTGTGAGCTTAACTTCTCAAACAGGAGCAAATGAATTTCAGCAGGTTGATGTTCAATTGTTTAACGTTAATGATCATTATCTGCTCGGGTGGTGGCGCTTGGTAGCTGCGATCGTGGCTTTCGTTTGGGTTTTGTGCTCCCAACAAACTGGCTGGCTCGTTCAGGTGGATTCGGTGGTCAACACACGAATAGCAATGACGGCCTGATTCTAAGATCTAGCATTTAAATAGATTCATATCTCTCTATCTCTCTCTCTGTTTATCTTTCCGTTTCTATAAACAAGTACTGTTAGATGTTATTATATATGTATAACATCTAGAGAACAAATGCTAATATATGTTTAATGCAAGTGACGTACAAATAGACAAAAAAAAGTAGTCACTAGTCGACCGTTCGTTCGGTCAGTGCCTCACTCCTCTGTCTGTGCCCGGATAGGCTCAATGAAGGTGGATGACCACAACCTTCCCAAATGTAATTAGTGACTGTTCTTCCTATGTATGTATTATATTGCAAATCATCAGATGCCTTTTCTGGCCTCGTCGGTTTCAGTGAATGGTTTGAGTATCCGTTACACAGATTCATTTCAGGATCGTATTGTCTATCAGAACCGCTGACTATGTCAAAAGAGTGTTGGTACCGGAGGGCAGCAACCAGAACTGTGTGTTCTTGATATGATTTTGTTATGTTAGTGATTTAGTGTACGATGTTAGTGACTCTTTGTTCTTATGGTGATAGCGTTTTATAAAAATGTCTCTGCGGGGTGGATCTGTACACTCTGATGACGTTCTGCTCAGGCGGAGGGACTAAAGAGCCACGTTTCTGAGTATCAGTAGTCTTCTGTCCTAAATGCTATACCGCCGTTTATATTATACGATATTCTGTGTGTTTGCGGTTACCGCCCAACTCGACCGAGTGACGAATAGCTATCGGTCGTACAAATTATTCGTGCAAATTTATCGATCAACAGCAACACGCCCTTCAATCTCTCAAAAGTCCGTTGATGATCTCGTGTTCACAGTTTGTTCGTAAAACTCTCTGCCCTTATTGATATTCTAGGTGCGTGATTAGTAAAGATTCACCAATGTCACCGTATGGGCTCACCAATTCGATTGTATTGTATTTTGTGCCATTTAATCAATTTAACAATTCGCTTGTCTGAGATCGAATTTAGGGTGGTCAAATGTGAGTTCGCCATTGTCTAGATGCGCATCATCGAGATCTGTGTTGGCAGGCGAGTCTTTTCGTGTCGATTATCGATTTTCGTTGTGCACGATCATAATACTACTGTACGATGTGTTTTTGCGCGAATGCTGGCGATATTTCTGTATAATGGCTGAATAATTCTGTATCGACGAGGTTGGGGAGGGTTGCGCGCCGGGGGAGGAGGTACTACCGAGGTGGAGCGGGCTATGACTGCTGCTATTACTGCTGTACTCATTAATGGTGGTGGTGGTTCGAAAGGCTTTACGGTATTATTGCCAATGGTGATGCTGATACCAGCGGCTACTATGATGACGGCGGCGGTGACAGTTTGGGACGCGTTGTTTGTGACTTTTGCCGATGAGAGTTTGGCGATCCTGAGCCAATCGATGACAACCTCTTTTGAGACCTATCATGACCTCCATTACAATTCCTGTACTACAGTTGCTATTGACTCTATCGTTTGCGTTGTTGATATCACCGCCGCCATCGCTTCGGTTGAGTGTTGCTGTTGTCATCGAAATTCTCATTGTCGTCGTTACCATTGTGTCGACTGGAGTCTCGATGCACCCAAGCAAAGGATGAGGTCGGGTGGTGGTCTATTGGTCATTTGAGGCTGAGTACATTCACCCGCTCCAGCGTCTCAGCACCCTCTGCAGCTGACATCGCCATGGTAGCTCAGAAAAGAGTGCGCATTGATGAATTCAAACACATTTGGCATAATAGAAATAATTCGACATAAACGCACGAGAAATGATATTTCGAAACATAGCTACACGTTGTTCCGGTAGTCCACACATATACGCACCCCGCGTAGCCAGCAGTAGGGCAGGGATTAACAACAACAACAAGAACGATCACTAAGTTGTACACATATTTTGTATATTTGAACCGGCGGGTTACATTGTTGTACCTCACCTTGCGGCCATGTGACTGTGTGAATGAGTCTAACCTTCACATACGCGGTCGACATTCGACTGAAGCCAGCGTGATGAACGGAGTTCAAGTGAAGTCCCCCTCCTGTCTGTGAGAGTCAGTTGCCTCGTCTCGCTCGAGTATCTACTGAACACCTCCCGTGTCCGGGCAGAGAGCTGTAGGTAGTTGGGCAATAACCCTTCGCTAGTATCATGTACACGGCTGATATTGATGATTTGTGAGCATTGGCTCGAATGTATGACCTACACACAGTGAGCAATACATACATAGATGGCAATGGTTAATTTACATGAAAACTCCGTTTGAATCCGCCACAGCAGCGACAGCCGCCGCAGCAAATGACTGTTATACTCGACAGCGTCTGTTAGCGAGGGTCAGCCCCATCGGTGCCTGGTGTATGTTGACCCTATGCCGTCTCATGTTCGACCCAAAGTACACACCCTACAATGAACAAAGCACACCCTATAGAACAACAGCAAAAGTCGAATGTTTTAATATCATTGCCAACAACATACAACTCTAAACGCGAACGTCGTCGAGAGAACAATTCTGACTCGTGAATAAAATACAGATTTGGTAAATACAGCGGGATGCAGTGTATCTTGTCTACACAACCGATTGTTCAATTGTCCACCGTTTCACAGGTTATTCATATTATAACAACTGTTGTTCCATTAGAAGACGGGTATCCTACAATTTCGTGCTGCATGGAGTAATCTTGATAGCTACCTCGTCTAAAATTTCAGTACTCGCATTGGTCAAGCGGCTGGCTGTCGTTTTTTTTTTGGTTTGTTATCATATAAATAGAAAATAATATAAAATATTCAGAGAAGTAGGATGCTCCACTTGCAAGAGTTGTATCTAATGCTGGACATTTCGCACGAGCCTCAACTGAGCAGCTGTAAATCAGTCAGTTTTTGATTGAGATAGCATCTCATTAAGCTAATTACACTAATTAACATTAGCACGTTATCCCTATTGTCGAATAGCAGCAGCAGCAGCAATAGCAGTAGTAGTGATATCACCGAAGGAACTCGGATATGATGTTTTTGCAACACTTTAGCTAAGCTCCAAGATAGACGATTGGATGGAATGACTTTGGCATATACTAATCTTACCGTCATCCAGGACGATAGAACTGCGATTGATTAAAATTGACTTGGTGAGCGGACGTCAGCATCCATGACGGCGTTTCGCGCAAAGACTGACCCGAGTGTAACGGTCCCTTTAAATGGCCGTTTGTAACAAAATCGCTTGGATGCTCCGCTAATCATCTGGCAGAGATCCGAGCCCAACGTAAACGACTGACACCGTCACAAGTGAACGCAAGTGCCGACGTTCACCACTGAACGAATTCGAAGAATCACCACCGGCACCACAAAATGCTACCATATACACTTAGCGACTGTGTATGTGTGTTCAGCAGCTGCTGTTGCTAGACGAGTCCGAACAGAAATAGCAGAACTGGTTGTCGTTGTTGTGGTCGTCGTCGTCGAAGGAGGATTGTTTTTATAGGCTGAGAGTTGTAGTTGTGGTCGCTGCTTGCGATAGATTTCTACTGCTCAACATTGCGTCCGTTGGGTTTCTATAATGATGTGTTATACCTTATCTAGTGGACACACGTTGGCGGGGACGGGGGCGTGTTTTAGCCTTTGTGAGTGGCGTTAAACTCGCTAAGTGTTAACGGGATCATTTACTATCTAGTTTATCCATTAGTCGCCAACAGCAACCAGTTTTCTACAAGATGTTCTCTCATTCATATCAGCGTGCTGCATTGTGGTTGAAACGCCGGCGTTTCTCGACGCTATCTCGTGACCTGCGTCAAGCCGCCCTCGCTATAGAGCTCTGCACTTTTATACAATATTACAAATGCTAACTAACCAACAAACCACTTCAGTGGGCAGACCAAGATGTCGTCGTTGTGTCGTTACCTACTGCAGCACACATGCACACGCCAATTTATCCTTATCTCGTACCAACTGATTCTTCGATAAGTTTCAATTCGTCTGCAGAAGTCGATAGAGCAACTCGTTCGTAGTCGCGCAGCAATAGCAACAGCTTCAGATGCTCAGCAGCATCGGAAGCTATTTTGCCTTCTTAGGTGATGTGCATTTCATTCTAGTCAATAACACCACCAAGCTTCATCGTTCCCCGGTCAATTGGTCTGTTTCAAGAGCAACGGTGTTCGACTCGTGTTACGTGTCTGACTACATGACTCTTTTACTGTTTTTTTTTTGTGTTTTGTTATAATAAAAAAAGTCTATGTAACTATATATCGTGGCGCTGTCTAGTTGTGATGTTCAGGATCACGTTGGCGATGACAATATTATTACTATCAGCGCCGCCACCGTCGCCACCTATATATATATATATACTTTTCTTTGAATCGACGGCGGCAGTGACGACGACTTAGCGTTATGGTGCCGGAGCGATGAGGTGCATCCTCCAATCCTGCCTGTGAAGGCATCACAAGCAAACGATCAGCAACAAAGCGACTCAGGTATACGAGAACATACTATAATAGTCGAATAGCCACCATCAACCACCAACACTACTACGGCTATCACTTGGTACTACTACTACAACTACTATTAGTAAACCATTGGTGGAAGTCAGCGGGTAGAAACGTAATATCGCCATGAAACCAACCTCAGCAACCGAAGCAGCAGCAACAGCAGCAGCAGGCAACAAATCACGTAATCGACAACGAGAGATCGAAGAATGATGTCCTGTAGCCGGCAGACGTCAGCATCGATTACTGCTGCTGCTGCTGCTGCTGCCAGTGGCAATGGTAGAGCTCGTTCCGTGCCCCTTTAGTTCACCGGTTTAGCCCAGCTACAAAATCCGGCCAGCGGTGATTGTTATTAGCTGGTAGTCAACCCGTTGTTGACGTTTGGCCAATAGACAGACTGCAGTAGTTGTTTTCGAATGAACACTCACACAAACACACATAGTATATATATATATATATATATATAAACAAATGTGTGGACTAACGAGAAACAAAACAAAATATATAAAAACGAACGCGCGTTAAAAATGCCACCACCAGCACCAGCCAGCGGGGCCGAAACCGTTTCGAATGTTGCTCATACCCTTGTCGTTGTTGTTGCTGCTGTTTTTAAATCGCTTTTCTTCGAATGGCCATTAAACCAATTGAATACGCATTGGGAAGTGTGGCCTCATATCTGTATGATGTGTGTGTGTGTGGTTTGACGCAAAAGTACGCGATCATCGCTTGCTTTTATATTTGCCATCCGTGGCGCACTCGGGCCCCGCTCAGTGAGTCAACGTGAGGCCGACAGGTGACGGCGAGTCATCGACGATGAAGACTCGTACACTCGCCAAATCTTCAACAAACGCCAACAGACCAAACTTGAATTATTTTCACAAGGGAATTCTTGTAATAGATGCTTAATCGTTGGCTGAGGACGTTGCACATAGTTGGTGGACTGGTCAACTTGATCAGAAATGACATCAATTATATGTTTCAGAGGAGCAGTCCCTAATTAGTGAACAAGCTCGTTGACGTTCATAGTAGCGTTTTTGATAAGTTATCTATTGGTGTGGAAGACATCATTGACCAAACATGAAAATATAATACTATGGAAGCAACACTAAATAAAAGCAAATAAATGAATTATCTTATGATTGTTTCTATTGTTTCATACTCAACATGAGTGATTAAATATACATAGTCTATTCAGTTAAACAATATCATTGACAATCAATTCGAGCTGAAGTCCGCCTTCATAAGAGATGCGTTCATTCGATAAATAACCTCATTAGCGAGGGACAATAAGAGTGTTCTATATTATAAAATACACGACGTAGCCACAAACGACGATGGAGAAATTCTCTTCAAAACACATTTTGCTGGTTGCCGCCGCTGCGGCCATCACTGTTGTTCGCGATCGATATTTCAACGCGGTGTGGTGGCTGTTATTGTTGATATTGATGTTATTTAGGCAGCAGCAGCAGCTGCCTGCGCGTCTGATCCTAGCTACTCCGTTTGCTGCAAACGAATATTGTTGGCTTTTCGCCACAGCAATCACCACGACCACCATCAGCATCACGCCCTAAATGAATAATCAAATGGATGAATGGATTAAAATGGCTAGCGCAAACAATTTGGCGAACGAGGCGAAAGCTGGCGACGGGGGGTGACTTTGGCCACAGTTCTCCGGCAGAAAGCCTAATAATAATGCATTAGTGGTTTTGGCGAACTGCCAACCAGCCGCAAAAGCGCAAAGCGGATACAATCGTCCTGACGGAGGACGACGACGACGAACGAACGAATGATTGAAATCATCTTATACCGCTGCTGCTGCTGCTCCACCAGCTATCATTTGCACCCAACACAAGAGCGCCCTCCACCAACTGCAGCAGAAGCGGCCGCAGCGGCGTCGGCGAAAGCCGCGATTCGCTCGGGGGTCTGGGGAGTTTAGTACAGAGGCGGGTTAACATTGCGTTTATGCTGCTGCTGCTGCTGTTGGTTTTGCTGCTGCCTCTGCTTTTGTGGCCGATCGGCGCGCAACTGTAACGCCGACACTTGTGGCCGGCCAGCGAGCCGACCGCAACGGTATGATCGGCGAGGAGGGCTGGCACTGCCTTTGGCTATGAATAGCAGCAGCAGCAGTAGCGGCGACGATCCGACTACGTGAAGAAGATAGTCAGTCCGTCATTATTCGATTGGCTTTTTTTTTTTTTTTTTTTTTTCTTTCTTCTCTCTTCCATCTTCTTTTTCTTCGCTGGGCCGTAAAATGGATGACAACGAATTTGAATGAATCGTTCGATGAATCGAATGATGCCTGAATGATTATACTCGTTTGGGTAGCAGGCTTCGTGGTTTCGAAATTATTAATTTGCTATTATTCATTGTGAGAACGTTTCGACGACTGAATATCTAACAATGGTAATAATAATACTAATAATAATAATAATCACCATAATGAAAAAAAAAATCATAACTGTGAACAAGGATTTCGATAGGCACAATTTTTTTCTCTTGTGATTAGAATTATATATTCACCTCATATGTAACGAATCTACGCGAGAAATTCGCGAAATTACGGTATATATATATATATATATATATATATATATAATACCTACAATGCTGAATCAAAATGGATCATTGATCGTAGCTCAGCTTAAGTAATTAATTATTCCTTCCGTAGACTTCTATTGACAACTCTTTTGTTTTCCTTTGTGATTTCGATCTGCATCCCGAATTCCTTTCAGTTGCACACGTTTGTAATATTTGCTTTGCCACAATACGCTGCTTTATAAAATCTATACATATATTTATCTATATATATATAGGCCGCTTAAAAGCTGTTTTCGTTGACGGGTGGTCGACCGCACCCCGTATTTCAATAGTTGTCGATTTGTGCCAAAGCAGCACTCATCTAAGCAGCGCTATCTTTCGACGAACTGTCCCCCTGTGTAGCGGTGCTCTGCTTGTGCGTGTGAGGTCTTCATTGAAAGATGCGCTACCGTCGCTCCTGCCGCCGCCGCCGCCGCCGCCGCCGCCGCAGTCCGATCGGGATTGGCTCACAGCCCGTCCTGTCCGACGTTCATCCCACTCCCCCTTCCGTGAATTAGTCAATTTAGCTAAATTTTTTCTGTATGACAAACACATTAGGCACTCACGTTGGCCGTAGTAGATACTTCCACTACTAGTAGAATTGAAATGCATTCATTCGTAACTCTCCTGGGGCAGAATCATGCTGATGCCTGATCGAGATACACGGCGAGGGTGGGTAGTCAAAACAGGCGGTTGTCAGTTGCCGCGATGGTTAAGTGTTTCGTTTCTCCTATTTTTATGCATTGTGTACAATACGCATTATCTACGATGACGAACGAACATGTTGGCAGCACCAGCAAGACCAATAATAATAACCAATAACCGATAATACCGCCACTACAACCACCTATAGTGTAAGTGACGAAGCAAAAAACGACTGAATGCATTTTTTGATAAAGACACCAACAGAAAATGGTCGGACACCATTTGTGGGTAGCTTATCATCAAACGATGATCTCTGTTGTTGTTGCGGCGGCGGCGGCGGTGGCTGTCCACTGGTCGTTGGTTGCCGCTCGGTCTCCCTATGTGTGCGTGTTCATCAATTGGCCGGCGACGCCGCTGGTACCTGCCTGATGGGTATGCACGCACTACAACAACAACAACAACAACTATAACTGACAAGCGCGTCCGCACTCAAGCGTCGCCCTCCTGCGGCGGTGATGACGGTGGTGGTGGTGGCATCCATCCGTTCGCTCGCTCGCTCGCTAACATTGACCACGACTGCGGCTCCTGCTGCTACCGCCGCTGCCGCCGGCGCTACTGCTACAGTTCGGTTCAGTCTGATCTCGTCTGGTTTTCCCGCCGGGAAAACTGTCGTCCTGTTCTCGGATCAGCGCAAGCACACACGTGCTTCTCTTCTCTTCAATTATATTTCATTCATTACCACGATTATATTATACTTCATCCTGAGACGAATCCAAAGCAAATCATCGTAGCGCCCAATCGTTCGACTTCTGACAGCCCTGACAACAACAACAACAACAGCAGCAGCAGCAGAAACTCAAGCGTCATTTGTATCAGTGGGCGCTGCGATGGCCGTCGATACGCGATCGTGTCGGTCAATCCGTGCGTACGGGTCTTTGTTTGTGTTGTGTGTGTCGTTTTGTGAGAGCAATGCCATCATCATTAGTATCATCATCGGAGGAAAGATGACTGTTTGGCACTGCTCACAAACGAACACAATTCAACAAGCCAACGTCAAAGTGGCGGCCAACATATGCACTCGGCGTTTGATCGGTCGATACTTGAATACAATACTTGAACGACAAATAACGCCATTCAACAACTACAACCGCAGCAGCAGAAGAAGATGATGATGATGACGATGATGATATTGATGGTGACGATAGTCTTTCGAGTGCACCTCTGACCGAAGCGACGATTTGACCTATATGCGGTTGTACATATACATACATATATATATATATATATATATATATATATATATATAAAGTCTTGTTTATTCAGATGTTAGTATAATGCGCCATTATAAAAACAGCATTAGCAGATAGCAACAGCAACATTTATTGTATTATTTGGCCTTAACGACCATCGGACGACAGCCACCCGCATTGACGAACCGTAGACAGAGCAGCAGCAGCAGCAGCTCTGATCGGTTGTTAGTCGTGGCTGTCCATTCGAAACTTCCCAGGAAGGCGGCTTCGTCGGTGGAGGGACGCAGTCAATGATGGGTAGGCAATACGAGCCTTGATCTGTTGTTTGGATTCTACAACAACTGCTACAAACACCATCACTAACAACACCACTACTGCTGCTGCTACTAACATATCCATTGTATCGTGTGTACAGGACAACTACCTATGAAGTACCGTCTGCGAACGGCGGGATCTCTTTCTCTCTCTCTGTAGCATTCTCGGTACTAAATCACTCTCGCTGTTCGGTCGCTGACCGGCTCCTTTTGCCATTGTGGCGGATCGATAAATGAAGAGGCATTTTGACTGTTACAATGGGACGTCAAACTATAAAAAAACGCGTCAACATTTGTTGACAAGTTCGCAACTGTTCTGAGAGAGAATACGTTTAGTTAATTATACATTAGTTAATTATGATGATAATGAGTGCCACGCTAAAAAGAGCTTCCGTTTCTTTCCAGCAGGCTGTGAAAGTCCTGAGCGTGGGACCGATTCGCCACCGAGCGGTGGTTCGGGCAATATGTGCAGCAATCTCAAGATGAAAAAGCAACGAAAGGCGAGGACTGCTTTTACTGACCACCAGCTACAGACTCTCGAAAAGAGTTTTGAACGACAGAAGTATCTCAGCGTCCAGGACCGGATGGAGTTAGCGGCAAAGCTCAATTTGACCGATACCCAAGTGAAAACGTGGTACCAGAATCGAAGGTGAGAAAATCTTTATTAAAATGCATTTGTGCAACACATGTCACTTTCACGTAGGCGCTACGTCGATGGCGACATCCTCAAATAGATCAATTTGGAACAGTTCTAAAAAAGGTAGACACTTCTTGTTCTTTTTTTTTCGACAGAGAAAGTATTTGTTTCTTACTTTAGCTTGCTTGATTATTTCCAGAACGAAATGGAAACGCCAAACAGCCGTGGGTCTCGAGCTTCTTGCTGAGGCTGGCAATTACGCAGCAGTACAGCGGATGCTACAAACGGCACCCTACTGGCTTCAGAGCTATGCTGGTGTCACGCCGCAGACCTCCGTCAACGCGATGGCTGCCCTTGACGTATTCTACCGGCAGGCGGCACTTCAGCAGGCGCAGCAACAGCATCAGCAAAAACCAATAGCCGCGTTCCGGCCACCGATGTTTCCACCGGGTGGCCCGGGAGCGCCAGGAGCCCCCGGAGCACCAGGAGCACCACCTGCGTCTGTCGCCTCAACGACCCTCCCCTCGGTATCAACAGCACCTTCCCCGACGGCAGTATCCGGTACAGCCACACCACCTGGTAGCAGTACAGGACACCATAGCCCGGTCGATGTCGGCTCTCCACTAAGCATGACCAATGCCCCATCTGGACCGATGTTGCACGGTATTACAAACCTGCACAATCGTCCCGACGTAACGTCGCCGCTGGAATTTAGCTGTGCGCCCAGCGATGGATTAGTCGTTGCAGCCCCAGTTCCTCATTTGAGTAATCATCCACTTCATTCGCATTCACCATCCCCTCTGGGCTCTCCCGCGGGCTCGGCTAGCTCACGGCCATCCAGTGCACCCCCGGTGCGGCCGCCGTCAGAGGCACTATCCAACACGAACCCTTTGGGCCATAGCGGGATGCGAGAAACGCCGCAGCACTCCATGTAGAACACGAATAGAAATAACAATTATAGATAATATTAATTACTATAATAATTATTGCAAGCCAACAAACAACAACAACTCGTCTGTGGTGTCATAGTAATAATAAAATCATGTACTAGAGATTAGTTAAGTATCGAATTGACGGTAGAACTATTGAGTTAACAGTAGCTCAGAGAAATACTGATAGAATGATTATATATATATATATATATATATATATATATATATATATATGCATAGAATATCGTCAAGAGAACAATATGACAGTCCGACGTTGGATTTCTCATCGTGTTCGATGCTGCAGAAATGGTTCGCGAAGTATATGGGCCTGTCCAATCTGTGCTCGAATCAAATACAGTTATATCACGCTATTTGGCGTCGCTGGTTTCGAGTGAGATAATATCGAGCCTTGACATTACGACCGGCTGCCGTAATGACGACCAATGTTCTCAAAGACGACGACGATAGCGGCAACCGCGAATACAAACTATGGACAGCAGGAGCAGCAGGAAGAATTGAATTGAACGCAACGGAGGCGCAAGGGATGTTTTGTATCAGCCTTATTGTGGGTTACAAGTATGATGGTGGCCATGAAGGAGTTGGAATTCGCTGGGTTCTTCCAGCCATTCGCCATAACATTATCGGGCGGGTATCCATCAACCAGTAATTAGTGCTAGTTGTAGCTCGGGCGCGCTTTGGTAATGACGACGCCGATGGTGATGACAGGAAAATAATTATGATGGTAATAATTATTACGTCTACTGAAGAATAAGCATGTGTATGCACTGGACAGCAACGAATACTAATCGAAGTATAATAGTTCCTGTTGCCTTTAGGATAGGCAGCTAATTCTTCGAGCTATGAAGCTGCTCGAAGAAGCATTCGAACAGCTATGAAAACATGTCAATGAAGACAAGCCGATTAATTAATCAGTTTAATTAACAACAACAACAATAATGTGTATTATAATGAGAAGAAAGAAATGCTCATCATGTTTCACTTTATGGTAAAAGAACACGTCCGGTGTTTGTACAATAATTTACAAATTTGGCCAAATTAATGGCTTTTTTAAACTTACTTATAATATGTTTACTCGGGATGTAACATCGCCGACGTTGCTCGTCGTCCAGTACAGCAATAAGCTTGGTAATAATGATGACGGATTGTAAATATAGATAATGAATAGTAATAATAATAATAATTATTATTATTATTATTAATAAATAAATATGAGTATAAGTAGTATGTGCGTGTGTGTGTGTGTGTGCGTGAATGACCCGTAACCGAAAAGCAGAACCGATCGATATTAGTAGTTGCAATGCCTTCATAAGCAGCCTACTGATAATAACAGCAACAACAACCCTCTTCTCCAATTGCGTAGATGAAATCGAATTATTTTCTCTCATTTTCCTGCCCCCCCGCTGGGGGGAATCGGGCCGGTGGAGAGACGCTGAGCGGTGGATGTTCAAACACGCTCGTTAGTGGATGTTCTTTTTGTCGAGGGCTGGTTGCCGTCTGTCGAGTTGACGGCACAAGATGTATCTCGACAGGACAAACTGAACTGTCTCTTTCTCTCTCTCTGAACAACGGAGCCGGAACCAGGCCAGAAACGACGTCAGCATACATCATCATTATCATCGTCATCAGTGCAACAAAATGTGGCTGATGCAACTCGCAATATTCAGCGTTCACGAAAAACAATTCACAATATACCGTGACATCAATATATGTTGTGAGGTCAGAGTACCTCGATCCACCAGCAGACGTATTAGACACACGACCAATGTTATAAAATGCTCAGTTTGTTTCGCGGTAATTCCTGTATATAAATATTATATAACGTCTTACTAATTATTATTATTATTATGGTGGTTGCCCGAGGACGAGCAGCGGCAGCAGTAAGGATATATGTCAGTTTCGACATAAAAAACTGACAGTTGACGAGAGAATAATATGACAACTGCTGTTGCTGCCTCTCGAATATAATGACTACGTCATTCGGTGGCCATCTGCCGCGCCCTGTCAACGAAATATATTACGTGTACATATAAGCATACAAGGATGAACAATAAATATTATATATATATATATAGATATATAGTAAAGAATAAACGCTAAAATGAGAGAACAGGATGCTGACAGAAGATGAGTTGATATAAACGCGTTAGATGATACCATTGTATCGATGTCCTATCCTCCTACGCAACCTCCGACTGCGAGTGGTCAATCGGCATTGGGTTTACGAATAACAGCAACAATAATCCTACTAGTAATTGCAAGAATAATATAATAACGTTATTATTATTATCAATGATATGCAAAAAAGAAGCAAGTATAAAAAGTGATCTGATTCTATTTGTTTTTAGCCGGATGAAACTCTGACAGGTTTGCGTGTACACGTGTGTTTGTATATTTTTGGGACTTGTTTGTGCTCATCATGACTGCTAGCGATTTTAGCCTTTTTTTTTTGTTTCGATGATTTTTTCTGCTCTCGAACACTTCGGCAACCATTGGACACTCATAATGAACAAAGTGGTAGCTGTATTTTTGATTCGTAGCTGATTAACAGAAATAGTAGTACATGTAGACCAAGGTCATTTGATAGTAGCTCCAAATGAAGTTCAGCAATTCGAAATGTGTTTAAGTCGATATCAGTACGAACTGTCGATGGCCGGGTGTCATCGGTTCGATGTTGACGGTACTCCGATCCCGTTTTGTAATTATCTCCGGCAATCAACAATATTTAATTTACCTATATATATATATATATAAGGAAGGAAACGAGACTAGAATGGACGCATCGACTCTATGTGTACTAAGTAATCACACAATTACATGAGAGTGGACAACAAAAAAATGGTGACCGATTCCTAATCAACGGACACAAACACTGAATAGAACGTGTAGTTGTTGACATGAGTGGTTATGGCGCGGGTGGCATTGGCCGTAGACGAGGCTGTTAATGACGATGCATGCGAACGAGGATGAGGATAATGCGTAAAAATGCGAGCGACAACAAGCGGCAACAAAATACGAAGAGATGGATAATTAGTAGATTTATAATAATGGAAATTATCCAACGACAACGCAATAAAGATAGAAGAACGTCAAGTGGACATTACATAACAATGTGTCTTCAATTCATAGGCCAACTCTATCGATTAATTTCTATTATTAAATTATGCTAGGTTATGCCTCGATTATACAATAACAGCTGTCTGACACAGCCTCAAAGTTCAGTTAATTTGATGTGGTGAGAAAAACGACACTTCACTGCGTTTAGTCGCGAGAGAAAGTGATTAAAAGTGTATAAATTAACACATACACTCATTGATCGTAACTGCATCGTAGTGTCAATGTAGTGGCACTAACGAGATTAGTACCTTGACTCTTGAATCTTTGCCAAATGGCAGAAAGTAACAATTACAAATTAGTCAATATTTATCAGATCGTTTGTAAGACAGATAGTAGTGGATCTTTGTTTTCTCAGTACACAGATATTTCATGGCGTGTTCTTGAAGTAGAAGCCATTGAGAATAGCCTACGAAAACGACTAGCGAGCGTTGCACAAATTTTACGTTAATGAAGTACAAGTTCGCTACACAGAAAACAGGGAGTTAATTAATTAACCCAAGACTATTTGCAGGGATCAGGTCATCCTGAGCGTAGATAGAATTAGTACATACAAGATGGTCAAAGTAGATTGCAGGTGTTCAAAGTAGATTCCACAGGAAAATTTAATACGGTAAGGCTACAGCCCCGTCTTTGGCTAGGCTTGAGATTGTGCTCTGCCCACGAACGGCTCAACGATATGATAGTATACACATAGATTTAACTCTATCGCAGCTCTGGTCTGATATTTCTTTATTCTAAAAGGGACGTGTTCCCATGTTAACACATGTCAACACCATGACCTCACAACACTTGTGGAACCGTTGACGATGTTCAACAGCACCACCACCTTTCCCGGTATCGCTTAGCGCATTTCTTCAGTTAGAGGGCGGTGAGATGTGTACAAGCCCAGCCACGAGCACCACACATCGTCCTCACAGTACGGACATGACGTGGTTTAGCTGACTCTCAGCTGCTTCACTTCTCTCTCTCACTCCCTCCAAGCCTCCTCTCTCTAGGTCTGATCTGATATGTAAATATATCATTGTTATCTTTGATATATCACCAACGGCAACTTTATGTTTGAGAGTCATACGATTATCAAATATCAGCGAGATTGCTTGTATGGTTATTACAAGACAAGGCCTGTAGTTCTTCATATCAGAGAACATTGAAGCGTGTCTGTGTGCGTACAGCGTCTGTATTTGCAGTCACAATTGGCACTCATAATCATCCGTGAGGGTAACTTTGCAGCTTCAGACAATCTATACAATGTCAATTAGTAAGCTCATGTAGCTAGACTCAGATTAACGTCACTATATGACTTGACTCTAAACTATTGGAAGTGTTAGTATGTAGAATTGGTTTCACTACTCGGGTTCACAGGAATCCTAAGCCCACTCCGTTGAACTAAGAATAATAATAAACAGCTACTCATGAAGGCTTGTCACTGGTTTTAAATAATAAGTGTTCTTCAGGAGACCAGAGATAGTTTCAAAAGTATCGCTTGGAAAGGAGTTCTGCATAGGAATAATATTGCACTAGTACAATAGCTGAGTCATGAGAAACAGATTTAGGTGAGCTCCACTACAGGAGTTACGACCGTGTGACATAGGGACTAGAGATAGAGCTTAAATAGATTTCTTCCATGCATTTCTGAAACGCCCTCGAATCCATCCAGACAGACTAGATATATATATATATATATATATATATATATATAGCGTCTGACAAATCCTCAGCTCAAACTAAGTATTTAAATACAAATCGGAGTTATACACCTTCAAATTCAGAGATAATTTATATGTTGTTCTAAACGATTAGCTTATCACTTCCGTACATGAGCGTGTGCCCGGAACAGCTGCCGAATAAATCGACAACCACAGCTAAATCCTGAATATGGACCCCTTGTGGACCGGTACTATCGTAGCAACTCAATATAATATATCAAGCTGCACCGATGGCGCCATCTAACGGCAGTGAGGTAAACGAACCAAACGAGCGACCCTTCATAATTCCGCGTTTTACCCTCTCCTCCTACTTCGTTCGTTGCCGGTGCAATGCGCGCGCGCGCGAGCTGCAGAAGAAACGCCAGCGACGAGGGGGTGACGCCGTTCGTTTGTTCGCCAATGGAAAACGCCGTTCACCGCAGCAGCAGCAGCAGATGCTGGCCGGCGCGGTGGCATCGACGACGCGGCAGGTAGAACAGCAACAGCATCACGGTGACAGCCATAACGCCACTAGCCGCTACAGACTGAACGATAAAATGAATGCGCCTGTTTATGAAAACGCGTCTAGTTTCCCGGATCCGCGATCTAGCATCGGCGACGGATCGTCACACCAAGGGATTTTGCAGACGGTTGCAGCCAGAGTACGTGAGCGCACGTGGGATGATATTATTGCGTTGAGGGAAGGGCGTGGCGGTCATGGGTACATAGGATTGGTTGTCTTTTTTAATACGGCGTTAATTGTATATTAATTAGTAGTAGTAAAGGTAAAGCTTTACTGGCTTATTAAATGAACTGCTGTTTGTTCAATGCTTAGGTTCTCTTATATGTCACGGCAGGGGAGTCGAACCTGCGGCCTATGGCTTTTTATAGCCATAGATCACTCAGCCGTAGTAGTAATAATAAAAATTTAGTTATCATAATGTTAGCCAACTCCATTAGTACTGCAAATAGAGATTTTGTGTATGCACCGTTTCTGAACAACCTATGAGAAGAGTAAGGCCACTGAGCAGTGGAAGATGTTAAGAGAGTTGATTGATAATGAACCACGTCGTGCTAGGAAGGAGAGATAGATCAGCCACAGGAGAGGAAGATGCTCGCCGTGGAGGCCAAATTAAAGAAAAGAAAAAGTATATTAAAGGCAACACTATGGCGCTTCGGGAGCACCTGCCACTGCTTCGGTCAGCAGGCAGCAGTGAGCAATGACCGCTAGCTGCTGCTGCCGCTGCAGCAGCCAACGGCGGCGGCGTCGGCAGCGGAAACTGAACTGTTTGGTTTCAATCTCAAGCGGTGTCACTCGTAGACTTGGCTGTCGCAAACGCTGCTACTTCTATCTAACTCTATTTATAAATCATCATGGACATAGTGAGCCACCGGGGGAACCGAATGATATCATCGGGACGTCTCTAGATTGGGTCACGATCATGACAGCGTTTGCACCTCCGTTTGCAGACGTCGCATCAACGCTGAGCTAAAACTGGCGACATCATTGTGTTGTTGTCCGTCGCGATTATTGGCCCGCCGAGCTGCTGCTTCAGCAGCAGTAGTCATCCAGCAACAGCAGCAGCAGCAGCAGCAGCAGCGAGGAAAGGAAAGAAGCAGAGATACGAAGGAAAGACGTTTGAGGGCGGGGAGGGAGAAAATTTAAATTTGAATCGTGACCCAGGAAACGAACTGTGCAACAGAAGTGCCACCGTCTCCGCCGCTGCCGCCGCCGCCGCCGTCGTCGCCGCCGAAGACGCTGGTTGGTTGGTTGGTTCACTGTATATGATGATCATCATAGGGATGGAGAGAAGCTATGGTGCGATGTCGACTATTCGCTCCTCAAACTCACGTCTTCTTTTACTCTATGGACTTGTTATTTTTCTTATTCGCGAGCTAGATGTCCACTCTTCTGTGGTCTCTCACCAACAGCCGTATTGACCATCGAAAGGTCCACCGTCGATGTTGTATCGATCAGCCGTCGGTGCGACGGCGGCGGCCGCGGGCACACCAATAGACCCCGCCATGGGCACACAATACCTTCGTATCCAGCTGATAGTCGAATCGTGGCGGCGGCGGCGATGGTGCTGTTGGCGGTAGCGTCGATCCATCGTGAGTGTCGGAACGGTGGCCGGTATTGGTCGTGGTATATAGGAGTTTGCTGGGTCCGGGTGACTTGATCGTTTGCGGCCCGGGCCAATGCCTCAACGGCCGTCATTGCAAATGGCGGACCAGTTAAATAAGATATTGAAGACGTTGTCGGGTCGAGCGGGAGTCGTCCGTTGCTGACGCTTGCTGATGTTGTCCAGCCAGCCAGCCAGCCAGCAAAACCAAAGGGATGAAGATATAGGAACGAGGGTTTGGTTCGAGCATCAGCTCGACCGTTGGCCAATAGACAGAGTCGAAGCACATACATAATAACGTAGCACTTCCGAAGTGGACATGCACAACGCAGATATCGACACAGACACAGACACACGCGCTGCATTTACCCATACAAGTCTCCCTCTCCGAAGCGGCAGCCACCTTCGCAATTGGCACAAAAGCGCGATCAGAGATCAGCAGAGGGGGCTGAGGAGGGTCAAAGTCCGCCGTTGCCACACGGAATGTAGAGAGGTAAGGGTCTCTGTATCTGCATAGGTCGGCCTGTGAACGTGGAATACCGCACGGTGAAATGTATTTTTGTAGTCGTTACCATATTCAAGTTAGAGAGAAAAATGATTGTGTTCACATATACGTATATGTATGTGTGCTATGCGTACGATAACAGCAACGCATATACCGGGAAATGATTAAATAAACGTTAGTTCACATAGTAGATTTTAAATGACTTCGTGTTAAGCATTTGTAGACCTCAGTTTGTGATTTGGACACCACCGTCTATCGTTAATAATCGTTGAGGGCTAAGGGACCGCATCCGAGATATTCTATTATAATTGGCTATGTAATCTAAGATACAGATAGAGCAGGTACGCTTCTGTTTTCTATGTGCAAAAATTCGTCATTGCAGGTGGTCAGCAATTAATCCCGCTGGTTCGCAGTACTTTCAATGAGTGTAACTGCACGAAGTGAAGCTAATCGCTCAACTGGGTGAGTCCGTATGGGTAATTCGGTGGACATGTAGATAATTGCGTTAAAGCAAGGCGGGAGTGAAGTATCGAGCCTTCTCGAGGTCGAGAATCACCAAGGTGGAACCCAGTGTTCTTCATCTGCGAATTGTTCGATCTGCCAAGATCTGCTTACTAGTTGCACAGTGTAATATGTTGTTGTGTAAACTTATTAACATTTTTTTTTAGAAAAATAAAAATCCGTTGAGTTATATGCCACCTCAGGGCATGTCAATATAGTCGCTCTGCAGATTAATTATGTCATTTAGCTAACTGAAAAGTTTATTCATATAGTGTGTATACGTGCTTAGTTATTTCATAATAAGAAGCCCACAAAGATATAGAAATTAACAGGGCAACGCTCGGCCTCATCTCTCCTCTCGAGATGACGAAGATCCACGATGAAAGTCTGGCCATTATGTACCATCCGTTTAGGCTTGCGACGGTGTTTAATCTTTGCGATAGTGTAAAGGTATCTTTGACACGAAGTATTCACAACGTGTATTCTTTGTAGCGTTAATCCTTATACTAGCATATATGCGTATATTGTGTAGCATTCAGCACGAAGAGCCGGCTCCAGCCTCGCTCATCGGGCACGTCTCTTTATACATAGATATAACATAACACACATCGTAGGCAGTGAGCCGTTTTGCAACTGCTGTCCTTTTTGTCTTGAGCATACCCACGCTGTTATCGCAAGCCGATTTCGCGGGGATTCCTCATGCAGCAGAGAGTGCTGACAGCGTTTGCTGGACAGGTAGGAATCTAACACGAATCTAAAACGCCTACAACGATCGGCATGCAAATCTCGATTTCATTCATTTATCTATCTATGTATTGATCGTTCGAAGCTTATCTGCCGCCCTTTGCGCTGGTTTCTTCCCCGTTTGTGTGCTATCTCATCTCTCTCTCTCTCTTTAGTTTTTTGTTACGGACGAGCGAGCACAGCTTGAAATTACATCTCACCACTTTGTCCCCAAGTTATTACCCCCGGACAAGCTCTTATTCAACCCCCTTGCCTGGTCGCCTATGGACTTCCCTGTCCGATGTCTCGGTGCTTTTCTCATTGCAACTATCTCTCTTTCTCTCCCTCGTACATTGCTCTATTTCTCTATCGTTGATCTACGTCGACGAATGGTAGCAGCAGCAGCAGCAGTATATGCGACGAAGTGGATCTTTAATGTGACTAGGTCGTGTCGACTATTATAAATCGGCACTCGGTGGTCGTTCGTCCGGTCGGCCGGTTTCACTCCACTCCGAGAGTGGCTGAGCTACAAGGGGAATGTAGGACCGGAGGCGTGCAGATCTCGAGGAAAGGAAGTCGCTGTTGTTCCTCGCTGGTGTCTCGCTCCTCGGCGGTCTCCACCTCACCCAGTTTGAAGTGGTAGCCGGAGTTGAGCACCACTATCTGATAGGAGACTTAGGGGTTGGGTGGTCGTCGCCTCTTCGTTCGTGGCCTATGTTCGGCACTCGTTCCACTCGGCGAGCAACAGCGTGAAGCAATCCCCCCATGTGTGACCCGCTCGATCCTGACCCCCGAAACGATTCTGCGAGCGTCACCAATGCGGTGAAGGCGGCGATATTGAGGCCGGGTATGCGAAGGTAACAGAAGAAACTACCGGAACACCTCGGCGACATCGTAAGATAGTGCTACTTGTACAACTCAATAGAGGAATTCAACCTTAAACACTAAAGCTATTTATTGTACATAAAAGTATTCGTGATGTCAATCATTAGTGAGCATATAAGTCGAGAGAAATCCTGATATGCAGATATACGCATAGCCTAAGGTGGGATTCAAGATGAAAAACAAGATGAAAAACTCAACTATTTTACCAGTCTAGACTATCGTGAATCAAAATGTTGACATTATGGCTAATCGTACATTGTCGTTAATAATGACAAGAATCCGTTATTTGGATTAGGGTGGTTCCGGTAAGACAATTATATATTCCTTCCGACGATAAACATAATAGGTAATTTGTTAAGAATATACAGGTGTTTGACTACGTATTTGTTCTTGAGGAGCACTGATTGATGGGTGAGCTGATCGGATGACGAAACAAACTGTGAGGGCAGCACTCGATTGCCCTTCGTCATAGAATCAAAAGGTTATATATATATATATATATATATATGAGATAAACCGATGATAAATTTTTTTCTGAATAGCCTATTAAATGTTATTATTATAACCTGCACTCAACCTTCATCTGTAGGTAACTCGATCTTCGTCTTCAATCTACTTCGGACGAATCATTGTATCCATTCATAGACTTGTTTTCCAGCCGTTTAATGAGGGTTCTATGAACTACATAGCTACCATATTTGTGCAGCTACCTTTAGCCAAAAGCCATCGAGCCCAGCAGCCTCTAGTCGCCGTCCCATCTATTTTCCTATTTAGCCTACAGTGACAGTCCATTAGAAAGCGAGCTGGAAATGCAATAAATTGTGAGTCGAGCTAAGAGCTGTATATATATATATTAGCACCTGCAGTCACTATAGAGGCGCTCGCCCCACACCGCGTCGCCGATGGCTGTGCTCTCCTTCGACCCTGTGCGCTGACGGGAGTGGGCTGTGCCTCCTGCGGCTACAGGTGTAAAGCGAGATGTGAGAGCGAAGAGTAGCCTAGGGTACGGGCGCGACGGGGGTGTAGTCGCGCTGCAGGCGAATCTAGTCGAGTCATGTCCTCGAGTCGGGTGGGAATAAGTGAGTCGTTCCTCGCTCTCTAGAACCATCACCGCAACTGCCTCATAGACGACCACCACCATAGTGAACACCGCTTCCTCGGTTGCTGCTGCTGCTGGCGGCCACTCTATATATAAATCTGTCTCTTTCTCTCTTTCCTGCTTTCTCATTTTCTTTTCTCATTGCTCGCTTGTTCATTCGACCGTTACCCGGTGCAATCCCGGTCAGAACGAGTGTAAAAGACGGGCCAGCACGAAGGCGGGCAGCAGCGGGGCAGGCGATGAATAAAATTAGTTCCTCATTAAATCTCTCTCTTTCCCCTCCCTGAAGCTTCCCATTACCACACTTACGCACGCACTCAAGCCACACCTCAACCGCTGGCACTACTGCTGCTCTCCAGGGCATTGGACGCGTTTGTGCCTCGGTCTGTATGTGAGCCGTACAGCGTTCCCCACGTGTCCACCACCAAGCCAGTCTCTCAGCTCAGTCTCTCTGCCATTCGGCGGAGGATAAACCCCTCGATCCAACCTCACTGCTCTTCTCGCTGCTGGTAGCTCCTCTGCCCTTAGTCCTACAAGTTTTTCGCGGGTCCACGTCGCTCGTCCTGCGTTGCCGGAGCTAACTGGCCACGCCAACGGAAAAGAAGATGAGCTGGGAAACGGACGTTTGAGAAGCTCGTTGTCAGCCCGAAGACGACGACGACGGCGGAGGCAGCGGCGGCCCCTTGTCCACGATGGCTTACCCAACCCCCACTCGGCTATCAGGAGTCTGCTGATTCGTTCAGTGACTCGTCTTGTCGATGTGGGCCGCTCATATTCCTCCTTCAACGATGGCGGCCGCTACGCTCGACTCTGGCGTCACCAACATCGAAACGAAGAAAACGAACATGCTGGATGACGGGAGTTGCTGACGAACGCGGTGGATAGAGAGAGAGGGAGAGAGATATGGAGATGAATGCAGAAGTGGTTCGCTCACCTTCCTGCCACGCAGCGCGTATACCTACATAGAGCTCAGCAGTCGTCCCACCCAATTGAGCAGCTCCATAAATATTTCAGTTTCCCGGATGTTCTAGAATTGCCTATCAATTGAGGTCCTCATATTATCTGAGTGATTTGAGTACTTCACCTAAAAATCAGACGGTGAAAGCAGCGGAGGCGGCCGGGGTACGATGATGGGCAATCGTGGCAATAGCACAGAACTTCGAAAATGCATAGAGAATTTAAGGAAAAAAACCGTCGAATCTGGCTTGTTTTCGCAAATGTCATTTTGTCAGAAGGATATAAGGGTTGAGCATGGGAAACGACATATCTCGATGCGAGTATTATCTCAACAGTTTCCTTAATAATAACAAGAACGAAAAATTGTCAGTCGAGCGGTTTACGAAGCTAAGTCATATTGTCGTATAATGTAGACAAATATATATATATATATATATATATATATATAAGCTTGGAGACGAGATTTTTACGTGGTATTAACGCACGTGACGGACACAAGTGCTTTGTTTTTCCTGGCGATATAAGCAGACACAAATTGGCCGTAACAACGTCCGCATCGGTTCTAATGATTTTGCTTTCTGAAAAAGCTATTGGGCATGATCTTGGAGAAGTGAAGCCAACATACTGAGGTGTTCCCCTCCACTTGACTTGGTGACAATTGTCTTGTTCTATGATTATCAATTTCATATAATCGCCGTCAAACAAAACCACTTCAGCCATTATTAGCCTCATTCATCCTTCTCGATATCCTTATTATCATTTTAATACTAATAAACCAAATGTGCCACCATATCGCCACAGTGTCACTACGCGGCCATGATCGGGGGCAGTGGCAAAGCGCCAGCTGGCGTTTATTTTTGTGTCCGCTTTCGTGCTCTTATGCGTTATTCAAATCCTTTCCGGACTGATGTCGCTCGTGGCAATTTCACTCCGCCCAGTTCGAACAACAAACATTTGTTCCCTTTCCACTAACGACCCCCCCCCCATCCCCCCGGGGTCCCGCCCCTACAATCTTGTTCTCTTTGTCAATTATTGATTTCAACTCACATCAAGGGATCATTCTCGCCCACTTTTCGTCTTTGTCTGATTCAGCTGAATCCTCTCTAATTTTGTGCTGTTCTCCTGTGGTTTTCTCCTTTCTTTGGCCTCTCTCTCTCTCTCTCTCTCTCTGATTCTTCCCTTCGGGTTCACTTCGTTTATTTCGTCTTCATTTATTTTCTGTTCACCCGCTTTAGCATCTGTTTTATTGGTTCGCTCCGTTCTCGTGTCAATTCTTCTTCGTGGAGAAGGGACGCTGGTCACTGGCGGGTCGGTCGTCTAGCTCGCTAGCGTTCTATCTCTCGCCGCCGTTGTTGTCCAATCGGAATGATGGAACACCTTATAGCGATCAATCGGCATTGCTACATAAAGGCGCATGGAGGCAAGGCACGCACTCGTCGATGTATCCCGTTCACGGAGCGTCCTCCGTCATAAACGTACCTACTGGCTGTGTGCGCGGCTGTCCGTCCATTGTACACATATAATACACAGCCTATATGGACATGTACAGCGGGTGTGCACGACACACATAGACGGAGACATCATGTGTGTACAGATGATCTAGCTGGATCTAGTTTGTTTGCGCGTCCGCGATTTGGACGCGCCGAATTGATGAGATCGGCCGCGAGGCACCTCGGGACGCGATACGGCGTCGGAAACGTTAACCCGCGTCAACTCGTGGCCATCCTCGGCGTCGCCGCCGAATCAAATAATAATAATAATAATACTAAGAGAAAAAGGGCAACACCATGATCATGAGGAGATGTCGAAGAGTCGCCGGATGGTTGTCCGACCCGCAGAAAGTCCATAGCAGGAATAGACACATACGCACTAATCTACTGAGCGGAGTCGATTGAATAAACCAAGAAAGAGCGCGCGAGAGAGTGAGAGAGATCCTGAAGTGCGTATAACTCCGCATTGAAGAGCCACGATGTTGTTGCCGTTGGCGTCGTTGTCGTCGCGGCCTTTGTCGTCATCTCTTCGTCATACAATACAGTCGGTCCTCTGATGTGATCAAGCGGTGCAACAACTTCATGTCTGTAGTCGACATTCGAGCGAAGAAAAAGAAGAAGAATCGTAGTTGCACGATAACTAGGCCTTGGTACGATGGCCATGTTCGAATAAGTAAATGGTGAACACTCAATATGTATCGAGATAGAGGAAGACACAGAGGGAGAGAGAGAGAGAAAGGAGATGACATCAACAGACGAACGACAGACACAAGTTGCACAAGCGTATGGAGGAGAGCGCCCATGGGAATGGGGCCTGGGGAGGGCTCTATGAAGGTAAGTGAAGGGACAATGAAAGACGGCCAACCACATTAGACAGACATATATATATATATATGGACGGACACCGTTAAGCAGGCAGCGAACGAGCGAGTGGTGGGATGTATTATAGGATCAGTGCGTGGCACGACCGACGTCATCGTCCGTCGCCGATGCGGCGAACCGTCGGGCCGGATCCGAATTAGCACGAATCACGACACGGTGATGGTTCGGTTAAAAAAAAAACGCTGAATATCATGGCCATTATCAATGCACGGGTAAATCATGACTCACAACAAACATCTTCATATGAATTATGCTTCGTCCGTATTTGGCGCATTTGTAGGACTCGAAGCTTGGACATGATCGACAAGACTGAATTCCACGTCATAAGGACGACAGCCATATAAATTATATTATAAACACGCATATATATATATATATATATATATATATATATATATATATAGCAAAGCCGATGCAGAAATTGTCTAATGCTCCTGCGAATAACAAATATTTTGGCTATTATATTCTATATTGGAAAAGTTAACCGATGCCTTCGTGCACAACCTATTTATTTAGCCGTGAGGAGCCTTGTGTCAAAACATGCCTAATAAATTAGAAAGCGACAACATGGGAAAACGCTAACGGCCACCACCACCACCACCAGTCGCGGTGAATTACACAAATATAGAAAATGACCACACATCCATAGATTCTATATCTCTATCTTCATATATAATATTGTCCGGCTGTGCGCCATCCTCTCTCGCTCCCTCCCCCTGCCGTGTTTCTATGGCCATCCATGTCTCTGTCTGCCTGCTTCTCGATCTGTTGGTTTCTGTTCAATCCAGACGATTTGATTAATGGACGCGTATCACACACAGACCCAAGAACAACAACAACAGCCATTCGTAGATGTACGACCCACCGGTAATGTTGTCGCTATCACTGCGCTCCGCCTTGTGATACTGCTACCTCTACAACAACAACAATAACAAGCACTATTACGATGAGACTTCGACTTCAGTTCTTATCAAATAGATCTCTAACTCCTCTGGTCCCCCGATCCAGGTTCGCCTTCCACACCCCACCTCACCGCCGCTGTCAGCGATCTGTTACCGCTTCTGTTGCTCCTACGACTACTACTATTACCACTGGTGGTGATCGTTCCTCCGTTCTGTAAAAAAAAAACGATGCCGAATTAACAACGTTCACCACTCAACGATTCAGAAAATCTAGCGAAAAGCGAATAAATAAGAGGGAGGGCGAGCGTGTCCGGGGACGGACAGAAACGGACATCGCCCACGTGACGGACTCTGGATGCAGCAGCAGAAGCAGAGAATAACTGAAACAACATCAATATCATCGTCGTCCACAACAACAACTACATCGCCAGCATCATCATCATTATCTATGCTATGATAATAATCAAGAAGAATGGCATATTCGTTATGTATCGTATTCGCAGTGCCTGTTTCATCATCGCCTGCATGAATATCACTGCTGTGTGAAAAAATAACGTGGACGCTATCCATTTTTGAATTTTCGCGCCAGGTGGTTACGTGTAAATCAGAGGCATATCGCACTGCAAGTGTGAAGCATACGCAGGCTTCAAAAGTAAATGAGGTCACAATGGATATCGAGATTGGTATATATATATACACATGAGAGATAATTTGAGCATCCCAAATTATTCATATGAACTAAAGCGGTTTTCGGCGCGAGTTTTTAAAAACCGGTCTGTCCCATGTGACACTAACGCCACCACAGCGGCTAGCGACACATATCGCGATGGTTATAAAATTTCATAGTTATCGGCGCAGCCAAAGCAAACCGGCCGCATCCCTCAACATTGACCACGCATGTAGGGGACATTCTCAGCACCAATAGTAACAGAAGAAATTACTTTCTGTATGGGCAGATTTGAATATCCCGCCATAATCTGCTGACCTATTTTGGTAGCGTACGGGATGGCAAATAAAGTGAACACACATTTCACGTGAACTTTTCAAATGTAGTGTCGTCTACCACTTTCACTAAACAACCCATCAACTACTCGTAGTAATAATGGACTAAAAAAAACATACTATGAATTACCGATCAATTAAGCCATGTCAGTGCCTTCGGTTGAAGACTGACAACCTCTCTGGCCGTTTCTACTTTTTATATAATTATTGGCCTTATTATTAATAAGGAAAATTTCTTAGCACTATGAAATTGAAAAACATCGAATGCTAACGGTAGCATTCGATTCGTCGACATTTCTAGATACCTACATTATTATTATTATGACCGTATAATGATAATAAACAGTGACGCAATGTGAGACGTGCTTCTCGTAATGCTCTATTGTACTTATTCAGTGGAAGACACTCGAAACGAGTGGTATGAAGTCAGTATTATAGGTCTGAGCACTAGACAACAACCGAGTCTCGTTGATAACATCCATTAACATCAGCATATCATCATACTGCCACCACATGATGTGTGAGTGATTTAGAGATAAAACATCATAAAGCGTGCTTTTACGGTGAACGATTACGGTGGTCATATTGAGTCGTCTTTCCTCTGCTCCATAGATTCCCCCTTGCATAAGCGGATTGTTGCGATAATGGGTAGATGCCTGGATAAGACGAACACAAAATATCAACGCCAGCTTGTTTCCATAGCTAACGATCGCTGCTCACTCGCATCTGTATTACTCAGCCAGACTGCAACACACAGAAATCGTTGTTATTATAATCGAATTCTAGCGACCCGTGTAACTAGCAGCTCGTAGTCATCGGCGCGTAATATATAGAGGAAAATATGATCAAAAAGACTCAAGCCGAGTGGTGATTGACGAATGGCCAGATCTAGTCTCGTAAAGGGAGCAACGAACAAAAACGACGCAACAATAATAGCTATGCGGGTAGTAGACGAATGTTGACCAGGCGAAGCGACAGGATCCTTTGGAACAAAGTCGACGTGGTCAACACTCGCCGTTGTCGAGTACTTTCAAAGTAGTTCCTCCACGAGAAACTCGACTCTCAGCTTGACGACGACACTACTGAATAAGCTTAGTTGAGCCGTCTTCCGCTTCGTTTGGACACGAAGGAAAGAAGTCAGGCCAAGTTTAATAGATCAGACACGAAGTCTTTTGTTAGACTCAAAACGTTGTGCTCTATCGCCAAGGCTGTATTAGCAGCTTTAATATTGCAAGTTATCACTATCATCGCTCATGACGTATCTGGGCATAATGGTGGAAAATATGTGCGAGGCTGGGATAGAAATGTATGTTGATATCAGAAAAATCGAAGTTCACACCATATTGGGTTGAGGTCACTGGGACCGTTGCACAATCGAGTGGAATCGGATCCACCAACTACAATCACTGCTTGGGAGAGTTGTACAATTTGACTCGGTTGGATATGACCCTGTTATCGTAGGAAAGCCATGCCTATGGTTATACTTAAAATAAATAATACACACTAAGCCAAGGGTGATAGCACTAAATAATTACAGATACGTTTATGGCATGTGGTCAGGGGACATGTTCGAAGTTGAACCACCAGTTCGACTGTCTTTCATTTTTCTAATTCGATTATTACTAATCGCTACGTTGTACAGTACTAAAATTGTCTAAATACAAATAATTAGCGATGTCCCAATTGAAGTTAGATGGGCAAAATCAAACAACACGTTTCTACCCACATGTTTTTAATCGGACCCAATATTTTTCCATAATGTCCGATGTCGCCATCAAATCAATACCCTTTGCAACGTGATTAGTGTCCCTGAATAGCGACACCTCACAATTGAGCGTCGGGTCATCCCAATTTTAATGACCAAGGGAAACTTCTCGAAATCGACACCAGCAGACGTAACGCTAACGACTCGGAGTTGCAGGACGTCTATCATACGTGATGATTACTTATTCGGAGAGTTGAGAACACGTTCAGCATTCTTTCATCGTGGTGGCTGTTAACAGAACCCTGAACCCCGGCATCCGCTCTAGCAGTCGGGGGCTGCGGGGAATGAGGAGCTGGGTGCTTCATTAGCGCTTAGCGGCTTCCTGTCAAGTGTCAAGCGGCTGGCAGCAAGCCCATGAGCTGCGGTCCGCAAGGGGGGCGTACGCTGTAAGCCGTCGCTAACTTCTCCTCCAGCGTCTCCTTTGAGAACAATCCTATTCCTCAATCTTGTCTGGCTCCGAATCTCATCCTGTGTGTGAATAAGGTTACTTGCACTGGTACCACAACCATCAGACCCCCTCTGTTCCCTCCCTCTCCCGACCCGAATACCCCCGACAACCCCAACTGCCGTACTTCGCCTGCTTCTGCCTTTGATTTCGCGTCGTCCGCTCGGCCTGTTCGCGCTCTTCCTGTTCGTAGGCTTCCTGGCCGCGTGGTCGCACTGAATAAAGGTGAAACTTTAGACAATCAACTTGGCGCTTGGCCTCGTCGCTCATTCGAGTGACCCGATTTGCAGGCGCCGACCCTTAAGGAACTCGAGGAACGAGGCCTGTCTAAGGACGTACAAATTTTCTGAGGCAGCTTCTGACACGTCACTGAGCTTGAAACGTTCTTTGTGTACCTGGCATTTACAGGTGTTGACACGCGAATTAGGAATGTCGTAGGTCCTGGTTTACGCTCACTAGGTTGTTCCGCTTGTATAATTGGTGAGCACTTACAGGAGGGAGAGACAGCAAGCATGTTGCCTGATGGTGGAAAGGAAGACAACTAGGTTGTGAGTCAGTCCTTTACGCCTTTCTCACTCCTTTGTCGTGATACGCCTTGATACAGCAGACACTATCCCCTCTGAGACACATATATATATATATATATATCGAGCTCCTGGCGTTTTGCAGACGTCAAAGAAACCGAACTTGAGGGTGAAAACTGGCTGTCAATCGAAGTTGATTTTAGTCTCCGTGATGTTGGCTGAGACGCCAACGTCGCAGTGCCTGACCACGACACAGGTTGGAGAAATAGACCTGGATTTTTCAGGGAGGTGTGGATTTTCCTTTTGGCATTTCGTAATAATTCCATATGTGCAACACTGGGAAATGTCTAGTGGGAGAGCCGATCGGGGCCAGCTGCAAACGAAAATCCAGTGGAAGTTTATCCATGTTCCTCAAATCGACACGTCGTCGACACCAGTAACAACGAGCAATATCGGCCCTCAGTGAACGAAAAGCCGATAGAAGCGGTATGGGCCACGACTCTACAACCGCAACTACCTTAGACAATCAATACGAATCGGCCCTAAGACAATCAGAAAGAAAGCGCGCTACAACAACCCTGATAAATACGCAATTTGAATTATTCCTGTTCAACTGGTCAACATCAATCAGCCTATTTCTAAATCGAAAGGTAACAGTTAACAATTAAATAAGTAAAGAGGACCTCTACACTGACCGGGGGAACACGTCTCTGTTTTAATGTAGCTTAGTGACTTTTCCCAGTACATGTATTGAGTACGACAAAATATAGCCGATTATTGTACACGACCGTATTCGTACGCATTAAGATCATCGGCAAAAGGCCGTTTTTGTCTTACCATCCCCAAATTGTGCTCTCTCATAGCTAATTGATGTACTTTAGCAATAGCGTACAGCCAAACGCCTTCTTAAGGAAAATTGTATGACTTCTATATTTATATGTGTAAATCCAGACAACATTCGATCCTCAGCGAATGAAACACTTTATCACCTTTCTTTATCTGAGGGTTCTTGGTACGAGTGAGGTTGAGATAATAAGCAAAGGTGGCCTTGACAGGTCCTAATGCCTGAGGCCTATCAGATAAGGGGAGAGCTGTGGGTCAGCTCAACAACAAAAAAGCGCATGAAATAGTGACTCACTCTTACGCATTTAGTTTGTTGACGAGCTCATTTCGGTCAGATCCGAGTGTAATTATGGCCAATCTAGATACTATAACTCGACATCAACGACATGGCTGTCTACTTTCTATGCGTGCACTACCAAAAGCTATTGCTTCGCGACCATTGGATTATTTCTTTATGTTATCAGATCAAAAGTATGGAGCATTTTTGCATTGCCTTGACATGTCCAGTGTTGTCGCTTGCTAATTTCCTCTTTTTTTTTCTCGAACCGTTGAAATAATAATAACACAAGGTTCTAATATTAATAATAATCACAATACTAATAATATCCATAGTGTTATGGAAACTTGTTGCTGCGGCATCTACGAGTTAAGCGGAGCGCAGCCATCTTGGACAATCACTGCGTCCCAAAGGGCTGAACATTTCAAAGCGAATTCACTCAGATGACGTTGGTTGTCATCCGGAAGGCGGACAAGGGAGGTTCCTGCAAATCATTTCCAAGGAGATATTGCCATCACCATAGTAAAGGGAACAACGCACAAATGATAATAATTGTGACTGGCAATTGTAGTTGCTGCAGAGTATTTAAATGTGAATGTATGATTTAGCCATCTCTGTTGATGCTCAATTACTGAAACTTTTTGTGCGACACTTTCGAGAACGCTTCCGTTTCCTCTGTTTCCTTTGCAAGGTGAGAGTGACATTATTTCTAGGCTATTATAGAATCGTTATCCAGCCATTAGCATTGGCTTCGAATGATTTCACCAAAAACATTTGAACAATGAGAGAGCTCGGCCGAAGCTCATTGCACGATAGGGATGTTTAGCGCCAATTTCTAAACAACAAATCTATTTGTTTGGAGAACCTCGACGTCGATAAATAGCACGCTCATTGTTTGTATACTGTGCGTTTCTGGGGGCTACAGGATTTAATTTCTCTTGGATTGTGCAAAATCGAACTCAATGGCTGTGTCTATGGAGCGAGGTTGATCGGGTGGACGGTTATGTAAGATGCATTTACTAGGTAGAGAAAGCAAATACAGCTTTATCAACATAGTATAATTCTACTAGTGCTGAATAGCTAATTGTGAAACATTTAACATTGCAGGAATGCGTCGCTATGAATGAGATGTATGCCTGACACATTTGTCTCATATATTTTTGCCCTAGAGGCGTTGTTACTTGGGCCGAGGTTTAGAACCGCTTAGGCTCACGAGCTCAGTTGTATTCAGTTTCATTCCACAGGTTGTAGTTAGATAAGGTAGATTCATATGTGCCGGTAGTCAGACCATACGCATCATGCGGGATTTGAACCGGAGCCCCAGGGTTCCAATTCCTCTGCCTAATCCCCGTACCTTTTTTTAAGAGTTTAAACGTAAATCCTGCATGGACACCAGGCCTCACATTAAGGTATTTGCCTGGTAGTGTCAGACCCTTACTGACTAAACCTAGAACCGATTTTGACTTGGGGCACTGACCGGAACTGTCAAGTATTACTTCAGTCAGTGCCTTGCAGGGACCGGCAGTTGATTCCAACCATGTCCTATCTCTCAGTTCCTCCTCTGGAGCGAACCCTCCCGCCCAGCCGCAGCGGGTGGGTTCCGGGCATTTTCCCTTCGGACCAGCTCTGCTATCCGCGCCCGTTCTAGCCTATCCTAATCCCCGTACCTAACTCCCGCTAAGGACGCCGCGTTAAAATGAAGGTATAATCAAGACAAAAACCAGACGATCATTTGATTGTTTCGTTTTAACGTCAATGTCCCATCTACTGAAGTGTGGCTTATGCGAGTGATAACGTCAGTGCAATAGTTATTGTGTAAACAGGGCAGGTTCACCATAAGTTGGAGGTCAGGTGAAAGTCGGTACAGTCTATCACAAAGGTTGATTGTTTAGACATCCCTCACTAGAGCAACAGCAAATGACCATCAACTGACTGTGGCTTCCATTCGATTATTCGATAAGTCGGACACAGGAGGTGGCTTAAAGCCAGTGTTATGTTTCGGTGAGTGTCAACAACCCCCGAAGTAGGTGCAAATAAAGACCGCAGATAAGTAGAATTTTAGTGAACATCTATTTTTCATGTTGATATAAAAAAACTGATGAGGCAAGGAGGACACGATAGAAGACCAAGTGAATCTTTTGGATTGGGCGACCAAGCACACTCCATCCATCCAGCCCGTTCCAACTGAATAGTACTTGAATTTCAGCTTAATTTTCGTGTGTAAGTTATGTTTAGTAGGTCAACTCAATTTAGGATACACCTACATCGTCGGAGCTCATTTTCAGGTAAATTAATTAGCTGGGTGTGAGCGACTTCCCCTGTTTCGCCCAAAGACTCTTCATCATTGACAGCAACAGTTGCACAACGTGCTCGGCAACACTACCCTCGTTGGAAGCTATGGTATAGCTGTGGCAGCTCCGAATGAATAGATGCTGTGCTTTCCGGTATTTGTATTACTTACCCTCGATAAGATTGATCAGGGAGAGAGAGAGATAGCGAGAGAGAGGTTGGAATTTGGAGTCTGAAACGATTCTCATCCCCGATCAACCACAACTCATTATTTTTTGAAGCGCTACATTTTTCAACCTGTTTCAATCTGTGTCTCGCCAAACCTCGAACAATCGTAAGTATCCAAAGAGACAAGCGATCTATTCTATTCAATAACATTTCAAATGACACTCCACTGTTAACTTCGGTCAGTGTGCTTAGTTGAAAAAGCTTCCCTCGATAGCATCAGCGACATTTCTAATCGGTCGTACTCACGGCGACTCGTAATGAAAATGTAAATATTTCCCATTCGTTTAGGTTGTCCAAACGTATAATAATCTCAAACACGAATATAGTGAACGAAGCAGAGACAAGTATAAGTTGTAATGGGCGGACCCGTCCTGTGCGTCTGTCTAGGCGTGCTAGTACCGTGTGCCTCGTAATGGTGGTACTTGTGGCGGCGGTGGTGGTGGTGGTAGTTTCAGACGGTAATGAATAACGCAATAAATCTAATATCCCTCCCCACCTCGTTCCCGCCATCCATCTATCTCCGTGGTGGCTATCGTTGTAGACCCGAACGTGGCTTGGTTCAGACACAACGCAGCACGGGGCCTATGACAGACAAACCTAAACAAACAAAACAGACGAGACACAGGCAGTGTAACGAGAAACATCACCACCCGCTATCCCGTCGCTACCGTGGCTACTGCCGCCACGGTGGCCATCACCAGCTATTATAGTATTATATGTAGACCTTCAGCGGCTCCGCCGGACGATGCGAAGGAAGCGATCGGAGGGTCGCGCGTGAACGCAAACAGAAAAAAAGTATCATTTACGTAAAGTGCACGACCAAGTGCTCGGCTCAGCCCAGCTTAGCTCAGACAGACGGAGAGAGAGACAGGGACGAAGATGAAGACGAAGTGAAGCTTCGGGCGGTTGGTGGTGACGGTGGATAGCGATAGGCGATTCGGTTGGACGCCGCTTGGATGGATGTCACCGTCACGAACGCAACAACGAAATCCGTCACTGAACGACTGAGTCAGTCAGTGGGTAAGTGGCATTCACTCGACTGTGTGACTGTGAGTGAATTAGGGATTGGACGACGCCCGATCGACAGCGGCATCGAGCCGCCCGTTGCTGACCGCGACACGCCGATACTCAAAACCTATATATATATGATATCGTGTCAGCGAGGGTAGTCGGCGACATGTCATATTGTCATACCTCCATATTGTCACATAATGTCATCATATCATCTGGCGCGCTGTTGTGCCTTCAATGGAAATTAGAGTATCACTTGGCTATTATGACGTTTATGCCGTTCCCGTGTAAACGTGTCAACACGGGAATATACACGACGAGGAATTGGTGCTGAATGTCGTCAGCCGTTTGCAAACAAACAAAACAATTAATAGTATTTGGGAGAGAAAACATGTTCAAGAGTGTTTAACCGTTACCACGTTACGTATGTTGTAACAGCTGTTGAGGGCGTTATCTGCGCACGGAGGGCCTCGTCTAGTGTGAAAATGAACTAAACTCTATTGGCGATTGACCACGATGGTGTCCATTGAGTCATAAATCTAGGAGTTCTAGCCGTGTGTTACGATGGCAAGAGTTTTGCTAACAAGAGAGGGTTTTGGTGGTGGGACGTTCTCAACAGATGTATTACTAATATGTATGACTTTTCAGAAGAATCTTACGAACGGATTTTGTTTAATAGAATTTCCTTGCGTGAATCTCCACCACTCATCTTAATCTTGATGAGAAGGTGAGGGACCTGCAGTAAATCACTTTTCGTGGTGGAAGCCACATGGACCTTATAGGAGTTTGAGCAGATTCAAGTACCAAGTACAAAGTGACAATCAAGAGAAGAATTCGACTCTCTCATTGGATGTGGACATCCAACATTTGAAATCCCTGTGCATTTGTATCGGCCATGCGATTCATAACTATAAATATAGGCGAATAATTAATTAACGTTAAATAGGCGTGGTGGAATCACCGGATCGGCTAGGCAGGCTGTATTCACAATGTGTATATCATCCAAACAAGTTTTATATTTATATACGCATATACACCTCGTAGTATGCCTGAGGCAATAAGATTAAAATAATGAAATACGTAAACAGTAGCACCATACTATCGTTGAAGTAATGGTCATTTCGGGGCAACCGTGCAACGATCGATCGACCGTTGCTTAATAGTTGCTAGACATTATGCATATCACAATCCGATTCCACGAATTCGACAATTCGCTTCCGCGACAGTTGCGTGGCGACATGGCTCCGCTTGTAGGCTCTTTATCGCCTAACGAACTTCGGCTCTACCCCTGCGTACACCTCCTCACTTTTTATTTTTTGTCTATCAAATGATCGCGCTACTTCTCGTCGATTATTGCAGTGCCCTCGGCAGATGCAAGAGCTGCGATACAACGACAACCATCACATCAAGAATATATATATATATATGGGGATATGTAGTCGCGGATGCTGCATGACAAGGCGAGTTAAATAAAACAACAACAATAAGAATACGCATCGTGTTGTTTGAGTGAATTGACCGAAAAGGATTGGGCGCGATCGACCATCACCATCACCACCACCAGCGTCGCTTTAGTTTCACCAACAGCAGCAATAGTTGAACAGCCGTCTCTCTCCCCCCCTCGGTTTCTTTCTTCTTGAAAAATGGATTATTGAATCCCATCGGTTCCCAACCATCATCCATACACTGCCACCGTCATCGCCAATGATTATCTTCGACATAATGATTATGAGTCGGTGCGGCGCTCATGTTTATCTCTTTGCAGTAGCTTCTAATTTTTCTTCATATTTTGTTATTGTTGTTGCCGTTCTTCTTCTTTTTCTTATTGTTGTTGTTATATTTATTGTGCCACCATGTATTGATGATGGTGGTGGTGGCTCCTTTGTGTGGCTATACAGGTATTTAGGTATTGGCAGCTTTTGCCTGTCAGCCATTCTCGATCCTCTATTGCTCTCTGTCTTTTCAACAAGTTCGTTTGTTCGCTTTAAATTTTACCGCCGTCACTTGGTGAAACATGAACAAACGTATGCCTCTCGTTCTGCTCTTGCTGCCGCTGCTGCTGCTGCTACTGCCGATGCAGCTCCTGCCAATTCAATAATTACTGATTATTAATGTTCATCACCACAATCGTCGCTACCACCGCCACAGCGACTATTACCATCATCGAAGTAATTCCTGCTCTTTTTTTTCTTCTCTTCCTCAACCTCCTGCTCTGCTTCTGGGAGGATCTCGGAGTTCTCTTTGGCGATACGACAGGCTGGACGTCACTTCAATTATTTCAATCTGTCGAGCGAGGTGCGAGTCGTATCGCCAAGCCCGGCCCGGCTCCTTCATTCCCTATGTTCTTGCCTTGTGTCTGCTGCTTGTCTCCTACTGACTTTTTACTTCTCGCACTTGTTTTTAACGTTCTCTTATATGTATATATATATATATATATATATACATTTACTCTTTTGAATTCAATTCAACGCCGCTCACCGTCAACGTTTTCAGTCAAACCTGAATCGAATAACGTCTAACGAACGAGCGAACGGATCGTCTCGAACAAAAGAGCCTGTGATTTCCAACAGCGCAGGAGTCCGCCGGAGTGAGTTCATTTTGCCTTTTGCGGACCGTATTGTCGTTCAGTCTGCTCAATCTGATCCTATCAGCTAGCGTTTCGATAGGGAAAAAACTGAATCTAGCTCTCCAGCTGAATACGCTCTCCTTCCTGAAATCATCTATTCACCCAGTCCGCTTCTCTATGCGGCAACCCCGTGTACGAGTTGCCGACTCCGTTCCTGTTTTTTTTCGTCTTCAAACGCTTCCCACTGATGTATCTCTGAGCAGTATGCGTCGCGTGGTTGAGCTGGCTTAAGGTTAATAACGGACAGCAGAGCTAGCCCCACTGTTAGAGTGCTTTATTTCTTAACAAATCAGAGAACATTAACGCCGACGCAGAGGTGAATATCTCTCAAGGCATACAGCGCTAAGCTTCAGCCGAGACGACATTGTGAACGCGATTCGCTGTGATGTTGATCTCGTCCAGTGGCGGGCGTCAAGGGGCAAAGGAGGGGGGTCTATACGCCTCAATTTGGCTACCGTGTTGCCGGTGTGTGTTCTTCATCTTCTTCCCGAAGATCGCTGACTTCTTCACGGTCTCGTCTCCTGTTCAACCCGTGTGCCATATGGAGCCAAAGGTTCGATTCGTTCGCTTTCGCTTTAGCCAATTGCAGGTTATGTCCAGGGGGTTCTGATCGGGAATTGTGGCGATTATTATTTTGACGGCAGCGACAACGACGAGGACAACGACAACAACACACTTCTGTTGCAGAATCTCTCTCTCTCTCTCTCTCTCTCTCACTCTCTGCTCTAGCTATTATTTCGTGTTTTCATTTCGGCGACGCTGTTGCTACCGACACGAGCTGCGTTCAATGCCGCTGCCGGTAGAAGATCGGCGTCGAGGATAACTGCACGCTTTTGCTCTAACTATCTTAAATCCGTCTAACGGGGTGACCACACCACGCTCAAACGCTCTCCCTCCCTCTCTCTCTGTATCGATCTGGCGGCGTTCCTCCTGTTCAGTGTTGACGAGTCACCACCACCGCACGACTCCCCTGTCGCAAGCAGCAGGTAGCTTCTATTTCGTTTTGATACAGTCAGGCAACACTGAAATGGGACCTTTTGAAAAGTCATCTCTCGATGTATTCACCCCGCCCCCTCGGCCGGCTCGGCACTGGTCGTACAATTCGACAAACGGTGGCCTGGGCAATTTTCTAATCCGTCTTCGATAGCTTCGGTAATATCGGCTCTCAACCACTGACCACGTTCGTCTCGAGCTGTCTTCTGAGATGTCTTTGGTGAAGGAGGGAATCTTCACACATCACACAAAGATCGATAGATGGATACATGGTTACTTCTTCACGGTGACGTGCCGTTCGGTGTGGTGTGCTCTGAAGTCTCCTAACGTTCGATGATTTTTTTTTGCTTCACACGTACGGCCATGCGAGTCGCCGACGACGATCTCCGAATCAGTGAAACCGGTACTTATCGAAAATTATCGACTGACCACTCCAAAGCGAGAAGAGACCAAAGGTCCATACCGCGGCCACTGCCATTTCGTTGCTACCGAAGCTAGCGTTGATCCTTAGGTGGCGGGGGGACTGTTTAGAAGAAGAAGGAAAAAAAAGAGCAGCGTGCCATAGAAATGCTCAAACGGTTGAAATAAATGAAATGAAAAGCAGCGATAACGTCAGAATGGGCCACTTTGAACGGTGACTTTGATCGGGGACCAGGTATGTTTCGTGAAAGCGAGACCGACCGCAATGCGATCGGATTTTTAAGTGGTGACGTGTTGGACAACACCCAATGGAGAACCTATGTATTGCACGAAACAGTGCGCATTCGAATCTGCACACACTGAGGAAGCCATATGAATTCTTTGTATATATATATATATATACACTAAGTTAGAATAACGCATCTCTCTCGCTAGCTGCATGAATGTTATATATATATATATATATATAACATTCATGCAGCTAGCGAGCGAGATGCGTTATTGAAGTTGTTTTACTTGCACCGGTACCCACCTCGTCGGCGTTGGTGTAGAACACAGTTGCAATTTTTTCGAATGCGCAGTCAATAGGGCAATTTCCCTAATATTGTAACGATTAGCAAACTCTCATTTCAAAACAGACACTGGACCCTAATCAGAATAACCTATACGAGAATAGGCCCATAACATGGGTTCACTTGAGCTGTAAAAGCAGTTTCACCGTGGACGTTAAATGCTGGCAGAGCGTCAGCCCGAAAACCTTAACATAGATTCACTTAAGCTGGCTCACTGTGTTTCAGATCACTTGACGCATGTTTGTCATATGAAAGGAGGTAGACTTTTCTGAGTTTGCAAGGCTTATGGAGTGACACAACTAACGCGAGTGTCCGTTTTCTAATTGCTTATGATTTAATTATTGTTGAGTTCCATGAGTCACACATGTGGATTGTAGTCAACGAGCGACCCTGCCGTCAACCATTAAATACAGCAGGCCTACCTTCTACGGGTCAATCAAACGGGAACCGTGGAACTTCGGGAGAGACCAAATTCGATTACAGAATCCCGAAGGTAAAGGTAAAGCTTTATTGATATTATTAAAGGGGTACAGAGGAGTTGTGCAGTCGTAAACGGTGCTAAAGAAGTGAAAACATCACAGAGGAACGATAAATATGCCAAGCATTGCTTTTATTCTCAGCCTTCAAGGAGACTGAGTGTATGTCGAATGTAGATCGATGAACAAAGAGACAGTTTAACATATTGTGAAAGCTAACGTATGAGCTTATAAAGTGGTGTCCCACAAAATCGCCTATTGACGCTGTATCGGCGATGCTCGCTACCGCTCAATAGACTCTCTTCGATTGTGTCAACCATATGTCACATCGATAGGTTCGTTTCCCAAAGCTGATCCCCTATAGGTCAGCTTGGTACTTGTCTCGTCGAACTGAAAGAGTAATCGATTAGACTTCGTTTCAAAGATGCCGCTTGAGTATGGAGAGATTCAGGGCGAAAAGGTTCGACTGACCATTCATATATTTTGACTGTTTCTCAAGGGACCGTTAGAATTGAGCTCAGTGAAAAGCCTTTGATCTGTCGACGAAGTCATAGGATTGGGAGGGGAAGAATGCCGCTGACTAAATATTCTAAACTATTTTTTTTTATTGTTAAAAGATGTATATATATATACATATACATCTTTTACAAAACTTTATGTAGCAATTACCTTATCTACTAGTGATTGTATTCAGTTTACAGGCGAATAAATCGAAGATCATTTTTAGAGTTTAACTCGTCTCAGAGTAATTATCACCATCCCTAAGGCAGCACACATCGTGTGATGTAATTGGTCTGCCACTCTAGACCGCTAGTTAGTGCACACTTCGGCTGCTATGCAGGGACGAAATTGCGAAATTCGATTGTGGAAAAACTTAGACTAGCATCATTAGTAATTTAACCTGTATAATATTAATTAGTACATGTATTAAAGAAATGAGGATAAGGTAGTAAGTCTTGAACGAAATTGTCAACTGAGCAGTAATTATTATTCTGACAATCTCCCGGCACCGTTGCCTATTCAAACACGTGTCATGCAATAGAAATGAGGAGTATATCAAATGTAGCATTACGGCAATAGCTTCCGACACGAATCTCTAACACCAACTAGATAGATGACTGCTGTGGTACTCACAAACAATCCCTACGAAAGTCAGTTCAATTCTTTCGGTCACCTAGAAACCATCCAAGAAACAACAATACCAAGGAAAAAGCGATATGGCTCTCATGGCGGCGTATAGTAGTGATCTGTTAAGAGCTTGTCTCGTGTCTAAACAGCTAACTTGATCGAAAATCATCCGCTGTGTTAGGTAGCGTAGATAACCTATTTTCCGTCCTGAGTCAGGATGGTCCTTCGCTCTCCTCCATGAAGGGACAGACCGCTTCACCCGAGCTCAGTGTCGTGTGTGGGCGGCCGGCACAGATAACACTAACCAGGGCAAACAACAGCAACGGTCTACGGAACAATAGCTGTGACATCGTGCCAGACCTATTGAATATCAGCGAGCAGAGTATCATCAATTATTCGAGACTCTTATGGCTTCACAGACCGCCCTTGATCTTTTAACTATTCATCATCTGTGGCGTCTTAACTCATTCATCCGTCGTCCGCGTCATGTGGCTATATGGTGTTCAACTACTTGTCGATGTATCGAACATCAGCAAACGCTGTGGCAGCAGCGGTACCACAACCACCACCACCACTACCACCATCAACGGAGCCGCCGAGAGAAGGGGCAGCAGCCGGCTGACGCTTGAGGGTGACTGAGCGACGATAGGCGGTGGCGATCCCGTTCGGGTGATTTGATTTACGGGAGCGTACTCTCAACCCCAAGGGGGCCAATCGCCTTCGCCGAGATTCGTCACAGTCTACCATGTTGGTTAATCGTTATGATGACGTCGAAAAGGAGGCGATGCCTCCGTTGGTCATGGTGTACTTACCAATGGACGATTTTGGTAAATCGTCTATTTGGTCAGATGTATCCATAACTCGAGCACTTACCGCGGTTGATACACACGAGTATTAAAAAAAGCAGAACGTCCTCACAACCCCTGTTAGAGTAGTTTCTAGCCGATTGTCTGGAGAACTGACCGACGTGGTGACCATAATCACGAGGACCTCGTCTGATTACGGCGCCAAATAGCGCCAGTGGCGCCATTGGCCAGTGCGGCCAACTCACCGTCATAAATCGAAGCAGCAGCAACAACAACTCGTAGTTGACAGTGAGCCCGATTGACTGTTGGTTCGTCCGTCCGTCCGAGCCATCAAGAAACGGCCGACGGGAATGAGTTTGAATAAGAGCAGATATAAAGGTAACGAGAGAAGAAGTCGAAGCAAAGAGCCAATGAGAGACTTGAGTGAAGCCAAACAAAACACGAATGAACTATCGGAGAACGGGGTCCCTGATAGTGTCCGACTCTTCCTGGTGTTGCTTGCTAAGTTGTGCTGTTGCGCTACTCGACACTCGTGTTGCTGTGGTCACCCCTGCTGCCGCTACTGCTGCTTCTGTTACAGATGATCAGCGTTTGGCATGATCAACGAACAGCATCGTGCGAAAAAAGTGCGAACCTCGACTTCTTCGTCCAGCGGAGCGTCACTCTTTCCGCCCGATCTTTCGATCGAGTACCCCGAGCGCGAAGCGGACAACTAGTAACAACAGAGCGCGATCTTTGATTTCAAGCCGAACATCGCTTCCCAAATCAAAAGCGACCCGCCGCCGAGAGACCCCAAGAGTCGCGGTCGACGATCAGACGAAGACAACCAGCCAGCCAGTCAGCGCCAGACATAAGAATCGACACCGTCGAGACGGAATCGGTCAGGAGTCGTTTCATTGAGCGGGTGATGATCATCAACAAGGTGAGAGACGAGACCAGAGTCAGGCTGAAGAAGGCGACGAAGAGAGACAGTGAAGAAAATGAAGGCAACCGTAGGCGAGGAAGAGAGAGAGTGAGAGATCTGAAGTTATGATGGGAGGAAGGGATAAATCGACAGAGCAAAGGGGAGCGAGAGGCGGTTAGACATATTAGTATGAAGAGGTGACCTCATAGACAACGAAAATGGCGACGGGAACGTCAACGACAACGAACATTTCGGGCCGGCCACGAACGATAGAAAACCCCGGAACACCACCGTTCTGAGGGTAGTGGATCTGCAGTAGGGCGTAGTTCACGTAACTAGAATGAATACATAAGTATACAGATGAGTATATATATATAATTAGATTTGTTCTAATTAAGAACATATTAAATGCGTCCGTTTGAAACGCTAGTACCTGCTGGTTAAGATCTTTAAGTGGGGAATAATGTAAACCAGTAACGCTCAAGTAGAGAAACTCGATTAGTTCGCGTAAGAGGCAAAAATGTACGTAGGTTTCGTTAGTTTCGTTAAACATTTACTATAGATTAATTGAATACGCCTTGCTCGTATACATATGGTGTACGCATCTGTCACGCTGCTAGACCCGAATCAACCAATACCTGTGTTGCAATTCATTGATATGTCTGATTCATTTCGTGCGAGTGTTATCTGCAAATGAGGGCTTGGTCAGCGAAACTGGGCTGTTTTTCGATCTTAGACTCTGCTTCTCGTGGCGACAACACTGGACAAAAGCCATTGCGGCACCAAGTGTGAACTTCACACGTTTGAAGCCGCCGGGTCGGGTGTCCAGGGTACCAGAAGGAGAGGTCAACAACAAGAAGCGTGGGAGAAAAGCTCACCCACAGTAATGTATCCCCTTCTGTTCACTTACCTCGCTGAATTGATGGTTTCGCTGAATTTGACGACAATATCTGAGCCAAAATGTGGAACAGGCCGCAGGGCCAACAATTCAAAATGGCGTCATTTTCGTTGCCAAATCTACCTATAGGATCTTAGGCGAAGTTGAGCGAGACACTCAGTGTTCGTCGGTGACACTTATCGTTGTGACGGACCCAAATGGTTCCGATTCCTGCTTGGGCGCTTTCGAAGAAAGCAGCAACTACGAAATTGAATGAAAATCAAAATGACTTCTTCTAATAAATAGTTCCTTCGAAATAGCAACGAGCTATTTTACGTGCTGACACTGCTATATTTTATATTCACCATAGAACACTCCATACGTGACAAGATGACAGTCTTAGACAGCAGTAGATCAATCAAAAGCTCAAGAGATTTTATAACTGGTCACGTTTTTCTACTCTAAAATAACAACGGCAACGAGGAGCACGCGTATACAAGTGACCCTTGATATATATATACACGCATGCGGAAAATGACGCGATACTTGCCCATATATGCATGGAGCGGGTGGGAGTTAAAATTGTGATTTGTTGGATGTTGCTTTGTTGGCCGAGTTTCCGCAAGTTCAACTCAACGTTTGCACCAGTCTGCTCTCAATAGTATTGAATTTCCGTATCTTCCCCTTTCTCCAGAAGGGGGCGCGGGGGCTGGGGGGTAAAGTGTACGGGAGAGGAAAACACCCCACAAAGCGACATCGAGGGGTACACACCCGATCAGAGCGAAACGAAATCGAATAAAATCAAATATTACCATCGGCCACTTCCATCGACCGACGCAAGCGGGATAGAAAGAGCAATGAAGATTTGAAAATATTGGCCATTGGTCTTCGTCTTCCCGCCACGACGAGTTGGACGAACCCTCCGCCCTTACAATGTCTTCCCGATTCCTCCACTGGCCACTTTGCGGTTTTCGGCATTTTCGACGACTTGCCTGTTTCGTATTGCTCGCTGTTGCTGTCACCGACGATTGCTGCAGCTGTAGCTGGGCTCAAACTGGAGCCGTATTCGCGGATTGTGACCAACAGTGGAAACGAGGCGGGTGCCTCGAGCAGCAACGACCTGTAGACTTCCTCTCGGCGAAGGCAGCGGGGGAAAGCTTGTCCGGTAGGCGCCGTGAGGGAAAAATGTAGGACGCATTGGCCGGCCTATTCGGCCTAAGCGAGATCGACGAAGGGAATACCAACTAGATGACGCGGGGTACGAGGAAGTCAGAATGACGAAGACAAGGAACCGATGTACGGGGGGGAGGGTCAGTGGGCCGCTGAACGACGAAAGGGCCATACTGCCGCTGAGAGAGATTGAGGTCTCTCCTCTTTTGAGATGATCAGAAGAGAAGGATCAGTCCGACAGTAGATAGAAATCTGTGACAGTATTTATAACAGGAAATTAGCCATAGCCGTCGTCTGATTCGTGAACACCAAAGTTCCGGTATTCGTTGTTACTATGCATAATGTGTCACGCCTGCATGTTCGGTAAAGTCAGCAGCAACATATACATATCTATTATAATGTGATGCTGTCATAATAACACAAGAAAAAGCACTCGCTAGACCTTTGAAGCAAAGCCCATCCAACGTGTCATCCGGTCATTGGAAGTATCCTCAAGTCGTACAATTGATTGTCACAGTCATGTACTCAGTATGTGCTAGATATTATTATTATTATAGGTAGTAGGAGTAGGACGAGTATAATTGGATATGCGACAACGTCATCCATAGTAAAAACGACAGTTATAAAGACGATACAAATGGGATCGCATCGAGGCAGGCGCCGCCTTGTCTCCTTGAACCAAATATGTCTTGGCCGAACGAGTCCTCATAGAACAGACTTCCCATACGCCTCCCGGTATATCTGCCTACTAACAAACTCATTCTGTACGCGAACCGTTGCATGGACAGCATCACAATTCACCATTATCAGAACTGACAAAATAACAGCCATTAGAAACACTCAAAGAAATCCAATTTCAGTTGAGTTCAGTATGACAACGGGTATATCAATAAGACCATGATGACGAACATCCTCTCGGCGGCGTTGACTACTACTGACACTGACTTGACTCTTCATTACTCCCCTATGAGAATACTCCTACTGAACGAAGTACCACAACGATTCAATGTTTCATACTGTTATTACTATGACTATCAGTACCACCACCGCTGCTGTCGCCGCTGTTTGAATTGGATTGAGTCGATCTCTGCGTGTTGTTGTTGTTGCCTCTGGCGCAACAGAGTTGTTGTGTAACTTGCTATCTCGCTCAATCATCATGATTCTGACTCTTCTGTTGTTGGCTCAGTGGTTCAATCGTTCGACCAACGCTCGAAGTTCACATTTTTCTTCATTTTCAAGTTTAAGGTCGCTTTTGATTGGGTAGACTTTTCTTTTCCTTCTCTTCCTTCGTCGTAGTAGTAGTAGTTGTAGTAGAAGTAGTAGCAACAGCAGCAGCAGTAGAAGCGACATTCTGAATAGCTTTGGTCATAATGAAAAGTGATAGCGGGACAGGTCGGATAAGTTGTTTGTCACTTATGGTGATCCTCCTACGGATGGTTATCATTATTATTATTTTTATATATTGAATGGTGATGTCGATGAGGCTGTTGCGGATGAAATTTGTGGATAAGGGCGGTAGAGGCGGATGAAGCAGATGAGGCAACATTGATCGGGCAATAGTGTACTCTGACAATAGCAGCAATAATAACGTCACAATGAATCAAGCCTTAACCACAAGTCAAAAAGGCCAGTAAATAAGCAGAGGTTGCATTACATCCGCTCAGGCGAGTAGTTCCCCTCTGTGTCTGTGCCAACCTAGCAGGAAGTTAATCCAAGATAGGCACTCTGTGGATAGACCAAAATAGATATATCACCTGATGCTATGTCTGTATAGTTGAATGTTGAGATTAGCTTGACTCGGCGGCCATATGCAATTTCAATTAAATTTAAATGCGGCTTCGTCAATAATATTTAATAGATGTAATGTAGTATAACAAAATATCTTCACCGGCAATTAGTCGTAACGGTAAAACCACTTCGTGGTCGACTTGGCCGGTTATCAATTGTTGCGTTGTGTAGTAATACTATTCAGACAGAGTCAGTCTTATACAATCCAATGTCGGCGGAATCATGTATATCACCCCCCTCCCCGCATAGAAGGAAGATTAATACGATATCTCCTTTGGGATATCGCATCTCCGATTGAGAGCTTCGAAACGTTTGTTTAGGTATGATCTGCAAACAAAAGGGTGAATTGATATGATGAAGTCCTTATAAAGGGTAACATAAAAATTAGCTTATTTGACAATATAACATGTTAAGACCGAGACACAAATCATCAGCGAGAGGGGACGCAGTATCTCGGTGACATAGAGGTCAGGAGGAAGATTAGGTGGGACGGTTTTGTCAAGGTCGCCTGGAGGAGCAGGTGGACTTATTACCTCGCCGTTGACAGAGAATTTATTATCAGTCATATATATATATATATATATAATTACCAGTGCCTCTCATACTACATTACATTACTGATTACATTGCTGAATAATAACAACGTTGATAGTACAAGGTCCTAATTATCAAATAACCATCTATCTTATGTGTATCAACTAGAACGTGAAACAGAGCACTTTGTTACAGAGGCGGTTTGTGTCATTTCAACGATACCACCCATCAGCGATGTCGATATCAGGATCTGCATTTTTGCAACTTATGGACGTCAACGATTTAGCTTCCGTATTTTCAATGAAATTAAATTTAAACAGGCCGCTCAGGTACCAGTGAGTAAAAGTAGGCCTCATCAAGAGTGGGGGAGCCACCACAGTGAGTGGTTACGAATTTTCTATACCGTATTACGACTTTTCAGTACAGATATTCCCACAAGTGAACACACTGTTTACAATAGCCGATAATATGAAAGTAGAAGGGAGTAAATGTTGACTGTGAGTCGGCCCGGAAAATTTACTTTACTTAGAAAGGATTAAAAGACAACAAATATTGGGATCTTGAGAATAAACGCTCATGCTGGTGTCGGCCTATTTAATGAATACGAATATGCATACAAGATATTGATGACATTGTATTCGTCATTACAAACGAGGTGAATATAAGGAATAATAATAATAATAGTAATAATGATAATAATAATAATATTATGTACATAGAATGTAGACAACATTCGAAGCTGTCAGGGCTCCTTCAAGTGTAGCGAGACGTTCAGCCGTTCGCCGCATTGAACGAATGAATAATTTTACGAATTATTTCACACAAAAGCGTTCGACCAAAGAGAAGTGATTTTGAACGAAACAAAAACCCTCGAACATTGAATAATAATGTTCCCGTTGGCCCGCGAAGTGAAAAAGATTGCTTAGCTTGAAATTCAATATTCCACCATTTCGATTCCAAATGGAGGAAGTTCTATTTATTCGCTGACGAGCATAACAATCTACTCGATGCGTTGTCGATCGTTGGCTCGTTTGAATCCGTCACACCTGCGGATATGATGCTTTCCTATACTGGACACTTTACACAGAGAGCGGGTGACGTTGGACAAGAAACCTGTACAGCTGAACGCCCTCGGATCGGAAAAACGTCGAGACCGGCCATTTGATGCGGCGGCGTCGGCGGTACCAACTATATTTCTGCTCTGGTATCGTGAGGATGACGATGATGTAGAGGGGGGTCGGTCGGGTCTCTGTGTAGTAAAAACTTAAAACAACGAAAAATATTGCGAACAGCAAAAAGGCGCCAGTTCGACGGTGCGACACTATTCGTCGGCTGCTAAAAAGGGGACGCTTCTACTACTTGGTCATGTCAGATCTGAAAACAATTGGGCACAGATCAAGCTGATAGTGATGAGATATCACCCCTGGGTCGTCTGACATGGTCGACTAAACTTTACTGACCAAGCTAACAAAAAAAAAAAGAAAGAAGAAATGATGATTTTTTTGCCCTGATTCAATATAACAGCGACGTGGTAAGAGATGTGGCGCGATCCAATGAGATACCGGTGCGGGTGGACATGGCGGCTTGTTTCGATTTGAATGATAAGTTTTGTGTCCTGTTTTGTATTATTTCTCGTTACCGCTACTCGGAACCCACTTGTTGTATCCTATTGTAATTGTACGAGCAAAAAAAAATATGACAATATTTCTGATCGAAGTGATTTGCGTTTTGCGCCAAAAATTTATTCGCTGTGATCGCCGTGTAGTGTGATAGTAGCCGTATTATTAGTATGATTACTATACGCTTGTTGGTTAGATGTGCCGCCGACAGCTTCAACGAGGAGACAACACGTCCCCCGTGGAGCTGACACGTCAGCAGTTCATAATCAAATTCCCATCAGTTGCAGATCACTAAACGTCCAATTAGCGAAAGGACATTGACGAACAGATGTCACAAGTATTTATCTTAATATTGTTCAAATCCCTGATTCATAAGCCGAATATAGTAAGCGCTGCCACGCCGCGTTTCGTGTCTCGAGAATGCTTTCGGAGACACTAATGCTCAAGTAATAAGCGTGACTCATCTTCTCAACGATCCTCGTCGACAATTAGAGACAAATTGAAAAATATTCTCAGTATTGACAAAATGATCGACTAAAACCAACCGACTGACTTGATGTATATTGTTTACCCATATTTGCCCCGATAAATTTCGACATTATTTGTCACACACGTGAGCTCTAAAGGGGTTCGAAACAGCCGAGATCGAGGGCCTGCCTACGCCGGCGTCGGCGTCAAATGATAAGATTTTGATGGTGCGATAGGCCTTCAATCGAACGGTGAGTTGAATCAAATTGGATATGAACGATCGAATCAAAGTGAACTACGCGCGATACACGCAGTAAAGAGCCGAACGTGTATCGAATCCATCAACAATGACCACAAAACAACCACCAGCATCACCGGCGATCGCACTCTTGTTCGCCTCCGCCGCCGCCTCTCATCCCGTTTGATCTGTTCAATTTGGACTCCTTTTTGATTTAAAGAAAATACGAAGTAGACAAAAAAAAGGAACTCGTACAAATGGCATATGTATGTGTTTGTGGGGGGGGGGGGGGGGGGGTCGGTGGCTCTCGGTGGTTCAGAAGTGGCTTGACGGAGATATGAGGACGATAGAGAATTGTTCATTGGGTAGATCGTAGCATCGGTGCCTACCAGTATGTCTGTATTTCTCTCTATCTCTCTCTGTCTCTCTCGCGGCTTTTTGCAAGTATTCCCTTTTAGTGCCACTACAAGCAGCGGCAGTACTACGAGTCATAATAGAGGGATGGACGGTGAAGAAAATCGTCGAAAACTAAACTAAACAATGGGGCCAATTCCCATTCACCGTCTGTTTAATGATGCCTTCAACGGTGTGGGTTCCTGCCAGCAGCAGCAACAACACTAAAAACTAACAACCCCGTAGTCCATCGTCTTCACGTGTGCATCTGTATGAGCGTTCGTATGCGTAGAGCTATTTGACAGCTGATTGATAAAACGACAGCAGCAGCAACAACAACAACGTCCGTCCGGGTAGAATGCGCAACAAAGCTGCCGCAATAATAACAGCACAACGATGTGGAGCTGTTGCTGTTGTCGTTGTTGTTATTGCTGTTGTTGTTGCTGCTGTTGCTGGTCTCCTCCTAAACAAGAGGTAAAATATGGGACACTTATCTCATTCAGGTGAGAGTTTGATGCTCAGCTCAATTGGCTGCGTTCGATTCATTATCGCGTCCGCCGAATGTGCATCGGCTGAACGACGATCATCATTCTGCTCGGGGTCTCCGTATTAAACAGCTATATGTTATTTTACGATTTTCTATTGAACTTAGCCGCGTGCAGTTGTTACAATCCTGTTCTCTTAGCGGACCCGGCCGCTCGAAGGCACGTCGATCACAAGATATCAACAGTAGATCTTTTGCTTTACCGAGTACTCTCGCATTGCTATGGTCACTTAAGACTTTAATGGCTGTTCAAGCGAAATGTTGTAACTCACGTGATTCTCGTCGATGAGACGAGGACGAGGTAAGAATGGTACGGGTTACTTGTAGAGACCTTAGTTGAAAATTATTTCGAAAATTACGCACGAAACGAAGATAATGTCAACTGAGTATGACAACGTAGAATGGACCAAACAATTTGATGGCGAATATTATGAAAGCTTGCGTAAGACGTTCATCTACGAACCACGAATTGCGGTTGACATTCGTAAGAACAGTTGGTATCTTGGGGACAATTGATATAGGATAGTGGATAACTGCGAGATACTCGTTTATCTCACAGATATACCTCCATTGAAATTCCCAGCTATCCCCCCACAGGTTCACGCGTTTATGAGTGAACAACGATTTGACATAATGCAGATTACTGCTAGGTACCATAATAGGCAGGCAACCTTTAATAATACAGCATAAGACGAATTGCTTCGTACTGTCCTACGGAGAGACTACTTAAACTGCTGTTAGATGATCTTGTATGTAGCGCTTCGCGGGTAGTTGCAAGCTTGTTTGAAGCGTCTACGAATGCCGCTAGATGACCTCAAGGCAGATGGCACCAAAGGTTGCATGTCAGGTTACTTTCCGTAGCATCGAGCGCAAGAGCGGTTCGATCGAGACGAATATCTGGGACCTCTCCCCCCTTATTTGTAACCTTCAACAATCAACTCCTTGAAATTGTCGAGATGTTCGATAACACGGAGACGGTTTGAGTTTGGCCACGAGGCCGCCTGGCACCGTCGAACAAAGTCGACGGATTTTGATGACCCCGTCGTTGCCTGTTGAGGAAACCCTGCACATTGCACTCTACGGAGCCCCCCAAAAATAAATGTAAATAGTATTCATTTCCGTAGCCACAAGCAGATATGCAGATATGAGATCGTTGTTGGCAGACTGCTCGTTCGCTGTATTCCAACCCGGGCTTGATCTGTCCCATCTCCTCATATACAATATGATAAACAACAACTGTATCATGTCATATGCTGCTAGCAGGCGAGATAAAGCTATAAGCTGCGAGCCGGTGCGGCAGCCTTCTTTACGTGCGCGTGAGAAGGTTTGTTTTATTTGATATTCGATCTTGATTCGATTATAGCGAGATAGAGTAGACATAGTTGAAGCCACAACAAGTGGACGGGGTGACGACCACCGCCAACTTCGGGCTCTCGGGCGCTAAATCAAACAGGCGAACACAGGCATACACCGAGGGATAGACACACATTGGTACAGGCGAACCATCGAGTTAAATACAATAGCTGAGACTTAAGTTACGATTTCAGATTCGCAGATCTTATGGGCATAGCCTCTCTGACAGCCTCTCGGCCGTTCTGGTGTACTCATCGATTGTGGCGTCGGTACAACAACGATTGCGCTCTCGTGAATTTCTCAATGAGCAGAGTGTAGAGCCTGTTTCGTATTGGTCGACCATTGAGTGGGCCCGCTAGCCTTCGTCTGGGTGGACAGTCTGCCTGCCCGTCGGTTACTAGACTAAACTACAACACTGGCCTATACAGGATGACGGCGCTCACGGGACCCTTGCGGTCTGACGTCCGCTCGCAGCGGAGATTCAGCAGCCTGCCTCCCCTTCTCGGCGGATTTTGTCAGTCATTCATCGCGGTCATAGATAAGCCACTTGTCTATGATCTCACTGAAGACAGCTAGCTAATTGAGTTAGGAAACGCTGACGGTAGCAACATAGAAAAATGGTGAGTGAAGAACCACCAGCCCCTCCCCGCCCCCCCAACGCTACCAGTACAACGCTAGAAGATGATGATCCTTCCCATTGAGCTCATGTGACGCCACTAACGATGTAACGATTCGGAGATACGACGATCGCGGTGGTAACTTCATATCAGATTAACTCGAAGGAAATGGCGGATATAGAGAGAGGGAGAGATTTCGTGCCTTTAAGTTGCGTATGTGCGGCGACAATGGTGAAACCACACATGTTGATAATACGTCAAAATGAGTCTCGTCAACGTCGACAGCGATGTTCTCCCATCTGGATTCGGTTCTTCCTCACCTGTTGCTTGCCGGTATTTTCGAGTACCCGCAGACGGCACCCATCACACTGCAACACAACAACCTTACCCAGTGTGATACTTTATGCTCATCGATGTTCTTAACGAACTCCTGCCGAAAATGTAGAAGCTGCTTTCGAGCAACAATCAGAGTGTCGATACAACGTTCAGTACTTAAGCGTCTTGGAATCATCAAAATGTATCCAGCATTGTAATATTTAAAGGATCTGCACACGGATTTACCATGTGATGGATGCAAAGTTCATTGAGTAAGTAAATAGGAATAAATAGTATTATATCCCTTACAATAAAGGTCATTTTCATCAAAACATAATTAAACAATGAACCATATACATATGCGTTCTTATTCTAGCTCTCTCTCTCTCCATCACTCGAGAAGATGCACGACGGTATACGTGGCGAAACATTTGCGAAGGAAATTTACTTAAAATGCAAAATGCGTCCACAAATGCGTTTATACATACGCGGAATTGATTGGAATTAACCACACCGAGACTTTGAGGGTCGCTTGCAACTATCGTTGTTGTCGATGCGTCCGTTCGAATTACACTCGAGTTTCCATAGTGATTAAACACCTTTTGAACTGTCGCACCTAACGCCTAATGTGGGAAGGCCTAGAAGGATCGGAACAATGCCCAGCGACAGTTCCACAGGTACAGATGTTATTAAATATCGATTTGCTGTTTAAAAAACAATTCGCAAGCGATTAACGCAATGTCGGCGTTGACTTTGATTGTCGTCAATTTGCTCCTTGGTTACCAAGCCACTTGTCTATTTACCAGAGCGAAGCGATCTCTGCGGGAACGTTCAAGTGAACGCAACTACAGTAGACGATTGAGAGACGGAGAGAACGACGATGATTCGAGTCTTCTTCGGAAGTCTCACAGACGACCAGCATCTGAGATGCGGTTCGGAGCCAGTTTTCGGCGCATTATCCTCACGAAAGGGCCGATACGACTACTGCTATTAGTATTAGTAGAGTAGTCGCTGTTGTACTCAAAGTGGACGTGAGGAAATCAAACGAAACAAGGGCAGGAAGCTGTCGCTGCTGCCAGCCAACCAAATGAAGGCCGATCAGTTTAGAGTTACTGCTGCATATAATCAGTTGTCCCACAGCGAGGAGTGTATCATCATTTCAGGGAGACCTTACATCTATCTACATAGAAGTGAACGCAGTCAGTCGGCGGAACAAAAACGTCCAACCGGATGCCCGATCACGAGCATGGGCATCAACAACAACAACCGCAACCGCACCACCACTGGGCTGCAAGAGATGTATCAAGAAAGGATACATTTCATAGATGACCGACCCTGTCAGTGAGAGAGAGAGAGAGAGCTAGTGAAGCACCACAACCGACGATGGACGAGGTGCTAAGGCATCGAGGATCGTTATTTTCTGAGGGAGGCGAGCCCCGAAAAGGATGCTTGCAAATGACGAAGAAAAAACGCCATAGATTAGAGTGCGCCTGCGGAAGCAGATGTCATAATTATAATGCTTAATAATAATTACAACAACGACGAGAGCCAGTTCTCATAAGCTGGTCGCACAAGGAACATATCATGGACGAGGAGCTGCGCCCACTCAAGCTCCTTCCGATATCAAACATCGTCGTAACGAACCAAGATACAAGACGGAGATGAGACAGCGGTGTATCTTCTAGCAACAAAACAACTTCGAGGACCAATCTGTGAATTCGTTTGTCTCGTATGATTACGCATGCTCATACTTTAGTTGATGTGGCCGCCCTCAATGCAGTATACAACTGAAAGTGAATGTATCCGTTTCCTTCTATAGCCAGCGTGTTTGTTACTAATCATCATATGTCGGGTTGGCGCATGGCCACTCAAGACCGATAGATTTAAGATCTGTCCAAGAATGTTTCTGTTTCCATTCCATCTGGGCTAATTTCTTGACGATGGTCATCTTATGGTCTCTAACTCGCTAGCTTGAACTGGAGCAACTGTTCTCCTTAGGATGGAATTTTGTCAAACTATTCCGATTACACATCAGGCATCGTACACCCGTTCATCGCATCCGTGACATTGATCCCCGCCTCCTGCTGGGCATTTCAACATTTGGACACCACTCGGTGGGACATTATGTTAAGACGTCTTAAACGAGGCTATCCTCCAGTCAAGGCCTTACCGAGCTGGATCGTACCTATTACGTATGTAGCCAATATGTATATTTTGTATTATATAATAAATGCCGCGTTAGTTACATTCTCTTAGCAGCTTGGTATAGGGCAGGTATCAGCCTGAATTGATTCGAGTAGAGAGTGATCTATCATCTCTGTTTGCCTATACAACAGTTTCTTTAGAAACAGTAACTTCTCGTGGAGTGGACCGCACGCGTCATTAGCATAATTAAATAGCTTATCTACGTGACTTGCTCATAATTTCTAATTGCGTGCCTCAGAGAGTGCCCGGCAGGGGTTCGACAATTAGCGCAATGTCAGATTGCTCCATGCGTGCCCCATACAGCCAACGAGTTTCCTTGGCAAACTTGGTGTTCATGTTACAAAACTTCTTATTTTTAGCTCTAGCAGCTGGTTTCGGAGTAGACAAATAATATAACGAGGGATTATTTCATAATGTTGGCCCCCAGGCAATACCTTTAGGAAAAGGTCAGAATGGATTTTGAAGCCTTAACCTTATTAGAACCTACTTTTCTTTCTCTCTGTCCATATCCACCCTGCTTATATTAAACCGATAACTTTCATATTATTTACCGATAATAATCGCTAATAAATGTCCGTGCGTGGTGTGACCTTAGCTGCACCTGGCTGGACCCGTTCTATTCGATGTCGCTCTTTGTATTTACCTAAACCTGTCCTGAACATTAATAGCGTCTGTCCTACGCGAGACAGGCTGATACCCGAGTGATTCACATACAAAAAGATAACGACATATATATATATATATATAGAGAGAGAGAGAGAGAGAGGGGGAGAGAGAGAGAAGAATAAAGAAATATAATCAAGAATGCAGGCGAGCCAGGAGGGAGGCGAGCCGTATACTGTAGCAGCTGTGTAACTGCAGAACGACATCGATACATGGCAGCAGCAGATACCGCCATAGAGTGTCACGATACCGCCAACACAATACATCAGTAGCGGGTATCATGCGGCTACCCACCGCTACGCTGGAACCAGTGTAATTGGTGTCGTCCATATACGAAAGAAAACTGCCAACAACAACAGCAGTAGCAGCAGCAGCAGCAGCAACAACGGCAACGGTCGCCTATTCAAAACGATATCAACAGCGGGAACAGTGATATGATGGCAACCGGGGAAATACAGGGCAGCAAAAGAGTTTCGGACAAATTCAAAATTCGATTTTGCTCGATGGATGGAAGACCATTATGCGTCGCTTATTCATTCGCGATCGGCGGACGACGACGACAACAATAACAACAACAACAACGGCACAACGCGACACGACACGCAAGCGGCCTGAATACGCTCATCGGAACTCACAGTAATGCTGTGCCCGCCTCGTTCCCTTCCCTTTAGTGTTACTCCGGAGCTACGGATCGCATCTACTATCGACTACTGCGACTACCACGGACGTGCGCTGTTCTTCGGGGGATGGTCGGATGTACAGCCGAGTTTCGAGCGTTCGGTCTCTTTGTTGCAGCTTTTTGCTATTGAGCCATTGGTCGTAGGACTCGAGACGACGTGAATATCGCCAATGGGTTTTGGTTGAGATTCTGTCATACGTACACCTGGTGTGCTAATCTTGTTTCAGGGACGAAAGTTGAGTCGGTCGGTATGAGCACAGTTAAATGAGTGTTGGCTGTCGTTGAGGATACGGCTATTAGGGAATACATACACAAAGAACTGACGCGGCAAATTAAATCTGAACAGTATGAAAATACTGCTCGGTAGATATTTGTAAGTGGCCGAGGGTTCTTCGACTGCCACAGAGACGAGATGGGTAATGAGATAATAACAGACTCGTGTGAAGTGACGCCAGACTAGCGATGGGGACTGGGAACCATAGGCAAGTTTCAGCTTCCTTCCTTGTCTTGGAAACTCCCACTGCGAAGTTCCTCGAAGGGGTCTACCATAGGCTGATCCGCGCCACCAGGGACAAGCGCGCAGGATCTTTCCTTCTGCAACGCCTCTCCGTCGCTGTGCAGAAGCAGAGAAGCAATGTCATCGCGTTCCTCGGGACAGTGACGGCCTCGGCCTGTCGTCCAACTGTCCCCAACTAATTCTCTAATTATTGTATGTTTGAAGTTGTATATACGTTATCCGGTTCGTTCCAATATCATTTTCGGCTTATTTCGAACAGGTTTTCGGGTTCGATTCCGTCTGACGCTATTTGTTTGTGGCGAGTTTCTTATGGCAGTTCAGTTACAAATGCAACCCCCTTTACGCAAACCATAAATGAGCCGTATTTCCGAGGGCCAAATGTATGTGAATACTTGAAGGTGGTCTAACAAGTCGCGGAAATAACTTAAATTCTACTTATAATATCTAGCGTTAAAGGCCATTTTGGCCGCCCGCGTTTCAGAGAGACCGAAGCATTTCATAATCTCAAAGAGATATTTCGAATTAGTCTTCCGTTGTGCAATCGCTCTTCGACGAGTATTGTCTATATAGCTGGCTGCCGGAGCCATCCTTTGCAAGCTATGTATGCCAGTATATAGTATTGTGCACTCCTTTCGTATCTGGGATTAACGAGTACAGTTCAAGTGTACGCTGAATATCAAACTTGTGTAGTCGAACTCAAGGCTTAGATCGCGAACTACAGCACAACGATATCCAGAAATTGTCCACTGACTTCTATACGCCAGACAAAGGGCGCCATAGAGAGTGGTCAGGCCGTCCGACACGGCCAAGTAGACACAAAGTCGTCGCAATTGAAACAGATGAAAGGGTGTCCGCCTCTGAAGATGATCGTCCAGACTCGTTACGACTGACGCGTTAACGCCATCCCGAAGTGGACGTCTCATTCAAAAGCTAACGTCAACTGGTGCACCACCACCCAGTTAGTTGGTCCCACACCACAAGGAAATGATGCCCGCGGCACGCTCAGCAAACGCTGTTGTTACAGCTGCTGCCGCTATCCCCAAAATACGGTAGCACAAGGCAGAAAATCGGTTCCGAATTAGCAAGGGCGAACGAGACGAGTAAGAGAAGCTAGTCCGACTGTGTCACGCACCCGTCATCTCATTGGTGCCACTCACAACCGACCAAGCAACCAACCATCTACGGTACGTGTCAAGTGACAGAAACACTAAGCAGACAGACAGCTGAGGTGGAGGAGGCGCAGCTTGTGGGAGGGTCGATTCCAACGGATGCAGTTGTGTCGATGACTTCTGATGTAGGTAAGTGAGAGTGATGTCACAGACATAAAAAAAAAATGGGAGCAAGCAATAGGTAGATCGATCTATGATACAATCTAGATGGTAGTCGCTTGAGATAGCAAAGATTGATCACCTGAGATGGAGAGAGCCAAGCGGATAGAGCGATGATGTGATGATCTGAAATCGCTAAGTCAATTCAGCAGAAAGTAAGCTCAGGAAGCAGATGGCTGAAACTGCCGCCTGGCTCATTGTATAATATGTGGTCGTATAGCACTATATATATATATATATATATATATATGTGTGTGTGTATGGTGACTGGATTGTAACGTTATCCCTGAGAGGCGGGGGCGTTTTTAACGTGAACCGATCACGTTGGCAGCGTAGTTGGATAGCGTGTCCCATTGCGATATTATTGCTCAAAAATTGAGTTGAAATAAGTTATCTGAGAGGGTCGAATCCACGGAGTGAATTCAGATGAAGAATAAATACTGTGTATTGTGATGTTGTGCGACCAGGAGTTATACAGAGTTTTGCATTGCATGTGTTTGAAGCGTGGTAGAATTGTGTGCCTTGGATTTATCCTGTCTACAAATATATATATATATATATATATATACCAGTGTTCTGATAAGTGAGATCATAACAGACTTAATTTCAGATCAAAATATCAATGTTCCTAATGGCAGTGAGCTGAACCGGAAAGCATATGCCAAATATCGGATGCATGTAGGTAGCTAAGGTTTTCCTAGGAGCAGGCCATCCGAATTGGTTGAGTCCCATTGCCTCGAATCTGCATCGTTGTCCGATACAACACAGGCACCTCAATACGACAACGTGTGTACTCGCTCAGATGCGCACTCCGCGAGACGGCAAAAGATGGCTGCCACCTATCAGCCGACCCTGCAGAACCGGGGGACTTCCACCTAACCAAGTTTCCCTTGTTCTTCGTACGTCGCGCTTCTTCAAAGAACAAACTAAACGCAGATATAATGACGGTAATAACGCCAGCGGCGATGACAAGGGGAGGTTCTTCCGTAAAGCGTCATGAGGCTTCACTGCCCGTCGCTGGATATGATGGTAGCCATCTTTACAACGTGCAAGTAGCGTCCGCAACACGAACAACGGAGATGGAGTCGACCCTCAGCGGCATCAATCGATTCGACAGCGACCACAATGTCCGCTGCTGAGGCCGCATACGATCGTATTGAATGGTAGTGGGTTACAACGTGTGAGTAAATACGATGAACGGAGGAAGCGGCAGCTCGTTCAGCATCGAGAAAATGACGAGGACTTACACTAAAAAGCCAAGCAGAGGGCTACAGACGAAAGATCTCAGACCAACTCATACATACATATATACATACACTGATCTGGAAGTTAAGACCAATAACGATTGTGATATCGAGCGATACAACAATAGGCTCGGGTGTCTCGAGGTGGGCGTTTCATCGGTTCCTCCCGATGCCGGAGCTGTTGCACTTCAGATGAGAGACCCCTCCCTCCAAACTGAATCGGACCAACATCAGTCCCACCGCTCCGGATGATTCCGCTGTTGGTATCGTCTCTTCTGACGAGGCGATCATCATCATTGAGAGAACGAGCCCAAGCGAAGAGCTGCGCCGTTTTTTTCCCTCCTTTCGAGGTGTGCGGCTTCGGGGGGAGGGGTAGGATTGAAGTTGAGTTAACTTCATGTATCCGCATATGGAAGGACTGACAGAGGACGGACAGCTCCGCGTAATCAGAACAGGCAGAAGCGAGCAGACACTGGCGGAAGTGGCCGTTATTTGAGCGCGCGATGCGAAGCCTTGTTACGTTGGCTTCGGCCTTATGCGATGCGGCATAACAGCGAAGGTAGGCGCTGCCTACGTAGGTTGAGACTACGCTGAGAGGATAGTCATTTCATTGAAGAGGCACAAGTGACGCCGTAGCGCGGAGCTGGCAGAACTGAAAGGGGTTGTGACGATGAAGAACCTTGGATGGACTCTCTCTCTCTTTCTCGCTGTCGCTCGCTCTCTCATTCGCGTTAAATTTCTAGTACCGCTAATCGGTGATAGAAGACACGAGGTTGTATCTATAGAACGAGCGCCGTGCAGAGGGGACGCTTTTGAGAAGACTGCATCTGGAATCGAGTAAATTGCTGCTTTGTTCTTCTCAGTCAATCGAGTACTGGGGAACGACCCGTCAAGGTGTGTAAAAGACGTTCGGAAGAAGGCGTCATCCTGCTCGTCCATGAAAGCCATATAGCCCAAGATCAAGGGGAGGTTGCTGCGAGCAGATGCAAACGTATAACATTTAACACGGGATATGACGGACGATAGACAATGACAAACATTTTTGATAAATATACATTGTAGATTCTGTTTTTGTACACGTGTTCTTTCTTGAGAACGATTTTGTCTGTTTGACCAATACCTTTTGCAATGAATGGCCGTTTTCGCCATTGCGTATCCTATCGATCTGAGGTGTTTTGTAAGGCAACTCCTTTTAAGATTTCTTTGTGGTATGGTAGTTGTAAGCAAATATACATTGAAATAAACCTAGCCAAAGATTGCCTTATGCCCAAAAATACATTATATATATACATATATAGATATATATATACCCACCACGAAAACCTGTGTTGTATTCGATTGCTAATGTTATATACTATGTATTTTGCCTCTTCGATACAGATACGGAAATACACGATCTCCCTAATGACCTCCCCAGTCTCGAGTTCTCGATGCAGCGTGATCTACGCCTATGCTGCCGAGCGACAAACACCCCTGAAAGCTACAGAATCTGTTTTCTACTATTTACGTATATGTTGAGTAATAAGGAAGACTTTCACATTAATATGTTCCATAATTCTTCGCCTGATGTCCAGATAATCTCGAAGTGATATTTTGCCTAATATTACAGCCTGCTAAGGAGTGACTGAAGAGGAGTTTCATAGGGGAACAGCTGAAGGTCACCTCGAGAAAGAGTTATTAATATTACAGCCGGAGGGAAATAGCCACAACTGTTTCAGGTCGAGTAAAAAAAAGTGACACACGTTTAATATTTGAAACAACCAATAAATATTATCGATTGTGAAATTTACATAGCTTGCAAGGGACAAAATAACTTAAAAATTGCACACCTGAAAATCAGGTCAAGCAAAACCATAACCGTATCTGCCCCGTTGCCAGCTCATTAGTTGGAACGGCCGACTCCGTATTAATGCGGTCCGTAGAAAGCGAGTTAACAGAAGGAGGGTCGCTACTCGCGAAACATTTGGAACATGATATAGAACCCCTATATAAAAATACCGCTATCTGCCATTATTAGTGTCGTTATTAAGGCATGCTATATCAATATACATCTATGTAATGATAAGAGCAATCTGCACGACTATTATCACTCATCGTTGTGGAATACAATCAATAATGAGATGCTAATAGCAATCATAACTCGGCTGTTTATATCAATTCATACAATAAATGATGCGCCCTATTGTGCTTACTTGTTGTACAGCCGCCGTCCATGTATACATATATGTAATACAATACATTCGAACGAGTATCTTGACTTCCAACACGAGACAGACAATGGACAGCTTAGGAGGTATTCATGTGTTCACCTATGAAGACGAGAGTTATAGCCTGAAGTATCATTGCTCTGCTTGGAGCTACCCCGCTATCGATATAATTGTGACGCTCATCGTTCTCCTATTAGAAGTAATCTATGGGATACCGCAGTGTCGACATCTTGACAATAACGAAATGTTTCAGTAAATCGTCGGTTACCGTAATTACTTTAGGAAGCCATTTCAAAAACATATCTGATTTCATATCTGCAACAAAAAAAAAACAATACTGGAGAGAAAGGAGCTGTACTGAATCGAGAACGAATGGGCAAATGGACCCGCGAGAACCCCGTTTCCGATTGATGTGGAGATTTGATCAATTTTTATTTTACTATCTGGTTATTCGAGATTGAACCATTATCACTGCCACCCTTCTGCCTGTACTGCCTATATACAGCGAACGATGGAGGAAAGAGCGTCTCGTTTTCAACGAGGCAAAGAGGATATCACGCGGTGACCGAAGGCGTCTGACTTACCAGGCGCGATGACATGACGGAAATGATCATTACAGCCCTCTTCTACGGTGCTCAGTATTGGAAACTGATCAGTTATAACGTATTGGGCTCGGAGAGGATAGAATGATGTCAGCTAAAGCGTCAATCGTCCTACGGTGGTTGGTTCATCTCGACAGAGGAAAGAGATTTTTTGGAACAGAAGTGTCGTACACTTTATATATACATATATATATATATATATATACATATATATATATATATATATATACATATATATACATTAGTATATATATATATATATATATATACATATATATACATTAGTACAATCAAGTGTATTTAACTCTAACTAGATATAGCAAGTGATATATATATATAGTCAGCGTATCCTGGCGTAAAAATGACCTGTCAAAATATGCATAGCTCATCTTGAAAGAATATTCTGCATTATATTTTAAACAAAACATCGTCTGGGATTCAACAAGCGTGTCGTACACAGACAATGTCGATTATAGCTCCAATTTGTTTCGGATGTGTCGTTGTATGATATGTATAAACCTATTTTGAGATGTTAGGGGTAAGGGGGGGTGAGGGTAGGAGCAGGCCGCTGCCTTCACACCCGTTCCCCACTCGACTGCTGAACCATTCGACTGATTGTCACAGTGAACAATAACTGTTTTGAGATTCGAGACGAACGCCTCGCCAGACTCAAGGTATAAATTATTTCGACTCGTCTTCGTGCCGAGATTTATGAAGAATGAATTCGTAACATCAGCGATGACAGGCATTCGCGAATAGCTCGCCACACTGGGATCCGCCTGTCGCTGCTCGAGCTGGATTTTGAGGACAATGTTCAAAACAATCGATATTTTAATAATGATAATAGTTATTGTCATACTTTTGGCACGCCACTACATTTGAACACTAGCGCTCGAGCTGAACGGGTTTGTATGAAACAATAGAGTAGTACAATCTGCTCTCAATAAATCTCATATGATTATGGCGTTGATAATGACCGAGTCAACCACTCAGACATGCATTCGCCATTCAAGTTTATGTGCGCTCTGCGAATTGAGTCGCTAACTCACGGGAGATCATTGATTTATCGAGCAGATGAATGGTGAACACTATGCTCACCAAGTATTGGACTAACAACAACTTGACGGCGACAAGTGAAATCTCAAAGAAGGACAGAACTCGAAGGAGGCTCAGAGGGACATGGACACTACATCTCGCGAATCAAAAACGTCTGCTGAACCATCTCCGCAACGAACTCCGCATGGGAGTGGCTGTTTGAATTGGATCTGACGAAGTGCGCGTTATGCGCTCTGTCCCATGCGTAACTTCGAGTCAGTATTCAAATTTAGGCGCCACCTAACGCCCAATTGAATCCTGCAGAATATGCCTATAATCCCTGAGCTATGAGTCAGCGACTGAAAGTTCTCCGGGTGCATTTCAGAAAAAAAGAGAAATTATGTTACTCGCTCTTCATCACAGCACGTTTCTTGGCTAAATATACGTACGTATTGTTAGTCGACGTGCTAGAGACTTGGAGTCGCGCTGGCTTCAGAGTTGATCAGGAAGGTAAGCTGCAGTTATCCCTAACAACGATGAAAGGGAGCCTTCCATATTGCGAGGACAAGTTGTGAAGATAGTGAAGTCGCCAATATCGATTTTCTGCGACAATTGTGTGACCGGGTGACTAGCGAAGTAGTTGGGCGAGGGATGACACGAATATCACCCCCTAACGCTCGGCGTAATCATCTCTTGAGGGGCGCATGAACGTCTTTGACCGCCAGTCTGATTTACGACTCCTGGTACCTAACCTAACCTACGGAGAGGAAACAGGCTGGAGAACATTGAAACGATGCGACACCAGGGGCTCGGAACGGTCGGGACGACACGGCCACATAGGGTTCGAGTGTCGAAGGAAGCGAACGAATGATCTGTAGTGAGTATTGGATGCTCAGCAAAACGAGTAGGGGGTTGAGGAAAATACTATAATCACACCGCGCCCTTGATATATCGATGCTGCTGGGTGGGTACACCACGACCCATTGACATATTAAAATTCCAGCCTCATTTTAGTCCAGGCTCGGTTATGTTTTTGATATGGTATTAATGTGCATTAACATCTGCTTTAAAACTGCATCTCGTATTTGCATAACACGTACGAAAGCCATGACGGCACTCAACGTACACAAAGATATGAGGTGTTGTTGAGCAACGATTGTGCACCGCCATGCAATTGCACATTGGAAACACTACCATTCATCATCTTGGGCTTCACGCTGTACGTATCGACATCTATTATTATTACTTGAAAGACTTATGAATAGAAACTATGCATTTATTTTATTTGCTTGGTGTTTATTGTCTGTCTGACTGCTTGATTGACTGGTTAGTTGGCTGATGTTCCTACATAGCTGTATAGAGTCATCATTATGCCAGCTGAGTTTCCACCAAACAATGTTTGCTTTTAGTTGATTGTCATTGGAAAGATCAGTCAGCGCGAAATCGGCAACGCGATGTCCGTTATGAGATTATGTTGGGTTAGCGTACGTCCAGAGACCACTTCAACCGATGCATCAATATTTCGTGTTGCCGAAGTCGGCGTCAAAACGGGCTTCGCACAGTCACCATTGCCAGATCCCTTTCTGAGCTGTGCCCAGCATTTGTCGACTCGATACCTTTCGTATGGATTACTACACCCGAAGTACGCACAAGACACGAGAGAAAACGCAAGAGCTAGAGTTCTCCATGGCTTGTCTTCTATTGCCTGTCGTTGCTGAGCATGATATGCGGGCTCGGAAGCCATACGGAATTTCACATGGCAAATCAGTCAGTTATGTTCGCGCGCATCATATCCGACAGAATGCATACATGCATACAAACCTAGGCCGTACGCGTTCTCCCTATTCACAAGGACCAGATGACAACTGGGAATATTGTACGATGACAGCTCATTCGCCGATATTCAAAATTTCCCGCCACCTCCTCCGAACACGTATCATCTAGAGACGTAGGACGCTGAATGATTGGATCAGTAGCTCCTCTACCGTGGGACATTTTTGTAACGTGGCAAAAAAGAGAGAAGACGCAGATATATTCGATCTTTTGCAGATATTGTCTCATAATCACAAAACTGTGAAGAAAAATGGCGGGCAAATTCAAAATTTGTGATAAGTGTACACCACTTCCGTTCGGCGCCACCCTGTAATGGTGGTGATGATGATAACATGCTCATTCATTTTGCTGAGCAAAAGCATAAATATAGCGCTCAGTTTGCCTGTGTATCTGTGTACGCCTCGTTGTACCGAGGGTACTCGTCGTGTATTACAAAACACTGCGGCTGTTGTTATTCTTTATCAATTGGCCGATCTACGACTCAGATGCGAGCACAATGATACTTCAGTGCACTTAAATCAAAGCAACTCCGCTTGATGGGAGAAGTACCAACGATACTCATATGCATACGCTTCTTGAGAGCGACCCGACACAGCAACGGATAGATAACTGCCGTGGATGCAGTCAACGCGACAACGTTCAGAAATTGCTTGAGATACCCCTAGTGAATATACCAAATAAATGTATTGTATCTTTAATACTTTAATTATGACAACGATGATTAATTAATGCGAATGCTAATCAACACGTGTGTTTTTTGTTACTGGGAACGTCTCAGAAAGTAGTCGAGCTCCCCCGGCGTTCCACCGTTCTATAATCGGGCTTAGTCAAGGTCAAAGCGCGGTTTATTTCGAAAATTATTGAATAAATATGTACGCACTTATTAATAAAAAAAACTGAATTTTTCTCCAGCCCACGTAGGTAAAGGAACAAATCATTAAATTAAATACTACTGGTTGTAGAGTACATTAGTTTCTTATGACTTTTTTTTTTAGCTCGCATGGTTTAGACATTAATTTTATACAAGTGAAGTGTGCTGACTTATTTGACATACAACACGGCTGGTAACCTAAACACTAGTGTAAAAACACACTATAATATACGGTATTATCTTAATTAGTAGCGAAAGTATACTCCAGTGTCACTGAGAACATTGGTCAGATACGCGCCACCATTGTAGCTGCTATCTTTGAGTTTTACAAGCTGAAATATCTTGATATTGTTTTTTTTTACGTCTGAGCTATCGTAGGTAAGCTTCAACGTTCATGGCTGTCACGGAAACCTTACAAAGAACCTAACTGCCGCCGCAGCAGCTGCACCGGTGGTTAGTTTAGTGCGCCATTCATATACCGCCGCACAACGATCTTCTATTGTATCACACACTCAAGTCATATGCGATTAGCAAGTTGCCGTCAGATCATGTCAGCTCGTGCGGCCCGCATGATTCCTAGCTAATATCAGAGCCTCAAAGGAAGCCTCGTTCGATGTCAGAGATTTAAGATATGCTAGATAAGTACCACGAAGAAAAAAGACCAACCCATAACCCCCCGGTTGTGACACCATGACAAGCCACCTTGTGATTGTAATATCGCAATACGTCATTGGATACACATTATAGTATAGCCTTGAGTCGTGTGCAAACTGTTAAAATTCGAGAAATCAATTCTATTTCGAGCATGTGAATATAGACAACAAGTCAAAGTAAGTCAAAGCGGGAGTTCTTCAAACAGCACTGAGGACAAAATCCTTCTCACTATCGTTGGCTCACTATTTACCTCGTGTTATCAGCAGCTATTCTATTTTGAAATAGTCGTATGATGGACGGCGATTAGATATTGCTCAGCCGACAGCGCGAAGATCTCCGAAGACTGGATCTAGATAGTATCCAAAGTTACCGTTTAATCGATGGATAAGAATACTCCACTTTTGTTCAGTTGTACGAATTGCAAAGGGTAAATTTTAGCGACATCCCCTAGCGTCCCTTCTGGAAGTTAGAGATGATTCTGTCATTACTTGCGTCCAACCACTGTTACAGTGTCGCACAAGGGATATCACCAATTTGCCAGAACTCTATTCCCTGTCTTCGGTGCCAGCTGAAACCAAAATCGTCAATAAGCTTGGCAGTTGTGTGTTCATTTGGCTTCGAAACGAGGGCACCTATAGATAGAGGCGGAGTTGACACAAAACCAGCATATCAAATGCATTTACGGCACACCATATCAAATGCATTTACGGCACAATACATAAATGGTTAACAGGGAACAGTTGGGACATTGGGTGGATTTCTGTTCTACTGTTGACGCGCTCTGACCGTGTTGAATTTTGCAAACATTTCTGGCCGTACAGACTGTTTGATATTCATATATTTTACATCGTCTATAGATATATAAGCAATGTATTTGTTAATATGAAAGCTGTAGCACGCAGATAGCATAGTCGTCACAACCACCGCCACGAGACTGATGTCGCATCACTGCATAAATGGTGTCCACGCTTATATAAATATATATATATATATATATATATATATATATATATATATATATATATATATATATAAATATATATATATATATATATATATATATATATATATATATATATATATATATATAAATATTTTACATTATCAAAAGAGAGCTATATATATAATAACTATGCGCATGGCACATGGTATCCATGCGAGCAACGAGCTAATTGTTCGATACGATTTACATATGAATATCATGTCACTGGCTGTGGACCATCACAAGCGTGGGTGGTTGGTCGGTTGGTTGAGGAGGAATTGAGGAGTGGCGTTGTAGTGGATCACGATTTCACATCAGAGCCACCCGTTTGCTGCCGCAGGAGTCTCCATTGTTATGGAACGCATATATGGGGACAACATAGCACAAATTACGATGTTGCGATCTCGGACAAAGATTGAGAGGTGGCCGCTCCGATTCAACAGAGTAACGAACGACAAACGCTGTAGTGATCGCTATTATATCATTATTTTTATCAGCGTTCTTATTCTCAAAATTAATATCATTATTTCCTACTGAAGCCTCCTGAAGCCTGTATAGCTCAGCGATTTGGTGGTAAAAACCCTCTGGTGTATCATTGCTGGTTGTGATGCAAATTTTCGCGGATACCGAATGAGTAATGATGATGTCCTCCGTTCAAGCGTTCATCGGATGACGACTTCTGTCAGTCGGATCGTTCTGCATAAGTTTATACTGACTGGCTGACTGTCCGAGCTGTATAGGTTGGCTACTTGTACAAAACAACGCCTATCCTAACACAAAAAAAACACCGAACGGCTGTTCGAGTCATCGAAACGTCCACGTTTGAATCATACTTTGCCAAGTGCAAAGATAGATACGTATTTATAGCGCGGGATAAAGCTATGTGTTATCCTTCGAGGTGGATTGCTTTTGCCCTATGGTCTGCGAAGTCACTGAAAGTTTTGGACTGGTGGCCGCGGCAGTAAGAGAACACTTACCCGATGCAGATAATGGATGAATTTATATCATACACGACATGGGATGTCGCCATTGAACCACTATAGATGGGTTAGAATCAGATATAGTTTATAGACGTTTGTTTCGCAAATAATCTCCGGTTCTTTGCTTCAGCTTGTCAGAAAACGTCTTCACCATTGCTAAGTATGCGAACAGGAGCAAATAACCAATTGAGGTAGTAGATATAATTATATTTCGATTTAGCAAATTCGAGAAGAGTGTTTTTCTACATTGAGTGTTTGAGCACACCTACCTAAGCTTGATATACATATGTATATATATATATATATCAACGTTTTTATTCTCAAAATTAATATCATTATTTCTTACTGAAGCCTGTAGCTCCTCATATATCGAGGAACTGCACCGAAAGATATATATATATATATATATATATATATATATATATATATATATATATATATATATAAAAAATGAGATACTAACATTAATGAATAGGTTTTATAATATTTCTTATAGCCCATGTATTCAATCGTAGTTGACTTTCAGCACACTCATAGTCTCCGCTCGATGTCGAACGCGACGAGAACGATTAGTTCATTAGCGTGAGCTCGAGTTCCTTACCAGACTGTCATTGAGTCATTAGGCAACATGATTGAGCAGAACAACTCGTGCAGCCTAGCGTGCTGTGAGGGCCACGCCGCATCTATATAGACACACTATACATCTGCCCAACAACAAGCGCAATTTCTTTCTGTCGGGAGCGAGGAAACAACACGTTCCATATACTGCATATTGCTTCGAACTGCCACTTTGAATCGCAAGAATGTATTTACATCGAGCACTGGTACGAGGTTCGTGCCAACTGTCGATAAATTGTTTGGACAGGGTAAAGATATGCAAATCGAACGCTCGCACAGCAACTCAGACGAAGGTAAGCCGACCGAGGAGAAGAAGAAGAAGGACAATGTAAGGAGCGGAAGCAAATATCAGACACAAACGATCGGGGAAGACAGAATGACAGGACATTGAAGATGAGATTTGTCTTCACTATGACGTCTCTTTGCATTGATACACAGGCAGGCAATGGGCTATGGAGAGAGAAGTCCAGGCAACGGAAGGCAACTGTGAGTGACATGTTTGTCTGGCTACTCAACCCGAAATACTGTATGTAACTATTGCCCTACCCTCATTATGGAATCAAATGGATTTAAAGTTGTCTAGAAATAACATCAACACACCACCATATTCGTGTTTTCTGTCCTGACAAAATGACGCAACTCGAAGCGGGTCCGACGTAAGACATACCCCCTATATATATATATATATATATATCTATATATATATATATATACCTCTTTGTTCGATTTCAACGACGATGAGTGTCTACTTATGCCTGTGGAAACGTCGTTGATAACGTGTTTAATTTCTCCCCGTAATACTCACCTATTGACGGACACCGATGCTACATGTCGTCGACAACGTGACAAGCTGTCGACAACGTCGACAGCTTAATGACGAACAGCACGAACGTTGAGGAGACATTATATTTCATATATTAGTAAGTGATGCTGATCGCGGAACTCGTCAAAAGCAACCGAGAGCCAAATATAATATCGACCATTGAAGATGAGAAATTCCGCTTGGATTTTCCAAATCCGAATATACATTCCCAGTTTAATCGAGCTTTGTAGTTATTTGGATATTGGCGTATGCGGTTCGCTCAGATCGGCGCGGATCGGTGCGGATCCGTTGATCGCACATCGACATCGAGGCGTGGGGACATTGTCTTGTCTCGTTGTTACTTACGCCGCGTTCTCTTATCGCCGGTTGGGCCAGCGGACGGCGGAGGGTCTTCAGAACACCTTCGGCGCTGGGAACATCCAGTCAGCAATGGGAACTTACTCGATGGATAGACGCATTGACAGGCCTCGAACAGGTAGAGACACCAGTTCGGCCGATCACAGGCTACGAACACCGTTCACACAGGAGTGAGAGAGAGAGAGAGAGAGAGACGAACGAGGAGTCAAAATGCCTTTTACAAAAATTGCTCTTTTAAAAACAGTGGATAGATAGGGGGGAGAAGAAAATCCCATTTTTGGCCTCCAACATAGGGTCGCATTTTTTAGTTACTTGTACGTATTCTTCTTCACTTTGGTAGAAGCTGCATTGCACGCGTGCGTGATACCCCCAAGAACCACAAAGACTCATGTCTGATTCAACAGCCGCGACCAGAACTGACCAATACAACAACAACAACAAGCGCTCGGAAGCGGCCGTCGTATAGAATGAAAGTGACAAAGCGGACGATTAGATACGTCTCGGCTCTAGACAACCCTCGGCAGACACTTCGTCGTGCCTAATAGTGGTGAGACTCTGCTAGAGGAAAATGGTTATATATAGTCGCTTATCCGTGGACCTACTCACCGTCTGGACAGGTTTTTTTTAAACCAAACATGAACCATGCTCGGAGAGGTTGCCATTCTCCTGGGATTGGACTCACTCAGCTCCTACGACACGACCGAGGTTGAGAGTTCCCTTCGCATCACTTATAGTGCATAGACACTGCGTGCTGAATGTCGGACAGCAGCCTTCAAGGTGCTAAGGACCTACAAAAGAAACGTTAAACTGAAGAACGGTATTGGAGCATTTCCTCTCGATTGATTTGGTTTCATTCTTGAACGTGACCTACCCTCCGATGAGCTCGTCGCAGCGCACACTTAGTGCGTTCACTATTCCCTGATGAAGAGCAATCGGAATAAAGTTGGCCTATGTTATCCGAATATTCGTCAAGAGCGATCATGCTGAGTTACGATGGACGTACAGCTTGCTCGTGGTGGCGTCCAGGCTCCGTTTGAGGGTTTCAGTCGACGGAGGGTTCTGGCGAGGTTCTCATGTCGCCCTGGGTGGGTGGCCCTCCTTTCACATGTGTTACTTTTTTTTTTTTTGAAAGAAATTGTCTGTGACTCTACGAATGCCTATCTGAGAGTGGCGTCTGCCAAATCCGATTTCGTGGGGACAAGCTGACCGTAGGCGTTTTACGGTCGGGACAGAGAGAATTCGAATATTTACTTTGCTGCTGTTGAATATCTGACTTCGGGTATAATCATAGTGGTGTCAGTCGCTCGCTCCAACGGAGTTAAATTATTCTATGCAGACTAAGCTTAAGAGTTAAGTGTAAAAATCAACATCTATTGTACACTGCATACGCAATGCAATACCAACGGGTTCATATGTACATATATAATAGCGGTCATGTTGTTGGCGCTGTTGAGTGACCGCAATTACTGTGATCTGCATAGCAAACAATGCATATATCCTCCTCTTATACTGCTAGTTCATATTTCGCGTTTCGCCTTCAGTCATTGACTTATGTTGGTGTTTATCTCTCGAGTGTAATTTATATTTAATTCAGTAGTTGTTCGGCTGCATTAAACAACATCAACATTGTGGAAGACATATGCATATGACAATCAATGCCATTATTATGCGTCTCGGTATGTTGCTGTTGTTGTTGCTGTTCGTCATAGCCGACGTACGTAGTAGACAAAGTGATTTTTGTAATCTACGAGCGTCGCACGCATAATGCCGACCGGATAACGTGGACATTTTGAGCGGCCAAAGACCGCCACAAACTATCACGATCGAGGACAATGCATTTGTAGTAACAAATTTTTCTCTTATTTTTTTAAACAACAACAAAAAAAAACAACAACAGGTTCGTCGATTCCAAATGAGACTACATGAAAATCCAACACACGTGATTTCTTTCTATTCCTCATGCTTGGCACTTTTGTATCCAGCCAGTATCAGGAGCAATAATACAACAGCAAGTCGGACAACGACGGCGGCGGCGGCAGCGGTGCACTACAATTTGCAACCATCCGCTCCTTCTCGTGTAGAAGTGAATTTTACCGGGTTATTTCACGACTTTCGTCTTTCACCTCCAACAATCGCCTCTCTTTTGCGTCCACAACTGATTTCATGATTTTCGCAGAGCGGTCGCAGCAGAGTCAGTGGCGGTGGCGGCGGCGGCGTCGACCATTGTGGAGAGTGCGGTGTCCGTGGGGGATCGCCAAGCGACTGACTGAAATAGCATTCGTACAACCCGCCCAATGGCAGCAGTCAGTCAGCCAACCAAACAGCGAACGAGCGAGCGAGGTAGCAAGCTAGCTGCTAGCTAGCGGTAGGTAGACAGCCAGGTTGCAAAGGGCGCAATTTGACCAAAGACATGAAGAATTCAATTTGCTATTATTACTACTATTCGAGACGAGAAGTAGACGATGAAGATGAAGAAGATGAAAAAATAGGTTTTTATTCTGCGATTACCTACGAGAGAGAGAGAGAGAGAGAGAAAGCTAGGGGAGAGGCAAAGATAGATATATATATATATTTTTTTCAAATCTTTTTCGTCTTTTCTTCTCTTTGCCATTTTCTCTCTCCTCTGCATAGATATTTGTCTGTATGTATGTGTATGTGAGTGACTGCATATATATATATATATATATATATATATATTGGTCTTTTTTCGCGCCGTTCTGCCGATTTACCTGCTACGCCCGGATGCGGGAACTCCTCCGACTTGTATATCGTTCGTTCGTTCGTCCGTCGATATCGCGCGCGCGCGAACAATTTGTTGGACTTCATTTCCACACCTGTTATGGGGCCAATCGCGCGATGATCGTTGATGGCTGACTGACGAACAGCCGAACAAGTTAGATAATAGGAAAATATAGCTAGCAACAAATATTATATAGATTTTATTGTCGTGCCATATTGTTGTGTCGCGATGTGTGTTGCACAGCTGTTATATGTTCAACATCGTCGGCTGACAGTAATCGTCGTGTCATCTTGTTCACAGATTCCAGCTAATTGTGAAATTGAAGCTCCTTTAATAAACCAATGAAGCCTTACCTTTACCGATCTCTTAGGTTAGTTTCCCCGTAGTCATGTTATTACTAATATGTCTATATATGCATGCAAGCATACATAGTCTTTCATATATATATATATATATACAAAAGTATCTATAACAAGCAAGGGACAACTGCCAGTAACTATATGGGCCTTCAGTGGATTTATATGAGGAGGTTGACATCAAACCTGTAAGCCGTCCTACCGTGTTTGCAATATTCTGATTAATGCGGGTATGGCTGACGTCATTGCTCCCATCAAGGTAAGTTTAATTAATATTATACATATAATCTAATACTACGTTACTAGTTCTATTCAGTTGCATTTTTGTTTTATGTTTATAATCTGCGTTTCTTCATTCCACGCAGCTCGGATATCCACCCTACCGTTCTACGTTCTGCTAAAAGGTGTAGCCTAAATAAAGAGAAGCGTATAGCGAGTGTATCAAGATAAGCCCCGCCACCATGCACACGCATACATGTAAACATTGGACGAGTGATCACTAATACTCGGTAGAAAGGTCACCCCACAACACGGATGATGGTGTGTGTGTGTCTAGTCCGCTTACACATCTGAACTATTGTATTCTGAAGCAGTGTAGATATTGTTGTCGTTGTCTCGCAGGCAGTCGGTTAGCTGACAAGAGCTGAGCAATAGCGATGAGTGCTCGCATGTTGTTATAGAACAGTCTGCCGCTCGACGAACAGTGGCCGTTAGTGGCTGCGATCGTCAACTTGTACTTGGGTGCGGGTCGCCCGCTTATACAGCGTCAATCTCGAGATCGACGATCTTTGAGGACACGTGTCGAGCAGTTTCTCGAACATAGTTCTCCTCTTCGATGATTGTGACGACGAAGACGATGATAGCGGTAGCTTAGCAGGGGGGGGGACACGTGCCACTGGGACTACGGAGGTTGCTGGCCAATGTCAGTTCGGAGATAGGTAGGCAGGCAGGCCGCACTGGCTTCCATGCAACCGCTTACGGCTGCTGAATGAGAGACCCTGAGTGAGAACGACACCCCATTGACTGAAATCGTCGGATGGGTGCGTTGAGCTGGAACAATTTACAACATCGCTATACCTAATAACAATAACAGCAACTCAATTGCTCCATTATAAAAGTTAGTGATCAATTTATGAGGAAAGCAATTACACCGCACTCACCACTGGTGACCATAATGATGGTGTAATGAACTCCGAAACGTATATATATATATTATATATATATATATATCTACATTTTATGCATAGATACATTTATATACATTATATGCATATATACATTTATATACATTCATATATATATATATATATTTATTTTTTTCAGCTTGGATACGTCTTGGGACGGCCCTGTGACTGCTACCTTCCCAGGATCATACTACGCTCGCGTCGCAACAAAACCCATGCTTTTTTGCAACGAACTTAGTCCAGAATCGTATAGTGGCCTTCCAACAATTTATTTTTCGTTGGCACCCGAGTCGATACGGGGCGGCCTACATCTAGAAGCGGCAGCGTTAAAGCTCCTGCAGAGTCTTGTTCATGAACCTAAAGGGCAGGGTGTGGGTATCATCGCTTGACGGTTACGCGGGAGGCTGATGACTGACTTACAGTTAGTTAAAAAACGAGTTAGATTAAAGGTGAAATTGTACTTCAGCTCTAAATCTAATACAAGTTTATATAAGACACAAAGCTGCCATTGGATTTGAGCCACTGAATTTTTAATAATTATATATATATATATATATATATATATATATGTATATATTTATAAGAAATTCAGTGGCCAAAATCCAATGGCAGCTTTGTGTCTACATCACAGAAGTACTCGAACGCGTTGACTTGCAACCGTGATTCTCAAGCGACCACATGACCTCTACAGTCGATCCCCGATTGATTGGGTTGAGTTCGTGGGTCTATGGGTCTCAGTCGAGTGCTTGCAAAATCGTGCCAGTCAACATGTGAGTCTGCACATCTACATTAGCACATTACACCTACCGACAGCGGCGCTTACAATTACATACGCACACATAGATACGCAGACAGCCAGCGACCATATCCATATCGTGTTCGCAGCGCATATACATGAACATGAACATTATCCACACACTTATAGACCCATCAATGTGTGCAAAGGGACCGACACATTCTCATCTATGACGATCCATGTTGGCTGGACTCGAATCTGCGTTTCTCGCGTGCGCCACCGCTGAGACCAATTGATTCCCTACCGCGTGTCGCGGGCGTGTCGAATTATCGGGCAAAGGAGAGGAGCGCTATAGAGCCCCAAACAACAGATCAGGGAATCAGTTCAGGATGTTTTCGTTGCTTCAAAGTCATCTCGTCCCCTGTTGCGTTGCTGTTCGGGTCTCCTATGTAGTGCGTTTGGCACGGTGTGGTGCCGTTCGGTGCATTACTCTCTCTCTCTCTCTGAGTCTATGCGTGTATGTGTATTTGTGCGTGTCTCGCTGTAGCCAGTCCTGACGAGAGCCCATAGGGTATGCGTCGCCTCCACCTCGCGAGGGAGGATGACAGCTTTGTATACAGAGAATCCGTTCTTTGCATGAGTGTCTGCCGCTGTGTACGACTGGCCTGGACATGGATAGAGGAAGATCGGCAGTGGTGAGCGCTTGACATTCGCAGCGTTTTGACCAAAGCTTAAACAGAACTTCAAACGGTGAAGGGGGGGGCATAATTCGCGCCGATTTTGTTGCGTTCAACGCAAAAATCGCGTGTTTATTCAACACGTTCTCTCACGTAGCATCCAACATTCTAAATGTCATTGGATAATGCTCTTCTAAAATACACGTCCCTATACTATCGTACGGCCACTTCGTTTAGGCAACGAATCAAGTTAAGAGTATTGTACCTGCGGTCAAGGATCATAGTCGCATAGTCATGACAAAAGCTTGACACGTTTTGTTTCAAAATGCGCGCCCTCTTTAAATCATTGGCCAAATCTCTGTCATCGGCTGTCCTGTCCCTCATCTCCTGCTCCACCCCTCTGTTACATGTGTATCGCTATGAAACTCGGGTGTGCAAGGTATATATACGAAGTGGAGCTTCGAGCAGCAGAGCCTCTCTATAGAGCATTATCGAGTGGAGAAGTGTACGACTACACGCTAACCCGAAGGCACGCTTCAAGGAAAAGACGAGAGCAACCTCATGAATACGTTGCCAGGCAAGAATACTTTGCATGGGGAGAACATTCACTGTCTGCACTTCTCGATTCTCCCTTTCCCGGCCCCTGATGAACGAGGTCTGTCGTCGAGGGGTGTGGACTTTATTAATGCCCTTAAGCGCTGTCGAATAGAGAGCGAGTCGCGATGTCGAGTCAAGATTACCTAAGCGTTTCTGGGGCTACGAAGTCGGCGCTTATCAAAGAAGATGGCTGTGCAAGTTAAAATTATATATATATATATACAATGAAGAAATGATATAATTCAACAGCTATACGTAAGTGGTCATGCTAAAACTCATTAGGTGAGTGCGGAAGTGATTAAAAACGCATTTGTGATTAAGTTGTACTTCTCATTTTGCTCGGAAGCTTCATTTTGCTGTTGTCAAGGCAATTATATATTTAATATTTAAATTATTCGTTATATAGCAAATCGCTGAAATGACTTATTTCGTAACATCACCCCGTTTAGGCTGTATCAGTGATCCGGAGCAAAATAAGCTCGGAGTTTAATAGCAGAGCTCTCTTATAGCTGACGTTGTTACCATGAAGTGGTTGTGGATGAGGCCCTGAAGGTACAATTCGACATGCACGCGCCGTGCAAAATGCAACTCAATCAATTGTTCTCAGCACAGGAGAAGCGTGCAGCATATTCGTCGCATAAAAATTAATTGAAGCCGAATGAGTGAAGATGTTTTAGTCGTCCGTTGTCACATCCCTGACTGTATCATAATAGAGCCGATGACTTTCTCAATAACTCGCCAATGGAAGAGAAAACTATAATGAAATGACTTCAGATGGACTGCATTGAACAATTAACTAGAGGATCAGCAAATGAATACAAAGTTACCCTATGATTTGTCGATATGACTGGGGTATTCCTCAACAGTGGACTGAAATCGACACCAACCTCGGAGTGGGTTTAGAGTGTGGCACGGGCATTGTCATAAGCGCGATGGCTTGGACGGGGACTGGTTAAAAAAAGCCGAACGAGTCCGCACGTCCAAGACTCGCGACCTGGTGACAAATCGATATCAAGAGCTTGGGCGTTGTAAAAAAAACTGCAATTCCATTAAGGAACGAAACGTTTGTATTGTATTCTATATGAAAAAAAAGCAGCGGTAATTATTTTGAAAGAGTTGATATCGATGTCAGCTTCCCGGTCACAGCCGTGTGTAACCTTCCGTAAGCAACCGATAAAACTCAAGGCTATCGAAAGCCGTTCAAACGAAATATAAACAATTAGGAGAAATTTGATTATCTACACATTTAATATTGTATACACGAATAGCCGAAAGGGATTTGTTCTACGCTCCGAAGGTAATTGGCCATCTCGCAAAGATACATCGTATAGCAGGTGGCGCATGTGTTGAGCTAATGTCCTGTACTCAATGCAATCGTTTTATCCAATGAAAAGAGACAGTCCAGATAGGAAAAAAACACGCACACACACACACATATATATATATATATTCACCCATAATTGACATAAACATTCAAGTATTGCCAACAGATGACTGAGCACAGCACGCGACAGAATAGCATCGCCGGAGTTCAGTAATTATATAAAACCACGGTGTACTGAGACAGAAATGTGTCCCTTTCTTTTGCTGCTAAATCAATCACTACTCACCTGCAATACAATATAAGCACTTCTTAATTTTCAGCCAAGGGGAAACTTTTGAAGGACTATTGTATAATAAACGACGAATTTTTTTCTTTGTGCCCGAGTGTATTTAACCTGTCCGGATCTCAGAACTCAAGTTAGCTTTATGCTACTTAATCCAGTTGATTCCAATTATCATCCAAATCAATTATCATCGTCATCCAACCATCATGGCCGGATGCAGCTAATTAATACATTTGCAGACATTTTCGTTATAAAGACACTCCTGCCATTGCTGGGCTTGTTGTCGCTGCTGCTAGTGCCAAATCTGGGCACCGCTGTGGAGCGAGTTGCGATGCGCTAATTAAATAAGAGTTTGCTAATTACCTGATGATACATCTAGAGCGCATTGCGTCAAACTGTCGGTGGGTGGACGAGCCTGAAAGATAGTCGACTAGCCGCCTGAAATGCTACACATCTGTATAACCATCGAAGCAGAGAGACAGCTGTCAGGTTGCCATTTCTTGAGTTAAAGTTAAAGTTCGCTTCGATCAGATTTAAAATGAAGCGTCATATTTATTGTAGAGGTTTACACACATCTTAACCACATGTGAATATCATTTAGCGAACAACAATTAACCATACCGCGAACCATGTGCATCTTTTTGTTACTTCTATAAAGAAATAGCTAAAATTAATTGCTATTTCTTTATAGAATTAGTACAAAGTGGCGTAATCGCGTAAGCTTCTAAAGCTTAGAAGCTTACGCGATTACGCCACTTCGTTATGCACTACTTTAGTACTTAGCCCTAGTTAATGATAATTAGATTAGTTAGAACTCTCTTTCTCGACCAACCAATGTACATGCATGTCGTGTTATTTTCACTGTACTCTATATGTATATATTTAAATTTTACCAGTCCTTGAGCTTGTGCCTTTCTCATTACACACCATTGCTGTTTAGCGCCACTAATTAATTTTCCATTGACTCTAAAAATATTAGATGAGTCAATCGCAATTCATAAACGCCGTTTGGCAAATTACCAATAAATAGAACAGATTGAATGATGTGGGTCAGGGTTGGCTCATCCTATCGAGGCACGTGAGACAGTGAGTCTCTCATTTGTAGTGGACCCAAGCGTAACTTGTTCCAATCCAGTCCAGTCAACTATATTTGCAGATACCAATCTTCAAAATATCAAACATACTAACAGCAATCGAAATGCGTTTCCCGAAAGATAATGTCTTTCTTATCAATCCAATCAGGGTGACACAGATTCCATCTCATCGCGATTATTGGATTCTGAAACTTTGCATCAATGCAAAATATGGATACGCACGATGGCTACTATTATATAATCTGGCTGGAAACAATAACAAAGTAAGCAATCGCTGATTCAAGCTACCCGCCCGTAGCGAAATGTGCCACGGATATCTCGCTGTGACCGGTAGGTGACGGATTATAAGATAATGAATGACGCCACCCCAGGTTCGAATCCCGTTGCATGACATATAAGAGAACTTAAGCATTCTATGCAGTTCCTTAAATAAATCAATAAAGCTTTACCCTTACCACCACTCATCTCGGGTCGAACCCATTGGTGGCGTGGTGTGTTCGTGTGCGCCTTGATCAGGTGCGCGAGGGTTCGATGTCCACCGTTGCACATTTGCATTTAACCGGGGGATGTGTCGTATATGACAATGCCGAAAGCAGTTGTGCCGTGGACATTGTTAAATGTTTGCTGTGAGTCAGCCAGGATAATGTACCACGCATCTGGGGGTAGCACCTCTTGCGGGTATTGCTGTTAGCAGATGTATTTTAGTAGATTTGAACTGGATATTCATTGCCACTGGCAATCGTATACCAGTGGATGGACAAGAAAAATGTCATAATCGTCATTAATCGCAAAGCTCTGTAGCTCTTGCTCGAAGACTCCGAAGGTCTCTAGGGACATTATTCATGTGGCCGATGAGTCCGTGAAGCTCAAGATATACTTTGATACATCGGCTTGTGTCGTTGTCAGCTCTTGGTATCACCACAATTAATTATATATTAATTACGACACTAAATGTATGATATACGTATCACGTTGTGCACGATACATTCATAATAATGTTGGCACAAAACGAATCAGCCACCACGGGACACGCTTTTTCTCTTTCCTCCTTCTCTTGTTTATTATCTAATTATTTATTATATAATATCTATCTATTATACTATAGCAATCATTCTCTCTCTCTCTCTCTCTTTCCCTCGATTTGTCTGTCTGCATTTGTTTGCTCGGGTTGTGTCCACGAGTTGTGTTATTATTATTATTACTGTGTTTGTGTGGGCTGTATAGTATTATAAATGGAGGACAGCAAGTGAGCGAGTGTTGCTGTAGCCATCGCTCCTCCGTCTGAGTGGGGCATAATCATGTGCTGCTGCTGCTGCTGCTGCCGCCGGTGGTGGTGGTGGTGGTTGTCTCTATCGTCATCGTTCGTATCTCGTTGGTGTCTCTGTCTCTGTTGGTCTCGCAGCTTTCGGCCGGTGAACCGCGTTACGCTCACCATCGGCGGCGGCGGCGTGATCGTTGGTTGTTACAATTTGCCGCCGATTCGTTTGATATACAAAACGCTCGCAGCGCCACCAGCGCCCGTGCTGCTGATGCTGCTGCTGCTTTCTGCTCCAGGCCGGCTTAGCAATAACTGGCCCTCGAGAACGGCCAGCGTCACATGTGTGTACGTGTCTATTTGGTCTTCTTTCTGTTGTAGCAGTTTGACTGCTGCCCACTTGACTTGACTTGGCGTTCTTCTGCCAGCGACCGCTGCCACTTCGGTGATCGACACCGAAGTCTCCCTATTAGACTCATCCATAGACAGCTGAGAACACACCGCAACCTCTTGTCACCAGCAACAGGACATGATAACAGGGCTCCCCCCTGCCGCCGCCTCCTCCTCCTCCGCCCCCCGCTCCGCGCAGTGTCCACGGGAAACCGCCACTAGTTATACCGATTACTCTCCTAGAGCAACGAGTAGGCGGTGAGTTCGCCCCCATGCCGCTAGGGGGCGCGAAGGGCGGAGCCTAATGTCCCGCCCAGTGGCGCCCTCTCCTGGCCCGTCAGATCGAGCGACGTCCGAGCGGGCGTCTGATTTACGGCCGGCCAGTGATTTTCGTATACGGCTGGACGGAGGGAGCCTGTCGGACAGCACCGAAAACGTCAACTTGTTGTGTCGCCTTCTATCTACATTGTGCGTGATCTGTGTTACGTTCACCTTCTTTTTCGTCGTCGTCGTCTTGTTCGTTGTTGCTTGTTTGTTCGATTGCTTGGCTGTGGCTACCACTGAAGATCCGTTCTGGTGCCATCGTGGTTCTCCTACGGAACGCTATCCTGCCATGCTTTACCGGTCTGTGGTGTTACGCTGTATTGCATAAGCGGCTACGGGACGTACGGCCACATCGTTAGCCATCCAACCAATATGGCGCGGCTGACACCAAGCTGGTCTGCTTTCTAATAAGTCTCGTTTATTCTACGTGAGCATTACTGCTACTACAACTGATATATCACCAAGTTTCCGTAGAGGACATCAGATGCAATACCGACACAGGCAATTGTTACGGATCGTTTGAGTGAACTGACTTTTATGGGCACAGTTGACGCGCCCATGCACTCGTTGCATGCACGAACAGATCATTATTATCAGTGCTGATCTATCGATCTGCTATCGGTTGTGGAGAATTACAATTAATAACACGTACAATCGATACGGGAGCCATCACGAAACCCATAAGGACATTGTGAAATTTTTGCAACTGCAGAGGCGATTTGGAAGTTTGAAAACAGAATAATTCAGTGCGCGTAAAGGGATTACCTGTGCATATATATATATACATATATATATGCACACTCCGATATTCTGCTAAGATTCACAATTTGTGATAGTGCGGCGTGACACCCTGCTTGTTCTTCCAACACTCTGTGCAACACTTCCATTGATACATCCGTAGCATAATCAAGGTAAGTATATAAATATTATAATTGTTATTATTATTATTATTAACTTGTTAGATTTTATGTAAGCGATTTATAGATGTGCAACGCCATGGCACAGTATACGCTAGTGTTATAGTATGTCGAAAACAAATGAAGCATTTCTACGCTTATCAATGGGTAGATGTAATTCATCGCTTCCATACCTAATGAGGCACAGATATTAGCTGATAGGATCACTCATCTTACTTTATGGTCAATAAGGCAACACACGAGAAAACAGATCCTTTTCGAATGAAACCAACTCAAGATTCTCCCATGAGCTGCAGTGGTAATACTACAGATATGAAGACAAAAGCTACTGACAGTACGCAATATCTTCAATTCAATTATTATGTCGTTAGGCAGAAAAATGAATTTTACTGAACGAATACATAGGCCTCAACGTGGGCAGTTTGTTACATTGAGATTCGTATGCTCTCTCTCTCTCTTGACTCTCATCTGCAGGAAGCTTGAAGGAAATTTGTGTTCATTATCAAAATCCAGCTGACGGTCGCTGCGCTGTGTTCTTTAGCAGTCAATCTGAAGAGAAGTGGAGGTCCAACATGGTGATCCTATCTGGTGAGGGAACGACCCATTCTCAGACGCCGACTGATTTCTCGATGGGTTCACGTCCATCTCCGCCCCTGCCGCCACGGCAATCGCCGCCTCCATCGATGGGTCCACATGCGCCATTCCTTATACGCAATCTCATCACCTCACAGCAGCAGCAGCAGCACCAGCAACACCACCACCACCAGCAGCAGCATCATCAGCACTCCCATGGAGTTCCGCCATTGTCAGTCATATACCCCGACCTCGTTGGCCAGAGCCACTTGGCTGGTCATGCACTCGGCACAAATGGTCAACAGTTACTGTTCGCTACGCATCCAGCGGCGTTGAACGCCACAGCTTATGGTGGTGGTCCAGCGGCTGCTCTAGCCAATGCACTAGCCTCGAATCATGCCTTGAACTCGAGAGGAAACACGCTTAGCTCGAGTGGTCATAACGCCCTCAGTGAAGCCCACCAGCAGCTGTTCGAGCAGCAGCAGAGGCAGGCGATGGCTGCTGCCCAGCTCCTTTGGAACGCTGCCCATTGCGGGATCGGGGCTCAGCTGGCGACTAATGGCGGAGAGAGTGGTGCTGGCGGCGGTATTCCCGGCTCGGACGGAGCCGGCACCGGTGGATTAGCAGCCGGCATCGTGGCCTTCAAATCGTCACCGTCTGATGGACAGCCCCCGGTTAGGCCAGGTTCCGCCGAAGGTAGGTTGACTCTTGTTCATTTTGTGGCAGCGACAAGCTTCACTATATCGTCGCCAATGACCAGCTATGCCTACGAGCGATTATATATCGATACTAGGAGCTATTTATTCTATAACTCGACTCATTGTCACGAACGAGCCGACTATGGCCTTAGAGCTGGCCATTACTGCTAACGAGAATTGACGAATGTCGCACATTGGTCATTGTGACTTAAAACGCAAATAGATCTTATGCATACATATTCACTTTTACTTCCGATCGTGCTCGGTCAGGATTGTCCATCGCAAATGAACGGCGGTAATTTCACATCGTGAGACAGATATTTACTAAAAAAAAAGGTCTAATGATAATTTTGCAGTTGGAACTGTCATTTATCACAGAGCAACAAAAAGCGAAGGGTTTCCTTCATACATAGCTAAACAAAGACCAATATAGGGCTCGCAGTTATTCGCTCTGCCTTCGTCCGATCTCATTGAATTCGACGTGGCCATTTCGCCCTTGGTGACACACACATATATATATATATATATGTTTACTGATGATCTGTTCGCACCATAGATTTTAGTGAGCAACGTCGATAACGAAAGTCGGCTTGAATGTCTATGAGGAAAGTCAATAATGACGCTACCATGGTCTCGCAAGTTGCAGCGCCATAAACACCCATCTTAATAATAATTATATCCTATCCTAAATAGGTCATGTAGGCGTGTTAAAGTCAATATGGCCATGTTAAAGTCCAAACAAACTGCGACTGGAAAACACTGTTGAGTAAGGCCAAATCAGAGACCCTTCACATTCAACCAGGAGTGTACGATAAGGACAAAAGCCTTGTCAAAAGTGTCCCAGAAGCTACCCAATAACTAATTGTCGATAGCCCCCTGCCACGACAATAATACACTGTTGACCTATAGGTGATTTATTTATGGTGGATGACTTCGCTAGCGACAATGAGTAACAAAAGTACAACACATCTGATGCAGCATGCTATCACTCCGTGTTTGTCCAGTTGAAACTGAAGACAAGAATCACCTCCACTATATATATATATATATATATATATATAGTATATTGTTAGTGCATTGTCATAATATGATGGTAGCGGAGAAAATTCGTCGGGGACTTTTCTGTGAGTTGTCGAAAATTAGACGCGCAGACCGCGCGATCGATTTCACTGTGCATGAACACGCGAGACAGTGGTACATATATGGGTTTTCGGTTAGATGGACTATCAGTCAAATTCTGTTAATCATCACTAACTTATTATATTTAACATTGGTGTTTCCTCCCAGGGCAATTTTGTGATTTCTGCAGTTACAGAAAATACTTTCTTCTTCAGGAGAACCAAAAAAAATATCCCTCGATGCCATTTACATGTGGCCATATCTCGCTATTATTTCCGATCAGCCTTGAAGCGGCCCGCACTCATAGTGTCCATATCGTTCTGTCGTTGGCTCCAGTTGGTTGTTCGCCTCACAAGAGGCAATAATTATATTAGTGCGTATATTGTTATAGAACACACCGTGTTCAAGCGTTTGATCTAGCGTTTGATTTGCCCTGTTTAGAGCTATGATCTCTGCTACAGTATTTTGATCGTCTACCACATTGGGTCATAACGTGTATATATATATATATATATATATATATGCGTGTGTGTGGGCTACGCGCATTGTGTTATTACCAGTTATTTTCGGGTTGTTTGCTTGCTTGATTCATTTGCCATCCGTTTTGATACGATTCCATTTCATCAGCAGCGTGCGTGCGCGACAACGGTAAAAATTTCGCACAAATTCAGCACCAAGAGAGAGAGAGAGAGAGGTGGGGCGATCTGATAGATGTTAAAAAAAGTTGTTGTTTGTAGCGCTGAGGACGACAATGCTATCACAATCGAAGCTCAACTCAGAAAATAGGTATTTTCGAAGTGAGGGAAAAGACAAGCTAAAAGCAAACGTAAACAAAGTTATACGCATCAGGAATGACAATGCAATCGTCGAGAATCAGAATTATTCCATCAGAACAATCGGAACGATTAGCATGAGCAGCCATCAGCAACATCATCATCATGTTTCGTTGTTCGGCGCACCTAGATATTCTTGGAGCTGACTCCTTGAGCCGTTTCCCTCGGTCTCAGCTCTGAATCTCTAGATATTACTACGAAGCCATGTCGTGGCGGCCAGTTTTTCTTTATTTTTCAACCGCGTCTTACCTTGAAAGAATCCATAGATAGGGAATGATGATGAATAATCCAAAGACTCTTCGGGTCGGCAGGATTTAAAGCCATATATATATAGCTGCAGACAGCAAACTATATTGTCTGTGTATGACCTCTGAGGTCTCTGTTGTACTCCAACTACGTCGTGCGTTGTAGCTACTGACTACTGTTGCCGCTCGAGCTGTGTGTCCACGTACGCATGTACGAATCCATGCATATATCTCAGTGGTTGGTTGGTTACAGACAGAAGTGCGTTTCGGGGAGAGCAAAATTAAAAATTTGCCAACAATTTCATCATCGTCTTTGTTGTAAATGAATCATCGACCGCCTTCTGTACAATTTATGTCTTCTTATGAATGAGATGTGCTGACTGTGTTGTTAGGGCAAAATGGACAAAAGTTGAATTTCGGGTCAGTTGTTGAGGGGTGGGGGGGTATGTTGTCCAATTTAAAAGTTGCCCATTGCAGCTTCAGCAGTAGTTGTAGTCGTAAAATAGTGAAGTATACCACGAGAGGAGGCATGACGACCCAGACATCCTGGGCAGCCGGCCTGTCCAGCCTTAAACGAGAGCCGAACCACGCACAACGAATTGCTAATGGGTCCGTGGCACGAAAGGACCCTTCAAGAAGAAACAAAAAAACCGACAACAACAATAACAGCTAAATGGGAGAACACGGGACTAGACACCACCAATAATACTAATAATAATAATAATAACAATGATCGTGATGAAGGCGTGTGATGATGATTCTGGTGATGATAGTGTTTATGATGATTTGAAAATGTGTCTTAGGTTTCCTGTTCCATCTATTTGCGGTAGTTACAACTAATCTGGATGAACCACTTGATTTCGTGCTAGTTTCGTGCTATCTAAATATTCGTTTTCTGCTTAATTTACAATGCGAATTGTTTTTTTTTGTGCTGGGTGTTCATAGAAAGAATCTACGAATAAATAGTAAAGTATCACATGAGGTAGTGATACAACCAGTTCGACTGTTCATGTCCACACGCAAGCACTTTCGTGGTAAATTGACGGGGTTTGTTAGTTTTCGATGGTCGAACATCGATCGCTACTATGCTCGAAATTAAGATACATGTAGATGCAGAGGTGCATCCTCACACAAGCCGGAAAGACAGAGAGTGTTCGTTAAATTTTTTGCATCAGCCGCATTTTGTCACACACACACACACTCCATACAAACTAAATGCACGATTACTTCATCCCAACTGCGTGCTCCGTCTCGAAAATCGAATAACGTTAGCGAATACCGCTCAGCTTAGCGACTATCGTTATTTTCGCTACACCGACGCAAATAGTTTGACAAAACAAAAACTAAACACAGACTCGCCAACGGCGCCCTCCAATGCTGCTATCGTCTTCTATGTCCGCTTTTTCGGTGGTCGTTATTTAGCCGTTGCAGTAGTTGTTATTGTCGTAGTCATAGCCGAAGTAGTAGTACTAGTAGTAATAGCGGTCGGTAGCGGTGGTGGTGGTGGTAGCTGAAGTAGTGGCGGCTTCCACCGAGCGTCGATTGTCGATGGACGCGACCAATTCGGCATTCGCATGCAGAAGCTCACCCGCCGTACATAAGCTGTCTGACTGGACGAACTGGCAATTTGCGAAACAATTTCGTTTGAAGAGGGGAAATTTGTTTGACACTGGTGTCGTCGTCGTTGTTGGCACTATTCTTGTTTAACGCTCGGCGGCGCTGTCTTCATCGCTGACTTGCCCCCCATACACCCACCCCCTCTAGCTCCAACTTGAAATAACTCGATTTTTGATCGTCTCAAGGAGTATTACATGCGCAGGCAACAAAAACACGCGCGCACAACACTGCGAGACCGTAGGCCAGTCAGCGAAGGGACACCAGCCCCTGATACACTACGACAGAACGAGAGAGAGAGTCGATCTATGCCCAGCTCAGCTATGCACAAATTGCGGCAATGATGAATACAGACTTGAGCGCAAAGGGAGCCACACGTCTTGATACGATGCCAAATTTGTCTGTGATTTGATTTTACCTTTTTGCTTGGGTCGTCGTCAACGCGGATGCTCATCACCAAATCAAAGTTAAGCGAGTGTCACCATCACCGCCATATTCGCCTCGTTCCATCGTTCATTTCAGCCATGCTTTGGTATATTGGCCTCTTGGGCTGTTACGCCAACACTTGACGTGTAACGCGTATTGATTGAGTTCGAGAAGCTGGTCGCGTTATGAAATCACGAGGTTACCTACGATATTTAATCGTGCAAACGACAAACGTTTCATCAAGATGTTTGCCCTCTGCGTTAATTGGCCTGTCAATCATCGCTTGGCTGGTGTCGAGCATGACGACGAACGGCGACGAGAAAACGATGCGAGCTGGAGAAATAGATGATAGATAGATATTGTGAGTGAGATCCAACAAGTGAATGACTCAACCATTAGTTAGCCAGATCCACAAATTGAGCTGACAGATTTGATTATATTCGTTAATTTTATTTATCATTATGTTTGTGTAACCTTGTTGAAATGAACTGAGTATAACGAAATTAACAGTTCGTTGTCTTGACACCTAGACACCAGGAGGATGTCTAAGAATCGGCAGCAGCCTGGTAGGGTTAAAGTTTTTAGCTATAAATATTGTATACATTTACAAATATTGTGACTGATGGCGTGCCCTTGAATACATTCTACTCGGCCAGTAGCAAGCAAATATATATATATATATTTATATATTTCATTTCAGTAAGACTACGGCTAAAAAGTGTCTGTTTGTGTGTGTGTGTGTGCGCGCTCGAGAATCATCGATATCTACAGCTCTCTATTTGGTCGCTACTGTGGAATAACGCAGACGGCTCGTGTTGCCGCAATATCAGAAAATCGAAGATTCGTCGGGAGAAGGGCTACCGTCGACCCTTCCTGTGTCACCTCCCCTTGAACACACTTGTTCAACGAATTTGAGCCTTCGAAAATTGTCAGCTTTGCAAATCCATGCACGTTTCGACTCTTTGATCTAGAATTCAAAAAGAAACGAACGCGCTATCCAGGAGCAGGTATGGTCTGTCCGTATGGCTTGCACAGTTCGACACTATAGAGCAGACACGATCGCTGGCTTGATTCAGTCTCTCCGTTGGCAGTAGCTACCAAACCCTTCGGCACCGTGCGGACGGCGGCGACGGTGGCGGCGCAAAGTAGAAGCATGCTGATAGACCGCCCTATCTCCGACGGAGAGAAGTGGTAAGGGAACAATAATGGGCGAGGCTGGGTATTTGTCGAAAGTCGGTGGTGAACCCGGACTCGGCATCGGCGCTAAAGTTCCCTCACGTGTCGATCTGGACAAGGCCGAGGCACAAACGACAGTTCGTCACCTAGACACGATTGCGAGTGTTCACTTGTTTTGTACCAGACTGCTCGAGCCTGATTTCAAATTTGATTTTCTCATGTTTCATGTGAATAAGACAATCGTCGCCTTAAACAGGAAGACCCATCGTCGAGTTTTCCTTAAGATAACGATCACATTTATGAGGAAGAAGAACTAGCACTATCTCACCTTGTTCATCCCCATGTCATATCGTTGGTTATACGTGACGAATAATTGCGCATTCGTACACGTCATGCTGTAATACTGAACGCTAAGTCGGGTGTCGTAGATGTAGGTGTTGGACGCACAACGGATATACGCAAACGAAACAAAAAAAACACAACTATCCCGGACACATTCTTGCGGTGCATAATGCGCAAAAATCGAGGCGGAACTGAACACGGCGCTCGGTGGATCAGCAGGGCTGTACAAAAATACGTCACACAACGAAACTCGGTACGGAGGAAGGTCTTAATGCATTTTTGGAATAGAAGCGACGACTTCTTTTGTCGATCGTGTTTTCGAGTCTCTACGAACAGGGAAAACAAGTATACATTTTTAATAAGAATTTTCCGAACGAATTTTGTTGCAAAAATTATGCGACTCCCTGAGTTCGACTGTTGCCGTCGACTGAGGGCTTCAGCGGTCGCGAACGGAAGTCTACGCTTTTATGACGAAGTGAAGATGACCAACTGCAGAGCAATACGTTGAGTCATTACGGCATGATACGAAGCTGACCTGATACATTCGGTTAAGTAGGAATTGTTCGGCTGGGCCTGCGAAGCCTGAACTACGTTGAGGCTATAGAAACATACATTGGGATAATAGACAGCCAACTTCTGCATCTTCCACCGTCACATTCGAGATAACCGCACGTAGAGGAAATTACCAATATAGATCGCATGTATTTCGCCATATTGTGACAACTCGCTCAGAATATCGAACACTATCGTTGAACACCTTGCTCCTGTACATGAGCGAGAAAGAAAGAGTACCCGGGTTCAGATTTGTAATTCGTTGTGGCGTCATGGAAGTGCTCATCTCTCACTTTCCTCTGCCATTGGAATAGTAAGTTGACTGCAAAGTCCTCTTTGTTAACTAACTATTGGCTTGGGTTCGTATTTGCTTGCCGATGAACCCAGACGCTCCTGACGACACGATCCGTGGTGAAGATCGTAGCCGGAAACTATGATAATAATTATCGATCAGGAGTCTAGGCTCTCCAAAACATCGTCAGCGCTTGTCCCACTAAACAACTCACATCGAACTTGCCCTTATATCACTTTACCCTAAACGAACCACTAGCATTAAAATGTGTCGTATGGCTAGAGGTGATAGCGGACCCATTCATTCAGTTGCTCTTGAAAGGCGGAGAGACGAAAGAGGCAGGATGGGTATACCTAACAGAAACCTCCTCATCACTATAAATATATATATATATATATATAAGGGAGCGCTGGTCACCCTGATGCAGTCCATTCGTCACTACTCGACACTGTATCAGGAACAGTATTGACGCTGGATGAGGAGGAGGAGGAGCGCGCCGTTCGTGTAGCAAACAGCACACCACGCTCGAAATGGAATTGCGAATTGGTTTGATCGCTCAGTCTAAAAAGAAACAACCCGTAGTTCTGCTGCTACCGCTGTCCAGATGGCCCCTGGCTGATGGGTGCGAGACGGGCTTCTACCTAGAGACAGATACACAGAGACACAAAGGGAACAGTGAGCGAGTTAGATGCCGACAACAACTATCCAACACTAATGCGAACAGTAGCCGCCTGGTCACCATCACCAAAGCGTCATCCCAGAGATGAACCGATTTCGTTCATGTGTATCCGTCTCATGGGTATACTGATGGCCGACGATGAGAAACAACTCGATTCTATGATTCCTGTTCGCAGTATCGCCGTCAGCTATCTACGAAAGACTTGTTCGATGATGAGCGAGGACATTTAGCACAAGCAGCAGCAGCAGCAGCAGCAGCAGCAACAACAACACAGGCAACATTAACACAATGACAGCGGCGACGATATGGGACGCAGTGAGTATTAGGCTCACTAAGCTCGATCATATCGTAGGAATATCAAAGCCGAAACGAGATTGCAATAGCAACATGAGCAGACATCGATAAAAACAGACAAGTCGTCCAAGTTATGCAGCACTACCGCTGCCACTGTTGAGGATTATAATGACGATTCAATGGGAAGTGGTGGCAACATTGATGCTGTTGTCTTCTGTACGAGGATACATTTATGCGCCCATTGAATTAATCGGCTTCTGCGGGAAGCAGGTTGAAGCAGTTTGTTTTTAGTGTTAAATAATAGTTAGCTATCTTTTTTCTTTTTAGGTCTGTGTATATTGGAGTAATAATCCTGGCAGTACGTGTAATGGCCATTTCATGTAAGGTGACATCAATCAATACGGTTATGTACTGAAATGTGACGATGCACTTGCGTCTTGTTCAGTGATTATTGAGTTATTCAGATCCTGCGTCAGTAGTTAGTTAGATCAATCGATCGCTCTATTTTTATATATTTGCATTTATGCATTTCTGACATATGTGTTAACTGACGCATGTATATATATATATATATATATATATATATATATATACATTTTAAGATAAGTGCGTTGCTTATAATACAAACGTTTTACAAAATTTGGTTAACGTCGATCGTCTTTAGATTCATTGACGACGATTCTATAAATACCTGCGCTGTCGTTATGGTGACCAATCACCGCTGCCAAAGCAGCTCGGGCTATGTCGTAACAATTATAATACCACAGCTTACAAACGTACTAAAACTCTTTCCATCCGGTAGAGACAAACACAGTTATCTCGAATGCTAAATAATCAAAAGCATGGTGAGCAACTGCTGAGTATCGACAACCAACACCAAGGCTAACATACAAATTGCTCCCTGTGTTCGTAAACCGCTACAAATTGGCAAGAAGATTCGTGATGTGCTAGATATAGTTTTTTTCTTTATATTCTTCAACAATTAATTATGTTCTACCGCAAAAAGATCAAACCTGACCCCTTGAATAGCAGCTTCGGCCCAGTGAGAGAACACACTCAACAAGTCAATTCACTTTCTCTCCTTCATTCCATCGTCATCGCGAACCATTTTTCAAATGTGCAGAGCGGTGTCACCGTTCACCTCAGCATCAGCGAAATGGATCTGGTGCGCTACCCGTGTTACGTTAGTCTGAAGGAATTAGTTGTAGTAGCCGTCGTAGTGGCCAAGTAATAGGGACCGGTCGCGCCGGGGCCTAAAATGAGATGGCGTTAGCTCCCGGTGATCGTTAGCGGCGAGGATCAAGCGACGCGGGGCCGACGCCGAAGAGTCAGGCAAATCCCACCGCCCACTGCGGGCGAAACAGAGAGAGAGAGACCGCTTGGTCCTTGCGGTAGCAGAGGTGGCGGCGGCAGCAGCGGCGGCAGCAGCGGCGGCGGCATCGTCGACGACCGTCTCCGCCGTCGATGACGACGACGCCCTGGTGATGTGAGTTGAAGATGATGCCCTAGTCGATCGTTCCACTCCTCTGTCTATCTCTCGCTGTTCGTACCTCCCTTCATTGCTTGGCAATTCTGCTCGTTGGCTGGTTGAGTTCACTTCTTCACTCGTTGCCTGGGAGGACTCAAATGAGAGTAGGAGGACGAGGAGGAGGGCGACGACAGATATTCAAACGATGGCGCCAGTCAACCATCAGCAATTACTGGCCCTCTAACATTCGCACAACGACTTCCGGTCAAGGTCTCGCCAACGTCCGAAGTGAATTCAAATTCAATGGCGGGAACATCAAACGGACGACAGAAGACATGCGGACATTACGTATGCATGGTACTTTATGCGTCTCATATAAACCTCGTTCGCCTTTGTATCTTCACTATGCAACGCGGACACTCTCTCTCTCTCTCTCGATCTCTCTTTCTCTCTGACCCCTTCGTGCTGGTAACCAGTAACCAATATACTCGAATGCCAAGTGTGATAAGATCAATGCGGCAATATTAGGGGTGGCAGTCGACGACGGACTAAATTCAAGGGCAAATTCAAAGGAGCAAGCAGCTTGAGCACGTTTATGGGTGTCCATATACCTAAATGGCGGAAACTCTAAAAAGATGATGAACTGTACTAGTCACTACCACGTTGTGATTGGCTCTACGAGATGTTTTCTATATAATCTCAGGTGGGTGTAAGTTAACAGCAGAATTGATCTTAAAGCAAGCGATACGAATTAACTTTCGAGTTGTCAGTCGTCAGGTGAGGCAGTGGCAAAAGCGAGATCATCATAACCTCGAACGAAAGTGGGGACAGCCTAAAAACCCGGAAGCGATCAGACAACGAGAGTTTGTTTAGTAGAGGAAGAACCAGTCATACCTCTGTTCAAAAAATAATAATAATAATAACAAACAATGCCACGTTTGTGGAGACACTTTTGTGCTTGGACTGGATAACATCTGCGTTAACCACAGACAGAGATTCAAACAGCTTTTTCGTCCAGAATCCTTCGAGCGGCTGGCGTATGCCATTGCAGCCAAAATAACACCAGATATAATATAATAGATATAAAAACAAGTTAAAGTATGATTCGGAAGATGAGTCAATTTGAAAATTTCGAGAAGGAGGCGCGTAAATTGGCTACTGCGAATTTTGTTTTGTTGCCTCTCACCACTGACTTCTCCGATAGCCGCTGTTCAAAGGTTCGGTTCGGCTCTGCTCTGATGTGATTGATGGTTGGCTGCTTGGTTGATAGGTTGATTGATGATGGCTGATGGTTGTTTCGTTGGTAAATGGAATAGACTACGAGAGGGTGAGAGAGAGTCCCCGAGAGATTGAGGCAAATCGTATGGACAATTGTGTTTCTGTTCGTGTCTGTGTTACCTCGAATTGTTTTGTACATGGTAAATCAAACATGTTCGTTCATGGCGCTTGCAGACGTTCTCGATCGTGGAACTACCAATCGGCTAAAGCCAGTAGTGTGCTTTACTGTAACCCGCTGTTCTATTGGGAAATACCACAAAAGGGTGGTGGTAAGAATGAGACGATGCCAAAAGATGTTGAATTGTTGTTCCCAGCCTGAATGAGAAAACTCAGCAAGAGACGGACAGAGAGAGAGAGAGATGAAGAATACAGGGGTGAGAAGATCTATCCGACTATTACGCTTCTGATCGGATCTGGCAAAGTGGTAACTGAATCCCGATCAAATTCCCACGAAACGTGATCCTCCTACCTCAGGGCCGAACGAGTAGGCTATTGTTACGTGAACTCACCGAATTGTCAGGATGGAGGGAAGAACGAGAGAAAACTGCGAGAAGACCTGCAGCTATTCACCCCCTCGCAGTATCTTCACATCGCATTTGACACCGTTTTCTATAGCGATCCGCCACTGCTTCGGCCGACGTGAAGAAGAGGCAAGAGCGAATACAGTCAGGGAGTGACTGTGCGATTGAGTTAAAGTCGAACTTCGACAATCGATAATGTCGTGGGTATATATCACAGCAGAGGGATGGCTGTAAACTACTGGTGCTGATGCTGTTGCTGCTGCTGTTGTTGTTGGTACTGCTTCGCGGCTCAAATCTACAATTCGAGTGTCCTGTCAGACACTAGCGTTATGGGAAAGTGGGACTTGACTCGGTGAATATTGAGCTGATAATACTACTGCTGCTACGGCTAGATGCCGTTGTAGTTGTGCGCACGATGCGAGCTATTGCATGCTTTGTTTTTTTTTCGGTTTCTAGTCTTTCAAAAACACTCTACACATCAATAATCGTTGACATTGGATTTTGTTTGATTAGTCATTCACACGATCGCGACGTGTGGAGTCACAAGTGGCGTGACAAGAATCAGCTCGCGCTGCTCGGTTCATCCTCCGATGAACTGGTGAACTCTTTCTTGAGTTTCTACCATCTCAGAAGTGGAATAAGTTGGCGTGCAAATTCATGAAATCATACACACAATGCAATACGCGAGAGTCAACTGGCCAATCGTATCGAAATTTGACTGTTAAGGTTTCTCCACTCGGCATTGGGTGACCACAAACCACCCGCATGTGGATCTCGTTGAAGATATAATTCTAAATTTAGCCAAGTGCGAAAGTTACCGCTGAATCGTGCCACAGTTATGAGGTTGACTGAAGTGGAGGAGAGTAGTTTCGGCGTTCAGCCGTAGGATATCTGTTCAATCTGGAATATTAAGTCTAAATTTGCCTGCAATAACCTAAGTTGTCCAGGATACAGACGCCCACCCTTAAGCACGACAAACACCGCTGTGTTTTTAGGTTTGAAGAGTTAATAGGTATGCCTAATGCTAATTTCGAGCTAATATATCTTGAGATCATATAGTTATAATATAGTTTATTTTTTTATAAACAAGTGGCTATATAATCATTTATCGAGTGGCGATTCTGGAATACAAAATAATGCTGTTCGCAGCGTTCCGCAGTATGAGAGCACAGCACAGCACAGTACCAAAACGCCTCCTCTAATCGAACCCTGAATCGACCAGAATGATGACGACCACGATGATGATCACTCGGGTCCGTTCGTCAACGCGACGTTCCGTCTGGCTACTCACAATAGTGTTGTGCATCGGGCCACTCTCATCGGCGTGGCGAACTTAACTGCCGAAGATGCTAACGTCACCCCTATGTAATGATGGCACAGGGAACAAAAAACGCAGCCTGGTAGACCCCGCTCGCTCACTGTTAGCGTCGCGACCGTGTCCTTCATCGTCTTCGCCGTTCGGGGAGGCTTCTGAAGAACTTTTGCGCGCGGAGGCAACGACGTCACAGGGGTGGGGTCGCCGGCGCATTGGACAGCAAAAGACATCTTCAGAGTCCATAAGCCCGAAGGATGATGTGTGTTTGTTGGAGACGTTCTGGTTCCCAGACTCCAGAGCAGGGGGCTTGGGAGCGGCACAGGCGCTGGCAGGCGACAGTCTGGGCTACAGAGACGTTCGTCACCAGCATTGCGCTATGAGTAGTCGATCCACTTAGGATCACAACTGCTGCGATTCTGTCGGACCAGCAGCAACAGCAGCAATGACAACAACAGCGACAATAGCAACTATGGCGACTGCAGTCAGGCAACAAAAAAAAATGAACTGACCTGTCAAATTTAACGAAACGAATCACAAAAATAACAGAGTTGAACAACGCGCGCTACACTTTAGCGAGAAATAGAGGGTCCGGTGTCGCGGCGGAGAAAACCAGGAAAAGTTGGTGTGAATTTAAGACGTCGGTGGCGACACCAGACGGATGGGATATTTGCGAGCAGATTTACATGGCGAAAAATAGATGTACATATATATATATATATATATATATATATATATATATATATACGTGTAATGAAAAAAAAAGAACGAGACACATGTGCATTAGTCAGCGTACGAGCAGAACACCGTGAGGAATACCCACGGATTGGGGACTGAGCATCTCACCGTCGTTTACAGGGCACAAAGCCGAGTGAGCACACTGAAGGATAAGGATAACTCTATGGTAGTTGACTCAAATGCCGACTGTTCTTCACACAAACATTGCTGAGATTGGCCGTCCCTTTATTGATATAAGCCTTGTAAATGTGCCGTACTAAAAATGACCCATAGCCCATCGTGAAATGTCTACCTATCCGATGATTGTTAACAAATATCGCCAATCGAAATTCATTTTTAGGAAGACGAATCTTGCCTCACATTCGCTAAATCAACACGTGCAATTGACCGGCGTAAAACGAAGGACATTCATGCTAGCCAAACGCGTTCGAAGTGATGAAGACTTCCAAATCATCCATCAGATTCTCATCACTTATTCTAAACACCAGCTGTGCGTCCCAATAACAATTCGACCCGTATAGACAACATGAATGTCAAACATCGCCCCGATCCCCGACTAAATGACGGGTGGCCAATCGACAACTGAATCGGCACAAACTGAATCAATCTAACGTAAGCCACTTCTGTTGAAGTGAAGTAGTATGTCTCCTCTGTTCATTTCTTTTTTTTTTTTTGTCAGTAAAAACGACCAGCTCGCTAATGATGACACTACGACGCTACCAGCTGATCATCCAGCGTGCTACAATTACTCGACAAATTTTATGTGCGTCCTGTAGTAGGAATCTACAATTTAATATATATATATATATATATATATGGTATCATCGACACGGTTTCGACAATCAGAGCACGGCGCGACGACAAAAAAAAATGAAACACACGCGAAAGACATTACAACGATCGGTCGAAAACGGCCAGTACCGTGGCGGCAATGGGGTGGCGACGTCGGCGGCGGCGGGCGGCGTTAACAACGTGCTAGAAACCAAGAGGGGCCGCTGGAAGATTTCTTTTTTTCTCTCTCTCTCTCTCTCGCTGCGAAGTGTACACGTTTAGCGGAAATTACCTATCACAATTTCGACAGTCCAAGAAACACGTTGCGGGCGATTTTGGCCAATTTCATTCACTATCGCGGGACGGGCGATTACGTCAATTTGCTTAAAAAAAATAAGATTCCGAAGTTTCGGACCGACGACGAATATGTCAATGCCAAATCGATGGTCTCGTCGTACGCTGTAATCAACTGTACCGAAAACAGCGGCAAATTTGTTGATGTTTCTGAGTATGTGTGCGTGTCTGCTGTGAAGCCGTGGAGCCACTGGAGAAGTCCGTGAAGAGTGTCGAAGATCTGGTGGTTCGCGTCTCCGCGAATGTTAAATCAATGCTAATTTAATACAATGAGTTATCTCGGTTAGACATACCGATTTTGGAAGAAATGCTACTAAACAATGCTTGTAAGGCGCAAGTGGGGAAAAAATGGAACCATGGCTAAATGTCGATGGAGAAAACTTCAACTTCAATCTCCCGAGGCTCTTCTCAAGACCACCATTTTGTTCGCGGATATCTTTTCACGTTTTAGTTAGACTCGCTAGTTAGTAATAAGAGCTGTAGTCGCAGTAAAGATTTATCTTGTAAACGGGACGTGTTCAACTCGTGCTGTGATACCGGATCAGGATTAGCTTGAAAATTGTTTCCAATTGATCGGGACAGTATCAGACGAAACCTTGATAAAATGAACAATTTGTTATGTATTGTATAATACTAATCCAATTGTCAAATATCAATATACTCGCCATGTAGAACAAAACACGCGATTGACACCTGATTGATATAAGCGCATCGAATATAAAAACATATCAGCATCTGCACTAGCCCAGTTCGAATTCGCTGCTCAAATTCAATTTGATTCCACTGCTACCATCTACCCCTCCAGCATTTACTTATTATTGGCGCTATGACTCGCTCCTGTTACCAGCGCCATCGTCACTGTTGCTCTCGTCGTCGTGACAATCAGAGCTAAATAAAGGAAAGAGTACAAGAAAGACCAGCTCTTATAGACAGCTACAGAAACATCAGCCTCACAGTTGTTAGACGAGTGGTGATTACTAACTGCCACTTGGCTATAGAGCTACATATATTGTTGTAATGGCCCGTACTGAATACTGGCTTGCTGTGCTGATGCCGCGAGCAGAACTCGCCGGCAAACAGCAACAGCGTTTGTGCCAATTGTCGACGCAGGGCGCAGGAATCACTCGTCTCAGAGTGGAACATGAGATTTGCGTGCAGATGACAATCTCAGCTCTCTACGGCTTCACCCCCTCTCTCGCGGTTGAGTTATTTTCCGAGCATATTTCTAATGAATGACCGACGGACTGATATCGCCACTACTCGTTGAATCTGCCTAGCACCAACCAATGCCGCTAACAATTGTCAGACGCAGCAGCAGCAACAGCAGTGCACCGACGGCGGCGCGGTGGCGGAGATACTAATAATAATAATAATAACACAACTACTACCAATACTACTATTGCTGCTGCTGCTGCTGCTACTAATGGTAATGGCAATTCAAATCAAAACAACACAACACAAGCGGATGGCGGTACCAAACGAATGCACAACTACGAAAACGAATAAATCAAAGGGGACTTCTGCAGAAACGTGAACAACAACAACAACAACAGCAGCAGCTGCAGCCGGAGAGGGAGGAGGTGGTGGCTAGACAACAGCGGTTTGTGTCGTACCATAAGGGTCCCTTCTTCTGGCCTGACCAAGGTTATGAGGAAACAGAGAATTGAACTACGATTCTTTCCGGTTGTTGTGTGTGTGTGTGTGTGTCGCAAGCCTCAGTGACGGCTATATTAATGAGCTGATCGGACGAGCCGGTCAGACAGTTCTTAATACAAATGCTGACTCTCTGTTCATTTAGAACACGATTTTTCACGACACACCCTCACCAACGGTGGCACGAACGGAATACAGGGAACAACTTCGCAATTACAGCTCAACGGATACTCGGCAGCAAGAACTCACTAGAACATGTATTAATACACAAATTGATGGTAGCTTTACACTATGCTAGATACCCCGTTTTTCATCTCGTTAGCCTTCTCGGTTTTTTTTGCATTCGCGTAGTTGGATCGACAAAGCTGTCCGCTTGACATGGCTAGCTTACGTGTACATTGGTGTGATGATTTTCATTTCTTTTTTTTAGAGGAGGAAATTTGCTTCAAACGCACGGTTACCACCAGAGTTTCATTTCTAAACGCCTCCAAGGGAGCTTCTCTTAGTCATAAGTATAATACATTGACGCGTCATCTCCAAGTTTATTACAAGCTGTTGAATTACGCGTCTACATTCAAAGTGTAACGATGTCGCGGAAAGCTACAATGAAAAACGTCCTCCTCCAGGGCCGTTGCGATACAAATAGCAAGTAAAATTCGAACTGGAATTGCGACGTTCAGAGTTTTCGCATGAGGTGGTTCACCTTGAATATCGGTCGGTACAGCTCTCGGTGCAAAACGACAACACATACAGTTACGATACATTCGCGTGGTAATATTAGCTATTATTATTATTATTATCAAGCTAAACAAGGCGCGCTAAAGAAATGTCATAATGTAGCAGTCTCACCATATTTAAGCTATCGTTTTTCAAAAAGAGCTTATTCACAAAATGTTGATAAAAGATCGCCGAAAATCTAAGCCACGAACAGAACAGGCCACTGATGCGTTTCGTGTTACATAAGAATGAACACGGATGGCATGACCAGTGATGTTGACCACGTCTTTCGAAAGGAAGCGACAAGCTCAACTTTAACACCTCCCCGACCTCTTCAACGCCCTGGTTTCCGCCCACAATGTTATGCCAAGCTGCCACAAGACCCCAAAGCGACACGGACGTACAAGCTCTCTCAAGTCGTCCGGTGACTTCCCGTCCCGACTACGACTCGTTGAAAATCTCAAATGTGAATGGTTACATCGCGTCCGCTGTGCTGTCCCGTTCCGCTCTATACAACCAGAGACGTAGCACGGCACCGCCACCCTGAACGACCATTTGGCCCCGTTGACCACTAGGGCTCCATTCTGACCGAACATCTTTGTCTGCCAACTGTGTTCATTGCCCGGGATAACTTTCGAATGCTTTTGAGCCCATTCCGGATGACTGATCCAGCTACGTATGCATTTACAGTATTGTACATTACTGTTGTCATATATATATATATATGGCAACGTTCGTTGGATCACAAGTTTGCCGCGATTCAACTTGTCGTCTGCCCCTTTCTCTACTTCAACGAACGACGTTGCAGAGAGGAAACGTATAGTTCTGGCCCGACTCAATTGTGAGTGTTCCAATGCCACTGACGACACAAACGTTATGGAGCAAAGCGTCATCGCCTGCCCTCTATAGACCAATTCCCCTATGGTGGTGGGTCAGCACCGGGTGGGGTGGTCTTGAGCCCGTTCTGGTCACCGGCGGCGGTAGCGGTAGTAACAACCGCTTGTCGCTGTACTCTACAAGCGACTTCCGTTTCTCCGCTGACCATCGGCTTCTCTCGCTATTTCCGCTTTGGCTGGCCAGCCCAACTGCCAAGTCCGGTTTAGATGTCACCGTCGGTAGAATCGCCGGCCCTGCTGACTCGTCTCGAGATCGCTTCTGTGTCCACTCGCGACCCCCTTGTCCGTTTCCCGCCGTTCCAAACTAACCCAAGCACGGCCGGGGGAGTGGACATACTCCGCATCTGTCCATAGGTTGTGCTGTTCGCTTTATACAGCGAGGACAGCGAACGAGGGACCCGCTTTTCGAGGCAACGAACGTCGGAGTAGGCCATGCAGACGCAAGCGTTCCGGCTGCTCCCTTTCAGCCCCATGGTGCAGACAGAATCAAAGGAGAGCGCCGCGACTCTCTCAAAGTTGTTCTATGTATGATTCGGGACGATTTGGGGGCAGAGCAGGACGAGGGAGAGAGAAGGATGTTTAGTGGATCAATTTGCAGCAATCTTCTTCTCTTTAGGTTGGTAACTCGCTGTAGTAGTCTGCAGGGGCTGTCGGCGTCGCCTTACCCTTAGCCGATCGCATCATCGTCAACGGAGGGTGTGTGGACGACTAGGGAAGATGGCTTGAGAGGACGAAATACACCGAGCCACAACTACCGGAAGTATTAGGCGATGCTCCCTTTTGCCAAAGCGAAGCAGAGCGGTGAGCTCACCCCACTCGACATCTCCTTCTATACAGGATCTCCCCCTCTCTCTCTCTCTCGCTGACTTTCTCTCTTTTGTCCTTTGTGCGGCGGCCATTGGCGTTACTGGTGAGAGGAACTGCTAACGTCAGTCGAAATTATCGGGATGGTATAGCTAAATCGAGCATCGAACAAATCAGTCGCATTCGACCATCGAGACACGTTGTACGAATTGGTCGATTCCTGCTCGAAGGTTGGCAATGTGCCTCACGTGGTTTAAGCTTCCTCTGTTCATTTACCCTCAGCGGTCCCTCGGAAGAGGAGGAGGAGAAAGAGAAGGACTCTGGTGGCACTCGATGTCCCCTGTACTCTGAAGTCCCCAATCTTCTCCTCTGCGGTATCCCAGCCCCTACGCTGTCGCCGGCCACTTGGGGGGGGGGGTCTACTAAGTTGCCGGCCCACCGACAAGAAGAAGAAGAAGGCTGAATAGGAAGCCATTGCAGAACCGGAAATGGCCATCTATAAGTTACTTCCTGGTGGCCATATTTAGACCTTCCCCATTTCTCCGCTGGCCTTTGGCACAGTTGATACTTCCTCGGCTTTTCAAGCAAAGCCTATTCCAGGGAGCATCTGAGCCCAGCGATGAAATGGACACCACGTTGGCCAAGTGACAAACTCAGGGTGGGAAGTTTTCCCTCTGAAGTCATCGTTTGTGGAGCGAATAATTTCAAGTGGAGTTATCACCACTCATGTGTCATTCAAACTGCTGAATGAAAACACTCAAAATGCTGACACAGGCGAACGTGTGCAAACAAACTAATCTGTCGAATTCTCTGTTCGAACATAAGTCGATGTAGGGGTTTGATGGGCTGGACGGCAAAGCTCGCGGTGTGCTCAAAAGCATACGGAAACGAATTAAATCGTAGTCAAAAGTGACCGGTGTAAGCGAGCTGTTGCCATCGAATAAGAAACTGAAAATGGTGACGAATCAGTACCTCGCGATGCTGTCTTCACAGATGTAGACACATTTGTCTGATTGATCCCTCTACAGCTTCGTTTGATTCGATCAATTTCAACCTCGAAGTTGATGTTATTCGTAGTTGATACTCTTCTTGATACTTGAATGATTATTCACCACTCGAGTGTGGTGAATTCTTACGGCGTAGAAATAAGCGTCAGCAGCGTCCGAAAATCGCCACCAAGGTCACACGGAGACAGGCCTCTTCAGTTGTCGTACATGCTAGTTAAATATAGAAGAGAGAAACTAGTAGGTGAAGAGAACGTGTCTCGGCGGAGACTCTTCGAGGAAGTGAGTGTGTGTCTCTCGTCCATTCAAAAATCGAATAGCAGCAACAATTGATGACGCGCCCATTGCAGCAACCGCGACAGCTAAACCTAAAGGTTCTCGCGGTGTCGTGAGAGCCATTCGTCTCCCTTCCATAAGATCTCTCTCTCGCTTTCGTTCGTCCGCTCGCTCGCTGCTCGCTCGCTCCCTCTGCAGAGGAGAGTATCTTAGGAAAAAAAAAATAACAACTCTTAGAAGAGCATCGAACGAGCAGAACAAACTGATCGGATCCCTTGTTGTTCAGTTCGAAGCCGCCCTATTCAGCGAAGTCCAGTGGTCGCTAGCGTTGCCGATGTCTCTCGGGCTGCTGCGGCAGAAGGAATCGTCATGATTCGTCTGTGTCGCTCTGCTACAATTTGACTAAACTGCAATTTAGTTGTCCGTCTATCCGTCCAAGCGACAGTAACATCTCGACAGAAGCGACAGCGGCGGCGGCGGCGGCGGCGGCGGCGGTAGCGGCCGATCTGTCTGGATGTCTGCCGACCTCTCACAATCAGCTTTGCCGACATCCTCGGACCGTCTCATCTTTCGATTTTCCCCTGGCCACTGCCCGATACCGCCACTGGCATTGCGGCGAATAACGAACACGAGTGCGCTGTTACTCTTGGTGCTTGGTGCTTTCGTTCTACGGCTGCTGCTGCTGCTGCTGAACGATGTGACGTTATTAGAGTCAAGCGCGCTGCAGAAGAGGACTGGCAGAACGAGGGAACCAGCGGTGTTGGCTTGAATCATGTTGACTCCTTGAGTCAAGCAGCAACAGCAACAACAACAGCAACAACAACCACCAAGGTGACGCAGGCTCCATCGCCGCTGCCGCCGCCGCCACAGTGACATTGATTTTTTCTCGCTCGTTGTTGTTGTCGTCGCTGTTGTTGTTTTTGTTGTTGTTGTTGCTGCTTCTTCTTCTGCTTCTTCTATTTTTTTTTTCTATTTTCTTTCTTCGCTTTTCTCCGACTGCCACCACCACCACCACCATCCCCCCTCTACTTCTTCTTCGTCTTCTTCTCGTCGGTGTTTTTTCTCTATGCTTTCTTTTTCCTCTCCTCTTTTTCCTCCCTCCTGAGGCTGCAAAGACGAGCAACGAGTTGAAGGAATCTCTGTAGTGTCAACAGCGGGTCCCACTCCTCCTTCTCCTCCTCCTGTTGTTGTTGTTGTTGTCGTCGCTGTTGTTGCTGTTGTGTGATCTTCGTGGTAGACAGGACAGGACAGAACAGGACCAGATGGACGGACGATGGCCGGCACCTCGTGAAGACGCGGCGGCGACGGCGGCAGCGGCAGCAGCGGTGGCTAGTGTGAGCGGCCGTGAGCAGCGAGTGGCACTACGCCGTTGTTGGGTTGATCATAGCTACAACAACGACAGTGATGATGATGAGGACTATTTATTGGTTGGCGACGGCGGCGGGGACGCCGCTGCCGTTGACGGCGCGTTCACGGAGATCTTGTACAGGACAGCAGCTGAAATAGCAACGCTACAGTCCACTGATATACTCATATTTGCCATATCTGGGCAAAAAAACGGTTGTTGTTATTATTGCTGCTGCTGGTGTTGTTCCTAATCACTTGACAATATTCAAGAGGTGTTGTCTGGATGTTTATTTGTCACTCAATGTAGAGACATTCTACCTTTTAGAGGGATAGCAATCTTCCAATGTACAACTTTTATGTGTACAGTGTGTGCTCACATGCGTTGAAAATATATTTTCTCATATTGGTATCAGAGAATGTTTGACAACGCTCATTTAGTGATGTATCCCATTTTACCGAAACCAAAAAGCAATACAATTGCTATGGTGAGAGGATGCTCATTTACGATTGATGTAATCAATAAAAAAAACAACTAATTGAATTAAACGGTAGTCGTGCCCAAAGATAAAAGTAATTAAGTATACACACATGTCGAGGTGCGAAGATTGTCCGAAAGTAAACGTCATTAAAAATTCAATCCGTTTTGTTCCGTCAAGAGATACCGGCAGCAATAGCAGAAAGTTCGAACATGCACATGTTTGATAGCAATTGCTATTCAAACAACTCTACGAAGAACTGATATTGATTTGAGTAGATTACGGCTAATTACACTGCCGCAGTCGGGCGAAGGCGCCGACCTGCGCTAGTTCTTTCTATAGGCTTTGCATGAGAATGCCTGTATATATATATATATATATATATTGCCGGTTTGCGTCGAATAAGAACGATGATTTAGAAAGACCATGATGAATGTGTAGCCTTAACGCGTGGGCTTATTTATCTTGAGGATCAATAGCAGAATACTCAGTCACCCGGTGTCTTCATTCGACCTGAGAATCGGCGTCTTAGTCGTCAAAAAAAGACTCCTCAAATTGGACGCAGAGAGAGAGACGGTCAATCGTCCGCTAGCGTAGTGCAATGAATTTGTTCGTGTTCAATAACCACTTGAGTATTAAGCATTGGGTAACGTTCGCGCATTATTGCCAGTTTTCAGGCTGCATTTAACAGCTGCACTTTTCTGACGCGTTGAATAGAAGAAGCACTTCTCAGATGTGTGCGTGTGTGTCCCTGGGATCGTATAGGGAGCCAGCTGAACAGAAATCCTCCATATTTCAATTAACTCAACAATGGTTCGCCATAACACCGGAGGGATGAGTCCGGCGAAACGCAAGAGAACTTATCAATACCAATAATAGCTATAATAATCATAATAATACCAATCACTGTATTGTACAATAACATAATGCTAGCAGCAGATTCAGGATGATGGATATTGCAAAACAATATAGCGTGATTAGTCCGCGAGGAGAAGCACAGCTAAATATTTACTTTTAGCGATTTCTTCTTGGTGCGTCCGTATTCACTGTTCGTGGTCTTGCTCCTGCTGCTGCTGCAGTTGTTATTGTTATTTGACATACTCATTGCTACCACACTTCGTCCACTGGGGAACGGGGGGGGCTGGGGCATCTATCAGCGGTGGCCCCGATGTTCTTCTGTGTTAGATGAATTTGGCGGTTTTTTTTTATTTTGAATTCTCTTACTGCTAGTTATCATTCGTGGACCAAAAATAGTTATTCACTTCGTACAATTCAGTCTTCCCAACCTCTCGCTCTCTCCTTCTCTGTTTTCTGCCGACAAACTTGAAATCAGCTACGGGCTGACTGGCTGGCTGGCTGGCTGGCCACAGGTCACGCGATGGAAAACGCACAACAGCGACACGACCGCCGACCCAAAGGGCACCACCTGTGCTTTGTGATTCGCCTCTAGCCACAATGTGCCTATGCACAGACCTATGTACATAGATATGAAAATTGGTTGTCGAGTTGATTGGAGATGACGCATGACGCTGACCTGCTCCGGCTGAAAGATGAAGAAAGGTCCCCGTCTAATGGATGCTACTTCTGACAGCTAACAAGTGAACAGCAATTCAGGGCGACATACGTTTTGGTACACTAACATTTGGCCAATTGCGAAAATCAGTAGTAGCAGTAGTAGTACTAGTAGCCCATAGAACTCTTTTTGTTTCGAAGAGCGGGGCGGTTCATTTTCTTCACCCTGTTAACACCCCTTCCCGAGCTGCGAAACACTTCCGTTTCCCCTCATTGGAACTGTCTTACTCTCTCAGCCACGTGAAATAGCTGAAATGTCCCAAAGTACAACCGTGGCATGTCCTCTTGAAAGTGCTCATCCAGGCTAAATAAGAAATAAATACACAGACAGTGTCTTCCGCTCCGCAAGATGGATTTATAGAGAAATGTCTGTGAACGCCAATGGATGGTTACAGCAGGTCTGCCCGCTCTTTCAACAGAGATTCCTCTAGCTCTCTCTCCTCTCTCTCTCATATGAAGGGCCAATGTCTCATAGTAGTCTTTTATGCCTTGTGGCAAAGCGCTGCTTTTTATAGGTTCACTACAACTAATGCGTATGCCAACCTGCCCCTCACTGGTGCTGCTCATCTGCTGCGGCTGCTGGTACAGCCCTCCCTTCGGGCGCCGAAATGCACAACGCTGATCGCCCTTGCGATCAGTGACGAGTTGGTGACTCTCTTTCGCCCGAGGCTCAAGCAGTCCTGGTCACGACAGAACGATTGATACCGAAAAGCCGTACCTATAAACGATGCCTGCTCTCATTCTTCGCTTCTAGATACGATTACATTGCTAATAATTCGCGACCAGTGGGCGCTGCTGTTGCTGTTATGCGAGATCAGAGGTGCGAAGTGCTTGTTGCCGTAGTAGTCGAAGTTGTTTGTGCGCCGGCATCAAGTCGAGCAGACGGACAACGACTCAAGCAACGCAAGGGACGTCGATAACTTGTGCTGCCGCTGGCGGTAGTCGACGAAGACGGTCTGGGCGGCTTGTCGCGACTGTTTCTTTGGGTGTTCCACGGGACGCAGTTGAACGCCTAACGTCGAACATCCGCTGTTGGCACTCAATGGCCAGCATGCTTGTCCACGGTATCCGAACAGCTCCGAATGGAACCCCTCGGATTAACTCGGCGCAGTTTCACCAGTCCGAAAGGTTGACGCACATCATCCAGCGATGGCTCGGTCTACAGCTAGATTCTGGTGTGACGTTCCATTGTTACAGTCACTATCGAGCATATACATGTCAATTGTATTATACATCGACTGTATTGGCGAGGTGGCTGGTGAGATCGTGCACGCGAAACAATTGTTATCGTGATTTTCGTATTTGACGATTGTCCGGACTGAGAGCGCGGCGTCTTGACACTGCATTCACCATGACGACGTCTGGCCATGGTTTGCCAGCAGTCCCTTGTAAAAATTGTTTGCAATCCAACGTTATTATCATGTGATCTATCAAGAACAACAGTGCTAGATCCACAATAATATTTTATGTAATTTCGACGACATCGAGCTCTGAAATTAATATGTTGTTACTATTCCCGCTTATCCGTCACGGGCCCGATGGTAGGAACGATACAAGATGTTGTGAGACGAGTCTCTACTTTGAAGTGATATTTGTTCTATTGACAAACAGCTCTAGTAATTGTGCTCTTTTCATTGAAATGATAGTTAGTAATGCCGCGTGTGGACTTGACAGAATCACAGAAATGCGCATGAACAAATCTGTGTATATACTGTATCGCTATGTAATACTCCACTAAAGCTCATGTGAACGTGTATTTTACGAGATAGCTTATGAAGCACTCATTCGCTAACCCAGTGTTTGGCAATTCTTCTCATCCAGATGACAACGACACTGGCAGCGATTTCGAATGCAATCTCAAGGGATCCAAGAAGCCCCGCAAGGCGAGAACCGCGTTCACCGATCATCAGCTGAAAACCCTCGAGAAAAGTTTCGAGAAGCAAAAGTACCTCAGTGTTCAGGACCGAATGGAGCTGGCGAATCGGCTCAACTTAACGGACACTCAAGTTAAAACTTGGTACCAGAATCGAAGGTTAGAATCGACTCAATTCAGTGTTGTTTTCTTTTGTACCGAAATGAATGGCGTATTCGCGCATATCAGCAATTAAAAAGGAGACGGCGAAAAAAACCAACGCTACCACCATCAATCCTAATAGGCTGTAACAATAACGAAGTTTTCCTCTATTTTTTTTCGTGTCTCAATTTTATGTTACACTTACTTCAGAACGAAATGGAAGCGTCAAGCGATGTTTGGCCTCGATTTTCTGCCTATCGCCGCCCGTCAGATGTTGCTCACGGGACAAACGCCGACCCCGAATGGACCTGCCCCTGCCGGGACGCTCTTCACCCAGCCCGGAGCTCCTCAGCTATCAGGCCATCTGCCACAGCTTCCCGGCCTCCCACTTGGAGCCTTGCAGTCGCTGCAATCGCTCCAGACGTCACCGATTGCTCTGCAGCAGCTCGAGCATCTGTACCAAGGCGGAGCTGGGGGAGATAACAAGCAGATCCAAGCGCTTCTGCAGGACGCCGCCCAGCGAGCGTTACTGTTTGCCCAGATGACGTCGTCGTCGGCGACGACGGCGACAACAACGTCACCACCATCGGTATCTGCAACCGCCCTGCCGGCTGGCGGAACCACTTCGGCGATGGTGGTGACCACCTCAGAGCGTAGCGGCGATGAAATCAGCGAGGAAGACTATCAAAATGAAGAGGAAGATATCGCTGATGATGACGGTGACAATTGTCTACGCCCGGACCATAACGACTACGAAGGCGGTCGCAAGGAGAGTCAACGGCACCACGAGGAAAAGCAGAGACGCCAGCGCCAGCAGCAGCAGCAGCAGCGATTGAATCCAATGAAGACGGAACGGCTTTCACACAGTGATAGTCATATACATGAAAATAATATCGATGCTGGAGAAGATGACATCGATGTTGAGTCTAATGACAGCCATGAGAGAGGACAGACAAAACAGCCTCATGAATAACCCCACAACAACAATAGCATAACAACAACAACAGCAAGAGCAGCACCAAATAGTGATATCGAGGCTAGAGCACAAGCCGCTGAATTTCGGTGCGTCGTAGTTGATCTGTAGGAAGGGTGTAGAAGTGAAGGTCCTCGTGGGACCTCGACCCAGAAAATCGACGGAGGTGATCTCGTTGAAGGGAAGAGAGCAGAACATACAGAACATACACGATCACGGTCTAAAAGAGGAGATAATTCTACTGAGGATTGATTTTTCTTTAAGTTGTGCAGTTCAATTAGACGGGTCTCATTACAATCGATATATAATATGTTAGTACGTAAGGTGCGTCCTTCTTTGAGCTGCATGATATCGGTATTAGATATCGAATCCGGAGCGCAATTCATGTGTCATCAATTCATTGGAGCTGCCTCCACATTTGTTAATGAGGCATGGTTCACTCATGTTCTAGACGAAAGAGACGTACAGTGGCTCACGTTTAAGTAACTTATTTCTTCCTATTGGTGCGCCTTTTCAAATCATTTATTCAATTCTAGTTAATTCTACCAAATGCTTCTCGAAGGAACGAACAAAACCGGTTGTTGACAGACAACAAATATGCAAAAAAAGGATAATGTATCCCATTGAAAATCGGTGTACATAATTTGTAGATAATTTATATTTAGAAGACTGTCATGGCTGCTAAGTTGTACATTGCAACTCCTTTCATAAATAGGTACACATATATATATATATATATTGAACAGATCTACGTTGATCTACATTCTCAAAGGTGCTATTCCTTAAGTAACAACGACAATAAAAGCAAGCAAGTCATTTCTGTTTGTACTTTCTTTCTCTCACGGTAGTGAAGACACAGTGACAATTTCTAATTAACGCCGTAAGCTGGAAAATGAAACTCCGCCCGAAAAAAAAACTCTCTCAAAAATCGATTGTAGCCTGAATACCAATTATGCGTTCGTTCCCTTGCGTCCCCGTGCTAATCAATCATTGATTATGTTGATTCCCGTCGACATTTACCCACATTTTAGCTCACCAGTTCGAGAGTTGATCTTGCTATCAGATTATTTCAAACCTAACCACTTCTACCTTAGTAATAATAGTAGTGGTTGTAGTCACCTCGAGCGGTCCCTGAATAGAGAGCTCTGGCCCAGGGACGATATCGCTCACTAGGTGCTCATACGGGAGGGCCTTTCGCTAAGGGTCGGCTCGATGTCCGGCGTCTGTTGTTGGTCGTCTGTTGGCCACTTCAGGGACGTTGTCGTCAGTGAGCAACGGGTCGCCCTGCCTCCGCCTTCTTTCACGAAGACTCTTCTATTTTCTCTCCCACCACACAAACTCCCACAACACAGCGAAGAGGTGCTATCGTCCTCTAAGGCGGCAGGCTTGGCAACCGCCACATCGCATGGCTGCTGTTCGCTTTGGTTGTCTCTTGACGACGTCGACGAGACGGGACTCAGCCTGTTCTAGTAGAATAAGCAACCAGCGGTCAACGCCATGAGCAGTTGTTGAACGGTATTAACTTGAGACGGCACAAAATAGCAGAAGCAGAAACCGAAGTGTAGCTAATAGTGGATAGTGTCATCAAGAGTTCGCTGAGACGAACCTCGTTGAGAGATTACTGCATGTTAGAAGCCAGTACAATACCAAGTATCACTGTGACTCAGTGGCTGAAACTCTTCTAGGCTGCCACCTTCTAGCCAAAGCAGAAACTCAGGAAAGCCGGATGAGCTCTGTTGATTACTGCGGCGCCCACTGCCCTGTTTCAACGGGACACATGCATCTGTCTAGCTGCTATAATAACTGAACAGCTTCACAGATAGCTGCATAGTTTGATGTGACGACGCTGACCGTGCAAATAATAGAAATACTCTGAAATCAGCGTAAAGTTGTACTCGACAGAAGGTGAGATATCAAGATACTTTAGTGCTTACGTACATCGTACAAAATATGTATATGGCCTTTAGATGGGTTCATGCGAGGAAGCAGTTTTCAATTTGAAACCATTTGCTTATGGACTAGGTGGTTTGTTCTTTTTGGGGTCTATCGACTATGCCGTCACTGTATCTACCCTTATGTATTTATGTCGCTTGTTAGTTTGGAAGGCTAAATCTCTCGCTGCACGTCCGAACCCACCTATGGCACATGACAACTCAACATGAGTTACTGAACATACACAGCATTGTTATTATTGTATTTAAAGTAAAGCATGATGCAAGTTTAAGAATCCTTTCGCACAAATGACGGTGGCATGGATTGAATTTAGGAACAAGCACCGGTGGTGAGATGTAGAGTCAACATTAGCGCAGCTACGCGTGTGGTGGCGTAGATACGCTCGTGGCTTATACGCATCTCCTTATGGATAGATCGATCCTCCTCCAATCTGTGATAGTCACTTCAAAATCTAGGTATGGTTCTGGGACATAGTTTATATTATTGCTTGATTTCACATCGGTCTGTCGGGGAGTATCCACATAGGTTTAGTATGAGCTCCCGTCCAAACAAAGGCCAAGGAGGTAACAAACAGCTATTAATACTCCCCACTGCTCTCCTGAATACTCTAACGTCTCTCATAAGATAAAAATGAGACAGCTGGGGCTTAGAGTCTGTAAAACATTTTATTGAACGCCACAAATCTGGGGAGGCAAAAACCAGCAGCCAACGAAGTTTAAGCGCTAGCCATTCGATTAAACATACATCACGAGTTAATTAGTTAGCGAGTTCGTTAGCTTGTAGTAACGAGCGAGTTAGTTTGATGAATTAATTACCTCACTCAGTAGTCAATCACATAACCATGAGGAACTATCATACCACACAAAACAAAATGTGATTTAATGACGGAACTGAAACTGTTACATCTCTTAAGTTCAAAGTAATAAGTAAAAATAAGTGTCATCGTTCCCAATACGTTGACATCACTGTTTGATTATAATTATTCCACAACATTATTTACATATTTTTAACAATTATGTACATTTCTACATATTTAAATTATCGCATCCTATAATAATTATATTTTTACGAACGTCTCTTGCGAACTTAATCACAGAAGTGAATGAGCATATTTCATAACATCATAACAAAACATTTGCGGTTCATTTTTACGGAACTTCATGAGGAAGAGCACCCCAGATCGAGGGTAAGCCGTAGGCGAGAGTGTGTCTGCTCGTCTCATTTGAAACGAAAGGTATCTTAAACGTGGCAAAAGCACGACGATCAGAGCGGCTGCTGATGACGGAGACGAGTGGGGAGGAGACTTCAGACTGAATCCTATCTTTCATCATCTTGAATGCAAACAGCGAAACACCCATAATGCAAAGCCTATCTACGGAGAGCAGATCATTCAAGGGAAACAGATCATTCAACAGAAACGCTGCCGCTTCTATGAAGCATAGCTCTTAGAGCATTATTCCGGATGATTCGAGCCGGAAATGTAAACGAGAAGGAGACCATTCAATGGAGCACCTATTGGTCTGAGACATCTTGGAGACGTCTTCAATCATAGGAGAGCATTTTGGGGACTACATATTCTAGGTGACTCTGCCATGTTACAGTCTCAGGTAGATGTACTCGGAAGCAATTGGTAGCAATCTGAGATAGGTGTTATTTCACGAAGATCATAGGTAAGATGATCTTCTATCCCAGAACAACAGGTGTCAACGTTATTCACCATTTTGATGAATATGAAATATAAAGAGTTTTCCTGAACCAACTGCTTACTCATGTTTGTCATATATGTTTTTTGTGTTGTTATTGTTGTTGTTGTTAATATTAACCAAATGACTGTATTGTCATTGATATTCTTCGTTACTTCGTCAACGAAGGGATGTCTGATTACCGTTTCACACATCTGACCGGGCGGGTCAACTACCCCAGACCGCGCAGCCCTTCTCCTCCATGTACAGGTATATATATAGCCAATATTGAAACCTGCTAACTCACTCTGCCAAATATCTCGCTCGCGAACCCCATAGGCATCACATACAGACAATATGCGATATCAATAGATCTTTCGTGTCTGATAGCGACCGAAGGTGCAACAGCACTCTAGCGAAGAAATCACAAAACCAATCCAGTAGCAAACAGCAGTAGGTAAACCAAGGAGCTATTCCAACCCAATGACGAGGGTGTTTGTTTTCTTGTCTTTCCGGTCCTACACCGTCCTCTGTTCGTCATGGTGTGTATATTCGTTCATTGACAGCTCGAACGCATCTGTCCGCCAGCGACATCGATGCGGACTTCTACGCCCGAAAGCTTCTTCGGAACTCAGCGCCGTCTCTGTGCAGTGTTCTAGATCGACCTGACGTTGGGTGGGTTTGCGCCGCTTCGCTTTCAGAGTGACACATATGGTGATTTGATCAGGAGAATTGAAAATAGCTGGATTGACATCGTATACGAAATACGGGAGGAGAGAGAGAGAGAGAGAGAGTCGCGAAACTTCAAGGAAGCCTACGTAGGCATTGTGGATATATGATGGTGATGATGCACGAGGGTCGTGGCTGTTACGGGGTCCACTGTGAACTGAGGGGTTAAAGGCAGTACTGAATCGAATTGATGTTAGAGCCCTCTTGAAATTGTCCCCGAATGCGAATCACTACGAGGCCATTTTAAGTCATCTACTCGGTATTCGAGTTGTGATTCGCTTGCGTAATGGATAAATGATCAATGAGTAGAGTTGGTGGGGTTCTCACCGTAAACTGTTTTTCGAGCTGACCCTCAGCTGTTCCTCTATCTGACAGGCCTCGGCTCTTAATCTTTTAGGTATTACTATGAGGACTTGTCGGGGCCACCTTTGCTTATTCTCTGCCTTTCTCGTGCCTGACAAGAATCTTCAGATAAAGAAAGATGATAAAGAACTCCAGAGATTCTCCGCGTCTGATAGGATTTGAACACAACACACACGTGTCTCTCCGGTCTAGTGGTTAAGACGTTCACCACTAGACCATACAGGGCACGGGGTTCTCACCCTAGTCTGATGGAACTCGAACCTCACCTACAACCGCAATAAAGCTTCGAAACTTCGTCAGTGCCAATTTTATCTGCCGGGCATTACTATTTGATTACCATTAAAGCACAGCGCTGGATTGCATTCTGAATAATTGATTTGCACACTCGAAAAGCTGTTGCTACTTTTGTTTTTAACATCTGTGATGTGTATGCAACAAGCTCTCTCCCGGTTCGATTTTTCCCGCAGTGTACTTACCGACCACGCTTGTTAATTACAGAACAAGCAATGCGAGTTTCAGTTCGTCAGTTCACCAGGCCAGCAGGTGCAGCAACGAGCGGCCGTCAGTTCTCGAAAGTGGCCGCTATCTCGGCCTGTCGTCCCTATCACCGACAACTGCTCTAGAAGACTACCGACTACGGCAACAGGGAGGAGCGAATCTCGATGCCCATCATCGGACAGTGTTGGACGTAAACGAAAGGTATAACATATGTCTCGCAATTAGCGCACCGCATTCATTTGTGTTATAGATACAGCCAACGGCGGCAAATGCAATAGGGGACCACAGCTGCTCTCGAACGTGTGAAGGCAACTAGGTTTTATTAGTTAGTAGTATTGATTAGAGCAATAATCTCCGTATGTCTGTCTGACAATACCATCAGAATTACATTGTAGCAGACGACGCGCGGGGGGGGGGTGAAGACTCAAGTGAAGATCGTCTGAAGACTCAATTATCGGTTTATTAAAGGAACTGCAGTTTTACAATGCTTAAGTTTTGCTTATATTATGTCATCACGTCACGGGACTCGAACCTGCGGCCTCTCGGATTTCTATAGCTAGAGACTTAGCCACCGTCCGAGCGCCACCGCGCTTATAGGGGAATGCTGTGCCACGTAGAAAGATCAGCCTATCTTTTCTCTTTCCAAGCGTTTTTACTTCTGCTTGTTTCTTTGCCGAACTGATGGGTAGTCCTTCGCCTTTGGAGGACGAAATTGGCACTGAAGAAACGTTCATTGCGGATGACGTCTGGATTACACGGGTTGGCTACATGTGCCAATTGGTATTATAGGCTGCAGTTACTGCAGATGATTAAATGGTTCATTGTTGTGGTGAATGTGATGGTCATGATGCTACTTAGTGTTCAGTTTGATACTAGCACTTATTATTGTTGTTGTCAACGAGGAGGCCGTGTTGTTTTTTTCATATAAAATTCGATGTCTGATATCAATCCTAGAAGGTAAAGGTAAAGGTTTATTGGTTTATTGAAGGAACTGCAATTTTACACTGCTTAAGCTCTCTTTTATGTCACACGGCAGGGCTCGAAGAAGACCGCGTTTCTTCTTACCTCTTATAAGCTTTACATATCATCTCACTACAAACGTCTCAGCTGGTTCACACAGCTCATTCGGACAAATAGCGATCCCAGAATCTAATCACAACCACAAAGATGTAGACACAAAAACACATTTCATATACGATAATTACGTGCGATTGTATATACGTACTTCTATCTGCAGGTACTCGACTCCGTCGTACTCAACAGGCCTAGAAAGCTCCTTCCGGCCGTACAGTACTACCAGAAGTGTTAATATTCGAACCTGTCCTGGAAGACCAAAGGTCAGCACACCACGTTATTAACGAGGTTATATCTCATTGCGAGACGAGAATCGTCATCGATGCAATTACACAGATACACAATACATTGTATCACACATACGCCTACAAAGAAGCTAGCTATTCCACAATGGCTGCAAACACTCACTCGCTCACATCAATCGAGTACAAAAAAACAAACAGGTAGAGAGAGATAGGCAGGTTAGGGTGAGCCTTGGCCAATCTCATCACATCCTTTTGCGCGCGCAGAAAAAAATCAAAGATGTTGTTCTCGTACGAAGGAAAACATCACATCGTACAGAAATTAATGAGGCTTGAAAATGATATGAGTCAGTGTTTCGCGTAGGATCAATGATTGGCCGACTTTGTCCCCACCATCTTCAGGTGTTCCAGCCGTCGCACGTGATCCCCACGATGACCAGCTGTGCACCATGTTTTAACAATGGTAAACGCCGTACAACTCAGGTGAGTGAATATATGCAATGTACACAAACAAGGCAGAACATTATCACTATATGAAGTGAGAGTAAAAGTTTCCCCGAATACTATTATTATTATTATGTGCACTTATAATGTGAGCTTTGTAGATACTTATGATACAATTAGAAAAATGACTTTAAATAACTGGCGGAATGATCATCTATTGTGTGCAAACGCGGGTCAGATGTTCGATACATACAAACTATTATGCAGCAGTGGTATATCGAATAGAGAAAGAACTGCGCGTGCTGTCTGCGTGAAATTCGAATCTAACGAAATAATGATTATTATTTTGTCAGGTGTTCTGCCCCCACGTCCTGGACCGATGTAACACATTTGGTGGTACCTTTGGCAATCAGCTCTTTGGCCAATACCGCAATGTCGCTATGGAGAAGCAATTCAACTGATATCTGCGACCCACAATAGCCTTAGCAAACCCTTTTAATCCTGCCCCGCCGTATACCTTAATACTCTCAAATATTTTCCTATTCCGCCGAACCAACAAACATTTTATCTTTCTATCTTCAAGTGCCATCGTGGATAACTGATCCCAATTCTAGTCAAGGTCACAATACATTAAGCTCGATCATTTGCGCTTGATCGCCTGAAACTCCTTGGTAAGTAATAATGGCACTGAGAGGTACAATATATAGGGCCAGGTTCAGACACCTTTTTACAGCTTAATACGATACATTCATAAGCTCTCAGTACATCATGAAACACCAAGCAATCAATTAATACAAAACCTCATCACGCATATCTTTCTCCAGCGTCATTTAGATTGGTGTCACTTATTTTCTTTAACCCATGAATACAGTAACGACAACAGTACTTGGCTACCTACGGCTGGCTCAGAGTAATATCCACACTCGAATAGAGTCAATCAACATCTGTCCCATTGATGTACTCAGTAGCACTACCATTGAGAACACTGGATTCTCAAACATAGTGGGGGAGTCGAGAGGGGAAACTATATTTAGTGTCAACGTCACCACCGTTACAGTGCGTCTCATCGTAAGAGTGTTTCGATGTTTGGCATACGTTTTAATCGCTAAGCTTGTTGTCTCAGCCATGATCATGCTGGTGTAGTGGGCCGGCCCACCAATGGGGCAAGCCTGAACGGAGTAAGATCATTTGATAAACGATTTCTCCTTCCCTGCACTAACTATTAGGGACGACCAAAATACCAAAGAGAGAGAGAGACTCGGCTTGTTGCGGCTGATGTCTCTGACAGGGTTGAGTGGATAGGTTGATGAAGGCATCTTGTGTTCACTGAGGTCAGCTTAAATAACTAGAAAGCGGAGGCCGGGGGTTTACGGTGTAATCGACTGGGTTTTGATCCTAGTCAGGCTTCTTGAGGACCCTTTAGTACAAGTGTTGAAGTGTTGCGAGGGAGTGGACCTCACGAAGACTATCATTAGTTGTAATTACGCATGTATCCGTAAAGATCTGCAAGCATTGCCAGATCATATTCCCAATATGAATTGAGGCGTGCTATAAGCTCTCTAAGTATAATACAACATTTCAGGCGATCTTGAAGAGAATGCTCGACCACTCCAGCTGAAATAATCTCAAAAGCAAAATAAAGATCTTATTAATCTCGTCTCGAACGGACAACAAGTGCTTATCATTATTTATTTGGTAAATATGTTGTTGTGCTTAGTATTGCAGTGACGTAAAGAGAATCAAATACGACTCAACTAACTATCGTTGTCAATGTATTTATTTATGACATGAGTCTTATATACCATAGAGAGAGAAGTATCACTCCGGGAAAGCTAGCTTCGAGCGTGTCCACGTCGCTCCGAGCCTTCTACGAACGAACAGCTCAAACCAAAGCAGTATATATAGACGTCAGCTGCAGTAACTTGCTCTATATATAGATGATGGCAAATACTCTTTCGCTAGATTTGTTCACACATGCACACACAATTTAGCTATGGAACCTCATGTGGATTCCCGTTGCACCAATCTAGTTATCAACATACTCCCAAAAGTGTCGCCGCCGCTATGACACGATTCTTTTTTAGCGGCGGGGCACTGCAAGCTAAAAAGTTGCAGGAAACCTTAACAGGCCATGTTCATGCACGATTGCTGTAATAATAATTTAGCAAGACGCAGTTAGAAACAATTGCCCATCTTGTGGGTTCTTGTGTGCGTTTGCTTTTGAGTTTGTTCTGTGATTTCTCATGATCGAACCATGTCATCACCGTGTAAAGCTTAGGCATCGTATCCAAGGCAGGCATATGAAAACATTTCAAAACACATGAAAAAACACACATGACTCCATATATCTATATATGTATAAAATTCTTTATTAAACATTGTATGTACAAGGAGAACGTATGCGTTTGCAAGATCGAACGACGTCGACTGGCCGCTTGATCTATTTTCAATTTTACACACTTCCTCATTCACATCATCATCATCTCCTCTCTTTAAGTGTATTACAATCAATCAATCTATTATTCAATCAATTATCAATATTTATATCGTTTGTCCCCAGACGTAGTTTAGCTACTCCATTGATACCCCGTCTAATGGTATCAGTATAACTTATTTGTTGACTACAAAACTGTACCTGAATTACCGAAGAAGCTAGAAACGAAGTGCACGTACTACTATGATTTACACCTTAAGATTATTCGTAAATCACTTAATTTATTGTATAACTAGACACCCTTGGACGGCTGAGTCTCTGGCTGTAAGAAGCCGGAGGCCGCAGGTTCGAATCCCGTTGCATGACATATAAGCGAACTTAAGCATTGTTTGCAGTTTCTTTAATAAACAATAATGCTTTACCTTTACCCAAAAACGGAGGGTTAAAAAATAGTCTCATTTTTGGGTGGGATCTGTAAATATATTTTGTAACGAAATCATCCGATTTAGCTCAATGTGTTAACAAATGACACTCAACTCGACCAGCGGGTTCATGATTCCTAACAAAGACACGTTGTCTATGATATTAGCGAATTTACATAACCCAGTAAACGTATTTCGACCATGAACAGGCCACTTCGTAAATCTCAGCTAAGAAATTAAGAAAAAAACGTTTGTGCATTATGGTCAGGCATTGTGGCGTTCTTACTATGCATCCAATGACGGGATCTACCACAGCAGACGCGTTACACGATCGTATGAGATACTGAGAATTAGACAAAGTGAAATTATCCCCCCCCCCATAATTATTCATTCATTACTAAATTATTTACATCGAAACATCGTCGTTCACGAAATTACTGCACGCTGGCTTACGACAGCTCACGATTTGAATCACGTTGTAATGAAACGCCACGTCCAATTCGCATCGATTCATAGACATCGTGTATTTCTAGTCTAATGAACCACTCAATTCAGAGCACATTAATGAAAGGCAATTGAACAAGCTAGAACTAGTATCTAGTGTTATCGCTTTTCAGCGCACTTCTCGTCAGTAGTATACCTTGCATAGGCAGGCATACACTCAGGTGTCGTTCAAACTTCAATAGCTTCTAAAGTCGAATTTGATTTGATTACTGAGCCGGCCAACAGAGTTGACTTAGCCGAAGAAGTAAACCGAGTCGAGAACTTCGTTGAGATTAAATTTACCCTGCGGGGGAATTTGCCTCAGGGCTTTGTTGAGCTTCTGCCTGACGATGTCCTCAAGCGAGCCATCGTTGAGCAACTCGTCTGCGGAATAACCGAACTGCTTCTCGAGATGTTGCGACAAATTGTAGAGGATCGGTTGCGAATGGAGGGCCACAAACTGCTCGCGGCAGAGTACATTCATCGTCTCCACCTACGAAATTGGATAATAAACAATTTAACCAAGACTTGTATAGAGACATGCTCTTATTACTATTACTACTATTATTATTATTGTTAGGATTATTAATTCGTATTATTGACTATTCATTTAATAAATTCTCCTCACCTCCAACACCAAGTTTTGTTTCTGCGCACACGCACACACACACACACACAAACAAAAAGAAGGCCAATTTGTATTCTTTGGCGAAAAAAAAGACAAAAATCACACAGCGGGACAAGTTGACCAGTTGAGATAGAAATATAGCAAATATGGTATGATTATCAATGGTTAATCGATTAAGTATTAATAAGTCATACGAGTATCTTCAGGACGAAATTTGCCAACGGATGAATACAATAACAGATCCAATAGTGGAACGTATAGAATTCCAAGTGCGGACGTAACGGGCTTGAAGATCATTTGAGATTATGGTGAGGTGGTTCAGTAACATTGGCAAAACCAGCGCGATGTGCGTTATGTAACAGATCGGCAGCAGGAAAAGGCCGTAGTGAGAAATGTGCTGGGATATGTAATATGTTGTCGACAGGGTAGATATGAGTTTATACATAAAACGGCCAACTCGGTAGGTGTTGAAGCTAACTTAGATTAAATATGTACAGATATTACACTATTGGCACTCTGCGACTGAACGAGTGAGGTTGAAAATGATTCTCATTAACAATTACCCCCAACTGTAGTGAATCAGAGTCTTTCTCGTAAGCATCTGGCTTTATGCATATATGTACGTTCGTAGCGAAAACCGAATACATTTTGCGCGCACAGAATAATTATCAAAAAAGCGAGTTGATATAAAAACAATTTAGTCAACTAGATGTGTTCTATATTGTTCAATAACTATATACCATGGCTCGGCGAGTTTCATTATCCCTCTTCCGTTGAAGTCCCGAGTTCTATGGCTAAAGATATAATCCAAGGTGTTTTTGAGTATGTCCTAGAAATTGGATTACTCAAAACTATTCTGTGGCTCTCCGAAGTAATCCGAAGGCGCAACATTCGGACGTCGACGTTGGCTGCACCAAAACATCCCAGCCAAGCCGGACGAGCAATAGGCACTAGTCATAACTTAATACATTTGCAATTATAATTCTCTAAGAAACCAATCAATTGAAAGGAATCGGACTACAGCAGGAACGATCGGTTTTACCTGGTTAACTCTTCATTCGTCAATTAACAACTTCGTTTTGAACTAACATGCTTATCAGTAAAACTTCACTGCCTCCACGAGCAAAACGCTATTGAACAGGTGAATTAGTAATAATATATATATATATATATATATCTACTCACCGTCGATGGGTGCGTCCAGAAACAATCGTGGACAGACACAAAGGTGATGCCGGCCGCCTGTGAGTGGATTGCCGTTAGCATCATATGGCTAGAGTCCAGACTGTGAACAAAATTTGGCGGGAAAGCATTTTTCTGCTTATTTGCATTGGGCTTGCCCTGGGTATCATAGTAGTCGATGTATTGGTTGGGTAGACTTTCGCCATAGGACACGACCGATCTACAAAAAAAAGAAACAAACGAGATAAAAGAGTGTTCGTACACATATATATATATATATATATATATATATATATATATATATATATATATATTTGTTATTATTGGTGTAGAAATTGTAGCCCTATGACAACTATTACGCAGAAATCGAATGAGTGTACTAATGGACGAAAATGTTTAGGCGATAGTTATTCCGAGAACTATGTGCGATAATTGAATAGTGTAGATAAGGACAATTGCGATATTTACGTACGTTTTATAAGCAGGTACAAAGTAGGGCTGGACAACGGGAAGACCGAGGGGTGTCACCCAGCTGATTGGCTGGCCTCTGATCTTGGCAATTAGCTTCGCACAATTTGTAAACCAATCCTGGATTTCCCTGGTCGCCGTGAACATTTTACGTAGACTGTTTCACGAAGAAGAGCGTAGACACAACGGAGATTCGTGGAAGAGAACAAATCGGTTAAGCATACATTAACCCCACGACCATTTGAGCGAGCCCACACGCGTCAACCCCCTGGTTCATGCATGCCAACTACGAGAACCAAACCACAATATGGTCTTTAGGCGATGTTCAACAAGCAGAACATCAAAGATCGACCCTAAATTGGAACAACAGAGTCAAGCGTTGCTTTAACAGAAAAGAAAAAAATAAAAACAACCTACTAACCTGAAGAACACCTTTTCGGCAAGATAGGTAGCAGCTGCCGACCCGTGTTGTTGTGGGAAATTCTCTATGTCGTTCAGCTGTCGAAGTATCTGTAGCTTGGCCCCAAAAAAGGTTACGCCGTACACAACAGTCATCACGGTTTGCTTAACGACCTGACAAAAAGAACAATGCGTAAATGAAGATTATTTTTCTACGGTTCTATTGTTCAACGTTATTTAAATTTTTCTCATATTTCATATGTTTGAAAGCTACCAGTCGTATAGGGTAAATTTATGTATAATGTTTATCTATGCCAGCTCATATCACTTACTTATTTCGCTGTATCATACTACCGATAACGAAAGTTAATGTTGCTTTAGCATAAAACACACATGGTTTTACCAAAGGAAAGTCGACCGAAACCCAGCTGATTGAAATGGTCCATGACTTGGCTCTATTTCAGAACGAGAGAGTCGACTATGATTGCATTTACTTTGATTTTTCCAAAGCATTCGACCGCGTCAATCATAGCCTTTTAATCTCCAAACTTTTATCTCTCAAAGTAGATCCACATAGTGTTGAGTGGATCCGAAGCTATCTAACGGATAGAAAGTTCTGCGTAAAAATAAACAATACTCTCAGCACGTATGATCGGTGCCCATCTGGGGTACCTCAGGGTTCGTGCGTGGGCCCGCTTTTATTCTGTATCTTTGTGTTAGATCTTAAAAATAGTTTTCCAAGCGGTGTAAAACACAAATTCTATGCTGATGATTTGAAATTGTATGCACCAGTGCGGAGTGCTGAGGACAGACTCCTCCTTCAATCAGCCATTACCGCTGTTGAACAGTGGTGTTGTAAGAACGACATGTTGATCTCCATTCCGAAATGTGCAGTTCTGTGCACCTCTACTTACAAAAATGAATACACGATCAATGGTGATGTTATCAAATGTGAAAGCTCCATGCGGGATCTGGGTGTCATAGTGACTTCCTCCCTTGTTTTTGATCTGCATGTGACAGAGGTAGTTCGGTCTGCCTCATTAATATGTAACACAATTTTTAGATGTTTTATTATCAAAAATGTCGATTTCTATCTTGCGCTCTATAAGAGCCTTGTCATTCCAAAATTTCTTTACTGCTCTCCAGTTTGGAGGCCCTATCTCAAAAAACATATCCTAGCGCTTGAAAGGGTGCAATCGAAGTTCATCCGAAGAGTCAGTCTGCGTTGTGATGTTCCGAGGGAAGTGGTGAAGCTTCCCTCCCTAATGACCATATTAGATACTGCGGACCTACGCTTGTTTCAGCGACTAAGACCAAATAGTTCTGTCAAACATTTCGTCGAATTTCGTCCAAACCCGCTGCGCAGTGGACGTACAGTGCGCACTGCGTCAGTAGCACGCACCGAAAAGCTAAATAATTTGTTCTCTTCTGGAGAGTCGCACGTCTCCTACGAGACTCAGGAAGTGGACATCTGCCATTACCAAAATTGTTCCAAAAAATTCACTTCGCTCTACCAATTTATGTAATTTCTTTAATAATCTCTGTACCACCCCCTTTTAGTTAATAAAGGTGTATTTGTATTGTATTGTATTGTAAAACACTGTACCGTGCTAGTCCATTAATTCAATTTCTCTGAGCTCCGGCGCAATGGATGAGCACCATAGGGCGCACACTCTCCTGCGCACGTGATTTTTCCTCGTTTACAGAAAATGCACAGCTTCCAAGCATTCGCTTCAGCTTTTACTGCGTTGTCTGTGCTCAGCCACGTTGCCTACCTTTCGCTGGATGTGTCCTTCAAGAACGTGCGCAATTTGTTTTCCGGCCTCAGCATCCTTAATCCTTTGCTGCTCAACCATCTCAGCAATTCCACTGTAGACGTCCTGAGGGAGGTCCATCGGCCGGAGATTCACCTGAGGGAACAGATTTGATCGTTAGACATCCTTGGCGCACAGGGATCACGTAGAACGTCACATACACATCTGTAACATTCTTAAATGACCAATGTTTACTTCTTCACTGACGAGTACTGACTAACTCCACGCTTGGTTCTCGTAGTTGTTTAAAAATACACACGTCCAGATGAACAGAATGATACATCGGACTTATTTGTCAAAGCGATGTCTTCAAGTCAAACGGAAACTTGTTTGACGTTTTCTGTCCGACATTGGGGGAGCCTCCACACTCGACGAAGAGAGGATATTATCCAACGACATGTTTTTAATATGCAAAGTTTAAGGTGCTTTTAATAACTAACTTGGAAGTCCGATCATTAACCATCGATAAATATGATTAATATATATGCATATAATAGTTGGTGTAAATGTCAGTAGTACCTGTTCTGCTCCTTGGAGATCTCTTCCCAGAGCAGCGTAATGCTGGAGGCCATTACAGCTGCCATCCTGATGAATGGGGAAGTGGCATATGCACTCGGACGGATCTTTCCCACTACGGATTATATTGGCCACTTCCATACAGGCAGCTAAAGTCTGCCACGGCTTATCTGATGTTTGCCACCATCTATGAAGCAGATATACATATTATACATATTATATATATATATATATATATATATATATATATATGAGCCGTTGAGTTACTAAAAAATGTAGACTTTATTATTTTGTAGTGTATGACAATATGTTATAACTTACTTTCTGCCGGTAAACGGATTATCCGCTGAGTCCAATACGTCATCCATGATCTCATCTGCGTATTGGAGTCTATCAGCTACTGAATGCCTCTTTCGAAATCCCGTCAGATTGACCAGATGCAACTTAAGCCAATTAAACCCGTTTGGCCCCAGTGGTTTCCCTTCGGCGAACAGTAGACATCCACGCATTACGTCGCTGCCTATATGGCTGAAGTGCGGCGGGCATGGATACACTCGACCTCTGCTCAAATTATACCACGCCAAATCAGATAGGTACGTTGTATTAACACCATGTCATCATCTTGCAATTGACAAACGTGCAAACGATTAACTGGTAATCCAACATTTCTCTTCCTATTATCAGCCTCCTTCACTTCAACGATCTACACTAATTAAATCACTTTGCCAAATCGGTATTTGTATAAGAAACTCAATTGAAAAAAAAACGGCCCATAAGGCATATTACATTCTATTGTAGGTTGGAGAAAAGTCAGTTTGTGTGTTGTTCGTAATATTATGTCACTATGATGATACTTCTAGCTTTGTATGATGAGACGGTGAGTAATTAATAATTAGGTGAATGGTGTTACCTGAAGTCCATGTTGTGCGGGAACCAGAAGACGTTGTCCTTAAAATGATCCGCAATCGATAACTTGTAAAGCATATCACACCAAAGTGAGTAGGCTTCGCTACATTTACGATGGTAGATCGAGAGTTCTTGCCGTGCCTGGAACGATATAAGGAAATAACCGAATGCAAGGTTTGTCTTTATTGTCTGTCCCAATCAATGACATTATAGCTTTCGCTGTATTGTCACAAATATGCTGTTGCCTTAAGTTGTTATCTAGCAAATTGGGATCACATCATCGAAGTCGTCCGATGATTATATTGATTCATTGTTGACTAATTACCAAAATGAGTACCTTAAATTGTTCCTCCACTGGTACTGAGTTGATGGCCGGCGGCTCCGGAATGGCGCTCGGTGGCTGAGGAATATCCAGTTTTAGGTTCCCATCTTGCAAAAACACCTAAAAATAATAACCGATTCATAGGTGATTCAGGATGGCTGATCTCGTATTGGGCAGCTCCAAATTCACTTTGAAAAATATCCAGGATATCCTAACGACATAAAGGTGAGATGGATATTTTGTAAAAAAAAATTAACTAAGCAGCCCCGAATAAATTGACAACAATTATATCTATCGCAATCCACACGCAGTGTTATACAGTCCATTGACTCAGGACACTGGCGAAGATTAGATCTGTACTTCACAGACACTGCTGAGACTCCAATCATATAGGTTCTTAATACAAAAGTAGCCCATAGCCGTCGCTAGACAGGTATCTTGCACACGGTTTCAACATGCACTATGCCCTTACTACGCTTATTTTTGTTTCACGAGTTACCTCCGTAACTAACTGCAACATGGGTTTGTTGATGATCCACGGACACCTGGAGACAACATTAAGCGCATCGAACGAGGGATAGAGATCTCCGAGCGGTGCCTTCTCCATGAGATCTCGTTGGCTACCATCCTCGAATGGAAGCCGAACAAATGGCACTTGGGAGAGCAGAAATGGTGTATCCGTTGGATGACACCACGGCCTGGGAGGACACAGCATCGGCACTATCTAGAAAGCGAGAAAATTTCACAAGATTTAGAGATAGCCACTCATATCTTATATGGCACTGGCAATGTAACCGAAAAGTTGCGCATCGCTGACCACTGCAACGGGTGGGCGTATTAAAAACGAATTCGTTGTAAATAAGATCGAGAAAACGATTAACTACACCACCGTCAGCCTAATACAGACAAATAGGTAAAGAGATATTCTGCTGTTTCTACCGCGGTATTCGTTCATTATTGAAAATACTCACCTTAGCGTCGAAATGAAGATGCTCTAATTGGGCGTCATTATACAGTTTAGCCAACGTTGGGTGCGGCTTCGATTCCTCTTTCTTGCCGATTTGATTGTCATGGTTGCGGTATATAGTGTAAATGGCATTGACCATTACCGCTGGCCTGTTTTCGGGTTTTAGAATGTTGATGTCCAGCTGTAGACTGCGGAGCACTTGAAAGAGGAAACGGCCCAGTCCAATGAGCACTGATTTCGGCCAGTGCACTTTACTCACCCCCTCAATTGTGGGGCCCCACGCTGAATGACGACTAAGTAACTCCTGCCATATCTCTCGGTCCGGGCGTGTTGACCCCAAATCGTACATCTAGCGCAAAATTCAATCGATAAATGTCACTCAATTTAAACGATAGCAACAAACAACAACAATCGCCGCTATGCTCGATTTGATTTCGTCGATATCAAACGCAGCAAAATGACATCTCCAAGGTGCATGCAAGGGCTGTTCGATTTAAATTGGAATGGCCAAAACAAATGCTCTCACCCGAGATATTCCCTTTTTGCCATAACGAATACGTGCTCAACACGACCTACAATGCTTACAACACTCTTAGTGCAACAGCCCTCGGCGAAAACAAGGTTCTGTTGCGAAGGTCAGGCTGCCAGCACCTGTTCGAGGTGCGGGCAACGCGGATGATTCCATGTGGATTTTATAAACACTATGAAAATATCAATGTGAAAAAATAAACAGCCGTATTCTGCAACGCGCATTGCGACAAAATACTACCAAAACCGCGCCGAAGAAATTCCGGCATCGTTCTGTTTATAGGTGCAACATTTTGATTCGAACGGAAGCGTACTCGACAGATATATCAAAAGTGTTAATCGACTTAATATTGACTTGGTAATAATTCTCAATAAGATGAAAGATAATCTTAACCCAGCCTAAACCAGCTGTTCACCACTGCGATTCCTGCCGTAACAAGAAGCGTACATCATCTACAACACAATGAAATGGTAACTAAAACCGTCTGGTTAGCACACTACAACATTTTAGCGTGGCGTTTACACACGTCTCGTTTCTAGTGTGGGTGTGTGTGTGTTGGTTTTGCACCAAGCAATATGTATTGTATTGTAAAAAGGACCAATGAACCACTTTGGTAAACTTAGGTTACTGAATGTTACGTATAGTGACTTTTGCGACCCCTTGAATTCAAGTCAAGTTGCGTTTCGTCAAAACTGATTAGGCACTATCAAATAGATGTATTTCTATGTCAACATTCGGATCTCGGCAGGTGCAACTGATGTCGATAAGCAACGCCATCGAGACGCCACATGGTCATCCAGAACATGTTAGCAGTGGAAGCATTTAGTGAAATTTTGTGTTCCATCTCGGTTTTGTTTTTACCTTAAGGTAATCAAGGTAGATCTCCCGACATTTAGGCGTAATCCCATATTTTGTTTTGGCAGCGATAACATACCTGAGAGAAATCAGAAAAAAAAACACAAAGTGTACAAAATTCATCATTTAGCGAAATACAGTGAAATTTTTAGGATAAGGAAACGTTTAGCCCGTAGAAGTGATAACGGATCGCATGCTCAGTTGGTGTCAATAACATAACATAACTGTCGCGACAAGTGAATTATTCGACCTACTCCATCGAGAATTCATGAATGCACGAGCAACACTACAAAGAATTTGAAACCACTATGGATAGCATATAGTTGTACTCACAAGCCATTGACGCGCTGACCCAGCCAGTCGCACATTTGTGTCATACTGGGGCTGTATGTCTCTGATGAGAGTGCCATAGTGCGCACTTCATGTAGCAGCACCTTCACGATTGTCTAATCATTACAACGATTACAAGTTAGAATAATCTATTACAAATATTCGTTCGTAGTACAGATCGATCTATATGGAAAACAATAATATAATTGAAGAAACAAACGCGTGTCATTTGACGTACACAAATATTATTGGGACAGACCTGCGAATCATGTTCAGTTCAGAAGGATTCAATTTACATTATCCATATTTGAGGCAATACTCTTTCGCAAGAACACCTTTAGATTCAAATGAACATATCGCTGCCATAGGCGTCAGCCAGCGAACTTTAAACATTGTCTGGTATGACTCGCACTTCGAAAAAAAAGCCACTTAGAAAAGCAGCCAGAACAAATATACTAGGCTTTCTCTAGGTGGAATTGGGAGGTGGGAATATTGAAGAAAAAAAATCGTGGCTAACCTTAGCATCCACCGCATGAAGATACGGATAAAGGGTCATGCCACACTTCAACTTTTTATGATTTTCCAGGTTACGTAACTCTCGATCGAGAGCCTGACGAATATCCTCGGACCATTTTGCTTCCAGAGAAGCCACTTGATTACGTAGAAACAGCACATGTGGCTTCACCGCCTTTTCCGCAAGAACTGATTTTACCTGAAGCGGAATAGCGTATATATGCTAGGTGGCCACGACGAATAGAGTCACTGCTTTTCTGGTTCCGAAGCTGCATGTTTAGCAATTCTCATCATCCCGTTAGGTTATTTCAAGGCACAACGTAACTTTGCCAATCCCTTCGAATAAAAAAGTGCCTTTGCATTTGCCACAAGTGAAACTTTAGCTAACTCCTCAACAGAACGTTCCGAGAACCCCCTCGTACTAAAGTATCCCGACTCGAATTCGTGCGTTGATTAGTTTTGCCGATATAAGTACATTATTTCTGTTCTACCTTAACAATCCCGTTGACTTCACGGTTCCATTGCTCTTCAGCTCCGTCCACCATTAGTTTCAATGGCACAGCTTTCGTTCCGTCTGGACCAGGTCCTTTCACCCTGCGTGGCTTCAGGTTCTTTAGAACCTCGCAATTATAGTTGGCCGGGAACATCTTGACTGGTGCCTCAAATCCCGGTTGCACCCTACGAATTGCCTTGATGAGATTCTCACGTTGTATCTAAAACGCATCGACGAACATAGACCGCATAGAAATGTATCCATCGAAGCTAACTCTACTTGCAACTGACATTTCTCCAAAACGAAGCAAGATAAATTTCGAAAGTGTTACTCTAAAGTGAACCTTCGGACCAAAAACAAACTGAATCGCATCTCGTCGCATGGGCAGAATATTCTACTCACGAAAGAAACTTCTCTTCCTTCTTTCCAATAAGGGAAACTCGACTCTCACAAAATGCAAAGCAATACCAGCCGTGTATCGTCTTTGTAATTCAAAACAATGAATAACCGTTGGCATTGTTTTTTTTAGAACGACTCTAGAGGTGTATGGTTCGAGACGATAGACGCCTTTAGAAGCATATGCTTCTAAAGGCAGCTTGCCTCAGTGATTCAGCGTTTTTGTGTCATGCTCTGTACACTATCAGCAGTACCTTGGTGAAGGTAGTTTCTTGAAACAGTCGCTCCAAGGTAAGTTTCTGCGCAGACATTGAGCTGATCAATGCGAGAATGAGCTTCGTACCCCGATCGTTGCTGACAGCTAACAGGTAGGAATAGGAGCTCGCGTCCAATGGAGTCCCACCCGTTACCATTAACTTTCGAAGCGCCATCGCCTGTCATAGAAAGATACCCATAGCAACAAAATATAAATCATTAATATCACCAACGATTGCTTCCAATCTACTCTGACTGTACTCTTAGGATTAGATATGATGACTAAGCTGTATGACTATACAGCTAACGTTAAGTTTATCAAAATCGAATAACAATCAATGACAAGGCCTGAAGTAAATTCTGCATAAGCAACAGAGATTGGCATAGCACAGCAATGGAATGCTTACCGCAGTGAAGTTGCCTGTATTTGCATATCCCGATAGAAGAGAGTTGTATACCGATGTTGGTATTGGGTGAGAACATCCGGGTGGAAGTCTGTACAATAAATGAAAAACCAAGAAAGATCGATGAAAACCAACAGATGAGTAAGTGAATGTAGTCTGCCGATGATTTCACGTGAACACGCTGTGCATTAATACGCAGAGAGCTGGCGATGACTTGGCCTCGCCATGTCCAATGCAAATATACACTCGCCCGATTTATGAGGTAAAGCACAGTGAAACATTATAAATTATTTCCCCTGGTCTTTTTTTTGGGCAAAAAAAATTATATATATGTATATATATATAAATATGGAAGCATACAGCAGAGCACAGAGAGTCTACGAACGTTTTTAAGAACTTCTTCCGTTGGAAATGCACTATAGCAGCAGCCTGACTCAGCTCCCCAGAAAGAACAGACGCCTCGACGAAGCTTTGCAGTGCAACAATCACCTGAACACGTTCGCCGGCAAATGGAGAGAATAGAATGTGAGTAGGTACAGAAGATAATATTTCTATATCGACGAAACTAAAGAATAAATAAGAATACTAAATAGATTTTTCAATATATTATCAACTTTGTCCAAATTTAACCTGTATATATATATATATACAAATTATATTTATTTATGCATATTAATTTTATAAATAAATTTTAAAATTAAATAATGGATTCTAGACAACGAATACAGATTCGAACGAAGATACTTGTATATGTCTATCTCTGAAATGAGATGATGATGCGAGAAATAGAGATACTTCATTTGTAAATAAACAGGTCATTCAGCAAGCACTGTCTCTCACCTGTTTCTGCTGGTAAAGCCTCTGCGCCTCTCGAACCGGAGAAGGAACTTTAGGGTCATGCGCCTCTTTCTTGGCACCTTTGATCCTCTTTTCCACTTTAGATTTTGGATTCACTGTCTCCTATAAGCTCAGCCATATTTATACCCCATAATAACATTGCAGATTAATTAAATAATACAATACTAGGATGAATTCAAATAACAAATATCTGGAGCATTTGTTAGGTTGGCCTGACGCACTGGGCATGCAGGATGTCTCCCTCTCAGTAGAATGATAATCGTACCTAGTGTCGTCGTAAGGAAGTATGCATATTTCATTTAGCGTGACCAGAGCTACATACGAAGACTATCTTTTGAATTATTAATAGATTGGTCAGACCATGAGGAGCAAAACCCTTAAGCAATACAATGATTTTGACGGGGTTATAATGCGATGCTGAGCTGTCAAATTCGGGTACCTGTGTTTCAGTACTAATGCCATGGATGTCCTGATTTAGCTCATCCAATTCGATGCTGTACTGTTCAGACTGAAGATCTATTTCGGGTCGCTTCCGTGGGGCCACCCCTAACTTTGTAGCTCCACTTGTAAGGATCTCTGAAATTCATCGAACAAACAACGAGATCGTATATGCCAAAATCAAATGAAATTGTAAACGCTTCTTTTTGTTTGACTGCACTTACTTATAGGATATTCTACATATTTGTATCAATAAAGCGACAAAGCCTGACATGTGTATCTAGAGAATTTTGATATTCATAATCCACGTCCACAGTCGTGACCATATATGATTAGTGCATATTTCCGACGTTCTTCATTCAGACAAACCACACTTTGATACCACACCTTGACACATTTAGAGGAGATATGAGTCCTCAACAAAAACATTTATTGGCAATTTCCAGTTATGGGGATGCCTTCGGGCAATATACCTTTACGTAACTTCCCGAACTCGGTTTCCAGAGACGGCGGTATTGCGAAAGCGACATCAGCCATGTTCACGGTTCGCATTCCAAATTCAGATCGCAAACGCGCCTGATGTATCGTCAGTACCTGAGAAGTTAACATATGAACGCACAGTAAATACACAATTGCATCCTTGGAAAATCTCCCTGTAATCGCAAACCCACTTTGGAGGGGCTGTTCATATTGTAGCCAAACAAAGAACAAACAAAAACATTATAAAGTAGAAGAGGAGAATGTTATGCAAGACTGTTTTTTGCGATAGAGAGGGGGCGTTCATTAAACGAATGTTCATTCATTCAGATTGAGGTTTACATATCCAAGTACGGTTTTTACACTGCTCAGGTTCTCAGATACAGATTGATTTGAAAGGTATAAACTGCAAGGTAGAAAAAAATCGGCATTAATATCACAGAAGTACAAATTTAAAAAAAAAGGGTATGACGACTAGATTACTTAATTACAGGTGGCATCTCAAACACAATTGCACGTCGGGTAGTGCTCTTCTCGACAGCGGTAACCGGGAGCGATATATCCGCCGGAATCATCTCGCTCGACATTTTAAAGGTGAGGCGAGCGATATGAATTGTGTAAGACTTGCTAACTGTAACAAGTTGATATTTATCAAAAATATCGAGTACAATCGAGTGTTTTCGACGTCTGCCAAATATTGTCCATTCTGTATGACCTCGGCGCGCCTTTTTATAGCCACCGCTACCGATAGAAATCGCATAGCGTAGGAGGGACAACAGTAGCATCTTGTAAGTCAAAAGTAGCCCTAAAGTGTGGACCCCGAGCTCTCGAAGTCGCCTTATAGACGCGATTACCACGTAATATTTGGGTCCGGAGGAACCTGAGGTGTCTGTGCCATTTCAGGGTCTCATGGATTATCAAAAAAGCATTTCGCGGAAGGGGACAAAGAAACCACGCTTCCACTGAACTGCACCTGGTCACCTAATGTTGCCCTTTTCGAGGATCGGAATAATGTGAGGATGGTCCTTCCTTCGTTGACAACAAGACCGAACTTGTTGAAGATTCCAACCGCCCATTCAACGCCAGTGAGCGCACCTTGGATATCAAATTCGAAAGTGGATGGACAAATGCAGAACACCAAGGAGATCTCATCTGCGTGCGCAACAGTCTTAAACGATTCGGCTGAGATCCTAAGGAGAATGAAGTTAATGAGGATTAAGAATATGTAGGGCCCATAAGGGATCCCCCTGTGAGTTCCGATGTGAATTACCCGCCACGTTGACTCAACCCACCTCAACCTTTACTGTCTGTCGTCTGTCTAAAAGGTATGAACGAAACAATTCAACAAGCGCAGAAGAACCGCAGCCGATACATACAGCTGTGAGCTATTATTGAAGCCTAGCGAGCGTTGAGGATGAGAGTTCTATCAGTTTGTTGGGGACACCGGTGACTCCAATGCGCCATCTGGCATTCGTGTTGTCAAACGCATTTTGAATTTCAAAATTGCTGACCCGGGTAAGTGCCAAGGACGAACTACGAGCAGTTCAAATGGATATCAGGTCAGAACGGATATCATCCTGGACGCTAAGTGAGGAGACTGTCTGCAACGCGACTTCGGCGAAGTGCCGAAGTGCTGTGGCCAAGAATTGAACGCAACAAAACGAGGGGTGGCAATCTGGGAAATAAACATAAAATAATACCAATTATGCGAATAATAGAACCCTCTCCGCCTAAATGCATAGAGCACTAAACGAGCCCTTGATGTAAAAAGATACTAAATGAAAAAAATAAATATATATAAATTAGAAGCTTATTTTTCTACAGTAGGTATACTTATTTTTCTACTATCACAGCAACTGAAAAGAATCATCCGAAAGACCATACGGAAAATATAAAATCACACATTAACCATATCCCTAAGTGATTTAACCAGTTTGTTGGTATTGAGAGTAGCTGACACGAAATCATTGGAGAGTGAACGACTCTGACAAAAAAAACGAAGTTCATCAGAAACTTACGACGTGCAACTTCCAGAAAGAAGCGACATGACTACTGAGTAGTACACTATGCCAAAGGATACTTGCTACTGAGATTAAATCAAAATAGAGATCGTTTACTGAAGATCTAAGTAAAGAAAAATTGCCGTTGAAATTTCTCGTAACAAAATTCGAATAGAACAAAACGAGCCGAGATGAAATATAATGCCGCCATGATGACAACATTTTTAGTCGAACATCGATCAATTGTCAACTAACACCGTGTGTACCTTTAGGAGTCCATCGTAGTGATTAAGCGGCACTCCCGAATTAGAGATTTGGATACGGTCACTGACGTTCTGGCCCGAACTCAGATTGGTTGGCTTTCCCAATCCGAGATCAGCGGAAGTGGAGAGATTCTCTTGATGATCCCGGCATGGCTCGGGCGATTCCTTTCTGGAGGTGACCCCCCTCAAAGATGTCCTTAGTTTTGGACTCATATCAGTTCGAGTCAAGTTCATCAAACGTGACCCACCTACACGGCCAGCGCAACCGCACACGCGGTACATTGCCTGTGAAAATTCGATGAGGAGAGTGACACACACAACGATTAGAGACCAAAGCATAGTATAAGCCTAGCGAAATTAGCGTCGAACGTTATTTTAGTAGACAAATACAGACAAGGAACTCTCGAAGGGATTTTTGTTTATCTAAAACTTTATGCTCATAACCTAGTTATCACTTCACTATCAGACATAGATAAGCATAGATTCCGGAATGGAATCGATGAATTAACAACACAGTCATAGAAGACAAATAAAGCAAACATTAAGGAAAATAATAATCAACGTCTAAAGTAACACTGCGCTTGATATAGGTTAGCATAACATTCAACTAGCGGTTAGCATTCGAGTTCGGCACAAATTTCGTACTGCAGCTAACTATTGATTAATGTGAGCTGAAGCACGAAATTTGTGCACGAAACTGTGTCCAGTAGAAACGAACGAGGTCGGTAGTATCAGCGTTTACTTTAGTAACAGTTAGTCTGACGATCGACAAACACCCGCACAGCATGCGTAATAAACGGGAAACCTATTTGTGTCAACGTGTTTGAAATTACAACACGGGAATAATACTGATAAAGAACAACATAGCAAGTAGCGAGTGAAATAGATTTACAAATAGGAACGATAATCTTCAAAATACCTAATAGCAACTCAATTGACAAATTTCCAAGTACAAGTTCGCATTGATTCGTATGTGCTTCGATCTAACCGAACATCCTATGAATCTAAGCGACAGGCATTACCCTTCCGCCGGCGAACTGCACTTAGAATTGTACAAAGGATGTGTAAGGATGAAAATGTTGGACAACTATATATACATATATATGTATATATCTACACACGTGTGTATCTATAAAGCAATCATGGTATATCAGTGTCCGATCCGCAAAATAGAACACGCTGATTGGTTGGTAGGTCGGTTTAATATGTTGAATTTTTTACAGTCTATATACGATTATGAACGGAATTTATCTAACTTTACAATAATTAGGAATGATTTCCAGTGTTTTGTTATGTTGAATTATATCTATAATATAGTGCGTTGTACTGGTTGAGTTGGATCACTCCGATAATAACAATATTCACCTCGCTGGTTGTTCGAATCATTCAAATGGGATACTCTGTGCATAGCAACCTTTCGTTCAACGGCATTTTGCTCCAACCGGCTATTAATCTTGATATAATTGTGAATTTAATCGTAACAAGATGCGCCAATGAGGACAAGCATAACTTTCGAGTGACCGCTAACAGGCACATTTTACAATACAGATTGAACAATTACATTGTATAACACTGGCTAGACATACTGTAGCTATTTCGCATTGACGACATCGCCCTGATCTCCGACTAGCTGCAAACAGTAGAAAGACATAAGGGCATAGAGAACTATACACGCACCTACGACCACAGGCGCGTTCACGTGCTCCGCGCACCCACCAGGGTATAGTCTATGGCTAACTTTACAATGAGATAGCAGCTAGGGAACAAAAGACTACTCTGACAAAATGTAGCTGGCACGAGATGAACTTACTGCCAATGATCCGCGAGACCTCACGCCATAAAAAAGCAAATGATTTTATAAAAACCAGCGCGCACAACTCCAACGTGGCGACCGGCAACTAAGAACGCGGTTGTGAGCGCTCTCGTTCCCCCGTGATATTCTCGCCTTCATCCAGACCGACTCTATAACCAAACAAATACAACGAGTCGCGCGGTCCAAGCAGCAACAACAACACCGACAGTATACTCCAACAGCGAAGCGGACGAAATTCAGTATGAATGCATGCGGCAAGCGACATCAGTGCGGCGGGCGATCGGGTAGTGTATCACCATTTATTTTCTTTGTGTAAATGGGGGCTTCAAATGTACGGTAACCACGAGCGATATGATAATCTCCATAGAAAGTGGGCTGATCCCGTGCAGGGTTGACGTGGATGACAAAACGCCTCTATCTGCTGAGAGTCTATCTCTTCCCTAGATAGACCAACACCACTAGTTAATTTTCCGGACTTACTCATAGCCCACATTTAACGTCCACGCTACTTCCACGCCCTTGTTACGTGTAAATGTGCCAACGAACCCTGTGTATGCACCTACGTGCAGCTTTCGGCTGCAAGGCGCAGATGAATGCACCACCAGGCCATTGGGCTCGACAGACCTATCACCACTAAAGTAAATTTTCCAGGCAGACTCTCAGTTAACATTTGACGTCCATCAGCACTGAGGTGTAGCTGTAGGGCAACTTTGACAACTTGTGGTGAAATTGTATGTATTGTATTGGCATCTAATATTTTTTTACTAGCCAAAAAAAACTAACTAAAACGCAAATTGCCAAAACGACTAGAGCGGATTTAGTTGTGACTATGGTAAATCATGGCAAAAAATGATCAGATTTGTTCGGCAGGCTCAAAAACCAATCAGCGAATGATATGTCTAAGAGGTCTTTCTGTTTCAAGTTTCTTAGGGGACATTCGAATCGATCTCGTATTGAAATCACAGATTTGTAAATATAGTTAATATCTATCCGGGTGCTTTTTTCCATGTCTGCACGAAAGAGGAACTCAGTATAAATGATCATAGTTAGAATGGAAGGAAACTATAGAGGCTGTTTATAATTGATGATGCCGGGAGAGGCAGATGTAAAGTTTACTTACAGGCTGAATAGCAGCCACAAATGCGCGTGTGTAGATGACAGCCACACGATAGGTGAATAACCTTGCATACACCCGGAATGAAACTGCATGAGCCCACACACAATCAGATCAAAGCGCCGTCCTACCTGAGTCTCAGGCTGTTAAAAGCCAGAGGCCGCAGGTTCGAATCCCGTTGCATGACATATAAGAGAACCTAAGCATTGTATGCAGTTCATTTAATAAATCAATAAAGCTTTACCTTTACATAGAACCGATATTCATAGAACTGGGACCAATAAAGGAATCGATCCGGTTTGATGATTATTATTATTATAACTGCAGTGGTTCGCGATATTTGCTCCGCGACGCTCATTATTCGGTTTATTTTGGACCATACTGAACCAATGCAGGTCCCCCAGCGGAACAATACAATAATCCTATGAACATGCTTAGATGCACACAATATTGCCAACGTATAGACGGCTTTAACAACATCTCGCTTAAATGCAAACTATAGTGTATATATATATATATATATAAACATTTCTTCAAACATAAAATAATTAGGAATTATTTGGGGGGGACCGGGGCCGAGGCCATCATTGTCCCGAGGAAGGCGACGGCATTGCCTCTCTGCTTCTGCACAGCGAGGGAGAGGCGTTGCAGAAGGAAAGGTCCTGCGCGCTTGTCCCTGGTGGCGCGGATCAGCCTATGGTAGACCCCTTCGAGGAAGTTCGCAGTGAGGGGGCCGTGCCCCGCCTAAGGTCTCAAAAGCATGGGGGAAAAGAGGTAGGAACTATACAGTCCGTTTGGACTGACCCACACTGCCTTCCCTGCGACCAATGACCGTTTCGCCAAAGAAACATAACAGCAAGCTGTTTTAATATTCGTAAGGTACTATTAGTAGGTAGTCTTAATCGTCATTCATCCTTATAGACACCACACACACACACATACACGTACAGTCTCGTGAAGAAAACGTCGTCTTCGTTCACAAGAAGCCGTGTGCTGGTTGTTGAATAGCACCACCTAAAGGAGTGCACATAATCGAGGCGTATTCCGTTGAGATTAAATCGACCCTTTCGAAGTCTCAAGACTTCATTAGGCTTCCTGACTGAACTCTCAAGGACTGGTATATGAACTATGTGCGTCAAAAATCGGTCAAGGCTTATTGTCGGAGAAGCCAGGTATGTTTTTCAAAGGAAATTTTAACGTATAAAGTGAGTAAATTTATCACAGCCCGCATAGTAAACGTATTTTAAGTATAATTGGATTTGTCGTTCCCCTCGTTGAGCGCGCGACTTGCTCGACTTCGTTAAGAAAAAGACAATTCTAATCTCACGGGAGAAAATTAGTGGTGGTGAATTAACAGCGAATCCGAGATTCGTGGTCGCAATTTCTATTCCCGATGGTAGCATCTGTATTTAGATTTGTTTACTCAAATATTCGATAGAACAATCAAATCATAATGGTAGAGCCACTCATTTACGCGATATATCGAGATGATTACACACGGCTGGCTAATTTCAATTTCACCTGTTTTTAGTGGTGACGATTCAGATCGTCGCGAACCGCAGTATCAGTTTTGGGCTTGCGTGCTGACTTGAAGACTTCGTTGGTATCGGCGCCTCTGGGGACATCGAATCGTGTCTCTCGCCTGGGACTACAGTCACATGAAAAGTATTCATTTGTAAATGTAGCGATGTGTATGATTAGGACAACTTCCAGCTAGTTATATGTATATATATATACATATATATATTTGTGCATCATGCTTATCGGTCCCTACATGGAGCTAGTAAACTGCCACGATGATGTTATCAAGAATAACACGGTTGTACATGAAATACATTACTTAATAAAAATCATAAATGATTGCAAATCATTTTGCTTTGTTTGATTCTAACCGATCACGCACTTACGAAGGGCACACATATCAGGCGAAGCCGGTGAACAATGCTGTAAAATTGGCTACTCCGCGATGTCCAGATAGATATGATCGATGTATATAACCCACCTTGCAGCGAGAGTGGGCCCAGGTTACTCCGGGAGTGACGAAGGGGTGTTGGACTAAAAGCCTGATACCAGACCTCAGGGTGTGGTTGGAGAGCAACATGGGTGAGCTCACGTACGAAGCGACGCAGGTGCTTACGGGCCATGGGCAGTTCCAGACCTACATGGCCAAGATCGGAAAGACCCAGGTGGACATATGCGTGCTGTGTGACGCGGGCGAGGTGGACGACGTCGAGCACACAGTGACACAATGTGTGTCACTAGCGGCAGCCAGGCAGGGGGCTCGAGGGAGGTTGCGGGGAAATCAGTCCTAGAGCTCGTGGCCCATATGGTCAAATCGAGGGAAGCCTGGGCGGAGGTCGTAGATTGGATGGGGGGATCATCAAGCTAAAGGAGAGTAAGGAGAGACACAGAAGGGCCCGAGTGAGCCACCAAAGCCCCTCCCCCCGGGGGGTCTCCGAGGCCCGCTTCACCGTTAGCTAGACCGGCTTCCCCCGCGCATTCCCGCTCAGGGCCGGGGATAGGTGGACCGAGCAGCCGGTACCTCTTGGGTAGATTGGCAGGCCTGTCACGGGGGCCTCCTCCTTCACCAGCCTCTCCCCGCGCATTCCCGCTACGGGCCGGGGATCAGGTGACCGAGCGTTCCCGTGCAGGACCCCAACACGGAAGCCACAGTAGTCATAGGAGACTAAGGTACCCGGCTATAGAACACTAGCCGGAGCAGTACACACCTTCCCCAGAGATCGAAGTAATGCCAAGCGTGCCGACTCTGGGGAAGAGGCATACTCTCAGCAGAGGATGGTTTTAGCAGGCAGAGGCGTCTTGTCATCCACGTCAACCCTGCACTGGATCGGCCCACTTTGATGGAGATTGGAATGTCTCTGGTGGTAACCGTGCGATTGAAGAAAATTTCCTCCTCTTAAAAAAAAAAAAAAAAAAAGATGTATATAACCCTGGATAGCTTAGGCGTTGGCCACGAATCATAAATATCTGTGTTTTAGCACAAACGCTAAGGTCCTCCTCATTTAGCTCATCCACTTCGATGCTATGTTTTTTAGATTCAAGTTCGACTACATCACTTAGTGTTTCGTGAGGGACAATATCACGTCTCCGTTCTCCACGTCTACAGACATTGTAGTTTCACCAGCGCAGATGTCTCAACATTCAACACGAAGAGGCAGCGAAGCGTATAGCATCTTCATTTTGTCTGTGTCAAATGAACGCCTAACGTAAACACTTCCTAAAAAAGTGCCTGTTCCCCCTCCTCGGTAGCAGGCCTCGGCTCTGAAGATTTTAGGTATTACTGCGGGGACATGTCGAGGATACCTTTACTTGATCTCCCACCTTGTCGTACCTGGCAGGGATCCGCAAATAACGAAAGATGATAAACAAGTGTCAAACATCCTCCATATCGTCTCGCAGGATTTGAACCGAAGCCTTAATTAATAATAATTGTTTTTCTAGCTGACCCTCAGCTGTTCCCCTATCTGACAGGCCTCAGCTTTTAACCTTTCATGTATTACTATGAGGACCTGTCGGGGCCACCTTTGCTTATTCTCTTCCTTCCTCGTACCTGGCGAGAATCTTCAGATAAAGAAAGATGATAAAGAACTCCAAAGATTCTACGCGTCTGACAGGATTTGAGCCCGTGTCGTCCCTCCGGTCTAGCAGTCCAAGACAAACCGAAGCCTTACCTAAAAATTGCAGCTCCTTCAATAAACCTTTACCTTTACCTTCTCTCATGTTTGCAATCCTGTGACGCCCGCCAATACACCATCTACGCGACATCGAGCGAGCCTGACGGTCCCTTGACACATAAAATTTCAAGTACGAGAAGTCGGTTCGGAGTGAGCGGGAACATTGACAGCGGAAACGCCACACTCAAAGATTTCGGTTTCGTCAGTTTAGGAGAAAAATACAATGCATCAATCGTATACGACTGCGATAAATCTCACGTGGGCACAGAATGAAAAAATCGCCGACGAAGACCAAAATAATGCAGTCATTAGGAAATAGTAGGTACCTGTTCCACCAGGGTCGGGGGCTCGCTGCAATGGCCGTAGCGAGGTCAGCAGGGCGTTAACTCTCGAGCTGACGGCAATGACGGAGGCCCAAGAGACCAAGTGAACAATGCAGGTACACAAATAATTGAACAAGATGAGCAATATACAGAAACGAGGCAGGCTCTTGAGACAACTTGTACACATCTATTCAGCGTTTCCACCTGTTGGGCCACCCGTTGGGGCCAATCTTCGCCGTAGGTAATCATTTAATTTTTTAATATGATCATGATGATGGGGCTCTTCCTTCGTGTGTAGTGACAAACAATTTGGTACCCGATGTTGTTTAACAAGGCCGGGCAATGCGCGACAGGATCCATGTTCGAAATATACCTGGCCAACGTCATCAGTCGCGACTCTACCAGACTATCTCGAATTTCACTGCTACACCCAAATATAATGAGCATTGTTTCTGAAGTGATGAGGAATTATGACATTAATAAATAAGTATTTATTTGAGAGAAGCACAATCGATTGGTGCTCCATCTGAACCTGCCCCCTAGTCTATAACCATATCCTGTGTTGTCTTCGAAAGTTTTCCCTACCTCGACATGACCTCACCGCGCAGTTGTGTTTACGCAACCTGAGAGATCTTAATCGTTAGCAGCTGCAGGGGATAGTCAAAGTCGGATCATAAACCTACAATATTGTCAATTCATTATTATCCCAACTTTTACAAAAAATTGATATACATTTTTTGATATATATATATATATATATAAACTTCCTCTAAGCGCAGGTGAATAATGAAGATGAAGGTACAGCTAGAAGGTCGTCTGTTTTACCCAATCTCATGAGATTGAAGTCTCTAACTTCGAAGATTATATATATATATATATGATAGTGTCAGATATGATAACTCGGCATGTGTCATATTCTCTAACGGCACTGTATGACATAGTTAGTCGTAAGTAGTAACGTAGCAAGAGCCGCATACAACATTATTTCTATACTACGCGCACCCACTATCACGACATCCCATGCAACAACAACAACAACGACGAACTAATGCCAACCTGGGCCAAGTAGACTTACTGAAAATCATGGGCGAAGTGACTCTCTCTCTCTTCCCGGGGGAAACATTGATTTTAAGATGATCACGCATAACGAAAATTGCAGCCGAAAATCAAATCACCCACCCATTCGCGCGTCTCGCCGACGCCGGCCGATTTCTGCTCGCCCGGTTGCTCAAAAGACCAACCAAATCAAATTCTACATCTATTCGAAAAGCTGACACCAAACAAACTCGCGATGAACGCATTCGATAACGGTTAAACGAGCACCGCATACAACGAGTCTGGCACGAAAGCCCGCCTTTGCTGGTCACATTGGGCTTGGTCGTTCGACTTCGTCATTCGAGTCAGCTCATTTGTTGAATTAATTGATTGATTTAATGATTTCTCACGCAAATTTCGTCGGGACCCTCATGTGGCGACTGCTCGTTTTTGGGTCAACTCCTAGCGGCTATAGCTTCCACTTGTTACTGGTTCGCTTTTCCAGAAAAAAAGTGCTTGATGCCCAACAGCTGACGACAGCTGTACACGCGAGAGAAAAACACGGGCGTTTTGGCGGGCAACCGATTGCAACTATTTGCTTGTGACATGGATGGCTTCCTACTGAGCTTTATGTAATCGATTACCAATGGATAGAAGGGACCGAGCCACAGTATTCGTTGTACATAGTCGAGCTGCAGTCAGGCACGACGGTATTGAATATTAATGTTGCTAGAATTCTTAGTACTCTCTTTCGAAGGCACGTCGTTGCGATGTTGCTTAGAGGATTGAAGGAGCTATGTGGACGTTGGTAAATGTTTCTCATTATAATTAGCTCCACATTTGGTAGTTCTTCAAATATTTCACTGTTGTTCACTGAGATTGCTCTGAAGAGGCTGTCCACCATTGAAGTCTACGGAGGAACTAGTTTTCATATATTTTCCGCTCGGTGCTCCGTCTGTTGTACGTGTCCATTTCGCGTTGTGATGATTGAACCACTTTTATCGGCATTAGCTTATTCAGGAGTGCACACACACACACACACACACACTCACAGTGTCAGCTCGAATCTCCCTCCGTCTAAGGCGATTGGAAGCCGTATGCGTGGACGATTCGGCCCAAGTGGCCCAACAGCCGCCGGACCGTTGCTCTCAGCCAGCAGTGGATCAATTTCCTCCTTTCAAAAAAAAAAGCAGTGCACCAAAGTCCAGCAGTGGATCATCGCAATATGAACTAACTGCACTGCTCCACCTGCTCACGCAGCAGCCGAATGGGGGACAACAATCCTGTCTCTTGACACGATGAGACAGAGCGACTCGACTGTATATGCACTCACGACAGCAGAATTCATAAGCAATAATGGTCTAGCTTCCGCCTAATCCCCATTTAAAAAACATAGCCAACTCCATTGTGTATTTGAGACTTGGGCCAACATAATATGCAATTGTTAGAAAAACGTAAACTATGGAAAATCTGAAATAACACGTGTTCCAACCCTGCAGAATGCGTAGTCATCGATATATATATATATATATATATACAGTGCTGAGCATAAACTTAAGGCACCCCTATATTTTAACAAATCGTTACAAGGAGCACACGTTTGAGGAATTCATTCTGTATCAGATTAATCGATGTGTCAAATAACATACACACCACAAAGAACAATGCATATAACGTCACATGCAGCCTGCTGCAATAAAATGTGTCATCTTTCGAGATGAGGTGAAAGCGAGTGGGAGTCTGCCGAAAGCTCCTCAAATCACAACGGTCCCGCCACCGAAGTTGCGCTTTGAGAAGCACTGCGGCTCGTTACGTACATCATGCCAATATCCGTTAAATCCATCTGGCCCGTCCAAATTGACCTTCTTTTCGTCACTGAAGATGATCTGAAACAACACAGTACCTTTTAGATTCTAGAAATACTCACCAATTTCCAGTCTCTGGCCATATTGTTGCGGGTGAAGTTTAGTCGGGCAGTCATGTGGCGTTGTTGAAGAAGCTGCCTTGCTTTCATTTGCGCCCGTATGATATTCGGATAACGCATAATTGTCCTTAAAACTGTTGATCTATGAACCTGAAGGTTTAACTCTTGCCTGATTGCTTTGCAACTTATGGTGGAATTCGAGGCCAATCGACAAATGTGCATGGCAGTTCGCTGGCTGATCTTTCGTGGACGTCCTTTAAACTTATTAGTACCATACGTCGGCGAATTGCGTAAATAATTTTTCACTATGCAACAACTTGTGCCAATTTCTCTGGAAATTGCAGCCTGGGTCTTTGATGCTCGGTGTAACGCAGTAATAACTGCTTTCTCTGCGTCAGTAAGGCTCAAATGTGTGCTCCGTGCAACGATTTATTGAAATATAGGAATGCCTTAAGTTTATGCCCACCATAATATATACATATATATATATATATATATATCTATATATAATAGAAACGACGGCAAGTGCTAGTTTACTGTAAGCCACTAGCACTCAGCCTTATATACATATTTTTTTTTAACTATTATCGCTTCGTCATCAGTATCCTCGTAATTGATCATACAATGCGGTGATGGCGGCGTGCCGCCGTTTGATTCGGCCACACAGCTAGTGACTATGTTTTCATAACGCTCATAACGTCTCGAGACCGTTCCGTCAGTCTGTGTTACGGCTTTGTCCCTCCCCGCGACACTGCCCTTCTGCTTACGGGCAGCCTTGCCGCGATGTGCACCCTAACATCGACCTCCTGGCTGCGCGCCCTTGCGATCCCAGATCGGACGTCCTTCAAGTCTCCATAAGGCTCCACTCGTGTCCTAGTTTTCCTCGGTCGAGTCCTTTTCCGTCAGCACTATTCCTTTCCTGTCAGCACATTCTTCGGCTGCAGTCTGTTCCACTTGGGGCATGTTGCCATCGATTTCGTCCACAGCAGCGTCGTCAGTGGTGACATCGTGTTTGTCCTCTGTGCTGTCTTTGGGTTGTCCCTTCCTCGTGCTCTCGCCTTCGAAGCCTCAGCGTCGTTAATGGGGTCGTTAGCTTTCTCTGCGGGATCCCCTCTTTCAAACTGGTTATAAGGAATCTCACCGAATTATTCCTGCTCTAACTTCGAAGCTATTTAAATACACACATATTTCTATTGTAGTGTGCATTTGAACTAAAATAAGATAGTTTAGTTCACAGGCCGCGTGCCTGTATATGCAAGTCAATACAACATCTGAGTTTCCAATAAACCTGCGTGATTTCAGGTCTCGGCGACCAAGGTGAAAGATCTGACCGAGTTCAGCTTGGCATTGTTGGCAAAAAGCAGCGTTTCAATTAACTCTAGGTTTGAACAGAGACAGACAACGGTTTCTAAGCGAGCTTTTAAATAAAATATATTCAAGTTGCTGTGCTCTTCTGAAAATTCCAACGATTATAATAACGGTTGAACTCGAAGCAAAAATTACACTTCCTAAACCCATCAACATGTCATCGAACCTATACTGATTTAAATCGAATCATGTCTTGTATATAATTTGATGTAGCCCTTTTCTTCAACAAATATCATTAGAAAAGGATACTGCTAATGATCTCATTATATATCACATTAAGTATGCCACTATATGTTAAAACCGTTCGCGCGCTTTTGCTACAAAATGAGAAAATTTTAGTCTACGATCGAGAGAATATTTTAATCAATTTTTACTTCAGCCTCCCCAGATTCGTGTTCGAGTTATTCTAAATCATCGAATATTACTTTGCTTCTAAATGTGTCAAAAGTTTTTTGTAATCAGAAGCAATTATAAGAAGGCTGTATCGAATAAATGCTTGTCTGACGGAGAATAAAACAGGGATAGAAGAAATTTGGCAGAAAATATATCAACATTTTCAACCAGTAAACATCAAAAATTAGCAACGAAGTGCACGCTCCCTTATTGAACAGCATTTGTCTCGAATTCCTTCAATCATACTTTACGCTTAAGATTCGTTACGTGTCTAGTATTCGTTACGTGGCTGAGGTAGACATTACCTCAGTTCCCTCTTCCATAAGGAAAAAGAGAAACGTTACCTCAAGATTTCCTTTGGAGTGATGTCCTGAGCTTGGTTAGGTATGCAGGTACCAGTACAGAATAAAAATGGCACAATTCAAACACAATATATTGCATCGGTGCTTAAATCAGCAATCTAAGGTGACAATCACATTATATTGCGTAATTTATATAAAACAGTGGACGAAGTTTTACGTTTATCTTTCCAGTGTGATAGGTTCCTTTTTCGAATCACTTTCAAATATTATGTCGACGCACATAATAATTTATCCGTATATGATGGGCAATCGCATCGGCCACGAATATCTGCGATAGACTGTCTCACAGTACCAGGGAGGAGGGGGTTGATCCCGGATTGTTCAGAGTTGATTACACCTTGCGTTGAGAGTCCCTATTCATCTGCCGACTAACTCCTTCGTTGCTTTCGAACTTTTCATAGATCAAAGATACGCTACCGTTATGTAAAGATCTAGATTACCAAACTTCGTTATATCACCGCCATTTTATGGTACTACTACTTTGTCAACTATTTTCTATCTGTAGTCACTGTTAATTACTGCGGTTTATGGGCGACATGATCTTCGTGACGTAATCATGTTTCAATCTCATTTATGGCATCGCCCTGTTCTCGTTTTGCATTCGAATCTTGAATGATCGAACGAACATCATGTTGCGTGATATGTGTTTTCTGTTCACAGTGGGCTTACCCGGTAGACTGATGACTATTCAGCTACCTGCTCTATTCCTATATCTGAGCTATTATTCCATGAGCCAATGTTACTGTTCTCGTTAGAAATTGGGCAGCGTTCACCAATGGCTCTGCTCGTTCACCTATTTTGCACCGCAAAGTGACTCGTCGATCCTGTCATTATTATTATTATCCCGCGCCACAAACGATTTCTTCGGATGGACGGTATATTCTGCGTCCTTACAACGGCTACATTCTGCCGCTGATAGCGTTCATCCATGTCACAGATCCGCTGGGGAGTTGCCTGTCTTTGTCAGGGATTGATCGAACAGGCAGAGAAGCGGCGCATATTTCTTAGTGAGTTTCGTTGTTTCTGTAATCGTTGCTCTGATGGTGTGAAGTCGCCTTTCGACATTCGCTAGGAACTTTCCAGCCGAGGTTGGAGAATGTCGAAGAATTGCTACCTTCTGAAGGCAACTCCACTGCTGTGGCGGATGGCGGACCACCATCCCATGTTGCACCTGTATGACTGTATGATGCGGGCAATGGTTGCGTGCATCAATTTCACCAGAAAGTTTGTATTGAAGCAGTCTGCCTGCCTCTAAAAGATACGCCTTAGCTTTAATGTACATGAAGTATACCGCGATTTTCTTTCATTGGTTCGTCTATATCCTTTGAGGAGGCATATTCAAGAGACTATTTACAAGGCTGTGCAAAATTTTCCACGTCAACTGTGAGTCGTGACCAATAAGCCAATTTCTTTGCAAGCCTCAGCACGGTATTTCAGTCCAAATAGACCTTACACAAACAAGCTAGCACCACGGATTTGGATTCTTTGAGGCCCACGAGCTGATCTCCGCGTAGAGAAATCGATCGTTTTCCGTTATGATATTAACTATCGCCCAGTGTGGCCTCGCCCCCTAGTTAACACGCTTCCTATTTTCATACCATCGTGTACGAACCTATTGCGTTCGTCACGAAGGCCACGTCACATGTTTGTGTGTGCGTCATTCATGGCCCCTAAAATCCATTTCGTGGCTTCGGATGTCACTTCAACCCAAAATAGACAACTTGGAGCTGTTCTCATTCACCGTGCTCGGGTTTTGATCTGGGTAGAGCGGTTTCTGAAGTCTTCGGAACAGTGAGACAATGGGTTTTCACGTCAGACACAGAAGTGGAAGATCACCTCATTTTCGTCCGAGAACATGGGAGTGTGTGAAATGTTCTTGCCCATTTCCTCGCTACTAGAAGTTCCATTTCAATTAGTGCATATCATTAACGTGCATCAGTTAGGGTGGCCGATTAGTCATGATCTGTATATTTTCTAGGAATACTGTTCCTCGTTCCATAAACGCTGCTGTCCACCCCAGTCTGTCATTTTTAAATGGTTCGAAGACTGGAGAAGTCGCTAGACGTCGACATGGCGCTTCCGAAAAATGACTTGATTATTCTGTGTTTGTAGGAACCCTATATATGACTGAGTATTATAAATATATATATATATATATATTATATATATATATATATATATATATATATATATATATATATATATATATATATATATATATATATATATATATATATATATAGTATATCTGCTAGTTCCCCCGCAGGTTTGGTATGAAAACCTGCCGCACCAACCATTGAAATGTGCTGACGCCTGTGAAAACGCAGAATTTAACAGGCAGTTGCTCTAGTTGGCCTGGTTTGTTGACGATACCATTTTGCTAACATTTACGGCATGATCTTTCAGTCATTACAGATTCGGCATACCGTTCGAAATCGTTTCGCGGTTTTCTGCCATACTTGACACATATGCATCGTCAGAAGATTTTTTTTATTTATTTTATTTTTACAGTAAAAAGATTAATTCTCTCAGTATATGTCACTTTGGAAGCCATAGTGAGCTTTATTAATGCAGAGCGAATGCTCTTGCTGTATTCTGATCCTTAGCGTTGTTAGCCTCGTTGTATCTTCCCAGACCCGACTAGACCTCTCTCTCGAAAAGGTAAGGTAAAGCTTTATTGATTTATTAAAGGAACTGCATACAATGCTTAAGTTGGCTCCAATCGTCGTGTGAGCTTCGATGTGGAATATGTCACACCCGTACCAAATTTAATGCAACTATTTTCAAGAGGTTAAGCGCTAAAGTTCTACTTCACACAAAGTAATTGCCCCATTCATTCGAGCGTTCGTTCCCAACTAATCGTTATTTTGTGTCACTTCCCATTTAAAGCCCAAATGAAAATTCAAATTTGACAATAAGCTGACTAACTGCAAATAGCAGCAGCGGCGGCAGTCTCAGTTGAAATGATCCTAGACCCATTTTTATGTATTGTTTTATTGTGGCCAAACTGCAGCTGTAGGATACACCCATTTTTTGAACTATCACATAAAAGCGCCATGAATCACAATGAATGCAAAGAGAATAATTATATTTAGTACTACTAGTCAGGCTATAGATATGCAATTGTCACCAGTTGCCAGTATCAGATGCTCTCATCCCGTCTCCTCTTAACTATAATAGGTCTGCAGCACCCGGGTCGATAGAACCATGGCCATGGATTTATGCACTTCGCGCATCTAGGGTCCGTCTGCCCATTGATTACCAACTAAAAAGCTCGACGCCGCCGCCGAATAGATCGATGACGATTGCGACGCTTGTGCGAAATTCACCCATGGCTAGCAATGAGGGAGGCAGGTTCTCTCAGAGATCAAAGCGAGAAGATGATTTTTAAACGACCGTAAGAGACCCAAATGGCGCCCTTGCCCGAAACGATCGCCCGCTAAGATCGGACAATCGGACCACCTCCTTTCACCTATAATAATAATAACTCGCAAATACAAACAAATACAACCGATGGACGGATGCCGCCGAAGCCATAACAACAGCGGTTTCCGTCAGCCAAAACTCACAATGAACGCATTCGGTAGCTGGAGCGAGTACCGCGGGCGTCGGGTCTGACACAGTGAAGATCTCCGTCATTGTTTATGGCACACATACAATTGGAGCTGCTAAAGGAAAGCTATTCTCAATTTTAGTTATATTGCCAAATGGATGAGGATTTGACAGTTGGGTATTTGTCAAATGCGTACGCTCTCTCTCTACAAAGCGGAACGGATTGACGTTTCATGAACGGGTACGCTTGTATCCGGGGGGTCACTTGTTACACGACTCAATACGTACGTGTGCTCCTAATACTATATCTATACATCTATACCATTATTTCAAATATATTGAGATAATATGTATAGCCGTGCATTTATTCAGATACGATGTTGTGCTACTATTATTATTATTATTATTATAGTTGGAGAGAATAAAACAGACATTAAGTTAAGTACATATATGTATATATATATATATATATATATTTGAGCAACAATAGATTTCGACACGTAATGCTCATTGAATCAGTCCGTCTCCGACAGCAATCTCATCGTATAGCTGGCAACAGCGCTATCCCGCCACGAGATTTTCGATAAGGCGAATATTATGATTTTGAATAATTCAAATTCTCCCGCCGGTCACTTTGTCCTGGTGAGCGCCCAGCCTCCACTCCGATCGTTTGCAGCGGGGCGCTGCGATCGCCGGTCACATGACCCTGTGTTAGCCAATCGGCGCGTCGCAATGGCTTCCACTGCGAGCCTGCGAGCGTCTGTGGAGGATACAAATGTCCGTTAGACGCTGTCCATGCGAATTTCGCTTCTAGCGGTTGAAATCCGGACAAATCATGTGCAAAAAGTGACTCGCCGTCATCGAAACGGATCGCCAACCCAACTGCGAGCCCTGACTCACGGTATGCAAGCACGTACTAGTCGACTTCAGCTTGTTTAAGTGTTAAGAGCTAATGGGACGGCCGCCTGGCGTCCACCGGCTTCGAGTCTGAGTAAAATCGGCAAATTCGTCGAAAATCGTTGGAAATACGTTGTGTGCGTGTGCTGTGCGTGACCACGGTATCGTCTAGCGTCCAAGGCGTGTCGGACTATACGTAAGGGCCGCCGGATTAGGTGTTGTTTGAGTGCGGCGACATAGTGCTACCCTCTTGTTGGGCCAACAAACGACAAGCCAAGAGCTGCAGTAACAGCAGCAGCAACAGCAAAGCCAATGGCAGCAGCAGCAATATCAGTAGTGGTCCAGGAACCTTAGATCTCTGTTGTGTTGTGTGTGAGTCACTTGCTGCTGAGATTGTCTCTGTGTTGTCTGTGTTGTGTAATGCTATCGACGGGTCCATCGATATCCTCGATGGTGTAACCCGTTCGTGGCCGTCCCACCGGGTCGGGCTATCCGGAAATTTCGGCGTCGAGTTCGATGTCTACCATGTCGCTGGGCTGTGGCCAATGGCCAAAGGGCGACTCGGATCGGACAATGGCGCCAAAAAGTGTCCTAACATTCGGCCCACCGGCGTCCAGTGAGCGACTGTGGCGCAAGCGTACCATGCATTTCGACGATGAGAGCTATCGAGTGTAGCCGTAAACCCCGCTCATTCGACTAGCTTCGATTTGTCGGCCAACAGCACGATATTCATATTATTATTATTATTGTACGCTTGCCATAAACGATGCACGGTTAACCTAACCGATCGTAGCAAGCCAGCGTGCGTTTGTACCATGGTGTGTAATATCGTTTGCAGCCAACGGCTCTTTGACGATCCAACCACCACCACCACCACTTCTACTACTATTATGGCTGGTTCAATTTGAGGCCGATGTGAATCCGTTCTGCGTGTATATATCTCAACGCCAGTGCCGCCTGTATGTCTCTGTGTCTGCGCCTATGGGTGTCTGTGTGTGTGTGTGTGTGTGCTGAATGTATGTGTGTGTCTGTGTGTGTGTGTATTGTTTATCACCAAAACCCCCCGCTACCGCATCTTGTAGGTGTCTACCTCTATAGCACGCTCAGGCAGCCGTAGCAGCAGCAGCAGCAGCAATGATCGGCGTTGCCTGATACGTTGTTTGTGATGCGTTACAGGGGGGGGCGGGGGCGATCGACGACGGTTTGCTTCGAGGCCAGTTCGACTGTCGCTTGTCATTTTTGGCCGCGCCGTGTGCGCCGCTCTGTTGTGTTGTGCTGTGGCCATTGGACGCCGCTGCGGTAGAGGTTCTTGGTGGTGGTGGTTGGTGGTGGTGGTGGCGTACTCGTCTCGGCCCGGTGTATATGAGGATCATGGCATCTTGTGCGGCCGGATCTTAGCCGCGGGCGTGTCAATCTCGGTGATCCTCATTCATCCGTGTTCGGTTGTACGCGACGCCATTCTGCTTTGCGTAAAGCTCGAGTTCGTGGATGCTGTGCTGTTGTGAAAATGCAGCTGCCACTTTTCAGCTCTCTCGCAAATTTCTTGCTCTCCAACAGCTGACGACATCGATATGAGAGGCGTGGACGTTTTGGCGGGCAACTGACGCTCGCCGATGACCGTTTGGTCCCGAGTCCCGAGATGACTGGCCATCGCTCTAAAGTCCGTGTGATCGCCATTTGGATTGGATGTCGAATTTGGAGGAGGCTGTAAGTTGCCGTCTGCTGGCAACAACGAGAGCGGCGTACATCGAGAACCGAGGGCTGTGTACCCGCCATCTAGTGCCTATCTGTATCATGCCAACTTTGTGGCGTCGTGCGTTTGCCTATCAACGAATCGTTCAATATTAGTAAATATTCGCCAAGGATTGAAAATATCCATAGATACCGAGGGTGACAGAACATCGGAAGTGAAATCTCTGAAGGAGACTATCGTCCTTCGTTGAATTGAGCAGCATGATTTTTCTGCTGATAACGCTAATGATGGACGCTATTTAAGTTTGGACAGTCCAATTGCGGCGACAGATTATTGCTGGCCTGGCAGCATTCACTGCAGTCCATCTGGCAGCTAGAGCAATTCGGCATGAATCTGTCAAATCCTGAAAAGAAAATATAATTAGAATAGATCGTTTAGAGGAGTAGGTCGTACAATATAGTTCGGTATTAAGATCGATATTTTCGCTCGCAATAGCTCGCAACACGTCCTACTTTGTTGCAACGGCACAGTTCACGCCGTAATATGTAATCTGAGAATTTATTTTCTTGGAAATAATTAGTTTGAACAATAAAGCAAACCTATCGACAAAGTGAACCACAATATTGTTTGTGACAGCATGGACGCCGTTTTTACTCTTGGGCTAATACCGATAGTTAAGAAAAATTACTTGAGAATTTCTCGCACTTGGTCAGAGCCAGTTTTGTGTATGCCTGCTAAAATTGCAGCATACTCGTTATTAAAGAGTATATTTATCGAATATTGACTGTTTTTGTAACTAGGACTATAGTTACCTCAAAGTGTTCAGGTTAACAACTTTCGCAGTCACGAAATTCAAATTAAATTCCAATTTCGCCGTGTTCTTTTTGCATTGAGATAATTTCCGTAAGCTGTTGTTTACGTTGTTTAAGTGAGACATGCACATCCTTCATGTTATTACAAATTGAAATATGAGAAATGAAGTTCCCATTTAATTTTATTTCATGCTTAGAACCATTTTGTAAACATCTTCACCCTACAGCTTCTAGATATTGATCGTCACGTAAACACTTAAATCAGCGACTGCATAAGCTTAATGCGACTACTCGTTGGTGGCAGCGAGCATTATCTATTCGTTTTTTTGAACAGCCTTCATTCATGTGAAACTAGCCCAAAATATGCTTTTAACTCACTCATATCTCCAAAATAGAAACTGCGCGCGGTATACCATAAGATATTTTTTTGCTCTTTCATACAGTATTGCAGTATTCATGTTCAACTGCCACTTGACCTAACTTTCTTTTTGTTGTTGTCGTTGTTGTTGTTTTCGTGTTTGTTTCTTATCCCTTATTCCATTGCATCCCTTCTTCCTCACCCCCGTCCTTTTGCTGTTCTGTATCTCTCTGGCGGCCGGTCCGTCATCTGCCTATATGCTATTTCGACCCACCCATTTTACAGAAGCACAAGGATAGGCCGGGGCGTTAGGCCTTGGCTGGCGAGTATCGAGTATCATCGACTACTTGTCCTGTGCCGCCAGCCAGCGCCCGCCAGCCAGCCAAGCTGCTGCAGCTGCTGCCGGCAGCAGCGGAGTCGCTGACGACGACGACGCTGCTGCTGCTGTTGTCCACTGGGACGACCCTGACCTCAACCTGACAACATCAATCAGCGTCGTCATGTCGTCGTCAGGGTCTGGGACGCCGGCGGCGGCGGCGGCGGCGGCGGCGGCGGCCGCAGTGGGCGGTGTGAGTGGGGGCGCCGAAGGTGGAGGAACGGTCACCGGCGGCGCCCCTCCAGCGCCGCCGCAGCAGCAGCAGCTACCGCTAGCGACGAGCAACCAGGTGACCCCTGGCAACGGCGCTCCACCAACGGCCGGAGGCGGAGCCGGAGGTGGAGGTGGTGCTGGCGATGAGCCCGATGGTGAGGACCGACCCGAGTGGATGACCCCGGTTCGCGGGCAGGTATTTCCGCCGACGGAGCCCGGCAGTCGGCCACATCGCAACACCAACCAGCTGCAGTACATGCTCAAGAACGTGATGAAGGCCGTCTGGAAGCACAACTTTGCCTGGCCGTTCCAAAGTCCCGTCGACACGATCAAGCTGAATTTGCCCGACTATTTTCGCATTATTCGACAACCAATGGACCTCGGCACGATAAAGAAACGACTTGAGAGCTGTTACTATAACGATGCACAGGAGTGCATCAACGATTTTAACACGCTCTTCACGAACTGCTATATCTACAATAAGCCGGGTGAGGATGTTGTACTAATGGCGCAATCGCTTGAAAAGCTCTTCCTCCAGAAGCTGGCCGAGATGCCGAAGCAGGAGGTCGAGCTGACGCTTCCGCCCGTCAAAGGTCAGAAAGGCCCGAAAAAGAAGCCCGGTCCAGTACCTAAGGCGCTGTTAGCCCAACAAGCACAGGCCAAGGCCGAGGCGGCTGTTGCCGAACAACCTGCGGCGGACCCGACGGTGCTTCCTCCGGAGCCGGCGGCCCCCGCCGCACTCCCAGCGCCACAGACGGTGCTTAATGACACCAAAACAATCGTACCGCCACCACCAATCGCAGCCCCAGTGGCCACGGACGCTTCCATGCTACCGGGAGCCATCCCGGTACATACAACGCCCCCGGCGATTGCCGACATGGGAGTGACTCCAAACAAGGCCAAGAAGGGCGTCAAACGGAAAGCTGACACCACGACGCCGAGTCAGGCACCCGGTGAGCTATATACGCCAGCGAGCAGTACCCCGCTCGTTGGCAATAATAGTGGAGGTGGTGGTGGTGGTGGCGGTGTTGGTGGTGGTAGTGGCGATTCGAAGAAGATCTCAACGCGGCGCGAGAGCGGCCGGCCCATCAAGAAGCCCTCGAAGGACCTGCCAGATCAGGCGCAGCAGCATAGCAAAGCAAAGCGGGTGAAGATGACGGAGCAGCTGAAGTATTGCAATTCGGTGGTTAAAGAACTCTTCGCTAAAAAGCACTCAACGTACGCGTGGCCGTTCTACAAAGCCGTCGACGTTGATGGTCTTGGCTTACACGACTACTACGAAATCATTAAGCAGCCGATGGATCTCGGTACGGTCAAGTTGAAGATGGAACGACGAGAGTATCGTACCCCTGATGAGTTTGCCAACGATGTCCGGCTCGTATTTACCAACTGTTACAAGTACAACCCGGCCGATCACGAGGTGGTGAAAATGGCGCGGCGCTTGCAGGATGTCTTTGAAGCGAAAATGGCACGGATGCCTGACGAGCCCGAGCCAACGGCAGCCAGTGATCAGATGTCACCGGATGCGAGTGACTCCGAGCCGACAACGGCGACAACGGCGACGCCAGCGGCTCGCCCGACGCAAGGGCCGTCTGCGCCGGCAACGACAGGTGCCCCCGGAGGTGGTGGCGACGCATCCGACTCGGACGCGGCGAACAGCGATGATAGTGACGATTCGGCCGATGACAGTGAGGCCGAGCGTGAACGCAAATTGCAGTCATTACAAGAACAGCTACGCCGGATTACGGAACAAATTAGCTCACTCGCTGCCCAGTCCCGTAAATCGAAAAAGAAGAAGAAGAATAAGGACCGCAATAGGGGCGACCATCGGGAACATCATCGAGAACACCGAGTTGAGAAGGAGCACCATCGCGAAGGTGGTAAAGGCTCCGGTGGCAATGCTAAGGAAAACAGTACCGCCGGTGGCAAGGGCGGCGATAAAGGCGTGTCGCCAAGCAAACCTGGAAGAGGTAAGCGGGGCGAAGGCCGCGGAGGCGCAGCAGCAGCCGCTGCCTCCTCGTCTTCGGGACCGCCTAAGCAGAAGCGAATACGCAAGGACCCGCAGGCGCCGAGCACGTCCGGTCACGGCGCTTTCGACTCCGAGGATGAGGATAGTGCGAAGCCGATGTCGTACGACGAGAAACGCCAGCTATCACTCGACATCAACAAATTGCCGGGTGACAAACTTGGCAAAGTTGTGCACATTATCCAATCACGTGAACCCTCGCTGCGAGACTCGAATCCCGACGAGATCGAAATTGACTTTGAAACGCTCAAGCCGTCGACTCTACGCGAGCTCGAAAGTTATGTTGCCCAGTGTCTCGCCAAGAACAACTCCAAGAAGCCCCGAAAGCCGTACGGGACAAATAAGCGTAAGTTTTTTAATAAAATACAAACAAATCATATATTCAAATAAAAGCGAAAAAAAAAAGGGGCGGGAGCTATGTGGTTAATGTTATATTCATACACCGACCACTATGGCACGGATTGTGCCTATGTTGTTTTTCATTGCTGGGCACGCTCAGAGGCACCGCCACCATTTTTTCTTGTTGTTGCCATCTCTTTGTGTTTTCTTGTCTTGTGCAATTGCAGGAAAGAGTAAGGAAGAGTCGGTCAAGGATAAGAAACAAGAGCTAGAAAAACGGTTACTCGACGTGAGTGGACAGTTGGCGCCCCCCGGACCATCGGCGGCCAACGCAGCCGGATGCAGTAGCAACAATGTGGTGGCGCATCACGGCGCCAACGCGGCCGGGGGCGTGGCGACGAATCAAGTGGGCCAACCGCATAGCAACGCCGCACACAACAAGCCCCCACATAAGGCGGGCGCCGCCAAGAAGGGTTCGTATCAGAACCGATTCTACCTACTACGTGCTATCGAGTGATTTTCGGTCGATAATCAACGTCGAACAAGCAATGTTTCAAAATCGATTTATATCGTGGACATGCGGTTTGCGACGGTGTGATCGTTTAATGGCTCAACTTTGTAGGCCAACTTCGCGTTTGTATCAGAAAGGCTCTGGCAGACCTCTGTCTTTGTGAGCCGCTATAATGATAACAATAGTAATAATATTCTTATTGTTATTAGCAATCATAATGATTGATTAACTGTTACGTAATTTCTCTATTTATTTATTAAATGAATTTCTAGACATGTAATAAATATAAATGTTCATCAATGCGCTTTGCTGTCAGGTAGCGTCCCCTTTGTTGATCTCTGTCCCTTCTTCATCTTAATTTCCTCTACCTTGATAACCTAGAATAACGATGTCAATGACGAATTGATCATCTTCTCCATATGTTGTTCGTTCATTCATTGTCTTGACCTGTTCGTTGTTATTTATCTGTTTCAGAATTGTCTAATATGGAGGCGGGTGCCGGTGGGGCTGCAGTGGTGGGCGGTGGTAACGCGCCTCGACTCAGCGCCAGTAGTAGTAGTTCGAGTGACAGCGACAGCAGCACGTCCTCATCGAGCAGCTCGAGCAGCGAAGAGTCCTCTGACTCAGAATCAGGTTAATAATAATAATAATAATACCAACAACAACAACAACGATTACCAACAGCAACAACAACAACACAACTAAAATCTGTGTGACAGCAACTGCAGCTAAATAGCTCTCGTTGAAACTGAAAACAAAAGGAGACAACCTTAGAAGTGAACGATGCGCCACAGCAACAACAATCCCAGGCAACGTCCGATAGACACCAACCAATAGAACCACAAAAAACACAAAGTAACAGAGGGGGCAGCAGCAGCAGCAACAACAACAATAACAACAACACAAACAAGTTGAAAACATTAATAAGAGATAGTAGCCTGCCTGGCTGCCTGCAGATATACAGATGTGCCATTTCGACAACAGCTACAAAACAGGTCTATACAACATTAACATTCGAGGGGTAGCAATGAACCTGCACGCGGTGATACCACAGAAACTGGTGGTAGCATGCTGTATTGAACTTAGCATACAATCGATTAGCATATCCAATGTAATTCGAGTTAGATCTGATCAGAAATTCGGTGTGTGTACAGTTAGCTCTGTCGCGTCTGGCTCGCTGACAGTGACAACGCGTATGATTGAACAATAAGCGTCCCCTGTAGTTGATTCATTCGAGCTCTCGTGGTGTAGCTGATAGTGGATTATTATTGTTGGCCTTATATAGAGCAAAGTTTCACAACACCGATTGCTAGCGACCTTGAGAAACACGCTGTCTCTGTCGATAACTTGGGTACTAGGTGTATGTGCTTATCGCTCATCTTGTTGTCACGATTGCGCACGGCGTTGAAGTGTTAGCGAATCAAATTCGATAAGCTGACCAAACATTTCCTGATAAAGAGTCCCAACCTCCTCCCAACTTGTTGAACCCGGAGCGAATGACGCTGTAACAAATACAGCTGTCGCATAATGCGCAACCTTGAAGAAAAGGATTACAAAAAAAAAACCGAAAGTTTGAACAAGTTTCAAGTGATCTCCAAATTTCGAGTGGGCCAGATAACAGCTGAAATTAGTTATCACGTGTCCTTGAGTGGACAATGGTGATGATGATCGCTATGATTTGCCACACTGAAAGCTGAAGGTGGCCGAAATGAATGATCGGGGCTTGCTCTGGGCCACGGGGCTGTTTTTGAGCGCCACACAGCGTACACAGTCCAGCTAAGTGTGAACTCATGATTTCAACGATCTTCTTAATTGATCATGCTCATGCTCTTCTCGAACATTGCGTTTAGCTGTGGCTTGAAAAATAATGCAAAGAGAAGTAGGCGAGCGAAGAATGTGGCGAGGTACTAAGGACTGGAGGGCCAACCAACCACCAACCAAATGTCTGTCGCTGTCTTAAGCTAGAGAGAGAATACTGTCGGCCGCGTGGATTGGCGATAGGGCTGGCGCTTAGCAGGTGGAGAAGGCAATGAAGAATAAATGCGCGCTGTTAGCGAGACAACGAATGACTGGGAAGGTCATGACTTCGTGGGCGCTTCAGCCCAGCCGACCAGCAATAGCCGATCCACTCGATCCGACTTTGCTTCATCAGCAACAACTCATTAACTACTACCACTGCGAGCGGGGTCACTCGTGCTGGACCACCCTGAGAAAGTTGCCATGGAAATTTCGGCTCAAGGCCAAACGCTGATCTCTATGGCGATGCATGGCGGGACCGAAGCGCGACTCGGCATTGTTTTCTTCTGCTGCCATTCGACCGTTAGACATGTCATCGAAAAAAAAAGACGTCGAGAGACAAGAGCAGAATTACGTGCCGGCGCATGGCGACACAGCTCGCTGCCACTGGTAACCCGCTCTCGTGATATGAAGTTGAACCAAGAGAACGAGGTTTTCGTAGAGGCTACAGCTAATGCTAAATGATTGTTGCGTATAGAATGAGCCCCGGAAGGCGCAGGTTTCTGCTACTTAAATTGTTTCTCTTGATGATAGCGAGAATGATATCTGTCCCTGTTCACAGCAGCGGGAGCGGCGGCAGCGGCGGCAGCAGCTGCTGCAAGTCGTTGTGCTATGCAAGCGAATGAAAAAATCTACCAAGAAAAATTGTACAGAACGTCGTCAGGCAGACAGACAGATGACGGGTCATTTTGTCGCCGTCGAGATGAGCGCATATATGACAACGGTCATCAATGCTGCGCATCCGACCAATGTACTTGTGACTATCACGAGGGTACGCTTGTACGAACGGAGCCATAGACGACTACCATAAATTAACGAGATTCCGACACATTTGGGTGGACTTGAGCTATCCAGCAATAACGATGCGTGCGGCACTGACTCTACACTGCCTGTTAATTCAGGCCACCTGCGCAGTCGCCGCCGCCGCCGTTAATTGAATAGCAGCAGGAGATTGTATAAGTTATATATATTATTATTATTACAATGAAAAATCGAAGAAATGAGCGACCATAATAATGATATAAGGGAAGAAGGTGAATAAGCAGTTACTATGTATGTACTTGATTTCCGATGACTTACGAAATTGTTGGGGGGTGGGGCAAGGTTGAAGAAATGTCACTCCACTGTCGTCAATGTGGTATCACAGACGAGAGGGAAGATATAATACCAGATACATAAACATTTACACGTATTTAACAGACACACACACACACACGCGGCGCTGATACCAACAATGGAGATATCTAATGATAATAATAATAATAATAATAATAATTTAGGGAGACAACAACGAAACGGATTTACCCTTTTTGTGGCCTGCCTGCGGACACACACGAACCATACAGTAGACCGTGAAGCTCTCTGAACTCTCTTTGACTGATGATGATAATGTTGCTCTCGGGTGAACATGGCAGATGTGGGGAGGTTTAGGGGATGGTGGAGTTGCGAGAGAGGGGGGGAGAGAGAGAGGTAGTTTGCTTTTGTGACGGATACGAATGAAGGCGGACTCGGGTCTGCTCAATGTGAAGAGAGGTGTGTGAATTATTCATCCACATCATTACAGTGTACATAGAAAAAAGACTGACTTTGGCGAAGGACTGACTATTTGTAGCTATTCTATATATATATATATATATATATATATATTGCTTGCGATGACCATTATCATATTGACTATTATAATTGTATTATTATCATGATCGGTGAACCATAATTTACAGAGTCGTCATTCGTCTAATATCTTCGTAATGTCATTATTATTATTATTATTACTTGCTATCAAGTTGACGTGGGCACGCCTTGATATTGGTCAACAAACACCAACCTTGCTGATGCTTGTCTCTCCTCCAAAACCAAGTTTTATGACAAGAACGGAAACTAGGCTGGAACTAGAGGTAGAAGTGTGAACTGAGTTACTATGGCGTCAGTTCATGACAACATTTTTGTCCAGCAAATGCATAAATAACAAACAGACATACAAACCCACATCAAAGCAGATACACACAGAGACACACCGACACACACGCGTAACTATATTATTATTAATATTTTATATATAAGATAATGATCATATATATATATATATATATATCGGGGAATTCGCCAAGTGAAGAACTACCCGATTGGAAGGACTTCTTTGTAACTACGTCTACTGTGGGACATGAAAGCTGCTGCCGGTGCTGCTGCTATTATTATTATTATCATCATCATCATAAGTGAACCTAACCCCATATGGGTAAATCGGGCCGCCACATAATGTAGTTAATACCATTCATTTCCATCATAGACACAATAATAAGTATGATAACAATAATTATAATAGAAACAATTATTTTGTCACTCGCTAATTCACGCCGATCATCCTCATGCACATGCTCCCATTATGTAAATGTATGTGCATCCTGTACCCACAACCTGAGAGCGAACGATACTAATCATAATTATAACTAATCATATCTGGATGCGTTTGTAAATCGAAGCAACAAAATAGAGCCTTCAGTCATCACAAGCAGATGGGAGTTCTCATCCCCTTGACTGCTTGATCTGTAACAATTACATCGTTGAAATTATGTTTTTGTTTGTATAGTTTGTTAGCAGCAGATTAGCGGCTCAATTCAACGTTGCGAGTAGGTAGATGAGATTATTATGAAGCGAAAGTAAAAAACAAAACGAATCTTTTTCTTGTTCGATCGTCATTAGGATTCATTCTCTCTAATTTTTCATATCCTCATCGTCGTGCTGTCCGACCCTATGCCCCGCCATTGAATTGTATGACACTACAGTGACACACGTGAATACGAATCGCAATTTGTGGATAGCGAAACCGCGAATTAATTGTTTCTTTGTTGCTGTGTAGCTGAATGGGGTTTGTCAAGTAATTGATCATTCTTTGTTTGCCTCATATGATCATCTATTATCATTATTATTATAACGACCATGATTATATATATATATATATGCTGTATATTGTTCTTCATGTGAATGAAGTGAAACGCCGTGTTGTTGTATTGTCTACATGTACAGGATGGAAAGAGTGGGGAAAAATAGGGAAAAAATTACGGCTGGCTGATTGATTTGTTTGTTTGTGTGTGTGTATCAGGGTTTGTTTGTGTTTTGTTTGCCTGTGTTTTGTTCGTCAGTCCGTTTATTGTTTTTGTCCAGTTCATGCCAACCGCCCATCTGGTCTATCTCTCTCTCTCTCTCTCTATCTGCCCCTTGCTCTTTGTCACCTTCTCATATTCTCCCTCGAGAATTTCTCCTAACGCCAAGTGACAGCGATTTTGTCAACAGTCAGCATTTGTTCATTGATTGATTGATTGACCGGCCGGCCCACTGGCCCTGTATCAAATAACTTTATTATTATCATTATTATTACTTTTCTCATGAATAAAAATCACTTGTACATATTGTCATTCATTGAATTCATCATTCATCCAATCAGTGAGGGGAATCATTGAGCATTGCATCAATATTGACATAATACTTGATGCTTGTTTGTCCACCAATAATATATAAATACATAATATTTTATATATTAGTCAGTCCATCAGTCAGTCAGTTAAACTCTTTCCGGCATCAGCCGTTGGCCGCCCCACTTACCCCCGACCTCTTCAGAACCACCGTCAGTTTCATATGGTTCATATCGTCGACGACAAATGACGAGACCAAGAATGATGATGACGATGAACTCAATTTCAAAAAATTGGAAACCAATTCAGCTCTGATGCGAAACGCATACTAACTGATAGAGGCGTATGGTGGTGGTGGTGGTGATGGTGATGATGATGCTTAGAGTTACTATGACAAAAATATGGCTCTTGAAAATTAGCATGAATGGTGCAGAATCTATCTGCTGTATCATGTTGTCCATTCGTCCATGTCTACCAACCCTGTTGCGGCTCTACGTTGGTTTCGTCCAATAGAACTTCGCTTGTTATGTTCACCGCCATGTACGATAGTGGGCGGCCGATTCGAAACAACGTATCCAAGTCGTGATTAGTGTGCGTGCGGATATTTTTATTGTTGTTGTTTCTATCATTTGTGGAAGTCCATCAGCTGTCAACCGCCTGAAATAAAGAGAGAGAGTGAGAGAAACCACAAAGCACTATTAAAAATGATCCCGAACAAATAAAGTATCCTGAAAGACGTGCACTCACAGAAACATTGACATGACGATGTTTACTAGCAGAAGCAAGTGGAGCAGCTTATGCAGGGAAGGCAATGGCGATTCTAGTTCGTCGAATGATTTGCTATATCAATCGTCACAGGTTCATGAGTATCAACCCAAACAAACATATGCACACAATTCCATACGCTCCACTGCGAGCTGGATGGCGGATTCTCGACGAACTCCGCACAGTCCATGAACACAACATGAACACAACAACGTCAACAATAATAATAATACGAACGTAAACTTATTAAGTTCGTCGACACCTAAGGAGTATTCGTAGAACTCTCGAAAACAACAGTCGTGTTGTATAAACTCGTGTTTCCTACGTGTAGAGATGGAAGGCTGGGGTAGTGGTCGTTATGAAAGCACTCATAAGGGCGGCAAACGGCGGAGCACCGACGGCCAATTATGGGAGACCACGACCCATCGAGTAACCAACCTACCTTTGCTGCTGTCGCTGCTGCTGCTGCTGCTTCGTAGCCTCATTTCAGAGAGTTTCGTGCTTGCTGGTAGCGTTCTCGCTCACATCTCTCAGTGATCCCAATAACTGAAGGGCGGGGCTCGCTGTTAGACGTCTACATAGCCAATCCTATGTCATTACACTGTTCGCAAGTGATTTCGAGCTAGATAACGAACTGTCAAGGTGCACTAAAAAATAATCGGTCAACCAAAACGGGGTGCCGAAAACTCGGAACAGTAGACAGACAGAAAGAACGTGTTGAGCATCTCTCTGGCTACATACATTATAGAACTAGGCTATATAAAGTATAAGGACGACAATAATAATAATAATAGTTGTAGTTGTAGAAGAACTCGTGGTAGTAGCAGCAGCTTGAAAAGCAATTGATGTACATAAAGAATTATTATTCGAATTATAACTATTACTATATATCGTAGTAGAATATGTATTGGTTTAAGTGAGACCTTCGGCGGCACAGTAGAGGAAGTCAAACTGCGAACCGGGTCCGCGCCGATGGCGGGCGAAATCGTTCGGCGGGGCTGGGTGGAGAGAGAGAGAGCAACGTATTGATCGAAAAAATTATTAATTTATTTCTTAATGAGTGAGGGTACACGCGCAGAACATAGAATGATCACTGCTTGCCGTAGCTTTCTGCTTCTATAATACGATTACATAGCGGTTTAGAATGAAACACTACTACCGACGAAGAGTATTCGAATATTAACAATGGTTAATAATAATAATGTTGCTCGGCGGCACTGAAAGTCTTCGTGGCTGGAGAACGGCTATTTTCCGTTGCTGCCAGTTAAAATTATACGAGAGAAGAATCGAGGATGCGGCCGAGTTGGCGGTTAGAAGGAGAGTAAGGGTGGGTAAGCAATTGTATACAAGGGCATGAGTCAGATGAAAGAAGGCGTGGCGAGGGAAGAGAATTCATTAATGAAAACTGACGAAATGCGGGTTAGGTTTGTGGATAACAAGCCCGTATATGTAATGTTGTGCAGTATATAAGTATATATATATATATATATATATATATATATATTGTTTCAATAATAATATTAATAACAATTAATAATATCAGTACTATCTTCTCATAAAATAAAAAAATCACGAGTCAGAAGCTTGATGAAACGAACAGACAGAAAGGCACATAGATACAATTTCTGCCTATGTAAAGTTCGAAAGCACCCACAAAAACGATATACACACACACACACTCACACAATAGATGGGAAAGAATACCTTCTCGATATATATATATATATATATATATATTATAATTAATGGGGGTGTGACATGGCGAGCAAGCAAAACGACAACGCCTACACACTGAAAAACATTCAACAGCATCAAGTTAACAACATCAACATCGACATAATTATGATGTAATTAGTGACACAAGATGAGAATGCGGACTTTGCGAGCGAGCGAGCGAAAGATAGAGAGAGAGAGAGAGAGAGAGAGAGAGAGAGCGAGAGAGAGAGAGACTTCACAGAGAAACAAAGAGACAGAGGGAACGTTTGCAAGAGAAAGAGAATAACGAATGGATGAATGAATGGATGGTTGGATGGATGGATGACGGGATGAAAGTAGATGAAATGAAATGAGTGCGAGCGGAATAGAGGTGGAAAACAATGGCAGCAGACGATAAAATTATTAATGATGATGGTGAATTATGAAAGAGACAAAAGGAGGATTTAATAATAAAAAAATAAGAGTATATAAATATGTATACAAAGCTTAGCTGACCGGCCTCATTATTACGTATCCGATTGATTGATTGATGGAGTTTGATGTAGACAAAAATGCCTCGTTATGGTTGGTGTCCAGTATTGACGAAACCGCTCACCAAAGCAAAACCACACACAACATGTCACGTCTCGGAAAACGTTTTTCAGAAAAAAGATGCTAATATATATATATATATATATAAACTGTTTGGTGTTGATTGTTGTTGCAAACTAAAGTGGAGAAGTAAGGAGAATAATATCTATGACTGTGTAATCATAATCATGATGATGTTTAGGTAGACGCCATCCGCGGGTGACCGCGTCCCCTCTCACTCAGTGCGAAGCAGCAGCAGAAAAGCAGCGAAAACTACTAAGACAAGAATATGCTACTATAATTTATGTCAGCTAATCGAACGACCACCGTATATTGATGACAAACTCTTTGACATCCGTGACTGTACTGATCAACGGTTGTCGGCACAGTAGAACAGTTGTGTGCACGAGTGAACCGACAAACGAACTGTGGGCCAATACGGAGATGAGCCAAAAGCGAATGTGATGTTGAGAAGTTGAGACTGTATTCATATATTCATGATAATAATAATCATCATAATCACAATAATAATCATAATAATACCATATACCAACTGCACACTCCAGCCGCCACTGTACTTGAAATTGAATTGTAGAAGAATCATCGAATATCGAGATATTCATATACATGTTGTTTGTTTCTTCGTCAGTGTCAATCAATTTTTTTTGACGAAATATTCGCAATACCGAAAGTATACCGATGAATTAGATGAATCTTAAGGTGTGTCATCACTCGAAAACCAATGCTCAGCATAGCTTCGAGTAGCATTCGTTTCCAACGGTTTTTCTATAATAGATCATCAATCAGTTTATATTTAGATTTAGTCTATTTTTACCGGCTGTGTCTGTGTGTGTATGTGTGCCACGTACTAATTGTTATTCGCTGGTTTATCTTACCAAGAAAAAAAACGAAATCCATTTTTAGTGTTTCTCTAAACAAACCCACTTGTTCGACTATCGTTCTTTATCGATCCCGTTCGCCTTTGATTCCAATCAATGCACTTAGACATATTTAGATGCTGCCACCATTCGTATTAACTTACGCATTCATTTCCCTTGTGAATGGCCTGGTCATTATCTCGGTATTCCCCTCGTTGCTATGAATTGTCTTTGGAACATTTCCAAGTACTCGTAAACGTCGAACGAAACTTAAGGGTGTGTTCGGCCTGATTTGTGTTACTCTCAACGAAAGAATATCATACTCATCATATTTGATCTCTGAGTACCGTCATCATTCACTAATGTGCTATGATAATATATCATTTTTCGTTTTCTCTGCGGGTAGCATAATTACAAGTACAATTTTGCCACTTTACGATGGTCACCATTACACAATTATACAATATGTTTAATTAATGATTTTCACAACACCCTTGTCATTTTTATTTGATTTGTAATCAATGTCTGTAATTACTAGAGATGGCGCAGTTGTTGTCATTGTAATTATTACTGTTTCATTATTCAATTGTTCCTCGTCTGTTTTCTTCTGTGAGAGAGAGAGAGAGAGAGAAAGAAAAGGAAAGAAAAGATGATATTGATGCTCGACTGGTGGAGGGGGGATGTGCGTCTCTGCTGATCGCTACCTGAAAATGCTCGTTTTAAATCAACTTAGTTCAATTGCAATCAAATCAAACATAGAGATTAAAGATGACGACGTCTCGTGGTGGTCAATCAATGGACATCAATCAGAACATGAGGATTGTGATTTGGTCGTGAATCGTCGCCTCAAAATCCAACTGCATACCCATATAGTAAAGGCACAACATTATTCCGATGCATCGAATCTATATACATATATATATCTGTCTTTGTTTCTAACGTATCTGATGGAAGAACGTAATGTAATGCAGGTTTAATCAACACTCGTATGACCACTCTGTACTTTCCCAGCTGCTCGGTATCGTTTCGTGTGAACAGAGTAATTTTTTTGTCATTTTTTCACCCCGTTTTAGTGAGATCACCATCTTTGGCTACTGATCAGTTGGATTCTGAGGAGCGTTCTGTTAACTAGACAGACGGCAACCCGTTCTTGTGTCGTTCTTCGCTAGTCTTCGCTAAGGGTTAAGAACTCATTTATAGAGAAAAAGAGTGGTCAACGGTCTCAACCTGTCAACGGTCTCAGCGAGACCGTTCGCTTAAGTTCAACGGTTGATGACGATTGTTTCTAGTTATGGGAAGGCTTGGGGGGGAAGGGATTAGCTTTTGCAATATCGTACGTGTTTTTGGCAAATGCGTTTTTGCTGGGGGGGGTCTGAGATTCTCTAAGGACTAGTTCATCGATCTGGGTTTGGTGGGCAATTGTGATAGTTGTAGTATACGATAATGGGCATTGATTGCGCGCTCAGCAGAGGGGCAGGTTCCTCCTCCATCAATATGGCACACCCCATGTGACTACCTCATCATGAGACCTTCCAAAATTATCCCATCCGCCCGAAGGGAAAAACCCACCAACGTAATGTTATGATCCTAATCGCGACTTTTTGCGAGCCGTAGCCAGCACCGCTTGCTGCCTTTCGATAGCGCTCGAACATCTAGTCGATTCGAGAGAGTAATTCGCTGTTGTATATCTTGAGTCAGTATTAGAAATATGGGTACGCTGGACATATGTGTTGCCTTGCATTTTTGAGGCGGACTCAAGGAGCAAAATTTTGCCTCGTTCCCTAGACGGGGGCCGCTGGGAACTGATTTTGGAACTTGGTCATGGCGAGCTGTCACAGATCGATGTGGGTGGCCGTAGATGTTGAGTGAGTGAACCCGACCCTCCACTTTGCAGGTGGCGGAACAACCGGTAAGTCGGGAGCCGCCGGAAAGAAGAGCGGTGGACACAACGGAGCTGCACCAGGTGCTTCGATAGGAGATAGGACAACCGAGCACGCGATAGCCACTGGTTCTACTGCAACGGTAGCTGGCAATGTAGGCAGCAGCAGCGCTGGGTCAGTAGCGGCGGCGTCAGCATCGGCGGCGGCGGCGGCGACAGCTGCTGCTGCTGCTGATGGTGGAGGAGTTGAAGGGGCGGTTCTGCCGACGGCCACCGGAACCGTTCTGGTATCTGCCGAAACGGCGGTGCAAACGCCACCGCATTCGGATGGCGCGGGCGGCGGCGTCGGTGGAGGCGGAGCGGTGGTCAATGATGGTGGTCAGATTGCCAACAGCAATAACAGCAGCAGTAGCAGCGGCACTACACATGGCAAGGGAACGCTAGGGAATTCAGGCCTAGGGAAGGTAAGCATGCATGGAAAGTGCTTAGCATGTTTCTCTATGTATATATATATATATATATACCCATAGTAATATGTATATATATACCAATAGTAATATATATATATATATATATATACCCATAGTAATATATAACCCGTGTGTTCATGTTTATAGGGTGCAATATAAAAATTATTTTCTTTCCAACAGTCTACTAAGCAAACTCGAGGTTCGTTATAGGTGTTTTTTTTTCAAGATTTGTCGCAAACTAACCTATACTAACACTGTATGATATGGAGTATCTCTGAAAAAAGTTGTGTTGCTACTGGTACTAAGGAATTTGTACAGCTCAAGAAGGACTTCGTCTATTTCTACACCGCTAAACGTCGCGTCATATAATGCCGATTCCCTGTAATTGATATCGACCAACGTCCATTGCTTATGGTAGGCTGGCAATTTGCAGATGCGTGTGACGGAAGCCACAGATCTCCTGAACGGAATGGGAGGTCCTGACGAAATGGACACGACGGACGCTTCTCTCGGCCTAACTGGGCCTGGCGTGCCGACAGCTAACAGTGATTCTCTCAATACCGACAGCAACTCCATGACGGTGAGTCAAGCGTCCTAGTCATAGAAGGCACTCCTCCTCACTCGACGTTCCAACGACTTTGATCTCGTTTAACAGGAGTGCCACAGCCTCAACCACAGCCTAGAACTTTGCCAGCTGCTTGCTTCCCTTCACACTCTATACAGTGCACTGCGCCGCGGAACGTATCGGGTTCGCGTCGTCGTTAAGTGCTCTGATGAAAGTCTCAAGTCCTTCCTACCCGATGTTCTGTGAACTGTCCAAGCCAACGAGCAGGAACGTAGGCAGGCGGGCCCCGTTTTGTGCCGATGAGCCCCTATTCTAACAGCGACTTCATTTATCGGTTTAGAAGTTGGAAGGCGTCTGTCGCCCTCGAAGCAAGCGTCCTTCCATAAGAGTATTGCGTACATCATGGCTGGCTGTTTGGTTTTTCTGCATACTCAGTTAAATAGATGATTTTTAGTGTCAATTATTCTTACGGCAGCGATCACAGTGAGTCACTGCTAACGACATAACGTTACATCTGAGATTTCACTGATTTTACCGAGTTGCCTTAGCAGGTCTCACCAGCTAGATTTGTCTTTCGTTTGCTTGTTTACCGACCTATGTCCTTTACTCAACTAACTCGCAAATGCCACCACCAAGTTGTTGCCGTCAGACGAGTTTCATCCAAGACAGTAGATATACGCTGCCATTTGTTTTGATTGTTGTCAATCGTTTTTGTTACCCATGTGTCGATGGCGTTCGTTATGATGACGGCGATTATAATTCCAACAGAATACCTCAGGAATGGGCGTCTCAGGGCCCCCACCAATGGACGGAACAGTGAACATCATGCCAGGCGTCGCGTCACATATGATGCAAACGCCAAATACTGCTGCTGGGGGACCTACGCCTGCCGGCAATGCCGGGCAGATGTTAGGCGTTGGAGCCCTTGGGATGGACATGGCTGCCTTGATGGGCGGTCTCGACCCGCAGTTGAGTGCATTCGGCAAGGTACGTCGTCAAGGGGACTTGCAATCCTGCGACGGTGATAGATTGATGGACTGTGGGCTTTTTACGGCTGTTCACGGCAGATGATATATCATAAATGCAGTGTGGTCGGTCTCTCATCATTGAGAACATCATGACTCGTTCGTGATGTAGATTCGCATGCACAAGACGCAAGCAAGGCATGCTTGGGTACATGACCAGCTGACTGACTGACTGGCTAGTTAGCAAGGGTGACTCGGGAGGTGGATTGAGTTGATCGGTGAACGATTGACCAACGAGGGTTCTGCGGGTGCACGAGTTGGGATCAAGCACAGGTATCGTCTATCTACTCCGTACTCCGTTCGTGATGCTTGCTGGTGTCCGGTGTCTGTGGTGATCACACTGGTGGTGTGTCTATCCTTTACTATTACTCTATTTGCATTGCAATTCGTGAAGGCGTCGATTCAAGTCAGTTTATTACTGCGTTCGGTGTTCTCATCTTCTGATCGTCGGTTTGAACAGTGAGGTCCATATGCACGGGTCTATTATATATGAAGAAACGGTGACTTCTCACACGGTTATTTTCGGCTTCCCGTAGATTAGGTCAGATAGAAAGAAAACGCGTGTAATGGCATAATTCTCTTAGACGTACCCGGTCGGTGACGTAAGATTCGCTATACCCGAGGACATTGTAATACTGTGATTTCCGTTGACGTCACAGCTTGCGAGTTCGACAGATGGTGTCCGGGCTACAGCGAATAGCTGAACTGACTGGCAGAGTTCGTTGACGTTAGTAAAAAAAGCATGCCGTGTTCATGAGCATGTATGCCTCACATCGCGTTTTTTTTTTGCCATCTCTGACCTCTGTATGTTGAGAAAACTGAAGGAATCAATTTCGCAATCACACCGGCAACATGTGTCGAGCATTGGTGTCACCACACATCAACGGTAGCCGGACGCTGCTTGTCTCGCCTTTGTTCTACAACATCCGAACATGCAAAAATAATTATAGTAGTAATAATAGTAGAAGAGCATGAGAAGGATGGGGCGTCCACCAACGGTTGATCATAGTGGTGCTCAGCGGTGGTTCGTTACGATACGAAACCTAGAAAATAATTAGGTGACTGATCCCTGACTGAATAAGCCGATGAACGCAATGGGAAGCTGGTGGTATTCTGGTTTTGCACGCCCGCACGTTTTAAATATTTTTTAAACTTGGAACTTTGGTTCAGTGTTTATTTCCACGTTTTTCATGCTTCGTATAGCTCCCGTACATCAACGGGTGTTTAATTAGCTCAAATTGCATATATGCTTATTCCATCTCGGAAGCGATCTACAACAGGATTGCTTGCCAACTTTACCAAATTAATTTGATCCGTTGACGATGTGCAAAGTTTTACGCGAATATTCAACCGTAGTTTTGTAGAAAAGGGACGCATTTCGCATCATAACGCTAGCGAATGATTTTGCTACAAGATGGAATAACGAAATGTGTGCGATCTGAGATTGCTTGGAAATGTAAGCAACCAACCCCGTATTCTCTTGTGATATATCTCTGTCCTTGTGTATGTATATTCATATATGTTGTGGCTCCTACTGTACATCATTACGAACGAAGCTCAGCACTCATTGAGCGTCTTCGGGTACAAACGTCTATGCTCCATTGTGATTGTCCGTTCGATATTCACTGATTCTCTGTGAATGTATGATAAGCTTAAGCATTGAAAAATTGCAGCTCCTTAAATAAACCAATAAAGATTTACCATTTACCATTTACCCGGATTGCACTTGCGGGTTTGCCATTTTTAGAAATACTAATAACACGTGTGTTGAATAGCTAGCGCCAGAGCAGAACCTTTATCATCATAACCAGGTCACCTAAAGTTAATCTGAAGCCTATGATTCATTCGGTTACGTTAGCATAAAAAGGAACAATTTGTTTCGCATTAATGCTAACCAGCTGATAATCATTGTGCCGAAAGCCAGAGTGGAATTGCATTGTTAGAAGGGCTATCTATCGTTCTGTTTTTTATGTTCTTAATAATAATCTACTCTGCATCTATTGCATCTACTGCTATCTACTGAGTATACCATTTCGTGGTAATTACACGTAACGATACTCGCCGAGTGTTTGGCAATTTCGATCTCCAGCAATCGATCTCCATTATTATTATTATTGTTTGCACTTACATTTTTCAAGTTCGAGATGACGAAACACGAAAGTAATCTGATGATTCCTAGGGATTATCGGACCTAAAGCAATCGGATATAGTGATTTGATTTCGAGCCTTATTTCTGCTTGCTTCTGTTATTGATTGGTCAGCATTCGTTCATTCACTTCTAGTTCATCAGATGCGTACCATACGAAGGCGACCATACTAAATATATCATATCTATTGTTATTCAGTCTTAATCGGATAAATGACTAGGTATATTTCGACAATGTTCGGCCATGGTGCAATCGTCTATGAACATGTTTTATTTTGGTATCGTTGCATGGCATATGATTGATCGGATTCAGGTGTAAACGACCTTGTGCATGTTTGTCGGTGAATGACATTGACAGTGAATTTGAGATTCGAGCTTAGCAGACATAACAGCGAGCAATATCCAGCGAAGGTGTATTCCAATCGGCTGTCGTCGATTTCTCGCATAGATATATACACGCATACACACATCTTTTGTAAGCTGAATGAGCCGACAAATAGTACAAGAGACATTTATTGGAGGAAGCCACATTCGTTCGGACAAGAACAACCTTCATGGGCTGTGTGTCTAGATTACGTTCTTCTTAAAAAAAAAACAACAACAACAACAAAAGAAATTTCAAAAGCTTATTTGCAATTGAGTTGAAACCTCGCGCGTACGCCACATTCTCAATGTATGCTCTCAGGTAAATATTAACGGCGTTCATTTATTTTCTCCCCATTATTTCCCGTTCATGATTCCCGCGATTGGTGTTCCTCCCCGTTAATCGGGCGGTTGTAAAGATGGACCCACTGTTCGGCAGTTCGCGAATTCTCATGGAACAGCTTGGTCAGCTACTACCGCAGGCTCAACCGCACCAGCATCATCATCATCATCCATCGATGGTGGCGGGGTCACAATCGATGAGTAGAACTGTTCAACATGCAGCTTCTGCGCTAACAAATGCCTCATCGAAGTCTGTGGCAGATACCGGAGCGAGCGACTTTAGCTCAGGCTTGGCACTTGAACACTCTGGGCAGGCATCCTCGCTGAGGCAGCTGCAGCAGCAGCAGGTCGGCGTCCAGCAAGATCTGCAACAGCAGCACCAACAGCAGATGCAACAACAACAACAACAACAACAGCAGAGTGCGACGCAGCAAGCACAACAGCAGGCGGGTGTCGCGATGGCGGCTCTTGGTCACGTTATGGGAAGCACAACAGGCTCCCAGCAACAACAACAACAGCAGCAGCAGCAGCAGCAGCAACAACATCAACAGCACCATCAGCAGCCGCAGCATCAGCAGCCGCATCAACAGCCACAGCCATCGCAACAGCAAAGTACACCGGTCAGCCACAAGGTATAATGACAAAATTGGAGATTACCATAGCGAGGAAACAGCGAGAATTTCTTTTTCTTCTGCTGCTGCTCCTCCTCTTATCTGATTTTCGCCAACGAGCAAAACCATTTAATACAAACGATTCGGCAGCTATTACCGCATAGTATTTATTTCTCCTAGCAAATAACGAGCAATCTAAGCATTTCGGTTATGTGTTATTGTTGTAATTGTATAATAACAATAGGATTTATACTTATTATCATTATAAGAGAAAATAGTAGACGATACTAATAAGCATTTGGACGTAACTACCTGTTGTTCGAACTCCTCGAAATTGTTCGCATTCAATAGGCTTGCACAATGCTTGACAAATATACCAATACTTGCTCAAGGCTCGACTTAGTCGAGTTGCCTGAATAAAAATAAATCATAAAGACAACATCCAAAATTAAATCATGTTGACAGAATAATCTACGGGCGCGTACTTGTTACTTCCGGTCTATACCTTTGTGCGTATGGGTGCGTGACATAATTAGCTTGCACATCCGATGTATGAAATTCATTATGTAGCTATCATTTACTCATCGTTGTTGTTGTTGTTGTTGTTGTCGTTGCTGTTGCTGTTGTTGTTGCTAAATTCATTTTTCAGAGTGAAAGTAGCAAACTGAGAAACTTCGGCTCGTGGTCAAGTCTCGCATCGGGTAGTGCTGCAGCCCATAACACCGCCGGTGGGCAGGGCTCTCTCAATAAGAACACTGGCAGCAGCAGCAGTAGCAGCAGTAATTCAGTCATGATGAACTCGTTCCAACAGTTCAAAAAGCAAGCCAAAGAGAAAGCCGACAAGGTAACCTGTTGCCTATACCTATAGGGGCATATGATAATGACAACGGATATTTAGAGCGAACAAAATATATAAATGAACCAAACTAGTGAACATAAGGCATCCATAGTGACATAGCTTGTTAATAGCAATATTCTCTAGCCACCCATCGAAACTTACGGGGAAGCTGATATCTCAAAGCGTATACTCTAACTACCTTACTCGGCTGACCCTTTTGTTCAACTATATCTTCGGTCTAACGTTTATATCAATCTGATTTGGAAATTTGCTCTACCTGGATATTTCTGCTTTTGAAGTGCTATCATAGAGAATATGTGTCTATTGTGTATAACTGCAGCGAGATATTCATGCTGCAAACAAACTCAGCTCCCCCCCCCGCCACCAAAGAAATAGCTCTATTGATTGATTCGCATAAGCCTAATCTTATTAAATATAACCGTTTCTATTGTCAATATTTACCGTGTGCCCATTTGTTGCTACGGCGGCAAAAACAGCAACGTCTGCTGGATGAAGCAAAGGAGCGCAAAGACGCAGCAGAGCGTGCGAAGCAGATAGCAGGAAATGTTGGGTCGATGGGGTCGAACCCAGCCCAATTGGCCAGTTTGGGTCAAAAGGGTGATGGAGGCCATTTTGCCCATGGAGGGGTCCACTCACCGATTCAGCATCACCATTCAAGCCACCCTCATCATGGGATGCATCATTCACATTCACACCACTCGCTTCATGGACCATCGTCTGACAATTCGGGTACGTAGATCGTTGGGTGGCCGATCGTTGGTTTTCGTTGGCTCATTGAGAGCAGTTTCGGCATTCTGTCGAACAGCGGAGGGGTAGCTGATTTTTTTTGTAATTAATGAATTTCGCGATTTGCCTCAGACCGACAGAAACGCGTTCCGGCCACTAAACTTTTGAGTACCGATAATGTTCTCTCTCTCTCTCTCTCTCTCTCTATATATATATATATATATCGGCCCTTCTTCTTGTATTTGATTATTATCAGTTTCTCCTTCGATCTGTTTGTAGGCCTCTCGTCTGAGGAGTGAACAAAAGCTCTCCGTGACGACGATTCGGTGCCGAATATTTTGAACTGTTATTTGTTCCACACAAAATAGGTTTTCACTGAAAAATTCACGTCTACCTGTACCTGTGATTACAGGTGGTTCCGGCAGCAACAGTCCAGCTGCGATGCGCGGTGCCCCCTCTGCAGGCGGTGGAGGCGGCGGTGGAGGCGGCGGCGGTGGTGGTGGTGGTGGTCCTGTACAGAGCGAGGCGGAGCGCGAGAAACAACGCCGACGTGAGCAGGAGCGACGGCGGAGGGAAGTTATGAGTGGACAAATTGATATGAATGCCCAGAACGATATCATGACGACCTTCGAAGAAATGATGTAAATTACGCACAACGTTAGCTACAGCGATTGCAAAAATAATGACATGATGATGATGATGATGATGATAATGGCAGTGGTGATCGTGGTGAAGATTTCAACAACAACAACAAACTACAGAAACAAAATGAACAATAATTATTGTAATAACAATATGGATAATAATAATAATAGATAATAATCAACTACCACAGTAAAATAGTTATAACAGAATGATAGTAGTGAAAGAGTGACTTTAGCAAGCATCGCCCTCGGCTCCTCCACCCACTCGGATCATCTACTTTAAGCAAAATAGCATTAACTAACATTCCTACAGGAATGGAACCTCGAGAGAGAGAGAGCTAAGGGAACGACAACAATGAATGAGATAGGCAGGGAATAAGAAGAAGAAATGACAGAAAAAAAAGACAAAGTTGAAATGAAATAAACAAGTTTGCCCATAGCTTGTCATCGACGTCAGCAGCAGCAGCAGCGTCGATATCAGAGTGTCGTCCACCAGCACATAGATGAAGACTGGAGCGGAACCGTATGACGAGATGGCCACAGTGGGTGACGTCCTCATGGTCCTGTCACTTGTGCGTTGTTGATTCGTTCCTTGCGGCAGTTGTCATTGTAGCTGGGGGTCGGTAGTAGGGAGGGTACGGGAATGTGGACAAGAAATCGAGTCTTGATGATGACGATACGATGTGGCACGACCAATCAATCAATGAAATCAATCAACCAATCAATGAATCAATCAGGATCTGCTGACTGACACTGTTGGCACACTGTCGAAGGCTGGAAGTGAAGTTTCGGACGAAGCACAACGCTGTCCATCCACATGAACTAATCATAGAAGAAATAACAGATAAGAGAAAGAGAGACAGAGAGAAATAGAGAGCGAGATAAAAAAAATAATAATAATAAGATTATTCTAATATCCATATAGCCATGCATACGACATACGACATCCACAAACATGTTCCGTAATCCTGCTGCTATTTGTGTGAATACTTTAAGACAACTACAACTTCGATGTGTAGCAGAGTATCGATGCGGAGAGACACACAGCAGATGAAGGAATAAGAGAGAGAATGGATGAATGTTAGCTACCAGTGAACTAGTGGGTCAGTGGCGGTAGCCTAGTAATTAGTAATAGTAGATAATAATAATTATTATTATAACAATTATAATAATAGTTAGAGGTATATGCGAGAGAGAAAGAGAGAGAGAGAGAGAGAGAGAGAGAATGTCTGTCACCGGCGATTGTTAAAACGTTCGTTTCCTTCTATAAGTTCATCCTCCTTGCTTTGATCGACCTTCCCATCCATCACTGAGTTTTCATTGCGCAAGCCATTTATTTGTGTATAAAAAAAAATGGTACTATATAAACGATAGCAGCAATTGCACCAAAGGCGATTACGACAACCACAAATAAGCCCATCATTGACTTCGACGCCAACGTGACAACAACGGTATCAGCAACGATATTAGTTGAACCTAAATGTTCCTTGACGGCAAATTGATTTTTTTCCAATCCACTACCACAAGCTAATACCGCCTAATCTACCTATACGCTGGTGAGCTGGCGGTTTTTCTCTTTGTTAGTATCCCCCTGTATGTGTGTGATATGCATGGCGACACGAAACGCCGATGATGCTGATGATATGTAAAGGGAAATTCATGATGGTGGTTATGTTTTTTTATCTAGCTAGGTCCCCTACCCGCCCGATCATTATCATGCGAGCTCGAATTGGCCTTCAGAAGAGAGGTCGCTCTGCCGTTTCGCGCGCGAAGTTGCTCAGTTGGTTGGTTTGTTGGTTCGCTTGGTTTGGTTCTCGGCTGATCGTTTGAGCTTATGGATTTACTTTACAATATCTGTTTGCTAGTTAGGATATCATTCATTGCCGCTTAATAGCCATAAATAGTGCGGGTTGTACCGGTTCAACGGTGGCAAACGAAATATGTCAGTGGACTAGTTGAGTTAGATAACGATTGCGATCAACTCAACCGCTGAAGCGGAAGTCAAGTTTGTAGAAGAGGCTCGATGAAATTCTGGCTACAGCAAAATCCTTGCTCCAGCGTTCGGCCCTGGGGGAGTGTTGGAACTCATTCTTATTATTGGGAGGGTGCGGTTTAGAATGCCGGTGATTCGACATTAATGGTGATACTAATTAGCGGATAATGCTGATGAATATTATAGATATGGAAGCCAGCAGGTGAAACAGCAATCAGCTAAGAATTGATCCTGATTGATGTGTATGTGTGTGAGAGAGAAAGAGAAAGAGAGGGAGGGAGGACACGTAAGAATGATAAATACAATGATGACGCCATGCTCAATTGCTAATTAATACTTAGGGATGCACGTGGGCAACACTGATGATGACACCTCTGATCGCTGATAACAAGAACAAGGGAATAGACAATTACTAGATGATAATGATTAGAGAAGCCTGAAGAGTCGCTGGTGAAATTCTTTATCGAACGGCGCTAACAACGGTGTCGTTCTCAGACTCGGATCATTACTTCTGATACAGATATACACACACACACACACACAGAAACGAATGTATACTCTTCCTTGCCCTATAGAATCCATAGATACCCAACGAATATGAAATAACAGTTGAACTCATAGAGGCTGTAGTGTCTCTGCTAAGAGCGTGAAAGTCAGGACAAGCGTCGCTTTAAATGTTCTCTTCGTCCGCCGCCATAGAGATCGATACGATACCAGGCTAACGACTGAGTGGTAAGTAAGAGATATATTAGCTGGCAACAGCGCAGGCTACAGTATGCATGAGGCAATACAGGAACTAATTAGACAAGCGTATCGACAAGCAAACAAACAAGCAAGCAAGCCATCATTACGGACTCGTCGTAGTAATTAGTCGTTGGAGAACTAAGAATACAATGGAGAAAGAAAAGGGTACTTGATAACAACAACAACAACAGGAGTGGTAGCAGTGGCAAAATGCGGACACGACAGAAGCTAGAAATGATCACGATAACAATGAAATACACCAGCAATGCTAATTACTATATACATTATTATTATTATTATTATTAAAGGAAAATAATTAACGACGTGAAGACGACTATGACTAATCGCAGCTTCTCGTGTTAGTTGATTGCTATTATTTCATTATGATTATTATTATTATTATTATTATTACTGCAAGAGTATAAGAAATAATCGATTGTAATTGATGATAATGACAATAATGATGATATGATTATAGAACCTTATTATTATTCTAATTACTCGTACCATTGTGTAAAAATGATCGCGATGATGATGATGAAAATTTATGATGTAGTTCTGAGAAACAAACGTAAGATTATTATCATAATTAGATGGTTAGCCAGGCTTAACGAAGGGTGAGGCGCCACACAGCGTAAGAGTATGCTTATGAAGGTCAACGATTGATTCACAGTAACAACACAGCAACGTTTAATGGATCGTTTAAGCGCTAGTAAGCAGCTGTAATCATACAAGATAATGATAATAATAATTATGATGATAATAATTATAAAATAATAATAATAACGATAAAAAGTTATGAAGATTATCGATGATATGGATAATATGATAAGATGACTGCAGTGCATACAATGGTGACATCGCATAGAAGATGTTTGTTGGCGAGATGTGATTGTGGTGGTCGATTCCCAAGAGCCACATTGAAAAGGAATAACAATAATGATATATATATATATATATATATATATATACATATAAGGGGCAAGTATAAACTAAAATGAGGAGTACATACACGATTACTAATGAAGATGATAATGAGGACGGTAATAATAATAATAACGAAATGGTAAACATGATAATAATTAATGATACTACTTCAAGTGAAATGGAGGCGTGAGCTGCAAAGCGCACGATGACGATCGGGGTTGCACATATGAGGAGGCACGCAGATGTAATAATTAATTAACATGTAATAATTAGCAGCTTCCTTTACGCTATCCACTTTTGCGCCATCCCATTCTATCGTGTCGTCTTGTCTCGTACCATCTCCTGCAAATCTCTGGCTAGCAGATGTTCTCTCCCAGTTAATCACTATACGAAGGCATTGAACGAACATTTCGCGATTGACCGTGTACCCAGTTCGTTCATATTGTTGATAGAAAGTACAGCAAAAACGAAAACGTCAGACGGAGCAACAACAACAGCACCCCCCACCCCGCGAATCACGGATAAACCTCGAAAGGACAACATTTCGGGGACATCCTGTATTTCGGCAGGAGATCCATCGCTCCTGATTCGTCACTCCTCTAGGCATCATAGGGATTCGATCAAATTCGATGATTATTATTGTTATTATTATGATTCGCATGTGAATAATCACCTGGGAGATGCGTACACTAATAATCGCTTTTCTGCCAATGAAAGTGTGTTCGAGCTAAGATTCGAGCGGTCTATTCTGTAAACGCCTCCCAGCAGCCGGGGCGGGGTGGTTTCTCCATAATCTCAGCTATTGTCCATATTGCTCCTTCTGAACGTGTTTCACACCTTATACACAGATTGATGATATGGTGTTTCTCGAACGCCTGGTCATTTATTGTTTCTTAATTGTTTTCTGCAGTTAATCCACCGGGCGATAAATGAACGAATCGCTTAACAGTGAGAGTGATTCATACTGCCACCGGGATTTGCGGTAGACGATCTGACGAGAATCGATAGACTGATATAGATGGAAAAACTAAACGGATTTGCCCCTGCCGCTCGTCACTGTGTGTGGAAACGGATAGCGGCTTAACTTGTACATAGACATGTAAAGTGTAAGAAATTAATAATGGAGATTTTCGGATCCATATATATATATATATATATATATATATATAATACAAACGGAATGCTGATGAACTCTAGGAAATGCTGGACTGAGTAAGCGGAATAGAGGTTTGAAAATAATTAGAATAAAAAAGCGTGGCAGCGGTAATAGAAGGAGACCCAACTAATGATGCTGGTGATGCGGATGGTGACGATAAAAGAAAAGGAGACACATTTTGTACTTATTATTATTATTATTACCATTATTGTTCGTTGCTGAGTTTGGCAGGGAGGGAGGGAGGGAGAGAGAAAAATCGAGTTTGGTGAAGTGGGTTTATTATAGAGAAGGGTTGTAGCAATTGTCCGAACGTGGTCCCGGGGGTCAGCCGGTCATCGGCGGGTGTGGGGCGATGTAAAATCTCGCGGTAATAAAGAAGATCCTGCCTAAAACACTAAAAAAAATATATATATATAACATGCTGATTGATGCTCGGTCACGATGCATGAATTGGTAGAACATCTACAAGTAAATGTAAACGTTAAAGGTGTACGTGGTGCAGGGATCAATTGAGAGGAAGCCCCAGAAAATAGCCAGAGCAGTTTCACGACCAAACAGCCGCCCGCCCGACCGCCCCTCCTCATTCCGGCTGATCATTCTTGGACGGACTTGGTGATGATGAATTTTATTTATTCAAACCGAAACAAAAATCTACTTTTGTCAGAGAGAAATAAATGATGAATGAACGATGACGGTGGAAAGGGAGAGGAATTAAGACGCATATATATATATATACATATATATATATATATATATTACTGAAAGGGAGAGAGAGAGAGAAAGAGAAATAAATGCCAAATGAATTTTCAAAAAATGTATAAAACATTTCGCATCGTTATTCTAATTGGCTATAGATCTAATGAGTTCTTTGACGAAATATCGCTAATATCTCAATGACAAGATAGCGGTTTTAGGGTGACCGTCTGTAGACAATCGCAATGAGTCCCACACAACCCTTGCGGGAGGTAAATAATATTCCGACTCCAGAGGTGAGCGTAAATGTATTTCGAATCTCGTTAAAAAACTATAAAGAGTTTGATTAGATTTTCTAGGTTGCAATGGTGGTGATAATGATAATAGTTATTATTATTATGGTTACTCTATTCCTAAATTTGTGCACGGAAATTACAGTTGTTTGATTCCAAAGTAAATTGTTGCGATCCGAGCCGAGCCGACTGATTTGTAAGCCAAATCAGTCGGAGCGCTCGGAGCCGTCGTCACTGCCCTCGCCAAAGCCCTCGCTAAGGAGGTCGACTGCTTGCGAGCCGGCACGGTACCGTCGGCGCTACGGCCAACACACTGCGGCGCGCGCCTCATCGTCCTCAGGAAAAAGGATGGTTCGATACCTGCTCCAGCACGATCCTCCGCCTGGCTGATAATATCGCGTGGGCCAGCGAGAGGGACACGATCGTGAGTCTGCTCGGCCCAACCCAGTTGGGTTGCGGCCAGGCGTCTGGGACTGAGATCGGTGCTCGCGCTTTCATCCACGCTCATCCGGCCGTGGACCTGGTCAAGCTCGATTTCCGCAATGCCTTCAATACGGTCCGCCGGAATCTCGTTCTGCGAGAGGTTGCTTAGTACGTCCCGGGCCTCTTCCCTCTGCTTGACCTGGCCTATCATTGCCCTTCCCATCTGATTATGGACAACGCCGTCATCAGCTCTGAGTTCGGGGTCCCAGTGGCCTTGCCCTCAACCCCACGAAGTGCGAGGTCTTCTCTTTAGACGCACACCCCGACCTCTAGCGGTTGCTCCTAGGGTGCCGTCTCACTCCGAGGTCGTCCCTTGGTCGTCCCGTTATATCATCAGCATAAATTATATATATATATATATAAATTATACTTACATACATATATATACATATATATATTTGCATTTAAAAGGGGCCCGTCTTGGAAGTCAAACGTTGGCTGAGAGTCTGCTTGGAAAATTTACTTCCTAGGTCAAACAGAATGATGCTGCTGTACGTGCCAGAGACGAAATTGTCCACATCTGTTGAACATATCTGTTCACATGTCCTATTTACATTTTCAATATAGCCCAACTTGACATCTTCCGCCTCTAGCCGTCTACTCCATACGTTGCCTAACCTCCCTCACACTACATAGGCCAAACATTTCGCCAAACCTTGTAGCTCCTGCGATAATATAAGGTGTTTGCTGTACGGATGTGTCAATTAAAATATAATTTATAATTAATTTATATAACTTATTTGCACCTTTGTTAAGTGACCTGCATATAGCAAAACACCTTAAAAATAAAATATATTAATATAAAAATAAAACAAAATATATTAGACATATTAAACGCTTTTGTGAACACGCATTGCTGACTGCAATAGTCCTCTCCTGGATAATGCTATTCAAATGAGCGGCAGACGTCGTGGTAAAACCCGTGTTCTCGCCTAAACTTGCGAGGTCCCAGAAAACGCTTGAAGCAGGCCTGACGCGCGAGCTCGAGAAGTTGCTTGCTGTGAGGTGTTCCCATGATGGATGACCAATTTCGAGGTCAGACAAGGTGGTCACTGAGTGAAATAAGTATTCCCAAAATAAGTGGAGTTGAGTTCCCTGTGGTGAGTGAGAACCCTGTCAACTGCGCGGGGTGAGTCTGTAGCAGGCAGAGTGTCCCACTGACTCCAAACTCCATACGAAACCCCCAAACATGACCAAGACCAATTGGAAATCATCTCGGCTCGTGGTGGTATAAAAGACGAGATTATCGAGGTACAGGAGGACATTCACTTGCAGGTGGCGCTTCTTAATCTCGTTCGACAGGTCGCTGATAACCATTGAAAGCAGACCGACCTGGGGCTAGTTGCGTCGACGGCTCGAAGGGGTTAATCTCTACTTAGCCACCATCAACGGTGACTTCATCAAGGAGTTAGAAATGTTGTTGCAAATGCTCTATCCAAACTAGGAGGGGACTAGGTGTCGCGTTGTTCCGCTGAAGTGTGTTGATAGCGGTCATCATATCATCTCCTGTACCTCGAGGTCACGGTCGAATGTGCTACGACGTTCAGTGTGAGCTGATCCCATGTGGCTGCGCAGACTAATAGTGCATGCGGCACGGTGTCTTGACGGATAAGAGTACCTTGAAAAGTCGGATAAGGGCATATTTAGATGGCCTTGACTCAGCCATTGATACAACGGCAAACGCGAGCTAGCAGTTGACACTCCTGTATCTATCGATGGCTCTTATGTGCGCCCGTAAATGTTCTCTTGCGCAGGCGTGGCTGACTCAGGGTCTATCACGGAGAGGTAGTGCCGGCGCTGGATGATCCGTGGCGTCGGTGCATAGTCGTCCACATGGATCTCGCTGGGGATTGGAAAACTCGCGGGAGAGCGAGATAGAAGCTGGGAACGGTTTAATCCACCTGAGTATTCGATTCTGCTCTCTCGCAGGTCAGTGATGAAGACTGAATGGCCGATTTCCCTCTGATGGTTCTCAATCGTTCGTACCTGTGTTATTCGCAGCTGCCCAGCCTAGGCCGTGAATAATTCAAGCCTGAATAATTAAGACCTGCCTTCTCGGCAGGTCGCTGACCAACAAGGTGGAAATATCGGGCAAGCTTCTCAACCATTGAAGATGTTCCCTCCGTGGATTCGAAACGCACATAGCAGAAGACAATGCTGAGACGAGGGACGTCAATTAAGTAGTCAGAGATAAATTAAACTTGATTATCAAAATAATCGTAGAATCTGACCAAGCTATAAAAACGCGAAAGATTTCTGTGACCAGCAAAATCCTGATGAAAGTACAGATGCCACCAAGCCAAGTGAAAACAAGTCGCCAAATCCGATGATTATTTAGGTGTACCGTAGTCTGCACGTTTTTATTTGTACGCATGTTCATGTGGTGCCTAACGAGTAGTCCCTGCAACGATTTGATAGCCAGAGTGTAGGACAAAACAAGCAAATCAAGTAAACAATTCAGAAAAGGACCAGAAAAAAAACCTTGTGAATATCAAATCGTCTTCTATAAATACAACTGTACTGTTTCCTATGGCCTATGGCATGGTGGGAATCCACTATGATTATGCTACGGGTAGACGTATGGCATGATTTTGGTCAAGGTCGAAGGTCATTGTGAGCTGAGTATTAAAAGACATAGTAGGTAAGAAAGTTCACAATTACAAAGAACATGTCAGGAATCGAAACCTGGGGTACAATGGTAAACAAGCCGACACTCTCCCCTCCTCTGAGATTTATACAGAGATAACTACAAGGCTTAAGTCTCTAAAATCTCGAATGTCGTAAGAAAGAAACTCATTACCAGTCAGTACCAGGTCTACATGGGGTAACAATTTTTAAATCACATCGAATTCTAGTCCTAAGTAAGCATAAATGCACTTAGTAAAACATTTAAGATCAGTATAAACAAACAATGACTATTTTATTTTTATGGGTCAATTATATTTGTCACATAACTGTTGGTTTTATCTTCCGATTCATATTCTCTAGTCGAAACCTGGCTATGAGAACTCATACGATCCATTGCAAGGTCAATCACGGAGTCTGCCACATGGAAATTTTAAAGAATTTTATTTTTTTTTAGATTAGATTTTAAATAAATTCAATATGTTTGGATGATTTTTCCGAACGGCGTCAATCTAACAATACCTCTTCTTTTCGACGAGAGCTTGAAGCGTTAAAATTCATTTATATCAGTGTGGACATTCGAACCATTTTTACGATGTATGAAACGTCTTTCTTTATAAATATTGTTAATATTCAAGTGCCATTGTTGATGGCCCATGTTCCTCCATATAAATATACGTGTAATATATATATATATATATATATGTCTGTACCTACCTACCTACCGATCTATGTGTCATCATAATTCGAAAAAGCAAAGCGGTCAGGGATGTAAATATCACTCAGCGGACTTTCATTACTTTCAAATACACCTGCCCAAATATACAACACGTCAATGCAAGGAACTACTGGAGGGATCTGCTGTCATAGATAAACACACGCCCACAAATGCCTTTAGCTACATTGCTGTCCAGTAATTCTTAGTCAACTGTTATTTGGGTATCCGGGGATTGACATAGCCGGGGATTGACATATTGATTGATATAGCCTGTTGGTAGATCGTCTGTAGGAGGTATCGATTCCTTCTCCTGATATTTCTCGTTGTAATACCGCCATATCCGATAAGTGCCGATAAGTACATCTGAATGGGAGAAAGCCTGGTGGGCGAGCCGCGAAAGAAAACTTCGTTTTATTGATTTGTTGACCATGTCTCTTTGCATTTTCTTTAGCGATTTTACCTGCTGTAATAATGGAATGGTATTAGGATTCGTTTGTTGTGGCTTACGGTCATAGTTTCGGTTATAGCACAGTGGGTCGCCAAGCGTCGGCGATGTAAGTCCCACCCTGACCGAGTGAGATGGTCTAGAAATGGGATATATATTCTCTAATGTATTCTGTTATATTGTCATACACTGTACTACTATATTTCGGACTCTGCCGCCACTGGCGTGTGTAAGGTTTAGGGCAAAGCATTTTAATTAAATATCTAGTTAAATATCCGTCTTCGCTGTAGCTAGCATTCAATTCTTGGAAACTATTCAAAATTTACATATCGATGCTTATTAGTGCACAAATACTCTGTCCATATAAGGCGGTATCATATCAACGTAGCTGCTCTATCAAGCCGTGCAATGGTACCTGGCGAGCAATGACGTAGTGTAACAAAGGACTAATTAAAAGTAGTATCGTTATTACAAATTTCCAAACGTGTCCAATGAACAGTTTCACACATCAACAATTTTAACAAAGCGTTTGAACCCAGTAACTTGCCGAGATAAATGATCGTTTTTCTCCGAGGCGGAGAAATTAAAAGACTATTCGTAATGCTCATAACTGCGAACAAAAATACTCGTCATGTGAGGTATGTTAAGATGAGGTGTCAAATACACCTCGCAAAAACACCCCGTATTAAAAGCTGTTGTGGAGTTTCGAGCAAATATCATCTAGCGAAATTCTGACAACGTGCATTCTACAAAAATCGCTCAGCTAGGAGTAATCAATTAATGCGTGAATATCGTTTTTTGTTATTCCATTTGATGACTGTTTCAATGGAGAACAATACTATATGTTTATCTAAATTGCCCGTTTCAAGCATTATCTGCGCAGGTTGAACGACAAGAAGGCGATGGGCCGATCGACTAGTGTATCAACGTCTCGGATGCAGTAAGCATCCAAAAATGGGCGAACGTAAAATCGTGCTTGAGATGAATCCAACGTAATGATAGCGGATCCCAGTGTGATAGAGCTGGTTTGATGCTATATAAAAGATGTTATATTATACCTTGGCTTTATTTCGAACTGATTGACCAATTTTTGTCCCAGTTGTGACATACTTATTAGTGTATACATAGCAATGTTAAAGGTACGCTCAAACCAAACTCAGCAGCCGGGCCAGTCACTTCCTTCATAATAAGCCGTCTTCATTAACGACGAACCAAGAGCAGTCGATGGTGGTGGTCGTGCAACAGTTGCACAACTTGTAATTTCGAAAGCACGCTGTCAAATATGGTTCGGGTCAACTCCTTGCCTGGTCAGCTTTGTAAGATAACTCGGACGATCCAGCGACTAGAAATTGTGGCTATATCTAAAGGTTCTTCTTCGCGCAGATGTGTGTAAAGATTTATTCTCGATAATAATAATAGTAATACTACCATATGCGTATGCAATTAGCTATCACGACATTGACTCGTGGGCCATTCATTTATCGAAATGGCGCTAATTGTCTAAACAATTCGTTCCGGTCGACGTGCGGCTGCAGGGTGATCATCCACCAGGTTTGGAAAGGCGATTTTTCATTGCTTCATAAAAGACAGCGTTTTTTTTCTAATCCCAGTTTTTCGTCTAATTTTCTCTAACCCTGCTAGTGCTGCAGACTGCTCCCAACGCAGTGATTGTATTCCCTCGCGGACAGTGATCGCATTATTGGATAAATCATCCAGCGATTCTACTATACCTACTACCCTCTACTTAAGTGCAAATTAACCATACGTATTATATATTTATATAGGCTTTTGGATCACCGCTGTCGCTGAAGAGTCATTGAGCGGGTTAGCTTTCACGTCGACGCATACGATGGCGGAGCGATACGGACCAGAACCTTGTGGATATCTCCAAGCGTTTCTAGCAGCGATCATCTACGTAGGTCGGTGCCGCCAGGGCGTAAGAAAGACGAGCTGTGAGCGGCTTAGCAACACCATCCGGGCTCGGCTTCCTCCTCTTGTCTGTTCAAAAGTAGAATTTCACCGGGAACTCCCGTCGTTGGATTTTGGTTGGACATCATTGGTTTCGAGTTTTTCAGCTTGTGTACAAGAGTCATGAAGATACCCTCCACGTGATCGCTCTTTGAGTCGTCCTAGTCGATCATTCGGGGCGGACCATTTCAAGCAAGAAAGAAAAAAAACAACTATTAAGTCGTTGGCATTATCTGTTATTCTTCAACTGCGATTACTCGTGTAGTTTGTGTTGGTGGTTAGTGGTTTCTTCAGTCACCCGTGAGGGGCTGGTCGTAAATCAACTAAATCAAATTTGAAAAGCAACTATCATATATATATACACGGGGAAAACATGGGTGTGCCTGGTCGTATAGGGAAGGCCGGAAGTGATTATCTCGGCTGGTGAGTCGTGTGGGTGAGACAAGCTGCCTGACAAGTCCTGTGAGAGGTGGTGCTATTATATCTAGTAGCACCTCTCACAGGACTTGTCAGGCAGCTTGCTTCATCCACACGACTACTCACCAGCCGAGATAATCACGTCCGGCCTTCCGTATACGACCAGGCACGCTCATGTTTTACACGTGTATATATATATATATATATATGCACAAAGTATATAACTATTACCTTGGCAGACGTTTCAAATAGAGGCATACTGTGCTGATCGGCAAACCGCTGAGCTGCGTTGGTACTTACTGACACCTGCAATCATCGAATTACATAAGTTGGTCGTCTTCATATTAATCAATTAGTTATATGTTTAGCTCTTGTTGATCTTTTTAAATGCGCCCCGCATTGAATAGAACTGTAGACCCATCATTCAACTCCAACGCGTGGGATATACAATATATTCATAATATGAACACAGAGCTATTTAGGCTATGACATAATCATTAAACTGTACATTGTTTAGTCGTTTTCGGGCCTGTTCGTAGATTGCTACTTTCTTTATCACACCTGTATTTTACCATCTTTTATTATATTTCCTTTCTTAGCGCTTGCGGCCGGCGAAATATTATCTAAAAGACCCCACGATCGTTCAGAGAATCGCATGGTTAACACGTTCAGTAGGCGCAACTTCAATCGCACTGACGCTTGTGCCACCGCGCAGATGATTACTTCTAAAGATGAGGAAGGTTTACCTCCAACTTTTAGTTGTTTGGGTTTACGAAACATTCTAATATCGGCTAACTTTAGAGATTCGTTCATTTGCTCAAAACATCGCATGTACGTACACGAATGCTGCGAGTCATTTGTACATTCAAAGACTGCTACCCAGGCGATATCGTTAAAAAAAACAGGGGAAAAAGCCTGCGGGTTAAGCTGAGCAGTCTCTCTCTATTCAGCCTTGTATCAGTAGTGCATGTAATGAGATCGATGTGATTTCTATACGAATACGAACCGTTCCCGTACAATCGCACTTATTTCCAACCAGTATTCGAGGTACTTCATGTGTACTCAGCCGATGTCGGTCGCACTCCGCAATCCAGGCCGGGAGACTTTCGAACGAACACAACTTCGTCACGTCATAGACGAACACTACGGCATTCACGTTTCTAAACATTTCAGGATAAAATATATACCACTTAGTTAAATTAGTATAGAAAGGCGTTAGGCGGGAAGAATAGGATCATGAAATACCGTTCAATCTAATTTTTCACATAGTCGGCTATTGCAGAATCAGCAATAGGTCAGTTACACACACACACACACATATATATATATATATATATATATATATATATATATATATATATATATAGTCAGTTGTTCCATTATTTTCACCCACAATCCACAGACTACTGTGACCGTTACATCGTTCGGATAGAAATGCTCACAATCACACCAAAGTATGGCATGTCTGTATTATTCATCTGGTATAGCGCGCCGATAGAAGTGGTTTAAATAATGATTTGTTGTTTGCTTGATTGGCGGCAGGATGATTTGTGTGTATTGGATGAGTTTTGGATATGTTACTTGGACGTCTCCACATAAAGATCATGTTCATCTAGGTTGTATGAGTAAATGCTGTAATAATAATAATAATAATAACCCAACTGCTTTAAGTGATCTAGCCTTTGGTACCCACAACAAGGCCTGCACAATCGAGCCTATCAAAGCTTTGTGCGAATTGCGCCCCCAACATCGATAACTCGAGTGGCAACGGGCAACTCGATTCCATCGATGCGGGCTGCGATCATTTGACAGCGATCGGAAAACGAAGAAAGCAGCGAAACTTCAAACAGATAACGTCGACATTACACGTTTAGGTCTTAAACACCCCAGAACTGTGCAAACAAGATATGCGAACTGTAGGTCCCTTGTTCGGTGACCACTACAATCGATAATAGGAAACGCCACTGTGCGTTGTATTCTGAAGGCTTTGGAAGGAAAGTCCAATTGAAGAACTGTCTTTTTCTCAGGCCCGTTGACCGAACTATTACAAACAAGAAATTTATAAATGGGTACCGATAGTAGTGCTGAACCATGCTTCTTCTGAATCGCTCCTGTCCCGCAGTATCCCATAATTGTAGCTGAAAAAAATTGAGCATGTTAGATATTATATCATAGCTTTCATTTAATAAATGTTCTCAAAATAGGCGGCGCAGCTATATATATATATATATATATATATACATATATATAAAGCTGGCACAACACACAATCGCCAGATGGTTAGATGTACACAATGCTATACACAATATGTATATATAGTTCTGCCTATGACTCGCGAGAATATATTATATATATATATATATCATAATAAGGGGGCATATTATTCGCAATACCCATATTATGGCTTAACCAACTAACTATTTCAACTGGTTGCATTGAAGCTATCCCGCAGCTACTCTGAACGTAACGAAGCTGAGATGTTGAGCAAAACTTCTAATAATTTATTCTCACTTTTTTGCTCCCTAAGCATAAAATGCGCATAACTGAAAACAAGAGAGAGAGTGAGATATCATACCTCAATGGCCTCGCCGTCAACCTCAACAATCCTTTCGCGAAAGTCAACACCGATGGTGGCCTCCGTCTTGCTTGGAAACCTGCCCTCGCAGAAACGAAATGTCAGACACGTCTTCCCAACATTCGAATCTCCTATTACGATGATTTTGAAGATACGTCTTTGATTTTCTGAAAGTTCGGTACAACCAAATGTTACACAGAACAGTTACCATCGGTGGCCACAATACGCAGTTCCAGTTCAAAACTTCAATGCCACAATTCGCATACTCAGATAATAGGTGATGATCACAAATGTGATCGGGATATTTCTTCGCGAGCGTGGAATTGCTTCGGTGAGAAGTGTACATCTTCCAACCCGATCAGATCGGTCGAATAGGTCTCATTTACTATTCTCGGGAATTGTACTCTTCTTTTGGTCGTCTTGAATTTCCGCCCCTAGGTATCATCAGTGCTCGTGCCTCAGGTTAGGTCAGAAATAATTAGTGGTACAATTATCGGTATGTAATTAAATCCATCGCGGTATCATCTGTTAATGTATTTTTTTTATAACTTGGAACGATCAGTACCTTCAAAAGTTAGAAGCACTTCGAGTAAACCTTAGAAAACTGCTGCAGAGAAAAGAAAATTTCTTTCTTTCCAACCTAATAATAGTAATGACTTATTATCTTCAACGATGTTAGCAAAATGTAGCTTCGTAGCATTATAATAATAATAATATAAAATAGATATAATTAACAACTGGGGGGTTTGCGCTAATTACTTTTCGAGCACCCTATACGATCATGTGGATGTAGGGCCACAACAAAAGTCGAAAATGACAACATCAACTTACGAAGATGCGGAGCACTGGCCGTACTAGTTGTGCTGTTTTCAAGAGCCATCGCTCTCACCGGTACAGTTTATTTTTTTGTCACCTCAGCAGGCCACAACAACACCGCATACACATACACACGTATATACTATATAGCGACACAGAGGAAACGATGGTCACAAACGTCAAACTTGCAGCTGGGGGGCAGTTAGTGTTTCATCTATCTCTTCCCGGATCACTATTATTGTCATGTCGTCGACGGCAATGAACCACGCTCATGCGACGATGTCATAGAGACCAGTGTCGTTTTTCGCCAAAAAAGGGATCAACCTTTCGTCAGCTAAACTCATTCACTTCTCGAAGAGGATTTCGCCGTCTTATATTCGAGCACTCAATGAATAGAAATGACAGCTGAGCGAACGAGAGACGATCGTCGCTTCACAGGTAACCAACCGGCTTCCCCCTCCGCTTGCGAATGTCAACAGTATCAGCTGTTGCCTTAACAACACGTAGAATGACAGTATTATGGTAACAGCTACATATGGCTGGTATGATCATCGGGGCATTACTATTGTCGCCCACTGTCCGTGATAGTGGCTAACTTTGAATGCAGGTGATTCCAAGTATGATACACTAATTCTATATAGAGCATCAAGCTATTTCCTGTTATTGCTGCATTAATAAACTAGCAGCAGCAGCAGCCGTAGTGAGCAGGAATTGCACAGGATGACACTGGTGATGCTAAACTAACACATAGCCAGTAGCCCTATCTACGAAACCGGTTCACGTGTTGTTTTGTTGGCCTCGAACTGTGCGAAACACAGCACTAACAGCGCGAGCATCGTTCGTTGGCGGTGGCAAGCTGAACTCGCAATCGTCCTATGCAGCCAATGAGCTATCGCTGCTTACGGACACAGTGAAATAGCGTGATGGAGTCAGCGGCGTACGGCGCTCGACAGGGAAGAAGTTTGTACCGGTAGAATTCTCTGCTTAGTGTTCGATGGAATCCTGTGTCGTCGTCGTTTTGGCTAATCGATCGAATATATATATATATATATGTATATATGTCAACCGTATGTGTTGAGGAAACTTGAACTGAAATTGATAATTTGAAAATTGTATTTCAGCGGGAACGATAATGCTTTTTATGATCGTAAAAACATTTTGTAAAATCGTGTATTAGACAGCTCTATACATATATTTTTTGTATGGATTATATAAGAAAGTTTAGATGTGTAATTTTGCCTTTGGTAATTGATTAATGATATTTAGGAAAAACATAAGCTCTGCGTTTATCGTTGCAAGATCACTGGTGTACCGCTAATATCGAAAGGGACTGGTCATAGACGCCGCCATAGACAAGCTAGAATGATCTAAGGGCTAAGTGTAGCACTGAGTCACCGATCGCTTCTCCATTCGTCTCTTGTGGCTTGTGATCTATGCTCAACGACCTTGGTGGGGTTCTGGCGGGCAACGTGTGTCCTATCAGCGGAGTAACTCAGGGATTGGGCGTCGACAGGTCCAACCAAGAAATTTAGTTGGAAACATTTTTTCAAACATACAATAATTAGGAATTCTTTGGGTGGGGGGACCGGGGCCGAAGCCGACATTATCCCGAGGAAGACGATGGCATTGCCTTGCTTCCGTACAGCGAGGGACAGGCGTTGGAGAAGGAAAGATCCTGCGCGCTTGTCCCCGGTGGCGCGGATCGGCGTATGGTAGACCCCTTCGAGGAAGTTCGCAGTTAGGGGGCCGTGCCCCGCCTAAGGTTTCAAAAGCAAGGGGGGAAAAAAGGTGGGTTGCTTGGAGTGCGGCGTACTTACGTAGCTTGGCCCGCTCCGCGCGCGCTACCGCATAACCGGGGGTGGTTGCGTAGTGGTTGACATAAGAAGGTGCTAGAGTGTCAACCACCGTGTCGTCCCAAACGAGGTGCTGGCTTCGGTGGAAGGAGATGAGACTGAGGCCGTCCGTACGGCGCCCGAATTTTAGTTTGTTTTGAATCCGACATAACGTACCGTTAAGTAGCACTGTTGAATACTCGTGAATACTTTATGGCCGATCGTTCAACGATTAACTTGCATACAAAGGTGCATTCGAAACAAACAACACAGTAGGGGGACACAAACTAAACACTTATGATTAGTCTGATATTATTGCCAGGAGAGAGTTCCCAATCTTCGTAATCGTAAATTAACACGTGCACCTACAATAAGCCCAACTATTTATCTTGTTCATTAGGATATATCTATCTTTCGCTTTCGCTCTTCGCTAGTCCGATTTAATCACTCGCGGAAACAGTGCTGGTGCTGAACCGCGTCCTTGAATAATGAGTCGTTATGGCACCATAATTAACGATAAGATAATCATGCAATATAGAATAGCGTTATGTGTCAAGTACCTCAGTCTCATACTGTTAACATAAACAATTATTTATCAATCTGTGCTGGCCGTCGTGTGCTTGAAAGAAGACAGCCTCTCGCAATTATGTATTAATTAAGGCTATTAAGAGACTTACTAGTACGTAAAGGAAACAGATGCAAACGAACTCCAATGTCACACCCTTGTAATTAAGTATTTCACTTTTTATCCGACAATACTGACGACTATATCCGTAATTTCATTGAAACGATGAAAGAAATTGCCCGACAATCGACGTTATGGCACATGTGTGGTCACAAACGAGAACATATTTAACTGAACCGACGTGGCTATTGTCGAGTGGCAGAGACAAGTCCTCATAGTAATACCTAAAGTTTAAGACCTATCACCTACGGGAACGGGTGGGGGTGGGGCTCAAAAGAAACAATGATGGCCTTATTTCCGAGACACGTACTTCGACCTCCAGGTGTGTCGTTCGCATGCCATATAGAAATATAATATCTCATTAGGTATTGAGAAACGACGTCTCAGATTAAGAATCATAGGGCACATGATTTTAGTTCGCAATTAAACGTACTCGAAATCAATGTAGTCTCTCGTGTTTTTCTATCGTAGATGAAGTTAACAAAATCAATTGTTAATAAATATTTGAATCGTAACAGACGGCTAGTTGGAACTGTAAGATAAGCGAATAAATTGAAAGTATAGAACTAATTAACCGTAATAATCATTTTAACAAATGGTTACTGCGTGGTGTCAGGGCTGCAATTACTTCTATGGCAGGTTTCGCTTCTGCTTTGTAGCAGCATTACTTCAAAAAAACGGTCAGGAGAGGCAGCTTATGCGAATACAGTTGCCATTGTGTTGGCCAACATTGGTAAGGATTATTTATCCTGTTCGTGGCCTTATTCAGGCAGTCGATTAACCAGGACGGGTTTAGTGGGCTGTGGTAAAGTGCTACATGGGAAAGTAGCTAGCCTTGGACAAGAGGAGCTAATAAAAAAAATCAAATGATTTTATTGGTTTATTAAGGAAACTGTAATATTTACAATGCTTAAGTTCTCTTATATGTCAGCACGTCGGGGGAATCTGCGGCCTCCGGCAGTCCATAGTAGCTGGTATGATACACTTAATTTAAACGTCATCACTCTGTTTATTGATCACCATTCGTGTATAAATACATTCCCTATGGGAACAGATGATACAAGCATCGTTTCTTCATTACGAAGGTTTGGTAAAGTATAATAGACGTATAGGTTTGCTAACGTATTTTTAGCACAAAGCGATTTAACTAGGTTCGCTGTTGTTTATTCAAACATACAGTAATTAGGAATTATTAATACAAATGAATGCAATTTTGTCGATGACATTAACTCTTGTTAAAATCAGTCAGAAGAAGATTTTCCTCATTTTGATCGCATTGACACCTAATTGACGCACTCTCTCTCTCTCTCTCGCAATATGGCTATTCATTTGTCGATCTAACTTCTGTCGAGCTGACCCTCAGCTGTTCCCCTGTTCGTTTGTCGATCTGTCAAGTGGAAAACGTCAATTTGCTTATGACAACACCACCTCGGTTTCACCACCATTTAATGCATGCATATAAATCTTTTCATTTGCTATTTATTAAAAAATACGTGTAATCCTCCGGAAACGGCAGCATACCTATCCTTCATCGAATCGCACCACCACCGGAAGATAGCGAAACTATCCCCGATAGTACCCCTCCCCTATTCTTCTCGATACCAGCGATGATATTAGACAGCAGTCGGAACCTCGTTGGCAGAACACGTAAGCCGCTATATATAATAATAAGCAGGTCGATATACCAACGTACAAAATCGGTGTGAAGGAAAAAAAAAGTAAATATATTTAAAAAACACAATAAAACAACAAAAACAATATTAAAAATACAAAATAAAAAATAATAATTGGTTTGAAATTATTTGTGTAGATAGAATTGTGCTTTGTGGAATTTTGCCGTCCTGACGCCTGCCCATAACGAAGAAGCGGCAGGATTCTCTGCTATCTGAAAATGTTCGTACTCAGTTGCAACTGGTGAGTCACAGAGGCGCACACGGGAGGATGGGAAAGGTCGACAACCTAGCTGCAATGTTTCGGCTAAAAAAAAAACCAGCGGATTTCCGATTAAATTATGGTGGAGAAGGGGAGAGATGGCATAGCTGTCCCACGAGGAGATTATTAAAGGTTACGCTATTGCTTGTGTTCGCATTGTTTACAGGTGGTTATTTGATCGTTCTTGAAATGTATGAAGCATTATAGATTTCATGAAAATCATAACAAGTAGGTACTCATCTCAGCTCATGATCAGTAGATAATTCCGACCTATATAGAGATTTCAGCCCTCGCCGAAGTCGAATAGAAATTATTGGAATCGGTTCCCTGGTGAACTAGGAACAAGAGTCTGTATTATATTCGATTAAAATAGAGACATACTGGAATAAATCAATGAGATTAAAAAATAGTCGTGTACAAATTTAATCTGATGTTCCTATCGTTATCGTGACTATATTCTCGCTTGCGGCGACCTTTCCAGGTGACTTTCTAAAGAAAAATCAATTTTCTACATGTTCATATACTGGTAGTGATCAAATAAATACTAAGTATATTAAAAAAAAAAATAAATAGTGATTTTTTACGAATCATAAAGTCACATCATATTACACACAATCAGATTATCACAAAATCGACAGGTAAGTGGGTGCATTTAATCTGCCCCTGTTTGTGTTACGACAAGCGTACTGTTGCTGTGCACAAATGGGTTTTCCTGTTTTCCTATATCAGAGCCTTCAACTAATGGTTTAATCCGAATCAGTCGGATTTCAGTGACGTTCTGAGGGACGGCGTCGTTTCGTCCCTATTCTTTTTCTGATTAGCCAGTCCGTATCGAACAGCATGACTATCGTGCATTAAAAAATCGATCGAAAATGATGAATATACCTGATTTCTTGAAGGAATGCCTTGCGGTATCTCTAAATCCATGATACTATGCAACAACATTGCTCTTTTACTATATCGAAGGATATGTAAGCGCGGGAAAGCGAGCGATCTTTGCATTAGGGGAATGTCATAGGTGGATATGGATATTTTAATTCTGCATTTGTCGACACAGATGTCAGCAATGTTATCGATGTGACTTAGTTATAAGTGACATAGGTGGCCTATGACGATTAGGCGGACAAAGACACGGCCATGCGAAGCGTTAAGAGAAGAACATTTTTATATGAATACAAAAATCCAGAGATAAGTCCTCGCAGTACCCGTTGAACGCAGATGCTAATTAAATGATGGTAGATTCTAATAGGCATGGTAATAAACTTTTTTTGCTAGATAATAGCCACTGTCAATACGATAGTATGCATAAGCTAATAATAATAATTATTATTATTACCGTTATTGTTATTTCTTGGAGATTGCTCTACAATATTTGAATATGAAGCAATAGGATATCGATGTGTAGCTTCACACTTGTGTTCACACGAGGCTCATTCAGGTGTGGACCTCCCTAGAACTTTACAAACAATTGCTAGTTGGTTTGATTCAATATATAATAACAACATTTAATATTATTATTATTATTAAAATCATGCAAGATAATTGAATATAAAAAGAACATAGATGTCTGTCTAATATATGGACCTTTCCTGGTAAATAGACTACTCTGTAGTTTATTTACTGGGAAAGGTCTATATAACCTAAAACACCAGTTCATCAGGCGCAATGACTTTCGACAAAACTTATTCAAACAAAATTCATTCAATGCAAGATTGACCGAGTCAGTTATGTATATTTTTATTCGTTCAGATTTCGGATTCGTTTACGGCAGTTGTGTTGTTGCTATTGTTCTACGTACATTAACTCTATCAGATCCACCACACCTACGTGTATTACTAATTCGACATTTCATCACAGTACTCATTGTTAACACTATCACTCGTAAATGCAAAAAGCAACCCTGTGCAAATTTGTGCGTGCGTTCCAGCTACAACGAAGAAGAACAAGAAGATGACACACCCAGCGATAGCAGTAATAGCCGCAGTAGTAATAGTGCACGCCATATGTTAGCTGTGACTACTCACCCAGCGGAACAAATATTGTACTTAGTGGTAGTAGTAGTAATGTCGAACCCGGTGGCCTGGTGGTGCATTCGTGTGCGCCTCGGCGCAATCGGAGGAGGCGGGCGTAGGTGCACGGGTTCGATCCCCACCGTTGCCCATATTTGCATTTAGGGGTTGTCCGTCTTACGAAATAGCAATGCTAAAAGCAGCTGTACCGTGGACATTGTTAAATGTTTAAGGCTGAGAGTCAGCCCGAAATAAAAACACTAGTTGTAGTTGCAATAGTGATCACCGTCAACTGTGTGATGATGCCCTTACGTCACATGCATCGGTGAGCGTCGTGGAGAGGGACGAGGAGAAGAAGGACGAATTGAAGGAGGAGAGAACATGCGGAAGCTTCACTCCAGAGGTGGATGCACTTCCAGAAGAAGAGACGACTCAGGCCACTCCTCGCCAATACTGGTTACCACGAACTCGTTCGTTCGTCTGTGTGTCCGTCCGCCCATCCATCGATCCGCACGTTCTGTCCTGCTCTCGAAGTGAGCCCACGTTTGGCCTCAAGGTCAATGACCTCAAGGAGCTCAGCGGAGGCTCGCGGAATGGCGGAACACAGTGGAGTTCAGACATCTTGTTTGGTTTTGCAGGGGCGGGGTGTTGTTGTTGTTGCCGTTGTTGTTGCTGTTGTTGTTGTTATTAGTGTTGCCAGCAGCAGCGTAATCATCATCGTCAAGGGTCTCTTTGCGCCTTGACTGTGTGCAGCTAATAATTAACCTGGGCTCACAACAAACCTCGAGACTAGAATGAGACATGCTACCTCGTTTTGGCTCCATACAACAAGGGGTACTCCAATCATACTAGACTAATAGTTCAGATATTGGAAATGATATGTTTACCAATATTGGCGTGATGATGTTGCCCTCGTTCAGTCAGCAAATATAGTTGGGACAATCAGTCAGATAATCAGCCCTGACTGTACGTAAGTCTCGATTGAGATTTATAGTCAGGGAGAGCTCCGTACGAAGCTATGACATCAAATCAATTGACAGAGAAGGCTGCAAATTTGAGAATTTGCTTTTGACCTCCTTTGAATTGATCCGGTTCGGAGATCGATATAAAATGTAGATCAATATTAAGTGACTCTGCAACAAATATTGGGAAACAAAATAGCATAAATCATCCATGGCGACTTCCAGTCCAATATTCCACCACGCAGGCGGCGCATATATGTGATTATATGTGGACACATCTATGATTGTATATGTTAGCGTATATCTAAACGAATAAAGATCGCATGTTGTTAGTTGCGAGTCATTCGAGGCAACTTATTGTGCATAACCCTATTCACCAGTGTGGCCTGGTAAATAAACTAGGTAAATAAAAATGACTGGGTACTTTATTAGGAAAACATTTAGTTATACAACTTCAGATATGCAATAATTAGGAAATCAAGCAGTTCAAGATTGGGTGTCAGGCCGAGGCCGTCTCGGTCACCCCCAGACAAAGTGATGCCATTACCTCTCTGCCTCGCAGCGAGGGAAAGGCTCTGAAGAAGATGGGAAAGATCCTGCGCGCTTAACCACAGTGGCGCGGATCAGCCCCCATGGTAGGCCACCTCGAAGAAGTTTGCAGTGCGGAGGGCCGTGGTCTTTCTTCCTAGTCTTTCGAAAGAAGAAAATCAACAACAAAAAAGCAGGTGGCAGTTCTTGTCACTGTTATTGTTATCTACAATATTATAGAACGGTAGTAATTTCGGCGTCTAATCATTTTCTGAAGATCCCCGTTAGTTCTTTGCAGCCTCCGTCAGAATACGCGAGTGAATCGTGCTCAACTGACTGAATCAGTCTCCAATAATAGAATATATGGTATCTGCCCCGTCGCTGCACGTCTACAGTCGATCGAGTATCAGTCGAGCAACGAGCCGTCGCTGGAGCGACCCCACAATCCCTGACCACGTCAGGTGTGTCGTTTCAATCATTAGGAACGAGGTCGGAGCAGTAAGGTTCGATCTGCCGATATCTCTATCTGTGGACATTCTTACAAGTACACAGTCAGTCCTGACGAGACAGCAGCAACACCCGTCTCAAGAATCGGTCTTTGGAGTCGCGTCATTTCCAAACTGCAAAGTTACATCCTACCCTACCTAAAACCACTGCTCCCATTCCGGTTCTACGTAAACGAATCCTACTATTTTAGAGAACGTTCTTCTAGATATAGATTAGCCTATTTCAACGCGGAAAATGCCCAAAACAAGATTTCCGTTCTAGGAAATATTAGTATCTCTCTTAAACGTTACTCAATCAGGTGGTGCTATACAGGTTGGTAGCGAAACAGCTAGCGATGAGGCGCAGCTGGTAAACTCGCATTTGACTACTGCGGAGATATCCAGTGAGCTGTACCTAATGTTCATACCGACCTCAGCGGCTTCTGAATGGATCTGATTTCGAAGGTGCTCGTTCAATGCGTGACAGTGTCATCGAACTTTACGTAAACACTTCGCTATCCGAGTGATGCACCAACCATCATTCTCTGGTCGTGGTCGCTAACACCGAGTGCTCTCTCAGCAACGATAAATGCTCTGTAAATGGCCACACAGAAACCTTTACCTACGAGATGGCTAAACAATTCGTTTAGGGCTAACGAACTAGTGAACGCCAGTAACAACAAATCGGAGTAACTTTCAATTGTTGAGATAATCATTATTATCGCTAATCTTTGAACTAGTATGGCAAAAGTCAATTGTATAGTACATTAAATAACCAAAAGCGATTTCAAGACCCTAATGTGATCGGGCCAATATATATATATATATATATATATATATATATCTCTAATTTAAAAAACCATTTAAATTTTTTTTTAAAAAATTTTAAATGTATATGATAATTAGATATTATTTCAAATATGTATCGTCTTTTTATTAAAACACGACAGGAGGCCGGAGCATATCTCAAAACGCGGTCATACCACAATAGCTTATGTCATTCAAAGAAGCTGTGTTCCACCTCCTTCGATTTTCCTCAGGGGGGCAGGACACTCAAGGGAGAAACCTCCCGAGTTTCCTTTCAGGTTCGATCCCCACCAGTGCACATTTGCATTTCAAGGCGTCCGTCTTCTGAAGCAATGCCGAAGTACCGCGGACCAAGTTGAACGTTGGCTGAGAGTCTGCCCGGAAAATAGACTTCGTTATGTTGCATTGGACAAACTACCGATGTGGTAAAGTGTTACACACAGTTCGAGATGATGTGAAACGTGAATCTTAATAAAAGTTATATATATATATATATATTACATTGGAAGTTAAATGTTGGCTGAGGATCAGCCCGGAAAGATTTACTTTAACTAGTGTTACATTCGATTAGTACCAAGAGCGTACATAGGTCTGATGGAGAAAGCACAGGTACGCCTAGCACGACGAAAACGACAATACTTTGAAGTAATGCTACTATACAGGGGTAGTACTATAATACTTAGGACTTTCTTCCATGCTGAAGATGACAGCTGAGAGTTAGCTATGAAACATTTATTTACTTCTAATAGTTATAGTAGTAATAACAGTAGTGATAGTTATTCCCTCTCTCTAAGGCGCTCACAAATATGGTCGAGTCGAGAGTGCTTACTCCAGGCGAGATATCTACAATACGACGCTGATGGCGCCCTCGGTGGCGTTCTCGAGAAGTCTGCTTGGGTTCCCGATGGTCCCTTCGGGGGGCCTCTCCCTTCGAGCGCGCATCGCTGGTCTCGCCCAGGTCCCTCGTAGCCTTCTATAGTGGCCGCTGCCTGATGCCGTTCCCCTGCTTGTGGCCAGCCCTCAGCTTGCCTGCTGTTCGGGGTGAACGACCTCCGGGGAGGAAGTCTCCGGTCATTCACCTCTCCTTACCAGCCGAGAGCGGTCGTGTGTCAGTCAGTGAGCTCCGTGGGCGACGGACGTTTTTCGGCACAAGTTCGACGAGTTCTGTCGCTTCCCTCGAGCGGATTTCATGTCGAACGCTGTCGTCCGGATCGGCCCGAAGCGTCCGTAGAGCCTCCTGGCCAGTCGCACGATCGAACGCACAGCCTCGTCGAACTCCATAGACGCTCGTTAGAGAAGAAAGCTAGAAAGAAACCGTTCGACTCGTCTCGACAGATCGCTGGCTAGCCACACCAGCGGCTAAGAAGTGCGTGTGGCCATTGTGGTTGTATTCTCTCACCAACGAGTCCACTCACTGTACATAGCCACAGCGTTGGCTTGCTAGCCAGCCAGTACCACACAGCCCTCTAGCTCACTCATCGTTGTAGCCTGCGAGTAGCAGCAGTGCGCACACGTTGTGTTCGTGGCTATTGTTCAGGATAACCAATACATCGCAGTGTGGTATGATGTGGTGTGCTGTGGTGTTGTGATGTGCTTTTGGCGTAAACCAACCAAACAACCAACCTAACAACCAGCCAGCCATTCGCAATTATTTCTAGTGGCTAGAAACGTCTCCCGCCCCCCAGCTTGTGTCGCTTGGGTCCCCTCTCGTTCGTTTGTAGTGCCGAGCTTTCGAGGCTCATTGCTGAGATTCGCGTACGGATACGGCTCGTACAGTGTGTAAGAGGGCGGAGACGACAAACGTCAAGCAGAGATCGAGGACCAATTGCTGGAAATCTGGAAAAGGGCGAAGATTAGCGCCACTTCATAGAGTCCCTGCGAAGCGACGTTGTCCTCAGTTTGCAGGGAGCTGTCCCTTGTGTGTCCCGTATTTACGCGGGATCCTACCTTGCCTAGCATATCATACCGGAGAAATAAGTTCAATGTGCAAAAGCCAGAGGCGCTACGGCGGCACGCCGGCCATCCGGGATTGCCCCGGACCCCGGTCCAGTGTCCGGGGTCCGTTGACTCGTCCACTTTGTATCATAAAAAAAAAGGTTCAATCTTTCTAGTTGACAACCGACTCGGACGATAACAAAACACGCACGAGTTGTCGGATAAGCATTCGACTTCTAATCGAATTCTAGCCGTAATAAATTTCTTGTTAGCTTTAGAGTCTATAACATATAGTATATATAGTATATATATATATATATGTCTATTTACCCTATAATGATAATACTAGTAATAACAACAATACTTAGCCCAATCCATCCAAGTGACTGTATCGCACTGTTGACACCTCTCGCTCGGCAACCATAAGAGTCAAGTCGCATAGCTCAATTGTTAGTTGACTTTTTACCTACCCTCTAGGAGAATCCAAGTGTTTTAGGCAAACGAGAAGGATACCCTTTTACCTAAGTACCCCTTCAACAAGTACAACCGACAACCGCATAGCAATAGACGAGTGAGACGGGACGCCAGTATATAGGAGAGCTTCGAACATATTGTACAATGATGTGGCCACTCGACTGGAGACCGCCGAAAATGAGTATGGCGCGACGGGAGAACTAGTGCACGAATTCCTGGTGAGGACGACATTTGCGTGTGAATAGTGCCGCAAAAGCCGTAAAGACGTTTATCGTTACTATCCTTCAGGGATAGAGTTGACAGAGAGCGTTAGGATTATCAGAAAGTGTCAGATGTTACTTAATAATGGGAATCACCTAAGGTCAAAAAGCCGACTTCATTTGTTTTGTGCGGGCAGAGGGCCAAATCTTCAAGTGTGTTTTGTGTTCAATGACGCAATGAATTTGCGGGCGCAGTGCAAGTAGCTTGTTAGCGCAAGGGTCCATCTGGGAGATGACGATGTGTATCGACTGCACACTTCGAATTCCTCTCGTCTAATATCATAGTCACATGATGTAGAAATATGCGAGTCCTTGGCGAAATTTTCTGTTGTGAACTATCATACCCGGAGTTCCATATACGTGATTATCTTGCAATAAATATATAGGAATATAAATCCGCGGCATAGCCTGTGGATCGATTGGCCCTCCCTTCCCGGCAGTTCCGTGAACAAAGGCTACGGGATAAAGCAGTTTCCTTTGGGTGACGTTCCGCTACGACGGAACGGTGCCTTTGACTGGCATCGTATAACACATACACACAAATATATATATACATATATATATATATACTTGACCTTGTCATATGGGAGCCGCATCGGCTCGAAGGTCGCTCGTGTATCATTTGCGCCCGCAAGGCGGATACCAAATCTCGTAAATTTATACTGAGTTGTTTGCCTTCGTCTACTCAGTGGGGCCACGTTTGGTTCGGAGGTTACGACCATTAAACGGAGTCAATTCAGTGGAATTTTGTCAAGTTCTTATTAGCCATCTACGTATATATATATATATATATATATATATGTGGTGAGTGTTTTAGCTGTAGGAGTGTCTGGCCAACGGCTTGGCTGTAGCGGAGCTCAGGGTGTGAATATATTTCAGGTCAACAGGTGAATGGTGTCGAGATGCTTCTGCGGATCGTCTTGTTTGCTTTCTTCATGGTTGAGCTCGTGTCATCGTCTCGTTCTTCTTGTGTCTGTTGTGAAGACGACCTTCGACATCGTTAACCTCATACCGCATCGAACTTCATCGTTGGAGCTACTTCACCATCACCACCATTATTGTCCTCTATCATCTATAACCTCTTCATCATTAATATGAATCGCTAATCATATTGCTCCTCACCGTTTAGTGTGCCCAAGACGTGCCCGTGCCCTGTGCTATTCATGTGTTTGTGTTTGTGCGTGCTTGCGAACTTGGATACGTAACCGCCAACCATCTCTATTCCATTGTTAATGCTGCTGTAATGTTCTCGGGCCAGAGTATACCACCTGTTCTGCAAGTGACTGCTGGCGACTGAAAAGCCCTTCAGAGATGTCGTAGAGGAAGTATTAGAGAATATGCGTACAGGACAAAACCGTCGCGGCTCAACCCGAGTCAATCCAGAAAATCCGTTTTCAATCTACCCGGTTCTCGTTGAAGTGCAAAATGAGTAAGCAAGTTCTGCGAGGTGTATATTCGTCTCTGCCAGCTAGAAGAGTCACTAGTCAGCAGTATTGAATTCAGTAGGGTTCGCTGTCTGGTCCCTCGTCCGCCGATCGCGAAACACGCGCGCACAGACCTGACCGACCCTTTGAACCTCGCCTGATCCGGGAACTTTCACCGCGATGATTTAACAGATACCGCTTCGTACGTAGGTAGGCCGAGAACAAGAAGTGCAATATCCTTCAAACATCTTCGTGGTAAATGTTCGCTGAAGATCACGTGAAGGATTAACGAAAAAGCAGAAGAGGGAGAGAGAGAGAGGAGAGAGAGAGACCATTAATACGCAATAACATATTGAACATGCACAGAGGGAAATAGCCCGCCAGCAATATGACCACGTGTTACAGCAATCAGTGCACGGAGGGACATCACGCGCCTGACGCCATGGTGAGTAGAACTTCAGCTTTCGACCTTCTCAAGACCTCCCTAGACGTTCGCGACCTCATTGCACTTCAGTCCTTGAATGGAAAAAACGAGCTGAGCAGAGGACACAGCAGAAGCGATTAGGGAAGCAGTTGGGAATCGCGTAGCGGGGAAAGTCCTCCAGAAGGATAAATCATTTGGTCAATTATTATCTTTGGATGCCAACCAACCATGAGGCGAATTGGGGTGAAAACTTGCAAACGGTGGTAATGTTACTCCGAATAGATCACAAGGTGATCGAGCGCGAACACCCATACGGGATTCTCTGAACTCGCAGTGACGCAATCAACTCAGCCGTTTGATCCGCGCGCGGGGGTTCACGCCGATTTGTAGGACATGGGTTATACATCTGCTGCGTGCGCGCGCGTATTTCACACGACACTTCACGACACCGCTGGCGTTGTGGCTGTGGCTACGAACAGAGCATTACAACGATTTATTCTTCATGATACTTCCGCTTTTACTTATCCACCCCTTTCGAAATCCTTAGCCGTCACTCGTTTCGTCTCGAGTTCTTCCCATAGTGTCTATGACCTTTCTCGCCTCTTGGCTTGCCTAGTAATAATAATGATAATAATTCAGCTGAAATCGACATAATGGGCGTCGCCGATGCCACTTTTCACTGTTCAAATCCTCCTCTCTACCCATTCGATGATGGTATAGCTGCTGCCACCAGCGGCGACAACTGCTATTTCGGCTGAGTAAATCAAGAGCGAATCATTCGATATCGCGTCAATCTGTTCCTCTCTATCAATGGATGGACTGGACATCTCCATTCAGTAGTAGGCTAGTCGTCATAATAGTGCTATTGAGTGGCCAACGGTAGGTAAACGTCACTCGAAAGCGTCTATTCCTCCAAACAACCCTCGAGTTCATTTCTCCTTTACGTGTGTCCACCGATTTCTAGTTGCCACAGCTAACTGCTGCGAACCAGCCAGCCACAGTTGCTAACAGGTCCCAAACGCATCGTCGACATGCGCTTCCACTGGGTCGCTTCCACAGGGGAGCGTTATACAGCATAATGAGGCATAGTGTTTTGTCGTGCTCTTTTCGTCAACAAATGCAAGCGCGCATAGCACCAGACGTGAGCGCAGGTTAGTTCACATTGGGTAGTCGAGTGGTGGTTCTTATAGTATGATTATTACCAGTTTGTAGAGGGAATCAGCGACGCCGCCGTGCTATTCTGGTTGTTGTTCGTCAGCAGGCCGATAGCTATCGCAGTTACGACAGACGCTGCTCGGGAGTCGGGCTATGCTATGCTTCTTGTCCTAATCGTTAGGCTGCTTTTTGCTTGGCTGGGCCTCCCTGGGTGAATGACCTTTTCCTCCAGCAGCAGCAGTAGCAACATCAGTAGCGGTCGTGGCGGTGGTGGTGGTCTAGGCTCATCTCTTAGCTCTACGGCTGTCGCTGTCTTGGGAGTTAGCTGCCTATCTCGGCGATGCCTAACAACAGTGCCCATAGAGAGTGTAAGCGGCGCGTCGCGTGACACTTGTTACATCACGCAGATATCGTGAATCTACGTTGGTACCGAAGTTGGTACCCTCATCATATTGGGACTCTGCTAACTCTCACTGTCTGATATTATTTTTGTAGATGTGCGTCTGTGAGTGTGGATTAGGTTGGCACTACCCTTCAGGGGAACAAAACGCCCACGTATCGACAGTAAGGACCTGACGATCCGGGCTACGTTCGCGTATAATGTGATAGCAATCACAATACGAATTATAATAATAATAATAGTGTAATTGTGGGTAATTCAGCGCTGGATTGAGACACACTATGCTATGTCTTTGCGGTGCCGGTTGGACGGTGGCAAAGTCTCTGACCTGCAAAACGCCAGAGGCCGGTGATTCGAGTCTCACTGCGTGATGAGAGCATATAAGAGTGTTTAAGCATTGCAAAGATTGCAGTTCCTCTAATAAACCAATAAAGCTTTACCTTGACTGGCGCGTCAAAGAACCTATGTCATTTCCCAAAGATATGATAACATGTGGCCTGTACAGTAACTTATATAGCTACTTTCATTTTGATATATACACTGTATAATATTATAATAGTGATACTCGTGTGAGAATTGCGTCTGGTTGCATTGTTACTAAAAAATTGTCTTTCGAGCTGACCCTCAGCTGACCATCCCCTATCTGACAGGCTTCAGCTCTTAAACTTTTAGGTACTACTATGAGGACCTGTCGGGGCCACCTTTACTTGCATTGTTGTTATTACTAGCAAAGCGGTAACTACCCGGATATATATATATATATATATATATATACAGCGATATTGAAAGTACCGCTATTGTGATAGTCACCTTCATAGTTTTCTTACTGAATCTCAAGCGAAATAGTGAAATATAGCCCATCAAAAAGATACGGCAGCACTTCGATCATACTTTGATCGATTTCGCAGTGTGGCCTATTTTCATGCGAGCGAAGGGCAAGAGCGAGGGATACTGGTCTCACAACGAGAATTAAAAAGAGGGATCATACATGAACCGGGCTAACTATTACCTCGGTAAACATTACCACAGTGTAGAATAGATCAGCATTTTCACTTGACGTTAACGGGAGCGTGAAACGTCTTTCGTCAATTCGAGAATATCGCAGGCATAATAATTTCGCTTGATTGTATCGCATTTTTCGTTTGTTGATTAGTGCCTTGGCTCCCATTCGCGTTGACTAGCTAGCCAAGATAGATGATTGGTTATAGTTTCGATTTGTATGTGCCCAATGGACACTAGCCAAGCTAGCCAAGATGGGGTTAGGTAGTTGACATCGGCTCCCGACACCACCACCACCACCCATCGAGCAGACTTGGGTGTGCTATTTAAAACAGGACAGAACGGTACAGAACCGTAATGGGGCATGCATCCAATCACAGCTAGAACAATGCATTCAACCATTTCATGATGACGAACATCACAGAAACGGACACGTGTGCCGTACACCAGCCACTGTTGTTTGTTGCGCTGCTGTTATGGTTGCTGTTGCTGCTGCAGTTGTTGATGCTGATTCCACCGCGTTAGTCGGATTCACAATGTGTGCTATCTTTTGGTGATTATTTCAACACTTCTGTGAGAACGTTGAACTTGTCTGTCGTGTATAGAAATTGTCTCTATGACAAACTTTGGCCGATGCCCAATGAGGGACACTGATGTCCTATATGGCTGTGTGTACGGAGCATTTGCGCGGGCGATGAGACCACCATTCGAACCACTAACGACATCACTCTGTTGTTGTTGTTGTTGTGTGTAACGGCTAGCTGTTTAATTACTCCCTTTTACAAGTCGAACAACAGATTACTGTGCAGCCGCATCAGCTCCACCCTCGACGCAATGTGCCATTTGTATCCTTGTGAGGGATCTATGAAAGATGGAATAGCTGTTACTATATTACTATAGCAGTGATTATAAATTGCTGTAACAATGTTATTGTAGCGATTATCAACTGCTGCGGCTGCTGTGTAGTTCTATCATTGTCTCTGTGTGTGTGTGTGTGTCATTTTGTGGCCGTTTGCAATCCTCTATCACTATACCTGTTTGTCTGTCAGCGAGTCAGTGGTACGATCAACACAACGTGGTACTAGAGTAATAATAGTAAACAGTCATATTCACTCACTAACTCACTCATGGGAGTGGGCTGTTGCTGCTGCTTCTGCAACTAATCGTGGTCGTGCTGGTACTGCCGCTGGAGTCGGTCTTCTCACTATATATATGTATATATATATATATATATATATATATATATATATATATATATGTACAACAGTGAGAAGATCGACAGAGCAGCTAGACTGTAGAGAAAATGAATGGGATCTACTACTACTACAATTACTATCACAACATCTGCTTCTTCTTCTTCTAGAAGTAGTACAGATGTATGAGCATCCAGCTTAACGTTTATGTTAGTTCGGTTGTACGTGAAGATAAAATCGATGTGACTGTGTATAATTCGTTTGCATATGACATATCCTTGATGGCCAGGGTTGTTCGTTCATCCCAGCTCCTCACAATACAAGTACGCTCGATAGGCTACTTTCATGATCGATGTTCATATCATATCACAGTACATGTGTTCATTGTTCGTTTGCTCGATACGACAACGATCTGCTCTCCAAATGATTAACTGTGATTTCTATTGCTGCATTTTGATATCCCGGACGAGCACCGTTGACGAATATTACGTAATATTCTACGAGGTGGCTAGATAGACGCGCTTTCAATCGTAGACTGACGCATGCAACTGTGTCATTTAATCGAGTGAAAACAATTACTAAACTGCACACGTTCTACCGAACGACAACTTCAATTCTCAGCCTCACCAAGTAGATCTCAGCCACCCCAGTGAGGGACTGACTCGCAGAGTGACCCGGTGAAATCTAATGCGGCAATGCCTTCTATCCGAACCGAAGGAACTGATTGACGGTGCGCAGTGGTCCAGTGCCGCAGCCGCCACCACCACCACCAACCACAGTCGTCGGCTATCACAGGTATCAGTTGGTGCTAGGCTGCGCTCGGCACCTGCTGTCGGCATTGTCCAGATGAAGACAGCAATCCCCCCGAGCGGTTCATGGTCGTTTAAGAAAGCAGCATTTACCCAAGGAGCATACACGCGGCGATCAGCAGAAATGTGTCTACCGATATCAAAGGGACCGCGCAGCAGCATGACGCTTCAATTGGAACCACTCACTGGACCCTTACACGTGAACTGTAAGCAGCTCGTGGCGGGTGCTGCGTGTGGAACTACACTGTCATCAATGTAGTTTTGATTAGCTGATCAATAAATAGCAATCAAGTCAGGAGCATCGATAATAGACCAATCAATCGATAACGCCACGTATTGAATGAGTCATAGTGGTGAATATCTGAATATCGACTAAAGAAGTTCGATTAAATAGCGATTTCTCCATAGAAATCATTGCTGCTCTCGTTCGCGAGCACGGATCCGTATGGATGGCTACGCATTTGTGTACAAACGTTTTTACGAAACTATAACACGGAGAGAAATTATAATCGAAACTAGAATCGGTATGTTAATACTGTTAAATGTGTTGAAATATACTCAGGTAGACACATCTGACAGCGGCTATTGCATATGTAATACAAAAGAAACGGATCTCGCTGCCTTTCTCGTTGTATCAACGATATATCGATATCTAAATATTATCATTGTTCGGAATGGGAAGCAACACAAGACACTTCCGCTGAAATCCTATAGATTAGATGCAAACCGGTTTTGAACTTGCAACCCTGTCAAGAAGGTGGATTGCTGTTGGTATTGAGAATTGACAAGGCAGATATAGAAGCAGCAGTTATTTCTGACGCACTTGTGACTCGAATGTCGATAGGTTACCTTGTTCGAGGTATCTGGTTCATCGTCGATGAACTTGTCATAGTGGCACAATGGTTGAGTCACCTTTCCTATTGGGGAACCTTGAAACGCTAAATTTAAGGCTGTTCATCGTTCAATCGTTCACGAATGGCGTATTGTCAAGCGACAAATCTGAAATGGCAAATGAACATCGACAAATGATGTCCGGCGAATTAACGGAAGCACTGGTTCGAGTCCCGGCCACAGATCAATAAGAGCGTTTGGTGGCCAAGAACAAGAGGAAGCCCCCACTGATAATTTGGTCTCGGTTCAATCGCATTCGCGAAGTTGACTTACGTTTCGTTACGTGTCGTGAATTAGACACTTGCAAACAAACAAATAAGCAATACTCTCCTACTGAATTTCTGTCTCAGCTTATGCTGTGTGCTCGCAAACCGCAACATCACCAACGGTCGACGGCAGGAATACAATTGGTTTGTTTAATGTTTCAGCCATCATCTTCCTTCCCAACGAAGTGCGCTAAATCCAGTTCCCAGTAAAGGTCTATCCTCAATCACCTGTGTTACTCGTATTCACAATGGATTAGTGGATCAACTCGATTAAGTGAACGTTTGAGCTAGCATTTGAAGACGATGATTTTGATTGGATGCCCCTCTCACCGATGAGGACCGATGAAACTCGAGCTGTTGACCGAGCATTATATCTCTTTCCTTGTGCATACGGTAGTAGTACTTATTAGTATATTGTACGTGTCTGTATTGTCAGCATGATAAAGGTATCACCACCACCAGCATCATCATTATCATCAACAGCAGCATCAGCAACACCACCACATTATCTCGTGTTATTATCGGCGTGCCCTCTCTTTATTGTCTCTGTTCCATAAACACAAAGGACGTACGGAAAGCATCGGTCGACCCCCTGTTCTGTGTCGCACAACCACTGACAGACATTGGCCGCCGTTGACGCCGACGTCGGCCGCCGTCGGATTTGTCGACTCCTGCATATAGCGCCGCGGCAGCAACAGCAGCAGCAGCACATGGCCGAGTCATGGCCGTTCATTGGCACACAACAACTCCGGCCAGCATCAGTCCCCCGCGTGTGTCTCGCCCCTCTGGGCGACCCTGCGCTCACGGGGCTGGTATTAGGACGATGACGCTACGGTAGCTCCTAGGGGCAAGCTGGGCCACACTTGGGGCCGCGTCAACGAGAGGTTGAACAAGCTGGGCTTGCATGAAGTGCATACCCAGTGATTGAAGGTGCGTGGTGAGTTTCGACAGGGCTGCTGCGGCAATAGCAGAGGACAGCAGTAGATGTTCAGTTCGTGCACGTATTGCTGTACTCATTTACCAACGTGACAACGCGGGGGTGGAGCCTTGAGGGGATCGAAGGCTCACGAAGGCTGCATAGTTAGTCTAACCGATGTTCAGTTGGGAGATCTCTAAAATCTCGGAATTGGTATCATCCTATACCAAGTTGAATGGGACTGTTGTACATTTCTTGATGCTTGCAAATCCATTGATAGACTACATGTACTCAATACAACACTGAGTGCAACACTAAGTCACAATGAAAACTAGCTACCGCTGTATTCCGCTTGCTAGTTCAACTTGTGTTGAAGTCACTTGCGGCGGGCAAATTTGAAAGTTGCCGTTCAGATACATATGACCTTCGAATGCAGTAGCAATAACGGACATAACGGTGGCGACGCGACGTAATCGCTAACCGTTCTATTATCGTAGCTCTTGCGGACTCGTTTTTTCCCTCGATGCCTCTCTCTCGCTCTCTCTCTCTCTCTCTCGCTCTCCGTCTTGCTACAACCGGAGGCACGCGACCAGCCTTGGCAGCGGGCAGATTTCAACTTCTGGACATCAAGCGACTGCAATATTCGCAGCAGCAGCAGCAGCAGCGATATAACAATGACAGCCAAATAGAAAATGGGGCTACTGATCGCGTCTACAGCTGATGCTGATTCGAATCGGGGGGGAGGGGTGGGGTGTCTTAGGGTGATCCGTTCGAATGGCGTAATTGCTATCACAATTTTTATTTGAAAAGTTTGGAACAATAGTCTACACCCAAGTCAAGTTAGGTTCTCCATTGACACTATGGCGTAAGTGAAATGAATATCGGGAGCTTATTTGTCGTCGATCGAAGACAATGGCCAGCGCTATGAGACGGTGGGAGATGTATGGATCATATTAGACCTAATGAGCCAAAACTGTATTAGTACCATATTCTGAATTTATTATGCTAATTTGATATGGGGTTACTTTGTGCTCCATCTATTGTAGGTTGTCATGGTTGCTTATCATCATTAGTTATTAATATCTAATTTGATTACGGCCGATATTCTGTTGTTGTGCGTAGTAGTGGGGTTTGTATTGTGCAATTTGACTCGATGCTCTTGAGGGACTGGTAATCATTCAAGAAATTTGATTGGATCGAACATCTTTGAACACCTGTTCGATCCAAATCAGTTTCCGGAGAGCGGAAGTTTTCCGTGTTTAGCTATCAACCAATTTGATACTAAATACGAACATTGGCATCAAGCTCATACATATAGCTCCATCTATATCTCACGCATCGTTTAGGCATAGGGCTTGATTGTTGTATACCTAGACACCAGGTGGGGTGAATTCTCAGAATCGGCCAATGATAGGTCAATACAGTAGGGTCTATACCCAGACGAAAGCAGCACTTAACGTTGTTGTGATTACAGTCGCTGCTGCTGCTGCTGTTGTTGCAATTGTTGTTGTTGGTGGTGTTGTTGTTGACGTGATCGTGGAGGTAACGGCCGAGCGTTCACTGGTTGAGGGGCACCAGGACGATGACCGTTCGAAGGTGACGCCGGCGAACGGCCGAAGCGAATGCCAAGACAGCAGCAGCAGCAACAACTCATTATCGCTACCCCAACGCCAGCAGGCATTGCATCGTCGCAACAGCTTTCTGTGTTGTGGGGGGGGGGCTATTTTTGACCTTTACTCAGACGGATTGACAACGGTCGACGGTGGGACTGCCACCAGCGTTCGCGAAACGGCTTCAAGCTAGGTGTCGTTGTTTTTGTGTTATTGTATAAACCGTTACCGTTGACGTAGATAGGCGGGTGCAGGCCGCTCTGAGGCTATTTCGTGAAGTTCTGCCTCTGGACTTCGTGAACTCGCATGATTGTAATGACGATAAACTCTGGAGCAGTTGACACAATTGAATTTCGATTCCATTAACGTGAATACCACTAACTACCACTAATTCCATCAACGTGAATACCACTGTCCTGCTAATGGGGCAGGAGTTCGATATCGCTCGCGAAGATGAATCTCTATCTAAATCAGCCGTAGCTAACTGCCCTCCCGAAGCCATTTCAGCCATCAATGAGAATACATCTTCTTAGGTATTAAAACAGGATAGAGTAATTAGAACTGTTCGTTATGCATCTAGGCCACTTACCAGGCGAATATAATGATCGGACTTACGACAAACACCTCTTCTCCCAGTGCAGCGGAACAGCTGATGGATGGACGGATCTAGTGGCCCGGACATGGATATTATGCATTACCAGTTTGTCTTTCATTATGGAAGACAATCCTTTGTCGCGCACTGGAGTGCTACCGCCTCTGGGAGGAAGGCAATGGACAGTTCGTTAGCCAGTGGCTAGACGATTCGAGCTTGTAAAGGAACATGTGATAATTCGACAGCTGTCCCATACTAGAAAGACTATCAGTTCGTAACTCGTTCGTTGCTTAACAGCATGCTGCCTGTTCCTGTTATTACCGCTTTTAAACATACTCACACACACACACACCCATTTGAACACAAGATGCACACGTGACCTGGAATCCGTCTATTCATTTGCACAGTTATCCAGTTCATCCCAGAGTGGCTCGCCTTTGTACGAGATATAGGATAGGCAGTGCCGTTGAACGCTGAGCGTCGTAAGGTTGTAACAAGGCGACGAAAAAAAGAGGCTACGTAATTAGTAAACATGACTGAGTTAGTTAGCTAGTTAGTGAGCGATTGAGTGCGTGAAGCGAGATCTGTTCAGGGTAATGCTGACACGCGTAGATAAACGGATCCATTTCTGGGGAACACTCATCATATGGCCGAGTTGAATCTGTTGCCCGGTAGTCAGTGTTATTATGGATCGGTGAAGTTTTGGACCGACTCAGCAAGCAGGCCACCAGCGAATGTAAAGGAGATGTTTGTCAAGCTGTTACGACTGGTCGCCGGAACACATAGCGTCACAGAATAGATAGCCATTAGCCAACGGGTGGCTATGTTGCTTGGTTATTATTGACGATAAGACAACAACGGCAGTAACGGGCTCAAGCGAGACAAAGGGTATCTTCTTGCTTTCTTCTTTTGATCGACGTTCGTTCATCGAGTCGATCGCGGTGGTCGACCGCTTCCTGCTATGCTATTTAGTATTCGTCATAATTATGATTGGTCTGATTGTGATAGTGAGTAGCGTGATAGCACGCTGCCGTTCAACTGATTCCATTCGGAACTTGGTATTCAGTTTCCTCTTTCCTTTATTATGTTGTGCTAATGAAGTATGTCGCGAAATATGGCAGCATTTGGTGGGACAGCTATGACTCGAATGTGAATTCCGTGTAACTCTATTTTAAGCGGGATGTTCTACAATACATCTTGAGTAAAGATGCAAATTAGAGCGTCACTTCAGCAGCAGTATATTATTGAAGCAATCTGGAGACAAGCGGAACGTCTCACCTAATTCAACCTGTTGTATTATATTGCTTCTTGCTTTACGCCTTGCGTATTTACCACAGCTAGTCAAGTACACTTTCCGAGCTGGCTCACAGCCGACATTTGACGTGCACTATACTGCTTGCCACACCTAGGAACGCTTGGCCTGCCTTGGATCCCGGGGGTAGCCTCGTTTCCAGAAGAGCAAATCGAAACGAACGACCCCCCGGTCCCATGACTGTCAACTGACTGACACATCGAATCATCGGGGGGGACGGGGGTAGTCGAGGGGAGCCTGTGCGGGGGACAAATCAGGAACGATGGAACGGATTCAATGTTAGTCATTACGTGCGGTCTGCGTTCGCTGCCGTTTCGGGGGCACCGTCTCCGGAGCACGAACATGACGCTGACCAGCGTCCGTACGCCCGCCACAGATAGCGCGCCAAAAGGGGTGACCACCAGCGAACCAAACGAACAGCAACAGCAACGACTCGTGAACCGTCGCCTGGGTTCGTCCACCGCAGCTCGAAGGACTCGGCGACGTTCACGGCCGTTCATTTGTGGGGGCCATTCTTCAATCGGTGAGCGTTGGCCTCAGCTTGCTTAGCTTGTTTTGTTTCGCGACTATTACCACTGCCGCTGCCGCCGCCACTACGGGAATACCACTTCTGGCAAGACTAGAAGGGCGGGGGAGGGGCGGGCGGGGAGATTGTAGTTGTAGCCGTCGTAATAATAAATAGTGACTTATCGTTGCGGGTTTCGCGCGTAGAAGACCTGAAGTGAATATTGGCTCCCGCATACGAACGTATTTTTAGCTATGAGAGCGACGTCATTTAGCAGCGATTATGAACCCATTACGAGGACATCATGGGTACATATGAATTGTTATGTATAATATCTTCTCAATATAGGGACATGTCTGTGTGTACGAAATGCTAGTAAAGAGCTGGGGAAATCAGGCAAGATATAGCTCATTTACTATGCACGTATTTGATATTTATACCACGATAGAATGTATGTGCATATGCACCTATCGCCCTAATACCCCTAAATATCACCATCATTATCATCTCAGGTTAATTAGACGCCTCCATCGACGAGCATCTAACCAATGTTCGAGAAACATCGGGATCGTTGAAAACAAATCAGGTTCTCTCTCGTCTTCCTAAGTCAAGTTGGTTTTGCCCTCTACTGGTTCTTATTTGGTTTATTGTTAAACAACAATTGTTGTCGTTCCACACCGACGCAGCGTCGACAGTCGGCGTTGTTGTTGTTGTTACAGTTGTTGTTGGTCCGTTATTTGGCTGGCGTTGTCGTTCGCCCGGTTGTTGTTGTTGTCACGACCTGTCACTTATCTGTGAGTCTGTCTGGGGGCTCGTCTGTCCAAGTGCTTTGCTTATTTGCTTGTTTGTCATTTGTTTATTGTCAGAGTCGTTTTTATCGCCGCCGTATTGTCGATCGCATTTCGTGACGACCATGAGTAATTTTGTTGTCGTGATTCTACGAATGTGTGTCTCGTATAGTTTCTCGTACAAATGTCGCCTTGTTCCGCACTTCCTACTCTCATCGAAGTCGCATATGAATGAGGATCCTGTAACCCGAAATGATAATAATTAACAGGTAGTAATCAACGAAATTGATAAGGAGGGTAAAGATGGCTTTTGTTCTCAACAGTAGTTCGTTGGCTGGTTTCAATTCACTGGAACGGTCATGCTATGACACAAGTTAATTAAAACGATACATATGAGTCTAACTTTTGCTTGAATTGAACTATTTTACAATGAAGAATCACGACGGGTTGACATTTAGCGTGTGAATTCATCTACGGTTGCACCTTAGTATAGCCAGTTTACAAGGGGATTCAGCGAAAATCGATCACGGGATGTCCCTTGTGTCACCACCAGCTCAAAGTACTATAGGGGTGGCCCAAGACGACAACTTGAGTACACTGTCATTCTCGCTGCTGCTGAGCGATCTCCCAGCCCGAGTAATGGGCACGACTGACCATGGAGAGGCGCTGCTATACGCTGACGACGTTGTCATCCTTGGTATGAGTCGCTTCCATGTTCAGCAAGCATTTGCGAGGCTGTCTGGATGGATGAAAAATTTTCAATGGACGATCAATATAGACAAATCAGAAGCCATGAAGTCGGGGGGCGATAAGAGAACTAATGAACCTTGAAATTCGTCAAGTGTCTGACTGTGATCATACCGGCAAACGTATCTAGGTACGTATAACACAATACCGTACGGAGAAATGATGAATTATATGGATTGTTAGTTCTAGAAGCGCGATTCGAAGTTGTTCGAAATCGGTCTCTAATGTGTCCGTACACTCGATTCGTAGCTCATACATTCAAGCCCGACGTGTTTTATAGTTGTTTTTCAGCTTAATTGAAGGCTACCTACAAGAGCTGTCTCCATCTCCGTTTGGTAATCATCATTATAATATGAATATCCAGTAACTAATATATAGTTATTCTAGCCGCGGCAATCGCGGTTTAGGCAAGATATTTATTGTGGCAGCTGTCGGCGCATCGACCTACCTCATGGTTAACGGACTTCGCGGTAGTCCCGTTAGCCGGCGCTGCTGCTGCTGCAGCTGCTGCTGCTGGTACCGCCACTTGCATTGTCCGCTTCCATAGGCTAAGCTGGAAACTAGCGATTGAACGCATCGAAAGCGAACGATAGAGGATGAGAGAAGGTGAATGATGATGAGGAGTGGAGGCATCAGAATCGTTCGTAGAACCCTACCATTTATTATATACCTACATACAATCACCACACCACCACCACCACCGCCACCACCACTACCACAAACCAGCAGCAGCAGCAGCAGTCAGGGTCGGCCATTCCACCCGGCGCTGTAACTTATAAAGCCTCCACCCCTCCACCCGCCACCATTCGGTATCTATTCCACTTCTGCTGCAACCACACCGGACTACGAAGTCCTTTAGTCGTCCTTCTTTGCCATTGCCACTTAGTGTACACACACACAAACACACACAAACACAAGCAGCAGCGGCGGCGGCGGCAGTGGCACTGAGTGATTGAGTGAGTGAATGGTGATACAGCAGCCACCAGGCCACCCAGCATAAAACCAGCATAGCCCCATGGCAGTGAACGATAACAACAACAACAACATCAGTAGTAGCAGCAGCAGCTGCAGCAGAAGTGGTTGTTGTTGTTGTATCGGTGGCGATGGTAGAAGGGCTGTTGCTTCTGCAGCTACTGCCCCTGTAGCTGGCGTTGGTCCCAGTCGGCCACAGCGCTAGGTGTTCTCTCCGAGCCTTGGTCGTCTGTGTATGTGGCTGTGTGTGTCTATCTGCTCGTGTGATTCTGATTGCAGTCAGTCGGTGGGGGCATCGCACTTTCAATGTCTCGACCCCGAAGCTATGGCGATGTTGAGGCGTCCCTGTCAAGCGAGTGTCGTTGCGCAAGGATAGACACATAGATAGATCCGTCCATTCCTCGTTCCTTCAAGCCGCCTCGATTCGCTCGTGGCTGCCTTTGTAGACTGGACTATCGGTCGGACTGACTTCGCTGTGTACACCCAGTCGAAACATTGGTACAACCACGCCGCATCTATACAGAGAATAGAGAGCTGCTTGCTTCGCTGCTAGCTGTTAACTACTCTGCTGTTGTGTACACGGATAGATTTGTTCCGCCATATTCTCTGTCGAAACGAGAGAAAAAAAAAAAACAAATGGGTGGGTAAGAGTGAAGACAAGCTGTGGGAGAAGAACACTCTTGGCCGCTGCATCGTTGATAAATGCAGTTCGCTGATCGGACGATTGGCGTATGATTAAAGCTGGCGATGAAATATCTGGGTGCCACGAACACCAGCGGTAGTAATGTTCAACTGAACGGTATCACATCGATGAACAGTGTTGGTTCGTCACCAGAAGACCGGCGACTATCAGCAGGTTCGCCTCGGGAGGTACAGAAATATATATCCCAATTGTCAACGTCAGTTAGCTGTGCACGACCAAATTGAATGGATGAAAGAAGTTGGAGCACACATAATAATGGCCAGCCTACATCGTCTATGTTTAGTCAGAGGACAAACTTAGTATTTGGCCAGTATCGTTTTATAGGATACCGCATTGTCCTTTTTGTGGACACTTTCAGAGCTTCAGATTCGAAAGTTACTCGAAGTAATGCCAAGCGTAAAGCTGACTCTAGGGAAGAGATAGACTCCCAGCAGAGGATGGTGGTAGTTTTAGCAGTTAGAGGCGTTTTGTCATCCACGTCAACTTTCCCCTGCACTGGATCGGTGCCCACTTTTATGGCGACTGGAAGGTGTCTCTGGTGTTGTCCGTGAGTTTGAAGAAAGTCACCTTCTCCAATAATTTCGAATTGTACATCATAAAGCACAAGAAACACCATTGTCTAGCTTTTCTTGACGGTTGTCTGTGTCATGTCATTAATGATTTTCGGGAGGGGGGTCGTCGTCTTCGACACCTCAGCAGTAAACAGTCGATGTCTGATGTCAAAGTGCGGATGGGCTCATTGAAGATGTGGTAACAGTGTGATTGATATTTCTCCATCAGCTGCATCATGTCTTATATACCATGTATTTAGCAAGCAATTTGGCACATGCCGAATGTGCTAGCACCCCTGTTGAAAACAACACGAACATGTGTGGCGAAACCGTGTACATGTGCCAATATGTACAATAATACAGTACATGTCTGCTTACGGAGAATGACTTCCAAAGACCTTCGAAATACAACCAGAAGTTGTTGTCCACTGTCGTTCATCCATTGACGGCTGTAGATTTGTTCTGTGTCTCTTTGCATCTGGGGGTGTATGTATGTGTTTGTAATAAGGCATAGTGACTACTGATCTACTGTTGCAATCGCAAGAAATTCGTGCTGGATATAGCTGCTACAACTACTCCCAGCAATAGCAGCAGCAGCAGCATATTCTGAATACGTGTATGTATATGTATGTCAGAACGTTAATAGACCCTCGCAACACAGACCCTCACATATCGAATGTAAGTGAGTAAGCAAATAGCAGCCGCCGCCGCCGCCGCCTCACCAGCAGCTGCAGGTTGACGACGACGACGACGACGAACAACAACAACAATAACAACGACAACAGCAACAACGAGATGGTGGTTAATGTTGATGTTGTCTGATGGACTAGCACCATTACGCAGTTGCGTCGTCGACGGCCACCACCACCAGCAACGGCAGCAGCAGCAGCAGCACAAAAGCGTCTGGTCGCAGGCAGCAGCGGAAGGTAAAGGCTTTAGCCCCGGCCGGCTAAACCAGCCGCCGCCGCCGCCGTCGCCGCTGCTGCCGCCGCACCAGCAGTAGCAACAGTAGTAGGACGGCCGGTGAGGAGAAGGGCAATGTACCTAACCAATGCCGACGAGAACTAACAGTGACATGCAACAACAACAACATTGGCTTGACTGCGTCGGCAGACAGCTACGGCGACGTTCATGGACGCTCCCACCGGCGGCGGTGGCGGCCGTGTGTCTTTGGAAACGGCCCCAAGTGACAACACATGACGAAGCACCCACATATGCTGGGACAATCTCCAGCTTTATTAGAGCATTTAATTAATCATCACAATCATAGCTAGCGATCGTTGTGATCATTCATTGATGTCGACCTACGAACTCTGCGAACCCTTACCCAGATATATTGTACAATATATAATGACACCGGCACGTCGATGAAAACTGGACGCCACAGGTGTTGCAATCGCTACAGAAGCTGGTGACAACATTCATGGATTTAGCGTGGGCGAGTCGCACTTTCGCAAATGACCGAATCTAGTGACTGTTGAGTGATTCTAGTAATTATAGCTAGCGAATCATAATGTTGAACGTAGATTCTAGACCATTGAGGCAATTTGTCTGAAAATTTCACTGCAAATAACTTAGTCAATGAACGACCTATACTAAGAGTGTTCTGCAGGGAGTGTTCTCCAGGTACTTGAGTGGGTGGAAATCCCATAGTATATTTAGCATAATTCGTGTACTTTCAACCTCTAACCAAAAAAAAAATAGAGTTAGCAAATGCTAGTTCCTCCTATCCGTAATTGAATTCGATTCCCCCAATGATAGTAACCATCCTTTCTCGGGTAAGTAGACATCAGATGAAGAGTTAATTATTGAGCTGATTATCATTTATCATCATTTTTAGTCCGGGCACCATCATCTTAACCATGTATACCTGCAACTTCCAAAGAGAGTATTCCTCGGAGGTTCTGCTATTGCTTAGCGCAGCGCTGGGGGGAGTGGGCCATGTTTCAACACGTACATATATGACTCGTTCACATTGTGCCAACTGCACAACATTCTCGTTCTGTAGTTGCCGCCACCGCCGTCGCCGTTAGTAGTTGCAGCAGTCGATTAGCCCCTTCACAGGTTCAGTTACTTCGGTGCTCAGTTGGACGCTCTGTAGAATTGAAATAGAAGAGCCGAGCGGCGGCGACGACAACAACAACAACGAGTGACTCAGCGGTGGTAGGGGCCGCTCCCACCGGACCGAGTCTTCAGAGTCGACTGACGGAGGACTGCCTACCTGTCATACATTGATTCATTCATTCGTTCGGTTCTACGAGGCGGGCGGACGGGCGGGCCGTATATATATGCATCGCTGTCGCGTCAAGATAAAAAAAAAGCGCGCTATATTCTATCGGCGCTACGCCGCGGTGATAGTGTGACTGTTACATTAGATGTAATAAGGACACTCGTTCATAGAGAATATGATGGTGTCTTCGTAGCGTACTGAATTGGTTTGTCTACCAATTGTTCATCGTCTATTATGGCGACAGCAGCAGCAGCAACAACAGCGGCATCCTGACATGTCTATGTGATCCGCCGGTGACAACATTTCGCGTTTCAACCTCTTCAGCACTTAGTTATTACTATCATCACCACCATCATCACCACGATGATGATCATCATCACTATCGCTGTGAACAGTAACGGTCAACGTCAATGCTACGACTCCGGTTGCCAGAGTTGCAGCAGCTTTGACGCTAGAACTTCGCCGCAGCCACAACTACTGTTGTTGCTGGTGGTGGTGGTGGTGGTGCTGCTGCTGCTGCTGCTGCTGCTGCTGCTGCTACTACTATTACTAGTGAGTGTCCTCCGAAACGTGTGATTTGAATAGCGTGAACTACGACGATAGGCTGCTTCTATCCCCACCGAGATTAACGACCACTACGAATACATTCTCACACACACACACACGCACACCCCCCATCCGACTGGCATTCAGTCAGCTCTAGAAGCAGATCGTGTTTCATTCTTCTTCATAACCCGTCCGCTCCGTTGAGCCCCAGGCAACATCCTCCTTTTGTTACTTACTCGTTCACTGAGTCAGCTACAGTGGCACGGTGCGATTGTGCGTCGCCATTTGACGGTTGGCCAATAGAGTCAGGAGAAGCTCCAGCTAAGAACTCACTAACCGATCACAGACGCACACACACACACACACACACAAACACACAGAGATAATATAAGCGTGTCATGCTGCTGGCGGGCTTGGTCTTTACAACATTGTTGCTATGGCTGTTGCCGTTGTTGTTGCTGCAGCTGGTGGCTGCGGCCGCTGCAATAATCCACCAACTCCTCGTCCTCGTCGTGCCACTACGAGAAGTGGTGGTCGTAGTCGTCGTCGTAGAAGCATACGAATATGATAGACGGTCAGATTATGACAGATAAAGAGTAACGTAGACAAACCCCCATACCAACTAGACCCCCAGTTGCGATACCAACTAGAAATAATAATAGCAATCTGAAACAATATTTAGATGCGGGGGTTGCAAGGAACAGCTTGAGGTTGGCATCAACAAAGAGGGAGAGATCGTTTAAGCTGGCAATGACAACAAACATTACGATTACTAGAACGACGGCGATTATACAATTAACTACATTGTTATCAATGGTGACGCCGTCAGGTGGCGTCAGCTGCTGGTAGAGTAACTAGCGCTGCGGCGCGAAAGTCGTACAAATGGTAGCCCTCGCATCACCCTGCAGCAGACATCACAGGTCTCATAGAAGATGACACAGTGGCAGTCTAGTGCATACCTGACGACAGAGAGCTGCGGCGGCTGTCGGGACCAGCAATTGAAGTTGGGTCGGAGGCAACGGCCAATTGGCCCACGGTTAGTTTTCAGTGGATCTTATCAATGGATGCCAACGGGTGGGGTGTGGGAGTTGACGAAGTTCAACGAACGAACGTTCCTGAATGGATGTTACCCATGACAGTGTCAAGTGGACACACTAAACGCTTAGTGAAAAACTAAACACTTTGTAATGGGCAACAACGACAACGACGACGACGACGACAACAACAATAAGGGCAGCAGCAGCAGCAGCAGCAACAGTATACAATACATAGATGGATGGGTAAGATCTTGGTGTCACACGAAACTTGGCAGAAGAGCAGTAATATGGGAAACAATGAAACTCAATGCTTGAAGAATGTCATATTAGAGACAATCAGGTCAGATGGACGGTATCATGCATGATGAGATGACTGTTGCAAGTAGAATATTATAGTTCAATATTATTTCCTAGTATTGCCATTGTTGAGCTTGTCGAAACATTAGTGAGAGTTTTACTACTATGGCAAGAATAAAAAACGGACCAAGAGACACAACTCTCCAGAGGGCTCTTTGAAACAATACCGGTAGGTGATTCCGAAGACCAATCACGTGGGCAGGATTCTTGAGGAACAGCTCGAGACTTTTACGTGGGGAGTCCTGTGAGAGCGCTGGGTGAACCACGGTGGAGAGCCTATTGAACAGGGTTGGCTATAAAGTACACCCTAGATGAAGTCTCACCCACATCTAATTTTCTCACAGCATACTTTGGATCAACGGAGGAGCAGTTTCTATTTCGTTCCTCATTCGGATTCTACGGAATCGGCCTAATTCGAAACTCCACAACAAGCTAAACGCAAGCATTATTAATTACATATACGTATGCTAAAGTGGACATTTACGGTTCAACATCGCAATGGCAGGCAAGTTCGTCCCAATCGATCATTGTTGACGACAATGCGTAACAATATTTCATCGACAGTCACCTCACACCCCCTTTGTGTACGTTCTCCCTTAGAGCGCGTATACAAGACAGTGTAAGATTGCGCTGCGATCAGCATAGTTAATTTTTCTCTCTTGCATTCTTGTTCTAACTTGGTCAGTACTAAGCGTTAGTTCGTTGACGCCTCGTAAAGCACCCCCAGTTCCAACTGCATTTGCTACACTAGTCGTCTAGTTGGCTGCCGCAGATATACTCTATTAGTTACATCGTAGGCCAGCTGAGTTAAGCTGCGGCTGCCTGTGCTTCTGCTGCTGGTTCATTGAGAAATTTCTTGTTCAATCTGCTCGACGAGCGGAGATGGCTGATGTGAAAGAACGACTTAGCCTCATCTCTGTCGCCCGATTGCGTGGAACGGGTTAATTAAAAGTTAAACGGCGTTTATTATCATTATTGTTCGTCCATTATCACTGCGCATCAACCAGAGGATTGACCGGTTGAAACAACTGATGCCACAATAGCAACTGCGAACCGCAGACAAACGGATGGTTGCCGCTGCTGCTGCAGCTGCTGCGGTCAACAGTAACAAAACGAGACTGAAATGAAAAACAACAGCATGAGATGGAGGAGGGTTAGGATGACGAAGCAACAAAGTCTGACCGAAGTGACCGCCAGTCTCCCTCTGGTGTAACCAATTGCCGAAAGGCAGAACGGCGGCGTAGGGGGTTAACGCCATCGAGTCGAACAAGGGTAACGCGACCGGGACGGGCAAACCGGCTTTAGCCGTTAAAGCATCAGCGACGGCGGAGGAGGAGGAGTGACAACAGCCTTCATCTGGGGCTTCTGTATCAGTGCGAACGGGCGGACGGACGAACGGCCGCCAGTTCACCAGACGCTAACGGTAGTGGCATTCACCACGAGCAAAATGAACGGCCGTGAACTAGACGGGGCAACGGCCCCAGGTTACCTTCAGACGGACTTGGTCTGCTGACACATAGACCGACAGCATGAACCAGTGAATGCAGCCGCGATGTCGCGCCGTCATCGCGAGGGCAACACACGGGCTCACTGTGACAGCAAAACAGAAGCAGCTTCACAACGGCAGCAGCAGCAGCAACGACAGCAACAACAACAACGGCTACACACCGAGCTACCGACAGACGGACAGGCCGACATAGAACACCGAAATGGCAATGACTCTCTGATACTTCTGCTGCTACTAATAGTAATATTAGTCGCAATTATAATAATGCGTCGATACCGTTATATATTTATATTAAGCGTAAATAAACAGACTGATAGATAGATAGATGAACCCCTCACTTTATTGAACATCCTTTATATAAATATGTAGCACGTAGATATCACCGGGCCATCGTGGAAAGGGCTGCGATCCTGTTCGTTATTAATTAATATAAATCACTAAGTCCAGAAATTCGTGTCAAATCAAGCATATATATATATATGAATATATTATATACATATATGAATTTTAGCTAAAGTACTAAAATTATCTGCCCAAAAATAATTTCACTTCTATAATTTTTGTAGTTATGTCTAATATACCTCAGGCCACTAATTAATTAACAGAAAGCAAATCGAAATAGTTTGTAATAATGAGATAGTTTCGTGTTCCTAACCCTGGCGTGTTGAAAACCAGAGGGACATAGCATCCTCATACAAACGTGTCTTTATATTACATTTTAATATAATAGATTTAAGATGATTACGCAAACTACGATATTATAAACAGATCATGTCATAAAGGCTTATGCCCTATATGCTTATTTATATATTCGTCTTTTCTCTCATTATTATTCTTATTAGATACATTCTTATTAAAACATGTTATATACAGTGTCAGTAGGTTCCATTGGGCAGAGTCGATTTTTTCGAGTGCCTACACCCATTAAAAACATGTATAGTAAATTTAGGAAGAGGTGGCTTGTTCCGGACCGACAGCTAGCACTCGCTCTTCGTATGTGTCGCCGTTGAATGTCGCCTGTGGCTTTTCGTATATAAATGCCATTACCCGAAGAGGACAGCTCCAATTCACCGACAGGGTGCTGATAAAGATTTGGACTCTTTGTCAGATGATTCGTAGCCAATGATATACAGTCCGGCTTAGCTCGTTATCTAACTTGTCATTACTCTGCAGTGACGGTGTTGTTTTTTCTGTCCGTATCAGCGGATTCGGATTTCTTATAATTTCCATGTGTAACCCCCCCCCAGCTCGCGCCACCGCAATCAAAATGTTCACGTATCATTCGGATCATGCGACCTGTGATGTTGCCAGGATACCCGACCGGGTCCATTGAATCTAGACACGAACTTCGAGTAGTTGTCATAGTATTGCTGGTGGTCGCTGCGGCTGGTTGTGGCAGCCAGTGCCGCAGTGGGCCATTGTCCGACCCTGAACCGGTGGAGCCTTGTCGCCCAGTCCCGTCCGCCCGTCCACCCGCCCGCCCGCTCGCCCAAGCAATAAACAGATCGACTACGAGTAGCAGCCGCAATAACCTCCTCAATGGCAGCCGCCGCCACCGCCGTCGCAGCAACAGCAACAGCTGTAACACGCCGCGGCGCCGTTCACTCATGCGGTGGCTTCGGCGCTGTCGTTGAAAACGAAAGTCACCACGAAAGTGTGAAGATAGAATATTGAGCTGTCTCCACCATCGTGATGGAGTGCAACTATCGCTGCTGCCGCAGCAGAAAACTACTGATCGTGGTGGTGGTGGTCAACGGGGGACGAAACAACTACGAACAGTAAATAAAAATAATAAAGCAAAACGGACACACGGTAAACCGTTCGAAGATCGTATTGACTAATGCAGAGTGGCTTCGTGGAAAAGACAGGTCTGCATCCGTTGAAGACTAAATGAAGGGAAATGAACAGGCATTTCTTCAATGATGGAAAGACTTTTTATCGTGAAATTCATTCCTGAGACTTCACTGACGTGAGTGTGTACATATTTCGAGGATGAGACAGAGGGCGAACACTCGATTATATGATTTATATTGATGGTGTGCTTCGCTTTTCGCACATGTGTGGCCCTTTGCTATAGTGCTCTCATTGAAATGCTTTTTTTTTACTTTTTTCGTTTTCTACAATATCTAAAGGCATGAATTCATCTTAAATCAGCACGACCTTGATTATCAATTCTGATAACATTCGAAAGCTGTGAAGCCATCTCCTCAAACAGATCGCACGGTCTAAACCACAGTCTCGAACCTCGACCGACTCACGGTGATTCCCTCTATCAAACTCCGCATCTCTTGTACAAATGTTTTCGAGTTGTCTGTCAGACTTGTACATTCAACGTCTCCGGTATTGCTTCTGAATTTCTTCGCAAGACGGGTTGATTTTAAATGCATATGTGCAACGGTATGGATCGAACCTGTGGGTGCACCTATGTGCTCTACCTCCGGCGCACACGAATGCATTATCCGGCCTCCGGGAAATCGACCACCTGTGGTAACTAACGGACCCAAAGCTGACACTGGGCAGTGCCAGATTCTTTTAGATATACTGCTTGTGTTATGTGGATCTGACAACGAGCTAATCTCGAGATGCAAACAAATCCAAAATGACGGATCAATCTCTGATGAATGATTTATGCTAGTCGTACTAATCCCTGAGTACGAGGCGTATTTTAATTACATTCAGCACTTTCGGGGATTCCTTCGTAGTAGTGACGTCTGCCCACATAATTATTTGAAAAGCCAGGCCGTATAGGATAAAGCAGATGGTTTGTACCGTTTTTACGCATTCGTCTGATCGTCACTTGCCGAAGTACGTGTAAGAGTTTATTCGATATTGACTGAAGTCGAGGCAGGCGAGCGAGGTGCTCTCGGGTGCACCTTGCAACCGGAGGAGACGCGCAGGTCCAGGGTTCAATTCCCTTCGTTGCACATTTGCATTTAAAAGGGGTACGCCGTACAAAGTAAAGCAAAAAAACAAGTCCGTAGACGTTAAATATTCAAGGCTGAGAGTTAGCCCGAAAACAAGATCTATGGACTTATGATCTTTGTGACATCAAATTGGCGGACCTTAAAAGGATTAGATTTAAACGAGGCATTCTCGATGGGGACCTCAATCAGTCATGCAGTCGTATGTACTGCGGAGTAAGCACCGTCGATTTTTTGAAATTGTTCACGTTTGAATAGGCAGAAATTACATATACAAGTGACATCGCCACCCACTTCTCAGGGACCATTGGAGCTCCATAAATATAAGTGGATGAAACTTTATGAAACAGTGATGGTCTCTATGAAGGCTGTCGACTGGAAGGCTTATTCCCATAATCTTACGTTTAATTAGCGTATTATGAACATCTTAACTTCGGACGCAATCATCCGATAATCCTCGTCGCTTGCTAAGTAGCTTATACGCTCGCTCCCAGAATTAAAAATCGATGTAAGCGAAGAATGATGCATGTTCAACACGTTCGAAATGGTAAGAGTGGCATAATTTATCGACATTTTAGTCAGCATGCCGATACAGTGAGGTCACCACCCTGCTCTCTCATATCGTGCTACGTAGTTGCCGTCAGTAGGAAATCGGGGCAGAGACGATATAAACACGCTGGCCATGTTCACGTCTTGGCGCACGCTCTCTCTCTCTCTCTCTCGTCCTTAGTTGTAGCAGGAACCATTGCACATATAAGGCCGGAAGCAAGCCTGTGTTGGTCCACTAGGGAGTTTGCCACCGTAGATGTGAGTGCTCGGGGTTGGGAGAGCCACCATTGCAGTTGCGAGACTACGGTGCACCTGTTGTTCGATTCGGGCGCTCACAAACGCAGGTAGTGTTAAGGGTGGCGGAAGTGCGTTTTCGTTCAAGGCTATCTAATATATATGGCAGACCGCGTTAACTCGTCAGCTTCCTGATTCAGTTGCAGACAAACATGGGTAGGAGAGACACACCTGAAGAAAACCTTAAGATCAATGACTTGCATCAGCTATAGAACAGGGTGGCATGAACGTTCTGGACTCTGTTCTAGCTAGTCAAGGGCTGATAGTGGGTCTGTTACCACGGCAACAGCGGCTTCCGAGGGATCTTCAAGAAGATTTATTAGTTTGAGAGCAATGCCTGCCAGTTTAGCGAATAGCAGACATCAATTCTGGGAGACGTAAGTCCATAGCCCAACACAAGCATGTAACGCACATATACACCTCTTATGAAGGCGTATATTGTGACCCGGAGACGTTCCCCATCCAAAGAGGAGTTCAAAGCAGCGCCAGTAAATCGTTCCACTTGCCTACCTAAGATTTGATAGCCCTTCTCGGTAGGTCGGCACGAATCTATGTACATAAGCACTGGCAACGAAGCAGGTTCTTCAGGAGAAAACAGCCGCTCAAGAAGAAGTGGCTGTCATCGCCACTGCCACCTGTGGTGACAGCAAAGAACCTGCTGTGGTTCGAACCCTCAGAAATCATCCAACTATCGAGCAATTGACATGGACAGCATGACCAATGCAAAACCTTAAGGACTGCTATGTGTGTGTGGAACCTACATATCACATGAATATGATACACATTCATATTTCTGTCCTTTTGCGAACGAGAGAGATTAATCGACGCTACATGGGCCCAATGTCTTGGGGAGCGGGAGAAGTTATTGAGCCTTTTGCTGGGCGGCTGTCCGAAACCAAAATAATATAAACGAAATGCAATAATTGATCAGCTGAGGTGGGCAGCATATCATTGGCTGCCATTCCCGGACGAGTTGACTCAACTATCCACCAGCCTAGAGAATAAGATGTCTGTATGTGAATTCAAGATCTTCTGTCAAAGAAGGTCTATATATATTGACCTTCTATTTCATACGGAGGCGGAACTATTTTTCAATTAATATTAGGGAATTCCGTTCAAACTTGTTTCTCTTGATCTTTAAATGCCAATAACTTTTGAACTAAATGAGTTAGAACAAAGATCTTTTGCTATGAGTTAGAGGAACCCCCCCCCCCCCCCCTCCTTCCCGCTTTATTTACACACCGATGCCAGCGCTCTGGGAGTTTTGAAATAGCCAAATATTCACTATTTGCATTTCCATTTATAATTTCGTTATCTATTGCTTCTTTGAGTAAGTCCACGTTTTAATGAATGGAAACAACCATAATCACATGGGCTTAAATCAGGAGCATATAGGGGTTGATGGTTGGTCCATCTCAGGAGGTCTATGCAGGCTAACCCATGTTTTGTCTATCGACACCGTGTGTTTTAAGCGACTGGTTGGTCCATCTCAGGAGGTCTATGCAGGCTAACCCATGTTTTGTCTATCGACACCGTGTGTTTTAAGCGACTGGAATGAATGAATTGAATAATTCTATAACACGTAGTGCGAGGAATCCCAGTTTCAGCCGACAAAGACTTCATGGACCATGCTCTAGTTTGCTCAAAAGCTCAATTTGAACTTTTTGCTGCACTGTCCATCCTTCTGATCGTATCGAAACCACTTAGTGTTCGAAAGGAAGCCACGTTCCTACCGCGTGCCCACTCCAAAAATAAACGCATTGTATCGCGTAGTCCGGATTGTGCGCCATTCGAAAGACGCGCAAATTCGAACGGAAATCCCTAATATTATCGTGCCATTCGTCTGGACCGTTCCATCTCACCAGCTGCGTGCTCGGGTGATCTCATTTATATAAATACCACTGGTGTGAAGCAAGATTATTTCCGGTGAATTATGTGTACATCAGTTACCATCAGTTCCCATGTCCTATACTGACCCATCAGTATAGTGGGCGATATTTACCTAGCATTTTCTGGTGTGCAGGTGTCAGACCCAGACACTAACGACGCAATCGTTATAAACTGTTGTGACGAGAGCAATTTAGCTTGACACACAACTATTGATTTTTTTTCCATATTTTTATAAAGACAGTTCAATGCTGTACCTGTTGCTTACAACTGACCCTGGTATTATTACAGACTTGGCAGATAATGCCCCACATTCGTGAACACATGGTCGCATGAGACACCCAATAGCATATTCAACGGCACTAGTTCCTCACCCGTTCCTCGGCCAGACGACGTCACCGCGATTACCAAGGACGATGAGGCCGATCCCCTTGCTAAACGCATCTCTGAAATGTTCCGAAAACTATAGGACAGTTTTTCAGCTCCACCTGGGAATACAAACTCCACCCCATTTCTGAGTCGGACTGCCGCTTGCCGACAAACCGGTGTTGTTTTCTAAATCTTCAATACACCGTTTGCTAACAAATCTCAAGCTGAGGGCAACCAGACACGTGAACACATTCGACCAATGCAGTAGACAGACGATGCGGAGTAATTCTAGCTAAAATTCTAAGGCTGATTTTCGAAGGCGACGGTGACGATTCTGCTCCTACTTTAATAAATCGGTAGTGACCGCTGTCCACCAATAGAGATCGAGGACTGATGTTACAAACCCATAATGCCCTATTGCCTGCAAAATCATTTAGAAACGTATGCTGTCCCAAATGTACAATAGAATACCATCTGATCACGACAATAACACTCCCCCTGAGATTTTGTCCAACAGGAAATTATCCCTCGCCGATGCATGTGTACTCAACTGTTGTATATGACGTAAGCCTGGGCAATGAATTGAGCATAATCCAGAAAGAAGGCTTTCGTCGTTCCAATGCCATTTATATACAATAATTAGTTACGAATTTAGGAAGAACAAGAGAGGGGTGGGGCAATCATATTTATCAAATCGGAATTACCACAGGGCACTTGCTCCGCGCCGATATTGAACGCATTATCGAAGTAAAGGCCAAGCGTAAAGCCGACTCTGGGGAAAAGATAAACTCTCAGCAGAAGATGGTGGTTTTAGCTGTTAGAGACGTTTTGTCATCCGCGTCAACCTTCCCCTGCACCTTCTGGAGCGACGCACCTTCGATAAAGATTGAGATGTCTCTTGTGGTGTCCGTGCAGTTGAGGAAAATTTCCTCCTCTCAAAAAAACATACTGAAAGCAGTCGACCCCGGTGGCCTGGTGGTGGATTCATGTGCGCCTTGTAATCGGAGGAGGAGACTGACGTAGGTGCACGGGTTCGATCCCCACCGCTGCACGTTTGCATTACCGTGGATGTTAAATGCTCGCTGTGAGTCAGCCAGGATAATTAATTAGTACTGAAGGCTGTCTTCGTTCCTGATATAACTAGCTTCCTGCCGACTAACTAGGCTGAAGTCAATTGTTGATGGCATTGCCGGATGGTTTGAAGTGAATGGGATCCCGTCTCGCTGGTCAGCGATGAGTTTTATTAAAACGACGGTTCTCTCTTCCACGAATATGCAATTGACATAAACAATGTAATTGCCCGGTGAATCTCTTGACCTTCCGCACAAACGAAGTGATCATCTGCTGCTTACCTCTGTGTGTCCACTGCCCAGTGACCGACCACCTTACACGGCGTACATTTTCTGCTCTATGCTCATCGCCCTCGTTGTTTTTTGTATCAAGGTAACACAACTTCGAAGTAGGGATCTTGGAACTTGTTGACCTTAGAGAATCTCTGACCCGCGTTGGGGTAGATCATGAGGAATAGTAATCTCTGCTTGATGTCATCAGATCCCGGTGCAGCATCGCATAAAGCCCGAACTGCCGAATCTCATTTCGAAAAGCTGGCGAACCTTCACCTGTTATCGTGACCACCAGTAAATGGGGTGGTAAGTGTCATGCCATTTCTACCCCAAAGCATCCACCGAGGGGTCCTCCACAAAGCGCTACACTTGTGCCGCTAGCTGTGTGGTAGAGAAGTTTGTTTCAGCACCATTCTGTGTTTTAACACGTAGCTATTATTGGGCTGTAAATCTGTTAACCTCTCTAAGTGTGACACATAAGCAAAGAACTTAAGCATTGAAAAACTGTGGTTCGTTTAATAACCGAATAAAACCATTTGCCTGTACCATTCTGTGCATTCATTTTCGCTTCTGCCACAATGTCACTCAATCATGAAGCTCTGTCCTGCGTCGATTAATCTGAGCGGATGCCTTTAGCCAGCCAGATGATTTATTCAAACATACAGTAGTTAAGCATTATTTCTAGGGATTATGGGGGGGGGGCTGAGGTCGACATTGTTCCGAGGAAGGCGATGGCATTGCCCCTCTGCACAGCGAGGGACAGGCGCTGCAGAAGGAAAGAACCTGCGCGCTTGTCTCCGAAAGAATCTCCGCTTTAGCCAGCCTGTTACTGCAAAGGAGCTGCCTGGAAATTAACTTCATTGTTCGAAGCGTATGTGAGGCAAACTCAGTCTTGTACAATAAAGCTCTTCGTGTGCACACGAAAGGTGAGGAACTCCGAGATGAAGACAAAAACAGAACACTGCACCACGCCGGTGCTCCAAGTAGCTTTGACTAGTGCACGATTTAAAAATGGAGACCCTTAAAATCTGCCGTCGTAAATATAATGTAGCTGTGATAAGACGAGCCAGTGAGCCAGAGCAGTTCCCGAATAGTCTACGCCAACTGACGTCTCTAACATTGAATTCTCCAAATCTACCTTCGTACGAGTCGCGACCCGTACAATCGATCCTGCGCTGATCTGGAGAAGTCCGAGAGACCTAGATCTTCGTCTTGCGTATGGCGTAGATGGGCATGGGACAGCTTCCGCAAACGGTAGAGTAAGATAACGACGCAAAACACCTCATAAGTGTCCCCATAAGATGCGAAATGATAATGATCAAATGCCCTATCATTATTTTACATCTATTCTTTATTACCACGACGGGGTACATCGAGTACGAGCGATATCGATATGATTATGTGGCGGTGTCACTATTTTTTTGCAACGGTGTTGAGCTCATGTATATACTGGTGTAAGCAAATGAAACACTGTAAGAATGTTTCACGCTACTTTTCAAGGGTTGCAAAGGTCTACGTTCACAAGCTTTGTCTACAAATGGGACCCTTCAGACACTTCGCTTATGAACGACGACCGTTTTTACAGACGGTTGACATTCGTTTTCAAAGAAGCCAAAGCTTTCTCACTCTATTCGACTGGTCTGTCGAAATCTTTAAGCTGTTAACATCATATTCTGTCGTCTCTCCCGAATAATCGAGCATTTGCAGCTTTTACGTGATAAACTACCGTTTGAGATTTACTTGCACCGGAAGCGTTCTCAATCTTTTCGACACGTACTGCTACGATCGCCTTGATCACTATATATTTATAATAGTAGAATGCTTTCCAGCTAACCGCAAATGGCTATTGACTTCCACAAATCAACGAGACGGTCCGAAGGTAGAGCTTGAGCAAATGGCGTTTCGGGCCCTAATCCCCGCAAGTGTTCCGCTAACACCTTTTACAACGTGATTCTAAGGGCTCTATTTGCCAGGCGGCTGCTATGGTTTCTGCTGCTGCTGCTGGTGCTGCTGCTCTTCAACTTGACCCACCATAGCGCTTCCCCGACTGGAGGCTTCGTTCTCAATTCGCTGTTGGATCCCGCTGTTTTCAGCTACGAAATCAGCTGTTCCGCGCCGAATCCGTCAGCTGTTCTGTGCCAGACACATTTTCATCTGGTTACTGGCGGCCCCATCGAGTGACGTGGGTCTGTCCGCCTTCCCTTTTTTTATTGGATGTTGCAGTGCCAATTTCACTATTTCAGATGCCCTAAGCAAAGGTCCGGAGTCCCGAAGTGACTCTGCGACCCTGATTGTTCATCATGGCGCGCTCTTATACACTTACGGCCCGCGTTATACGTGTGTGTCGGTATTGGCCACAAGCTGAACACGCTTATCATATCGCGGTTGGTTCTTGGATCTCTTCAGAGCACTTCCACTGTTCTGAATTGCTGTGTTCGCTCTCTCTCTCTCTCTCTCGGTCACACAAATACGCACACGTTCTTTTTTGTGGTGGGCCAGAGTCGTGACGCTGTACTGCAACGTCTGCAACCACGGGGTAGCAAGGGAGAGTATTTACAGATAGAGAGAGAGAGAGAGAGAGAGATGAAGTAAAAGCGGGGAATAGATGGAGCGAAGACGGGTGAAAGTGAGGGAACACCAAAATTGCAGCGGTCCCGTTGACTTTTCCCGTTATTGCCGGTAGTAGTAGTAGTAGTACTGCTGTTGCTGTTGTTGCTGCTGCTGCTGCCGGCCCCTGAAAGGCTCTAGCCGACGGCTCGCTCGACGGCTCATTTCGCCGTGGCACCGTGGCATGGTGGCCTACTTCGTCGTTTCTGCAGAAGAGCACAACGCAGAAGCATTACAGTTGCTGCTGCTGCCGCTTCTGCTGCAACTGCCGCCCGCCGCTAGCAGCATCGGCAACAACGGCCAGCATCCGTTGATCATCATCAACATCACGGCTGCTGCTGCTGCTGGTAGTGAATTCACAACCAACCCGCGACCACAACAGAACAGACAACAACAACAACAACAACGACAGCGACCATTTCGGCTTCGGCTGTTTCTGCTTTCGCTATAGTGTGTGTTTGGGTCGCTTGCCGCCCGGCGAAGCAGAGCAACAGCAGCAGCAGCAGCAGCACAATTGAGCGTCGGCGTTGACTGACTGGCTGAGTGACGAAGTGTCGGGGCCGATTGGATGTGTGTAGCCCTGCTTCCATCGCTTCCTTTTTCTCCCTTCCTCTGTAGCAGAATCGGGGCTGAAGTGAACTGCAGGAAGCGGCCTTCCTTCCCCTCGGACACAACAACGACGCCAGCACCAGTAATAACTCTAGCTGCTGCGATAGTAACGGCAGCAGGAGCGGCGACAGTCGCGCGAGACGACCACGACCACGACAACAACAGCAACAACAGCAACAATCGAGAATTGGGGTCAGTCAGTCAGTAAGTCGTCGTCGTCGTCGTCATTGGCACCGATGGACGTCGTCTTTTTCGCAGCTGGTCTGTCTGTCTGTCTGTCGCTCGTGAAGTCCAACGAAGAACGATGTCTTCGTCGCCCTCATCCCTCTCATCATCGCTCACTGAAGCCAGCAGCTTCACTCACTGTACAGACTACCGTCCACTGCAGCAGCAACAACAACAACAGCGGTGGTGGTGGTGGTGGCCAATCTGGATCGCTGCTGCTGCTGGTGCCATATATGATCGTGTCGACTCTTCCCTAAATAGTAATCGGGCACAATACCGGTGACATACATTATAGGACTAATATAGCAGTGACAATCGTAGGGATCTCTGGGTGCATAACCTAACACAAGTTGAACATGGAGTGATTAACACTGAAGAACGTCGATGTTCGGTTGCCCATCTGCGCAGCTGCCTGATGCTATTAGGGGATGAATCAGGCAGGGCTAAGTGAAATCCATAAATGATCAAGGAATAAGATCGATGTCGTTAGTCCTCAATATGGAAATCATTCATCATAGGACGGGGTGCGTATTGTTGGTTGACAATTGCCGAGATGAGCTCGATTATTGTTTCTACAATGTGTATGTGTTGTATTGGAAATGTATCGCTTATAAATCACATCGTATAATCAATGTACATGACACGGAGGTACGCAACAGGTATACTTGTGTGTGTGAACTTAACTTGGCCAACAAACTGTTAACAACTTGATTAATAATAGCGCAGTAGAAGCTGGTCACTAAAAATATGAAAATAATTATTATGTTTAACTTTCTTGGTAGGAGAGCGAATAGAGCCGGCTAACGCACTTCGAGATTGTGGCTTCAATTTGCTACTGACTCTTGGTAGTTTATCAGTTCAGATATTTTAGCTACCATCTGTGTCAGTACACAGTGTGGTTGTAATATAGCCAAAATGAGTCCTTACCTTGCCGTGACACAGGCGACAAGGTACTGATTTTGTAAAGTTTCAGCTGTATCAACTCTTAGGCCAGCTTTTAGTCGATACAAAACAAATATGAAATAACCGGGCAAGTATCACGAACGTGTTTTAAGAAATTCCGCAACAAAAAGTTATTAATAATTGTCCATTATTGCACAATGGAAATCTACCCACTGTATCTGGCGAGCTCATTTCAACTAACCCAATTACTAGCTGGGAACGGGCAGCTCACAGTCAAATATATTATAGAAGGACATTGTTTTGTTTAAGGGATATCTGATTTCGGTAGTCACCTGGAAAACCTCGAAAGCGTATTTAAGCGTAAAATCTCGTATTCAATCGCATTGCACGGTGAGTTACGATTATAGTTTTCTACCGCCTCTATCGAGGATAAGGTTAAACTCCGAGTTGTTTGGGATATTCTGAGTGTCACGTGGGAACAACTTTAAGACTTCAACTATTCACTTTCTCCAAACAAAAAAATACTATTTGCACGCATATCATAAAAAAACTCTTATAAATATCTCTGACGAATCGAATCAATTACGATGCTGAAATTCTTCGAGCTTGAACGTGTGCACGCATTATTACGCCTTATCGATTTCCACTGTCTGAACGCAGACACGAGCTTCGGACCGACGATATGACTCGTTTAATCATCGGAATAATCGATCACTGTATATTCAAAACACGGATCTCGCATCTGGCTGAGGTTTGCACTATCCCTCCTTGGTATCCAACGGCTTTCATAAGCCCACTTCCCGTTGGGGGCTAGCAATGACACCAAAAAAAAAGAAGTAGATAGAGAGAAAGTCCCCTGCGAAGCTCAAGTTCTCAATGTTCGTCAGAGCAGAACGGCTCAGAGTGGCCTTTCGTCCGCACGGCGGTCATTCGAATTCTGAGATGTCTGCATCATCATCGATGCAGGGGAACATCAGGAGAGGCGTCACGGTGACCGCTGACCTAACCCAGTTGTGAGCGACGGTCGCCGCGTCTCTGGGCGATCGTCGGCGGGCGCTGATGTCGCCGCAGCAGCTTTGTTGATCTTCGGGATTTTTTTTTTCTTTTTGTTTTTTTTTTCTTGTCTTTCTTCGTCCGCGTTTCCCTGATTTTCCCCGACACCGTCAGCGTCACTCGCTACAATTACCACGAGCAGCGCCAGCACGAGCAGTGAAACCGCGGCCGCGGCTGCGGCTGCCACAACAATGACCAGAAGCAGCGACCGAATCTTTCATTCGTTTACTCGTTCGTGATGATCAACCACCGGCTGTCCGCTCGACCCGCCCCTCTCTGTTGTCCTGCCGCTGTCTGTTCTATCGTGATCTTATACTCGGGGTGAGAGAGAGAGAGAGATAGGTGGAAATGGGACTGATTTGAGTAGCTTTTGAACTCACATAGAAACACACGCACACCCACACACATCGTATATATATATATATATATATATATAGACAGACGAAAGTAATGGAGACAATACATGGAGCCAGCCGTGACACCAAAGCAACGCGTCATCATTAACAACAGCAACAACGCGAGTATCCGCGAGATGAACTGCCGGATCAGGAGATCCGATGCTGCTGCTGCTGCTGCTGCTGTTGGTTGCGTTGCGATCGCCATTGTAGTCGCCAGCAGCGACAGATGTCGGGGCCTCGTTCGAGTGGCCCCGATGTCCGCACGGCAAAGAAACGGTGACGAGACCGTTGTAGGCGGTGGCTTCTGCAGGTGCAGAAACCGCTGCATTAACTACAGAAACGCGGCAGGGCACACGATGGTGACAACGAAGACAGCGATGGCAGCGAAGCCTTTGGTAGTCAAGCTGACAAAGACGCCATAACGGCAACAGCGCTGACCACTGACCACTGCAGAGGAGCTTCTGTATCACACCCGTTACTATATCTCCCTCAACCAAACAATCTTAATCTCAAGCTGTCGCCGCCTCCGCAATCATCGCCACCGTCAGCTTCAACCAGCAGCAACAGCAGCAGCAGCAGCAACAATCAATCATCAATCGTTAGGATCATCCCGGACCTGCAACTGAAATATAATAGCTCATATAGGGAGACCCTGCGGACGGGACCAAGCAGTCGCCAGCAGGGCACCTACAGCCACCGAGTCATCGTTGTTGTTGCTGCTGCTGCTGCTGCTGTTGTCTGTCTTGGCAACATATGGACAGATAGGTCTAAGTAAAAGAAGCGAGAACAGGCTACGCTATCGATAGCTAACCCAATGATAGTGACGCTGGTTTCACTTGCGCCCTGATAGATTCGGTTGCTGCTGCTGCTGCTGCCGGTTCTTCGATGGCAACGCAAACAACAGCGGCGGCGACGGTGGTGGTGATGATGGTGGTGGCTCTCAGAAGCCGCGGGATCCACATCGGGCTGAGCTCTTGGTGTTGTCCAGAAGAAAACGCGAGTGAGAGCTGCAGTCACGGGCGAATTCAACAGCGGACGGGCGGGCGGGCGGACGAGGAAACTATCGAGGAAACGATCGGGGGAGATCAGTCGTATTCGAAGAATACTACCAGCCGCGTTGCCATAGCAAACCATTTGACAGCGTAGAGTAATACTTGTTGCCGCTGCCATGAAGAAGAGGGTTGGGGTAGCGATTGGCTGAGGTCTGCCGGCATAGCATGTGAAGATATAGCTTCGCCCATGTGGTAAGTGAACGGACCACCGATTCTCGCAGCCTTTGATCGAATTTCGTTCCCCGTTGCGCTGTTGCTGCTGCTCCTCCTGCTGCGGCTGCTGCTGTAGTTGTTCGGTTTCCGAGCGTCTTGATCTTGCTCCACTTTTGGCCGCCGGCGACGCTGGCTTTGCCTCCCAGGATCATTTCACCGTCAGGCTGTCTGTCAGGAGGAAAAGTGAGGCCTGACAGAACCGTGGAGTTCTTCCGGGCGAGCCGCTTGCTTTTGGCGGCAGCAGCAGCAGCGGCGACGGCGGCGGCGGCGGCTGCACCACCACCACCACTAGATGTACACACAAACAAACAGATGCACACACGCGCTCGCGAACACACGGGCGACCCAACCAACCACGGTCCGTCCGTCACTGCTTTCTATGGCCGCTAACGCTTCGTTGGCTTTCGGCGCCCTATTATGTTGAGTAGTGGCCGCAGCACTTATAGTAAATATATATATATATATATGAATCACATGTGCCGCTTGCCACGGCTGCGTCCAGTCAGTCATCCACCACAAGGTTTGCCTGTCTACTGTCTCTGTGTGTGTGTGTGTATTTGCCCGGTGCGGTGCAATTCGGTTCCGCGCGGCCTATGTTGTGTTTCTAGTTAACCGGATGAATGGATGGATGGATGGACACATCTGTGAAATGATGGAATTCCTTATCATCGATTGAAGCAAGCGAACGAGCGAGCGAGCGACCCAGCAACCAGGAATCAAAGGGGTGTACTTCTGATGCTGGTGTTGCTGATTCGCCACAGGCAAGGCGGGCAGCATCGAATGCTACCACCGAATGCACCATCGACGTCGAGAGTGGTGGGGGAACGACAAAACAGATGCTACATTCAACAGCACCACCACCACCAACAGCAGCAGCAGCAGCTAACAACGATAGTTGGCAACACAACTCGCTGCTGCTGCTGCTGCAGCAACAACCGGTAACCACGCCGTTAGTACCGGTGCCGTTTCCAGATGGCGCTCGACTGATGATGACGGCTGCAGATTCTCGCAGTGACGATGCCTACAATTGGCGATAGACAGACATTAGGAGCGGTGGCGCATAGTGACGATGATGCTGATGATTTTGATAATAATAACAACTACACAATAATGGCTGGTGCTTTCACTGACCCAGATATCGCCGCTACGGTGGCGACTGTGGTGGAGAGCAACAACAAAAAAAAAGAAGAAATAACGGAACGCCTCGCGGGATCCAGGATGGACGCTGATAGATTTATAAACATGACTACTTCTACTAACTAGTCTTACGACTGCTACTGTGGGCATCACTAATAGACTGACCATAATAATAATAATAATATCTGTGTGAATTGTCATTTCTCGTTCGCTTGGATTGAATAAATGTGGCACTTTGTGTTGTTTTTTGTGACGGGTCCTGCTTAGGCGCATGCTCATCTTAGGTAATTTGAATTAGCTAGCGAAGCTAGAGTACAAGGAACAGATTTTGACAAGAAGAGTAATCCACTCTAAAAAAAAATACTCGTATATTTAGCAAATTTAGGTTTTGAGCTCGGCTATCCGATCGTCGTACAGTCGTCAACGCCTACGTTACCGATTTGCGATCTCTGAGCCTTTTAACATTGAACGATGTAACTTTGTGGTGTCCATGTGGAATACAGTCTCCAAAATTTACACAGGCTAGTATTCGGTTTAGCATGATGAGGTACCATGGTCAACATATTTCCTTGTCCATGAATTCGCAAACGGACACATGCCTCTTTCTCTCCCTATATATATATAAGAATGCAGTTTACGTACATATTCTATAATTTCGCCTGACATTTCTACAGGCGTTTTTGCTTTTTTTACAAGACCAAAACAGTTCTAATGAGCGAATATGCATAATTACCTGAAAACGAACTGATACCCTGATAGGTACCAAGCCAACCCCCCCCCCTCCCGGTGGCGTCTTCGATGTTGTATCACTTTACTAAAAACAAAAGACAAAACAAGGGTGTCTATGACGAGGTGATGATATTATACATATTCAATTTGATCTCGAAGAAAACTGATAAGTAAGTATATTTTCGGATGATATTTCCCTACTTCCAGCCGTTAAATATCAAAACATTATATTAGTATGGGTCTGTCGTTTCTTCGGCTTGGTGCGTGAGTACACCGAGATTATTTCTTCATTAAATTTGTGCATCTGACTGCACCCTATCATTCCCTAATTCAAAGGGATGCGGAAGAATGTTATATAGCTACATGAGTATGATTATTCTGTTACTTTTGTGAAACTTCAGCTGGAATTGTCGGAGTCGACAACTGAGAGCTGTCTCTATGTTTTGCGCTCGCATGCAGTGCTAGTAATTTGCTGCTGCTGCTGCTGCTGCTTATTCAAAACAAGTTTAGCGTGTCCTCAAAACTACTCTACCACGTATTCGCTATGTTATACAAACAAAAGTGAACTCTTGAACCATGTATTCGTTCATGGTTAATCGAAGCGTTGAAACGATCAAATCTTGGGACAAAATTATAGCACATTTTGGAGCGGCAAATCGCTGTTGGATGGATTGCCCTGGATGGCCCACGTGTCGCCGAGGATGTTTCCGGTCGGGGCAAGATCGCGGCCGAAGGGCAGCTGATATTCCGGCAAGATGGCAGAGGAGAAATGCTCACGTGAATATAGATAAACCAACTCACTGAGAACACTGTTGTCATGTTGTAGCAGAAAATTCAGACGAATTCCACCGAGGCTCAAAGGCATCAGAGTTCACATTGCTTTTGAGGTAATCTTGAAGGAAGTTGTCTTCTGAAGTTGCTGTGATCAAATTCGGTAAATATTACAGTAAAACAACGACTTGTATTAAAATAGCAGGATGACAATATGTGTACAAATATATATTTGGCCAGCGACACACAATAACCTAAATCCTCTAATCTCCGGAGTAGGCAAACGAGGTCCGATATAGTACACAGCGCTTCGGTGACACAGGCTGACCCTCAATTGGCCGCCTATGTGACAGGCCTCAGTACTTAACCCTTATGCATTACTACGGATACCTGTAATCGGCGTCCACTCTTGCTGATTTGTTTCCACCAGTCGAACTGGGAAGGAGTTCACAGATGTAGAAAGTTGATTAAAAAAAAAGTCCAAAGATATTCTCCATAGCATCTGATGGGAGGATTTGATCCCAGCCACATCTAGTTCCGCGAGCTTCTATCTAGCAGTCGAAAACACGTGACGATCAAGGGAATATCCTGATGACCTACTTCGCTTGAGTTGAATACAATATACAATTCGTTGGAAAATTATCTCAGCTCTATGCATTTACCAGGTGTCGCGTAGTGGGATGACACGTTGTGTCAGTTGATGCTCGGCTGTCCTCCGCAGGCTTCCGAAAGAAGAAAACTCAAAATTGCTCAAGGTAGCCAAAATTGCGTGTATCACATCAGATCCGAACTCTTTGATCTGAACAATTCTTCTGGTTATTACCAAAAGCATGCGCTGATAACCCGTGTTGCCTCTGGTCTGAGATATCAGCAGCTGTGCCGACGGGCGTCACCAGGAGGGCGCCAGGCTGAGTAGCGGGTCCGTCCACTGTGTTCCCGGTTTTGGAATTTTTTGACGGCTAAGTTCTTCAAGCGAAATCACATGCGGACGCTCAACGACGCCGAAGTAGCGCCGACCGTTTCTGTTGCGTCGACGGCAGCCACGCAGCAGGAAAATAGGAGAGAAAGTGAATATATATATGTGTGCTGACGATGCTGCCAGGATCTGCGGCAGGAGATGTGAAGCGGTGAAAGTCAAGCCTACAATATCGTGTATTTCGTAGGCCAACAGAACAGCAGCAGCAGCAGCAGCAACCGTAGTGTAGACAGACACCCAGATGGAGCGGCGATTGACGGCGACGACGGCCGGCGGATGAGATAGTGCGCGATACGGAAAAGCACAAAGCTTCGCTATGACGACGAGCCAAGACGCACGGAGCCGAGCAGGAGGATGGTCGACCGACCGACCCCGGTGAAGTGTGCTACGTCCGTTGTCTATCCGTTGTGCTTGCTCACTGACTCCTTTCTCTTGTTTCTCTCTCTCTCTCTCTGTTTCTCTCTGTACCCGCTCCGTGTGGCCTGGAATAGTATAATGCTAGTTGTAACGGTGGCTGTAGTGTTACATGGGTGTCGCTGCTGCTGCTGCCGTCGTCGTCGTCTGCCTGCCAGCCTATGTGTGTGTGCGCTCCTATCGAGCAATACATGTACTAGTTATTGCCGCTGTAGACGCAGTCAGCGATGGTACCGGCCGCTCGATGGTTGGCCCGCTCCGTGCAAGGGCTCTTTGACTAACGGCAAGCTCTGTCTTACTCACTCACTCATTCGCTGGTCTCTCGCCGCTCGCCGATTCGCAACGCACAACACAAGCGCTTATAGCGGGGTTTGTAACGCTTCTCGTGCTACTGGTGCCGCTGCTGCTGCTGCTGCGGCGGCTGCTGTCTGTTCCACAAGCGCCGACCGATTGCGCCGTCCGAGCTGCGTGAATCGTTTGGAGTCAAACGCTACGAATGCCGGCCAATGTGGCGTCCGTTACGGGGCGTCAGTTGGCCGATGCGGTAGCTGCCGTGGGGCGGCCGTGCTGATATTCTTCCTGTTTGACGTTGTCACCGATGTTGTTGCCGTCCGTTGTTGTTGTTGTCTACGTCAGCAGAACAGCGATGACTGCGGTGGTGGCGGCCACCAGCAGGGGCCACGACGGCGGCAGGGGCCGCCTCGGCTACGGCGATGCGACCACCGTTGGCTGTTCGTTACTACGACTACTGCTGCTGCTGCCGCCGCTACTTCCTTGTCAGCGTTCCCCTAGACGATATATATATATACACGGTCACACACACGGACACACAGAGACAAACAGAACACAACGAACACTCCTCCACGCCTATGTCAAGAGCGATCCAGCGGCGGCAGTAATAGAAGCAACAGCAGCAGCAGCAACAACAGCGTCACAATTTCTACCCTATTGCGATACGGTAGGATTGCAGCGATCTGCTCGATCCGCGATGGTCCATAGGTCTTCCTAGAGCCGCCGTCGCTGCTTCTACTCCGTTGTGCCTCTGTGGCGTTTGTCTCTCTGTTCGTCTGTCCATAGACAGGCTGTGTTCTGTCTCAGCGGCAGCTGCCGTTGTTGCTGTGGCTGTGACTGTTCTGGGCTCCAGTCAGAACGCTGTTACCAAACCAGCAGCGGGAGGAGGCGGTAACAAGCTGGGTCGTCACGGCGGTGCCTGCAACGATACCACCACCACCGCTCTTGTTGTTGTTGTTGTTGTTGTTGTTGTTGTTGTTGTTGTTGTTGTTGTTGTTGTTGTTGTTGTTGTTGTTGTTGTTGTTGTTGTTGTTGTTGTTGTTGTTGTTGTTGTTGTTGTTGTTGTTGTTGTTGTTGTTGTTGTTGTTGTTGTTGTTGTTGTTGTTGTTGTTGTTGTTGTTGTTGTTGTTGTTGTTGTTGTTGTTGTTGTTGTTGTTGTTGTTGTTGTTGTTGTTGTTGTTGTTGTTGTTGTTGTTGTTGTTGTTGTTGTTGTTGTTGTTGTTGTTGTTGTTGTTGTTGTTGTTGTTGTTGTTGTTGTTGTTGTTGTTGTTGTTGTTGTTGTTGTTGTTGTTGTTGTTGTTGTTGTTGTTGTTGTTGTTGTTGTTGTTGTTGTTGTTGTTGTTGTTGTTGTTGTTGTTGTTGTTGTTGTTGTTGTTGTTGTTGTTGTTGTTTGTTGTTGTTGTTGTTGTTGTTGTTGTTGTTGTTGTTGTTGTTGTTGTTGTTGTTGTTGTTGTTGTTGTTGTTGTTGTTGTTGTTGTTGTTGTTGTTGTTGTTGTTGTTGTTGTTGTTGTTGTTGTTGTTGTTGTTGTTGTTGTTGTTGTTGTTGTTGTTGTTGTTGTTGTTGTTGTTGTTGTTGTTGTTGTTGTTGTTGTTGTTGTTGTTGTTGTTGTTGTTGTTGTTGTTGTTGTTGTTGTTGTTGTTGTTGTTGTTGTTGTTGTTGTTGTTGTTGTTGTTGTTGTTGTTGTTGTTGTTGTTGTTGTTGTTGTTGTTGTTGTTGTTGTTGTTGTTGCCGAGGGTAAGCCTTGCCCATTGATGACGACGATAGCAGTAGCAACAACAACAACAGCAACAACAGAGCGATACCAACGAGGCATCAGCTCCAATAAAAGCGAACTAAGCGATGCTGATGATAATGACGGGAATAACAGAAGACTCAACTTTCACTTTTACATCCGCCGCCGCCGCTGCAGCCACTGCTGCTGCCGTCTTCAGCGAAGATGGTATCCGGAGATGCTTGGCTTAAGTAGGTTAGACAGTTGCTGTTGGAGCGGGGAAATAGACGCACCATGGGGCCCATTGTTGACGTTCGTCCACCGGACGAAGATGATCAACGATGAAGATGTTAGAACGCATCGTGTCAGTATACTAATGAGTCACCATGAGTTATGATCGATTATAATAATAGATATACCATCATACATGTATGTTGTGTGCCAGACATGATAGCCTGTCATCTTTATTTTCCATTGAGGGAACGGCCGAGGTGGGACACAGGTTGTCGAAGGAAGGGCCTGAGGGCCGGTATCACAGATTGACACATTTAATAGTGCAGACTTCATTTGACCTTTTCATGTACTGATGATAATCCCTGGAACTAATTCCTAATTATTGTATGCTTGAATAGAATATATATTTCCACTGATGATATGATTACAACTAAGATCGAGTCTAATAACACCGAGCGGACTTTATTGACTTCAAATTCCTCTGGATTACTGGAGGCTTTTCTATCGACAACAGCAACAATACTCTATGAGTTGGCCTGCAAGGCGAAATTCACAAAGGTTCCAGGTCTTGAAGATTATGTAATAGAAGTCTAAAAATAAATTAATTGAAATTTTGCCCTTGTACTCGAGTTCGCTATTAACGGATCATTCGAAAACACGTACAGCTGCGTAGCGACGATGAGAAGGTTGGTGTGTGTGTGCCTGTGTGTCCCTTAGCGCTGACTAACCTCCTCATAAACATGCCACTTTTAAGCATTTCCTAGAAAGGCTTCTCATAGTATGGTCGATACTCACACTCCACTTCGTATCTCGTCCAGTGTATATATATATATATAATATTTATACACCTATAGGAATTTACTTTAGACATATATATATATATATATATATATATATATATATATATATCACGATCGTGCTCGATGGCTGTACAGAAAGGCAGTAGTGTGCATAGGTGACGGCAGGGGGTTCATCTCGCTCGGGTCCCCAAACCTCCGAAGCCACGTCCTACTCTCGAGTGAGCTCTAGTCACTAGGCCACGTTTCTGGTTGGTGCTCGGATCTATTATATCTGAGTGAGCAGCGATGATAGGAGGGCACAAACAAACGTGGCGAGCTGCTCTCATCTACCCCGGGCTCCGCCTGGTCTTGCGTCATCGCGCCAGAGTGGGTCACTCGTGGCGACGGCACTGATGACGTCATCCGCGCTCGCAGAGAGGCGGCGCGCCGCCTGAACGAAATCGGGTCAGGCCGCCAGTTAGGCAGTAGGAACGGATGGAGAGCGGAGATCACCATGATGCTGCTGCTGCTGCTGGTGGTGGTGGTGTTGCCGGCACACGTTTGCGTAAGGGGAGGATCGTTCTGAGTGGCACGCTTTGCCGACGCCGATCGCGGAAGCAGAAACGGCAGCCAGCTATATCATGACGACGCTGGAATTGTCGCTCGATGACGGAGCTTTCCTTGTGTATAGCTGCGCTATATGAGGGCGAGCCGAAAGATTTCATGAGGCTGTTCCGAAAATCGCTAACTGTAGCTGCCGTCAATTATGGTACGAAATACAAGAAGAAATCAAATTAGGCATTGATTCAGACACGAATGCTTGATTTCGAGTTGTTTATACGGACTCAGACGTTTCTCGCAATGAGTGGATTTTAATATGAGTGTCAGCTGATCATTATGTCTGTCGCAGTGGCAAGACTGTCCTGGCTAACTAGGCTCATTAGGGGTAACGTTGCAATTGATGTCTGTACGGGAAGCCCCCAATAAATAGACGCATTGTCATGTACACGCTTGTCGGTGGTGCAAGGCTCTTTTTTTTGAGAGAGAGAGAGAGAGAGAGAGAGAGAGAGAGAGAGGAGGAAATTTTCTTCAAACGCGCGGACACCACCAGAGACACCTTCCAATCTCTACGCGAAAGTGGGCCGATCTAGTGCAGGGGAAGGTTGACGTGGATGACAAAACGCCTCTGCCTGCTAAAACCATCCTCTGCTGAGAGTGTATCTCTTCCCCAGAGTCGGCTTTACGCTTGGCCTTTACTTCGATCTCTGGGGAAGGTGTGTACTGCTCCGGCTAGTGTTCTATAGCCGGTGGTGCAAGGCTAAGCAAACGCTGCTGCCCGATAATCAAAACATTGACTCTCATTTACTCTTCATCAGAGAATATATATCGAGGGTACGAGGTTTAACTTCAGACAACAACGTTTTAATATGACCCCCCATAAACGAAATCTTGCCTGCCCATCAAATGGCCAATTGAATCACCCCACCGCAGCCCTGGAAATTGTCGTTTGTGTATATCAGTTTCTTTTCAGCACAGGGAGGAAGCCTCCTTCGATGTTGTAACGTATCTTGCGCAACATCCGCTTGCCCTGTGAGCAAGCAGTCCTGTTTTGTGAGCCACGTCTAGTGTGTCACCGTATATTCGATCAACGTTTGATGCAGGGTCATTACGTCGCTCGAGCTATTTGTGTAGAGTTTAACGTGCGTTTCATCTATCCATAATAGCCTAACCTCGATCTAGGTAACAGGCAAAGCGTTCACCTAAAAAGAGAGCACTTCCTACTTGTGTCGCTGACGGCGGCGGCGGCAGTGGTGCCAATGGCGAATAACCTAATTCGCGCGCGAGTCCGCGGCTGACGTATGGCTGGATCAGTAGATAAATAGATGGATGGCTAGATACACAGGTACCATCAGATATATGGCGATGACGACGACGACGATGACAAGAGAGAGAGGGGGGGGGGCTTGGAGGACCGGAGATAGATGACGTGGTTGTGATTGTTGTGTTGTTGCTGCTGAGACGGTTCGAATAGGATGAAAAAAGGCTGATGATAATACTCTAGGATCGAGGTTAGGATACAGCTGTGCCCAGCCACAGCTCGATCGAAAGCGGTTTGTTCCTATTTGTTGTTGTCGTTGCCGCCGGCGCGGATCATCGACGTGAATCACTCGAAATAGAAAATGTTGAAACGAATATTCTGTCGTTGTCTCGATTGTGCCTTGAATTATGACGATCATGCTGTAGTTAGTTCACTGGGTTTTGCTGGTCTGCTAGTACATTGGCGTTATACCTGTAAATTGCGACGCAGTGAACGCCCCAGCACCGGGCTGCGCCATGACCCCATGCAGTAGTCGTCAGCATTTGAATAGCGCTCTATTCATTTCATTCATTAGTGCTGCTTGCTTGAAGAATTACGTCAAGCACTTGTAATCGTCGACATGTCCCCTATACTCATCTATCATCATTAGCGGAATCAGCTAGACCTCACCTGAAAGGTTTCACATCGGTTTTCACGTTCAAATCAACGCTGGAGTTGTTTTTGACACATTTCGAGCATCTAGCACTGCCAGCAGGCGAATGAACGATCCAATGACTAAATATAGACCAATTAAGTTAAAGCTATTGATTGCCGCTAACAGTCATCTAGTAGAATGAAGAACTGTCCTTCACGCGTCGAAATATCGAAACGAAACCCATTTGCTGTACGCATCATACCCAAGTGACAAGGAGTAAATTGAGAATTCACTTCATTGATGCGGTGATACAATTCATGTATTGTTCTATTACGAACTTGTAATCGTACGTGCAATTCACGTCGATAAGCCGAATTCACTTTGAATTTGTTTTGAAGAGACTCTCCATGTTCCTGTCCTTAAAGTCCTTCGTATCATATCCTATGGTATAAGGTCCTTCTTCATGCATGCCATTTACCCACACCTTGTTCCGATAAACACGGCGGGCTGACCACTATGTAGATGCTGACCCATAAATGCTACCCGCGAATACGTTGTCCTTCCTGAACAACCATAATACGTACACATACACACGGTCGTTTCTCGTTCAATCTTTCATTTACTTCCTCATCTTCCTCTTCCATATATCCTCTCTCTCTCTCTGTCTCTAAAGATGAAGGCCCTTTCCTAACTACCCCACAACCCCATGGTGAGTCTTTCTGGCTCTTGTCGGCGCTCTGACGGAAGCGCCGTATAGGATAAGCGTGGTTGTCCATGTAAATCCCTGTGACCCTGTGTGCGTGCAAATGTGTGACTGGATTCGACCCGACTGGTCTGCACCCACGCCACCAGCTAAAGGATAGAGCCATTGCTCTCGAAGGCTGGAGCAGCTACGGAGGGCAGTCTGTCCTCATCCGGCGCGCGCTTCCCGCGGTTCGCGCGTGCGTACCGTGGTCTTTGCTGCTGCTGCTGCTGCTGCTGCTGCAGTAGCAGCGATGGCGGCCGCGGCCAAGTCGCGCTGTTGTCAAGCGAGTGTATGCCTGCATCTGGTCGTTGGTCGGCCGCTCTGACTGTCTGCCAGAGAGGCAAAGGCGGAGGGGGTCGCTAGCCGGTAGAAGGGATAGAGCAGGGCAGAGGGTCGCTTGTATCTGGGTCGCGGAGGCAGTGAACTTGCAAGGGCTTCCCGACTGGAACGCACAGAGGGTGGCGCATCTGACGTCTGACGAACCGGATTTCTTTTACTTTCTAGCTAAAGACGACCACCGCCCAACAGGTTAGGCGGAACGGCGATAAAAATCTCATCACGGCATGCGACGCTTATAATAATAATAGTAATAATGAACTATTTTATTTAATTAGTTACCATGCCGCTGAGGGGTCCGTCTTATGAAGCAACGCTGAAAGCAGTACCGTATACGTTAAATGGTTAAGACTGTGAGTCAGCCCGGAAACAAGAAGTAGAAGATACTATATATATATATGCACCCATCGTACGAGCTTTGTTTAGGCTCAATCGATAATTAACAAAATTAACCTCGTGCGAACCAAAACCATGCGAGCTTCTTCAACAGAAGTTTGTCGCGATATATGTCCATGTGGGAATCACCTATTTACAGTGCACGGCGTTAACAGCTCGACGACTATTAAGCGTATTATCAGTAATGACATATATATATATATATCGATTTACGCCTTCATCATCGGTCTCGTTGCCATTTACTAATTATATATATATATATATAATCCCCCTAAATTTCAGTCGAATCTCAAAGTTATTTAAAATGCTTTAGTCATAACGTGAAATTATATCATTTGTGCTGTTTTCTCTTCAAATGAATTACCCAAATTCTCTATATCGAAAACGGTCCGACGATGGAAGATGTAAAATAGATCAATTTGACCAAGAAACATTTCTTATCTGACTCCACTTGTGGTTAACTGACACCGTGCCGCTGTAGAGTATAGTGGAGGAGCAGCAGTATTATTGAATGGGCTAAATGGTCCATAGATTTAGTAGTCTACTCTCTAACAGATATCGTGGACGTCCTGTTCTGGCTACCATACAGCCTCTCCACCCTCTCCGAGACCTTATTCCAACTGGGTCACGGTGCCAGTGAACTTGCCAGCGGGCTCTGCAACCGTTTCCAGGGCAGACGCGCCACCACCGCCGCTACAGACCCTACCGCTGCTGCTGCTGCTGCTGCCGCCACTGGCCTCAACTGTAATCGGCCTCCTAGAGAGCGCGTAGACGTCGAAATACGGCTAGTATTTCGACTACAGCCCACCCATCCTCTCTCTATCTCTCTCTCGTTCTCAGTCTCCACGGTGACTCCGGCACCGTGGACGCGATTTGAGTTTGTTTCGATCGTTGTTGTTATGCGGAGTAGCCGAGCCAGGGTTATCATCGCATCTAATGTACTGACCAAAAAGGGTGGTCAAATTCTATCGGCGCGACAGTACGCTCGCTTTGTAGCGGTAACGGCGGCAGTCTCGCCTACCGATGTCGTTTTATGCTATTTAGCCCCCGAATGGCTTTAGTTAGTCGAATGGTACCACGTCTTAATTCGATAGTTGTCATGGCCACCGCCGCCACCTTACTTGCATTCATGCACATGCCAATGTCCCCGTCATCGAAGGGGAATCCTTCGAATTCGAAGAACGACTCAACTCGGTTAGCCGAATCCAAGAGTGGGGCGAAGTAACAGATGCGAATTGACGCAGAGTTATTGTCCGAGGCCGTAGATTCGTTGACTTCTCTCCATACGTGATTCATGATTCAGTATCTTCGATCGCGACAAACCCTTTACATCTCTGGAAGAAACATACAAAGATGATTCTATCCAAATCGCTTCACCGGTTAACGTCGTTCGAGTCGACACTGGTATCGACAATTGTGCCTACAACAACAACAACAACCTGCTCTGATATAAACCTCGTTATTATAGGGCTCGTCGCAATTATTTACTTGCCCCCACGAATAATACGCTTGCCGCTGTTACGGGGATTATGCTGTCAATGATGTTTTCATTTTGTTTTTATTTTTTGTTTTTTTAGAATGTCAATGATAATGGACACTCTTAATGATCGCTACGGTTTCGAGTCGAGCCGATTCGATTTTAGCTGACTACGAATTGTAGTACTACATTGTGGTACTCTGTTGTAATTGGCAATCAGTAGCTTAATCATTTTACGGGTGTCCCTATATATTTATAAAAAGCTTTGTTGGCATCACGACAGTCCAAATTAAGAACCCGTGCATTTTTTTTATCAACAGGGCATATATATATATATATATATATACATGCGTGATGTCATCAAAGCTTTATATAAATATATAGAGACATAAATAAATTTGCCAATGACAACATAGTAACAATTTGTAATCAGCCAAATTCGACTCGACTCTAGACCGTACCGATAATTAAGGGTGTTCATTATTAGACTTCCTTAAACCAATGTGTATCGATGTGAAACTTCAGAGGTGATTAGTCCAATCGTATGCTTAATCGAACATAATCAGTACGCCGTAGAGGCGTTAACAGGATTAGTTAAACGCTAGACTAATCACACAAATATGTTCAAGTTGACCTGACGGTTGTCAATTTCAAATGCTTCCTGTTGGAGCCGTCGCCATTTGCCGGAACGCTACCTCGAAGCCGGAAATGATGGTAATCACCACGATCTGTGTCAGATGATCATTGCTAGTCTGCACGACGCATTCTTCATTTCGAGTAAAGGTTCTCTCTTAAGGAGTCCTCACAGCAGGCTGAACTCGTCATATACGAAACTACGGTATCAACACATATCATGTGTAAAAGTATAGCCAGTCATCTAAGCAATCTAATCAACCGACGAACGACTCAATCTGTAAGCAAGCGACCACGAAAAAAAAAATCGCTATTCAAAACAGTGAAGAATGCCGCTAGTGGCGCGAATGCCGTCGAACCATGGCGCCGCTGGCTCAACGATATGTCGCGCCGACTGATGTAGGTTGTTCAGGTTCGGCCTATCTGAGACACGAGCAACCGAAACGCAGATCAACGAGAAGATCCGATATAGGTATTCGGGTGAAGTGGAATACGAACTGAAGATGTCTCCTGTCTCCGTCCCATAATCATCATAGTCGCCATCACCGCCAACACCATCATGGTGGTGGTGGTGGTGATCATAGCCGTTGTCGAGCTGCTGTGGCGTTCTCGCACATGACATTGAGAAAGTGGGTCGGGTCTTTGGCCGCTTGACCGTTGTGGTCCGTCCAGTCGGCCTAGCCATCCTGTCGTCGTCGATTGGAGACTGGTGACCTCTTTGGTGTCCCGGGGGCGGAGGGCGGGGGGTAGTTGGGGAGAACAGCGAGGTCTGACGCGGTCTAGAGCGGACCCTCACCGTTCCACACCACGTTCCTATGACTATATGATATGGGGATATTAGGTCAACATCCTTGCCAGCCACGCAAAGGCCACCTTGCTGGTTCCTATCATTTAGAAGTTGTTTGTGGTCACCATTACCATTGATTGGCGGAGCCATTTTCTCTAGAGGGACGACCGCTTTGCACGTAAAGCTTTATGTGGTCATAGTTTTTGAATATAGGCAACGAATGAAAGGCTGTTGTTTATTATGCTGGTCGGACTGTATAGCTCTATATATTATATATAATGAACTAATCATGTTAAGGTTAAATAACTTGCACTGTGATGTGTGCTATGTAAAACAAAGACGTAAACGTAAACAATCTCGTGTATCTCCCTAAAATTGCTTCGTTCAACTATTTCTTACTCTTTTTTTCTGTTAGGTTTGGTATCCCAGTGGAGTCGCTATCCACTACAGAGTTACAATGACATTGACGAAATTCGACCATGTCGTGGAAGAGGGCACTGTCGTTTGAGCCTTAAATTTGAACCCCGTAGTTGAATTTGAACATTCGGCCAATACAATTGAATATTCTTTAAATAAAAATCAACAAGGTCATTTTATGAATAGATACACCAACGCAAGGTAGGGACTCACACTCGCTGGCCTCGTGCACAAGAAATGCCTAGGCAAATCGCTTTGAAGGTACATTTAATAAGATTCAAGTTTAGCCAACGCTAAAAAAAATTACTGAGAAAAAAACGATACTGAGAGCACAATTCAGCTTGAGTGAGAGACAGCTATCACGCTGAAATGTTTTCTCGGCCTAGAGTAGTATTGCGAGTAAAGACAAAAAGCCGGTAAGCGTTGCGCAGATAAACCTGGTTTTTGATTAAATCTACTGAAATATGGGAACATTAAGGTAGATCAATGCTGCTGTTCATTGTGTAGTATTAAAGCATATATAATTCTAGTTGATTCCAACATTCTAACTGAACTTTTCTGTTCTGGTTTCAGGTGAGTGTCTTCGTGTGTATATTCGAGATGTACGGTATGCTAAACTTATTCGAAGTGGCTATTTTTAAATGTGCACATTTTCGATGGTTATATCAGCTATTCTATGTTGGCCTATCTGGCTCAATCTTTGCGTGCAGTGTTCCTACTGCCCGCGCTGGGGCTGTCATTCGTACAGAGCAATTTAATGATCTGTTCGTTGGGAGGGTATCTCGTCTGATTCTGCGAACTTTCATCCTAAAGCTAGTCCTACTCAATACACTAATTCTGTAGCAATATAATAAAATATTATGCATATCAGCATGTCCGTTGACGATGATGACACACTATGTGTTTATTGTATATTACAAATATTGTATCACCCATTTTATTAATTAATAACCGAGTATCTGAGGTAAACAGAATACAAACAGTATTTTTTATATATCCACAGCGATTGCGTATGCAAAGTATCAGTCAAGTGCGTTTTGACAACGATTCCTTTGGTCAGATAAGGTTGCAGGTGTATCTGATAAACAAATAATTGTTCATTTTAGCAATTTAATCGCTAGTTCACTACTCGCATGTTTTTTCTTAGATCTTTCGAGAAAATTAGCTCAAAAACATGTGCGAGAGAGCATATCTATTTATAGCTATTGTACTTCGTTCCCTGAGTGTCCTTCTCTTAACTACGCCTACTGTGCTAGATGGTGCAATAGGCTCCAATAGCCAATGCGTTGTCGCCGCTTGTTGCCTGTGAATCATAAATGCAGTTAATTCTTGTCTACGGAAGCATTGCGTTTATAGTGGTGTGGGGTCCCTGTCTTTTCACCGATTTTAAGCTCAGGTAAAATCGGTAATCGGAAGGGAATCGCGCTACGAGATTGACTAGACATCCACATTCGATATTCGAGCCTCAACGCTGTCTAGAAAACTGGCGTACTCCGTTGATAGTCCTTGCCTCGAAGACAGAATATCGGTCACTGGGTTGAGCCCTTCAGGTTTCTACCCGATCATCGGCATGGGTCCGATCGCGATGGTTCAGGAAGTCGAGGTTGTTCTACGGCCGAGAGGCTTCTTAGCCTAGGCAAAGACCCGACTTGAGGATATGGGGTATTGGACCTCCCTCGAAAGACCGGAGTCCACCGAGAATTCGCGGGAAGCCTCTGCGATGGCAGTGGCTGAACAGCTGGCTAGCCAGCTAGCCCTGCCGGGATTTGGTGAACACCGCCCGTCGACAAGACCGTCTCTCTCCATGAGACGGCCAACGCACGCACACATACACAGACACACGCCGAAACACCCACCCATCCAGCATCATCTGATGGGGTCACCCCGGACCACGGTGTCTGCCGGCTCCTCGCCAGTCGACTCTCGTTTGTGGCTGCTTTTTCTGGGCTTCCTTTACTTCCGCATCCGCTCTCGCTCTCGTCGTCGTCGTCGTCATCGCCGCTGCTGCCGTCGTCTCCCCTTGAGCTTCCGCTCGACGGCAGAGGGATCCGGCTCAAACGTATTCCCCTACGAACCCAACTATGATGATATTCCCTCTCCATCTCTTTCCCACCTATGTACAATTTCCCCTATCCCTCCCTCATTCACTCATTCTGGTCTGGACCTTCTTTTCGAATGGAGGGCAGCTAGGGTGGGCGTGCGACGAAGCGCGAACAGGAGTCTGGCATGACCCCCACCGAATCCCACCCCCAAACCAGACCCGTATCCGTTCACATCAAGGAGAAATCGCCAGCCAGATCATGGGGCTGTCGAATCCCACCCTTGGTCTGCCCGGACCCCCTCACTGGTCTAGGCCACCTCTCGCGCTCTACGAGACCCTCCCTAAGGCAGCAGCAGCAGCGGCCCTCTCTCTCGGGGCCATTGAACTTGAGCTGGGCAAAAACACAGCCGCGTGTGTGACCCTGTTTCGGAGGTGGTGGTCGCCTATAGAAGGGCCAACTGGTCGACCGCCGTCGTGGACCCATGAGATCGACTTGGGTGTGGTAGTTGAACGCCGGTGGTGACCACACAACGACCGTGCCAGCCGCTTGAAACGTTGCTTTAGGCAGAGATCTAGCGCAGGGCCAGAGTGGACGAATTGCGAGCGAGCATCCGCTGACCCCCTGCCACTGACGACGCCGGTTCTTTCTCTGCGCCACCCAGTGCCGCGAGCCGAATACAGTCGCCTGTGGATGCAGAGTGGCCCGGAAGGGTTACAGTACTCGAACTGGTGGCATATGAGGATCTTTTCGAGGCTCGGGTGGTGGTTGGCCGCGCTGCTTTAACTGCTGCAACTGCTGCTGCTGCTATTTTTATGACAATACCACGAACGCGCTGCTATCTAGGTGAAACAATTGTGACATCGATGTCTTCATAGATGTAATATCTAAGGTGCTTCCGATTCAAAATAGTCGAAGCATTAATGATAATTAAGCAAACTTGTTTCTTGTCTACATTTCTTTAGCTATTTTCTTTGCAGCATTTTTGTTTCTAGCGTGAGCAAAAACCCTTAACCGCTCTCAGTACAAAATGTGATAAATATTGTGGATGAATCGTAGACGTACAGTATGACGGGCAGCACCTTAGACGCTGTAGGTTTGGCAAATAATAGAAGTAATCGTATTTTAAATATCTACATGCGAAACAATTCGTTTTTATTCTTTTGTTTCGCTAACGAAGATTTGTTGTTTATGCTCTCTTTTGAGATGAGGCCACAAAAATCATGAGGAGGCATTACAAGACCTCGTTCGATCAAAACTTAAATGGTTCAGCAACCGCGAAGCAGGCAATTCTATGGTAAATACTAGGTAATATGACATCTTTGTGTTCGGACGAGCTAACTTCTATTAAAATACATTCGTGGCCTTCTGTCATACCCTACAAGGGCGACTATAGCCAGTTCCACGGCGATATTCAAAGCGATTCCTTCATTCATCCGAACATACTTGTGCTATCTCTATAACTGTTCAACATTGAACGAAGCTGTTGCACTGAGTAACACCATTGGCAAATCGACGTTGACGATATTTCCTCATCAAACAAAATTGTCAAATCAAATTTATACCCCTCTGGGGAGTACGGCTCTCCTTTTTTTCTAAGTCGAATCGAGTCAATCTCGGCGTCGAAACGCGCTGCGAACTTGAGAGTTTTGCAAATTAGCATGTCGCGTCAAGCTATATAATGCTACCTCGCTAGTAAAGGTCACCGTGCAGGTCTGTCTGGGCCGTCAGGTACGACCAAGGGATTCTTGGTGTGTGCGTGTGTGGCCAACAAACTCGCAGATATGCGTATGTATGACCATAGTGTGCTCATACGCGCTGTTTTGACGTTGCTCTTTACCCCAATAGCGTTTCCCATGCTGACAGCCGGAGGGTCGTAAGTGAACGAACTCCAATTGGGTCGAGAGCGGGTGGCCTCTTTAGCGTGCCCGTTGCTGTTGTTGCGACGGCTGTGGCTGCTGTGCGCTGTGTATCTCTGACTGTCTGGCCATGGTTATCGGTCTGCGTGCCTGCCCCTTGAGCTCGCGCACCCTTGCGAGCGGCGCGTGCTGCTGTACAGCATGCTTTGTTGCTTGGCTGCTCTTCGTCACTCTCTGCTGCTACTGCTGCTGCTGTTCTTTCTAGAGACTGTTCGGTGGAGGCACCAAACGCGGTGACGGCGGCACCGCTCGCACCGCAACAACGACCGGCAGCGTTGACGCTAGCTAGCGGGTTAGCAGCAATGGTAACAACAACGACAGCAGTCGAGCAACAGCAGCAGCAGCAGCAGCAGTTGATAGCCGACTACGAGCTTTGGCTTTGTGCTGGTTGTCGACGTCGTCGCCGCCGCCCCCGTTTCTCTGTGGTCTCGGTGGTATGGCATCATAACGTTAAGTAGCGATACTACTACCACTACTACTACTAAATCTACTCAACGTTACTCTGTGGTGGTCGTTCTCGTAGTGATAGTAACAGCGTAGTGTAAGGCAGTGGTTGAGGCAGTTGGTTGTCGACGGTGATGTGATCGCTGCTGCTGCTGCAGTGGTCGAGGTCAGGTCGGGGAGTCGATGCCCTCTGAATCCAGGTCAGCAGCGGCCGAATCAGCGTTTGCCCGCTGGCAGCAAATCGGTCCCTCTTCCCTCGATATCTCCCTCTGCTGCTCGACCACCACCAACCACCCTCCTATTATATTGCTGGGCAAACCACAACACACAGACGAATGAGACACGGCCATCGTCGTCGTTGTCGTCGTCGACGAGTCCCGCGCCTCCCAAACGCCATTATCCATAGGCGCTAGCGGACGCGCGGATGTGGCCGTAGTGGCCCCTCGAGCCACCGGAGGCAGAGAAAGACGACGGGGTGACCCACGATGCAGTGGCGGTTGTGGTAGCAATACTGCTTCTAGCAACTCTCTCTCTCTCTCTGTGTCTGTCCGATCTATGCAGCTGCTGTAACAGAGAAATAAGAGAAGAAGATTGGGAAAGACGAGCAGCCGAGACTGAATTCCTTCGTTAATTGAGAGGAACGCGAGAGAGAGAGAGAGACTGACTAGAATACAGCTGCAATGCATGAGTCTTTGCAGAATGACGAGAACAGATTTCAAGACTGAGTGGGGCGAATCTAAGAACACAATGCGGATTTCAATATCACCCCTCGATGAGAGGGGGCAGTGGGCTGATACTTGAATATATAGGCCAACCAATAGAAAGGCCATGGGTAACTCGCTTCTGTGAGGATTCTATGAGCTCATGATTTCAAGACCTTTATAAAGAAGGTCGTCTCGTTCGATTGGTACCTTTGTTGTTCGGAGATTACTGCCACTATACGTTGCCCACCATCATTCACTTGTTAACCTATCATTGAATTGGTTTACATAACATGTGGTAATTTACGTAAATAGGTTTCCCGAAGACGAAACACTCGGCAATAATTTGGTGGCCGCGTCTTCTGCACGAACTGATTCGGTCAACGAAACTCAAGAGTTAAGTTCCACACCTAAAATACCGTAGGCCTTTTTCGCTCCTACTTTATATATATATATATATTCAGCCCTTCCCAGTTGACTGTGTGTTTCATATTCTTCGTCTTCTGCTTGCCTTTCTCTGCTATATACCATGCCAGACCATTTCTCAGTTGTGTCTAGCAGACAACTCTTTTTATTATAGCCGGCAGCCTTCCGCTCCCCGCGCCATCGGACCTTGCCGCCGAACCGACGATGCCTATGGATGCCTGGCCTAGCCTGCGCTATCCTGGCCTAGCCTCTGCTATCCTGGCCTAGCTTGTCCTTGCTAGAGCGTTCACCCCGCCGCTTCGTCTCAGTGACCCACTTTCCCGGCTGCGAGCGCGGACGCCAACGAGGGACGTCATCTACCGTTAAAAGTTTCCAGTTACACACGTGCTCCTTTGGGGCCGGCAATCAAAACGAAACAAGACAAATCAACGCATACGCGCGCTCTTATTTCAGTTGCCAATGTATCCGTGTGTGTATATATATGCATCACTATCGTTCACTTAAGGAGAGCAATCAAATCATTCACTAATACCCCGGACGGCGGATGAGATATGTAGATGTCATCCACCAGAAATGGTGAATAATTTAATTGAAATGTCCTCATCGACCATCTATTGTATACACCGCGTACGTACAGTAAAATAGATGATTGTGTATATCAATCTATGGCATGAGGTGGTGTTAGGCGTTGACAATAGCCGATATCGTCTGTCGCTAGCTGCATCGTATATTATTTTCATCCGGTGACAACACTTCATTGGTGGTGCATTATTATTGTCGTGCATCCGATTGATCGGCCCTGCTCTGTCGATCTCTACGAGTGGGAGTGGATGTGAGGTGGATATAGAGGAGGAGGAGGAAGTGTAGTCTCTCAGAAGATCGAGATCTCGCCTCTTGACCAATTATGTGAACATCGTCATACAAGCTGAGACGTTTTTGCCGAAGGGAAGATTCTCATAATTGAATTCGAGCTCAACTCGTTTTCATAATTTAGTTGTTTGCGATCTTCGTTTTCTGAACGGAGTCATTATGATTTAGGAGGCAGTGGAGTTACAGCAGATCTCGAACAGTTGTAACATCGAAGGAGATCTGAGCAAAAGAGTGAATCTCGGAACGTCCCAAAAACAGGTCAATTCCGCCCTGAGAGGTCACGCGCGAAGAGATTGCACGAAGCAGATTTCTAATTCCCTGACCAATGTGAACATTAGTCAGGTATGAGGACGGTACTGTTTTTTTAATATTCACTCGTCATCGCTGCCACTACTGCGCCTGCTGCTGTATTCAGTCAGTTATATCAGTTACGCTATTAAATCACTATCTTGTCTTGTGGCTACTTGAACTTTGTTCATGGGACGCCCATACGAATAATGATATAGACAGATTCATTCTGCTGCTTGCTAGCATAACTAGACGGAGAGCCGCGATCGTCTCCGCCGTCTCTTCACTAACAATAACAACGCGAGCAAATTCAACATTCACTCCCTTTCAACATGATCACATAGGCATCTGGCAGACAAAGAGAACAGAAAGCAGCTACAATACAATTGGACCAACAACACGGGACGCAGATCGTCAGATAGGCTCAAACACAGAAACAGCCGAGAGATGTACCCACATTGGCGGCGTAAACGGCGACAACTAGGAAGCGGTTAGTTCGCGGTAATTGGGTTAGAGCGATGCACGCGCTAACCAACCAGCTGTGGCCTAAACAGTTGCCGAGCGCTTGCGGTGCGCGCCTTGACTACGTAAGCGGCTCGGAGGTGACCCTGTTCTCGAGCGACGGCGGCAGCGGCGGCGGTGGTGGCCACGACGCAACCGACCACCATGATGAACACACTGTTGGCGCGTAATGTTATGCTCTCCGTCGATATGCCAGCTTTTTTTTTCTATCACTCCTGCCAACGAGAGAGAGATCTATCTGTTGCTGTTCACCGATCCACGCAGATGGAGTGTGTAGTGTGTGTGGTGTTTGGGCGATGCGAACAAGCCTAAACAACGTCGGACATAGCGTACTTAACGTCAGAGCTGATGATGACTATTGCGCAGACTATTGTTTGTTCCATATGTATCGGCTCGCTGTGCGTGTCGTTATCTCAGATGAGTCCGTGATCGGTAAAAGCAGCAATGTGTGTGTTATCATGTGCTTGTTGTATGATAAATAATTAAAAAATTATTCTTGCTGTATATATATACATATATATATATATATGAGTGTGTGCATGTGGCAAGGGGAGAAAGTACCCTGTGGCCGTAAGCATTAAATTGCACGAGCAGAATGAGATGAACTGAAGAGTTTATTGCCATTTTTTAGAGTACACCTTTTTATTTAATGCCATTTACTTATTCACTTTGCTACCGATTTGGCTAATCGTCGTGTTTGTTGCCCTTACCAATTCGGAACTCTGTCCTAAAGCGGGACATACTATGGCGTCTCGCCCAATCAGCATTGTCGCATCGACACGCGCACAGAGTCACCGTGGATCTCACTTGAGATCGAATTTTGAACATTGTGACTATTTGTGAATTATTCTACAATCTCTCGATGCTCGGCGAAACTCGCCACTGGAATCTGCTTCTTTCTTTTAGTGATCGTTTACGAACGCGAATGAATTCTGTAGGTCGACGGGCTGCATTCGGCTAAAATGATATGACATCATAATCAAATCACGGTGTTATCTCGCAAGCATTTCGAATCTGATTCTAACTTTGCCTCTCGCTTTAGATAACCCGTCCACCATGTGTATAACTCTTTCGACTATTTTTATCCGCCTCGTGTGAGCTACAATTGACATACACACACACACGCTGACCACCCACGCTGTTGGAAGGCTAGCTCCTCCCTCTCTCTCTCTCTCTCTCTCCATCTATCTATCTGTCTATATATATATATATATATCTGTCTAGGTGACTGTATCGGCCGATCGAGTAGGTCAGTCGAGGAGAGGCTTGCTAACACTGTTCGTGGTGGTAGCGTTCATGGCATGACTACTACTGCTGCTGTTGTCGTCGTCGATGCCGGTGGTCGGCGGCAGCGGCCGGCCCAGTTTCGCCATTTCGTCGACCAGCGGTGTCTATTCGGTGTTAGCAATGTTACACGCTCTCTCTCTCTCTCTCACTTCTCTCTGGCTGGCAATGTATGCCTATGTCTAGGGCTGATCTTGATCCTTGACAGAGTGCGTCGACCGTTGCTCTCGTCTCGGCTCTCTATCGACCCAGTTATAATAGACGGCGGCAACGGCGGTTAAGAACGATTGGCTGACTTGCAGTCTTATGGCGGCTGCTGCTGTTATTGTTGTTGCTTTTGGTGTTGTTACCCCTGCCGCCGCCGCCGCCGCCGCCGCCGTTGTATGCACGTAGCGAGTGTACCACCTGCGAATGGCACAGACGCTTAGAATGGATGTCAACCATAGATGCATCGCAGCCGTGGCGTTATTATCTGTCCGAGTACCGATGCGGTCTCGATGATCGAGCCAATACACTAAGAGGCACTGCTAAAATGCTAGACTTGACGGCGTGGAATGATAAGAATAGTGACTGGGACGATGACGACTAAAAATCCAATCGAACTGATGTCCGAGACAGGACAATAAATATTGAACGCCAAAATGGAAGCCTCGCACTGAAACAACTGTCAACAATATCAAGAAAATGACAACAAACACCATTCAATAGAATAGCAGGTCGGAATCAGCATTGCAAACAATTACACAAGAAACAAATCTGTGTGATTTTTTCTCGCGGAGCCGGCTGTGTCCCTGTACCCACTGATCATTATGATGGTTCGGTGTTAACCGAAACTACGCAGAGGTAGCCGTTACAGGTATCCCGTAGTGATTAGACAAAATAATGTCCACTTGAATCAGCACTTCTCAAATCAGGTTCCTATTCTCAATGCTTTAATCCCTTTCACTGGCCCGTTGAGCGCTTTCGAGTTTTCGAGACAGACGTCTTTTTCCGCTTGACCTTTATTCACCATATGCCAATAGTCAGATCGTTGAGGCGTTGCGAGCGTTCGACAGCAATATCGCCTTCCATTGCACAGCGAAATGTGCGGCCTCGACGACTCCTCAGAGCTGCTGTCAAAAGTGAAACTGGGCAAACAATACCATCATTCGTAGGTCGGGTAGACTCAACGAACAAATACGACACATTTTTCTCCGCTTGCAATTCGGTGGTTCCGACTTTCCCTCGGTGTGAGATACTGCGCTGAGCTGCAACAATAGAGCATACATTTATGTTGTGTTTACACTCTATTTATTCTCTCTCTCTCTCATCTCTCTGTCTCTCTCTCTCTCTCTCATCTCTCTGTCTCTCTCTCTCTCTCATCTCTCTGTCTCTCTCTCTCTACACCGTGGCATGCTTGCTCGCTCCTAAGGGACTACTAGCAAGAGCTGGGACGTCGGGAGAGGCAGAGATATCGACTAATAACTACAAAGTAATGATTGAAACACAGCAATCGTGTCAGCAGCAGTCTAGTCTGCGGCAGCTAGACGCCTATCATGCTCATATAATCGTTGCCCGCCATTCAGGCCGTGGCTGGTGATTATCATCGCAACGAGGACCGCATAAGGAAGCTATCCCACATACGAAATACGAACAAGTGATCATTCGAGACGAAATCATCATCGCATATGCATCTGTTATATTTATAGAGCCACTGGTGATTGTAAATGCATGTACGATCAGCAGCACTGATGATCGTACCTCGGAATGACTCTTTAGTGTCGACGCGACTGATTACCTCGAGAAAATTGCTCACTGACTAAACATTAGAAATCACTTTGTCATTGAGATCTGCACCGGATCTATGTCGAATATATGTCCATTGAAACGACAAGGTTGAGAATTACAAAGCAGCACCGAATATTACGATCACCCGCCTGCCTCGCTGACGGCTCCGGCTGTCTCGTTTGATTAACGAATTCCATTGGCTTCGTCCAGTCGATTTAAGTACTGCAAACAAAAACTATACCGTCAATCATCTCCTGGTATTATTGCTATGCCATTGGTTGTACCTCGTAAAGGTCAGCTCGTAGTTTCTCAATTCATGAATTCTATCCGCCGATTGCCAGGACCTGTCTAGCTATTCGACAAGCTACCAAAACTCCCCTTGAATATACCCATAGCGTTCGTCTTTCACCCCTAACTACAGGATGTTAATCTCAATGGCAGGAAGTCTCCACGATGTATGACCTCCGATATTTCAGATTCTGTAGACCCCTCCAAGGAACACGAGAAGGATTTACAATCAATTGTGGCCTACCCCCTACCATTGAACCCTTCCGATCGAACCGTTGATTCGTTCTCTCAACCACCATACACCGTTTCGTCGCGCCTTGGTCCAGCCACCAAGAAGAAGGCTGCTTAGAAGCTAAGCCAGCCGCTTCTAGTATCAACAGCAGTAGCAGCTTCCAGCCTCAGCACGAGCAGGTCTCGTAACGATTGAATGTCGCCTTCTGGTCGAAGAGCACAGGCTATAATAGTTCCCTTTCCAACGATGCTATCCGTCCTCCGCCGATCGCTCAGAGAGTTGGTCTGTCTCTGCCTCTGCGCTGACGTCACCGGGTGACCACGATTGGTGGCTGTGTAACATGCTTGCCTTGTTACTAGTTTGCCGTATCGTGCGGTGTGTTTCGCCGTGTGGCCATCCGAAACTAGAGCACGCTGAGAGTGCACAGCGGCGAGCAATGCAAGTTCGGGAGGCGAGAGAAAGATGCGGAGTGTGCGTGTTGTATCGGACGTTCACCCCGGCTGTGCGTGAACGCGGCCGCGCTCAACCTGGAACAGAGGCGCGGACTCACTGCTACCTGCTAACTAGGCGGCTAAAGCTATCTCACGCCGCTAACATAGAACAGCAACAGCAGCAGCAGCAAGACCACCACTACCATCACCAGCAGAGGCTGCTCTTGCCGCCTCCACGAATAACACATAACGGCAAGCACGCGAGTGAGTAACAACAGTACCCAACAGTACACTCAGTGCACCACTGATCGGATGCTCACAGCGTCAGACAACCCCGCGAACAACTCTGCAGTTCGTCAGTTCGTCAGCCGCCGGCCGGAGTGAGATACCACGCCGTCTATACCACTGCGATCACTTTATATCGACGACGACGACGACGCCGACGGTGAAATCCAAATAGAGCATCATGCGATCAAGGGAAGCGCCAAAGAGCCTAGGGGCGGCTTAGCTTTTTGTGGCTCTATGACCACAGCGAATAAGGGAAGCGGAACGGGGAACAATTCTCCACAGGTGAATTTTGATATTGATAATTGTCTACGAGGAATTCAGAGGAATTAATCCGCACGATACGAATCGTGGCGTAGAGGACTTTCGTTCCAAAAGGGGGCGACAGCTGTGAGGACGTCCAAAATATTGGTACATGGTGAACCCGTTTATCGTTTGTACCATTGTAAATATTCGGCCGCACTAATAAATCGATTTTAATGAGTGACAAGCGTTGCACATTCTAGAGCTATTATGGTTATATCATTATACAATTATGGATTGTTGTCGTTGTCGTTCGACATCTTGCTGAAGTGCTTAATCTATATTCACTATTCATGGTGAATCATCACCGAGACACACGTTCTAATCTCGAGGTCGCTCGCAGGTCGAATCCTTACGTTGGCCCAATTTCTACCTGTGTGTCGATATCATGCCACGGCGGATGTATTGCAGCACGGAAATGCCGTCTGTGGGAAATGCCTAGCGGCCGTCCGACTGACTCGTCTCGCTGTACGCATCCATCGTCACCATCCGAGAGTTGACCTAGTTAGTGCCATTACAGCAACATCAGCAACAGCAGTAATGGCAGCAACCACAACAACACTAGAGCAATAGTAGTAGCAAGAGCTGCCGAGGTTGGATAGAAGATTATTAGACTCGTAGCCATAGTGGCCGTTGGATAAGTGACACGCGAGTTCCTTCTATTTCTGTTTTGGCTTATGCTGTTCGTGCTGCTGAGGATGCTGCTAATATGATACGACAACCGCTACTACCATATATTTCATACTCCAAGACATTTACTACTATTAGACGCTGCTCACACCTAATACTTAGGTAGGTAACGATGGTAGCGTTGTTGATGTTGCCGGTAAACAAAACAACAGTCGGAAAGACAGGCAGGAGCTAGACAGACAAAGGTCTGGTGGCTGAGAAACCCAAAGTAAATTGACACAGATAACACAGACGTTGTTTGTGAGACTAGGGGGTATCGTCGTGTTTCGGGTGGTGCCGTCATATAACCCCACATATATGAATATATATACATATATATAAGGAAGGACCCCATCCACGCTTCTTGTTCTGTTTTTTTTTCTGAGCCGGCGACTTCGCATGGCTGGCTCGGTTACTTCTGCTGTATCTAACCTGAACAACTTCGTAGTTTTTATGGTTTCCAAATCTTAAATATTAGAAAATAAATAATGTACCTATCAGCCTCGACCATTTCAAACACGTGACGAAGAGGAAACTATAACAGGTGCAAGGGAACTATTGTTTTCAAGTCGTGCGTACCTCCCGGAGTAGGTCAAACTGCGAGAGACTATGGGCTTACGTTCTTCCGGGAAGGCCGAGGAGCGATGAACTCAGTAGCTAGCGGGCTGGGGGCCTCCTTGCTTACTAGCTTTTCTAGCGGGAAGTCCACCCAAGGGATTCTATTCTGGCCCATGCAGTCCCTGTTCGAGGTGACCAGATATCTCGTTTCTTCCTGGGTGGCTTGCTCCCATTCGGGACCCGCAGGATGTTTCTCTCTCTCTCTCTCTGCCCCCGCTCTCACCCCTTTTCTGACCCTCGTGTCTAGGCCCCGTCTGACCCGCGCCGTTGTTTCCGTGAGGGAGCCGAAGAGCAAGGCTGCCAAGTACCGATGACCCCTAACACAGTCAGGGGCTCCGTTAGCCGGCTTCAGACCGGCAAACAGGCCACTTCCTAGTACGCGGCCTCAATGCCGCCTCAGATCCCGTCCGCTCGCCCTGAACTCCCCCCCCCCATCGTCGAAATTGCATGACGACAGAGCTACAGTTCCACTATCCGGTAGGGAATAAGAAGACCTTTGGTATTCGTATCCAGCGCAAGTATCAGATTGCGCAACGGCCCAAAATGGACCAAGGGTGAGGCCGTCCTTCGAATGGGAACACCTAGCTACGTATGCATCGAGCCATATATATATATATATATATATAAACGGGACATGTAGAAGTCTGGTACTGACATTTTGAGCATGAATTACAGTTTACAGCTCTCTGAGAAAAAAAAATCGATAAGTCAACAATAACGCACGTTTAGGCAGGAAGGGCGAATAAAGGGGTTTTCGACTCGCTTTATCAAGATCCACTAATAAGTCGCGATGTTATGGCTTCAAAATCGGCATCATTTTAAATGTCAGCTCCGTTATTGGCATACAAGGAGGAATAATAAAACCTATGCAATTTGCGCTCATTTAAAATCTAAGCAACCGACCTTTGTTTTGTGGACTGACCTATATATATATATAACAGTGTCTTCGTATATTGTATAATCAAAAATATGATTAGTGGTTCAGCTAATATATATATACTATGATACTTAAGCATTTACGTGACATGAAGATTAAGAGTAGTATCAGTTAGGCGTTGAAATAGTAGATTCGTGAGGTGTGAACTGACCGGAAGCAATTTGACTTCTGATATTGTATTGTTCTATTCGCTAAAGCTATTGTGAGTTGTCATATTGTGTTGTTCCGCAAATTCGTAATGCGGCTGATTGGCAATACGATCATGAAATAGCCTAAGTAACGTCATGGATTCAGATATGATTAGATCACAAGCCTCGATGATCACTAATAGATAACATGGCGTCCTTTTCAACAGGCCCGATATTACTGGTCATGTATCTTTTTCCAACTGCGCCTCATATTATTTATATAAATAAAAAAAATTTCAACCATATTTATATGTTACAAGCACTTACGACACCTTAGTGCATATGGACGGGACTCTCTGAGGTGAACATGAAAACAATCTATTTGTTTCATGCAATAGGTTTGCCTTCTTCCGCTTTCTCTGCTCGGTCTGCTTGCGTCCTAAATGTATCCTGTTTGTGATATATACGTGGACCTGATGGTAAAGGTAAAAGGTAAAGATTTTATTGGTTTATTAAAGAAGCTGCAATTGTTACAATGTTTAAGCTCTCTTATATGTCACGCAGCGGGGCTCGAACCTTTATCGATATATATATATATGGATATGCGGTATTCCGCATATCCACAGAGAGACCGCGGACCAAGCTGGGTTACACTAGCGGCCATACGGACGGACTCGTTGACAATATGGTTCACTGGATCAGTAGGTAAAGAAGCAACACCACAGCTGCAGGGATGGACGACCGGTGGAAGGGGTCCAGGAGGAACGCATGATTGCATAACGAAATCATATAAACTCTCTGCTCAGCTCTGCACGGTGAGGCGAAGTTTACAACAGGAGCGCGGAAATGCCGCAGAAAGTAATAATAATGCAAACCCAACTAATCGATAGAGGGACTACACAGAAACCGGGAGAGACACCGGGGGAGATTGATTGATTGACTGGTTTATGGAGAAAACGATACAATCATATAAATGAGGAATCTTTAACGTACATATTAAGATTGTTAATTATTGTCAAAATTGCGAGCACCTATTTTGTAGACAAAGACATTTTTTCATTGTGGCAGTAAATTATAAATGTGGGAAAAACAAGCTTTCGTTCTCTTACCAGCGCGAGACGTTACGCGACAGAAATCAACGGTGTCCTAAAGGTGTCCGGTATAGCTAAGGCTAAAAGTAGGCTGTAAGGATGTCCTAGAGCCGTCACTCCTTTATCTGGGTGGATGGTCAACGATTACTGACGACCCTTTGAATTGAAACTGATCTCCCGATACGGGCGTACCTATAAATGCCCTTGTGAGCAGTTGACACGTCTGTGAATTATGGTTACTGGCGCCTCCATTCGGTTGCGTTGCATTTGCCTCCGTCTCTATTTGGAGGCTTGTAGCCTCCGTGGAAAAGAAACCTAGTTACTTCTAGATATCCACAGCAAGGATAGTTCGCCTATTCTCCCAATGTCATTAATGGCTTGGCCAGGGATCGATGTTGGGTGGACGCACTTGGCTATATATATATATATATATATCAGCTGTCGTACAATAAGCATATTCTCGTGTGTAGATATCACTGTTTAGCAATGATTGACTTGCTCACAATCCAGCTATCGTTCAGTGACGACGGTGTTCTCGTTGTTGTTATGATTGCCACCGGCCCAGCAGCCACAGTAGGCAGACGACGACGAGGAGGTCCTTAACCTCCTCAGTTTGCCCTGACCATGGGCAGGCCACGTGCGGTGCGTGACTACTATGACTGGTGCCCTCATAGTCGACAAGACAGCACACAACGATAGTGGTGATGGTGGCGGCGTACTTGACGCCCGGTCACGTGAAGCGCAGGGCCAGACCGAGTCGGGCCAACCTGCCTGAGTTTGGCCAGCTCTTCGCTTACCAACAGCGTAAGGGCAGTAGCAGCAGCAGCAGCGGCGGCCCCTCTTGCATATATTGGGTATAATGAGTTAGCATGTACTGTTGTGCCTGTTGTTACTGCCTACGGAAGACGGTGTGTTGACGATAGGTCTTGAGTATGAGTCTAATGTGCAAAGGTTTCTTTCCTGGTGTGCTGGCACTTTGTCCGCGATGTCTATCAAGTTACAACTGCCAGTCAACTTCTCCACTTGCGTGGTTGCACCATAGGAGAGATCTATGAAACAACATCCATACCTAATCTGGCATGAGTCTGAGGGACACAAACATGTTGGACTCGAGACGAATATGATCGTTTCCAAATTTCGGTTTTCCTTACGTATACCAGGAATTTTCCAACACCTCGATACCATAATTTCGGTTGCCAACTAAACTTCTGCAGCCAGGCAACTTTTTACCTTTAAAACACGATCTCGTCTTATCATTTCTCTTCTTATGCTTGTTTTTCATCATCATCATCATCGCCTTTCCATCTCCAACCAATCATCGCTTTCACACGATAGCATTTTCCTTAGCTGCTATTATTAGGAGAATATGATAGATATACACTCCTCGTTGAACGGCACTCCTGCTCCCTCCCGCTGCCGCCACTACTCCTCATGTTGATAGAAGCAGTGGTCATGTTGGAGATGGTACTGCTGCTGCTGTGTCTGCTGACTAACAGTCAGTCAGGCAGCCAGGTTGACTGGCGTAGGGACCCGCCGAGAGCCACCGAGAGCCACCGAGAGCCTCCCTTCTATCCCGGAGAGAAGCCGTTGCAGCAGCAGCAGCAGCGGCGGCGACTACTACTGCTGCTGCCGCCGCCGCCGCCATCATCGCCGTCGCGCAGCCCATCCCAACTCACAACACGGAAGTCGGCCGAACGTTCACCTCTCGGTGCGGGTTCTTTAAGCCGGCCGCTCCCGCTCGAAACAGGCGGCGCCTAGACGAGTGATCGTGTAGTATCCGAGAGACACGAGATGGCGGTATCCCTTTCACGCCTGCGCACTGAGGATCTTATAGCTTATGGGCTGGCACTAGCGAACATTGGGTGAACAGTGCCCGTGAAGGTGGACACTGCTCTTGGCTCGTAGAGCGACGAGACGATTTTAGTCGACGCAGAGGACGATGCATGGAGCGCGCGACTCGCAAGCTGCCGCTAATGGCTTCCTATGACATTGCCGCAATCGTTCCCTATGGGCGACTCGGCTACTTCTGGCGGTCAGCATGTGGCCTGAGCTTGAAAGGATCGACGAGTGCCAACAGCCCGTTTGTGTACGAGCTAGAGCGTTCTGCTGGAAATGGCTAACGGTTAAGGCCTCGAAGGGCAATAACAATAATAGAGAGGAAGACTACGCGCTGCCCTCCCCGATGGCTCATTTGTGGTTCTCCATTTTGAAACTGGCTAGAGTTGCTTATGGACAAGAACGATTTCCGCCGTTCGATTTATAGAAAAAACGACAAGCGGAGAAAACACAGCTATACACAAACACATAGAGAGAGGGAGGGGGAGAGAGAGGGATATTATACATTGCGATAGAGGAAAACATCTTGATCTTCATATATCATGGGCATGATATGAACACTTTTATCGAAGGAACCAAAATCCAGTTTATTGCTATATATAAATATATATAATATATATGTATATAATACGAATGCGAATTTTCCCTTGGTCGAGGTCGGGTCAGCCTTCCGCGGGGCAATTCAAGAGACAAAACCGGTTCGAATATGGTCACGGCAGCATTGCCCCGTGAGATCAAAGGGGCTGCTGTGTGGCCCTTTGCTGCCACTGATAGTGAACGATCACCGAATGAGAGAGAAGGTAGTCGCCTTGAGGGAAGAGCTGTGTGCATGTTCGTTCTGTGATAATACAATAATACGACAGCTGAACTCTGTCCAGCTAAACCGACAGCCTAATAATAGTAATTAAAACAACAATAACAATAGCGGGAGCACACACACAAACTAACAAACAGAGAGAAGTAGAGAGAGAGAAAGAGAGAAATACTACTTCCATTCCTACGGACCGTAGCAATGGGTATGCGTTTGTTTCTCTGCTTGCTCGCTCGCCTGGCTGCTAAGATCCTCTATCCATCCATTCGTGTGTTGTTGTTGTTGTTGTTGTTGTTTTTGCGGTTGTTGTCATCATCTCTCTCTCTCTCTCTGTATTCTCTTCGAATACCTTGGTATCGTTTGTGCCCTGCCTATACTACAACAGAGAGAGAGAGAGAGAGCGGAGACTCGTGCTAAACTTAACCCATTTAAAGAACCTTCGCCGGTGAACTCTGGGAGGACGTTGACCTAGTTGGCGCGGCCGCTACCGGCACCGCCGCTACAGCCGGGCTACGGCAGCCACCGTAGCCAGCCTCTCCCTTTTCTCTCTCTCTCTCTCTCTCTCTCTCTCTCTCTCTCTCTATCTGTATGTGTGTGTCTGTCTGCTAGCTGGCTATAACTAGCCTGACTGCCTACGAGAAGGAAGATGATGATGATGGCACGGCGGGACGCGGCCGCTGTTGATGCCGCCGCTGCCGCCGCGGGCACGGCCTCTGGCTGAGGCGGCCCGCTAACACATACGGATGGATACCCAGATACATCTAGAGACAGACAACAGACACACACTGCCAGTCATAGAGATACAGCACACGCTCGCCTAGTTGAGCTCACCTCACCCTATGGGAAGAACATATACGTGCAGCAGGGAGGCTCTCACAAACACACGAGCGAACTCACACGGGCTCACACCCAACCACCATTCCACCCTACCCTAGGTCCACCACCACCACCACCAGCAGCAGTAGCATAGGCTCTCTCGTTGCTGCGAGTGTCGGGCTGTGTGATTGGCTCGACCGTAATATTGTCGGTGCCCATAGACACCAGCGCCCCATAGCGGATCCGTCGGCAATTTCGTTCAACGAGCCAACGAACGAACAGGCGGCCGTGTGTGCATGCTCCGTACAGGCTCACGCGCGCGGACACCACCGAGAGACGACGGCGGCGGCGGCGGCGGCGGCGGCAGCGGCAGTAGAGTAATGTTAGTAGTGAGTGCGTATAGTGATGGTCGTCGTCGTCGTTGTTGTTGTTGTCTCCCTGAGGCTGGCTGGCTGGGTGGCTGCTGGGTGGCTGTGTTGAACGATATTGGTGGTGGCGCTACGCGCTGCTGCGGGTAGTTCGCTAGCTAGCTAGCGATTTTGGGTTGGCGCTTAGCGTGGAGGAGGCGCTCAGTCGGTGGAGGACAGGCATAGAGAGAGGTTGTGTCACTCCGCGCTACGGAGCTGGTAGCACGCGGTCTCGTGAGTGGAACAAAGAAGGCTCGCTCACGTTGACACAACGAGACTGGATGGCAACGTGCAAACAACAGCAATTGCTATGCCAATAAGTACTAGATATTGATTCTTGTTTTTGTTGTGTTAACGACTACGCGTTAATAGCGGCTAGACACCTGGCCAGAAACTACAACAACAGCAACAAGAACAGAAGCTGTAGCAATAACGACGGCAACAACAAAAATACCAAACGCACATGGACATTGAAGTAAGAATCAAGACAAGTAACGGTCCGTAGTTATATATGGCAGATCGTCCCGCCGGTGTAAACGCTCAAGAAAGTGAACGGATATAAGGAATATTTCGGGAATACTGATATAATATATGTATGTATACACATACATATATATATAAATATGTGTGTGTGTTTGTATATATATATATATATGATGTGATATAATCAATGTAGTAATCATTGCCTACCCTGTCAACGAGAACCACCGAAGCACGGAATAGAGGAAGTGGCTGAAACCTAAATCTAATGGTCAAGGGAATGCTGAAGAACGACCAATCGAGAAGAGGCGAGAAGAGTGAATAAACAGTGATCGAAGATAACCTCCACACCGAAGTCAGATGTTTATCGCGAACTGATATACGCGAAACGGCAACTATATGAACAGCGGATATTCACAGCGAACGTAGTAAGATATACAGAGTGGGCGGTTGACTAAGGGCACCTGTCTGTTGTATGTGGTGATGGTGATGGAACAAAAAGCTTTCCAAGTGAAAATGGACAGCTCTGCAGAGACCCCATAACGCGGAACGTGCGTGAACGATCCTCGGGGAGGCCACTTGATGACCTAGGAAACGATACATGTTTGTACATTTCGCATAAAACGACGTCTGTAGACCAACGCCTATCGCTAGTGCAGGACTACGAGGGGAGTGACATGTTTTGGGGACCGCGAATTAGGACCTACCTTGTTCTGTCTCTAAGCTAACAGAAGTGTATGTAAAATCTGTTACTCTGTGCGAGGACAAAGGGAACGTACTGCCGCTTAAGTGAATAGCTACTTTTGCTACTAACATTCCAAATTATCTCAATTAATGTTGGATTGCTCCAAAGGATAACGAACTGAGAAATGGTTGTGGATGCGCCTTCAAGAGGCCGACTACGGGGTATGTTTGCTTGATAATATTAACTACCGCTATTACGCCATTGATACTAATAATATTCGTTTCATTAGCTAGATACACTTCATTGATTAGATATACCTGCGCAGGTACTGAGAACAAATACACAAATGAACAAATCAGACGTCTTCTTTTTCCGCAGCGTTTAACCGCTCGTGTCATCGGAGTCACATGTTTGTTCTTTGATATACAATATAGTCGTATGTCATTTACACGTCAAAGGATGTCTTTGAATGTCGAGACAAATCATTTGCCGAGTATGGATTGGCCTTCTTCAGGTCTTCTATGTTAATGAATATAGTGACGCAGGTTATTTGTGGAGGCGCATTTCTATCTGGTCACTGCCAATTGTAAAACATATATTAAAATAAGGTAATCATTGTTTTCGAGAAATCAATTTTCCCGACGATCGACTAAATTGCAGTCCGCTACGGAATTCGATCGGTTAGAGCAATGCACAGATTTTTCTCAATTAGGACCAATTCAAATGTGCGATTCTACAACGATATTCAGGACAAAAATACGTCGACATAGTCGAATCTCTATTCCGCCGGCACATGCTATTTATATATTAAAAGGGGACGTGTGACATTAAAATGGGTAATGACATAACATTATTAAACCATCTCATTAGTAGTGCTTCTCTCAGTGAAGATGATTCGGCACCAGACCAGAGGTGGCCTCCATCCATGTGGCGGATCCACATACTTTCCAATATCAGGCTATTACTATTTCAGATAGATGCGCAATATGTTCACTTGGTACTATAGACACCATTTTCCTTGAGAATTGAGAACTCTTTGTAGTAATGTTTAGCATTTTCGAGAAATTATCATCATGACACGCGTCTATCACACTTGCATAATCATAATCATAATCACTTGCATAATCATAATCACTTGCTATGTCATATCCATAATCTATTCTCACGGGACGATCTCATTAGTCACATTCGAGCTGTCTACTGTGTTGCATTGATACACATTATTTAATTATACTGCAATCAACCTGTTGGCTAGTTTTTTTTTGTTTCTCGCTGCAGTGATTATCAAGCACTATCCTATCCACTTTGATTGTGCATCGTCAACGATTGTCAATCATTGAGGTATCCATCCCAAATCAGCTCGTTTCCATGAGTGCTCTTTCGTATCGTGTTCGCAGATCTCCCCATATCGATATTTAGATAGAGAAATACATCACACGCACTTACGTCACCTCAGTAGACCATCCTCTGCTATCGTTCTATAAAGGGCCACTCCTCTCCAAAGTGGCTCCGTTTTTTCTTAGTAACAAACGTCGCACCCGAAGCCGTGGTCCCTCCCCCTCCCCCGCCCCCTGCATAATATCTATTAGGTTCTCGCACTCTGTACAGTACATATACATTGTATTTCTATGTATTCGCGTGTACCTTCTGTGCGTGCTATGTCGAGATTTGGCGGGGCTGCTCTCTCTCTCTCTCTCGAGAGAGAGAGAGCTGTGCAATCCATTGTTTCGTTTGCGTTGCCGAGCTGCCGTGCGTTCGTTTCCGTTGAGCGGAGCACCGCTGCGGGCCGCCGCGCCGTCTCTCCCGTAGAGGTCATTGACCTCTCCGCGGTGGTGAGCGCCGGAAATGGCGCCATCTCAGTAGTAGTTGCAGAGCCGCCGCCGCCTCCGCTGCTGGTGCCGTTCCAGACTTGTACACTGTCACTACAACGGCCAGTACGGCCATCTACCTGGCGGCTGACTCATCATAGCTGCAGCGGCATACACCACCTCTATCCTCGCGCACACACCCACAGACAGATCGAGAAATAGACATAACAACAACACTCGGCGCCAGCGACGCCGGTGACGTTGACGACAGCGTTGCATGCGCTGACCTATTAGATGCATGTTAAACAGCAGGAGGAACTTACAAGGAAGGCGCGACTGTTGCCGCCTATACGAGTTGCCCGTTAGCACTATCAACAAAGGCTGTCAAACTCGTCTGTGGACCGGAGTTTGTTTTACTCGAACCTCTCTCACTGTACACACGGTGTACGTATGCATATATATATATATATATATATATGATTAATTATTAGGATTACAGGAAGTCGCAGTAATATAAGTATAATAGATTTACTTTCACACTCTTTGTGTACAGCATATGTAGGAAGTAAGTATATTCTATTGAATTCGACCGAACTAAAATAACGTTGTTCAATAGTGATGTGTCGTCTTGTCATCGTCTTGTCGTCGCATTTATTGATCGTTGGCGTAGACACGTTTTGGAACACATTTCCGCAGTTCGCTCATGTCTAGCTAAACAGTCGGCTCTCTCCATATCTTTCCGATATAGAGATATAGGGGCCGTGATAATGGTGGGAGAACACGAACCTCTTAACTCTATTGCCAACACCATTTCTGTATTCAGTCAACAAAATTCTATTGTATTACATAAAACATACAGTACACTCATCGCATGTGAATACAGTACACAGACACACAGACGACTTAAGCAAATTTCATAGCGGTTGGCCGCTGCGCGCAAGAAAATCTCACAGAGCGATGCGGGTAGAGGCGGCGGCGATGGCGGTTGTGGTCAGACTCAACTATCTATCTATCTCTACCTTATTCATCTCTCCTGTATGATATACACAGACAAGTATGTAGACAGCCGCGTCCGCCTGTACCTCTGAGCTTACGCCGTCTAAGCTAAATATATTAGCAGGCAACGTTGCGCCGTCGACGTTGTCAGTTCAATGATCTCTCGCTTCCTCTCTCAGTACGAGCGTGCGAGCGGTAGCTGCTGCCCTTCGCAACGATTCTTCAAGCAAACGCGGAGAGGAAGACGGGGTTGGGAGTCAGTGAGGATACGCAAGGATAGAACAGGACGGCGTTGCCTGGAGACGCCGCACGAACGACGAGAAGGATTCGAGACGACGTCGCTCTTGTGAAAAGCAGCGGGGGGGTGGGGGGCCGTGGCTGGGAACAAGGCGAGCGCGGGGGGGGGGGGGGGGTTGTCGTAACATCGGGGGCTCATCGGTTGACTTTGTTCTCGAGGGGAGTGCGGCGAGCCAGAGCTCGGATCCGAGGCAAGGTATCGACTAGTATGGAATCAGTCTGACTTGAGAGCTACGACCTCCGACTATCGTATTTGGCGGCAGGTGCAGGAGGCAAGAAGTAATTGTCGTGAGGTCAGACGAAACGCTCACCGGTCTCTGTCGCTTTTTTACCGAGAGTGAAACTACTCTCGGGTAGTGTTACGTGCTAATGTCCTCGAGCTGACGCTCAGCCTTCAACATCTGACGTGCATGGTAACGCTTTTGCATCGCTTCGTAAGACGGACCCCTGAATGTAAATGTGCAACAGTGAGGGATCGTGTTCCACCTCAGGGGTTGCAAGGCAGGCTACATACGAATGCACCATCAGGTCACAAGGGGACCCGACCAGTATTTCGTGTTGCAAACTCGCGCACAAACTCACCAAACCGATCACTTGCATGTATATGAGTAATCCCCAAGCTGTACTGAACACCGGACCGACCGAATGGTCAACGAACTCGGTCCGCTGTGCTTCAATATTATTTATATTTTATTGTGTTGCGAAAAGTCGACGTTGAAATTTGCCAGCGTCATTTGTTATGGCAAAGGATTGAAGCAAGCAGTGAATCGACCCAGAGACTGACAAATTACGGTACTATTATTATACGCTGTTAGCCAGCAAATCTAAAATCTGCATCAGCATCATCATGACAAAACACATGAGATGAGGTAACACAAGTTGACACATTAAAGCTCATTCACCTTAATGCGTTCACCATCGAATTGTGCTTAATGACAACATACTACTCTATGGAGCGGGTAGGCGTTCCTAAGCCCAAATTAACTCCCGATTAAGTGACTGTGTGTTATTAATATTCTCATTATTGTTATTATTCTTATTATTATAGTATTACTATTGGTCGCTGAGTGTAGCGTATAGCAAACGTTGAGTTCCGTCACCTGCCTCGCTAAGTCGAGATTAACACGTCGAGTTCAACGACCCTTTGAGAGGGAGAGAGAGAGAGACAGAGAGAGACCGGGCGTTGTTGAACCCTTAGATGAACTAGACGTATATGCCTCCTCGTAGATGCAAATTCTAGTACACAAGTTTCATGTATAGTTCAATCACACTTAAATAGGCGTGCACACAACCAGTGAATCACGTGATCAGAAGCCAGATCTGGCAGAAGTTGGCTGCCATCGATTCTTTTATCTGTGAATGGACGACACGTGTTTAGATATTGGCAATGTTTTGTTAGTGCCGTTGCTACTCTTTGTGTTCATCAGCGAATGTGGGAATACCTCAATCATATCCTCGTTTACTTCGGGGTTTTGTTGATTAATCCTGTAATCGATGGCTTCATGCGCATCGATCGTGGTAAGCTCAATTGTTCAATGATTCTTGGGTTAATAGCAGGAATGATACAGAATTAGAGGCATCGTTCCACAAGCTGTTGAATGCCTACCGTTGTTACGTCGCAGTAAGTTGAAGAAGTTTAGCATCGAATGAAATTGCTTAGGCTGGTGCCTAGTTCGTCTCAGATGTCAATCGACTATGTTGCTGTTCAATTTAGATACTGTTTGTTCACCGAGAAAGCGAAGTGGCATCAACGACTCAATTGCAGGAACCGTATATATATATACACATTCTCAATGTATATATATATATATATATATATTGTGTGCGATCGCATCGTGCGGTGCTATCAAAAGCCCTATTGCTTAAGCTGACTGCTCTAAATAGTAATGGCCGATAACACTATGATGTGTGATTTCAACATTTCAATGATTCCTCAAAAACGCATTCGTCCTTCTTTAAAGCTGGATACACTGAAGGAACCGATGTACTGCCGATCTACTTGTACAAAAACAAACGATTGTTACTGCAGGCGTTAGATTGATATTGACCGGCGTGTAGCCCTGTCTACCTAACGTTGGCGTTGCATCTATTGCTATCAGAGAGGTATGCCAAATTTAGCAGATCAGCTAAGATGCTCTCTATTCCGTCATCCAATGATGAATATGGGCTCATTACCGAATGAACCGAGGGCGGAGAGCCCCCCAAGCGCTGATGAAACAAACCGATGAGAAAATATATATTTACTTTATCTTGCGACGCCTGCGTGTTCTAATTCGCTTATGATGATCTGTACGTTGAGGTAAAGATAATTATGATTTTTTGCTAATAACTACTTGGGGCTCGTGAATTGGGGCGTGCAGTTATTTATCTTTTGCCCATCATCTCCGTAATTACGAATTTACCCATTTCATAAACTCGATGAGAATGACAGTTCTTCAGTTGCACGGGATCAGCAAGAAATTCTAAATTTAAAAAAAAAGGACTAAAATACTAACGACAGCAGCCGGAAAATCTGATGCAAATAAACGTATTCATATGACGCCACACACATTTACCCATTAGTGATCATTTGTTCGTATGATGGGTGTGCTTAGAATCGATCGCTCTACAACTCCCGTATACGATCTTCCTTCGCATCTCTTCAAAGGGAATATTGTTACAGAATAGAAAAGATCAATTCGCCTGTTTTTTTTTTTGCTGATATGCCCCTGATATTTGTCCTACTGAACTTCAAAATTTGTTCGGCCTCAACCGTGAGGCGGTGTGTTTAAATCAAAGGCGACATAATTTATCTGTCTGTCAGAGCCGATGGTGACATAGATAAACACACAAACGTGCACACACCCGGACACCACCACCACCGATGAGATAGTCTCACCAAACGAACCACAGTAGACAAGCAGACAGAGACGAACACATAAAAAGAGGAGAGGGCACGCGCGAGCGAATTGAGAACAACGCTGTGACTGCTGCTGCTGCTGCTGTTGCTGTTAGCGCTGGTGATGATTATAGACAAGAAAAGAATAGAGTGAGCTGCTGCCGCTGCTGCTGCTGCTGTTGTTGTTACGGCGGCCGCCAGCTGCGCGACTGGCTGAAAAGAAACCGCCCGTGCTCTAAAAGGGTCAAGCAACAAAGTGGGACACAACAAAGTCTCCCATTCATTCATTCAGTCATTCATGCAATGGCGAACAGGACGATAGAGAAATATCGGCGGCAGCAGCAGCAGCGACAGTGCTGCTGCTGCTGGTGGTGGCTCACATCGCATCGCACCGCACCGCCTCTGCCGGACGAGTGGACGGATGGACATGTTCCACTTCTTCGCTGAACGGAGTCCCGTTTGCATTTACCCACACCGGGCCGGTGGCACACCGACCGACAGACAGACATCCATTTACACTATATCACATAGCGGGCCGGAGCGAAACGAAGCCGCATAGCATTGCTCGCGACGGCACTGAACAGCCGCCGCCGCTGCTCTGTTCCTATCCAGCGGCGGCGGCTGTTGTTGTCGATTGCGCTGCGCTGCCCTGCACTACGCATGGCAGTGCTTGCTTGCTTTAGTGGAGCACCGTCGCCGTGGCTGGCGACTCTGAAGTGTGTGGCTATTCCTCACGTCAGAGTCGCCAGTAGTGCAGCCAGAACAGCAGCGACTGCCACCGCCGCCGTCGCCGCTGCCGCCGAATCAGCCGGTGTTGCTGCTCCAGAATCCGCTCTTCGTTTATGGCTGCCGACGGTCGCGGCGAAGGAGAAGGAGGAGGCGACGACGGTGCCAGAAGCGCCAGCAGCAGCAGCAACGATCACTTCCATAGTTTCACTTCCACTTTCACTAGCTTTGCAACGGAGCAATATCAGAGCAGAGGCTGATGTGACGAAGGACAGGCAGCGGATAGAAGCGGTGTTGGGGCTGCCGCTGCTGCTGTTCGCGTGTACCACGCGAGCTCCCGAGCTCCTTCCTCGCTATCTGCCGTGAAGCTGCTGCTGCTGCTGCAGCAGCGGCGACGGCTGTCAGTTAGATAGCAATGGCAACAACAGCAGCAGCAGCAGAATTCTAACGTTTTCCGGTTACACGGCAAACGATTCTTGAGAACTGGCCGAGATGATCATCGGTGAAGACCGTTCTGTGACGTCGCTTTAAATGTCGACCTCTTCGTGAAGACACAGATGGGGGCGGGGGGGGGGGCGATGAAGCATTGGCAAAAGTGGAGAGGAACAAAAGATTCGGGTCGAATGTGAAGGTAGATATTGAGACTATTCAACATGACAACAGAAAAGGTATAGATTCATCTATAGATTAGATTAGATAAGATAAATAGAGAGAAAAAATGGCTACCTGATGAGTGAACAAGGGAAACGTGTCGACCAGCTAATTTTATTTGCTGATTCATTGCAGAACAAAATCTTATTTGTTCTACCGATTAAGCGCATTATATAAATTACACATATATTATATAATATATATCAATTGAGCAGTATCATTCTAGTTGTTACACGAAGAGAACATTTTGTCTGCCGGCTAAGAAATGTACGCATGTTCACCTGATATTTATTGACAATATACCGATCGTTTTTCACAATCAGAATGAGAATTATTGGTGAATGACGCAGGTCCGGCAAAAGTAGCATTTTGTCGTAATGTACATGTTGAAATTTCAATTTGCTGAATTTAGGATATTGATGTATATCTTCAATGATCACACACACACAATGCTAATGACGAAATCAACTCGCTTGCTTCTAAGACGGCTGCATGAATTCAACATGCAATTAAAAGTTTAAATATATATATATATATATATATTGTCAATCCATTTTGCATCAGGAAAGCCAGCCTGGGACAGATTCTGTTCCTTCATGTTTTATGAATATTTGTTTGGATATTCTATGAACTCGTACTCGTAGCCCTACAGCTATATCCCACGGAGTAAGCTATCAATTAATCCATTTATCTTGAGTGTCAACTGAAGGCTTTGGCTAGAATTATTTCCAATAGAATCATGTTCGTGAGGGTTATTTGTCAATCGGGCTGGCGTGACGGTAGATCCAAGGTATTAGAACCCTAGGGTCTCCGGTTCGAATCCCGCATGATACATATGGCTTGACGCAACACGGGAGTAATTCCGAACCCAGCGACCCAAGTAACAGGGTCAAAAATAATATATAAAGAAAAAATGAATAAACATAGCAATATAGCGATATATGCTAGTAGCTATCTGAGATATCACTCATTGACAGCACATAATCCTTGAAATATATCGAATGTTTTAATGTCTCTGATACCTATGTATATATGACACACTGTGTAGAAATATAGTACATCCCACTCACAGCAGCAGCATCACGACAAGTAGCAAAGTGATGCTCGTAAAGGTAAAGGTTTAATGGTTTATTGAAGGAGCTGCAATTTTACAATGCTTAAGCTCTCTTTTATGTCACATGGCAGGGCTCGAACCTGCGGCCTCTGGCTTCCGATAGCCAGAGACCACTTAGCCGTCCAAGCCACTGCGCTGACTGGTTTATAGGAGAGAGAAAGTCAGGTGTACGATGTCCAGTGACGCTCATCCAGTCAATTGCTTGGCTGTTTGTATCAGCTTCCGGTGCCTGACCGCCGTTTTTCGGCTGGCCACGACAACTGAAGATGACGAAGTGGTGCTCTGAAGAAACCAGAAGTGCTCTGTGGGTTTCTGGAACACGAGGGGCCAGCAGCCACTGCGGATGCCGCCCCGATCACTACCGTCATCATAGACGAACATCATTAGTGAGACACTTGATGCTGAAGCTGTGCTGCTGCTGTTGCTGTTCACAGAGAGGGGAGTCCGTATCGCTTTACCGAAGTGAACGCTGCTCTCCGTGTTTGTTTATTTGTCTATTTCGATGTGTGAGCGTGTAGGTTATCGCCTCGTATCGTAGTTCCATATTTGCCGACAATCGTCTTGTGCTCGGTCGGACCCCGAATATTGGTTCAGACCCGGCGAGGTTTCCCTTCACGTATCTACTTTTGGGGCCATTCTGCGTCTCGCTCATCGCAGCTTGGTTATTCGCAGTAGTGTACTATTATACCATTGCTGCCAAGAGTATATACGTACCATACCGTACTAAATAACAACAATTATAGCAGCAACAACAACAACAACAGCCACAAGGAAAATAATGCGGCCGCCTGCAAAGCTGCGGCATCTTCCTCCCTCTCTCTCGCTCTCTCTCTCTCTCTCTGTCTATCTGATATGGTGGGCTGTTTATTCATCATCGTCAGATGATGGGACAGACTCTGTTCGCCGCCTGCTGGGGTCCCTTCTCTGTTCTGTTGTCCCCCTGTTGTTCCCCCCTCCCCCCTATGGCACAGCCGCTGATTCGGAGCTGCCACTGATTCCGATGCTGAAGCCCCATCGTCGTCGTCGTCGTCGCCGTTCCTGACACCGCCGCCGCCGCTGCTTCTGCTTCTGCCGTTCCTCGCAACGATGAACGGCCGGACGTACTCGCGGCCGGGGCTGTAGCTCTGTGTGTCTGTCCGTCATCGTCGTCATCGTTGTTGTTGTCGTTGCTGCAGTGCAATAGTCGTAGTAGTAGTGTGTGGCACTGGTGGTGGCAGTCGAGCTACTTCGCCTGTCTGTGTGCCAACGCTTTCCCCTTCTGTGGCCGACGTCAGCAGCAGCAGCAGCACCGGCGGCGGCGGCAGCTCTCGCGGCGTCGGCGTCCGGACCGCGGGCCGAGGCGCTCACGGTGCTGCTCGGAGCTGCTGGGTCTCGCTGTTGGGTCGCGGCTTCATTCCGCCAGAGGCCGTGGCGACGCGCGCGTGCTGTCGTGACTGCGTTGCGTCGTTCCATCGGCCAGTCCACATAGCCCGCACCGAACACCGCGCTCTGGTGCTATACACTATAGTTATTATTCTAGCAATTATTGTTGTGGTAGTGGCAACCAGCCAAGGTGGTGGTGTATCACCATCAATACATACACGCCTGTCGTGCGATTGCTCTGTGCGGATATCAATTCAATTGATTGTGCTCTCGGATAGAGACTGTGCCTGAGAAGGACAGCATAAACGTGGGACGTTCTCATCATCGAAGAGCGATGCATTGCCAACCCTATCTGTGTGTGAATACCGACCAACTGTAGACGTGTGACTCTTACTTCCTGGCCGAGTAGTGGTTGACGCCGGAAACGAGGCAGCAGAGGGGGGGAAGAGAATAGAGTTAATAAATAAGTTAACGAAACTTTAATCAGATATGTACAATACATAACTGTAACTGATGCTGTGGTGACGTTGACACCAACGGTGTGTGTGTGTGCGTGTTGTGGCACATAGCTCGCTGGTAGATTTGGGCCACACTGAGCGATCTCAACCCATACTGGGTTGAGCTCAACGATACCCTTGCTCCCTGCGGCTTTGGAGCTCCCGTCCGGTGGCGACACTGGGAAGCACCTGTCGACTGGAAAAGGACGACTCGATCAAATGATTTGAGATACAGCATCCGTTTGGCGTGTTGTCCCGTGTTACACTCATTCGAGTATACTCTTACGGAGCGAAGTTCCCACGTAACCATGATGATGAAAATGATATTAGTTACGCGTAGTCTGCCGTCACCGCATCTCCAATGTTATACTATCGTTATTACGACAGCAGCAGCAACAACAACAACGACACCCACACAGTGATAATAAGAGTAGTTGCAACGGCAGAGAGAGAGAGAGAACTGTGCTACGCAGACGAACCAAACGGATAAAAGTGTAATCACTACGATTTTTGACGAGAGTGACCTTTTTCTCAATGGATACAATGAACTCGAACACTCTCTATCAGCAATACCCCGTGGCAATATCGGCATTGGCAGCAGCCACAGCAATGTCATCGTCGTCATCAGCGCCACATCAGGATTAGCAATCGTAGTGCGTGTCTGTGAGTGTTTGTGAGCGCTTGGGTGTGTGCGTGTGTATGGATTACACAGCTAAGCTTTTTTGTGGCGACTGATTAACAACGGCAGCCGCATTTCGTGGCGTTACTTCGGGACGACATCTTCGTTTCGAATAGCTTCATTTGTGCTCAAAGATAGCACAGTGCGTGAGAATTCTGAATTCAGAATCGCATCTTATTCTCTAAGTCCCAACGAAAAGGTTAGAATTGGTCGTTTATGAACATTACACAGAAGTAATTTTGTGTTGTATTTTTCAAGCTGGTAGATGATATGATGTGTCAACTTTTGCATAACTGTTCGGCTTGTTCATGGCCTCACAAGTCGGTCGAACTAAGAATACGATTTATTTCTTCATTTTTTATTTACCATTTATTTATTCATATATATATATATATATATATATTGTAGTTCGGATCAAGCTTGTAGCTTGTGTTATTCAGCAATACCAGTGTCTCACTTATGTTTACCTGGTGTGCTGAGCACATTTCGACGGATGAAGCAAGCATCGAGAGTCAACGAATGTGACTTAGATGGAGGTAGTAGCCTTTCTATTTCTAGTGACCTAGTGTACCTTGCCCATGTATTATATCTCATAATCGGCGCGCGAGTCGAACAAAGAGAACTCAATGTTCGAACAGAGAGCACTCACCCCTGCGTCTGTTTGAGACGACGCTGACGGTGACGAGTACCGGCCGCGACAACAGTAGCGATAACAGTAACAGCAGTGGCCGTATAATAATAATAATAATATCCACACGAAAACGACACATAGCCAACAGAACTATCGTAACTCGACAGTGTGTCTGTTAACGGTTGCTGTTGGTGGATCGTCGTTCGTACTATACTATAGCGATTTCCCAATCAACCTGCCTCTTCTCTAGCAGCCGACAACGACTAGCGACTACATAGCCTATGCAATAGCAACGACAACAATAACAGCAGCAGCAGTAACCACAGCATTCGCATAAAAGATGCCATTTCTGCCATGGACGGACGTCTCGTAATGCCAACTTTGCTGTTGTCGCTGCTTTATGTCATCCGCGCACTACGACTATGGCCGGCTGGTTTCAACAGTTACATCAAACAATATATGACTTTTCCATGTACAACTATGCCCTCTTACAACTGCTAGGCTATGTGGCAAATCGGCGACGGTCGCCGCTGCTTGTCGCCGTAATCTCCTATTTGGGTCCTGTATTGGAACACACACACACACACATATACACAGAGAGAGCGAGAAAGGAGTTCCTGCAGCATCGCGCCGCACTCCAACTTGAGAACATGAGCAAATCAACAAGATACGAAACGGGCAAAATATAGTGTGCTGCGGCGAACTGGAAATCACTGGAGATTGCCATGTGGCCTATTCGTGATATATATATATATATATTTTCTTATCTACCTTTGAATGCAGTGAACATGGCTCCACTATATCAGTATCTTGCAATGTAAAGGGAGTTCTTGCTCGACACATATATATATATATATATATATATATCCTGAGTCGTGACTGAATCGTAAACTGATGACGACAAGTGCCCCTTAGAGTTTTATTTGTGTCCTGAGGGCGGCTGGCAAGAGCCAAAGGCGGCGGAGATTAGAGAATAATTTGGAATTTTTTTCGAGGCAGAAAATGGAGTAGGCCACTTAACCTGGCAGTCCTACGTTGTGCACGATTCACGATTAATCACTCCACTTCAATAATCACTCCACGATTAATATATGAACTCGACAACAATTTCCTCAATTGAAAACAGCAAACATTGTATTCATCTAGTAAAAAGTTCGCTATGCAGCAAGGCGAAACAGCGAAGTCATTCTTGTCCTTCTACTCGAAGTACTCGGGAGAAATAGAGCGATTCAGCGATATAGCTGATACGGTCATGCAGAGCAAAGTTATATAAGGCCAATCGTTGCATCTTGGCTCAAGATAACTGTAATAGAAATCTTACAACAGGTGAACTTGATGAGTCAATATATATATATATGTATATAATTTATTTGCTTTCACACATGTCGTGTAATACATTTCCAAACCAACATTAAACCAATCATATATTATACAATATGAAAAACCAACCGGTAGGTCGGTAGCCTAGGTAGTTTAGGTTAGGCGAAATTACAATAGCTAATGCGTCATGGATCGTCTTGTAATTGCTGAATAGCTGACCCAGACACCTTCTGCAATAAACTCGTGCTATTTATTAGCCAACGACCTTTAGTAGTCACGATCTCCAGAGACGATGAACGATTTGCTGGCCTACATATTCATAGTATGCGCGAAGAAAGCCTTACCGTCATTGCTTCCCGTTTTAGAGTTCTCTCTCTCTCTCTCCTGACCGCTAATGGTGGTGAAGACTCGCGGGGAGATTATGGGTGGTGCCATTAACTAATAGAAGGCGATGATGATGATGATCATGACGATGATGAAATCACGGTGGAACTCTCAAGAAGCAAGTTAAGGAGGAGGAGGAGGAAGAGATGCAAGGGAAACTAATATAGTAAATTATTTTCATGTTAAGCAGCAAATGTAGTGGTGGTAGTGTACGTCTTACCGCTTCTGATGAGGACATCTGTTATTCATTTGCCAGTTGCTTATGCGACGATGACAAATTATTTTATGTAGAAACAATATTTCATTTTGTTGTTGTTGTTGTTGTTGCTGCTGTTGTTGTTGATAAGAAAGGCTGTCTCTGTTGTCTGTAACTCTAAATAGCGTAGGTGGTGTCGTTTCTCGTCGTCAAATGTCGGTGACGTAATTGCCAATTGTGTAAAGTTATGGGCGTCATCTCTGAATGAACTTTGTTTCGTACTGGATGACGTAACTATGCTCGTCTCATGTAGCTGGATTAAATTCGAGTTCGACTGTGCGAGCTGGTCGAATCTGCTCCTGTTGCGACCCCGCAGCAGGCGACGCTCTCTCTGGCCGCTCAGGAAGGGAGCTCCGAGGGTCGGGGTCGTTTTTGTTCCGCTATTGTGATGTGTTCGACACTTGTTGTCCTAAGTATGAATTCCCATCTTGAGGTCCCGTTACTTCATCCGATCAAATAGCTAACAGCAATCGCAGACTACGATAAGGAGAGAGGGAGAGAGAGAGAGAGCTAGCGAGAGAGATATATGGACCTTGAGCTGACGATCGTACCAAATAGCCACCTCGTATGCATAATGCACTACGTACTATAGAGCGAACAGTTCACCTCGATGGAGATTCTGTCCGAAGACACAAAGGCACAGAGACGGCTTGTTGCCTGAAAATCGACCGAGAAGAGTCAGTCAATAGGTTGAACGTTGAAATGTACCCGGTCGGTAAAGAAACTAAAGAAGAAGAAGAAAGAAAAACTTCAACCAACGGAATAGAGGATGATCGGACGCAGCCGGCAGAGCCCGATACACAATCACACTCATTGGTGGCCGTGCTGGGATCTTCATGATGATGTAGTTGCCGCCGTCGCCTACGGATTCGTTATGAGGCTGCTATCACTTGCTGCCGGCATACTGCAAGCTGCTGCACTCATTCAGCCTCTGGCGTTGCTTGCTGCTGCCGTTCGTAGTAGTACTAGTAGTAGTAGTTAGTGGACGCCGTTCGATGGTGGCGTTACACTCAGTAGTGGCAGCCTGCCTACAGTAGTGATAGGATGTGACTGGGCGAGTATGGCTCACCTACGATGAAAATCGTTGTGACTGACTACCCGCACGCTGTTGGTTGTATTCGAGTAGTAGCTGTTGTAGCCGAGTGCAGCATCAGTAACAGTGGGTGACTATCTCTGTGTGAGCGTTTGTGCCATGATGGGTTGTCAGCCCTGCGCTGGCCTGGATTCGAGCTGGTTGACTCTTCGTGGGTTCAGCGACCAACTTCTGGGTCATGGCTGGGCTACATTCGGCGTGCGCAGCGCTGCTCTCGGTTTGGCCGCAGAGGCCGTGGCCAGAACAGTACTTCAGACACAACCTCAACTATGGCTATGACGAAATGCGGCAGGGATATAGAGGGCAGCACGCTCTATGGAATTGCTGGCATCTCGCGCGCTGTTGCTGAAGAGCGCGCTCTGAGACGTTAACCGTTAGTCGGAGTTAGGGAAGGTTTTGTTGTCTACGCTGCTATCGATCACATAGAAGAGTCGACCACAAACAAAACAGAGAGAGAGAGATCGAGAGAGAGAGAGATATTGATGATGAATCAACCGAGTGACTGGCTATCTCTGCTGCTGCTGCTGTTATTACTTATAACTCGTAACCCTCTCCTGCAATTCTGAGGTGGCCTATAACTAAACTAGACGGTGACCTGCCCTGGTTAAAGCGCGAAGACGGGGAATTGCCTCTCGACGCTTGATAGCGGCTAGATTAACATCAATGTTGGTTTGTGAAACGTATGCACTGAATAGATGCCAGATTAGGGTATATACATATATATATATATTGCACATTTACCCATCATGATGAAATGGTGACTACATGTCCCTAGCTAGAGATTTCGTATCAGGGAATGACAGAATAAACCGATTTCTCGTTTTGTCATCTGATGATATGTTTGACTATGAACACGATTTCCTTGTAATCAATACAAGAAGAGAGAGAGAGAGACTTTGAAAAAAACCTGCCGAATATTTTAATATACAGTAAAATTAGCTTCTTCCAACGACACCAGTACGATCGTTTGTGAAAGGCTTACAAATCATAAAACACATTAAACCTTGATGAGCTGCTACGCGATGATGAGTCGTCACCTTATGTCTTGTCTACAATATGTGAGATCGTCCTTATAGTGGATGTATAGGATGTGGCCCGCCATTTCGCAAGTTTCATCTAGGCCCTCTTCCATTCGAAGTCGACGACAACGAGGGCGCGAGAGAACATTTTGACGTGTTATATTACGGCTGTCGGCTATATCTACGGCTACACATGGCAGGTTCTCCCCAATAGCTGTTATGTTCTGTTCTGCTGTACTTTGGTCGCGATCGAGTGTTGAGCAATAGACCATCTACTAGGCGGGCCTCCAATTCTTTTTATATATATATATTTCTTCTTCTACAGCTTCTGATACAACGGCCGATTTGGTTGAGAGGGCCCAACCTGGTGACGGTTACAGAAGAGGCACGCAGATACACACACATAGATATAAAGGCAGGCATGTTCGTAGTCATCGAGAGACGCACAAACCCATGATGCATACTTATACACATGGCTTAGCTCAAGCAGAAGTTCACTTGTCAGAGAGAGAGAGAGAGAGAGTAGCTGCCGTAGAGGTAGGAGCATCAGCAGCAGCGGGTGAATGCCCTTGTGAAGGTCGCTTAGCCGCCTCCTGGCTTCTCCGCTTTAAGATATCTGGGTTAGGCCAGGGTATTGACCTCCTCTGGCTGATGCGTGAGGGCCCCCCGGTCGCCAGCCGTTTCGTGGGCCCGTTCGACGGTTGGGCTGGTTGAGCGTGTATTAGGTCGCTGCTGCTGCTACAGCGCTGCCGGTAGGCAGGCTCTGATCCCGGTGCCTGATTCTGCTGCTGCTGCTGCTGGTAGCGCTGGTGCCGTTGTCTGCTGTTGATGGGCCACGATCACTACTGGCCTATTGCAGGAGGCAACTTTGTTCCCCAAATGGCGCCGCGGTTATTACTGCTGCTGCTGCTGCGGCTGCTGTTGCTGCCGCAGCACCGGTCGCTGACTTCTTCTACACTTCTTCCGTCATTTTCGAGTTTCTTCAGGAATAGTGCTTCTTGCTAGATGTTCCCATTCACGATGGACAGCATAGCCTGCGTGCCTGACCGAACCAGTGAACGACTGAACGAACAAGCCGTTGAATCGGCCGCAAAATCGAAGTTCTCAGAAGGCACTCGCATAGCCGTCATACCCATAGAAGCATAGTGGCTGTGTCGAAGATCCAAGCCAAGCATACCACCTCTTCTTGTTTCATGCTATATTGTATGATGCTGTATTACTGGTTGCTCAGCTCAGATTGTTCGCATGGATCCGATCTCGTTCAGCGGGATCGCTCTTGTATGAAACACGTTTCTGGATACGTTCCGTCTGAGACTGTTGTTGTTCGTTGTTGTTCCCAGGGAGCAGGGTCAGTGAACCTGCCTGACGATGAACTACACTTATATATGCTGAAATCTATTACTAATCTTAGATCTCACCACAATGACTCGAGAGACTGTACACGCGCTCGCCTGCAGGATAGACAAATTCAAAATATCTGTAGCGAGCCAGAGAACAAAGAGAGAGAGAGAGAGGGAGATAAAGAACAGGCCAATATTACCGGAACCGATTTGAGTATTTATTTGTTTTCGGATCTAGTGAATTACTTTTTAAAAAGTGTCGCCAACTTTGTGCTCGTCAGTGGAAACCAAATCGCAACAATGAGCTCCGCTAGCTAACATAGGATAGGTTGCCGTTTTAGAATAAGCACTGTTATAAGAGATTGATGAGGTCAGTCTAATTAGGAATGTATTATTGTAGCTGGGCAACGCGAAGGTTTAGCTATCTCTGGGGTGTCTTTACCGTGAGTAGTAAGTGCGTCTATAATCATGTCAGTAACTGCGGGTATGAAATGTTAATCTGTGCCGTTGTCGTCTGCTCATTTTCAGGTCCAGTATGTTGATCGTGACAGCGCAGCCCCGGCCTCCTTCGCCGTCGCCGAGTCCTCCTTCCACGCCTAAGGCCAGCGGCCACAGTCACACCCATAAGGCGCTCAGGGCGCAGGCCAAACACAAATTCAAGGAACAGGAGGCAGCTCTGAAGCATTCAGTTCTGCCTGTGACCACCTGCATTTCCGATATCACACCTGTGTGCGTGCCGCACTTCAAGTCGAAGGCCGCCCGGGACTATCTTCAGCTAACCAGCCATCATCTCGACCACCTCGAAGGGCGTTTGGCTGTGGTCAGCGTGGTGCCCCCGGGCCGGTTGACACCACCCTCGTCCGAGGAAGAAAGTCCTCTTGAAGCTAAACAGGCCGACGAGTTTGAGCATCTACGTCAGCTTGATCATCTCGTGCGACATCAGCGCCACCAGCGCCTCACGTACACCACCACCCTGGCCGAGTCAGACGGGTTCGCCGTCACCCCCACAGCTCCCTCCCCCAAGGCTCTGCTTGAGGTCAAGCTGCGGGCCGGCGCCGCTGCGGCGGCAGCCGTCACGCTGGCGCCCAAGATGAGCCTATTCCATGACATCAAGCTCAAGCGTCGCAAGGTCGACTCGCGCACGTCGAGCGATGGCGAGGGCTCCACCTCGACCGAGGGCTCGAGCCCTCCACGAAGCACATCACCGGGTGAAGCCGAAGCGGAGAATCTGAGCGAATTCTCCGAAAAGATGGCGCATAAATTCGAGACGCCGCCAACGGACGACGACTACGAACAGCCATCGAAAGTGGCGAAGATCGAAGAAGGACTACAGGGGAAGACCACCGAAAGGGTGGTGGTGGTACAACCTGCACGGCCAGCTCGGACCATCCTCGAAGAAGCTCTGACAAATGGGCCACCCCCAAAGGCGCCACCACGAATAAAAGTCAACGGGCATCGGCACACCGAGGTGAACGGCGATACGAACGGCACCACACCTGCCGGCGTCAAACGAACGAAAGGGTCCACCACAACGGTGAGGAGTAGTGATACTAGCGAATCGGATGGTGGCTCAAGCTCAAGTAGAAATTCCCCGCAGACCCCGGAGACGGCATCGACACTTGTCAGTAGTCCAGGTGGATCGGAGGGTTCAGTGGGCTCCGACCGGATCGAGAGGTCGTCATCGTCGTCGTTGCTAATCGACTCGGAGAAGTCGGATAGTTGTGAGAGACAGGCGCGCAGCGGGCTGGATGGCCTGGCCGAGATCGCGACCGAGATTGCCAACGGGTTACGACCCGACGTGCCGACGAAGGGAACCCTCCTTGAGGCGTCTCTGCGACGCCGGCCGTGTCGCTCGGCCGCGTCCAGCCCCCGGCAGGATCGCACGAGTCCCGTATGCCGTGCGCCGTCCGCACCATCGCAGGGTCTCGGCAGCAACGTCGGCCCCTGGGAGCCGAGCGTCAACATATCAGGATCAAAGAGTGCATTCGTAAGGCCCGCCGATGCACCGCAGTCGCCGCTGGCCGGCGACGCTGAGCACGGTTTGGCCATACTGCGCCTAATGTCGCGCTACCGTCAGCAAGTGGCCGCCACCAACGGCGGCAGTCCGACAACGGCGCCACCAAACGTTCCGGCCCCAGTGAACGTTAGTACGGCTGCAGCAGCAGCAGCTGTAGCCGCAGCAGCAGCGCACGCTGCCGAGCTCTACAATGGTACAGGCGGTTGCGGCGGAGCCACTAGTTGTAGTAGCAGTAGTAGTAGCGGCGGTGGCGGTGGGGGCGCGAGCAATAACGCAACAGGAGCTCTACTTTGGCCGCCCCAAAATGTCAGCGTAGTGAAGGTTACCAGCAACGATATTGGTCTAGCCGGAGGCGTGGCGGGAACGCGCGAGTCGGTCTCGCCAGCGAGATCACCGGTACTGTACCTCGATCGGGTAAGGAAGGCAATGGTTGTATCAGATGAGTCCCCTGGCTGCTCCGAAGATGGACAGCAACAAAGTGCTCTCTCGGCGCGATTGCAGGCGGCAGTGGTGCATGGTCAGCCTATCCTAGCCGAACGACTTCAGGAGAGGCTGGCCCCAGTCCCCCAGATGTCCCGTCTGCAGTCGCAGCTTCTAGGTGAGCAACAGGGGACACGATATGGGAATCCGCCTACGGTTGGCTCGCCGAACGCCCAGCCGGTCATACAACAGCAACAACAACAGCAGCAGCAGCGGCCCACGTACCCACGGGGCTATAGCCCTAATCCAAGCCCTCCCTATCCGCTCTTGGCTCCAGCGCCGGCAGCTCTTCGTACGAGTCCATCAGTGGTGTATACAACCACTGATATGACCGCCTTCACACAGACCCAAAGGGCAGCGTCCAAGTCTCCGCTCACGGCTGAGGTTAGTTGATTCGTATATTAAATTATACTTTGCACACCCGAAGAAACATTTGCTCTGTGACTTGAAATCTACAATATATGAATAAATAATCAATCTAACCACGACTTCTCCATAGCGATCCAGCACCCCCCATTTCTGCTGAGCAAATCCAATACATTACATCAGTCTGAGCCGACGAGCACTTCCATGTCTATATACAATAATATGACTAGCCATTTGAATCTGGACTCCACCTTAATAGTATTCTGCCCAAGTAGCTCAATTATGAGCAAACATGATGGCAAATCCATGTAAGCTTGATTTTCATGAGGTTTATTGTAGTTGCGAATAGTCTTTCAACACACATTGCTGTCTCGCTGAAGCCACTGACGTTTTAGCGTGAAATCGTTGCGTAATCTCGTGCTTGAACTTGCTTTCTATCTAAATGCTGGAACAAAGACATTTCCCGGTGATTATGCTGAAATGTCATTTGGAAAAATATGCCTGACCTTCATCATTTGTCCTAGAAGTTCTATGTTTTCATTGGGACGAGGGTGCATTAATACGCAATCGCAGGTCAACGGATGTTGACTAATGCGATCTCACTATAGAACCGTTTCTGTTTACGGCAGACACTTTCGGTTGATTTTCGTGTTTATTTCGAGTAAATCCTCCGCTGTGAAGGACTAACAGACCAAGAGGAGATGGTGGCAACGCTTGATATTAAAGCATTGTATGTATTTTTGGAAATCAAATGCATCGACTTCGTTGATTAATCAATCAATCAATTACTGGCAAATGTCTCTACAGGGAAGCCCCTTCCGGACGCAATGGCCGCCCGAATCACCCAGTCCCACTGGTACTCTAGGGGCACTCAACCTGACGGCGGTGGGCAAGGAGCAGCAAGGCAGCCCCGTAGCTGTAATGAGACAGCGCGATTCAGAGCAGCACCAGCAGCAATCGCAGCAGCAACAGCAGCAACCGCAGCAGCAGCAGCAGCTGCAACAGCTGCAACAGCCGCAGCAGCCACCTCAATCAGGAGATACCGACGACGATGACCAACCGATGATCTGTATGATCTGTGAGGACAAGGCCACCGGTCTTCACTACGGCATCATAACCTGCGAGGGGTATGTACGACTATCGAGGTTCCCATAGGTTCTCCTCATTTCAAGGAGGAGGTTCTCCTCCTTGAAATGAGGAGAACCTATGATAAGGAGCAACTGCTCGATGAAAGGAGAGTAAAGGACCTTACCAGCAAATGTTCGTCAAATAACGATGATCTCCTGCTTTGCAACATCTCAACTCGTGTTCGTTTTTTGCGTTCTAGGTGCAAAGGATTTTTCAAACGGACAGTGCAAAATAAGCGAGTGTATACCTGTGTGGCCGAGGGAAACTGTGAGATCAACAAAGCTCAAAGGAATCGCTGCCAATACTGCCGCTTTCAGAAGTGCTTGTTCCAGGGCATGGTTCTAGCCGGTAAGTACTCGAAAACAGTACTCGAAATCCCAAGTTGTAGCCAGCACATTGTACGTGGTTGTATTGGCATATGGTCAATCAATGAATAGATCATTCTGGCTGAATTATATTTTGCTGATGTGATACACGAGATGCCTGAATACAACATAATCATCTCAAATCACGAATAACTTCGAAGGGAGAAATGACTGGTCATGCCGTATGATTCAGTTATCACTACGGTCATTCAGGGAAGTCGACTTTTCCTAGTTATTGACAGCTCTTGCATATATATATATATATATATATATATATATATATATACGATATTAAAGTATATATATATATATATATATATATATATATATATATACGATATTAAAGTATATATATATATATATATATATATATATATATATATATATATATATATATATATATATATATACGATATTAAAGTCCGAATCTCCCAATTATACCAACTCCAGGAACTATTGTTTATGTATATCAGAAACACGGAAGAATTTGATGATATGTTGATCTTCCGTTGCCATCTCTGTAAGCGTATATGCACGCGCCGGGAAGACATGCCTCTTCGATATTCGCCGTCGTCGTCTTCCTCCTCCTCGTCATGAGTCAGCAGCGCGAGGAAATCTGCCGTTGACGCCGGCAAAGGAAAGAACAGAGGGGTTGATCGTAGGAGCCTGTATGAGGGGACATGCCGAATATTCTACCTCTTCTGGGTGTCCGGTGTTGGTCCATAGATGTGCCTACTATGCTGTTGCTAGTCGCTTCTCCTGATGATGCTGCTGATGCGTGCTATAGTGTGCGACGTTTCGGCTGATGGGGACGCTCCAGCGTTAGCCCTCATCAACCATATCTGCGTGCTTGCTTCTTGTCGGCCTCTGGCCGTACCAGTGCTGACGATTGGTACGAGAAGTAGCAACAGCAGCAGCAGCAGTCGCCGCCAGCGATAGAAACTACTGCCCATCGTATCCAGGAAGAGCTCGGGGCGCCGGTGACGGTGTGTGTGTGTGTGTCGTAGGCCTGCCCGTAGCTGCGTCCACAGCGAGTAGTCGCAGCAGCAGCACCACCACCACCACAACCACGAGTGACCTCAATTCCAACGGCAGCAGAATCGACAGCAGCAGCAGCAACAGAAATGAGAACAGCAGCAGTAACAGCTAGCTCAGTGTAGTGACAAATGGAGGGGCACTCCGTAAACGCACATCGTCCCCATGTCGATGTTGCCGATGTTCGTCGAATCACAGCTAATCTAAACACAGTCACACCAATGTAGAGGGATACATTCACTCATTGCTTCACACACGCTGCCCCACTGAGCTGCCCCCAGACGACAGCAGAGATGGCGGCATCATGCAGAAGCCGGAAGGAGCCGAGTGCCACTGTCACTCTTTCCTCTCGACGCGACGCCAGAAGAAACTCAGAGCCGCCAACAGACACCAGCCACCACCAGGCTGTCTCATCTTTCGTCAACGAATCCAGCCAACCATAACGACAACGATAACAGCAAAACGATCACACACACACAGAGGCATTTGATGTTCTTATTAAAAACGACAATAACAACAATGATGGCGCGCATTGAATAATAACAGGTGAACCGAGCAGGGGTTTGTTGAAATGTATCATCGATACATTTCATTGGGGGACGGATCATGCTCACGCCGATGGTATCGGCATGTAGAAAACGGAGCATACTATTGTTGTATATATTACTATGGAATTTCCTGCAATCGCCGAGTTGCCGTCGCTAGTGAGCGCTGTTATCGTCAATTTCGCGAGACTGGCCCCATTGAAATTGTTTGCCATTTGTGGCACACCCAGTGGAAAAATTGTTCACGCTAATCAGACAACAAGTTTGTAGGTCGTACATTGAGAACGCCGCTAACTTTCATAAATATTTGTAGAACCATTTGAGATACTTGATAACGTTATCTAATGAGCTTTGAGAGATATTTGCCCAACCAGGTCGGCGTTAGCGAGTTGAGCTGTGATGCAACAGATTTACACCTGTGAATATTACAATAGATGAACAGGGCTCAGAACAGGGCCCACTATCGACAGTTTGCTCTCGTGGGCTGTCGATAGTTACTGCCCAATTTGATCAGGGACAGTAGTAGATCAGTTGAGTCAGTGAGGGCGGGAGAGATTTAACCCGTTTTTCCATAGCTACACAACGAACGCTCGATTTCTCGCCGCCTGCTGGTCTATGGCCGTCGGCCGTATTCTAGATCCTATATATGACAATATGACCCTGGATAGCTGCCGCGCTTGTGTTAGCCAGCGAATGAACTATCCGAAGGATGATCAAGTCAAGCTGCGTTTGAGCCACGGCTTGCATACTTCTGGCTAAAGCCAAGAGGTGAATAGACTTTCAGGGACGGCGGTTATGAATGCCACTATATTTTAGTTCCAGCAAGCCGCCGGTGGACTAATCAACCAGCGAACGAAACCGCAATCAGGCCTTCGTTACCCTGAAACGCAGATGTGCGCTATCTTGAAACGGCGAACTGTACAGTAATCACTAGCGGACGGTCAGACGGTTGGAGCAACGGACGAGCTGCAGACACACATACAATCCTATCGCATTGACTCGCTTGGCACTTGCGAAAAAACTTCGCAGACTCAATCAATCCGTTGACAACATTTTGAAACTCTGTCAAAAATGGCGGCGACGACCGCTAATCTCGTTCGATCGGTGGCTTATCTGCGCGTCTCTGGATTTTATTGGCGCAAGGGTGAACGCCAATGAATCGTATACTAGCACAGCATGTAGCATAGAATGACGTACTCATCTAAATACACACGTTCATATACATAATATCAAATAATGATGACACTTCTTATCCTGTTGTACGCGATCGTCGAATCAGCTGTACGCGAGGATCGAATGCCCGGAGGTCGAAATTCAGGCGCGGTTTACAATCTCTACAAGGTGAAGTACAAGAAGCACAAGAAGAAGATGTCGCCGACATGCAGTCAATCAAACGGAAGCGGCATCGGGAGCCCGAAATCTCTTGGGCCACCGCAGACTCCGAGTCCCCCCAATGGCAGTTCGCCCCACAACAGCTCAGTTCACATCGGGTAAGTGGCATAAAAATCGGCGAGTCGACTTCTCCAGCTTGGGTGACATTTCTCTGACGGCGAGCAATTAAGCAATCGCTGTCAAATGACTATATTAGCTAAGCAATTATACGACTTTGTCTCGGCAATTAGAATATCCGTCATTCAAATGTCGCTCTTCTTATCATACTAGCCCGTTGTTTTCTTGTAGACAATACAAACATATATTATGGATTTCTCTGGGTGAAATCATTTACAACCATTAGTTCCTTCCCTTAAAGCCAAACAATTTATCCTGTTTGGCCTCAGCCGGTTAGCTCTCGCTTCCCTTCTGTTGATCTGACGAGGAGTGACGCCGATGACGACGAGGTAAAGCCATCGGATCGTCGATACAACAAACATCATGATAACACGCATATAGCAGCGACACACCTCGTCCGAGCAGCGACAGCCCTCGTAACTAGTACCGCCGGTCGTCATAGTAGTAATCGTATTAGCTGTAGTGTTTCAACTATTTCTAGTGGCAGTGGTGAAACTAGTATTACCGCGATAGGTCATGTTAGGCTCGTGTAGGCCAACGGCGACGCGCCCCCCTTCGACCGAGTCGACCTGTTTAGTGTGGTGGGCCGTGCTGCTGCTGCTGCGCCGTGACGTCGTGCCAGCAGCAGCAGCAGCCGTAGTAGTGGTACCCATCGAGCAATCGTTCGTTTACTTCCGTTTCCGCAGCGGCCCTCGTTGTCTGGGCCGATTCTACGGTTCACCCGCTTAGCTGCTTACTCGTTCTGTCACTCAGGGCAGGGCAGGCCACGCAGGCCATGCAGGCTGCTGCTGCTGCTACTGCCTCCTGAGCCTCGGCCTTCCGTGTTGCTGCTTTTCGCAACTCTTCCGCCAACGCCGCCGCTACAGTGGCGGCGGCGGCGGCAGCGGCGGCCATTATCCACCTTCTGACCTACTCACCTGCTTGCTCTTGCTCCGCTCCGACGACCCCGATGGCTTCGCTAGGCTCATTGGTTGGGTCGCTGAAGGCGTCGCAGCCGGAGCGCTGGTCGCAAGCGGGCGCTGGCAAAGCCGAAGCCGGCAGCTTCGTTATTATGACGACAGCTACGAAAATGAGTACCATTACTACTAATCAACACGAGTGACCTGTTTGAAGCCGCTGCCGTCGCCACCGGAATCCCAGAATCGCATCCCGTCAGATCGGCGAAGCGAAGGACGCTTAGTGTCATCACATTGGACTTATCTGAGCTTTGAATGGGCTGACTGTCGAGAGAACTATTATTATACATGTAGCCCCCAAACAGGCTACTCAGGGGGAGAGGGGCCCAGGGAGGTGACGGCAGGGGCTGGCAGGGGCTGGCAGGGAGACTCGAGAGAGACTAATTATTAGCTTGCACTCGCTGAAACGATCATCGATCGTGAACGCCAATTGTGATAGGAACGTTTGTATATTGTATATTTGTAACGAAATATTTTTCTGATCTTAGGCAAACAATGCTATCATCAGGCTCTCCTAAGGCAATGCTAGACTGGACCGCCGCAGGTTCGGCCCAACAATCGGGAACCGTCGTGGTCAGCCCATCTGTAGCCGGGGGAATCCTCAAGACGGCCTTGACGGCTCCCAATCAGGTGTTGCACCTCCGTAATCAAAACCATCAGCAACAGCAACAGCAATTACAACAGCAACAACAACAACATCCGCATCAGCACCAACAGTGTCCATCTCCACTAAGCGCAAACCCGACGCAACCTGTACGGCAGCAAACGCAGCAACAGCCGCATCAAAATCAGTCACCTTCGCCGCCGCAGCAGCAGCAACAACAACAACAACAGCAACAATCGCCAATGACACCGACGACACAGCAACGAATCAATGAGCCCATCGCAGCTCTCCATAGCAACCACAGTAATCAGCATGCTCAACATCAACACCTGCGTTATCCTGTGAGCAGCAGTAATTCGCATCACCCATCAGTAGGGAGCATACTCACGGCGGCTGGGGTAGCACTCGCCGGTCAGGAGGTGTCCAGCAGTCATAGTGGACACACTCCACACAATGGTAATAATGGTAACAGCAATAGCCGAGGTACACATTCCACCAGTGGCATTGTCGGAAGTACGTCAACATCCTCATCATCAGCGGCGGCGGCCTCGCTGGTCAACAGTGCAATTGGTCATAGCAACAACAACAACAATAACAACAACAGTAACAATGGTAGTACAACAAGCCATCATCATACCAACAACAGCAGCAGCAGCAGCAGTAGCAGCAGTAACAGCAGTGTCTCTGGTGGGGTTAGCCTGACATCAACGCTTAGTCAGCCGAAACCTCAGCCGCCGACGCCGGAGGAGGCGTTGCGACTCATTCATGAGCTGATCGACTGCGATGACTTTGAGGATGTCGCCACCCTGAACAATATGCAGGATCTTCTCGTGGATAACAGAGGGACGATGGGTGTTGCTGGTGCTGGAAGCGAGCCAGATGGTGGACCCGCTGAGCTGCCGGACAAGTTGTGTGAAATTGGTGACAATATCGTCTACAAACTCGTGCAATGGACAAAACGGCTACCGTTCTATCATGAAATCCCACTCGCCGTTCATACACAGGTTAGTTGTACTAATGGTTACTATTATTAGATAACAACAACGAACAGCTGTTAGCGAGTAATTAGCGAGCAGTAATCGTAGATGATTGACTGGTGTCGTGCTCAATTGCCGGTAATAATCGATGGGTGCGGTCAGCATCTATATATATATATATATGTATATATATATATATATAGTTACATTCTTCACGAGCAGAAGAACCTAGCAACGACCGGCGATTTTGATGTTTTTTTTTTCATTAAAGAAATGTATGGAATATATTTATTGAGCAAGAATTCGTTAGCTTGATGCCCAAATATGGGTGGTCGAAATTACCGTGGCCCACAACAACAACAGCAACAACAACAACAACAAAAGACGCACTGAGTTGTAGCAGTGATTGTTACTACGCGATGTACCACCACCAAGTTTTTCGTAGATATCTAACAGAAGATATTAGAAAATTCACAAACATCTGAGTCACCAAGACCTGGTACGGTCGGTGACTGTATCCTGCGAATCGGTGTCGTGCCCTGCCCGTCGTTACGAGGGCAGCGGCTTTCCCTTCAACGTTACTACCACGCTGTTGTTAATTGTATCGTTGACTTCTCCGACGATGACAGCAGAGTGAAACACGAAGTGGTCGCTATTGCCTCACTAGAGCATGAGGCTTACTCACACTTCCTCGGAGTACGCGAGTAAAACAACATTTGACCAACCACTTAACGGGAAGGGGAACGACGAATCGAATTTGCATTGATTTAGTGAGCCCAAAAATCTTGGTGCAAAATTCTATGAGCATCTGCTGTCCATCGGAACGTGTGTATTCCTTTGTGTCGCCCACTAGCGGCTAACCCCTCAGGTGGCTGCTCCATGGCGTCAGCGTGACCCCACTCCGGCACCGGTTCAACCAAAACAGTGAACAGTCGACTGCCTGGTCATGCTCACGCAGAAAAGTCCTCCGCGTTTATCTCTGGGTCTCTTCTTCCTCATTCCACCATGGGCTCACCATGTTGTTGCTGCTGCTGCTATTGTTGTTGCTGCTAGTGTTGTTGTTATTGTTGTTGATGTCTTCTGCGAGACAAGCAGTAGGCCACTGGGTCACCGGACAACGGAGTGGCCAGTTTCGACGGGTGGTACCGCGGCCCGCCGTCTGGCTTGAATAAACAGCAAAGCGGAACATTGAGTCCCGAATGCTGACGAAGATGAAAGTAAAATATTCCCGATAATAGCGCCATCATCATCATCAGCAGCAGCCGCAGCAGCAGAACGATAGTAATAGTAAATATTCATAGATAGAAAGGGTCGCATGGAATCACGAAAATCGTCCCGCGACAGCAGCGTTTCCTTTTCCTCGTCTTTATTATTATTATTATTTGATATGTAGAAATTCCTCCCTCTCCCCGATTAAGAGAAAGTATAGAAAATATTTCCTGCTGCTGCGCCATGGCTGCTGCGCCATGGCTGCCATGGCTGCTGCGCCATGGCTACCATGGCTGCTGCGCCATTCGTATGAATGAGGTAGTGACTCTGTAGAGGGCCGGCTAATGCTGGAAACGCGGGGGTAAGAACTCGCGATGGCAAAAAAAAAATCGAGATCATTCTGAAAGTTGAGGAAGTTGTTCGGCTATCTCGAGAATCTTAGCGGGGCTTCGAATTCATTCTGAATTTTCGAGTTTCGTTTAGAGTAGCACGCCTTATGACTGACCCGCCTGTTAATAACCAATAACTTGTTCCGAATACTTATCGTAGCATTCGTACAGAAAAATGAGCCGTATGAACAACAACCCATTCTGGTGTGAGTTCTTGAGTGGAGTTTTGAGGAGGGATAGAGAGAGAGAGAGAGAGAGAAAACGAGAGATTCTTTGCAATACTTCAAAATACAAACAGAGCCCAAGCCATCAGCAAGCGAATGGTGATGAGTAATCGCCTCCACAGTGGAAGGTAGTCAGCAAAGTTGGCGATAGTGGCCAGTAGCGTCAGTTGCTGTGATGATGCCTTCTCCTTCTTCAGCTGAGCCACGGGCGGGGCAACGAGGGGCTGGTGCTGGTGCTGCTGTTGCAAAAACAAGCAAGCACCCGTTCGATTCGGTCGTTCTGTTATCGGCAATGGCGGTAATGTGACGTAGTGCAGAAGCTGCTGCTGCTGCTGGCGTCGCCGTCAGATTTCAGTAACACCAGCACCGCCATTGTAGCGGTAACTACCGCCGCTGAGTGAGACACCGATTCCTGTTGTGTGCTACAACGACAGTACGCGCATTGGATAGCAGCGCCATTTTGCTAGTTGTTGCTGAATGAGGTCTGACCTTCAGCGAGAGGGCGCAGCGTTCGCGGGGTATCGGCCCCGTAAGGTCTTGGGTCGGACTGTGCTCGCTTCTCTTCGGCCCGTTATTTACTGTCTGCCTATTTGAAGCGTAAACGCAGAACGACGCTCCCAGTTGGCTACGATCACTGACTGGTCTGGTTGTACAATGTTGCGGCACTGCGCGAATCGCAGCAGCAGCAACAGTAGAAGCCGCCCGTTCGGTTTCAAGTTGGTGGATTACCGATTGTGTATTGAACGAGGCTGTGGGCAAAATGTACATGAAAAAAAAATCACCAGAGAATCACCATTTCGATAGAATGGTGACCTGATCAGGGTCAATAATTAGACATGTTTTCAAAAATGAAAATTAATACAAAATTCTACTTTGAGCGTCTACACACGAAACGGCATGGTCCTGATAATACGGTCCTATTATGAGATTCCTAGGTCATTCACAGGGTTCGAATGGCAGCCTGAAAAGGCCATGTAAAAGAGGTAGAATTATCTAGACAAAATCGTACACCTAAAAGTAGTAAGGAAAAATCTCTCTCTCTCTCTCTCAAAAAGGCTTACTTAAAAGTCAGTTTTAAAAGTGAGTCCATCTATGCATCTGTGACTATGTTTGTGCACTGTACCGTACAGTCGATTGTCGATAATATTACTATTCTATATATTAACGTCACATGCGCGCGTGTATGTGGTATTCCACAAACAGCATCGCCTTTTGCTATGTCCGCACAGGCATATTGAATTTTTGCGTGATCCTGCGCATGCCTGTGTATTGAAGTGCTCCTGTATACGTGCATATGAAGTATGATTCTCTGATGAGCCGAGTGGACCTAAGTGTGGAGTTAGCCTTTGTCTGCTTCTTTGATTTTCTGTTTGTTTGTCGTCGAATGTGACTGCCAGTTATTGTGTGTATGTGTGTGTATATGTGCGTGCGCCGTGTCCGTGAATGTAGGTCAGCGGGCGGCCGGGGCAACGCACTCTCGAGGTCTCCGGCGCCGACGGCGCCATAACAGCAACAGTAGAAGCTACTCTAGCAGCAAGCCACCAGAAGCACTACACTGCACGCAGTGCTTACTGGCTGCGCTGGTGGCGAAGCCCACTGCTGCTGTTGCTGCTGCTGTGAGTAGACACAAACGAACCCGCGAATGTTTCTGCTTGGGCCTTGCTATGCCATCACTGATTCTACCGCAACGGGTGGCGCTATGGCTGCTGTTACTGGCGCGGGCAAAACTGCGCTACAACCAGCAGCAGCCGCCGCCGTTGCAGTTGTTAGTTAACGCCATTGGCGTCAGTGGCACGGCCATTCTGACTACGGACACTGCATCAGTTCGTGTCGTCGTCGTCGTCGTTGGCGACCGCCACTGCGGCAGCGCTCTCTGTCGGCTGACTACGATAACGCGTTAGCGTAAAAGCAAAAGCAGCAGCCACTACGATTTCTACTACCTCGAAGTCAGCCCTCTAAGGGCAGCAGTAACAGCAGCAGCAGCATCCAGCGAGAGTGACATCCCAGGAAGTAGCGCCGCACGCTCCGTCTCAGCGCACAACGCGCAACACAGAGCGACCAGTCGTTCGTCATTTACAGGACAGATGTAGAGACAGACAGACAAGCAAAGCAACCGTGAGAGAGAGAGAGATATAAGAGACCCAAACGGTTGACGAATAGAGACAACATCCATGATAACTACCACTAGTGTGCTACAAATGCCACCAACAGCGGCTATTTGACTGTCGCAACGCATCCTTGTGATGGGCTTGAGTGCCGTGGTGGCTGTTTTCTTTCGGATAATCGGGTGGCCGTCCCGTCCATAGAGCAACATGCACAGATGAGCAAACAGATGCACACACCAGAGGGAACAACCTTTATTCTGCTACGGCAGAATTTCAATTCAATTCACGCCAACTTACACAGACGCAAAGTGTCATTACACGTATAACGGGTGAATAACACGCCAATAGAAGCACAACAACATAGGACTAGGAATCCACAGAGATAGCAAAGAAAAATATCGCCACAATTATGCTGCGCGCGGCGCCCGGTTCAGACAACACTCCGTAGCTACGCTTCATTAAAATAGATAATCTATATATATATATATATAATGTTACGCATAATATTTAAAATTAGTAGACGTTACATTTGTGATTAAATGATACCTGTGTACATGATGGTATGTTGAAGTATTCTCACCATACTTTTCTGGATCGATTCGATGTGCAGTAGCTGGAAGAAACTCAGAACGAAATGGTGATTGTATAATACATAATAATAATGATAGTTCTAGACAATCATACGATAAGCGATGCCTCATTTTGCGCAATGGTAAAGGTAAAGGTTTTATTGGTTTATTAAAGGAGCTGCAATTTTACAATGCTTAAGCTTTCTTATATGTCACGCAGCGGGGCTCGAACCTGCGGTCTCTGGCTTCCGATAACCAGAGACTTAGCCGTCCAAGCCACCGCGCTGACAGATTCTTCAAACGTAAACTTCAACAGATTCTTCTTTCGTCATCATGAATATGCCCGACTGGTTGATTCACATTTGACTCATACCAGCAAATTATAAATTGCGCATTTCATTCACCAACCCTTCATCTCGAAACAATACTGGGTTATTATTATTATTATTACTAGTATTAGCAATTTGATGTTTCTTGACTGCGTTGTAACTTCGTCAGCAACATTGCCAGTCCCTTGTGTCGTTTTGTCTGTTCTATCAGCCCAGTTACAGATTATCAGAAGTGTGTTCCTAATTAAGTTTTACTTAATTCTCAGAAGAGGTGTGCGCGGGGGGTTGGGTATCCCGTAAATGTGGTTAGGACCAAGCTTCACTGGGCGCGATGCTATATTATTGAATGTGGGTCACGAAGGCACCTCAATCGGGGCAATGCACACTGGGTGCCGACATTAACACAGCATAACCCTGGTACAACCTACCACTTTACTAAGCTGGAAGAGCGAAAAAATCTCGAAAAAAAATATCTGCTATATATATATATTCATGTAGTGTCTCTTCAAACGACAACAAACGTCTATAGTAATCAATGACCGGAGGGCTTTTTCACTCTGTTCGTGTCCGCTGCATCATCGTCTTTGAATGATCAATCTCGGGAACTTCTGCTCTGTATATCACTACGATACAACCACGCAACACAATGGATCTATTCGGCATTCTGTTCATCATTTTAATGAGATTGCCATATTGGACGTCATGAAGATTATTGGTTACAGCTTATAACCTCATTCTGAATCCGTTCCAAAGATGCTCTTCTACGGCTCGGGCGATTCCTCTTGAGGGTGTTGTCCGTTGTCGATGGTTGCACATAGAAACAGTCGTCTCAGCACTGCTACCAAAGACCACTGTTCATCGTAGATACCAAGAGATATTAACATGCCCTGATTTCACTTTGCATCACAGAATAATCTTGTGACATCGTCCAAACTAGCTTTGTCCACAACCTATATTATCGGTAGAAGTATACGTACAGTATAAGTATAGTATAAGTACAGTATAAGTACTGTACTTATACTTATACTGTATAAGTGTAAGTACAGTACAAGCTGAACGGGGTGTTGATCACTTACGAACACTATAGTATCAGATTCATAGATTCGGGGACCCTAGAATCGTGGCCATGCCGTCGTTCTGCACGTAGACCCGCTGTCATATTGATAGAGATTACTCTTACGTTGCTCTCTCTGTCTCTCTCTCTCTCTTTCACGTCCTCTAAACTATGAGCTTTGCAAATGCTCAACAATCAATGTATTTTCACCATGCTGAGCGATGACCGTCTGTGAAGATCCCGACCGATGACATACTGGCCGAGCCGACAACGGCGGCTGAAGAAGCAGAAATTAATTTTTGTTTGACTTGCTTAAGATTATGTGTTGAGACTGTGTTCGTGCTGACTTCGAATCGCTTCGCTAACCCTTTATGCAAGATTCACACATTACGATTGACACACAGGCAGGCATTTTTCCTTCGTGGTCGACCTATCTCCCTCTCTCTCCCTCAATCTACTGCTGCTCTGTGGGGGCATCAGTCCAGGAACAGCAGCAGCAGCAGCAGCTGCTGCTGCTGCTGCTGTAACGTCCGCAGAAATGACAAAGTTGTTTCGGCGTGAGCGTAGAGCGAAAGTTTCGCTGTCGGCGCCGGTGGTCGCGGCGAACGCGAGCAACGTCAAAGTGGCATTCAGTAACCAACCATTCAGTAACAGCAGCAGCGGTGGTGGCGACGGCGGCAGCATCAGCCGAAGTCGAAGAGCTACAGCAGCAGAAAGCGGCCAGTGACAGCCTGTGAGAGGCAACGCTGAAGCCGCGGCAGCAAATGCTTCTGCTGCTGCTGCTGCTGCTGGTTAACGGCATCGGAGAAGCCGCCGCCTGTGGCCGTTGTCTGTTCGCTGTTGTGTGTACATATATATATATATATATGTGTGTGTGTATGGACGACTGTGAAAGGGGACAGGTTCGACGTTGCCGGTGCCGGTGTTGATGGTGTTGTTGCCGTCGTCAACACGCAAAGGCTCGTCGAGCAACGACCCCTCAGGGACATCGAAGATAGAGTCAGGGTCGCCACCATCGACCCAACAAGCACCACCACCACCACCACCACAACCATCAGTACGAGCAGCAGCAGCAGAGGCAGAAATGCACCAAGCAACATCCAACCGACAACCAACAAGTACAACCAAGCACAACGACACACAACAGCACCAAGCGCAGAAACAGCAGCTGCAGCAGCAGTAGCACGAGCTCAACCATTGCCACCGCGAACAGCACTAAACAACAACAACAACAGCCACGAAACAAGCATACAGACAGACGGATGGACAGGCATTGATTGCTGTTATGCCGCTACCAACAGCAGAAAATACATCGAGAGTTACGACGTCACACAACCGTAGCAACGCTAGGGACGACAACAACAACAACAACAACATCGAAGCTGCTGCAGCGCAGCAGCAGAAGCAAGTCCGAGCGCATAAGTCATACAGTTTGATAGATAGGTTCGATTGGAAAAAACATGATGTTTCTATGTATTCTGATGGGTGGCTGCTGAGACAAAGCTGTGGATGTTAGTGAACGCTTTTCGTGTACCGCAATGCACTTGAAGCAGAGATGCAGAGGTTGGGTCAGATACAGAGAGACCTACAACAGCCGCGTCGATACTTGAGGTTTTTGCTTGGGTGTGCTATGATCCTCAGCGGGCTCAAAATGTATAAAAGGCGAACTACCAAGCTGTAATCGTTGATAGATTACTTCTCAACTGATTACATAGGTCAGTTTGAGCGAAATATGCACTACACAAAGGGGTTCCGTCGAGTGAACTTTCCATGCTGGACGATGCTGTCTATACACAATTCCCATCGATCAACCGTACTTACAAGGAAGTATTGTTCAATAAACTGCTATATCTCCTATAATAATAATAGCAACAGCAACAACAACCGACAATACTCGTTAACGGTTTTTATTTAATTAATTGCGCCAGAAATATAGAAATGATGCCACATCACTGATGTGGCGCAAAAGAATAGCAGTTAAATCTGTGTTCCAAGTCGAACCAGCCAACCAACTGCAGCAGTTGTAACAGCCCCAACAACAGCACCAGCGGCGGCAGCAGCAGCAACAAGGTTGATGCAGTTCGTCATCGAGCAACGACCCTTCAGGGACATTGCTGGCGTCAGGGTCGGAGCTCCAGTATGTGCCAACGTTTGGATAACTCAGCAACAGCTGCGACGGCCACGCTGGAGTTAAAGCCGGAGTCCCCGAGCGCCGTGCGATGATGACTGATGAAGAATCACCAATACATCTAGCCAGATACTACCTGAAAGCTAGTATCTCATTAATAGGCAAATAGAATATTATAGCCGTTTGGTAAAGGTTACCGGATCCATTCAGATACTACTCTTATATACCCTTAAACGAATCTCAACTTGCCGAAGCCTCATGTCCCGTACAATACACAGCAGAAGGAAGAGAATTACTCGGGTCTGTCTGAGTTCGCTGGAACGAGATATAATAATCAATATAATAATGTCAGTGTTCACTTTTTGTGAACAAGTTTTGACATCAAACGTCCATCTAAACGTACATGTATGACACTTCTTCAATGAAATCATCGAATAGCAGTTTCTTGACCTGTACCGTTTGCTGGAGTCGGAGAAGTTATGATTCCGAAGGGTCGTCCATTCATTGAGCCAACTGGTTCACATCGTTGCGTTCCTGTGCTCCCGATAAATATACTCAGCGTCAGTGTGACAAAATACTGCGATTATGTATAACCGTAGGGTGTATATATATATATATATATATATATATATATATATATACACCCTACGGTTATACATAATAATATAAAATACGAGTGTTTGCGCTCGTATTTTACATAATTAATTTATTATTTAACTAATATTACAGATAACACTACGGTGTACATCTTACAGTAATATATATATATATTATTGTAAGATGTACACCGTAGTATTATCTGAAATATTAGTTAAATAATAAATTAATTATGTAAAATACGAGTGCGAACACATTTGCCACTCTCGCAGTGGATTCGCCTTATGCTTTGTCCGTCGCTTTCACTCGTATTAATCCGAAACGACTCTAATTTCGTTGCTGTTTCAGCTGCTGTTATTATGATTGAGATTTTTCCCGCCTTGTTCGTATCTCACTCATCTCTGTCATTATTATTATTATTATTATTGGTATTACCCAACCCGTGAGTATCATACGCCATATAGCTTGCGCCGATAGCCATTACCCGTTCTCGTAGAATCTATTCGTTCCTGCTGTAGAGGTTCTCTTCACGGCGGCGGCGGCTGCTGCTGCCGCCGTTGTCGGTGCCGCGATGGTTGGTTATTCGGCCCTCGCTGAGCTGATCTATTGCTGTGTGCCGGTCTGTCCCGTTGTTGTTTGTAACAGCAGCGGCTGCACTAGCGACGGCAGCCACACATTGGTGACCCAGTAAGCAACGCTGACAGTCGCTTGCGACGGCGGGGCGATGCCCTCTCAAGGCTACCACCACCACCACCGCCACCGTCATCGGCACCGTTACAACTCGTCGCAGCAGCAGCAGTAGTGGCACAGACAAGCAGATAGTCATAGACCGTATTGCGACTATCGTTACCACCACCACGAGAAGCTGGTGTGGTCATGACGACTATGTGATGCCATTGGCCAGCTCTGGTACTGCTGGATGCTCCGATGCCGGCCTTTGCATGGTACTGACGGAGTTGAAGCTTCGCTGTGGCGATGCGACTAGACGAAGCCAGCTGCAGCTGCCGTTGGTTGACTACGGTAGCGCTGATGCGGAGGAGGAGGCCGGAGAACGCCATAGCACAGGCATCGGACAACAGCTATCAGCACCGGAGCAGTTATCTATCTGGCAAGAACTATCGACTACCAACAGCATTTCAATACTAAACAGTATTTCACCCTGATTACCCTCGTTCCACTCTTCATCCTCGATGCATAGAAATCTTCACAGTCAGCATTATGACCATCAATAGAGTACGATCACTGCGAGCAACAACAACAACAACAATGATAACAGCAGCGCTTTCCTCCAACATCCCGCATGTCTGCTGATTTATAGTATTAGTTAGGTTTAGGTTATTGTTATTGTTAGTTAGGTTTAGGTTATTGTTATTGTTAGTTAGGTTTAGGTTATTGTTATTTAGGTTTAGGTTATTTTTGTTGCTGTTGCTGTCGTTGTGGTTAATTCAAAATGGATTGTATTTATGTTCTTATTGGCTCGGTATTGAAGTACTATTGGTATTTGTGGCCACGATAACTGAACAGAAACACATAAATTAATGTTCGTTACTAATTAATCGACGGTTCCCCTGCTGTTATTTACGTTGCAGCTGCTGACGCACAAGTGGCACCAGTTACTGGTCCTGACAACGGCTGCCTACCAGTCGGTACGTTTGTCCGCCCGATGTCCCCAAAGTCAGACGGACCCATCCGCCGAAGACCGCGAAGTGTCCGCTGCCCTTCACGACCTTCAGGGCAGCCTGACAGCACTCATGGGCAGGCATATCGGTATGTTGCCGTTGACGTTGAAACCCACGACAAAGTTGTAACAAGAGTCAAATCGTTGAATTCGTAAGAGTATTTGTGCTGGCCGCCGCCAAATATTTAGAGATATTATGAAGTATCCCGGCAGACGAATAACGGTCAGTAAATGATGATGATGATGTATTTCGTATGGTTTAATATGGGGTATTTCTGTATTCGATCACGTTTGCGTATGCTGTTTCAGGAATGGACCAACTCGAGCAGGAGGCGGGTGAATTGGTCGACAAATTGACTCGGCTTGCGCTGTGCTTGAGGAGAGGCGAAGTAGCTATGGAGGAGTATGTGTGCCTTAAGGTGCTCACGATGCTTAGCCATGGTAAGCAGTCATCAAATGCATCCCATATCATCATAATGATGGTCAAGTACATACTTGTGTCGTTCATGCACAACAGAGACAAGTACATAATCTACAGATGTAGAAATAGGTTGCGAATAACTGGGCACAGATACCGGTGCTGCTGCTGGTGCCGGTGTACTTTCTCAATGAATAATCATCTGAGCGTATTTTCTATGCGGTATTGTCTATTCCACACACGTCACACGGATCCGAATGAGATCTTTGTTTAATATGCACTAATTGTATTAACATTTCATCATCCAATCTAGCGTTGTTATTGGGTATCCCAGCTTATCACCAGCTTCCATCTGATACGTCTCCATCCAAGAATGAAATGGCATTTCTTCTCGTGACTTTCTGACCGACGATTTTCTCTGTTTTCATTTCATTTACACGCATTCCGGTGCCGTCCACGCTGCCGTCGTCCACTTTCTCCCCGGCGGGTCAACATCGTGCAGAAGAATCGCAGAGTGCGTTGACGCCAATTAAAGAGCGCTATATGGGAGCGCTCCGGTCTCATTTAGCTGCAACAAAATCTACACAGCCCATTCGACTGGATTATCTGCTAGGGTTGTCCCGACTTGTCGAGGGTGCAGCCGACCTTCTCATGAAAAGCAAGATGTTCTACGTTCCCTTCCTGCTCAATTCAGGCGCGTGCATCGCTAAGCTACATTCAGCCTGCCCCCCTAACACCATTGGCATGACTCCGATAGCTCACAGCAGTTGTGACAATGGGCCAGTTGGACCCGCCGTTGGATCTCCTGCGTCAAGTGGCGCGCAGCGTTAGAACAATTTGTCTGCGTGTTCGCATTTCTCTGATTGGCCGTTCCCCGTGTTGTACGCGTATGCATCCCTGATTGGGATGAACGATTGGTCCTGGTGGTGTGGAACACCCTCGAGACGACACCACAGGAACCAACTTGGTCGAAAGAGACGAAAGAGAAACTTCACGGCAAGTGACCAAGAGACAGAAGAAAGCTGATCAACATCTCAAACCTTTCCCCGTGTATTCTCATGAAACAACAGAAAAAAATCAACAAACAAAAAAAAAAAGAAAATAAACAAATAAAATATACCGAAGCTTTCCTATAGCCGTTAACGACCGCATACGGGATACGCGATACGCTTTCAATTGTCCACCATCTCTGTAAGCATAATCGACTGATTATGCGACCAGAACGGAATCGAACTGGGGGACAGCCGAAAGTGAATCCTGCAGCAATCGAACAGTGTGAAACTAGCACCTAGGCAACGTTCCACTCACGACGGGGTGAATGCCAGAGTTCGCGTGAACTGAAAGTCTTGGCGTCGTGAGGTGTTGGAGTTGATTCATCGAGTCGAGCACCAAGAGGATCTTCATCTCAACTGTATTTATATTGGACGCCATGAACCACCGACCTACTTGCGCTACTTGTCGTTTGGCTGGTTGCGCATTTCCGACTGTGACGTGGCTTCTGGTCAGCAGCAGGCGGCATCTACGGTACGGTGATAAAGCTCCACTGTACAAAGCTTGTATATAGTTCTATACATACATGCAGACATACAGATATATATATATACATACATATACATACAAACACACAAATACATATATACAGGTAAAAAGCTCTATATAAACAATACATAACAATTACACCGTGTGCATCGTGTGTGCTGGCGTGGAAGAGAACGATTAATGACGATGATGATGATGAACGATGGCTGCCGCTGCTACTGCTGCTGCTGCTGCGGTGGTGGTGGTGGGGTAACGACGACGACGACGACGGCGATGACGACGACGACTGACGATAAAAAGTGAGGTGGTTTAATTAATACGATTATATTTTATGTCAATAATTCGAATGATCGAATTATAAGAGAGAGAGAGAGAGAGAGAAAACAGTAGACAGATATCGTGAGTGCGAAATGAAAGCAGAAATTATATATATATATATATATTTGTGTGTGTGTGTGTGTGTAAAGAGAGTGAGAGAGTGAGAGGAAGAGGGACGTGTTTAGGATAGATACACCAGGGATACTACAAGTAGGTACATCCGAGACAAGCTGGATAGAAGTAAATGAATTTAATACACAGAGGACAATATATATATATATAATATATATAGGACAATAGATCAGATCAAGAAGCGCCAGAGCCTCATGTTCGTAGATAGAAGATCGTGGTGGCGATTAGTAAGCAGGTTTTTACCATCCACATCGTAACTATGGGGTACCTTTGTCAGACATATAGGCAATAGCGTCCACTTCGATCGAGAATACGACCGACGATCGTATAACCTACGTATAATAACAACAACCGACAAACTGACCAATGTAAAAATCGAGGGTTGAGAAAGACTCAAGTATGAATTATTAATGTGATTCTAATTGTAGAGAGGCTTTAAAAAACACATCGCAAAGACATCTTACCATACAAATGACAACAAAACCGACAGTAACAACAATCACCAAACGGAACCGCAGACGCCTCGTCGAAGGGAAACAAAACCAGATAAACCACAACAAAAATACTATATATATATATATATCTATCTTAGTGGGAATGGTGTAAAATATTTTTGTAGAATAATATTAAGCAAAACATAATGCATATATATATATGCATATATATTTAAGGTAAACACCACAACAGAAACAGTATCTCTTTTTTGAAATGATAACAACTTTTACACCATTACCATGAGACAATAATTAATAATAATAATACTAACGAGTATTATTATTATTATTATTTTTATCTATTTTCGATATACATGTGTGTGTACATTAGAGACATATAATGAGGCCAAGCATTACCAAGTCGATGATACTATTCTACACGACGAGGCAAAGCGGAAATCACAGATACGCGCATGTCCACTTCGTGCGCCGTTTGTTCGCTTGTTTGATTGTTTATTGTTTGTTGTTGTGTGGTGATGTTTGTGACGTGACGAGTTTCATCGCCCACTGCTTCCTTGATTGCCTTTCCCAGTGCGGTCGCGTACAGTGAAAACTCATCTAATTGATTTTTTGACCAATGATGTTCGAAGCATCTGTGTCTATTTGTGTCATTCTCTCTCTGCTGAGATGTGCTCATACGCGCAACATGTTGTGAGTGTCGTTTGCCGATGTGTGTAAAGAATCCTACGTGTGTGGAAGCCAAGTGTATATTTTAATGAAATTCCGCTCGCTCGAGAATACGAGGCAAAGAAAAGCTATATGCTGACGTCAAAAGCAGGTAACCAACAATGAGTAAATCTCTCAGTGCCAGAGACTAATTAGCAGGAAAAAGCATGATCTTCATTATCAATCCTTCGTATGTGGTTTGCCTTTGCTCGAATACTCTTTCCCGGATGTATCTGGGTGGGCGGGTGGTTGTGTGCAGGTGTTGGATGTCTCTTGGGGATAATTTCGTGAAAACCGGTTCGCTAGATTGTGTTCGCGCTACGCCTCTTAACTACTCCTATGGGGTCCTATATCTGGGCCGATTCAGGCCAATGTCAAAATGTTCTCCCTCACTTGGGTCCACCTACGCGCCGTTGTGTGAAAGCTCATTGCATTCGTGATATCGATTGATCACAATTTTTCCTTGAGCCTCTCCGTACGTTCTCGCTCCCCCGTGTGTGCAACCTAGTCAAACCTAAAACAAATCATCAATGTCATCATGCCAATCGTTTTTTAAACAGAAACAAACATTTCACAATCGCGTCATGAGTCATTGGAGCGAGCAGACTATTTGTCTCGATACAATAGCAAACAATAGTAACATTACGGATACCATCAACTGCGTATTAACATCATTATCATTAAGACCATTACGAATCATTGAATCAACGCAATTAATTAATGAGTGAATGACTTTAATCGAAATACCCTATCTCTCTCACCCTCCATATTCCACAGCGTGTACACATAATTGGGATCACATGCAAACGACTCTATCGAAGTCGGCTAATCAGCTACTTGCTGATATATGTTCCATTTGAAAGCTTTGTGGTACCTTAATATTTGAAAGCTTTGTGGTACCTTTATCTCTATATTGCAAGCGTGTCTCTGCTACTACAACCTGCCAATCGCATTTGTCCGCCATAGCTGTTAAATAGAATTAGGTAAGCATGTTGAGTATTTCTACGGTGACAACTGCACCCCGAACACGGAGACCCAAACCAGCCAGAGCGAGTTTCCGAGATTTTCCGCACTTGCCACTATTGTTTCTGTCGATAGTCGATTCTATGAACATTAGTTCCAAACGCCAGATATCTCAATCATATGAGGCGACTTCACCATCTATCACGCTAAGTTGCTAGAGTGGACCTGTGTCGACTAACGACTTAATATTAATAATAATAATAATTTATTATTGATGTTTAGGTAGACACTACACTACGTAGATTAATATACTTCTATAACATTTCGCATAACGTAAAGATATGTGAAGGAACGAACCAGCTACAAAGCACTGCCATTGCCGAAGAGCTGAAGGTCTCCAGCGACCGTGTCAAGAGGAAGGCGAATTTCTATCAAAAAAAACGAATGAATGCGTCATGATCCAATCAGCAGTATTGATTAGCATTGAATAATTATAGACAGAGCAATGACGCCCCACTACGTATCACTGAATAGTTCCCTAGACAAAATCCGAACGAATAGTCATCCCGGATCATGAAAGCATTGAGAATCGTTCTTGTTGACATCACTTTTCTCTGAGGACTCGTTGTGGAGATCACCTTCTTAGGTAGTTTCAATTTTCATGTAATTTAGTTATCTTAGACCAACTCTAAACTCTAGTTATTATGTATCAAGTGATATTGTTGTCTTTACTCGTAATTGCAACAATAGCGAAACAACTATATTGTAATTATCTATAGCGCCTCTAGCGCGTACTGCAGTTTCTCTTTTCGTACGAAAGCCATTAAAATGGACTTACAACGGTTGGGTAGATTTTTCTTAGGAAACAGCCTCGCCCCCGTCGTAGTCCTTTGGTCAAAATACAGCTAAGCCAACTGCCAAACAATTTAGGTACGATCGTTACAAATGCAAAATGTCTAATCGAATTTGTCTCGAATTCTTTCTCCAGCAATTGTCCCAGCGATCAATAACCAGCAACCAACTACACAGTATTGCTAAACAGTACAAACGAAACATTGATAGCAAATCGGTACTCGAAAGCGCCTATTAGAAATTGCACTCATTCATACGTCACCACAAAATTCGTGTATGTTCTTATTGGGGATTAGGGTCTGACTCCCGACCACCTTAATTCCGCTCGCTTTCTCCCTTGGCACTGTGGCGTTTCTCTTTCAAGCTCTACGATAGTTCGTTTGGGTCGGTAGAAATTTCTAATTTACAAGGTGTAATCTAGCAAAATTGAAAAACGTTTCATCAAACACAACATTGTGCTAATTGTATATATACAACATTGGCATATGTTCCCACACTTGCGTGCACACATTAGATAATGAGTATTAGATATGTCCGAGTTGACCAGAAGGAGCGAAACGAACACTTCTTATTCACTGTTCATTAGTGTAATCATATGAACGATAACAATAATAGTTATAATGAAGAATAACATTATAGGTATGGACTTTTTAAATAAGTGTAATGTGTATTTTTAGTGAAATGATTTAAAATAATGTGGAAGTGATCATAACTAGAAGCCTCTATATTTATATGTCAGATATATATATATATATATATACATAATGGTCCCAACCGCGCCATAAGCGACATTGTCTTAGGCGGGAGTATTGACCCTGAGACGTTTCAGCCCTTACAAAAAAATACTTAATAATAATTATAATCTCTATTTGTATATTTAATAATACTCTTTGACCCCCTGTCTAGGTATTTTCATATCTAGTCTAGAAGATATTCGTAATTAGTGTCACCTTTAAGATATATATAAGTGTAGGCTGTGGTAGTAATTAGTGAGGGTAGCACGAGAAATGCGAATGGCAGGTTGGACAGTTGTTTATTGACATCCCGTGAACGACTCTTGGCAAATTAAAATCTACACACATTCTAGAACATTCACTCTTTTCATAGTTATCGGCGCATCATTGTGTGAATTGTCGATATTGGGTCTGTATGCTTGTTTGATTCGTCTCATTTGTCTCTGTAAGCAGAATTGTGCTGTGTCTGTATTCCCCACAAACATCGCGAACTATACATGCGCGCGTGTATATATATATATATACAATTTGTATGATGTGCGTTTTGCAATTGTATTATCAATATGAAGGATTATCCTTCTCTCGGACTAGGTGATCAGTGACGTACAGTTAATCGGCCCTCTACGGTAAAAGAACATAAGACGAAACTTGACTCACATTTTTCGCTATGGTGAATATATATATATATACAAATAAAATGACTGAGATATATAAAACTTCGTTTGTGTAAGAGAAGTGAAATGGTGAAAGAAGACTGATCTACTACAACAACAAAAATTCAATTGTGAGTCTGTATTATATTCTTATTAATGTCATTGAAAGATAAAGAGACGGTCAGTAATCACGTTAGAAGATTAGATATCTGTCGAGTGGAGAGAGAGAGAGAGACGATCAGATAGATTCTGCCCGCGTGGGAAGAGATGAATGGCTTGAAAATCTGTGTGTTTGTCAATGGATGCCTAATTAAAAAAAATGCTTCTCTTATCATTAATATGATTGATAAAAGTGCTTATTATTTTTTTATTACAATACTACATAGCATGATTACATATATTTTCCTCGAAACGAACTATATATATATATATATATAATAAGCTGCACGATATCGTGTGTAGACTTTGAAAGCGTGATGCGGATACACGATTACTACGACCAGCGACACAAACTCTGCCATTTTGAGCGAACAGATAAATACTGCCCCCCCCCCCTTCCTGCGAACGATAAAAATTATATATAAATACACATGATATATATATATATATATATATATGGAAAGTAAATACAGATTTAGCCGATTTAGGAAACGAGCGAATCAATGAGTTGGAAGGTTTACGTTTCTCGCGAAGGCGATGCATAAGATCACATCGCGCGGGTGATTGACCACCCTTCAGAAAAAACAGCGATCCCCGAATTAGCCTGACTAAAATCATAAGAATGGTATAAAGTAACTAAAATGTATGGTATTGGTTGATGAAGGACGAAATTTTATCCGGTACGATTGGCCGACACCTGAAGGGATGAGGTATATCTTATATATGAAGTGAACCGAACACTGATTCCATCATATAACAACAAAGAAGAACGGTTACAGATAACAAGTACAAGGAGTCAAATATATATATATATATATATATATATGTATGTGTGTACGATGTTTGTGAAAGAGAGTGAAGAAACGTAGCTGTCCATCGCTAACCTCCTGGTTAAGTTATTGGTGGAATAAGTAATCGGCCAAGCTTGCAAGCAGCTGTAGAATCGGGAAGAAAACCGATAGCGCTACTGCAATGAAAGTTCGGGGCAAGGCAATCCTTGTAATAATAATAATATATTGACGTACGATGTGAGAAAATCCCAGTTCGGCCAGGAACTCGCGGTATTGTCGCTCCCCCGATAGTGTGCTTATGGATCGTTGCGATGTCCCACACCTGCATTCGCAGCGCTCATATACAGGAAAGAAAAGCTAGAAAGTATCTCTGACTGAACTGAAAGGATATATGTAATAATAATAATAATGATAATATGACTTGATGTGTTTATTTTTTGATGAGATAAACGATGATGAAACGTACGATATATATATATATATGGCGAGAGAGGTAGAAGAAATAATGACTATAATTATAAATGAATTATATATATATATAATACAACATTGATAATGAATACGAATATATGTCTACTCTATGAGAGTCTCGTGCTGTTCCATCGACACGTCGTCAGCGTAAATACACTTCGTGTATCTCCCGTCAGATAACCGTGATGCCATCTCAAATCTCTAGTGTAGTAGTAATGTTAATAATAATAATTATTATTCTTATTATATATTATAAATATTATTATTAATGGCAATGTCGTCTCCAATGATGATGATGATGATGATAATTAACGATGTGCAGAGAACTTTACAGAAGAAAAAGAGAAATCATCTACAGACGAAACCAAACATACGGTCAGAATGGCCAACACAGAACACACCACACACAGACACCTGCAGAACCCCCCCACCCGAAATGACCGAACTTCATTATAGGTAGTATATATATATATAAGTGTAGAGCCGCTATCTCAAACAAGATGAAATCAACATTGTGCATTGAAGACGCAAAACACCGGCTACCACAATAATACTAATAATAATATGGTAACAGTATATATCATTATTATTATTATTATTAGTATCTTCTAATGCTTTGCGGGAACGTTCGGAGAAACGTCGAATCAAAATCGAGTGCATACACTTCGAAAACATGTTACACATTCAACATATAAAAAAAACCGTTTCGTTCACCCGAAATAATGACATAAGAGATTCTCGCCAGAGATTGGTCACCGCAGAGGGGAACTGCGCTGCTACTAAGCGACTTCCGATTGAGTTTGGAAACACGTGGAGGAGAGAAATTGAAGTAAAGCAGAGTTAGGATTGCTGCTGCTGATATATATATATATATATCCCATTCTGTTACAAGGTGATCGATGGTGACATGTATGAGAGAAATTCGATGGACACATCGAAGATGGCGGGTGTCGAAACGTCAACATTTCACGTAAAAACGGCGACAACAACAACAACAATAAGCAAACAACGTAACAACAATTCTGTAGTTGGGTATCGATGCACATATGATCACCATTATTATATAATAATTATTATTATTATTATAAATAAGTATATGTTTGTCATGATGTCTTGTTGCAGATACTGCGGTCTATATATAAAATGACGACGACACACAGTGTCGAGGCTATATAAGTAATATAATAAGATAAATTAAAATTATATAATAAATTGAGATGATCATATAATGAAAAAGAGTATAAGTAGAAAAAAATCTAAAAAATAAAGTTAATAATGAATGTCCCTTAACATTGTACTCTTCTTTCTTATTTAGTTATTTCCAATAATAATAATAATAATAATAGTAATAAACGCCAATGGATAAGCGTTGCTTAATCGCAGGCATTGATATTAATCGTTCTTAAGGGTGACGTGTTTCTAGCTGCAGAGAAGCTTCGGAATGAGTAAGAAAATTCATTTGCTGTTCAAAAATATCGCTGAATAAACTCCGAAACATTATCTTAGTATGTTTAGAACTGACGCTAACAGATTCTATGGTGAATTAAGGATTAGCCTGGTTGGGAAGACAAAACCCGCATGGAAATTGATTAAGGCCAAATAACTCGCGAATGAAATGTCGAAATGCCGTAATTTCGAGCTGGTCGAGGGTGTTGAATCAGGCATATATATACACGCCGTGAGTCCCCATCCTGGACAAACCCTGTAGTCTTGCCGAGTGTAGGTGAAGATCTGGAGGTAGTCAACCTGAGGGAAGGAAGAGTGAGGGTCAGTCATGGGTTGAATTATTACTTTCGGATTATTAGAAACTAGGTTAATTTAGGATTAGCCCTTTAATCTGCAGTGCGGTTCCGTTCGACGATGTTTGCTGCTGACAAAGGCACCCTGTTTGAAGGGCCAGGAGAGGATCAAGGAGACCATTAGGCTTGTGCCACTCGAAATGTATCGTAACAAATATGGCTCGGGAGGACTCCAAGCAGCATAGATTGAGATTTACCTATGAATCGAAATTATGATAAGAAAATGAAGTTGAAAAACATGCAACCTCTATTCTACGTTTCCATAAAGAGTTCGCACAGATATTCAACCCGGAACCTCTGGCATCGGAGACCGAGACTTAGCCTTACAGACGATTAAAGTCGTCAACGACTAAGTTTCCCCACAACAGGATAGGAACCACCAGCCTCTGGCACTGGAGACTTTTACAAAGACTTAACCACCCAGGCTGCGGCCCGCCCATGTCTGTGGCTGCGACCGAATTGGCGGAAGAGCTTGGTAAGCCGCGAACGATGAGGATTGGAATTGAAAAGACGCGCCAGGAACTCCACGGAAAGGAAGAAGCGAAAGGACCTTAACCAAAATATTTACAGGAATAAGGAGCTGAAGAGACAGAGGATAACGGTGTTTGTTCGAAGACCCCAACAAGGTCTGTAGCTTTATGAGTTTAAAACTCCTGAGGGAGAAAATAAGGCTGGACGCACGAGTTTAAATCACGAATTTGATCATCAGGTATCTCCGTCCGTAGAAGGACGTAGCAACAAATCACAAATTCGGTAAGAAACACAAGGATTTTACTGCCCTTCTGCTGTGACTAAAAGGGTGTATTTAAAGGCTACCATAGATTTAGAGTTGACTGGAAACTGCTCTGTGGCACAGCTCTTGCAGTAGCTTACCTAAAGTACATTTTGTTCATAGGAGATATTTTTAGCTTCTCTTTTTTGGCAAACGTCGATGATTGTGAGAAATATAATACAGTTACTATTCATTAGCTCAGTTCATTTTGTTAGACGTAAGATAGTAACTGCTTAGCTAGTGGTCTTCCGTCGTTAATGGGAGGATGCCTTTATCATAGCGGCCTCGTACTTGTCAGGGTCAACTCGATAGACGGTTTCGCTCTAAATCTATTCATAAGGATTATCTCAATATATATACATATATATAAAACATATATACATAGCTATTGATAGAAATGATCGAAGTAATGATACAATATTGTATTTAAACTTTAGATATGGTCGCCCCGAAAGCGGGTCCACTATGAATCATCTATTAAATGAGATATATCAACGTACAGGGTGTTCGAAATGTAATCCAACCCTATGGGTGACTGAGCAAAGTTCGACAACTTCAAAGCAAACTTTTCCTGCAATTTATTTTCTTCTTTTCTCTTCCGGGACATATCTAGATTGAAACGTATATTTTGAAACAAAAAGGGAGAATTTTAAATCAAGATAAGACAAGAAAATTTTAGAGGACGTCAAACTTTGATTTTATGTCTGAAATCATCCCGCTGGCCTGCACACCCAGGCCCGGGGGCCTGGTGGTGCGTTCGTGTGCGCCGTGCAATCGGAGGAGATACGCAGGTGCACGGGTTCGATCCCCAACGGTGCACATTTGCATTGAAAGGGTCCGTCTTATGAAGAAATGCCAAAAGCAGTTTCACCGTGGACACTGTTAAATGTTGGCTGAGAGTCAGCACTAAAAGATTTCGTTAGTGATCGATGGGGGCGTATTGTCTCTCAACACGTAAGGGCAACTGCTCAGATCGACAGAATTGAAATGATCGTTGATAATTGTGAAGTTGATTGAAAAGTTCGCGGATGATTGTTTCTTTTCTCTAGCCAAAATGCCAAATCCAATGTGTTATATATTGTTGAGAACATGAACATCTTCAATCGTCCATTCATTCAATAATTGGCATGAGTCTGCACAGCTGATGAGGATTCGACCTATACTATTGTCCGGCCCAGGTATGAGTTGACGGCTCGTTCGACGACAGCATCTCCGGTACATTGGTGTCAACGAACAACGATAAAATAGAAACAGCTACAGAGGATCGATTCTGCAGCTGACGAAAGCTCGACGCTAAAGCTAATTGCGTGTAACAAAACGTGACGAGGCTACACAATTCGGTCTACATTCTCTCATCTAAGCTGACTCAAATCTCTCTGGGAAAACATGTTTCCAACGTTCGTCGCGACTCATCTTGTTAGCACTCTCGTCCATATGGGCAACACATCACATAGGTGAGGGCAGGCATATATATATATATATACTGACAAATCAAAATTTATTGACTCTAGTTCGAAATGCTCGGGCATTACCCCTGGGCCCTTGGCCGGCGGGTTTATCGTATACATATATATATGTATATATACACAATAAATAGAGAAATATAGATAGTAGTATTTTTTTTTTCATTAAAATACACATGTGTAAAACAAACATAAAATACTTAGAGAAGATAGTTCATTGGGAGCATATGTGAAAATATAAATTGATGATTTTTCCAATAGGCACAACTACATATTTGCTTATAGCGAAGAGGATCTTTAGACGGTCTCACATTACCAAGTCGTAGCCGGACACTAACGATATTGAAACAAAAACAAAACAGTCTAAATACGCTGGCTACAGCTCTGATTGACTTAACCAAACTCGCCGAATCAACGGCGACCAAGTATATATAGATTTCTATTAAGTCAATCGAAGCAGATGTACACTATACGGTCCAGCAAAATGAAATCACGTTATCTTCGAACGCAGATTAGCAATTAGTAGCATAATCACATATTCTGACACGGTATGATGAATTGTAGTAATGCGATTCATAAATTCGTTCGTATCCGGTGACACAGATATGGACAGGCCAGATACGAAGGAATTTAATAAAATTCGTGCAATTCGGGTGCAAAAAAACGAAATATAATACATTTCGGGCAAAGGAAATCGTAGACCGAAATCAAGTAAAGCAAAAATCAGGCAACAAATGCACAGACACTCAGATATTGTTGTGATGATATGGGGCGTATGAGATAGTCAGGCCTCCCCGAGGAGAGATAACGTAAGCAAAAGCTATTAAGGAAGCATTTTTTTAAGTCGGCTGCGTATTCCTAGACACTAGTACATATATATGATCTCCTCTAGCTGCGATATGTATTTCTGACAAGCAACTTGACAACCGCTATGACTTATGAGTTAACATACGAAACGTGTGATGATGTTTAAATAGTTTGATCAGGACCGTAGTGCAATTTTGACGATGTTCTGTTATCGGTTGAATTCTTGAGTATTTAGTTATTAATATAAGCTCCGTGGAGTCCGTGATTGACTCGCTGCTCAAACTCTTAGACAATGTATTCATATGTTCATTCAAAGCTCAATTAGCGCACTCAGATATAAGGACATCATCAACTCGATTATTGTTTTCTTTTCTCGTGAATTGTTTTCGACATTTAGTATCTAAAAGTAATCATTTCAAATGTATCTCCGTAGTCGCAATTGTCTGCATCATCAATGTCGATATATACTACATATATAGATACATATATATGTGTTTTGTTGTTGTTGATGTTGTTGTTGTTCTTCTTCTTCCTGTCGTTGTTGTTGTTGTTGTTCTATTTTCTATTTATTATTTTATATTTCTTCAACAGGCTGACGCAGTGTTGTCTGAATGAGACGTACTGTATCTCCGTTGACACTGACAGGTAATTTTAGGTGATGTTCACCTCTAAAATCTAGCGCCCCTGTTCCACTCAACCCATTTGGTCTGCGCTTTTCAACCAGTAGCTTTCGTTAAATTTACGCTTTACCCACTTTGTTCAGCGCTGCAGTCATACCAACTAGTTGTCCCCTCTCTCTCTCTCTCCCATATATATATATATATATATATATATATATGTATATATATATATATATAGCGGGACTGATATATTAATAATTAAGATCAGTGGATCTCTCGTTCAATGTTGCAAGAAAAATCCTTTGAAATTCGCAAACAGAGACATCAAAGTCCATCTCTGGGATAGAGAGCGACTCTTGTGAGCGGCCTTGCGTATTTACGCGCATAGACCTGAGCCATGAGCCGTCACCAGCGACGCTCACAATCCAGTGAGGGGTGGCGCCCTCGGGGCTTGTGAAGTTGTTATTGTTATTATTTCATAGTACGTCCAGTATTTTTTACTGAGGCCCACCGTAGGTGTTGGCCCATTTGGTCATTGGACGATACGCAACCATGCAAGCGGTAATACACCACTCTCGATGTAAACCAAAACAATAATACCGAAGAAGGCGATAATCCGTGTTGATTCTGTTTCTTGATTTGTTTTGTTGCATCGATCAAAGAAGAATTGCTCTTGTTGTATTTCCCGTCCAAGTTCCTGCAGTCTCCTTCGATGATGTAGTAGCGCCTTTGCTGTGCCAGTCCAGTGGACTTCAAATGCAACTAGGAAATAATTAGAGGAATCTACACGTGTTGCGATAACCGCAAAATAATACCGAGCTGTTATTAATTGGCATATTGTATTCTCACGACCCCATCATGTGGGAACATGCCGATAGTAAGTAGCTCTATGTGGGCTAGCGCTTTCGAACGCAGTTTAATAATAATTGTTTTTCTAGCTGACCCTCATCTGTTCCCCTATGTGACAGGCCTCAGCTCTTAACCTTTCAGGTATTACTATGAGGACCTGTCGGGGCCACCTTTGCTTATTCTCTTCCTTCCTCGTACCTGGCGAGAATCTTCAGATAAAGAGTGAATACGCTGGTTCTCGAACGCAGTTTATCAGCCAACAACAATCGCAATGTTGGCAAGGACTAAGCCGCTTGTCGAGCTTGGCTCAAGCATCGCGCGAGCGTTCAAATATTATATCTCGTCTCGGTCAGCTGGTGCATTCCGTCGCCGCTTTGATTTTCGCCTCTTATAATTTTGCATCAGACCTATTGTCGTCGCGCCTTTATGTTGACGCCGTATGGCATACTCATTTTCCGTTACAGGTATCCGGACCTGCTCTTAAAACCACCTACGACTCCCCCACCGCCTTCTTTTCATGATCCCATTGGATGGGGCCCTCCAGAGCTGCACACACTGCCAACATTCAATCGAAGCAGAAGTCCCTTTCTTGAAGGGTTTTACCTTAACAAGTTTCACGGTATCGACCAGGTACGGTTGCGAGATTGTTCGATCGAGAATCGATTAGTAAATGCCTATGAATAATCAGCTAACGATCGGCTAAGATAACCTAACCTTTCTCGCTTTTCAGGTGAGGAATTGGCTGAATTTCAATTTAACAAAAGGAACAACACTTACAGTAAAAATAATATTATTCTCTGTTGACTTTCAGATTTACAGGTTCCTCGAAGCCATCACAGAGTCGTCAAAGTTGGCCACTTTGCTAAATTTAGGATTCACATTTGAGACTCGGCCACTGCTAGGATTGATGGTATGCTTGGTGAGAACGGCGACATCATTTTAATGGATAGTTATACAAATGTTATCTTGGTCTTGTTCTCGATCCGGGCAAATACAAACTGTTGGTAGACTGTCGTTGAAATGATCTCAGTTCTCTCCTTGTCACTCTCCTTCAGAGCTTATCGTCGAAAACATATATATCCGATCCGATAGAAATCTACATAACGAAACCTTGCTTCTTCGCGAGCACATAACGTTAATATATATATATATATATATATATATATATATATATATATATATATATATATATATAGCACCTCTACCAGTTTGCGTTTTAAAGGTAGACAGACATCTCTAATACATATATATATATATATATGAATTCATTCTTGAAGCAATCATTTAGGTCTGGTAACATTCATGTTATTAGTGGCTGTTATTGATTTGTAGGGTATTTTATTAACTGCCTATATAATATATTCTTGGCTAGATCACATCTCGGGTACGTCCGGACCCCCGTGATCCGGAGGCACCTCCTGTTGTATTTGTAGAATGCGGAATGCACGCTCGCGAATGGACGGCTCCAGCTGCTTGTCTGCTCGTAATACACCAGCTCGTCTCTCATTATGACAAGGATACAGAGGTAAGTTAGGCCTCTGTCTGCTGGCGCACTTGAGCACCCAAATAGTATCTGCCCCGTCCAGCTATCAAAGGGGTCTAACAGGACACTTCGTAATGCCTTGCAATTGATTTGAGGGAATAGCTACTGCCACTTACGAAGTTAAGCATTTCTTTTTTTTTTTTGCTGTCAATTGTAAAATAATTCAGGTGCGGCGCATGGTTGACGATTTCGAGTGGCGTATATTTCCTGTCATGAATCCAGATGGGTACGCGTACTCAATGAGTGTTGACCGCCTCTGGAAGAAGAACCGAAGCAAGCCTCGAGCCACTGATAAGGCTGGCGAGTCTACCCCTTCGAACTGTTCAGGGGTAGATCTCAATCGAAACTTTGACACTGCCGAGTTTTGTGGTAAGTCACAGGTTAACCGTTGACCTCGTCTCGTGTTCTGAGCTCTATCTCGACGTCAGAGAATCATTACCACAGAAAGGCAGAAGGAGAGGCGAAGAGAGAAAAAGAGTGATAAAGCCAGAGTAGGCAATTGAATCTTTTTCAGCGACAACTATGCATAGTCTGTCATCCATATTGCATAATACATGGAGTGTTGTAATGTTTCTAATTTTCCCCTTGAGGTACGTTCTGCAGGGAAAATCTTAAGGGAACCCACTGACATATTTTTTATGTGTAGACGTTTTTTCTTACGTTTGTCACTGTTTATATATATATATATATATAGGGGGGAAAGACAAATATAAAAAGACTTGGAGTAGAACCTGTGGCTAGCTTAGAGCCGTAGTTTTTTTTGTCTAGTATCGGCGTTTTTATTGTGAATGAGAGATTCCTAACTGTGAAGCCTAACCTCAGCTATGGTATTTCTTTTTGGCAAACCATGGTTTTCAATCAGGTCCGTCGGAGCGGCTATGGAAGCTGCCACAGGTACATTCATGTATAAATAATCATGTTGAATTTTCCCTTTTAGAGAATGCAAACCTTCAAGATCCATGCGGACCAGATTATTGTGGACGTCAACCATTTTCGGAGCTCGAGACCCGCGCCCTGCGAGACCATATACTTGGACTTCGCAGGTAATCACCGTTAGCCCATCTAATTTTGTCGCACTGCAATTTGAATAAGACCAAGAATATATTTCAAATCGAAAGAGAGCGTACAACTGAGATGGTCACCTGCTTCGATCCTCATCTAAGGTTGAAGGCATCTGCGATCGAACTCAGTGACATCTTCAAATTATAATGGTTCTTAATGTCAGCTCATCGCACGGGTAAGTCTAGCCAACGTGAACGTCATTACGCCCCCTACCGGTAATCTAATGCGTCCAAAATTGGTCAAAACTTTGCCACAAGCGATATCCGTGCCCAGCACATATTCGTTCCAACTCTTTTGCATGATTCCTACGCCATTCCGGTAGGTTGATACACTTTCATCAAGATCGACCCTTGTTGCTGTTGTCACATTTTCGAGTATTGCCCATGCTATGTTATGATGTTGCGATGTTACATTGATTTGTTAGATTGATTGGGACTGGTAGATGGATCAGCCCCATTTTGCAGCTGTTTCGCTGTCCGCCTGTGACAGGCCTCGGAACAGAATCTCCAGCGCATTACCGGTAAAATCACCAGTACCGGGCCACCTTTACGTATTTAACAGATGGCGCCGCTCCTGATGATTCGATACCATTCAAACGATTCTGCGACGAGCGTATCCTCTAACGCAACAATGAACTCGATGATCCACACCATAATATTAGCATACCGACTATATCGACTGATGTCTATAATTGCGCCTCTTACATTGACTTACAAGCTGTGTCAATATCTATGATCGGTGAGCAATGACGAACGACAGACTTTGCAAGGTGGCAAGAATCTTCAGAGAAAAGATCCTTGCCAGGAATAAGCACAGGTGGCCCCGACAGGCCCTTGTAGTAATACCTAAAAGTTTAAGAGCTGAGGCCTGTCAGATAGGGGAGGGTCAGCTCGAAAAAAAACAATTTCTAGACTTCGCAAACCGGTATCCCGTTAACGGATAGGCCGATCGCAGAGAGGAAAGGATTTGTCTAATTTCGAAACAACGAAACGATGAACCGGACCGGAGGCCTGAAGCGATGCTGGAGTGACAGCAGTGAAGAGGTGCACAGCGCGAAGCGAATCCGTCTTAGCTACGAGGGCCATGAATGTCACGTCAGGCGGGGACCTTCACGGCAACCCCGAAAGTTCAAGATTTTCACCATTAGCTCGTTCCTGTTTCACGATGATATTAGCTCAGGAAAACCGTACGCGGTCAGCAGCAGCAGCTGCAACAACATTTGACAGTCAACATTACAAGTGACAAGATTAGTATTTCAAATAAACAAGCAGAATTCTATTACGACCATTAAATAGGAGCCATGATTGTTTCAGATCTCCCTCGACAGATTATTTCATTCTTTAGTATGCGTTTGTTGTAGAGCGCACTACTGACTTTGTGTGGATGACCGAAGTATTCGTGTTTTGCGTGCGTGTGCATGGGCGTAAGTGTGCGTATGTGTCCAACGATTAGTGTGGCATCATAGAAACACAACGGCGTGCTCGTATCGGACGCGAGGCGGTGAATCACCTCCCACTAATGTTATGTGATATAAATGAGACGATTAGATATATATAATGGCTAGTTCCCAACACTCAAGATGTTATTAAATAGCCGTAGTTGTCGTACAGTAGCAGTAGTTGTTCTAAGAATGTTGGTAAAATCTACAAAGTCAAACATCGCTTCCTATTGCCTGAGTAGCTTAGAACAGCGCCTGACGAAGTATCTCAGATAATAGGTGATACTATTCAATAGCAAATCTAACATGACACACTTGTCTCGTTTTGGTGCTGTTTATGTTACTGATTTTGTTCTCGTGTTTGGCGACGTTGTTGTCGTTATGGGTGTGCTGTTTTTGCGTCTATCGTGATAAGGGCACGGTCACGTCAGAGTCGGATTCAGTTCTATTTCTCGGTGCATTCGTATGCTCAACTGTGGATCTTCCCTCACGGCCACCGAAATGGGAGTTTGTCGTTGGAAGAACGGCGACGCCTCGAAGGCATCAGTCGAGGTGCTGTTCACGAGATTTCGAAAATCAAAGGAGGTTTCGGCCAATGGAGATACGGAAATATTACACAGCTTCTCGGTATGAGAATTAATGAATGAATAGCATAAAATGGTTGAAATTGCAGGTTCCGTTGAGTGTCCCTGGTTGATGTGTACCTTTTTGATTGCATTAGGCGTGTAATTTCAGAAAAGACTTTATTACGCCCGTTGTTTTTTTTATTCCTTGACGCCTTTATTGAAGTTCACCGTTCCACTTCGTAGGAGCACAGTATTAGTTTCGACTTGAACCCAAACAAGCAATGCATACATTCGTATGTACCATCCTCATTATATCATACATATGTTGGCTTTAACAAAATTATGGGCGTTCATTTACTTTTCTCCAACTCGTTCGTCCTAATTTCAGGTTACACGGGTCCTGGCGCCTCGACCGATTGGGCCTTTGATACCGCCGGCATATTCTACTCATTTGCAATAGAACTAGGCCCTCATAGTTCGGTTGGAGAGGCTTTCGGATATACTGTCTCTGAGCAACAAATCCCTCGATCCGCCACCGAACTCTGGGCCGGACTCAAATATTGCACACTTAACTATTAGGTGAATCAGACCTTTTTCTTTAAACATAATTAGCAGACGTCTACCGCGAAAGCACTGTATAAACTCATACACGAGAATCATATGTTATCATAGATAATAAATTAGTAGGACACGTAAGCGCGTGGCGTATACAAAACGTGCTAAAGCTGCCGGCATTTCCCTGATGTCTATGTGGAAACGTTGAGGACGTTTCGTACGATTCCCCTCTCATGTAACTTCGTTTGCGGCCATTACGAGTGTAGAGGTATCAGCTAATTGGCTGATTGTTTGATAAAATCGCTAATTGTCACTCGTGTACAAACCTCAAGCAACGTGCCACCACTGTGATTGCCTAGGCAAATGGCGTAATGTCAAATCAGAGATCATTAATATCATATTGACTGACACTGATTCGGGTCGCTGCTCAACAAGTCGACAACTGGTAGCGTCTGTCGCACTGCGAGTACCAAGAACTGTTCTGTTCTATTTCGAACTTGATCGTTCACATTGTATCATTCAATGTATATACGGATATTTGTAGGTATGTCACTAAGAGACGACATTGTTAATTGTTTCGAGATTACATAATTATTTGCTTGCGTTCGCTGCTGATAGGTGAGCCATTTCGAAATAACCAAGTGCAATATACATAAATACAATGTACACGTGTTTCGGGCTGTGGCGGGGTCCACCGTACATTTAAATAGTTATAAATCAATATATATATATTAACATTACTATTATATTATAGAGTAATGACAAATATGAAAGATTTGCTTACGCCATTGATTGGGGCTGCTACTGATTCCGATGTGTTACGTCCGACCGATCGCGCTAAGAACCATCAATGCTGCTCGTGTTGAAGGTCGTAAATACTCGATAGAGTATGTTGAAAGTCGTATAGCGGTAAAAGTAACAGAGCCTTCAGTTATCAGACAGCTGTTCAACTGCAATTTATTAAGTTTGTACTCTAAATACGAAGTATTAAGGCAACCTTGACGAAAGAGTCCAGCTATTGTGCCACTGGTCCATACACGGAATTCGAGAGGCAAAAAATAGCCATTTTTTAATGAGTCTCACCCGAATTCACGTAATATACAATATTCGGGTGATGATGGGAGAGTTAACGGCCGACGGTGACATCGCATATGACAGAGTACTGCTCCGTAATGTGTAAATTGGCTTCGTCTCTCGCGTACGATATATAGATGAGCATCTATCATATATATACATATATGAATGTTAAATAATTCCAAAGTCACATAATAATGAGAAATTATCTACATGAGAAGATGGCCAGTGAAATAATCCTTTCGTGCCGATATTTCTAAGCAGAAACTTTGTACATACAGGCGTGTGTAAGTGATTGTTAAAATCATAGGACAGGATAGTATTAGTTATGCTAATGGCCCGACGACGAACAAAAAAAGAAAAACACTCCAAATAAAAACGATCTTCAGTACGAAATACACAAGGTAGCGGTCTTTCTGTTACACTGTTATATGCTCTCCAGTGGAGGTCTCTCATTAGGGGTATAATAACATAGTTAACTTGACACGATTCATTTGAATTAACTGAACATAAAAAACGTTTAAACTCATCGTGCGTTGATTAGCAATCTTATATAAAAATCTTTTATATATATGAGTAAAACCACTAGATATATTTTAAAAAAATGCAGTTGTGTGGGTATCAATGTCAAGTGAATTAATGTTGATACCCATACAAAATGGGTTCTGAGTGCAATTCATTGAATTGTCATCAGATTATAGCTCAACAAATAGACACGTATTCATATAGGTTCACTGCTTTATTTGTCATATCGAAGATCGAGTTTTGTACAATTTGACATGAAAATTCTATTATGGCCGACAGTTAACGATCTATACGTTGGTCCTTATATTTAGTATTATGATTAAATCACAAAATCACTAACTAACGTCATATGTCCGTCTATCAACTTACGAGCGCTTATAGAGAGTTCCTCCTCAATAGAGATTCTCTGTCTACGTAAATGATTCCCACTGGCAGTTTTTGTCTCTCTTCGTATATATATATACATACCTATAGGGTATTCCAGAGTTACACAACCCATAAGAGACCTTCTCGAAGCTAACCTTCCCTGCCATTTTTATTTCCCTTTTCTACCAATGTCTATTTAAATAGTAACTTCCGAACGCCATATATATATATATATGATTCCATAAAATCAATAATAGAATAATGACGCGAAGACCGGATACGCTTTGCGTTTATAGAAAAAGCAACTGTATATTTAGCAACTGCTTGATTGGCGATGATGACTAGCGATGACTAAGACCGAGCACCTGAGGAATCTACCATCACTCAGCATAGTAGATCGAAGTGATCAATGAATGAGGGTCACAGAATGACAGAATCTAGCAATAGATGAACACGTGCCCAGTTTTCAACCGTTCACACAGGATGAGCTATCTACAAAATCGTTCACGGAGATGGATACATTGAAGAAAAGCATTACCAGAGGGAAAAGTTCGCTGCTTCCTCCCTCGAGTGTTATAGTCGCAATTAAAATAAAGCCTCGTCTGGGTATTCATTTATCAAAATGTAATAGCCATATATTAATTATCGATGAAGATCTGCGTATATATGGCAAAGATATTATATATATGAGCACTATAATGACTCGAATTTTACTCACAGTTAGCTCCTAGTGTTACAGCACTTTGTCACATTTTGCTATAAGCACGCCGGCAATAGGTTTTCGCTACTTTCGTTAACTTGAGGATAACTGGTTGGGAAGTGATAATCACTTAAGATATGGTCTCCTCCTGTATAGTGCATATACTAGTTGATATGATCATGGGGTACCTTTAACTTATAGAAAAAGAACAGTTCCAATGGTATCCAGAAGAAAGGCATTTTTGTACTAATCCTAGTTTTCTCTCTGTTCCCAAATAAAGAGCGAGGATAGATAAGAAATCAAAAAAAATTCCATCTAGGAATTGTATGATATATCTTTTACATATGTCGATTCTAATCAAAAATATTACTAACTATCTCTCTCTCTCTCTCTATATATATATATATATATGGATAAATAGATGCTAAATAAACGTCATATATTAAATTGGTGCTCCCAACAGTAGAAACGATTCCAACAGAAGTCTCGAAGTGGCTGGCAAGCCGATTACGCTTGAGCGTAAAAGCATGATCTTAATATCCAAATAGATCTTAACCAATACCTTCGTCTTGATTGGACTTTTCTTTACTACAAATATACTATTGGTTTCGCTAGATATCGCCTCGTTCTCTTAGGCAACAACAGCCGCTTAATCCAATCGAATTCGATCGCCATCCAGCCACTTGAAATAATATAAAACAATTTGATTGGCTAGAACGGACTATCAACGACAGCGACACCTGCGTAGCTTCTACCCTGCTGCATGAAGCTATTTAGCATGGTCCATTCGTTTTTGGCAGGATCGTACACCTCAACGCTGGCCAGATTGCAGGTACCGTCATCTCCACCGACCACGTAAAGTCGGCCCTCGTGGGCCACGACACCGGCGTTACGACGCGCCAACATCATATCTGGAACAACTCGCCATGAACCTGCGCAGGAAGGCATACCGATATCAATGGTCAATGATTAGCCATTAAGTCAAGTAATAAAGCAAAACACGGTCAAGCAAAGTACTAAATTGGGTTCGTTCGTGAAACTCGCTTGAATCTAAAAGATCCATTGGAAGGAATTATTCGAAAATTCCTTATAGGTTAGAATTAATGGTTGTACAAGTGCATCTAGTGGCCTTCAAGTTCCCTGACGTTACTAATTAAAATACAGCACTGTGAGAACTGAGGCCTCATTTCGTTGACGGTACTCGTCGGGAATATACATATGCTTCCACTCTGAATAAGCTAGAGTTTAGAAACAGCTGCTTGCTGTATTTATAATAACGTTCATTGAACAGACCTGCAACAGGTGTGGCGGACCCATGCCACGCGAAGCCCGCCGAACCAGATGTTACACTGGACCCGGCGGACGCTCCTTCAACTGTTGTGCTTGGTCCACTCTCTGGATCATGAGGGCTGAAGCATTCGACGCTCTTGCGAACCACTGGACCATCATGGCCTCCCACTGCATAAAGGCACCCGTTTAAAACGACCACCCCAGCGCCCGACCTGTAACCAAAACAATATTTAGTGTTAATTTAATTAAAACACTCTCGTATTGTCACTATACGTATTTTGCTATGTCCGCACAGGAAGCGGACAAATGCGTCTCGCGGAAAACGAAAATTTATTATTTTCAACGCAGGTGCAACACTAACTCTCAATAAATGAGGTAGAAATCGATGATGATGACGATTTAGGCTGTGGCGTGGCGACGCAACTAAAGATCTAAAACTCTAAAAAGATCTCGCATATCAGCTCCGATTTTGCAAACTCACTGTCTGCATCAGAATATTTCGTTTGAGATCGCCTCGAGCCGCTTAGTGCTAACAACCTTCTTAGCAGCCATGTTGTTTAAGCACTAAACTTTTCGGACTTCATAAACCTCGGGGGACGGTGAAGTGCACTCTCAAAATATATCATAATACGCAGATAGTGCTGTGTATTTATATTCTCTTGATTTATATCTATTACTAATATTTCGATATTAATTAACATAATTTGTTCTAAATATCTTCTTCCACTACCCCCGCTCCCCCGTCCGTTGTTCTGACCCTGCGACAATTCGGCCAGATTTTGGAACCTTTGGGAGCTTTCGAAAGATACGCAATAATTTTTCTCTTATTATTCTCATTATTATACTTTTCACTAGTGAATTGTCGTGGTAACAAAGGAGACATTTCAGTTATTTACTATTTCATATATCTTCTTTGACGTCAAAATGAAGATATATTATTTCATTCATCATTTCCTCTATAGAACACGAAACAACTATGAGTCGATGCGCTATGCACACTATACGTATGCCTATATTTAAAGTGGATACACTTCGAGATAAACGAATCTGATCTTTCTTGATTCCCGCGTTCATCTCGGTCGACAAAACGCATCGATCCTCGGAACGCGGCTGAACAAATCCGTTGAAACATTTATGTTAATCATTAGCATTCCCGTTGAAGTTGTCATATCTCAGACATCACAACGAAGTGGATAGTGCTCGAAAAATTCTATATTTTGAAATAAAATACGATACAAACCGATGCAGCGATACATGAGACTCATAGGCTATTTATTTTGATAATTGCTTAATTGACTGACGAACGAATGATTTGACATATCGTCGAATTTCAGCGCAAGCAGATAATGAATTGAACAACAATTCTATATTTATTGCATTGAAAACATGAAGCTGTTTTCTGAAATTCACGGAGAAACACCAGACATAACTGTCAAGAGAAGGGATCTATTCTGTAAAGATATTTCTATTACCGTCCCGGCGTACTTAGGTTACCCATCTTTATGACGGAAGACTATATCCCATGGTCTCTATATTACAATACAACATAATACAATCATTGCCCTCAAATTCAAGACACACCCGTAAGCGCTGCACCATAGACAACAATAGCGTCACGACCGACTCATTACTCTGCCATTATACGAACCTCCTTGAGATCATATCTGCACAGGGTCTCCATTCGTCGGTCTTTGGATCGTATACCTCGACCGAGCTGAGACACTGTCTCGATGCCCCATCATAGCCTCCGACAGCATACAACAGTCCACCAAGGACACCAACACCAACACTGCTACGGCGAATCGACATTGGAGCGATATCGCGCCACTCAGCGGCGCGAGGATCAAAACACTCGGCAGTGTTTAGGCCTGAAAAAGCGGCACAGAAATTGCATAGGGGTATCGGCATTAGTCAATAGGGAGGTTCTCCTCCACATTCTGTTGCCACAAGAAAAAATAATGCTCATTTAGTTCGAATTGTGTTCACAGACACACACACACACACGCCTACAGAACAGAACGTCTTTTTGTTGTGACGCGGTCAATTCTATACGATCGATACAAGGCGCAGCAATAGCATCCACAAACTGCTTCAACCCAATGAAACATTGTTTAACGATGTGAAAACGCTACCTAGTACGACTGCTTTTCGAGTGTTGCCTTACCCATTACTATGCAATTGCCTTATCATCGTATACTTTGCGTTACGGCTTGTTTATTCGTTTTTGGTTTGACGTTTTAATGTTTCGGTAGTCTATTGGCTGCGTATGGTCGTGTGGGCCTAGACTACAGAAATTAGCACCTAAACGACCAGGCCCGCTGCTACCCCCCACTATTGGTTCAAGTACTTGTAGCGTGTTCGCCAACTGCATTGATAATCAATATACAGAGAGCTATCAAGGCGATAAATATGCAGGCACACTCAGCCGTCTATTGTCATATGTTAGTGTTTGTTAGAGCTGCATAGACAAACATCCATGCTGTTGTGTACCTGTGGCGCCGTCGAAGCCACCAACGGCATAGATGACGTTGTTGAGAACAGCTACGCCCAGAGTGGACCGGCGAGCCTCTAGCTGTGGAGCCTGGGTCCACTGAAATTCGATTAAAAAAGTTTAAACGTTGCCGTCCTCAAAGTAACAGCCGCAGCAGAACACGCAATGGACAAGCGTTTCGACCGTGCTAATGTATGTGCAACATTCATATGCCGATGCAAAAGACGATATAGAAGAAGAAAAAATGGCGGAGCTATAACTGCTGCTTAGTCCGCCACAATCATGATTCGGCTCAAAGATTGGCTATTTCTTTTAGGACTAACGAAACATCTGCCTTCTACCGGAGCTTTGCAACCACTGCATACGGATAAAACACATTTTCACACAAAGAATGAGAAAGACACAGAGCATATCTATACAAACCTGATCTCTCTGAGGATCGTACAAATCAACAGTTCGTACTCTTAGCGAACCATTGAAGCCGCCCACAGCGAAAACTTGTCCGTTTAGGACGGCGACTCCGGCGCGACACCTACGCGAAGGCAGATCTGGTAGGCTCACCTGGTAACAGTTTTCATAGATAAGAAATCAATGAGATAAATAGGCGGTGAAGGGTCAGGCAGACACAATACACGACTCCATGAGCCTAGATTATGCCTACAGCTTGTAATAATAATAATAGTAATCAAAACGCATGGTCGATGTAAATAGTTGATGCTGATGGTAAACTCTGAGTAAATGCAAATTTTAATTGCTGGCTTTTATTCGATATAATGAGACTTACCCATCTCTCCTTCTTGAAATCGAATCCTTCCACCGATCTAATTGCTTTTGGGGCCTGGCCACCAACGACCATTAGTATCTGGAAAATCAAATAGAAAGTGTTCAAATGTTGGAATAGATTTACCCCACCGTAGTTTTGATTGCAACTAATGATTTTCATTGCTCCCGCTTTCAAATAGTGAACAATGAGCAAACGATCACGCTACGTTTAATCGATGCTGTCCGTTGTACAACATTCGAGCTGAGACTGCCTACGTTCAGCGTACTAATGCCTCGATCTGATGAGAAGCTACTCATAAAGGAAGGCTGATCCGCGCAACCGGGGACAAGCGCACAGAATATTTTCCTGTCCCTCGCTGTGCAGAGCGGCAATGTCATCGCCTTCCTCCGGACAATGTCGGCCTCAGCCTCGGTCCCAGCAAATCCTCCCCAATAATCCGTAGAAATAATTCCCAATTATTGAATGTTTGAATAAATGTTATAGTACATGGGTTTAATTAACAGCAAACAAAAGAAAAACGAAACCTAACAATTAGGGGTAGGGAAAAATACGTCAGCAGGAGTTAAGACGACAAATCATACTCACCTTAGGTTTGCCTCTTGGCTGACGAGGTTTTGCGCGCGGGATCGAGCTCTCGAATAAGGTTTTTTCTTCATCCCTCAATAGGTGGTACTTCATGGCTTCGATCAAAAAATCCTGTAGAGTAGAATAGGTGAAATTGTATACAACGCGCTATGAAATCATGCAGACCAACTATACCAAGTTCTAGGGTCTGTTTTATAAAAGAAGGAGAAAGTTCTTGATTTGACGAGTGCAAGTGGAAGTTGTAACTGTGGCAAAGCATTTTCTGTTTCAGTGTTAGTTAATCCTTCTTCCTAGTGTATTTCTATAATTAGGAAGGTGCCGAGAAAAGTGGCCCACGTACAATCCTCTAATTACCCAATTAGAGTGTGTTCTTCGATTCTCATTAATGCATTTCTCCCCAGGGCAAGCCTGTCTGTTAGGACTATTCTGTGGGTACAGTCACGTCATCGACAAGGTTACCTGCCCGTCCTTGCAAACTTGTATAGACCACATTGCCATAACGAACTGTGAGAAATTTTCCATAGTGACGGGTAGAGTCTGAAGGACTCCGCTCTCATCTGATCACTACCCCGTTGCCTTGCCTGGCCTTCGACTGCTCAGGATACATCATCTGTGGGGGCGTTAAACCTCAACGACATGATGAAATGGCAAATTCATCTGACAGCCCTGGCGCCTAAGTGCTAATGCGGTTACTGTGGCACTGAGGGAACTTCAGCAGAGGGGGGTCCCGCGAGAGGGTCTCATATTGGACAGACAGGGGGTCAACACTGCGAGCTGCTTTTAAAGAATTTTTAAAATTAAAATCAACTGTTTTCAAGCACAATATTGCACCTGTACCACATATGTCGTCTGAACACACCTTGCAGTCTTGACTGGTTCTGAGGTCGGCTTCGACGCGGCTTACGAGGAACTCCTGTGAGAGCAATGGAAGCCGCACATGCTGCATCAAATCGCCAAGCGCCTTTTGTCGAGTTGGTGGTGCGAAACGCACCCAGAACATCACCGCCTCATAGACCTGCATATTCAATATAAATCACAATATATACATTAACAAATGCAACCTCCACACGTAAGGTAACGGGCACGTCCAGCTCCTACATATCACTAGGCTCGTATTGCAGGAACAGGAACGTATTGCCAGTATCATGGCTCAGTGCGTGAACGAGTATTCGAAACATGAAAACAAATGCCATTAGTGTGTGTGTTTAAATGGAATACCTTTGAAATCTATCGCGAATTATGTAAATTATGGGGTCAGTCTTAGTTCAATCATCGACCATGAACTCGCCGAATCTGGATCAAAATCTGTTTATCCTTTACAAGTGGATGGTGTGTGGTGGACCCACAACGACACAACATATCGTTCTTGATCCTCACCTGCTCTTCTGTTTGTACACTCAATTTATCACTGTGGATTAACTGCGCCACCTGGGCAGCCGTCAGTGTCAGGAATTCCTCGTGCTGTACGACCTGGTCGAAGTGAGAGAGATGATTTTTTTATGAAATCAATAGTTAGTTGTGATCCAACTGCGGATAACAGAGCGGTAGCTCGGCCACCACCATCACGAATGGTGTCAGGACAAATAGGAATCGGTTGCCTGAACCATCTACAATCATCAGTTATTATGAGCTAGTTAAATACGATAAGAACAGATCGTTAAAAGCCGTTACAATAAACAACTGTACGTAGCAGACTGAGTTATTAGGGGGAAATAATGTGAAGCATGCTGAAACAATATCTTTACATTAGGCTTTCTCACCAAATTTTCTGCTCAACACGAGGCGAAACTCAAAGCTCTAATTCATAGATACTGTATGCATGAACGCTTATTAGAGGAATTGAATGATTCAAAGATGGATATTGAGTGGTATTCATAAACTCAAGGCACACCCCGCATTTCAACAAATCGTTACAAAGAGCACACATTTGAAGCATTTATTCTGTGTCCGATTAATGTACGTGTCAGATCATCTTCAGTGACGAGAACAAGTTCAGTTTGAACGGATTGATTTAACGGTTGTTGGCGTGATGTACGTAAACAGTCGCAGTACTTCTCGATGCTCAATTTCAGTGGAGGGGGCCTTACGGTTTTAGGAGCTTGGCAAACTCGCACTTGCTTTCATCTCATCTCGAATGAATAACGAGGATTATCAGCGGATTTTGACCAACAACCCACTACCGTCTAAGACCAGATTTCCAACGAGATAACGCTTCAATTCACTTCAGCGCGAGTACACGTGCGTGGTGAGGACGGCACAAGCTGAAATCCTGGAGTGGCCAGCATGTTCTCCGAATCTCAACCCGATGGAGAACCCCTGGGGCATTTTTGTCCGACGAGTTCATGCGTTGAATCGATAGGATACATCCTTAAAAGCACTAAAAAAGGCGTTGCTGGAGGCTTGGGAAGGGGTCAGCGACCAGATCCTGCTAAATCTCGTTGATAGTATGCCAAACCGAATCTTTAACGTTATAATTAGCAAGGGCGGAGCCACGGTACTAATTAGCACGAGAGAGCGAGAATCAACTCAGCGAGAACACTCAATAACTTAGTGTGCCTTATCATTTTCAACAAACAAAAAATGAGACGATTCATTGTAGCAGGCTGCATGGGCAGCCATATGCGCCGCTCTTTGTTATATGTATGTTATTTGACACGTACATTAATCTGATTCCGAATAAATGCCCCAAATGTGTCGTCTTTGAAACGATTTGTTGAGATATGGCGGATGCTTGATATTAATGAACACCACTGTGTGATATTACTGATATATGATTTTGTACATAACAGCACTCCTGACATGTAGCATACCTCAACGAAGTTCTGCTCGATAAAGCCGTCAGCGACAGCTACAAGTTCAGCACAGCCGTGTAAATCCGCGAACCGTCGAATTCCCAGACAATTTGACGGGTGTAATTGTCGATGCAAAAAGTCGCAGCACGCATCCCGAACAGCCGTAAGCTGCAACATCCCAGCCGCCGGCAAAATCAGCTGCAAACAACCAACCAGATAAGCCAAAATACTAATAATAAAGCAACACGGAGCATGGGGAGGAAAACGCTCGCTTGGTGCATTTCATATTTCACAAGCGTACGGCTATAGAAAGCACTCAGATTACTCTCAGAGTATAATGAAAATAATCATTACAAGAAAGTCGAAGTCAGCACTTTTACTAACTACCTCTCTGCTATCGATGAATAATATCAGATAGATTCTGCTTTGTACCTGGACATTGTCCTCGTCAACGTGGATCTGGCCTGAGTACATGTAGTCGATGAGGAGTAAGAGCGCATCCCCTTCAAGCCCTTGCAATGTGACTGTCTCCAGTCGCCGTTCCTCAAATCCTGCCGGTCCAGTGAACATCGCGCGGAAATATGGTGAACATGAGGCCAACATAAGTCGATGAGCTCTTGCCGCCACTCCACTGGCTACCAACGTTACATCACATAGGTCGTCTTGCCTAAAATGGTGTGAAGATTAAACGATGCATTTAGAATTTCTGACTGACTGACTGATTGATTAACAGCCGTTTCAAATAATCGTATGAAGGGTATATGAGGAAGATAAGCAGGATTAAGGTGATTAAGCTAAACAAAAAGAAAATCTCATACCTTTAGATATAGCCCATCGTAACGAGCTGCATTAATGTACCTGCGTGCTGTACGTGTTATCCACAGAAGAGTAGATAAACCAATGTCTTATGATGGTTATTGTTGTGAACAATATCTGTCTAGCTAGGCATATATTGTATTGTTCAAGGGTACAGTAGTAATATTATATTTGCTATAATTTCGAATTTAACAACAATCCCTGTATGAAATACTCTCCTGGTTATTTTCGGTTTCGGTCCAACCGTGAAAATCGCTTCCCAACTATCTGAAGTCGGGGACTACATCCTCAACCCTATCAATCTTTCCCAAAAGTCTGAAGCAGCACTCGCCCATCGGTGCTGCATATTCCCTGACACTGGACACATATGAACAGACCGCTTCGGACCAAAGTGTGAGTCGCTGAGGAGCATCGAAAACCAGGTTCAGACTGCTGGCGAATGGAATTAGCGTCACACCATCAGACCATTCCGAGCGAGAACGACCCTGTGGCTCACTGACACGAGAAGAGATGTGTGTCGAGGGAAGACTAAAGCTCTGGCCCGGGTCTCTTTGGTTCGATTAAACGATATGGGAACTGGCCAGCTCACATGACACCTTCGGGGGGTGCACTCTGGTCAAGCAAAATTCCGAGGAAGATATGATAAACCGGGCAAGACAAGTGAAGCTATGCCAACCTCTAATGACAACGTGAGAACACAGTAGACAGCGACTGGTGATCAGCCATCGTTTGATCATTGAAGGAGTTCAGGAGGTCATTTTTATTCCTTACGTCGCATCTCCTTAGAAAGTTCGCCTGGATACTTTCCTTTAATTCTAGAATTTCCTGAAATTTTCCTCGCATTTTTCAACCACAATTCGGTTACAGGTCACATTATTTTTCTATCCTATCAGCCATCAGTAACAAGGGAACACAAACTACATCCCATTATCTTCAATGAAGCAGAGAATGAATTTCAATTTCCCAGTTATGCATTCGATCTCAATATATATGACCTTTTCAGCACGAATTACTGAGGGAAAAAACGGATCGTTATCGTTGCCAGATACATGAACAGCACAATATCACCCACGTTAATCGAGCATCTAAAGAATTAAAGATTCGATCTGAACAGCTTCTCAAAACAAGAAAAAAAAACGAATTTCTAACGTCAACGTATCAGCGGTCTGTAGCCGTAACTGTGCAACCGAAACGAATGGTAGTGAACTAGCGAACAGCCAGAAACTAGACATGAATCCAGTTTATGCTCTGACGATTAAGTTTCTTTCCTCGTCGGCAGAAAGCGAAAATGGAGGCCAAAGAAGGCTGCATCGACACGGAAGTAATCGATAAGCATCTCAAAATAATCAGAGAGAACGTATCTCTGGCAATCATCAGTGCTAATCGATGTTCGTGAAGTATGACATGCGCATTAAGTGTTGAGAATCAGAGTTTTCGCGATGTAGACAAGTATCCGATCGGACCTGCCATTCCGGCTTTGTATCTAACGATAGGTCTATATAATGGTCGACAATTCTGCGTAGCTTGTGGATCGAATCATTATTGTGCCCTAGATGTTAGCAACTATAGCTTGCAAAATAACAACGGAGAGGTAGTCGAGAAGGTCAACGGACATATATATATATATACCTGACGCATTCGAATGCCATGATGGCCGGTACTCGAATCAATTGGACATAGCAGCAAGGCCAAAGGCGATTGATATCCTAGCCAAATTGAGGCTCACATAGGTGTTCCATAGACATGTTAATTCATCCAACGGAGGAAATCGGTGCAATCGTCATCGTCACCAACAGCGTGAATGTTAATCACTTGACCGGCCGAACGGCGTCGACGTTCATTTGTAGTTCGAGGACGCTCAAATGAACACAACGTTTTCGAGATTACGGCACATAGAGCACTCGTACTTTTAGCAGCATTGGCTACGATTTTGTCATTTGCTCCTGATTTAAGCACACAACATATGCGAACTATGCATTAGAGGCATCTACAGCTGTTGCACGATATATTGTGCACTCGATTTGAATAAATGCTTGTCGAACATGAATCACACATCTCTAAACCCTGTAATTCGAACATAACTATAGTAAAATAATGTCCAAAACTCAACAACATTACCTCAATGCCCAGTAACATTAGTATTACTTTCGATGAACAGGAGATATGTATGCGTACATCTTGAGAAAACATCGTTGCCACAGATGCGGTTTTAGCATAGCCATCGTAAAACCCGTATCAAACACTGCCTACAGATTGCTCATTGTGTTAACGATTTACTGACCCGGCCACGATAGCTTTCAGAAGACTTTCACGAGCTATCGTAAGTCGGCCAGCAAAAGCCTTCATACCATTGCAACAGAACCCGGAAGGTCCGCCCTCGCTTACTACGGCCATTGCTTCAGTAGAATATGCCGACGATTGACGGTAGCTGTATCCGCAGACGGGGCCGCAGCAGAATTCAAAAGCCAAACCGTTTCCGTTAAGCGTGGACAGTTTGACCCAGTTGCGGCTGCTGTATACATTACTATGCATCATATGAGCACGCGAATCATCTGTTCACTTATGTTGCTGTATTCAACAAGAACATTGAGGGTGTACTGAGGATCGAACGGACGAAAATACACCGACACTATCTCAGCTTCTTTGACAATTCAAATTATCACAAAAGTTTGGTTTGCACCGCGTTTCAAGCTAGCTAACTGACAGTATTCTAAGGAGAATGCGTTCTGTGCAGTTGTGTGTGGATGAGCTTTTCACGTTTTTCACGTCTAAGTATTCCGCGTTCAACCGAACAAACATATGAAATGCTAACGTTTGAATTCGATCTTAACTAATGTGAGTGGCAAGGCCTTGTATATTTTTTCAAAGTATTTTAAGAACTCACTGTCTTAAGAGGTTCATGATATCAAATGCCCGAATCGTATGCTCCGGATTCTTGAACGGCGCTGGAGGAGTACGCAATTGGCCATCGGCGCCATGTTGCTCCAATTTGAGTGCAAGATCCGACTGCCTGTAACACAAAAAAAAACGGTTTCAAACGTAAATATAGCACTCACTCATTTATCGTCGACACTCAATCGCTATATTTAAGAAGGGCACATAACAGATAAGGGGAAAATGAACAAGAAACATTGATTTTCGGCTGATTCGGATGCGCGCGTGGTGTGTATGTGTGCGCGTATACACTTAGCCAATGTATTGATACACTCATCGACATTTAAATGAAAGCAGTCGAAGCGTATACTGATAGACAACTATCATTATTAATAATTCAGGCTATAATTGTTTATTTTAGGCCCAATATAATGAGCATGTACAACGTTGCGCTATCAATAATGTCCATCCGTGTAAACGAAGTTTGCAAAAACAAAGACAAGTCGTGAATAAGACAATGTAATGCACACGTGCAATGAACTGATGAATTCAATTTTCCAAAGATTACATACGAAAAAGTTATGCTGCTTATTTCGGTTGGGTGACACTTAGAAGGTACTTAGAGAATTACAGCCATCAAAACCCCCTGGAGATGGTCATTTCGGAATGACCATCCAAATGTAACTATACCCCTTGAGTTGACTATTTCTGATAGTTATTGTCGTTACACTAGAGATGATATAGTAGTAATATAGCATGCCGTGTATCCTCCCTTTGTGACGCTATCATGGTTGAATCTGCCATTCCAACGTTTGAACATTCGCGCAGTATCTTTCAATTCAGTCCGGGAATGATGCTGATTCACTTTGACATCGTGAACTAATGTTTTTTTTTATTCTACATGTTCTGAACAAAGCCATCCGAATTCATCCATTACGTATCGACAGTTCTATTCAGGGGAAGCAACATCACATGCAAGTTTCTCAGAGAATCGATCTCGATCGCCAGAAATGAATACCACCTTAGACGATTGGACTGACAGCCAGAAACAAGAGACACAGCGGCTGCCAAAGATCGCGACGATTGCAGAAGAAGGAATGATCATTAGAAACTCTGACGTCGGCTATTGTATATATATATATATATATGCGCGCGCATTCGGCCTATTCTGAAGCGGATCGGCAAGTTTCGCTATAACACAGACGGTACAATCCGGCTTACGTAATCATTGCGCCCATTAACACACAGCCGACTACTATCACTGCTTGGTTATCCGTCTGTCGAGCGGCGGATCGCACGACAAGCGCGCATCGTCAAACGCTTAACGTTTTAGCACACAGCCCAAAATGCCCAGTGTTAACTATATTTCAAATATGAATCGATTTGTATCGGCATCATATGCATATATGGCGTACGTACAACAGTTTAGTAAATGCGATATATGAAAGCACCCGTCAATTCATGCGATGATGCAACAGTAATGATAATTAATAATAATTGGACCAAGATGCAGTTTACGTGGGCGTTCTGGCGTCAAGAAGTAGCCCGCTAGAGCTAGTCTGTGTATAGATGCCGCCTTCTCTGAACCGATCAATTCAAGAAATGAAACAACACCTTTATAGATCTCAAAACGAGCTCGTCAAGGAATGTTAACTAATTGTTTATGAAATAAACAACAAGCCAGATAAAAAAACTGGGTGACATGTAATAAATGTAACTAAAATTTTGTGTTGATACATTATCACTAGTAAATAATCTGTGGTCAGAGATGTCCCACGATACCAAACTCATCCATTGGGACTGGCGCCCAGGGTACTCAACAAGCGATTGGACACAAATGAGCTCTGTGATCCCGGATCTAGGAGTATGCGGCCTAACAGACTCTTGTTGTTAGCGGAGATCCACACATAGCCTGTCATGAGCACCTGTGTGTTGTGCGCGTTCATGTGTGTCGGTGTAGATACATTCGTCGAAGGGACTTGAAGGTTAAGTGAGCAAGCGTTGTTGTATATTTTGGTACTATTTAATTTGGGGCACATAATTGGATAATGCTTCCCCCTGCACTCACTACAACTAATCCTTGAGTTTCTACACTTATCCGCCGTATGATTGTATTGTAAGCATCTGAAGCACACTTTTTTAGAAGCTAGTATACGCCTACGCTCGGATAATTCCATATATTGATCGCATTTCTTGCCGTCGTGTGCTCCTTCGCAGAACAAACATATCTGGTCAGTATTCTTAGCGACTGCGCTAAATGCGAAGTTATTTTTGACGTTATCATGGTTGTTATTCGGCTGAGTTCTATTACTATTCTTATTATTATTATTATTATTATTATTATTATTATGACGGTTATCGTTATTATCGAACAAGCGAGTGGGTTTTGGTCTGGTATTTCTATTAGCTGGTGACATGTGGTTGTTCGGCCGGTTAAACCCGTCAAAACGAAATTTCTTACTATTACCACCTTGTATATCTAATTCGCTATACCACTCCCTGCGCAAACGTAAATATTCAATAATTAACTCTAACTGAGTTTCTTGAGTTTCCTCTATAGATTGTCTCCAAGAGGCGAAACCTAATTTAATAGAGTCTGATAAACATCTTAAAACCATCGGGGTAATGGCGAAATTTAAAGCTGTTCCCTCGACTCCCCGTGCCTTCAAGGCTTTGACACTCTGATCTAATGTATTGGTAAATGTACTTAATCTGTCTGGGTTGTCGAGGTCGCGAGCGGTACATAGCCTTGTGATGACTTGCATGTGTGCTCGCTCGGCGGCAGAGGCATCGGCGAAACGATCCTGAAGAATCTGCATGGCGGTCTTGTATTGCTCGGCGGCGAAGTCCAAGTGCGCGATTGCGCCAGCAGCCGACCCGGTGAGCGACTCCTTGAGCCGCCAGAACTTCTCAATTTCAGGCATGTCTGCGCGAAGGTGGACCGCAGCTTCGAACAATTGCCACCATCCGTGGAACTTCTTGACGTCGCCTGCGAATTTCGGGAGCCTGTCGATGCTCAACGTGTTAGTCATGACTCGGCTTGAAGATTGCATCCGTCCGAACTCTGTCCCGAAGACCTGGCCATCGTCGGTGGATGGAAATGCAGTTGCTGGCGGTGCAGGTGCTGCCGTAGCTGCTGCGCGAGAACTGGGTACCGTTTGTTGGATGCGCGCGCCTGCTGTGGCCTGTTGTTGGACCAGTTGTTGTTGAAGATTTTGTACCTCTAGCGCCAACTGCTGGTTTTGAAGCTGCTGTTGCTTAAGGGCTTCTTGAATCTGCTGTTGAGTCTGCAAGATCATTGACGGCGGAGCTGCTTGACTTGCTTGCTGCGAAGCCGTCAGTGCTGCTAGCTGCTGTGACACAGAGCGCATGAATTCTTGCATCGTTTGTTGCATGGCAAGCAGATTAGCATTTGGCTGAGGCGACGCTGCTGGAGTCTGCTGGGCGTTCGCCCCAGGCAGGGCTTGGCCGGCCGAGGAGCCTTTCTTCGCCCTCTCATTGATGTCCGATTCTGCTGCGAACTGATTGATGAGGTTTTTAATCTGGGCTATGGCTTCCCTAACTGTCTTCTGTTTGGCCACTTCCTGAGAGATAGTGTTTGGCCTTTCCCTCATCACCATGTCTTTGATCACATCGTCGAGCCTAGCTATTTCATCTGCGAGACGATTTATCTCGACTTCGAGGGGACGTACCGTAGCTAGCGTCTGCGCTGATGGAAAAGCGCCCGATGTGTACTTTCGGAGCTCCTGGCCCTTCGCAAAGAGCTGGCCGCGCAAGCTTTTGCGACTGACCCGTAGGTCAAACAGCTCTGCGGAATCCTTGGATGAATAGGGTGTGGTCTCTAACGCGCCTTCCGACATAATGAAGACTGCGCACACCTATACACGAAGAAACAATGAAAACCTGCTGGCGGGCAGGCGAGACACTGGTAGACCGGGGTCTACTGTGAATGACGATGACTTGCAGGCGACGGGCTATGATCACCGCCCCGGTACGCCGCAAGAAAAAAATTGCGTCAGGAAGATCACGAGAACCGAACTTCCTAATACTTCTGACACCATATAGCAAACCAACCTGCTTGTCAAGTAACTCTAAGTGAATACACTGTCGGTTTTGTCAACTACTCGTCGACGATTTGGAGAACTAACAGGACAGGCGGCTTAACGGACAAGTCAAGAGGAGAAACCCCGCAGGGAGGTCTTGAAAGGGAGACCTGATCTCTTGAAGTGTTGTGTTCTCCTGATATCCTTTCTATTTTAACAGTGAGGAACTTGCCTGCTAATAGGGGGCGCCACCTGTCCTGAAGTTCACATATTTATTTGAATCATAAACGATATAATATAATTTAATGTTCATCAACAAATAACAATAATCGATATATATGTATGTATATGAAAAAGGCCAATAATTACTTAATTCACATAATTTGCATTTTAACAACAATACATATAATGGCGGCAAATTCAAAATATAAACAAACTTCATATCTTCGGCGAACTCCGTTCGTCACACATATTGAAGCCAATTTTAGCTCAGTGTAGCCATGATAATTACTATAGCGGTATGGTGCAGTACGCTCCAAGTACAGTTTATATGAATGCTGTAACAGTTAACAATTACCTCGAGAGAGAGCTAAAAACCAAAGTACTGGCTATAAAAAAAAAATATATATATATATACAGTGACGGATGACCAGTCGTTCCACGACTGTTCTGCGGAAGGCTCCAACGGTTGTAAATTGTGAGGCACCTCATCAGGTGAGTCGTGAAACATGTCACCGAAAGTAATTGACACAATAGAATACGGCCCAGCAGCAGCGCCAAGACGAGCCACTGAGCCAGCAAGGCTACATTCACAACTTTCTTAAAGCAAACTCGTGGTTTCGATATCAACTATTCGATGACAGTTATGTGTCCGCTTTACTACCCGAAAGTTGAGGAGAGCTTCAGAATCTGCCGACACCGTCAGGCTGCCCTTACGACTGTGAGCACAAGCTATCACACAGAAAATAGTTCCATCTAACAATCGCCAAATAACGTGATCCGAGCCACTTTGCCACATCTGGCTTACACACAGAGAAACAGAGAGTAAACGCTCGCTGACCATCGCACCCTGTTGCGCTTCTAAATCTCAGACGAAGCAATCACTTCGGCAGTGCTGCTGGTGTTGCTGCTCAATTTCTGTGTGAGATTTCATATATGAGTGGTTTCAAACATTCCGTTCGCTGCGAAAGCACAGTAAGCGTAGCTCGTTTTATCACTGGCTTCCGTCAATTACAAAATTTTGTCTATTTCTCACAAAAGATAAAATAAAACCTCCCATTGGATCTTCTGTTCACGATCGTTCGGATCTTAAATAGGATAATATCTCACAGTATGCAGTATCAATATCACTAATAAAAACGAAACTTAGGTCTGTCCTTGAATTTTGATTGTGATGTCAAATTCCGCAGATAACGGGGCGGGGAAACATGGGATATAGTATCTATAATTTTGAACTATTTCTCAACCATCTGTCTTATCGCAAAAACGCCAGGCCGTAATGTATTCCCATTGTTCCTTAGTGCGGACCAATGGTATTGTTCAATAATTCCTTTACCCGTCCTGCCTTGACAGTGTCAGGGGAACCGGTTACATCATTGCAAAGATATTTTCCATTTACTAAACAGCTAACGTCAAGTTGTATAGTGGGTTCTGAAGATGTTGCATTGCAAAACTGTATTTGGACAGAACAATTATACAAAGCGGAAGTGGTTGTCACGTACGGCTGCCTATCGTGTCAAGAAACCATGAACGTCTTCAGGTGATTTGATGTGCAAAGAAAAATATCATGAAATAAATATATGTATGATTTATAATAAATCGCTCTCACATCAATTTGAATGCCCAGGAGCTCGAAAGGATGAAGTTGAAAACAATTGCTGTTTGATCATCGGATCCCTTGCTTTTAATGCTACTCACTAATGGCTTTAGACGAAGAAAGTTTAGCTGCCATGTCGACTTGAAACCATTTTCATTCATGAAGATGATGCGAGGGAAGTGAAGATTATTTCTCAGCTTTGATAAACCAAGTTGTCCATGCAATTCATGCCTGTTGCTAAGCGGGAAACAACCAAGCGATCTGACTTATTGTCGCCAGAAGATGAATAAGAACATAGACCGTGGTGCCGTTGCTTCTAACTGAGGCTCGAACTTGGCATACGACCCCCGCAAAGTGCTTTTCCTCGTGTTAACGCGTGCAGACGTATTTTCCGTCGAACTCGGAGATGGCAGCGGTAATGTGGCCGTCTTGCCAACTCTCAATCAGGCGTGCAGGAGCCTGTCTATACCACCTAAGGATTGCCAAGAGAATGATGATATATCTGTGAGAGTGGAGTGCTTATACCTGAGTAATTAAATGACGTGAAATGGTTTCGGCAGGTGGCAAGGACTACTTACTGCGTGTTGCCTAAAGCTGAGTATACATACAAAGCATGAGAGCTAGCTCGACTATGATCTCCTTGCCAAGATTCTCATATCACTTTTTTGTCAGTCCTAATATAGGCAATTATGACAATTTAGGTAGTTAGATCCGTTAGGAAGTTGTTTCCATAATTGCCAAGTGTCGAATCAATTAACAAACACCCGTAATTCGTCACGGCTGTTCATCATGCTTAACGTCAATTTAGTGACAACAAACAATGACTTCCTTTTAATAAAAGCTTCCAAGTCCATGCGTAATTTTACGGCGCACACAGCACGAAGCGATGACAACGGTTACCGCTTCATACTGCCGCAAAATCAGGACCTGCCAACGCATAGAAAGTCTACTTCGCCTTGCCGATTTATCGAACGAATAAAGACAAACGAGAGACACGAGTAGATATACTTGTGACGAAAGTATTCCTGAATCTTTACTTCGCTATCCTGAGCAAGCGGTAACGCACAAAACGCCGTAACAACCGAGTCACAAATTACAACAAATTGCCATTTGTACAATTGGTGAAACTTTCTGGAATCAGCACCATTGGCCTATGACAACTGTGCGATTCTCTCATCCTTGTATTGGCATGGAAAGTGCAAATTTACCTGCTAAATGCTGCTACATTCAATTTGACTGACTGCCAAGTCTCTCTTATAATTGATGAACCATTACATGCTGTGACATAATATGAGGTGATGAGCTTCGTTCATGATCGTCTATTCTACACCCTTCAGTGTCCAGAAATAAAATGAACAAATTGCCAGCGGCGGCTATAATATGCGAACGAACAACGATGCCTATTACTCAATAGATAATTTAGTCGTGCGGGTTTCTGCATTCGACGAGACTTAACTCAGATGTCCTGCCTATTAATAATTTTATATTTTACACGTAAGCCATCCACTGTGGACGTTACAGTGCACCCCCTACAAGTCCCGTTAGTATCTTGTCCTTTATATTCGATTTTAGTATATTCTACATTGAGTATTTTCACAAAGATTACGTAACGCATGGTTGCTTGTATGACAGAGTTCTTCGACGATCTACGATAGCAAAAAGTATCAGAAATGTGTTTGACTTTTCGAGCGCTGTCAAAGAATTACACGATTTACGGCTATATCACGATCAACGGCTAAATGCAGTAAAAGGCCACGTGGAGATCCGGCTAGGACCATTGTCGTGTCCGACAAAAGGGAAATAAACAGGTCTGAACCAGATACCTCGAGACCGGAAATATCAAAATTGAAGCAAACTAAAAACTACATTTGCCAATTATAAGCTTTCGAAATCTACACATGGCAAATTAGCTCGATGTAAGCGCGATGTGTCCCATTCGTATGCGTTTTCTTAACAGTAACTTAAGTCATTTTGTATCGTCTCGGCTAAGTTTCCACTAAGGGACAATCATGTCATCGTCTGCCCGTCGTCCATGCCGAATCCACTAACAGGATCTTCCGCAACGAACTGCTTCACACTTAAGGATGAGTCAGAGTTTACCGTTCGGAATTATAAAAAGTGCATCAGGTATAAATACACGGAAGAGCTCTAGCTCAGCCAAGCAACTAATAACTCTTTGCCAAAAACCCGTTACGTTTGAATGCGAAGTTCTAAATTGCTCACCCCAGTCCCTTGCTTGTCATCGGTGCAATTAGTGTTCGGAATAACATTCTGAACGACTAATTAAATAAAGCAAATCACACATGAATTTTCAAAGCACACGCCTGCATCGAAAAGCTAGAAAGCTAGCTCTGACAAGTTAAGTATCAGACGTCTACTATACCAAGTGCACCGCAATCACGTGCATCTTATATTCGGGAGTGAATACACTTCGAATTTCATAGAGATCGAAAAGAGTGAATTGCGCTATATTTGAGGAACCCGTAGAGTCGTGGTCATTTCGATAATTCATCTCAGCGCAGTAATCACCGGAGAGTACATACTCGATTGCGTGTCAAGTAGATCGAGAATGTAAGCGGACAGCGGATCCATGTAGGCCATATCTTATATAAACAAAAAAGAATATCAAGCACTATATAATAGTTTCACTGTTCACAATGATGAATTTACTTACGTCTACAGACAGATGACACGTGAGACCCGCCTAAAACACGTCGTCATGTTAAATTTAATAACAAAAATAATGTCGCTGTTTAAATTAATCAAAATCGAAATATTGCGAATGTATAGAAGAGTGTGAGACCGTATTTTACGAGCGCGCGGGTTGATACCCTTAATCTGTCGTAGCCGCCAGACGAATCGAGAGTAAGACCACAAAAGAACAACACGTTTCGAGACAATTCCGAGTACATAAAAGCGCTCACTTGAGTGAACTTATGGGTGTCCCCATGCAAATCGAGGAGTCATATGTTATAAGTTACAATATCAGTTAGCAAAAGATCCGAAGGCATCAATGAATCCAATGGTAGCGGAAGACAACACAAAGCTCCATAGGTGATCCGATGGTACTCACGTGAGATACTCCGATGATTGTGGCAGCGACATCGCGATTTACTCCGTTAACCTTGCTGTTTCAAGAGAGAACTTGTTGACGAATCACTTCATGCGTTTTGTCTCATTTCACCGAATATTCGCCGCCACTAGTACCGCCAACTAGATCACGGATATGATCTTGATAGACAATGGGTAATACGAATGTTGTCTTCCGTGTTTCTTTCACTCCACTTCTAATTTCTCTTTAAGTTTTCCGCAATTGAGCGCAGAGAAGTGACGATGTCCATTTCAAATTCAGCGAACACTTGTTGTTATGATTATTATTATTATTGTTAGATGGGGGCTTGCTTTCGCTTATATTTCTCCAAGCGTATTCTGTAATTGTATCTCTTGATATGTTTCTGCATGCTTCTCCTTTTCTCCTTATTTAATCGCTGTCCAACGGCGATTTCACTTGGGATGATCTACCGAAATCTCCAACTGTCACGCACGAATATCAATAACACTAACAACTAGAGGGCATTCAAATAACGAATCACCACAGTGTACTTTATGAACTTTTATAGTCGGATACCATTAACCGTTCCATTCGCATGATAGGTATCGCAATGTGGCGGTAATTGTTTGTCATTTCTAGAGATGCTAAAGGGACTCTGCGCTGTTGGCGCTCACCACGATACCACCACCACCGCGGTCTCCGCCGCCGCCGCCGTCATCGGTTGGCTCGTGGGACGTCGGTCCCTTCCTTCTTTCTTTGTGTGCGGTTGTGTTTATGTTCGACGCACTCGACGCTTGATTACGATTGATCGATGTGATGATAATATACGATGATATTGTGACGCACACGAGTGCTTATACAGTGGAACCGAGTCAGGTGGACTAGACTGGACCGGCTTCCAATGGAGCAAGCAGAGTTGATAAATGCGCCACCCGCGAGGAGGGGGAACAACCAGCCAATCGTTGTATATCTAGTATTTCTACCGCCGACGACGATGGTGGCGATTATGTCAATTTCGAAAACAAGCGGACAGCAAGCCACTGTCAAGACAACCCCTCATACAGTTACAATGATAACGACACTCACCACCGTGATCGAGCTTGCCGTCGATGATGTGTGAACATTATGATTATTATTACTATTGTACTCTTCATTAATATCCTGGGCTACTAACAACTCTAATATACAACTGGTAGTGGCAGCAGCAGTAATAGTTATTACTTCTCGTATGATTATGATTAATTAATGTAGTCCGCTCGTTGTTTCAACAGTTGTGCTGCTAATAAAGGGCAATCCCCTCACTCGAAAGTCGCCGTGAGCTCTTTGTCTTCGAGACTATCTGTGGTCATCTCGTCTCTTCTATGTATTTGCTTAAAAGCGATCCCTGTTCTCTCGAGGAGCCAGCAGATGAGGTTAACGCAAATGGTGGTCCTCGCATTTGCACCGTTTTGTTCATTAGTAATAATTATCTTATTGCCGCCTGTCACATAATCGGTCGCCGGCGACGTTGCGAACAGTATAAACTACAGCCGTATATAAAACAACAGTTTACTGTGACATCATCTCTCATTCGGTTCCACTATTGCCATTTCACCAATGACTGCATGCGCAGCCGCAGCACCAGCAGCACGAAACGTAACTGGCATCATTCAACATTGTTGATTCACCCCGCAATAAATTGAGACTGGAGCTTCAGTCGTCTTCAAGGGGAAGATTGTCGTTAGGTGTCGATTGTCACCACGGGGTTCCAACTCTTACAGCGTGTGAACAACGAGTAACACTCGGAGATTGTAGTGACGAGTCGCCCAGCTGTTATTCCAGTAGCAACGAGCACACAAAATGATGTCGTGATTTCGTCTACGAATGCCCCCAGCAGGTAATTCTCCTATACGGTATACACCGCCTTTGTTGCTCTTGCAGGTCTCGGTCACAGTTTGTGACCGATCACGAATTCTGTCCCGTCGACTCTCGGTATCTCTTCCACTAACAACAACAGTGCCGCTTAACATCTAAGTTTAGTAACATCGTGAAGTTCAATTCGATTCAGCAATTTCAACTCGGAGCACACGGAGCACACGTTTGGAACATATTCGACAAGGATTTGCTCGGTCGACGTGACCACCACAAAAAACAATTCTCCACTATAGCAATAATAAATAGAAGCAGTAACAATAACAATAAATACGACGGCTGTATTCAGTTCGCGCTGACGAGAAATCGTTGTCGTGAGTATTCGTAGTACTCTGTTGTGTGCGTGCACAAAACCACTGCCCTCTCACACAGCTGGTGTCGCCTCAGCGGCGCGAACTGCACAACAGTGTACAAACAGAGACCAATCTAGCGCCAAGTGAACTTATTTCTGTTAGTCATGTCTCTATCGTAGCGAGCTAGTTCGCGTTGTGGTGGCCGTCACCAGGCGCATTGTGGTGACCGTAATCCAGCCTGCCATGGAGCCAGCGAGCTCACGGCGGCCACCCTCGCCCTCACTTCACTCATTATAGTACACGCCGGAGTTCCACTCAATCTTCTCTCCTCTCTCTCTCTCGCGATCTCTCTGTATCATTTCAACCCTCCTCTTCACTCTACGACCCGTGTTGTGCAGACAGCATTAGCAGTAGACATTCTGTTGTTGTTTGTTTGTTTGGTTGTGGTGGTGGTGCTCCTGCTGCCACCGCGCCGCTACTACTCCCATTGGCAGGTTAGCCTCCGCGTAAAGACAAAAGGCCAGAGCAGACGACATACGCTCCCCATTGGTCGAAACAGAGGGTCATGGGCGGTTGGTTGTTGGATGAGTTAATCAGTTAGTGGGTAAGTGAGTTGTGGGTCCCCATTTCGAAAAATGAGAGGGAAAGCAGTTGATCGCTGTTAAGCAGGCAAGAACACGGAGAAAAAGAGACAATTGAAATTCAGACTATAGTAGATATAAGCGAGATGTAGGCACAACGCGATTGGCGTGCGTCCAGCGGAATGAGTCGTAGCCAGGTAATGATGCACATAGATGGACAAATAGAATCGGGTGAGACTAACGATCATGCAGGAGGCAGAGTAAATGAAAGTATCGCACGATAATAGTCATCTACAAACAACAACGACTTCTGTCAAAGATCATCAAGTATTCGATCACGGAACGTGGCGAAATAGATATCGATGTTTATGTACAGTTCTTTAAGACGTCACAACTTTGAGTTGAATCTGGAAAACATTAACAGTCGAGTAATATAATGTATACAATACATCCTTGAACAATCAGAAAAGATGCATACAACCCTTGGAACATATTTGTAAGTCGATCTTGTGTTGCTTTCTATTAAATTATGCTTTCCTGCTGTGGCGTCCGTGTTGGCGCGAGACAGAAAATACTCTCGTGCAAACTGCACCAGCCGTATTGACGTATTTTCTTGATCGAATTTCATCGTCGCTTAGCTATATAGCAATTCTGAGGCAAATGCGGTAATGCTCCAGCTGGCTCCAGTACAGTGTATTTCATGTATTGTTTGACGACGCGGTACAAACTTGACTTGGAAATGCCGCTGGGCTTGATATACGTCCAGTTGAAGACAACAGTGAGCGTCATAACATACGTCTGAATGAACAATATCAGCGCGGTTGTCTCACGAGCAGCTCTCATAGGCAAAAGTCAATCTCATCGAAGATAAACAACTCTCCCGTTCGTGATCCAGGTTCACGAAGAAAATGATATTTTTTCCCTCGATTATTAGCCCTTCAAAACAGCTTTAGACGCTCGTTCACCACGAACCCCTACACAGGGATCGTGTAAGACGTGACAGTAGGCAGAACCTTCCGCTGGTTATACTTACGAGATTGAAGACTACCTACAATGAAGATTGGACTCGTCAAACATACCGTGCTTCACGACACGGCCGCTTCACGGCAGATCATACAGTCGGCAGCAGTTACAATGAAGGCATACACTTAGTAATTAAAGGATTTTTAACTTAACGCTACTTTGAGATGATGTTGGAAAAAGACACGTTTTACCTATTTATACGAACCCGCGGAACAATTGAAAGTGTTACAATAATTTATTTATGCACGTAAAATCTAGTTGTATACATTGTACAAGTTTGGGGAAGGCTTCAGTTTAGGGGAGAAGACAGTGTTCCATTACGAAAGATTCGTTTACAAAAGGTTTTCATGTGAGATCAATGGTATTTTTGGTCACGACTAGGGATTATTCAACGCTGTTTATCTTTCCTTGCTCTTATCTGGGCGGTGAGTCATACTCTTTTTTTGAGAGGAGGAAATCGTCTTCAAACGCACGGTCACCACTAGAGACACCTTCCAATCTCCATGAAAGTGGGCCGATCCAGTGCAGGGGAATTGACATGGATGACAAAACGCCTCTGCCTACTAAAACCACCATCCTCTGCTGAGAGTCTATCTCTTCCCTAGATGGAGTCATACTGGACCACGGTACTGAACTGCTTTCGGCATTGCTCCATAAGGGGGACCCGTTAATGCAAATGTGCAACTACACCCGTACATATTATCGCGTCTCTCCCTCGATCGAATGGCTTGACAGTCGACGTTGTCTCTGACAAGTTTCCAACATGGTTCGAAATCTGGCTAGGTTTCGATTACTCGTTTGGACCCTGCAAGTATAAAACAGGACACAAAACTCAATACAGTTACAATACGCTAAACTGATCCAATCCCGGAATGGCGGGCGGATGGTGACGGTTCGCTGTCGTTATATCAGTGTAGGTTGATCGAGTTTAGTACTGTACATTTAGAGCATCGACTACAAACTATTTATTCATTGTGTAAAGCACATAATCATGAGGCTTTTATCCAATCATAGACCTTTATATACAGTCAAAGTCGAACTAGCTAACACGACACACAGCAAATTTCATGGCCTAAATACTCCTTCGTCAGAGCACACAAACTTAAAATATCACGACCAAAAAAAAGCAGACAGTTGTATTTTCAAATTGGCTTGCTGGTTAATGATGCTGGTAACGGCCCTACACAGGTTATGCTTCATTGTGTTTACCCTCGCGACACGCCGATAGAGATACAAGTATATATAGGTACAGATATGCAGATAGATCTACCCTTATCTTGAGTGCATTAACTAATTAATCAGATACAGTACGAAAATAATTAATCAACAAAAATAATTGTACTGAAATAATAATAATAATAATAACAGTACAAAAATAAATAATCAACAAAAAGAAAACATTTCTAATTTATAGAATTGTCGGCGAACTTATGGCGCCAGCCCCAGAATGACTACGTAGGCGACGGATATAGAAGGATAACAACCGGTGACGACCTGGCACAAACCTGGACATCCATTTGTCCATCCACTGAACTCCTCTGCGTTCAGTTTTCTCGTATTTTTTGCTTTTTAGCCTTGTCGATATCATCCTGAAATTCGTCCTTTATCACCTATTTGAGGTAACAGAAAGACAAGCACGCACAGACGTTGATTTACAACTCGCACACACGTTGATTTCACAGGGGAAGACGCGTGAGTATTGTGTTGTTATAAGTCGTCTAATAATAATGATAACAATACAATACAATGCATTGTATTGTTATTAGTCGTTGGACTCCAATTGTTTGTATGTTCCGCTTCTTGGGGCGCTATTATCGTATTCGCCCACACTACTTGGTTTTACTTATTTTCCCGTTTATCAGTGTCTCTAGTGCCGTCCTAACCTTGTAATGACGGTATTCAAGCTTGAGCTCCCACATGTGTCGATGAGGGCTTGTCAAATTGAAGTTGCAGATCTCGTGAAGTAGCTCCTTAAGATATGGCTCGGGCTGCTTTGTAAGCTCCTCCAAACTCTGAAACACACAGTAACACCGAGAAAAGATGAAAAAGAGTTTTTCATGTCGATTCACGCACTTGGCCCACAAACTAAACTAACATACGAACAGCAATTAGAAAGACACATCTACAAACAAACATTATCCACCTTTCCAGAAGACTGCACAGCCTACATAGCTACATATGCATTCCGACAATCAATTACCAGCGCAGCACATGTTGCTTCAGTCGTCGTCGGCATAGCTCGCGCTCACGCTAACGTATGATGATATTCACCACCAACTGTTATAGGACGAATCTGTTACATTCGTTCGATTGTAGTTAATAATGAAGGGTCGGCTCTACCAGCCCTCGATAGATAGAATAGCCTCACCTTTGTTGTGTAATACTGATGCTTTTCGAACGCAGCAAAAAGCTTCCCGAGGACCTGATCACGATCACCACGTGCTCGCTTACCCTCGGTCTTCTTTCGAGCCTCGAACTCGACCTGCAGAATAGGAATATTCGATAGGCGAGGCGATTCGTGAAGGGGTTAAATTGACACACATTTCTTGTATGTAAATACGTTCGCTACCTTAACATAACTGGATCTCTATTGTTCGATCGCTACTCGAGTGCCTGCTAGATGTGCATACCTGATAACTGTGCCGCGCCACTGGTTTGAAGCTGTTCACAGCTCGATCCAACTTTATGACAGTTCTTTTCGGCTTACCAGCATCCTGGGTCTTCTGACGCTTCAGATTGATGTAACTTGTGTCATTGCCAATTGGGCGGCACTCACCTTCAAGTCATATCGTCGAACACAAAGACTAATTAGTACGCAAACATATGGAGAGCATGTAGTTCACCACGCGCGGTGTTCGCACTGTGATCTCTCCTCCAATTCATGTTATATGCATAGAAAACAACAGTGAACAACAGTAATAGTGAATACAGTGACAAAACGATGAAAGCGACGCTTCTTCGCTCACAATTTCTATCAACGAAGAATAGAATTTACATTGGACCGTTTTCAGAACCCGTCTATTCGGATAGATGCGTTTATATTTCGCACAACGCTCTTATTGCTATTAATCACCGTCACCGTCTATCTCAGGCTCTCTGCATTTAGTATTAGTGGCATGTATATCTATGAGTGACGCCTAAAGGTTTTCTCCGCCAACATTTAACGTCCACGGTACCGTCCATTGGGCACATACAAATTGAAACTATAAGTGATGCCTAGGTGATTTTCAACTACTGGCAGAGAAGCTCTGAAATGTCCGTTCATGGAATATCTCGTGGACACTTCCTATGCTGCTTTATTAGTGGCGTAATTATTTACCTTTTTGGACGACAGCGCCTTCGATAGAGATTTTTCCAAGACTACGTTCCACGCCCTCTTTATCGAGATCTTTCTCCTGGGAGTAGATCGCGAGTAGCTGAGACTGGATGTTGGATATTACAAATTTGTGTTCGCTAGGTAATTTCTCTTCGGGTTTCACGTTTGAGAGTCGAAAAGTTATGTCCGTCCTGCCAGAGACGAGTTTATCAATGTTTAACCGACCAGCTTCGGACATAGCAGCTGCCCGCTTCCACTTTTCAGATATGTACTTAGGGACCTGGAAAATGCCCAAAATATCCTTTAAATTTTCCCCGGTTTTGTGAACATATTTCAAATACAAAAGGAAACTACAATCTGTGAGAACACAAAAACACTCGTATTTAACCTGTTAAGGAGCACGTTTGCAGTTCGTATAAAAATGTCCTAACAAGGCCCACGATTCTTTTCTAAGGTTACGAATCAACAACCTTTGCACCTCTCTATCGTGAAAAGAAATTACTGCACGAGACGTCTATGGATTGACATACGTATGAGAAATATATTGTGCGGTAGTTCATAATGGTAAGAGTTAACAAATTTTGCTTATTTGCTCGTAAATTGATGTAATGTGTACATTTATTATAGGCAAATGCCTACCTTTATGAGCCAGACGCCCCGGCTCGCATTCGTACAATCCGCATCGCGCTCTATATCAGATAGCATTGTCACTGGTCGCGAACAATGATGTTTTCCCTAGGTAAGATCGTAAGCGAAAAGGTAGGTAAAATTACATAGCTAGCGATCTATGTTTGTCCTTGTTCCAATTCTCTAGACCGCAAACTGTGCTAGTAACTCCAAGATTAAGCAACGCGGAACGCAAGGCCGCACAACAACATATTATATCTACATGCCACTTGCAGAGAGAGACTTTAAAAACAATAAAATTGATTCAATTCGAAGGCCCAAAAAATATAGCCACATGAAAATATGTAAATATAATTTAAATATACAACAATTAGTAATATAAAATATAAAAATAACATATATTTTTATATTTTCTATAACTCATATTAAAATACTTTATAGAGGTTATATCAATTCGAGTTATATAAATAAATTTATACACATATGTGAATGCAATAAATTCGAATGCATAAATACAAAAATTTAGATCGAAGGTATTCACCCTAAATTCTTACCCTATAGCCTCGCATTCGCTTCTTTAAATCGAGAGAAATGAACATAATCACATCAGGTCAATTACGTATTCACTGCAAACATGAAAAATACTTTCGGAGTTCCATTTTATCAAGCGACTGCAGGTCTTGTTTTGTGATGCTCGAAATCAAAATTCGGATTCGGTGGCGTCATTCACGTAATCGTGTTTCGTCAATGTGTAGTTCCCTGTCAGTTCCTAGCCTTTACAGTTAAATTTTTTCGTCATATCCACAGTCCTCGATCAGTTACGCGAAGCAAAAAAATTCCAAAGCTTTTCGAAGTTATGTCTATGAAACCTATTTCAAATGTGAAAATGTCTTCACACCCGCGGACGAAGCTCTATCCGGAGACGGTAGATGAAATCGGAAAACAATTATGTTGGTCCTCATGTGACTATCACCAGGCTAACAGCGCTAAAGTTTTATGCAGTTAACTAGTTCATTCAGTGGATTGAAAATGATATCATCAAACATATATCAAACGGTGCACAACACTTCAGATAGCTTCAGGTAGCGATCGAAATTGATATTTTATTTTGTTAACAAGCTTAATAGAAATAATTTCCACTAATTGCAAGAAGTCCCTAAATAGGTGTGTTAAATGTTGTCTATGTCAGATTATAACTATGATAACTTACCCGAGGCTGAATTTCGCGCCAAAAATTCGCTGTAGTGCGTCTTCAATTTGATTCCCGCCGTTTCTATTATGTAAACGCTTCGTCTTGGCCAGAAATAATCGAATGTTTATTCGGCGTTCGTGCGCCGTTTGTAGCAGACGGGTTTCGAAACGATATTTTAAATCCTTATGCTATGAAAAACTTGTTAATGTACGTGATATATAAATCTAGCACACGGAGACGAAGGTAAACGAATTCGGGATTCGCTGTAAATGATTGAGATAATTTTCAAAAACGAACAAGATCTCTATGGCGCTCTTTACTGCAATCGACGCCAGTGTTTCTGGGTGTGTGTGTGTTTCTGTAAACACAGCGTTTTTATTAGCGTTTATCTACTTACGCATTTTATAAACGATCATCAAATTTCCTCTAAATAACATGCGCATATATAACGCAATCGCTCATTATATGTTTACCAAGACGTTTGGTACTAGATTGTAGAAGAGTTGTCGTTCGAGTTCAAACGACGCATTTGGCGCGGTCAGCTGTATGTTCAAAATGGCCGCCCCCAGTGCATGTTCGAACAGGCTTCGCACGGCTTGCCTGACTCAATGAGCACAGTGCATTTATCGATTGTTGATTCTGATGAACTATCACGATCCCTTCCATGTCGTGCAGTGAGTCGAGTGACACTAGAACAGTTCCATAAACAACACAGTTCGCTAGCTCTCGCTTGTCTGAAATTAACCGAACGGACAGTTGTGCACCCCTGTAAGTTGTCGATGTGGCTCGACTGAGGATTGTCGTAGGAGAAAGCTGAAAGAGAATGAAGCAACATTTTGTTGTACAAACTCATTATAAGTAGCATGTTCTGAAATGATCTACGTACTCGATAGAATAGCAGTTGTCTACTATTGTTTGCCATCCGAGTTCAGTCATCATCGTCGTTGTTGTAGGGTTAATTGTTGTCAGATGCGCACCAGCATCAATTGAGTACTTCATTCAGTCAGCCAACGACGAGAGAACTATGTGAATTTCTGTGGAACTTTTTCTTTTGAAGCGTCCATTGTAGCTCTAGAGTTTAGCTAATTTTTGTAAGTGTTCTTTTTTCTTGTTTGACAATCGACATCTCAGGACTCCATGTCAAATCAAACAGGTGTTTAATTGGCTGAGTGAAGAAATTCTGCTAAATATTGTGAGAGACGTGTTTGTTACGTTGTAGTGATGCTATAGGCATACCTTGGTCTGCATATTCCTGTATATATTGTAACAATTATCTTCTTTTAATCAATAATTTACAGAGTTCGGATTTCACCCCCGGGGGGGTGAATATTTCGTGTTGTGTTTATTAAGCGTTCGGCTAACTAGTGAACACCAATTAACGAAGAAGTTACTGTATCGTCAGCGTTTCGATTAATTAAAAAAAACGCTGCTGACAGCAGCGTTTTTTATCCAGTAACCCGTCGCGCGTCATTGATGAATAGCACGAAGTAATTACTTACGTAATTAACAGCACCGACATGGAAGTATATGATCGAGGCGAAATTGTCGATGTAGACGTCGACCTACCATATCCAACTGACGTCGTTGATAAAGACGTCCCCCTGCTCAAGGTACGTTCAGTTCTGCATTACTTCCCATAGCTCTTCTATACAGTAATATACTATTTGTAATGTGTTATCTTTGTATTTCGAGCTACAATCTTTAAAACCAATTCCTAAGAATTTCCAGTGGGCCAGCGTCGTAATCTATATTTTATTCATACGTCGTCGGCTTCTTCATGATTTCTACACAAAAATCATTGCCGGGACAATCGCATAGAGTCAATCAGCCGGCCGTTAGTTCGCTCATTGTAACATCTGCACTGAGTTATATGGAAAATAAATGAAGGAAGCTCATCGGTGTGGTCTTCCTGTAAATGTTCATGCTTTTACATAAATGTTATTCTAGTTTTCCGTCCAGCTGTACGGCGTCTTCTATGCCAAGCATTTGTTAACTGCCGTTTAGGTGTTTTTTTTTCTACCAGACCAGAAGACTCAGTCAGTATTTACTACAATATTTTTCGTGTACAGATGGTACCTTCCTCACTAATACAGGCTGTGTCTTTCTAATATTTGATGATCTTATTCAAACAGGTACAGTCTGGCTCTAAGATCCACAACTTGTTAAACTTCGCCTTGCCGACCATGAAGGTATGTCTAACAAAGTGCGCGATCGATTTCAAATGAATAGATCACATTTGGTGCGTAAGGCAGAAATAAGATGTGAAAAATAATGTCGAAAGATCTTCGGATGCGACATTCTAACGAAATACAATGGACCTATCTATACCCCCGATGTGGTTACGCAGTGATGGTCGCAGTTAGCGTGTGAAGTCGGAAAGTCGTGGGCAAGCCCAACTAACGTAATAACAATTTTGACCGAACTAACAGCTTTACTGGCACCTCAAACGGAGAGAGAGAGGCCCATGTGACTTGTTTAGATATAAAAATAATAGAGGGTGAGAGCTCCACATAACTATGGTGCATATCTTGAAGGGACGATTTATTACAACTATTAAAAAAATAACTTCACTAATATGAAAAGACGATTTTAACTATCAAGGGCGTGTAGCTTCTGTAATTATCTTTAATAATTAGAGAAGTATGAATTTCAACATAAAATGATTCTTACATATGAAATATTAGGCTGTTTAGAAACGTGTGCTGACATCTGGCTTGACGTGCAATTAAGTTCTATAGATCAAAACGGATTAAGATATTAGTTAATGTTCGTCCCGATGTCAGTTGGACGAGTTTAATCGCGACTTAGGCTGATAACTCTTCAGGTGCCCTCTATATTCCTCCTACCTTGCTTCTTCTGATTACCACCATTTGCTCAGATCGATAACGAACTATTTTGCAAACAAATTCAACTCTTTGAATGATGTCAAAAATGAGCCAAATTCATTTTTAGCCACAACAAAGGGCAAATTCTATAAATCTGGCATAAAATCTGACTGAACAGTGGCCCCGACAGGTCCTCATAGTAATACCTAAAAGGTTAAGAGCTGAGGCCTGTCAGATAGGGGAACAGCTGAGGGTCAGCTCGAAAAACTGTGAACGGTGGAACAATGTCGTCGCAAGCTATAGAAACAATTTCGATGATTAAAGCAAGCGAATTTATTCTGCTGCGACGGTCCATCCTAGAGGTAGAAATGTACACATCTCAACAACGTAATATTTAGCTGACGCTCAAGGTTATGGTGCAAGAAAATACACTCAGTTTATATTGTTTATTTTCAACAGGAAAAGTCGCAACTTGTTATAGTTGGAAGTGGACCCGCTATCTCAAAAGTGATCACAGTGGCAGAGATGCTGAAACGTAGAGAACGTGGACTGGACCAATGGAACAAAATTGCATATAAAAGGTACGAGAAGAAAAAAACAATTGTTCTCCCTTATAGACTAAAAGATACAGGAAATTAAAATATTGTGTCCAATCGCTCAAGCAATAGCTTCCAGCGTGATGGCTCTGAAGAGGGCTTACTCTTTACTTGTACGAAGGCGATCTTGAGTGACTTCTTGATAAAAATAGAATCTGCCTTTGATTTTATTTATTCATAAACGCGTATTAATAAGTAAGAAAGGTGTCACATTCAGCAAATTACCCAAAAATGGAGATCGTGTCGCCGCTTTGAGTATCTATTAAAAAATATTTGCATTAAAAATTCTCCTTCACGAGGATCACCTGTATCAGGGGATAATTTCTCTCTAGGTTTCTTAGGACCAGGTAAAATCCTCGGGTCCACGAATACAAGGTATAGAGACAGGTCGGTTAAGGTTTCGTTTAGAAGTACGTGTCTGGGGCCACGTCTCGCGCTTTTTGGCACGCTAGGTCATGATGATCTGCCTTTCCCTCTGGATTTTTAGAACCTTGGAATACTGGGAGCCTAAAGAAGAGGGAATGTCTAGAATTCAAGTGAATCGCGACGTTCCTGTGATGCACATCCTGCTAAGCAAGACATCTCTTGATGGTTCTCTACCCGGGGTCCAGAAATACGACGCGAAGGAAGCCAGACACCAGGAACAGCGAAAAACTCGAAAACCGAATCAGGGTGAAGCTAGCAGCATGAGAAACCAGCAAAGGTAATGCTAGTGTTGTTGACATCGTCAACATTAATTAACACCAATTTTGTATGTTTAATGGCAAAATTGAACTGGCCTATATATAAAAATACTGGCCCACGAGCCGTACCAGGCTTAAAGAACTGGCGAGACAAAAGCTAAGCCAGGGTCTAGCAAGACCTATGCGGCTGATTATAAGAGCTCAGGGCTCGCTGGGGACGATAAGGAATCACCTTGATTTGGATTTATGAACATATATATGTATATATATATATTCTAGTGGCTCTCGGAAATTCGAAGGTGGCCCAAATGACACCACGCTGGACTATTGGACCTAACCATATTTAGTTAGAGATAGTTCTACCACAAACCATAATAGCGTACGTAAATAGCGTCCAAAGAGGGATCTGTAATGATATAGGATGTGTTCGAGGAACTCCCAAGATCGAAGACTCGAGAACACAATAATGCAGGCATAATATTTGCGCCCTGGTCCTATGTAGTGTCTTATCTAGGCAGCTTGCTGATGAAGTCAGTTAAACATCTGAAACATTGAAATTTACCAAATTGATGGAGGATTGAGATATCTTGAGAAAACACATTCCGTTTTCAACACGTTTACCGCAAGGTTAAGTGGTATGACTTAACATCAGCCAGTTGAATCTCAAAGTCACTGACATTAGCAGCAGGGGACGAGTTGCAGATCTTCTTTATAGCGGCGAGGTCATCAGCGAAGCACACGGCGAGACTTCGAAATGGACTCTGTGCGAAAGAGCAGAGAATGGCACATCCCTTTGATTTTAAAAGATGTTCTATATATATATACGGGACCAAAACTGCTCGCTGTGGGCAAAAGACTAACTAGCAAGAGCTTGATTTTAGTGTCAGCTGGAGCAGTATATATATATGCAAAAATGATGAAGTTGTGGAAGTTGTGAAATGTTACAAATTATGAAATGTTCATTATATTAAAATGTTAATGAAACAATCTACAGGAATTCTCTCAGCACCGCTTCTCGCAATGAAAAGTCTACGGTTGAGCCCATACAGAGCGGGTCTGGCCCCAGCAATCCACGACACCCAAATAGTCAAAACAAACGCGGCGCGGAGAAGGACGTCAACAGTAATCGCGCAGCAGGGCCTTCGTCGAAAAACGCCTCAGCTAAGAACCGTCCCCGAGAGCGAATTCAGCGGCATAATTGCAAACAGTTGGGAAAGGCCGCTGGCCGCGGTAGTGATCAAGGCAACCAAGGGACGCCAGCCACAGGTGACTTGAAAAGCAACGATGGTGGATCCAGTTCAGAGGCGCATGCTGGCAGGAAAATGGACCCCGATGAGAGCTAAGTGCGAATGGAGCATCTATGATGAGCTATAGATTATATCTACTCTGAAAGTCACTGTGCCCCTGTAAATCATTCATCTTTCATTGGTAGTAATAGCAATTATTACAGTTAAAGTTCAGTAGTCCTACGAAAGAAGTGTCATCGAGACTGCTAGTGCCTGAAATGTTGTCTTCTCATTTGTGAAATATTGACTACAATAGGTATCACGCCATTACTAGACTTAGCGGTGCAATTGACTATTACAATCTAGTACGAAACCCTGCCTTAATCCTGCACTTTTGTAAATAAAGCTAATGTTTGTTCATGGGTCGGTGTATCAGTTTATATGTATATATGCGAATTCGTTCAACAACGATGTAGGGAAAGAAATCCTTGAAAGAATATTCAAAGCCTAGCATGCACAGCCCGCCTCGCTGATCTGCTGATCATCAGCTAACCTAAGGTTCTACCTTTATTTTGTTATATACATTAGTTGTGTGCTCTTACGAATCTGACCACATATAGCACATGTCAATAGCTGAAACGATTCGTTACCAAAATATACATTATCAAAATAGATCATGGTGATCTTCTCAACTTAGCTACACCAGCCAGACATTAAAAGCCTCCTACCTAGATCTATCCACAAAATACAAATATGCCATGTGAAAGTATATACAGAGAACAACATTACAAGCGAATATTGCGACAGGTATGTATTGAAATTGATAGCTGCTCTGTCTCCGTAAGGGTATAGGGTCATATATGCTGAGAACAATATACAACTATTTACATGTAACTTCAATGAAGATTTATTCTTATTATTGTTATAATATATCACCCAAATTAGGGTTTGCCTCCTATTTTTTTATTATTATGATTATTATTAGCTGTGTCGTTCAGCCAATGCTAACACTGTGGAACTGTAGCCAAGGTCCCAGTACTGTTCGACATTGTACTTTTTGAACAGTTCTCGTGCCTGAACCTCTGTTTGTACCAATTTTACCTGAAAAAACGAAAAAGCAAACGCATTATAAAACACGTTTTCGCAGTATGCTGTCGCTATGCGTGCCGAAGACAGGACACGCAAGACGTTAGTCAGTAGTGCAAGATAATGGTATCTGGGACAGATCCAGAATGTTATCCAACAGCAGGGGCCATGACACAAGCCGACGAATGGAAGTGAACGGACAATACTAATAAACATATAATTGTACGGTACTCAGTTCACGGGTTCCACAACACGCTATGTCACACTGACGGTTTCCACAACACGCTATGTCACACTGACGGTTTCCACGAACCACGCGACATTTGAGTAATTTACCCAAAAACATAGGGTAAAAAAAGCGTTATATGTTTCCTCGTATAAGTGTCACCTGTTTACCCATCTAAAGAGTCATTTTCCAACTAAATAGTCAAAAATTCAAACAAAGTCGACATCATCAAGGTAAACGACAGCTGTCAGCGAGTCTTCCTCTGGTTATAGCAAAAATACAAGTAAGTTGAAAAGGCCATAGAGCTCAAATGTCCTTAACGCATTTCAGCCCCTGGACACCCTACTCGCTGGGACAATTTCACAGTTGAATCTTTGACCGATTCTTGTCATTGAGAATTGATCTATTTCCTGGTTCTTCTAAGAGCAAATAGCAATCGCTAACCTTTACTTCACTGAAGCTCCGCATCTTCACTTGACCTTCCCACACGAGGACGCATTCATTGTTGACCTTCTCACCTTGGTCTGTCCCGTCTTTAGACGCCTGTTAAGATGGTAAAGATGAACGTTTAGTGGTTTATTAAAGGAGCTGCAATTTTACAATACATAAACTCTCTTATATGTCATCACGCAGCGGGGCTCGAACCTGCGACCTCTGGCTTCCGATAGCCAGACGCTTAGCCGTCCAAGCCACCTGAGAGCTGATGGCTAAGTCTCTGGCTAATACTAAGAAAGAAAAAGGCGTTATATATGGTGATACACACGACACAATGAAGAAAGTCTCTTTTGTATTTTCTTGCACAGGCACGCATATATCAACGTAAGAATTAATGCATTTTTTTTGTATGAAGATAGTCGTGTTTAGTTCATTACCTGGTCCTCCGCCCATTTGATTCTGCTCAGCATTAATTTCTTGAATTTTGCCTGTTGCTTCGGGCCACCTTCGACAGCAACGAGATTCACGTTACGAAACAATAGGACACAGCCTGTCATTTGTAACTGTTTGGCGTTCGTCTCCACCTTGAATCGTTTTGACTGCGACGCCAGGCTCAGGATCCTAGAAGGGAAACACAAGGCATTATTAAAAGAAACAATATTTACAACAATGACTACAAAACTACAACAAAACAACGCGTTTCCGCGATGATGGGCCAGCAACGTCGTAGTACCTACGGACACAGATGGCACAAATGGACCGGTTGTATGATATGTCACATATGGCTAGTGCAAATCCTGCTTTGGCGACGTGTGGATTTTTCCTCCCGTCATATATCTTGTAGTAATGCCATGCGCTATATGGAGACGTACTGAGAAATAATGAGAGCGTTGTTGGGGTCTAAAAGGCCATTCATGCAGTACATCATTATATATTTTTTCAATTAAAGTCCAATAGTGATGTCACATTCGAAAACATAACGTGGAATATCAGGGGGACCCCTGTATAAGCCTACTACAGACAGCCTGGCTGGGTACGTCTTGCTACAGAATAGCAAATAAAGGTAAAGGTAAAGCTTTATTGGTTTATTAAAGGAACTGCAGTTTTTACAATGCTTAAGTTCCCTCATACGTCATGACACGGGACTCAAACCTGCGGCCGCCTGTCTTTTTATAGCCAGAGACCACTCAGCCGTTCAAAGTAGAAGAATTGAAATCTGTTCTGAATGTGACCATCTATTCAGAAACTCGATAATATCTATCTCTCTATTTCGTTGTCCCTATACAATGGAACCCACCTGTAGAGCGAGACGTGGACACCAAGCGAGGTATCTTCCTGTATCTTTCTTGTCTTCTTCTCTCGTCGTTGTTCATCGGTGAGCTTTCGTGCCGCATTGGCCTGTTCATGCTCACGCTGCCTTTTAGCCATTTGCTCACGGACCTGTGCTTCTACCTTGGTTGGGTCGGCCACCTGCTGTTGTCCCAGCACTCGCATCATGTTTGACATTTTTACTTTAGGTTCGGGCGGCGGCTCCAGGCCAAGACGGATACGTTCCATCTTCTCCTTTTGAACCTGCGACAGACCAGCAATGCACAGTGAAATAGTCGATTAGGATCAAATCGAATGTCGGTTATGTACCGATGTGATACTCATCATTAGTTCACACTAGTTGTGTATATATATATATATATATATATATACACGTTGCCGTCATACCTGCTACGGACATTTACGCTAGTCAAACGAGCCAAAACTATCGAGTAGCTGATTATTGTGCATTATGAGCTTCACATGTAATCTAATAGCAAAAATCAAATCTGCATGTTATTAACAGCCAGCGGCTTTCGGTGTCTGTAATATCCGCCGTTGAATTGCGTACCTCTCGGCGATTCTGTCGTCGCAACTTCTTCCTTTCTTTCTTTGTGAGGAAGACGGGTAGTACGGGTGGTTTTCCAGTGTCCGTTGGCGCCCTCATCTGTATCGGGTGTTCCACAAGGTTCGTCACCCCTCCTATACTGTGGCCGCTTCCGCTGCTGCTGCTGCTGGGAGTGTTTTCACCAGACAGCACCTCGTCGTATGACTCCACAATGAGGTTATCCCACCACTCAATTTCGGGAGTTTCTCCTGCATTTTTCATTCAGGTAGCATAACAACATGTGATACTCAAGCTTAGTTTAGCCTCTCGTAGTCAGAAGTACCCTTCGAGACCTATGTGTATTCAACTAATGCATTGCTCTCCAAGACGGCATAACGGTGCGCCAGGCCCAAATTATTTATAACTATATGAAATTTACATTGGTCTTTATTAGGCTTAAACGTACCTTTGACCATTGTCTCCTTCTTTGGAACAATAAGTGCAAGTGTGGTGGCGCTCTGAATACCGGTTCTTTTAGCTACAGAATGAATGTCACTCTGCAATTTCTCGAGTTTCGCCTTTGTACGCAGCTTTTCGGCCAGCTGTTCATACTTGCCCTGAAATAGCAGAATGCGCAGGAGATATGGAATATCACAATATGTCACTGAGTGTATGAACAGCTGCTGTCTGTTATGATTAACCTTGCAAGGACGGTGCATTTTAATGATTGATAGTTTCGAATGTATCTTAGTATGTCGAAATTGAAATGGTCATAATGAATGGTCTCAGCCGAGTCACTGGTACTATAAATGCACACAAGGGACAGAAAGCTGATCCAGTATTGATAGTTTATTATGATTAGTATTATTGTTATTAAACGTGACAATTACCTTTTCTACAAATTTAAACGTTCTTCTTGATCGGCCGGCTGGTTTAACCAGTACTCGAGCGTCGAAGAATGAAGCATCTTGCTGAGGTTCCTCCTTTACTGACGAACTGATCTGCTGAAATCTGCAGCCATTGCCGAAAACGAAACGCCAAAAAGAAACAAAAGTTCAGCTTTGCACCCTACTGGCTCATTGTACATGCAAAGACATATGATTTTTGGTAAGCATTGAAAATTAACAGAAAGCCTCCTGAGTGCACACAGGATAATTGAAGCTGTAGTGGTTGAGGGTACGTACTTGTCCTGCTTAATTTTCCTAATATTGGCTAGGGAGGTGGGTTGATACGACGGCAGTTTCACTTCTCGGCCAAGAGCGTCACGGGTGCAGCCATCAGAATCCAACACAACTGGCGATGGTCCAACCGGCTGTGGGGGTGCTTGTCCTGGGGGTGGTGGGGCCATTCGAGCCACCATCGCGGGGATCACTGCAAGTGACAAGTATTCACGATATGGTTTTATCTGAAATACAAAACACTTAGCTTCTCCTTCTATATATATATATATATATATATATATATATATATAGAAGGAGAAGCTAAGTGTTTTGTATTTCAGATAAAACCATCGTTGTCCAGCATAGTCCTACGAGATGAAGCTGGCCGAAAAATATATATTTACATAATGTTATTTACTCTATCTTAGATCACGAACGGGGTCTCATCACATACCTTTAGCGGCCGCACGAGCTTCTATTTGGGCCTTAAGCTGCTCGATTCGAGATAGAGCGTTGTGCGAGGTTTGGACCGAGGGACTCGGCACATGAGTTCGATTGTGGGATTCTGCTAGTTCACGCTGCTTTTCTTGGATGTGCCGCTTGGCCTGCTCCATCACAGCTAGAGTTCGACAGCACACAGATCATACAAACACACACACCCACACACACAAGGACAAATCAGTACGTTAGAGAAAGTGGCACAAATCGTTCCATTTATATTCGCAGGAATATGCTGCGTTTCAATGAAAAAAATCCCGATTTTGTTGCCACTGTTTTTTCTTACGCCGGCCTTTTCGCACCATGTTTCTCCGGCTTCTATTCATATAATGTCTCGGCGCTCCACCAGCAGACGATCCGAAAGAAACAAACAAATGCTCGCGAAATACATCCGTTATGGAGCAGGCAAAGAAGACATATGTAAGTAATAGCGTTTATTAACCTTCATCATATGGAACTCCCGCAACCTGCGTGTGGGTAACGCAAGGAAAGGCCCCCGCCAGAGCTCCGAAATCGTTGATCGTTGCCTTTAACGTTAGCTCTCCCACTGGCGGCATCACACGGGAGGACAGTGGCACTTCGCGTCTACTACGGCGGCATATCGACCTCTGGGAATTTCAGCCCTAGCGATCAGTAGCCATAATCGTTAACACCACATTATTACAGAGCTTGTCGAGGGGTACGATAAACAAAAGGAACAAACAAGCCATAGAGGAAAGACGAATGACAGACACTGTCCATACGAAGCAACTGGCTCTATAACCCGTGATTTCTGTAGATGTGCTTATTTGGTTGAATGAATGAAAATTAACCCGTTCAAACGTTACGTGCTTATATGTACGTATTAATTGTTCACCTTTTATATCCATGTTATGGCCTCCTCCGGCTGTATCCTGCCGTCCGCGTTTTGGGTCCAGGACCTCGTCCAAGGTTGAAGACCGTTTCAACATTCTGAGGCGTGCTTCCTCGTCTCAAGTGTAACAACACCTGCTGGATACTAATACAACAATGTACTAAGCTTCGTGTATGCTGTAACTCTACTGAGAAAACGTGACTCCTGAAATTGAAACGGTACAAATCACGAAATGGCCAAATTAGATCTGAGATACAAAAATCATAAAGCTCAGATACATAGAGTATGAAAAAGTAGATTTATTCTCGTGCCGTAAGATGATTTGGAATAATTATTTAGGTTCAGGTAACAGCGAGTTACGAGAAATGTTACCACTAGAACGTAAATAATTTTAGACAATTCAGCCTCCTCTTTTTATCCTCATTAGAATATTGAAACTAAGAGATCCCACTTCCCCAGTCTTTAAGTCTGCCCAAATTGGTAATTACGTTGCCCCTTTGGATGTTTAAAGCAAATCTGCGCATTAAAGATTCAGTTTTACCCAGCTCTCCTGTAGCGGACAATAACCTTTCTCCTAATATCTCTAGAAAGTTTAATAGTTGTATTCCTGGTCCTCCCAATGCTTCGAAGACCACAGGTCTAAGGTAGTACACATTCATTAGTGAGAAGTATTTTCTGTTCTTGGCTTGTTCTGCTATGTTGCTCCGCGACTGACATAAAAAAGTGCTAAAATGTCAGCCACAGCGCAATCCCAAGCCAGAATTTTACCTCTGGAAAAGGGATTAACGACACACCATCAGGAAGCTTCCCACCAGAGCGACAAATGCCTGCTGGTTCACGAATGCAAGGAATAGACGTGGAACGAAGAGCTCCGTTCAAAGTCTCGTTCGTTAAAGCGTGTCTCGGGCCACGAGCCGCACTTTTTATACAAGACAATCCATGACGACCAAGAGGCTCAACCGGTTCTCCGCAGCAACAGGGATGTAGAGAAACTAGATTACTTCCCAAACTTAACCTAGTCCAAGATACGTACATTGATCATCAAGTAAAGTTCCCATATGAGAGGAGGGAACAGCATTAAGTCATGCTGCCGCCCAAGGCCAGGTAAGAGCCTTCAACCCGGTTCGTTCCATATCGCTCTGAAGACTCAACAAGGAAAGACCGTTGAACAGATTCATGAAAAAGCTGAATCCATTTGCGTTGAATCGCCAAATTTCCTAACGGCATTAAGTAGGTAAAGTTTCGCATGAAGTGCATCTCTGGTTGATACAAAACGTTTCCGAGTATCTTCAGCCAAAGAAGCTACTGCTGTCAAACGAAGTCCACCCATCCCAACAGGAAGAGCTTTGAATCTATCGAAGAAAATTGAAAGTTTAACATAGAGGACAAAGAATTGAATACGACCACGACATATTTCAGCCTCTAACCAAGTGAATAGTTTTTCCAATAGACAATAAAATCCTCATTAAACACAGACCTCTCTGTGCTCCTGATAAGGGCCACCTTTCCAGCTTAACCAAACGTTTTTCACATGGCGATTTTAAACGTGGTCGAAATCCGTCCGAAGGTAAAGGACATCGTAGTAGTTCGAGGTTGTCTCTTCCGACTTCGTCGCATCCAGAAAGTCTGTTGCGTACTGCTTGTACTAATAAAATCCGGTAGAAAGGTCTGCAGATATGGGGCAAACTTCGCTTTTGGCCGGATTTATAAATAGGTCTAGATAAGATTGAAATGCCAAGACGTTCCTCACATACGCTAAAACTGTCTCAATATCTCCAACTGAGATGCAGTCGTCAAGGCACCAAAGGTGTAAAGACCATCAAAAGAGTCAACCAATTCTTTCAAAGCTAGGCTGAATAAGGGCCAAGCGAACCACCTTGTTGAATACGAGTTGTCGAAGATAACAAATTTTCATAGTGAAATAGTAGGTCAGATGTATGTGCTAAATAAATTAACATATCTGAGCAGGTCAGATAGATTACACAGCAGTGAAAAATTCGAATACATGATCTCTCAACGCTTTGAGCATAATTGAAAGCGTTGTGAAAGTCAAATTTAACTAAAATCGAAGGACTTCACATATTTTTATTAGGCGGACAATCATATCAGCAATATAGCATTTCACGCAATGCATGTATGTATAGATAGCACCGCCAGGCTTGAGCGAGCCACCCCGTCCAAGTCACCCCGCCAGAGAATAATAAGATCTCAATCAGAATATAAACGTGCAAAAAAGCATTGAAAATTAATACGCAGATCTTATTTGAGACGAAGCCAGTTTGCTAATGCTATATCAATGTTACACCTATGATCGCGAATACTGTTCGAAGGAGTTATATCCAAATTACCACCACTAAAATACAGCTATATTTGATTTGTTGGTGGGAGAAAAATAAACACTGCATCAGTATATATCATGTTTAAAACATACCCGGAGGGGACTATCATGATTCAGTAAACGACGTTATTTTTGACCGAACTCTTTTTCAACTGACAGTTATCTGTACGGGAGGTAGTTCACTTGAATTAGTGACTGTTCGCGCGAAACGGGACAAAAACAAGCGAAATATACAACATAAACTTGACATAGATTTGCTATTTTCGAACAGCATTGATCGTAACAACTAAGTAAAGTGCTCACCTCTCCCCAGCGATCACTGCGTTACACGAAACTTAAGCCACAAATTCTTGAGCTGTCTCGAAAACTATTTAGCAATTGAGGTTAGTTAACATCGGCAATGTCGAGATGCAAAGTTCTCATTATGTCGACAAAAAGAAAATTTTCAACATTCACAGTAAGTTTCACAATCTGAGAAACGTTTCTCGCCATTCGGTTGTCTGGAGTTGTTTTGCAACTTGCATCGACACACGTGGATCATATGGGTGTATCTAGGTTCAAATCGGTAGTCCATCCGCGAGTTAGATTACAGCGGTCCGCTCAATAAGAACTGTTGCCCACCGAGGCGAGCGTCGCACCACGATTGACGCCATTCGATGATGGCGGCAGTTCACTGTATACGTTTTTTTTTTCGTTGGCGGCTGGCCCCGAGCTCTTCTTCCACCAGAAAAGACCGCTCGGCACTTACTCATATCGCGGCATTACTACGGGGAATTCCGGAGGGAAAAATCATCACAACTCCAGGCTGAGGCCACGGCAGGATTATCCGGCCTGCCACTCCAATGGCAAATATATGTTGACGGCAGATGGATGCACTAGTAATAATAGTATGTGGGTCGAATAAAATTTGATAAAGCAAAACATATATGGTAACGCCTTATCCATCTAGAAACACACTCAAGAAGCAGATACAGATATTGACATGAACAAGTAGGTTCTATATAAATTTTACCAAGTTAACGATCTCCTTAGCGCTTTCCTGGCCTAAGCTAAAAAGCGACGTAATTTGTTGAAAGTTGAGTGGAAACTTTCTCATAAAGACAGTTAGTGTCTCTAGCGGAGGAGCTTTGTAAGGTTACACGCATGCGTTTCTCATGGTATCCGAAGTAATGCCTAGCAATTTCCGAGCCTTGGGGATGGAAGGGAAGCCGAGTTTAGTGGGTTTGTGTATGGCGCATGAGGATTCCCGAAGACCGAAAAAAGGGTCGGTTCAAGTCTGAATGATTGAAGAATACACAAATGATGACTGCAGTGCCTTAAATAAAAGGTGTTTGCAATTTTTTAATATCGTATCAGAAGTGGGACACTGCGCGTCGTAAGATATCTCCACACAATGGGAACAATCAACAACAGGCAGGCAGGGGAGCCATTGGTGCTCGTCCCCGGTGAGAACCGAGCGGTTCAATGGCTGCATAAGTAGATGTGTAAAGTACAGTTCAGACAGAAATTAGAAATTGGGACATAAACACACAAAATTGTGAACTAAACCCCGTTGAGGCAAATTTTCGTCCCAATGCGCAATCTCTTAATGCAAATCCACAAATAATGAAATATTATAAAAAAAAGACTCAAAAAATTCTGAGGCAGAATTTGATCCAAAACCACATGTGTCCGTTGTCTAGAAGTCCAAGAATCGCGTTACTTTCGGGCTATGTGTAGCACCTTGCGAATAGCTTGGTGAGCGGCGTTTCCCGTTCTAAAACCATGCTGGCTTTTGGGAATAGTCTCTTTCAGGGCTAGTTCTGCGAGGAGGCGCATGTGTACGGGTCCTCAGGTGGTTTTCCAGATTTGGAATTAGGCTAAACTTAGCACTTTTAAATCGCTGGGCAAACACCCGACTGCACCATCTTGATGGCCATTCATCGGAACGTGTGGGGGCGTTCAGTCAGGACAGTTGTACTGTAAGGGTCTCACTTGTTCTCGGAGTGTGTTTGTCAGAGGCGCAATCTGAGTTTTTATTGGCTTTGCTCTGTTCATGTAATATCTCTCTCTTTTTTTATCTCTTCAGTCAGACTCCTTCAGCAAAGAGGGGTTCGAGGTCGGAAGGCTCCTCAAACTTATATTTGTGGTAGAGGTTTCAGGCTAAAATCCATCATAGACAAGCACTAGGTTTCTCTGCTGGGGTGTTTATTCCAGTAGTGTGAGACTCCTACTCACTAAAAGCCTTGCACCTAGAAGACTTGGGCAGTGATTTGGAATTCATTTAATTATCAATTCAAACCAAAGCTCGCAGGGGCAACTATTGGGCTAGTTCCCGTTAAGCGTCCCGGTACATCTTCTCATCGGTGTCCCCGCCTCTCCATACGCGCTAGATTTCAAGCGAGCTATCATTTCTCATTGTTCCTCTTAGCCTGACCGTGTAGCAGTGCCTGCTGTATGCTCGTCCGTCTGTCTGCCAAGTCTTGAGATATTAACTCTTTTGATTCGATCTTTTTCGATCAAAATGGTATTGCTGACGAGAGATATTCTCTACCTTCTCGTGCGTTCGCGTGGTGATCCTGTTACACGTAACTAGATTTATGCTCACCGTTAAATAGCAATGTTCTCGTAACCTTCACGCTGCTGATCGTATGGCCCATTACGAGTTCATGTTCATCTTATATCTTATTGTGATAATTATTGAATGAGTATTAAATAGCCTGAAATTCCTATGGTCAACTTTGGCCTGATGAAGCTGACAACGATGTAGAATCATTTATGGTGCACTTGGACGGCAAACCTAACCTTCCTCGAACCACGCTTCTATCAAGGAGGCCAACTTACAGATTCTCTTGGTGTTGACATTCTAGGCATTGGGCACACCTAGAAGCCTTTTTCGTATCCAATCCTGTAGACGAAATGACTGAGTGAAGAATTTATTTTCTACTCCACAAACTTTCCACGATCACACTGTGCCACCAATCCTTCGGGTCTCCCCCATTGGCCATAGTAGTCTGTGCACGCTCCAGAGCACGGTTCACACTGAGATCAATCATCTGTTGCAAACGGTGAGCCGTTGTTGACAACGATTGGCATCAAAACCCACCTTCGAAGGGCAAAGCAAACCGGAAACCAGGGCTAGCGTAGTTGGATATCCTGTCCACTTTCGTCTTGCTACCATAGATGGATGGGAGAACGGGGTGACACGCAGATGAAAGTTTTCCTTCCTCGACGCCCTGCTCTCCGAGTCTACTGAGTCGTCGTCGGGTCGTGTCTCAGTCCGCTTGAAATGTTTCCTCTGCTTGCTTCGGAACAGCTTGTTCGGGCGGGGGTGGTGGCAACGGCAACAGCGGGGGGCTGGTTTTAACCTCCGTGTCTCTTGACAGCCTTGTCTCTTTCTTGTTAAGATAACGACATGAACAGGAACTATGGGAACGGGGGGACGGCGTAACTGGACAGACGGATGTTTTTGGACGCTCAAAGGCCACACGTTGGAGAATGCCACGACAACCGTTGAGGAGGGATGACTAGCACTGATGCTGTCTCTATATTTATATATATTAAAGGTTACTACTTTTGAGTCTTTCGTCTATTTTTTGCAGAGGAGTTTTTCCCCCCTTCTCGGAAAAGAGTTTTTCTCCCAACAGGACCGGGCTCCTATTCGGATGACACTCCTAATGGTGCTATATCCATGCCTGCAGGCTGGCGTGCTTTCGTCCTCGTTTCACTACTTGTTTCCACGCCAACTGACAAAGTGACCGAGCCCTCTAAGACATCCCTGAAAGGTTGGTAGGCACTCTAGACCCTACCCCAAGTTAGGAAGTCTTTATCACAAATGTCCGCCAATGTCGGTCAATCCAGGCGTATTACTTCACTGAGCTCATGAAGTCGAAGCAAATTGAAAGCAACGACAGCAATAGCATTGAATCGATATGTCGTCAGCGATTCAAATCTCGACCGAGTAGCCACTTAAGGCCAATATGAGGAGAAGCAAGGGCAGGACCCAGTTGCATCTCGTTAATGCAGTTACTATATACTGCGAATGGACCATTTTTCAAGGTGCGACAGGAATCCTGCCGGTGCGTTTTTGGCCAATTCAGTTAAGTAAATTCATTAAATTGAGGAGTTCCGCATCGTTCGTTACTCCCCCCCCCCTGCAATAAGTAGCCCGTCGGAAAAGTTGAACTTTTCCAAATCACGAATAAGGAAGTGGAATCAATCCTAATCCATGTGCTCTGCTTCAGCTTGGAACATGGACAGCGGACAACTCACATCAAACTGACATGTTCAATTGCTGACGCTTAGTAGTGTAGCAATGCTTGCGGTGGTCAGGGATTTCGTGCGGTATGACGTGCCCAACGAGTGAATTCACTCGGGATTTTTCCAAATCCGATTCAGCTAAATTCGATATTCAGAAGTGGGTCCTTATAGCATATAGGGAGTTTTCATGTTTGGCTATTTGCCATATCATAGTTGAACCCCTTATGATTGTTATTCTTATCCGCGCCATTCAACGTAACAGCGCGATAAGCGGTCAAATTCGAAGTTGACGTGATGTGCGGTCTGCTGTTATCTGACCAGCAAACGACGAGTTAGGCATAGCCGTTCATTGTATTTAAGACATAAATACACTTGTTATAGAATGGGATTGCAAAGAGCCTCCATCGGAAAGAGCAGAGTAACTGCAAGGCAGCGAGATGCGTGTAAAGGCAATAGTTTGTATTTCCCAGAAACACAAAACCTCAGACGTCCAGGGGATTTGTCCCACTTATCCTTCTGGACGTTAAGAACTGGAGGTACTAGAAAAGAAAGGCATCTCTGTTAGCCTACGCCGGATTATTGCATCCTACCTGTCTGATAAAACATTAAAGACGGATGGCTCAGGATATGAGGTCTCAGCTGGTGTCCCACAGGAATCGATTCTTGGCCCTACTCTCTGGAATTTAGCCTACGACGGGGTTCTGGAGATCGCGCTGCCCACCGGTGTCCAGTCTATGGCATACGCCAACAACTTGGCTCTCTTGGTGGTTGCCCCTTATGAGGAGACCCTACAGGTGAAGGCCAATGAAGCCTTGTTCAGAGTGGCGGTGTGGATAGACGAATGCTTCCCTGGGAGCTTCTGGCGAGCTAGAGAAGAGAATGCTACTGGATGGTGATCTGGACCTTACGAGAGCTAGCAAGGCCACGTTAGACCGGTAGAAAGGGAGCGGACCCAGGCTCAACCAGTCCACAAACTGAAGGGCGTCTGAACCAAACTCATGATCCCGAATCTCCTAAGTTGGTATGATTGCAAGGACGGCCAACTGAGCTACTAGATAGCACAAGTGCTTACCAGCCACGGCCAGATCCAAAAACACCTGCACCGGTTAGGAAGGGCCCTTTCGGATATCTGTGTTTTGTGTATTCCGGAGCTGTAGACAACGTTCCACATACGCTGTTCGAATGTGCTCCTCTGCAGGCGGAGAGAATGACGGGTCCGGTAGAATTGCGATCGCCCCCCGGTTAGTAACTTGGTGAGTACCATGCTGCGCTCCCAGGAGAACTGGACTATGGTTCTTACCTCGGTAGATATTATAATGAAAGAGAAGGATAAGCTGGAGAAAGCCAGGCAAAGATCATATAACTTCCCAGGACAGAATGGTCAGGGAGGGGGGCAGAATGGTCAGGGAGGAGGACAGGGGTCACGGGGGGGGGGGCGTTTAGGAGCGGTTCGGCTCTGCTGAGTCTGACGCCCCCACCCAGTGGCCAATTGTAGGACTGTGTGATCCCCCGGATAGAACAGTCGACGTGCTAATTCTACAAGCTTTCCGAGCCATCTGGGGAGGGGGGAGGTACGCGGGTTTAGTGCGACCTTTGTGCGTCCCTCACGAGTGTTGTTGGTATGGACCGCCCAACACGTATGTGCATCATGCATTGCCGTTATCCCCCCCAAAAAAAAGAACATGTGCAAAGCATATTCAAACGAGCGTCGATTGTTTGCTTTGGGACAAGTATTAGCATCGAAGTTTATATGTCAGTGGGACAAGTTTGATTGTAGTCGAAATCGTCGAAGACTTTACTTACAAACGGCTATTCGCTTGATTGTTAAATGCTCTGCCTTGCCGAAGGTCAACTGGTAACATCTGAGTGTCAATGTACAGGGCGCCATAGCTATGCTCAATGAACGGCTTTTTTCTCCGTGTAGATCGCTGAGCGTAAACGGGAGTGATTTGCACAAAATGTGCAACCATTCGCCGCAGTTAGTTCTGAATCATGGTTTCCTGCGTGATACAATTTGCTCATGACGATAATGCATATTTGATTGGTTTCTATGCATTTACTTAAGAAGACACTCTATTTCATGGGTAGAGTTATTACCCGCGAGGGGCAACACAGGCACAGTCATCATCGGCGATGGGGATGTTTGTAATGGCCGGGTATAATGAGAACAATTGTTGTTTTTGGATAACTGGCGTAAGTCGAAGATTGTATTCCATGTATAGCTAATACAGAGAATTTTGGTAGAACCTTTTTTAAATATGTGTCATTCCTCCATTTGTTGTTGTCTAGGGCCATTCGCCTAGAAATATATGTCCTGTTGTCATGAGTGAGTTGAAGTCTCCTCGGTGTTTTACGGACTCTAGTAGAATATCGTTACGGTGTGTTTGTATTATGGGTCGTTGTTCTGGAACAAGCTAACGATGTGGATTTGATGAGTTAAGATTGTACTTCGTCTGTAAAGAATTTTGGTAGAACAACTATTAAATATGCGACAATATATAATACGTACGATTCCAGGTCAAACAGATTAAAAGGGTAAGTAAAGATTTCTGGAAGAAGTTAGGAAAAACCCTTATAAAATCCAATAATCGTCGTCGACGGACAAGAAATGTGCAAAAGGCGACCTTACACGAGACATCCAGAATTCAAAGAATCGCTACGCCAGAAGGTGACTCGAACCTCCACAGAGTTAAAAAATAACTACTCTACGAAGTTAACAGAAGATATCTAGAGACATTTTAGTCACTTCTTAGAAAGAACATTATAACTGAGGCATACCTTGGGATAAACCCTGTACAAAGATAAGGTAAAATTGTTAAAATATGTATTTAAATACAAGTGTCGATATATATTTATTCAAACATACAATAATTTTATTTTTACAATAAGTATTTAAATTATTAAAATATTCTTGAATGCTGGACCAGTTGTGCCTAAGCTACATAGACAGATTATGCCGCCATTACTGGCCTTTTGTTTGCCGACTTTCTCCATTGGGCTTACTAATGTTTTTCTCAGGGTATTTTGCGACATAGAACAGCTGTAAAGCTGTTTTTACTGTTTATTTTGCAGACACATCTCTATAAGGTGAAGCTGACAAAGACTGATCCCTTTTTAAGAGCAAGTAAAGCTAAAGGCCTCTATAGATACTAGAGACTTCCATTTGAAAGTATAATTACATGTATTCTTGAAAGAAATAATAGACAAAATGATCAGTGAATGAATAAGGATATCGTCATGCCTCGATGATGCTATATTATAGTTACCAGTTCCACGATGACAGAACATAACACTTGAGTAAGGGAACTCCTTCAACTAATAGTGCAAGGGTTTGGATTGGAAGTCCAGATAAAGAAATGCACATTTTTACGACCCTCTATGAGGTATCCTGGATTTATCATAACCAGACCGCAGACAGCCGCAAAACCAACCCCACAATGGTATAAGGTATTCTGAATATTGCACCATCTACAAACGTAACAGGATTCGGTCGCTTCTTGGTATGAGTATATATTATTCCGACTTTGTTAAACAACTAAGGAGCACAATGAAATATTACGAAAATATCTGCAATTTGTATGGTCGGAACAATGTTACTCGCTCGATGAGGTTAACGAGATCTTACTTACTGAGCTCCTTCTCTCTCTCGTACACGCGCACACCATATAGCTCAAGACTACCTTTAGTAAAAACTTCAGATGGTGAAATATGTTCGATCTCAGGTGATGTCCATTAAAATGGCACACACGCACTACAGCCTCCTCCACCGTCACAACGATACACTCATTACAGAACACGTTTGGACTTGTTGTGAATGCTAACAAGACGGAACTAATAAATACTAATCCGTACGCCACAGAGAGTTTCGCTTTGGACCAAGCAATAGTTTGCGAGGCCCAGCTGCTACCGTCTCGAACCACGAAATGCTTGGGCCGAAACCTTCAGGAGCCTATGAGACGGCAGGTGCAATTAGAGGCTCAAGCGTCAAAGTATAATACTATACAGTTATCGCAGCATAAGGGAGCCGTGGAGAGATTGGTGTCTTAAATGTTGCTCTCCTTCCTAAATATAGAATGCTAGTGCTATCAGTACTATTTGCTCTGCATTTCCGCAATGTGCAGGTGGATATCAAGGAATATCTAGTAGGGTTCAAGTCACCCAGAACGACATTGCTCTCAGAGTAATGTTTTACTGTCGCCGTGGAAACTCTATTGATGGCCTGCGCCCCTCGAGCGAATGCCTTCCGTAGACAAATTATACATATTTCGAGTTGCCCTGCTCGATTTTACGAGATCTGCAGGTAGGATTTCGTCAGAGATCCCTTCCCAGTGAGCGCCGTCACCCGTCTCTCTAATCTCGACTCGTACGAGCATGTTTAATATACACTTTGCCACTTACGAGTACTCTAGTAACTTTAGACATGTTCCCGTCTGCCGCGCACCGTGGAGTCTCCTCCCTAGCGAAATTCGATCACTACCTCACTCGAACAGTTTGTGCGAGAGATAATAAGACATATAGTCTCAATGTCAACGGGATGTAAATGAGGAATATCTATATAGTCGTGTAAATAGTGCTTGTGAATACTACTGCTTTAATATTTGTGACTATATCGAATGCTTTATGCAATGTGATATTCATTTGCTTAGTTTTAAACGGCTTCTCCCTGGCACAGATAAAGAAAAATGAAGAAGAAGAAGTCCAAACATTCTTCATTCATATTTCAAATTAGACGGTGTCGTCTTTACAGAAAGGGGTACTACTGGCTCGCAAATCGTAAACCGTAAATCGAGATGTTCCATGGGAGGCTGATGAAGACCAACTTTGCTGATTGAGTCTCGGATCAAAGTTACATCGGTCGAGTGCTTATGAATGAAACGCTAGATTCCGACACAGCACCGACCTATTCCCTTAGATTGGCCAGGATTTCGCAGTTCGTAAAGCAGGTGCCCCTAAACGCTGTTACGAAAGAAGGAGTGTATGAAAAAGAACAAGAGATGTACTCATACCGAAAGTGGACTCTCCTGGGAAGGGGGTGGCTCTTAAAGTTTTGCGAGCAAAGCAATAACCGACAGCAGACCAGAACTGCGCACGATCAGGGGTGTAAGCGCCATTCAAGTGGCCGAACTTGCAGCACATCATACCTGAAGCAACATATAGCCATCGTACCTGCACTCCGTACCATACATCCATTTCAAATTTGTTGAAGCACGATCACAGTTCAAGGGTAGAGGTTCTGGATGAGTGACGGGTTAATTAGCTGGAAGCTAATGCGAACCTGGTTAATTTTTTGTTCGAAGAAAGATACATTGTTGACGGTCGCCGTCGAACCTACTCATCCTGTTTTCCTAGAACGACCCGGTGCTGAGCCCCCATCGCTGTAGCTAAAAACATGAGGAGCGAGAGCAATTGACGGCTGCAGGGAGAAGTCTTTGTTCGTTGGGACCTGCTTCTGAAAACTCGAATGGCTACGCCTTAAAGATGAGGCTCGTTGAACGAGGTCCTGGATGTGTTAGATAGCTGGGTGAGTGACCACGATCGGATGATACGAAATAAGAAAGAAGATAAAGTTCACCGGTCAGTAGATAGGGACGACTACGCTAAGAGATTTGCCCACGAGATAGCTTTAGTGGTAGTAGCAGTAGTGATGTTGATAAGGCTGTAGTCAATCACTGTCTCAACTAAATAGATTCCCAGAACTATTGTTCCGTATAGGTATGTTGCATGTGGCAAGGTAGCGTTTGCCGGAGTGATTTTTTTCGGCAGGCTGATGGAGGACGCGCAACTCAAGGTAGGCCCTGAATTGAGTTGGGAGTCAGACCAAGGCGCATCGGCTACTCGTTCGTCTCGTCCCACAACCGTAACTTATTATGGCCTAGGCCGCTGGGGGATGCGCGAGTGTTCCTTGAGCCTGCATAAATATATTTAGCAGCCTTACACAACAGTGAATCAGCTTCAAGGAAATACAATGGTACATCTATGTCTGTTTCATCTCGGTGCTAAAAAGCAGAGTAGTTCGCATTCAGTTCGCTTTTTTTTTGCTGTCATCAGTGTCCTATTGTTGTTAGCGTGGACGTTAAATGTTGGCTGAGAGTTAGCCCGAAATAGTTTAGTTTAGTGCCCTATTATTGAGCAGACATTATCAAGCCAGAAGTCATATGACTAGCAGCGAGCAATATTCGAACCTCGAGAGTACAAATGCGTCCATTTGACACCAGAGCCAATAACGCTATACGGATAACAACTCTAGCAAAATAGAGTTAGACGCTGGGTGTTTTCACCCTGACCTGAGAAGGCCGTTGGCATTGTTACAGGTCAGCCACAACGCACTGGCTAAGCCTGACACTTAGAATTGGCCCGATCGACAATAACGATTCGTACATAAATGACAAACGCAGCTTCACGATCAAAAACAACATATCGCCAATGAGCTTTGAAGTTCAATTCATAGGGCACCCTAATCCCTCAGACCAGTGAAATATCGTGCTGCTGGAAGAGTATTCTGTCACTCGGCCAAGTTTATGCCGCTCTTCCTGTCTAGCTTTCAGTGCCGTCGAGGGTATGACGAGATTGAAAATCTGTTCATCGTAGCATTTTTCGCGTTATGCTTCAGGATAACACAAAATAGTATGCGCTGTTCTCCCATCAACTTAAGACCCAGATAATTGAACACTGAGTTTACAGAGTCTGCTTCGATTTGAGCCGCTTTGAAAAGTTTAACAAGCCAAATCGAAATACCTCAACTGGTATCGTTGGTAGCGATTATACTCAGTCGCACCCGGGTGAACGTGTATTAATAATTCAATGGGGTTATCACATTCACTAAAATTTAAGACCTCTTTTAAAGGACGCTCCATCGCCTCAGTTTTTATAACATGATTGTTATTAGTACAAATATTATAATCAGTTATTGTACCTATTATTTTTCACCCGAAAGCTAACAAAGTGATTTTGTGGGAGTAATTTGGACAGTGCGGCAGCCCGGATGTTCTCCGCTCAGTAGAATAACATTATAAAATGTAACAACAAACGTCGTTGAGGATTATACCACCAGGCAAACTATATGAGAACCTATTTGTTCATCCAAGCCGGATAATAAGAAATGCGAAGCGACAATATATATATATGAAAATATGTGGGTTTGAGTCCCGGCGAAATTCACTGTGAATGCATTATACATATTTTATATGAATGTTCTTTTATTAGGTTATTAGGTTCCCTTTTATATTATTTCGGTGCTGTAATTCCAGCTATATTTACTACTACACACAAACATCTATTATATATGTAACCTGTATATGGGTTCACCGGGGTGTCATAAATGTGTATGTTAGATACTTGGAAGTATAGCATATCCAGTCGCCAACTGGCAGTCGTCGAGTGCGGTCACGCGCTCCCGATTGTGTCTTTTGAAGGAAGCTTGAGCGTCCTCCAGCTTTGGCTACGAGAAGCTCAACTTCCCCGAGAAACCCAGTGTAACAGAGTGTGGTTACGAAGAGTGAAACTTTTGGTATGAAATTGGTGCTTGTGACTGAGCCGGGAGCGACTCCGCTGGACGTCCGCACTCATCGACGGGCCACACGTAAGTGACCTTTTTTGGTGTGTGTTCGGATCCGCCAGAGGGCGCGCAGGTGCGACAGATCGCCTGTCACCCAATTAGCGCACCTTGCCGGTGTTCGTGGATGTGCGTGTGTTGCGCGTGCTGGTGCGTGGCCTGCTTTCTCTTTTTGGTGCGCCGGCTTCCAAGCTTCATTCACCAACTAAAATAAGTCTGACCACGGGCAGCTACGATATTCAACACCGCCATCACGCCTTATATAGGTCCTTCACAGGGCCTCGGGCAAAAGCAGGGGCAACTTTCGGTGTAAGCGGCAAGTCACGGTCCGCCAGGTCGTGTGCGATCGCTCAGACCCCCGACCACAGAGCAGCGAGCACGGCAACCTAGCTCTCTATAACGCAGGATCCCGGATTAACCTAGCACACTCCCAACCAGGAGCTGGTGGGGTGTCCAGATCTGCTGAGGCTAGCTGCCGCTGCGTTTCGCTGCTGCTAACGCGGTAACCGCTGCGCCGCTGCGCCGCTGCGCCGCTGCGTATACCTACCACCAATTCACGTTCGCGGATATAGCTCGAGAACGGTTGGTGGGACGAACCTGAAAGTTCGCAAGGGGGGACAGATTGGCGAGCTCTATCGATCTAGATAGGCGTCAAGTATGTCCAACCCCTTCGAGGGCACCAGGAACCTGGCCAGGTCCCCCATAAGCCAAAGCACGCAAGCTACAGGCTTAGCTCCATTGAGTGGAGACGGCACAGCAGTGGCTGCTGAGCAGGCTGCGGTGGAACTGGACAGTGAAGAAGGGAGGCAAACAGGAGAAGATGATAGATCAGGAGAGCAAGCTACTGAAACGGAGGGGCCCAGAAGAGCGAAGAGAACGTACGAAGCTGGTTCCCCTCCGAAAGGGATCAACCTGGAAGAAGTACCGGAACGCCTGCGACCGCTCCTCCAAAAGGCGCCCAAAAAAAGCAAGACCGCTACTGTCAAGACCTCTGACCAGCCGAAGGATTACGAGGATGCTTTCAAGAAGATCCAGGACTCCGTCGAAGAACTGAATGTCCTCATGGGCCTACATGGCAAAACGCACCTAGATATACAGAGAGCAGTAATTAGACTAGACCTGGTGGCATGGTGGTGTAAACTGGAGAATGAGAAGAGGGAGACAGGTCCCCAAGCTAGCCCTGAGAAGTGGCAAGCAGAAAGAACGACACTGTCTTCCCAGATAGCCGAGCTAACAAAGGCGCTGGAGGAGAGCCGCCAGCAGGGCGACCTTCTCCAGGGCAAGTACGACACCCTCAAGGACCGCCTGGAAAAATCCCAGCAACAGCAACCTCTCCCCACTAACAAGGCTGACCACGTCCCAGAGGACCCTAATGGGGTGCTCTGTAGTAAGTGTAACGGCCAGATAGAGAAGGAGAGAATGAGGCAACTTAGAGCAGAGAAACTGACAAGAGAAATAGAGGCAGACATGGAGCAAGCGCATACAACAGAAGCAAAGATTGCTCTGATCAGCAGAGAATGGCCAGAGGAGGCTTTTAAGAACACGACAATTGGTAGAAAGAGCATTGTTGGAACCCGTAACACGCGTTCCATACTGGTTACGCAGGGCTCGGACAAGGACAAGAAGCTTCTCGAACAGTTGGCAGCACAGTTTCCCTCAGCTGTTGCCGTACAGAACATCCCAGTTGGATCTGTGGTGGTCCTACACAACAGCGAGGCTCTAGAGGTGGTTGAGGGCCTCGAGGAGCCGCAGGACGGCCTAGGCAACACTGCCAGGTCGCTCACGGTTGCTATGCTGGGAAGGGAAAAAGACCCCGCTGGGTTCCTAAATACCCTCCAGAAAGTCATCGCAAAAAGTAGCTCACTTGCTAGTGGAGATGAGGCCGCCCTCCACATATCGGAGGAGTGGGACGGCCCCGAGATAAGAAGAGCTGTAGAAATCTGCTGTAAAAGGAGCTCCTGCAAGGTAGAGCTGGCCATGAGGACAGGGCTAAGACCCGCTCGGGAGCGTAGCGCATCTCGCACCAGAGAGCCGATCAGTACGATCCACAGCACTATCAGGGTGAAGGCCAAGGAGGGCGAGAGCTTTGCCGACGTCCTGAACGCAATCAGCGATCACGTGAAGCCGGACGAAGCAGGAGTAAAGTTAGGAAGGGTCACACCGCTAGGCTATGAGGGTGATGTGCTTATAGCCGTCAGTGCCACCAACGCAGCGGGTGGCGCGACTTTTGCTGAAATGATTCGTAAGGGGGCTGGGGTCGAAGTCGATATCCGTGCGGCCAAAGGCCCTAGTATGACAGTGTTGCTCCACAATGTCGACCCTTTTCTGGGCCCTAGGCTCAGCGCAGAGTTAGGCTCAGTGCTGGGACTAAATGCCAATGTAGAGATCAGAGCAGACGAGAAGGCATGGCTGGGAAAAGATAAGGTATGGAAACGCAGAGTCACACTCCCCATTGTGTTGGGTAAGAGACTGATAGCTATGCGGTCCGTGAAACTCGGGACGATGAATTGTAAACCGGAAGAGTGGGTAGTGATACCAACTTGTTACAATTGCCAGATGCTGGGTCATCTCACCAGGGAATGTAAGAGCGACAGGGTGGAGGGACGACGCTGCAACAGGTGCGGAGACGTTGGCCACCTCATCAAGGATTGTACAGCGCAACAGCCCAGGTGTTACGCGTGCAACGTAAATGGTCATACTGCTGCTTCAATGGAGTGTCCAAAATTCAAAGAAATGATAGAGCGCAGAAGACAGACAGCAACTGCTTCCAGGACGGAGCAAATAGAACAGCCAGAGCCAGAAGCTAGGAGGCAGCGAAAACAGAAACAACAGACCATCATAGATGCGGAAGGCTTCCAGACAGCGAAGAACACCTTCAAGGCCTCGACTGCAGGAACCTCCAGCGATGTCTAACTGCTTAAAGATCATTCAAGTCAACTGCCGCTGCAGTAGACTATCCTACAACATGGTTGAGGAGATCGCAAACAGAAGAGAAGCAAAGCTTATCCTGGTCAGCGAACCAAACGAAAGACAAGCTCAGAGTAAGGCGGGATGGATTGTTGATAAGTCCACAAAGGCTTGCATCATTGCAGACCGCTCAATAGCCATTGCGGGAAAAGGGTCCGGAAACGGGTTTGCGTGGATTGAGATAGCGGGAACGGGCAGAATATACTCCTGCTATATCAGCCCAAATATAAGCCGCAGAGAAGTGGATAACATACTGGATGAGTTGGCCACCTCCATGAGAGAACCGGCGACACCCAGGGAAATAATAGTAGCCGGGGACTTTAATGCTGCGTCCGAGGTATGGGGATCGAGGGAAACAAACAATAGGGGAAATGTCATGCTGGACTGGGCAGCAGCCAACAATATGGTAGTAGTGAACACGGGAAACGTTCCTACTTTCCAGCGTTATCGGCTCGGTAGAACTGAAGAGTCGCACATTGACTTGACTCTATGCAGCGAAGAGATGGTAGAAGCTATCAAAGAATGGAAGGTACTTGACGAAGAGGTCAACCTCAGTGATCATCACTGTATTGAGTTCTCGGTCGAAGCAGCCAGAAGGAGTCCGCCACTTACTCCCCCACGGGCAGGCCTAAGAATCAGAGACATGGAGGTACTGCAGAACGTAATCAGAGAGACCCTCAGCGAACCCGCGAACAGCACGCCAGAAACCCCAGAGCAGCTACAGAAGGTGTTACTTGAATCCTGTAAAAAAGCTTCAGACAGGCCAATTCACCCAAAAAGAAAGGTCCCGGTGCAACCGAAGTACTGGTGGAATGAAGAAATCAAGAAGAGCAGGGAAGAATACATGAAAGCTCGGAGAAAACTTAAGCTTGCGAGAACGCGTGGCTGGGACACGAACGATCTCCTACTTTCCCTAAGACGCTGCACGGCGGTACTTAAGCGGGCAATCGCCATCAGTAAAAAGAAATGCTGGAACGAATTTCTAGCAGAGCTAGACGACGACCCGTGGGGACGCCCGTACAGACTAATGAGGGGGAAAATAGGGAAAGCTCCTAAAGTAGATATCTTGGAAACGGAAAGACTGGACATACTGAATAAGCTCTTCCCCCGCCACCAGGACTTCGAAAGGGAAGAATTTCAACGTCAGGGAAGAGACTTTGAGGAAGATTTCCCAGCAGTAACGACCGCAGAAGTACTCAAAGCAGCGGAAAGGATAAAAGCAGGTAAGGCGCCTGGTCCTGATGGAATTCCACCAGCTGCAGTCAAGGTGCTTTTCAGGAAGTTCCCCGAGATTGTTGCTGGTGTCGCCACAAATATGCTGCGCAGTGGAAAATTTCCACCAGCCTGGAAGACTGCGGAGGTGGTCCTCATCCCAAAAGGCAGCGGAGGTTATAGACCCATATGCCTCATTAATACGCTTGCCAAGGGGTTCGAGATGATAGTGGAAGAAAGGCTGAGGGTTTTTGCAGAAGCACAGGGCCTGCTTTCGGCCAGCCAGTATGGCTTCCGCAAGCACAGGTCCGTACACATGCCAATACACAAGTTGGTTGCAAAAGCGGAACTTCTACATAATTCCACGCGACAGACAAGGCGCCTAATGGTAGCAATTTTCCTTGATGTCAAAAATGCTTTTAACAGTCTGCCATGGAAAATTGTCCTGAGTACTCTCAGTCGGAAACGGGCACCGTACTATCTGGTAAGAATTATATCAGATTATTTGAAGGACAGAGTTATCACAAGTTCGGGAGTAACCATGAGCATGACGGCAGGTGTTCCGCAAGGCTCCATTATGGGACCTCTACTTTGGAACATTGCCTACGACGATGTTCTTACCCTGGAGGGTTTACCCGACGGAGTCGAAACCCTTGCATACGCTGATGATCTGGCGGTAGTAGTGGAAGCCAAAACGGGCATAGAACTGGAAATTAAAGCCAACAAGGTTCTCCATTCTATACAGGTATGGATGGTCGGCGTCGGTCTCGAACTTGCTCCACAAAAGAGTGAGGCGGTGGTGCTGACTGGCAAAGTTCCTGTCCACCAGCTGGAGTTGCAACTGGCCGGTCAAGTCATCAAGCAGGTAAACCATGCGAGGTACCTGGGGGTACACCTGGACAAGGGTCTCAGTGGTAACGAACATATCAAGATCGCCACAGCCAAGGCGAGCAAGGCAGCTAACGAGATAGCCAAGATTCTCCCGAACATTCATGGGCCCAAGCGAACAGATCGCAGGAAGCTTATCATGTCCGTTGCAGGGTCGATTGCCCTGTTCGGGGCCTCGGTTTGGTTCAGCCGGACCACCGCCACCGCCAGAAACAGGTGTCTTCTAAGGAAAACGCAACGCACGGCAGCGCTCAGGATAATACAAGCGTACAGAACAGTGAGCACGACGGCTGCACTTGTCTTGGCTGGTACCCCGCCTTGGGATCTGGTGGCTGACGAGCGACGCAGGCTCTGGGACAAAGGTCCCGAGGGCTCTAAGGAGGTAGAAAAAGAAGCGATGTTTGCTGCTTGGCAGGAGGAGTGGACCGCGCTCCGCAGGGGCGACCCTGGTGCAAAGGTCCGTGATCTGATCCCCGACATAAAGAAGTGGATGAACCGTCCGGGGGGGCAGATGGATTTCTTCCTGACTCAGGTTATCACCGGTCACGGAGACTTCCAAGCATACCTCGACGACTTTAACGTGACTCCACAATCAGGAAGCTGCATTCACTGCTTGGAAGGGGCAAGAGACGATGCCTTCCACACGCTACTTGTCTGCCCTGCCCTGGAGCCTGCAAGAATTCTAGCTCTGAACAAGGTCACGCGCTGTTGGCAGCTAAATGGCGAGGCTAGAAGCAGAACTCCCCCTCCAAGCATGCCGAGGGCGAGCATGAAAGACTTCGTCGACTTCATCTGCGAGACTAGCAGCGGCTGGGAAATCGGAGCCGAGACTGCTAAAAACGTACTCGAAGAAAAGAGACGCCTGGCCCGAATCCGCCAAAGCAGATTCCCATTTATATCAGAGGCCGAGAGGGGAGTAACTCAAGAAGATATAGGACGTGACTTGTATGGTTCTGCGGAAAGTCACGCCGAGGACAATGCCACAAGAATGTCGGGTTCACAGGTTGATGGGAACGGCTTGTCTGATGAGGTGGGGAACCCGACGGGCGACCTCGGCCAATTGATCCGGTAGGCGCCTGCCACTCGTTGTTGGTTCGTAGTACTGTTAATTCTGAAGATCCGGACCAACTCAGAGTGAAGTTTAAGTGGGGCGTGAGTTTAGTGGGTAGGTCTGCCACTCCACCAGGCAGGAGTCCCACAGTACCATGGCAAATACCTTAGTTGTGAGGCCTGGTCTGCATGAGCATTCTCCGTCATAAAAAAAAAAAAAAAAAAAAAAAAGTATAGCATATCCGGCTCGCATCCCACTGTATATATATATATATATATATAGAATTACTAGAATATATGAGAATACAGACTGAGTGTTTTCAGAAATGTTTGGTTCGGTTATAGAATGAGGCTCTGCTGTGATATTTTTAACGTGTGCATATTCTTGAAGCAAATTTCTACTAAACTGCTTGGTGACTAATACATTCAAATCTACAGTACTGACGCAAAAAGGTGAAGCCCATGCCCACTAAAAATTATTGATATAAAATAATAATAGTAATAGGTTCAGATCGTTGTGTCATTAAAATTTGTCATTCTGTATATAATCTATAGACACAGACATATATATTTATTTTCGACATTTTCTCTGTAAGCCCGTCCAAATTAAACATCGTTGGAACCTCCCCTTGAAGCTGTACTGGGCAAACGGGGTGCGCTCATAAGAGCAGCAGGCAGAATACCTAAGAAAAAATTGTCATGCAAAAGGTCAAAATCCATATATTAGTTTTGTAAGGGCTCATTTTTGCATGATGAGGACCATATAGTGAAAGAATTAGACCTTGACCATATATATATATATATGTAAAATATCTATTCACAAATACACAAAGGCATTCAACCGGGGGAGCCGGGAGGCAGGATAGCGCATTTTGAGAGTAAGTTAGAAGATACGATGGGTGGTGGAGGCGCGAAGGTCGTCGTGGCCGACGTCTGGCACATCATATGATGAAACCTGTGGACTGCGAATCGGGTCACAGCATGTCTGTTAGTTCTACCACTCTGTTTGCAGGCAGAGTTGGTCATAGCTCCCTACTCGGAACAAGGTCCATATCGCTCATTTTCAGTTCATATTCGCGAATGAACTCTCTCGGTAAGCTTCCGTTTGTGGCAGCTCGAACCGTCACCTCAGCACCTCCACGACTAGGGCTGTCCCACAGAACGAGCAGACCAGCCTGTTCTTCGCCGAGACATAGGGGGCCCAAAACGTGCTTCAGATAAGCGGGCCTGACGCGTTCGAGGTCGTGCGGTTGATTAGCTGAGAGGTGTTCCCAGATTGGCGGCACCCCGTAAAATGCACAGGGTCCACTTTTAATCAAATAGAGCCAACACCGTTCTCTTCATATATATAATATATATATATATATATATATGTACAGAGATACTGTTTCATATATATACGCAGCAATTATCTAATGCGCATAATTAGTGTACTTAGCTATATATATATATATATATATATATCAGTTAAGTAACCTAATTGTGCACATTAGATAATTGGTACGTGGAGAATTTTTGCAGGCATAAAAAGGCGTTCAGTCACCCCAGTGCCTCGAGGAGCGAGAGAGAGAGATAGGAATAGAAACATCACTGTTTAAAGCATCAATTTCGTGTTTCTAAAGTATTTGCACGGTAGCATTTCTAGCGTTTTTGTGTTGCATTAACAGATACTAATCTAGGTCATATCAGTGACGTCAGCGAAATCCGAAGTGCTGTACAATTGTATTACAAACTATTAGGTTTATTCGTAAATCTGCCATTCAACGAACACCATATGAATCCGGCAATATTTCGTATAAAATAGATATTGGAAGTGCAGTCGAAATATAGTAGAAGCTCACTAATATCTTATTTCTCGTGTATCTTTGACCCATGCATTTGCTTTGTACTCGGTCAAGCAAACTACAAATTATTTGTAATATTTAAACGAGGGTTAAATATTACAAATAATTTGTAGTTTGCTTCTTGAGCTTGCTCAGCCATGAGCCATATCAGCAGCCGTCATTGCGTAGTTGAGTGTCCGCGTGCTCGTTTATTTTGTTCGTATTAGAATTCATCGACCCGGACACTTTTGGAATCACAGCACTATCTGTAGTGATCCTGATTATGAGTTCTAAATGTACAATAATTAGAGAGGTAAATGAGGACATGGTGTTTGGCCGAGGTCGTCGTGGACACCAACGAGGGAGGCGGTGGCATAAGGATATTGTTATTGTATCGGTGATATCACAACGCTCACTCGTTATATGTCCTCGCGGGATGACGAAGTTTCTAATGTTCATTGTATTGGTATCCAATCATCAGAGAAACGGTACAACGTGAGTGCTACCTGAAAACGCGGCGCCTCGGTTCATCAACAGTGTCTCTGTGTATACAACATACATACAAGAGCTTGCTGGCATCACCTTCGACACCTTCTTTCGTATATATGTGCTACTACGAGCACTGTCCGAGCTGTATCATTGCAGTGTGAGCCCGTGGGACTCTGTTCTGCACGAAATTCAGCAAATGCACTAAACATTCGAGTCCTGCTCTCCCCATGGTTAATGTTATTATAATACAGATCGAGTAATAACTCTGCCTGATTCGGGTACACCAAAAAGCAAACGCGACAGAGCTGACCTATTCAGTTCGATGGTCTCCTTTTTCACAGGAGGGATGGGGTGGAATGACATAAACAGCGACTCGAATGGAGAGATTAGATTTCATTTGAGCGAATCCTGATTTCGGCGACAGTTGCAACTTTTGCTTCGTCTGCTTGCTTTCCGTCAGAGATCGTTGTTGTTCTTATTAGACGGGAAATTGAAAATAATGGCTGTTCCAGGACCTCACTGAGACGGCTTGCACCGTCGACTATTCCAGTACTTTCCCCATGAAGGAATTGTTAATTGTTGGTTTGGGACAAAGAGTTGCCAACACCCGAAACAGCGAAACCTCTCTATGTATATGAATAGCGTGTGGCGTAAGATACTAATGAATTTCTTCTTTTTTTTTTTACCAATTCTTCTGATTCGTTCCATCTTGGGACTTCACTCCTTCGTTGGGATGCGATGTCTTCGTTCGGTTTGTGTGACCCACAGTAGCTAAACGGTACAGTTATGAACCTTTTATTTAACACGAAGTGTATACAAATCTGCGACGTACATTGAAGCATATTCAGCGGGTAGAAATCATTATAACGGATGATTGCTGTGGACCTCATTGTGATTTGTGATTTTCCAACTTACCGTTGAGTGTTTCCGATACACACTCGCGGTGATTTGGGCGACGAGCCTTTTGAAATACGTGTACACGCAAACACACAGAGACAGGGGCACGTGTCGGCGGCACGCTTCGAGATCCTTCTTATTCGCTGATGGGGTATTGAAATGGTATGCCGCGCCAGCCTGCAAACTCAAACGATTCACCCGCGGGAGGTATGGATATCCTATGAGTACCCTTGAGCCTCAACGATCTAGTCTCCTATTGAAAATGATGCTGGTGTCGAGCTTCGATCAAGGGTTGCTTAGCCTGCTAGCCAGTATGGTTAAGTTCGTGCAGTTCATTCTCGTCGTATGTTAAACACAAGGTTCTAACGTTTTGCTCAAACGTTCGTCGTTACCGCGTACCCACCAGTAGTCGATGTAACAAACAAGCTGTTTCGAGCACTTCATATGGCTGACTTTGTGGCATATTAAGAAGATCGCTGACTTATCGGCTTTTTCCAAGTACAGTCTTTTCATGTATCAGAATTCAGAATCTCATCCTGTACCCTGTTATTTAGTTCCATTAGCCAAAAATTAATCCTATCTTGGCCGCTCCAAGCGTACACGTAACCACTTCTCATCAAGGAATATAAGCACGCTACGACAAGGACCTCTTCTTTTGTAATAGGATTTGACATATAAAAAAATCGTAAATAGGTGGATAATAAAATAAATTAAAATTAAATATTATTTTTGAATGTTTGTCAATTTACAAGGGGATCCTTTCTTTGAGTCTGCCCGATGAGTTGTAAGAAAATAAGAAACAACGATAAAAACGGAGAAGGTTTTAAAGTCGGAAGGCCAATTGCCAATTTCGAAAGTAACTATTTGTTGTCATGCCAACGTATTGCTTTCGCTGCTAACTATGACATACCTCGCAATCCGATAAACGGCTATAAATCTTCTAACACCATAACTATTGGCTGTGTGCTTCAAAGTTTGACACTCTATGACACTAGCCGATTTGAAGAAAGGACGAATATGTCAATTTCAAAAATTTTCAAGAATTGTTCTTTGGTTGAGTTTAGCCCATTCAATGCCGCGAAGTAGGTCCGTTACTTTCTTTATAATATATATATATATATATATATATATATATACGACTTGTAGAACGGCACAAAATGTGAAGGACGTTTGTAAACGTATTTTACGTATGGCACTTACGCAATCCATGTGACAATGTTATATAATTAATTAAGCTACAAATAGGTAGCACGGGTACCTCATCTCCATTGGGGATGTTACTACGCTGTTACATATGGCACTATCCTAAGTCCCAGACTCTGTAGCACGTATAAGCATCGATGTATTTTATAATATTCGAATATAAAACTCTCGAACAATATCTCTTCAGAATTTCAAGTAAAGAAATAAAGGCGAAAAGTGACAGTTGAACAATTAGAGTTATATGAGATAAACGCGTGTGTGCATTCAACGAGTTTGCATATTTAGTAGCAAAGTATTGTCTTTCATTGATAGATACAAATATGTTCAGTGGGTAGTAATCGTCTTTAAGGTAGTATTTTTAGACATCGACTAAATTGGCACATTGGTCTAACGGAATATTTTATCAGGAGGGCATTAGTATTCTAGTCCCCTTCATGTTGCTTAGGGTGGCCTTGTAAAGCGGTTTACGTTCAGATGTTACGTTCTTTGTTGTTTCATTAAATTCTGGAGAGAAGTAACAATGTTTGTTTTAATATTATTCACTATAAATAGTAAATCGACTAGGACAATACCTTCGATACGACACGATCCTGTGATGTATCGACTAGATGTTAGATGTTACAAGCTGTGAACAAACCGATCCTCCGGCAGAATCAGGCGGAGACAATGAATACGTATCATACTTATCCCTAGTTAGGGTCAAATGTCATGCGACTCACTCCGATCGAGAGCCTAACCTAATTGATGTCTGTGTATCAATGCCAATGTGGCCTGTTCTCTCAGTTGTCTTTTCGCTCGCGCATGTGTCAACCGAGCAAATGATGGCTGGAAATCTCATATCGTCCTCATTGGGATCCGTGACGTGTTTGAGGTTAGAATTGTCTTTTGAACATGTGATATGTCTTCCTTCGCGAATTCTGGCTTATTATTCTTAACACACAAACAACAAAGCGAAAAAAACTCACAAAAATATATGTGACGTGTACAGACAGGGTGCTGTTAGCGAAAGTGATTTGAAAACTTCCGTTGAGGATATTTTGTCCCTCAAGATGCTCCTCGTACTGGCCTAGGAAAGCGTTAGTTAGTTGGATGAACTCGGCAACAACGTGGATGATTTCCTTGCGCGTAGATCTCGGGACTTCTATGAAAGAGGAGTAGTGAAGCTCGTCGGGGGATGGCAGAAAGTTATTGAACAGGATGGCATATAATATATAATTTGGTTGATTAAAATCGTTTGTTGTTTTGATAAATATATTTGCGTTTCAAATTTGCTTGAGGTTCGCTACGAACTTATGCATTAACCCAATAGTTAGCGGCACTTCTAGAAATGAAGCTATTATATATATATATATATATTTTTTTTTTTATATGACGGAGAATGCTCATGCAGGGCAGGTCTCACAGCTAAGGTATTTTGCCATGGTACTGTGGGACTCCTGCCTGATGTAGTGGCAGACCTACCCACTAAACTCGCGCCCTACTTAAACATCACTCTAGGTTGGTCCGGGTTTTCAGAATTAACAGTACTACGGACCAAATATATATATATATATATATATATATATATATATACATGCCATGCACCGTATTGAACGTTTTTGTTTTCGGATAGCGAAGAGGGCAAACACGAGTTATTTACACTGATATAGCAGGGAATCCATATGCAACTTAGCAAAGACTCCTTTGTGTGCCCTTGCTTGCACCCTTAAACACCGCGTACTCCTTATCCAAACATAGCTCTGCTGTTTACGTTGCTTCGAATCAATGCCTCTGGGCACTTTCGTTCACTTTTACATATCGCTCACACATCTGTCCAAGGATGCTTGTCCATGTGTTAATGTGACCTTCTCGAGCGAACCTTCTGTATACTGTCTTTCCATTAGGAAAAGTCCGGGCTTTGTAGTTGATGGGTTTGGAACACGAACCCCATACGCAGAGATAGTGGAGTGTTTTAGGTGTGACCACTAATGAAATCAAGCCGTATGTGAGTTACATTTCCGGAGACTGGGACCTGCACTTCTGGCTGAATATACATTGTGTTCTAATGAACTAGTTAAATTACTGTTCCACACACGCTTAACTTGCTATGCAACGTTTCATCTGCGCGACGCATTTCCTTGAATAAACTCCAACTATACTCCGTTGTTTTGTTCAATTAACTTGTGTATTTTGCAATTATACTTTGTTTTTCTTTGAGAGGAGGAAATTTTCTTCAAACGCCTGCAATTACACTATAGGTGCTGTAAGGAACAAGAGGAAACATTCTCTGGAACTCCACCATATGAGATAATAGTTATAGAGTTGAAATTACATGTTCCATCGTTGGGTCCTTTGAAATTTCAAGCCAATTGAGTTGACAGTAAACATTTGCAATGAAGGTACGCCAGGCGACTCACCTGGTATGTGTTGAAATTGGCCCTCGCAGATGCCATAAAAGTCATTCCTCTCGAACCCACTGTTCACTTCGGTACGTTTCAACCAGACTATCGAAACATATACGACTAGTTTAATCCTCCTGGTAAATGTAGGCACCCGTCATTAAAGTGCTGAAAAATTCAGAAGTCTTAAGAGGGAAACACGAAAGCGGGCGTTTCAACATTGAAATTGTTTCGTAAGCGGCGGAGAATAGAGATAGGAGACGATACCTTTGGAGCCCGAAATAGTGCGCCCGCTGGCTGATACAGAATTCTAAGACGCTAATTAGCGCCCTACGTAAATTCAACGTCGGTAAGTCCCAGATTGCCGCCGCCGCCGCCGCCAGCATATTTGGAGAGGGACTCCGTGAATCATTTAAGCTGCAAATCTCCCAAATGCAGAGTGTTGAATTTATGCTTCATTTGGGTGACTTTGAAGGGACCTTTGGACACTACCTGAATTGCACTACATACAACTGTAGGCTGATTAGTAACAAACGAACAGTCATGACTGCACATCGCGACTACAGGTCCACGATATTTGATATATGTATATATGGTTTTTCCTTTATATATTTTCAAGATTCAGACATTCCCAGAGGCAAAGGTAATCAGTTCTATTTTATAGTTGCGACACAGCTCAGTGGATTATAGGGATTAAACTGTAGTCTCACCGATTCATCTGAAGTGGCATTTGCCTTGGTCTATGCCGAGTTCTTTTTAGGTAAAACAATTCGAGCAATCCACAGCTGTATTTCTTTTCCTATTCTTAGAAATACACGTTTTGAACCCTTCGTCTCGTCAGTAGTTTCTGCGGTAACGTTACCGTTTCACATCCCGGATTGCCCTAATCCACCGACGGCTTTTATGAGCTACTACTATAAATTCGGAACGCTTCCTTTTTACGCAGTATATTTTTGAGGCATCCTTAGAAATGTACGTTTAGAAGTCCCCATGCAATTCCGACAACTCTTGATAGCTGCAATCTTTGAGCTAACATTTCATTTTGCAACATACCCTCGTTTGAATGGACTTTTTCTCTCTCTCTCTCTCTTTGTGATTTGATGGCGAAACGGGGACCAGTGCACATGCACGGCAAGATATATCTCCTGCTTTTGAGTTGGCCGTCGACTAGAGCGAGGAAGGATCGGGCCTACGATTTAAATGGAAACTACTATAGTGAGAGAATGCTCCATAGAGCGGGATTTAGGTGTGGAACGGCTTAAGTAGGCGAAGCGTGTCGGGTTACAAAGTTTTGAGTATTGGAAGGAAACCAGAGATTGTATTTCCCGTCGGCATAGTGAAACCGAATCTCCTCACGCGTTACCAATTGTGCCACAAAGAGTTGGCAAACTTACATACATATACTGCCTAGCGTAAGGTTTGGACAGATAATAATTGAGACAGACAATGACGTGGACCAAGCCAAGCGAAATATTGGACCTCCGATGTAGGAAGCGAAAATGAAGATAATCGATAGTTTGTTGCAGAGAAAATAGGCGTCCCGAGAGGATTTTCAATTACAAGAAGAGGAATAAAGGAACGAGGTCAAGGTTGCTGCTCAGAAATCGCAGTTTCTTCATTCACTTTACTAAGAACCTAGCTCGATTTGAAGGTGTAGATGTCGCTTATTCCATACCTAAACGCTTTGAGCATTGCGCCACTGTGGCTTTTGACAGGGTTGACAATGTTTTTAACATAACGAATCAATACTTTGTCAAGACCTGCTATATATATATATATATATATATATATATATATATATATATATATATATATATAGTAGAACCTCGTCGTTACTGTTTCCGTAAGCTATGTTCTATAAAGATCTAGAAGCTATAAGCGAGCTTAACCCGCGTGAATTAAGCTCCTTTGAACAAGACTCCTCCCCATGCGTTAAAGATCCGTTTGCTTTCGAAGGAGCATTCATTCAGGTTGTCTCGCTAATAGAAGTCTTGAAGACAGATGTGTCTATTCAGTCGGTCTGTAGATTCACTTCCCAGTTCAGTTGGTAGGAACAGAAGAGGAACCTGTTAAGGCGATTTCTTTGAAGACGCTCGGTAAGAGGGCACACCTTGAAATATAACTGGATCATTTGACCATTAGAATCCGTATTAGGCAGAGGGCTGGCATTCGAGTTTGTTCATCACTTAACATTGCTAGCCATAGATATCTACCACTATACGTCATATATTTTAGCTAAAGGAAACCATAGAAAACTCTAATGGATAAGTTTGGCCCTATCCTATGAGGATCGAGAGTCTGCCAATGGTAATTCCCGATCTTTCGAAATTATGATAACAATCGCCTCTTATGTCAAATGCCTTTGGCTAGTAGCACCGAAGGACAAGGTGGAGGCCATAGAATGCCTTAGGCCATTGAGTGCTAATTACAGAAATGAACAGTTCCTGACAGTGGCCCAAGTTAGCAATTGGTTCGGGGTTTTAGTCGGTGCGAGTCCGACACTACCTAGACGAACACCTCAGATGTGAGACCAGGTGTCCATAACGGATTTTGCCCCCAACCTCATTAAAAAAAAAGTCGCTTAAAAGAGTCGAGCAGAGCAGACACGGACACTAAAGTTGTTGGAGACATTGCTATAGGTTTGTGAAGGCGAAAAGCCATTAAGGAAGTTCTAGTTGCATATATAACTGAAAGTCTCGAAACCACCAAATCCCCAAGTACCACGCTAAGGCCGAGAAGCACGTCAGGTCATTCAAGCTAATTACCCAGCAATAGGCATAATTGCTTTTATCTCTTGTTACGTTACATTGTTGTTGCCTATATTTAAGCTATGTATTACACTTTATGGCCAATTGTATGCCTCCCTCCTATACTTTGCTTGATAGATTTGAATAATCGATTCTGATCTCATGCTTCTATTGGGCTTCAATAGAGTCATGAGATCGGAAACGATTGGTGGAATTTTGGGAATAATATCAGCACATTTTTTTTGTCAAAAACGGAACCGAACGGTCTATCTCTTTGTTATAATGTTGATCTAGAAATAGAGCCTATTCCCATTAAATCGATGGAAGATGCAGCACGGTCTGTAGCCTTACGGTGGTGATGAGATGATTTTTTCCACAGCGAAATAATCCAGCGAGTACTATACGCCCTATTCAGCCTCTAGCCGGTTACATCCATATATAATATGTACTGGAAAGAAAAGAATAAACTCGGGGCATTACTCGTAGTTGGATGAAAGACATGACGGTCTCTGTTTTTGATCTTCGTAAATCCTCCTTTGTTCGACACACTTCCCAAAATCAGAACGACTACTCGCTCAGCTGCTGGGACAGGACATGTAGCAGTAACTCGCTGTCATGTGCTTTAGAGAGGACAGTATTTTCGCAGAGGCGAGGTGTGTGTCCGTCCGGTGTCGGTTGAAAGGGTCCGAGGCGGTAAATCCCTCAGACGAGGGACTCCCCGACAACGCACAATAGAGAATTGGCGACCATCACCTGTACAATATGGACGCTTCCCTTCCTTAGCGGAGCTGCATATGTATATATATATATATATATATATATCTTTTCATAGCATAACATTCACATCTAGCTGTACTTGTGTTAGCAAATCCTTCATATAAACATTAAGCGGCTAAACGTCAATATTAGTTCACTTGGATGCATAGGAGCGTATCAAGATAAATCTTTTCTTTTCTCTCGTAATGTAATAGACAATAGTGAAAAGACGCCAGGAGCGTAAACCACTTTGCGAAAGACCAATTGCTTTTGTCCGGGGGCTTTGCCCCGAAGATTTCGTAAATCCCTTCTGCTTTGGCCTATATTGGTGGTTTTCATTCGTAACAATTGTTACGTAAAGCAACTTTATTTAGCTTATTTGTTTTTCACAAGCAAATTCTGCTGCCTGACCGTCTGGCCTATTCTCCTTTGGCGTACAGAACGTTGAAGGTACTAGCCAGCGTTGGGCGAGCCCTGAGCGAGCATTAACATAACCCTTGTGCTATGGAGGACACTTAAAAAAAGGGGGTTGTATCTAGGTTCTATGTTGTTGTACTTATTAGAAGGCTGAGGATAGTGTTGCAATATCTATTCGGTTGGTTGGCTTTGTGGACTACATATTGAACCCGGCGTACCCAGTGACCTACCCTTTATGTTGCGTGACTTTCCGAATATCCTGTACGTTGCTGTGACGTTAGCTGGATACATTTGACAAGTACGATCTGAGCCTTGTCCTTTTTTCGAGAAACAACACCTATTTAATATATGTGGATTATCTCACGCGCTTTAAACTAATAGTATTCGACCGTAAGCTCTTCACGCAAAATAGCAAATCAGATGTGCTTGAATAATATTCTCAATAGTCGAGGATTGTGGCAATGCTTTCACTGGTGCACTATGTGAAATTGGTTGTATTTGTTTTACATTCATAGAATCCTACTCAGACCCAAAAAACCAAACTACGGCGATATATATCACGGCTCCTCTGAGCCCATTGGTCTTGGAAGAGAAGTTTCAACTATTTCCAACTTCTATTCAATTCTCATATATTAAAGATATTGGGAATTCATAGTCTAACTGGGCATTCACGTCGAAAATGGCTTGGCCAGCTAACCGAAAAAAAGCTACTCCGGACACGATGATAGGTACTATTGTGCAGTCAAGTTTCTGATCATTGTGATTAGGCTTCTCAATAACAGAACTGAGCGAGCAAGTTTACGCGTACCAAAGGAATAAAATAGTCACCCATGTATATCCCATGCGATGCCATGTATATATATATATATTCGAGTTTAAAGGGAGACAATTTGGTTTTAGGACAAATCTCTCTCTATATATATATATATCTTGTAAAACAAAAATGCATGGAGTCGCATAGGGGCACTATATTTATCTATTTCGTGTTTATGCGATTTGATGTTGCACAGCCAGAACCCGGCCACTTAGGAATAGAACTTCGAAGTCGAAAGTAGGTTAGTGATAAAGAAGTATGAGGTTTGCTCAGGTAAAGGTCGGGTCTCGCACAAGTGGCCCGCATCTGAGCGAAAAGTCTCAATTTCATTCGTGGGTGAATAAAATTAAACAGAGCCACATGTGCAATCACGGAGCTGACGGATTCGAATCATATGTAATAGGTCGCACATGTGCACATTTTTAGTTTACAAAGAATCAGGTCTCTTTACCGTTGTGTACTAAAACGGACGCTGAAAGCGGGTGGAAAGAAAACTTTGAATTTTACGTCAATCGAAAGGTATCTTTATTTCATCAAGGAAGGGTAATTATCACAAATTCTAAAAATGTCTGTATGTGGCAATTTTAGAATTTTATGAAAATTACCCTTTTACAAGCTAATGAAGCTAGCTCTAGCAGGAGGACGCCCAACTAGCTATTATAGAATTAAACAAAGATGATATTCCTGAGATATTATTGTAAATAATGTACCTTGCCACAAAGGGCATCGTCGTTGAAACTCACTTAACGAACCTGATGATAATAATTATGATGCAAATATCGCTCTACACGGAATAATCGATCACACATCATTAGCCAATGTGAGCCCGAAGAGCGCTAGTAGATTTCAAATGAAGAGGTGAATGCCGGACCGGGTCTTCTTTGAAACCTAGCCGGTAATTTACTGGGCGTCTAGATCTCATTCGACAATACAGCAAACGTAGGTTGACGATTAGTGATAATCTTTTAGTATTTGGAGACGTCGACTGACACTGCTTTATAAAGACGCCACTGCAGCCATTAATGAGCAAATGAATGATATCTATTGCTACGGGCAGCCGAAAAAAATGAATAGAATGAGCTCAATTCAATAAAGTATTTATTTATGATAACACGTAGTTATAAGTGTATGTGTTGAACTTACCTGCTTGTAGTCACCTAGAGAGCATCTATGGTGTGCTGTCTTCTTGCTCGAGAAATTCACAATGATAACAAGAAACTGATGAGTTCAACATCTGACTTGAGGTGGCTTGAGGCTTCTCTAAAGCACTGAAGCCTATTTGTCTAAGTTGTTTTTTTTCATGATTTTTCCTGTACAAGGTATGAATGTGTCTCTATTAATAGAACGTTGCAAAATTGATTATCGGCATTGGCTAAACATTTGTCTAATTGTAATAATTAGACTTTGCAATAAAATCATAAAGTAAGCTCATATGTTATATCGACTATCCTACGGAATAGTCTATGTAGCATTACCGAGTCCACGAAGTGAATCCCGAACACTCAGAGGTAGAATAAACGCCACTAGTTAAACTGGCTCTGTTCAACATTTGCAAGTTTTGTTAAGCGCGATCTGAAAGAGCTAAGTATTCGCCTTAATGATATCGTCCTGTGTGTTACATGGCCAGAGTCAGAAAACAAAGCTAATTTTATTACATAATTTTTTTTGTTACCTTGGAGAATCTTCCATTTATTCATTGGTCTGTTGTCAACATCGTCTTCTCTCTCACTCTCTCTCTCGCATCTAGCTTACTACGTTTCGTGCCGTACAGACTTCGAAGGACAGGCTGGTGCTTGGGCCTGCTCGGGAATAAGTTAATTAGCTCCCCTGGGTAGGGTCTTGAGGGAAGAGGGTGTGGGATTGCACATGGTAGAGAGGAGCAGCGAATGCATTTGCCGCGAATTTGTCTGGCAGAACTCGGCATGCACGTTTTGATGGTTAGAATCGTCTCCTCCACCGTGGAGAGCCTCTCCATGGAATGCTACTGTGTAGGTCCTTCTGTTCTTCGTAAGGCCCATTGCGACTAACTGACTCACAGTCGGCCATTCGATTCTATTTAGACCATCGCCGTGAATGTATGATGCTTTTAGCTGGAACATCTTATTGAAAGTTAGAAATTACTGCGCCATCATTGTCAATACCAGCTGTGGTGTGTCACGTAATCTTTGGTTTCAATCAACGTTCATACATATTGTATTCGCCCGTTAAGGTTTGTCTGGCGCGACACATATATTTTCTCAGAATACATATTTCGAATACTAATCCAAGCATAATGGGTTTTTAAGGAAATTAATAATTCTATACCTCAAATCATACACTTTCCAAACCGAACGATATTTGAAGGTTTCAGTCATCAAAAAAATATATAAATACATTGCTATTTGGTTTTTATCTGTATTATTCCGGTATTTTAATTTCAAATACATTTACAATGACCTCACCCGAACTCAAAGCGATTCACTTTCACAAATGTTTACCATTACTTAGGAAGTGTTTTGTGGAACGGAAACATATATATACCTATATATATGAATTGATTAAATCTTAATAACTGTACGGTCCATGTGCGGTTGCCGGTTATCCTTAGTTACCTGCGTAAGAGTGTAGTTCATGTGGTAACCAAAACAACATTCGTCATTAAAGGATGCTTCGATTGCTATATATATATATATATATATATATATACTTGCGAGCCTCGACCATCCGCATCCATCCTCGATGGCTTTGTAATCAACAAACGCCGGAGCTGGTCCATCCATGCACGCAAAGCTTTAGGTTGTTCAACCTGACGATGCTCGATATATGACGTCATCATTTCTCCAATAGTTGTGAATAAGGGTGAACATTGCCCCATGTTTCGTCATCTTTCAACGTGAGATTGCACTCCCCCCATAGAATTGTGACAGCTGGACCCGAGTAACGAAACGATTTTGAATTACCTTATAAATCATGCGTCGTCTCGCCAGATGAGAGACATTTCAAAGGAGCGTATCAGTAGTGCGCCCTTACTACCATCGTTTCTTTGGCAGCTTTAACCCCCCGCGAATACAACCACTATTCAAAATGGTGTCCTCTAAATGGACGACTGCTCTATCGGGCAAAGAGAGAGAGAGATCCACGCAGTGCCTCGGCAAGGTTTACACAAAGGAAGTGCAATGCCTTCTAAATAGCGACGCTGTATTTGCTACATAGTTAGGCGCATACGAGTTTTTTTAGGTAGCTCGAGCGCCATAGATATTATGTATCTACTCTTGGGGAGACCTTTCGTATGGCAGAAATTTAAGTCCTCTCATGGGGCGAGGGTGGCCTCGAAATTGCCTACTCGTGTTCAGTTTTTCGTAACTAGATAAATTTGGTGAAGTAACGAATTTCGAAAGGATCGACGCGTTCAACGTGAATAATGGTAATGAGGTAAATACTACAAATTGTGAAATGCTTTAGCAAACAAACATAAAGGATGATGTTTCTTCGACGATATTTGACGTTCCCAATGAGTGTGCGTACTGAGATAGTCATTTGTCATAGTGTAGCCATAGGACACAAACTGGAAGACCTTGTAAAATGATGTTTTCCTGCCTACAGGCATTTGTGAAATGTATCCCGTTAAGTGAACACTTTTTGGCATTTTGTGCCAATAATAACTAAAACAGCAAAGTGTGATATTAACGAAGAGGTCTTCATATATTTTACAGGAGAGAAATATCATGAGCTGTATCATTCGAGACAGACCAGGCCAAGAAAAATAGCCTTTTTTTATTGAAAAATTTGAGTAGGGATTAATTACATCTGTTTCGTACGCGAATTCACATCGGTGTCTTTTTCGTGTATTATGCATAATGTCCAGCTTTATGATATCCACATGCATAGCTTGAACTAATATGATTTTGAGTCTTCACCTGTCTTCACTGCTTAAGGTCGTAAAATATATAGAGTAGTCACTACAATTAAATATTATTACAGCAATCAAATATGATAATCACCGTCGCACTTTTCATAATTAGTAGTAGCAACTGAAGTAAGACGGACCGCTAAATGCAACGGCGGGGATCGAACCCGTCCACCTACTTGTCTCCTCCGATTGCAATCTTACGAAGCAATGCTAAAAAGCAGCTGTACCGTGGACGTTAAATGTTGGCTGAGAGTCAGCCCGAAAAGCTTAGTAGCAACTGACGAGATAGGCTTAGAGTTGGCTGATAGGTAAGGTTACAATTAGGAAAAAAATATGCATACAAGTATAGAGAAAAGGTTGAAACAGCATCTATTTTAACTGTAAACCCACTTTTTTCCAATTGAAAGCCCGTTTTTTCATCACTCTAAACTTACCTCTAAGCCTATCTCATCCTTACCCCCCCCCACTGTATTCACAATATAATAGCATCTATCCGAATTCTGTTTATATTATAATCCAGCTCTGGATGTCGATGGCATTATTAGCAATAGTGAACAGATTACTGTTGCTGCTGAAGTCATATCTAGGCAACGAGGAACAACACAATGGGCTTTGTTTATCCGTTACAGAGGCCTCGTTCACGAGGTGTTGAACGACCCATGCAACCGCTAAACAAACAACTATGTTCCCCCTTTGCTGGGACCTTTGAGAGATCCTCGAAATCTATTGCTTGGTTCGGAACAATAAGAGCTCCTCAAGGACAAGCCGAGGAGATATATAGCCCTGATAGATATCGTGGTTGCTGTTGCTACTATTGCTGGCTAGCCTTAGTCTCGGTGACTGAAAAAGAGGACCGACGCTTGGCGGTTGCTTGAGAGTATCGACGGGTTGAGAGTCGCATGGTGCCTTCTGACGTCGTCAGATACAACGGAAATGAACTTAGCAGATGCATCAACACTCTTCAGCTCATCTACTATTCGCGAGTTGAATTCGGTGCAGCGGTTCATCAAAGTCAATTTCAACAAACATTATAGCTGAATCCTACTCCAATGATGAATAGTCAGGCACTGCGAGAATCATTAATTGCGTGATTAACAAGCGTGCGAAAGACAGCCGTTCAGGAGCACTGACTGAGTTTGAAATCACATCTGGTTCTGCATAGGTTTTTGAATTACTATTATTATTATTATTATTATTATTATTATTATTATTATGCCACGTGGTTTACGAATGTCATGTGACAAATACTTCTCCTTAATAATGACCTTCAAAAATATACCTTACGCCAGACTAACTATAATATAACAATAAGAGACTAGCTTTAATAGGTGCTCAAACATCCGATTCGACTGGTTATGGTAGATAGAACTGTTTAACAATAATTTAAATGTAAATGTCTCGTATTTGGCACAAATGACAACATCGCCAAAACACTAAACCACGTTTTCACTGTTGGTTTATGAGCTATGTGGGCTCACCTGGTAAATCACCTGAGCTAACGCACAGTCAACGTTTAACGTAGGTGCACGGGTTCGAGCCTCGCCGCTGCACATTTGCACTTAAGTCCTCATTTAAGAATCGGTCTTATGAAGCAATCCCGAAAGCAGTTACACCGTGGACGTTAAATGCGAACTCGCCTGATGTCCGTTTGCGTATGGAAACAGCCTGCTTTAGTTCTCGAAAAGTATTATCGTAAAATTGCTGCTAGCTTATGAGAAGACTTCGAGCTTCTTTTCCATTTTAAATGTAGTCTGCCATCTTGGAAAGCATGAATGTTGTCGAATTAGGAACGTTTTGAGGATAATAACGGCTTCGTCCAGAATATCCGAATACAATTATCAGGTGTTGTGAAATAGGCCCGTATATTGGGCCTGGTCCATTCACGTATTGTTTTCCCGACTTGAATGGCACACTACGCCCACGACTGGAATGGAGGCGCCTACGCTCGGGTGTAGACAACCCACTGGACTAATATATGCACATACATCTTCTAACCTGACTATAGCTAATTTGGGATAAGTAATCCGGGCACGTATGATAATACGCTTAAGAATGTTTCAGACACTCGTTGGCATTCATGCCTCCGTTATTACCTACACTTGGTTCAGTGACTCAATGACTCTGCTCGTCCGCATATGACAGTACGATAGGATAATGATGGTTTTAGCGATCAGTTCACCTCTCTACACCCTTCGAGTAGAGGAATGTCATATTCGTTCAGATTACGGTACACCCCAATAAGTACAGCCTACGGTGGCTGCATTCATTCAAGTTGAATACCCTGAAGGATTTCTCTCTCTCTCTCTCTCGCTCACACACAGACTGAATGTGGTGGTGGTGGCAGCTTCTAATGATCTGCTTGTCGTCGTCATCGTCGACTTGGCCTAAGGCGACTGCTTCGTAAAGATTGCGGCTCGTACGTGAACGCAATTGCACCTTCCTTTATATATTATATATTGACTAGACTGGCCTTGCAGAGGCATGCCGTATACGGTGTGACGTCGGTAATGAATATATTCCGTCGAAGAAGCCGGCAACACGGGAACAAATTTGCTTTTTTTTTTGTTGTTTGTTCCTGCCATTAGGTAGGATGATGTCACACCCGCGCGCATGAGGGTATGTGACGAAAATAGTCTTTGCAGGCTGTAATTATAACACAGCACGAGGGACAAATGAATGCTCGGAGATTAATCGCATCACATTCGACTTAATGTCATTGCGTAATGAATGTGGTAGTTACACAAGAGAGACGGAAATAGCATATTACAGTCATCCCTCTGGGGTGACTTAGTGCTGTGGCATGATTATAACAGAGAGAGAGACAGGAGAGGCGTCCCTATCGTGAGGGAGTCACGTACGATAGCTGCGATGGAGGAATTTTCGCGATTTACTAACTATGCCGATACAGGACAAAGGTCCTGATAAGGTCTAGCATTTGTTCAGAGCTTTCGACTTCTTTGTTTTAAACGGTGACCACAATGTGCGTTTACACAACGACATTGTCGCTACTTTCTCTCTCTAAACCTCTTCCACTACGAAACTGCGTTGTGGAATTCGATATCGATGAGTTCAGTATTCTTCTATGATAGATACAGCCTCGACAGGACGAGTTTACGCAGTTCTGCCGTTACACTTCACTGTTGATGCATGTATCTTGTCTACCTATAATAATGCTTCGAGATAGCGTTATGCGCAACCATGCTCGAATCAAGAAAAATTACGCATTCGACGGTCTAACAGTAATGCTCATATTGAGAAAACCTGAAAGCCCATCTGTAAGGCAAGGGAGCTTTTATCGACTATTTTTTCAACAATGTTGAACGGCATCGAAATTACAAACGACGGTCCATGCTTTGGCTTATCACTTCTTTATCAGTTTTAAACACTCACATAATCAACCGAGTCGTGTAGTGCTGTAAATGACTATGTGAGCTTGGGTAATGTCCGTGTGTCGCATGCTCGGTAGTGTATGTCGTTAAATTCATTTTCAATAAAATTGCGAACTCTCAGCGTGGCAACGCTACAGATGGGTTTTCACGTTTGCTTATGAATCACATTTCGTTGCACTGAGAATTTATGGGAGTCATGTGTGGCACTAATCATACAACAGGACGAAGGCGGCAAACATCGAGCAATCGACTCGAAAATTGTAAAAGCAGATGAAATGTAAGGAAAATTCGTTTTCACATATTGTTCCGACAAACTCAATGTGAGTGTTTACATCGATTCAAGAGCCACGTCACATTATCACTGTGTCAATGATCTTATGCGCATTGTGGATTCGCCACTTGATACGGGAATAAACAAATAGAAAAGTATAACAAGCGACAAAGGTACATTATTACATAGACTGGCTAGAGTTTTTCCGTCGTACTCAGCATTCTGCTCACATTTTCACTAATTCATGGAGTAATTGTGATTGTCTCCAAGGGAAGAGATCATTAATATACTGTTTTGCCTATATGAATTTTTGTTGTAACCCATCATATACTCCCATCAATGTATGTGACAGCGTGAAAAAGAAGAAAGAGCCTGTTATGCCAGGCAAGGCGTGTCGAAAGTAATCTAGCACGATCGAGTTCGAATTACCGAAATGTCGAACTGTCGCATACATTTCATAAAACGAAAAAAAAATGAACAAATTTCATAAAACGTGTGAACAAATATAACCTTCGTACTCTATCAGGAGCAAATGTAATGTATTACAGGGGGAGTAGTGGCCGCGATGTGACAATAAGACTCCCTTTGGTGGATTACTCACGTTTGGATCACTGTCGTCTTGGCTATGCCCTTCCAGTCTCTCATTGTGTGGTTCTTCAACAGGGACAAATATCATTTTCATTCAAAAGCGCACATAGTGCATCCCGATGCCGCTGGCCAGGTTCTGCGTTTAAGTCGGAGGTCTGCTTGCACTTGATGGAAAAAGGAAACTTTGCTTGTCAAAGCGACGTCAAACGCCGCGTCATCAGTATTCCCCGTGCTGAGACGCCACAGAAGGGCAACATCATTGGCCCTAATTATGTTGTCCCGGCACGCGATCAGCTGATGTCGCGACAAAGGTCATATTACGACTGCCATCACCGCCGTTCCCCCGCTCCGCTAGCATCAACTCTTTTATTAATTACGACCTATGATGTCGGGATGAAGATGCGGAAAGGGGGAGGATAATAGAAAACGTTTATTCCCGGGGGAATGATGCAAGTTGTGACAAAAAAAACAACACCTACTGATGATTTAATAAAGCCAAAAAATATCCGAGGATGTTAAACAATGCATAACGATGTACGCGATACAACTTTTGCACTGAATTACATACTGAGGATTACTAGAGGATTTATATAAATGTGACGAGAAGTAGAACATGACAAAATACCAACATCTAGCACATTATTAGCACAGTGGCATGGTTTGGAGATAGTAGTGTTAAACAAGAATCAGACAAGTAACCTCGATTATTTCGAGGAAGCTACAGAATTTTACCGGTGTTTGTAGATGAGACTATGGCGATTATTGTTATGTACATATTACTGTGGCTAGACTTTGAACTGAACTAAAATCGTGAATTTACGTCCCTTCGACGTCAGCCAGCACGGACTTTTTGTTTTCTCAATTTCGGCTCCGTTCGGCCCCTACCAGGTTCCGCGATATCAAAGCTCTTTCGAAGTGCAATGGAATTACGGCGTTAAACTGTTTCTGCACACAGCAGTTGTGTGCAGAATTCTTATCTAACTTAGCACTTTGTTCACCTCTCGTTAGTATAGAGACACTGCCATTATAAATCCGAAGGGACCCTATGCTCGGGTGAAAGCTATTAATATATATTAATGCATGCATTCACCAGAGCGAAATTCGGTTTTCTATTCAGCAGCACTGATAGACAGGTAGCTGACGCTGCACGAAAGAAACCCAACTGTGTACAGATGCAATCACTAGTGGCTTTACCCATGAGTCCAAATATTGACATAGATGAATCAGCAACCTTTACTAAAACGCATAGCATTTACGCAGGGAGCTCTGCAGAGATGAGTTGCCATCTGAACGCCTAAAAGGTCGGGAAATGTCGCCTCTTTGCTGTGGCGAAGGTAGAGGAATCCTGCCAAGCGAAGATAGTTTTAGGTTCTCGCACACAAAATAATAGGCCGCTACAATGTCTTACACATTCAGAGACCTTCCGTCCATTTGGACAGCGGGACGCTGCGGCTGCGATCGCTCACTCACTTTGGCCTTTCACAAGGGAGAAGAGTATCGCTTATGAAAGCGAAATCGATCGCTGGAGAAATCCTTACCAGTGGACACAAGTCTAGCGTGGGCGCCGGAGTTACTTTTATAATACTGCTTATTTTATACTAGCCCCTACAGCTATATGTGACTATGTGTGTGTGGGCGGAACCAAGTCACTCAGAAGGTTTTTACCTTAGGACAGCTTGCAAGCTGCAGAATTTAAGAACACCCTGAGATCAAGGCAACGTAGGATCCTGTAACGACACTGTTTAGTGTATTTAAATAGCTCTCAGCATCTTTGTTTCTTAGGCCTATATAAGTGACTGCTTCCATATGTTTTCATTTTGAACTTACTTATCAAGTATTTTTGCTGCATGTTGCGGAAAGCTCACAAAACAATGATTATTACTAGTAATACTATGTATACTAAATGATAATAGTTAATATATAATAAATAAAGAACATTACAGTCCTCTAAGTAAAACCAAGAACATATGAAGGTTATTATTTCGGTATCCTGTAACCTTGATTGGTTACGAGCTTTTAAAGTTTGGTCAAATATAGCATATCCCCTCTTCATAATGCAGGCGTAATTTGTTTTTTTATTTTTTTTTTGCCAATGTCCCGTATCAGAGACTTCGTAAGCCACTCTGAATGGTCCGGTCCGCGGGTCAAGCGCTATCTCTATTTAATGACAACAAACGTGTCGCTTGGGTAAAGCGAAAGCTTAGCATAATATGCTTATTGAAGAGATGGGCACGTTCCCTGCCGCATATGTAGCGTGGATAGGTTACCCATACACTTTCGTTCAATATTGTGCCAGTCATCTGTCGCGATTAGGGAGTGCGCACCCGGAATGGGGCACCGAATCCATGTCCTTAAAGGGGGGATTGACTTTATCTATCCTATACTCTGTATCTTGCGGGACGTGCTGGCGCCAACAGGTACCTTAAGTTTGATACTGCTTTTAACATTAAGTTCAGCTTTGGGCAAAGGTCATTTCGATGAACGACGCATCACTGTGCCCACTGCCTTGTAGACGCAAAACAAAGTGATCGATCAGTTTGTCAGAATACGTTCCTTGCGCAAGCATTAGCCCTTTGAAGGCAATACGTAAGCAACTACATCTTTCATTATAATTATTATAATATGATTGGGACGCAGTGAGACCGGAGTTGCCTTCAATCGACGATGGACGTCCGTTCTCAACATAACTTTGCCATCCTTCTCCGACGCCGTAATTTTAGCCGGACAAAATAATTCTATGCTACTATAACACTATAACAACGACAAGTCTGGAGAAAATCAGGTTTACTTTTCATGAAAACCGTTCTCGTGGAATATTGTAGACTTAGGAAAATATGACATTCAAAGGAGATGCCATCAAATTTGTGTGAGCTATTCGAAATTGAGGGCGGTCCGACCTCGAGATTTCACAGAGAAAGTTGCCCACGACAGGGTTTGTAACAGCAACCTCTAGCCTTTTGCAGCCTGAGACATCTACTTGGTCTTTACAAAGACTTATCCTTCGGTCCAGGCCACAGCTTTGGTGACTAAATCTCTCCTCCCGATGCCGGAGCTTGCTGGTTCAAAATCCTGTGATCTCGAGCTTGGTCTTCGATAGCTATAATTTTCCACAAAAGGAGCAATGAACACAAGGGATTGGGATAACTGCTGCTAACGGGATTACTGCAAAATGTATTGGATAGTTTAATTACGGCAATTAGATAACCGCAACTTGATCATGGCTCCTTATAGTTATATTTGAAGATTAAGTGATGAGGCCTGTCACATAGGGAACAGCTGGGAGACAGCTTTAAAACAGCTAGGCAAGAAATTACCTCTAAATTACGTAAATTGATTATTAATGGAATAACGTTCTCGAATACCTTAAGCACAGTAATAGGATAGCAGCGAACTTCCTCGTTTAGACTAACCACCGAGTATTTCATAAAAAAACATAGAAAATAAACTGTAGGGTGTTCGTAAGTATACATAATGTGGAAGATTCTGATTTTCTATTCTTTTTTATAAATACATACCTATTAGATACAGACGTGTATCTTAAAAGAATAAAAATGAAAAAAAAAGTAGATAGCGTAGAAAAGACATTGTTGTCTATCACTTTGACAGATGGTGATCTTGAATATGCAGACAGCATAACACATTTGGAGGCTGGACACCCATGTCCGGCAATTTAGTTACCTGGCGATAACTACACAAGGCGTCCATTCTTGTGCAGCCCTTAGATAATAAGTCCGGCAAATATGTCTAGATAGGGTTTCGTCAGAAAGAACAGTTAATTTAGCTGAAAATTCCTAAACATTTTCAACAAATTCCCTTTCTATTTTACGTTTAAAATGACATTTAAATTGACAAGGTAATTATATAAATATATAATGTAGCTGATTGTCTGGACTTCTATAAAAGCAATGTGTATGCGGTTAGAAGTAGATAGTTTATTAGTTAACCAACAATTCAATATTCAATAATTGAGGGCAGTTTCAGGCCGTGGCTTGTTTATTCGATTTTTATAAAAATGTAGCTCTTACTGGGCTTCTTCATACATCCGCGGATGATGTAAGAATAATTTCCTTATTCCCGTGATAGCCCCATCACAGATAATATTGTTGGTAAATAGATTCAGTAATACAAATTGTACCAAATATCTGACCTCTCTGCGTCTCAAAATTGAAGAACGTTCGAAGTATAATATATATTTCCAAAACCAACGTTCCCTGAGAAAAAACCAAGCTGACTCATCGAGTCCCTGTTCCACCGAGACCCAGTTTCCTCTATCGTCATGTACACCTCAACTTGTCAGAAGTGGAACGACAGTGCTATCTTGGTTGCATATATTTAGATCATTTGCGTCCCTCTGGACTGAACCGTTGAACAGATTTAGAGACTTCCTCCGACCGCAAGCAGTAAGATCGCTCCTTGAGTCCAACGTTGTCGCAAGGCTTCTAAGGTATTACCAGACTATAAACCTATATACACAACGGCAAGATGCTGACGTAACACCCGGTGGCTGGTTACAGCTCGAGAATCAGCGCTGCCTTGCTCAAAATAGCCTGCCATTAACCAGGAAGTGTACAAGTGAAAATACCCTAACCATTTATAAGGGCGTATATATATATATATATATATATATATATATAGATATGCGTATACAGCGGGCCTTTGAAAACCCATATCTGCACATATATACAATTCCTGTCAAAATTATTGATTAAATTAAATTAAAATCTAGTGCGACTTTCCAAGGTATAGTAAGCGATAGAAGAATGATTGGGGAATCTTACTATAATGAAACACATTTCGGACATTATCAGACAAGTTAAATTAATTGATCGAAAAATATATCAAAACTCATAATTTGTATCCGCCAAAATTAGTCCACCTGAAATATAACTCAAGTACCGAATGATACTTAGCTTGTCTACCTAAGTAGTGAAATATACCAACAACATGAATATATGACTTAAGCGTCCAAATGCGCACAGTAATTTGCACCACACAATAGTGGTGCAAATTACTGCACCAATCTCTGTGCATTACTATAGATTCCGGTTGAATGCACCGAGGTAGGCCAGCTGGCTTTCTAGTTATTACTGACACATTATCACAACAACACCGTGACGAAGACCGCTGAGATTCCGTTGAAAATTCGTCCCCGTATATGGTGACCTTTCTCGAACAAGGCTTATTGTGCGGGGACATCGCGGAGATGCTCGATATTCACAGAACCACCCCAAGTAGATTGTGGAAAAGGCAACCAATTAGAGTGAAGTCACCTGTGTCGTGTCCAGGGCTGTTAAAGACCGACATGTCTCAGCACGCACGATAAGTCAAGAGTTCCGTGAATTCATGAATAGGTTCGTGAGTGCGTCAACAGCCTTCGGAGTGTTTCACTGCATCACCTTGTTGTACGTAGCAAACCTTTGGTCAATAGAGTGAAATATTAGACCCCATTTCGCTCAGGAATACAAGACCAAGCTCCTGCATCGTGGTATCATCTGGTCTGACCAATGAAACTTTGAGCTACAGGATGCAAAACGATGAAGAAGCATATGGACGAGGAAGGGTGGATTCTTCAGACGTGAGTGACTCATGCCCTCTTTTAAGGGTGGGAGAAGGTCGTTGATGGCCTGGCGACATTTGCATAGCAGCTCCTAGGCTTTTCCTCACTTGATCGAAGGAAGGATGAATTCAGTGGTTTATCAAGGCATTCTGTGCGCAGAACTAATTCAATTTATAAGACGTACAGATGAGCCCTGTAATCAAATCCTTCAACAGGACAATTAACCGAGATACTCCTCAGCTTCAACTTAGCAGTTTCTTCACAGAAATCGCAAGTACTGAAGTGACCTTCTCAGAGCCCAGCGATGAATCATATCGAGCATCTCTAGGAGGTAATTGGTCGCCGCATACCAATTGTCCCCAAGAAGACACTCAGAAGAGGCCAGAACGTGAATAGAGGTATTGTGTTAGAAAAGCTCGTGAAGTCCATATCTAGTAGACTAGCCGAAGTCATTGGACTGAACGGAGGCCCCACAAAATATAAATCCCAAATGTTGTTTCATTATATTTAGTTTTCCCAATCATTCTTCTATCACTTACTATACCTTGGATCTAGTCTCACTAGTTTAATATCTCTTATTCTATTGAGTTTATTCAACGACAGATACCAGGTGCAGTCATTTTTGACGGCAATCGTATATATATATATATATATATATATATAGGTGTGGGGTTTTGGAAGCCCTGAACATGTATATGTAGATATATATATATATATATATATATATATATATACACGCTTGAGGGCGCGGTTTCGTTTTCGTACGCTTACGTAAATATACTGAAAATGAATCCACTCGGACGTCAAGACATGAGCCTCTCGTTCCCTATTCCTCGTTTGATTATCTATGTCTGTACTTAGTCGATGTCACGTCTTTTTTCTTTTGTCCTGCATCCTCAGGGAGCTTCCCCTCTCTTGGATCAAATATACATCGAAGTTTAATTGGACTAGTCCCGAATATGTTACACTGTATCCAAGTGCATTGGGGTTATGACGTATAATTATCTCGTAGTTTTTACTATCTATATTATAACGGATTAAAATCTAGAACATATCTCCTTGGGATCGCGTTGAAGGTCATTATACTTCACGATATCGCTAAGATGACACTGAGTCGAACTCTTGGGAGCTTTTCACAAGACCTTCGCTGTTCAAGGGCAGTTGGCAGCGAGCGGCTTGTCACCTCAACTTCAGGATCTTTCACTCGTTCTCCTGGAAAAGTGAAGGCGATATTCCTTTGCACTTCATCATTTACCATTTTCGCAGTTGCCTTTTATTGTATATGAGCTGTGCCACAGGTGTGTAGGGTGAGTACACTGATTGCACAGAATCGCTCGTGGTCTTGGCAAACGTCGCCCTTAATGGATGGCCCTTAACGTCGCCCTTAACGGATGCTTGATTGTTTCGTGCATTACTGAATGTTTAAAATTACTAGGCATATCTCCGGGAATTATATTGGAAAATGTTAATGCCAGTATACAAAGGGTCTCCACCTGAAGTCTTGTGCTCCTCCTTATGGAGACGCAACTCACACTGCACACTTCTCTAGACAACGCTTGTCCCTGAGGTGCCTCTCTCGACTGCGTCGTCGTCTACTCTCACTAATGGGGGTGCTATCGTACATTCTCAAATGTACCACCACACCCATCTGCGGGGCCAGAGTGCTATTGAGATAGTAACGTGAGACATTGGGCCGCGTCAAATAGGTTACCTTCGCTTACATATATATATATATAATAGTAAACTAGACTTGAATGAAAAAGCTCTGCAACTCAAGACAAATTAAGATGGTCTTCAGGAAGCGAATAGGCAGTCTTCTAAGCTTCATTACGTTCCCGCTCGCAGATAACCACGAACACACCAGGTGGAGAGTCGAACCGCCAAGCCTTTCGTGGCCGTCCTAAAGAAGACGATTCTCAAACTTTACTCAACTACAATGTCCTAAATAGCTGTTGTAAAACAGTCATAATCTATTTAACAAATATTAGTACGAATGTGGGGTAAAGCGTTGCAGAGTCACAGTTCTTCAGACCCTTATTATCTGGTATGCGTATTTCACGGAGCCTTACTCTGAAAGTCATCTAAGAGATGTCACCTCATACCAACTGGCTTACAATTGATCAATTTATTACAATTTATCAATTTGTTCCAATTGTCTAGGTGCACTATGTGTGATTATGGTCTGGGAAGCAAGCATCGAGACCTCAAGACGCGAACTCATGACAGCTAAACTCATTGGCAGAAGATTAACCCTCTTGTAAGCATGAACTAAGTCTAAAATGACCGCCTCGCCCATTTCAAATAGGATAAATGTATTTTTACTTGAAGAAAGCACACAATGAACGAGGACAGCTGAATCGTCCATATAAGGACTGTACGGGGGTATACACTGTGATGCAGCTCTACTTTGCCGCCACTATATAGCTATGATTCTCACCGAAACTAGAGAAAAGCCAGCTGCGGTTCTGGTCCACCCTCAACGTACCAGGTGGCAATATATCACAATGACCATGATACATCCGGTAACGATACTGTGCATAAACATTTATCGTAGTGCAGATTACACGTATTCAAAGCACACGTAGCTATGCTCTACATCAACATAGGTACAATGCTTTGAAGGAGGCATTCAAGGTAGACCCATGGAAAAAAGACAGGGATTTGTAATAGGCGATTTTTCATTCAGTGGTTCGATAAAGGGCCATGCCACGAGAAGTTGATCTGCCTTCGTCAACAATGCATAAACGATCGTGTTTGGTCCCACGGAAAACACTCGACTACATTCTGCTATGTTCGATCCTCTTCGGGAATCGTCTATATAGGATAGGATAGCGTTATAGCCTTTCGTGGTTAGCCGCCGACCCTGTACTGTCGACGGCACTTCCGGAGTCGTAGATCTTCATTACGCGTTCACGCCAGCGCGCACTTCCCTCTCTCGTTCGCTTTCTATTTATCTATTAGCCAGGAGAAGCTATAGGGACGCTGATACTTGGTGTGAACGCCTACGTTTCGGCCTCTATTAAAGGACCCGGGAGGTCTATGGCCTCCTGTATCCTTGTAGATCTTGTGCTTGGAAACAATAATAATAATAGTAATAATGCTAGTAATATAGCGAGAGAGTGAAAAGATAAAAAGAAACCCTGTGGATAGCATCGCGGAGGGGGGATTCTCATCGATGTCGGCCAACGTGGCAAACTGAAAGGAAAGATGGAGGCAAGCCCAGCTCGTTGTTTCCTCCCGGTGATTTATATTCATAACAATAACCGCTACACGAATAATATTCATGAGGGCCAATTCACTGAGAGAGGCGGATCCTGCATCGTCTCGTTAAAAGTTGCCGATATTCGCCATTAGCCGTAGGTGTAGACTTCTGCTATCATCATCAACTCTTTTCGTCGCTGCTTATGGTCGGTTCCTTTTGGAAGCGTGCGATGCGAAGGCGGCTTACAGTACGGGAATTGCGTGGACCCATTATTCAGGCTGATACCATTAAGTGTGTAGATAGATAAAAGAGGTCTATGCGTTTTGAGGGGATGGTACAAAAGCATACTACTGTGGGCATAGGAAATACGAGGTACGAAAGTGGTCTTGAAAAAGACAACATGTTTCCGCGCGGCGAGTACATTGACACAAAGCTGCTCGGCCTTCTGGAGAGTGCCTTTTCGTGAAGAGAGCTGCAAAATATTGAACGATTTGTGTATAAAAAAAAAATGTAGATTTGATGTGTGCAATTAAACATTTTGTGTAATGTTCGAATGGTGATGCATCTCTAATAACATGGGCGTCTGCATAGGATGGCCTCAATAGAATACTCCGGTTTTGTACCATGCGTTGCTGACGTAACATTGACTACGGCGTTTATGGTCATGTTTATTATGATGTACTACATACACCTTTATGTTTTTTTCTCTTTTTCGAGAACTTAAGCATTGTGAAATTGCAGTGCCCTCCTTAGACCATGATTTGAATTGAATTTTATAATACCTATCAGTACATCAAGATCGTATTATGAATATCGTATGATGGTCCGAAAATAGATGAATATGGCGGGCTAATTTGCAAGAGTGCCATTATGGTTGAACGGGTACAATAGTGGATGAGGTTACTGAGGCGGTTCCACACAGCGGTACCGCGACTTGCCATAGAAAGTGAGCTGAGCGTCAGCATAGAGAACAAGGCGTGTCTCGTTAAAATTAGTGATTAACAAAGCAGACGCCTGTTTTTGTGATCTTTTAATTTAAGGTAACTTGTGAGTACAAATTAGAATAATTTTGAGGGCTGTCTTCGTCATTTCTTATTTTGATGACTTGCCTTGCCCTGCCATGCTGCCTGCTTAATTATTCAAGTCTTGTAAGACTAGCCAAAAACAAATAACACGTCTGATGTACATTTCTATTTCTCGATTTGTTTATGCACACCCAAATGTAAATTGTCCCGTGTCTCTCGTCACGGAAACGATGAACAACACGCAAGTCAATGCATATCAATTACAAGTACGAACTTTCCGCTGCAGCATAACGAAAACTTCGGAGACGCATCAACAATAGCTGACGTACGCTATAATAAATACATGGATCGCTATAGTACAAGGAACACCACCTGCACTGCCTACTTGGAAAATCAGCTTCTTGATGAGCTTCGTCATAATAAAAAATCTTCTTCTCTCCTCTCATCGGTGTCGCTGAACAGACGGTAATAGGCCAGGAACGAAAAGAATAGCCGCTGCTAACAGCAACCAAGTGGAGTCGGTGGTAGACATACAACCTACGAGGATCTACTAGCTTCTACAGAGGCGATTCATAGGCTCAACGTCAGGAAAGGACAACCTTCAACATAGCTTTTTTCCCTGGCCACACATACACACTTTTACATGCAAAGCGAGCGTAGGTAAATGTCATCCAAAAATATCCTAAACGTCCTGAACAAAGACGTTCAGACGTTTCTACATAGATTAGAGGCGTGGTTTCGAGTTCGTGATATGGCCGAGGTTTATCTCGAACTTGCTCTCTTACTGTCTCACTGCCTTATATGGATGAACGTCCATATACAATATATATCTATATATATATATATTGGCATTTGCGATGTCAAAATTAATTATTGTGTTCGAGATTTTAACATTCTACCGTGCCGCTTTTAATAGCCCTAGCTATACATGTGTATATTAAATCAGCGCTGATCAATTTTGGGGTATTTTTATTATCGTTGTGTTCAGAAACAGCATACTTTGTAAATCCAGACATTTACTGTGATTTATTCGACGATGCCATTCAACCACCAACCAAACTTGATGATAGACGTCGTATACACGAACTCGGACTAAAACAAGTAATAATGGAAAACAATTAACAATTTACTTATGTAACGACAACATATTTCAGCATATTTTAATATACCTCCACTGGATATACCTGTTACTCAGTTGTTTGATGCATTGACAAATATATGCTCCCTTACGATCGGAAGCAAGTAAATCTGAATCAAAGATAAAGCTTAGAGAATATATTAGAATTTTCCTTACGCTCGACAATCCTGGTACTTCGGCCGTAAGGGCAATAATGACGGAATCGTTATGGAATGTGCTTCTCATAGAAGGGAAGAGTTCTGCGAACAATGGATTCTCACAATGAGTATTCGATTATATGGAATCCCAGCCGAGGTGTACGATATATCCTGTACGCAAGTGGATCTGGAATCGATCTGTGGCAAAAGCTCTTTGCTGGACGAGCTGAGTCATTTATCATGTCGTCCACCATTCGGTTAACACAGAATTGTCCAACTATCACTAAGCCAGTGATCACCACTCTATGATAATTTGGACTCTAGAAGTTCACAATATATTTTAGTTAGAGCCAATCACTTCTCATATGCAGAGTAAGTCCTCTCCATATGCAGGGGGCGTCCCCGTAAGTTACAAGTGGAAGCTACTGCCAGCCTTAATAGTTTGCCCGGAGTGGACATCTTTTGTTCTCATACATAGCGAAGACGATACTTTGAAAACTTAGCTTACTGAGCTGGAATATCCCTCTCGTGGAGATGGAACTAAAAATAATTATATTTTAAGTATTTATACACCAAGGTCACCTGGAAAAGTCCGTTCCCCATTATCATGTTTCGCCATCCACCGTCATTCACTAGCGAAGTATTCTCCTATAAATTTCCCGGGCTAACCCACAGCCAACATTTAACGTCCGCGGTACTGCTGAAGTATTCTCCAGTCTATATATATATATGTATATATATATATCTCACTTATGCTTTTACTGCCACTTCCGGATCTAGACGTATCAAGATGATATATCTTGCAATTGTATAAGCTAGGACGATAATTTGCTGTTGAATCTATTATATATTTGACGACACTGCCAAACTAAAGGCATGCGATACTTGTAGATTCTCACGTAGAATCCATAGCAAGGCGCAATTAAACTTCGTTCACATCTGGTGAAATTAGTCAAGTAATTTTTGGGTGCTATTTATGACAAAATGGACTCCTGCGATGACATAAAAAGCAAGGTCTGCTCGCTTAACCGCCACCCTCAGAAGGGACAATAAAAAAGCTATGCAGTTAGTCTGTGCAGTGCATAGCGAACAAATCGGCACCAACGCGCTGGCAAACGTTACTAATTTTCATTAAGAAAAGTTACTGAACATATCTGAATTTGCATCTTTTTAGCCTCATAGAATTCATAAATAAAAAAAGCGTGCCACTTGACCATAAGGGCTCATACCGTGCGTGTAATGTAAGCAACCTCGTCGACAAAAAAATTTGGCTCTCCAGTATCTGCATTCAAGTCCAAAGGTCTCTCATCTGACGTCCCCCTCACGGCTATGCCATTGGTCTGCAGAAATAGCAGATAAAAATCATAAACGCTTGGGAAAAAGGCATGAACAACAGACTTTCATGATTGAAAGGCTCGTTGGGTTGTGTGCCTTTTTTTTGTCAACTTGCTGGGGCGATATATAGCGAGGCCTATTTCAACATGTACGAGCTGTCTAAAGTTGCCGTTAAGGGGAACAGTGAATAGCTTGATAGCAGAGTGGTTAGTTGAATGTCGTGACCTTTCGCCAAGAGCGGGCAAGGAGTCTGAGTTTGAAATCGGCGACGCCTCGTCGTCTTCCCTTGTGTGCGTTAATGTCTTGCAAGCGTCTTGGCCCAGCATTTCTCAAGAGACCGCAAAGCTTGCGACATTGTTGCGCAGGCATTCACTGAGAGCTCATTAGTGTTCCCGTGTGACAGCCAGCTGCTGATTGTTTATACAACTGGAAGAAGCGAACCAATGCGATTGGCTTGGTGGTAATATTCGGTCTTCATCGAAGTCTTTCATGAAATTCTAAGAATTCTAATTGCAGGACCCCCCCTTCCCCCCGTCCTGCCAGAGACTCCTGATATTAAAATCTTCTTCTTCTTTTTCTTCACCTCCTTTGCTTCGACTTTTATCCTAGACAGTGGACGGTGGACGTGCCCTATGTGAGAGGCCACGATACCCGCGCCGTTATTGGTGTCTTCAAAATCCACATAGGCACCTGCCATGGGGGGATAGTGAAATCGGTTTTATTCTGTTTGTAAAATTGTGGCTGATTTCACATCTGGTTCCCTAGAGTCGAATACGAAGCATCTATAATGTATTTTTTTTATGTATGTCCTTTTGCTCATATTTACCGCTAGCGTTAGGTAGAATTTCAATGTTAAACCACAGCAGACGTTTTTGCTGTCGTCGTAATAGTCTGTGACCGTGATACGCGTTGGTGTATGGCTTCTCCGTTAGGGAGCTGAACACTAATTGCTATTCTGAGTTCATTTGATTACTTTGCTTGCTCCCTTTCTAAATGTCGTACACACAGCAACGACATCTGATCTGCTTCAAGACCCTCATCGGTTACCAAGACAGGCATAGTTCCTACTTAAACCCCAACCAGCCTATATCTACAATAACAATAATAGGTCAATTACAAATAATCCTATATTAGCTAGTTAGTCTGTTTTTATATGATTCCTCTGTTGCAAAGGCAACGCACAAGCTAAAATGTAGATCTGCGCGCTTGCGCAAACGTGTCGAAGAACTCCGAATAGTGATAATGCTCCCGGAACGGCACCCGCGCACATCACTTCCGCCTTTGAGTGGACAGCCAAAGATCGGCGCCAATGACCTAAGGTGTGCGTGAGACGGATCCGGGTCCTGCCGCCTGGACAGAGATCGAAATCGTAATAATAATAATAATATAATAACGCGCCAGTGCCACTTTCCTAAGGGAATGCCCGCTCATTTCCGTGAACGCGTCGAGACCGTAGGCGTACTCTGTCTGTCCTCTTCTTTTCTTCAATACATGGACAGGCGACTGGAGCAGCATCAGCACTAGGCTGGCTGGCTGACTAAATGCGGCGACATGGCGCGACGGGCGTCGATCCAATAACGTGTGAGATGATATTGCCTCGACAACTCCCAGAGCCGGTGGCAAGCACAGACAACCCTTGACGGCCAAAAAGGAAATCTATAGGAAATGACAGCCGGACATGTAGGTGGCCTAGAAAATGGCCTACAATCGGAATTGCGGATGTCCTCTGGGGTCTTTCCCTGCTGCCTGCACACCTCAGTGAAGAATACAGACCCGGCGACCGGGGTCTGCAACTGAATGAATTAGAGTGGGGTAATGTTGGCCTCTCAGCCCCGTGTAGATCGCCTACACGGGGCTGAGAGGCTGAATGACTGACTAAAGAAGTCGCTGTAGACACATAAATGAGAAGGTTAGACATTGAGGCTTTTAGGGGATTGGCCAGCCTTCCGACTCATGATGAATCATGGCTCAATCGATAGATGCTGGAACACATATATATATATATATATACAATAGGAACGACGAGAGGATTATCTGCAAATGTGGTTATTACATTTATTGGTATTCTGGTCGACATTTGAAGGCTTGTGTGACGTCGCCCCAACCAATGTTTGAGCCAGGCGCTGCTTCCTGAGATTTTTTTGTTGTTGCAAGAAGCCTGTTGCAGAACTTGAGCATGCGTTGTAAGACAGGTTCATGCATGGCCACTTATGTTCCACCAAAACACTTTTTCGGGCTAACTCTCAATCTTTCAGATTGAATGTCTACGGAACCTTATTCGTATTGCTCCCTACGATTGGAGTTACACCAATCGTCGCAAAAGTCAACCCTAATCTATCGCTGTATCGCTGTACTAGGACAGATCCACTCTCTGTGACAATCATTCTGATTATTATAGCTTAAGTGTGCGTTATTTCCATAATATATAGTACGAATTAGTATTGGCCTTATTACTGTCGATATCGCACTTACGGATGTATATATAATAAATATATATACACACGTTGCCACTCCTCTGTCCACAAAATTTGCTCACGAGCGAAACTCAATCTTGGATCTGTGTTTCAACATTAAAGAAGGTTTTCGTTTGAGTATTTTATGGACAAGACTTTCTGATGCCTGAAGGTATCTTTGCACATTTCGGACGTTCGTTTCGACTCCAGCCTCGGTTGCAATTTAGCGACAAGTCAAAAATCTGTTAAAGGCTCTCCGGAGGAGGAAGCTTTTTTCACTCGCTCTTACTGCCTCGGGTCGTCTTGGTGCCCTCTTGGTCCTGTACTGTTGAGGATCTTCAAGAAAATTCGAAATCACCTTCCTGCTTCTTTGCAAAATTCGCGCGGTTTCCGATTTTGACTTGATTTTTCATTGTGGTTGAAAATAATTTTTCTCAGCTTCACTAAGCCATCATGGTCACCACCGAGGGAAGCGATTACAAATGTACCTGGTATTTAATAATAAATTTTCTGAGCTGCTCACAGCCAACATTGAACGTCCACGATACTGTTTCGGTACTTGGAAGTCTTCCCTGGTCTGGTACTTAAAGGTATCGCTCATTTGACCCATATTATAGCATGGCGTCTAAGCAATGAGCTATGGTCTCTTCTGTTAAATGTCAGCTGTGAATCTGCCCTGAATGTTTACCGGTATAGACACCCATTGGTAAACTCGGGTGCGCCTTCCAACCAGGGGAGACATTTGTTCGGTGTAGCCACATTCTGTGGTGACAGGGCGCCGCGGCTCGGATTCTTAGTGATAGGAAGCACATAGTTATGTCCCGGATTACCCCTAACTATGCTGAATGAAATCGGTACAGGATTGTCAAGTTGAATACTTGCTAAATACTTGTCTTGCTCTGGACCGATTGCGTTCTCAATACGACATCTATCTCGCGTTTTCCCTGTTGAAGAAGAACACTTGATCAAACGTTCTGGGCATCTGGGACTGTGATCAAACGGTAGCTCGGCCATCCTCCTCATGAAAATATACCCTCAAAGTATGACGGATTTATCTCAAACACGAGTCTCGTTATTCCGCCAAGACCAATAAAGCGATGTATCATCAAGTTGCGATTCGAACGTTGCCCTGCATTGATCCTAAATGCCGTAAATCGCCCTTCCGCTATTTTCAACAATCGATTCAGAGCCGTTACCCGTCCTACCGTACGGTAACCACCACGTCTACGGCTTAGTAGTTCAATCTACTTGTCCATTATTTCTCTACGCTTTTTAAACTTCAAAACAGAGCTCCTGTCTACAGCGGTCTGCATCGTCACCAATATGTGAAACGTGTTATGTACCATCTATTCGACCTTATGTGTCATTGAGAGATTCCTGCTTTAATCCGAGAATCAGTCATAACCCAAGTTTATACAATGAGAAGGGACCAATGTCGTATGTCGCCAATTATCGTCTCGTCCGCTAACGCTCGATTGCCGCTTCCATTTCTAAAAGATCGTGGCTTCTTCTCTCTCTACAGGTATCCTATTGTGGACAACTTCCTTGATCCTGCCCAACGTGGCACCGTCTCTCGTAGATCGACATACACCAAATTGTTAGAAATTACCCAAGACGGAACTATTTATTATACATATATTATATATAAACTGTAGAAAATCTAGGAACTGTATATACATATATTTTTTTTTACCACAACTATGCATGTGGTTAAGTAGACGATGACCATTAGGACTAGAGTGGACTATGCCCATTAGAGCTGGTTGTGAAAATGGTTGTGCTAGAAATAACACGACAACAATATGAGGTGCTTCAATTAGATTCTGCTTAGAAGAACATTCGTGTCAATGTTTTATTGTATAATGTGCTCAGTCGGCCTCGTCCAGCTCTATCAGACGTTCCACAAGGTATATATATAGCGTATTCTAGAAAATATATTAAATTGAACCCTGCCCCCCGAAAGTCAAGCACCTTGAGTATGCTAATGACCAAAAACTTACCTCCGCACTGCTCAGTCTCCGAGTAGTCATATAAAATATATTGCTCTATGGTGGAAAGAAAATTACATGTAATTCGAGACACACAAGTTTGTAGTTTTGAAAGTGGCTCAATTCGACCGAACTATTATGTGATTGATGGGGTTGGGGTCTATTCACGCGTAATCTAGTCATAGATTTCCCCGGCCGACTTTGATTCTACTCATCGTATCTTACAAACGGTCAAATCTGCTGTGGTATTTGTCAATGTGATTTTTCGACCATGTTATAATCAAGGCAACTGATATGTACATAAGACTGTATAAATCATTAGAGCTGCTGAGACCGATGCAATGTGCTCCTGTGTGGGAACCTAGTCACTAATAAAAATCTTAAGATGTGTGAAGGTGTGCAAAAATGTAATTTAGAACATTTGCGGTGGAGATCTTTACATTAAACATACTATTTTTCTACCCTCTGTTGTTTTAGCGACACCATTTGAACGTCTACTTCGAGACAACTGAAGCGTCACTTTTTCCTATTGCGCATTTTGTTATGCTCAACAAAGCATAAATAGCTAGGTGAGCGTACTGTTCAATGTATACGTGTGTAGTCTTTCAGTAGTAGTAGTAGTAGCAGTAGTATAAGTACAATAATAACAAACCGCTAAATATAATGCCGAAAGGATCCAATATCGATATGGTAGACACGACCACCTGAGGCGGTTCAGCCTCTTCCACGCTTACTTAATCCCTGTGTTGCAGGCGGACGGTAATAAATGAATAGTACTTTGATGCAACTGACCGTAACGCGTTACGGTGCTCTCCGGAGCACTTTGGATATCATATTCAATTTTTGCCTTAAAGCGTAACCTACTTTCTGTTATTCTGCGATTCGCGCATATCCTCTGGGCAGGCAAAGACCGGTGACGGCACTCATCCTTTCTTGAAAATAAGAGCGAACCTGATGAAATAATGACTGCGTGGCGTTTTGGGGGATGCTCTACTGGTATCTGTGATACAACTAAAGCGGATGACGTTGACAGGATCATGCCAGAGCTGATGATTCTCACGGCAAAAACTAATTGGGCGTTCTCTTAGGAGGCATGATAGGGCGTGGATCTCTTAGGAGTCGTGATAGACGCGCACATAGGCTTATGTACGCGTAGAATGCCATCCAGTAGAAATCCTCTCTCTCTTTCTCTCTCGCAACACGTAGCAGAACTACCACCAGATATGTTTTGCGGTCTGACGTGAGTACATATATCTCTTGGCGAAATAAAACGGTCCTGGTGTTTCGCAAAATTAGATCAGCCACCTGTTAGACAACCCAGATAGCTGATATCTTGAACGCACAGGCGCTTTAGCACTTATAGAGGAGGTATTATCCAGCAGGTGCTCAAAACGTGAAATCGGTTATTCGTACAGTGAGAGTCTCAATAATAGGCTGTGAATATATCGTGCATACGAAATCGGTTAAGAAGTGCAAATGTAACATATAAAAATATCTGCATAAACATACAAACATATTACTTCACACAGAAGTAATCGTCTACAACAGCCAATCGGAAGAAAGAACATTGAAAAAGTCGAGGATTTCTTTCTCATCTTCCTTTATCTGTGAAATTTTGCCAGGTACGATACAGTTGAAAAATAAAGTAAACTGACCCCGACGTTTCCTCGTAGTAATAGTTAGACGTTCAGATCAAAGGCCCAAAAACAATCACAGGTCGCTAATGGAGCTTGACACATATCAGTGGGACAATGTGGCACTCTTTATGTAGATCCGTTGACGCTTGGTGCCAAGGTAAAATAGCATGCCGATGTCGCCGCAACTAGATTCTCCGAGACAAACGGAAATCCGCAGAGGCCCCAACTCGACTATTACGGACAATTCTTTCTTCGTTCTATCCGCGACTTCCGCTGTTTACTTCGGATATACCTACCTACACAGAGCAATTTCCTGCATTACCTTGCTCAGCTATCCCGAGGCCTACCAATACGAAAAAAAAACTTCAAACGAATTTCGCTCAATTGACCAATTGGCCTGAGTTTGGCACAACGCTTGACCTGCGCGTCATCATCTCAGACATCCTTCCATTCCATTGCCTCTCTCTGTCTCTCGCGTATTCAACTGTATTCCTTGAACCATTCACCAAACGTATTTCTACAATGGCCAAAAGAAGAATTCTAGCAAATATAAACCAAGAACTTCGGAAGTCATGCGCGGCAATATGCCCAGGAGAAAATCTCTGGGCATCGTCCCTCCGGTCTAGCAGTCCAAGACGCTCACCACTAGACCATCCAGGGGACACCTGTCGGAACTCGAACCTGTTCGAATGTCCCTCACTTCCGGTGTGGAATGAACGCATCGAGAATCATATGGCGAGCGGGGTAGCCACAACCTTCGCCTTATTTTTACTCCCAAATTGTGTTTCAAACCCACTAAATTTTTAAATGCGTTTCGTCGTTAGAGTACCTGTTACGTAAATGAGAGTTTCCCATATGACGGCAACTTTAAAACGGTAATTAGATCAAGGTTTTGCATCGAATTTATCCGTGTCAGTGCGATGCTTTCTTTGCCGTGGACATGCGATTCGTCAAACTCAATGAGAGCAAAGATTATTTGTTACTATATTGAGCTTTGTGAGTAATCCCATGTGCAACGGTGGCTCTGATCTGGAAGCGAAACAGCTGCACTCTTTAATCGTAAAGGTTATCAAAACAAATCGTTGACACGAGTCAGATTAAGGCGAGGGCAAGGTCAGGGTTGCCAGGTCACGTGAGTCTAATGTATCAGTATAAGGAAAATGAAATGTAGCGATGTTCGACAGTGTCCATACTGTGCAATCTGCTTGTTATCGCCATTTTGCTAAAGCAGCGTATATGGGGATCTGCCATGATGAACCGCTGCAATAAATATTTACATTTAGGATCGATTAACGTCGAAAAGTTACAAAAGAGCTGTTTGTTGCGCGATGATTCCGCTCAGGGCCAGTGATCTTGACCTGATTCACTCTCCAATGGATATCTTAGATGCAATAAAACTCAGGTAGCGGGGTGCATCCGTGTACGCCTTGCAACCGGAGGTAAAACACATTGGTGCACGGGTTCGATCCCCAACCGTTGCACATTTGTAGTTAGGGGTTCATCTTACTAAATAGCAATGCAAAAAGCAATTCCGTGGACCTTAACTGTCCAAGGCTGAGAGTTAGCCCGACAATCTGAGATAAATTGGAACGACGTAAGATAGGTGCGCACAACAGTCTCCGCGCACTAAGAACAGTTACAGTTGATTTCTAAACAACATAGTCAAGAAAGAAATGTGGTGAAAACCGCCAACTATGGCCATTGTTGTTGGCAATGCCAATATGATTATATTCCCGTTGGTAAATATTATAGATAAGAAATACTAGCTCACACTGATCACACCCGAATACAAGACATTTCTTATATCGCATATAGCAGTTGAAGACTTGAAGTCTTGTGTCTGTACGGTTATCAAGGACAGCGCCATTTATGGCGTGGTAGTTGTCATAGTTTTTGAACTATATTTTCTAGTAATGCCCGTTATGTATCTTGTAGATTCTCTCTCTCTCTCTTGGATTGAACTGCTTTGGCCTCCTTCTGCTTGCTAGATACATTAGTGGTTGGGCGACCTTGTAAGTGTTCCTCGGTGTATGGCGCTGTACCTGTTTTCGACGTAGCTAAAACCACCGGCACAGCCACTGAAGGTCAAATGACGGAAAATCAAGTTCAGACGAAATAAAGCTGGGAGAGACGTTATGCGCATTGCGCACTTTGAATGTGTTTTCTAAAATAGCCGAATGATAAAAATACACTCTAGAGTTCTAGACAGTTTCTGTTATAATGGTCGTGGTGGTTGTGGGAGATAGAGAAAGAGTTGCTGAGGTACTTACACGTGGCAGTCAGTATAATTCATCTATGCGCGAGGTCTATTTAAAGGCTTCGCGCTCCAACAACCTACACGCGCTCCAGAGATAGCAGCATTTCCGTCAGAAACCTGTGGCGACTGCTAGAACATTGAAAGATTGCTAGAGACGGAGCTGGAGTTAATTGTTGCAAAACAGAATAATTTCCAGATACTTCTAAAATTTCCAAAAATAAAATAACAAATATACATGAAGACGTAGAATTTAGCCGTATACATAGCGTAGAGCAAGTAGTATTTCCATTCAATAATTTTCTAATTATACAGTATTATAAGTTCACAAGGTGTAGTTCAGCGAAACGAAGGTGTATCGTATGTAATTAGTATACCTATATAATTGGATTGATACGTGTAGAGGCTTTTGCAAAGTTCTTGACAGTGGTGTACAAGTGTTGCATAGGGCGCAGTTACAATACTTTGATAACACAGGGTGGTGACGAAATTCGTCTACCTTTCTTGTCAGCCCTCTGATTCGATTGACGAGACCTACCCAGTGGTATCTAGTGGATATTGATTTTAGATAAGCTCAGCAATTTGTTATAGAATGCCATCGCGTATTCCGCAGCAGTAACTGCACAGGTGATCACTCTGTTGGGCAGGGCTCAAAACTGCGTATTGTCAAAAATTAAAAACACTTCTGACAGGGTGGCTCTAACCTAGCTAATTATAATATAATAGTATACGTTACTTTGAAATGGGTTTGGCAGGTGCCAAGTAATAGTCTATTTTTATAGCTTAACCGCAGTAATCATAAAGAAATATAGCACATTTAGAACTTCGGAGAATATAGATACCCTGCTTTCGTTCTGAAACAGGTCAGCTACTACATACTCCAGGAACTTTGGGAACTTACTACATTTCAGAGTTCTTGACGGAGCCCTTGAGGGCTCTGCACGTTATTCTATATGTATGTTAACTGTTAGGGTTCATCGGCTTATAACAATAATTATTGGCTTATAGCAAAAATCATCACTCGGCTTATCACAACAATTTCAACCAACAACTAGCAGAGGTTATGTAGAAAAGAGAGATGTTCACTGAACGCTTCACTATTAAAAGATCCGAAGAAAATCCGAAGGCACTTACGAATATCTCCATAGTGTCAACGGGTTCTTTGTGAAATGATTCGATTTGGCCCAGCATGAATCGGGCAAAATCAATTTCACGATTTGCGACACATCGGGTGGCATCTCGATTTTCTAGAAGTAGCTTGCATGCTTCCATGTCAAAGTGAGTGAGTACTCCTTCCGTGCTACCCAATGTGATTCCATATAGTCGACAATTTCCCATTAGAGTGAAAGGAATCCATTTGCTTCGGTCTCCTCCATTCCTCTTCCTCGTTGGTACTCCAGCACTGCATGATCCGAATTCGAACAAAGTGGACCAATAGCACCGTGAAGCGGCTAGTTCAATCTTAGCAGTGGCAGTGTATGCTGACAATTGGCTTGCGTAAGGCTCCTATAAAATGTAGCAATTTCCGCCACTTGAATTTCGATTGCTCGGTAGATTGCTTCTAGACAGCAAGAATATATGGGAGTAGCCCAATCGCTTCGGATGATTCGGATGGAATAGCAGCCCAGCCATTTGACAGCCTCAGATGCAGCTGTAATATGGGATAGGAGGCTAGTCTGCTGCGCAACCGGTCCCCGGACCAACTTATGGGGATAGTGAAAGTAGGAGAAAATTTGAGAAGTTAATTTAGAAATGTTAAATGGTTAGTATGTAATTAGCTGTGCTGGTGAAGTGCAGTTGTATTGTAGTTGTTGCTTTTATGGCAGATTTATTGGATCTCTTGTCGGCATTTCTATGTTATCGATCCGCTTGATTTGAGAAGACCTAATCATTGTATAATTGGGTTCTGGAGCAAAACAACCATGTTACAAATCGGACGTCGTAAATATTCGATGGCTTCTTATCTGCGATGAGTACTAAGGATCTCATGACGAAATGCGACTCGTGGACTATATCGTTGATGTGGGTGCGTCCGACCAGTGACAACGTGTAAATTGAATCACGCTAAATTCTAATAATCGAAACCGCATCTATATGTGGCACAAAACACTAAGAGGCGAATTTGTATGTTCCGGTTTATGTAAATATGTAAACGTATGTTTTACCACCATCATTTTCCATAATGTACAGTATACAACTGATACATGCTCCACATAAAGGTCAGGTCTTTGTTTTATTTATAGATTTGACATCACAGTGTACATTCAGAGTGTTTGCATTGACCCTGAAATAGAGAAATCCAGATAGGGCAAGGTAGTAATCGTATATATGTATACATATATATTCTATCCAATGTACACCAGCCCCTATCTCTCTGTCCGTCTGTGTGCTTTCCAAATTGCCAGCCTTATTTTACCATCAGTTAAGGGACCGCTCGATGTCATCTCGACTTTTCGCACTGTCATACTCATTTGGTTTCCTCTGCTAAAAATTCGGGTACAACTGGTGGTTGGCGCTGCAACTATTTTTGTCTTATCGCAATCCTGTTATCATCCTCCAACTACCCACTTTACGAAAGGCCTGTCGCAGCGTCGTGCAACAGACTTTCGACAAGGAGCATTGTGAGTGGGTTGCCTTTGTCCATTGTATCCATAGTACGAAGTCGGTCCATTCGAACGAAGCAGGAGTTTCCTCAGTTTACTGTTTGCCTTTAGTGCGTTTGTGTTTAGAATATTTTCATTTGAGTACCACTAGCATCTCTCCCTCCCTCACATTATTGAGGACGTCTCTGACGCGAAACAATGCGGCGATATCGTGAAAAGTAGCACGTGTCAAACTTCTTTCAAGCCTAGGTTAGCGTTTTCCCCGGAACACCGAGTTGACACAGGGCAGGCTTTCTTGAACCGTCATGAATAAGGTTCATGACGGTTTGTGCAGGTTGATGACTGTACATTTAACATATAAATATATAGCCTACAGAACTGCCCTTTGCATATTTCGAAATTCTTTTATCTCTCGGTGGTACCCATTGCAAAGCTTCATTACTATCGATATTTGTAACTGTGCCATGAATTTATCACCGCCTCGGTACCATTCCTTGATTACTATATTCCAGATAACCATGCCGAAACTATTTTATTTCGTTTTTACCTATTGCTAAGCTGGAAACCTCTCCATCACATGCATTCGTTCAGATTTATTAACGCCGTTTGCTCGTTAGCGATATAAACATATAAATATGTATAGTGCCAGTTCATTGGGAGATCTCAGCGACTCACCTTAACATCATTTTCGTCATTTCGAAACTTGTCACTTGTGTGTGTACCGCCGCCTCGAGAAACAGTCTCTGCAAGGTTCCGAAGTTCCGTTTTGCGCAGGAGGCCTTAGTTACCTGCTTCTAAGACACGTGGATTATCGTCGGCAAGAGTTCTTAAACGAATAAGTGAACCGAATCGACAAAAAAAAGAGAATAGATTACTTTGAACTTTTGTCCTCCATTCATTGTGCTAAGCCTGACGTTCGATGGGGTCATGGTATATCTGTGAAGGGGCCCAAAGAGTTCGAAAGCACGACGGAGATAGCAGGGACTTGATCAAGCGTGACGCCACGGAGCTATAATGTCGAAATCGGTTAATAATTGAATCATTTATTAGCGTCTTTGTGCCAATGAATTGTTAAGAATTACTTTGTACATTGATATGGATAATTTGCGCCCGTCGGATAGCACCTTTTAAAAGTGATGCCTTATGTTGAATAATAGAAATTATGGTTAATAACAGTTTTATAAAATCAACACACCATTAAGGTTTAGAAAAGTATCTGTCTGTTACCGGAGAAATGACTTTGTCTGCAGTATTTAATTGTTGTAGTTGTTTAATAAGTACCTTTAATTAACTAACTATTAAGGATTATCAGTTAACTATTAGTTCCCCGAAGTTCACATTGTTACTAAGTGACTCCAACCTTTTTCGTTTGTTCCCAGTTACAGAGGGACTGACAAGCGGATTTATCGAACGTAGCGCCATTTCTACAGTAGCCGTCATCGGCACTGTCTATTGTAGGCCATGGATTAATCGTCTACTTAGCTATGCAGTCGTAAATAAATCTCCTGATCCAACAAAGCAACAAATGTGTGGCAGTAATCAATGATGACTACTCAGCTAGACTTATTTTCGCTAAACCCAAATCGGTTGTAGGGTATATGTGCTAGGTATTCTGAGTCTCTCTTTGTGTGAATTCATTGCGAAAGTGTTCTCTTTTGCTCGACGTTCAACAGACAAACAGAGAACGAGTTGAATAAGTTAGAGTGGCTCATCCGTGTATGATCACAGATCGAGTGCTGTTTATCCGCATACGACGATGCGAGGGTGTACGAACACAAAAATGAAACAGTGAACAAAAAGCTGCCGTATACTTAGAAGGCCTGATCACGCCGTCATCGCAAAGGACATCGATACAGTTCTACATGATTTGGGGCTGGCTGGTAAGACTGCAATGAGGAAAACCCGAGAATTCCCGCCAATGAACAACTGGAAGGTTTATTCCACCGGGTAGTGCTTGATGACATGATAACGGCAGGTGCTAGTGATAGCCGTATTCCTCCAACAAATTGGCCACCTGCTTGGCCAATCAATTTGTCAACTAAACAGTTGCCTACGATTTTATCCGGGACCGGGTGAAACTTTGATACGAACGAAGACAAAGACGAAGCCTAAAACACTGGAATATATATAGCCTGTGCCTGTTGGAAACGCTAAACCCAACGTCGACTGTAAGATTCGGTTAGGTTTGCCTCTTGCGTAATTTATTCATCCTTTGGCTTGGTCTAAGCGAGTGCGCCTCTGAAGTCAATATTGACATTGTTAGGCAAACGGTCTGAAGTTCTTGCGAAGGCGAGTGCCGGTCAAACGCCGACCCAGTGACTTGAAACAAATGGAAAAGCTTGCTCACCATGTTTATAGACAGTCAGGTTGAATTTTTGGTCTTAGGTAAGAAAAGGACAACGAAGAATCAAGAACTGTATTGCATATTGTATTTCTCATTTTTTGTTCTATATACGAACGTGAGAGTGTGATAACACAGAGCGTTCGGGCATCCCATGGAGGTTTAGACACCAGTGTTCGACTGCCGAACCTACTTAATAGCGCGACTTAATTGGAAATATTCACATGAAATTTGGCTCGTTTGTGCCTTCATTTGAAAAGGAAGAACACTTATACCATGATAAATAATAGTCCAGCGAAAATGAATTATGGTAATCTGTGTGTCGCGATTACAGTTAAGCTGCTCGGATCAAATGACGCTCTTGAATTTTCTAAGTAGATATATTACGACTATACTATGGCAGGAAAACAATCTGCAGCATAGATGTATTATCGCGCGATGCCACTCTGCGAGTTTCCAACGTTGCAGAAGTTCAGTTGTTCACAATCGACCATCGAGATAGATTTTCCCCCTAGGATTTTCTCTCGCTTCCTTTCCGACCAGTCTGTCGTCAGAACATGGCTGTGCGCGAGGCAAAACGACTGATTTCATTAGCGACTCACGAAAGGGCGGTGGAATCAGTTGAAATGACATGTGACATCATCTATATAGATCGACAGTGCACGGCAAGGGACCCGGAAGGCCCATTTCCGAGGTGCTGACCTCGCCAACAGGTGCGAACAACCTTCCCAATTCCTCTGGGTGGCTGCGTGTGCGCACGTGTGAACTGGTTGGGGACAACCACACACTCAGCTCTCAGTCTCAACAGTACCGATCGCTAACTAACGACATATTAGGCGACGTGTGCTGCTGGACTATCAGCCATGAATATCAGTTAGCGTTTGTAGTCGGCCAGTGAAATTCGATGTTATACGGAGACTTGCCGGCCTCAGTTTGGAATACAAGTGCTTATTTTGAGTGCTATGATCTTCTGATCTGTTGCATACACTGTCGGATCTGTTGCGACAGTCATTTTGACTGCTATGTATCAACTTCGTCACAGATTGGGAAATACTTGTATACATATTTGGTGTTGAAACTCGGGAGCTGTTGATTGAAAAAGTCGATTCCACCGAAACGAAAGTAAGACGCCTTTGAGCGGGTATTGCTTCATCCCTCACAAAATATATTTTGGCTTAAAGGTTAGACTTAGAAAGAAAGGATGATGTGTGAGTACAACGCAGCAATCCTGATGTAGTCCAGCAATCCAACTTTTGTGGACATCTTTGTTTGTAATTGTAACATTCTAACAGTTCAGATTAGATGGATACTGGACAGACTTGAGATGTTGCCTTCGTTGTCATGTTGATTGAGCTCTAGTGTACTTGTGTGCGGTGTTCGAAATCGGGTACGTTAGCCTGGTCATTACAATGGGTAGTATTGACGGGTTTCTGTATCCAAAATGAAGCAATGCCGAAAGCAGTAGCGTGAACGTTAAATGTTGGCTGTGAGTCAGCCCGGAAAATTTATTTATGTGTATTCACGAGAAAAACAAAAAATTTGATAACATATATAGATATATTACGACGAAATATACGTAGTAGCCTTTTTCTAGCCTGCTGTATATATTTACTATATTTGATGTCCGTACTGTGCAGAAATGCGAAATCATAGAATAGGAAACGGGTCAGTGAGTATTGTTTATACGAAGCGTAAGCTCTGAAGGGCAATCTCTGTCCTCGCAAAAATTGAGATTGTCAAAGACGTGCGGATTAGACTCTCCAGTTCGGTGGCAAGGGCTTTCCTGAATGGGTCTTTGAGCTTCGCCCCAAACTGCCAAAATCTAATAGGTTAATCATCTTTTCAACGAAACCAACACGTTTGCTGTGCAATTTCAATTTTAACCTGGTGCATATGCCTCCAAGCATATCTCATTTCAAAGTTCGCTGCAATGTCCTCCGGGACCTGTTGAATGCCCCCGAAACGGGTCTGCCTCTTTTTGATCGAGGCCACAAGGTCGTATTCAGTTCCCGTGATTTCGACGCGCCCAATTTTTGGGCAACGCTCAATCTGTCTGATGACATGTCTCGGTGACTTAACACTGGCTGGCCCGTCGATTGCGAAACGGGAAATTAAATTTCCCTGTAATTAGTTTAGCTGCTATCTTTCTTCCGCTGCTCGCTCCCGAGACATTTGCTTTTTGCTGAGGAAACGGTCAGGCCTTTGCTACAGCCGCAACCATTTCTATTGGCATATGCGTCACTATTTGACCCGGTTGCCACAGACCTGCTAACAAGACAGCTTTGGACATGTCTGGCGGCACAGCGGAGAATAACATGGAAGGTGCATGGAGCTGGTCTTTGTCGGCGTCTGTCCTCTTATTGGGTTTCGACCAGAGGATAAAATGGGTGGCGCACCTTTGGGGAAAATCGAGTTAGCCTCGCGTCTAACGTATGCTGTAACGCGCCAATGGGCTTTAGCGGCTTTTAGGCGTTGAAGTCCAAAGAGCGGGTGGATACTGCGGACTGGTTGGTGTATACAGCACGTGTCAACTAACGCATCTCTTTACCTACAGTGGAACATCGTGTTATTGAATTACAAGACCGTTGAATGCGCGACCCGAGACACTGAGGTCCATGGAGAGCTGAAACTGGGACTGGTTCAGCATCCCACCTCATCGTCGATTACGATTCATGAAAAAAAAAACGGCAAAACATATCTATAGGATCAAATTCGCACCTAAACTGGATGTGATAAAGCAGTCACCGTGTTTAAGCATAGGGTAATTTGAGTAACGATAGGTTTCAATACTTGAATACCGTTGCACATTTGCATTTAGAGGGGCCCGTCTTATGAAGTAATGCCGAAGGCAGTAGCGTGGACGATAAATGCTGGCTGTGAGTCAGCCCGGAAAATGTATGTAGACGCTCAATAGTTCAACGCTACATCTGGTTTGACACATCCCTTGGCTCTAACCATTGAATTTGAAAATCGTAAGACATATTCAACTGAAAGGCAAGTGGCATGCGCTGCTGTAGGCGAAATTGTTTTCGAATGAATGATCTGTGCGGGCCAAACACGAGCTCTTAAGAGTCCCCACTAGACGCGATCATGTCATTTCTGGTATTGCGAAGAGCGATACTGAACTTAATGCACATTTTCCATGAGGCTCCTTTCTTTACAGGAACCTTTACAACGATCGAATGTACAATTGTTCGTCACAACATGTGGATGAATTACGGACTACCGAAACGGACATATCATGATGAGATTTGTATTAATTTGATAGTTGTCAAGACAAGCGCTACATATCGCTGATAGAGAATAATTGTGTTATTCCACCTTTGGAATTAGTGCATTGGGTGTACAGTTACCAGATAGAGCCGAAGCTCCGGTATATGATTCAATATAATATGGCGAGGTGTGTATAACAATTGTTTTCTTCGAGAGATCTGAAACAGGTCGATACAAATTCTAATCGAGCAAGATGGCGGTGGATGAGGTCCAACGCTGTACTTCGATCGAATATCACACACACACACACACGATAATGCAATAGTAAATGGTTTCAATTACAAAATTATATGGCGCGGAAAGGTTAACGGGATTCGCTCGGCTTAGAATTCAAGGGGCACTTGTTGCTAATATATGTTCACACAAACCCACTATTCAACTAAACACTCACTTCTTGAGTATGTGTGTAAGATATCAGTCAGGGCATGACACGTGTACACACATGCGATATGATGACCGGTATGATGGCAATAACTCTACATCTACAATACCTGCGTGTAATTACTGTAATTAAACGTTGAACATTTCACTGTGTATAAGTTGTTGGCACGCTCGCAGCTGTAGGCGTTACTTCGCTATGCAGCTACTCACGAGGTTACTTTTTTCTTTCTATCTCAAATATGTTCGTATTGTTTGATGGATTGGTAAACGCCAATCCACGAAAGTATGCCCAAGGGTACTTGGTTGGACTCCTATCCATACTTTAGAGGGAAATCTGTTGTGCAAAGCAGCTGGCGCTGTCCTGTTCACTCGAGCCACGCCCGATGTAATACTATTATAGCTATGTAGCATCGGTTCAGCGCAAATGATGCATATTTAAGCCCGCAGGGTAAGCAAGCCATTCAGCGTGCTGACAACAAAACTGTTAAACAAGATAGTTAACGAAACATCTCTCCTCTCTCTCTCTCTCTGTGTCTGTATATATGTATTAGGACTACAAAACGAACCGATGTGGGACGTTGGATCAAGGTACACATACGCATTCACCATTTTCGATGTGTACTGCAACGAATTCACTTCTAAATATCTAAAATTTGCAATCCAGTGTCGTTTTAACATACGGATGATTTCCTTACGAAACTAATTATACTTCTCAACCACGAAGCAGCGTATGCCCATTGCTAATTCATGTAGGATCATAGACATGGGGCTGAGTGCGTGTACTTTGCGCCATGCGGCTTAGTCGCGGAAACGATAGATATAAGGAATTGTTACTCCGGTCGTGTTACAGGATACACTATGATCCATCGATTCGTTGCGTAAATGTGTGCGAATGTGTGCACAGTTAAGAGATTTGCTGTATCTCAGAAGTAACGTCACACTAGAAATTAAGCTAGATGCGATGGAGAACTTTAGCGACTCAGCGCTGTTTCAAAAATATCGTCAAAAAGAAGAAACCTGTTAACAAGTAATCTAGTAGCGTATTTGTGCATGTGAAGGTCAAGCGTCCTGAATTGAATATCCAACTAGCTTAGGTTTGACTAAAGGTCGCTGACTCGCTGTGATATTATTGGTGAAACGTAGCCTAGATATTGCAATATATGGGCTTTTTCTGTCGTGTAGGAACCATTCTTGGGGAGTGGATAGACATATGCTACCCGTAGCCATTACCATAATATATATATATATATATATATATATATATTACTTTCTCTAAAGTATATGTATGCTGTTAGCAAGGATAGCTCATTTGAAGCCTGAAAGCAAAGTCTAGCTGGAAATATTAATGTACTTAATATATGTAGCTTTTAAAGCAGGTTCAGAAACCCGTTCGAGATCCCCATATTGCAGATATTGGCGTTATCACAAGTATTATTGTAAACATGCTACATTATTCAACTCGATATGTTAAACGCAATACAGGCACATGCCTATACTAAACTGGGCGGATATGTTAAATAACCTGAATTTCCATAATGTGCAGAGATTACATATTCCGCGACTAACTATTAGTACATGGCTCCTACGGAGTGCGTAGGAGCTGGCCGGACGTCATCAAGTCTCGTGACGTCAAACACCTTTACGCTACGCCATTACACGCAACCATACGTCCGTATGTTTAGTCCGTTCATCCAGACTGTATCCCATCCAGCATAGCAAGAGAGAGAGAGAGAAATCTGTCTCACCACTGAGAAATCACGAAAGACAAGGTTCGGCATGCGCAAACAATGCACACGTGTGATCTCGCGATATGTCCGCTGTCGATAACGCTGTAAAACGGTAACGCATGCGATAAATGCTTGTCGACGTGGGGTACTGCATATTTTACATTGGAAGGTTTTCAGCGCTCGTAAAACCAAAATGATCCCCTGAGGTGAGCTAGCTACGTGTGTTGTTAGTGTCAACATCAGGTGGGGGTGGTATCAACGGGGCCAGTCTTGAGGCGCACACGCCTCAGCTGGTGTTATACCCCCCCGAACGTTTGTCGTCGATCCGTTCAGCCGGATACATGGACACGTACCCGCTACCTGCTATATACCCAGCAGCCATAAATGAAGGGGATTCGGTATCGACTCGATACCCCGCCGGCTTGAGCGAGATCTGGACCAACGGTGTGGTGCACTCGGCTCGCGCATCCGCTATACGTATTTACACTCAAATCGTTCGTATGTGAAGAAGATACTTCTCACTTTTCTTCCGAGTGAGAAGACCATAGCTGATGCATTAGACGCTGAGATGTGACCGTGTTGTGTGGCGCGTCCGGCCTTGCCCATACGCATCATACCGTCGGGGACGGCGAAGAGCTGTATAGCATCTACAGATTGAAAGAAATACTCGGTGGAAAAAAGAAAAAGAGTCCGGTGACTAGTGTTGCCAACTCAGGAACTACTGTGTAGGTGACCAAAATGTTCGATCCTTACCGACACAACTAGGCCTACAGTCGCGCGCATGCGTGGAGCCACCTGCCCTATATATATATATATGTATATATATATCGCTCGAACTTTTCCTTCTGGGCTCACGTTTACACGAAGTGTCAACGTACGCCTTCGGGAGAGACCGCGTTGTAATTGGAAAGTGGTATTGTTTCTTGCAGTAGCGTAAACGAAAGCACCTGTGAATAGATGCTTCGAAGACGAAAAAAAATGAAATTTGGTCATGGAAATTCGGTATTTTAGAAGTTACGGCCGAATCATGTGAACATTACAAAATATACCATATATTAGTGCAGAAGTAAACCAAGTTTTGTCGACGCATCAACTTCCAACCCTCTTCGTCTCTAGGAACAACGAACAAGTTCCGTGCATCATGTGTCGTGCGGGATTCGAACCAGAGACGCTGGAAATCAAAGTCCTCGGCGCTACTTTATTCCACCCCGTTTGGCTCTTGCCATCTCGTCTAGTTTATTTTCAAAATAATTTGAAAGGAAAAACAGTTAACACGTAGGGCGTGCCAGGAGTTCAGTTGTAAAGCAATATATTCAACATTTTCAGAAATGATTACTGTGCTACTTCTTCTGTATTCTACCAATTACGTGAACTGACGTTTAAATTGCCGAACAAAACGAAGGCATATCAAAATGACTCTCCCGTAACTTTGATTATTTCAACAATGCTGTCTTTATTATCCCAACTTTTCCACAAGGACTGGACAGGTACACTGGAAGCCATAGATATCGCGTTCTAGATGTGTCGTTAGCATCTACGATTTAGAAAACATTTTTGCAAGGTAATCTCTCACACTCTCGAGCTTTTAGTCAACCAAAAGCACTTAGTCTAGCTATATATCATATAGTAACTTTACTAGATATGCTAGCGAGATTGTTCGTTCATTGCAACGAGGTGTCCACATCATCGTCAATCAGGGTAGGTGAATGAAAGGTTACTATACAAAGTAGACAAGAGTTCCCTGCGCTACACAACACCAAATCCCACATATAAGTAATTAAATAAGGGTTTCAAGAAACAATTGTATTACAGAGTTTACCAACGACCACAGACAAGTTCTTCTAACGATCTTATCACTGCGGATCGATCATCAGCCCGTCAATGACACTGATACCAGCATCATGTTCATTGTAGCATCGTTAATCGTCCACAGATCCGATCAGCAACTGTTCCCAGATAACGTTCACACGGCAAGCGTTCGTCCTGAACCGATTAATCTCTTATATCAGATGGCTCACTGTTGGTCTGCGCTGGAGCGGAGGTCACTGGTTCAGAGGTGGTCTGCTGAAGTTGTTCTCGTCCGCCTTCACCATCCCGACCACCGCCTGCCGCAGCTAATTGCTGTATTTCCTTCTGCATAAGAACCCAGTCCTCTTCGCTTGGGATTGGTGTAGGCGCTCGTCCTTCGACTGGCCGAAGTTTTGCCCTTAAATATGAACCATAAGGTGAATATATATGTATATATATATATATGCAACTAATTATTTTCTGCTGTCGTATGGAAGAAAAGCATTGGCGGAACTCCATTTCATGACAAGCATCGTCTAGGTCGCTGCCAAAGTTGTGCCAGCTGTTGACTCTTACCGATCAATGTCGATCGTGTGGTCACCGTCTTCGGGGGGCACTTCCTCTATTCGCGAGTCGTCGATGGTGACGGTCCGCGCGTCCAAGTTCGTATTTGATTCTGTCTGTAGAGGCTGCTGCTTGCCGGGCGTCTCACCTCCACCACGTGGACTCTCCTGTACCTTCTGTGCGTCGGCGAGATTTTGTTCCACGTCGGCCATGCTGTCAGTGTCGTTGTGAATTGTGTTGCTCGTTGTTGTGCGAACGATTCACAAACATTCGTCCTCACAGAATCGAGAATTTAACTTGACCCCGATGAACTGCACTACGTTATCCTACGGAGTTTACTTGTCAATTTTAGCCACAACAAAACGTCGTCGAAGAATCACCACAAGCGTCACTCGAATATCCGTTCACTCACTCGATAAATAAAAAATAGATATCCGATTGGTCCGGTACGTGGAATTATTCAGCATTGAGCGAGAAGCCACTCGTTGATGTGAAATGTTACGCTCGGTAGTCGATAATCCCATTTGGGTAGTCGAGACCCACATTATTTCTCAAAATGCATCGAAGTTCAGTCTCAAAATGAGATTTGATATGCCCGAGGGGGTGACACCGATATCCCGTCCGATGTGGCTAGCCGACCTTAGGGGGACGCAACCCAGGGAATGATTGTACATTTAAGCCATGCTGATATATGTATGACTCTTTCGCGACGATCCTGAAGTATTCGAATCAGCAATTGATCGTTGTTCGAATGAAATTGGACTCGTTAAACATCAGAACCAGTCATTTCTCAATACAGACCAACATGATTTCAACAGAGCATTGTTTCGATTTGCTCGCAGCCACATTTGTTGATATGTTGGCAGATAGAGAACATTTCAGATCGAGCTGAACTAATCGAACGGTGCAATGGCTAATGTTCTTCCTCAGGAGGAATGACTGTTATGCTTGATGCTTACACGAAGCTTCATGGAACCTCAAAAGCTTCCAGTCGAGTTGTCCTGTAAAATGATCAACTCCACAAGATGGAAACACTCACTGATATTCGGTCGTGTGGGTTAAGTTTGATCTAATACGAAAGTAGTTCAGAATCATGGTGAAGGTTAGAACACCTCCACGGTTAGAAATGATTAAAGAAAAAAAGAGTTCTCCATATGCTTGTGTTATCGTTTGATCACGTGCAGGTCGGTGTGAACAAGTCTCCAGGATCTGAGACATGCTAGAGAGAGACAAAGGTTGCACAACGAGCATGGTAATGTGGAATAATTGTCATACGCCAGACCGTACAAGTAATCTATAATACAAATCAATTATCAATGTTTGCTTTTCATCTTCTCAGCCCACGTAGAGAAGAAAGAGCTGTTTTCGTATAATTTGTTGCCTCATTTTCAGTGGCAATAACATTAACGTAATAATATAGTAACCCCTATATTGATCTTGTTAATTCCTACTATACTCATGTAAGGTTATGAAGTGATATGAACGCGATTTCGATAAATTTTGGCCGTTAAGAGGCATCCCGAAAATCCCGTTTTGTTTATTATAATCGTGTGGTAAACGTGTCTTCTGTCCTTACAAATATTGTTCTCGCAACGTTTAACGACCATTGGAAATTCATATTTCTGGCAAATAAGACCGCGTATTTCGTATTCGTCAACGTTACAATCGCTATAAGCAAGGTTCAGGCCGGGTCCAGTATGTTAGTATTCAAGAAGCTTCCGATTTTAGGCTCTCCCATGACTTCTTCAAACTCTACATCCTATTTATGACAATACTAACAATATTGGCCTGTGCTATTTAAACATTTTTCAAGCTGACCCTCAGCTGTTCACTCATGTGACTCGCCTGTGTCTTTCATCTATATCACCCCTGGAAGTAATTCATAGGTGGAGGAAGATGATAAAGAAATCCAGAGATTCTCCTTCAGCGTCTGGCAGCAGGATTTGAACTCAAGTTGTATCCCTGTATCCCCTGTATGTCCCTCCTACGGGATACTACGTATATTTTCCAGACGGACGCTCAGCCTATATCTAATATCCATGGTACAACTGCTTTCGGCATTGTTTGAGAAGGCGAACATCCTAAATTCTAAATGTTCGATGCCGGGATCGAACCGCTACAATTGTGTGTCTCCTCCGATCTACGGGACGCAAGCGAACTGTAACTGACTCAGGAAGTGCATCTTGTGTCATTCATCGAGTTCGAGATGCACTCTGACCATGGCTGGATGGATACAGTTAGTGGCCATAAATTTGAGCATTCCTCCCGGGCCTCTGGTCCGCCTGGGCACTCGTCAAAGGCCAATCAGACAGCATTGTCCTCCTATTATGGAAAAGCACGTGAAAAGTAGTTCGAATAGACCTGGCTAACTTCACACAACAGACTCGAATCGTATCGCGACATCGTCGAAGTGAACTTTTAATTGAGCGACAGAAGTGTCACGTGTAACGATGAACTTGGCACTTTGCACCACTACCCCCTTCATTTATATAATAATACATTGGCCTCCATTATCACTGACAGCCAACATTCCAATATGCCAGACAGATGTTTCCAATCGATATTTCCTGTTAGAAAATCGATCACCTAGACTAGACGTGCATCGTTCGTTCGTAGGAATACCTCTCTATTGTGGCGATATATATATATATATATATGTGTGTGTGTGATAATAACGTACATTTGTTGCGTATTACTCTCTCTCTCTCTCTATATATATATATATATATTATATATATATATATATATATATGTATGACAAATCTTATGTCATATTACATGTGATGGTACACGTAACCGACAATTGGTAGGACACAATTTCTATTTCGGTCGTTTTTCTTGTATTTCAGGCTTAGCCAGTCGGCTTGCCGCTACATTCGTTCATCGAAACGCGTACGTAGTTCCCGGTCCGCTGGCGAAACTGCCTATACAGCAGTTGTAACTATTGTAGCAGGTGACGCTCTATTTTGGGCTCTCTTTTTTTAGTCCTGCACGAGAGATAGCTGAGATCCTTTGGTTTGGGGCGAACAACACAGCCCATATAGCAATAGCCTCGCTTTTTCTAGCTGCACACCATAAATATCGAAGCCAAACGACCTGCATTCATTGCGGCACGCATACGGATACGCCTCGTTTGCATCCGTTGCCCCCATAAATAACCAACCGACAGCTCACAACTAGTGTCAAAGCGAGGGAATAAGCAAACCATCTCTGCCCTAACCGAAACAAACGAGTAACGGTCAACAACGCGAAGCTATTAATCAGATTTGACGACACTTTCGGCGTTTATATTTCACAGAAAACGCGTCGCTGATTTACGCGCGAAAGAAGAAGTCCGATATTTTCAAAGGCGAGGAAATCGCCTTTGTGAATACACCGCCGAAATACACGTGCAGCTGCACATTGCAGGGGGATGCAAGATCATGATGAGCGTATGAGTTAAAGAAGACAATTGGGCAAATTAGGTAAGGCCAGCAGGGTTTGTTTCAACCAAATATTCGTGGAATATTCTTGAAAATTTATTTGAATGACTAAAAGCGAAACTGCAGTGCTACTTACGGTTGAGAAAAAAAACTGAAACATGGGGGTGGGCTATCATTTTGTCGCGGCGTGTAGGTGTATTGTAGTGTTATAATAAATTGTACGATCTGGGTGGTGAGAGTGTCCACAAACAGCGTCGAGTGTGGACAAACAGGAGTGGTGGGCGGCCTATTGTTGATTCGAACTGTTTGGATGCACAAAGGGTCTTATAAGCTTGTTGCAGATTGTGCGGACGACGGGTCCAGATTGATCAAGTCGAAGGTTTCAGTTGACACCCCGAGGATCTTCACCCACACTCGGCAGAACTACAAGGTTCGTACAGGAGGCAACTCACGACATATATGGTATAAGCCAGCTTCAATACCTGCCACCGGTTTCGTATTACTGTAGGCTGACATTTCATTTACCAGTTATTGGCCTAAATCCATTTTCATGCGGATTTTGTTGTTTTTTATGCGTGGGAGTTGATGCTCCTTTATACGCTGTTGTGGTTTGCTGTCGTCCATCCCTAAACCATCGTGAAGAGCAACTTTGTGGAGAGATGCTCCCATGGTCAGTGAAGCGTCTTGACATAACCTTACACGATACTCTTAAATGGTATAAGCATCTTCAGACATTCTTACCAAAATGCTACGCAGTTATTGCCACGCTTCGTCGCCGCAAGGAACTTGGCATCCTGACTGAGGGCTTGCTGAGACTTTACAACGTTCAGCTCGTGCCGCTTGTGTGTTACGGGGGTATATTGAAGAGGGGAGAGATCGTCCAGAATGATGCGATCCGCGTAATCTTTAATAAGCGCCGCACAGACTCCGTCTCGGACATCATGGGAAAATACTCGTTACGTAAGTTGAGGGTTCTGTATGCACTTCATGTCGCTCTCCTAGCTTTTAAAATGTCTAAAGGTACTATCCCTGCTGATATTGCTTTTCCGATAGTGGCTGTAAGGAGACGAACAGCCCGCCGACCAACTGAATATGTGATAGCATTCGCCAGAAGAGAATCTAGCCGGCACGCCCTCACTTGCCAGCTGCCAATGGCCTGGGCATCGCTTCTTCGCGAGATTCGTTCATTTAAGTCAGCAAAAAAGTTTGCAGAGATGGCAACATAATTTTTTATGAACACTGTGAAATAATTGTGATAAGTGTGACGGCTACACATACTGTTGACACTGTAATATTTTAATCATATTATATGTGCGTATATATGTGTATTTGTTGCGATATCGTCAACTGTGTAATTTCATTTCGCATATCGTACATTTATATGTAATCTTTATTATCAGTGTGAACTGAGGTGCAGAAACCCCCTTTTTTATTTTTTTATCGAGATCTAAAGCGTGTGCATGTTGCAGTTCCGAAAATAAACTTGATTTTGAAACTGAAACTGCTCGTATACAAACAATATAGATATATATAATAATAATAATAATAATATAACAATACAATCTAGATATATATCAAAGTGATTTATGAATAAATCAATGTGGCGAAGTCAGTTGGAATATATTCGGCGTCACTTTAGCCCGCACATTGAAAATCAGATAATTTGTCTGTTATCGTTTACCAAAAATCATCCAGGCCGTCTTAATATGTGCCTATTATCTCCCAATTTACCATTTAACAAGTTCCTTTTTCCTTTTCATAAAATTTTCCGCCGTCAACTTTCGCTCAAAATTGAAACGTCAGAGAACCAGGCACGGCTCGAAGGATAATTGACTGTGTGACTTCCCATTCCTGGACAGCACGTTCAGGAGGACTCGTTTCATCTAGGCTCTGAAGCCTCTCAGCATCAATATCCCCATAATGGGCAATACTGCCTGTGGCGCGATCCACATCAATATTGAACGTATTAATATTATTGTCGTAACTTAACTGCCCGATAAGCTGATTTTACACATTCGATAGAAATAATGATTTGGGGGAATCAGTGCTTCTTCACTGGAGATTTAGCTCGCCACTTCATAGCGAGAGTCGGTTGGGTTCATCGGTATGATATTAACATATAAATTGCACGGACCATATAATCGGAGATTGGCAGACGATCAACCTGTACCCGTGGTACTTAAGCTCGACGGCAGCCACAATTTAGACGCTATTTTATTATATGATCATGAACGATTAATTAGGTAAATATCCGCCAGCTGCTTCCTTGCGGCTCTGCACTACTCCCTCTGGGGCAGCCTAACGATCAGGCGCTCCCTTGTCGGGGGAACCCTTGTCTTCGACGCCTCCTGCGCTCCGGCTCTCCTTATGTCCGACACCTCCGAGCCTCTGCTCGTTCATGCGGCCTACTTTTCCCCTGCCATTCAGACGGTATGGCTCACTCTACAATGCGACTCGCTCACGTTATCATCATCAAATCATCTGTCTTGGAATCCAGAAGTTTCCGGGCTGACGCACAGTCAACATTCGACGTCGACGGAACTGTTTTCGGCATTGCTTCATAAGATGGACCTGTTGAATCAAAAACGTCCAACGTTGGGGATCGAAGCCGTACACCTACGTATCTCCTACGATTGCAAGACAGGCACACACCAATGCACTACACCAAATGGCTCGACGTCTTGGAATAATGCCTGGTCTCGGTGATCTGGAGGTCCTCGGTTGCTTCTGCAGATGGCTTCGTTGCTGTTAGAGGATACTGGTCCCTATTCCACCGCTGCCATTGTAAGGGACCAGGTATTTTGTCAGACCCTGACAACCGATCGGATATGTGACGGCTTACCTAATGGGTTTCTGATACAGTACAAATAACACCTTAATTCAAGGGGGTATGCGTTTCACGCGGCCTTCGGCTTGTTGCAGCCAGAGGCCAAGTCATTCTTCAGGATCTGTTGATTTGTGATCGCCGGTTTGCGAAATCGTAATTGGAATACGGTTAGCATTGTGCTGCCTTCATATAGGCCTGCTGGAGGAAGCTATATAGATTCATAGGAAGAATCCCTTGACCAAGAAGATTTGAGCTCGGAGGCAGCCAATTTAGACGCTGCTATAACAATTATATAACAGATGAGTTATTCTTCAGTAAAGGGTGGGTTTGAGTCATAAAATTGTATCATTTCGCTTGGACAGCGCTTACACATAAAGAAGAAAGCCCACACCTACAATAAGCGCGGAGTCTCTCTGACTGCTGTCAGCTGCAATCTGACAGTTTGCTTATCAGAAGGGATGCTCTATGCTGGACATCCACCTATGATTTTCTTTGAGATAGGGATTTCGTGAACGTTGGAGATTCGTTCTCTAGGTTCGATTGGCTGCCTTCCAGGTATGGTTCTGGCCAGTGATCTGTTTGTGCTGTTTATAGACTCGGTGAGCACTGTTCTGAGGGAACTTATTCTGCACCACGTGCACTCAGATGGCGTGAACGTCGTAATGTCTGTCAGCTCAGACGACGATCGTAGCAAATTACAGGACTCCCTTGACATTCATTCATCGAAACCTTAATGGGACTTGTGAAGAAATTCACCTGGGATGTACAAATAAGTGACTTGACTATCGTTTGAGTATGGACACCCTGACCAAGTCAAATGTAGTCCAGGATCTAAGGAGTAGGTTGTCCTCTTGGCTGATATTCAGTGACATGCTAAATGTTTTGTCACGAAATATTCTCTTGTATTCTGCTGCTGGAACCTAAGAGAGTTCGCCCTCACCTCCCTATTGTCATACGTAAGACGTATGAATTGTATCATTTCTCTCTGCTTGAAAACACGCCAAAGGAACCTCTCTTCAGACGGGTCGAAGCGAGATGTGGGCTTCGCAGACCCTCAATAGTAATGTGCTCAGTGAGTGAGAGAATGAAAATTGCCTATGTAAAGCTATTTAGGAGAATCCTGAGAAAAGGGGTCAATGTTTATGGTGAACTGTTCGTCTTGGAAAAAAACTTGAAGTCGTCCGGGTTCTCTTCTAAAAGCCAAATCTCACTGAAAGCGGGCAAATCGTTGTTACAATTATTATTATTGTGGCGCATCGCTTGGATTAACAAAATGTGCGCTATGCAAATAACCTAAATAATTATCCACCAGGAACCACAGTGGACTTAAAAGTGATAACTTAATGAGTACAATGCCACAAAAGACAAAAGCGTAAATTTGAATAATGGCCCACCCTACATAACGCGTAATAACATCGAAGACATCGTTCGCGGTGAAATAAACACTCAAAGGTAGTTCCACTGAATTAGTGGAATTGTGAAAATCACCCAGAACTTTCAAATGAGCACCAATGATCCAAACCATATGACCAAAGCGAAAGTCAACGAATATTCAATGATTCAACCAAGCTTTAAAACAACAAATTGACACCCAAATATATTGAATGCTGATCAATGCAATTATGATAGCGCCCTCGCAAGTTTCATGGCATTTCCACTTCATCGTCTGAGCAAATGTACGCTCGCTCATGATCTGTCCTTACCGTGGACTCGTGCATGTCTTCGTCTGTGCCGGGAATGTAAGTTTGCATAGGATTCGATCGTCACGTGCGGGTGTCCGCAACCAACGGAACGACAAGAGCTTCGCCACTTATCCTCCTCTGCGGCGGCTTACTGCCGCCCGAATGCGCAGCCAGACGCTGCAACACACTAAATGCTCGCCAGACAGCGACGAGCAAAACGTGAAACAGAATTTCTGTTTCTGACTGCCGACGGTTCAATGATGACGCCAACGGTGACGTCTATCGAATACCAGTTCGAGTAGATAGAGACACGTTACCATAATCATCATCATCATCGATCACCATTCGCCTGCTCCTCGTCATCCACCTGTACACATTCGATACAATACGCACACGTATTTCCCCTCAGGTTCGATTATCGAGTCATGTTTGATGTCACACAGAGAAGCGCAACATCAGTATCAGCAGCAGTTGCAGCAGCAGAAGAAGACGAAGAAGACGAAGATGACCAGACCAGCAGAAAGAAGACAAACAGATCAAGAGACGAAATACAAACAATTGGTGCAACAAATACACAGCATCTCCTCCACCAGCATCTTGCTCGGATTGTACACACATGGATGGATACGTCTATAGGCAGACAGATGCTGGTGCCAGTTGTGCAGACCTTTTACACGGTACCGTGGACGTTAAATGTTGGCTGAGAGTCAGCCCGGTTAGTTTAGACCTTTTACACGGTGTGGGCCAACCTGGTGACTCGACGGGTGGACACGACGGTGAGCTGCAATGCATTAGTTGACAATAAGTTTTGCTACCAGCATCACGTGGTATTGGGCAAAGGGAGAGCTACTAATTATGTTGTTTTTTTAAAAAATGTTTACTTGCACGGTCGATGACTGTGGTTTTGGTGATGAGCATTGATCATTGTAGAGTTCACAAGGTTGCGAATGATTATTCGCGCAAAATTTGTATAATCCAATGTTCACGTGTAATACGCGCCGTGTTAACCAGTCACGGCACGCAGCTATGGAGAACGAATCCTACCTTTGGAGAAATAATAATGAAAGCAGTGAAAAAGAAAGTCACATGACAAACACATACAGTAATATTAACAATAACTGATCTGAATAAATGTAGAAAAAGCAAAGTAACACTGGGTATCTAATTAATTTAATTAGAAAATTTCGTTCGCTTTTCGACATTTCACCAAACGAAACCAAGACACTGCAGCAAACGATTTAGTGTTTCGTTGGTAAAAGCAATTTGTCTATAATTTGGTTGTGAATACGTTCCCCTTTAATGACGCCCGCATCCATTGCCCTCATACAGACACATCTACATCTTCATGTATCGGCATAGATTATCTATCTACATGTTTAATTATGAGAACGAAGATGACATAACATCACACACATACACACACACACATAGGCATATCTACCGACAAACACTGATATAGGTAGCCTTGTGGTCGTGTGTATCGACGAGATTACACGATTGACATGCGAATCACTTACAGATGTATACAATCAAAAAGTGAGTGAGAGGCTTGCTATTCAAATCATCTACAATGTTATCATTTAGAAGGGGAGAGCTTGTGAAGCGAGATCGAGCACTTCTCAATTTAGAGTGGATACTCTTCAAATCAACAGAGGTACACTCTTAAATAAAGTTCCTTGTTCTCTCTAAATATATATATATATACATGGTGCATAAATCAAATTATATTGATATATATGACGAATGCCTAATCATAATAGTTGTATATGATTATGTCATTATTACAAGCGACATTTTACTGCTGCTCCTGATGGGGCACCCGTGACGAGCTATAATCATCTGGCGGAGGAGGCAATTACAAATTGGTTTATAATAAATCTCATCTGAAACGATCAAGGTGGAGGCACCCTTCTCGCATGTTGCACCGATTGGCCTCCCAGATAGCAAGCGGATAGAGCATCACTGTATTGCGTTCATTATGCATACGTATGATTCGTATGATCTAATATCCAATGACTCTGCTCGTGTGGACAAACACTGAATCGAGGAGTGCAGCCGACTTGGCCCGCGGAGGCTCAACAGTCATTCGCCAGTTAGCCGGCCGAACCACATCGGTGTCGTTAATCTACCTTCAACGTCTGGCAATAACAATAGCATATAATCACCATATTTAATAGATCTCTCTGTTGAATCCTTCCGTCTTCGCTTGCAGCCTAATCACCCTCAGGCAAACATATCGTCTCTACATGTCGAGAAGGACGTCGTATGCTATCCAAGATGATGCTGTCTACGCTCAGCGAACACTTCGAATCTGGGAAGTGAGGCTTCAATGTGACTCGTAGTAGCCTCATCATTCACTGTGAATGCTCTATATATAATATATAGATAAACAGATTAATAGATTAATAGATGCCCAACTGCAGGAGAGCATCACACTGATTTGTCCTCGAGAGGAACTGAATAAAAACTCGGCTAAATAGCCAAACTGTACATTTTTAAATGAACTAATTAAGCGATGATTTACTTATCCATTGTCCATCCACAGGATGGGGGAGGCATTGCCAATGGAGCTATCCGTAATTTACGAAATTTACAAGGCAGATATTTTCTATTCTTTTCCAATCGAACAGTATCCTATCTCTAATTCTATACGAATAAAAATATTGGTTCCATACAGCATAAAAAATGCTATTATACTATTTGTATGAACACCATAAATAGACCACGTGTCCCAATAGATAGACGACTAAATTAAAATATTCGAAATAGACATTTTAAGTAGAATCGTTAAACGTCGAAATTTTCCGTGGAACCGTTACAAATATTAAATGGGCCTCCTTTACCGTTTAAAATGTGGTGGAGGATTGAAGTAAGCAGAAGCCTTAGTAACCTGCCCGGGGTTACATTGGTTTCACTGGTAAGTTGAAACCTCCATAGAACGATCATGTTTCATGAATGGTTCGTATGTGCTGTTCTGTCAATAATGTCGATGTTCCCCTCGATGTTAACCCAGCGATGACGTGCAATGGTGTGTGAAATTGCAGAAGCCTTTGGATAGCGGATGGGTGTTTCCAAACGTAAAACACTTGCCCACGCTGCTGCTTGGATCAAGCAGGCAGGCAGTTTCGCGATGATGTAACAACAAACTATTGAAAAGAAAGGCCGATTGCATGAGGACGACCTGCAGACACAATCGCGCCTCCTCTATACAGCCTCTTCTGATACTTGTACGCAGCCTTTGTGGCGGCGAGCTTTTAAGTCCAACTTGCGAGTGCCGACCCGACGAAGGGCGTTCGACGGAGTAGAAAGATGGTCCGTTTCCTACGAGCACTGCCATTAGGAAAAGGAGATAACTTCATGATACGAGGACTGTTGTACTTATTCTCCGCACCGTCGGTGATGTAAGCAAGCTTCTGTGGTTGTAGCAAATGCGCAGGTTAAGGTCACAACGACAACCTCCAGCCTACCCGCGATGCTCACAAATCTACGTGTTCATCTGACCGATGAGAGGTCTGACACCCCCCAAAAAAAACCTCACCCAACCGTAAAATTCCACGATGTTCTTATATCATACGATAACACAATATCCAGTTTATGCCTGGACGGGTATCATTAATAATGAGATCTTCAGTGACGCGTGCACGGTAGATGAGGACCACTTTCATGAGCAAATTGGTTTATAGAGTTTAACAATAAAGTCTTAAGCTTTTTCTTCTACTGTTTAGGTGTATCTTTAGAATGTTCGATGCCAGAAGCGGTGGAGCTTTCAGCGTAAGGTAAAGCCCTGAAACTGATACTCCTTCTCGTAATTGCATGTGGTGTTCTTCGAATCGAGTTACAGGGGGGGAACTAGACCAAGCTTGGTCTAGCATCCCTCCTGACCCGAATGGATACGAACGGTGAAAGGGTTAGCCACTATCAATGTAAGAGTGAGTATAACCCCGATTCGTTACACTATGTGCTGCCCAGACTTTACACTCGGTCTGATCTCAATAAAGGGCATCGATGTACAAAATATTGTTAGTTTGTTGCATTCGTTTGCTACCAAACCAAAAATAGCTGGCTGGCTCGTTCTGCCTGCATCACATATAAGTGAAGTCAGTGAATGTGTGCCGATGTAACTTTGAAGCACAGACATTTTGCAATACGATACGACCACGACTCAGTCAATCGTAAATGACAAATCTGTGCTAAAGGTCCCTTTCACGTACTCAAAGGTGGTGATTATCACATTCTACATAAGTAGAATATCGCTCGATAAAGTAGCTCTCTGAGAATTTGCAGTGATAGACGATGCCCGCTTTCACCAAACTACAATTGGTAGTTCATCTTTGACTTATTCTTGAGAGCCCTAGGTTATTATTTTAATATCGCTGTTTAGTACACAAATCGCTCCGAATGGATTGACCCAGCACGCGGATCGTTCATTCGTCGTCAAGGCGACCTTTACGAGGAGCCATGTAGGGGAAAGCCCATACCTTTAATGCAAACCCCTCAATTGTTTTACTCTCAGCTGTTTCCTTATATCATAGGCCCCCTCTATCTGATGGAATCTATCTATCTAACCTAATAAAATCCTGAAAAAAACTCGTGTTAATAACGAGATATCGAAAATATGTGTCGTTTTTATCAGTTCCACAGCTGTTATTGCGCTCTCCAAGATATCCCCAAGCTGCAAGCAGCCTGTTATGAAACATAAATTAAACTTAGGCTCAAAATTGGAGTATCTTGGATACCAGAAGCATGGGCTTGTATAGGCCCATTGCTTCACAGCAACTGGCTAACAATCCCGTGCCCTATAAGACTGGCACGGCAGAATCGGTTCGCATGAATTTCTGGATTTTAAGCAAACACCTGAGTCTTTAAGTTTTAGCTCGAAGTGAGCAACTGCTGGACATTCCTAACCCGGACACTACACGTCTCCCAACACCTGAACAGGCGATTTGGAAATGGATAACAGTCAAACTCGGAAACATTTTAGGGGCAACGATAAATTAAAGGCAATACCGGTCGTTCGATAGTTGGCATGCTGCCTCTTATTTCCTGTTATATTATATTTCCCGTTGTATCGAGAAAGATCTTGTATCACTCATTTTATTTTGTTTTGAGAGGAGAGAATTGTTTTCAAACGCACGGACACCACCGGAGACAGTCGATCGATCTATCCTTGGAAGCACTGCGAGTTCAATCAGAAACACGGCGTACTTAGTAGGTATTTGTTGTCTATTTTTTGGGTGACTTCGAATATTGACGAGGGATTCTGCCGCACGGAGATGCGCTCAGTAATTAAAAACAAATGGTTCATGTTGATAAAAGTGGCCGACTTGATTGTGGTTTTTACTTAGAGTAATAGATTCTAAAGTGCCCCCATGTCGTCGACCTGGGACATCTCATATTTATACTACGATGACATTACACATACAGCTCACTAATAAATTGTATGTAACTCAATGTCGCGTTGACGGACACCGTCCACAAAGGGGGTAGTCGTAGCGAAATTCAGCCATCAAGGCCTCCAAGAGTACTTTATCTCTTAGACGAAAGTGTCCGTCATTACAATTTACACACATGAAGGTCGTAAACCAATATTTCAATGTCACATACAAGCGTGAGGTTGATCCCAGTACCTAGAAAAAAGCGAAGGCTCATAGTGGATGAGCTGCCGAATTCCTTACGAATCGTTATGTCGCAAAACTTCTAATGAAAATAGATAGTGGAGAAATGTTGGGAACAAGCTATAATTTGAGGATTTTCTAAAATATGCACGAACAATAGGCATTGCCTAACACAGCCTGCAAGTGTCACCCAGATTAATTACAAAAATTAAAAAAAAAGATTAATTAGACTCGCTTAATTTGTCTTGAAACATGACAAGCAGCCAAGCCACATTATTATGTCTCTTCTTTTTTTTTTTTTTTTGGACCACCCACGACCTTGTGGGTGGCAAGTTTATTAAGACAAAATTACGGAACATGTACATGATTACTTCGTAATTTTTGGCTGTGTTCTTCTTTTCTTTCTACGAACGCCCTTGCCGGGCCATCTCCGCACGCTCCTTGCGCGAGATGGCCTCCTCTGCAAACTCTTGCACTGCTTCCCACTTTTCTGCACTCTGCAGCATGTGCTGTACTAAGTTCTGAGTGGTTACTTTGTCTTCTATCTTCCGCTCCATCTTGAGTCTTTCCTCTTGGAACGCTTCACACTTCAGCAGTGTATGTTCTGCGTCGTCCTCTGCCCCGCTGTCGCAGTGGACACAAAACGGCGATTCTACCTTCTTAAATTTATGAAGGTATTTCGCAAAACACCCGTGCCCGCCGAGCAACTGGGTAAGTCTGTAAGTGGTTTCACCATGTTCTCGGTGGAACCACCCGCTTAGGTCGCGGATGATGGACTTGGTCCACCTCGACGTCCCTCCCTGCTCCCACTCTGCTTGCATCTCTCTGATGCTTTCCTCTCTTACAGCGACTGGGCCGGTATTGAGGTCTCTGCCCAACTTGGCCCTTTCTTCTACCTTCAGGTCCCAGGGGACCATCCGGCTCAGGACCAGGGCCGTGAGGGTGGCCGTGGTCCTGTATGCACGGCACACGCGCAGTGCCAGGACACGCTGCGTTTTTCTTAGCGCTTTCACGTTACACTTCTTCTTCAGCGCCTGTCGCCAAACCGGCGATGCGTAGAGCACCACCGATTCTGCAACGGTTGCCAACAGACGCCTTTTCCCCTCGCTGGCACCCCGTGTTCTCGGCATGAGCCGGCAGAGGTTTGTTGCCGCCTGCTCCGCCTTCTTGGTGGCATATCGTATGTGAGCACTAAAGGTCATGCCTTGGTCCAGCATGACCCCCAGATACTTTACCTCCTTCTTCGGGGTGACCACTTGGGTCCCGTGCATCAGGGCCATGGGGACATTCAGCCGTTTCCTCCCTATTAGGAAGATGGCCTCTGTCTTTTCCGGTGCGAGGCGAAGCCCGTGGGCGGTCATCCAAGCTTCCACCTGGGCGATGGCCTCGTTCGCCTTCCTTTTAATGTCGCTTTCCTTTTTGTCCTTGATAATGAGCACCAGGTCGTCTGCATACGCCACCGGTGTGACCTCTTCTGGGTAGTCTAGCCTCAGCACGTCGTCGTAGGCCACGTTCCACAGTATCGGCCCTAAGACCGATCCCTGTGGTACGCCCGCCGTCATTTCGTGCTCTGCTCCGTCCCAGTTGATCCTCCGTTCGCTGAGGTAGCTGTTGATCACCTCCTGGAGGTATCGCGACACTCCCTTTCTCTCCAGCGCTTCGCACACCGTGCTCCAGGGGATGGAGTTGAAGGCGTTCTTCACGTCTAAGAGCACCGCAAGACAAAATTTCCTTGTCCTCGGCGTTCTTTCTCTCTCCTCTTGCGCCAGTCTCATTACGCTTTCCAGAGCGGTCTGCGTCGATCGTCTCTTCCTGAAACCATGTTGGGCGTCCGAGAGGAGGTTGCCCTCCTCCAGTTCGGTCACTAGCCGTCTCGCTATCACTGCCTCAAACGCCTTCGCCACGACGCTAAGCAGGCAGAGAGGTCGGTAAGCCGAGGGGGAGTCCAACGGCTTACCCGGTTTCGCTAGTAGTACTAGCTTGGCCGACTTCCACTGGGTAGGAAAGGACCTCTCTGTCAGAAGCTTATTTACAATCGTGGCGAAGTAGTCCGGTCTCTCTTTGATCAAGGCTTTGATCGCTTCTGGGGGAATACCATCCGGGCCTCCCGCTTTACGGGCGGCGATGCGTTCCCCAGCTTCGCGTACCTCCTCTTCTGTAACAGTGGGTGGCGGCGACGTGTCATGGTCGTCTTGCTGCAGCCTGGGTTGATGGGTAGGAAAGAGGTGCCGGATGGCCCTCATTCCCTGTTCCCTCGCCATCTTGGGAGGGGCCGCGCCAAACCTCTTCATGACAATTTTGTACGCGTCTCCCCATACATTTGTCTCTACCTGCTCGGTTAGTTCTCTCCATTTACTTTCTTTGCTTCTCCGTATTAGGAGCTCATATTCGTGTTTCCTCAGCTTGTATTCTTGTTCTATCGGGGGTGGTGTACCTCCTCGGGTAGTTTCCCTCCGTTGTCTTGTGTAGATTCTTCTTACAGTGTTGCATTCTCGTCGTGCTCTTCCTATTTCCCTCGTCCACCAGAATTTCGGCCTCCGGTTGCGGCCCGCCGAGTGTGTCACTGGTGCTGCTTCCTCGCACGCTTTCTCGAGGATCTTTATGAGGTTCCCCTCTGTTCGTTCGTCCTCATGCGCTTCGCACCATCTTCGGGTAGCTTGTCTAAGCTTGTCTTTGTCAAGCCGTTTGGCTAGCCACTGTCGCCGCTGCTGTTGTTGGGGGGCCCGCTGCAGAGACAAGTCGAAACTGATGTAGTGGTGGTCGCTGAGGGATTCCTCATCGTCCATCGCCACCCAGTCTGTTACCCCCACCCCTCCAGAATAAAGCGTCAGGTCGATGAATGCCGTCTGTCCCCTCCTGGAGAAAGTAGGTGTTAGCCCGTCGTTTGCCAACTCCAGGTCTGCTGTAGCCGCCCATTCGAGCAGCTCCCATCCCCTCGGGTTTGTGGCCCTGCTCCCCCATTCCGTTGCCGCCGCGTTGAAGTCACCGGTGACGACGAACTTTCCGCCTTGGTGCATCACGTTCTCAATTTTGGACAGGAAATCGGTGAACTCCTGCAGGGATCTATTCGGGGAGAAGTAACAGCTGAACACTGTCGTTCCCCCCGTTTTTACCCAGGCAAAGCCGTCACCTCTTCCCTGTTCTTCTATTGTCATGCTTCTGTCCACTATCCAGACAGCCGCATCTTCTCGCTCGTCTAAGAGCCAGCCTTTCTTCTTGGCCAGCTTCACATTGGGTTCTGTGACCAAACACATGTCCACTTGAAGCCTCGTGGCTGTTGCCTCAAGTAGATCATGTGCCAGCCGGGCCCTGTTCAGGTTAACCTGTAGAACCTTAATCATTTTTAGGGTGAGGGAGGGGGACCCCGCCACTTTCGCTGCCGTCATTGCTTGGGCAACGAGCCGACACTCGTGGCGTGGTGAATCCATCCTTGTCTACAGTCGCCCTCTTCTTTCCCCCACGGTTTTTATCCGCCACTGGTGCTGCCACTGCCTCAGTTGCTCCGTCGGACTGTGACGCTTGAGCCGTCCCTGCTGCGGTCTCTGAGGCACGACGGAGGGCCTCCCTGTTCCTTGCTTTGGCTTCTTCCCGCAGCTCTTTCAGCTTTGCCGCCATTTTCGGGCATGTGGCGGAGTAGGCCGAGTGTCCCTCCACTTCGCATGAGTGGCAGTACCAGTCCGGCTTCTCGCAGCACCGGGACACATGCCCGGTGTCTCCGCATCTGTAACAGCGCTTACCGTCTAGCCGTTCTTCACTGCAGTTCTTGGCCTGGTGGCCTGGTTTCTGACAGCGGTGGCATACCGGCAGCTGGTGCCATTCCTCGGTGCGTGAGGTTTGGCCGCAGATCGTTATCTTGCCTTTCGCGATGAGGCGGGCCGCCGCAGAGGTTGGCAGACCGACAAGGCATTGCCATCGTCCTCTTGTTTCTCGCGGTTCCTCGGTACGGATGGGTATCCCCGTCGGTAGTCCTAGTTCCTTCCGCACTATCTGCTCTATGGTTCTTCTATCTGCGAGTGCATAGACGTCTCGCAGGACAACCGACTGCATGGGTCCTACGCCCTGCTTGCAGTCAACTGTCGCCTTTGCTCCATTCCGGATAGCCTCGGCGAAAGATTTCCCTGCGCCTGCTTTCGACTCGCTTACCCTAATGATAGGGTCACCCTCTTTCGTCGTCGTTATACCCCGATTCAGAATTCGGACTCCGGCTGCATCCGGGTTGATATGCTCCCTAATGGAGCGCAGAGTCTCCGCCGCACTCTTTCCCTCCAACTTCTTGATCCAGAGCGTACTCTGCCCCTGCCATTTATTCTCAGTCTTGTCGCCTGTCGCCCTGGTCGTCGTTTTGACGCTCTGCCGGGTGTACAGCTCTGCGTCGCATCCCAGCTGTCTGCACAGCGTCTCAATCAGCTTACGGTCGAGTTCGCTGTTGTACTCCTCTGAGATGTGGACTGCCATGTTCTCGGTCCTCGTCTCTCTTTTACCTGCCGCCATGATCCTCCGCAAAAGTCTGACGAAGTTCTCAGGCGCGGTGTCGTCTCGCGGAGACATTCCTATTATCAGCGCTCTGGAGGCGGGCGGAGGTCCAGCAGCCGATGCCTCCTCGTTCTCCCCGATTATTTCAAACGCGTCCTGGCTGCGTAGGACCGCCACCCTCCCAGCCGGGAGGCTAGCCGCGGCCGGGGCCGAGGGGAAGGCGGCGGCCAAGCGCGTCAGCAGTGCCGCGTCTTTATCCGAGCCCTCCCGAATGAGTAGGGCTCGCGTCTCCCTCGGTTCAAGGATGCTTTTGTTCGTTAACCCGGCCCTAGCGAACATCTCCTCCGGCCACTCATTCCGGATGACCTTCATGATGCTTGCCTCAGTCACTGCTGTCTCAATACCCGTGTCCAGCCGGGCGATGGTTTCAGCCTTTCGCCGTGCCTCGGCGACTTCCTTACCGACTTCTTCCTGGCATCGTTGGCAGGTGACTGCCTCTGTCGGCGACGGTCCCCGAGCCTGGAGCTCCGCGTTTTCCATCTCGAGGTGCGCGATGATTCCTCTCAGTCTCGATTCCTGTGACTCGGTCCTGGCCTTAGCTTCGTCCTCCCTCGTAGAATCGCGCTCTTTCTCTAGTCTCTTGGTTGTGATGACAACCTTCATCAGTTCTTCCGTCGCAATCTTGATCTCCAGGCTGGTGTGTGTGTACCTTTTGCAGCATGCCTTCAGTACCTTAGACCAGGTTTCGATGGCCTCCCTACCATCTTCATACTCCTCAATTTCGAGCAGTTCTTCCGGCCACTCTGGGGTCGGGAGCTCCGTGATGTTTTTACCTCTAACCAGTATCTTGAGGTGGTCTAGCCACTTCCTTCCACTTCCTGTCCTAAGTTTGACGCCCTCCGGCTCCATCTGCTTCGACGCCGGCGACAGCTCGAGCTTCCTCTTCTCAGGTGCCTTACTCTCTCCTTCACCGCCGATATGCCTCCCCTCCATTGGGGTGGTGTCCGTGTCAATCGCTTCGCCCGGGCGGACATTATTATGTCTATACTTACACGAATAGTGTGAAATAAATGTGATAATAATAATAATAATAATAATAGATTAAGGATGAGGTCTGCTGATGACTAAGTCTCTCACGATAAGAAGTTGGAACTTCGATTCCTTTGACGCGACATGTTTCTTTAATATAAAACACTATCGCAAACTAAACCAGAAGAAAATTTGTTAAACAAGTTTTTACAAACGTTTAAAATACAGTTATTACAACGCACATAAAAATAGGTTAATTATAATAGATACCTCGATTTTTCTCATAACGTTGTAGGAAACCATAAATGACATCGCGTTCACACGTACCCTCGAAACGAAACGAACTAATTCCGCCAAATATGTATCAGAACCAAAACAGATATGTTGTAAAGGTCGACAACGCCCAACCGAATCATATTAACAATGAAGAGCTGTTTCGTTACATGTATATGTTCTTTACGACGGCCACATGATGGTGAGATGTCCGTGTTCAACGTCAGCATCCGAACGCCAGTGATTCCTCCTCTTTTAAGTTCCGTCTGCAATGTCACTGACTAGACTCAGACATCCCAGGAAACCTTATGTGCGATGCTTTGCCCCTAAACGCCGGAGCGAGGCCTCACGGGAGCCATCATTGAAACAACGCCGCGTAGGACTCCCCTACGAGCTTATGTCACGAAGTAAGTTCGACTGAATGGAGTTCTGATCCGTTCGATTCGGATTTTGTTTGGGCATAGCGTAAGCGACTGGCCACCCACACATCGAATGATACAATCCCACACGTAGTAAATGCTTACTTCGAGGGAAGCAGTAACTCATTTAATTTGACAATTATTTATCGCCGTCCTGTCGATCCTTACCCTCGAGGAAATATTAGAGCTCCTTTGCAAAGGATACGAACAAGGGAGATGTGTGCTCCCTGTATCAATGACAATTTAGTTTAAATTGATAAGAAATAAGTAGTGCATAGGTGAATGTTCGCTGTAATACCTCATAATTAATATTATATAATAAATAGCGATAGGCATGAAATGAATGTGATTAACGAGGGTGGATTCACTGATTGTGCGTTATCTTAGTGTGTACGGACGCGTATCCATCGAACAACCTCTAATAGTACCGATAAATGATACCGATCATCGAAGGAGATGAGCGGAGGTATTATGAGAAGGATTAGAGTCGGCCAACGCCTGTCAAGGCAGGGACAACTCTGATTTATCCATATATGGGAACTGACAACTCTCGTGATGAAGGTGAAGGTGTATTGGTTTATTAAAGAAGGTGCAATTTTGCAAGGCTTAATGAACGATACATATAGCCCAAAGATACTGCCAAAAGATACGGGGTTGTTGTCTTGTTTGGCATCTCGTAATTGTATGCATGCGTCGGTGATTATTAGAACTCCTAAAGAGCAACAGTAAATTGCATGCAATTAAATTTCATCTATATGTCTCGATGTAGAGGGAAGCCAAGAGGATTCAAAAAAACATATGATACCTATGCAATATGAACTGCTTGTTAAATCATAGGATACTCACTGCAATACTTGAGGGTATATGCTCATGAGGGTGGGTCAGTCTCAAGAAGATATTTCGAGAACACGGTCCCGATCGTTCAGATCGTAGAGTGTAAAGGAATGAAATTAATTAAAAGTTAAACAACTTCTACTACTACCAGTACTACTTAGCGCTACTAATTAAAGACGTTCTATTTTAGGATGTTGCTAAGTATTAGGAGTTGGCAAGTTCAAGGTCGACGTCGCTATGTACGGTTTATACTGAAGTAACAGTAGGGCCTTAGGAAAGCAGTATGCGGCCAATGTGTTAATACATTACGATCGAGCCAATTAATTAATTGATACTTAGAGCCTAACAAACAGAGATATCATCCGTTGTTGCCAATTTCAGTCCCTATAACAGATCAAAAATGTAGTCCTTTATAGACACTTGAACATTTTGACTTTATTGCTCTCAATCTTCACGCATTAAGCGTGAGTAACAATAATTCATTTGACGTTTATTTATACGACGTGATTGGATCATAACGCATGTGGTTTGTAGGCGCTCTCAGTTGCATTGCATATACAATAGGGTCGTTATCACGCCGATAATTTATTAGCAGGCTTTACTGACACTTTTCAGACCATGACCCATTTCGATCCCAGCAATGTCGGCCACAGAAGTCACAGAACAGAAATAATCGTGGTAGGTTCCACACGGAGTGAAAATCATAGTTTAAATCTAAACATAAAAAAAATATATATATAATATATATGCGTGTATCACTAATATTATAGAGAGTACCCATTTGGTACTTGCAACTACACATTTCCCCTGTGCTTATTGTCAGTCTTTATAGTGCAGTCGTTCTACTTTTTAATATATAATATCTACCTGCATCCATTACTTGTCCTGATTGTAATTATTGTTATATTAGCATTATTGTATACGAAAGTATTTGTGCATATCGCCCCCACCGAGTGCTCCTTGTATGCTCAATGTCATTTGAGCTATTGTGATATCGTGTAACCATTGTGATCGATGGTCAATTTCGTTTTGCCTTGCGGGTTGCTCTGTGTCCCTTCATCCACGCAACTTGATAATTGCAGTGCTCAGTCCGATGGGGTGCTTACACTAAGCCCGACTCGTGGTACCAGCATAATGGACAGATCGTATTTCGCTGAATGACAGATGTATTGATACAGGATATTCCGACACAGCCACGGTTGTATTACGATTCCTTTCAGTGAGTGTTATGAAGTGCACCGAATTACTGGGTTCTACGTCACCTGTGATAGACGAGAGAGCTCGTTTGAGTGGACTGAGATTGCTGAGCCTCAGTGATGTACCCTCACTCCCACTCACTGGGCAGCGACAGATTTTTATATATATATATATATAGGAAGTTCACATGATGCAGAACCCAACTAGGTCCCCTCAGAGTGTAATGGTAAGGCCTCTTCCTGCGCCATCCGTCGCGTCCACCTGCGACAGTCAATTACATACATTGGTCAGGCCCCCCACTCAGCGGGACTCCACTCATTTTTGGTGTGTTCAACTTGCTCTCCCCACCCAGAGCAGCGAGTTCGACACCTTCCTTTTTTCTCAGTTTTCTGAATTTCACTAACAGAGGAGTTTACGGGAAGGCGCGTCTGCCCAGTATCTCTTCAACAACCACCAGGTGGTCCACGAGATAATGCAGACCTGCAAAGGTCTCCACCCCGTGAAATATTATTTACCATTTTCTCGTTTTGTTTCGACCTGTTTCGGTCCATCCGTCCGCGAAGTAATAGAATTCGCAGAAGCGACACGTTGGAGACCCATAAACAATGAACGCGACCTTAACGCTCATATGAATGTGTTTGGTCTATTGACGAGTGTTACACAATGGTATTTACGGAACAACTAGAAAGATGTCGACATAAAATAACGAGTTCCGAGATCAGTTAACGAGATCAGAGCACCCTGTAGTGTGCGGCTTCCTTTAAACAAAACGGTTCATCAAAGAGGTTGCCATTTGTCTTAGTAGGCTGACAATTACGTTTTTATAATTTTTGTTTCACATCTGGTGTTTCGGAAATTCCAGCCGATTTTTTTGCGCAGGAGAACACTTTCGACTATGTTAATCATCGAGATCGCCTTCACCGCTCGCGGCGGTCTCGTTCCAACGTTCTGTCAGCTTTGTGATGCCACTATGACTTTGATTTGAAGAATTTCTTCTTTTTTTTATGTGAAAAACAATATGAAGAGAAGCAGTTATTTTCTTGAAAAATAGTTCGTCGTCGATCTGAATAAATTAAGCATAGAAGAAGCAAGGTCGGGCGAATGCGGGGGCTGCTCAAGGAATTCGACCAGCTCCAAGTTGTGAATGATTTCTTTTTGTAATTTGATCGAACTCACACGAGAGAGTGGTGAAACAGCCACCCTTTCCCGTTAACGAGTTGTGGACGTATTTTGACTAGTTCTTCTTGAACTCGATCAAGTTGCTCACAGCACGGAGCCTCTCCTTATTTCTCTCCTTATTTAACAACCTCAAAGTGGATAGGTCCTCGAATATTCCACCAACAACATAGAATACAAAGCCTACGGAGCCCAACTATAGGGCTTATTTTTTTATTCCAAACCGGTGTAGCGCGGTGAATTAATGGTCGCTAGGCCAAGCTCAAGTTCTTCTACAACTTCTCGAATGGTAATCGTCGACGTCTCGTGAATCTTATGATAGAGATCGTCATCATCCAGACCTTGGTGCGGCGTCCGGATTTAAATCTCTCTGATGAGATTATTTGAGCCATCTTTCGCACGTGCTTTGGGGGAAAGAGTCCAAGAACCCGCGGCTGACATTTCGAAACGTTTTCGCGACAGAATGTACAGTATTTCACTACTGATTTTCAATGCCGTTCTTTAGGTCAAACAAAAGAAAACGTGTTTTGCAATACAACATTGTGTAAATACGTAACACCGCCCGCTATTTTGAGTTGAGTATTTTTAGTTTAAGTTTCGTATAATAGGGATTTTCTCCTCAGCTGCAAGACAATAGATGTACTCAAACAATTTCGGCTGTTAAAAACGACACTTACCTCTCAGCCATCGCCCTTAGGCCTTAAATAAATACAATAGTTTCGTTGTGAAACAACAATACATTAAATCTTCTTCCTCGGGGACGGGCAAAATGTAACATGGTGATCTAGAGAGTGAGGATGCAGAGACGAAGCTTAGCATTTGATGATGATGGTGTTGGAGAGATCTTGTGGAACGCCACGATGTCAACCTAGAGCGTCGTACTCAGGATCCGGCTTTTTCTATATATAAAGAAAAAAGTTCTTTGCGCACTTCGTTGGCTGTCCGCGTCGACACAGTTCACTCTTCCTTATTATAGCATTAGACTCTTGTATTAAGAAAAAATCATTGTAACTATACAAGAATCTCTTATGAACTAACAATTCATGATTCATCTCTTATTATATAATAATGTTTTTCTAAGGCCAGCATTAAGCTCTTGAGAACGTTTCGTGGTTGAATGAGGCCCAAACGAATTTCGTCTTTTCCAGTGTGCAAACAAGCATTTTTGTTTTCGGCTGCTAACCACCAGGCTTTCTCCCATCAGACGCCTTTCTGTGCTTATCCGTACATTTCTACTACGAGAAATGTCGCAAGGAAAGCAGCGTGGATAGGTACACGCCCTACTGTGGCCGGCCTCAGGGAGGCGTTTCTATTTTTTCTCTGGATATTTTGCGTAGTAATCTATTGTAGTATTTGCCTGCCTACTTAGTAAAATTAGTAGGCACAGCCAAGTTCGTAATGTAGAGTAAAGAGAACTCCCTAAGATGTAACCGAAATGTGAAATATAAATATAACAGAGAGAGAAAAGACACAGCCTCACGGGACCATCCAAACAACCAAGGTAGAGAAAGCTCGAAATAGCTGAGGGTCACCTCGGTTGGCGCGCGTCGATGTTCACCCTACAGCGCCGAAATTAAGGATTTGGACTACAAACCCAATCATTCTATTGTATCTATGTATTACTTCTCATCAATTAGACAGCATAATTTTATGTTTCCGCGTTTTATTGGAAGCGTATTGTTGTATACGAATTTCTAATCTACCTAACTACGTATTCTTCAAGAGCCGGCCCTTAGTTTCTACGATAGTAAATAATTCTTTAGACAGCGGAACAATCGTATAAATGCGAAATATGGGCCAGGACATATTCGAATCAACGGCTCACTTGAATCTGATGACTTTCGGAAAACCGAGTCACTATAACGCTTTGCGGTTCTTTTTTACGTCGGACCCGCTCCTCTACTCCGGGGGACTTACGTTTCGATTGTCCGGATCGCTTAAGACCACCAATGAGATTGTGTTGCATAAAATGAATGATCTCTCTTAAAATGTAGCCACACACCCGACAAGCCTCCTCTGATCCAGCGTGCTGCCCCAGCAGTTTGTCCTTGCCTGTGTCTTTGTGGAAGGTGTAGTTCCCGACACTTCTTGACGATCAATCGTGACACCTGTTCTTAAAAATACAGACAAAAATAACCTGGACAACCACCGGGGGGACGCAGGTGGTTGAGACCATTCATCAAATTCTGTCAGACGCGCAGGCTCTTTGTATTTATTTATCATGCCAGGTACGATCGGTTAAAGAATAAGAAAAGTTTGCCCTCATAGTAATACCAAAGGGTTAAATGCTGAGGCCTGCGACGAGCGGAATAACTAAGAGTCAGCTTAAAAAATAGTTGGGACTGTCCATGATTGGGCTCTGTTCCTGAATGCTAATACTCACGTCGACTGTGTCTCGACTTCGATTTTTCAAAGGTTTTGCATCGAATCTGCCATAAACAAGTGATCACCAAACTTCTTCATTCGCAAATACATAGACAATGCGAGGGGGGACGCTTGTGTATACCAAACAAAAGACAGATGCATCACTTTGCTTGAATGCATATTGACCGATCGTCCCGGTGGGAGGAGCCGCTGAGCCAGGCCGGTCCCAACTACTCGAACTTAAAGCAGCACTTGACTGACGTGGAACACAGTCGCTAAGCCCCCATACTAGAACTATCGGCTATGCCCGTGTTTTGGTATCCTCAATTTTGTATCACGTTAACCACCAAACTTTACCATTCATCCTTTTTAAACCGAGTGAGCTTTGCCGAACATTTGAAGTTGTTGGCGTCGATCCAAGCTCGATCCACGGTTGTTCCTTATTGCAGGCAGTAATAGATGCAATGAGCGAATGGTGCCGTCAAAATGACATGCCTATCTCAATTCCTAAGTGTGCTGTCTTGTGTTGTGGCTCAGAGGGCAATGATTATTCATCAACGTAGCGAGTATTAAATGCAAAAGCTCATTTATTGACCTAAGCTAAACTATTTCGGGCTGACTCTCGGCCAACATTTGATGTCCACCGAACGGTTTTGCATTGATTCATACGAGGGACTCGTTAATTAAATGCATTTATTAACCTGGGTGAACTTGTCACACCTTTGCTTAATTTTGATCTTCATATTACAGAAATAGTGCGCCCAGCTGAAACGATTCGTAACACGATTTTCAGATGTTTTATTGTTAAGAAAGTTGATTCTTTAGCTCTTTAATTGCTCTCTATGTTGAGTCGAAGGTTTTTCCTAGGTACCTCTACAGCAGGAAAGATATTATATCAAAACGTTGGATAGAGTGTAGCCAGGTTTGTTCGTACATTAAGTTAGCGTGGCAATACCTCTTAGAACTAGTATGTCAAACTGCCTTCAATTTGGGAAATACATAATTCTGCGATGTCGGTATATATTATGGACTCTATCGTATAATAAAAATACTACTAATAGTAATATTTGGTGGTGCTTCTATCCACACTGGGGCTGTCTCTCGCACAGGACAATTTAACAATATGTTTGTGCAAAGGTTATCTCATCTCATCGTGGAGGCTTCGAATAAGCCAGTGCTACTTGATACGTTAATGTCAACAAATATACAATAATATTAATAATAATAAGTACCTCAACATGTTCATTGGCGCTGATGATGAACTGCATGTACATACTATATTACAAATATTGTACCATCCACGTTTGGCTCTTAAAGGAGTATTTGGCTTGAACTGAATTAAGTAAAGAATATCTTTGACTCGAATCTTAATCTACCCAATGCTGTTGCTCGTCCATTTACTCATAAGGTTATACAATTCGGACAGACATATCTCGCATTCGTAATGAGCTAAGCGCGAAGAGCGATTTCGACAGTGCGAACTCTACAGTGCTGCATTTCTTTTGTTTGTCTATAGGGATTTACTACCATACACTTACCAATCTTGTGTGAACCCAAGGAGGCTGAATGTGCTATCTCCACCAAAGGTTTAGCTAACTCGATGACCGTGGACGTTAAATGTTGATTGTGAGTTAGCCTGGAAAATTTACCTTGACGACCTGAACTAGGGCAGCCATTGTGAATATGGACGAGAAAGTTTTGCAGAAACGCAGTCGAATATGCAAATGTTTACGGTGGCGTTGGCGATCAACGTTTCTCCGTATTTCGTTGAATCGCCCCCTGCTGGGCTTGCGTGGCGGTAACTACGAAGATTGCTTCCACCGACAAAAAAAAAACGGCCTCGCAGCTTATAATGCAAACATATATTTTATGTCATTCGTAGAAACACTACGTCGCATTCCCACAATGGAGATAAATGCACTTGTCAAAAGCGAGGGGAGGCTGAAGGTAAAGGTTTATTGGTTTATTAAAGGAGTTGCAATTTCACAATGCTTAAGCTCGCCAGTGGTGGACAGTATATACTATTGTTACCTTCAACTTGGGCGTATGAATATTGCTACACGTTGATGGGGTATACTTATCACTCAACTTGATGATTGATTAATAATTTGTTTGATTTACACAAAATTTTCAATATGAAAGTAGCTCCTTCTGCAAAGGAAATACAGCCGGCGTGGAAGCATCCTTCGACTAAAGATCTTGGAAAGTAAAGCTCGCACTTATATGCCATCACGCAGCTTTCGACAGCCAGAGACTTAGTCGTCCAAGCCACCGCGCTGATTTGGGTAGGAGAGGGTACAAGTACAATGGCGATTTTTCGACTTGTGCGGAACAAAACTGATGTTATAGAACAGATGATATTTTATGTGTGTTTTTCCTAGGGCAACCCTCACTACGGGAGGCGGTAAACGTACCAGAATGTAGCATAAATTGAAGCACCTGAGAGCAACTAGTGAATTTGACAGAATATATAATATTATATTTTCTAGCTTGTAGCACCGAAAATATGTATTAGCTCGATTCGTGTTTGCCCGACGAAACAAATACTCATACATAGATAGGTATTGGTTAATATATCTCATAACACTGTATCCTACAACAATTGGATCAACTTTGGTGGTAATAATATTCCGCATTGTGTCTACAAATCAAGAGAAGACCTAAACTCTACTTGGTGGATACATGGACAGGTGCTCATTAGTAGCATATTGAGTGTAGCTATTCTAACGAGCATTTGAGCACACATTATTGTTATTCTGATGTCCTCCACACACAATTTGTTGTGCCTGTGGAGAACATCGGAGCAGCAGACAAATTCAGGTGCGTCCAATTTGAATTGAGTTCAATGTATTCCGTTTGTTCGTTCCTTTTCATTAGCTCGTCCATATGATGCAACTCATGCAAGGGTATGTTTATAACGGCGCATGAAGGCAAATATTGCACTATAAAATTTAGTCACAACAGACAACTAATGAACCACCCAATAAGAGCTATTTTATGATCATATCGTTATATAACAAAGGGGTAAAACGCCTTCGCAGGCTGTCATCTCGCTCTCACGGCTAGCGCTAATATTTATAATCTGTTCATTCGGTGTTGCTAGACATTATTAGTAACGTTATTAAATATGGAGCCAACTGTAGAAGCATTCGGCTAAAAACGAGCTAACGTTCGAATCTTGACATCGACTATATATTATAATACAAATTCACATGCGTATATATCGAAGCTGGAATATTTCTTCGAAGTTACCTATTCAATCGATTGGGTTGATACGGCACGTTCTTAGTTGTCTTCTCCGTTCACCCATATGGGACCAGACATATCAGTTGTCTGTGTATATCAAATATAAGCTGACACTTGTTTGCCGACAGATTCAGTTCGTCGACATCCGTGACGTGTACGAATTTAAATTGTATTTCGAACGTGGAAGGAACAAACGTGTTTTTTCGAGATATTTTGCTTTGTTTTCAAAAGGCAGAAACGCATTGCAAACTCACAAAAAAATGATATGTGACGGTGCGAACAGAGTCTCGTGAGCGAAAGTTGTGTGCGAAGACTCTCTTGTGATTGGGATTTTAGTTTTCAAGATGCTTCTCGCTCCGGTCGGGCAATCACTACCGATGACGGTCAAATCAATGCTTTAATCGACCCCGATCATCATTTGGCGACTAGAGAGAGCGCACACAGACTCAGCACTAATCAAGCAACTGTTGTGAGACATTTATGGAAGCTGAATCATTATTATGATTGTTACTATATTTATTGTTTTATTTGATGTTTGGGCCCCGCACGAACGAATATCTTTACCCCGCGAGCAAAGAAAATTATTGCCGATATTTTTTTGTGCATCCACCGTATAGGTTGGACCTTGCGCCATTAGACAATTACTTGGTCCGGGCTGTACAGAACGGTTTGAATAAGCAAACCGCCAGTTTCCCGGACACCCTCAAAAACACTTTGGATGATTTCTTTGCCGATAGATCACAGCACGAAACAGTGATATTGCAGTTGGTGGACAGATGGCACAGACTTGCTTTTTATATCGCTTTTAATATAATATAAAACATCTAATCACTATTTTTTCGGAATTATTTTGTGATTAAGTTTACTCGATTCTCGCCACGGACTTACGCATCAACCCTATACGCAACCATTGCAGGAGGGACTCGTGATTGTGGAATGCCATGAATTAGACATTTCTTCGATAAACTTCCCTTCGAAACTCTCTTTCTTTGTCACCCATGGCATCCGTAATTTAAACATGATTTACAGTATGATATGATATTACACCTTCCACTGAACTGACGGTAAAACAGAAAGCTTTGCCCCGCATAATCGTTCCAACAGCACGGATTTCGATTCTTGCAAATGTTTTTGTCTATGAAAACATTAAACGTTGGGATTAACCCTCTTTAAGGAAGGTTAATTAACGCTTGTCTTTTTCGTTGGAGTTCCAAGAACTTCGAGATGTAAGTTGAGTTCCGATCTTGAACAAAAAAGTTGAATTTATAGAGTCATTTCCATAGCTTCGGGGCGCGGCGCTTTCTTGTGGCCAGTTCCCCGGGTCTTATGCTTAGCCTCTTCGAACTGCGATCTGGATGAACGATTGTGATGGTGGCTTCGGTTTCTAGAACCCAAACTTTGGAGCGAGCCTCTACTATCCTTATTAGTATTAGCAGGTTTCGCCCTACGCTTGTGCAATTCCAAACTTAACGAAAGTGTCCTTTTAATCATTCGGCTCTAACGCTACGGCGTTTCTATCGCTAACATTCTCATTTGTAGCTTGCCAGCTTTTTGCAAGCAACCATCAAGTCCTTCTTGGAAGGTTGCTGCCTAAGGCCCTGCTTGACTGAAAAAGTGGTACTCTGTGCACTTGGTCAGCAAGTATTGTGCATAAAGTGTCAGGTCAGCACAAATTCCAAGTTCAAAGTGACAGGCTTTTTCGCTTGCGAAGAGGCTTTAAGATCGCACAAGCTCTGCTAATGTGTAATGGCACATGTCAACCTATATCATAACGTGCCTCACGGCTGGCAAAAAAGGTGACTGTATGTGAACGTGTGACGAATGTCCTCTACGAAAGTCAGTTCTCAATGCTGACATCTGTTGTCGCCTAGGGTTCCTTAGGGTCGACTAGAAGCCTAGGATATAGCAGATGCAGCTTCAGATAATCGCTAAGCAGGCCGATTCATATGAATAGACTGAGCTTTTGTTGTCGGTCCTACCGAAAAAAGGAATTTAAGCCTAAATCTTGGCAAGGATATGTATCTTCAGATGCAGAAACCCCGTAAGTACTTCTTGTTGCCGGATATATAAGTTCATTTGGGAAGTATCAACCTAGCCGTGCTCAAACGAATGAGCAGGATGTATACTTTGATTAATTTTTCGATCTCTAGTGCACGAGCACCAACCCTGAGAACGTAGTTTGTCTCAAGGCTATTGTCCGCGGTGAGATTAGTAGCATACTTATTGACGCATGGCTGACGCACTGGAATATTCCTGTAATATTCTGTAGATATATTATATACTTTTACTCATTTGGTGGCCTTCACTATGTATAGTTAAACATATCTATGATATATCATTAATCTCAACATACCCCTCACTCTGGTATCCGATGTTCGGATTACCGTGTGGTCGGAAATCCCTCATCTGTTAGGCATTATCCTTCATAAAATAATAACTCGAGTGAAGCTACATCATAATCGAATTGAAAGGGACGCGTACTTTGCCGAAGTTAACAAATGCAGGCCTCCTATGTGGCGAGGGCACCGTTAGGAGAATACATAGAAATGGCCCGTCCTAGTCGTCACAATTTCGCACAAATGACTACATTATATATAAAATAGGAACTCTCATAGAGATTGAACCATCGTCAAAAGCACGGTCAATAATAGCGGCTTTATGGCTTTTCGAAGTTAGGTGTGGTAATTCCTCGTAAGAATACGTTGTCGGAGGAAAAACCGGCCAGGATATTCCACTGGAGAGTCTACTTGGGGTACCCAACTCGAAAGTAGGCCACCGCTCGTATATTCCTCTCTCTCTCTCTCTTTATTTCTCCTGTCTTCCCTTGAGACAGAGGGTAAAAGAGGGCATTAAAGAAGAGTTTGCTCTCCGAGCCCGCTCGTCAGGCTACCCTTTGGACGCAGATTGGCATGCCACCAAAGTGTATCATCGTGCGGACGCCCGCAGGGGTCGTTTAGTCGACGATGTGACGCCTTAGGGTAATTGACTTGCTGCTTATGCAGAGTGTTTCACATTAGCCCTAACCAAAACCACTAATAATATAAGCTCAACGACACAGCTCCTTGCAGCATTTCGGCCATTATGCTGATGACAGTATATACTATTGTTACCTTCAACTTGGGCAGCTGAATATTGCTACACGTTGATGGGGTATACTTATCGCTTAACTTGATTGATTAATAATTTGTTTGATTTACACAAAATTTTCAATATGAAAGTAGCTCCTTCTGCAAAGGAAATACAGCCGGCGTGGAAGCATTCTTCGACTAAAGACCTTGAAAAGTAAATCGAGCACTGGGCGTCAGCAGACTCGTATATCTGATGACAAAAGTCTCGTTAGATACCTGCAAAAAATATTCAGCCTAAAACAGAGGTAACCTAAAATAAACAGAGGCATGCAATGAATTCATAAAGAAGCACGATAATAAAATGGCGGAGATCAACCCGTAGCTGTACACAACTGAGGCGAATATGGTAGCGGAATCCCTGTAGAGAAAATGGACATGTACTTAATCACTGGGCATGCGATTCAGTTAGATAAACAATACATCAGCTTACCTTGTGCTAAGGCACTAAGGGCGGTCGCCATCTCCCTCGGGAGTGGCTTCGGTCTGACACCCTGTCTACAACTGCGTCACTAATTGTATTGTATATAATAAAGACACACTATAATGTGAAATAAGTCTACACACATGTTGTTCCCTTTTAGGTGTATCCACCGGAGCAGAAAAGGAAAAATTCACTTTTTGTGGAATAACAATTGTAGACGATCAGCCCCGTATGAATTGTGCATTTGGTGTTTATTTTCTTAAGTTCAACCATTGCTCCAACGCTACAAGTGTCAATGGACTGTTGAGAAAATAGTCTCTTATTTATTTGCATAACAAAATGATTATTACGTATAAAAATATAGTCCTCTTGAGTTTCACCACTCGTTATGATTGTCCTGAGCATTAATATTAATTTTTACTAAACGGATCCCAGGTGACACTTCTTGCTAAGTATCATGAAAAGGCGTAAATACTACGTAAGTATCGACACGAACCATGTTGATATAGAAAACTAGCGTGGGTTCAAGTAGAGGTAAACGTTTATGGTTTATTAAAGCAATTGCAGTATTACAATGATCAAGTTCTCTGATAGGTCATCATGAGGCCAATTGAAGACATTTTCAAAGAAGCCTTCTTCTAGCAATATTCATCTCAGTTGGGTGACGTCAGCAGTTTTCATTGGATGTGTCACCGGTGTCAGTTCGAGCGTGTGTCGTAGTGGTGAGCATCTGAACTCAAACCGTGGAAAAAATCATTGTTGCAGCTTTTCAAGGACATCCATATCCGCTTGTCGTAGAGGGAAACCCACCTGGAACCCATACAATTATCACCGGCAGGACAAGCCGTTGGACTAGCGGTAGACGCACGGTATTTTGATTTCAAAAGCTCAGATGATCCAGCTGGAGACGAGTGCACATCTTGATACTACGTGACCCACCTGCTCTTGAAACGTCGGCGCGGTAGACAATCGTACTCTTACATCGTTGGCCGTTGGAAACGTATTTAGAGCCGAGTCTCCCAGTTAGTACACGAATGCTGGGTTACTGGGTTGCTGATGGAACAGCCCGCACTTATGAGTAGGATGGCTGAGTTAGTTGGACCACTCACCAGAAGTCGTCAGGCGCTCGCGGTAGTATATCGTGTGTGGCATGGTTTCGAATGCTCTTCTGAAATCGTTGTATACAATGTGGAAAGACCCGAGTTGGTCCAGACGCAGGTCTCGTTAAAGAGCCTCGGGCAGGTAGTCAACCGTTGAGCGCGCGTGTCTGCACGTAAACTGATTAGGCGTGATGGGTAACTTCCATTCGTCGTTTGTAGGAATGAGTTTGTGGATTATACGTTCAACTATCATAGAGTTCACGGGAGCGCCTATTGGCCGGCTCGGGCTGAACGATTCCCTTGTTGACAGGGGTTATCCATGCCATGCTTCACAGACCAAGAGCGGCCCTCTTGAAGAATGATGCCAGCATCTACTCCGGGTAAGTGCCCTAGTTTGGCCTTCATCGTGTCTATCATTGCAAAGATCGAGGTTGGAGACAGATCATCATCGTTCACCGGATCGATCGCCGGTGGGTGAACCGACGATATAATATAGTAGTTGAATGGGCGATAAGGGTTGGAACTCTGATTCAAAATGTGTCAGAAGAAGTTTAGTTTTTTCTTTGACATAAACAACTCAATGGCCCCAGGCACTAACATGGACCAACAATGAATCTTTGAGTTTTAACCTTCCAGAGGCACACTCGAAGAACCGAATGACGTCGTGGCTATTATTATCATGGCTATTGACTGCTATACTATTGTATAGAGATAGATCCGACTGCGGGACCTTCAGTCGTTCCCGATCGCTCGGACCATAATAACGACGAAGTCGTTGGATTCTTATTTATATCTCACGGGGTCCTCTCGTTGAACTCAGAAGTGCGTTAAGTTGGACAAGGTAGTTCATGCAGGCGAAGAATTTCGAGCAGGCGCCTTGCTAGGCGCCTTACAAGGCCCGTATTTAAGCGGCTTGTAATCTCAAAAGTTTGGACTATATCTAGAACTATTTTCATATTTTCTTAGACCACGCCTTGCAGGGATGTCCGCCCCCCTTTCCTCTGATATTCGAGTTAATTTTCCGTCCTCTTCTAGCGTGCTCCGTGATCTCGCTTTGGTTATGGCCGGCTTGGCCACCGCGAAGGCTCTGATACATAGCCCTCTAATTGGGCTTATCAAAGTCAATTTTATTTGTGTATATGAATATACATTTGACTTGTATGAACGTCTACAAAATTTTAAAATTTCAAGACAAAGTCCGCTCGGCAAGGCTGCCTAAGGACGGCATGGCTACCCACACCGTTGCATGGTATTTGGGGCACGGCTCGCCATAGCTCATACAGAGGCAGATGCCGGCCGGTGCGTGGAACCCCATTGCTTGACACAGTATATGGTGAAATCCATGTACTGCAAACCGGGTGGGAGCCTGTCGATTCTTTCTTTCTGGCAATTTCCAGAATTCTGAGATCATAGCACCAGTCCTGTAGAAATTTATATCGATTTCCGCCATCTTTCTCTCGCATGTGCTGAGGAACTCCAGGTACGCAGGTTTGGCGAGAAGCTTAAACCTACAGTTGAAGTCCTCTGCGAATGGCGGTATACCACCCAGGAGGTACACGTATCTATTCAGAGATATGTGGACCTGCTGAGTGGCTGCTGAGTGCTTATCGAAGTCAAAGCTGGGATTATTCTCGAGCTCAGGAGGAGACGACATTAGGTCAAAGTAAGTGCCCAAATAATCGAATCGTGCAAGGATCGTGGTAACCAGCAGTGCTGCCTCATCAGTCAAATCTTCAGAGCACTACCATCGACAATGGTGTTGCCCGCCCAGTGTGATGTGATTGCCTTTCTGTTCCAATCTGTTCTGAATGTCTGTTTTGTATCAGTGTTTAACCTAGAAGAACGATCCACCTGAGGGGGTGATCCATAAGCTCTATGGTGACCACGTGAAGTTGTACGCACCCATTCGCTCTCCAGATTGCAGACTCCTATTGCAGGCAGCAACTGAAGCACTGGACACGTGGTTCCGTCAGAATTTAGACCAGTCTCTTCCTTTTGTTCAGCCGTCTATTTCCAAGCGTCTTCAGCTTCTCTTTCGTTTTTATTTTTACTTTAGCAGTCTTGTGCTTTAGTTTATATATATATCAATCATTGCTCTATTGATGACAACATCATCACGCGCAACAGTTCCATGGGGTACCTCGGCGTACCTGACACACTACCCTCAACTTTGCTTCAGGCAAACTCATTTGTAACGTCATTTTTATGCGCTATATTGTTAAGAAAGCTGACTTTTTGTTACTCTTTATGCGAAGCTTGTTCTCTCATTCACCACTGCCGCATGCAGTGTTAACATGTCGAAAAGCTCAACCTGCTATTGTTACTTACCCTTATAGTGGACACTTTTCACGCTGCCTTAAAGGTTATCTCCATCCTGAGACATCCGAAAACTAATAAATTTCGGCCGCTCGAACCAAACCTCGCCGGTGGCTTCGATCTATGTTAGCATACTTAGAATGTTTTGATACAATTCAGAATCCCTTTATCTTTATTTACACGGCTAAGTCGTAACAAAGTCGACACTTGTAATTAGTAGGGTCATACTCGTGGCAACACCCGTACCTGTATTGCGTGCCATAGTAAACCTTGTTTGAAGTAAGTGCATTTTGCAATGATCTAATATAAAAAATACGCTAATTTGTTACTATATCGTACATTCAATGATTGTCAGCGTTGCCAACGATAGTCTTGGGATCTTGCGAATCACTTAGAAATGGATTGCCTTCGATCGGTAATACCACTGATAACGCTACGTAATGAAACAGCGATCGAGAGAGTAATTATCTTTTAAGAAGGTTCACTAGATAACGTTAAAACGAAGTCTAGCGGAAGAAATCAGATTAGCCGATAATTGATTCCAAGTAACGGCCATCTGATCAAAAGGGCCACTTCTTAATATATCAAGAAGTGGGTCTGAGAGGATAAGTGATGGCGCTCGAGTTGGAGACCGAAGCGGCACAACGGAGTCTTCAACCTTCCAAGATGACAGGAAAGCTATCCGGAAACAACGTGGTCTTACAGTTGGGTGAAATATACATCTGGAGAAAATACAGGTTTATAGTTGGGATGTACTTACCGTTGAACAAGTTCCTCTTTAAACTGTAACTCTTATTTTTTTCCCGAACCAGCAGCTAATTATATATTCTAATTTTCAACCTGGGTCCTACTAAACTGACATCCCTACACTGCTATTTAATCTACCTTAGCCGTCAGTTAAATGAGATCGTCGACCATGCGCACAAGCATTTTACGGCCGGATGAATGCAGGTGAGTTTGGGGTTCGTGGAGATTTCATTGTAAATGTAATTAGAATCACAACACCGAAATTGGCCGCGTATTGAGGAGAACAAAGTACTCCATGAAAACCACTGCTATGATTCTTTGATCTTTTTATTTTGTGAGCTAATCATTGGGGAAGAATCCTGCTGTGTATTTGATTATAACGTCGATTATATAACAAAGTTTAAGATTCATAAGGATCCACTAAGGATGCAGACAATATTTGAGGATAAGTCAGTCATATCCCGGCAATGGGACAACCGAAAAATATACAGGGCCGTTGGTAAGGGAAATGTCACTCACGTAGCAATAAAAATGTGTCAGATAAACATCAAATCACAGTATTAGTATGAGTAATAACAGTTAATCACTGTTAATATACCATTATTACTAGAAGTCATTTTTGACTCTTAGTATCTCACAAGTGACCCTGGCCGAAGTTCATCTATAGTCGATATGGATGACATTGTGGCTGTACGATCAGGACGGTTGACTCGTTTTACATCGCCTTGAAAAGGGAGCTCCTTATAAACAGGATCTTATCCATCTAAAGTATGGAGGTAAATTCCCAAAGGACGAAATAGTGAACTTTAGCTAAGAAGATCGATCGGCTGCTTTGATTTCACTGGTGTCGGCTGGGTAGCGGTTTGCTGCGGTCAAGCATTCTAGCGAGTTTTTCATTTTCATCGTGGTTTTGTTATGAACCTTGGCCCATTATTCATTCAATTCATCCAACTCTCTCCGGCCAAGCCCCCTGCCTGCGTTTTGTGACGACAAACGTTTTTCCACAATAGCTCTCTGTATACGGTGAGCTCACATCTAACTTATTGCAATGGGTGATTGTTACGCGCTGAAAGGATCCTCCAAGGGCTCGTCCGCAATGGAAAATTTCCAACAACCCAAAGGCGGGATGCTATATAACAACGTTCGAGATTAACACACTTCGGCGTTTGTGTAGCTTTGCTACACAAACTAGGAAGGAGGAAAGATGTCGAGCTCTCATATGATTAAAACATGATACTATTTAGACGAACTACTACAATTACGCAAGAACATTGTCTAAGAGCGGAGTTGGATTTAAAATCCAAGAAGGTAGATTTTGAATTTCGACGTTCCCTCTGTCTAAAACTCGTTCCGAAACATTTCGGCTGCTACATTTTACACGATTCCATTTATAAAAGGAGCGTCGGCGGTGTTCAATGTGTGTCGGCTGATTAAGCGCCACCTCGAAGTATGTACCTTCAAGATTTACCGAAATGAACGTCTGGAATATACACGCCTATTATTTTTGCCGTTCGCTTATTTCTTCGATATACATTAATCCCTAACGAGATCCCTATAACGTCTTCGTTGCTTTCGTAGTTTTTATTTTGCTATATAAGCCTATCCAGATAACTGAACATTTTAGGTACTCGAATTCTCTATCGTTTTGTAATAATGACCTTGAAGTCCGATTCCCTTGAGTCTGTCTACCTGGCATTGGCTGCATCCTCTATTTCGTCAAATATTCCGTAGACGATGACATCGAGTGCATCTACGCATGCCTTCACCGAAAATGTGACAAACCAAAATTTAACAATATTTTCTACAAATCGACCAAATAGGAGCTAGCTATGGGGGCAGCATTTCTATATGGCGAAACAAATAAGCAGAAGAAATTCTAGACCATTTCGGCTGACCTAAATTATTAAACTTATGTTTTTTTTTCCTTTATAAGTTGCTAAATCGGCCGTTGAGGGTCTGCTCTAAACTCATTTGCTAGAGAACGCCTATAGCCGCTCCGAGGAAAGAGGCTCCCTTGTCTTTACCTAGTCAATAAATTGAATAAAATGCAATTCAATTTAATTAACCATCGGACTAGCAAAAAGGCTTTTGAAACAGACCCTTTAGAGTGAATACCGTTTGACCGGCTCATATCAGAAACGTCTTCATTACGACACATGTATACATACACATATATGTAATGGTAATTAGGACACGGCCATATTTACGGACGATAAAAAGTTGTTTTATTGTACAAATACCGTGTACAACATGTATAATAAGAATATATAGTTATATATTATTAGTTATTATTATTATTGTAATCATTATCATCATCGACTCCCTTCCTACTGCTGCATTGGTGCCTTGCTTGTTTCTGGTTGGAAGTTGTCTACTAATTGAATAGTTAATTTTATAGATTTAATAACTATATAATATCTCATCACCCTTTTGCGTGTTGCTCAACTGGATCGTACTCCATAATTCCAAGAATAATGCTACTAATCATAATAATCACCTCATCGTCGTGACAATATTTTATTACATTGATAACAACTATATATTATATCGATGATCACCACTGCTACTAATTACTACATTGGTTACTACTAGTAGAATATGTATTGTTATTAGTTACAGTAAAATAATTACTGTTACAATTAATATTGTTCGCATTGCTATGTAACGATTGTGGATACCCTTACAGTTAAACACACACATACACACACACACATAAACAAACATTCATGGCACACGTTTCATTCCATGACCTAATTTGCTTTTTATATGGCGTAGTTTTTTGATTTGGTGAAGAAGATTTTCTCATATCGTGCACTCATGAACCTGGGTTACAACAGCTGAGAATATGCTTAAGGACACCACAATTGCAAAATGTTGTCCATTTCGTTCGAATAATGCAAATTCACACATATACACCCGGATGATAAAATAAATATGCTAATAAAATTATTTTTATTATTATTATTGTTATCGGTATTTAATATAAATACACATATTAAAATAAAATCGTACCTCTGAACTTTGTTCTTTCATTGACACGTATGACGGTCACACTATTTAACTATGTGTCCCGGCACATTTATACGCATTACGTCCAGGACGATTATCAGGTATCACCCAGTAAATGAAGTGTCAACTCTCTCGATCGATATACACACATTCTTTTTTACATAATATTAATAATAATAATAATCATTATCATCATGGCATGGATACTTCTCCATAAACTCATTGATTAAATTATAAGTATCCATTCGATCTCCAAGCTAATACATAGTATACGAGTGTATTGATCGTATCTAATGGCGTTCGTAATACAAGTTGAATTTTCTACAGAAAAAAAATCATTTTCTTATTTGTTCGGAGTTGACAGCTAGCTACTCCGTGTGCCATTATACAGATGTACGATGGCCACGATGAAATGAACATTTTCGCCGGAATAGGAGGAGATGGTAGAGTCTTTGCTTATCTGTCTACCATCTTCTTCTGTGGCTAGCTAAAGTTTTCGGGGTCTAGTGAAAGACCCTTGACGGGTGGATAAACCTCGCTTTGTTGTCCAGGTCGCAAAGTATAATCGCAAAGTTGCATTTTCGGAGGATGAGCATCGCCCGTGAAGGCAATACCTCCCTCCGGTTCATTCGTATCCATCCCATTAAGATTTTTCGTTTACAACTGCTATACCGGTAGCTATTCTACTTCATATAATAATGCTCAGTCTCCACTAGGCTGATCTTCCTTCGGCTCTGACTATTTAAACTTTGCTCAAAGCTCAAGAAATGTAAGGATGTTTTTGTTAGCAAGCCCAAACCTGTTTTGACTGGCGACTAGTAACGGCCTCACTGTTCAATATCACACACTGCACAAATGTACACCTTCGCACCTTCTGCATACAGTGGTAGAGTACGCTGAAATAGAGAGTGTTCCTCCTCCGCCCTGACACCACTTCTGCACAGCTGACACGTGCAGAGTGTTCGGATCATTTCAAATATAGTTCTACGCATAGCTAAATTGTTTCAATCATTGTTATGATTCATACGGAAAAACTATATAGATACTTGGTCACGTCGAGCTATATAACCCTATTTATCATCAGCGATCTCTCTCTCTCTTTTTCTCCCGTCTTCGTGTATCCATCTAATCTAAAGTGCAGCTCAGGGCTCTCATTTATCTGTGCCCTCCTGATTTTTATATATATATATATATTCCTAACTATTATATATTAGGTGATAATCACCGTGTCTAGGTCACACGTATACGTGGACAAGTGTGAAATATAGTCTTTATGTCGTGTTTAGACTTTCATATATACATATCACATGTGGGTCAAAAATCCGTATTCACATCTTCAAGCGTTTCCCAATCATTTACTATTCGAGCATCATCTATGCCTCGACCCGAATTCAAACGAGTATTTAGCAAAGTCTGCTTTCAGCTACTACCACCACTACTACCAATGCTTTTCATAATATTTACGGACGCATCTTATCCTATAATCATCTCTAGGATAATTAATTTTATATCACTTTCTTTCTTTCTTTCTTTGTTCCTAGTTTGCTCTGTCTCGCTCTCTCTTTTCCTCCCAGTCTGATTGATAGGGGCAAACCAAAGGAATAGATCAATATAGACACAGGTGCATCACTAGCTAAACCGTTATGTTAGTGTCACATCTGCAGATCGGCTCGGCAATTGGCTAAAGTCACATTTGTATAGTTGCAAGAAACAGATGCGCGCGACCCATTGAGTACTGCCCACACGTAGAGAGTATGTGAGAGCCTTGATCGTATTCTATCATCATCACTTACATTGTATGTAAATCATTATGAAGCATGGAACCGTTCAGCTTTTCATCACTGGACAATATCCTGCGCGAGAGCCCTATCTAAGTAATGAGTGAGTATGAAACAATACTAGCAATAATAATAATAATACTAATAATAATGATAAACATACTGAGTAAATGTTCTTGCCAGTGTTTTCTATAGTTGTGCAGGGATGGTCTGCTGTCGCTTGAGGGGTATCTTATGCAGCTGCTTCCCCTTCTTGTTCTCCAACAAATAGACATTCATGTGGTCCTTTCCCTTGATATACATTGAGCCACGAGCCTTGAACGTGTACATTTCGCTCAGTACCGGCAGACAGTGTTCAGGCACCTGTAAAGAAAGGAACGAGATTGAATATGATTTAAAAGGGGTTTTTCAAAAACAGAAAAACAAACTCCACCAAACGACCAGCCAGTCGTCACAATCTGTCCAATGCTGATGGCATTGCTCACTTCCGACGTTCCGAGTGGGAGGCTGACCTTCTGGGGACACGCCCCCTCTGTGTGCTTGTATTGCACCGCTGACTAGCATGTGTAATTCGTTTGGTCTGATGCTAGACGGAGAGCTTTTTCCGCTAGCGGATGCCTGTTCTTATATATGCCAACGTCTACGCTTCTCGGAAAAAGTAGCGGTTGTAATCAGGAGCGGTTGTTCTACAAAAAGCTACTGTTCACCCAGGTGCATTCTACTCCGCCCCTGCGTTGGCACCGTAACCTCGTTCGGTTACGTCGAAGTACATCGTAAGGTCACCTACAAAACCTCGCCTTGTAGAAGGCTGTGAGCAAATGAGAAAACTCGTTTAGGTGTTCACTCTCATGTGCCCCTGCTGCCACTGTATAGCGAATCGACCCGAGCCCGCTACCTATTACCACTGGAAAGGTAACGCTAGTCTTTAACATTTATACCAACGTTAAATAGGCTAATCGCATCTCGAAATAATAAGAATAAAATAATCTGCGTGCGTTCGTCAAAGCTAATTAACAAACTAGTCGTTCCAGGATAAAACATTAGGAGCAAATTTCTCTTCTACACTACCTGAATCCTGCCGGGCATTCCGTACGAATCCATACGTGATGCGGTGTTAACCGCATCACCCCAGATATCATAGTACAGCTTCGTCGTACCTGGAAGCAGGTGAGATGAGCAAAAAATTGTCGTAAACGAAATCCTAATCGTGTTGCGCACAAAAAAATATAACTCATTGAAACACAAAACACTAATTCCAATTTCGTTCTCGTAGTGAGTATATGTAAACACATTTAGGTATTATGAGTATTATGGAAAACGACAAACGCTAGCCGAATGCAAATACTTTCTTAAACTACAAGAAAGGATCAAAATGACAGCTTATTCGACCGCCAATGGTAAAGTATTAAAATTAACTATTGAGTACGAAATAAACTATTGACTACGAAATTAACTATTGACTACGAAATTAACTATTGACTACGAAATTAACTATTGACTACGAAATTAACTATTGACTACAAAATTAACTATTGACAACAAAATTAACTATTGAGTACGAAATAAACTATTGAGTACGAAATTAACTATTGACTACAAAATTTACTATTGACAACAAAATTAACTATTGACAACAAAATTAACTATTGACAACAAAATTAACTATTGACTACGAAATTACCTATTGAGTACGAAATTAACTATTGACTACAAAATTAACTATTGACTATAAAATTAACTATTGAGTACGAAATTAATTATTGACTAGGAAATTAATTATTGACTACGAAATTAACTATTGACTACGAAATTAACTATTGACTACGAAATTAACTATTGACTACAAAATTAACTATTGCTATTGACTACGAAATTAACTATTGACTACGAAATTAACTATTGACTACTCAACGGCTATTATCTTATAATACATACCGATAACGCCGGCGGTGATATCCCCATGTGCGTACCCAATGCGAAGGATAAACTTGAACTCGAGCAGATTTGAGTTGAAGTCTTCGATAACCTTGTGCATGGCGAGAGCGAAGTCGATCAGCTCGAAGAGATGAGTAAATGGATGTGGGTTCTCTCGGCGAAGTTTCGGATTAAGACCCGATGCGGCCATGAAGGTCGCGCCTATCGTCTTGATCTTCGTGACGTTGCGGAACTGTTGAACAAAGCAATCAAAGAAATCAATGCTCGTGACTCTCAGCAACAGCCGCAGAATGACAGCGTGCGCCCAAAAGGGGGGTGTTGGCATACTAATGCATGCCAACACCATTCAGATTGGCCACACCACCTTACACCAATGATTTTTGGTTGGATTTTTCTTGATATCTTTTAAAAAAAGATTCCAATGGCCGCATTTTTCGTTCTGACAGCGCCACTGCTTGCAAAATGTGAGCTGAAACTGTGCAAGCCACAGAAGAGTGCTCAATCTTTACAATTTATCCCCGGCAAAGTGATGATAGCAAAGTGATGAACGAGCACTCCGAGTGAGTGTGCAGAGCCCTAGGGAGTCGTGGAGACAGCGGGGCACGCAACTGGTCTATACAGCAGAAGTGTCTCGTCCCGTAGAGTGGAAATCGAGGACGAACACATCGTCTAGCCTGGCAAGCGGTATATTCGGTATATTCGTGTTGGGGACGTTCAGGTGATGCAACGTAAAATTGTCGCTTCTCTGAGATGTTTTTCAAAGTCGCTTAGGATTCAACGCGGAACTCCCAAAGCGATCGCCGTCTTTGAATAGGCCTTGACCACTATCGCACGAAGGAACTTTGCTTTGATATCCTGAACTCGTACAACTTGCATGATTCAACGATCGCCCCGCATAGTCGCAGTGAAATCTATAATAATACAATTAACTACATGGGCACGACACGAAACTCGTACAGGTCTTTTGCTCACAAACAAATTGACAAATCTCATCTTTACTAGACGCACAAGCTAGCTGTAAACTTACTAAATTATTACTAAGCTATTGGCGACGCATCGAACAAAAAGCTCACCTGGGGCTTGCTCAATAGCTCATCGAAGTCTCCAACGAGTTCATTGAGAACCCTGAGACATTCTCTTCCACCTTCGTAACTCTCATCGTAGAGTTCGTGGAAGTTGACAATCGATGCAAATAGAATACCCGCCTCACGGTGATTTTCTGAATAGCGAGATGTTGTCTTCAGCTGCTCAACCACGTGCCGGGGAATAATATTATGAAGAAGCCAATCCGCTTGACGCTTTAGAACCTGCGGACGTCAGATTGAATCGAATTGAGAGAATTGCGTTTATTGTATTGCTCCAATAATGAGTGGTAACAAACACATGCATCAAGATCGTAGCTCAAAAAGAGAAGCTGCTTAGCTGCCAAGAGAATTAGGCTAATTACTGAGTTGCCCAGTGAAAGGTTGAAATGACGGGGAGGTAACATACATTGCGATATTTCAAGTTAATAATTATCAATATATAAGTTTTCACGCAGAGATCCAAGCGTACAACAGAGATACGCCCTGGCGAAAGCACATGTGAATCGCATCTGGTGTTCAACCTTGATGGGTTCGGCATCACATGCGACCTAGGTTTCATCAGCGAAACTATCATAGTAATTGAATTGGTTTTTAAGAAGTGGTCATTAAGCGACTACACCACAGCAACAACTGAACTTTCCAAATGTATTTTATAAACTGCAAGACGCTTGCGCTTACATCATGCGACAGATACATTTGGGTGCACTATACATCGTGTGACCAAGAAGAACGTATTATAGATACATATCAATACTCAAATTCGGATTTCTCGTCAAATGCAATATGAAGATTAGGAAAAATATTCGTTATATCTTACCAGCTATTTCCTACATACGGCCGAAGCGAATTCAATCGATATTATCCACAAAAAAATGTATTTATAAGCCGTCTGGCCGTGGCTCAAACATCATGCATGTTCAGAATAATTAAGTGTTTGTCAACAATCACATCAACCTGCAGCAGATGTTCATGCTTAAATATTCACGTTCGGGTGCGTCCACTAAGTAATAGTATAGTGGCGTATATATATTATACAACGATGCAGCTTGCTTGGGGAAAACCTAAAACTGGAATCGCTCATCCAGTGATGCGCATAGCCTAACCTGTGGATTCGATTAGCTAACTGAGCGAATGAAGATAAATATACATACATCATCTATCTGTACCGTGTCAATGCATCACAGAATCGATTGGAGGGCGAAGCTACGATTCGTCAAAGTGTGTACACGCTACAGTACATACAGACCTGCATGCGTTTCTGGTCCTGCGATGCAAGCCAGCCGCCGTGGAAACTCAGCCGGAGACTGGTCTCGAACTCTCGATTGAGCAACCAGACTAGTATCGATGTCAGGATAACATGCACGAGAATATCCCAGATGATGTTGTCCGAATCGCGGCACAAGTACGACCGACGAGATGTTTCCGTGCAATGTGAGCTGCCGCAGAATGTCCCACCTAGAGCAATGAGCATACAATTATGGCAGGGCGACAACTGCTGCTGTGTGTCTGCTTGCTTGTGAGTGTACGTTGAATACAGTACGATGTAAGATACGATTCAATAACGACTTATTCGATTATGGGGTACAGCCCTCTAGACTAAGCAACTGAGTCAAACAGACATAGAGAGTGTGAGAGCGAGATAGCAGTCGTTCGACGACAAAATTGCTTGGACAATGTTCGAACAAGCACGTAAAAGCAGCCACCTATTGCCACTTGACTGATTGCCACTGTACGCGGAGCTGATTGTATCCGCACCTCCCAATTATTGGGAATGCCAGCAAAAGAACCAGGAAGAGGCGGGTTGCGGGAGTTTTCGAATGAAGAAGGCGAACGTTTCAGATCGTTCGAATTGTCCTGGTATAAGTACCGGTATTATTGACAGGATTTACACTGAAACACCGGATATGAGGATATCCGGTTTTAGCGCGCATAGGGAATGGGAACACAAGGGATTGTCGATGATATTGATTGAATGCGGTGGTTATGCTTCTTCTCGACGCAGATATCGAAAGTTGTATTCAGGCAAAAATTGCAGCTAGCATTAATCCGAATCCGATTTTTAGAGGGGCTACTATTTAGTACTAATGAGAGATATCGTCCATTCCAACGTTGACTCATCCAGCTCTCACTCTCTGTTGCTGTCTACCGTGTGCCCGAAATGATCTACTTTCTCATTGACTACCGTGAACACATACTTGGCCCTACGTTTCTCGCGGCTGTATAGCCGTCGTACAGCAACAGTGCTAGGGACCTCAGATAAAATAGCATGGAACGTTTTCTGAGACGGAGACAACTTACCGATAAGAATCACCAGCGCAAAACCTGCAACTGTCGCAAACAGCGATCGCAGCCAGAAGTTCACTTGCGAGAAGTTCGTGAAGTGGAGCAGAAAGGCGAACGATAACAAGCAGAAACCATCGCTGGCCTGCCAACTGCTGAATAGCGAGTCACACGCGAAATTGCTGAATACGGCAAGTACGGGTACGCATAGAAGGAACAGACCGACGACATGCAGCGGAGTCCACTTCATCAGGTACCTATCAAAAAATCATGAAGGATTAAGAATTGAAGCGGCCAAGTATGTGCAAAACGACCATAGCTCTCGGAGCGTGGAATCCTACACAATCACACTTTTGATTGATTCTACCCACGTACCAAGGTAAAACTCGCAGTTGTACTCGAGCAACGCCAGCTGCATATTATGCCGCTATATTCTACGTATTTATTGCGCCGTATGTCATAAGCTGTAGTTGGAGTCCGTACAATGGACACGATCTTCTACAACGTGCTCTCGTGAAAACGAAGTCATTAGCACGTATCTAGGTTGAGCGGCGGTTAATTCTGAGATTGTAACTGCCTCTGTGCGACAGATATCCTATGGGATATAGCAAGTAGAGAATTCTTCTTTAAAGAGTTCGGCGTGTTCTAACAAGCGCAGTTGGATGTTGTGTTCATTGACGTGGATAGCATCTCACTGAACTGTTCCCTTATCACAACTAAGACTGTGGAAGTATTTAGACATCGTAAAGTTCGTCGACAAGTTCTCCTTAGCATACAGCAACTTGAGCAAAGTGAAATGTAGCATTGGTGTTGGACATGTGATGATGTGAATCTAGAAATAATTTGAATTTTAGTTACTGTATAAGACTTGGGGCTCATATTGGAGCTTAAGCTTTCTGTAAAGCAAGTATCTATTATATTAGGCTGGGCTTTTGCCTAATTACATATTGAGTATACCAAGATAAACTTTCAGACATTCATTTTAGTCTTTTTGAGCGGGAGATCGATAAACTACATAGCTATCTACTCTCTGGATTTCAATTCTTTATAGTACAAAGTTGTCAACTCGGCCAAGCAGCTGATGTGAACCGTGAACAATAATATGGAAATATGAGATCATTTATCCCAGACGACTCCGATAGTAAGGACAAATCTGCATTTATGGATCAGAGTTATCCACCGAGAGCGGTACTTCGGCGTGACGTAAAGTCACGTTGGTCTACGCACTGTTCATAACAGCTCTCACGGATAGATCTTGTTGACATTTGTATCAACTAGACAGTCCTTAAGCTTGCTCTTGATCAACGTTTTCAATATACTAGACATACCCGTAAAATGATCGACGTATCCACAGTACGACAGCGTAGTTCGACCAATTCAAAAGAGCATCTCGTAATTCCGAGACGGTTTGATTGCATAACGCACGGCAAAGGGGTACGTTTATTCAGTGCGTTTAAACAGAAACTGACCACTTGCATAGGTAGTATGAAGACAGTTGGAAATGTGTTGACTTCCAAATTACAGAAGAACTGATGTGGGGCGAAAACTTCTTGCATGGAGTGTATGCGTGCTAATAAATGGTTGTTTTAACGACGTGGAATTGGGGCAGGCAGCCCTCTATGATGAGAAGTTCTACTAGTGTCCATTCAAATAGGCCTACTTGGATAATCTGTAAAAATTAATTGTGGATTCGTATCGTATTTACAATTGTTCCAATGTAAATACGAAATGACAAACAATTGAGAGACGGGGTTCTATGAGCCACTCGACTGTGACGCGCTGTCCCGTCTTGCTGTCCTTCAAGAAAAAGTTACGATTTCACATAAACAAAACACGGCGAAAACTGTTGAGCAAAGAAATGTTCGAATTCAAGTGTTGTTGTTGTTCGACAATAGTTCACACTCACCGGAACGTTGCGGTGAAACAATCATTGGCCTGCCAGTTCCCTCTCGTCGCCAAAATCTCCCGTAAGCAGACCATTGCAATGGCGATGTGTGCGAACGATGCGACAAAGCAGAAACTCAAAAATACTGCATTCGGGGTCGTAAACAGCATGAAGCAGGTGACCAGCGAGACGAAGTAGAAAACGAGCGCCACGGCGGTACACAAATAGACCGTAAACGTGGGTGACGCCAGTGTCGGGGAGAGCTCGCGGCCCAGAAGTCGATCCCTGCAAGCGAGTTGTTGAGAGAGAATTGTTGACGCTATAGTTAACTCAGAACTCGAACAATTAGCCCTCTGTGTTAAAATGGATCTTCTGCGACTGACTCGGTAGCCTTAAGCATTCAACGTTCACGGCACAGCTGCTTTGTCGGCATTGCTTCGTCGCCATGGGTTCCGACAGAAGCTGAGATCATTTTTGTCTCCTTATCGGAAGACAGCTCAGACTGGCTGAGATTTCACATCGAGAGAGAGAGAGAGAGGGGAGAATGAATAGAAAAATGAAGATAATCACCAGCATTCGAGTGCATCGGTAATGACATCGACAGCGATTATTAGGCTTTATACGAATTCCATCCGATTAGCGCTAATATGTTTACTCTTCACCCTTCGTCAAAAATCAAATTAGGTTCACAGCCTGATATAAAAGGTTTCAGGTGCATTATTGTAGAAATGCAGAGTAGTATTATTAGTATTATTAATATTGTTACTATTCGTATTTGTCATACAACGGAATGAGTGGCGTTAACTGGCTCCGACGTTTGATCCTTTCGTACGGACCAACACCCCGAAGACAATATATATATATATATATAGGCAAAATATTTTTACAAAGCAGTGACATATATCATTGGGCGGCTCTTCGTTACTTCGTCTATATTTCTGCTCATTGAACATCGAAGCTGAGTTTAGTAAAGGGTGTAAAGCTTACTGCCACTAAGCTAGCCAAATGGATCAGCTATAGGATCATTTATGTTCGCTATTATATAAAAAAATATCTTCTCTTTCGCAACTTGAGCTACATTCATCTGAGCAGGATGTATTACACCGCCTAATCCTATAAATGAAGCCCTCAAGCATCGGATCCCTTCTAATACTACCGTTGATTAGTGACCGAACAATAGCTTACGTTACAGAAGGGTTGATTGCAAGCGATCCTCAGGCAAAGGTTGCAATTTAACGTCCTAATAAGAAATTATCTACACAATAATTACTATTCTTTTTTAGCTATGAAGTACTTCAGGAAAGTTATATCTGGCGAGAAGGAAGAGGTGAACATATTGCTTATGCTAAACCTTCCGCAACGTATAGGTGAAGTCAGACGTCACTTATTGCCTTACACAGAGTCTAGCAACGCAGGAGTATAAATTGGCAGAATTCAGGCTGGCCACTAATTATATGCGATGACGTCTACGGTGTAACGCCCGATGTATTTTGAGGGTCATCCTTTGGCCTTGATAAAGTAGGCCCTCACAGGGTCGATTAACGCATAAAACTATCTGCTCCAAAGGACATTACTAAATGGTGCAGAGCAGCTCGCTTTACTCTAAAGGAAATAGGTAGAACATTGATGAATTGTTGTAATACTAATGACAATCGTTTTATGAGGTGCGCGCTCTTGGGGGACCTCTTGCTTGCCACGTATTGCTACAAATATCATTAATACTGACCATGCTTTTTCACTCCGCATATTAAAATAGGAAGAAAACTAGGTTTATAATTTAACATCGAGCACACGTGGGTTCAGAGATGTGGCTTCTGTACACAGAGCCTGAGTAGATTTCAACATATACAGGGTGTCTAGGAAGCCACGCAATCGTATGGCGTTCAAAAGAGTCCCCGAACTGGCCAAGAAAACACAAACATGTAAAGTGCTCGAAATAAAACACCACCCTATAGGGTCACGTGGCTTTTCCAACACCATGTACATTTCATATATTCTTCTCATCTTAAACATCACACTTGCTTTCATAATATCAAATCGTCTTTAGCCGAACGCTACACCATTTTCAACGCGCATGGTTTTTCAGGTTTCGACGAAAATTATCCATGGTTAGTGGGAGAGAGAGAGAGATAGTTTTAGTCCTGAAGGGCAAATTAAGTAACGAGACATCCATCGAGCTATAATAGCTATAACCTCAATATATGATATGTTGGGTTGATCCCCGTCGACAACTTAAATGGTTACTTGGCAACAGCAGCAGCAACAACAACGGCGACGACTCCTCTACGGTTGGATCTGTATCACCCGGATGTAGGTTATTTAACGTTGTCCTAGAGACGAGTTGCTGCTCTCGATCCGTTGTCAAATAATTTATTCCCGCTACAGGAGCGTTTGGGTTTCCGCAAAACTTTCGAATCTGTGTCTAGCGATTTGACAAAATACCTTGTACGCGCTGAAATGTACCTAATTCCCAGGGTCGGACTCAGCAGAATCTGACACCAAAGCAGAAAAGGAATAGACGAGGTAGTTAAGACGTTTTCTAGCAAGGCTCTCAACCCACTACTCATCTCTGTATGGAGTTAGCGAGTTCGTCTCGACATTGACAAAGTCTATATCAATGTCTGTTTCTTTGTTCATTGAGAGCTCACCTCCCCTCCCCATATTGTCTGGTACCTGTTTTCGGTCTGGCGGGTCGCACTGTCACTAGCTAGTAATGTTGGCACAAATAAGAGAAATAGTCATTGCTACATACAAATGCAATACAATACAAACTGCGGTTTATTGACGAAACCGCAACATACATTGCTTGAGTTCTCGTAAAAAAAAAATAGGTAAAAGGTGTAAAATATCACATTGCAACAGACGAAGTTACAATTGACAACATATTATATCCACGCGTGTATAGGGGAAAATACATCGACATGTTTCCTCTCTTCTTGTAGAGATAATACCTAGCTCACAGCAAGAACACAACAATTACGAATATCACTGAAAGCAGTTTCCAGAGTCGGCCTGTCTCTCTCTCTATCTCTCTCTCTCTCTATTTCTCTATTTCTGTCTCAGCAATTGGTTGCCATCATAGCCACAAAAATCAACGTTATCCGTAATTTTACATGTTAAACACAGTCATCATTACCCCTAAAAATTTTCTTAACTTCATGGACAAACTTCTTTGCTGAGATGAGGGATTGAATCTCACTCGGGAGAGAGCCGCAATCTGCTACATATGTACTATTAGGCTGTCCCCTTCAAACTGTCGCCTCTTTAAATGCCAATAATTTTTGAACTAAATGAGTTAGAATAAAGATATTTTGGTATGAGTTAGAGGCGTATAAGTCTTCAAATTAGATGTCGAACACTCCACACGCATTTTCATCTGCTCAGCACTCAGTATATGGGGAACCCATTTTGCATTGATTTTCTTCATCTTCTGTACATTGGTGACAATTTTATGACATGTCACCCGAGGAATCCCAGTTTCAGCCGACAAAGACCTTATGGACCAAGCTCTAGTTTGCTCAAAAGCTGCCTTGATTCTGTCAATCCGTTCGTCCGTCGTTGCACCTGATTTGTGGTCCCCGCCTCGGTGGTCATCGGTGTCCATATCTCCACTGTTAAATCGCTTGCACCAACTTTGCACCGTTCGCAGGCATAAGGCAGACCTGCCGTACGCGTTCACTAATTGTCGATGGATTTCAGCTGGAGGGTGTTTTTGGAGAAACAAAAACTTGATGTTTTCCCGTTGATTTTTGGGGGAATTTGAACTTTCTGCTGCAGTGTCCATCTTTCTGATCGTATCGAAACCACTTAGTGTTCGAAAGGAAGCCACGTTCCTGCCGCGTGCCCACTCCAAAAATTAACGCATTGTATCGCGTAGTTCGGATTGTGCGCCATTCGAAAGGCGCGACAGTTTGAAGGGGACAGCCTACTACAATAAAAATTTACATGGGAACCTCTTTGGGAAGCTGTTTCTGCCTAATACGATAAGTAATTAATATAGGATTGCATACGAAAACCATGGGCTGCGAACACATGCGGAAACCTAAGCTTTGAAATCTAGGATAGCTTTTACACTAAATATGTCCACCCTTGTGGCACTCTCTGCGACGGATCTCAAGAATGGCCTACCAAAGAGAGCCATTTACAAATTCGATGCGGACTACTTGAAATTGTATGCGCCGATCTGTGCGCCCGCGTATATACAGCTGTTGCAGACTGCGATAAATGCAGTTTCTGTGTGGTGTTAAAACAATGGTATGTTGATGTCTACGTCGAAATGTACGCTCGTGTATACTAGTCATTACAACAATGAATATGCTATTGATGGTAAGACAATTAAATCCAAAAGTTCTATACGTGATCTAGGAGTTACAGTAAACCCTCCACTTGACTTCGATATCCATGTTATCGAGATGTTCAGGGCTAGCTCTCTGGTTTGTATCACGATTTTTAGATGTTTAATTCTAAAGCATGTCGACTTTTACATCCGTTTTGTACAGGTCCCAAAGTTGGACAGTTTGGAGACCCTACCTGAAAAATCATGTAAAGTCTATAGAAGGGTACAAAGTCGGTTTATAGGGAGAATTTTTTGTGAGCGGTGCCATGTTCACAGGGAACTAGTTAATACCCCATCTATCAATGAGCTGGCGATACTCGAACGTACAAAATAATACGAGCCAGTAATTCTGTAAATACATTTTTCAACATTCGTATAAGTAGTCTAATAATGTATTCGGGCTGACTCTCAACCAACACTTAACGTCCACTGAATGGCGTTTTGAATTGCTCCGTAAGACGGACTCCTAAATGCAAATGTGCAACGTGTGCTCCAATTACAAGGTGCACTCAATTGTGGTCGCCCTTTCCAAGCAAACGTCTTAGAAAACAAACAACGTAAATGTTCAAAGAGAGGGCGTCTTGTTTAAATTTATAATCACTCTCTCGCGCTTGTCTATATAATAGCACACCACATCTCTTTGCTTAATAATGGAGAATATATGTGTTGTAGAATACCATCTTAGTAGAGTGTCCGTTGTAAAATACAACAAAAGCAAAACTCACCGGTAGCCGCGCTCAATGAGACTATCCTTGAAGAATAGTGATAGCTTATGAACTGGAGGGTGAACAAAGAGTTCGGCGTCCGCACAATCTTGTTGAATACACCTGAAATTGACGCAAACGTTATAGGCGATGCTGACTAATTTAATATATACACAGCATTATCTTTGAATAAGCAAAGTTATGAACGAGTCCGATATTTAGGGCCGTTAAAAGACCTACGGAATCGCCAGCTTTGCCTGCACACCGTAGTCTTAGCTTAGTCCCGGGGGTTAACCAGTCTGACCTGCCAATGTTGCATGCGAGGACGGATGCATGGGGATTTTCGCTGCTGTGCTCTCCAAAGTTTGGATATTTCGCGTTACGCCTCGTTAATCTCTACCGAGGATCACGGATGGAAGCCTAAGCGTCTTCTGTCTCGATTAGAAAATAAATGTCGAGCAACCACGAGCTAGTCTAATAGGATAAACTTTTACATTTTAGGATCGCCGACCTCGTAATCAACTCGGAATGGACGCGTCCGTGTCTACAAGTGCAGTATATTGACGGAATTTGATCAGCTCAGTCATGGTGATGCAAAAGAAGTAACGTTGTGCTCGTCTCGTACCTGTTTGAGCGTGCAGATAGCTGCTTTCTCAATGATGGAAAATATCTATACACGTTATAATGACGCGCCAGTGATTCTACTGTGCTCTGAGATTCTTCGTATCAATATTAGTTAGACAGATATGGGTGTTTACATTACCCGATAGTGACATAGGCCGGGTAAATTAGTTCCGATAAAGGCCATGTTCTTCATTTAGTCACGCGAATTTAAACAACAATTCTAAAACGCTTCTTAGTTAACCGAGTCGGAGGCTACCTAAAATTGCGGCAGCCGCTTTGCACATCGTAAAGGGCCGAACGGCGTCGACAGCGGGTGGCAGCAAATGCGAAGAACTACCGACTACGTCAGAACATAGTTTATACCCATAGGCTGGCGGTAACATAATTTGGGGGAAATTGGAAATTCTGATCCGCTTCGACCCTCGAAGCCGTCTGTATAGAAGACGTTCATATGAGCCTACTCAGGAAGATCGACAGTCTGACGGTTTTGTACAAGCAACACTTGTATCATACCTTTGCTCGTGACGTGCTTCGTCTGTAGTCATCAGTCGTCGATGACGTCAATGGGTTTCATTCAGAACTTTCACAAAACTCCATCCCCAAATTAAATTATTGCTGCTGCTTTTATACAGCAACGTGGAACAGTGAGCCGCCCTGTATCACATATTGGCCAGACAAGCGTGGGCTATTTTGGCCGCCTGACACAACGTACATGTATAGGATAGTATCAAGACTAGAGGATAGATGCTGTACTCGGGCTTGGGCAGAATCGAGGGAAGGCAGAATTCAGCCTAGGTAAAATAGGCCTACGCCTATTGTAAGTAGCAGCCTAGTGTGATGCAAAGCTACCTACGTGACAATGTGAGCAATCGTTACTTACCGAATCATCTGCAGATCGCTCTGCTTACGGATTTGTTGTCTAAACGAGAGGGCGGGGTCCTCGCCAAAGATGGAGTAGCCTCTCATCGAGGACACCCCTGAACTGCGTCCCGTCGAGGTGGACGTCCGACCACGCCGGTCAACATTGATCTCCACCGCCGTCTATGCGACATTACAAGCGTCAAAAGTTGGCACCACCACCACCGTCATCAGCAAAACAGGAAGAATGAAGCAAGAGATAGATGTATACACATAAGAGTAAGTCCGCCGGCAATGAACACCAATAATAAACTCACCACTGGCACAAAAGAACGCAATCACTTAACAATACTAACAAATGTTGCCGCAGTGTATTCACTGTGTGCTCATCATCTATGAACTAATCACAAAGAGGAACCTAAGGTTCCCTGCCAAGGGCGCCTCACCTCACTCATGCCCGTTGATCATAGTATCCTTTACTAGGGTTCACTGTTAGAGTACCGTTAACACTATCGAACCATTAGTGCGTTTAATCCAATAAATCTTGGAGCACAATATCTTGTCAGATTTCTCAACAATGATTCCTGTCAGTTTCGTCATTTCGGACTTAACTGGAAACCTTCTTAGGATATTTTTTGTTATTGGTCAACTATAAGAGCTGTGTTTATATAAGACACAAATATCAACGCAGCTGTTACGATTGATCAATTAAACATCTCGTTAGTGCATTTGTTTCTTCTTCATCACAGCGAGGGAACTAGTCGGCAGACGAGCGTTAGCCGTTCTCTATCCGACATCTGTAAAACGGAAGGGGCGTAATCTTGGTAGGAATGACATTGGGACTTAAAGGATAGACACTCTAATTTAAGGTACATTGCTCTGTTGTCATCGTCCTCCTCCACCCGCCGTCCATTGCTTATTGAAACCTGCCGAAGATCCTAGCTGAGGTAGGACCCGATGTAGGGCAGCTGTCGGCTGCTGAGACGACAATCTTTTCATTTACGTGACATCACGTAGAGCTGTGTTGAACGTGAACTTTTTCGTGGTACATTAACAATCGTATCGCACCAACCGCTGGTGCATTAACAAAATGTACGTGTACACCTAAGTGAATTAATTGCTTTATGATTGCAACCTCTGCCTCTCGTATAATCTCTTTGCCTGTCTGCCTGACTACTATCTAGCTATCTACTCCCGGTAGATGGCTGCTTAAGTCGTTATTAAATACGAGCACACATACCGACTCGAGTTGTATACTGCTCCGTGCAGTGACGATGCCCGAATCCTTGCGAGAGTAGAGAGTCGAAAGCGATGAATGCCGTCGGGGTTGTCCCGGAATTACCACTGGAGCTCCTGCACCAACTCCGGCTGGAGCCGGAGGCACGTCCGCGCCGCCGCCGCCGGCGGCGGCCCCCGCTGGGTTGTGTGTGTTGTCGTAGAGATTGCCGACCGGATGATTAGCTAGAGTTGGCTGAAAGACCACTTCCTCGCCGATCCAGTCTTCGTCATTTTCATCAGAGTTCGCTTCCTCGCTCAGCGGAGGACAGCTCGCCTTCCTTGTGCTGGAAAATATTGTTTCATATTCGATCAAGCTGTTTAGTAGTGATTGCTGAGAGCCATACGACCATAGGAATGGTGGCTTCCCCAAAGAAGAAAGCGACTAAAATTTCTCATGCGGACACCCGCCTACCACCGCTTCCATCGTCCGATGATCGTAGTTGCTGATTGCGCGAGAGTCACGGCGTTGTTTCGCCTGATTTCCGTTGATGTAAATATTGTGCGCACTGTGCAGCTCGTTGAAATGACTTGTGCACAATGCGCTGATGTACCACTATATATATATGTATTCAAGAATGTACCAATGGCGGATATAGCTACTAATGAGTAATTCGAAATGATTCACTTCGCTGTGAACATCGAAATATTGTCTTATATTACAATATTCGATATTTTCGATGCTCAGTGAGGCATCGTTCTGCCAATGTCATTGAGTATGACGTGGATCGCACATGTAAAGGTGGAGCACAGCCTTTTCCGGGAGAGGGATGAGAGAGAATTTAGTCACTATATTCAATTCGAATATAGTGAATCGCGTGTCAATATTTGTACGGCTCTCCTCTTCCACAGCAGAACAGCTATGGAAAATCATGTCGAAAATGTTTGCCTCAAAGTGAGAGTGCATAAGGAAGGATGATAGCTAGAAACCTCATATATTGTCAACAGCGGCGAAGGTTGACGTTCGTCAATCAATGATTCGGGCAGAAGCGGTCGGGAGCAATTTAAAGTCTGCGATACCGTTACTTCTGGCTAGGGCTGTCGCTCTGGCAGTGTCCACTAAAAGCCAACTGAGCGACGTAGGCGGTGAGGGTACTGAACACGTCGGAGTTTACCGACTGACGGGAGCGAATCAACGCATCCCAAGCCAAGGGGCATTCTGTCATATCCCTCAGGGAATCTCAGGGAAATCTCAGAGTTCAGAGATCGACTACTCGGAGGATGATCAGAGATGCGAAACACGCTGCCGGCAAGTGCGATGTTCCAGCTTTAGCGCCGTTGGTATTGGCTCCATCTTAGTAGATAGCCCCGAGGCGAAAATTGAGACACTCGTAAATAACGGAAGTACAGCAGAAAATTGTGCCCTTTCAAAAGCCGATTCCGAATTTTAGCTAGCTCATTTATTGGATGTTGGTTTTAATAAATCAGTAACAAAATAAATTATCCAACCACACTAATAACTCGGTAATACAGCTGGATCGAGTAAAGGTGCATTTGTTCAGGCTGATCTTATCATTGTTGCATTGTCGACTGATTTTTCCATTCCATAGCACCCGGGGCTGGCGCCTCAACTGCAGTCTCAAATCGATATCGTTCCAAACGACTCCCTTTCCCATGGAATAGGAGGAAGATAAATGTTCAAAGAGTACGCAGGGGGCGCTGCTTTCAACAAATATAAATGATATCATCCGAGTCACCACTGCAATGGGGACACCACAGGTACTAGGATGCAGAGGGAAAGCGATGAAATTTGTATATATATATATATATATATATATGTAGAGAGAGAGAGAGAGAGCTTGCGAATTCACTCCGCCTCGGTGGGGATGGCGCTCCGGCCTACGGTGCGGAATTCTCCGCGTCATGTCCGGGGACTTTGGCTCTACAGGTTTATTTGGACGTCACTGGTTCCTCATGGGAGCGTTGTGCGTCAGATGGCATATATTGAGAACGTCTTGGGCTAGGGAGCAAAGCAAGGAGCTAAGGGTTTTAGATCGAGCCGTTATAACTTGACAGGGTAACTTTGTACAACGAAAGATTGGAGTATATTTTTTGGATTACAAAGAATATCAGGCACAAGGAGCCTTCTCTGTATGTTAACAATGGGCACACTAATATTTACAATTCGCTTCCAAGCCGAAATCTTAAAACGCAAGTACTATAATATCTAAGCAGCGCATAGGAGTTTCAACTCTTGCTCTAAGCAGTACTCTTCGACAGCGATTTAATGCAGATCCATATTGCTCATACAATACGCTTTATAAAATGTAGCGTCTAGCCAATTTAAGCTGAAAAACTAACGATTTTCCGCAGTGCTCCAATATACAATGACAACACGTTGATGCAGACAATTGTAGGGGATACATCTCCTCCTTAGTGATGTTTGCCTGAACAGTGACACAGATCTAAGACACCGCGGATAGGAGAGGTCAAGGAACAAGGAGCTCGTAGGGACTAAAAGTATCATAGAATAGCGCGGGAGTGGGAACAGGTTTTGTTATCGTGATATTGTTGTTGTACTTGTTATTATTGTTAGCCCAAATGCTGTTTGTGTTGGTAATGGTAATCGTGGTGGGCTAGTTTTGATGTCAGCACACGGAAAAGATACCACAATAGCTGCTACTGTTTACACCATCTACCATCCGTTGTTCCTTGCTACTCCCTTGTGCGATTCTATTCCCGGAGCTGTCAGGCCAGGGCAGCTACCAGGCCGTAGTAAGCTAGCTAACATTTGCCACGCCCACGCGAACAGGCACCGAAGGCGAAAGCCGAGGAAAGGCCCCTTGATCGTGGTCGTACCAGGCCGACTGGTAGCTAGAGCTCTTCAGTTAGGACCAGCGTTGCCGACCATACTCACGTTCGGCCTGAACCGATCCTGTCAAGCCGGAGCTGGTTGCACTATTTCTCCATTGCGCTCTATATATCTCTGTACACACATTCGTATCATGTGTATATTTAGGCGCATGTATATATTTAGGTGTAAGAACGCGGATGCATATGTTCATGCAGTGTAGCCTGCAGGTGCCGTATCATTCACTATCCGTTCGAGCAGAAAACGTAATGCTCGCTCGACCTTGACAGCTAATAAACTATTATTGAAGAAAATAGACACTGTAAATCAGTGTATATATATATAGTACTAAAGAGCTCATATTTTAATAATTCCTACTAAGGGAGGAAAATGTGGTGCGAACGAGAGAATTAATAAGCGACATTAAGTGTAGCTTCATATAAATAGCGACACGATATGTGTGAGGTACGCGACAGGATTGGTGCTTAAAGACAACCTCATCATCAAGTATTCGATAGACATACGCGACATTGCAGAAGAGGCCTCAATTTGATTAGGCTAGATAGAATATATGAATACTGACTAAGCAGAATTGCATCTATACAGATATATATATATAAATATATATATAGAGAAAGAGAGAGAGAGAGAAGGAGAGAGTATAATTTGAAGAAAAATTCGTTTTTCATTAAAAAATGGTGGTTTTACAGAATGTATATTCATACTTACTTCAGTGTCCCATAGCTGTTATCAGAAGGATCGTTGCTCCCAGCCACCGGTTGGGGGGGATGATTTTCGGCAGCCGCGTCGACGGATAGTTGAGGCCCTATACGCGACAACATCGGCGTCTGGAAACGCGGCCATGAATGACGTCCCCCCGCGATTTTTCGGTGTCGAATGAAGTACGTCTTCCTTTCTTTCTTGTCTTTTTCTCCCTGACCAGAACAAAATGAACGAAAATATCAGACTTTTCGTAATTATAGCTCATCAGTTACCTTCAAGACAGACTTAATGAGGTTAATAAACGACACGCTTTAAATGTCAGCACTGACATTTCACTCAGCACTTTTTCACGGATGTCTAAATTTAGGTAGATTTTAAATTAAATCCATCGTTGGACGACGCAAGAACTAAACGCATAGATTTTTTCGTAGAGACCTAAACGATTGCATATCCCCCGTTTGCGATTCTCAGAGCGTTCTCTAAGGTAACCTTCAAATTCATTACGCTGCCTCCAGCCTGGTAACCTGCCTACTACCGACGAGATATGGCGTACGTACGCGGAAACTGAGCATAACCTGTATATCTCAAGTGTAGCTTACGTTCCCCCATGAGCTGACGAAAGAAAAATTCGCCGCTTCTAAACGAATAGATAGATCTTCTCAAGTGGGACAAGGAACTCCCAATTTCGTTCGACCGTGCAGCGTCACGCAAGGCCACTCGGTGAGCCAATCACTTCTACCGATTCTTGTGTTTCGGACAAGAAGAAGTCACCTTGTTGCTGCTTCTTCAACAACTTTCAAAGGTCGAATATTTAGTTGAAGATTTTACTGCTGCCGCTGCCGGCTCTCAGCGAAATGCTTTCAGGGAGGTTCTATTTTTCTCGTATAATGAAATGAACAATGAACGTCCCATTCAGTCTAATCAAATATTCCTCCAAACACTTTGAAGCGTTCGCAGTCGTGCGTTGTTTACATCATATGTATATTTGTTCAGCGCTTTGACAAGCTCACTGACGGGAGCTAATGATCTTCTCCCTCTTATCTACGCTACCTTCTCGCGAAGCACAAAAGGGTGCCTGCATCTCCCCTCAAAGACACCCTTATTGGACCGGAGAGTACGTGAACTAAATAGCTATCTAGGATCTTCGCAAATGTGGGTGCTTGTGTGTGCATAGGTTGGTTGAGTTTTTTTTTCATGTGAATGTATATAAAAGCGCTTCTTTTCTAACTCAATTAGGTAATTAATTGCCAATTGGCTTCGATGTCAGTTCGCTTAGTAGCAAGGGATAAAAGAAGCCCGCTGTAGAGATCACCTCACAGATAGGTGCATAACAAAACAGCTAACACCATTTCAACCGTTGGTCAATGCACGAAAACGATCTGAAGCACAGTATTATCACCACTGATATTATTGATAGATGCCGTTCTAAAACGTCTCATAAATTTGGCTTAATTATGCGCCGAGTTCATCCAGGGACCATTTGCTGGGAGAATAGTCGTATACTAAGAGTAGGTATTTTTTTTCTAAATGCGCAGATAATAAATGCATCTTGTGCATGCGTTGCTTGTCAGGGGATTACGATAAATTGGGACCCTCTCTTAAACTAATATTATTAGTTTAAGCGAGGGTCTCAATTTATGTCAGCCATGCAGCGATACCAGCAGGATCGACAAAGAAACATACATCTCTCCAATATCTACATACGTGTTCACTATGCCTCGCGTGTATACATCACACACAAACAACAATCACTGTAGATCGTTCTCATACATTATATATTGCTTGTGTTGAAAAATGTTGACGATAATATATGTGCACATGTTCGCAGTTCGAAATATTGAGGATTTCTTTTGTAAATACATGTGATAAGCCATTGTTGGTAACGTCAGAGTGAGTTGGCTCCCATTGACTTGACAATCGGAAAGGAAGAAACGTCACAGAGGCAGTGAGCTTCGGACCGAAATAATGAATGGGCTTAAGTAAATGCACCAGTCGGGATTTTCCAATAATGTAGATGATGGTTTCTGGCAAACGGGGGGCTTTGAATACTTTTGGTACGTATCGCACTCGTTCTGTGTTTTAAAACTGCTCATGGTGTTGCATTTTATACGGAATTTTGTTGCATTTTGCATTAACCGCTACAATGGCAAAGCTTAACTTCATTTAATAAGAAAAATGAATTATTTTCATCGCTAGAAAGAAACGCTAACACTGTTCAACTGTGAATACGATCATATTGACCATTAAAGTAGACCATTACTGAACTGAAGCTCTAAGCGGTGTATGAAACACATACTTCATCAGACTTACTCGAGTCTTGAACATATATATATGTACCTAGTCCACACAATACAATGGGAAAGTGAGCATAACAAAGCAACATTGTAAATCGTAAACTATCCATTCCACAAAATCAAATAGTATTGCATTTTTAAATAAAATCAAAGTCCTGCAGAGGTCAATGCCACGAACACACGCGAACAAACTCAGTTGCAATCAAATCAACTAGCTATTCGTTGACGACCGAATGATCGTCGGCGAAGAAGCAAGCAGCTGTCATCGTTAATTAGTCATCTCCATCCTTTGAGAACTCACCGTTTGGGGTACTTCATCGAAGTGGTACTGATCCAAAAGGAGTTCGTGCGTGACCTCCGACACGTGTACCTTGCCAGGACGGCCCGTACTCTCCATGCGGTTGGCGTATTTCACGTCGTTTGACCATACGTCAAACTTGAATCGTTTCGTTCCAACGATACCGCAGAGGACGGTGCCTGTGTGTACACCAACTCGCATATTCACTGACTCGCCGCTGTCTTCGTCAAATTCTCTGATTGCTAAAACCCACAGAAATGATAAAGATCGGACTTCAGTCGACGGTTGGAACTTTAATTGAGCTTCTACGAACTAATTGAAAATCTGCGTGACGATTAAGGGAGCAAGTCTCATCTAAAAGGTAGAGTAAGGGCTAATTTATACGAACCTTCACTTGTGAGCCAAAGGGCTAGTAAGCACGTAACAATTCATATGGTGGCCAAGCATCTTTCCGCGATACAAATTCGAGTATAGTATATTTTTTCAATAAAATAATTATCTGTTCATACTAATTAAGCATTTTCTGTGTAGTTCAAGTATGATGCCCGGGAATTTATTTCCTTCTCGACGGTAGCTCTTGCACATCTCTTATATGACTTCCGCGGTACAGATCATACACTATCTTTCTGAGAAATTGTGCGGACTCATTCCAATTTTGCCGCTTGGAAACCTTCAGTCTCCTCTTCAATTGGCTACAACAACATAAGTTTACAGGACTTATATCTGGGGAATATGCGCGTTGACAACCTGATCCCTTCTCGGCCAAAAACTCCTCAGCGACAGCAGAACCGTAGCGCCGTGCGTTGTCATGAAGGAGTCACTCACGCATATACTTATGTGCGGCAAGCCACGTATCCAGCTTCTCTGCCAAAAAAGTTTTCATATACCTCTCCGGTGACAGGGGCTTTTCGAGGTAACATCCGATAGGAGACGATTCCGTCGTAGCCGGTAGCCATATTCAGGAGTTTCTCTCATGTCTAGGCTAATCTACACACGTACAACAGCTGTGTGAACCTACACATATGTTTGTTCTGCAAACAACGCAGTCATCACTGGAGACGGCTATTTAAAAGTGCGGTGGCTTTGCTCAGATCAATTAGTGGTTGCGGTGAGTAGGAGACATAAGAAAAACGAAAACCACACACACACGTCCACACGCACTAACCTGTGATCATGGAAAGGCCCATTTCAACGCAACACTTGGCGTGGTCGGGTCGTGGCTCGGGACATCCGGACACACAATAGTAACAATCACCAAGCGTGGAGATCTTTTCACATCCGTTCTTCTGACACAAGAAATCAAATCTTCCGAAGAGGTCGTTCAAAAGGCCAACGAGCTGGTGGGCCGTTTTGTTACTTGACATACTTGTGAAGCCGACAATGTCGGCAAATAGAATTGATACATTTTCCATTCGGTGCATATTGAATGGCCGGAAAGTCAGTTGATTCGATGAACGCGGCTGCTGGAACCACGAAGAATATCTGTGTGATTAGATCGATCTGTCCAGGGTCAATATCAGTTATGTGTGCGAATGCACTAAGCCTCCCAGAAGTCCAACTCCCGCCGGTCGCAAACCGTCGCCGTGTTTGAACAAGTTCATTGTTTGAGCGAATATGCAAACTCAGAGGGGGTAGCGACAGAATGAGATATGACGTGGCCAAACGATAACAAAGAGGCCCGCCAGACGACGTCGCTGTTCTGTGCGGTTTGGCTTTTTTTCGATTATTAAAAAAAGACGATCGACCACAGCTTATTCACCATGAGGCATACGTGTATTGAATTGCCAATCAGAATTATAAAGCGCTCGCTACTGAGTTGTCGACTCGCCTGTATAACTGTAGTGATATTAGTATTTAATGTTTTTATACCAGTGCTGTATTGTGTTCATCCGTAATAATAATAATGATCTATTCACCCACCTGAAGCTGGTGGAGTGCCCCATCGGCTGCCTGTATCGGATGTATGAGAGTGCTGTCAGCGGCCTGCTGTTGATCATCGTCTTCTTCAGCCGTGTTTTTCATGAGCCACTGGGCGACCGATGGAGGCATCACTGAGTGGATCATTTTCTCCTTAAGCTGTTTCTCCAGCTCGAGTTCACGCCGAACCAATAATGACTGACCTACTTTATAGAACGTGTTGCGCATAGACGTCTCGGCCAAAAGACGAATTTTCACGCCGAGAATATGAATTGATAACTGCAGTAGTACCCTGCATTTACGCATAGATATAAACATAACCGTATTTGTGGTTAGTTGTTAGAGTAATGATACTGTATCTTGTTCAAATAGAACAAAACGTATGAGCACACGTGGGCTACTCGAAATGGTGTTCGGAGAGCAGGAGATTCATGTTATATAATACGAAATTCGATTAGCATGATGGAGCCAATTTCAACACTGACCTGACCGCAAGAATGGTTCCCGTGTTGGCGTGATTCAGGACAAACCAGGACATTATTTCGAAGGTCGTTGAGTACAGGACGCCAAAAACACAGATCATATAGAGTGGTAGTGGTCCCACAAGTGTGTAGGACAATACCAGAACCGAAAGGCAGGTGGAAAATGATCCTGTCATGAGAGAGAGTGAATGTCGCATAAAAGGAAAGACAAACTTTAGTAAATTTGTTCGAATCAATGAGAGTCATCGAAGTGCAGACACTCACTAGAGTATGACACAGCTTCGCTGCTGGCCTGAAGCACAGATGTTCGTTTTAGGTCTGTTCTATTGCCAGGGTGATATTGGAATGATTTCAGGAAACTGCGTTTGAAACTACAAGAAGAAAATGCTAAGATCATGACTGGCCACAGGTAAGCGGAGGGACCGCTGGCCCCTGGAGCAGTCAAAGGGGCAGCTCAGTCACACGAAGCCGATTAAGACTCCCATTGACACTAAGTATCCCAATAGAAAGATCATATGTAGACAAAAACCTATATATTTCATTTCGAATAAGGGCTATTTCCATCTAGAATGATGGTGAGCAATCAAATGGCCGTTAAGATTTCAACAACTTACCAACCGCAACGGAGTGATTTTCCTCAACTTCTAACGGGCTGGGTGGTAACGCAAAGGGCGCTAATGAAAAGCCTGCCACTAGACATAGGGTGGACATGGCCAGGATGGAGGCGTTTCTTCGGTAGATAGCGTTGCGAAACAACGTGAACATTAGGAACGTGAATGATAATAGAGCCAGAATCAAACAAGCAGCGCTCACCTGTATACAATACGAACAATAAACACAAGTTGTAGAAATATAACACTGCATAGATATAGCTCATAATTACTTTGTTTGCTGGACTAGATTGTATCGTGCTGATTGTTTCTCTCTGTTAGCTGTGTACACCAGTGACAGATCTCACGATTCACAGTTTTGAACAGGAATATCTTGGAGGAAGACCTAGGATGACGTTGAGCAGCGGTGCATGCCGGACTTGTATTTTTTTTGACTTGGCTAGTCTGTGGCCATTATTAGATTGTAACAACAGGGAACTTCGAGAGCTAGACATAAAATAGAATTATAGTTAAGAAGACTATTGAATATAGTATTGAAATTTAGCGGGACAGACATGTTGGAGCTGTCCCAAAACAAAGCCAGCTCACTGCAAAGTTACTATACCAGCAAACTTTAGGCAAATATGAGAGCCACCAGTGAAATCAACTGCCGTGGATTCCTACTTGACAGAAGGAATATATAAATATATATATATATACAGGAATATATCCGATCATCTGTAGTATAATATATAGTAAGTTGAGTCACCTGATGATGAGAGGCATATAATATTTTACAACGTTGATCCGAGCTTTTATGCTCCTATATTAAACGCGGTGTACGCCAATAGTTTTCGTAGCCTCTTGACATTTTGCAAGTCATAAACTTTATCGACCGTGGCGATTCGTGGCTCTGCCCATCATCGTGGGAGAGGGAGAGAGAGAATATACTTTGCAAGGTAATATAGGTTTGTCAAATTAATTTTTAATGCCGTATTAAGGAACTTGGAACTGAGAAATTGAACTAAATGAATGCGTCACAGTAACGACAGAATCCTACAAAGTGTTATACACAATATTTAGTTTAAAGCTAACGGTTGTTTTCAATAGAAAAGCCTTACCTTTTCCACTCCGTTTGCTCACTACAGAAAACTGTCCAATTCGAAGGGAACTACAGAGCGCTATAGTAATAATAATAATAATAATAATAATATGGTAGGAAGTTGCACGAATACACGGCATGGTGAGTGCCAATGCCACCAAGTCTGTATCGGAGACGCGAGTAACTTCAACTTACTAGCGTGTCTTTGACTGTTAGCGAAAGTCACCGAGTACGTCTTGTCCTCAAACCGCCCTGGGGATACAACGGTCGTGTACTCCGTCAGAGTAACTTCAGCTCACTCTAGTCGTTCTCAGCGGAAAGGTATCATCCGCATAGTCGTCGACTCTGTTTTTCGAAAGGGTGTTCACCTGCTCGTCAGGGTAAATATTGATAACGGGTCGAGTCACTTACTATAGTGACACCCACACAGAGAGACCCTCGGCCCACGATATGAGGTGTCTGAGACAAAAATAAAACAGGAACTAGAAGATGCGTGGATGAATTCCGGAGCTGACGTTAGCGTCCTTTCGAACATGGTGTTTTATGTAAGCCACCCATCGTGTTAGCGTGTTGTGAACTCAGCAAACATCATCACAATGACGCACCAGCTCGCTAATATGAACTCTCTGAGCAAAGCGTCACCTGATTGCGAAGGGCACGAAGTGTGTAATTTTGTCGTTTGATTAAATTGTCTGCTAATGTGTACCAGATAACAGAAAATCGTTAAATAGATATGGAAACATGATTAAGATCAAGGTCCCTTCGACAACCGAGAATTCTGAACATCTATTCGATATAAAGCCCGAAGACCCATGCTCAGAAATAAAAGCGCATAATTTAGCATTGTAGCTCAAACTATTATAGTTTTCATTAATAAAACGGAGTAACCAGTTAGCTTGAACATGTAATGTTCTAATTGCAAACCGCGCCACTGCTGTTCTTCTAGCCCCGAGTCTGTCCAATCATAGCTCAATCTTATAGGCCATCCTTGCGGCGATACCATATATATAGACGGCCGCGCTGTATAAAACGATCTGAATGTGTCCACGACGTTGGCGGACAGATCAGCTGTCCTTGATAAAGAGCTTTCTCGTAAATGGTCAATAGGTAAAGGGACACAGTTCATCCTAACATGGAATAATATTTATGTCCAAACCCGCTTCGTTTATACGTATTTTACGACAACGTATGTATTATGCATAGATTATAACGACGGTTATTTTATTCACTATCTATCTTACAGTTAATCCACCCACCTGTGGCCAGGTATCGCGGCCAACCATACAAGCAGACAGAGCGTACACGAGAGCGCTCAGTATGACGTAGAGAAGTGCATACCGGAAATGTTGTTCGGTCTGCGTGAATGAACTCTGCCGGAACTGCTCTTCAAGCACTTTGGAATCAAAGCGTGGGTTCCACCTGCGATTCACAGGAAAGTAAAGACGAGTTATTGATGCTTAACCTTTCGAAACTGAAATGCATTGGTGCCCATTTTAATTTAGAGTGGAATGGAATACTGATGCGTTTGCCGTGGAACTAACATTTTCAACAGAAGGTTGTTAATTGCGACACACAAGCTGAGCATATATATATATTATATATATGGTGCAATTGGAGCGAAATTTGCTAATAATGGTTAATTTGGATGCAAAAGTGAGAGGTCTATTCGACTTGAGGCGAGCACCCGAGTTTGTAATTATCACTGATGACCCTCAAATTCAAAATTACCGTCTGTGAAATGCTTTGAATATTTATATGTACCGCATTATAGTACAAGCAAGATATTCATTTTAGACCAAGTATAAATATCTCTAACTCGAGGTTTACAGGACGCGGTGCTTACAGATGTCACATTTGAGGCTCAGTAGGTTCGCATATTGAACCAGCAAAGTTACTTAAAGATACGTGTTACGATGGTAATTAAACAAGTCATTTGTTGTTCGTGTGTTTCTAGTGCCTGGTTTACAATTCAAGCCGCTCGGCGCAAAGTGCAATAAGCGTCATCCCGCGTCAGCATGGTACACATCGTCGCTTATACTGATAAAGCATTTCTCCTTGTTAGAAGCAAATTTGAGATACTTAGCAGATTTTTACGTCTGACCATGTTGATGAATTACATCGAAGTATCGAATTAACAACATTTGGAATAACTTGATCTGGTCAATTTGTTCATCTTATGAGCAGGCAGCATTAATGAGAATAAAACTGATTGGTGTAGAAATCATAGTTATATATGATATACTCAATAATGGCATTTAATCAGCTATGCGCTGTACTCAAAGCATGTTCATCCGTTAAGATCATGCCAATAGATAAACATGGGTGGCATCTGAGTCGGTCGAAAACAAAAAAGTTGCATACAGACGTCTCCAATCATCAATCAAGCTCTAAACCGAAGGCCAATATATGTCGATAAGGCGCCCTAATGAGTACCTGTGGGATTAACGGTTGACGCGAGTCAGCAGCTAGTGCCGTCGGGAGTAGTGTTTACCTCCCAGGCTTCACTCTGAACCAAGACAGAGATAAGCGATGTCTTCATATTTGTTTATGGTCCTCTGCAGTAAACTCATCCTTGCAACACTCCCTTTGTCGATCGCATCCCCCCACAAGATAGAGGCGTTTAACCTAGGCAGGATATAGCTGAAGCTGTGGATCAAGGATTTCACCTGTGCTAGCAAACCCTAAGCTGCCGTAGTGAGTGCACAGTCGAGACGTGGCGAAGAAACCAAAGTGGACCAACCCAGTTAAGTCGCGCCTAGGTCAACGCCAAACGTTATCTGTTGTCTATGCTGTATGACTATACATTGACATATTATAGACAAAAATATACCCCTAATGCATTTGGACGCTGGCGCTGTGGTGTTAGAGAAGCAAACATATTAGAAGCGAGTAATAAATGGCATTGGCCGAAATCCCATCCTGCACAAAGAGGATGACGACATCGAATCACCTAATTCGCCGACACCCATCATTTGCTTTCTCGTAGCTGACCATCAGCTGATTTTCGATAGGTAGGCGTGTGGTATTTCTTCAGGAACGTGTTATGTCGGATGTGTTATGTGTTATTCTCTTACAGACCTAATAACGTTTTCTGACTGATTCTTTGGTGACATGTAAGGTCCACGGAATTGCTTTCGCATTGCTATTTCGTAAGACGGATCCCTAAATGCAAATGTTCAACGGTTGGGGATCGAACTCGTGCACATGTTCCACCTCCCGTTGCAAGGTACACACGAATGCAGCACGCCACCGGACTCGATTCTTTCATAGACCTATGTGGAGGTGGAGGCAAGGTTAACCATATACCAGCCAAGCCATAGCTTCTGGCGACCGAACCGGCAAATCACAATCATGGTGCTGGCCGTGGTTTCCTTGGCAATCGCACACACAGACAGGCCACGTCACCGACCTAGTGTCCCAGTGCTGTTTAGAGGACTAGAACTCTTTAAGCTGACCCTCAGCTGCTGGTGTAAGTACAGATTGTGTGGGTTTCATTTGCGGATGCTGCAGCGTTCTACCGCCCACAACGTCACGTTGCTACCAGGTGATCAAATCCGCGTTCGCACAATGTCGGTTTTAAGACGTGCACCTAAACATGATCTTTGGTGCACGGGATCTTATTGGTCTGTAACGCAAGCGTGTGTCGGATCTCAAGGGAAGTTCGTTTTTCAATGAAATGTTCTACTATTTCACTGCGGGAATGAGCTACAATAAAAATATGACAGAAATAGGGCATAAATTCGAATCATCCCAAATGTCCAAGATAGTTGTGAAAGATAACAGTTAGTGGCAGCCTTGGTATATATGACACAACAACAACTACACATTTTGTATTGCTGTCAACCTCATATCGCTCTTATAATACTGAGGTGATGATGGTGAGATACATTGGAAAAATCCATAATATTTGCCAAATTATATCAGACAAGTGAACCACACGTGGATAACGTAATGTCGCGCAATATTTAATTGCTGGAAATATTGTAGTTCTATCGATCATTCTCTGATCATATCTGAAGTACATATCAAAACAGCCCACTGTTATAGCATAGGCGGATGACATTTTCGGTGGCTCCCCGATTCGTCGCGAGTTTATAAGACAGGTAGAGGAGGGGTCCAATTGCGTATAATATAACAATAATTCTTTTCTATTTTGGATATAATTGTAACCCAAAAAAAGACAGTGTCATCGTCTCTCTCGGGACCCTGACGGGATCATAATTATTGCATATATGAGTATACACAATAATATGAAATTCATGTTTAACGGGTACAATTATTGCCAATTTTTATAATTGAGTTAATAAACTTTAGGGGATAATATGAAATTGTATTGTCCCTATTCGTTTTGACTTGAATAGTGAACAACTGAATAGTATTTTTACAATGCCCAATTCTTTAAATCTCTTTAATGCGAATAGATATTAAGCATTATGTTGCATTGCTTCTATTAATCATCCGTAAAAATTCGTGAAACAAAATAGCGATAAAATAAACTGCGACCTTTCATGATGCCTTCCATTCAATTAAATTCCTTGCGGTATCCTTTGGCCAAGTAAACTGGTATTGGAATTAACAGTGCCAGCAATATCGTCGTTCTATCTCCACCTATTTACGGCGTACATAGAAGCGGCCCTATGAAGATAGTCATCACAAAGACAGACGCCGGTCCACCTTGGATAGGTTTTCTTACCAGGAAGCCTTTGCAGCCCGGTCGAATAGCTGCAAAGCGGACAGCCTCCGAGGGTAAAGTGACGCCGTCCGTTGCAATAGCGAATGTTGGAGTTGGGTCGATGTCAGGGAAACGCGCTCTCCTTCTGACCATACTGAACGGCGCGTTCCGCCCGTCATTCTCACCTGGAATGGGCAAATTAGATAAAACAATTAATGACGTCAGGGTTATTTGCACTTTAAGAACTTTGTCCTTAAAACAGTTAGCCAGCTATGACAGGTGGGGCGCAGATTCTAATCAAATTCGTTGATGCTAACAAATCATTAGCAGTTTTCCACCAAAATCAGATCCGAAGACATTAAATAGTTCCGTCAAAGCGCCACGAAGAGCGATATGTGCCACCTGGTTTTCTGACCAAATCCCCTTGACTTTTCGCAGATCTTATAATCCGTAAGACAGTCGATAATACAATCGAAAGATATGGCTATGACAGGTGTACATTATCTCACAAGTTGGCGCAATTATTAAATAACACGATATTTAAGAGGATGTCACCGAAATCCGACTCAACGATCCCAATCCATTGTCCAAAGATCAATCTCGCGTAATCTTACATCTCAAAATATATTCTCTCAGATTTCACTTTGTGAAGATGGATCAACACGTAAATAAATCTATGTCTAATCCTCTTTATTGGACTTTTTTTTACAGCACAAATCCGATTTTGTTCGGAATTTTCGATCTTGTTGGTTCCCAGCAGACTGAGCATTGCCGAGGTCAGAAACCTTGAAATCCGTTGACTTCACTGGGGGAGCACACAATCGTGGACAAATTGGATTTTCATTGGCCTTCGAGTAGTGTGGAATTCAATAGAGCAGCGCGTCAACTCGTCCCTCTACGGCAGTGCACGTGGCCCGAAGTCGAACACGAACTGCGAGCCGTCTGTGAGAGCACACCTTAGTTCGGCTGTAGCCTTTCGCAAGAAGGACATCGAAGTGGAAACGAAATTGAGGTCACAGGTAGCGTCCTAACCTTACCCACCGCCAGCAGTGAGATGACCGCGAAGGCCTTCTCAACAACGACTCGTCTACATTAACATACACATGCGTAGTGCGCGGGACAACTCTCTATTAAGGTAGCAGATGCCAACAACGCCCCCTTCGGGTCCTTGTACGTGTCTTTGTACGCGAGTATGTGCAGACCATGAAATTACTGCCAACAACATTCGCAAATAAATGTCAACATGCGACAAATTCCTTCTGTTCAGTCAAGCAGAGAATGAAGGCATTGCATAAAATGAAAATGAGAGAGAATACGGCAAATTAATGCAAAATTTAATTGAAGTTAAAGTCGACTGACAAAGTGTGCATTGGAAGGTAAGGCCTTTGTTGTTCAAGATAAATTGCTCGCTGAGATAAGACCAGGTTTTAGCTCAGGCCGACCCAAAATACCGGTTCAAGGTTTACATGTGAAGGTAAACTCAAAGAGAACCTCGACCCAAGCTGCTAAACGTATGTATTACCATGCTATCTCCCGAGACGCCCTATAATGGCCTTGTGATGGCTCTGGGAGTCTGGGAAAGGGCTATACATCATCTCCACGTCGCCCGCTTCGTTACTCCTCTCTAGATTACGGGGCTTGATCTCGCATATTATTATATAATCTTAGAGATCCCGTGGTGGCTAAGACGGCAGCGCCACCGTATATAAGGGCTGAGCTTGGATGAATAGAGGATAAGTTCCGGGTTGCAGATTTAAAAATCTTGCCGTTGCCTGAACGGGGTGTGGATTTTCCTCCCAACGTTTCTCGGGGTAGTGCCATACGAATAAGTACCGGGAAATATCAGATCGGAAAGGGCCGAGGGCCAGCCGCAAGTGAAACCCTATTTTAAGTACTATCTAAGCTACATGCAAGCCTTAACTTCTAAATAGCTAATGTGCACGCAGAAATGAACGATGTACTCGCCAGTTATTCAGCATCCCGTACGATATAACGGTAACAGGGGTGTGATCGACGCCCGAAAAGTGAATTGAATGAGTTGAAGGCATTTACTATCCTCCTAAGATACCAGAAAACATTGATGAAAAGTTGTTTTAGCTAAGTCTTTCGCGAATGGGTGTAATGGCTCTCCCTTGTATATATGAAAATGAGAACTTTGCTCAGGCAGATGGTCTCATAATCTGCATTGAGAGCTTTGTAAGCGGATTGAGCTTGTGCGGGTAAGTATTGTACATTTTGTGGCTCACCTTGTGGAACGCTCGACATCGTGGATGTTTTAATGCATGGGCACGTAGAAAAGGTACTGCTTAGAAAGAAGGACTACTTCTTGAATTTCAGGTTTGGATACGTACGTAAAGGCTCGTAGTGAGCCTTTCTATGATATCCGTTCTATCTTTGGCACGTGTTCCGCTTTCCCTGCTGTATCCAAATCTCGGCATGCAGATATTTTAATAGTCTTAAAAAGCTCCGAGTACTTCAAATGTCTAATGTCGAACTAGCGTCCAACAGGTATTGAAAGTTGTTCTCGCTGAAACTAAAAATATGTTATGTGAAGAACACCTTCAAGCTGCATAGTGCATATCTAATTTCAATATGCAAATCTAGATGCCACAGGGCGTTACCAAAGTGACGCAGCCTTTGAAGCATCGTTGGTGATTGCATGGTATTCTGAACAAGCCGTATATCTATTTCCATGAGATCACCTCATTGCTCTACTGTTATCTGACATACACGATATTACTGTGGTGGCTTTCCGTGGCTTACTGACTACATCATAATGCCACTCGTAAATGATCGAAGAGCTGCTGGCTACATGCAGGTATGATCGCACGGGACAGTATACGAGTTATATATATATATATACAAACACCAGGAGCATCTGCCTGTACTCGTACGGAACGGTAGGTGGAACCAAAATTAGTTGGGCTAAGTGTACCCAGGAGGCTGCCCTACTGTGTAACTGCACTGAGGCGAACTCTTGCCATAGACGCTCGTGCGGATCGAACAACTTATCAGGCTCCCTGGAGAATACAAAGCGGAACTAAAGCAAACTCAATAGGCAGGCAGAGTTAGCACCATCTCCGTGCAAGATCTCCTGGTCGGACAGGAAGCGTGTTCTGCTTGGAAGTCAGCCTTACACTTCACCGTTTCACGAATTCTGCTTTTCAAGAGTACACCTGTTACTTGAATACTGGTCCACAAACATGCGCAGACCTCGAGTAAAACGTGTCTTTATTTTGAAATGAATGCTCTATATTCCTTTGTGAAAGGGTATTGTACAACACTTTCATTACTTGTTTTGTAACAATCATTCTTTGCAGGGACAATCCGTTCTGGGCTGAGCACCCTTCAGTGATTAATGGAAAACTTCACTTTCTCGAGAGGATTAGATGATCCTTCGAAATGGATTTCGACGTCGCCTGTCTACCACTCGGAGTCTGTTGTATCGTACTTCACAAAACGAGCGAGCAGCTCGAAGTCACCAGCGATGAAAGTTTATGGTTTCCGCTGCCGTTGCTGTTTTTTGTAGCCAACTAGATTCTTGAGATCGCTAACAATCTATGCAGCTGTCTCGAGGGTAGAGCTTCAGCCAAAACAAGCAAACGACGGCGAATGCAGGATTTAGGTTTGGCAGAACTAGGATCGAACTAGGACAACACCATCGTATTCCTGTTGCGGGCAATAATGTACAACTGCGCTGGTGCAGCACTACTGATGCCAGCTATCTTATGGATATCCGTATATATGAATATATTTGTCTCAAAAACCCCTGAACGTAGCATGGCGGAGACGACAGATACGGAATAAGCAATCTGAATTTTCAATAACTCAGAGCTGTTGTTCTTTTGTGCTTATTCTCACTCCATATGTCACATGTATGTATATGCTTATAGTGAGTATGATATTTGCTGTTACAGGTATCATTATATTCGGAAGAAAATCTCGCCCTTCCTCTCGCTAATATTCCACATGAGAGCACGACGTATATTATAAAGATGGGTCGTTATTCAATCGTTTTTCAACCTAGCCTAAATTAAAAATGAGTTCGGGTTGCGTTTGTGGTGGTTTACGTTTGTTCGAAGCGAAAAACTACCAAATACATCTACATAGAATATATTGGCTGTACACTAATCATATCGAGCGTGATAGCCATTGAATACAAGAGTGCAGATCGATTTCTAGGAAAAATGCCAGTTGATACATGTATGTATATATATATACCCATTCGAGTGACAAGTTCAATATGGCGACGATCGCCGATGCGATCTACTTGAGTATTATAGGATACAATATAATTAGATTACAGCGCGGGGAGATGAAATAATTTGAGGAAGTAGTCTTTCTTTCGCAAGCGATCTTCATCACTATTTCATTATTTATAATTCAACACCTAAGGTTGGATTGGTGTCAAAGTTTGGTTTGGGTGATCTCGATTTCGGAATCTACTATATATATATATATAGGATATTGGCAGAAGCTTAATTCGGTTAAAGTTATAGGTTGAGAAATCCGAATTGAAAAACGCCTAAGTCCTTCATTGGGGGGCCTGGACGCGGATACGAAGCTGGTGGTATGACCTCCCCCTGAAGTCCGGATATTACAGACGGTTCGACTTCTAAAGTCGATATCTGTTCCGGTTGCTTTAGACAAGAAGCAGGACACTTCGGCCAATCGATGGCGACGGAAATCTTAGATACTGGGATATCGCATAGAACAGGCCGAATGATGAGTTAGCCTGAGGTAACACTCCACAAAAGTCACTTGATCAATTATTAGATTACTATTAATAATAATATTATTATTATTTGACACAACTCGTGTATGTGTTAAGTCTGTCGCAACAAAGAAGAGAATAATTAAGCATCTCAAGAAACGTCGGCACGCTTGTGTAAGGTCACGATAAAAAGTCTCACATCGTCTGTGCCGCACCATAGTAATATATAACTTCATTATTTAATTACCTATGTTAAGTATGGAGTAGGATAGGATATGGATGCATATGCAAGTAATTCTCAATATTTTGCCAGTACCTGATACGGAAACAGGCCCAAATTAATTTTTGCTTTAAGCGACAATTAGTTATAAATTATATGAAGGACACTGTATTATTCACTAAGCATGTGACCTAATCAGTAAGTCAGACGCCTTACTGTATCTCGCATAATCCAGTGAAGACTATGGATCCTATTACACTTGAGTAGATCAATCTTGCGTAACACGGAGAGGAATATATATATATATATATATATATGCGCTCTTTAATCCGCTATTGTATGAATGAGCGACAACTAGGCCACAGGGTCTTCTTCGTTTTACGATTTAACCCTGGCCGACTGTCGGCCGAGCCCGGTCGCTTGTACCTTTTTTTTCTAATCCACACGTTTCACAGGAGGCGGTTCATGCTATCTCTCAAAGGACGACAGCATACAACAGGCTTCGTACAGGCATTACACCAGGCCGAGAGTTCACTAGGCCTTACTCCTCTCGACGTCTTCCCACCAGACTCTTCCTCATCTCAATGTCTCTCTCCCTCTACTCTATATGTATATGCGCATTGCAGCACCCACTCGACCGCAGTGTCCTTGACATCGCGGCGTTCAAGATCACGCCATCAGACAGACGAACAAACCCCCACTGACATTAGTCGGATGTCGTTCCTAATAACAGCCTGTCAGTGCCAAGCGCCGATGTGTATACTACTATTAAATATGCATGCATGCATTCCGTGGTTCAGTTCTTTTCTAGTTGTCCAGCGCTAACGGTTGCTGACAGGGAGTCACTCGCTTCCGCTTGCCTTCACGTACCATGTGGGTGGTAGATGGAGAACAAGGTCGGAGGATCGCACTGTTTGCGACAATAGACGAGTGATGGGGCTTTGTCAACCTGTTACTCTCAGAGCACTGCTGGACCCTGTTTCCCGTTTCTATTCCCTAGCACGTACCAACGATTGCTGTAACACGTTTACAGCCGCACGCATACACATGAATAGCAGACAGGCACACACACAGACAGTTTTCGAGAACATATATATATATATATATATATGATAATAACTATATATATATATGATAATAACGTACATTTATTGCTTATTACTCTAGCTATTTGATGGAATAGTTAGAATTATTGTCTACATCTGGCCAAATAGGAAGGATTTACTAGTTAACGGGTAAAAGCCTCCCAAACACAAACAACAGGCAACACGTTTATATATATATATACATACATATACAAACACGATTGTTTCTACCGAGCTCTACCATTCTCGCTAAAATGATCCTCTTCGCTTTCATCTTCTGCTGTTTCCCTTTGTCAGTCGAGACTTAGCCTATTCAAATCATTCATCACAATTGTCATGCTTACAATACTTTACTAGCCGCAAAAACATAGCCACAGAAACACCGCTGGCGTGGTACAGACGGAGATAGGGAAGTCATCCAGTAGGAAGGTCATCGAGGGAATTGTGAAAGAATGAGTGATTCTGCTGTCATCCTCGTTTTAGTACGCATCGTCTGCTCTATGTTCTCTGAGCCAACCATCATTATCAGCGGTTCGCAATGTCTTCCCTATTTCTCATTGCCTTATCCTTCTTCAGGCTGCAACGACCTGTTCAGTCCTCCTCGTCCTCCTCCTCTTCACGGCGGGGCTCTCGGTTCCTTGTTCCTTCTCATCGCCCTCGTTATCATCACCATTTATGATGATGATCACCAGACAGACAGATAGACAGAAAACCTTCAAGGCCACTAATGCCACCGATAGAGCTCGTACTACCACTACTACTACAACTGGTAGTGGTACAAGTACTACCATTACAGTCGGCCCTTCTCCGGAGATCTCTGCTGCACAGGTTTGAGAATCCAATCTAGCAGCGGACAGGCAAGGGGGGCTTCGAGAAGAGACACAGACCGGGGCAAGCCAGAGGAAGGAGACGAAACGGATCGAATGGGCGCCACCGAACAGCAGTAGGGTCCTCAAAGAGAGAGTGAGTGTGAACGAGCGATCGAGCGAGAGAGGAACACAGAGACGGCGTAGCAGAGAGATAAAGGCAGAGAAAGAAAGAGAGACAGAGAGAGAGAGAGACAGAGAGAGAGAGAGGGACTAGAGACGCCTCGGTGGCAAGAGATTTTCAAGGTCAGGGGCAAACGGGGAACTTTGGCGAGCAGTGCCAGAGGGTTCTGCTGGACTATGAAGGACTAGAGGTGAGCGCATGAGGCAGTTAGCAAAGCTGGCCTTGGGGAAACCACTTGGCCATGGCCATGGCCATGAGAAAGAACCATCCCCATACCCGTTCCCAGCCCCAGCGACGTCGTTGCCCTTCAGTCGATGTGGGGAGGATTCATCCTCTGGCTTAGGAATGTATTTGGTTGTTGTTAGCAAGGACGGCCACAGAATGTATCAGCATGATCGGACGAATCGGATGAAGGCGGTGCCACAAAGTGGACGTTGAAATGATGACGTTTCGTAGTGTCCATTAATCATTGGATTATCGTGCAGTGAATTCATTCCCCCACAATAGTAAAGCTACCTAATAACATATATATATATATATATATATATATATGAACTTGAATAGAGCGCGACTAAAGGTTAATGTATGATAGAACAAGTAGCGTCTGAGCGATCGATTTCATGCATTAGATCACAACGTAAAGCAGAAATAGCAGGCATAGGCAGTTGTAAGAACATGACGCCTGTGCAATATAAATTGCGACAAATAAACGCGGATAACCGGTGCCAGAAAGACTGGAAAATAACGAAATTTGTGCTCCCATAAATCGTAAGACAACGGAATTCACCGTTGAATGAGTGACAATGAGTGGCATGACCGAGGCTACGGCCGAAATTTCGAGATAGCGGAGAGCGATAGTAGTAGCTAGGTCTCTGCTCTAATATCTAACAAGGACTATGTTAGCTAATTATTAAAAACAAACTTGAAAGGAAATAACTGGCCATGTTACTAGATGTTTACCCTCGTATCCCCCGCAAAACCAATTATGCTCTAGCACATGTAGCTAATCTTCAAGAGAAACCATTACACTGTTCGTACAGATTTGCGAAGCACGATTAACTGCTTCAATGATCGTATGGGCTCAGCGAGAATACAACATCGTAGTTCCGACGCACCGAAGTAAACAAAAAAATGATGCTCAAGACAAGTCCGTGTAGATCTACAAGTTGCTCTGTTCATTGGAAACTAAAAAATATACTATCGCACGACTGCGCAAGGGTAGACGCGTTGACTTTCGGGTAACTTTTCATGGAATAGCTACCATTATTAGTAGTCGTAGTCTGTTTGGTATATTTGCTTGATTAGAACAATACAGAACAAATCGATTGCGGGACAGGTTTGCGGAATGACAGTGAATAGTAGAGAATTCTTCCGGGGTTCTCCTTTTATCAAAAATAACTATTATTCGCGGTGATTGAATCTTCCTCGAAAGTCACACCAAAGGTGATTCAGCTTCTTGGTTAGGAAACCCCTCTCGTGAGCAATATGACTGCCGACTCAGGAAGACCATCCGCTCTTGTCAACGACCGATGTGACTGAAGAGAAGCCTCCGATGGACAGTGCCATGGTAGCTCGCAAGTTGCGTGTATCAGATTCGACCGTAAGTGAACATTTTCACTCAATGTGAAAATTTACAAGGTTGGAAGGTGGCTTGCCCATGACGTCGAGGGGACGTTGTTCTCCCTGCTCTTCGCTACTGCAGCGCCTATATATATATATGGCTAGGGAGACCACTTTTGTTGAATAAAAATCGGTTCTATTCAACTCATTAAGGTGCGTGCCGTTGACTGAAAAACCGGGTAAATCTTCAGCTACTACACGCTGTTATAGAGCCCACGAACTAATTGTTGTACTGACAACGACGTATCTCTGGATGGCCTGGACTGGGTTTGTAGCTTGATCATGTGGAGCGCTTCAAGATAATATCCGTAGCCGTAGCAACAGCACCATACCTTACTTAGGGAATATGCAGAACCTTCTACTAGAAGCGGGTTTTCGCATGAAAACATAACCAAACACACATATATTACCAACCGGAGAACCAGCACACACAACCAAACAACATACATGTTATAAAAAATAACTTTTCAAAAACCGTTTCAGGCCGACCACAAAACCGCCTGTGAAATATATCACTTGTCATACAGCGAGCGATGGAAAACGGGGGGAAGCGCGTAACCTCCTCCGGGTGCCCAGAAATAAAATGTATATTCCACAGTAATTCGCATAGACGAATACAGGGCCTGAATTTCAAGAAGCTGTTTAGGATAGGTACCGAGAATAGCCCGAGGGAACGAATTTGGCCTTTGTTTATGAAAACTCGACAGGACGAGTGGGGCCTGACTTTCAAAACGAGTCAGGACAAAAGAACAACAATGGGAAGTGGTAAACTAGCTAAATATATAGAACAGTGTGATACGGATTCCAACCGAATAAATGCACGTCCCACGACAGGCCATAGGATGACGAATGTATTTGTAATGAATACATATGTGACCATATGTAGATAATATCGACTCTAAAATCTTTTTGTTGATTATTGCTGTAGATTGTTAATCTCGAAGATTGTGTGAAATTAACAAAAATAACAGTATAAATATGTATATGAAATACGGGTTCATACAGAAATGTGGGACGAATTTAGATATTCGTAGCTTTAATTCGACTTAATATCAGTAGGCACAATGGCATAAATCTAATTATCTCCTGCACTAGGTATTAATTTCAATGAGAGTTAAAGCTGAAACGCAGTATCATGGAGGTGTAATCTAAACGAAATATCAGTCTTACAGCTATTATAACATACCCAATGGGAACTTGATTATATGGCTGTAATGATGTAAGCTTTTTTGGGCTTGATTTTCATATCGATCGAGATAAAAATTATTGATACCTAGAAGTTTAAGCCTTTCGAACATCTTTCTAAATCTATCAACGGCCAGTACCGTTGAACCAGTAGATGACCAGGAAAATGCCCGATCGTTGCCTACTGAGTGAATATATAAGCCCATTCCGGTAGTATTGACGTAGCATTGACTATGTTCGACACTATCATATGTCCGAGATAAAGTGGGCGAACTTTTTTGCGCCAAAATCCCTGCCGATCTCCCGAAGCCGGGGCAGGCATATTATCGTCTAATGGTAATTTCGTCACCCCATCACATGGCCCGACAGTGACAGTTATTAGAGCGACGCAAACAAGTTTTTAGTTTAACCCCGGAGAGGCTTTAATTGTCGCACGCTCCATTGCATCTAATGCTCTCTACATACAACAAACCGCTTCCTGCAATTAAGCGAACTGCAACAAACACATTTTCCTCTACTCTTAAGCTTATTGGTCTGCTGGACTTGCAAGGTGTGATTTTCAAGGCCGTACTCGAAGGACAATAAGTTCCCGGAATACCGAGACGTGTTCGTAATTCGTATCAAGTGTTTCCTTGCGCCCACCGCTAGCCTGTTATACTCTCCCATCTATTGCGTCAAAGTAACATTAGGTCGCTCATCAGCCCGCCAACCATACAAAGGCGTAAGCGCGCAGGAATCGTTCCGAGTTGCGTCCCTGAAAGATATTTATCCCACTGCAATATTTCCCTATCTTGGCTTTAGCTAGCTAAGCAACGCTGCTATGACCACCTCAGAAGTTTATAGACGGGTCGAGCAATCGATGTGAATGATAAATTATTCGCCGATTTAACTTCTGCGACTACTAAATAAAGCGATTTTACTAGACGCAATACAGATTAAGTTGTGATTAGACCAGCACGGCGACATGTGATCTCCGCAGCCCCCATTGTCGGATTCGACTCCTATTCCTAAGTCACTTATGAACACGCATGTTAAGAGCCAAAAAAGAAAGCCATTAGATAGAAGACTCCTATGACTATAAATTGACATACGTACACAGACACTCCCTCGTTAGCACACTCATATGTGCCGAGAAGGCGGCAGTGCAGAAAAATGAGGTCAATTGACAACAGCGCGGTGTTGGTGTCGCGTACGAATGGATATCGAACACATAGTGGTTTCCTGGTTCACATTCTGCTACTGTGGCTTCACCTTGGTTTCGCCAGCGTACGATGTTCATTTATTATGTTGCTGCCCCATGGCACTATGACCGTCGGCGACCCCAGTCAGAGCTAACGTCGAGAGCAGACAACAGAGGTTTTCAAGCTGAGCCGCGAGGACGACGCGTTAATGAGGTTAGTTATGTGAAAGGAGATGAAGTCAATCTCAGGGCCATCCGTCTCGACACTGACGGCGTTGTTATTTGTAACTTTTTGCTCGGTAGCTAGAGCCCAGGAGCGAGCGGCAATAGCCTATGGTTTCTGGCATTATGAGAGATGGCGCATTCTGATGAGTCGACCACTGATCCACTGTACGCTATACTTGGCTAGGCAAACCGAAACGTCAATGGAATACCTTGTTCGGTAGCTGGCCATCGGATCCCTTCGCCTCGTCTGACGAAGCTAGTGAGGCACTTATTTTCAGCAACATCAATAACAACAAGCAGAGTAACTTGGATCCGTTAGTGGTGTCGGTCGTCGGTGTCCGGCAAAGGCCATGGCGTGAGCTCTACCGTCTCCCGGTGACCACCGGCTGAGTTTGCCGTCCCGCTGTCCAAGCTCACCGAACACTGTGGGCTTTCCGATGTCATCGTTTTGTCTGGACGGTGGACTGTTGTTAAATCAGCCACCGACCTACACCGCTATGGGATATACCCACCGGAGGCCGCGTCGCAACAGGGTGTCCGGGACTCCCTGCTACTGAAATTCGCAGCGGCCTCAAAGCAAATTGGTGGCATGACTGCCGCCCTCCCAACGGCTGAAGGAAGCGGCCGCGGTGACAAGTAGAAGGCTCCGAAATCCAATCACAGATGTTCGTTTGTTGTATCATCAAACAGAATGAAGAGAGCGCCAGAGTCGCTCTTCGAGATATAGCCATTAAAGTCGTCACATCTCATATACGACAGACGCAAATAGTCACCATGGAGACTTCCTCAAAAGTCCGTTATCTTCACTGCGTTGTGTGGGCGTACACATGTCCAAGAAACTACAAAGTCGAAAAGACATCTGTACGAGGAAGATACCTATGAGTGTAAGAACCGTTAGGGTGAGTCGTTCGACTGAACGCGCAAGTGCTGGATTCCTCCGCTGGCGTCGCCAGCGAAACAGCCTGCAGTATATATCGTAGTTACTTTAGGTAGAAACATTACCCCAGCGCCCCGATAGATAACAAGGCGTCTTTACGGGAACAAATCGCTTGCCGACTAGGCCAGATAGATGATGATTCCGAACGACCTTCTTCCAGCTGATCCAAGTGTTTGTGCGCATGTCCCGTGTTGCGTCGGTGATGTGTGTAGGCGCTTGTCAGATAACTTGTTAAGCGCTTTACATACGAATGAGCAACGATACGCCATTCGAATGCAGTTATCACGATAAACAGCAGCAATTACCGTTACCGTAATTAGCGGGAAGGGGTGGCAGGGGGGTTCCGATGGTCACCGATGCGACGTCGAACCAGCGTCCAACTAAGACGCTTGGCAATACTAAGTTGCGAGAGCGCACAAGAGACCGAGGAAGGCACCAGCGAAAAAAAAAAAAAAGATTCGGCGTTTGGAAGGTGGGAGCAGCTAAATTTGTTGAATTAACGCCGCTTGGAGGTGGGGGTGGGCGTCATCGGCAAATCCGATTATGGCTCGGTCAGCAGAATAAACAATTACTTTATCGGCTTAATGAGATTGTCGTTCATGCGACACGGACTGGCTGAGTGGAGGAGGAGAGAACTAAATCACTGCTCCTATTTAAGCTTCCTCAGAAGAGCGTAAGCCTTTTTCATAATTATGTCATTGTATCTACATCTAAATCGATCAAACACTATTTGCAATGAATAATATAATACAATATTCGTGTGCAGTATGGATCATTATTTGGTCGGTGGTATATGCATATGCCGGCGACTCGGGATGACCGCGTGGGGCAACGCCTGGATGTGGAATTAGAGGATCTCTGGTTCGAATTCGTCAGCGCACACGTTGGTGATCGATTCCGATTTTTCTTTGGTGTTACTATCATATTACTTTAGTGATGATTAGCCATGCAGTTGTGTATGTGATTGATTCTTGTCAGAAGTAGAATATATGGCAATATATTCGGTTGGCTGTGTATATTGTAGAGGTTGGCTTACCACCAATTAAGGTCAGCATAGATTTAATTCGAGATGAGCCACTCTTGCGAACACATATGTGCCCCAAAACTGGCACATCGTTGTACCGATATTTGACAAAGGGTGGCTTTATATCACTTATATCCTTTCAGAGCTCAAGGGGTGTTTACAACATTTGAGAGCAGTGACACAGAAAGCATCGCCAGTTGCAGGTTTCATTTCCCTCAGGGCTGTGAGAAGAGTTCATCTGAACCTCGATAATTTGTGTCTTCTACCGGTGAGGGTCCTTATCGTACGAGAATACAAATTGGGTGACGCTTTGCTCAAAATATATATATATATATAACTATAATGTTCTGTTTGAAACTTAGGATCTATGAATTTGACTGATATCTGGCACTAATATCTCTACTCAGACGGATAGAGACAGTTAGCACGTCTTCCTTTTTAACTGACCACATCGAGCATTCTGCCTGACTCCGCATCAAACACGTTTTCATGTAATTTTTTTTTGCTAAATTTTCTCTCATTAGGCTATAATAGCGATTTGTAATTCCTCTATTGTAGTAAACTGCCTTATATTGGCAGAGGCCACTTCATTCTTAGATTTAGTGGAGTAATTAAGAAAGCTTAAGAAGGCAATTAATTCTTAGATAAAGCGAGTCCCCACCCAGTCCTCTAATTTAACAAGCAGCTTGCCTTGATAATATATACATCGCATTTGCAACAGCAGTGTGGTCTTTGACATTGAACGCAGATAGCCAGAAACGAAGCGCGCCATGAGAATTCTGTGTAGTGGAACTATCTCTTGCGGGATAGTTCAGGATTCTTCTTTTGCAACAGTGCTGACCTTTTGTTATCGACCAGTGGCAATCTAATATAAGTAGTCGCTGTTATGTGATGCCCGTTTGTTTGTGTTGGAGAGGCTTTTATCTGTTAACCAGTAAGTTGTTCCGGTTTGGCATGATTTAGCCATTAATTTGTAACTATTCCCTCAAATAGCTAAAGTAATATCCAAGAAATATACGTTATCATAACATATATATATATATATCTATATATATACATGATTTACCTGACTATTTAGTTTCGTGTAGTTTGAATGACATAATTGTATACAACCAAACGAAACTGACAAATTAATCATCCCAAATCCCCGTATAAGTGTTGATTAGTCGGATTTTCTAATCATAACAGAGCTCTACGCTTCCTTCGAACACGCAACTGTTATTTTACCAATATTGTCGGTGGTTGTGCCCCTATCAAAATGACCTCGTTTTAGTTTTGAACTTATATTAAACTTTGCCATTGATAAAGAGCAGGTTCCTCTCTGCTTCACTTGTGATTGCTGACTACATTCGGTAAACATGGTTCCCATGTGGACGCAAGATCGTGCTCAATTATATATATAATGATTAATAAAGCTAAATATGCCTTCCGGCTACTCCATATCATTATATAATATGTCCCATTGCAACTTATTATTAGATAAATTCAGAATGTACCTGAGGACGAATTCGATGTAAGCGCTAACTAACTGGAATAATTTGATCGGCTATAATTTACCATTAGATGGGGTCCGTTTTTTGAAACAATGCCGAACGCAGTTGTACCGTGGACATTAAATGTTTATGGCTGAACGTCAGCCCGGAAATGGGAAGGCTCTAATAACATCAAATCTACTCATATTGGTTTATGGATGTGCCAATTGTTTTCTTTACATATACTAGATGCAATTCAATTGCTACGCACGCATAAACACCGACGCGACGAGTTCGAGTAATTCCCGATGACAGATAGATATCATTACAGATTGCACATATTATACATATGTTCAATGCCTCAGCAAGGTATTTGCAGCGGGGCAAATCGAAAACGCCCTCCTGCTGGTCTCTGGGAGCTCTCTTTCCCATGAAGTACGTATAACGCGCGGGGCTCAGGCAGACAGACAAGGTGAGCAGAACTCAGCGAAACCATCTAGAGTTTCTGAAAGCAACAATTTGCAAGTCGGATATACTAAGCCCCCGAGACCGTCCTCAGCCATCTCCACCCGCAGACGCCCTCCCAGTCTCACTATCGCGGGGTGGGTTGTTCGTTGGCCGGTTGGCGTTACCTTCCACTTCTCTTTCTCTCTCTCCAACTCTCTCTCTCTCCTCTTTTCTCTCTAGCTCTGCGCAAACTCCCCGTCTACCGCTGCTACAACCACTACTAACACTACGAATACAGGAACCCAACTGCTGGCTGCTGGCAGCCAGACAGCAGTGACAGCAGCTCTAAGCCTGCTACGATCGCTAAGCGAGTGTAGCGCGCTCTTTGAGTTTGCAGCGCGTGCGCAAAACAGCTCGGCCCAGGTGGCCTCGCAGGGCCGAGCTGTGGTGTCTATCCGCAGGGTGACTGGTCGAGCGTATGAGGGGTACGAAAAAGGCGCTCCCTCGCTGTCTGTCTGTCTCTCTGCCGCCGGCTTGTATTGGGCTCCGGCGCCACGTTCTGCCCGAGCTGAGGCAGACGCTGTTATGGAACAGCCCTCGGCTGGCCTTGGCCTCCTACCTAGATCCGCCTCACCACTGGCCTCAACCTACACTTGAAAATGCTCCTGGCGGTACTCGACCTTCACCGGCGTTTGCAGGCCGACTCGCGTTGTATTGTACGCCTCCTCCCTGCTCAGTGCCTGGGCGTGAATCAGTGCGTAACTGATGTTGCCTGTTCCGATGATGTCTCGGTGGATGGCGTTGAAACTTCCTTGATGATCACCAGTTGTGTGTGTTAGTTTCTTTAGTTGTTGTTACTTGGTTGTATCCTTTTGTTCAACAGCGTGCACACCACCACCGCCAACACGAACACCAGCACGAGCACTAACCAACACAAGCTAGATCTGTGTTACTATACAACTACTAATACTTGTTGCTATTACTGCTACTATTCGCTCTCACTGGCTATTTGCACTTGGTGATGTTGTTACCAGTAGAAGTTTGCAAAAGAGTAGCATTTCGACGACGATGCACTGATGCCAGACGCGGCACGAGACAAAGGCCGGGGACACGACAGAAATGGCGAGACGCATTTTGGCGGTCCCCGGTGTCGAATCGCCGTCGACGCCAGCAAATTTGCTTCTGAAGGGCTGACCTGCACAACTACAGCGAGCCTCCTGTTGCACTCGGCTGCTGCGTGGAGGAGGGCTACGAATGGCGAGTGTCGGAACACTCCCACGGAAAGGGTCGTGGGGCCGATCGGTGATGCGAGAGACGGAGGGAGAGACACTACTCTCTTTACCCACGGTACGGAAGGGAACCAACAGGCAGACTCGTTGAGGAAGAAAGATTGATAGCCATGGTCGAGAGTCGGGGAGAGTTGCGCTGGGGGAGGTGACGTTGCGGGGTCTGTATGGGGAAGATGAGGAAGAGTTTGAGAGTTGGAAGGCCTTCGGTGGAAGACCTGCATAGAGGCCACGGCCAACAGCCGCAGGGACAGGCACGAGATGAACCCTCCTCCTTTGCCTTCTTACTACACATTGGGTAACGACGAGCTCGTACCACCACCACGGGCGCCACCGCCGACATCGCCCCACCTCACAAAGGGCCTGAGGGCCTGAGGTCTCAACAGAGCAGTCCCTCGCCAACCCATCGCCCTTCAATGCCTTCTCCGCACCCCCCTCGAATCCACCACCACTCCGCAAATCACCTGAGGAGAAGCCGTCCTCAGGCCGACCGTCGAGCAGCACGCCGAAATAGAGAGGGGATGTGCTGCGACCGTCCGACAAGACACGGAACACATGGAGCTCGTCGACACGAGCCAGCAGGCAGAACGCGATACAACGCTTGCCAATAGATTGAGCTAGCGAGCTGCTGGGGAGGGCATAGTCAAGGAAGACGCACGACACGAGCAGCCGGGATACGGCCACCCGTACAGTTGAGACACACAGACCCGCGTACACTCGCTGTTTGTCTGTGTTCATTTGAGGATGCGCGGATAGGTTAGGTCTTGCTGAATCACGGCGTGTCGTCAGTGGAAGAAGCGAACACTAAGCCAAACGCGAAGAAGGGATAAAGGCACGCTATCTCTCCGAAACGGCTCTCATTCGAAGTCCCGAAGTACGGCGCACTCTGCATGCGCAAAAACAGATGCTACTTGCTTGGGGCACGTAGGCTATGCAAGTCCAATGGTAGAGTCAGCGCTCTTTGAGCTGTTAGGCAGAGTGTGATGCTGGGATATGGACCGTCACCTTCGTTAAGGAAGCGCATGAAGGGCAGGCACGTGCCAGAGTTGAACAAATCCCGCTCGCAACACAAACACTGCCTAATATTATACTTAAGTAAAGGGTCCGCTGTGTGTTCTTATGTCGGTGTGAGTGCTTGGTTATGCATTCTTTAAGTACATTGTTTCCTCGTACATTAGATAGTCATACATTTTCGTTCGCTTGCACCACCCAATACAATAGTAATGAGTAATTATGGTCGCACTTGTTATATATATATATATATATATATAATATATATCTATACAGAGACTCGAAGAGCGCCTCTGAAACCTGAATGCACTTTTGTATACCTCAACGTCGTCAAAATTGTCATGACTGCCAGGAACAAGGAGAACCACATTGTTCTACAGGAGGCCATAAATTCGTTAGTCAGCTAGTCTGGAGGAGTTTCATCAAATAAATGCAGTTCCCCTCACCTATAAATAAATACATTTTCCAGGCTGACTCACAGCCGACATTTAACGTTCACGGTCCTGCTTTCGGCATTGCTTCATAAGACGAGCCCCTTAAATGCAAATGTGCAATGGTACCCTTCACCTGGGGAGCAGAAAACCAAAGTGGGAGTATACTCTATGACATGAGGCACTTGCAAAATTACATCCTACAAAAGATTCCTCTGTCAGTTGCTCTGTCTCCTTTGCATTTGCGAACAGGTAAAACTGGTGGCCGAAAAAGTGCTCTTTCGTTTGCTGTCGGATTTCGAGGGCAGGTTCCCTCTCGAATTTCCCTGCGTGCGCCCCACATTGTTATTCCATGTTATTCCACCACTATTGTACAGTCGCGTGGTACGTAACCCAAGCAAGAAGGGAGGGTCTAACGCACAAGAAAAAGGGCAGAGACGATTTCTTCCACGGGCCGAGGCTCATTGTCAAATCGAACACTCGCTACAACAGTAGAAATGATATCTGAAACTGACAGTCTCAAAACTGTCAATTCCATGGCAGTGCGGAAGGATATTCAAGAATGAAAATATGTTCAATGATTATTTTTGGCTTGAGGCATAGAAACAGTGGAAATGGTCTTGTGGTTAAATCAAAAACTAATGTCGCTCGCACTGAAATAATAAACCATTTTATTATGTGGCTTATTGACTATTAACTTAATTAACGTAAATGATAATAGTACAATTTCGTGGACTGACGAGGCCAAAGCGCAGAAGATGACAGAAGGGAATATGCAATGACAATGTAGATCGAATTAATACTATAGTGAAATTTAGTTTCAAAGAGCTGGTAAAAGAAAGAGGCGATGAACGCAGAAAATAAAGGTAAATGTGAGGTTTTATTGTTGGTTTATTGAAGAAGCTGGAATTTCACTATGCTTAAGCTCTCTTATATGTCACAGCTCTCTCATAAGTGAGCTATAGCCTGTCAAGTAATGACGTGACTCGCAAAACCATTTTATGGTTGTTTAAATAGTTCTACTATAACGTAGCGAGCATTGTATTATATTATACGAGTGCAGTTCCGTAGATAAAGAACCATTTGAATCTTGAATTAAGTGCACGTATTGATATACCACATAGACGAAAAACGAAATATAAGTTCGTAATGCGGGACAGAGAATAGGAATGATAGTATCTGCCCACCTGCACACGTGGTCCTGTTGATTAGTCACACACAATATGAAGTCGGTATCTGATAGATCCCTCGTGGCTGGGTATGTATATGCATGCCACTGAAAGTTAATAAGTGTTCGTCACCAATTGCACAGGCGCGAGACAGTCACTGCGTGGGATGTAATGGTTGTGTATCGCCTTAATCAAAAGCGCTCATCCCGAAAAGCTATTGATTGTGTCGTTGTCTTCGAAGCGGGGCGGGGCGCCCGTCTGTGAACGTGTGGTTTTTTTGGCAGGAACTCTGCGCCACGTGTCAGGCATCACTTAGAGATTTCCTAGTACGTGGCAAAGTTATTTCCCAGTTAACCGGGCGCGCCTTTTTTTTTTTTTTTTTTTTTTCTCGCAGGAGAGGATGTTGGCAGTTGCCAGGATTTAGCGTAATGCTGGGATACGTACCTCTGAGACTGGCACGTGAGCTTTGCCCGACCCAAGCAGGGACACAGTACGATGGAGCGTGCTGGCCTCGAAGCTAAGGCAGACAAATCGATCATTTACTAGTCTTTTTGTACAACCTCGTATCATGAGGCAATTCAATTGTTTTTCGTGATCACATATCCGTAATTTGGACAAGGGCCGGTACGGCTGGATACTCGGAAGATGTTACCATTTTGTGTTGTAAGTCTCTGTCGTAGCAATCCAAGTGCCGTAGCTTGGAGACTGGAATCAAACCTTTGCAGGCGCACTTCATTCTGACCTCGTCCAGGGACGCCTGCTAGACAGCGTCTCTCTGATAGCATGCAGACACTATTGTCAGCGATCGTTAAACCCCAAACGTTGCTGCAGTAAGGCATATATGGTTGTGGCTGTACCAATTGGCTAACAAAGGTATGCTCTGATCGGTCCCATTCCATTCGGGTTCGTTTCCATGTAAAACAATATTTTATGAAGGTAAATAGAAGCGCGTGCGTTCGTATGCCCATAGTTGTAGGATAACCTTAAATCGCAGAGATTTTAGAAATGCGTAAAAGATACAAAATCTCTTCTAAGAAATGCCTTGTTATTGTAGCGATTGAGACATTTCCCCAACGCAGAGCTAGACGTGTCTAGACACGTTTAGTAAAGAAGACAATGATGCAATGACTGAAAGCCTCTTACTTTCTCATCCAAAATTCATGGAACTTGCATCTAATGATGCTTACATCTTTCGCAATGTAGCCAGGGCAGGGTTGACTTTCAGAAGGTCGATTCTAGTAGCCAGTAGGGATGGTACCGGTACTATAAAATGCCACATTTGATTAGTATGATAAAGCGAGAAGTTGAGGTGAAAATCGAAGAGCACAGATATACGATCGACCCCCACGTTTTCGTCATAGCTAACCAGTTAGATTCAAAAGTGCTGTGAATGGAGGAGACGTATCGACAGGGGCTTGAAGCCGTCGGCCAACTGGTGTAAATCCGAGCGGACACATATGAACCGATATTGTCCTTGTGAGTACTTATGGCTTTCATAAAATAGTTTCCTCAATTTCCTCATTGTATATAGTATGTTTCCTTGGTTCGGTGGCGGATCCGACGGAACATCTCTAGCAATCACCTGATTGCTTCTGTAATTTATCTCATGGTGGTTAGTCCAAGAAGGCCTATTTAACATCTTGCTTGAGCTGAACGCCAGTTTGCTTGGAGCGCGTTGCATTTGAGAAAATCAAGGGAGGCAGAATCCACTACAAACGACAAGAGGGAAACAAATACAGTACACATAATTATATAAATATGCCACTACACACAAACACATACACACACACACACAAATGTCGATTGTCATCATGACTCGACCAGGTTTACCTTCGAGTAAGCACAAAAAGGTAGGAATTCCTCTGTATTTGACCCGGCGCCTACTTTGCAGCTGTTGATCAAGGTCAACATTGTGCTAGTCCTCTACTCAAACCAACTGTGGGATTAGAACAGCCAAATTTTCACTCTTGTACTCACTGTCTATTATTATTGAGGCCATTTATACTCGTGAGGTTAGCACTTACAATCACACAGCACAGAACGTGTCGGAACGGCACTCCTCACGTTCCTTCTGATCCCTGATCTGGCCACGAATTGCCCACACGCCCCGGACCCTGAGGCCACTCAGTGCCAAGTAACAGGATGGAGGTGGCATGGGCGACCACTGCTATCTCTGTCAACATGCATAGTCGACAACAGAAACTGCGCCACACTACGGAAATCTCCGTCGGCACGATATCTTCATGGACCATACTATACTAGTATATATGTGCCTCTTGCCGGCCTTTTTTCCTTCGGTTCATCCTCGTATCGAATGTCATGGAGAGAGCAACGAGGACAAGAAGCGAAAGAGAGAGCCACAGGGAGAGATAGAATGCCACATGTACGAAGGTCCTTTGTGGTACTATCCGGCCTCAAGATGTATTGCACCCGACAGAAGTGCAGCTATGCACAGCAAGCCAGAGCCCTTATGCAGAGATTGGCACTCCATACGACCTTAGCTTTAGCTGACACTATCTCGGATGCGGCTAGTGCTTACGATGCTTCGTTTCGCATTGGCTGCATTTGCCCTGTTCGTCCAAACGGCAGACGGCTGTTGCTGCTGTCGTCACCGAAGGTGGTGGCCGTCGGTGATGCAGATGAAGGGCTCGCCACTTACCAGGAAAATGCAAGCCACAGTGATATCCTCCCTATCTCTGATTCGTGTCTTGTCCTTTGGGTGAATGCCCTTGGGAAGGCATGTACAACTACATATATTCATGGAAGTAATGTGCAAAGAAGATAAATAACATGAGGAAGAGGACACAAAAGTCGCAATGACGCCTACACGTCAACCGGTGGATGATGGTAACCAAATTAGGTAAGCTGATTTTGGTACGGTAAGGTAGCTGATTTTGGTACGGTAAGGTAGCTGATTTTGGTACGGTAAGGTAGCTGATTTTGTTTTTCAAACAGATTTATCGAAGCACATAGCTTCATTAAAGTGCACGCCTGTTCGGTTGCGATTATAAGGAGATAGGATTCTCCCGCTAACGCCAATAATTAACGATATAATGTTACAGGAAACTCATACAGCCGCGTATGACTTACAAATGGTTACATGTTTATAACATACATTTTTGCAGTTAGTTAGCATTTAGTCGTGTGGCATGCCAGTTTAAATGGTCTCGTATTGATGCAGATTATTCTAGAATATATATATACAATGTTAATTTGGCATCGGCAATTCCTCTCTCAGCTGCGCCGCGAGCCAAGCTCGAATCACGGTTAATTTCCCATATAGTCATCAGTGATTATTGCTACTATGACTACGACTACTACTACACGAAATGGTGTCAGTCTACGATAGCATCAAATTTATGCATCAATTTTGATGTTGTCTTGTCCAAAGAGATACAATTCTCTCCTGATAGCCTGGCGGCGACTTTAAAGCATCCACAAGCGATGCAACCATTAGCGACAAAGCAGCCCCACGACATAGTCACTGCTATGTTAATACGAAGTTCACCAAAGGTGTAACGAATCAACGAACACAAAAGACCACCCAGAGAATATGGCCTCTTGTCCATCCCATCACCGTAGATGAACTTTCATCCGACCTCATTTGTGGAAGAGATCGGTGGCAAATCAAAACGCGCATAGGATATACACACTTGAGTGAGTGACAGGAACCACAAGGGTAATAACGCGTTTAACTCGTCCCTAGCTGATATAGTTAGCCGCAATTCGTAAACTCCACCAAGTGGAGCTGCACAAGCGATATCACCCACGACATTATGGATGGACATCAAACGCTAGCGTATCACACACGCAAGATATGTCAAAATCTATGAAATCAGTCATGATAATAATGATTATAATAATAATTACTTTCGTTCAGTTGACCTACAATTAAGTTGTCTGTATACATGTAAAATGTGTAATTTCCTCATGAAACTGTATATTATAATACACGTTTGATAGTGGGTCATCCCGATGGCAACCTTTTCGTTCCGTCTAAGGAAGGGGAATATACCTCTGATAGACTTCACCTTGAAGATCCGACATATTTTTGCTTGTCGTGTGTTCATCTACCGTAGAGATCTACTGCTCTGCTTTGAGAAATTCGTTTTCTTCTTGTCGATTCGTTCCGTATTATCATATATTCAGGGGGTCAATAGCTGAAATGTTCAAAGTTCAAGAAACTTTAAGCGGGTCAAGAGAAACAATGTCAAAGCCATAGACGCAACGAACATGAGAGAAATGGAGCGAGAGAGAAACCGAGTCAGATTCGTGTACCTCGTATTCCGGTAGACGACCGATGGTTGCAGGGGCTATATTGCGTGAGCAAGTGTGCTACGAGTATGTATCGATCGACCGGTGTGCCCGACATGTGTATCAGTTGTATCCAATGTACGCTAGCTGACAGTTGTATCCAATGTGCGCTGGCGAGCAGACGTTGCTTCTCTAAGTTCAGTTGTGGAATGGAATTTCCGCGTATGCGGTAAAGTTTACGGTAATACGAGCCTTGGATGTGAAAACTTTGCCTGAAAGAAGATACAATGTGCGTCAATGTAATATCTCCTGTAACCTCCCTCGCCTTCCTCCGGATCGAGTTGACGGGCCGTCTGGCCGCTTGGTACTGTTTTGTTCCATGACGACACGAACAAGGGGTGCGCTTGAGTGTCTCGGAAATGATACCCCTTTCGACCTGCATGAGCTTCTTCTTGGACATATCTGCTTGGCGTGCAATTTCGCCAGCTGACACAGCCATTATTCCTCGACGGGACGAGAACGACGGTATATATATATATATTTTTTTTTTATTATACCGTTATACAGCCGAACGATCAAAAAGGAAATGTAGCCGAAGCATCACACAGCGCTGCTATCCATTTCGGCGTCCTCGGACAGACGAGAATAGGTCGTTTAGTGGCTGCCATGTATAGATAGGGACACTATGGAGGAATAACGGGGCGATGATGGATAAGCGTGTAGTGAGGCACGCAATGAACGTACGTGCACTGCGTACTGCTTACCGTATACGGCGTTCGCGTTGAAGGTCACTACTATTAGAGGACGAACACGTTTAAAAGTGCATATATATATATATATATCTATATATATGTCCTTGTGTTTGTAGGTGAGTGGGAATCCAGTTCCATCGTTACTACAGATCTAATTAAGCAGGAAGTACGCGGAGATATCTTGAGACTCTTTTAGTCTCGTCTAATCACTTTTTTCTCTCCTAATTGACCTACGAACACATCCTATTATACATGGTTGAGAACGTCGGACTGGTAAAGAACAGTACGTTTTAATTTATAACAAAGCTCATGACGAACTCCGTCTCTAGCTCATGACGAACTCCGTCTCTAGCTCATGACGAACTCCGTCTCTAGCCTCTCTTTCCAAATTCTAAAACAGCGCGGCGTCAGCCAGACTTGCTTTAATATACGTTTTAGAATATTGCCGATAAAACAAGATAGCTAGATAGCATATTTTTCTCATCTGCGAGTCAACCAAACACGAAAACACGTCACAGTCCGAAAGCAAGGTACAAACGGAAAGAACGATTGTTAAACTCTTTTTAGGCTGTCTTGGACAACTTTGAATTACGAATTAGCCAAGGTTTCTTCATATGGAGGCTTTGGCCTCAGAGAGATGCACTCCAGTGTTCAGACATCACCTCAACGACGCATCCATAGACACGCAACCTACGGATGTCCACATGAATCTCCCACGTGGCCCACGCACGAGTTCTCTAGAGTGTGGTGTTCACTTGAGCAGAAAGAAGAATTCATTGGAGCATTCTAAACACGTGTACAGCACTTCATGCATGTATACTCATAGATTAGCGCAGACCACCTCCCTATACATATATATACTTAACAGTGTACAGCGTCGTGTGTTTGTGCAACCTCCTCGTGGAGTAAACATCTCTCCTCGACCCACCTCGGGGCACCTTTGAAGCTTAGTCGGATTTGAAAGTTGACACGCCCTGGGTCCTCAATCGGTGGGATCACAGCAGAATAATTTGCCACAGCAACAAGGTAGGCCCATTAAATCTGGATAAGGAAAGCGTCAAGCGAACGAATCACAACGCCAGAGAAATGCTGAACGGAAGATCTTCATTGGTAACGAACAGCTAAATAAACAACAAAGTGATGGTCTATTTAACCTTCTCGTTATGCCAATACACTGAAGATGAAATGTCAACGAATTCCTAGTTTACTCAAAGATAGCAATGGGTAATTGGAGTAAATTAAAATTTCGAAATTACATTCGAAGTATTAATTAGAAATGCTTGAGGCGAGAGACTATTTGAACAAAAGCCATATTCTGTGGGTGCGCGGCAGCAACAGAGCAGCATGAAGAGATGTCTATATGATATTAAATCTTTGTATTTTATTTGACTTGCAACAATTACCTCAACATTTCATCGTTATACTTTTCCCGAGTCCTTCTCTGAAAGCAACAGCATTGGTCTTATACTTATGTGCACTTTTTGATATGAAGCCGTGTTAACGTGAGGCGGTTCCTGGATAATAAGCATGTCCCGTGGATGTGTCTAGTGGTGAGCGTCTTGGACTGCTAGACCGGAGGGACTTGTGTCTTGGGTTCAAATCCTGTCAGACGCGGGGAATCTTTGGAGTTCTTTATCATCATCTTTCTTTATCTGAAGGTTCTTGCCAGGTACGAGTAAGGAAGAGAATAAGCAAAGGTGGCCCCGACAGGTCCTCATAGTAATACCTAAAAGATTAAGAGCCGAGGCCTGTCAGATAGGGGAACAGCTGGGGGTCAGCTCGAAAAACAGTTAGATAATACCCATGTCGCTTCCCACGGCAGAGAAGACGAATGGCTAACATTTAAGGAACGACGTGTCCTGCCGCGAGAGAATTACTTTAGGCGCTGTAGCTTATGTTTTGCTTCAATAAGCAGCGTCTAGACAGAGAAATGAAGTGAAATCATTGTATAACGTAGGACAACGCAGGCCGAGTATAATGTTTGTTTGGTTCCCGTAGAATTTGATTAGTATCTCATTATTGCAAACAATTAATAATTTGATTCTATAAATGAATAATAGAAAATATTTGCATCTCTCATCCGATGCATTTTGTTGGGTCGTACAAATAGTCGCTGTTTTGTTTCGTTGCAAGTTAACTATAACTTTTAAGAGGGGGGCAAGTCTACTGAGAAGAAACAGTATTATTAAACAAATTTCTTTGAAATTAGTGAGTATAGTGAACAGGACAATGAATGATAAAAGTGAACGTGATGGCTCTAGCTGAATAATTACGATCATTAAGTTGTCTCCAAACGATATGACTATCGTATCAAGGTAGTCCACAGATGGAACAATGCAGATTGATTTTAACGGGTTGTTCTTTCATCATAATAGTCGACGGCATTTGCAACAAGAAACTTGCATACATTCACTTGCAATTATCAGTCGTAGTTTGGCCACCCTTGACGAGAGAGAGAGAGAGAGATTGGGTGAACTTTAAATATTTCAGTGCAATTTTAATCTGTCTCAAAGGAGGAACTAATGGAAGAGCATAACTCTCACGAATCACACCGTCTCAGCATATCAGTTATCACTGGGAAAGTAAGACAATTAATTGACGAATGAGATATGTTCTAACTCTACCACGCCTTGACGCCTGACCGGGTCGAACATCATGCACAACAATGACCACGAAAAAAACAGCATCTCTAAGGGTATGAAGAAAAGTAAAAATATTTCCCTTTGGCGTTGTTTTTTCTTACTGATCAATGTTGTCGTTTTCATCAATTTCCTCAGGGAAACTGCACGTTAGTGATGAGACAATTGTGCACGATATCGATTTGCAGCATTCGATACTTTGAAATCGTTTGTGACCCCGTGCTATCTGTTGCAGCTACAGGTATCTCACAACAATTGCTATAACCATAAGAAGTTGGGGCTCGTTTAGTGACCCGCTCCTTATGTAGACCTTACTGCCGGAAGCGTCTTGGTCTCTGATCGAGGTTGGATCGTACCGCCTGGGGGCTTTATGACCAAAATTGATATTTTCCTAAACCTGCAGACGGTTCCATTAGGAGAATCGTTCGCTGAGGCACGGTTTTGCGAACTCGCCGATCCACGAGCCTCAGCATTTTGGCTTTCTCTCAATGACAGAGGCTGGAAAGTTGTGTGCAAGCAAACCCGACACAACTTAGATATATATATACATTATATATATATATATATATATAAAATAATCATAATAATCTGAGGGAAAAGTGGGATCGGCAAAGTAGAAACAAGACGAGAATTTTGACTTATATTTTATTTTTTAGAACGCTGATAATAATTTCAAAGAAGGCAGTGCTGAGGTAAAATAATAATGAACTATATCATAGTTTAGTTCAAAGCGGTCAAGCACGTCACTTCTGCCAAGTAGCATGGCTCAGAACACCCACCTGCAGCAAAGTTTCTTTGCACTGTCAGGCAACTTAAAATTTCCTTAGTTGAGTAACACTTCGGCTCTATCAAAAAACAAATACATCATCTCTGAGTTCTGCTCTCCGTGTGTTTCCCCGAACACGGTTTGGAAAAATTGAAAAATGTCTCAGCTAAAGGCGAATCTTCAGTGACTACTAAGTCAGCACATGCATACTGACTCTACCTCCGAGGAAGAAACCATAAATCTAACCGCCCACATTTTGCACACCCTGGCTTTCTTTCTCTCCCTGTCTCGCTCTTTCTCTCTCTCTTAGTTTCCTTCAAGGATAGAACGTAGTCGGTGAACGATGGCAGCACCCTATCTTGGCTACCAGTTAGTTGTATGTAAGCGACCACACCCAGATATTTGTGCTCCGCTCTCTGCAGTTAGACACTCGGGTCTCCAGTGATACAGTGTTCGCATACACAGCACCCACGCATCTCACTCAACCATTGTGTGGTGATACTCTCGACTGTGGCGCATTAGAGCAATGCCCTAGAACGATTCACAGGTAAATTGCACTAAATACTTGGTCAATCTCACAGTAAACCCTGGCGTCACCCCAGTTACATCTGTTCTCTGGCCACATCTGCCATCCATCAACGGACACACACACACACCCCGAGACATACACACTACTAATTTGTCACCTGCCCCGCAGAGAGAGAGAGAGATAACAGTAATTCCTCTAGGCTATCCCGCCATTAAAGAGCTGCATTCATGCTACATATGACAACATACACGTTTGCTCGTCTTGTTCTGGAAAAGGCGTTACGATAGTGAACTCAAACCCTGGGGTAATCCCATTGAACCGTGCCGAGATCAACAGCATCACAATGATCGCAACTACTGCTTGTTTGTTGGCTTTACGTGTCCGGGGCGTTACCTTCCTCGTTTAGTCCCGGTCGGCTTTCGCTTCTCCTCCTCAAGCGTCTTTTCTCTGTTGGTCTTACGGGTGCCTCGATCGCCAATTTTCCACCGCAGGCCAGATGCAAACTGACGTGCAATGCAACAGCTCTCGGGGTATACTTTTTAATATAAACGTTGTATCTTCTCCGCCGTCCGAGAAAAGGACCTCCCCATCTCGGGCAACCAAAGAGGTGCAGCCGCAAGAATGCTCAGTGTATGTATATGTGTTCAGAATGAAACAGTCGGCTACGCTAAACTCGCCGCCTAGTCGACGGTAGAGGTAAATTCACCTTGAGGGGTCTGTCACGACGCCAACCCATCCTGACAATGATGAATGCGCTGCTATCTCACTCTTGCTCGGTGCCCAGTCAACAAAGGTGGCAACCGGACCCCATCGGTGGCTGACCTTAACACACGTTACACAATTGGCTGCCGGAAGTCGTCCGGTAAACTTTTCTCTGCCGTGTTACACCCCTTGCTAGAGCGCTTATGTCGCCGAGCCAGAGAGACGATCGCTTCAGGATCCGACGTACTTCTGTACGATTGCACCTAAGAAGCCTAGCATAAAGGGATTCTCGTTGATGATTTCCGATCAGGGCAGTTACTATTATCTGCAATTAGTTTCAGCTTGCCAACTGGTCGGCTACGGTCATATCACGCTGTGAGACAAGCGTGTAATAAAAATAAAACCACGAACGTATGTCTGGTAACTAAATCATGAATAACTGAATATCTAAATAGAGAGAGAGAGACCGAATCAAATTTTGAGCGAAGGGGCATCACGCACTACTTCGTATGATGTGCGTCAAGAAAATCGTCAATTAATAAAATATCATTCGCACGTTTGCGAATGCCGCCCATCATCTTGACGATTGTAAAAGTACGATACAAATGCTCAAAGCGCAAGCCTCTAAAGCCTTCACCTGCTTCCCGTTCACAATAGAATAAGCGCACTTTAACCCAGCACGGATTCGTTGCGGTGTTATTGGATCTCCGAGAGCTGTCAGCGCCTGAGGGATCTCACCAGACAAACGAAACAGCATACAAGAGCCATACTCTGAGCTGGCGTCCAAATCTGTCCGTCGGTTGCTTCGATGGCTCAGGTGGGATTCACATCTCTTAGGCTGGCTGGCTGGATGAATTCTTTTTCTCGTATTGGGACCTCTCTTTTACGAACCCTCCGCTTAGGCACACATGTAATAAGCACTCACCGAAAGTGGAACAGGACGAGGAGGAGCTCGACTCGAACACACGGAACGCTGCTTGACGGTGTGTAATTCCTTCAATGGAGGACTGTCCCATACTTGCTGTGCGTATGTTTAGCCCGGTGATTACGATGTGATAATGTAGCAGCAGTGATTCGGCTGCAGACTCCGATTACAATCACCAGCGTCAGAGTCTGCCTGAACATTTATTTATCCAAACAAAGAAATACTGCGTATCTGCGCACTCAAGCATTTGCCTTAAAGCAACAACAACAACAACGCGTCCAAAAGCTGACGTATCTTTCCGAAGACAAACTATACTTACTTGCGTAATAGCTAATGATTTTAAGTGTTTGTAATTACAATTACTTCCGTCAGCGCGCGCGGGGAGGGGGGGTTGGCTCGGACGGTGGCTAGTAGATTACTGTTAAAGGTCACACGTATCCGTTTTACGTCAGGTTTCCCATTTCATTTATGTTGTTCTATTATATATAAATATTGGTTTGTTCACCGTCCGTAGGGCAAATCTCGGACTTTAGGCTAAATGTTACGCTTGCCGAATGAGTTGTTTTATTATACACGTCAGAGTTAACACGATTTTATTATCGTTATCGGTATTAGCCATTCAGACGCCGTGGCTGTGTCCTGTTCATCCGCCATCGGATCGTGTGTCTGCCGTTCTGAATATCGGACCTTCAACCAGCCTGATACTCTTTCTGCTACTTCAGAGTGTTGCTCAGAGTCGACCAGAGGGTAACTTGCAGTCCTTCGCGAAACGCCGGTAGACTAAGAAAAGACACATCAACGCGTACAATGGAAAATTGTGGCATTACACCCCTTGACAACAGCTGCCTATGGGGCCATCTCCACAATAACAATGCCTGTTATGATTTTACACCGCAACTTTGAGCAAATGCAATGGACAGAGCGATTGAGTGATCAAGTAAGTAACTTCTATTCGACGATCAGTCGCCCATCGTCTCCGAACCTTGCGTGTCTCTCTCTGCTTCCTGACATACTGTCTGAACGAGAACGTAAACGTCTCATTAACATTGCTGTAAGGCATTGTCAGACAAGCTTCACGACGAGGGCTGGGGTGTCAAGATGAATTCGACCAGAGTGGCAAACCACATTTTTGCTTATTTGAAATGATCTATCTGCAGAGGTTGTTTCGAGTACTTCGACTGAGCCGAACCCATTAGGCAACCCACGTACAATACATATTGTACATTCACTAACGTCCCTGACGTGTCATTGTAATAAAATAGTACCACCCCTAGGGTAGACAGCGAAGGGCTTTGTATCTATAATAGCATATGTAAGTTAAACTAGAACGATAATAGCATAATAAAAAATAACTATTATAGTATAATCATTTAAACTGCAGACGCAATTACTTGTTCACAGGGATGTCAGGTATACACGTTACGGCAACTTAACTGAGTCCTCTATTTGGCTAAACAGAAATTCTTCCACAATTGAATCTATGGAACGCTGCGAATGTGCCACGATGCGCGCCGCCCACGAAACGTCGCCTAGATAAAATTCGCAAACTGCATCACGCTTTCGTCTCCTTCCCTGGCCAACGAATCGTACTCCGTTGAGTTGGACCCAAGTTGAACAAGCACATCCTATACACTGGTAGACTTTCGATATTACAAAATTATAAATATATTTTGAGCAGAAAAATTGCCACAACGCTCAAGATTTATTGGGTCTATAGTACATCGTCCCCCCTCGAAGATAGATGATGATAATTTACCTCTGATCGATGATGATGATGGTTGTTATTATCATTATTGTCATCACTATACCATAAGTTGATGAGGGAAGGTGATTGCTACCGAGCTAAGAGTGAGTCGATTCTTCCGTAAACAGGGTAGTAATGGGAGATGTTGTCGAGATGACTTATCTGCCTTCCTGGAAACTGGCGACGAGTCTTATTCGCTATTACAACATGTGCTTGAATGGCCTGTCCAGTCGGGATAACAGAAATAATAACGCGAGGCGGACAGAATGACGTAAGTACAAGAACAGAAGTGGAAGCCAGCGCAAGAGAACTCATCGGTACTCATTTTCTCAGCCATTTGAACGAGGGCCGAACAATTTGACGATAAGCACGACCGACGCAAGGATGTCCTGAAGGTTCCAACGACCTGGGGCAAGGTTTCAGACAAAACAAAGATTCTCTTCTGGGTGTGACAGATCGTACAGGGGAGTTTACCTTAGCGGTATGCATTTGATGCCTAAATATTCCTTTCGAAAGATATATATATATATATATATATATATATATGAGATAATTCACTGATGACCAGCGAGCCCACAAACGTGACAAAGTGTGGTACATTTGAGAATATGTTTTGTCATTAAGCTGTCAGTAACACTATGACATTAGTTTTACATTACGTACCGTGTTCTGATAGACACTGCCCGTTAAAATACGTCCCTGCGTTCCGAAGGATGGAACATACAAACGGTGAAGTGTACCACTATTTATGCAGTTACTGTTCTACATTAAAAAACTACGAATACATGTTGAAAACGCCGATCCGAAATGAGGGTGAACAGCCACGGCGCTGAACTCTGCTTGCATACACCATAGGGTTCAAGTGATAAGAGAATATCTCCCCCTCCCCCCTCATTAACCGACTCTTCTATCTTCATCGATTTCGATCGCACAGTGCCACAGCAGAACTCCGAAAAATTCATGACATAACGCAACAGACCGTTGACAGGCACACACATACGGCAAGAAACATCTCGACAAACTCGTATTACACCCAGTTTAATTACACTATACCCAATAAAGCACGCTGCCGTACACAAATCGAGTATACGTGCGGCTGACCAGTTCTCCGGCACAGTGAACTGATTAATCGTATTATTCATTGATAGACTTTGATTTCCCTTTTTCTTTTTTGCTTATTCCTCAATTAATATTCTTTCACTGGAATCTCCTTCAGATCAGAGGCGCATCCCCGTATTTACCGCACGAGGACGTTGCTGCCAGAATTGTGAAAGACCATTGATAATATTCTTATTGTTTACACCTTCTTCAATATTACCTATAAATTCTATGGCTCCGGTCCGTTAGTCCATGTTGCCCTTTTTCCATCTTTGTTTCGTTCAGATCTTTTCATAGAAGATCGAGCAGTGTATTTCGGCATATGATAGACTTGTGGCGAGATATTATCATAAGTGGGCATACTCACTTAACCGTAAACACGATCGAAACAGCTGCACAATAATTAGCTAACGGCAGCGAGGGAGAACACTGAGCTTTGCTTACCGAATTGACTCGTACTGTGGACAAACCGGACGGCGTTTGCTCTCATCACAGGGATCGATGACGCCACGATAGAGTACTAGTTATGGATCTTGGTTGGATGTCTAATATGAGCACTTAGGTAGCCTATGGGTGTTTCAGACAGTCATCTCATAAGGGTTGTATCTGCCGTGCCTAGCTGTCTGGAGTGCACTGTCAGAGTTGAAGGATCAGTACAAAGGACATTCACACAGCGAGGTCGCAGACGAGGTCATCGTGACGAATATCCCTCATCTTGTGATAGTAGCGACAAGTGGAGACGCCAGCAGCTGACGTTGGCTCGTGAAAGAAGACAGTCAATCCTACGGTCCAACTATAAACGCTCATGGCAAATGACAGTGTCGAAAGACAAGACGCTAATTCCAGCTTCTAGAGATTGCGTGAGGATGTCAGTAAATTTATTATTCTATCTCGAGAGTTTATCAGACGTGTTCACACTAGATTCACGCGGTTCGCCATCACATCAAGTTGCCAAACATTCGATACTTGACGCTGAGCGACGCTATTCCGCAAAGGCTGTATCACTCAAGAATAACACGCTCGTTGTTCGTTAGGGTGGAACATTTGACACTAAGATCAACAGTCGTCCCAAGTACTTCTTTCAGAGTCAACAATTCTTATCATTTATTTGAGTGAACATCCTTCTCTCTTATGATACAAATATTCAAACATATCTGATCTCATAACGTGCCGAGTGTTTCGGAACGGTCGCCCACATATCCCAGGAAATCAGAGGAGACGTCTTTGCTATCGAGGAAAATTCTCGCAATAATGATTTGTCAAAAGTATGGTGCCGCTATCTATCGATGCATCTCAATACAGTGCCAGCTGGCGGCTATCCTGTTATTTTGAAGCGTATGTTCACTCGAGGGAATTTCTCCTGAGCGACTCCAAACGTCATCTCCCGCATACGTACCCTACAATCGGCTTAGCCTCGAGTTCTGCATGCCCGGCAAGATTTTAAAGAACTATGGCGTTGTAAGCCGATCGAGAGTTCCGCCGAATGGGACAGACATGGTTTTCAAACGGGCTTAACGCAAAAACTAGAAGACGAATGCTCACAAACACAGAATGGAGACGAGGAAGCCAGCAACGTTCGAGTGTACCCACTTTGCAGCGGACATAAGATAGATGAGAATCTTCTGCTATAATACGTTTATAATAGATAGCTATATCAGATGGATAACCCCTTCAAATACAAATGTGCAACGGTGGGAATCGAGCCTGAACTGTTGTCTACACCGGTTGCAAGGCGCACGCGAATGCATCACCGGCGCCACCGGGCTCATCAAAAATATAAGAGTGCCTTACTGCTTGCTATAATGTTACTACTATAATGCTAGAAGAGATTGCATCAGTATAACATAATTTCTATGTATGATTCGACTGCAAATGACTATTTACACTCCAAGTAAATATCCCCGGAACAACGGAGCTCAAATTCGACAACACCTATTATTGTAATCGTGCTTCCAAGGAAAGTAGCACATAGCTCTGTTTAGCGTATACTGTCTGTGATTACTTGAATACCTTTATCCATGATGGAATTAAATGTATCGACAAAGCGCACTATTCTGCAGGATGCCACTGTCGATTCGGAGAGATGCCACTTAGACCACATTGAGTCAAATATCAATGTATCCAAATATAGAATCATTAGTTTTCTTTTAGGTTACGTTCCCCATGGGCCCCGTCCCCAAATATAGATTCCTTTACAGAATGTTCAAAACGGAAGGGACATATCCCGTACTACCGTCAACAATGTTTCCCTCATCATGGAACTATTTCGAGGACGTAGAGAGAAGTGCACACGCTCAGAACACACACGAACATCTTTCGTTTTGTCGTAGGGCTACGACGAAGCAGGAAGCTACGCGTCGAAATCCATTGGGACGCTCGAAACGATAAGCGCGAAGGGCGAACTATACACACACTGTCATACACCGTCTCGATGTCTACCGATCCTATTTACAGTTTCAGATGTCACCTGATTGTATCGACGAACACGAAGCACCTATAGCGTTCGACGTGAAGTCGCGATACAAAAATAACCACGTGAGAAAAGGTCTACAACGGCATAAAATGTCTAGGCGAGGTCACCTCGAAATAGAGCGGCAGTCTAAAGGGGTCAGGTGTATCCTCTAGCTCCTATGTGTATATTATAATAATAGTAGCAGTGCTTGTAGAAGCCTATAATACCCGCTGGGTGCTTTCAAGCACATGCAAGATATGTCGTGTTCAGCTACAGAGCCATCGTTTGTGATTCGAACATCAAGGTGCCCACTCACACACAACACACAGCAATAATATATATATATATATATATATATATATAGCCATGTATGGTTCAAGGCCAACGAGCAGCTAGAATACAATTAGGATACTCGTTGTGCGGGCGAAGGCCAGAAGCCTTATAAATCAAGGTGGCGATTCATGACGTGTGTCGTATAATTATTAAGCTACGCACGTCGTATTGAATGAAACTATGGGATTCTGCCAGAACCTGGGTCGTGCAGGAATACAAAATATATATATATATATATTTTAACCTTCAGCGGGTCCTGCGTACATGATATAACCACCTAAGCATACATATGTATATTGATGCGTATTTAGGGATACCATGAGCCAGATACGAGCTTCATCTGTCAGTTTCACAAAGCTTGGTTCTGCGGATGTAATTACGGTCGATATATTTTTATTCAGATACCATGAAGAAATTTAGCGCACGTAACCAGCCAGCTAACACCCGTAAATGCCTAATCTTTTAAAGTTTCAGTGATTATTATTATTATCATTACTATTATATTTAGGCTACGTGTTCGCACTTACGTAAGCACCGCTTACACAATACCATATAGACCAGTTATATCACGTGACGAAACAGTTATATTAGATAGACCACTACATATCACGTAATACGTAACACGGAGTGTTTCATGCAACTGTACATGACGATAAGAAGTTTACCTTCACTCAACTCCAGCCACTCTATTTCTGGGGCGAAACAGATGTGTTACGGGTCGAACGTTATTCAGATCTTCATCATTGCAATTGCATCTTCCCGCGGCGGTATATTCATCGTGAATGAATATTTAGCTGAAGTGTATAATGACATAGCAGCTATAATACTGTCAGCTCCAATCATCGACACAAGCGCATGTAAACAGCTAGATAGACAGTAAAGCAACAACACACCTGATATGAGATAATGCTGAACTTTTTCATCTAAGCCTAATTGTTTACTGTCTATAGTTGTGTCTGGTAAAGACCAGCGGCCGTTCGGGAGGCATCACATGACTAATACAGCTAATAGTATGATTTCTACTGATATGATACCAGACCAATCTATTTGTGATACATTTCATTGTAGGCGAGGAGAGGGCATCGGTTGGACTAACATTGGCTGCTTGTACTCGATATATTATGATTACATAGCTGAACTAAAAAAAAAAAAAACTAAAACGAGGATCCGTTTCTGTCATCGGTTGCATTTTGGATGATTGCGCAATTTCTCCCTGATAGCGGCATATTGAAAATTGGCTTGAATGTTACCTCCTAAATAACGTGTACATTGCATGACACGGACATCCCATTACGCAGCTGATCCGGTGCCAAGGCAAAACGATACTGGACACACATCTTGGTAAATGTATCTATTATAAATGGTTGTTTTCAATAACGTTACCGTCATAACATTCAAGCGGTTCAACGGTGATGGCGGGCGATCATGAACTGCTCGTAGCTGCAGCATGAATAACCTTTCCATATCGCTGTCAATGAATAGCAAAATATATTCAGGCAGAAATAAGTCAGTCGGTCGACGCAGTCAAACTTTAAAACGAACTAGGATTTATTCATGCAAGATATGAACTCCGTGTTGATGTTCAAGATGCTTGGATGGAGATGGCCTCCGAATTTTAAATGTCAAATATATATTATGCCCGTTATCAATAGTCCTTTGAATGAGAAGGGATACTGTTATCTTGGGCACAATATTTCGCCAACGTACCTTCGTAGACAACCGTCTCGAAGGTTATGATAACCAATATTGTTGTAACCAGGACCAGCGCGCAAATACTCTGCCCATACCGCCATTTGTAGCAGTTAGCTAAAATCACATGAGTACCGTACACACAATACGGTATGTATATCACCCATTGTATAGACACTTCAAGCCAGTTAGAATCTGTTGCGAATGAAGAATTAGCCGCCACACGACGCTGCCTCATAACATGGCAAGTCCCGCCTGGGAGTATTCTTCCGGCATCTATGCAAATCGTATTGTACTACGCTGAAGGTCTATTGAATGAATGAACTCGGGTATGTTGTGCCTCGGTGTGCGTAGGCAACGCCGAGATATCGTTCGTTATCTCCTCTTGGGATGAATACCGAATTGGATCAGCATTCGCGCATTCGTTATGACGTGTGTATAGCTACGTCTGGACAAGCTCATTACTAATGACTTCCTGTATATGTCCTGGATATGCTTGATGACGCACGTGGAAACTGAGTGTGAGCCGCATTCTCGGCTCAGTGATTCCGTAAAGGTTCTTGTCTCCGCTGAGTTAAGGCCAACCAGTTACGTCGCAATTCTTATCGAGTGCTTAGAAGAGCCTATATAGGATTGACATCTTAATTGAATATTTCTAATCATCTTAATTGAATGCTTGTACTAAACACCATCACCCTCATTGGATCCTCTCAGGATCATATTTGTGACTTCACGATATTATATTTCAGCGCACAATCTCCCGTTGCCAGTATCTCGTTTAACGTTCCTTATGTGTGTGACAGTTGATACATGATTCCGATACTGCAACGTGTAAGGACGACGTCTAAGCATTAACACGCGTGTCCTCCTTGATAATTGCATATACATAGTAATAGTTCAAACTTAAACGTCTTTTACTGTTGCTGCTTTTTTTAGTACCCGTGAATGGTGCTGTTAGCTCTGTTGAACTATATTCTAATAGTTAATATTATACAATAAGTTATTATATTAGTAATTCTGGGTAGAATCAAGTGCCTATGTTAGATGTATTATAACAGCTTCGCATAACATTCGTCAGGGTATACAGATCTTCTTCAAAGTCAGGTTAGCATTGGGCCTGTGCATTCCCTCTATTGAACAGCTCGACAAACTGAGTGCAACTTTGCTGCTGCCAACTTTTGCCGACATTTATTTTGCCGTTATCCGCTTTTTGGGAAGGCATTTGCTCGTGCTTCTGGTCGGGTTCGCTAAGGATCGATGACAACCCCTGTGCAACCGACGGTCGTTCACATAGGGTCAAGGTCATCGTATAGAGAGCGAGCGTCGAACGTCAAGATAAACTCGAACTCACCCACCCGAAATAAAACAGAGACAATAAACGCAGAGCAGTCGTTGCGCGGAAAGTAAGCCCTTCTTTCGTCACGACACAATGATTACTGACTAAGGTAGCCTTGATTAACTGTGTCATTCAATATCTCAATGATAAAATACATTATTATTCGTTCACTGTGGGGTATGACGCTAACCATCGGGGGGAAGAAACTCCGGGGTCTCTAAATGACCAGAAGTTCTTAATTCGATTTTTTCTTCACAACTACGATGACGCCGAAGTTGATTGCAGTAGCGGCAGCAGTAGGCTGACCGGTTATTACGTGAGATGGAACTCGTGTGATGACTATGATGACGGATGAGTGATACCTAGAATTGAATGGATTCTCCAAAATTTGCCAAGTTACTCTACAACGCAGCCGAAATATGAGATCCTTTAGAGTGGCTACATGCCACCGAATCAATAACTAACTCTAATCCGGAGACCACCGCGCCTTTTTAGGTTAGCTCAGTTCACTGTGTCAAATCGTACGAGTGTCATAAGTATGTTATGACATCATCGCTCACTCGTCCGACCCAAAAATCCATTGTTTAAATTCATCAGGAGCCGTTCAGTTCATTCATCCCTTCTAATTTAATCCAACCAATATGAACGGGAACAACCTTGGGTATCGGCAATTTCCCACAATGGAGACACCCCGTTTGAATTCGGTTCACCGCAGGCTTGCAACAGTATATTAAGAACGGAATGCTATAGGAGTGCGCCGGGCGGCGCTCCCTGGAACGCCTAAGTTTAATCTCGACCGCACTATTTGCACAGCTTCAAATGCAAATCCGATCAAGTTTTCATGCGAATTAGCCAGACAAATGACATATGTGATCGTTATCTTAGCAGATATCAAAAATGGGCATTCATTCATGCTGTTTCAGCTAAAAACATAATGAACGCACACACACACACACATACCAACACGATAGCACCATGCACATATTGTTTTGTTGTTGTATTGAATTAAATCAAAATTTGGGATCCTTTTATGCATATATAGTGAGAGTATTCTAATATCGGTCAGCTAGGCACACGCATGAACTTCCGGTGAGTGCTTTGTTCTTAGACCACGCATTTTGCCGCTCTTTAGACAGTTTTAAGCGAACATTCGCCGTTCCTATTATAGGTTGTTCCTCGTTTTGAAGGTGTTTTATTTTCTGGGACGTCGAATTGTTATCACAAACACTCTCTTCTAGAATAGTGCCATCACATGAGCCCCTCCGTCTTTGAACTTTCATCTGGTAAACCGCTGCAGTGATCTATTACTATTATTATTATTATTATTACTCGGAGGGTCTGACCGCGCTTTGATTTCGGGTTATATCTAATAAGATATAGATATTACAGAACAGACGCCCACTTGCCCCGCCTGCCTGCGGGCACGGCGTGGTGGACAAGGTAGGCAGTACCAAAAGGGAGCTTTGTGGAGTCTGAGGTTCAAATCTGAGTGGAGCCATATTTACTTTTATGGGCAGTATCTCCGCAATAAGATTTGTTAAGAAGAAGTGGCAACTAATGTGGTCTGCGGCACAGCTACCACTGTGCAGAAAGTAAGGCACCGACACCCCCTGTATGCGTCATAAATACTGCATGTTTACATATACTGCATGTTTACATGCATTAGCATGCCAACACCCCCCTTAAAAAAAACTTGCCCCGCCTGGAAACAGGTGTCTATTAAAAGTAAAGGTAAATAAAAGTAAAGCTGAATAAAAGTACCTCGTCAACTGACTCTGCGTGGAGCTTCGGGCAGTGTCTTCATTGTGGCGATTGTTGCCGCTACCTTTGAGAGTCTCCCTTGGATGTTGTGATTCAGTTGAGTTCATTCGATTGGATTAGATAAATTCAACCTCGACGACAACCATTGTCGCGTGCTAACCATTGTCGCCCGCAGCAGTCGGCGCTAAATCATCCTTGTGGCGCAGTCATTATCGTTGGCCCATGTAACACCCGCGTTGCATAATCTACTACATTATGCGTTTGTATGCTGCGGCGTGGGGATGTTAATGCCATAACAAGATCGACATACCATGGAAAACTATAGAAAGGCTGCCTTTAGCCTGCCTAGATAAAGGTCTAACATTTCGCTGCTGATTGAAGGATTAGAAGAAGGGGTATTGAAAGCAATAGTCAGGTTGCCATGCATCTGCGCCTGTCAAAGAAGTCCAGATCCAGGCATGGGTTTTGGCGCAAGCGTACGACTCCGTAACTAATGACACCGCGCTTTGACCGGGACAAAGACGCATAGACTCCAAGTTGTGGGGTGATCATCTCTGTTAATTATATTACAGGCTCATCGTTAATGCCAGTTGTGTTACTTCAATTGCAAGTAATGGAAGCCCGAACCAGAGAAACTGATTAGTCAAACGGTCTCTATAGCTATTATTATACACACATGACCTCTGACGAGCTCCGAGTTACACCAGAGCGGTAGGGATAATTTGGCAAATTCAGCAAACCCTGAAGTACATAGCTGTATCTGCATGATCGATCAGAATGTATAGACAAAGGCTGTTTAAAGGTCATCAATGCCGCTGTTTCTCATATTCAATATATACAGATATAGCGGGAAATTACGTATATCAAAAGCAGTTGAGATCACACGAAGATGGTATGATTTTTCCCAGGGAAAAATGTTCTACGAAGATGTTCGACTACTGACAAACGATTTATGGTCTCTCCTACGCATAGACTATGTTTGCTTTTCAGATAACACGTAAACATAATTATTTTAATAGTAAATATACCCTAATCCATAATTAGACGCTGAAAACAAGTCAGTGTGCTCCAGTTGTTGGGCGACTTCTTCGTTCTAACCGATCAAACGCCCGTGGTTCGGCGTCCAATCGAAAAGTCAAAGGTAACTAAAACAAATCTTCCTAACGAAAGAACGCGGCTGCTGTCCGCTTTATAAACACTTCTAATGTCAACACTCGGCGAGGCGGAAATATCCAGCCAGATGCCTCTTCGATCTTCAATGTCCCTCCGACTGCAGGCCCCATCAGCGAAACCCGAGTCGTGAATACCACCTATTCGAGCAGATCTAGCAGCAAGCTCTCGCTGTCCTGGTCCTTGTAGGCCTTCTTCCATGCGTGAATCTGTCAGTGAGTTGCGTGAATGTCAATCTGACGCACCAGTGCAGTGCTCCCGTAAGCTTCACGCATTTGTTCTGATCATCATCAGAACGGCAGAGTAACTCAGTCAGACAATGATGAATGGGGCGCACATCACATTTCTAAAGCCATGGAAAGCCAAATAGAAGCTAGTCTCGAGAGAAGTAAACTGATCTGTGATAATACTCTTGTCGACGACATTGCAAATCAGTCGCCATAAAGCGGGTGTCTGTTTGTGTTGAAGATTATCAGCGAGATCAACGCACACTAAGCTTAATCAACAACATGTGAATGATAAATCGGTGGCCACGTGTATCTAATACTTATGCAGGTTAGAGGTGCTTGTACGGTCGATTGATCCAGCAGGTCAATGATTCTCATAAGGTTCCACAGGAGTTTGGTTGACTTGGCAGCGGGACTGTGCTGTACCGGTTGATTTCAAAATGGTATAGCTTCTGTTTCATTGGTGTGTGCAAGAAACAGAGTATGATACGAACGTATTTAATACCATATTAGTCGTTTGAGATATGTCCAGTGTCCACCTTGCCCTATGAAAGGTTAACACTAAATAATGCGGACACCCATGGAGAAACACTGTTGCAGGGGTGGTGTGAAATCAATCTTCTATACTCATTTTAGTTATCTTATATTGGATTAGCACAAATCAGGAATGACTATGGAGAGAAGTTGTTTCATATTTAAATCTAGCAATATGCCTATGGGTATCTCTTCTATAATAGTTTTCTGTCTTTTCAGGGGTATGATGATAACTGAAAATCTGTGATTCATTCTCAAGCGGCGTCGGCCTACGGCAGACGAGTTTCCCTTCATAAAGCGGTGATACTACCTAGTATTGTACTTTCAATGGGACGCAACCTCATAAGATCGCCTTTTTTTTAACGCATAAGGTCATGCAACTATGCGGAGTTACGGTTCTTTTCAAAATACTGTACATGATATATGTATGAAGTGTTGCGTGACATTTTTGAATATCCGTAGAACGCCAACGCGGATGTCCGCCCACCCTGTGGAGTCTGACGGAGTTACTCAATATGTGGCCTCTATCACGGTCGCACGTGGAATACAATCACAGGATTTACTTTCACAGTAGTCCGCCAAATCTACACTTAGCTCGTTGTTTGCGAAGTAGCCTCTTTGAAAAGTTTTGTCTGAACGTCTGGAGATACCACACACGCATAAGCCCCTCCAACCGGTTTTACCGATTGATATTTCTACGATGCCGGGAAGCAGTTAAGTAAGCGATATATCTCATATATCTAACAGTATTTCGAGCTGACCCTCAGCTGTTCTGCCCCTATCTGACAGGCCTCAGCTCTTAACCTTTTAGGTATTACTATGAGGAACTGTCGGGGCCAACTTTGCTTATTCTCTATATCTCATATATCTAAAAGGGTACAACCCTGTGTTATAAGATTTACGACAACCTTTCAACACTCCATCATGACGCTCATTAATTTCAGACACTTCAACTCCATTTAACTAGCTCTGGGCCTCTGAACCAGCTCTGGAGCCCTGAAACCAACAAAACAACGATGTTTTCTATAAATTACACTTTATTGTGGACTTGAATACACCAACTAAGAGATCTGAGTTCTTGTTCGCCACCCTTTCTCATCATTCTCGGAGACTACCATCATCAGTGGCAGCAGCAACAGCAGCAGCGCTTAAACTATGGCAACATATCGCTGATACCAGGGCTGGATTTACTCCTCGGGGGCAGTGAACGATCTCGCTAGCGATTCCTATAAGGGGCAATGCCCTAGCAAGAATAAAATCCGCACGCATCGTCAGCTCGCTCACTACCGCAACTGACCGCTATTTTACGATGCCCACCAGCCGGGCCAATACGCCTAGTCCTCGTATATATATATATATATATATATATATATGCTTATAACGTAACTCCCATCTGATATCAAGTGACGACAGTGCCACTAGCGGTCTCGCTTCTATCGACTGACGAGGATATATAATAGGAATATGGGAGACACGAGAGAAAATGCAGGCGATACAATGATATGCTTCTGCGAGCAGCCGAGAGCAATATTTCTGCTCTCCCTCTCTGTCTCTCTCTCAAAAGACTGATTTCCATAAACACGGCATACTCGCATATGGTACCTACTGATATGTGACCCTATTTATTATAAGTGTTTTATTGTTTGCATAATGCAATCAACTTATCTACCTCGATCTCGTAGGCTGCCTAGCAGATACGTACGTACTAATTAGGAAGGATTTATAACAATAGTTAGGATAGCGCACAATGAAATGGGCCATTCTCGCAGCTGGGTACGAAGACGCTGAAGTGTTCGGGTGTTTGGTTCGAGCGAACTCCGGCGTATGCCAATATACATATGTGCATATATATATATATATCCTCACGGTTTATCGCAAAATAGCATTGCTTCAAAAACCAATCATATCCAGCATGATCGACATGGAAAGACATCCACGTGACCCCAATCACTCGACTGATGATTTATTTTTTTATGGATAGCTGACGTTTCTAGTGATACGAGGGTGTAAAGGATTCGTGTCGTCAGTGCGCTGTTGTCGAGAAATAGAGTCTTCAACATTTGGCTAAAACATCATTTTTCGATGTTTCGAAGAAATATTCGATATTTCTTTATCACGTGTCACCACCTTTGATTACATATGATCAGTTAGCTCCGTGGATGACAGAACACAATAGCGTGTTGGATTGTTAATATATTAATATTCATATATTCAAGTTTAGAATATTCAAATCGGAGCGGCCTCAATACGCCCTTTTCAGCGGAAACATCTAAGTACAAATACAGGCTTGTCAGGGTATTTCCTTGGAGAAATATTTTACAGGGTTGCATAGATGTTTTCGTAATTACACTACTAATTACGATATCATAACTTCAGACTCTGCAACTGAGAGAGACGAGAACTTGAGCCCTGCAAGTATATGTTATCTATTCAATACATTTCATGGAAAATAGCTTGGTGGTTGAACCGCTTGCCATTGCATGCATAAACTAATATTGTCATTTTCCAAAACGTTCCCAACATTATTATGGGGTCACAAAGCTCCTTCTACAAGAACGGATACGCAACTCGTATCAGAGATGCAAATTTAGAATTGATAGACCTATGTACTCAATATTTCTTAGACTTTTTAATCAATAACAAAGAATATTTTGAGAATTCCTTCCTCACTGTCTACTTTCGGAACGCTCTTAAAGCAGGACTGGGCATGAAATGTTTTGAAATTGCGCGTGAACTATTATAAGAATGAGCAGATTATCACTCAAACACATATATCTCTTCCAAAAATGCGTCGATTTAAGTCCACTTTTCAAATAATGGTTGCATGGCAAATTAGCATGTGTTAGTTTAAACAAAACCCTTCGCCAGCTTTGGGGCGTCCGAGAGTTCGAGGGGGCCATAAATCTAATACAACTCCGTCAAGCTTCTCGAATATTGTTGCGATGGCACCGCAATTGGGAATATCTATCACTGAGCTCGAGCGGCACTGATTGCCAAATAGGCCTTCTCATACGATACTGAACAAGATGACCCCCGTATCGTGTTGTTCATCCGAATCAGAAAATTGAATATGTTACAGTGTTACCAACGTACTTGACAATCGTCGTTTGCAATACTTTTTTGAATGGGAATATACAAATTTGACAAGAAGTGTTGTGGAAGCTTGTCGCTAGAGACAATAAGCGCTTTGTCATAACCAGGTGAACGTAGCTTAAACGATGCCAATAGATGTGGAAATGCTCGTGACAGAAAGCTGAATATGAAGTCAAAAATTAGCTTTCAAAAGCTTTTCATTTCAATACAAGAAATTCAACATAATAACCCCACTTTATTGTTCTTGTGAAGGCCATCAATATGTTCCTATTACATCATGCGAATACTCTTAAAAATAGTTCTAATAAAAAGAAAGTCACATATGACAGAAATTTGATCGCATAAAGTATACGTGTCGGCGTCTCTTAACTGCCCGTTATCTCGCCATAGTAATGTACCCTATCGGTCTCCGGATAGCATCGTGTACAGGCACTGATGACACCAACCTGAAGGTCAAGAAGAACCGAGGCGACGATTTTTGCATTACATGCAATCATAAAAATATGATTCCAGCTGGAAATGTAAAAATGGTCGTAATTCTCATTTCCTGTTCCTGCGGTTTTTTTCTAAACTTTTACGGACTCCATTTGTGTTATCCCAATTCAAGTCGCCAAAGGTGCAGTCAATGACCCAAATAGGGTATTTCGTGCCACTGAAGCTTCCAGAATCTTAAATTATTCGTCAGGTGTACGAGTCCTGCGAGCGGATATATTAGATCGGCTAAAGAAATGAGCCTGTAAAGACTATTACAAAATTGTACAATACAATATAAAAAGTGCGTGCTTTGATAAAAAAAACACGCCTTCGAAATACTAAAAAAAAATTTTGGGCCAAATTAAAAAAAATATATATATATATTATAACATGTCGACACCAACGTCACATTCCGTTACCCTGGTACCACTGAGAAATTCTCAACTGAACTATTTGAGTGGCTTAGTGCCCTTGTTTGGCAAACCGGATTCTCCCAGGAATTATTTATTTACGCTTGTCACTCCCCCTGTGATTACTGGGCAGGATCGCGTCACAACCGTCACGCTTCGGTCGGAACACACGAAGGCCGAGACCTCGGTAGGAGGCAGTCAAATAAAAATAGTAGTAGCCTACAATGACTCTCGACAGTTCGTCCTTCTATAGACATCATCTCAGTATAAAATTCCTCTCGCTGTATCGCTATCGGTGAAACGCATCCATTGCGAACGAAAATGCACACCCTTTAAAATGTATACTCCCTTCCATATCAAGATAGGGAAACGGCTTTATGGTTCGAATAGACACTTTTCGAACCTCGTTTTTTTATGACTTAAGCTTTACTTCCGGAAATGCAATTTAGCAATACTTAGTAAAAAATTAATGCTCGTAACGCGAATGTAAATAAGAGTAAACTGTGTATTGCTGATCCCTTCGCCTTAAAAGTAACTTAAATTTTCCGGGCAGATTGTCAGACAACATTTAACCCCAACATTAATCGTACGAAAATTCATTTACGCGGCTTCCGCCGACATCCCTCCCATGACTGGCAGTCGACTGTCACATCGAAAAGCAACTCATAGACAGTACTATACATGAAGCCTATATGATTTTGCTAATATGATGAATATACAATATATATATCTGTATTTTGACTTACAGTTTCGTCTGGTGCCATTTGCGCTCCTAATCGGGGAGCTTACACAAAAATGTCTGAAACTATGGTATATCCAAGTAAACTGGTTGTTAAACAGGTGTGGTAGCTTTATCGAACGCGCGGGGCAATACGGCGTACGCGGGGTGAACTCAGCCTCATTATTTTGAGTCGGAATTCACTAAGCAGCATCCAGCTGCGCGAAAACCTCGGAGCGAGGTCACCTCGATGGCTATTGCACATCTGTCAAGTGCGGTTGCCATTGAAATCACTAACAGCGCTACGATTTGTGATCGCGCTACGATTCAATATGTAGAAATCGCGGTTTGTCTCGGATATGGTTATCACTGCCCTGCCGTCACATGGGTCTGCTGGAGAACGCCCAGATAAGTCCAGCATGGGCAACATGATAGATACTTGAAATAGTGTTACACGGTACTACCAAAGCCTCCCAGGAGTCAAACATGAGAGAAAAACACTCTAAAACCTAAGGGAGCTTATGTAATAACCTTTATGACAAGACTGGCTTCTAATAGCTTGTAGAACACCCTGCTCGTAACAATCTTAGGAGATTCCGTTAATTGTTCTGCGCTACTATTATTATTATTAATACTGAGCCTTGTGTCTCAGTCGACTTACAGCAAAGTGGGACAGGTCGTCTGTGTAAAATTTATATTCTTAAATAGGACGAAAATTCCAATATTCGGCCAATTCTAGCCCAACACTTCAAGCAATATAACAAACACCTCATTTCAATATCATTTTGAATGCCCCATTTGGCAAGCGTTATGAGGGGATCGTGCACTTATCCAAACACTAGGGTAGGCGGTAACAAACAGCATTTCCATGTACCCACTAAGCTCAGATCGAACTTTAAAAGCAATGGCAACGTGACTCGACGCGAAGGCTGAGGCCGACTATGGCCTATGTCCCACACACGGAACTTGGTTGGTTTCATTCAATTCATTTGCACCGTGTGTGAAAGCAGCGGACACATCCAAAACAACACCCAGGCACAACTGGTTGTTTTCAATTGTATCGGCAACGTCCTGCCACATGTGAGCCAGAGCGAGTTCTGTTGAGCGATGCCTACGATCGCTTGGCATGCTGGCACAAAATTGGCATGCTGAGGAACATTTCCAGGAGTCCAAATGTTTCCCTAATTTAGCCATAACTAATTTATCGATCACCTTTAACTGCAAACCTCCTCGAAGGAGTCCACAATAGGCTGATCCGCGCCACCGGGGACAAGCGCGCAGGATCTTGCTTTTTTTCTTGCTGCAACGCCTTTCCCTCTTTCTGTGAGGCAGAGAGGCAATCCCATCGCCTTCTTCGGGACAATGACGGCCTCGGCCAGACACCCTGTCTTCAACTGATTCTCCAATTATTGTATGTTTGAAGTTATATACACTAAATATACGGAGACGTTCCCTTGATTTTTGAACAGCGCGATTACGGCAACATCCTTCAGCCTCCTTGGGTATCTATCGCTCCACAATGATAAGTTAACAATGTGAGCAAGCGGCCGAGCGGACGAACTATTTCCCACCTTGTTGGATATAGCCATTAGCTCCACAGTTCCAACTAGCTTTCGTGGTATCGAGTGCTTGAACCTCCGACAGGCTGATTTCTGGAGAAGAAAATGAAGCATCCTGAGATGAACAGATAGATTCAAGCTCCTACTTTATGTCATCGTCAATCTGAAGTGAGAGCACAGTTTTTCTACCTACCATTCCAATACGGTGGTTTTGGCCTTTCCGACTTTCTGGGAGCCCGCGAAAGCTCTTGTCGTTCTCATCTACGACCACAGTTTTTGGAAGCGTGGCCTTTTGCCTGCCAGGTCGGACCCAGGAAGCTGCACAGCCTTTTTGAATCCATTTGGAAGCGCCAAAACCGAGTTTCAAAGAAAGATTATCTGGCAACATGGATGTCCATCTGCGGTATCTGCGGAGACTGATATAATACGCAATTTGGACTCGAAGGATCTACTCTTCAAGTACCATCAATACAGCTCGTTTGCAGAATGCGGTAATATTCTGAGCCTCATGGAGAATCGAAATGGACTTCGCCTCTTTGACAGAAAAACGACTTTCGTATTCTCTGTTCAACATGGATATGAAGGTTTTCGTTTAACTAGCCGAAGACCTTTCCGTTAACATGATAACAACTGTACAGTGATTCGAGAACAATGTCGTACTCCACACGACTCGCGAGACTGCTCCAAAAATCCCTTGCAATTTCCATTTGCTATGTGATCAATGCACGTGCCGGACGCTAAGCGGATAACCTTGTCAACGATATGTTTAAAGCTCCCAAACGAAAACAGCGATACGCAGCTTCTACTAAAGGATCTAGCTTACAGATCTATATTTGAATATTCCCATGCCCGAGTATGCTGAGAAGAGTGTATAAGACATAATTAGAATAGCAGCCTACCAACCACGTGACCATCAAAATCTGGCTTCTGCAGTCGAACTCGCACCACTTGTACACTGCCATAATTGCTAGACACGGCCCAATTGTCAAATATAACACAACTTGACCAAATATAAACATCCGCGACACCGCCCTGCCTATTGTCAATTTCACTATATTTTTCATAATATTATAACGATCATCGTCTATTTTCAGCTAACTCACTCAGTGAAACAGCGTCCTCAAATGGCTCGTCCCGCTTAGCCCAACATGAGGTCGACTCCGAAGCATCGGACGCCACGTGATTCGAAGCTGTTGACTGTGATAATCCATTAGACCGCATGATACAGAAAAAAAGAACGTCTACCTACGATATAACAACACTAATCCTAATATTGTAATAGCATGTCAGTGCTCTGCGGTGGTGATGGTGATTCTCCGAATTCGGATGACGTAAATAAATATAAATGAATAGCCATATCTATGAAATACTACTACGTAAATGTAACGTATATTATCCTCGTGCCCAGTTGAATTTGTCTGTAGCTGGCAAAGATGACTGCCACCACGTCAACACGAACTCCTTCGTTCAGATTTATGCCGGTTATTATTATGATCGGAATTCACTGCGATTAGACGTGATATATATATATATATATATATATATATAACAGTAACGACTGACAGTAGGAAATGCCGACGACGATGGACGTATGATACGTAATGACGTCAACGAGTAGATGATTACGGCACGGATACAAAGAAACCAATCCAACCAATACACTTGCTCGTACGCTGCATGTTTTCGAATTTTCATTTTTGTATCATATGATAGCATTATTATTATTATTATGGTCATTCTATGCTTAGCCTCCCACCTTCTGCTTTGTGGCGATTGACTTCTCTTTGTTCGTTCGGGGTCCGTCGCGACCCATCCTCGATCATCAGCATATGCACACAGCTCGACAGGAGCACAGCACCAGGCACAACAGTGGCAGGAATTTGTCTAACTACATCTGATGATACTATATACACCTACGATTTCAATACACGGTTAATAGTCATCTCAACCTTTGCTATCCTGTTTAATGCGGCGGCGCTATTCAGCAATCGTCGCGGGTAACAGTGCGTCTATTATTTTCTCAGCTATCGCAATTTCGACGAGCACAACCATCACTACTACTACTACTACTGTTGGTAATGACAGCCGGCGGAGCAGGCGTTACTGGTGTTGTCGAGGCTCGGTGGCGATTGTCAGAAACCACCAGTCGCCGAGTGACGAGAAAGACGTGTAATGATAAAAAATAAAAAGGAAATAACTGGTGAATAGCGAATGTATCGAATTGTAGAAAATTTTACCATTTTGGATAATAACAGTTGTAAGGAAGTGTGACAGCTGTAAGGATGCTGTGAGGTGTATCCCAGAAAGAACACGATACATACCGAGTTATTTGCATTGCAATTTAGACGGTGGTAAAAATGCGATGTAACGTAAAATCCGAGCTGAGGTGACTCAAAGAAACTTTGAAGGGTTAGAAAGCGGTTTGATATATATATATATATATATATATTAAGAATAAGATTGTTGAATTGATGTAATTCAGGTGTTCGTGGCAATGCGAGTGGTAGTCGCAAACCAAACATTTGATAATTAATGTTGCATATTTTTATGACGAATTGCATTTTCTACAAAAATAACGATATGGTGAAATGTACGCGTGCGACGAAAACGTATCCATTTTACAAAAATACCGAAAAAATCTTCATTACTGCATGTCTGCTAATCAACAGATTGTCAATGTCCCATTTTGAAAGCATTTTTTGGGATTTTTTCTTTCCCCACAACTGACGCTCAGACAGACTTCGGTGCTGTAGTGTAACATTGTTTGAAGAACCAATCATGTTGGTGGTGGTACGGGACCTATGTGGACCTTCTCGGACAGGCCAAGTATATGACGATCGGTAGAATACATTAGCCGTATACCAGCCTAAAGCACGGTTTCTGGGACTCGAACCGGCGATCACAAATCGTGGCGCAGGTGTTCGTAGTTTTAAGTTGCAAGCGCACCCGACGAGGATGCGTATTGGCCACTCGGGCCACATGATTTGGGATGAGAGACATTAATGAGACCCCGATGTTTCTGTGCATACCCTGCACCCTCTCCCCCAACCAAATTTAAATATAAAAATGCTGGCTTCTACAGAAGTGAGTATTGAGAACGAATTCGGTTTACGGCCGAGCTTCGTTCAGTTACATATGTGTTCAACAGGGAATTAAAAGTTGCCTACCACTGTCAGGGTTCGAACTTTGACCCGCCCCAAGTCTCCCTCTAATTGGCTTTCAAATTCTCCCTCGATACCAACAAGTCTGACACACGCCTGATTTCAGAGGTGCAGCATGACGCGACGCGGCGTCGGCGAGGCCCAGATATATATATATATATATATATACACACAAAAACATAAACAGTCAGCCAGATAAATAGATATCGATAACCGCGACAGTAGCATAATGTCAATAGGATCTGGCCGACAATCAGACGCCTGCCATAGACGCTTCTGTTGGTGCTGTAGCAAATGAATCAACTGGTGCTATTGTATAATTTCTATGCGTTCCTTGATTCTCGCCCGACTTGTTGTTCTATGGCCACTTTGCACGGGTCACATGTTGTCAGCTGTGCGGCCAAACCTGTTACATCAGTCTGAGCTTCTCGATAGAAGAATTCCACACAGACAGGACAGACAATCGCCACGCTGCCTCCAGTCGTAGGGTAGTAGCTGCATTAGTGCGATGAACAGGAAATTTGAAAATTCCACGGAGCGGCCTTACGTGACCGCATTGACAACGAACGATCAGATTTAGATAAGGAAATGTGTGTGTGTGTTTGATAGAAAGCGATAAAGAGGAATAAAGAGTGACACCTGCGTGAACCAAGAAAGAAAATATTCGCATTAAAAAGTTCGGTCGTCCGACAGAAGACGCCCCTCATAAACCACTCAGCTCCTTTGCGTCTTATCAGTACAGAGGATGATTTCCCTGTTTTGTGTAATGATCCGCTTGTCTCCCTATCTTTAGCGACAACGGGAGAGAAAGCGAGAGGAGAGAGAGAGAGAAGGACACTACATGTGATCAAAATAATAGGCCCATGGGGCAAGCAGGCACGGGTGCAGCGGTCGATGAAGGTATCCTGGCGCCGAACTGGTGGCGGGCACCGTTGTCAAACAGGTCCACAGGCTTGTCCACAACGCACCTCGTGTTCTCTATCGTAGATGATGCTGGGGTTCTCCCGACGATACGAAGAAGAGAACAGGTAGATGCATTCTCGTGGCAGTTTTTTCAACGTGAGAGAATTTCGCAAAAGATTAACTCGGTGTACAAGCGAGATTAGTATCTCTCTGTTGTGTCGACATCAAGCACCAGCGAATATCAAGGATATATGCTCAAATTAGGCGTAACTTATTAACTTCGTCCATTAAAGCAGCTCCTCAGAGCCAGAGTTCCGGCCGATTATACATGTATCAGCCAACGGATGGATGTGATACTCTCTCTCTCTCCCTCTATATATATATATATGTATATATATAGGTTATGTGGGTAGGCTCTCATAACAGGTCTATCAACTGCTCTCTGCTGGTCTCTCCGTGTAATTCATTTATTGATGAGGCGCTGCGATTCAACATGAATATAAATATAATGCATCTGCTTATCTATATTTGACACAGATGCCAACTATCTACCTCGGCCTGTCTAATAATTGAATCCAGTAACATACAAATCGTATTGTTTACACCCTATACCAAATTTTTTTCGACGATGGTTGGAAAGTGGTCCCTCTGACCATTTTTAAACACCATGGCTCTCCTTATCATTTTGAACCAGGCTGACACTCAAGAGTAAAGTTTAGGGATTCTAGATGTTAGTTTGTTACCCATGAGTTCTCACAGAATGACGTTCTGTCCTCGTCTATACGCTGGTTAAGCAAAGACAAAGCGAGACAGGACCTAGATATCGAAGTACTGCCAAGCGTAAAGCCGAATCTAGCGAAGAGATAGACTCTCAGCAGAGGATGGCTTTAGCAGGTAGAGGCGTTTGGACATCTACACACCGAGTCAGAACGATAGCCCACCCCATGTTTCTGACTTTTTCTCAACCGCCGTAAATAGCACTGCAGTTTCGCTTTCAGTCATTCAAATTTGTCACATTTCAGGAACATTCCACGAATATTTGGCTATCTAACTCGGATGCAGGCATTTGATACCGAAAACTGTCGTTTTGAGGGTGCGTCAAAATGATAACCCACTTCGTGTTTGTCGAGTGGGATGGCAATTGACACGAAACTGAGTTGTAAAGTCGTTCTCGTACAAATTTTCTGGACCCTTTGTCAGGGAAAACTACGATGGTCCAAGGCTTCCAACTTAGTGAAGATGAGGAAAATTATTTTCAACCACAATGAAAAATCAAGTCAAAATCGGAAACCGCGCGAATTTTGCAAAGAAGCAGGAAGGTGATTTCGAATTTTCTTGAAGATCCTCAACAGTACAGGACCAAGAGGGCACCAAGACGACCCGAGGCAGTAAGAGCGAGTGAAAAAAGCTTCCTCCTCCGGAGAGCCTTTAACAGATTTTTGACTTGTCGCTAAATTGCAACCGAGGCTGGAGTCGAAACGAACGTCCGAAACGTGCAAAGATACCTTAAGGCATCAGAAAATCTTGACCATAGAAAACTCAAACGAAAACCTCCTTTAATATTGAAACACAGATCCAAGATTGAGCTTCGCTCGTGAGCAAATTTTGTGGACAGAGGAGTGGCAGCGTGTGCTGTTTTCTGATGAAAAGAGATTCAAGCCCGCACGCTCTCCAGACTTGAATATTATAGGAAACCTGTGGAGAGTCCTATCTAGAGCTGTTTTTAAAGGCGGCAAGCAGTATCAAACGCTGCATAAGCTAAAAAAAAAAACCTCTGCTACGGTATGAATGGTACATTCTTGATCAAAACCTCAAACGTAAATTTGATAAATCTATGCCCAATCGATTAATTTCTGTTCTGGAGAACGACAGCAGCACGACAAAATACTAAATTTGTAAAAAAAAATTGCAAGAGAACGATGTTAGAACTCAGTTGTGTTCGACGAACACTAAGTGAGCTACCCTTTTGACGCACCCTCAAAACGACAGTTTCCGATATCAAGTGTCTACATCTGAGTTAGATAACCAAATATTCGTAGAATGTTCTTGAAAATTTATTTGAATGACTAAAAGCGAAACTGCAGTGCTTCTCGCGGTTGAGAAAAAAAGATCAGAAACACGGGGGTGGGCTATCCTTTTGACGCGGTATGTACGACAACCCAGCATTGGATCGGTCCACGTTCTATCGAGACTGAAATATCTCTAGAGGTGTCCGTGCGTTTGCAAAATACATTTAGAGGGAAATATGAACAAACATCAATAGAGCGAGTTTTTACCTTGCCCAACGCCAGTTCATCTTCCATAGGATTTCGAAACTTTACGACCGCGCTCGACCATACTCCAATAGGTACACTGTTGTCTTTGCAGGAAATTGTGCCAAACATGTTTGCCCCCCAGGAGCATACCATCGAGACTATCCAATATCGCCGACAAATGTATCACACGTATGCAATAGTCGGGTACTTAAAATAACCCACTTCGTCGGTAGTAATCGTTTTCTGAAACGGATACAGCGCCGCAGGCCTTTCACATAATAATAATAATAGCCGCCCAATAGCGAGCAGTATGAGGGTGATGACCCTAAAATAACCTGTAATGTGTAATCAAAACGATGACAGCCTTGTCTTCAACAAAGTATCATGCTGTATCATTTGTTTTTCGTCTAATCATCTACATTATTTATCAATGACAATCAATTATTTATTCAGTATATTATTATAGTGATATCTGTGCGCTGCTGTCGCTCTTATTGTTTCTTCAGCAAAGTCATTAGTATCCCACATGTGTAGTTCTATCCCTATCATGATAACCTCACTGAGTCGAAATGTATGGGAAGACGCGATAGATGTAACTTATTGTTATTTCTTGCCAAAAATGGATGAATAACTGTAAGGCATTTTGTTACACTAAAAGTTTGCGGTGTCTTTGAAGAATATACCTGTGTCACGTGTTTTTTTATGACACCAACAGTTGTTGTTGTTAGCGGTGGCGTTATGTATTTTTTGTTGTCCTCTGTAGGCCCATATTCCCCGGCTCTGCCCAACCTATTATTCCGGGAAAATTACATGGTGAGCCTTACATGCACCAAGGGACATCACCGCGACACGTGTTCCACAGATGCTTCATTAAGCTAATGACGTGTGACGCATACACCCGGGTCTCTCGGTGTGTTTTGGTCCGTTTCAAAGAATAGGCTATCTTATTGTAGAATAATCATATTATAGAATAGGTGTATTATGGGCCTATGTAGGCCGACAATATTATAGGCCTATGAATGTGATTTCACAATTTGTGTCTGAATAACATAAGGGCCGATTGTATTGAATCTGTGCAGGGCGTGGGATTAAACGCTTGATCGCAACTGTTAAATTCGCCAAGAAACATATAATTGCATTAAACGCATTTAAGGTGAAATCGGAGATTGAAATTTAAAAAAATAATAATAATCAGAAAGTCAAGCGAGCGAGTGTTGAGGCTGCAATGAATTGCGACAGCCATAAATTGTTGGCCGTTATCCCGCAGTTAAACTCATAGTTTGCAGCGATATCATTCTGATGCAAGAAAGTATCTCGGACAGCGCACTCTGTTGATGCTGAATCTATGTGTCGTAGAATAGATCATATCACGCCTCTGTTGACGCTGCCTATAAATCGAGAGGCACCCAAAACAATCTATTTTGGTATTGACCACGAGAGCTAGATGTCACTAATTGATATTAAGTAACTCATAGTCGCTAACATGTCTATTTTTGGGCTGAGTAATCATGAGGGCACCTCTGATTGTATAATCAACCGCATACTTCGAATTACACTGTACAAAATAGATGAGGGATTGAAGTTGAACCCCTTGAGGTCCACTCAAGTAGCTCTTGGCACAGAGACAGTAATAACTATAGTATTTGTCGAAAATAATATGTTCGCTATTATTATTTGGGTAAGTCGCATTTTTCTTTTGATTACGATAACATTTAGCAAATTCGATTAGATGGAGCGTCAAATGGATATTTCCGATTCCGGTTGACGTGTGAGACCTACCATGGAGTTTTTGCAGAGGGCATATTAGCGCCACATATATCCTGTAAGAAGTCGACATACTCAAATCCAAGTTGTAGTGGGCCTGGGCTCTGTTACACGGAGACGCTTCATAGACGCCATTTAGCTCTTCGTATTTCTATATATACGTTTGTGTACCTTTGAGCCTTAACATGTGAGCTTGTGTCGTTCAACACAAAGCGGCGATTCGGGTCAATGCAGCCCACTCAACGATCAGGATCAATGTCCCTTGTGCCGCTGTGTTCCTGCTTAACGATGGTGAGAGGAAGGAAGATCGAGAGCCTTAAACTCAGAGGGAAGGTACAAATCGACAGCCGCACACACACAGTGTCCACTGGTCACGCTGGTAAGATGCACTCTCGATGTCGTTAGCTGTCACGAGAGATGCGCTCAAAATAACACTTCGGCAACGCAGAAGTAAGCCCACGCAACGAGACGGGCAATGCAGGGACAATCTATATTCATCACTCGATCAGTAGGATTCGAACGGCTAATCTTCTTAGTCGAATAACTTAGCTAATCTATCTTACTATATTATAATAGTAATTACATCGGGATAGAATGGATGGGCCTGGGAGGGCCATATCTGATGAAAGCTCAGAGAGATACGCTTGAATATATAATACATACAGTCGCATCGCCAACATGTAACTTTATTTTGAAACATATTGGAAGCATGCCAGTCGCTCTTAGATATCTTTGAGTAATAAATATTTATATGTTGTGTCTACGATAGTTCACCATGTAAGACCGCTTCTTATATTCAAGTCATGCCAAGAGCACATTTATATAAGGAAATTCAAAGTATAACAAGTATAAATTAAGGTAAGTATAAATTGATCAATTTGAAAAAAAGAAGCAGTTAAAAAACTATAATAAGCAAACCTGACGGAAGCATCAACGAGCGCACACACTTTCATCTATCACACTTGTAACAACAACAACAACAACTACAAGTAAAGCATTGAAATATCATTAGAATTAATCGCCAAGTTGCCACATGTGCGTGTTTCATCTAAACAGTCCACGCTCATGTCATTGCAGATAGGTGTATGATGTCCCATTGGACACGAAGCGGAGCATCGTATGAAGACAGACGCATCTTTTTGGTCAAAAATACATACGCACCTATTTATTATACATAGGTAGACTCAACATATAGGTAGATAGTGCAGATTTACTCTACCTGTATCACCCTCACGTAAACGCATACCGATACCGTTTGTGAGTCGGTATAGCCATCTGCGTAGTTTGTATTGTACCGGTTATGTAACGATTGACCAATTGATCAAACGACATGAGACCGTCTTGTATATTATGGTCATCGCATGTAAACGCAATCTCGATTGTCTCTGCGCAGTGCCCGACCAACATTGGGTAAAGTGGCTCTTATACTCTCTCTCTCTCTCTGTCTCTCCATGCCCACCCCCTCTACGCGATCGCTTTGCTCGATGGCCGAGACACGAAGCATCATTCATACTCGGGTGATCTGTTCCGCCGGCAGGCGAGCAATTGATCGAGCCGTTTCGAATGACCAAATGAATGAATAGTTATCGTTATGACATTTGACACAAGCTCCGTCAATGTCTGTCGTGTTCATGGTCTTCAGAAGGTGGATGCGGGCTTGTTGTCTTCACAAGTCGAATAATCGTACAATAGTACGTTGGGATTCTCTTGTTGAGAGGATACAGCATCCATGGAACAATTAATTGAATCAGTCGACGCGAGAATTATGAAAGATAATCACTTTTCCCTAAAACTCTGACTTTATTCTAACTATAATACTATAATACTTACAAGTAATAGCTTCGTCTGTAAGTGCACTCCTTCGCATTCAAAATATAGATGTCTCACGTCACAGGGCATTATTTTCGTATACGCATAGTGAGCACAAGAAATAAGTGAAAGCAGAAATAATCATGAAATAAGTGTTATTCATACCAAAATCAATAAATAGATAACATGGCAGCAGAGCGCAACATTGACTAAACATGTTATCTAAGCTAAAAACAATTGCAGGACAATTACATAGTTGATGAGACGTCGAGTGAGCAAGCTCTTATGTTAATATTTACGTTCGCTATGATAAGCACCGGATACGTTGAACAAATTGTTGTCACTGAGTCTCAAATCATCGGGGTAGAGATTTAGACAAAACCTATCGATTTGAATAGATCTCGCACGGCAAATTGGTTTGCCTGAAGATGATGTCTCGGTTGTCACACTGAGATTCGTTGTTAGTCGCACCCACCACTGAGAAATAACTGTTGCCTTGATCGCCGTCAGCTGATTTTCCATACGAGCGTTTCGCGCGGCACTTAATCAGTTTACCCGACCAATGGGAGGGAGAGAGAGAGTGAGACAGGGCATGCCGAGTGCTTACAGTATTTTTACGTGGATTGAATAAATTCCCTGCGTTTGCTTTCGCCTATGAATGTAATTTCACAATTTGTGTCTGAATTGAAATAAATCGACCCGCGCATTGCCGGTCCCGACATGCGAATCAATTGCACGAGTAAACTAGAACGCCAGCCCCCCCCCCCAACAATATATTCTATCCATTCAAATGATGTAGATGCTATTACAGACGCCAGCGAAAGCGTTCTTTTTTACTACGAAATTTTACTAGTGAGTCACATTTTGGATGTACGTACGTGATGTCTGCTTATGAACACCTATATCATGAGTTACTTACGATCTATCTATATACAGTACAATGCGGTCGAAGTCGACATCGAGTGATTTCGGTTAAGCGTGATGCCTCATTCCTATCATCACCCTCCACTCATAATGCAGCGTCATTGGCTGCCAGTTGTGGTCAAAATGATCCTGCGGTGACGTCGTCTCCCTGCCATCGTCGTCATTCAGCGACGAAACGCGAAGCGAAGCGCCACGGCAACATACGTCAATGTGGATTTAGGTGGAACGTACTCATATCAACCATTTACGACTTGCTAATAGGACTCAGGTCCTCCGTCGAGCCGATTCCTTGCTGGAGCTGCTAGATAACAATGAAATGGCCAAATCGATGTAATCTAGCAATAACTAGACTTCTTCTTTATTGATGCCATGCTATATGTGTACGATGCACGGATGGCCTTGAAGCGACGCCTAACGGTCTAGGCTCGGCAGACGCATCTAATATTGGAAATAAGACAAAAGGAGCCCAATGCAATATAAAGGCTATTGTTTCTTTAGAAACCCGCCGGGTCTTCTTCCATTCCCTTTCCAATCGGCTGACCCAAAGGAAACAATTGGCCCCGTTATGATTCAGATGTCGTCTCTCCCATGTATTCAGAGTGGGTCCGCATATTTGCGCATGTCAATAACTGCGCGTCTCCGCGGCTGATTCTAGGAACAAGATACATTGGTGTGGGAATCCAACAGGAGGACAAGGAAGGTTCTTTCTTCACTTATCCAAGCAATATTGCCGACGGTTATCTACATGAAACAAATCGGCAAAATGAAACGCCTTGTGATGAAATAAAAAAAAACGGTGGGCGAGGTCTGAGACGCGATCGGAACGAAGATTGGGGATACTTTGCACCACTCTACATATTGTGGAGAAACCAGACGTCGGAGGTACATAGAGACCGCTACGTAACTGTACACTCTGTCGAGCTGTGTATGTAGCACTGATATAATAATTAGTGCGCAAACAAATTGTTTATATATATATATATATATATATCGTCGAAAATCTGTGCTAAACTTAGCTCTGCAGTTGACAAGCTTCTCACGATGGTCAGAGTCAGATACACAAACAAAGTGATTTTTGTACCATTTGGGACTGCCCCGCACCAATACTTCCGCAAACTAGCTTGGCCATGGCGAGTTTCAGTCGCCGGTTCGGCTGATTCAGTACGGCTGATTCAGTCGCCGGTTTATCTGACGGTCCATTCAGACTAACAAAACATCCGCTGACGTCCTGGAAGACCCCACCATTCGTCCGTCAACCCGTTGTGAATCAATTTGGCGCTAATTGCTGCGGACACAATGAACCAGTTTGCCCAGGTGGTTTACATCAAGGGGAGAAAGAGAGAGAGAGAGAGAGAAAGTTCTTTAATAATTTGTCCTTCCCTTCATTGTGGACAGCTTTCGATTGCGTATATACATTGCAGTTGCATAGTAAAGGGCTATAGTACTACGTCCCAGTTGTGAGCTCTCATTAGTAGTAAGTACCTTGATATGTTTTGCTTTGGGGGATTGGTCGTAGTTCTCGTTATTAGCTACTCGTGTAATTTCTCTAAACTTATTACACGTACACCATTTGTAGTAGATCGATTCCAACTACAGCAGGTGCAACCAGTGCCCCAAATAAGGTATATCGCTTCACTCAGGCTTCCAGAATCATGGACTATTGTAAGACTAGTATTACAAGATTGAGCGGTACAATATAATAAATGCGTGCTTTTATTTTTAAAAAAAAATAACCACGAATCAGGTCTGATCTCAGTGAACATCATAATATCCAACCATTTTGCTGTTCACCGAGCCCTCTGACTTATGGGCATACATACTACCACACCCAAATGTTATCTACACACATAACGCGGGCACAGGTGTTAGCCCTTAACTACCAATAAACCAATCATTAAATTATAGCCACATTAAAGGCGAAAATTGTCTTCACCATCGTATGCTATCACTCGGAATAGCTCCTGTGAACTGTATTGTCCAACGTAAGGCATTGTTAAGCAATAAGGACGAGGTTTAGAGATATCTAATTGAATGACACTGAATCAAATCAAATTATCCAAGTCCTTCTATTACCTAGTAATGACAAAACTGGATGAATAAAAGCAAGTGTGCCTGTTTATTCTTGTTACTCGACTGTGTGGTTCTGCTTTTTTGATGCAAGACAAGTTTTATTGTCAGAAATATAACAACGTTCCTATCGAGAACGTGACCAACATATTCCATCTGTCAGTTGCTCATTCCTGTATTCATACAACCGCTTCCTCATACAACCGCTCTTGTCTATCAACCGGTTTTAATCGAGCTGGGAATTGTCTTGAGACTAACGCCGATAGGCTCAGTAACAATAATCAACGATAATGGATTGTGAATTGTGATTATGATGAAGAGTGGGGAGTATTTGTATCAAAATATGGAGTATTTGTCGCTCTCCTCATGGAGCGCTCAGTGCTGAGCAACTCCCGAGACAATATTCGTGGCACGCTGTTGAAGCATCGAGTTCCGTATTTGTCTTATAAAAACAAAAGTACATATGATTTGCGTTATCTAATCTGTAGTGATATTGACGTACATAGGCACACAGAATTGAGAGCGATCTTGCTCACGAGTATTGATATTTCGTTGCATTTTTTTAACTTTTCTGTAGTATTTCGATTTCTAAACAATTAATAATCGCCTTAGCAAGAATCGCCTCTGATCTCTAAGTGAGCACAATAGTTAACATGTCCAGCTCCAGTTGAACCATTGAAGTATCACAGACACACCAACACATTGTGACTGGTTCACTCGATTCGGGAATTCCGCCGGCGATCATTTCTTCAATCAATTTTCACCTTACTACTAACAGGACGCAATCTAATCTATGAATGACAACGTACAACCGTAGATTTTACTTGGTCCTTAAGTGATTCGTGTTTTATCGCCCAAAAGGTATTGTTCCATGGCCGAGCCTAACCTAGGATATTACACGCCTGCTAAAATAGCGAACGTGAGTGACTGCAGCGCTTCGAGATTTGCTATTTAGAAGAAGGGTGTACATGGCCAATGTTTACGTCATGCATAGGAAGAATGTGGGATTTCATTCTCCGTTCATAGTCGCAATGGGCCATGACTCTCATAGGGCAAGATGCGTGCAGGCAACATTGGATCAAACGAGTGGTCCACAAGTCGCTGATATCATTATCGCCCCATGCAATAGCAGATAGCGATTAAACAACAGGTTGATCAGCCAAGCATTGATCAACGAAAAGGAGACTGATTCATTGTGTGTTGTACTTGCAGTTCGACGATGTCAGCTAGCGACCGTGCAAGATTCGTAGACATTCACTAGAAACATGCACACCCATCTAATTATAACAAATCTGTTGGCCAGGACAGACGTCGACACACCCTGAGATGTATCAATGGCACAATATCATGTTCACGTATATGATCAAATCGCCAGTCACAATAAATCAATCAAAAGCGTTACGCTACTTGACGCATTGCTGAGAAGAAAACACATTGAGTTCTCTTTCTCTCCCTCTCTCTCCGTCTCTTTCTGCAGAATATATTTACATAATGTCATTACTAGATATTAACTGGTGGAATAAAGATGCCCATTTAAGTAGGTAGTGTATATCCTATGTGTATATGGGTAGAACATACAGTTGGCATCTAATCCGCAATGGGGGACAATGATCGAGCGTGAACTATTCACTAAATGTATGACCTTGCCTTCGATATAGCGCATGCCGGCGTCGGGCAGAAACAGAAGTGGAAACACTATACGTATATTAATAATATTGCTGTACTTAACCGCAGCGATTGCTTGAAGTGTTATTATAGCGCCAGCGGTAAATCTATTTCATCTTTCACGCCTTTGCCACAAAGCGCGTATCGTCCGTCGCCAGACTAAGTATGCTATAGTTCCGTATCTATTCAAAAGTGGTCTGATTATGTCAGCAGTATTTTTAATGGGAAGATTGCTTTCTAAGATATTTACGGTGTTTGCAACGCGAAGTCTTGATTGTACTCAGCCACACCGATTGAGTGTCCGTAAAGAGCTCGGACAGCAAATTGCTCGCAAGATGCCTCATTCATTTTCTAGTGGACTATCGAAATAACTCCTATAGAAGCTGATCGTTGTCAATCTCAATCAGTCAGAGAGTATCACCACCACCATCACCTAGCCAATCTAAGACCGTAGGCACTACCGTATTTTCGTCACGTATATCCGTTTCGCCTGCCCTTAGGTGAACCCTTCGTCAAGCGAGATTTCGTTTTCTTAGCAAAGGTAAATGGTAAATGGTAAATGGTAAATGTTTATTGGTTTATTTAAGGGAACGCGTCCTGTCGACGGGCACACTCTGTTGATCAATTCGCGCGACAATCTCACTTCAAACCTCCTGTGATTGCTCATTTTGGTCGGTAGTTCAATTGCGCCAAATGCACGAATAATATATTATAGTTAAAGTTTGTTCGGTCGTGGCTTAGTGTTTACTCGGATGGGTTCATTCGCTGTTCTAGCCAGAGTATCTATGCACATACGGCCAGCATAGCTAACCTTTATCTTTAAGAAGGAATCGATCTCCCACACAACATATCCACGACATCAATCAAGGTCATCTACTGAAAATTAAGCAGGAGGCTCTTGTGTTGAGTGGAGCCACGACGGCATCCATTCGAATGCACCCATTTGCATAATGCTACATTCTTCGTACAATTTTATCATCCGTTCAATGGCATAGCTTGCTTCCGTTGAACCATTGATTATATGACCGGATGCGTCTGTGCTATGCTATAATACATTCTCACTACGCAAGGCCTACATTTACCTGTCCACTATCAATCGATAGCTGGATCAAGATCGATAGAAGCCTATTCCTCTCTTTAACATCACTAGAAAGTCAAATTGTCCTCATTGGGCGCCTCCGTCTCTCCATTTATAAACGATACGGCGATATCATCATCTACAGACGGCGGACTTCGCGTTGCGGGCCTCCTCCTTCATCACATCGGCATCTAGCCACCCGCATCAACAGCAGCAGCAGCAACCGCCATACGAGCTGCTTCTTTTTGATCTTTTTCACCGTCGTGCAATTTAAAAGGAGCAACGGCGGCTGTGCGCAAGTTTGCGCAGCCTGCGTCAGGGTGTACTCTGTGGAGGATGTGGCGAGAGCATATGTCTGGAGGATGGGGATAAGTCTTTGTTACGAGATCGAGACGTCACGGGATAGGAACACAGGAACGGAGAGAGGGCCGACTTACGACGCTGGAGGGATATCTTCCAGCCGATAATGGCAGCACGACGACTATGGGTCTGCGTAACCGTGTGCACCGCTTCGTGCTGGAAGATTAAACAACGAAACGGGCTGGCCCCCATGCCGTCAACAGCTACAACAAATTGATGAAAAGACACCAACGATTTAAGAGAGGAGACAGAGAGAGAGAGAGAGAGAGAGAGATCACGCAAGGCGTTATACGGACAACTGTTTGTGGCGTCAACATATTATTGTACAACTATCGTAATACTGGGATTATTACTGGTGGCAGTGACACAGATACGGTCATCAGAGAATCCACCTTTGGAGGGATTTTTTTTGCGGGTTGATGCCGAACACGAAGCGAACGGGTGCTCCAGACATACACGGAGACACCGGGGAACATAATGTCACGCTATTTCAATTTGCAAGAAATACGTCTGGTGAGGGAGGAGGGGAGATACATAAAGGTTAGACAGGTGAGTCTGTAAATAGCGGTTTTAATTATGAGACAAATGCTTGTCTTGTACCTATAATTATCACCATCAGGAAATGGACGGTCGCCTTTTTGACTGAGCGGTGTTCGATTCGATCAAATGACTCAATCAGTAGCTAGTCAACTCTCTGAAATCGCTATGGACCACCTTTGAGGGCTCCGCGCGTGCGGAGGTGCTCTTCCTCTTTCTCTCTTTATCTCTCCCTCCGTGTGTGTGGTTTCTCAAAGAATCCGATCGCTAGTCCATGTATGGTCTATAATACGAAAGCGTAATCGATTAAACCACTGCACATTTCTCTCCTTAATTATCGATGGTTCATGTATTAACACCGGTGCCGTGACAAGCCCGGTTGACACCAATCGTATATTACATCACCCGCAGGTAACGACGATGTTCGTGCACTAGGTCAGTAGTTCCCGGCACATCGCCGCCGGTGTGCCATCCTTGAAGCAAATTGTACTTTTCGATAATTTCAGCATGAAATGTCTCTGGTGGTAACCGTGCGTTTGAAGAAAATTTCCTCCTCTAAAAAAAAGAAAAAAAAAGCATGAAATACATGCTTCTTTTTTTTTATAATGCATATCTGTCTGTGTGTCGATCCGTGCTACCTTTTACTCACCGTCAATATTCGCGTTAATCCGACGGAAACGGGTATGACTAACAACCGTCGTCTTGTTCAATAGTAGTCCCCTGTTCAGCTTTAGATAAACAAACAAATAGCGAATATAAGAGAGTCTCTATTATTTGAACTGTTCCTCGCGTTCGATATCAATGGCGCTGTCGTATTACCCAAGGCGGCCCTTCCTACGGGCGAGTCTTCTGCGGGCAAATCGTTATTTTCCTTCCCATTCATATGATGATCTCGTACGTCACCTCGTCATGCCCCTGTAACTCATAATTACACTCAACACAGTATATCCAACGTCAGCGCGAACGAAACAATGATTGCCCGACGCGCAATCGATGGTCTGCGCCAATCGAACGAGTTTGACGCTGACCGTACAAATCGTCACCACACGTTTAACGCACACGTACACGTGCCACCCGCTTATCTGATATTCCTTTTCGCGGCGGGATAGACATTCTCTACGAGATCTAGAGACGCCTCACACTGCCGTCTCTCGCCGCTATCTCGAATGTATCCCACTGGCAAGAGATACTCCACTAAGTGCAACGCATCCCAGTAGCAGCAGGCAAGGCATGCAACGAAACAGCTAATTAAGTTGAACGAAATGAAGAACACACACCATGACCACAAGTGGACTCAGGTCCACTTACAATACGCACTGACAGCACTTGTACCGACGGTAGCGGTTTCGATATTGCAATCGATCAGAGGAGCGGGATAGCGGCGAAGACACAACAAAGATCAATCGCTCGCTCGTGTCGTCATGTTGTCATCGACTGCCCCCGGGGTCGATTTAGTTGTAATAGTAGTAATAGTAGTATTGGATATCTCTGCTGCTGCTGCTGCTACTGGCGGATACCAATGAGTGGCCCGCCTCCACCGCTGCCACCGCAGGCAGCCCCACACAGCAGTCCCTTTCACTGGTCTTTAGATGAGCGCGACGTTCTATCGACGGATTCTCCACTACGGATTCGCTTTTCACTTAGGCAGCAGTCGGAGCTGCTGCCCCTGCGCTTGTTGTTGTTGTCGATTTTGTTGTTGCTATTATTGTAGTTGTTGTCGTTGTCGTCGCCGTTGGCAGTGTCCACGGCAGCATTAACACCGCAACAATAGTCAGCATTGGCTCGCCGCAGCGCGCGGCGGCTGTCGCTGCTGCTACTGCTGCTGGCGCTTCATGACGCTCGAAGCATCCACAACTGGGGATTGCTATTTACTCTATCAAGTTCATCGGCGCACAAAGCCACTCCAAAGCTCAGCAACTGTTATAATAGCAATAAATAATAACAGCAGCAGCAGTGGTCATAGCAGTTAAGCCACAGACGATGGTTATTCGTCGTTTCGCGCTTGTGGTCGCCTGTCCGAACGTTAAATGGTAGCAGTTGTAGAAATGGTATTCCGTAGTAGTCAGTCAGTCAGTCAATGTGTTTTTCCGCCGCCAGCTAGTGGCAGGATCGCCACCACCAGCACCGCCACCAGCGTCAAACAGATCGTCGTTTGCCGTACAAGCGGCCACGTCCGGGACGATCGAAACAGGCGCGAAGCTGCCACTACCACCGCAGCACCGGCTCTCTGTCTGTCAGCCCTTGCTGCTGCTGTTGCTGCTGCTGCTGCTGTTGACCGTGGTGCCGACTGTCGAACCAGGCTGCTGCTGCTGCTGTTGCCGGCTCAGCTTTTCGTGTCTTCTCTCCAGGGCGAGGGATGGCGTTACTACTCGCGCACGAATGCGAATACAGCACCAAACCACACTAGCGCAGCACAGCGCAACGCATATACATACACGCACACACACACACACAATACGGCGCTGAGAGAGGACGACCGATTAAAATAGCCATTGCCGACGGCTAAGTGGGTGTGTGCATACGTACACATAGAAACAAACGTGTCTCCATTCGCGTCTGTTCGTCCAACGGCCGCCTGTCGTCGATACGAATGTCTGACCGTACATCAATCTGTCCATCTGCACGGCTGTCTGTCTGTCTGTCTGTCTGCCGGTCGACCTGTTCACGGTAATCGTACCGTTGTATATATATATATATATGCATGGCTATCAGTTTGTGTACACCTATGAATGAACGAATGTGTGTATGCTGTGCTTAGCGTTTTTGCCACTGGTCTGACACAGGTCTCTGCCCCGTCTGCTCTGTCAGTGTATCTGTGTGTTGCGTGGTGTTGTTGTTGTTGCTGTTGTTGACGCTATTCTCGCTGTTGTTTGTGGTCGCGGATAGCGGATAGCAGCAGCGACCAGCGAATGATGCTTTCTTAATGGGGCTTGCTGACTCACTGGTGCAGCACCCACCAACAAATGGACTGCTACACCAAACAATTCACGATAGAGGCGGTTGCACCGGTAGAGCAAATAATCACTCAACTGCTGCAGGGCTGACGCCCCTCATCGCCCCCTAACGTGTGTGATGTTTGCGCCGGTGGGTGCACCCATCTAACGGAGGACGAAGAGAAGGTGATGGTGGACTAGGCCACGGCCCATGGGACGGGTCAATCTATCACAAATCAGTTAGTCTGCCAAAAGCTAGTCACACACGGCAAACAGATCTCAAATCAGGCAGAGGACAACAACAACAACAATTGAGAATGACGCGCGAGCAATGTGGTCATAGTTCGTTTGGTAAGAGATATCAAACGTGCTATAAAAACTACACTATAATAATTTTGGTGCATAAAGCGACTGATTCATTTCTTCTTCTTTTTTTTTTCGCTTAACTCCATCTATCACTCGTACTCTGTGACTACCGTTTGATAATTATCATTCGACTAACTTCTTGGTCTTCTATGAGCCTTTCATTTACCTGAGATGATCAGAATCAGCGATGATTTTGGACCGAAGTCGACATTTCGCCAACGATAGGCGAACATCGATTATATAATAATAATAATTAATGTCATTATATAAAGTCAATCAGCGGGAGAGTTAAAAAAAATTGTAAAAAAAAAAAAAAGGAGGACTTCGGTAAACTTCTATTCGCTGGCTCAGCAAAACGATCCGTGGGTGTCTTCGTGACCGTCCCCCTCATGTATAATACATTGTATATACATGATTCGATGTCATAAAAAAGTCATTTACGATGTGACGTGGCCTCTAATGAATTCGCACTTAATATCATTCACCAACGTGGCACAACTGGAAAACGCTACGCGCGATGACGTAATCGCCTTGCTCTGTCTCATTTTTCTGTCGTCATTTAGCGATCATCTCAGTCGAACGCGATGATTCCGAATTGCGAAAGATCGGAAGAGCTGCTCATTCATACGTTTATTTTTATTGTTCAGTTACCTTTTGCTTCAGCATAGGAATTTTTTTGTCCACGGTTTTCGAATCCGTAATCGCGAGGAGGCGGGGTGTCACTTAACGGTGTGATGCTACACCAATTCGCAACAAGCCGCAAAAATGTATGCGAACGTAATGTATGCTATTTATCTCACTTCGAGAATCATTTCTCGAGAGTACTTACCATTTATCGCTGCAAATCGGGAACACAGAAAATATTTCACAAAATTTTCGACCAAGGTAACCCGTTGGCAATGTTCAATTTCCGCTCGCAAATGAAAATCGAATTCAATGGAGAAGATTTAACCATTCCGTAATTAATCATTTCGAGTCATGATGACCCATGTATTTATGGTAAGTCTAGTCGGTTTGTTGTTTGCTATTGTAAATACATCTGGTGCCGAAATCTAATACTACTTCTACTCTCACTTTTACTTTTTTCAGTGGTTGAAGCCTCCCAGCACAGATATCCGAGCTAAAAACCTTGCGTTCATTATTAATATAAATGCATACGTATGTACATGGAGTCATCCAATTAAGCAACGATTCTACAGAATTTAATCGAACCTCTGTTTCATCCCCACGTAACTATTCTCCGCTTGAGGCGGTGTGCGAGGCTAACTTATGTCGAGATCGTTGTCAAGGAGGGATGCAGACGACCTTGACCGGCCGGCTCATTGGTAGGCGCTCATTTCGCCTCACCATTCGCATTTCCGGAGTCTAGGCGTTCCGCAATAAAGACGCAGACAAATTACGGCCCCCATCGCGGGCTTATGATGAATGAGCCTATCAGATGGTCGCCCGATAGATTCTGCCCTATTCTCATCCTCTGCCGCAAGGGTCGCCGGTCTTGTTCATTGCAGCAAGAATTACTCCTTCGAAGAGGCGAATCCGTACTCGGCATTGAAAAGCGAATCTCTTCCCTCCCTGGTCGACTGGCCGTGACCGACAACAGCGTGGATACACGGATAGTTGTAGACAGCGATGTGGAATTAAATTGATGGCCGTCGCTCGAAAGGGAGCCGGAAACGATTGCTAGTAAAATGGCCATGTACTGGTTCGAAATAAACGAGCTGGAAAAGATCGAATCGATGCTTGATTGACTTTTTGACTAGGAACTTCTTCACACGCTGGTAATCCCACACTCATCACAAAGTCAATAAAGGTGGGTGTCAGTAAATGTCACTCTGGATCATCACACTGAAGTTTAGGCGAAAAAAAATTATATATATATATATAACTGATGTGATACATTCAAGAGGACCACTTTCAATTTTATATAGTTACTTCTGATGTTGTGTTATTGTTTCTATTTTATATTTACAGGTATGGAGCGTCATCAAGACTTGATGACGCATCCATCCAAAGACGACACAGGATACCTAGGATAAATTTTGAATTCGTGTTGTATCCAAATCCATACTGTTAATACGCTCAAATTGTATACAACGAAGTGGTCCGTCAATACACGCGTTCGATTACCGCCAACGGTTGGGTCACGCAACTTTACCTTTGTTAATAAAACCCACAGTCAACTTCAGCGTCACGGTACCGCAATCCTCCGGTGGTTTGGCCGTGCATTCATATGCTCTGCAAGCGAAGGCTGAACACGTAGGTGCACGGGTTCGATCTCCACCGTTACACATTTGCATTTAAGGGTCTCTCTGACGAAGCAATGCAGAAGCAACACCGTGCTCATTAAACTTTACTGAGGTCAGTGTGATGGACCGATATTGTGTCAACGATAACTACGATAACTGAAGTGTATATTTCTGCCGAATCATTTCGACAGAGCGAAACAGAGGTCCCTTCGTTACAGCGCGCGTGGAAGACGATGCTGTCTGTTTCTGCTCGATTGAACTCTCTCTGTGCCGATAACAAGGTAATATATTTTGATGAAAGTGTCGCACCAGAGCACCTTCAATTCCGAGATTTTTGCCTTTAACTGAATATGCATTTAAAATTTGATCGTTGAGTAGCCACAAGCAGAATACAAGGGAATTTTATTTACAAATAACGCGCAAAACACCTTTAATCCATTGCTTTAATCTCACCGTCCGTCTGAGGAGATATCGATCCCAAAAAGTATGCTTCTTACCTTTGTGAAACAAATGTGTCCGCTTTAATTTGATAGCCTTGGTAATGAGCGCGTTGCTGGCGCCAACGTCGTCAGGGAGAGAGCCTCGCCGGTCCTCGCTCTTTTAGGCAGGGGGCAAGTGCGGACCTGTTCGTTATTCTTAATTCGCCTTGACCTAGACCGTCTCGACGTCCGGCGTTTGATGTCATTGGTCCGGAATCAGCGCTGTCTGAGCCGCGTCATAGTCCCGTTCAATCGGGGGGAAGGCAGCCTCTTCATATATAATAGCTCGGTGTAGCAATATAAGAAATTTACAACTCAGACCAGCTTTGATAAGGGAATGGGAACGAACTTCGAGCAGAATTCGATGGAGCAGGATTAAGGGTTATGCTAAGTAAAATACTTCATTAGTTATATGAATACCTCCTTCTAACTACATCATCGGTCATCGTTTAGGGACATTTCACTGACGGTAGTTTCATTTCGAACTTGGAGCCGTCTCCTTGATGTTCTTGGGGTTCAGATTGGCTTACCGACCTGCTCATGCAAATGGATTCTCTCTGACATCCAGGCCATGCATGACCCGGGTCTTCCCAGTGTCTATCCTGTCAGCTAAGGCCTTGCCCCACACCTTAAGTTGTCCTATCATATTCATTGCCTGCACTAATGTTATTCTCACTGTATTATAGCTATGAGATGAAGTGACCTCCGTCAAGATTCGTTTTTAGGGGGATAATCTAACGATGTCGACTACCACTCATCAAAGTGACCCGTTGACTGCCCAGCTTTCCTGAATGGAAGGTGGAGAAAAAGCGTTTTACCATACCAAAATATTCAATAGATGAGGTTGCATTTTAATTAAGATTAACATATATATATATATATACATAGCTGGGAGTGTACCAAACATACATTATGAATCTAGTCTATTATGCGTTACAAAAGCTAAGGGCGGGAAAGTTGGAGTCCCAATGAACATACCATTGGCAACATTGTAACTATTACTTTTTCCCTTGCTTGCTTGGCGTACAAGTATTTTTAGTAACCCTGAATAGGACCAAGATCTCTGCATGCAAAGTTTACTCGATCAAACATTATCTGCACAGGTATGACCCATCTGTTATTTACAATAGTGCCTATGAGCACAAAGGCGTGCACTATACACATAGAAGGGCATAGGCTGACATAGCAACTAATTTTATCGATAGCAAACATATTGACATTGCATCTGCTTTATCTACTCTAGTATTGGACAGGACCGTCGTTTTAACAAGCTTACGCCGATGTTTGTTAGATGACCTTTCCTTATTCAGACAACCTCTTTATTTTTTTAATATATAATAAAGTCTCTTGTCTCAAATTCTCCCACTATATGGGTGGGTCATATGATGAATGTTCTTCTACCTAAAAGGGTTATTTGGAGCTACGTGCTACAGTCTCAGCGAAAATACTAGTACTTTGGCTTGAGTTCATCCCGAATTCGATGTTATTAAGCTTTATTGCTAGATCATTAGATTTTGGGTAGACCCGATGCACAGATACACAGTTTGTCGTATTTACGTATTATCAGTCATTGTATATTGCCACGTTTTGCAAATACAGGTGTGGCTTGCTTCGTTGACGCCTCCAGCCCTCAAGCCAAGTGCTACATGGTTCACAAAACATGGGCAGAACACATGACAACTTTTTGGTGTTATATATTCGACCCACATATCATCTGTCTTCCATTTGAAACGAATTATCGTCCCCGTCAAGAAAATAGCCTCATCAACCTTTGTCATCTTTTCTTAATAATGCCTAACAAATTAGAGATTGCAAAAATCCCAGTGAGTCGAAACGTCGCCTTGGGCTGTCCAGTGAATAAGGGCGTATCCATGGGTAAGTACACGAGACGGTGAGATGCAGAGTACATGCTCTTTAAAAAAAACCCACTTGACTCGATCTAATAATGCACGGGTGACACCCGGCATTGTCACTGGTGACACCCGGCACGTAAATAAGTGGAAATATCCAACAGATTGGGAGTAGCGACTGTCAGTTCTACGCTTAGATTTCCGATAATCAGAGCTACAAGAAACACAGCCCATTCTCAAAACTCGTGAGATGTGATATATATATATATATACACACATTTCTATGAAATAAATATTCTATGTTTAAAAACGTGTCGCAATGTTGCCATCTTAAAGCATACACATGCATTCTGGGACGTTGCTAGCAAATACGTGAATTGTTGTCTTTTTCCCTCGTCCGTCAACGGTCGACGACGGCGTTGATTTGTCAGTGGAAGCTCGTTCCCCTTTTCCAGCCTTTCTATTCAGGAACCCGTAAACAGGCCGTAGAACTGTCACTGTACAGCGTTATTTTCTCAATTTGCCATTTACTTGTAATGTTCTTCGAAATCGAAAGTGAAAGCCAAAATTATCCGGTAGTGACTTAAATACGAAAAATAACCCATTCAACAGTTCGAAGAGCATTTGTCTTCGCGTACATTCGATTCGAGCCAACAGGATTGATTCGTGTGCGGGCTGGTACCTCGCCACCACCGTGATGTTCTTAGAAAAGGCGACAATATCGCTCTGCCGCAATATTCTAAGTGTGCATGACGCAGCAGAGGGGGATCGAGGATAGGGGGCGGTGGACGAAATAACGAATAATGAGATTCAGAAAAAAAAAAAGAGATAAAGTAGCTGGAGTTGGCAGCCACGGGAACTTTCTAAATTTATACAAATTAATTCACCAGCATTGGATAGAAACCTAGCTTGTATTATTGCTTGCTTACTATAGGTACGTTCAGAGGGGCGTTCCGTTCATTACTTTGTGCTATTGAGATGAGAAAATAAGCTGAGTTCTATGTAAAATAGCATCAAAGGGCGATGTTGTATTTTAATACGAGTCAACAAAACCGGATACAGAAGCCAAACTAATTGAGCTATCTTTTTTTCGACCAGGTTCCAACTGGATACAACGATACCTTTTTTTTGATACCGCAATTTTCTTTACCAAAAACCCGCGTACGTTGGCATCTTGTCTTAGTCCCGCCAACGTCCGTGGCAATTCCTCTAAAGCCGGTACCGGGGCACGCACCAGTATGACGTGAATCCACTATGAAGTCGAACAGCTCAAGTCAGGTCGACTCTGTGCCAATGGGACACGGAGCACATGTACCTCAAAACACCAAAAATTACTCCCTACGGTTGTTCCCTTAAGCAGAACACTTCACAAGAATCCCATCTTGATTTTCTCCAAGCAGCGCTCCCTAAGCCAAACATGGATATGCGCTGGTAGAGCGATTACTTATGATTGATTTATTACATTTGTTTGCCTACTGTATTGCCTACCTCAGCTATGCCCGAAGCACGACGACAAAATAAGTGTACACACACTTCGATACATCCCTTTGCCGCTTTTCTTTACCGACTGTGCGTTCTTGAATAATCATGTTAGATCAATAACCTTGGCAAGCAGCGTAATAGGTTAGGCGAGATCGAAAACTTTCAGCAAACATCCGAATATCGAGACATCAGGGTACGATTACACGGTTAACTACACATGTATATTGCCAGAACAGTGCTTATACGTTGCGATCGCTTGAAAGATACATGGCAAATAACTGAAACGCATTTAAAGTGGTCCGTCTTATGAAGCAGTTGTACCGCGGACGTTAAATTTGAGCAGTGTATCAGCATCGAGTATATCTTCTACTATTTTCTCAAGGCATGAATCAAATTGAATGCGTTTCCCACGTAATTAATCTGCCAATGGAATCATGAATTTGTTAGTCATATATTCAAAATGCTGCCTAACGGGATAAGTGCAATTGATCAAATGAGAATGTATCGAGCAAATGGGCATCGAGACGTCAACCCTTGCAGCAACAAATGCCGTCCACATTCACATGACAAAATGCATGCAACCACCTGTACAATATTTTTAGTGTACACCTCATACAGCGTAATGCGCAGTGGTGGGAGGCTACAGCGTGATGCAAAATTATTATAACAGCGCTAAAAAATTGGCAACGTTCCAACATCAAACCTTCACAGGGACAGTAACAATTCAAATGTTGTAAAAACAAGCTACGCCTATACGTATTTGTGGGACAGAGCGTCGTCTGTATCGCATCGCCAAAGGAAGGTATGGTGTACGAAAGATCTAGATAGCATCGTGGGCCGTTGGTGTTATTTTTTAAGCTTCACTGAGAGAATTTAAAAAGGATAGTCCCATCATGAAGTATTGGCAAAGGCGTTTGTTATTCTGATACATAGTGAAAAGTTTCTCTACTCTTAAAAAATTTGCATGAAACGCATGTGCATACTTTGGTGTTGTTGACGCTAAAGCGACAGCTGTTGGGAGGTTGGCCACCTGTTGGTTCTCTGTTGTTCGCTGTCGTTCACGGTTAAACCCTAACAGATGCGATACAGCTGTATATTATATCTAGGTTTGCCAGGTAGCAGACACATTGTTCCATATGGGCAAGTCGTTTCCAGATAGTAGAAATTATCGCATCTTGTTAAGTTTCTTCCAAACCCTCCATTGGGACTGTGATTTGGATAGAATAGTACTAATTATGCAGTCGCTATCGTTTAATGGTACGATAATGATCAAGCTAACTGGGATTGACTTCAATATATATATATAAGGGAAATTCGGAAAGTCACTCAGCCCCATGGCGTACGCAACCTATCACAGAGATACTATGAAAATTGAAAAAGAAACACAGTCCCACAGAGCGGACTTTCCTTTTTCAGTATGCCCAATATATGATATATCGCAACTTTACCGATCGCGTTTCCTTTATAAGACGTCTAATATAACTGAACAAAAAAACAAAAAAGAATAATTTAAAAATACATGACTCATTGAGCACGTTCAGCATGCGACAGAACCTATGAAATTGCGTGAGTTCCACGTTGAGCACAAGAGCACAATACGGAAATCACGGTGCTCACCTTCATTATTTTGCAGTATGTTATCTCAAACCAACGGAAAAGATAAGATTCCCTACCTCATTTAAACGGAGAAGCAATAACTACTTCTTCCTTCCCAGATACATAGCTCAGGTGCGCAGCCAAACGAGGGCAGTCGCTTGAGGTAAGTCTATGGAAACAAAGCATCGGATAGCGTAGAAGATCCTCTTGAAAGCAACTACGTCACGATAACATAGCGCCTATATTTATGTTCCTCTAGTTAACGGGAAGACAATTTACATTTATGGAGAATATGTTTAGTTTCTGGTAATGCTATATACAAGGCTGGTATGGGACAGTTCCGTTGTTGTTTGTATCAACTGCCTGTCTAAACATTAGAAGGTCAGGTCGACCTTCAAAATTTCACGAGAGCTATTCATGGTCAGCTTCGAAAAAGAAAAAGCATGCGGTTCGTCTAAAGGCATTGGTGGTGCTGTTTATAAAACGATATTTTCAACAAAAACGCTTATTGTATGACAGAATATTGAACAAAAACAACATTATTGAGATTGTTTGAATATATATATATATATATATATTCACACACACGTATATATATATATATATATATATATATATGTGTGTGTGTGCCGTCGTATTTTATAGCGACTGCCTGAGAGGCAAGTGTGTATATGAAAAAATAATGTCCGCTGTAATTCTTGTTATTACCATAATGATGATAATAATCCTTGTGATACATTTTGTGCAAAATCGGGGATGGTTATCTGATCTGCTTGATACAGGGACAGCAAAGATGAAAGTTCTATCCGAGTTTGAATGGATCCTAGAACAGAGACACAAAATTTAACGTTGCGAATTATTAGAATGAGATTTATGTGTAACAATGGATAACATTGCGACAACGGCTTTAGTTCTCCAATGTGTAATACCGGTGTGATACCACTGTTCCACAGACACGGAATCCAAGTCAGAAAACCAAACCGAGTTCATCCCTGCCCCAGCCTATGGCTCATAGATAGGAAGTTCTACTTCATCTTCATTTATACTCTCGTACATTCCCAAATGCATCGCTCGGGATACTTAAATCATAATATAATAATCTAAGGAAAGCGTTAGCCAAACTAAGTAGTAGTTCAAGGGACGAACTTATGGCCGTCTTCTGGAAACGCTGTGGTTAGCAAATCAGTGTGCCACTCAATCTAATCTATCGAATATTATCAGCGAAGGATATTAAAGCCCCCTGTGTCCGAGAGAGACGTGATTGTAGAGGCAAATAATGGCATCGAAATCTACTCATGTGACTCAACGTTTGCGGACGTTGCGGTGCCTTAGACGAAATTTTATGTCAGAACCAAACATTCGGCCTCAATCTCTCTGTCGAGAGATGAGTAACTCGTCATACTGGGCAATGAAACAAGAGACACAATCCCGGCCTCGGTGGCATTACTCTGCAGGAATCAACCACCATCCGATATCTAAGAATAGCAGCTACGCAGGATCGATTCGAGTACTGGGAGCTTGTAATTGGGATAGTTAGGCTTGCAATCCGTGGAACAGAATTGGATCAGGACAAGCTGCTGGATCAAAAAGCCGAACCAATATATTTAGCTAGATACACAGAGCGTACATCTTGGGTATCATTGCTTGCGCAGGCCTTGTCTGCCCTGGAATATTTTTTACGGACGATATCGGAAGATATATTTTGAAAAATTCAGTGAAAACGCATACATTGCGCAGTGACAAAGTTTTCTTCATATTATTCTAGACCGAACTTTATTCCACCGCTATTACCAGAACTAGAAAAAAAAAACACCCGTTTCGGCGGATGATGGTTATACAAACTGCATTTGAAGTGTTGTTATTATATAAGTTGTAAGTTAAGGGCGCTATATGTAAACATTCGTCAAGTTTACTTTTGCGGATAGGCTTCGTTCGACGGGAGAATTCATATTCGGAATTTCACATGTATATAAAAAGTCATTTTTCTGTTCAAAAACACAAAAACCCCTCCTATATAGGTGATACATGTGTATGTGTGGTACGTTTTTCTGGCGTGGAGCTCGCCGGCACAAAAAAGGGTGCGTGTGACACAGCACAAGCCCGCCAGCCTGCTCGCAATGCCATATGATTTCATCTGATTGGACATACGTTTAGTTGTGAATAACCCATTAATCAGTTAAAACTAACTTTTGTAACGATCGGAAGGAATCCGAATATGGAACGCCTTTGTGAGGGAAGGTAACTGTTCCGAAAAGCAGGTGGAAGGGCTCAAATGTGATCGGAAGTCGGCACAGAATAGGCCGGGCCTCCTGGAACCCACTTAAGGGCGAATTGAAAAACAAACCAAATATCCAGGTTGCATTATTTTGGTTTTAGGTTTGCACAAACCACATTCATAGAGAAATAGTAGTTTGGTAAGAGGGATTTTGCACATATGGACCACAGTTAGATGAATAGTCAATTATAGAGAGGACGTCGCACAGCGACAGGAACTCGGCCCGACAAACCGATCTCAAATGTTCATCACGATTAGGAACTCGCTGGATTCTCTCACTTCGGTCTCCTGTTATATATCTCCTCCGGCAGTCTATCCCGTGCCGATGTGGTTTGCTGTGACTAAAACCGTTGCAAACGTACGCTCTCCAATACAGAGTGCATTATCTCACGTTTTTGCTTTTAAGTAAATCCCTCCGCCTCCGTTTGGGGTGAGTGCCGATTAAGGGGCACTGGCCCTTGTTAAAGTAAATGTATTCGAGTTGCTCTCAAGCCTTAGAGGGGTCCGAGGTAAGCCGACACTAAAACTTTGTTTCCCTGATAACTTATGCTGAAATACGCGCCATCTACCCCACGTATCTCTCAATACTCGTAACGAATGGATCTTGCTGCAGTTAGATTCATTGTCTACAAAACGTTAATGTACATGTGGCTAGACCCTTGCTACACACGTTCGCGGAAGATAAAAGCAAGCACGGGATGGTAAATTCACTCAGGTGCAATTTCGAGCTTATCGACTTCTCAATGAGCCAGTAATTTTCTATCCACAATATTTTCGCTTAGATTACCTACTGGCTCCAAATCCATGTTCTATCTCTCTCGAATCTCTGACATGGTATATATTTACTTGAGGGTGGTTGTGGGTTATTAACTACTAATGCAAGCACTCAATTATAATTTCCCTCCAAAGGGGATCACAAAAACGTGTGATCGCTAACAGCGGCAATTTCCTAAAATCCCCTATCGTCGAAGCAAACTCTAAGCTTGAGAATTGAAAGTGGACACGGAAAGCCCAAAATCCCAAAATGCCCGCCTATGAGAGTACTATAAGACAGCTTGATAATATCATGGGTCGGTTTTATTAACGATATTATTAAAACCGCAATCGAATTTCCCTGCAGAGACACAGAGAATGTCAGAAACTGTGTACTTCAACAAACTGGCAAAAATCACTATTATATATGTACTGATTATGATAATATCTATATATTTTTTAACAGCAAAACACAATATTTAATGTGAAACAGCTCTCTATTGGTGTACAATAGAGGAATAAATGGGCCATGGTACGGACTAGTGATGATCTACGACAAGGTCGAAGGGAAGACTAGAGCAGAATGATTGCATTGTCTCTACGCGTCCTTCGTTTAGATTCAACACAATTAATTGACCTCACTTGAGACCAAACCATGTGAACATGTGATCGAGTTTTTCTTAGCGGCCAGTGGCTTCAGAGGACAACACAAATGCTTATCGGCTATTTGTGCAAGAGCGCTTAAAGAGCTCGTCGAATTTATCCTCACTCGTTATTAGTCTTTCTAATTGTCTAAGTTCAGCGTTTCTAAGCCGATCTACAACAACAGTATTGTATAATGCCACACCGATCCAGATTAAATGTGGACTCCACTCGGAGGAGATGACGTTGCCCGTTGTCAAGAAAATCCACATCACCGAGTCCTTGGGGATTCCATATCACATACGCTTACAGGAGCAGTGATGCGGTACGGTCTTTAGACAGCATCGCGTAGGCGGAGGGAAATTTCAGACTAAAATCCAACAGCATACAAAAGAAGATGCTTGTGAAACGAGTCAGCTCGTTCGCTGACTTCGTTTGTGAAACGACAACTGAACCTTTTTCACCACCGCATGATCCTCAGCATCTTTAAGAGATTAGGTATTGATATAATAGTATGATAGGTATTTTTATTATTATTATTATTATTATCAGCTTGACATCGTCAGCATATATGAAGTATAGCAGCAGTCCCTTTAACACATCTTTCCTTGGATCGAAAACGTTACGTAAAACCGTGTCTTGTTTTTATCCAGTAGTCACATACCTAGCCCTAGAGAGCGATCAATTGACCTCCACCTATTCTGAGGATAGGAGGAGTTCCACCAGATGGGACCAATGCCCATCGAAGGCAAAATCGAGAATATATCATGTGGCATGGCCCAGATCGCACTCTTGTAAAATCCATCATAAATGACACTGACAGCGAGGAGTTCATTTACAGATAGAGTAATTACGTTTAGAAAGTCGAGGAAGCAGTCGCACGGGATGGCGTGGTGGTAGCGCCAAGGACTTGGACCCCAAGGATCCCCGGATCGAATCCCGCAGGCTATACATGGTTTGAAGTAATATGAAAGTAGTTCCGAACCATGGTCTAATTAACGATATCTTCAGGATTAAAAAAAAGGCAGTCAACAGTGGATTTTCCCTTTCTGCATTCAGACTGTCGCGACGAGGTAAGCTCCTGTCTCGGCCTCAGCTTCCTCAGGGTCATTCAGGACTATAAAGCTATAATCTCTACTAGATCACCGAGATCGTTTTTCAACGTCAGAAAATTTTCCAGGCAGATTCTCAGCCAACATTTACCGCCTACGATAGTGCTGGCCACTCCCCCTCTGGTCTTTCAGTATCAGTCACAATGCAGCATAACCAAAGAATCTAGCTGAGTACCTTGCTTGCACAATGCCTATTTTCAGTATCTGGCTTTGCCTTGACAAGGTTCGTTCAAACCTGCGAATTCGGTAATCTGTCGGCTATTTTCAGGTGGATACGTACGACATGGGCATCAATAGTGTCGACCTTACGTGCAGAACAGCGGCAGCAGACATTGTCGACCGTTCAAAGCACTACGCCATGGGAAATAGTATCACACGCACATCGGAATCAACGACGGAGCTTTCAAAAGCGATGACCAAATTCAGAATATTTCCGCCACTAGGACCAGTCGGCTCATGCAGAATTTGTCGAACAAAAGTGCCTCATGCAGCAGCCACGGTGGACCCCACGTATAAGATATCCATTTAATTTGCCATTGAGAATGCATTGCCTGAACAGCTGCTCCTTTCACTGGCGCCATCGCATTGAAATAGAAGCATTTTACTGCTCCGGGCCCTTCGCTATGGAGTTACCCCGTCTCGAAACTTTCTGCGATCTTGTCTTGTCTAGGATAACCCCATAACCCATAGAGCTTTATAGCATCATTCCGTCTTGATGGCTCAGCTGTATCTCCAAAGAGCGCAACAAGCACGACGAGACAGAGCACATCCGCTTGACGTACAACATGTTGTTACAAAGGATATGTTCCACGCTTTTCAACATGTTACACAGGTTGTCTTCGGCTGATGCATCGGATTTCACTCCTGCCATAACCAATCATTTTACAGACGGTCGTTCTATTGCCGCGAAGCCTTTGTCATCGTTAATTCCACTATGCCATCTATTATATGCGGTCGAACCCTTCTATCATTGTGGGATCTGTTTTGCCGGGGAATTTGCTGTTTCTATTTCCTTGCCTGTACAGCCCATGTGGGGCAGTGCTTCAAGGTGGATTTTTTGCCTGAGCTGATTCAGCTCGATTTGAGGGTGTGCGTTTTAACATAATTAATGATGACTGGTTGAATATTTCTTTTCGAATAAGCTGTTTTCATTTTTCTTTTCATACCCCGAAATTGGCGTGTAAACAATATTTGTTTTGTTCGAGTCACGGAGCGTTACCATCGGCATTTCTATGCAGCGGAATACACGCACATCAATTCTACACAACATTATTAAATATTTAGACAATGCTGATCCCAATTCGATCTATGATAGGTGAGTACACTATATTTTTTTCAATGAAGCTTTTCTCATCATATTTTCAATTTTCAACATGTCGCCTTATATATTTCTTTATTCATTTATTATACATCGAAGAAGTACACAAAGCTCGAGTACATAACGACATCATTCACCGACCGCGTCACTGTTCGACAGACGACTAGATTCCACTTTAGTGAAGAATAGTTAACGTCGCCCAGTTGCTCAACGAAACCTATTGCACTATATAGTATAATCAAGTGTGTGGCAATTTTTCTTTGGCGGGCGCTAGCCCAACTGTCGTTCGGAAATTGTGCTATGTTAAACCCGGCGTTGTGTAACTTGTGTAGATTTGCAAATGCTGACAGATAGATTTAATAATGTGCCGGTGCGGTGGTGGACGTTGTCAAGAGGGCGAACCTCCGAATGGAGGAACAGGACAACAGCGAAAAGACAATGGGATTACAGGCACATGAGTTAGAGAAGTCATGCCGTTCCGCGGTTCAATTCAATGGCCACTGTACCAATAATGCTATGCAGTTTAACTGTGTCACAACTCTCCGTAGCCGTGCTATCAAATTCATCTGTAATTAAACTGTGCTTTTGTAAATTAAACTATGTTGTTGTAAACTCCGCAACTTGTTTGATATTGCATTGCATTGGGGTGCGTAGGGTTGCAAATCGTTGCGGACTGATGTTATGATGTGTAGGAGCGGAGGTGCAACTTGGAGAAAGAAATACCCGTTGGGGAAAGGGGGCAGTAGCGCAGCTCTATGGGCGTTGTCGTTCTCTTAAAACGGATGAACATTATTACAGAGAGGAGTGGTATGTTAATTATGATATGAAATGAAACGATGCACCTTTGTTTTGTGTTTTTATTACATTGAATTAACATATTATGATTTAATAATATATACTCTTTACTACGAGCCCAACTATCCGACAATCTTGCTTGGCAACTTGTATACGCTCACCCATACTAAATGGTGTATGTTCAACGCGTTCGTAATAGTGGCATGATTTATCGAAATTTTGGTCAGTATGCAGGTACAGTGAGGTCCACATGACCATGTTAAACATGTTTGATGAAGGTGCTTTTTGTATGGGATCGTACATCAAGTTGTAATCTAGAGATGTATAGATCTCACGTTGTAATCTAGAGATATATAGACCTCATGTTGAGAACAAGCAGTTCTATGGGGATAAGTTGATCATGTTCATGCAATATTCCGATTTTGTTTAATTGAAGTGTTATTTTGTCAGAAGCAAGTTAGCCGAACGCCCAGGCGACGCTCATGCCAGGGCCCAATTCAGACGAAGGGCAGCTTGTCCGAAGGATGCTTTAAGATATGGGCCATGAAAATGCCATGTTGCAAAGGTGCGTCCTAGCGATTGTAAACTACAACTCTTAACTAATATCCACGATATCGCCTTTGCCAGCCACCTGCTTTACCAGTACTGAGATTGCTTTAGAGCGGGTTGGAGAGGAACACGAAGCTGGGACAAGGGGTCTTCTAACATTCGGGCTACATTAATATTTCTGTGGACTGGCAAGCGGGGGTTCCGCTCCGTCACTTGGTCGCGGAGCTTTTCGTAGTCCAGTGGTCTGAAAGATGAGGCATCGGCAACAGTAGGGGAATGGCCAATATCTCCAGATCACGTTAAGATGAACGCTGTTCGTGCAAAAAATGGTGATCGATGGTGGATGAGTCGCAGATCTGGTTAGCTGGGACACTCATCCAACTGGTGCATACATTTCTTTATGGCGACGATTGTTTGCTAGACCAGTTAGGGTGCGTAGCTTTGCGAAGCGCTGCGTACACACGCATGAGGGGCGGGCTCGTTGTGGCAGAGCTTCTGACGAAACCCTACAGAGTCTGTGATGAAACCCGTGGATACCGGATTTGGTCACAACATGTTGGTTCGATCGGTTCGCCCTCTTCCACGCGTCGTTCGTCATTGCACACACAAAAAATCCAAGGTCAACCTCGGAGAATTTGTTTTCCCAGGTCGTTGGGACATTGTTGTAGGAGGGCGTCGCTGAAAGGTCGAATCGCCACGAAGCTGGGGGCCTTTGGAGGTTAGAAATAATCCGAGGTATAGAAGACGGTTCACGATTGTGAATAAGTGGGTAGGATTATGGACAAGTGTACAGGGCGGCTTCAGAGGCAACACGTTCTCCACGCCGAAACTTTATAAGGATAAAAAAAATCCGCCCTCGAAAATAAATCTGCTCAAAAACATTATATTATAATAGCAGTATTATGATGCGCCCTTCAAATTGTACTTCTGCAACTAGCACGGCAAATGCCATGATTTATGCTATAATTGATTAACACGTTGGACGGACGGAGAGTGTTTGCAGAAAAGATAAGTTATTGACGGTATTCACTCAGTCATTATAAATTAGAGCCGTCTACTCTGTAATGTAACAAGCACTTCGCAGGTTCTCGGGATATAAAAATGGATGTAAGCTATTTCGAGATGAACGAAAATACTGTTTCCTGCCTACTGTGAATTCGGGCTTACTAGCAGGCCATTACGTTTGTAGTGTATCTGGTACGTACGTGAAGAAGTTTCGAGAATAAGCTTCCTGAGTTCCTCAAATTTTTACCCGGTCCCGATGATTGGTAAACCTAATTAGTATTTTGTAAATAAATTAAAATTGCACGTTCTAACTGAAATTGCAATCATATTATTGTTTGCTCGTTTATTGTTATTTTGCTTTTTATCTGCTCTCATCCAGTGTCTTGATATCATTACATTTCTCACAAATTCCCACATAACTATAACCCAGGAAATCTCTGAAATATTTTCAAATATTTGGAAAAAGCTCCTAGCTAAAGTTCTGGATAAAGCAACATTGTTTCATTTAAATTATTAAAATCCATTTAAATTATATAGTTAACCCTTTATCTTTGTTGTTTACTAAACTTATCGACAAAGCCGCATGTTCGGGACTGCATCGATTTATTGATTCCTTGGACGTCTTACGCAGAGACACAGTGGGTGCAGTTCGCTGCATTGTATCCTGGAAATATCACAAACATGTAATCCAAAACATATCAAACACAAACAGCATAAACGATTTTTAAGTATGCACACGTTTTAGCCCTTTGGAAATATGCTTAGAAACATAGCAGTATCCTCTTCTTTCCGTTGAAGGCCGTCGCTCGGAAAGAAAAGCAAAGTAAAGATAAATTTAGTTCACCTTACACACACTCTGTATGTTGATAAGTATATATTGCAGGACCTGGAACTGACGACCCCCAGCCATTTGAGCCAGGAAGGTAGCCATCGTGTAAGCCGACTCTGAATAAAACAAATGAAAACGAGCTCAAGTCCATCAGGGCATGAGAATTCACAATTTATTTACACTTAGATTTACCACGCAAATATTACTTTCATACTTATTTGTACAAAGCCTAAAACCTCTAACGAGCCACGACAGAACGTTTTGGTGAGGGCTATTGGAAAGCTGCCCAGCGGCTATTCACCATCTCCATCGAGAAGAAAGATCACGCGTCTACACGTGCCAATCATCGCCAGGAGACACACCACTGTCCACGACATCAGTGCCCGGTGGCCACATAGACCGAATGCGCCAAGAGTTGCTGTTGTTGCTGTGCTCTTGAGGAAAACGTGGCTTGACAATTACTAATATGTTCCCTATTAGTAACGGTCAATCTACATTCGTTCGTCGTCATTTCATTCAACTGCACATCAACCTTTGGCTCACTCAGTATATGAGTGTATATATATATATATATATATATATGAGCAGTACACTCACTGTCAACATAGAGAGTTCAAGCTGTTTCTACTACGACAAGACGTTGTCAAGCAGCCCTTTCCCAATCGCATTCTAGCATTATCGTGTTTCTGTTCTTCCCCTTATATATATATATATACCTTCGCTTTTTCTTTCTACATATATAGATTTATGATTACATACAAGCAGCAGAGCTGGTCGCTCACGGATCACCGACGATCGACTGATCCCTAAACTGCTGATGAATGACTGACTGATTCACCCACACATCGTGCTTAATCACCGTCACGTAAGAACTCGATTTCAAACATGACGGCCCTTATCATTATCATCATCGTCTTCTTCTTCAAACGTTTTGTTTCTATGTGGACTCTGTACGCGTTTGTTGTTTTATTTTTGTTTGCATCTTCTTGTATCATGTGTTTGTATCTCTTCATCCACGGCAGGATGACTCGAAGAAGAACAACAACGATATCGACTATCGAAGATTCATTTGTGGATGTTGCATGATAATCGTATATAACAAATATACCGCCTGTTTAATGTTAGTATAATACATGCAGAGCGGCTGGGATTGCATTGCAGCACGGGTAGTAGTTGCCAGCTGCAAGATGCCTATACCTGTTATGCCCGACTGCCATGAACAAACACATCGGCTACTCATGATGATAATAATAATAATACTATCACTAATTATAATAATCTTAATGATAAAGCAGACGAAAGAATAATACAATGTCCTGCGTTGAAACGCTGCTACCGGCCGCGTTTCGTCCAGTCCTTCGGCACCCAGTGCAAACACTTGTTATCTATCCGAACTTTCCGCTTGCTCGCTGCCCGCTCATACGTGTCGAGAACATCCCGGCCCAACGTGATGATGTACTGGCCTTTGTAGTAGTTGATGAGGTTGAGGTAAGTCAGCGTCGAAATGACGTCCTCCTTCTTAATTGACGTTAGCTCACAGATCTCGTTGATTGTGATCGATGGGCGATCGTCACAATTTTCATTTGTTTTCATGTTGATAAGAATTTCGAGTATCGCCTCAGCCCAATAGCTTCGGTACGACAATAGACCGAGATCGGAAAGTGGCTTTTCGGGTGATCCCGTCTTACCCTCAAATTTACTAAGTTCGTACGAGAACTCAATCAACAGCTTGCCGTAGCCTCTTCTCTGGTAGGAGGGCAGCGTTAGTATACAAGCGACGTTGTAGTCTTCCGCTGACTCCTTCTCCTTCGAGAAGTAGCCGACAATGTGGAATCCCTTAGCGTCCTGCTCGGTCATCACATAGAATAGAAATGGCTCCGTGTCGTAATAGAGCGTCTTGTGATCGAGAAAGCATTTGGCAAGTAGACAGAGATTTTGGGCGTACGTTTTGTTCTTGCGGCCGTCAATCTCAAAAAACGAGAGTGACCCCTTACGATAGATCTCATTGCCGGGCGGATGACGCAAAGTGCACTTCTGCAAATGCCGCTGAAGACACTTCCGTGACTTGAGGAACTTGAGACAAAACTCACACAGGTAGATACAGCCATTTACCAACTCCTGTGGATACGGACTGAAATACCTGTGAAAGGTCAGAATAAAAAATAGCATGTGAATAATCTAGTCTTTAAGCCGATCGCGTGAGCTGTTTTCTCTCTCGGTGTTTCTATTCCATTTCCCGTTTCTCACTTCAAAATCTAAGCCTTCCCAGCATGGTTCAATGTCTTCGTGCGCAATGGACTGGCCGTAGAATACATAATAGCAAGTATAGATTCGAGACAACTGAGAGGTCTGATAGGCTTATTGAAGAGCAAAATCGTTTCTCCAAAAATTCGATATTAATGCGCAAAAAATGCGTCAAATCTTACCAGGGACGTATTCGATATTTTCCTAGCTCAATCATGTCAATGTTCTTCATTCTCGTGATAATATCACTGTCATTATGAGCCACCAGTGATCCTGAGCCAGATGGTCGAGCCGGTGTTCCGCCCGCTGTTTGCTGTTTTGAAGCGGGACCATCCTGTAGTAATGTACAAGAACAAAGAATACTGATGATTAACAACTTTCACGTCTAGGCTTTCGTCTGTCAGCTTTAAAGCACACATAGAAATGTTCAATATTGATTGCTGAGACAGTTTATCTCATCGAAATTTTAATGCATGTACCGAGACAAATTGCAACAGTTGGTCTTTAGGCCTTATAAACATAAAAACACACATAAGCATGGTGAACTATGAATACAATACATGACAAGTCATAGCTAAAGCCCAATTCTAACTAGCAAACATAACCGTCTTCTTTAAAGGGTACAACCTCTGAATTGCATCCGATAATTAAATTAAATTAAAATTGCAGCAGATTTGTAAGGGAGTAACCATTCAGTTCCACGGAAACAAAGATTAGATTGCTCAATGCCATCGAATTACTTCTAGTTGATTTGAATCTGCGTTGATTGATGTTGACAGAAAAAAGAGCAATGACAGTAATCATATAACAGGATCATCATGATGTGCGCTGTCCATTATCTTACAGTGGCCGCAACATAGACGTCACTACCGACCTGTGAGTCTTCATCCATTTTGGTAGGTCTTTTACGATTACTGCCTTTCTGGGCAATAAGGCCATTTTCCTTGGTCGTCGGAGTGCTTGCTGCATTGACTGGTGCGCCCCCCGGCCAACTCTCAGGTGTTGCTGGAGCACTGAGCGCTGAGAGGTCGGGACTTGTAGGTCGTGAGATGGCTGCACTTCCCAATGTGTTACCTCCGGCCGATAACAATGACCCCTGCAAATCAAGAAAGAACAGCAACAAATTAGTAGAAGTAACAGAGTTTTTCCTCGTTTCAAGGAAGGTTTAATAGACAACCATGTTCAGGGTAGAAGCCACGTGTACTAAACAGCAATACGTGTGGGATATCCCCAATAGCTTGGAATCACTGTTCTAGCAATCACGATTATTTTTTCTCGAGTGCCGGCACACGGTAACGCCCGCAGCGACCCAATGATGAGGACTTATTTAGGTGACACCGAGAAAATCCTTCACTTCGATTTTAGACAATAATGAATACAGAACGATCCAACCTTTTCACAAGTTACATAAGGCCTCTATTTAGCAATGCATCAGGATATCATACCGATGAGTCATGATGGTGATGGTGGTGTGATTTACTGGCGTTATTGTTGCTGCTGGCTCCCCCACCACTCGTGCTTTTCGCCTTAGGTAGCGAGATCCGTGAGAAATCTATCCGATCCGTGGTTACCCACTCATCAAGGCGTTTGTTATATCCCACAAAGTGGACATAGTATAGCGTTGAGCCTCCGGTCATATCGTCCCGTCGGGTCGATAGCACCTACATATAGTAACAGTACATGAAGCTGCTTGCAATTTGTTCTTGATATAGTGCTCACAATCATAGTTCATATTGAGGTCAATAGTCTATCTTAGCAATAATTATTTTTTTTTTTTTTTTTAAAGGGGGGGTGTTGGCATGCTAATGCATGCCAACACCATGACCGCCCCCCCCTTATGGAACTGTTGACGATGTTCAACAGCACCACCCTTCCCGGTATCGCTTAGCGCATTCTTCAGTAAGGGTGGTGAGATGTGTACAAGCCCAGCCACGAGCACCACACATCCTCCTCACCGTACGAACATGACGTGGTTAGCTGACTCTCAGCTAGCAATAATTATTTGTCCAGCTAAATCCTTTCCTTTCAAACGGAGTAAAGCAGTAATTAATCAAATGGTGATCATTAAGACATAAGATTGAGATTGTCTACAAAAGCGCTAATTCAAGCTGGCTACTCCTGTCTATAGATTTCACTTTATTTAAATACTGCTCTGTTAAGCTCTATATAAATAATACTCTATTGGGTATTAGTCTCATAGTTGCTGAATTAGTACCGAACGTGTAAAATGGAAATCCCCGAAATCGTGGATCTCTCGAATCCGTTTCATCTCATATTTAAACACTTAAACTTAAGCAAATGCTATCGACATGCCAGCCATTTTATTTATTAAAACTTATCTCCAGAATGACCTACTCAGGACTATTATCGCTTTTGGAAAGTCCCCATGTTTCTTAAGAGTATCCTTCCACATAGACGTCCAGTGTTCACTTGACGTATTATAAAACACTGATTTTGAAAACTAGCATTACAAAGTGTTGACGAGAATAAATGAGCCGATGGCTCTACAATATAAGTATAGTACTAATGCAATCTTAGCACCATTCCATACAAGAACAGAAGAACAAAGCCATATGATCGATAGAAGAAGACATAATTCTGTAGTAGGCAAATGCTAACAAACATTGTTTGCGATAGTTTAAAACATTATAGTAACACTAATAGGATTATTAGTGTTATATAGCGATTATTCCATGCACTTAACAGGCTCATCAATTAACACAATGTCCGTTCTTGCTGTAGACATTAATAGTATATAGAAATAAATATAGATAGACAATATCAATATAATATAGATACGAATCCAGTCAACTGGTTTTATATATCTTTAATAGTTTATTTTAGGATCCGCCCGGACCGTTTCGATATTATCTGCAGTGGGCATACTCGAACCTAGGCTCGTTTTGTCCTCAATAGACACTTGAGGTTATTTTGTAGGTACTGATTTTCTGCCACATTTGATTCTCCAGTTAGCAATAATATTCCATATTGTTACCCAGATATTACGACTTGGTTACAATTTGCTTGCGGGAACGATATTCTCAATAGGTATACCCAAGGCATGAGTCCATACCGAACGGAGTCCGAACATAAAATTGAATCGCGTTCAAACTGCCATCCAATTATGTATATTTCTATGAGAAATTGCGAGGAGAACGTTTGACGAGAGATAGGACGTCACTTTCAATTAGCACGTAATTCAAAATCGTCGAAAATCTACCTCCGCAATAGGCCACTCCGCGCCAACCATGTTTACTGGCACCCGACATCCCTCCGTTAGTTCTGTCGCAGCCGGTGAGCTTGTCGGCATCTCGGTTGATGTCTTCAAATTTCAATAATCTAAGTACACACATACACGCACACACTTACAATATCACAATATGCTGAAATCGAACAATTAACACAAACGTTAATAATTCGACTCGTATTAATACACAATGATTGTTATCATTATTATTATTAGTGTTGTTTGATAATTGTCTGGAAAACTACAATATGGCACATACAACACTATATTACATATGTCCTTTCAAGAAGCTTACCAGGACAGTTATGTTCTGGCAAAAGTCACAAAATGCCGGTATCCGCTGTGATAGTGGCAATTGATATTCATATCTACGTCAATATAGAACATGACAGAGTTTTGGAGCACTACGTTCTAATTGCTACACATATTTGGCGGGAAAAATGACAACCGGTAAAGAAACGGGTAAAGAGGAAATTTCTTGACTACACAGATGAATGTCAGCAATCACCAACGGTAACACTTATAATAGAATTGTATTTATAGAATTGTTATCCAAACAAATGTGCAATTATTTAAATAAAGAACCCAACACTATGGTCTATAATAGCGGTATGGTGTACTTTCAACGAAACCCAGTTTTGCACTGCAGACTATTTATACCAGGAGTTAGGATGGAGCACAGGGAGTCTCCCTGTTGGCATAGAATCTTGAAAGAACTTTTAAATAATTACTAAAAATTCACAATTTCTTCGACGCCGCTCCGAATTCGGCTCGCAAAGTTTGTAAACACATGTCTAGACAAGTTCCGCTAAATCTAGCGGGAACCGGTTTCAAGCGTGGTACTATGTGGTACCTTCGATACTGGCGTCAGCAAATTTCGTCACAGAGAACGTTACGATGCGAGTGGATCTAGTCGTAATCAGCCTTGTAGTTAGCTTCAAGTGTAGAATATTTCGCGTAAAAATCAGTACAGGTAGGGTCTGTTCTAAAAAAAATTGCATTCTGTGTGGCACAATTTGTGGTACAATGATAAGAGCGCGAAAACCTTCAGAGCAACACACGAATTGTTGCTCCGCAAATCGCAACGATGGACGGTAAAAACGCAACATATATATATATATATATATATATATATAATATATATATATATATATATATATATATGTACGCGTTGCTCGTTAGATTTTGTCACAGTACCGAAGGCAAAGTTATTCCTATTATTATTATTATTATTATTCAAAGTGCTGTGATGTTGCGGTCTGAATTTCCTACTGTTAATGCTATTAGATGTTATGGGAAACGATTGCTTATTTGTCATGGGCGGATGCGGATTATGTCTCTTGGTACTTTGCATCTCTAACTCGCTATTCCAAGTTCTACGTAAATACAAATACTCTATAATTAATTCTAATTGAGTCCGTTCAGGATCCTCAGTCGTCTGTCTCCAAGTAGCAAAATTTAACTTAAATTGATCCGAGACACATTTTAGGACCATTGGGGTTATTGCAAATGATAGAGCTGAGCATTCTACACCCCTTGCTTCCAATGCTTTCACATTCTGATCTAATGAAATCACAAAACTACTTATTTTTTGAGGGTGGTCGAGATCCCTTTCCGAGCACAGCTTTGCAATGACTTGCATGTGTGCCCGCTCTGCTGCACCGGCGTTGTCGTATTCTTCCAGAAGAAGTTGCACAGCGATCTCATATTGCTCCGCCACAAAGTCAAGATGAACGATCGTTGCGGCTGCCGGTCCAAGCAAGAGACTTCTTGAGGCGCCAGAACTTTTCGATGTCGTCCAAGTCAGCTCGACCGTGAACTGCGACCTCAAAGAGTTGCCACCATCCGCGAAATTTTTTTATGTCGCCGAAAAATTTCGGAAGTGAGTCGAAATTTGTTGAGCACGCCCCGGTACAGGTGGAGAGCGGCTGTCCGGAAAGATCGTCATTTGCACGAAGAGGGGATGAAGGCGATATGCCTCCCGATGCTTGGGCCTTCGTACGGGGCCTGACGGCTGGCTGTTGCTGTTGGCGGTTGGTTGCTGTCATTTGTTGTTGCTGCTGCAAACGTCTGATTTGTTCTGCCTGAGCTCTTTGTGTTTCAAGCGCTTGCTGAAGCTGTTGTTCAACCGTGAGCTGTTGTGGAGGCGTGAATGATTGATGGGGAGCCGATTGTGTCTGCTGCTGCATCGTCATGGGCTCTGCCGTTTGGGCTGTTGGCTGCTGCCCAATCGATGCGATCTGTTTCTGCACCGAAACCATAAAATCCTGCATCATCTTTTGCATACTTTGCAGTTGATCTTGCTGTGATGCCAGGATTGTTTGAACCTGGGTTGGCGTTTGCTGACCGAGGCCCGTCGGTTGGGCTTGGCTGGATAATGAGCTTCGGGTGGCCTGCTCGTTCCCGCGTGCTTGCGCCTCGAACTGGTCCACCACGATTCTCAACTGAGCCGCTTCTTCTGAAAATGATAATCGCTTGGCTCGTTCTTGGGGAATGGTTCTCGGTCTCTGACCCAACACCATCTCGTCGATTTGTTTGTCTAGGACCAATATCTGATCCACTAATAGTTGAATTTCGCTATGTTTAGCGAGCACCGATTTGTACGACTCTGCTGTGGGGAAAGTACGGGACATAAATGTTTTCAGCTCACTACTCTTTAAACGGAACTGTCCCCTTAAGCTTCTGCGTTTGATGCGGATTGCTTCGAGTTCAGGGGAATCTTTGCCGGAATCCGGCGTAATGTTCATTGTATCTGTTGACATCGTGATATGAACGTACCGAACCACTTGAATCGTTGTTTGTCCTGTTGATAGGCTGGTGTTGACCAGGTAGGGCTAGCCTACTGTAGGTAATGAAACTGTAATGACTTGCGCGAGTAGAGTGGTGACGGCTGACTCCAGCACCTCACAAGCAATTTTTTGTCAGGAAGACCACCAAAACTGGAAACGGGCTTCCAAATACTTCTGACACCATATTACGTATCGCTACGCGAACTCCTATCTACACCAAGAAGAACACAGATAAGTCTCCGTCGAATCGGTAGATGTTGGGAGGTGTAGACAGGGCAACTTAGAGGATATGAAGAACCCCGCAGGGAAAGGTTGAAACGACCTTTTGCCTCTAAGGTTGACTCGGGAGTGATCAGTCCGATTGATGAAGATGGAAATTGGACCCACTCGAAGTTCCTCATCAATCCGCTAGATGTCGCCACTGTCATACCTCACTCCCTTATCAGCTTTACTTTATTGAAATGTTGATGAATATTTTGATGAGATTTCAGTGTCTAATTATTAGATAAATATATATATAATTTGCAATGAGGATAATGTTGTATATTCACTCAAAATAATATTTTGAGAATATGTCGTCATAACGAGTAATCATAACAATAACAAATATCTTAAATGTTCGACGAAACTCCTGTTCGTCACAGCCAGAGTCTTAGCAGTTCAAGCCACCGCGCTGTCTCAAAGTATTTTGTCTTATTTGTGGTACAATATTTATCCACATGTATGAATCGAAGATATCTAAATCTAAGGTATAATTGGTACTGTTGAGGATATTACAGACTTATACAATTATGCCATCGAAAACTAGAAATATATACAAATTTAATAGACCATTTTGTGTACAAATGTCTGTTCTCCCTCTCTCTCTCTCAATTAACGTACGCTAAACCTTGTTGCGAATGTCAGTCAAATTTTCCCTGTTTCAAGTGTACTGCCTTCTGTGTAGTATCTATAATTTCATAACACAAATCCGATGCCTAATTTCATATGTGTAATAGAAATTCCAGTATTGGCCGTTTTGTGTTTTTTTCTTTGTTCTGACATAAGAAAGAGCTGACACTCCAGCCCCTTATTGTTTCAGCCACTGTGCAACTATTCCCGGCTACACGATATCGCGTGCAAAAGTGGGCCAAGTTACGAATGTACCTGCAAAAAAAAGTACCCTGCAGTGCACTAACATTACAGACTCACCTCTTCTCCCTCCTTGCCTTCGAAACCTTAGGCGGCGCCAGCGGTTACTATGTTCGAGGGAATCTACCACAACGACAGGCGTGCTTGGATATTTTGCATCACTTTTCCCTAGCTGTGATCCAGATGGGCAATGCCATCGCCTCCTTCAACAGCCACCGTGACTGATTCGAGCTGAAAGCTTCTTCCCTCCCGCTCTAACCTCGAGCATGGGGACAAACTGATTACTATAATAATAGTAAAAACATGAAATTTAGAATCGTTTGGCTTCTAATACGCATCACAACTAGAAGCTACACGGTGGTCGAATGGTGTGCTGATAGTATATATTTGTGAAGAATTAATGAATTAAAGTCAGACGTTTGTTCGGTGTTGATAATTTCATCATGATTCTCACATGAAGGAACAAACGCTTATATAATATTTCAGATAGCATATTCAGAAATTGAGATCCGAAGATGATCAGATGACCAATACTCCACCCCTTTGACAACATCAATTCGAATATGCATCTCGAAGTATTCATTTTAGCGAACTGAACTACCTTATTTAGGTCGGAACGTTGTGTTTTATTAGAAGCGTCGCCGTCATAGTTCTATATTGAATACAAGGGCTCCAGTAAATTTCGCAAGGAAATACATAATATATGTGTGCATCAAGGTGCCACTAATGGTGATGTTATCATGTTTGCATAAGGTTCACCTCATAGATGATATTTGTAGGGTGAGACGACACAAGATAGCACAGAGCCGTGCAGAGATCCGTGCACTGTTCCGAAGACGGGAACATTGCTTTTGGAAATGAAAATAATCAGAATTTATCTCAGCATTTTTTGGGTCTGAGATTTGGTACCATTTCTGAGATCTGGCATCAATCCGTTGGTGTTCCAAATAGACCCTCGTCTCCCCAAATGGGATTCAATTACTGTCCTCAATTATTGTTTTGTTGCCAGCCTCGGTAAGTAATATTTATTCTAATTAAACTCATCTTTCTCTATTATCCTGTATTAGCAAGTTGCAGCTAATTTAGGCTAAAGCGGCTTCGAACTAGTCTGTCGAAAGAACAGTAACTGCTAATCATATTTTACAATAACAGAAAGAATGCCTATGTTTCTAGGAATAGATAGTCGATAGGCAATTGCAGCCTGAGGCCCTGGCACGTCCATAAACCACGGACCTATAATATTATAGCAAATAATAATATGACCATATATCTGCACCTAATTATATGTACATTTAATAAGCACGAGTGTTATTTCTTCTCCTCCACCGCTCTCTTCTCTCTCGTCTTATTGATATAATGGAATTGGTTCTGATTTGTGCCGTAGGCAAGAAGTATCCTAGATGTCTATGCCTCGTAAGAAAATCAATATGATGGAAATCGGACTATATATATATATATATGTGTCAGCCGATAACGAAAGTCCTCCTTTTTTAATTGATTCAATTTCTTGAAACAGAAGTCACTGTCGGTGATTGCCTGGTCTGCTCTAATAGCTGACGATTTGTAGCTTTTCAGTTATCTGACAAAAGATACCGCGTCTGGATACGGACATATTACTCAATGATTGGAGGGCCCACATTTGAGATCGCAACACGTGCGCATGCCGTCTGTTGTATGAGCTTAGAGTCACATATCCGTACATTTAATGTAGCGCGGTTCCATCACCAGGCTGAAATTTCCGTACGCCAGTGGGCTCGTTTATGAGTTTCACTTTTCCCTCTGGAAGATAAGGAGTGTAAGAGAGAGGAGGGCAGGGTTACCTATAGGCTCGGAGGAGTTGAACATTAAGATATGAGCGCCAGCGTACTGATATGAGCTTCTTCTATACACCATACCGGACCAGGGTATTGCTCATGTATGTCATTGCTTAGCTATTGCTCTCGGTTACATGGCCGTTATATTGTGTTTGCGGAAAGCGCATAGAGATCATTCAACTTCTTTCTGCACGTAGCTAACCTCTTCCCAAAAGCGATCTACTAAAAAAGTTTGAGAGACGACCTAGGAGTGGATGTCGGAGCCGAGAGAGACGGACGCGAGCGAAAGCCAGGGTAAAAGAGAGAGAGAGAGAGAGTAAGGGAGCAGGTGTGACACCCCCAACTCGGCTTTCCAATTCCTAACGGCAACGTCTGGACGAGTCGAGCTCTGGAGACGCGCGAAGGGGCCGCCCGCCTTGGTCTGCTGACAGAGAAGAGGTCGTCTGAGGTAACGCGAGGAGCTCGTGAGCAAGTGAGTGCGAGAGAGAGAGAGAAACGTCGACATCGTGCCACTCGTTTCAGTCAGCGACCGAGAATAAGCCGCGGTGAAGGCGACCACCCCCAGCTTGTTCTCCCGTCTGTCCCGTTACTCAGCAGTCGGCAGCCGGCAGTGCGCCTGGAATGCCCCAAAAATTCCAGCTGCTTGCAATCCGTCCCGTAGCGAACGCAAGGAGCAGCCGGACAAAGCACTGGGGCAAAGCCGGTGAACCCGGTGAAGGCAAAGGCAGGCGGGGCGTGCCGCCATCTCACCATCCTCTTTCTACTCGGTGACTCTTTACCAGTCATGCGGTAGAGTGACGTTGGCGAAGGCCGGCGAAGGTTGGTTTCGAAGGTCGAAGTGAGGCAAGCGGCCGACCCCAGGGTTGTATAACAGTAACCGAGTGAGCCGGATGTAGTAGCTCGATCCAGAGAAGCTTGACCTGACCCCCGGATGAGCAGAACCCCTCACCCCCCCCCCTGCAGGAAAGCAGCGGCACTAGAGGGAAAGTCTAGGGGTCCCGAAAAGTGGTAAACAGGACCGAACAGCCGATGCCGAGAAGGGTGAAAGTAGGGGACGCAGTGAGCAAGTGGGTGGCTAGCAACGAAGGCAGGCAGCGAGGCAGGAGCGAGCCAGAACAGCCGTGGCTTGCGATAGCTTTCAGAGTTGAGTGAAGGGAGAAGAAGAACGCTGAACGAACGGACGAACGAAAGACGGATGTGGCCAATATCTCCCCCACTCACTCACGTGCCTTCCTATTTTCCCACTATAGCGTTGTAGGTGCCGCTCGTTGCGCCGTGCTCGGCCAGCCCAGAGCTCTTCGCCTCCTCACCTTCTCACTCCCTTCACTTCGTCTGGTTTCGTTCGTCTGGCCCTTTGCTAACCTAACCTCCAGAGTGGCCGTTTGTTCGGGCTCAAGCAAAAGCCTTTGCAACACCGAACAGATTACAAGGTGGCGAAGCACCGGCGCTCCTTCAGCCTTCAGCCAATCCTACGCTGCTCTAGTTGGGTGGCTGGGCGCTTGGCTTGGTGTCTCGAAGGCTCGGACGCAGCCAGCCAGCCAGCCAGCGCAGCACAGCAGTCAGCCTGGAAACCGGCATCTCCTGAGGGAGCGAACGGCCGATACAGAGAAGGGGCTCTGCTGGGTGTCAAGTCGGCTCTCGTTCGCCGGCTCGCCTTCCTTTCTTCCACATGTTCCACGCGGCGATCCACCAACCCACCTTGCTGATGCGTGGTGTATCGCAAAGTGGTGCTGAGATTGCTGGCAAGCTGAAATTGGTGTCGACATGTCCTGCGCCGCCACCGTCGCCGCCGCCGCTGCTGCTCTGTCGTCCGAACCGCCGACAGTGGCAACATCAACAGCAACAGCGCCGACTTCAACGGCAGCAGTAAGAACGATAACAACGGCGCCCGAAAGTTGCGACGGTTCGAAAGTCTCCTCGACCAGATGTGTGCAGACGACTGACGAAGCAGAGGGGCGGCTGGAGAGGCAACGGGGGACGGGCTGGGGGTTTGTCGGCGGTGCCTGCGGACGGGGCATCTGTGGGGTATAAGTGTGGAAGTTCGGGGTGTCGAGAAAGGATGGGCGGATGTTAATTGCGAGACAAACGAGAACGACAAAGCAAGTTGAACGAGAACAGCGTCATGGTGGAACGACGAGAGATTGAAAGTGAGAAATTCCGTGGAACGCGCCGCAGCGCGAACATAGAAGCAGCCACTATTGTGTCCGGTGGTAGCGAGAGCGAGTATGTGTGAGAGAGAGAGAGAGAGAGAAGGCCGGAGAACGGAAAAAAGTTTCGCAAAAGTAAGTGGCCCAAAGAGGAACTGTGCGGCATCGCGAACTCTGTCTAATGAAATAACATAGATGAATGAAACCATTTAACTATTCTGATAGGGTTAGGTAAAGTTTGGCGTTGTGGAACCTTTATGCACAATGAGTCTTCGAGCTGGCTTCAGACATTCTTTCGGTACTATATATAGGCGAATATATTATGCCTTATATTATGAAGGGAGTGGCTTGTATAGATAGAATATAATAGAGTAAGAAAACTTCTACTGATTGCTGCATGATACTTTTTTACTGAATCTAGCGGACTTCCGTTAGAACGACATAATCTGATTTGAGCGCAATATTTACCACTATTTTGTTTAATATTATTCTTCAGTTTTGCGTTTCCTCACTGAGTTTCCAGCTCGGAGTGCTGGAAATGCATTCATTTCATGAGGAAAGTGAGGAAGTCCTGAGGCAAAAGCTGAAGCAATTCCTTTGCTCATTGTGAACGGATGGATTGAGTAATCACAAGTAATCAAAACATTCATCAAACATAGTTGTTTTGCTATTTTTCAGTTGAGAAGAGTGTTACTCTTAGAAGAGTCTATTTAAAACAAAAATGATCACCACAGAAAAACGCACTATTCATGGTACGTCGTTTAGGCAACGAATTCAGAGACGGTTTAGATATTTTAATAGATCACATGCATGGAACATAACTAAGGTACATAAGGTTAGCATATTGTCTAGCTCTGATTTTGTGAGATAATTTCGAGATAAGCATGGCAGTATGGCAGTATGAGATTGTATCGCTGCCTCCCTGAGTGGATGACTCGACGAGAATCCGAAAAGGCCCCCTAGGACAAACCTAATGCTCGGCAAGATATCAGACAACCAGGCTCGTTCCTCTAAGAGGGGCACAAGATAGGCAGACAGATATATAGGTATACGTAGTGGCCATCGCAGTGGTATGGAATTGCTCGAACAAAAGACAGTTTTCTCTCTATTTCATTGCCCACTTCAACCCTATTGGCTGTAGCAGTTTGGAAGGATCTTTCTTCCTCCTACAGCCAGGTTCCTTCTCTATTACTACCCATATTCGGAAGATGAGTCGCAGGCTAGATCGTCTTCCGGTTGTACGAGGGAGGGCCTTTACCCAGTCCCATTTTACCCGTCGCCTGGCCATCATTTCCTGTCCGAAGCGATTTGCTCTTCGCTTTTCGCTCTCGGCGCGTTTTCTGTACGCCTCTCCTCTCATCGTCTACCGGGCTCGTTCGACGTACACGAAGACTCTAAGTCAGAGCTTGGCCTCGTGACCCTATGCCACCGTTAGCCGGTAGAGTCAGACGACCGGCGAGGCCACAGGAGCTCTGAGATCTGCTGTCCCCTCTTTCCTCTGCTGTTCAATTTTATTTTATCGCGCGCGAATCAATCCCATAGCCGGAATACGTGACAACGCGTTCTCAAGCGATTTCGTTTGACCGTCTCCTGCGTCTACCTTCGTCTGAATTGACCTGATTGGCCTGGACAGATCGCGCCGCCGACGACGACGATGTCCGCCCATCTGATCCTATGAAAGAAACGAGTTTCTTGTTTTTTTTGTTACCATTTTGTTTTGAGATATAGAATGTTTTAGAATGCTGCCGAACAGATGTGCAGACTGAAGAGCCAGATGTAATGACTAGAGGTTACACGACCTAAATATTCTTTCAATATTTTAGGGAGAAAGTGTTACTGAGAAATTATTACTGCCCTGTATAAATACCATGCCATGATGTGCTTCAATAATATTGGGTGAATTTGTATTTTATTACTATTGTGTTGCATTTCACTTTCCAGCTTGTGATGGTAGGTGGTGGGGGCTAAAGCAACTAAATTAGCGTACGTGTATATCGTATTGTCACTTCGTATGCTGTGTGCTGACGCGCTTAGCTTGGCTGGGTATCAATTGCTTCCTGGTAGAAATACCGGATCGCTGACATATGAGATTCAGTATGACCTCAACAAGAAACAATAGATTATCTGGTTCTCCGAAAGGGCGAGGCGCGAGCTCGCTGGCATGCCTTCGCAGAAACGTAGTTGCTGTATGTATCAACTTTCGTAAAGCTGTTAAGTACCTAGTATTAAGCGACGATGCTCATTCAGCATTCTGATCTGATAGCAGGAAGCCAACAGGCTTGTAACTAGAACCACACGGGTGTGGTCGAGATGAGGCTTACTTCACTACAGATTTGATGCTATGATATAAATAAGTCCCCTTGATTGCTGCTGAGCCTTCGGCTGGTGCTATCGTATACATATATGAGCATCTGAAAACATGAAGATTTATCGACGGATTTTACATTAATTTTACATGTACTCGGTGCAGTGAAATTATATTTTATAGTCAAGGGTTATATTGGCTATCTCAAGCGAGGTTTTCTATACTGTTTGAACAATACGACGGACATCAACACATTAGATGCGGCACAAATAACTTCTCGGCATTGTCGAGCAATAATATTATTTTATTGAAGTATACAATAAAATGTCTTTCCCCCCCGATAAGATATTCAAGTACATTTTCTAGAACGGTCCCGATAATCGTCAGAACTAATTGCAGATAACCGGATACACCGTACGGCACCATTTATCAATCAGCTCGCGTACTCTGTAGCCATAGAAGTGTGGTTTCTTCTGAGGGTTTTTCGTTGATTCAAAACAGTATTAATATGAAAAGACGCATCAAGGGAATTGACCGCGTAAAGCAGAACATCACAAGCCGACCCGAGGATCATTTCTCCCACTGTTCATTAAATTTTGTCTATTAAATAACCAACAAACCTTTACCCTCAAAGCCACATCACTGTAGTATCGTGACCCTTGGTGCTCCTCGTTCAATTAATGTGAAACACGGCTTTCCTATCTGCTCTATCCATCTCATAGTCGGAAGATTGACCACACAAACGTGGACCACTTCGCGTATTCAACTTCGAAATGATTAGCAGGTACCTGTTGATTTTTTCATCAAATCAAATTGCCTGAAGCTCTTCATATCGAAACGTCTCGATAGGTGCATAAAGAAGAAATTCCTTCTCGATATCTAGTACACATTTTTCTACGAGTTGAAACACTCACTGAATTATCAACCAGAATTAAACGCGTACGTTGTCTTGCTTGGGCAGATTGTGGGCAGCATTAGTTTGCATTTGAATGAAAATGCATCGCAAGACGAGCCTTAAGTGTCCACACTCTTCCAATCCAATCGGTATCTTGTTGACAGAAGAAATGCGTAGTAGATCGACTAAATGTCTCAAAAAGATGCAAAGCAAACTCAGAGTAAGAAGTTGGGGGCTGAAATTTAGGCCACGAATTTATTTTCACACCTAATATGTGTGGCAAATACGGGGATTTCAAGCAATAATAATTTTAAAGAATAAGATCCTGGAGGGTGAGGTCCGGGGCTTCTGGGAGCAAGCACACTTCGAAGCTCGCTTGCGACGGAGTTTGGTTCGTCCGACTCTGGTGTACTCGGCGCCCTCGCCCAGTGTCTAAGAGGAAGACTGCTTGATGGCTCAGATGGAACAGTTGAAGTAATGTGCTAAACGTTCCGAGCCACTTGGGTGTGGGTGAGGGGTTTAGACGGTTTGAGAGTCCCACACCAGAGCTACATTTAAGTCGCTCAGCGTGTTGTGTACACCAGTCATTCTCGTAATCCCCCTGAAAAAAATTTAAAGAATAAAAAACGAAACAAGTATCCTTTCACAGAATAGCCGATGAATGCCAAGAGCGTACATTCATTTCGGAGTGGCCACGAAGAACGAAAAAACAAAATCAATCCAGTCGAAACAAGGTGGCGACACGGTGAGCTTCGATCGAGCTGAAAGGCAACAGCTTATGAGCAGTGCAACAAATGAAAATGAATAAAAGAGTAAGAAATACTCAGCGTAGCGCAAATAATCAACAGCACTTCGATACTTGGCATCGATAGTTGACGCTCAGTTCTAAAGGTATTTTTATCCACCACGAGAAGGGTGGACATTTCCATCCGTGGCATGTGACGTCGCTGCCACCACTATAGGCTTCTCTACACTGACAAAAGCTGAAGGAAGTAGAACACAAGAAGAAGAAGAAACTATCGAAATATTCTTCTGCCGCGCATCATTTAGTTTAAGAACCATTATATTCATAAATTCCCTCGCTGGCTTTTGGGTACTGACGTGGGTGGCCCGGTCCGGCCTGGCCCAGCGCCCTATCTCTCAGTTGGTCGCACGCCAAACTGCTGGGCTACCCCCCGACCGGCTCGTCGACGTCGTTGTTTCAGTTTCCGTAAATACATTCGCCTCCAAGGTGCGTAGCGGTCGGGGAGGCTTGCCAACGAGCACCCACGGTGTACAAAGCGAGTAAGGGCGTTCACACCCACCGAACGGTGTTTCCTGCTCCCAGCTATCAGCTCGGTTTCCAAGCGCGCTGGCCATCCATTCACCCACGTAACGTTGGAACGATGCTAACGCTTTTTTTTTTCTCTCTTTTCAGCCTCTCCGGCCTTAGTGTAGCTCTATCTCTTCAGCACTTTCTATTGCCTCCCACCGCGAACGTTATGCCCCCTACAGCCTCTATCGTTCCAGTGGCAGCCGACCCCCGTTAAGCCAACGAAGGACGTAGTGGAAGAGCCACCACCTCTCAAGCGGGCTGCCTAAAGGAGAACTCCGTTTCTTGGCAAGGGAGGACTCCGTGGCAAGCCACATTCATGCTCGATGTTCCTTGGCGCTGTTTCCTCAACTAGTACCCTTGGACAGGACCAGCGGGCAATGGGTATAGTGGGTGGCAGGCGGAACATAGATTGATGGAAATCTTCATCGATGTACTACTTCTGTCGAGGCAGGAAGATAGGTGCAGCACGAAGGAGGCGGTGCTTCGGAAGTTGGCTGTCGTCAGCATTGAAATATACTTTGATGCACAGAACGAGAGGCTGGACTATGAAATCACCACAGAGAACCCAACGAAAGAGAGAGAGAGATAGCATGCCAGATGTGCAATCAACCCACTTTGTAGTGAATAATGGCCGTCGTCATTTTCGTTTTGAGACCTATCTTTTTGAGGGGTCTTGGGGCGGCTGTTCGGGCGCTGGCTACAACATGCAAGCAGTGATATCCGAATCGATATAATAACATGGAATAAGGCTTGCGTAGATGCTTTGCATCATGCTAATATTCATAGGAAATATTGTAGCCTTGCCCGAAATATATAATACTTAATATTGCACAAACTGAGAGCGCTGTTAAGCTTATGAACAACCTCTTTTGTTTTTTTCAATTTAAAACTGCACAAGCACGAAAAACGTCGTTAGTTGTGCGCTTGCCTCAAAATCCTCCTTTCTGTAAACATCTCGTTTCCAAACTATTTATTAAAAACAAGTAACAGTTAGATTTATTGCGTCTGCATTACAAATCCAATGGTAACCATATGCTAGCCTCTAATTACTTATGTATGAGCGTCATGTAGCAATCGCTGAATTCGGTCACTACTTTCCATTCATTCGATCGATGCGGTTTGGTAACAACAGTTGGGTCATTTTTTCACGACACCATGTCCTAACTAGTCGATAATTGTGCTTAGATATAGCACAGTTGATTGGTTGAACTCCATCTATAGGGGTTTAATCCACCCATAATTTCTGTGGATTTGGCGATTACACTTGTGACATATCGCTAGCATTTTTAATTCTATGAAAGACAGTAAGTCCATTCTCTATGATAAATCTTGAAAATCTACATCGACATGTTGCTCTATTGTTACTATCTAACCCTTAGTCTATTCATAGGTAAACAAGGATCTGTGTGGTAAACGGTTCGTGCCAATATACCCAGAGATATGGAATTCCGAAAAGATTGTTCGCAGTGCAGCTCGTCTGCAATCAAGCTTCAACTCTAAAAGATCATGGAGATTGTGTCAACAATTGTGTGTTTCCAACATGTGGGTCTCCGATGATGTGGCTCGTATAGAGTCTAGCTTGCTGGTTAATGTTCCTTGCTATCCAGATATTTCAGATAACGTTGGTCGACCACCACCGGTATAAGCAGCTGCCGAACAGCCAACATGGCCACAATGATAACTGGGAACGCCATTGTCACATACGGCCAGGGGGAGAAACCGACGAAGCAGAAGATCATGAGCTGCGCTAGCTGACAGCACGTAAATATGTGAAGTGACCTCTGAGAACACCGGCGCACATAATGGCATGGAGGATACGACTGAAATGATGACACATGAATGACCGATGAGATATGGGCTTGTTAAAATAGAGTTCCATAGGTACACGGAACTTGGGACCCTAGGGTTTCGAATCCCGCAGGACACACATGGATAATCAGGTAATACGGAAGTAGTCCCGAAGCATGGCCCGAGGTCCGCCAACCTCTCCGGGGTCACAAAAATGATATCGGGAAAGATGTTGATGTTATCTGTAACTTCACCTGAGTACAGCATGCATACACATATATATATTCTGTCTCATACCATAGAATTCTTCAAACGGTACGTTCCAATTAGTGTGATGAGTTTCTAAGCTTAGCCTGAATATCCCAGAGACCCATAAGGGACAAATAAGAGAAAGCATAAAAGCAAGTCAGCCCAGCCGGGTAGATAATATTTATATTATTATATAATGGGTAGATGAAGAACATAGAGTAGCCGAGAAGTCAGCTGGGTAAATACTGACCGTCTGCTCGGTGACAAGGAGAAGCAACCGTTCGAAGAACTGATTTGACCGAAGCGAAGATATAGCCACGAAGAGGAAAAGTCCGTCGAGAACTGCCGTCGGAATAGATCCCAACGGTCGCGGCAGTAGCAGGACCGAGAGGCCTAGCAGGACATGGGCGGCCAATGACGTTACTCGGGTCTCGCGAGACTTTACCACCACCTGAATCAGACATAAGGGAGCATTCGAGAAATATTATAACAACGAAGCTTACTCTGTTAATAAACTCACAGAGAGAGAGTTCTTTCCTTCTGCGACGCCTGTCCCTTGCTGTGCAGAGGGGCAATACTATCGCCCTCCTCGGGACAATGTCGACCTCAGCCCCGGTCCCAGCTAATCCCCCCCCCCATAATCCCTAGAAATAATTCCTAACTACTGTATGTTTGAATAAAACACTTTATATACCCAACTCACAGAGATGTGCACAGCCATCATTTATTATTCAACGCCTATTCTTTTAGAGTAGTTCTTACTTACGTTCATCCTTTATCACTACTATTATTATTATTATTATTATCAAATCTTCATTCTGCACGCGCCAAACATATCTAGATTGTTGCGTACATGTTGAACGTAGCCCTCAACAACGCGTTCTTCAGAATCCGCCAAAGCTCGAGCATGAAGCGGTGAGTGTGGCAGTACCCCGTGCATCCAAGGCAGTCCGAATATAGACAGAAATGCATTCAATAACGCGACAACCAGTATGTCCCAGTCATACGCTGCACCTGTAAAGTTCGCCACCAATGCAAGGAAGTCGATTGATCATGAAGTTGTCTAAATTGAATTTAACGTTAAGGGAAAACTTTGACAATATAAGACAAGCATCACTCAACGCAGGTGGCGAGAACGACGCTGATCACGGTCCATCGATGCTATAACGAAGTCATTTGAAGAATATTAACATTATTTTAAAGTGTCTAATTTAGGCCATACAATAAAAGTATCAAATACTTACACACACACACATCGTCTCAGAGCGGCCCGAGGGGGACCTCTTCGCATGTGTCTCAGTCATTTTCACTTAGTAAATGAATTTAATTTACTGGGTATGAGCGAGCCAGCGGCAACGACACTGCTGTGGTTCTTGGCGGCCACAATAGGGCCACCTCCGAATCGAGTGATCATTGGTGGTTTGCAGCTAATTACATGCTATCGACATACCTTTGCTAAGCTTGTGAGCTGGCGAATCAACCATTGCCGCAGAGATATTTTGGTCCATAACGAACAGAAGTGAAAGTGCAAACCCGAGCCCAACCGAAATTAGAAGGGGTGATGTCTCGATCGTCTCAATATGGGCCATTGTGAATACCTGCAAGGATAGAATACATTTAGTGCTTTTGATTAAGGGGAATATAACGAATGTATCACGCGCGGGCCATTTGCTTGTTCTACAGTAATAAAAATTACGTGCTTGCTCCTATATCGAGACTAGATAGCTCGAGCATCGTTTGTTATTCAATAAGGTACTCCCACACAAGGAGTTGTATTATTTTCATAATTATATATATATATATATACACATTAGTCCCTCCTAGATCTTTATATTAATGTTGGCATGTAACACCTCAATATCGTAAAAGTAATAATAATATCAACCTGCATCAACCTGACAATGGACAACCAATCCAGCTAATTTTCTGTGATGTGGCAAAGACAAAGAGAGAGAGAGAGAGAGAGAGAGAGAGAAATTGAAATTTGAACCTTTCGCTAATCCGATTACGGCCAGAAGCAATAGCTCAAGAACATAGCAATTAGCTTGAACTCCCCCAATCTTATTAAATCAACACCGAATAACGATCTCAGGGATCGTGTTCAACTGTTCTTAATCATCACAGTTAGATGTAGAAATAAGAAAAACAGGGCACCTTCTACTACGGCTGAATCGGCCTATTTGTATCGGAACTTTTCGCATTGCGAACTCTTTTCCGTTAACGTTAACGAACGCGTTTTCACCTACCGAAATGTCTTTGTCGTCTTTGAAGTTATTGGTAGGTAGGTCCGGGAAGGCAAGAACGCCGATGAGCGATACAGCAATGACAGCCAAGGGAAGCGCGTAATCCGAGAGCGCCTCACGTAGTTTCAATGAGAGGTACGGCGTCCGCGTAAGGTTGAACAAGGTAAGGCCCAACCACAGCGTTGCCAGCATGAGAATAATAAACAGCAGGGACACCTCGGGACGGCACAGGCTCACACTATCATCGTTCCCAGTGGCGTTGGCCTGCTCGACCAGAACGCGCAGCGATGATCTCCCGACAACGCGTACCTCATCTGAGGATGAAGATCCATTGTGGCTGCATGGGCTGTAGTAGCTAGATATGCGACTCACCCATCAGTTGGTTAGTTCGTCAATGGGGGGTGGGTGGGTGTGTGCGTGGTTTCGTTGGTCGTCATCCGAGCAGGTGTAGCGGGGGCGATGATGGTGGGGTTGCATGGACGCATCAGAGCCGAGAGGGTGGAGGTAAAGAGGCATATGAGAGAAAAGGCTTCTTATTGTTATTATTGTATCGACGCTGGCAGTAGGACCCACAGGAGGGGGGGGGCAGTACAGGGCCGTGTATAAAGCCCTCGCGCAACATTCTATCATTGAAGAGATCTCTGACCTGTACGGCTGCTACTCTATATATATACATGCTACATCACCGCGATCACAGCCAGCAGCACAACATAGCCACTGCCAATGATGAGGTGGGCCTTATGACAATAGATTAATATTATAATCGTTTATATGAATATGGTGACAGCAGATCCTGAAACACAAAAGGCCCCAGCGACGCGTAGCATCAGAAGTGGAGCGGCCGCGATAAGGCAACTCGGCGGATTAGTTTTCAGATCCGCATGCTATTGGGATAACGGTATGGTTTCCGTAAACTATCCGAAACCGTTCTTCTAATTCTAAACTAATAATAATAATAATAGATTATGCACCATTGTTTGCTTTTAAGCGACACTGAGGGCACAATTTTCTTCTTAACCCAGATCGCTTTGCACCCACGTGATTGTATCCATCTATAAATGTCTGTTCGTGAATGTTGGTCACTGTGAGGCCTCTCACTGTTAACTCACATGCACGCCACCTAAACGTATGTACATTTTCCAAATCTTTTAATTATTATATTAACTTATGCCATAGGGTCAGAGGCGTTATTAAATCATATGCACGAAACTTGCCTTTGACTGTTGTTGACTAATGTTTCGCCATCTTTGGAGGCGTTACAGTTGTACGCACTCCACTGACGTAACTGTTCCATATATATACGTCGAGATAAAAAAAAATATATATATGCATGTATGAATATATATTACCGTGGTTCTAAAAAACCTTCCCACATGTCCTTTTTACATCTCGGCTTCGTCGCCTTATAATTTTATTTGATTAATGTTATTAATAATAATAATTTCTAATTTCAATTATACAAAATCAATGTCATTTGTTGAAGGGGTACGCTTACATGAACGTCCACAAATAATGGTCGTTAGTAATAAAATCAGCACAAACCTTTGAAAGTTGTGATAAACGTCCTTGCCCGCGTCGACAAAAAAGGCGACGGTGATAAACAGCGAGAAGATCTCTTCGGTAGAACGTGTGCACCACCGCATTACCCGAGAAGCATCGAACACCGCATACAGCACGAGGAACGCGTTGCAGAAGATACCTACACAGGCGTACATTACCCTAAAGTCGGTGTTCCATTCATTGCTTATGCTATAAACGACCTTGATGTATAATGAGAGAGGTGCCGTGGTCATGAGTATCACGAGAGGCTGACCGCTAACCAGTGAAAAGAATAAGCCCCCAATCACCTGGCTGATAAGTGTTTTCCGGACGTTCATATGACCATCGGTGTTGGTGTTATTCAGTGTCCCGAACGCGATCACTGGTAGTAGAATACTGAAATATAGGAACAGTGTCGTGGATACGGTCTTCCAGAATGACCGTCGGTCTCTTAGCCCGTCGACAAAATCCGACGGATAATGTGGGAGTCGCCTTCGAAGGTCCTCGATTATTCCACGGCATGGGTAGAATGACGCGGACGTTCGGGATGTTTTGGTGTTATTGTCGGCGATTGTGGTTTGGAAGAGAGCAAAGTTGTCGAAATCCGTGAGGATTCTCTTAAACTCGGCCTCTGTTCGAGCTTCGTTAATGAGCCGGTAACGAATCAGTGGGCTAGATAACAGCGTGGCGAACGTTCGCAGAACTTCGATAGACGTCTTTGTTGCCTTGACGTTAGCTGGTGTTACTACAACGGCCACGAGCTGAACTCGTTCTGCCGACAAACCACAATTAACAGGTGTGCCTAGGCGGCATACACCAACGCAGCGGCTGTTTAGGTCAATCGGTACAGTGCATGGGATGCATAAAAAGCTACTGTCAAACACTATAGCCTTATCCTGTCCAATGAACGCCGACACAAGCGAATTGCATACCGCGTTCTCGGTGCCGGCGAAACAGATATCCTGTATAGCAAAATTAATCAACATTGGGTTTCCACTGAACATCTTGCTAACAAGTCGTTTCACAACACTAACTAGATCCGATTCATGGCTGTCGAGAATTATCGAAATCTCCGAGACGAGATCTCGGGCAGCACGCACCTCCGAACTAAAGTCTCGTACAGGCACTTTCTTTAGTGATTTGTGTACAAGAAAGTCAGCCTTATCAGACGGGCGTTGCCCATCTGATATCTTGCAGGGATCACCAGTTTCAACAGGCCTTCCTTCTTGACCGGGAGACATCATAACTGTTGTTAACTAGGACGCTGACGCACCGCTAGCGTTCACGGAACTTGTTAAAGCTCTGCTTGCCGACGTCTGTTGCTGCCGACGAAATCTTGACGTGGGAAGGCCTACCACAGCATAATTTTAATCGCTAGAGGCCTTCTTTTATGACACAGCTTTTTTACATCGAATACCATTTCGACTTTACTAGGCCATTGCACCGGTTACGTATGTTACAATATCATGTGGACTGCTATGGCTTATTCTACAGACCAACTCCTCGCTTGGAATTATAAACACAAACATCTGTGATGTCACACTTGAGCATCTGGCCGGCTTTAAACGGTGTACACTTGTCGCGGTTGCGCGGAAATCAACTACAGCTGTTCTCAACTGTTGTTGTCTAAACGATCTAATCTACTCAGAATTTACGGTTGATATCAGCGTCTGTTCTTGAGTTCAAAGCAAATGAAGCGTCAACCGTTGAATGTAGATTGAATAAGTAGAGAGCCACTAGAGCCACTTCGACCGAGGTCGAGGTCCACTCATAGCTTGTCTCTATTAAATAACCGATTAATCCGATCACTGAACACCACTCGCATAACTAACTCCTATCGGGAATTTAGATAATTAGTTATTAATTTTTACAGTATTGATAAATGTCACACATGGTGCTATGATATCATATCTCTCTGTATATATATATATATATATAGAACTCACAAATAATTTTGGAAACAAATATTGTATTACTAACGAGTACTCAAAACGTACTTAGATGTTCAGGGATATATTTAGTCGTATTTGTTAGATAAAATTACTCCCATTAATTTAAAACGTAGATCTTTTAAATTAAGTAAAATCGAGAACTGATGCCTTTTATACGAAACAGGTCACTCCTGGCTCTCTTAATAATAATTGCTCTTCGAGCTGGCCCTCACCTGTTTCCCCGATCAAACAGACCTCCGCTCTTAACCTTTAGGTATTATTATGAGAACCTTATTATTCTCTTCCTTATTCCTGGCTCTCCTGCTCTATTATGAGGCGTCCAATCTGATCTTATTATAGAAGTATGGGATTTATTTGAAAAATAAGAGTTAATTTCTATTTATCAAATGAAGAGCTATCTTTCTTTAATAAAGCTATAACTCGAGACTTAGGCGTACGGCAATAGATATGCAACATCCACACGCTATGAATAGACTGATTCGAGCCGAATTACTTTGCTTTGGTTCTCTTTACGATCGATTTTTTTAGAACAATATGAATGGCCTGTAGAGGTTCCTTTAAACCCATCCATACTCACATATGTTAGACAAACAGAAGTTTCTACCTGTCTTAAGGTAGTAGAAGATAATAAGGAGTGAACACTTAGGGGTCTAACATGGGATACAAGGACAGCTGGGCCAATTGTTTATATATAAATATATAAACATATATATATACGTGGTCAACTCAGGGTTCACAAATGGGCACTATATCTGTCCGAGATTTTAAGATTAGTACCAATAATTCAGTATTCCCCACAATGAACACTTTTCAATGGTCATATGCCTGTATGGTCTGTATATTGTCTTGTACAATCCTATGGCCTCCCCAGCATAATGCTCCATCGTACGAGTCTCGCTTTACGAATGCTCTTCGGAAAGGCAACGAACCCACTCACTTTTAAAGGTTGTGATGTCGTTGACTGACCTAAGTGGTACAATCATTCTGTGGTAGAACGAATACTGATGTCGTGTGATTGGTGTGTAGTGCGGAAAATTCCGTCCAGCTGGCTATAAAGTATCATTCAAGTAGGTTGAACCGAGTCGTTTGCGATAAGGCTACTACAAAAATAGACGCAAAAGTCATACACGTTCCGTTAATCTGCTGGATTGTTCGAACGGTGATAGAATTTTACACTCGTTGATGGTTGAATCAAAGTTAGCGGGCAGAAAGAATTGCATTACTCAGAATGAATTTCACTGCTTAATAAATAATACTTCATTGCTAATTGTAACGTCCATTTGTATATTAATCTCATTCTAAACACAGTTTCAATATGTCTTCGTCCAGGGCCCGATAAGCAACATTATTCACAGAACATCATAAACCGAATTCAAAGTTACGTTTGTATAAAATATACCACGAACACTTACACCACACAGTACTATACAACCCACCGCCCGATTGGGTACGTTGATCCATATTAACACGTAACTTGTTTAGTGCCTATATCAAAATCGATGTTGAATTGCATTTAGGCGATGAGAAAGTGATCCACGTGATGTTCTCACCTGTTAATGGGCCGCCTTGAACACACTGCTCTAGGTGAACATATTGATGGGGGCTCTGTAATATGTTTACATTAAAACTTGCTGAACGGAGATTGGTATTTCACAACGGCCTTGGTATTTTTCATATGCTAAATGACACGCCACATCGACAAACAGTATTTTATTTTATAATACTAGATGAATTTTAAATCTCGTAAATCTCAATAGATACCCAATGTACGACTGTTTTTAACCGGTACATTCCAAATATGTTTGTGTTATGGTCATTCAGTGAAACATATCCTAAGCCAACACTAAAACCTACCATTAAATACACACAATGTTATACAGTAAAAATAGCTTTTATTGTCAGCTAATAATTCATGCTTTCTAGTTTGTTGAGCTGAGACTCATAGCTAGTGATAAAAAAGTCAGGACATGTTTTCTACCTAGAAGTATATCAAAAGTACGAAAATCGGCTTCTTTATATATATATATATATTTAAACATATAGGCAACGGATTTTTCTTGTATACATTCAAATACACTGTAACATCGTGAGATGCTTTACCGATACACTCACACCTGATGTGTTGACCTATCCACTTCAGAACCTGTGTACATCATATGTGCCTTGGAGGAGGAGACTCTGGTAGGACGTGCAACCACTGATAATCAGCGATCATGACTTCATTAGACAACATGTACGGTTTCACAGCAAAGCCCGCTTTTTTTTCTCTCTCTCTCTCTCTCTTCATCGTAGATTGTGACGTCTATATTTGTATTTTTTTGCTATTTTTGTAAGTCGTATTGCTTCTCATCGCTTTACTAAGCTCCACAATCGTAATTTGCTAGTGCTCTTGTTTATCTTTACATAGTTAGTTAGTGCGAATTGAGCTTGCAAAGATTTGAGATAACAACAATTTCAAATAAGCTCATCTGGCTATTGAACCTCTCACGTCATGTGCTCCAGGCTGAGAGATGCCTTCCTTTGTCTACTGTGATTGGCTATATAGACCCTGTCAGGTGCGTATACTTTGCTTAGTAATAATAATAGTGCTTATAACAGTAAAATGCAAAATGAATGAAATGCCCATAGATCTACCACCTCTAATGCGATCATCTCTGTTATTATTAGGTAGAGGACTCCTCTTGTTAAACAATCATGTACGCATACAATAGCGTTCGTATCTTCTTCGTCAGTGGAACTTGCTAGACCTCTCCTGAGCTGTATTAACTTGAAGCTCCTTGCTGTGATTTAAGGAGTCTATTAAACACATTGATTGAAACGTTCGTCATCTTCTTGTATTTCACTCATATGTACAGGCATTAGGAACTCTATTAACATATGCGGAGGCATTTTGTTTGCTACAGTTCAGGGAATTTTGGTACGGGACATCCGCGATTTCCACATTCGCGATTCAAAATCATGACAAGTTGCTAAAACTTCCAGTTACATAACAATGCACCATTCCAAAGACAATGACCTAGACAATGTCCGCGTGGTGGCTGATTCGGCAACGTCGCAGAACCTATGGACACAGCTTGGGCAAATAGACCCTAGTGGCGCTATGTCCCAATGCGGAAGGTTCACATCCTGCAGTGGTCTCAGGGGTGAGGATTTTTCGTCGCGACCTTTACCGAACCAATGCCCACCATATGGATAAGTACCGAGAAATGTGTGATGTGAGAAGGACTGGGAGTCTTTCAGCCGCAAATGAAAGTAAGTTTAATGAAAAGTACTATATCCAACGACAACGACCACTGAGGCATGTGCCGCTCTGTTAAATGCTCGAAAGCTATGAAAGAATAAATTTATAAAGTGAGTGCGCTTGACTGCGTCCATTGACGTCATCAAAATAATGAGGAAATCTAATATGTATTTGCTATCAGCTTGATCAGGGGAACGACAAGTTCAATGAATATTCCATGAAAGGTTCCAGTCAGACGAAGGGCCCCACATTAAACGAAGTGAGTGGTCATCCTGCGTGGGCCTGATCGCCGTCTCGTGTCATCGTGACTTACGTGTTTTCCTCATAGCATTCGCCTTAAGGCCGAAATGTACAGTATTCACTCCCGCGACTGCAATCGTCAAAGAAATTTGCAACGTCAATAAATACAGATGCGTTGTATGGCGAGGTAGAGAAAGAGTAATGACCCCACGCTGGATCGGTGATGTGATATTCTGCCACAATGCTGCGAAGCTCTCGTTTGAGTAGCGCCTGCTCAGCCGGAGGAGCATATCGGTCCCCCTCGCTCCAGTACAGCTTGATTGGCACCTGTTTCGGTAGAATGATACAACATGAAAATGGCGTGTATATAATTATTTGGCATCATTTTTTTTTGTTGATTTGAAATTCATTATCATTTCCTTCGAGGTACTTCGAATGGAACACGGATAAGCAACTAAAACTAGGGAATGATTTTTAGAAAGTCTCGCACCGCTGGTTCCCTTCTCGCAAAATCGTACCACTTCTATACGGTTTCAGGTACAATCAACACGAATGATATAGGTTTTCCTTCCATATGACACAGCTGGATGGGTCTGTTTACTCGGTAAACAATGAATTTAAGAATGATACTTAGACAGAGTCGACAGAGGGCATCATGTCGATCGACAGAGTCAGTAACCTGCTCGATACTGACTGAGAGATAGAGAGAGAAATGGATGGAGACATAGAGCAGGAGGAGGTCACTGTTCATGTGTGCGGTGGGTGCAGGCATCTCTCTATGATTGATTAGATCAGTTGATAATTGATATAGATTACGATAGGTACGCCATGAAGTCCTTAGCCAGGAGGTGTATATCAGCTAATATATCGTCCCCGTAACGTGTGCGAACCTGAGCACCGCTGCGTAGCACGGCTGCGTATTTATCATATTCGCCATATACATTCGAAGTGTTGGCCAAGAAATCTCCATCCAGATGTTTTTCTCACCCTATAACGAGATCTTTGACGAGTAAAAGTAAAACACCCCACCTCGATTTCCGGCTCTTTCGATCCAGGTGGTGGCAGCCAAGGGGCATATTGAAACTAAGAAAGAGAAAAGCATCTAACGCCAGCTACTACAGCTGGGTCCTGAGTTTCATTTGAGCTTCGAATGACCGTGTAAACCATCAAGTGAACTGCCAAGTGAGTATATATATATATATATATAATGGACTTTTCAGCTATGATTTTTTTTCTCGAGAACAGCTACGATTTTAGGAATGGGTTAATATTTTATCTAAATTATCATAATAATGTATGTAATATACTTGGTACAAAAAATAAGTGTATATATATATATTTGAAGACTTTTGTCTGACGTGTTGGATACCCGGGGCAAAGGGTCTTTTATGGATGGTTTCACTTTATAGATGTTTAAGCGTTCGAACCTCTCATATGTATCACTTGAGACACTTAATAAAACTAATCGAATTCGGAAAATACGGTAAGCACTTTTCATAAAGAAAAACCAAGCTTAACAGCTGTATTATTTGTATGTGAATGGACACATTGTACAAAGCATGTGGTCGACCACCTGTAAATAAGGAATACAAGTGAACACAACAGTATATTGTACATCTATTAGCAGCAGTAATTGTTGGCTTCGCTTTAAAGGCAAGCTACGCTGCAACAACTCATGCGGTCCGGCTCAAAGGCAAATGCGCTTCTATATATTGTATATATATATATATAGCCCCGAGATAGCTTCATTTCGTTCATACCAGCATCAGCAGTCTGTATATCAGTCTGCATCAGTATTCCTGAATGAATGGTACTCCAATAGCTATTCCAGTGCCGCTCCCTCAGTTCTCTTTCTTTCTCCGACGGTGGGACCCGTTGCGGGTCCTTTCTTACAACGTCAGGTCTCTCTGGGGGGTTAGATGTGATTTATGGACGTCCTTACGTGCGTCACCGTGCATCATTCTAGGGTCGGCCGGCCGGAGCCCCCTCGCCCTTCGCCCCTGGAGGACCGCCCATATATCTCGCATATGAACCGTTACAGCGAGGAAGGACGCGAAGAAACCAGGCAATATCGTTGTATACAACATTGTGGCCGTATTAGCCTGCAACTGTGTTCATTCGGGAAAGCAAACAGAGCGTATGCCTTTTTGGAATGTATGTAGCGGCAGTCGCCACCGCGGCCATTGTACAGCCGGGCCTTGTTTGGCGACCCTCTTTCGCGGTGCGGCTCTTTGAACATTCTGTTGGGTAAACCGCAGAGCGAACGATTGCAATCGTTCGTTAGCGGTCATTGTTAGATCAAGCTCGGCTACTCTCTGTGTACACATTTCCCGTGCCGGTCGAAGTCGACAGAAATTCGGAGGCTGCCACATCAGTGATTTGATGAGTTGAGGGCGGTCATTCCTGCTCCGCCGGCAGTTCGCTGTTAAATCGTTCGCAAAATATCACCACGACTTAATCACCTCAACTGCGGAAAGTGCCTCTTCTCTATTTAGCTATTTGGCGAATGTCGTCGTCATTTGAATTCGTACAACGTTCCGTTAATGTGATCAATAGAAGGCGAATACAACGATTAGCTTAATATGACGCCGAATGTTTTGCTAAAAACTAACGGTTGAGAGCGCGGACGCATCCGCCAGTTTCGGATACATTTTTTTTTCTGGCAAGTTAATCGTAGCTGCGAGATCTGTTCGCGCCTCTTAGAGATCACCGATCCCACACCTAATCAATAGAGAGAAAATAGCTATATACATTCTCAAATTAGCAGCAGTCCCACATATGAATCAGACGAACATGAAATCCCACTGATGTCCTATATATATATACATATATATATATAATGTACGTTAGACACAACTGAACTCTGAATCTATGTATCATGAATCTCGGAATCGATAATGGTTAGTTACCCACAGTTAACCATAACCAATACAACGTGTGACGATGTTCTGGTCGATTTGAGGAAACACCCAGTGGAACTACTTGTATATCACCATTATTATGGAATACAAATGATTAAGTTGTTTCTCACGTGGATATTCTCGGGATCGAGTATGGGAGGCTCCATTCGACCCTCATACATCTCTGGATTTATCTTCTTTGAGTCGCCGAATACGCCCCACAAGAAGCGTCCCGCCCCAGGGCCACGAGGCTGAACCGTGTCAGCGGTGATATTCGACAATGAAGTCTGGGTAGGTAAGTTGATCTCTGTAGCATGACGAGCATGCGTCCATCTGCTTGAAACCGCTGCCCGATCGAAATCGTACTCACGAACCTGTTCAGATCAGACAGAATTACGCCACACATTTACATTTAGCATTAGCGCTTCCTAGTCCCGAACATAGATTCTGACACAGGCTCTTTGCCTAACATTCACACGACATGTACACTCATTGCCTATCCACTGGCTGTAGAGTTGTTCATTCTCGTTATGTTATTGAAACCCTTACGGTACTGAAATTACTAAAGCCATTATTTTACACTCGAAACTCATGTTTCTCTGACGTAGCCCACGATACGCTACACGTAAACAAACACTCTAACTTAAGTTATTCAGATTCGCAAATAGGCCCCTACTTAACGTCGTACATCGGTCATAGAGATTCCCCAAGCACTTCCAGAATACACTCGCGAGACTATCTTCAAACGAGTTCATTTTGTGAACCACACCCAAACGTTTCCAGCCATCCGCTAGCCGACTCATAAATCCCCGCCATTTTCACGCACATATATGCAGAGCATGTTTTTACGATTTGGTGCTTTGGCCAAGTGGAACAGCGCACGCTTACCTCATTCCAATGGGTTGTGCACTGATTTTCCTGCATGATCTGTGAATAGTAGAAAAGATTCATTTTGGACGTTCCCGAGGGGAAGTGGTTCATGTAAACGGGGAAACGCGTCTGTAAGAGCAAATGAAGAGACAACGAAACGATGCTGTGCTTAATTTGGTATTACAAAATTGGTTTATCAACTCGACTATTGACTATTGTGCAGTTAATTCGCACACACATTCTATAATAAACAATACACTGGTTGAAAGGCACTGCGACTATGGAACAGCTGTAATACTCTTTAATCGGTGTCATTGTCAACCTATGACTGAGAGTGACGCGGGTAGCGGCCTCAGCAATTAAAAGCGAAATCGTATGCCCTCCTTACGTAATCTATATCAGCCTGTACTCCACTGTCAACATCTAACGACACGATAGACGTTAAAAGGATCATCTGGCTGAGAACTGAAAGCCGATACAATGGATATGGGTCCAGAAAGTGCACCAGGAATGTGACAGGAATTCTAACTCCCCGAGAGACGAGCCGTGGAGGTGTGTGCTTACGATAGGATATGAATGCATTCTCGATCATTCGACATAAAATTTGAATAAAAAACTTAACTTCAATGTAACTGAGAAAAAGCGCCCTGCGGAAATGCCGGCAGCAACGAAAGTATTGGAAAGATGAAGAACGAGACAACATCGGTAATCCCCTGTTCTTGTTAGCCTGTTTCCATCAAAGACTCACTGAACACGTCAGCTTAGGAGAAGCGAATCAGATATAGAGCCTTGTATAGCTAACCCTTTCCGGCTTTAAAAATAAGATTAGATGTGTAAATTAAGCTATGCCACCGCTGCGTCTGAGCGGGTCAATTAAACATGTGGGTGCCGCAGCTAAATGGAATATTTGGCTACAAAGGAAACGCACTTCGATGGGGTGGAATAAAAGCAGAAGAAGTTACTCTCATTTTTATGCTCAAGGTAATCACTGAGCACTGAGTGGGATGTGGTAGTATAGTGTTGGCAAAAACTCCAACCAGTAGACGTCTAGTACAGCCAACGACCACCAAAGGACAACCACATCCACACGCTCAATTCTTGTACGAACGGAAACCGTCTTCCGTGGCTCCGTTCCCGGAGGTAAACAAGAGGGGAAATTTAGATGAGAGAGCCAATGCTTACAGTGTAACACGTAACACATATACCCGTCACCACCCGCACGATGCATGGGTGCAAACACAGCATTGGCGATAGATTCAGAGAGACGAACACCAAATTATTCGTTATCAATATCAAGCGTTACGTATGACGACGCCTGAAAGTAGCAGTGCGCTTGTTTAAGCATACAAGTTTACAATAAATATTATACATAACGAAGGAACCTTTCGCTTGGTTGGCCTATCCGAACTAACTCGAAAACCTCATGACTAGCCCGACCCGGAACGGTGGACAACGAACTCTACAACACCCACGGCTCCCCGGTTCCGGGTGAGGTTCCGGGTGCGAAGTTGCCATATTCGACTATGCTGAGCGAACTCGAATTGCTGTTGTCGCGGCGTTCCCTTTGGTCACCTATTACGATCGCTATCGCTCAGCGAACAGTAATGAATTTTATCGAGACGAATCAACCGTATCATGACGCGAGAGACAATAGATTATGACGATATAGAGGAAAATTGCAGACGGCCACCTCGTAGGCAGGCCTGCCAGCTACAATAAGTGTCTAATTGTAATAAATGTTGACGGTTCGAAAGGCTGCGATGTACCAGGCCCTTGATACGGTATAATTATCCACTTAATTTTAGACTGATGTCCATGTTGACGTACCGTATTCAGATATTTGATGTCGGTATGCAGGAAAGTCCGGGTGTACCATAAGCATAGCTTATCTGCCATGTCACAGGCACGATCGAGCATCGAGATCTTCGGCATCACTTCAACGATTGAGAGACGCTGTACAATTTCATTGAATAATGTCATTGTTATTTACAGTTCTGAATGATAAGGCTTGGCTTAAAACGTATTTAATCCAGTTAAATCATTGGTTCTATGAACGGTATGAGTTTGCTGGTCTGGTGTACCTGATACCTTTTATACAGTAATAGCGTTTATGATTCGCAATATTTTTTTAACAATAGGACTACGGAATAATTAGGTGTATTCTTTGCAAATAGGTGTAAACATGGTATGAAATTAAATCAGCATTTTTCGAAGCACTAACAATTCGTATCTATTCGAAGAAGGCTTATGTAAAATACTGTAGACCAACTAAAATACTGTAGACCCCTTTACCAGCGGGGTGCTCATCGAGATCACCGCCACAGAAGAATCAAAGATTGTTTTTGTTGCCGTCTGTTATGTTCATGGTGCTGACACAATGAAGCTATGCAAAAAGCAATACCATGAACAATCAATGTTGGCTGAGAGTTTGCCCCGAAAACACTGAAACACTGCCGTCTAAATACATTCACCAAAACAAAGCAGCCAGCCAAGAGCAGGTGAGCGTGATTGATTCCGCCGCCAATTTCCCTCATCTGATTATAAACTGTTGATTTGGGTACGCCCGATTCTCTTAGACTTAATTAGCTTCATCATATGAGTAAATGAATAACAACTGCACGATGTGTCTAACTATTCCCGTCGGACAGATTCTATACATATACACACACATAGTGAAACCGCGTTCGACGATTTCCAACGTCGCATCGAACACAACGCAAACGTACATACCCCCAGATAATTTTCGAGTATTGATGCAGAATTTAGCCACCAGATATTGATGTGGCAGGAGCGTCTGAAAGTGCCGAGCCCGGCCATTGCACGAAGCTTCCGGTTGTATTCCGGCCGTTTAGCGAGTAGCGCGTACATTGAAGCACCGCCCTGTGACATACCTGGAAGGGGGAATTTTTTGTTTTGTGACAGTCAACGTAAAGCCAGCTTGCAATTACCCTTATGGTTTTGTTTATATAGTATAGGTCTTTATAGTTTTATAGGCTTTTTTCCCTGTTATTCATAGCTTTGAAATGCTCCACCTGTGACCCTGTTGTGTTGCTATCACTGTGAGCAGCATGAACAATGGCCACAGTGTACGAACGTGGATCTATGTTTTAAGTTTCGACAAAGGGCTCTCACAGACAACTCGGAGCATTTGATGCGAACATGACTGGACCATTTCATAGATTTGTTCTGCCAGAATTTCAAAAACCTATATAAATTAAATGGGGAGCTCTTTATTATATTTGCTAATTTGTTTGAGTGCCACGTTGTAGATCATTGATCGCCATAGGATGTCATCATTCTTTGAAATATTATATCCCATTTTTGTGATTATCATCATCATATATCATCTGTTTGCCACTGGGTTTTTGGAAAACCCTGATTGCTAGAACTAGTAATTAACTCAACCAGAACCTTTGCTGGGTGTATTTGGGTACGTCATTCGAACGCTTACAAATATGATAATTTGGTTCTCTTACCAGCATAATAGACTTGCTCGCGTCCAGTGATTCTCAGAGCGTAGTCAATTTGTGCAGCTAGATCCTGTAATATAATTTGTATTTTATGAATAATATTTATAGATACATTTGCACCACTTTCGTGAGCAGAAGCAGAAAAAATGAACTCGTATAACATAAGTCCCATCTCGATCCGAGTTCTAGTTGCTGTTTAACGAATCATGCACACAGATATTTAACAAACAACGTCGTAAATGCCCACTGGGGCAGAGGTAATATCTGTTTAAACTACATCAAGAAATTTCTGCATTTTATGATCCAATGTAAGTGCCTTTCTGCCTTTCTTTTGAGAGGAGGGAATTATCTTCAAACGCACGGACACCACCAGAGACTAATTCCCTTCGCTTGTCCACGTACTTCCTCATTCAATTTTGGGCTGCTCATTTTGTAAATGTCGACCAAATGTTTTCCCAACTATACCCCCCCCGCTCCCCACTGATACTCAGGAGGGTATAGGGAGAATTATGTAGTACCCGGTATGTATTTGACGTTTGCTATTTAGCCAGCACTGTTATTGGAAACGTATGTGACACTTGCTGATGGCGGCCCAAACGTTACTAGAATTTCACTCGCCTTTGTTCCTATGTCAATGAAAGTGTACTGCCAGAACTTGGCGTCGTATACTGTTAGGTTCGTGTGATGCTTTCCAAACGACGATCCCCGTACGTTTGTAAGCCAAACATCGTATCCACGATCGGCCAGAATGAATCCTGCAAGTGTTATAGCAGAGGCAGCAATTACAAGCTTTTCATTTCACAGGGGAAGTGATGAAGTGACAGCCATGAGGGACAGTCTCGGGCAGGAGGTTGTACCACCTCCAGGGATACCTATATCATTGAATTCTATCCATTGGAAAGAAATCAATTGAGCGGTTTGTCAAGCTACATTTTGTTTCTTGCCTTGCTATATTAGGCAGTTATTCCGGTTGGGGTTTCAGATATCTTATTTGAACGATATATTTCGTCCATTAGAAATGAGTTATTTGGAGACCATTCATCAGACAATAGTCAGCTACAAAACACACAATACTGCCACAGCACAATGAAGTAAGTTGCAGATCGGTAAATAGACAAAACTCACTCAGTGATACCCACGTCGGTCATATACTAACGTAACGGGTATCCATTTCTGCTTGACATTGATTACCGCTGCTGAACCACGTACCAAATGAGCTGTTCGGAAAGTCCATGACCCAGATGGTACTTTCTGTCAGTAGCGGTACACCCAATAGTGCGACTTTTCGGTTGGGTTTTGGAGGCATCGATCCTTTCGACTCTTCCGCAAGCCTGCCATGAGGAATTCGATGCATTGTGATGATGTATCCGTCTTCGGTAGTCGCGTAGTGCTTTTCAAAGGGGTAGCCCTTCGAAGTAACAAGATGCTCCTGTATAAAACGTAAAGCAAACATCAATTTTTGCTAAGCAAATTATCTGGCTGCCTAAAAGCATCCAATTGTCGAAGCTATTGCCGGCCACTGTTGAAAAAGATCTAAACATAACAAATACAACACAGCTTAATACAACACAGCTCGGTGAATTGCAAGATGCTTAAAATAGGATATATTTTTTTGTAGAAAATTCTTTGAAATGGCCATGCTATGCTTAAAAGAAGGTCCTTTAAGCGAACCTGGAGAAACGAATGCTTAATGCGAACGCTCCGACTATGCGCGATCTATGATGTTACAGTTGACCTTTGCCTGTGGAAGGCGAGTCGTCACATACAATACATAAGGTTCCCAATAATGTTACTGCTGTATGAAAGGCATACAGGTACCAAAAGGTCGAGGACATTACAAAGTACATAATTTCTTTTCAAAAGCCGAGCCAAGCCCCAATATCATCAGTGTCGATCAACTCAATTTCACTTTTATATATAGTATAGTATACGCAGCTATTATGGATGCGATGCTGCTATGGTTATTATATACTATTATTAATTATATACTGTTATTTTTATTATATACTTTCATACTGTATATGCTGACGGCGAACTGTCGTTCGTAGCACCCAGAGAAGCCGTACTTCGCAGTACCCCCATTGTATTAGAAGCTCAGAGCCCTTACAACCACTAGTTTTATACGAAGATAATCATCATTTTGACAACGAGAGGTTTCATCATCTTTGTGTTCTCTATAAAATACATCACTGTAAAAAGTTAAGACACTACTATTGTCATAATCAGTTATTCGCACTTGTAGATCAAGATTCGTATAGCTCAATACAGTTATTTCCGTCTCGCCGACACACTAATTTTACATTTTTTCATCGTCTACAATGTTCCCACTAATGCCGGGTCCAAGAAGAGCATTTTGTTTAAGTTCAGTCTAAGTAATCGGACCATGTCCTTTTTAACGGAAGCGTTGCCAAAAATCCGTCTATTAATAATATAGAAATACGCTGAGTTCAAACGCTAACGCGCTGCCGCTGATTCAGTTATTGCCGACATTGAATACAGCTACCGCGTAAGGCGACTTGCAAATTGATGAGGTTTCACAATCAGCGCCAAGGCTTGCTTCACCGGATGTAGACTCTCCCGCTCACCCGCCCTCGCTATATGGCTTCATCCAACACGATAATATCATAGATTGATTAGCTTGGTGGGCTCATAGGGGGCACCGGCTTGTCGGATGACTGGTTGGCCTATATGCGAAAAACATCGATTCGTAGGAAAACTTAAGCAAATTGTATATCACCTAATTCTTGTTTGCCTTTGCTGTTTACGCTACTGTTAACTATCGTCAAACGAGAATATGTTTTTGAAAACTACTATCAGTAGACAGCAATAGTTTAGAAAAATATAGGCAAATATTATCGACGTTTCTTACACAGGTTTGATACTATATTCACAATATTCGCGCTTTCATAGTTGTACTCATGTATTGGTTGCTCGAAAGCAATTTGGTATTGGTCGGCCAAGCTCGTTCAAAAGCAAAAGCCATAAAGCTTTCGCTAACGGAACCAGCCTTCTTAGGGACGAACCTATGAGCTAGCAGTTTTGCCAGTATTTCCTGGTACCGGAGAAAGCTGGAGCATTCTAACTCTACAAATAAAACGCCACCTGTTGAGTTATTAGGTATCATTAAGTATATTCTCGGAATCTAGACCAAAATCATTATTTTTACTATCTTATTGTCCACCTAACAGAGAGTTCCAAGTCAAGACCCAAATCAATCAGTATACTAAGGCAAATTACAACAGTACACTAATTAGAACAAATAATATGTGCCATAACATAATTAGCACATCACGTTAAAAGAGCATTACAACATTATACGTGTCCACAAAACAGGCAAAGATAACGTATTTTGTATAATCCCATCCACACAGTCAGGCGTCTCCCAGCCAACGGCACTTCTTTCAAGTTAATAAATATGACTTACTATTGACTTTTCAAAGTCGGGGTCTAAGTTGCGAAGGTTATGTCCGGATGAAAATATACTTGTTAATGTTCTTCCATCCAGTCGTTTTTCTGGATCAACACCATCAGCTTCACTCTGGAGGAGGTTGCTGCTTGAAATCTTCATCGTTTCATTATGGATCGAAGACGAGGCAGACACCATTGAACTTGCCAGGACATAGCACACAATCACAAAAGCTCGCTCCGTCCCGGAACACATAATTGCGCTCGCGGATTACACCAATGGCACTAATTAATATTCGTGATGAAATGCTATTTGCGTTCTCACTAGGAGGTTGGAAATGTTAGTAGCTTGCGTAAGGTTTTCAAAATGTCTCAATGCAATTCGTTGGTTCGTAAGTCAAATGAGCTCGAATCACTTCGGGGATTCTACTAATGGGCCCTTGCTTGTTTGATCCGGGAGGCGGCCAGTTTCGCCGCGAACTGCTGTGCGAACGTGAGCTTCAGACCGCAGTCCGGATTTATAGCCTGGGTTGACATCGCATGAATCGCGTAAAGCTTATAGGGTCCTTCTACAGGCCATTCAGGTCACATGCGGAAAGGCAAAGCGATGCAGTTAGCCTGACAGCCATATGCCGCATCCTAACTTAAAGGTCAGCAAGGTCGTATCTACTAAGTCAGATATGCGGAACTGGCTTCTACCTGTTTTGCCGTTAGTGAGCGTTATAATACATAGCAAATATTCTGGGCAGGTTTTCCGTTTCTGTGGGTCTAGGTCGATGGTTGCCTATAGGCAGAAACAGATATTTAGATTTCCACTACAGCATGAATATCGTATGCAAACTAAAACCAATAATGTCGTTATTAGCATTCGCACCGAGGTAAAACAAGGTGGCGATTCATGCATCGTGGTGGCCTTGTAACATGTTTATCGAATATGACTAAAAATACAATACAAAGACACACAAATATATATATATATATATAACTATTATATATTGACAACTCTTCAAGTAAAGGCCGTATTTTTATTAGGGCCTGACAAAGTTGTTTCTCCGGTTTTCTTATTGGATATACGTAACGCATTATGTCGAATTTTAACAAACTTTATTCAACAAAAATAGTCTCCCTTGACAACTATATATCCCCTCCATCGGTCGAGGAGCCAATACATATATCCCGTTTATAAAGAAATTTGCCTGGCGTTGTCGCAACGCCTTTTCCTGATGCAAGGCTAGATTCCTTGTGACGGACAGCAGCATAATTTCTCTCAAGTTGAGAAGAGTATATTTCGCCCGTAATCACCTCTCCAGGTTTCAGGAACTCATGGTGAGTAATTCCTCGAGTGGTCCACCGAACACATAACGGAACCTTTTCTTGTTGTTGGGCCTTGTATGCGCTGGGGTAGGTTCTCCCTCCAATGTCTAGTAGTGTTCTCTCGTTTTTTGCGTATCCCTTTGCTCATGACGAACCCATTTTCCGAGTTTATAAACTCTCCCCAATGCATGCAGATAATCTAGAATCTGCATAAATCTGCGTAAATATTCGTGTGGCTCGAAAAGAAAACATATTCTTGATTCTTTTTGTTCTGGCGATTTGTACTGATGACACAGTTTGTCCATTCCGCAGATTATTTTGTCTGACGTTAAAATATTTATAATACGTGTTTGACAATAGTAGCCTTTTGTAAAATCGCATATCTGCCTTTTTGTGTAAGTCCGTAATAGTCCCACTCAGATAGCGTCAAAGTTTGAAAACGGAAACCTGAAACGACTTTATGGGACCTCTAATGAATATACCTAATATATATTAGGTTGACCCAAAAAAACCGCACACAATACATTTCAATATCGGCTAAACTAAGTAAGTTAAAACAATGATTTTTAGTATGAATTAGATGTATGCACCTCTTTTTTTATATACTGGTCCTACAGTTCTGGTAGCCTGCTAACGGCTAGTTATGCACCACTTCTATTACCATTTATAACTTCGTTATTTAAGGCCTCTCAGAGTAAATCGATGTTTGCATACCTTTTGTCACCTATAGCCTTCTTTAATCGATGGAAGCAACCATAGTCACACGGATTAGTTAAATCGAGAGAATAGGGGGGGTGATGCCATCGCTCAATGTTGTAGGCCTTAAGCCAGGACGCAACTTCTTTGCTACAATGTGCCCTAGCATTGTCATCGAGCAGCCACACTCGGTGCTTCCTATTACCATGCCAATTATTTATAAGTCCCTTCAATAACTCGAGATATCGAGCCGGGTCCATTTTTTCTTTTGGGCCCAAAATCTCGTAGTACCAAATTCCGTTGGAATCTACGTGAAGTGCTACCATTTCTTTAGGCTCGAATCTATTTGGCACTGCTACAGCCATTGCCTGTTCACCTGGTCGTAGCCACTGGTTCACTTGATCTTTTTCCGGTCCCCTATACAGATTGACCCATGTTTCGTCCACTGCAACGGTATGCCCTAAGCGATTCTTTTGCTGCCTATATATCTTCAAATTGCCTCGCGAACACTCCTCGCGCATTTTCAGTTGGTCAGGACCGAGTTAATGAGGGACCCATTTTCCACGTTTTTCTTCATCCTCAGATTATTTTTAGTAAATCGACGACACAATTTTTTGCTCCGCCTGCTTGCTAATTGTTGTGTCTCATACCAGCCAAGTTTGAACTCAAACCGGCCTAGAGTAAGAATTCGGCGCAAGACGCATTTGGGTCAACCTAATATATATATATATATATATATATATACATAAATATATTAACGTATTGAAGGTGTTTGGTTTTTTGGACTAATTTGATAGTGATTTTCCTAGCTACTGCTCAAAAATGGCGAACAACAAGTCAGGTTCAGAGACTGCCGCCCACATGCTCAAAAGTGGTCCCTACCCTAAGCAATAGTGGCCACTGTGGAGGTCTTGGCTCCTATAGGTTTCAACCGTAACAAATTTACTACGAATGCTCTTTACAACTTTAGTCATTGAGAACATTTGCTACTCGCAAAGGAGAATCACCACGAAACGAATCTATCTGCGTTCTTCTGTGCTTATTTTGCTATCCCACGGTACCGCATCCAGTTATCCAGCGGTTGTCTTTGTGTCGTCACCTCACTTTCGACCGTTGCTTTATGACTCACTGACTGAATGATACGAGGCCTGGTATCGAGTTCCACTATGAAAGTGGTCGGTCAGCTGGCCCCCAACTGTAGCGTAGACAGGCAAGAAATGAAACCGGAGAAGATTGCTGCAGAGAACTTTTTTCCTGCACGATTGCCTCAGCAGCAACAAGAAGCTACTCCAACTGTACTAGTATAGCAATGAGGAAGTAAGGCAGTATCCTCCTTCGGTCAATCATCGCGTGTCACCTGCTCGCTGACTGAATGAGGAGAGTGCGATTGAATCGAGGCTGAACCAGTTATCCGGGTGACGATGGCTTGACGGGACCGTTATGGCTCGATAGGGCACGCAAGGTACAATTTTCAGATTAAAGCGACAGTACTGGGTCAACAGCGTCGAACGGAGGCAGGCGGGGGTTAATTGATCGCACGAGGCTGCTTTTGGACGCATGCATAGATAGCAAAAATACAATGATCATATTTCGGATTTTGCTTACCATGTATTAGATACTAGATCATCTTAATGCGCAGGTTTCCTGCTGTATCGTTCGATCGGCATGAATACAACTGATGGATACACCCTGCATTGCCTGATATGTTGAATATTCACTCCTGTTCGAAATCTACTGAAGGTTTGTCGTAGCAAACAATTATCTCGTCTTTTCAATTGTATAGCTATCTGGTTAGTTTGGAACTTGTGCCTTGATTGTTTTGACTCTATACCTTCCGGCGTTAGCAGATCGCTAGACGTCTTCGTAACTAGCATCTGGTAACATCGATTATTATGCAGATAAGCTGGTCTTCAAGAGAGCTCAGAAGTGATTCAGGAGTGTCTGGAAGTGCTAGTGCACGACGCGGAAACGGGTTTGTTTTATAGGGGATTTCTTCTGGACACTTCGTTGACTAATTCGGCAGAGCCAAACATAGCATGTATGAATATACTGTTAGATTGGGCCAAAAGTTCCCGCCGTTTCATGAACAATGGGAAAATGACGCACACGAGTTTTTGTAAAGCGTCATTCAACCGCGGAGAAATATTAGTGCACCAGGTATAACAACAACAATGAATAATGTTACGTTAGACTTGATTAAAGAATGCACCCACTCGAGCACTAATTGAGCTAACGCTATAAAACTAAAAATCCAATTGCACTATCGATTGGCTCGTTAGGCGGTGCCAACCATCGGCACTATCTCACGGTGGGTTCAAGATTCGCCTCAAAGAGGCTGTTTGGTCAATTCAGCTGCCCGCCGCCTCACGGATTAGTAATCCCACTACGACGATCAGAAGGTCTCCTTCATTTCAATCCATAGCACACGTAGCCGACTGCCGAGTCGGCAACCGGACCCGAAGCATCCTACCCCCTTCCAGCGAGAGACAGACAAACAGAGAGAGAAAACGGAACTGAAACGATAAGGAGCAGTAGCAACCTGTCAATGCGCACGTGAGGGGTAGCTGCGCGGAGATCGGAGAGAGAGAGACGCAAGTCCGCTTTGCTGCGGGGCGCCGCGTCGGCTTGCGGACGCAATGAAGAAGTGACTGACGCCCGAGGCTACGACGCACAGGCTGCTATGGTGGATATATGCTGTGGTGCCTCATCCTCAAAGAAACAGCCACACCGACGCGGATGGGGATCCAGAGCACTATCCTTACGAGAGTGGTCGGCGCTCGGTCCTACGAAACACAGACGGAGGAAAAATAAGTAGAGAGAGGGAGAGAGAGAGAGAGAGTGAACATACGAAAGGTAGTGACGGTGGCATCCGTGCCTGGCTTGACTCGCGTGCCCCGTTCTGTGAAACTTCATAGACGCGGCTGCCGAACGTCCTGCATTGCCTCGGGCTGAGAGCGCAAGAGGCTCCAAGTTGCGTATGGGGTGGGGATGCGTGCACACTGTAGATGCTGGCGGCGGTGGCTGTGGGCCCGACTGCACTTGGCTAGACTTGATGTGGAGACAGTCTATATAGTCTGTGCGACGCGACGCGATGCAGCGCTGCCGCAGTTGGTGGAGTGTGCCGTTGCTTGAGAGCCTGCGCGAGCCAACGAACTGGTGCATCATATGTGACGGCACCGCTCGTTCTTCATCGTTTTCTTCTCTGTCAGATCTTCCCTCTGTCTTCTTGAGAAGGCAGGGTGACTTGAGCAGCAGCTTCGGTTGTAACCCACTCTAGCCGAGCCGCCCGCATACGCCAAGGCATCCACCCTACGAGACAGCACTGACGCAAGAGTCATACGCATAGCAGCACGGGGTGTCAGGCAACTTTGCTTCAAAATTTGTGTCAACTTCAATTGCTCATCAGGTTGGAGGAACGTGAGCTAGCCAGCAAGTAAAGAAGCTTCCACGATTGCTAAACAGACCGACCAACAGACCGGCCCAGCTTATGCACGCTATTGTGCTGGAGAACATACTTGCGAGATGTTCGTTTGCGACGCTCTCCGATTCGAGATGCAACGAATAACCGGTACGATACTTTAAATATAATAGATGAGGAAATCTTTATATTTTTCCCACTGTATAGAGAAAAATAAAGCTATGATAATGTCTCAATAATTAAGTACCAACAATCGAAGTTGTGTAATAGTATACTGAAGGCGGGATCAGTCTGCAGAGTAACCTATGCTAGTATCCTATATATATAAATATATTATATATGTAAACATAGAGAGGGCTAGAGTGAACGACACTGACAGAGTGCTAATAAGCAGACTTAATAGCAAGGGTTATTAGTGCTGCTGCGTTCCCAACTGGTTAGAACTGCGAAATTTTGCATTTCCTCTGGCCCTTGCGAGGCCGGTACCGTCCCATGGTCTGTTTCCAGTATATATTGTACATATAACAGAGGTATATGATTGTGGGTTTCGATCTGAGTTTCAGGGTGCTAAGGGTACAGAGTCGAACCATGATGCCGGCTCAGCATACACGCATGTACGTTGAGTGGTGATCATCTACCCAACAGACTTGAAAGTCGTTGGCTGGGTTAGGGGTTTCAGCGTGACAAACCCTAGAAAGGTCAGCAGGGGCTCAACAATGTTGTAGTGCCGAACTGTGAAAGGCTTACCAGGTTGGTATGGCTTGTTGTCACGTTGTACCGTTGTAGGTTCAAGGGAAATGGAGGCACAGAGACAGAGAGACCCCATTGGAGGGAACAGTGCTCCCTCTGTCCTCGCACTATAGGCCCTATATACTTGACAAACAAACAAACACACACATACACACAGAGACAGGTACACATATGCGAAGTGTACATTCAGCGACGTACAGACATACATATATATATATATATATATATACACAGAACGTGCAAGCAAGGAGACTGTGCATGATAACGGTTATATGTTATGTATTATGTACACAATGCACATTCATTGAACAGAACAGAGAACGAAGACGATGAAAGGGGACACATCGAGGGCAAGAAACTATTGTATCTATCTACAGACACAAGCGACAGACCACCGACTTCAACAACAACAACTACAGCCATCCAGCGACAATGAGGTTCGACAGCGGCAGCAGCAGCAGCAGCAGCAACAACAACAACAACAATAATACCAACCAACAGCAACAACAACCCCTACGGCAGCAAGGGCAACAACGCACGCATGATGGGTGGAGCGCAGTGGCTCTGCAGCTGCAGCAGCCGCAGTGGAGACGGCGGCGGCGGCAGCGCAACGTAGTGAATTGCGTACTGGCTCAACGCGCATTGAGCGCAAATCGTGTGGAAACAAACCGAATTTGTTTCCTGCATTTGCTTTTGCGTTCAGCTTCGTCTGAAGCTCAGTCCGGACCTCAGCTTGGCCAGCGCTGGCTCTGTTGGATTGTAGACGGCGGCGGTAGCGGTGGCGGCGGCGGCAACGGCTCGGCGACAGACCGAAGGAAGAAGTACATCTGAAAGCTTCGCTTTTCAACGCTGCTTGTCCCCTATGGCCCCGTCGCGACCCCTCACAATCCTTCACTATTTCCCACGTCATGGCACTTCCCCGCACCTACCCGCTCCCCTCGAACACGAGCATGAAGACATGAAGCAAAAAGGGGTAAACAACTTGCACCTCGATGTTGCAACACCCAACGGTTTCTGTTAAAGATCGAAACGAACGGGTGAGATTTAAAAAAAAATAATGGAGCAAAAAAATAGAAGAATACGATTGAGCCGATGATGTTGACACGCGTGAACAGCAGAATGCTAATGGTGTGGATGACAGTGTGTGTCAAGCCGGTTGCGTCTCGAAAAGTATCGCAAAATGACTTGAACAACAAACATAACGTGCGCTTTTGCGCGTAGTAGTGGGTGAATTTAATGATGTTGTATTGATATGCTAAGTCACATAATGTGGAGTGATGTGTATGTGGGTCAGGTGCCGGGTGCGATTGCTTATCGTGATATGGTGTATTTTGGGGCGGATATTCGACAACTTTATCGAATCGACAAATATATTTATGCATCCTGCTTTCTCACGCACGTTTATGGTCCGCGTGCATACTTGTGGGTTATGTGTACAAGTTTGAGCTTAAAGTATCTCGCGACTCGTTGCTCGTAAGGGTCACAGATTTAGCGTAGCGGATCAGCAAGCATACATTGAATGCCGAGATCGTGATTGTGTTCGCCGCCAATCCTCCACTCAGAGGCACTGAACAATTTGAAATGCGCCGTCGGAATTTTGTCGTTCCTTATAAGAGCTCTCCTGGAGTTCGTTCAGAACTCCAAAAGCATAAAATATGTATACCTCTGATACACCCACCAGGATCAAGGTTAGTCTGAGCTGAAGTGGATTCAGTAGACATTGCCCGTTGAAATCTCGCGTCATAAGCAATATCATTCTCAGCAATCTCTATAGCTAGTAGATCGGCATATACATATTTGACCTCCAATAGTCTATCTATATTTCATGTGGCTCTCAAGCAGCTCCGGTGTATTGGACCGGCTGAACGGACTGCATTGATACAGACAACATCATCGTCATCCTATGGGGCGCATCTTGCTATTGTGGATTTCTATTTGACCGATTTTTTTTTTAGATTTGTGTTGTGTCATCCGTATACAGTAGGCGTCGCCACGCGACGCCGTCTTCGTGATAGTCATCATATAATCATTGAGTTCATTAAAATAATTAGTAATAATTTGGTTTCTTGGAATATTTTAACTAATAATATTAAACAAACGATATTTCATATTCCGATGTCTGCTGCTGTTCCTGAGACTTATTAAGCAATGGATGGGCATATATTTACTTTTTTTGCAGTCTAATAGAGAGGTATACGCTACAGCGTAGCTATGCGTAGCTCAGGTGAGAATTGTTCAGAATATCCACTGAACATTGGCTGGAAGCCGGTTAATTGGGAGAGTCTCGAGAAGAGCACGAACACGTCTCCAGTACGAACCTTAACTGCTGCACTTTTGCCAGTGACTCGACTGAAGGCAGCATCTCACCTCAAACGAACACTCAGAGATACAAAATCACGCAAAACCTATTTCATTCTTCGGACAAGCATTTTGTTGTTCATTTAACATTATCTGTTTGATGATATTCTCCGATCGACCTGGCGCTTATAGACAAGTCGCTTCTTTGCTAAACTTCAACTTTGAAATGAAAAAAATTAGTACCGTTGTGGTGGTCAGAACGTAATGCTGAGAACACTTAATTGCATATTTTGTTGTATATCTGTCTGCCTACTTGGCCAATTGTCCTATTGAGCAGAGAGGCGAGGTGAGGTTTTTTTTTTTATTTTATATTGGCGGATATTGTCGAGAAGTATTTGGACTGTGTCAACGTCGTCGTTCATTGCACAAGATAACATGGATTTGGAGTTGTCGTGGGTGTAGACCCATCCAAAGTTGTAACCTTACTGCAAATGTATTAAGTGGAAATCCTCTTCGACCACTGCTTTGGACTATGCCACACATACTGTTCCCTAACGTGACTCATATAAGCCATATGAGTAAATTAGGGCATCAAATATATGGTAGTCATAAATATTTTGCTATTTATCAAAGATTCAAGCACATTTTTTCATCCAGTTGGATGACAGGGACGATAACAGCTGAACGCATAAAGTGACGAGACATAGCCCTGTTGTTGTGACACAAATAAGCAGATATAATGTTTTCGGGCTGAGTCTCAGCCAACGTTTAACCTCCACGGAATTGCTTTTTGCATAGCTCTGTAAGACGGTGCCCTAAATGCAGACAAATTAGCTCCTGGCAAGTACTTAACTAAATTTTATTGTAGTAAGCGAAGCATATATCTGAGTCACGCTAATAAATGACGCCATTATGCTGACTTGGAAACCAGGAGAGCTCTCTGTTCACGGATTTCGATTTCAATTAAAATGTAAAATACGAACTTGTCTACGTGATATTTCAAGATTACAAAAATATTTCTTATTGAATGCTTGTACACTGACAGGGGAATGAGATGTCGTTGAGAGCTACCAAGCGGATATATTTTACCACCGTTTAAATATTAGATGTCAACGAACACATCTAGCGAAGATCTGTCGCATTGGTAAACGCAACAGGCGGATATAATGGAGGCGGGATGTATGTGGGTGTGTGCTGTTGTCCATTGTGTATGTCCGGGTTAACTCAACCTGGGCAATACGACGCACTTGCTAATAGTCACTCATCAATTTCGTCGTACTAATAGCCAGTTAGCTGTGGTTGGTCAACAAACCGCCTTAGCAGCGGTGTGTGCCCCAGTGCTCCCATCTTCCTCTATTACTTCTGACTCGCGCTCAAAGGAAAGTCGAACCGGACGAGCTGGCCGAGAGCAGGAGAATAAGATAATGTTGGCTCGATGGAACTGACCAAGATGGATTGAGGCGCTCGGTAGAGGTACACACGGCCGGGGAGAGGTGACGGAGGTGGAAGAGGCTGACTTGACCACTGAGATATCTTCCTCGGATGGTGGATACCGCTATCGAGGAGGTATACAAGCAATAGGCGCGGAAGCAGCAACAGTCTTCTCAGTAGACAGTACAGCTGTAGTTTCCAGCCAGTTAGCTCATCGTCTCCCTCGAGACAGCACAATCCCTGTGGACGGCTACCAGTTGGGGACCCATGTAGTCGATGCAACAGATACTTGTTCACCCATCTACTACAGAGGCGAAACCGCTATCCTGTGCCAGTTAGCGAAAACTAGCAGGACATGCGAACGCCAGCTGATTTCGACACTCGGCATCACCGAACTGCTCTGCTTGGTGTATATATATATATATATATACAATACATGCGCCACCGTGCCATGCACGTTGCACACTGCAGACAGCAGAATAAGCGGGCAGAATCTTGCACAAAAAGCCCAACGACCCCTGCGTCCTCCTTTGGATAACGAGCGGTGAGCTTGTTGCTGCTTGTTTCCTGGACAGGTCATGGAAGCTGTCCTGGCCATGGCGACCAGCCTGCCGTTCATGCCCTCTACTTGTCAGTAATGGCCTCCAATTTGGTGGGGTGGAGACCAGGACAGGGTCATCCAACAGCATCGGGATTTATCTAGTCGCATTGGGTAATCTGCACGGCGAATGCAGAGGCGCAACTACCTTTAAAGAATGCCGGGCAGACGCCTCAAACGCCGCGACATGGCGATAGCTCGACACTTCGAAGGGTGCGTCACGGTCGTTGTCAGCTGTACAGTATTCGATCCCCACGATCCCCACGATCCAAGGATGCACCTCACACAACTACGAAGTCCACATTCACATAGGCCACATCGTGGAGTTATCATGCCAAATCCTCGATGGACTCCCGCTGCGAGTTAGTAGTAGTGGAGGACGAGGGAGCGAAAGGGAACGTTGTTAGCCCTCATCTGGGAAGCTTTATCCTCAGCAGTCACGAGCAAGACCGAGGATGGAACGCACTCGAAGACTTAAGGTGCGTTTGACATAGCGGCCAACTTCGACGGATCGCAGCTTGTTCGCATTTGTAATTGCTCTCTGATAGAAACATGGAAATCCTCGTACTGCCGTCTCCCGTGGCTTCGTTCGTTCGTTCTTGTGTATGGAGGCTCGTTGTCCTGCTCCATTTTGATAGCAACTTGTGGGAAGCCATCTGTACATGACAGCTTCTTTCCATAATCTTTGTCAGCCACAGGGATAAGCGAGTTTTCAAATTGTTTTGGTGAACAACGATGTAGCTGTTGTGGGGAGTCACTACGATCTAGTCTTTTTGAATGGAGAGCGCTGCTCTGTTCATTATCAGGGAAATAAAGCAAGCGCATAAAACTGAGTTGGTGGAATTTTGACACAGAACAGCAGCTACGATAATAGCTATCAAAGTGTCCCTAACTCCGGCTGGAACTTGTTCTGATATCGACGTTTGTTAGTGTTGATTGAGCATCCTATGTTTTCAATTATTAAATTAGATGGCGGTATATTTAAACAAATCTAAGAGTACACTCTTTGTATATTATGCCTTGGTCCGAGTAATGTTAGCTTGAGAATCGGCGGTCACAACCAAATACGTCCCCAAACGTTAAATCTACATGTGAACTTCCCTGATTAATCTCACAGGAGGACTAGATTCAACCTACCCAAATGGTTCAGCTGGAAGATTATTCAACTAGTTCTCCAGTCGCACCATTTAGGGAATTGCTTATTATAGTGGAGGCATGTATATAGATGCCACACCCAAGAAAAGGAAACGCACTTGGGACTCTCTGGGCTCTCCCTCGATCAACAATATATTGATTTTGAAATAGTTTTCAATTTCCTTCGAAGTAGTCATGCTGTTGTTGTTGTTTCATGATATCGTATAATTAACCTTAAACTTTGCCGTTGATATATAATCTCTTATAACCTAGGGGCTACAACATTAGTGGACTATTTTGAAGAGAAACAAGACTTGGTTAGCATCGTTACTTCGTCCTCCCTCTGATCCTGAAGTCGCTGCTGGTGCTGCTGCCGATAGCATGTAATGGTAGTTTCTGGTTGCTGGGTGTCGTGGATGCCGTCGTCGCTGAGGGGCGACCGCGACGGGTCGAGCTTTTAACGAGCGTCGCGTTCGTTGTCGCAGCCGAGTGGCAGTCAGCAAACCTCCGATTGCGCTCCCATGGCCAGGGGCGGTGGGTCAACGCCGAATTGCTGCTATTGGGTGGAACATCGCTGCTAACGGGGATGAATCACGATGGAACAAGAACAGCAAGATCGAGCTTCAGCAATGACACGGATCGAATGGAACAGATGGGCGGCGGACAGAGCAAGAGGCCAACGCAACGAAGGCAGCGAGAGACGACGAGGAGGAACAACCACCCGACCCAACCCGACCTGTACACGAACGAACACCGGCAATAATTAGCCGTCTGTCCCTGTGTCGTCCGTCCGTCACGACAACTGTCGGCCTGCTGCTGCTGCTGCTGTCGCTGCTGTTGTTGTTATTAGAGTAGGCGCGTCCGAAATAGTAGGACGAGCTCCTTTATTCTCTCCCTCCCGTGTCCTTCTGCTTGCTCCCTTCGAAATGGCTAGATGGCTGTCCTACTCGCTCGCTTTGGCTAGCAGGACCGACCGCCCCCGTCAACAAGTGGCCTTTCTGCTTTTTCGCTCAGGCCCACTTCACCTTTAGTCAACGAAGGGAGGCTGAAGGCTGCGCAGCCGAACGGGATTGAACGCAGAGACGAGATGTAGAAGACGAGCCTGTTGTCTGCTCGCTAAACATCGTCCCCTAAACAACGAAACAAGAAACGCGACATTGAGGAAAACAGGGAACGGAGGCACGGGACGGGGGCCAGAGTTCTCCAAACGCTGTACATACAAATAGAAGCCACGGCAACCAAGCGGTATTGTGCGACAGACATGAATCCGCGACGGCAGCCTAAGCTGAGCACATTGGTACACCGTCGGGGGCTGCGGCCGCTGGAAGGGCAGAAATGGTTGGGGGCTGCGGGGGCTGGGAATTGTCGGGGTTCGTCAACGGGGCGGAAACAGAACCGCGGTGACGACGGTAATTGGTACCGTGAGAGTAGCGGTCGAGAGGACGGCGACATGAGACAGACAGACAGATAACTCCTCGATGGAGATGGACATGGGCAACCGGAGATCGGGCGGTTGGAAGGGGGAGGGTCTGATTCGCAGGTGAACCGTCGTATTCGGGGGGGGGGGGGGTAAACGGACGAAGAAGAAAAGGGACCACCAGAGATAGGGATCGGGATTAGCTGTTACTCGAGGCCTGACGAACAATAAGATCGAGCGAGTGACAAAGCGAGGGCAGAGGCAGAAAAGAAAAAGAAGATGAGGGAGAGAGAGATTGAGGAGTTGCTGTTGTTGTCGTCGTCATTATTCGCAAAGGCTCGCGCTGAGTATAGCCTACATAGACAGAAAGATTGGTTGTGTGCTGCGCCACAATTGGTCCACTTGCCGTGGCCATTACGTGGACGTGGATTAGCCCGGAAATTTTACTCGTCTACCTACCCACGACACTTTCGATGATAACGATGCGGAGGATATATTGATTCGCAGGTACACGTAAGACAGCGATGAGCCGTGACCTATTTTATTGTATAGTTTTGTATTGCTTTTAGTGTGCTTCCCAGTCGAGAAATTTACTTCGAAAGCGATTCAGGTTTTCTGTGTTGACCGAGACCGAATGGTCTCATGGAAACACTGTGTGAACTGCTTACGTAATGCATTATTTTCCATTTTATACTACATTGATACTAACTGAAGTTATTTACATAAGCAACCTTTTAGGCGACTCGACTCGAATTCATAATGACAGTTTTTGTATGTATTCGTATACTTAAAACAATATAGTTACGTATAACTCGACGTCCATTCTCAAATCGAGCCTTTAAGTAAAATTATTCTACTCTCTGTACAAATAGTGACAATATCAAAGTGCACAAATGATGAGAACAGGGCGGGTAGTGTTTATTCACTTCCGTTTACCGACGACCGGCAACTTGCCTTGTCTAACCATTTCAGGGTGACGTGAGCCAGCTTCGCTTGCTGCTATTTTATAGCGATACGGTGGTATATTAACTTAGATACGCAGTGGTGACGGCGCGGATGGACAAGTTGTCCTGAATTGAGAGGGAACGCCCTTCTATTAGCGGCGGTTAACGGTTGTTATTCGTATGCGGCTGGTGGCGTTTGCAACCTGATGGATAAAAGTATAGGCCCAGATAGCGTGGACAGCCAAGAGTTTGGGATAACCAAACCAACTCAGAATGCAGCGATACAATAGATTATAGCAGAGACCTCGCGGGTGCCCAGATATTCACGCGTTCGTAGATTTGCTTCAGATGAAACCTGGCACGCGGTGACGATCTGGGGACATCTTAGCGTGACCTCGTGATCCGAAACCCGCTGGTGTCTACCAAGCAGACATAGGCCTATGCGTAAACCATCCATGTGGTTCAGCAGCTAATATAATTTAGGCCTTGGATGGGAAATCAATGCGATCGACAGCGAATAATAACAGAGCGTTTGGCTTGTGGTCCAATTAGTTATTTGCTATCTATCAGAGCTGACAAAGACTTGAAGTTGCTCGGAGAAACTCGAAGTCAGATAGTTACAAAATTTATGGCATTTGGTACCGGTTTATTGGATTGATTCTCCTGACGAATTACAGTAACACATCTAACTGTACGAATGTGCATCGTCATTAATAATAAGGTGTGATGGCTGCCTTTAACCATAGATTCGTATGGTCAGGCAACGTTTTATTTGAGAGATAGAGGGAGGAGGAAATTTTTTATTTTTTTATTTGAGAGATAGAGGGAGGAGGAAATTTTCTTCAAACGCAGAGACACATTGAGCACATACAAATCGAAACTATGCTCAGGCAAACTGGTGCAATCGTCCTGTACGCCAGCAACCGTAGTATCAAGTGAAGCAAGAAATCCTGATATCTCTCTCGAAGTGGAACAAACCTGAAATACATGTACTTATGCATATAAAGCATGTTCGCAAGGCTAATCCCATGGAAGACTTAACAAAGTTCTATGGTTTCGAAGGTAACCTACGCTTCGTTCTTTTTCTTGAGAAATATATTCAGAAAGTGACGGGCATTTTAAGGCGAAAAAGGTAGCTGTAAAGTTTATAGAAATTCCTACAAAGAAGTTACTTGAAATCCCATGAGTGTTTTATGGTATTAACTAAAGTTTGAGGTTCTTCGAAGTAACGATTTGTGGATTTTCTATTCAAATATGGATTTCCAGACAAAAAGAAAAAATAAGAGGAATGGAAATCGTCGAAACTGGCAAAACTTGGTGTTCTTAGGGTTGAGTAATTTTCCGAGCACCCTATATGAATATACATACGTCAGCATATGAGAATCTATTGTACGGTTACGCACACAATAATTATAAAAGGTGTGGGCATACGCCATATTGTACTCGTTCACGCACATTTAAATGATTCCAGTTTTTTCGAGACATAGAATTAATGGATTATTTACTTTCGTAGGCGGGATTTTAGTCAGCGCCCTTGGCCACCCTCTCTCTATTTCTTTATTATATTCTCCGTGTTTATTATTATTATTACTCTTAAAACGTTTTCTCATCCAACATTTAACGTCCACGGTACTGCTTCTAGCATTGCTTCTAACGAAGCAATGCTAGTAGCATTACCGACTCTCGGAGTCACAGTAGCTAGGATATATATATATATGTGAAAGGAACCCAACAAATAGCAGACGCACCGATGACTTCTTGTCTCCGCGTCGTCGATAGGCGATTGTGTGTTGTGAGCCGCTCACTCTCGACCTCATATAACCTCCGACCCCTTTACTTCTTAGCTATCGTCGCTTCATTATCGTTATCCCCATGATTGGACACACAATCCGGTCATGGTGGCGTACCGCCGGGGATTGCATAAGGCCCGTATATCCATATATCGCTAATGGTAGTTAAGGCCTCTTTGTTAGTATAGCATCTACATTTAACATGCATGGTTAAGGCTACACAAGGTGTATTTCCGTCTTGTGAGTGCTACCATCCACTAACTATAAAGCATGTTACTTTCGTGTTAATGCTAAGCTCGAGATACTCGGACAAGAATCTGCATTAACACTATTTTCGTAGTTTTACTTAGTGCAACCTATTCTTTCTATTATAGAATAATTAGTCCCAGAAAGATCTTCTCACAAGTAAATCTAGAGTACACACATTTTACTGCGAGCATTTATGAGGAAAGATGGGCTGGTCGCCTTCGATTGGCAACTATCTATCGATCCACTACTGCCAAGTCTATAGTACTACGATAGGCAACGGCTCTTCCATCCATAAGAAGGAGAACGGGCCAAGAGTGATCACTCACGTGTTCGTTGTCGCAAGCAGCAGCTCAAGAGGAGCGAGTCATAGGAGACAAGCATATACTAGCAAGGGGTCCCCTGTAGCGTGGGTGCATGGTGGCCCCCATCGCGCGCAGGCCCGCAATCAAATCAACCCTGGAGCTAGTGCGATGCAACTAAATAAGGAAAAGGAACAAAGTCAAACGAAAGAGCTTCGTCCGCCGAACCACGAACGGAAGAGAATGTGGCAAGGCGGGGAAATTTAAATTAAACAAACTCCCCGATTCCGCTAGCGGTTACAGCCGCTGTTGGCTGTTTAGTTATGCACCCTCGAATACAGGCAACAGCTAGCCAGCCTGCCACCGTCTTCATCGGGGCTTCCAGCCGAACTGTCCGGCATCCCTATGCGCTGCAGTTGCAAACTGCCAGGTCCGAGGCAAAGGAAGCAAATGAGATGAGACAATGACTAAATACGTAGCGCAGGAATGACAAGCATCTGATCAGAGATCAGGGGAGAAAGCTATGCGCTGAAGAAGGAGCCATTGTCCCTCCCACATATCCCATATCTACGCTCGTACGGGAACAGATTTCGTTCTGATTCAAGTCATTCATAAATCAAGATGTCATCCTGAAACGCCGGTTTCTACAATGCAACGAGCAACTGCCTTCCACCTATATGATAAGTAAGTGTGACGGTATACTAAGCAAGTCATTCGATTCTTCGGCATCATAGGTTTATATGTATAGTACATGAATTGTATATATGTCATTAATTGTCTCACCTGCATAATTAATGGTGCCTCAATATGACTCAATGTAAAATAAACAAAACATGTCCGAACCAAAACAGTATATGCTATATAATCTACATTTTATTGTATTTCAAATATCTAATTGGATCAACTTTCTAGATGCGTGTTCCATGGAGCTAATTTAGATGAGGGTTTCAACATAATAGTCAAAGTACATTTCTTCGATATTAAAGTATTATAAGGATAGTGTGAAGTAGATCTACATTGGAACAGATTCTCTACGATGGTCGCTATAGTAAACCGAGAGTTGAACTTCAGACACTAAGTGTTAGCTTAATCATTTTATTACCAGTTTCCAATTTATCGAAATCAAAGCGATTTAATATATACTATACTATTGATATGTGTCTCATGAATGATTAACTTGAAAGTAGTGCTGAGCCAAATATTTAGCTTCATCCTCACCTCTCCCCTGCTCGTGAATCACGACTCTTCGAGCTGAATAATTAAGCCAGTCTTTGTCGGAATACTGAAATACAGAATGTTGTTCACAAATCCATTTCTTACAAAACTTGCACGTTTTGCACACAAGGCCTCTGCTAAAGCGCTGCATGTATTATGGTTGAAAGGAGGCAATATTGTTTGGCGATATGCCAACATTTCGCCTCGCCTTCTAACACGCGGTGCCGTTCGTTCAGAGAGAGTGAGTACTCTACGCCGGTAGCTTCCGAGCAGGAGGCTCATTGTGGAGCTAACCTCACCCCCGGCGCGCCTATCGCTCGTTGTGAGCGTTTCCCTTTTTCCTGCCTCGGCTTCTCACTTTCATGTGTGAGAGCACTTGTGCGAGCAACGCGAAAGTCGCCTGTTGGCCGAATGTTCTCTTTCTCACTTCTATCGCTTTGTGGACCTCGACTCGCCTGTCGCTCTGTACTCACGGGGGGGGGCGGCGGGTGACCCCCACTGGGGTGCGGATGCCGTAGTCGGGGCGGTGACGCCCGCCTGAAAAGACGGAGCAATAGGCGACGCTGCGGTGGCGTTGAGATGATGAGGCCTTCTTGGAATGAGATCTCATCGCTCTCTCGTCCATAACGGCGGCGCCTTCACCAACGGTATCCAACGGGCCAAAGGCCGCATGCGCTCCCCAGCACGCGCTTCGAAGTTCAGCACACACTCGGCAGGGTGGCGGCGGTGGTACAGTCTCGGGGACACCGCTTTCCGACCAAACTTGTGAGCACCTTATCCCCAGCAACGACGCCAGTCTGCAGTCGAAAGGAGTATGCAAGAGAGAAAACAGAGAGAGGTGGCCGAGAGAGACAGCGCTCGCTCGCCAGAGAAGCTATCCTCAGAGACGACGAACAGGGAGAACGGAACGATACGGTATGAGACGAAACAACCGAGCATGCACGGCCTACCGCTATAGCCGGCTTGTCTGCCCACCGGCTGGTATCCATCTCCTAACACCCGCCGATTTTCCTGCATCTGCATAGTATGATAGAGGCTGCTGCTTATTCCTCTGTGTCGTGTCCCAGCTTAAACGCTGCTCCTGCTGCGGCAAGCGTCGTTTGCGTTGGCAATCGACACGGGCACTCCGTCCAACTATTGTACTTGACTGAATACGTGGGTCTGTCTCGTGTGATGTCCGGCGAGCCACGAGGTGAGGTTGGCGGAAAGGCAGAAGCAGCGGAGAAGGTTTCGAACACGTTGCAATTTTGCCGCATCGCCAGTGGCTGCAAAGCAAGAATATACACAATATGTAAAATGTATCTAAATGTATCCATTTGTAGTCCGTGATGTTCACACGCCAGGTAGACGCGTAAACGAACAGCTTCGAATTTGGCGATCAATAGTCTGAATTAGACCATCTGTTGATCTATCTTCGGTAACTCGCCTTGCATTGATAGGCGTTGTCGTCAATTTCTATGCCTGTAAAATGTTGTCTATATTTCTGGGATATTCCGCACCAGGTAACTACAGGAAATTGCTGCGAATTTGGCGTTACCTTTTTTTCATAACGGAACAATTTTGACGTCCACATCCCATAATCATGGGTGATACGGGTTCCTCCATCTCCAACGATCATATGTTTTTGTGCCAGCGCCAGTCAGTCAGTCAGTATCTTTGTCTAGCAAGCCCTGGCGCCCCCGGCTCCTGCTGGGAGGTACGGGCTTGATGCAGGGAAGCGATAGGACAAAAGGTAGAATCTTTGCGGGCGAACGAAATCGAGGAGAGGGGTCCCTCGCGCTAGCGTAGGATGTCCACGATGTTAAGTCTTGAGAAGGGGGCGGATGTGCCCCATGTGAGATGGGACATGTAGATGGGGTGATATCTAATCGCCCACCGCATCACTCTAGACTAGAGATCCCGTTTGCCTGGCGCCATTTTCAGCCCTACTTGCCGAGCGACATGCGTCTCTTCGCGGGGCCGCATAAAACCGCCCTCAGTTTCTTCATCGGCCATTCTCTCGGTTCTTCTCCTCGCCCTCTACAACTGTTCGACGAGCACGGACAGAGAGAGAGGCAGAGAGAGAACACTGGTGGCACGCTGGGGTTTCCAACAGGGATTGGGTGGGTAATGGGAACCTATACGAGATCGGCTGTACATCACTTGCGCCCGCCAACGTTCGAGGTGGAGCCCCAGTGGCTGCCCGATAACAATGAATGACAGTTAGTCCTTCATAGGGATCTCCCACCTCGATCGCTTCGTCTGACCCGTCACCCCACCCCCGCGTACACACACACACACACATACAAACATGCATACTGCATGCGCACACACGTACACCCATCTCATATCTGTAGACGGACGGGCCATATGCATCCGCTTAAGTGCCACAAGTGGTTGGCTGGCGCTTCTATACGTCTCGATGACGATGATGATGATGATGACTGTCGTTTGCTGCTGCTGGTGGTGGCGGAGGCGCTGATGACGATGATGATATAGAATGGTCGAGGAACGCCACCGACGTTGCGTCTAGTCGCTACGGCGCAGCGATTGTGTCCGAGCCATGAGGAGGCAAGGGGAGTCTGATGCATATACGATAAACATCGATGATAATATGATAATACGATGGTTGCTACTGCTCTATTTATCTATAATATATATGTCTATTTATCCCCCCCACCCCCACCGCCAGCAGCTCCATTGGATAGGATCAGTACTGGCTGTCGTGCTGGGTCGTACTCCACATCCATTCGATTGGGTCATGGGGCCACGATGCTGTGTCCCGATGCAATGACCGCTCACCCAGTGGCAATCAGGGTCGCGCAGCGGTATACATATATATGCATACACACTATACTGTAATAGTACATACGCTGTAGAGGGCCGACTATCAAGGGCCAACTGACGAAGGAGACAATGAACGTCCAACGCTGGGGCGCAACGCCGATTCCTGGTGATACTACTACAACTAGTGTTGTTGTTGTTGTTGTTGTTGGCGCTTCCACTGCGGTCGTCCACGGCCGTTGCCCGCTGCCGCCGTATCAGCCATCGTACAACGTCTGACCAGCATCAACGACAACAATGTGCACATCAAAGCAAGCGGCCACCAGTCAAATCATATTAAGCCATCTTTCCCTGCTCTCTCGAGCTAAGCGGTGCCTCCCTCCCATTGCTCCTGTCCTGGATCCTATCGATGTCTCCTGACTCCTGATATAATAACAATAATAATAATAACAGACACGATGGACAGCAACGGGAAGTCGGTGAGAAGCGAGATATCCCCAGCGCGGAGAGCGAAGCGGATCGCTGAATGCACGAACGTGTACCTGCTCGTACAGGGCACATGCATAGAGTTGATAGCGTGCACATAAATTCATAATGATATTGTTGTATCGGCAGCGTGATCAGATCAAGGCTTACGAGATGTAGAGACCTGTCGTCTTTTGTGCCAGCTGCAATTTGTGAAGGGGTTTTTGATTTCGAAATGCTACAGATTGATTTCGTTATTTGCAACTTTTCCGATGAAGGCGGGTGTGTTTCAGGCTCGCCCCGTAATGTCCTGATCGAGCAGATTCATCCGATGCAGTTTGTCATTGTCACGTGGATGTACGAAGTCAATCTGTTGTGCTTGATCTTCCGGGCAGATTATCATGCTCACTCATTCTATACTTAAAATACTGTCAACGATCTATCAGTGACATGAAAACATTATTCTTAGGATACGGGCAAAACATTACCTGCGAATGTGTGGCGAGCTTAAGTTAACATAATTCGGACCACGCTCTTTTGCGAACTGCAGCTTCCATTTGGGTCATGATGTCGTCATTGAGGAACACCCCCTGTTAGTACAGATGCGTCAGGACCCGAGGCAGTCGTTGGTTAACTTTTGCCAATACAGTGAATACTCAAAAACGCGCGCGTATACACACACACACACACGCAAGCCAGCAAACAAGTAAAAACAAGGAGGACGTTCAAGGAAATGTTTAGCAATCAGTCACACACATACAATTCGCGCGCTCCTATTGTTTGTTCTGAATCAACAGAAACCGTTCGGAAAATCAATATCACAACATTGGCTACCTGCTGTCTCGCAACAAACAATTCAGCAGACAGCGCACAATAACAGTGCAGCAACATGACAATTGGGACCGGGCATTGAAGTCTGACAGAATGGAAAACATTCAAGCGCCGGTCAAACGTTTACTGGAAAAGGTACAATTCCCGTTCGGCGAATGACACGTGGAGAAAGACTTCGTTTATCACCACCATTAATAATAAAAATAATAATGATTATTATTTGCTTTGTTTTTTGACTTTACACAGTATCTGTTATATATTGTTAGAATTTTGCCGGCATGACCTGCCATCTGTCATGCTCACGACACATCACTTCCGTGACGTAGTTACCTTGTGATTGTATTTGTCTCGCAAAAGAAGGTATCCGAGGATAGGTTCGTCGACTGCATGCATCCATCTGTTCGGGCAAAGATCCTCAATATATGTTCAGTATTCACATTTCGAATGTTGCCGCCAAGCACAAAACCGTTGACCTCTAAAATCTGTGAAAGAGCATTCTTACTCCGTCGTGGCGTTCTGACGAAGTCGTCCGTCTGCCTGGAAAACAAAACCTTGATAGCTACGCTGTCAACGTCTGCTTCTCCTCTGATTTTTCCACTTCTAAGCTGGCTATTTTCCTATGGCCTATGAACTATTCGGAGGGGCATTCGGCTAATATCTGAGAACGCGATCGACTGCTGTTGCTATATCATACTATTGGTATGGGACCGGATCGAAAACCAAATAACCAAGGGGACAGATGAGCGTCGACAAATATTTAATGATGTCCCTCATTATACTGAGCTGGTTTTCTGTTTTTCGATCCCGAATCGAACGTATAGTAGTACCAAGTCTCGAGAAGGTCTACCCGTCTTTTGGTTTCATCGGACTCCGCCAGTCCAGCTCATCTCCGGATCTGACGTTCCATTTCGCCTAGGTCTCGTTCATTAATTGTCTGAGCCCACTGTGTGTCGATGTCTCTGTTCCACTCATCCGCTGGTGGCTGGCAACTAAAATTTAAGTTACTGCTGCGTAAAGTACGAACACCCCGAGATCGAATAAATGACGTCGCCAGCAAAGTGGTTTTTAGAAGCTGCACTTACCGATAAAAGATTAGTCAATAACGTAAGTAACAACAGAAATAGCTTCTTCAAGGGAACTCAACTGGATTAGAGCTGGGCAGAGGAAATGGAGGATTTCCACGACATCAAAAAGGTCAATTTGTCTCAAGTTGTCCACGACAATTTCGATCCATTCGTGAAGTCGATTTTCAACTCGGTCTAGCACACGGCAAGGGAAGATACCGACCTTTAATTCGAATACATTATAAGTACTTTTAAAAACGATACTACAGCTCCGAACGAATTCCTCGATTGTGTGGGATGCTGTGCTTATTTATTATATACATGAAATTATAAACAATGACGTTTCGTATTCGCGAAGCGTTGCACTAAATAGCATATTTGCCTTTTGAATTGTTGCCTTCTGGCCAAAACCAAGTCAGCGAAAGAACAACGTGAGGCGCATCTGTTTAACTAGATCATTGTGAATGTTTGACATAATCCCATTCAACCTCTATTTCCATCGAATTTGCTGGTCCCTCCGAACTTAATTGTGTAGCAATTCGATTTACTGTTTTCGAGTGAAACAGAGTTTCGTTTCATTTCGGTGAACTTGTCGAATCTCACAACTTCAATGAGCTCTTGAAAGAGTCCGCTTAGTTAATCCATCGGGTGGGCGTATTAGATGTCACCAAAATTAGAAGCTCCGATGGTAGCGCCTTAAAATGGTCTGGGCAACGGATCGCTTTGACATCTATTTCAAGTCTTAATTTCGCTTAAAATTACTTGGAGTGTGCTACTCAATATAATTACTTGCTGCGCATTCGTCTTGTCAACGAGATAAACATGCCAAATGGGTGTGAAAGAGGCACAACCTTCGACAGCGTGAACTAATCACCCTTCGACTGTAAATGTATATACAGAATTTTGGCTAGTAATTCCGGACCGTCACATGGCTTCGCTTACTTCTATGTTTCATCGTCAAGAATTCTATCTCGTTTAGTCAAAAGGAGCTTTGAAGTTTGGCAAACCAAGGACGAATTTCACCAATTACTATTTTCAATATAATGTAAAACGAATTCAGGACGATGTCTCTTAACCGAGATTGTTTTCTTCGTATGTAATGCATCATAACAACTGTAAAACAGACATTTCTGCTTGGATGACATATTGCATTGTTGAAAGTGTTGTGTGATGAATTGCTTTTTATTTATTAATCTAAACATTACTTAGAAAACCCGGGTACCCATTTGTGCTGCAGTTTGAATGGCCGTCACCCGAGTGATAAGCCACCGGGGATGAGTAGAGAGCTATCTGGCCAAACGCTGTTACTGTCGATCGCCGGAACAGATAAATGATGATCTTGAACAATGAGGCTGGTCGACGAATATCGTTGAGCGAAACGCGCGCCGATCGAGTGCACTACGAGAGACCGGAGAAACTTTGTTTATATTTCTCAAAAAAGCAACCCGCATTGCTCGAAGGGGGATGCAAGCTTTGCAAACGGTCCAGAAAACTCAAAAGTAGACTTTCGCTCTCTGAGTTAAACAACTGTATCCAGTAGAGAAGCAGCTAGATAGTGTGGAAAATCGAACATCGGAAGAGGCTGAGGGTATCTGAAGGAAGTGCGGGCCGGGGCTCGTACCGCTGCTGCTGCTGCTGCGGCTATTTCTATTTGTACAGAGCAAAAGGAGGAGGAAGAACGCACGGACGGGCAGAGTTTACGCGTTTGAGGGACAGCACGTATAAACGTGCGACTACCATGCGGTCACGGCTCGCCGCGCGCATTGCAGTGAAGAAGGGTGATGGCGGTGGTGGTGGTGGTGGTACGGGCCGCCGCGGCTGCCACTGCTGCCTGGTGTTCCAAGTACCACCACGAAGTGAAGAAGGACCAAGGCAGGGCAAGGCCAGGCCAAGAAGGAATAGGATAGGGGAGGGTGGCGGAGAACGAGACGATTCAGGCAGTCAGGAACGCAGGCAGGCATGGTCTGTATGTGTGTACTATGTATTCGGGGTTCGATGGTGTGCCATGCCGTGGCCTGCAGCTGTTGCCGTGCGTCAACAGACGCTCTACTACAGAGGATGGACGAGCTCTTTTGGGTGCTCTTGGAATGGACGGACCGACGGAGGCCCGCCGATTCAGGCTGTGTCGCTCCACGCTGAAGAGAGCGGACGGGCGGACGCTCTCGGCCCGTCGGTTGAACGAACGAAAGACCCAACGAAGAAGAAACGGTAGCCTCCTGAAGCAGATGGCCACGTTGGCGGCGGCAGCAGCGGCGGCGGCGTCTGTAACTTTAGGTCGCATACATACGTACACATACGTACACACACAGAGGCACAGACAAACTCAAGTAGCCGCAGCACAGCAGAAAGTGATGGGAGGTGATGGTACGAGGCCTAAAGCACTTTATGGCATCTTCCCATCGCTGGCGAAGACGTCCACGAAGTCCCTCGTTCAACTCCCTGCCGCCCCCGAGCATTGCCTGAGCTTCCACATGCCCTTGCCTCGTCGGCCAGCCGCCGAACAGCTAAATTGTAGACAGAGACCACAATGGATTGCAGGCGCATCATACGTACCTCCTCCAAAACTGCAACGGAGAACGAAGCAGCGACGTCGGCAGCGGAACTACCACGGTCATGACCTGCACTCTCCCCCATTGGATGAGGCCATGACAAAGCCTCTAAAGCTGTCGCGCCACTAACCGCGACTGCTATCGCTTCTGCTGCTGGTGGTGGACTTCCGCACGTAGAACGAGGAGTTGGTCAGCCGTTCATATGCGGTGACTCTCGTAGTCGGGGGTCATTTCTGTAGTTCGAAGGCAGATGCACGGTGGGTTAGGAGGGTGGGAAAAATGAGAGTCAGTCAACGTACCACATAACGAGGCAAGAAGGGAAGATGGTAGGACTATTCCCGTGGATAGTTCTCTCCCTCTCTCCCTCTCCCTCTCTCTCTTTCAATCTCTCTTTCTTGAAATATCTATGAGTGGCCAGAGGGAAAGTGAACCTCTTACGGAGACGACTGAGTGACTCTACCTTAAGCTATCTGTCGCCGTAATAGATAGTGTGGTTTTGCCTTACTGCGGTCGGTAACCGCCGTTGGGACGGAACAGCCGTCATCAGCATTCTATGCTGAAAGTATAACCGGACTCGGATGGTGCGGTCCACAAGGAGGGTCTACAGCAGAGATATAACATTATGTGCCGGAAGCGACGCTATCATGTGGAACGGTTCGCTATTATGCGCCTATGTTCATTTCGACATAAACTCACTCGTGTATTATACAATCCTAGACGGAATCAACACGCCTGCGCTCTGAAATTCCGAATTAAGTCATGCATTTCTATGGATAAAACAAGCCAAAAAAATCCTTGGAGCAGTGCTTTCTTGAAACCATGACTTTAAATATAATATATTTTGTTCACTGAGCAAGACATCGTCTAGTCGAGGCGATAAATAGCCTTATCGCCTCGACCTCGAAATAATATTATCGACCCGAAGGAGAATTATCTTCTATTTCATTATTTCAGATTTGTTCCACTTGTTATATGTAGAATCTATTATAATTGTTAAATCGTAATTGCATGACCAATTTGGTGATAACACACTCTAGCTTTTATTCTATTTTTTTAACGTGAACTTAAGCATTTTTAAAACTGCAGTTCCGTAAATAAACCGCAAATGTTATTATGTTCGTTTCATTCCCCGTTTATATCTGTGGTACTTCAACTACCAACATGAATAGTTATGCCCATTAGCAGGATTGAACGAGGTCAAATCTGAAAAATAGCCTAAAAAAGCAAGAACTAAATTGTGACGATGATTGTCCTAACTAAAAACTATATATATGTGTACTGATTTAATAAAAGTATAAGCTGCCAATGACAGGCGATCTCGTCAGTAACATAAATAACGGCGCGTTCAGGTGAATTAACTTTGCCGTATCGGCTTCATCAGCCATAGTTTACCAATAATGACCGTTGATGCTATCAATGCGTAATTATCTGCTCTACTTAATCAACAAGTTTGGGACTACTGGAATGTTTATATGCTTGTAATAATAAATAAATTAATTTCTCATCGATGACGGACAAGAATGAAATGATTGCCAATGGTTCCACGTAGTCCAACCTCTTGGGCAGCCCTTGTTTGCCTTATGCGACGCTGACAGCGTTCGAGTTTTCGGAGGCAAACCGTTGGATGATATCCGAATTCGGAGTACTTTCAGCAGCTCCTTCGCGCACCGGATCTTTATCTCTCGATCTCTCTGAATCTCTCTCTCTCTCTTTCGCACTTTTCTTCCTCTCAGTATCGGCGTGGTCTAATAACGCGATGGATTTTCGCAAGCCCGAGGGGCCATGAACGGAGCTCGTGCAGCTTGCAGCACCAGAAGCGTAGAAGCGCCAGTAGCAGGCGAGCGTTCGGGCGAGCTGGCGGACGGGGCCGACGCATCACAGCTCCCCCGGCGGAGTTACTCGATAATGGCAAAACTTGAAATTGGCTTGCTCCGTGGTGGTGGCGGCTTGTGCGTGGATAGGACTCGCTGGGTCTGGCCTTGCGCTCGTCCGGTCGTCCGACGTTGCCGCCGCCGCCGGAACGCCCGCTTGCCAATCCGGCATTGCAGGAAAGCCTAGGACCCAGGTCCTGGGCGCAGGCCCAAGTCAAGCGCAGCCGTGTGGTCTGGGCCTGCTGATTCCCTGTATGGCCTAGCGACGCGGCAGCTCACTACTAGGCGAGGACACACAGACCTGGCTGGCTTGCCACTCCCTGTTCTGCCTTTTTCCGGAGGGCGATCGAGGAAGGGAGGAGCGAGAGTGAATACGCGCGGAACAGAGAAACACTAGATGAGTTTCGTCCATCTAGCGGGCGTCGGCCCAGCAGAAGCTGCAGGACGGGCCTCGGCCTCCTGGAAGACTGGCTCTGGCACCAGGAGCGACGCGCCCGTTCGGGTGTATTCAGCCAGTTTGGTTGCAGAACACTCGAATAAAGCCGGGGGGGGGGGGGATAAACGAGGGAGAGGTTACCCGCGACGGAGCTTCCCTAGGGAGGACATAGGACACGGACGGAAGCTTGGTCGGAAGCTCCACAAAGCTCGGTCGGAATTTGTGGGCGGCGGATTCGTGGACGAAGCGAGACAAGAAGGAATGTCCCAAGGAGCTCGTTAACGTAAATGGTTCAGAGCTAGCCGAATATAGCAAGGGGCGCAATGATAGTGGCGCGATGCCACGGTGAATTGACAGAGAAATACGAGATCATTTTACATTTAACTTTACGACCCTACGAGAAGTGAAGAAGTCTCCGCAACCGTTTCTGTTGCTGAACTGAAACGCAATCGATTTCAAATGCTATGTGCCTTCCCAGCGCCACTCGTGGTCTTCAATAGATAATCTAACAAACTTCGCTGGTCAGACATCGTTCGTCAATGGCCTTTGCAAGCTTATACAGGGTGTTTGGAAAGTGATGCAATCGTACACTCCCTTTTTGTATATTTTATGTCTCCATATCGGCTAAAGGTGAGATTAAATATTAATATTGTTGAAGGATTTCTTAGTCAACTAGGACGGAATTCGTTTCCTAGACGTCAAGCTAAAGAAGTACAGCTAATGGTCAGGGCGACCACGTTCCATACAGACAACTTCATGTCATTAAGGAAAGACGTATTCTCGTTCCGAATGCTTGATGTGACCCATAAAATGGAATTTCTAACAACACTAATTGTATTATTTCATACCATAGAGAGCAATCATCTTCTAACTAACATCATGTTAACTAGCAGCTTTTATTTTTATCGGCGACTTGTCGCCAAACTTCTATAATTTCAGACTAATCTGGGTAGCACCTGGGCGCTCATTAAGCTGCGATCAGCTCCGAATTTTGTTCACTAGTTCTATTATTGTAGGGAGACGGTGCCCATAGTCATGCATTCAATGTACAAGGATCTACAAGACCGTGATGATAAACGGAGATCGATACAATTATTAGGGAATCGAATTATTATTATATCTACCTCTAATTCGCTCTAAGGATATTCCATCGATCAACCTGCCCTGCTCTAACGGCTTATCTACCCAGAATAACTTTGCGTAGTACAATCGATACTTAATTTCGAAAGTTTATAGCGCTAAGCAGGACAATATGGTAGGTGAATACCTCTTCTCGGGGCATCTATAGGCATAGGGCGGTGATCTCATACAGGATCGGGAATTAGGTTTGACGGCGTAAACGACAACAAAAAACGCCTCATCATAAGTTTACGTTATTAATTATTCGGCTATCAATATTGCCGACGACATTCTAGACTGGCTGTGAGCCTGCAAGCTCCGTTGCGCCTGCCCGCGGCTCGGAGAGCTCTTTCAAAGTCTCCCCAAAGTCCTACAACCAACCTCCCGCATCCCTTAATGCTGCGATCCCGCACCTCCAGCTCGCGCCCCAAGAAGGCCCCTCGATTCCGTTAGCTGTTCAGCGTTGTACAGGCCAAGCGGTCGGCCTCCAGGCCACAGGCCGAACCTGTGTTCACCCACGACGTAACGTCTAATCATCTTTACGTATTTCCAGCACTCTCAACTTTTCTCTCCCTCTCTCGCTCTCTCCTGTTTACTCCTCCGGTGCTATCGTCTTCGGGGTTCGACGCGGAATCTGGCTCCTGGCCTTCAGCCAGCTGATAAGGCTAATCTCTAATATATATATATTTATATATATACATATTATTATAGTGTTAGTTAGCTGAAGAAACTACTCTCACTGTTCAGAGCTGCCTTCAGTAGAGCCAGGCGCCTACGTCCATCGACGGTATCCTGCCGTTAGCTTCTATAGCCACTGCTGTTGAACCTCAAGCGGCCGTTGGCCCACAGTAGCGATGGTAGTATCAGGGAAGTTGGTGTAGTGCGCAGGCCAGAAACGGGGGCGTCCGAGCCGAAGCTGAGACCCCGGGGCTAAAAGGGGAAGAACTGTTTTATGAGGTCGGTAATGAAACCAGCTTAGGCAGGACGGGAACGGGACGACGCAGTGCCTTTGTACTACTCCTCTCTCTCTCACTCTCTTCAAGCCACTCTCTGTCGCGCAACGCGGTGTAACACAGTCACTCACCAGGCAGGCCATGATGATGATGATGGCGGCGATGACTGCGACGGCGTACAGCCTTGAATTAGTTATTTGACTCAATGGACGCGGATGAACAAGGCAAGCTTGACATCATAGAGAAAAGCCTACCAGTGAACGTATATAGCTTCACTAGTAGTTTAATAAAAGTAATTATTATTATTACTGCTATCATTATAATTACACTTTATTGACAAATAAATAAGTACAAGACTGAATCGATTCGCATGTGCCCTGTGAGATTTAAATGGGAGACCTTAATATAGCTTCCAGGAATGCCTCTACGCCGCTATCCCGTTAGATAGATATTACTGTAACACATTTAGCAGCTAGTACAACAACCACTACGTGATCACGAAATCCTTGTTAAATTATGCTGGCAAGATTAAAACAGGTGAGTGTGAATAGCTTTTAGCATCTGCAAGAAGGAATCTGAAATTAAAGTATTGCCCGTTATAGACCTCTAATAGACAAATAATGTACTGACCCCGATATGCAATCTTGAATTCGATGACCAGGACAGACTATCTGGGGGACGGGTCTCTCACCTTCTTCATCCTTCTGATCGTTGTTGTTTAGACAAGTTGTTTGTTTCAAAACATCAAATTCGAGAATTCTCCACCTTGCTATCAACAAACAAAGGTCACTTGTCTATCTCTTTGCCTTCCTCTCGGCGGTGCATTACCTATGGTCGACATTTGGCAAAAAAAGATGAAATCATAATTGAGGCCAATGTACTCGACACATCGTTCAATTATCACTGACGATCGTCAGATCTCTTATGTACGGCTAAATATAATGCTACTGCTCCAGTCCAGGCTCCGGTAGCTTCGTCGGAGACATTTACTAATATGTCCGTATGAAGGTTATCCTGTATTATGCGGGAATCAGGCAATCTCTACACTCAACATAGCCATTGGTGCTATACAACGGTGATTGCGTATATCCTAATACTGTTCTTAGATACACAATAGTTGATATCCTGGTTGTCCTCATAGGCCGCAACGATATACAACTATACCCTCTACTATCGATATCAACCTGTTCATATCATTGTACAGGCCCCCTATAGTAACGCATTGTTGTTTCGCCTGCATTATGATGTTGCAAAATGTGCATATTGCACCGCATACAAACCCTAAAAATTACCATTTAACTACGAAACGTAGTTGTTGTTTTTCTTTGACCAGCAGATGTCTGTATCGGCCTCAATGAGTATTACAAGTCCCTCACACTTGCCGCTTGCCTAGCAAACACTTGTTTCGCTGGGTTCAACGTGGACCGGTACGGATACTCAAGGATAGCGACGAGTTGAAGTTGTGCTGCGGTAGTTGACCCTGAGGCCATGAAAGAAGACGATTACAACTTCGCAGTTGGCTCGGGTAGCAGCCTACAGGAGGGACCGTAGAAGATTCATCAGGATCACAGAATTTCATCATGGCGGCAAGATTTCGCTGCAACTGTAGGGCTTTGTCGTCGGCTTGGCGCTTTCCACCCTTGCCCCTTCAGCTCCCAGGCACACCGTCTAAAGGCGGCCTGTTGCCTTACCGGTAAAATTGGTAAGCTGAGATGCTCGCAGCGCCGACACGGTGCCCGGGCACGAGCAACAAGAGGATAACAGATGAGTTTGGTAGGTCGATGCTAACATCATCGACGATGGTGGAAGCGTAACCGGTTGCGCAGGTTGGCAATCCGACACCCTCCTTACCCCCTTCCGTCAACAGGAGTACTAAACTGAATTGATGTACGTTACCTTCGTTGAGGGACGATTCGCCGGCAACAATGGAAGCCAACGAGAGTGTCTTAAGCCCACTCGTGGCCCTGCGAAGCCAGCTGCGAAGTAACCAGCTTGGTCGTTTTCATTCGTACCGATGTGTCCATCATTGTAGCTTTCCTTTACGATTAGTGATTTCGTGACTTGCTCACACAACGGTGAATCTCTGGATACTTGCGTGTGCTCGAACCCTGGTGTAATGGCTGTCCTATCGTTTATGTTCGTCGAAAATGATCTGGGTTTATTAAATATTGTTTGATAGTACTTTTCTCCGAAGTTGTATTTCTAATTAATTATTTACTTCATTAAGCCATATGGGCTCAAAACCACGGCGAACGGCCACTTCGCCGCCAGCACTATAACGGTAGGAATCCCGAAAAAGGCCTTCACCTCGATATCGACGCAGAGCCTTCCCTCGGGACTCCCTATTTACAGGGAAGCTATCAACGTCCGCTTGGAGTATGAGGTCCGTGGTGCGGGAAAATAGGTAAGCACCATTGGCCGATCCAGTGAGGAAAAGTTCTTGCTTGAACGCTTATTGCAACTACTTGTCCTAGAGAGAGCAGACGAACGTCTTGAGAGTTGCCTTTTCGACTTGGACTCCTTTGACGGCCAATACGGGGTTCATAGTGTGATTTTTCAATTCAGCATCTTCTTAACAGAGGTTAAGAACCTGTCGTGTTCCAACTATAGCGGAGGTCTAACAAACTCGCGGAAGCTGTTCCCAAATATGAACCAGTGACGCCACAGTCTGAAAAGGACCCACCGGATTCGATTGAACACCAATGAGCGCCCTCATCCTTAATGTACGGGGAAAGGGTTGCGTGAAAAGCCAGCCCCTTTACCTGACCTCAATTGGGAGTTCTCTGTGAATCAGTGGATATTTTTCAATCCGGTGATACGCATTATAAGCGATTTAAAAGAGTTTCTTGTTCAACTTAATTGGAAGCCCAAAGGTCTAAATGGGCAGAATGTTTATATGATCGAATCAGTATAGAACGCGTTGATATTGCATTAGTTCAGATAAACAAAAAAGAGTATTTATCTTAGCTGGGAGTAGCAGGCACCATTTATAATTAAAGTTGAAGTTATTGTAGTAAAAATGATACAACATGTTATATCACCTGTTTACTAGATATTGAGTAATGAGAGATATTTTTGCACTTTGCATTCATTTATTGGAGCATTATATTGTTTGGGCACGTATCGAATAAACTCGTAAGGAACACTCAACTCCGTGTAAGGGGATACACGGAAATGCGAATTTTATTTTAAATTTTAAAAAGGACAAGGTTCATGTCATTTACAATGCTCAGCTGCAAATTCCTGTATATATATTGTATGACTGATCCTCTTACTAACTATGGTTTACAGGAAATTCACGCTGTGCTGATCAGCTTCACACATTTTTGGCCCATTTGTGTTTCTTTCTGGACTTCTTCGCGCCCTCAAAAGATTTCTCAGAACAGACATAGGTGTAGGCTCGCGTTGTTCTTTATAGTTTGGAGATTTGTCCAGATAACAATTTCGAAAGATGGACCCTAAAGAAAAAATTCAAACGTCAATTTCCTTGGATGGACAAATGATATTTCACCAACTTTTAGACCACGGCGCTGTCCTAATTCACTTAAATTTGGTGAAGTTTTTGGGCGGAGAGACCCTGTTCCCAATACGTGTACGGGTATGGTGTACGAAATTTAAATTCAGGAGGCACAAGCTGCCAAAGTGCAGCTGGAGGTGACCGAAGTGTTTCTCAAAGGCGACAAGAAACTATGGATAAATTGAAAGTATGTTTCCAGTGTTCGAAGCATTGGTCCCTGCGCTCGCTTGCGAGCCACACAGAACTGTCGTGGTTTACCGCCAAGGACGATTTTTACATGAGCAGATTCTGGCCAAACGGGTGCCACTCCAATTGTAGCCGAAACAGACAGATTTCCTTGTTTTCGTTGTGAGCAGAATTTACGCTACTTTTCTGAGACGAACCCGACCCTGAAACTACTTTCTCACGATTGATGAGCCATGGGTAAAATCGCGCATGCATCCCGACAGGAACCAGCACCACCAATATTGGTAAAACAGCTGAACCGGAAATGTTTGAACATTGCTTTCTATTCGCTCCAACCTCCGAAAAGCTCTGTCACCGGAGAGACGTTCTAATAGTGTTTGGTACAGAATTTAAGTACGTAGCTTGCCCAAACATGTGTGTGTGCGTGGCTTGTCCACAACAACACTTGTTTCTACAAGCCTGATATTATTGAGGTTTTGGTCGAGAGGGGAGGATCAACCAGTTGGGGAACCAGCCCGCATATTCTCCTGTGTGACCGCGCTGTTGAAGCCCGACTTCTCTCATTTTGGCCAATTGAGGAAATTGGGTGCTAAAACAGCCGTATAATTGTTATGGAAGTCTTTACAGAGATAGTATATGACCTCTCGCACAAGGTCATATGAAGGGTGCGTAGGAGCAACCACCCAGATGGCAGTGTATAATAAATTCTCGTTGCTCACACTTATAATATGATAGGAAATCTTTCATTAATATGAATGATTGCTGTACTTTTAATTAAAACGAATTCCGGCGGCCTTGCTTGAATCATCTAAGAAATAGATGATTTGAGATCAAAGCACTGAAGAACTTCTCCTTTAGAACTAAGAGGAATCAAGTTTTTCTGGCTCTATCGAAGACGAGTATACTGTTATATTTGTCTGCAGTGATAGGGCAGCACTTCGTTGCTTGGGGAATTCGGGAAATCTAGACTAGGTCTCACCGCTATTGGGAATTACGTCCGAACTAAATGACGCCATCTGAGACACGGTTTTGTGTAGCGTTGTGATCCCCAGAGGCCCGTGCCCATTCCCAGGCGATGTAAGCGATCGGCTTGCCAAATGTCAGGCGAGCAGGGAGCAGGTTGGCGCAATTCCAGGCGTGCACAATTAGATCGAAAGCAACCTAACGGGCGTAGTAATTCGAACGCATAGGAACGAGGGCGTGCTTCGGCTCGTGTGCGTCCATGCATGCTGTATGCGAAATGGAGGTATCATTTAGTTGACCCGACCCTCGCCCTCAGTAATTGTCCACAGATCCTTGCGAATTCGATGATCTGAGTTTCAAACCTGACCGCTAATAATAAAAGCACAACCACCACTTAACGTGAAATCGAGTTCGAATGCATGTGCGCAGCATTAATTGTACTAAATTACATTTTTCGGGATCTCGTATCGCTATTTTATTATATTTTAACAAATCAGTAAAGTCGATACCTTAGAGATTTATTGCTGACACAGCTACTACCAAAGATCTGTAATGTCTCACTATATCGGTGCAGTAATATGCAACTGTCTTACGTTTCTTATCAATTAATGTTTACTAACGGGACCATTTTTACTTGTCCTTTTAGCACAAACAATCTGGCCGCTGATACAATCACGCTGAGAAACACAAAAGAACTGTACTGCTATAATTACGCCACTGCATTTTTAAAAAAAAAACATATTATCTGGATCACCAAAAGTGCTTCTATTTCGAATACTAGAAATCATAGCGAACACTCTCATATATTAGAAAAAAAGTGTTGGGTTCTTTGCACAAAATGGCAGAATTTTCAGATGCGCTTTTCTAGTCGTTGACAGGCTCTTTACTTTAGTCATTAACCACGGAGGCAGCGTTGACTGTTTCATAATGAGGTGTTTTGGGCGATCTCCTTCGTCGGCTGGAGGGGGTGGGCTGGTAATTTTCCCAGCGCACATAGCCCGATACAGGCTGCAGCTGAGGGAGCCTGTCTCTATGCATATCCCAACGAAAAAGACCCACAAAGATATATCCAACTAGGCGTTGGGGTAAGGCGATAAAAGCGGTCTATTCAAGAGATAGCGCATTAATTGTGGAATCTAATCTGTTCGCGCATTTATATCAGTTCATGAGATAATAAAGTATAAATTCGCCTTGCTCAAGTAACTGTACGCGACCGCTGTGTGGGATGAGCGTGGCAGCGCCTGGATGTATGTTCGCACTGCAAGGCGCCACAGCCGTTTGTCGTTGAAGGCCTTCTCACACGGGGCGGACGATAACGTCAAGGTAACAGCGTCGAGATGCCGCGTTCCTGTGGTCTCGTGTAGCCCTACGAGCGTCGACTATTACAACAGCGGTTGCCCGTACATTTGGCTGCAGTGGCGAGATGTGCTGGGACCGTAAGTCGTCGGCTCGTTGGAAACTTGCAACAACGTATTCCGTCATTGTTGTAGTTCTTATTCTTGCTGCCATCTCGAGGGGAAGATGCCAGGCGTGTACCACAACACGGAGTCATGGTTAGGGAAGGCAAAGCTGCTGCTGCTACAGCCTATGCCAAGCAGCGTACGGCGACGATGGCAGGATCATCTACCGCATATTGCAGCCCATACTATACCATGCAAGAAAGCACGGCATGCATCGTGGCATCATCCAGCGCACGTTATCGCGTTGGGAGGGTGCGGAGGAAGAAATTAAGCCAAACAACGAAGCGGGTGTCTGTCTAGGCGTGAGAGCAGGGTGATCTCAGATACGGCGTTGAGGGGTGGGAGGGCAGCAATGGCTGCAAACATGGAATCGGAGAAACCGCGGAAGAGGAACGATAAAGGCCTACTTTCTAGACCTGTCAGATTAGACGAGGCGAGAAGAGAGGTTGAGGCCATGGCCGGTGGTTGCGGCAATCTTACATCATCACGCGCTCGGCAGTACCAACCCGATGCTATAGCAGGCGGGAGGACGTGCAAAGATAGCTCACGCCAGTTAGGAATAGGTCTGCATCTAGAAACGGAAACCGGAAATAGTCTTGTCCAGATTGGCAAGCGTAAACAGGCGTTTTGTACCTAGCTAAATTTTTCTCGGGAGTGGCCACGAATGCTGGCCAAGACACACTATCTTGTAAATCTGCATAGTCTTTACGATAGCCATACTGTAAAAGTTATATGACGTTCATAACAAGAATAAAAGAACCTGTTGACGGTTCGGCTCAGTGTCAGCCGTGATCGACAAACGTCCTGTGGATGAACAAGGGATCTGTTACCAATTGGCAGACCACTGTGTCGTAGGGTGTGTGTGTATATGGTGTCGAGGATTGGAAGGTGCACTTCAAGTTGAACCACTTAAGAATACATTGAGCAGAGTCATAATACATAAAATGAACGATAGCACTAAACAAACAAACACCCGATTAGTTGCAGACCTAACATAACTTGACGTTTGAGAAATAACGTTTTGCAGAATTGCTAGTCGACGTCGGTGAATAAGATGTAATTGCACCGTACAATAGAACACTATAAATATGGACGAAAGGATTCGTGCTGCTTTCTAAATAGAAACTAGAAAAATCACCACGAGATTCAATCAGCGAGAGACAGGAGAACTTAAAAACGGAGTCCAGGAGCGGTAGGCCACGAACGGAAGGTAGTATGGACGACGTTTAAATATATGGTCAGAGATGAAGCGTTAAGCGTATTTTTATGGGGGGCGCTTTTAGTCTGTCGACCGAGGAACTCTCCGTTTGCAAAGGAAGGGCGGGACTGCTAGTTCTTATCAGCGAATGCCGCCATAAGGACGAAGAATGTAAATGTTAACCGATCCTAAATGAGTGAGCACTCGAGCGCTGGCCGGATCCTGAGTCGGACACTTACGCAGGAAAATAAATAATTTGCCAAATAGATTGCTGAAATTATGCCGCAACCCTTTGGGGGTACTGAATAGCGTCCGGTGCTATCTAAGACAAGTCTCTCAAATGGATTATGCCTTGCTATATTCATCATATAGATATTTCTTTAGTTAGTCGAATGCATTTAAAAACCAGAGTGGGCTCATCTATCATAGCTTCACGATGTCGGAGTCTGTGATTAGTAAAATAGAGTGGTTAACATCCATCATGTGTTAAAACTTCAAATCGAGTTATCCCAATCTGAGGAGTAGAACAAATGAATGCCATGCCTGACCCTCAGTTCTCTAGCTTCTATGGTAGGTCTTTGTAACATTGCTTCGAAGATCTAACAGGAGAGGGCCAAATGCGAGAGCAATTGAAATTGGCCAGGCGTTGGGATTATTCATCACCTTTTTTCTATTTTTCTTTGGCCTTATCCGAGCTGTCGGCCCCACTGGGCCTATCTGGGTGTTCTCCAAGACCTAGGCCACGGCAGGGCAATGTTAGCGATATTTCAGTGAACCGCGATTTCTTGGAATCAAACCAACGATCACAGATTGTACGCATTCGCCATCCCGCTACTTATCGTATCTGCAAATCGATATGATCGAATGAGTACATTTGAGCTCAAACTCAGTAAGTCAGTCTCGAACTCATTAGCTCAGCCCTAAATTTTTGAACAAAAGCGAGAAGGTTCCTTTTTCGAAACTTCCTGCCCAAAACGACGCTGCTAAATTGTCATCTTATTAGGTGTTATTCCTTCCATCTCGGCCCGTTGTCTCGATCTGACCCTCTTGGCACACTTGTCAACTGGACAGCTTACTTGACTTTCCTGTGACCCAAATATTTGACAATTATTACCGCCCTCACCAGATTAAGTCACGGTGCTCTCTCTCTCTCTCACTCTGCCCGCAACTTAAATAAATAGCCCAGTGAAACTATACACAGCAGTTCTCATACCCTATGATCTCACGTGGCGTGGTCTCTTGGGTCTCATTCATATCAACCCACAGCGGGATTGTCCAGCGCGGTCACAACTATATTTAGCCTTTTTCGACGACGTTGTGTTAGTTCCCAAATGTCCGAGTGCATCATCATACTTTATTTATTCTGGACCTACCGTATATCTATCGCGTTGCGTATCTAAATAAGTGATCCCTCCTTCGATTTGCATTGCATCTAATCGATTACGTTACATGCTGCAGTTATGTTCACATAATATTCTCTATTAACATTCTTTCCGGAGTCGAAAGCTCCGTTGGGATTCGCGGATTTGAATAACGTTTTGAATTCAATTCGGATAACTCCATCCTTAGCTTTCAATGGGCAAGCTATGGTATGTTGGCACACATGAGTATGTCAGTAGACGAGCGACACCTCCAGCAATTGGAAAATATGTAAGGCTAAATATAGCTCTCAGGGTTTCTCAAGGGTTGGCTGTGATACCTACAGATGACTAGGACGCTGTAGCATCACGGTGCTCGCTCGTCGGAGATCTGCCGGGGGCAGACAGAGCCAGGTAGGGGACGACCTATTTCCTCGAGACTGTGATGCCGCGATGGGCGTAATCACTGTAGTCGCGTGGATATAATACATCAGATCAGATCTTCATGGGAAAGTGTGTTCGTAGGATTCCTTAGCACTACGATGGTATGCCCTATGTGTATATGTATATATATATATATATATATGTTTGGGAATCGCAGCTGACACCTATATGCTATGTTCACCTAGTGTTTGAGCACACCTGCCCCTGGTTTGGGTTTCATCAGGTTGTGAAATCCTTTTACTCAACTCCCTTTTCGTTCGGGGCCATACCTTAGACCTCAGACATTACATCACAAACTTACTCAGCTTACAAAAGTACATTCGCTAGCCGAATGCGAAATCACGTGAGAGTTTACAAGTTTGTGATACCACTATGGTGCCGCTTGCACAACCCAATTCATTTATTTGTATATTGCTATCTAAGCTTCCGACAATACAATATGTAAAAAATAATGAACAGTCCTGTTAAAAATTGAAGAGTCTTGTTAAAAATAATGTTACCATATTCTACCATGATAGTATGACATGGTACGATTCCCTGTTGACAGAAACTTCATTTATTATACTATATAGCTTATAATTTATGCATTTTGCGTCGCTGTTTGCATAACAAACTACATCATTTAATGCTCATTTACAATGCCATGAGCCATTTGACATGAGTAATAAATAATAGAAGCAAGCAATGAGCTATCATAGTAAATGCAAAGAAAATACTTTTTATTCCATAACGCTTATTTTCAAAAGTACATCTAAACCTCTGTTTAGTTTTAACATGTATGGCACATATACACACTTGTCAGAATGTACAGAGAATCTGTTTATGATATGGATAATAGTGGCTATACAAGGGTAAAGCTAATAAACAGTTCCTGCTGATTTTAACGTTCGAATTACGACATTTTTATTTTGTCTGAACTGGTAAAACAAACAAAATAAAATGATCAAACATAATTTGTAAGCTTCGATTCTTGTCGTTGGCTCGATCACCTCAAGAGGGGATCGAGTCCGTGCACCTACGGGCCCTTGCACGCTCCATGCGAACGCACCACGAGGCCACCGCGCTCGTTGCACATTTGTATTTAAAGGGGCATCCCGCTTTATGAAACAATGCCGAAAGCTGTTTCGTGGACGTTAAATGTTAGCTGTGAGTCAGCCTGGGCAGACGTAATACAATCATCTTATGGATGATATGATCATCAATTTAGTGAGCAATTTTGTCTGTCTACAAGTTGATATCGATGTATCAAAGATTTTTCTCAGAAACCAAACATGGTCAATTAATATAAAATTATAACAATAAGTAGCTGTAGCTTGACTTGCATTGTTGTGTCAGTGCGAAGAATGAAGGGTCCGCACTCATTCAACTGAGGGAAGCTCCTTTGCATTTAAGAAACAAAGCTGAATCTAACTTCATTTATATTATAGATTATTAAGTTTTGGCCAGGCTTGGCCAATAATCATCTGCAGCCGCGAACAGGCATGGAAATAATTAGACGTAATTAGTCACATTGGTTCGTGCCATTTTAGAGTTCCTTTTTCATGCACCAGAAGGTCACGTGTTGATGAAATGCGCCACATTGAAACATATGAAATCATCGCAATACTTTCAGTTAATGACATCGATTTGTATAAGACATTCTACGGTAACCTCCAAATTAAATAGATAAACTAGCAGTGATGTGAATGTCGCAATAAAAATAAGGACATAATTAAAATTTGTATCTAATTTGTATTATTCATTTTTGACGTAGAATAAATACGATCATTGAAATCAAACATCATTATACCACTCCGTTATACAGCTGTCCGTTTTACCTGAGGTCGTTCATTAAAGTTGACACCGTAACTGTACTGACATTATAGATCTTAGAATTAATTTGAAATGCTAAATGAATATGTTTGATTTATATTGATTAAACATGAATCCTTATTTCAACTCGCTCTCCAAGGAGCAAAATGAAGTTCGGAGTGAATCGGCCGATGCTCTCTACATTGAGAGTATCTGAGATCGGTGAGGAGAGTGCGGCCAAATCTAATTCGCCTTTGTACATCAGCCATCCCACGCAACCCCGCGATGCCGCCTTGGGTTTGCCGCACCAGAAAGTCGCTAGCGACTTTCCGGCGACCGCTGCTGCTGTTGCCGCTACCCACAGCTCTGGGGCTGGTGTTTGCTTCAATATATGGCCGCCTGCCCTGAAACAGAAGCTTCAAGCATGGACCACTGGGTTCCTGCTGCTTCTGTTGCTGCTGCGGCGGCGGCAGCGGCTGTTGGTGCCTAATTAAAATGCTCTCTGTTTGGCCAGTGGTGTCCTGTCCCCGATGGCCTGAGGCAACACCGGTCCTCGGACCAAACGGCGGTCGGTGTTCTCTGTTGGCTCCGTCGTTCGGTCGGCTAGCCATACACCGTATAGTATACAGTAGTATGTGAACCGCCTGTTTGAGGCTCTTTAGGAACAACTTTTCAGCCGGGATCGAGCGAAGCAATGGAGACCAACAAGAGCTACACCGCTGGACGTTGGCATCGGCCAGTCCGGAAATCGCTGAAGGGTCGTGTACATGACGTCCTACAATACCGTGTATACTAACATGTGTTGACATGTTAGTTTTGTATATAGCATTACTTCAATATATGTACATATGTATGTATGTATACAAATACGACACACATACGAAATGCCGTTGATGGAAACTGAATGTTTACTCTAGGTCTTGTCATAGGCCGGAAGTGAGGGCCGAACTGATACTTGTGTTGTGATCTGGGCACATCAGTTATTCTTGGGCCTGACGCGGGTTTGAGGTATTTGATAAAGGTTTATGCGACGAATGGTGCTCGATTATTTTTATTATTTTTGAATAAAAGTACAAATGCGTCGATGCTCACCAAATTCTTAACTTTATACATACATTATTCATAGCTGAAAAATACAAATGCCCTTTAGAACCAATGTTGTTCCTAGGGAACCAGGTCTACCTCCGTTTCCGCTTTCGATTATGAACCTTTCTGTTTCTCGCGGGCTATTTTAAATCCTAAACACCACAAAGTAGTTTGACAATTTGATTTATTTTTGTGATTCGATATTTCACTAAACAAACATGATCACGTATCTTGGTTTCATACCCTTTGTATACTAACCCACCTATCGCATATATGTATCTACTTAACATGAGTGATAAAATAAATATAAGTATTTTAACATACACCATATTGGTCTGTAATATCACCTTTAATTTCTTTCGTTACATATGAGTTGGGGTTCAAACTTTTCCTTGAACAACATTTTATGATAAGCAAGACCCCATGTGTAAACAGAAGACACTCAGTAGAACTATCCGTTGTTCAATATGCGTACAAATTAATCATAGAAGCGGACAGACGATAACACCTGTTGGAACTTGTGGAGCCCAAAAATTAGGTCTCGCGGGCAATGTGCAGAGAACTTAAAACGAGAACTTCCAATATCTATTCTCAACTTATTAGGTATTTGATCTGCATTTGTGTCTCATAATAGTCTCCTCTTTGACAAAACAGGTTAGATTAAGGGAACCTTGTTCACGTGGTTTAATACATAAATACTTGGAAAATGGAAAATAGTTCACTCACAAATTGAAGAACGATATCAGTCTCTTCAGTGCGTGAAATATGATAAAAACACAGTCCTAGGGATGATTAGGAAAAACTGTCATAATTTTTCTGTCGATAGTTATTGCCACTGATTGACACATATAATATTAATATCACAGGTTTTTCAATATTGTTTCAGTGCCACATGAACATGTGAATATCGATATTATTGTTGTTATTAGCATGAGATTCGACAATTCCTCATTAATAATATAATTATTTTATTCAATATTGGGCCTTCAGCCATGCATTTTGGCATAGTGATATTCCATGTCATATAATAATAATAGTGAAATATAGTTATTAAGGTGTAGCAGCTGTTGTGCTAATCCAGAACGGAGTTACCATGCAACGACGTCCTCGCATCAAACATCTGCACGAATACCAGCAGTTTCTAGATCGACAATATATTTTATAAGTAAAACTGCTTGAAACCAAGCCATGCTATCTACCCATTGACAGACGTATGGCTGAAGTTCAATGAGATTTTTCGATCGATATTGCTGAAACAAGTTGTTCGAACAGCGACACAGCATCATCTACCCAATTGTTAGTTGCCCTTTAACCCCTACGAGGTTCGCCTGTCATTGACGTATATGTCAAATGTATGGGATGGCACACTGAATTACGTCATCATTAAGGGCGAACGAAACCCACTCATATATAGAAATCGTCGATAGCGCTCGCGAACGACGATGGGCTTGGGTAACCAAGTCACGACGAAACAGAAGCCTGAGTGAGCCCACCGAACGGTCGAACGATCGACACACAGCCCTCGTGGAGAGAGAAATCTCGAAGGAGAGAGAGAGAGAGAGAGCAAGCAAACTGGGATGGGAAAATGGCGTAGTCCTCCTCCTCCTCCTAGTCGTCCTTTTTCGGTTCAAACCTCCTCCGCCGGCGACAACGAGCAAAGACAGAGAGAAACTGAGACGGTGGTGGTTGTGATGGCGGCGGCGGCGGTGGTGGTGGAGCAAAAGAGAGCAAAAAAAACGTTTAAACTTTTTAATGACCTGTTTTATTTTAGCTCCGTTGGCTGGCTGTTGGAAGCAGTGGAAGAGGCAATGAACGCGCGAGGGTGAAAAGAACGAGCCCCGTTGAGGGGCTCTCCCGCTCTCTCTCTGTGTGTCTGTGTAGATGGTTGGCAGGGGTGTGGAAAAACGAGCGAACGTGGGGTAGGGGGGGTCAAGAAATTGGACGAAGTGGCCGGTTTCGGCGCAGACTCCGAGCCCGTGGTCGTCGTCGCCGCCGCCGCCGCCACCGCCGCTGTTGCCGTCTCCCGAAGGCCTTTGCCACTCGTCCAAGCATCTTCTCGTTCTTCCTCCCTCCCTTCGTTCTGTCTTCCGACCTGCCGCTGTTCTTCTCGGTATGTGGCGGTAGCTTCCGTCAGCTAGCCAGCCACGCTCGTCCGCTCTTGCCTTGCCGTCTGCTCGCTATGGTCGCGAGTGGGAATGCTCTCCACCCCTGTCGTGAGGGGCAGCTGTGGACTTTCGGGTTTGTCTTGCCCGCACCCACACGTTTCCCCATTTTCTCTCCTCGCTTTGTCTTTCTCTATTTCATGCTTCATTCTTCCCTCTCCCGCCTCGCAAACCCATGGAATCCTCCCCCATACACTCAGAGTCTTCGTTATCCCTCACTCTCTCGCACTCCCGATCTCCTCTTCTGCCGTCCTTTCTATTAGCTCGCTTCGGGGTCACTGAGCACGCGGACGAAGGCCGAGACTCACAACGCCGCCGGTCGGCAGAGGCGCTGAGAAGGCAAGCAGAAAGCCTGCTCGGTCAGCCCCGGCGAATGCTGGGGTGTTTCAGCCGACGCCGGGGGGAAAGGGTGGACGACGATGGCAGAGACCTCCCTTCAGTCGGCCGAACAGCAAGCGAGAGAGAGAGAGAGTGAGAGCTCGTGGAAGACTGGAATGGGCTGGAAAGAATAGAAACAGGAAAATCGAGGGGGTTAGAGAGAGAGGAAAATGGAGAGTGGCGACGAGCGACGTCGATGGTAAAGACAGGGGCGCTATTGGGACGAAAATTGAGATCCATGAAGAGCGGAAGGGGATACAGTGAATAAGAAAGAGAGAGAACGTGGAGAATTGAGCTGGCTGAAGTGGACTGGAGGGATTTCGTCTGGGAGACCAATGACAGTGGGACACATTGTACAGGGCCACCGAGATCTCAGACTGAGATCGACGCTTCGACGGCATACCCACGCCCTAAGCAGGCATTACCCGACAAGAAGGACGATCATGACTAAATAGCGAAAGAAACGAGGGGGGGTGGAAAAATTCTGGCAGATCTGTACTTCTGATGTATTTTTTTCGTAAAATATTATTAGGGGTGGTCGTTGTGCGTACTATCCACGTATCGAGTAATACTCATTCATCTAAGCGTATAGATCTTGTTCGTAAGTGAAGTCTAGAGGGTTTACGGAACAACGAAATGTAGTGTACAATTTCGTTACGAGATATTGGGTAGGGTGTTACCTGTATTCATGTATGTGATAGAGCTGCAACTTGTGAATGGTCCACCGATTACGTGCTCAAACTTCTCAGTAAGGAAAGCTCTGAGACTCGCGAGGGAGAAATCGCGGCAACGACGACCAAATTGCAATGCTGATAGAGAAGTAATTTCACTGAAACTGTTTGTAGAATCTATGTTTATGCATAGGAGATGTTAATATATAATTTTCCAAAACGTGTAGTATAACTTGATCCACTCGAAATGTTCCCCCTATTTTTGCACCTCGAGAAAGCATCAGAAATTAAGCGTCATTATCCTAAGGGCACCATTTTAGCACTATGTATTGTCGTATTTTGCAAAGGAGAGGTCAGGCCTGTCCACCATACCGTTTATATGGTCCACGTACCGGCATCTCCACCTAAATCCGGTTTACATTTGGAACTTGTTTAGAGCTTGTTTCGTTTTGAACTGAATTTAGAACTCACTGGTTTTGTTTATCTCAATCATGGTTATCCAACTTTCGGATTGAAAATTCATCTGGCCTATTTCGCTACTTACTCTACTTCACAAGTTAAGATTCAGCAGCACTAAATCATGGCTAAATCAAATCATCCCGATCGAGCTCGTTATCTACCTCCATTTTCAGGCGTCCCCAAACAAGACTAAATGCAGGTTTTTCGAAATCTACCAGGAAAATAGCATATTTATTACATTACATATCATGCGATAGGTTAATGCCATTATCTGATTACTGGCAAATAATAGTGCACACAATGACAATAGCCCTTTAATGTGCGGGTAGGCCATTCTGAGTAAATGCATATGTCCAAAGCAGGGTACCGATTCCTTCCCAAACGATATCGTTCGAATTAGGCCCTCACGATGGAAGCAAGCGGCCAATTCCCCGTTGTGCTTTCAATGGTCCAAACAAGCATTATCTTCTTGTGTGTGAGAAAAACAAGGCGGCGCCAGAGAGCACCCCGAGGACACGCTGGAGCAACGTTCCACGGACCATTGGCAGTGCACACTCGCTATGAACAGCCCAATGGCTTGAGGTCTGTTCGGATCTAACGAAGGCAACTTCTGGGGCAGGGCGGTCGGCAGCGAACATCCATTACGTATCAAGAGAACACATTGGAGGGCAGTTACGCAGAAAAAAGAGCGCGTCCCTTTACTGTTTTTTTTTTCTATACTTCACGGAGGGCAACATCTATAACACTCTTCTCTTCAAAAACCATCAATACGTTTTAAATCCACTATTTAATACCTAATTCGTTGCAAGTTGTTTCCCTATTGAGGGGTCAGTTTCGAATGAATGGTGTTAACCTTCTCCGAGCCTTGACGAGGGCCACGCATAAGTCGAAATCACTTAGCATCAACAGTATCATGATGAACCGATGCTGTTGGGAAAGTGGCCCCCCAACCCACATAGTAGTGTTCCAAGTCGCGACGTCCGCCACTGCTTCCATTTCCCAACACGGTGCCCACCGATTAACCAACAGGCTATACTAACTATGTGGGCAGCGCTGTGCACTCTGGTTCCCATGAAGCTTCCCACGCCATGAGGAAGAAACTTGCTTGCCCGGACACAGTAACCCGAGCTACACACCACGAGGCGTGCAAAGGGGCGGCTTTACCACCGCCGTATCACTATACCCACTGGTCATCTCCTCGCTGTATTCCTCGGCCCCTACATATACGAGTACAGTTCATGGCGCGAGAATTTAAACGAGCACGAGAGTCGCCTTCAAGCATCGAGCCTTATCTTGTCTGCTCAAAACAGTTGATGGAACAGGGGTCGGTTGAATAACACATCGTCTGGCATGGGCTCACTAGGGCACCCCTGGTTCAAATTCGATTCTTTCAGCTTACAGCGGAAGGCAATTCTCTGCGAAGCGCGCAACCGTTCCTATGAAACTCAGCTAATGTAACATATGGATCGGAAGGGCTGCCCTTTGAAGAGGATCATCACCCTCAACCACTATGTTGAGCGTCATACGGGTAAAATGTGAAAATGTGGCAAGATACTTCTTACCGTCTATCAACAAGATAGCTAGATACATCACCTGGTCAGCGTCAAACATCAGGCATCACAGACATTGGACGAGCGGGCGAGACAACAGCTACCAAGCTAGCGGTAATCCAACTTTTAAACAATCTTAGTCGAACGAAAGTGACGATGGCCAGGAGCAGGTGATGCGGGGAACCTAAATAATAATGACTGCCAAATATGATCCCATTAAAGTGTAGACAGTCTGAAGCTCATGCCAATAGTGAAAATGCTGCCGTATAGATCGCTTAGGGCCAGTATTCAATTTATTTAAGGATATTTAAGTATTTAATAATATCGAATAATCTACTCGAAATTGCATTCGCTCCATTAACTTACACTGGCTTACCTTTCAGGCTACCTGATCTGACTTAGTATCTATTAATTTTGAATATTTGAGTTACTTACTTGTGTGAAAGTCACGCAAAGAATTAATACACCTATAATTCATATTTATAGTGTTTAACACGTATTTTCAGCTATTACACGTTTTCGTATCCTACGAGATCTATACACTCAAGATGGCGGTCGAATATCGAAGTTCTGACCCCATAAAGAAGGGTCTGTGCAATTCTGAGTCATATTTGCACAGTGGATCCTTGCGCACACGAATACCATTATACTCACATAATCTTCCGAATAATAAAGTAAATCGACTTTCGTTCATTTGACCCACCCTGTTCATATAAGTGTTAAATGGCAAAACAAAAATGGCATTAAGAAAAGTGCGACAAAATAGCGACCAGCAGAGTGAAGTAAATTTTCCGGGCCGACTCACAGCCAACATTTATAATGGTAGTAGGTGCATACGGTACCGACAAGGGCGAATATTGCATTTTACATCGAATGTGTTCGGTGCCACGATAGTGGACAACCCCTGAGCGATGGGTGCATTAATATTGACGGTTTACGCCTTGTACCAAGGCTTGCTTTAACCTGCCGCAGTTATTCGGCGCGGGCTGTTCGATGAGCTCCTCTGATCATTATTCGAGTTTATCGATTCTTAGTTAGATTCATGACGTACACATTGCCATCATTAATTCGTTATTTCTTCAAAATTTTAGCACCCGCTCCAAGCATTCCTTTCAGACACTTGAAGACTAGCCACACAAAATCCATTCAACGATACCTTTTTAGTGCGTCTCGATACCGTTTGTAAATGTTGTAGGAGTTTCAATGTGCAGGTTTGAGCACCTGCGCTGAACTCTGTTCACTCCGTGAGCGCAACTATGCTCACGTGTGTCCAAGTAGCTTCATCCGTTTTTTGTATGCATGATGTCGATATAATATTTACAATGTCTGGTTGTAGTAGTTGTTGTTAGCAGTTCTTCTCGCAAAAGCATAACATGGAAAAGCGAGTGGTGGTATAAAATGGTACCTTATCTGTACCTATCGTATCCCAAGGAGCGATGTGAGCCTACAACATTGTCATGTAAAATCAACATACCATATTATGAAATTGCAATGCGTATCGCGTCTAGCAAAGTAGTGAATAAATAAAATAAATATCTTTGACACACCATCTTTTAGATCCGTTCGGTGGACATACGCCAGAGGCGAAGAACGATACAGGCAACATGGGCATCATCGCAAAGCAGAAGCACAAGTCTTCCTTCAGCACTATTGTACGCACGCCGGTGTAAACCATCGCGATAGCCATAGCAGCTTTCACACTACTTCACTAGTAGGGATAGACGAAGGACAGAAGGAAGGCGGTAGTGGCTGTGGCGGCAGTCGAATGGTAGGTGGCGGCGGCCGCGAGCAGGTTCTTCTCGCTACGGCCATTATTGCGCGTCCTCATTGGCGAAGGTAGAGTTCGTCCGACAGGATCGGGGGAGCCTTGTGCTCTCGGTAGTGGTGGCGCTGGTGCTGCCAGCGAAGGCAAGCACTACTACTGTCGCGCCGTATTAGTTGGACAGCCAGCCAAACGCATGGCTAATTACGCTCAGCAGCAAGCGATAACACCCCCCCCCTCCTCCCCAACGAAGTCACTCAGTAGAGCCAGAGCTTGGCCAGCATCTCCCTCTCTGGCAGGTCCCCGTCGCACATCGTTCATTGGCCATAGCCCATCGCTGCAGCGTTTCTCGCCGACTGACGGCAGCAGTTCCCAGCTCCGACGTCCATAATAATCGCCACGGACCCCCCAGCCGTGCCGTTCTCCGACCCTGACGGGAGACAGCCCTCGGTCTTCGCCGCTGGCTATTGCAGGGAGGCGGCATCTCGTTTTCGTTTCGTTGAGCCATGAATACGACCATGAATGCGGTGGCGATGGCCATGGATGCAACGAGGACCGCGGCATTAACGACAACTCCCGAGTAGCAGTAACGACAACGGCACATGGTGCGGCTAGCGGTTGTCGTTGTGGTAGAATATGGCGATATGAACGGACGGATAGAGCACGCTGGAGTGTGCTAGCTAGAAGCAGAATAGGCAGTCGCTATGGGGAGCCGGGTCGACAACAACCAAATGGACGGACAATTGCTGGCAACCGCTGGACTGGAAGCGGTGGACATCCAGGCGGATGGAAGGCGAGCCACTGACAGACTGTCAAACTGTCGAAGTATTGCTGCGCGAATGCGTGATACGGTGAAGTCGATGCAAATGACAACTGCGTGGGGCACGCCAGGATCTTGACGGCGGTGTGGAAACCTTTCACACGCAGACAAAAGGGGGAGGGGCACATGCTTCCACATGAAGACTCAAGTAGCACGTGTAAATGGCAGGCAATTGATCCAGGTGGGCAAGACAAGCAGCAGGAAACACTTAGATGGTTTACATATACTGCTAACTATGAACTCATCGTTAATGTTGACCCATTTAAAATGATTAACTTTAGGCAAAAATGCGTAAGAACATAATTTGCAGATACAGTCATGTCTCATCCGCCCGGTACTCAATGGAACAGAGAGTGTTCGAAATTGATCTCGGGAGACGTTTCATTTAAACCAATGCAATTTCAAGTGGTTTAAAGTTCTGTGTTGTTTTTGAGCTAAATATTACGTTATGCATTGCCATCTGCCGACAGAGTCAGGTTAAATCGTTTTAAGCATCACATTCTATGAATGAACATTTTTTCACACCCGTCGCTAGCTTGGATATTTACTATGGGAAGGGGTACGATAAGTATCACAATTCTAAGTATTTATAAACAGTGCTTCTACAGATTTTCCTCGAAAATTGATATTTTTTCAGATCCTTTGAGTTTCCCGTTAGCCGATTGTTGAAAATTAGTAGCGTGCTATAACGTCAATCGTCTAAAATCCATGTCAGCGACTCAATGGTGGTACTCTTCGAGAGGATAACAGTGAAACATATTTCATACAAAGCAAAATAGGTCAAATAACTTGAAAACGTTGACTTCGTCATTTTTTTGTAAATATTTCGCTTGGTTTACTATAGAGAGAAGAGTTTTAATGGCTGAGTATAATAGTAACTGTAACTTCATTGTGCATGCCACATACCAACTCAAATGCGTTTTGAGTTGGACAATCTGTGACCTCTCTGTGGATACAAGCTTTTTAGACTGGCGTTGTAGTGTAAGGGGCATGTATGTAAATTGACTTCGGTACTTCTCCATTGAGATCGGTACATGTGCCCCTGTTTCATCAGAAAATGTGCGTTATTTTTTAGATACTTAGCATCGATTTAATCAATATTGAGTATCTATTTAATTATACCTACTGTACCGCCGCTTTCATCGAACGGTAACAAGAAAAAAAGACCGCTCTTCTTACTACCAGCACTAATTTAGGGGAGGGGGGGGGGCTTTGTTATCGGTTAATACTATTGCCACATTATACACGGCATTAAGTGTATTCCAAAAATGCATATGGCACCAAATCGATGAGTTTCATCCGAGGCACTTTGCAGCATATATACACTGTATATATTCGTTGCTTAGGGTCAAATCATGCATCGGTGTAGGCACTCAACGTTTACCTGTTCCATCAAACTTCGTTATAATTTCATAGAAACATCGAGATTGCAGAAGGACATCGAATTACCTTACAATTGAACGGCTAAACTTCAGTAAGAAATACTTAACCCTACTAGTGTTGTTGAAGACTGTCAAAAGAAAATGTAATCTCGGCACTCGTCAGTCAACGTGACAAATGATGTACGTATGAAGGAGTATGACAAGAGTACATTTCATAATACACAAAACTGAGTACAATGCATCGTTCCGCACTTGTGATTCATCAGTCATTGAATTCAAAACAAACAAAAATTATATTAGTTCCCATTTTTACTTAGGTGTTTGGGCAAGGCTATTAGGATTCTTGTCGTTGCTGCTGTCCCTGCTCTAAGCATTTCTACTGTGGTCCACTGGGGGGTAAATCCCTCCAGGTCAGAGAAGTGAGCAAAAGACATTTGTTCTCATCGCGAAGCTGGGTGGCGCTAGAACCCGAATCGCTCCGTGCTCTCCGGGAACCCAATGGATGTGTTTCCGCGCTTAGCACGGCCCTGCGCCCCGCGGCCCGCTCCCCGCTATAGGGTTGGGTGGACGAGACGCAACGCGAAGAGATTGCATCGCAATGGAGATATAGGGATGAAGGCTCATGGCTCGGGAGAGTTGTCCTCGTGGACGGGGTTTCATAGTCCCGACTGAGTCACGACCACAAAAAGTCCCTGTGGGATACCCGCCACCGCGTCTGCCCACAAGGAGCCCCACAGTGTCGACCTACGAGATGATGTGCCTGGGGAGTAGGCTTGTCTCGTGGGCCGGCGTACATACATATATACGCTGGCCTAGAACTAGTATTAGGCTATGCAGGATGCAGGCCAATCATTGAGATCATGAGGGAAAAGAAAAAGAAAAGGACACGTTTTAGCAGGGCATTGAAGAGAGGGGGAATCCTTGAGAAGGGCCTGCACTTTTGGAACGACCATGTGCGGCATATACATAGCCTACGAGCAACGATACCATCTGGGAGCAGCTCTACGACCCACTCTCGACGACAAACTTTCTGCATAGGCGACGCATTTGTAGACGAATCCATGATGTCTCGCTCAGCTGGCGTCCACACAGCGTAAGGCAGATTTACTGAAGTTTCCTTTGCAGGGTATTTTATGTTCTTGCAAGGATTCGAGAGACCATTTGAGGTGTGGACCATTTGGCAAGTGCAAAACCACCACCATTTTCCGCTGACTAAAAGAGTCCTCCTATTTCTCTCTAATGAGGTCTAAGTTTCGGACAGTTGTAGATTTGGTCAAACGAACTTTGATGGCAACATCTGTATGGACTAGCCATTCCGTCCCAATGAACGGATGCGCCGAAAAGTGTTAAGTGCTAAGACCACCAGTAAACACAATTGAAAATGGGAGTTTGAAGTGGTCTCTCATTCTTTCGTTTAAACTTCAACCTGCAGCTTGTCCGTGCGTGACGATAGCAGTTCTAGAAGGTAAGATTTACGTTATGCGACCGTGAAGCATCGTATATGTAGAGTACACACTTTTCCCGCCGCAGTTTTTAGTATTAGGCCATTTGCTCTGACCGTCTCTGATAGTGTCGTACGAAGCGCTGCAATCAGACCTACCGCTGTGAGACTCCAGGGAGAAACCGTCGAATTCGGGGAAGTGGAACTCGCCCGTTTCCTAGTTGCAGTAAGATTGGCCAACATATGCAATCGACCATACATAGGCTTTTTAAAGTTTGAAGTAGTCGCGTCCATTCCACGATGGTTTCGCAATGATGCGATTCCGCCAACTTTGCCTATAGGTGTCACATTCGGCAGTTCAAGTTGAAACACTTGTGCGCCCAGCTCACCCATCGAGCTCCGGCCTGTCCCTCTCCTCCACCGCCGGAAACTCGACGGACGAAGGGGGGGGCAGACTGTCCCTTGGGAAGTGCCCGAACGCAGAGAGAAAAACGCTAAAGAAAGCCAAGGAGTCACAAGTTGAATTTGACTTTTATCTCTGTTTCATGCAAATCTTTAAGCGAGGCCAGCTGGTCGTCCGATGCTCGCCTCCCCTTGGGCAGCCTTTCAGGAAACTGCAACAATGAAGGCACAGAGCTTGAAGCTGCAGCGGCATCGTTTTGGTTGTCGCGTATCCTTCTCGGTGGCTTGAGAACCAATGCTGCTTTTGAGCTGGCTCCGGCAAACTTAAAATCTTGCAAAGGAGTGAGTAGCAGAATTGATATGTATACAATGTTGATGGGCGCTGTTACCACATCTCATAGGTATTAGTAAAGATTTTTGTAAAACCTTACGCGTTTTGTATGTTAAATTCATAAAGTAAAGTTTGTTTCGGCCAAAATAGCTCTTAGATCTCATTGTAAACAGCACAATATCAAGTTCCTTCCTGAAAAAGGGCTTTATTTTCTAAACATGTAACACAACAGTGTTGAATGAAGCGAGTCAACTACTCTACTGAAGCGAATTTACCGAAGATATATCTATATATATATATATGTATATATATATGGGTCTTTCATTCATAATCATCGTTTGGTCTTCCCTGGCTATTCAGTTTCCAATTTTTCGAAAGCTTCACAGTCCGACAACGTAAAAATGGACCATCAAAGATAGTTCAGATGGCAGCGTTTGATGAATCGCACCGAAGGCTTATGCGACGATATTGGTGATGACCGAGCAACGAGAATGGTGAGAAATCTGCATAAGAATGTCCCCGACTATCACATGAAAATGCACAACCTCTCGATGTCTGCATTGGAGCGTGAAATATCGAGCCCGAAACCATACAGCCTTATGTCGGCACCAGCAGCGAGAGAGACGAACAAGTTCAATCAATTGGCCAAATCAACTTGATGTACGAATTGAAGCGGAGATGGCCAATCCTTGTCGATTCGCACTACGCTATCGAATCGACTGCGCCTACCACCACCCGCATGAGTGGACCAGGCAGAAAATCATATGTAATAAGTTAAATGGCACCATCCTGCCCTGGGGACATCACGACCTGGTGGAACGAGTGAGCTTAGCTGGTAGCTGGTCTTGCTTTTGCTGCGGTCTCTTCGTCATCCAACGGAACTTCAATCCAATTTGCTATATTGTGTTACACATTCTGGGTATGGGAGAACCCTAGCGACCACTGTCTCCCTGCCAAAAGCTTTTGCCTTATATTATATATTCATACACAGACTTGCATCTACCAGTAGGCATGTATACGTGCGCAGCGGTGTTCCTCACTACGTTTCGATGATAAACGGATGCGTCACGGTATACGTTACTAAATAAAGGACGCGTTTTGTTGCTTTGTGTCCTTGTGTTAATGGGCCAAAGAAATCTATCCATATTGAATAAGAATATTCGGTAGCAGAGTGTCAATCGTGGAATTTCGAAATGTAGAGGAACACTGATTTCCATCTCACCTATATTGAATTCGCTGTATATATTATAGCAATTTCTCTCTTAAACCTTATAGCCGCAATGTCTAAAAGCGTTTGCTGTGCATGCGTGCCATTATCAATAGACAATTCTTCGAACTGGTGAAAGGTGTAGAGCAATATTGTGTCTGTGTCGGAAACCTCTTCCCTATTATAGCAACGATAGTGCGAGCAAATAAAGATACCACATTCGGCACTCTCCCCAGCCACTCCAAGATTTTATCTAAATCCGTGAGCAGGTGCAGCTGATACATCTTACATTGAATCGTGTGTAGAATTCTTGTGAGGTAAACAGAGTAAAGGCTGTGTTCTCCTTGATGACCTTGATTCGTATCGCCTCTGCTATTGACTCGTCTCCTGATTTTGAGCACTTCACCCAATCCCTTCAGGCAATCCCTAGTAACCTTCTAACTGCAGTCACTCCAAGCGTCATTAATCTAGTTTAGCCTGAGGTCCTCATCTGTGCCTTCCTGGATAGGAAGCTAGAGATCGACATCAACGATTTCAAAGGCAAAGGCTTGTCCACTCGTTAGTTTAAAGTAACACCGAAGTGTTCGGTACGCAGGTATCCACAGTCATCTACAGAGTAAGCATTTACTCTCCTTCCCCGAACCATAGATGCCCTTGTTCCAAGAACCCTTGAGGTAATTTGAAGGTCTTCCGCAGACTCTTTCCTGTCTCCTCTTTTTACTCAAGCACCAGCGTCTCTCAAAAGGAATTCAACTAATGATAAATTATGTAAATACCGATGAACGTTATTGGCACACATTCTTTCATGGTAGCGACAATGGTGATACTAAATATAATCAGATGAAGCAATAATACTTTGAACAATGGCGATTTCGTATTGAAATCTAGTGGCAGATAACTCTGATGTAGATTCTCTGTCTAGACGAACGCTCCACGTCAGAAGTGGTGTATAATAGAATCTGTAGCAAAAAAAAAAACAACCAGTGAATAACATTATTTGGCACACGGTCTCCCAAGAAAACGCCGTGCCATCCCACTGGGCTATGTTATGTAATCATGTTTCGATGGCCATACGTTTGGTCTGCCAGCCTCGACGAACGTAAGCGAACCGCAACCCATAAAGTGGCTCTGCGTTGAGCTAACCAATCTGGAGCATAAGGAGGATAAGAACCGTGCACCGTCTCGGGAGCATGGCTCGCTTGCTCGATTCCACCTCACCCTAGTGACTTGTGCTTGCGAAGTCGTAATGTTTAAACGATGATGTTGGCTCGCCGTCTTCATCCCACGCCGAGGACGTCGGTCACGAACGCCTTGCCCGTACCGACTGTCGACGATTGGATATACTCGGGTATCCAAGACGACCATCCAAATCCCCGTCCTCGAGCAGCCAGCTAGAAATTGCAACCGTCTCTCATTATGTACGAAAGCCGTACTGTGCAACTGTCCCCTGGCGTCTCTACATACATATGAGTAAGTAGAACTGCGATGCTTCTTGTCGTATGCTGTTGTGCCTACATGCGAGTATGTTGTGGGTCAGAAACGCCATCAGTTGGTGGAGTTCACCACGTCGACCCATGGTGGCGTGCATTGTGCAGCCTTCACAGCGAAACGCACGACCGGCGTTGGCGCCACGACGGCTCGAGCGACCGGCCCACCGACCTCTTTGGTCATCGCGGCTTTTTTTTCTCATGCTACTCAAGGATTGCATAATCAATTGATGCGGCGGGAACTTTTGAAAAGACGGACAGCGCCATCTCTCTCACTCCCTTTCAGTTTCTCTCTCTACATTCTGCCTGCTCCTCTTACTGCACTACATACGCACATGCATACACACACTGTTGCGAAAGACCCGCAGGCCAAACATGTATTGCAGAGGGGTATACGCAGAGCCCGTCTACCGCTGTACTCATCCATCCATGCTGATATATATATATATATGTGCATGGGCACATATAATACACACATGCACACATGCGCGGACACAGACGAAGTGTGCAACGTGCTTACTCGCTTGTTCGCGTTTCCTTCTCGAAGAGCCAGTCACCCAACCAACCCTTGTCCCTCGCAGCCACCAGTGCCGCCATCGCCACTGCGGCCACCACCACCACCCGAAAGGGCACTGCATTGCGGCCGTCTTGGGCACGGCGCCTAGCCAGCGAACGAGTGCGCGCTAGCGATTGGATGAACGAACGAGGGACGGGGAAGAGGGAAAAAACTCGAAACTTGACTCGACTTAATTACCATCTCTAAGACATCACCATCTTCACCAGTGTGCGTCGCTACAGCCGCCGCCGCCGAGGGGGCTGTCTATCCGGCCAGCAGTAGCAGTCCAGTCGGCCAGCCGTCCCGCGGAGATGAGGGAACGCCACGAACGTCGGGTCCTCTTCCGCTTCGAAACTTTGTTGTCACAAGAGCGATCTTTATAAGCTTGTTCCTCCTCAGTCTGTAAGGACGAAGAAATGGGGTGAGGCGCCGACGAAGCGAGCCGTCGTCACAAGCGAATATACCATACCAGATATATATAATAGCATCATAGCATCGGAGGAGAAAAACACTGCGATGGAGAATAGAAAGAGAGAGAGCATGAAAGAGACAGAGAGCGGGAGAGAGAGAGAGAGAGAGGTCGTTTGGGCTGGTCGATGCCACCATATGGTAGCGCTAAGGGAACAAGGAAGGGCATATGTGCTTGCATAGAAGGCTCATAGGTCCATATGTAAATGAAAGACCGAGCGACCGTAACCCTAACATAAGGATGATGCCAGTCACTCGATCTGTAGTCCTTTGAATAAAGTGTTTGTTATTATTACGGTCCATCCTTGCCAATGCCCTAATATTCTACCTCGACGAAATAGCACCAGCTCGAAGTCAACGACCTTAAGGTTGGTGCACACAATGCAATTCAGCCAATAATTAGCCCGATATAATGTCGAACGCAATCGTCCGCAACTAGCTGAGAATGTAATACTCGAGAGTCATACATGGGTGCAATGCATTTCTAGAAACTTCATTTTCTCTGAGGTGAGACTTACCGACTTACTTACCTAAACATTGTAAAATTGCAGCTCCTTTAATAAACCAATAAAACTTTTACCTTTACCGTCGGTCTATTTGAGGAGGAGCCAGCATCATCTGTGAAAGTATGGCTACGAAGGTCAGGTAGCCAGAAGGTTGAATGAATTAAGCAAAATGCAATACGACGGTGCTGTTAAGAGCAAACTATAAAAGCATCGGCACGTCCACGAGGAGAAGAGATGTGCCACCTTCGTGGAAATCCACCCTTGCGCACTAGGGTTATGAATAGTCTCAGTTGGCATATGCAAGACGCCACTGGAGAGCTCGGTTTTCCTCACGAAAGAAATACGACCCGCCCGACGATCCTCCCTGGCACGGTCAATGCACTACATGAGAGTTGACACTCCCAACTTCTCGATTAAGTTCTCTAGAGTTTGCCCGTTCTGTGTGTATTCTGACGCAGTTCTAGACAGCTGACTGCGGTAATTCAGCTTCTGTGGCAGCTCGTGGTTGTGTTAGTACATGTTTTTGGCTTAAATAAACATGGATGGATTTACGAAAGTAGAGTAACGGATTTTTTAATAGTTCGAATAGCCAAATGTTGCGTCACGCTCAAGGCTGTAAAGTTGGTCTGCTGTGATGTGCCAATAAGCCTTAAATATGGCCCGAGTCGAGACAATTATACGAAACAATTAGCAGACCCTTTTATTAACTCACATATACATATATATTTTTTTCACCTAGGTTACAAGGCGTAAGCGTGTAAAACAAGTGCTGGCTGCGAACATCTGTGATATAAGTATTGTAGAGCGTACAGTGCTTACCGAGATTCCCCAAGAGATATCCTCGTGACCCTATGACTGATCGCCCGGCCATTGAACCAACCTTTTGGGGAACGACCAAAACTCGCTTGCAATGAAGTGCGATGCACTTCCTCAAAGCGGGGTGACACCAAGGGCCTCGCAAAGGGTGTCATCCTGACGGTTCTTTCGAGACTCAAGTATCGTCGCGTGGTGTAGTTCCGGTCCTCCTTCCGGCCCGGACCAAAATCTCGATGCACTCGATGTACTGCAGGGTTTCGCGTCTGAGCCGTCTTCGATTCGCCTGTCCACTCTTTGTTCCTCCGGTCCGACTGGTGGCCTATTAGATAAACAAAGGCCTGTCTCTCAGCCAGCTTTGGCCTTCCACAAATCCAAAAGCTCTTTTTCCTTCAATTGTTAGGGTTTTAGCGGTGGGTCCGACCCTCGAAGCATCTCAAGCCAGAGTAACGGAAGCGTACCACTCTTAGCTCAGATCGACTTTTTCGCTAACGTCTTGAGATAAATAGAAAGCTTATGCTCGGATGCGCATAAAGTGTACAAATAGATTGGCCTTAGTTTCATCCAGATCATGAGTTGCGCTGCCTATTCTTCGGCTTCCGTTCCTTGCTCCAGGTCTGGCCGTGGGATGTCTCTAAGCATGCAATTATTGCCGCTGTGCTCCTCGCGACGTCTCCCCATGATCCCCACGAGCAAGAGCTCCTCTTTTCACACGGGCACTTCCATCTCGACATCCTGACAGGGATACCGTGTACGTCAGGGCCCTGCACCATGGATAGACGGAGACGAGTGATGTCTAAATGGGCTGCGAAGGCTGGCCCACTCGAGGAGATAACAGTAGGACGTGTATAGAGGACTCCAGCGCCCTTTCCACCGACCAACGATACCGGCCGAGACAGCCGCAGTCATAGAAGGCGCTGCTGCCATGTACATTCAGGTTTGAGAGGCAGCTCGCGCTTTCATGTGTACACCCTGCCACGTGCCCATATTATCCCCACAGAACGTAAACCTTACGGACGGTCACTCGGAACTAACCTATAGATGCCGGAGGTTATGCAGAGACCTGACTTTAGCTAATGAGAGGAAGATGGAGAAATTGAAGAGAACCAATCCCATAAGGCTGTTCGCTTTCCGTCGCTCTTTGCACTCCCAATGCATTTTATATAGATACTACTCACAACTACATAAAGACTGATACTTTAGATCTGTTAGCGGCAGTCTAATTCGTTGCTTGATGATGGCAATCGTATTATAATTATGCTCATATTATTATTAATATCATTATTATTATTATTAGCGTAAAACAAAGGTACATGTTCAGGTAGAAAGTGTCACCGGACTGTGCCAAGGTTCAGACATGAGCCTGTCTGACCAGCGACAGCCTCGTTGCGAGTTCCGCAAGACGACGTACGGCCAGGAGACGAGAAGGGAAGGAGACATCTTGTGACAGTGAGGCAGTCACCCGCTCCACACTGTCTCTGGTCGCCCGCAGTCGCTAGAGCAGTTTTCGCGTTGGAGCAGCGCGCTACTCCGTGCCGCCGGCTGTTATAGCGGCGGCCGCTGGGATGAAGAACGATAGGAGTTCAGGACTCAGGCAGTGGGATAGGCGGAGACAGCCGCAGCAGCAGCAGCAGCAGCTCAGCGCTACAGTGAAGGGGACGAGATGCGACGGGCGGCCGTGCCGCTGGTTGACGGTGCCACGATCCACGCCACCTCCTACCACTGGTACACAATGAATGCATTAGACTTACTCAACACGCTCGCACGCCAGTGGCAGCGGCAGCGACGGTAGCGGTGGCAAAGCGTCAGCGTCCCATCGCCACCGCTCCGTAAGCGACGTCCAGACGGATCCAGGCCGAGGAAAGGGGGGGGGGGGGGGGGCAGGCAAACTTTTTCCTAGATTCGCTTGCCTGTCTGCCTGCCCGCCTGCCCGTCCTCTGCTTACGTTGACAGCGTCGGAGCGACCGAGCGCGGCAAGTGTCCTTTCATGTGGAGAGTCCTCCCTCAACGACCCACGGCTCTCCGCCGCCTCGCGCGCTCCTGAACCCAGCGGCCACGGATCCTCCGAAAACGTGAAGAGACTGGAACAACGACGATGGTAGAGGCAACGCGGGCCGACAGACACGAAGACCACGACAGACCGCAGCAGCAGCAGCGGCAGAAGGAGGAGAACAACGACGACGGAGAAAATAGCAGAGTGCTCCAGTCGGCAGCGTCAATCGGTCCAATTATTAGCTCAGACAGGCCTTAAAACGGGGTCGGCTAGGGGCAGGCAATGCTGAAGTGCTCGTCGGATCACGAGAGAAGCATATCGGGCGACGATGGCGATGCGAGACGGCACCGCAGCACAACAGCACTTTGAAATTTCTCCGGACGGAACGCGTACGGGGACAGCGATACTGGATGGGGTCGGCTGATATTATTATATATATTTCGGCTGAGAGCGAGAAGGAAAAACAGCTTGTGCTATTAGCGCTGCCTTCCAACGCTAAGAGGATTAATGATTAATGCTTCGGTTGCGTCACAAGGCGTAAGTACATAGGAACACATATACACATCCACATTCACAGACACGCACAAGTTGGCGCACCAAGACGGTTGATGCATTTTAGAAACGACAGCTGAGCCGCTCGGTGCGATCTACGAATAGTTAGGTTAGGAATGGTTTAGAAATATACATTGGAACAGACGAACTCAAGCAAGGGATCAAGGGATAATAAAGCAGTTATTTTATTGCTTTTCATCGTGATATTCAATCGGCAATCAGGAGTGTAAGGGAGATCCAATCTGGGAGGGTATATTCTTCAAATTTGAAACATTCCGATGTTGTAGCTTAACGCACATTAACATAGGTATTACTATGATAATAACAATAATAATAGCTAATATTACTATTATCATCATCAGCATTCGATTGAGACATATCAAGAGATTACAGGGTACATTATTACAGGGCTTTTACGTTAGTGCGAAATACATATACAATTTCCTCATAACGAGTTTGTATTTTCCGTCTGTCGTCCATTGCAGGCCTTATAGAGCCCCGAGGAACGATTGAACCACACTCCTTATAACATAACACTCCAGCGTAACACTGCAGTTTGCCAAGAACTTCTGGAGGGTTGTGTTCTCACTGGCGTCCTCTTTACTTTCTGTTACACATGTGTGGCTTTTTGTTAGAGCTATACGCTAAATGCGCGCGCACCTACAGTCAAACATCGTATTCTCATTTTGACACCCCGAGGTAGCTATCTCATAACGCCCAGCCCTAAGCTATCGGCTTAGCCCGACATCTCGCTGTGTCTTTCCATCCATCGGATCCGATTCCTCTCATCTACACTCTATCTATCTTTCTGCAAGTGACGTCAAATAACGGACGTTCTGACTGACTGACAGACAGATTTGCCTTCTACGAAGACTAGTAAGCTTGCCAGCCCGACGCAGAAATCGCGCGCGTTGGCTGCGCTCAGCATGGCTCTGCTCCGACCGTGCTCCGGCTCGGCTCAGACTTTGCTCCGGCGCTTGGTGCTATAGCAGCCGCCGTTGCTTCCGCCTCCGCCTTCTCCTCCCCGATCCGCTCTGGTCGTTCTCTGGACAGCAGCAGCAGCAGCCCATCGCGGCGCGACAGCAATGACGGCAGCGGTGGCAAGAACGAACTGCACGACGGACACGAGTTGAGGGTGTGGTGGCGCTAGAGTCCGGGTTTATCGGCCTGAGCCGCCACTGAGCGAGGCTATTAAAGCGGTCGTTTCTGGTTCCGTGCGCACTCGCTGCTGTCTGTTCGCTCGTGGCGGGCGCCGGCTGCTCGGATCCGCCGCCGCCGCCACCGCCGCCGCCACCGCCGCCGCCAGTACCACGCGACGAACGAACAAACGGGTCGTGGCGCGGCGTCCGAGCAGAAGGCGAATGCGCAGCAGCGGGATGAACCGGGAGAACGAGGAGAGGAGGTGAGAGTAAACGCGCGCGGACTGGGATTGAAATGCTGCTGAAAAAAAGTTAATTAAAACCGCCGCCGCCACACCCGCCGCTGCTGCGTGGTCGCGCGGCTTCGTCGGCCCGTGGACAAATGTGTTCACGCTAGGTCCGTGTTCCAGGCGTTTCGAGCTGCAGAATGGGATCGTTTGGGGGGTGGGGGGGTGTTTGGGGTGCGGGAGCGGGTACGAGAGAGTGCGTCACGCGCTTTCTGATACCGAAACGCAGCGAACGAATGAACGGACGGACGCGAAGCATAGCGGCGAAACGTGGTTAAAGTAAAAACGAATACCGACAGGACACGCTGTCTGTCGCTGAATTCGTCGGACGACAGGAGACAGACCTCTGATGCCGTCGAGGTCAGAAGGACGCGAGCAAAGAGCGCTTTCTACGAGTACTGCTGCTGCTGTGCCCGTGTGCGTGATTTGCGCATCAATACCACCGCATGGGTTCAATTCAACTCTACTCCGCGTTAGGAAAAAAAGCGTACTAAACGTAAAAAGTGCCGTTCTATTTAACGTAATATAAGGCGGGCCTGATGGATAGATGGACAGTATAAGATAAAATTATGTCGTTACCAAGTTACTAGATTTAGCCAAACCTGTGCGGTATAGCAGACACCATAAAGGTCATTACGTCGATATCAACATCATCATCGGAATCGTAATGTTCGCTCCCTCTCTCTGTCTCTCATAGACATGGATGCACTTAGTGAGACGATATCTCTACGAAGAACACAAGTATAGTAGACTGAGAGCGCTTGGTACCTCACTCCGGATGAGTGAGTGAATATCCAATGGATTTAATGGACCAGCAAGATCTTACAGGGGCAGCTATCGTGTCTGCCAACGTGTCCGAGTTACGAGTAGCCGATCTGGAAAGGTTCAGGGCCTAGAGTCGATTTCGGGGTTTGGACGCTGTCTAATTAAGTCTTATCGCAGGCAACTCCCGTGCCAGCGTTCGGCGAGATCTTTCAGCTTTCAGCCTGTCGCAGTGCCAGTCGCGTATGGACAGAGAATGGACTGCCTCAGTTGGAGCTATCCTTTACTGCCTACTTCAGCAGATTGCCATTTTAGCCTATGGATACAATCGAGGACCTCTCCTTGAACTCGTGAGGCTGGCCCTGTTGTCTTGAGATAGGCGTTACGTTCGGAAACATCGGATCAAACGAGAGGGACTCGGGGAACGGCGACCTCGTGAAGTGAAATCGAAAGGTTGAATAGAGGGTGAGGTTGAGCCGATAGAAGAAAAGAAAAAAAACGGATTGAAATCGAGATCGGAACAGCGAAGATGGGACGACCCTAGACGACGCTTTGCATAGAGATAAACCATTCAAATGTATTCGCTTCCAGTCCTCAGCGCTCGTTCGGCTCTCCTGACATTGGCTCTGTTTAGCTCCTGTCGTTGTTCTCTGATTCCGAGCCTTGGAAACGTACTAAGGGTTTGACTCTAAGATTCCAGTTCTTGAAACAACCAGCTAGTTGGTTTGCTATCCACGGCCTATAATATAACGAGCCGTTGAAGCTCAGCACCTTCGTATATTAGCGGTATGATCCAATACTCTCTTTTTTTTCGTTTCCAGGGTACTTTTGTCTTATACTGGAAAACACTCAAGTCTGTGAGCAATGGTTGTTCCCGAATGCTTATAGGCGTATCAGGGTGCTGACCGCAAAGGAGTCCCTACCCTCGGTTGTTATTGACAGCACAGTGCTTACGATATATAGTCGTGGTCTGAGGTAGCACTGCTTCGACCGCAAGCACGGTCCGTTGTCCATGATCTCAATTCCGCGAGCCGCCCTTTGTTGGCTGTTAGAGATCCTCTCCTTTCTTCGTTTGTAAGTATAATTCGCGTCTTTCACTCCACCGGGAACGTATAACGTCTCCAATGTAGAAGGTTGGTCACCTCGGCCTGCCTGTCAGCACGCGAATACCTTTGGGACACCCACCAGATTGGGCCTGTTAGATGCGAAGAGAGATCTGACGCCTGCAAGTGGAGCTTCGACGAACTCCTTCGAATGCCAAATATAAACAAGGCAACCAGTCTTGTGAAACAAGAATCCACAGTGTCCGAGTGCTCTCAAGCCAACTGGACGCCAGACAGATCTGCGACACTAGAATCGCACTTTTTTACGAAAGCCATTTTAGGTTCACAGATACGAATGAGGTTGTATCGCTGTTATAAGCCGCAATCTGGCTCTGCCGTTCACAACACTAAAGAACTAAGACTAGTGAGGAAGAAATCCATCGCAAACTCTGGTCTTTAGGTAGTTTTGGTTCGAATGCTATGAATGACTTAATGAATAAGTTTAAGGAGTTGGTCTAAAAGACAGAGAAATATAAATGCCGCATCGTGTACGGGGAGGCGTAGCTGTGCCCCAAGTCTCCTGGCTGCTGGGTGGTCCAGAGAAACATGTAGAACGTGTAGTCTGATTTCTTTATAAGGAGAGTTGCTGAACGGCGTAATTTCCAAAGAGAGCTAGGTCTCATCTCACATTCATAACCGAGTTGCCTCAACGTGCCTCGATGCGTTCGATATGCCTCGTTAGAAAAATAGTAATAACGGACTACCTCAAACGAATTCCTCTATATCCGACAAAAATATTTACGCAGTGGAAAAACGACCTCTTTCTGAGTGCATTAGAACTGATTTGAGCAGATTTACTCGTCCAACCCGCCTCTAAATTTTTCAATGTTTTTAATATATGTATCGCTATGTACAAAATTATTCGTCAATGTTCTTCATCCAGATAATGTAATCATCTTCGTCTGAGGTCCACGCGAACGTTCCAGTGAGGAAGTTGAACCCCAGTGTTGTGTATTACGCGGATATGAACGACTCACAGAGTGCATTACATTACATTTTGCCAGCTTCAAGCGATCCAAATCCATCAACAGCATCTAACCAATAGTGCGAAATGTGTCCGAGGTATTGTGAACGAAAATTCGACGACAAATTCCCGTGTGTGCTCAGGATTTGCCCGGAGGGACGCCGGTCGAAAGCCTTTCGCACGTCCCGGCACAGATCCATATCCCTCTTCCTGATTTGCTGTGCAGCTCGGCACGTCTGCATGTTCCGCTGTATCGTTCTGAGTACCGCCAGCTCAGCACGCCCTAATCGCTTCTCGTTATTTTGCGCCACAGCTTCCAGAGAGGCGGCGGGGGCCCACGAACGCCAGAACACCTCCTGGACGCCGATCAACGTAACGACGATTGCGTCTGATTGCAGCTATTCTGCGCACAAGCTTGCAGCCCGCTTATGGACCACAAGTTTTATAGGCTAAAGGGTCGAATATAGTATAATTAATAGATAACGTATAGAGATATAGATAAATATAGAATGTTAGCATTAGTATAATACATGCGTGTAGCACTGTCCGTGCGATCAGTTGATAAAGACTTAGAGTGATTCCGTTAAAACGAGGATGGCAGAAAAGAAGATCGTAGAAGAATGGTACGATAACAAAGAAATAGTAACCAGCCCATCCCATACAATTCGTGTGAGATAGGTGCGTAGTCTCGCAATCGTCTCATCGTTTTTTTTTACATTAGGAACTTTCTCGACCTCTGCATTGCCGCGTCGAGCAGGTTGGCGCCATCGGCCGACAGGCACGTTGTTTTTTTGTTCAGTTCCACTAGAAGTGCCACTAGGACGCGGTGGTGCTGGGCTCACTTGGTTCGGATTCGAGCTTTGAAGATGCGACCGGGTTCGAGATATTCCTCACCTATCCCGACCGCTCCAAGTACGGCCTAAGTTCTTGCAGCGACTGCCTTACCGTATTGCGACCCCGAGGTGCCTATCCCCTGCCCCGTGACCGGGTGCGCATTCACTGCCGCCCGTTTTGCAGCCGTTTACAATCGTTTGCAAATGGCGTCTCGTTTGCCGTTTGAAAAAGATGAGTGTAAAAGTACATACACTCTCCCTGGAAGGAGTTAGGGAGAGAGACGAGGCAGGGGGAGGCTAGAAGGAGGAAGAATCTGGAGAAAGAATGTCACTGCAAAAGGAGAGTGGCAGTGGTGGTGGTGGTAGTTGGGCCTGATGGGCTGAGGGGCGGCGATGAGACCGGCAGGACCGAGTAGGGCACGAGCACGTTTAGTAAAGGAAAGGGTTGCCGTTGCTTTGGCTGGGAGGCAAGCAGACAGAACGACAGACCCAGCCACACGGAGGGAATAAACGCAGCCGCCGCGAGCAGCTCGTGTACAGATGGGCGCGGGACGCCAGCTCACTAGCTGCTGCTGCTGCTACTTCGGGATTGGGGAAGAGGATGTGTGTAGTGGTTGGGAAAAGGAGTGTGTCAAGAGGGAAAGACAGGAGGAGAGTTTGGAAGAAGGAGAAGGAGAAAAAAGGAGTTCGAGCGAGAGGAGTGGGAGGAAAGACAAAAATATGTGATAGTTGTTTCACGCATGAGAACGTTGAAACAGAGAAAGTTTTTAGACTTGTTCTTCTCGTAAGGAGCTGGCTAGCGACAGCAGGAGGAGGCGACTTTGAAACGAAAAAGGAGAGATATCATTAGGAAGGCGAGCAGCAGCAGCAGCAGCAGCGCAATGGGCGCTGCTGGGGCACACCCGCACAAGACGAAATGTTATCCTGTCCTATCCTGAGGACTGGTTGAGGGGGTCTGGTGGGATGACGCTGGGTAATAGCTGAAGGCTGGAGGAGACCTCTGGTAGAGGACGTCCTTTCTTTCCCCTCGCGTCCAAACTAGTTTATGCTACATTTGGCAAATGCTCGCTGGTGCAGCGGCCGGCCGGCCGCTCGCGATCTCTCCTCAGCCCAACCAGGCCCATGGATATCGCTGATGCCCTTGCTCATGTGCCGTTCGTTGCTCATGAGCTCTGCGTCGACGGAACGCGTCCAGATTTCAAGCAGTCTCAGAGAGGAAGGCCGGGATAAGACATCACAGCAGCGTCTTCTTGTTCACCAACGGTGTCATTCGAGTGAAATTCGCCCGAAGTGGATTGATGCCACGCTTCTCTAATGCGACCTAATGTAACGGGTGCGCAAATTTGACTTGCAGATTTGTTTAGTGAAGCTATTATTGCTGTGTCCAGGCCGGTGTACACGTGAAACACTTTCGTCGATAGATACACTCAGGCGCAAAGGTCCAGTGCGCACGAGAGGCATTAAGACAATAGATGAGGCTTTTATTCCTTTTCAACATAATAGATCACTCTTAATGAGTTTTTCATCTGTTATACGGAATTGTCGCCTTATCGGGGAATTACCTCTTGAATAAGTCTCGCGACTGCACAATTCAGGGCCGTTCAGTTATTTTTCTATCAATTTTATCTTTCTGTCAGTCTTCAATACATGAAAGATTCATGCATGAAAAATTAAACTTCTATTTCAGCTTCGCTGTAGCGCCCACTGCCGTGAAGGGATATTTCGAGTGTGAGAAACAGTTCTATGATAATGATGTTAACGTTAATCAATGCGTGATGTAAAATTATTTTCAATTATTCTTATTGAGTAAAGTACATGAGGGACATGATTGAACAGCTTATTTAACGCACTCGAATTGAAAGAAACCGGCGTGAATTGAAAGAAACCGGCGGCTCGATGATAAAATTGCCAAAATATCAACAGCTGCCATTACCCATGATTGCCAAGTAACAAATGAACTTTTCTATAATTAAAGACGAACGGCGGCCTAACGCAAATAGGCGCTCTTCGCGAACGACGTCATGAACTCCGAAACCCAATGGTGCAATGTATGCAACCGTTCATCCTAACAGAGATTGTAGAGACGAGACGATACGAGACAGACGCCGATTTCCTTGTCGAGTTGTACGTCCAGCTCATGGTTACTATGTCCTTGCAAAAGTAGCCACACTCGATTCACAGTTGGCTTTGCTGTAGAGATCAACTTAGAACAAGGCATTTTTGTGCATTTTCTCTGTACATATTTACCCGTGATAGTAAAATCTAGAACACTATTCAAGCTTCACTTGAAGTAGTGCTAGAAGTGATGTCGCGTGCTAAGCAAATCTTCATTTTCTAATGCTCGTCACATTTATGGCTTAAATATTTAAGGTAACGATTTTAGTCTCAATCAGAGAGCCCCATGTATCCACGCATGACCACGTCACCTATCTCGCTACCCTGTGGCGAGCTTCTCGTCGAGTGCGGTCCAGTCGTCAGGTTGGGGTAGTAGTTCCCTCGGCAAAGAATTACTCCTCTCCCCGCCTCTATTTCTCCTATTTCTCCAACGTGAATGAATGCGATGTGGGTCTACTATGGATGTGTGAATGTGGTGGCGGTGATGGTACCAGCAGTGGTACTAGTAGCAGAGTAATAGTCATGGCGGATCTGTATAATTTATAGCCCAACGCACTCAGGCCATGGTTTTGCTCCTGTTTCTTCGGCGGCTGCTATGACTCGTGGCTACGACTACACTAACTAGCTTCATATCTCAACATTAGTCACCGGTTGAGGAAACGCCCCTCGATATATACTGTTATGCTATATTGCAAGCCGTAGGCTACTCTAGCGCCACTGCTGTGCCGGCTGTTGGTCACCGATGGGCCAGTCTTTATAAATAGATAACTTATTAATAATCATAAGGAGAAAATCGGCTGAAGATGCAGGACAAAGACACCGGCTTCGGGAGCGGAACATCGCCGCGAGCGAGAGAGCAGCACATCTCTGCTAGACGCTGTCGTTGCTGCTGTAACCGATAGTGTAGCAGCAACAGCAATAGAGATCTGCTCGGTCGAACTGTTTGGGCGGACCGCAATCCCGGGACTGATTGCTGTGGACCAAAACCAAGGCTGGGATGAGATGGAGATAGCTCAGACCCAGCTTGGTAGTTTGGGCTCTGTGTGTCGATGGACTGTCGTCTGTCCGAGCTAACCGGCTTCTTCGTGGTCGTCGCCCTCGAATACAATGGACTCGCCTCGCCGGAAGGAGCGCCTCGAATTGAATGGCGTTTTGAAGTGTTCTTGCACTGACTCAGGGTGGCGGGGGGAAGTTGTGGGCTGACTGCTCACATAAGGACGGACATGAGAATTTTTCCCGCGTTGCCAGTTTCTAGCCACCAGTAGCGTCCACTGCAGTGACGCCCACATGCATTATTATTATTATATAATAAATAATATAATAATAATACTTACGACCCTACTGCATTGCACATATGCACACAGAAGCAGCCAGTAATGGAAGCACTTGCATCCTCGTCATGTGCTGGTCGATGAGTGAGGTCTGCCGGTCTGGCCAACTTGGCCGGCTCATTGAGGTTGTTTTATTAGAAAGTTTGATTTCACAATGGCGATGAGAGATGACAAGATGCATTAGTGGACTGCTGTCGAACTTCGCTCGCAGCCATCTGCACTCAGGCGCAGGCAGCGTGCGACAAGATTCAGAGAATAAGCAAATGAGAAGAAGAAAAAAAGTGAATTGAACGCACAAAATGGGTGACCTTTTGAATTCCCTTGGCGGATACGATGGATGGGAGAACGCCGAGATAACGAGCTGATGTTCACTTGCACTGACTACTAATGATGAACAATAAATAGGTCATCTCACAATGACGATTTGCTGATGAAGTTCGCTGTGCTATGATTACAGTGTGTGCACACTTGCTTGGATATTATGCTGAAAAAAAAAGAAAAGTATGGTTTTAGTCTACGCAGTCATTCAATTGACGCTGGCAGATTGGCATCAATTGAGTTTATTCCTTATCGAATATGTTTAGCTGTAATCGCACTGATTAAATCGTAAAGGTTACCATATTCTCATACCTTGCAATTATTGGGTGATCTCAAGGCGAAACTTGCCTCAATGTCTTATATGCCTGATCACATACTAAGCCAATTGCGTTGAGTTACGACGACAACGACCCGTGTTATATGGAAATTTTTCAGAAAATCTCAACGAAAAATAAAATCAAAACTAGAGAAATCGTCCCGCAAAAAATGCCTGAAGATTGAATAGTAGAAAACTGATATTTTTTCTGAAAATCCTATTCTGTCGGTATTATATGCAGAGAACTCGAGGCAAACTTTGTTGTTAAATATTTGCGAAGTCAAAACTCACGTATACAGAGAAAAATACCTCATTTTTTCTCTGTATACAGCATGTTACAGTTTTCTCGTTATATATGGAACGGACACCATAGGAGAATCATCATAATCATTAGACCCTTCTTCAAGATTGTCGACACAGACGTCTAAGACGCATACAACTTTAACGCGTTTTAGAGTACAAAACAGATCTACAATGTACTCAATGAAACCAGAAGTCGTATTCATGGCGCGCTGATTGCCGGTTGACGTTGATTGACTAGGTGTATGCATCCTTCCCGTCGTATGTAGTGCTAACTTATAGGATACATTGTTTGTAAGCACCGTCTATTGATGTTTTCTGGCCAACGTGACCTCTGCAGGATGAAGATTTTTCTTAATAAAAGCGAGCTCGCTAGTGCTTCAAATTGAATCTTTGAACACTGACGAATTCAGGCATAGCATCAGACAGCATAAAAGGTTTAGGCAAACTAGGCATCTCCGGCCTCAAAGAAATCGATAAATAGGTACCCCCGAACCACATAGTAAGCTCTACTATTCCGCGTCAGCAGGTTAGAATGCGCCACAGAAAACGCCATTTCGGATGACGTCACGATCCTAAACATTTTATCTAACAAATCCTTACGTAAGCCATCATGTAAAGAGAGCGGTAGCGAAAGCCTGTCTGGGTGGGGAAAATATTGAAACGGACACTATACCTTGACCATGCTTCAGCGGCTCCCATTCCACCTGCTTTTTTTCACGTCTCTACGACGATTGTTCCCGAGAACAATTCAGATGAGCAGGACCAGCGCCTTCTCTGTCTCTAGCATCAACGAGTAAGGAACAGAAATAGAGAAAGAACATAGAAATGGAAAACATCGTTCAGTCGTCACGCATCACGATACGACAATATGAAATTTCCGCATCACTGAAGCTTCGTACAACCATATACATACACACAGACATTTCTCAGATATTTATATATGATATACGGAGCACGTACACACAGTGGGACATTTTACTCTAAGTGGCAGAACATATTGGAGTGCAATTGCTACACTGTCAATACATTAGATCAGCTATTCGCGTAGCTCTCACAGTAGAGTTATGTGCGGTTTGCAAAGTGTGCTACTGGCAGGTGGCACCCAGGTCCGTTATGTTATGAAGTATACCATTTATATTTAAGTATACTCTTAAGGGAGGCTTGGTTATCACACGAACACGACATAACGTAACTTATATAGACGTTGATGCGTTGTTGTTATTCCTTTGTGTCACATTACGAACTGTGTATGGGACAACGACGTCGTAGATTCAATCGGGGCTAAATCAATTATTCGATCCTAATCAACATCGCTGCTGCTGCTAAGCATGGTAAATGTTCCATTCACGCTTTCAAAAATCTAAAACCCCCCGAGGTAAAGGGTCGCCTGTATGTGGCGGTGTCCGGGTGGCCACTGCGTTCCCGATGACGACACAAAGTAACATGGTCAGTGAAGAGGAAAAGAGTTAGCAGCAAGCAGAGAGCAGAGCCCCAGGTCCCGAGGAGGCACTAAACAACGATAACGTATTGAAGCACCAACCAGAGACCAAGAGGCCAAAAAAGGCTGCGCGCTCAGATGGACATCGTGGACCTTGAAGAAAAGAAACTATGGACACCTTGAAGGGAAAGGATCCGACAAAGGGATGACGGGACGCGAAAGAGGACGAACGTTGTAGATTGGAAATCCGGACAACGAAGCCTCTGTAAGAGCAACAACGCAGCGAAAGTGCGGCACCAAACAGCCGTTAGTGGTACCGATTCGCCCACATCTCCCTCTGCCCTTTGGCCTTGAGTTTTCCGAACAAGGTCGCAAAGACCAAACTTAAGACCCTCACCGTGAGCAAGGACAGCATGGCGGTGTACCGTTCAAAGTTGAAACTGTGTGGGCCGCATTGATTGAATCTAACGATATCCCTGTGAATCTACTGCGCTGTGCATATGTCCACATTCAGTGCAATTAAGGCAAGCCGTAGAAAAATACTATGTCGCGAAATTATTTCGGATTTAGGATGTGGGGGACGACATTTACCCCGTTTCTTGGAGTTTTCCATGCCGCCTACACATTCACACCCAACATCGCTTTTCTGTAGCTGACGAGCGAAGCCCTGAAGGGGGAATATTAGCCTCCCGGATTTTACCCACATATGCCTCGTGTGTTCGACAACTATTATACCTCGTAGGTAATACTACGGCCACGTTAATCAGTTGTGGTGTGTCTGCGTGTGTTCGAAAACCGGTGCCCTTTAACTGATCTTTTGTCCTTAAACTTCTGATATCATAATTTGTACCACCCCTTTTTGGTTAATAAAGGCGTATTTGTATTGTATATTGTATAATTTGGAATCCATTTAGGTTAGTTACACGAACTCTGAAGTATTATAAAAAATTCTTTGAACACGCCTCGTTGACCTGTAAAGGGCAATGACCCAAGACGGAAGGTCGCTGTTATTACCTCTTTCAATTCGGGGCATTGTCACGACAAACAATGACAGGGATAAAAGCCACACACTGGCTAGATACCAGCATATCAAAACTCGTTTCAACCCGGAAAATCGAAGCGGTCAGCTCGAACCAGCCATATGGGATGATTACGATGACACACATTAATATGAAAAATAATTGCGATTGCTTGAGTACTGATTATCATCTGCAGATTATTCTTTCCCCCATTCACCCTATCAAGGAGTAGGTGCACTGAGATGTCATTGTTGGATCGTCCTTCAATCATCACTCTCGATCTATATGGAATAAAGGCATCAATCGAAGTCAACTCACAGGTAGAAGAGTCCTAAAGCCTTGAACCGGATCATCATCATCAGCAACAGCAGCATCGGTATCCAATACTATGTTATACGGCTATAGACACACACACACATAGAGGGAGACACCATACGCAAGCTTATACACTCAGATCATGGCGTGGCGATTCGATGAGCGTTCGGCCCGCACGTATCTGGGTCGCAGACGAAGCTGATTCGTAGGAGGGCAGGTTGGGGTAATCTTGTTTTCCGCCTATCCCCAGAGCCCCAGACCCCCTCCCCTCTCTCTCTATCTTTCTCCCTTTCTTGCTCTATGTACTAGATGAGTGCTCACCGACTCTCCATCCGGAATCCAATAAAAGGGTCCGTTCCCTTCGTCCAACGTCAAGGCGAACTATTTTCCCTTTCTATCGTCGTTGGTAGATACGCCTGGGCCTGAGTGAGCTATATGTACTTTGTCCGCTTCGTAAGTAGCCAGCCAGGCAGGCAAGTGTGACAACTTAAGTTACCGAAGTTGCGCGCAATTACGTAGCCAAGTACCTTCTAATCGTATACTGCCACGTGTTAGTTACTACTGCTGTTGTTTCCTGTTGAGAGCTTGCTAATGTCAAATCGTGTCTCTCTAATGCTGTGATGTGAGACTGTGTGAACATCTATATATTATAGAATATTGCATCCTGAACTGCACTAGCAGAGGGCTGGCTCCACAAAGAAAATAGAGAGCGAGAGAGTGTCGGACTCAGAGAACGTCTAAGTGGAATCGTTTTCAAGTTTTGCCACAATGTCTTAAGATCGTATATTTCAAACAGCATAAGGTAGAAGAGTTCATGTCTTTGCCGCCAGGGGCCTTCTCCTCTAGCTTTGATCCGGCCTCATGCCAAAAATGAGAGCAGAACTAAGTCAACAAACAGTTTGCATCACGGGTGCGTTTAGTTCTATATGACTGAGTGGGTGAGTGTAGCTTCGTCGAGCTGCGGATACGTATACGTCTATCTGTACGTAAGCCGCCGGCAGACGTCGACGGGGCGAAGGGGGCTTGGAGTTGGCGGAGGAGCATTTCTTCTTCGTCACCTCGATTGCCCGAGGCGGTGGGCGTACTAAAGGCGAGACAGAGAGGGAGGGAGAGAGAGAGAAAGAAGTGTCAACTCGGTTGATCCATCAGGAACGAACGAACGATACACGAAGTAAGTCAACACAACCCGGCTCCTGTCAGCAGTTGACTGAGGGGGCAGCGAAAACTGTAGCTTTTGAACTAAAATCCCTTCGTGGCAAAATAAGCCAAACGGACACGCAAGGTCAAACTTGTAAACACCATAAAACTAAACGAAGATCTAAGACGTTCGCATTATTATGCCCCAAGGTCAGGCATAAGGTAAAGTACAAAGGAAATTGTGTGATTTCGGTCGCGCCTCTCCTCCGCGAGTCTAATGCGGTAGCTTTATTTTCCTTTATATTAATTGCCTTTGTCAAGTAGATCCGCCAAGATTGTAGTTGATATTGAAAGAACCGTTAGCATATTCGTGTAGGAGGAGTTCCGTCGTGCACAAAGCTCTTTAGACTCAACGTTCTTGCGGTTGCTAAGTACGTGTGTTGTTAAGTGCCGCATACGGTGATGCTGTAGTTCTTAAGTTTGTCCAATTGTACGTGCCCTGTATTCAAAGAAGAGTCCGGAAAGACCGGTCTCTAACTAGAGGTATTGCAAAGAGAGGTGCACTGAAAATCACGGCAAACTCTCGCGGAACTGCGAAGCTTGCGGAAGGCAGGCTTAGAATAGATACGATTCAATTTTAAATACGATCTTCAGTAAGTAAGACTAATACCGCAGAGAACAATGCATTTCTGAATAGAATTTTGTGTAATAGTCGTGTGCTTCTAGAATCCGAGCACCTAACACGAGTCCTAAAATTACTGTGTTAAACATTCACTTGACCAGGATTGCTAATCGCGATACCTGCGATCTTTATTACACTGATTCACCTTGATTGTTTGTCTTGATTTCGTTCAAGATAATTAATAATCAACACGGTACACCTTTGCTTGAGACATGACCTGCCAAAGACGCCGGCGATTTGTGTGGAGGATTCATGTGCATTCAACTCATTGAAATATAGACTGCATTCAATCTAGGATCATCAGAGTATTGCTATGGGTGTCAATCAGAATTCTTTAGAATACCAAAATACATCGAATCGAAAACACTCACATTGTACAATCACTCTTTGATGGAACGACACAAACAACTTACTTATGTATCCGCGACCTATACGAAGTAGCAGTGAAATAAACGTTGCATCAACCCGAGGCCCGAGTTGTTGATGATATTTCTTTTTCATTGTGGGGACGGAGCCACTGAGTCCTACGTAGAAGCGGCAATCGCCAACTGAACCATGAATCAGCTCCTCTAGCAAGGCGCTGTACCGAAACAATGAATTACTCGTGGCAGTGGGCTACTCATCCAGTCTACATCACGACACGACGACATTAGAGTCATGAAAGGCCAACAGACACTATGTCCTTGTCTTCTGGCCCATTGCGCGTCGCCTCCTTCTAGCGATGGAACTCTCAGTAGCTGTTGCTCGATAGGTAGGTAGGTATGTCTGCTTCGAGCTGCTCGTCACCACTCACTAACCTAATGCCATATATGCTAAGCTTGGCCTAAAACGAGAAGGAGAGAATCCCTATTGCGCTATACAGACCTCGGAAGCACCCCTTTGTCTCCAAGCGACCACTTGAGACTCGGTAGCAATCAATCCACTGCTTATAGTCAGTCACTGCAAAATGGCCTGTCATCTCTCTCACAGTCTCTCCCGCCATTCGGCGCCAGCACACAGCGCGACCACACACAATCCGTGTGTAATACCAGCACCATCAGCACGGCCGTACTCGCACTACAGAAGCGATCGCATAGTGACATTTTGTACGGGATATGTTTAATGAGCGGCATATAGCAGCCAACGGCAGCAACAGACTAGAGCCACAACGACTCGATGTGTTGTAGCTCTGTATGTATTATGTAGCGTCATCGAGCGGCTGGCTATTCGCGCGGGTAGTACATTCCCGCCTGGAATGCACTGGCCGTCGGCTGTTCGTTGTTGTGAAGTGTTGGCCATTCCGCGTGTCACCGTCTGTACCCCGCAAACTCGCCCGTACACTTGGTGGTACAACATCGTAGCACGCATGCGGCTTCGACTTGGGCTCTTTCCACTTCCGGAACAACATGACAATGCCAGATAGCTAGGGAAGCTACATGGGAAGGCAGTTACTACTGAACTACCACCACTCATACTGCTGCATGCTATGGTGTTCCAGCATCCTCGAAGGCTACTACTGTTGAGCAGCGGTTTGCATACTCGCCCTTGCATAGGATAGAGTGTCGCCACATTTCTAGGCAGCCACCGCTGCTCTGCGGATGCAGGACGGAGTCGTGGAGGACTACTCCAGTCACTCAGCTCGGCCTGGACCGGGGTCCCGCCTTGGCACGGAAGGACAGCGGCGACGGTTTCCAACCGCCAGTCGTATGCTCTAGCGCATACTTCACTAGCGAGCGGCATTTTCCCCGAACTTTCTTTGTTTCCAGCCGGCATTAGGAGTCTTGTCAGCATCGCCGCACTGTGCGGCACTGTATATATGTATGTATTATTATTATTACTTGTTACGCTACTAAATCAAAGTGGATAAAATTCTCCTATATTTCCATAATTTGTTGATACTTCATTTCAATTTGTTTGCTTGGGATTTTACGTTTTCCATTTTGACAGTTCGTACATTCGTCACATCTACTATCACTGCGTTCAATAATTGTAACTCCATCAGCGATAGTCTGTAACATTATGTTAGCTTATATCCCTATAAGAACTTACGCTTGCTATGTATTTCTACAGGATAAAACATTTCTGTTATATATATATATATATATATATATATATATATATGTGTGTATCTTACTACAATTACACAACACGTCTGCGAACACAAAAACACTCAGTTCGCCTCGCTCCTCCCTGATCTCTGAGCAGAACGACATGTACCGATTCAATTTCTGATACAAAAGTCTCTTGACTCCGACTTCCGGTCAGTAACCAACGCAAATAGGTAACATCCAATCAATCTACCTAAGCAAACTCACCCTTTGCACGCCCTTCTCTCTATCGCTCTCTCTCTCTCGATCTTTGTCCAAGTTCGCTTATCAAACGTTATCAAACATCACCGTTTCGTGGCTACATCGCCTGCGCAGCTTCCCTTCGCTCTGCTCTTCCTATGTATTATATGTACTTTGTCCCTGACCAGCGCGCACAGTTCACCGACAGACACAGAGCTCCCTCCCGGTATCTTGCGATCTCTCTCTTTCTCTCTCGTGTTTTCTCTCCATGCTAACGATACCCTACCGATCACTCATTTATACTACCGTACAGGGAAGATGATGAATGGTTACAGCAGAGGTGATCCGCAAAAGAGAAGAGGTGCATTGGGACGGCGGAGGGAGGGGTTCGGAGAGATAGAGAGCGAGAGAGAGGGGTGGCTCTGATAACTGCAATCGAGAGCGAATAAGATACGTGCCACCGAACGCCCGATCCAGTTGAAGACGACGACGATGACGACGACGAGATAACGGCACTGCCCCGAAGCGCGCAGAGCGAAAGAAAACCAGTGATAAGGTGATAGGGAGGCGGAGGGAGCGGTTCGCCGCGTTCCCGATCACTGTGGGTTGTAATGAAGTGGTGGGGACAAAGGCAGGGATAGGTTGGCAGCCGACAGCAGCAGCAGCGAGCACATGAATGAACTGTTCTGTATTGTGACTCGAGTGCAACGAGCCAGAGAGCACAACGGTGCTACGGCGGCTGACTCAGTCTCAGACGACCGCGCGGGCGCTGGCTGTCCTTCTCACTCAGCGTCGCGCGCTGTGCTGCCAGTGGTAGAAGGAAGCAGCAGTTCATTGATGGCGACGCCGGATCGGGAACAGAGTTGACAGCCAATGCGTGCGAACGCCGGGACGCCGCAAACGGGCTTCGATGACTTGGAAGTAATAGAGTAGAGAAGTGGCTAAAGCTACTACTGCTTCGGCTCGGGCTACCACTGGACGAGCGATGAGAACTACAGGTCTCGGTTATAGACGGTTAAGCTGATGTTTGGGCTTGCTTGCAAGCGTTGGCGGCCGCGATACGAACATACGGGTGGCGCAGTTGACTTGGGGAGGCGGGAAACATTGACAGAAGGAAAATAGCAGAGAGAGCGAGAGAGACACCAGAGATATAATGGAGTGTTTAAACGACGAGCTGTTGGAGGAGGAGGAGCCTCGCGCCGATGAGTTGGGTGGGAACGGGCAGATTGTCTAGGAGACCTATGGCGTCAGTATGTTTAGCAGCTTGCATTACGGCTTGTCTGAGCTGACTCTCGTGACTGCGTTGAGTCGATGGACGAAATGTGGCGCCTCCAACAAGAGAGGAGTACACTCGCTGGAGAGATATGTCAACGGCCGCGTATGCACGTTTAATTAATCACATACATTAAAATATGTACATATATTTTATACATATACAAAATGCAATACAAATTATATTTTTAATAGATATATTTCTATTTTTTATATTTCTTTTATATTTTATAGTTGTATACAAAATATAATATTGGGTTATGGTTTTTGCTCAACCCCCGACTGAACCTCAGTTTCGCTTCCCTTTAATTGACTCCCCCCAGAACTTTGCCGCGTGGCAGAAGCACACGAATTTTATACGACATTTTATTCCTCTGGTTATCTGGACCATGATAGTGGCAGCGAATCGTAACCACGTACAACGTAGTATAAACTCTCACGCATACAAAACAACAAAGACACCCACAGAGACCGGATATGTTATTGTTATTCATCCACGGGGATGTCGCAGGTGCAACGCCGGGGACAAGAGGGTCTTCGGTTCGAATCCCACAGGGTGCATACGAATCGACGCGGTATTTACTTGCAGACTTGTCAATAAAGTTATTAATATTAATATTACTTAAAATAAAAGTATTATAAATGTTCTTCCGCTTTGCTCGGATCATCCTCACGATTAAATGACAAAAAAAACACATGTCGAATGTCAATAGGTACGTCTCGCAACTTACTTATCCTCCACGGAGTCTACAATTGACGAGGTTGAATGTCTGCATCCTTGAGTTAGCTGCCAGATATTATGATGCCTTGTGTAGTGGATCATGACTAAACGTGGTAACAGCTGCGGCTGCTGCTACGCAGGGACAGCGCCTAACGACGTGCCACGCATGGAGCATTATTACTTGTGCTTTTCTGACATGTGGCGTCTGTCACTGTTGGGCAGCCGTCATTACGTCCAGCCGCTGGGAGGCTTAAACCTTCGAACAGAGAGAACATTTGCCTACAACTTCATTGTATCTTCTTTGATCATCTTTGACCGGAAGGATATTGGCGGCCGCTTGTTATTCAGTCGGGAAAGGAGTTCTTATTCGAATAATTGGCCACAGCCACATTGGATTACACGGTAACTTGAAGGATCCTTGAATAAAAGAATTTATCTAACAAATTCATCACATTGCTTGTGGCCTCCAGCATTAGAAGACAATACTCATTTACGAGCTTACAATGGTGTTTTTTTTTGTATTTTTTAAGTGTGTTCTTATTAGGAAACCAATAACTCGATGTGTACTAACTTTGTGTAGCTGTGGAAGGTCCATATTTGTCACCCACGTAAATCGATTTGTGTAAAGGTTCGATTAAATATGGTAATCTGATGGCTGTGCTTCTAATCATGCTGTACTAACACTGTCACGAACGTAGAATCTGTCACAAGAAGTAACGCATACAAGATACAGGCGGGCTCAAGTCAATTTATGTCGCAAGTGAGGGCCACTTTTACCTCACAGAGCAAATCTCTCGATTTCTGTGAAGGCATTGATGGTGCTTTCATCCGCCATTTGAAGAGCACTGTTGTATTATGGAGCAGCGGGCAGATTGGGTATTCCGCAGTCCTTGAGCGCCTTCAGATAGAAGGTTTGCCATCCGGCAAATGACAGCTTTAGTAGTGTACGACCATCCTCGACTGGCTAAAAAGTAAAAGTATACAAAAAGCATCAGTCTCACTAGAAAAACTTGATCGAAATAACGATTACCATCTTCGCATTTGTGCTCGACTATAGTATTGAGATTCGTTGAGTCGAACTATATTGTGACAAATGATCTACCGTCATAGTTGCCGTATGGAGATAAACAACATTGCTTTATTGTTGTTATTTTTTATTAGGCACGCCGGTAAGGTCATTTTCTGAACAATGGTATTATAGCCTTCAACTGTAGTGCTGAGCTGTACGATGCTATTATTATTTACATTATCATTCGTATTCAAGCTATTATAAATACCAACTTATGTGCGGTAAGCCCATTGGCGCTGAAAGATTTCGGTCCGAAAAAAACACGTACGTATATAAGTATGTCACTTACGGTCACCAAGACTAAAAATTAGTGTCTTGTATCTTTGCAGTGAAGTATCTTTAAAGTCCAATGAAGTGTGTATGATAAATAATTGTGTGGAAAAGGGCGCACAGCTCTAATAATCGCAGAATAACCCAAGACATTTGAATGGTTCAAACGCGGATTGAGAGCTTATTTTCCCAGCGAAAATAATCAGAGATAGAGTCCTAGAAATACAAGGGACGATCCGGGCAGTCCCAGCTCATCAGAATCGGTGAGGGTGAATAATCACTCTACAGAAGGATGCGTTAATAATATCGCATATATTTACAAGTTCATTACATCATGGAGGTCGTAGAGGTAAGCCAATGTCCAAGAATCAAGAACAACGGTTTTGTCGCATGACATACATGTGCCCTGTCTGTTTCAACTAAAATAGATCGCGCCAATTGTCTGATACATTGAATGACCACACAGGACATGATAAATCAGTAATTCGTATGCCAGTCATTCGTTGTGGCATAGCCATTAATCGTTTAGGACAACGCTCACCTGTGGGCCAACGAGTTGAGCAAACTCTACAATGGCTGCTTCAACAGCAGAGCGTATGCAGCCTGTGGTGATTAGCTCCATCATCGTGTTCCACATATCACGGGGAACGCGCTCGTTAGAGAACGTCGATAGCCTAATAAAGAGGAATGTTTTATGAGGATTATTTTTGTAGCTCTCTTGTGAAAGCAACAACGTCAACACATTACGTCTTGTACAGTCACAGAATTAATTCGCCAGGAACCGATTCGGGTTGATCAAATCGATTTATTGCTCAGATTCTTCTCATTCAAAAGTTTTTTCACTTTTAATGGACAATTACGTACTAATCAAACACGTATGAAGTTCGCCGTCTTTATGATGAGTTGTTATGGGCTATGCGCCGGAAACCGGCCAATTTGGCTCATTTGTATCACGGAAGCTCGCGTGCGGCGAGTAGCGCGCCGAAAGGGTGGTAATGTTTATCGGTAGGTTGCGATTAGCCTGATTTCGATACAATATTTTACGCCTATAATGTTTGACAATCTGATCACTTTCGATGATCGTAACTTATTCATGCGAATGCCAAGCTAATCAAAAGCAGCAACTATGTCAGTTTCAAATGTAATTATATATATATATATATATATATATATATATATATATATATATATATATATATATATATATATATATATAGTACAATACATTATTACCATCACGTTTACAAGAAACGCGCCTAAAATAAAAGTGTATTCGGTATTCGAACCACTGTAGAAAACTGGCTACATTATGAAAGGCCTACAGTGAACAAATCAATCAATGTCTGTCTCGCGTCGGCCTGTTGTGACAGTAGTTAGGCACAATTTGATGGCATCTCATCTAACGCTCACCGTTTATATCGAGCTTACTCTATAAAATTGCTGCTGGATGAAATGGTCTGTTCGATTGCGAGGTATCGTTTACCGTTGAGAAGCGGCGTTGGCAGCCAGTCTCAGAGCCCCGACAGCCTTTTCAGATACAGCAGTGAATTTGACTAATTCGGCATGTGGCGGTTTCGGTTGAATTTTCAGGTTCTGAATGTAGCCCTCGAAAACCAGCGGCACCATTGAAGCTAGTGCAAGAGTCACCCGTTTGAAGCACACCTGTTGTATCTGTGGGTGAATTCGAACGAATGTTAAAATGACGGCAATTATGCTTGCAGGTAAATTAACGGTATTCAAGCGTATCAAACTGTTAGAACTCGCCTACCGAACGTGCTTCGCAAGAGAACCATAAGTTGCTTCTCATAGATTACTAGAATTTTACATTTCCACTGTTTTAAACGGCGTGCTAGTATATGATAAATATGGCCAGTTTGTCAATCTTGTGACATCTGTTGCGCGTAAATATTCATACCTGGGTTACAGGTGCAAATTTAGATGCTGACGCATTAACGGACGTATAGTTCTTCTGAACGTAAGAATCATCAGTACACAGTAGCATAAAACAGGGTATTGTCGTCCATGAGGTCAACATTTTAAGGCTTTAACAGACGGCAGAAGCGTTTGACGGAGAAGGCAGCAACACACAACGCACATCAGAACTGCTTCATCTTTACAGCGGCATCCACCTTGCCAGTGCATCGTTCGTGGAATTATTTACAACTTGCCTTAATTACATCTATATATATATATATATAACAGTCTTACGAAGCATTTTGCGGAGAGACGTTATTCACCCGCCCGTTTGCTACTTGGCTATTGCTGCCTGTTTTCATCATAATTTTGGAGAAGCAACCATATCTGATTGGTCTGTAATTTTGAACTAGTCGCTGAGCGACTGTTTGCCATCCTTTGAATAAGGACAATTGACAATTAGGGTATGTGTTAGTATAATTCGATGGATGGATACGTGCAGCTTATATTTATGGCGTCGTTATTTATGGATGTTTTATTAGTTTGTTTTATATTTGTATCCGTCACTGAAATAGTCCTCTCATGACATTCGTTGCAAAATGGTAAGGAACATTACACCGTATGCTCAGACTTGACTGCTGTTCGAAAGTGCGAATTAAGAATGGAAGCAATGTGTGTGTGTGTGTTTAGGGGTTGTTTATGGCTACAGCTTAAAACAACGGGAGAGCTCGATAGCTCGCTATGACCCTTTGCAGTTCGATTGTTGCATTATTCTGACCTATATAATATCAGAGCGTTGTCGTCTCTTGAAAGCGGATCGGATCATCCATCCTATTAGAAGTGTGGTCTCCTATAACGCTGCTGAACGACGCAATCCATACGTTGCATGATCTGCATTTCCATAAAAATAACAAGTGTCAAACGTGTTGAGGTGCTGAAGGCAGCCGGCCATACATTTACTACATTGCGTACACTCATAGCGAAGTAGCCGCCCTGACCTGAAGCCTCAATCGACAGCGACTCAACTATCCAAACATGGGGAGTTGGAGAGTTTTCAACACACTTCCACCGCTAGGAGTTTCTGTTCAGCTGTTGAATTACACTCGAGTTAAAGTGCAACTCCAAGTATAGATTACACATGTCCTAATGCATTAAAGCGAATACACAACTACGCCATTAGAGTTGGGCATAATTTGTTCAATCAACTGACATGCTTATATTCTGCGATACTTACCCATGAGGGAACAACAAGGCTACTCATTTGAACGCGTCGGCCTGCAATCGAAGGCTGGCAACCCCGATACACCATTTGTATACTTGAAGGATGCAGCTTTATAACATAAGCCGCAATATTTGCAAGCAAAAAAACAACACCTTCTTTCTAAAACTAAGCAATTTATTATATATTTCTGTCGGCGAACGCACCAAAATGTATATCTGTTTGCATAATTGAATAGTATCCTTAAGGCCATTTGTCCTTCAAATGTATGCCCACTGAAATCGTGCTGCAGCAGGAGAAACGGGGACCTGGTTGGCTTTCTGATTCAAATAGGTATGGACACAAATGAATCGAGCCGGTCCTTGTATTTGTGGTTTCATCATTATATTATTGTTAAATATTACAGTGTTTTTTTTGCTTTTACACTTACCTTCACCATAACAGGCTGAATAATTCAAGTTACTATACGTTATTTTCTAAAAATCTATATGTAGTTTTCTGCTAAAATAATCTTAGAGTCCTTCAGTGGCGTCGATAATCGACATGGGGTGCACCTGCCTCAATCGCTACAATATCAACAACAGCAGCTGACGTCGAAGGAACAACTGGAAACAGCTGTGCATCAGCTGGCTATATCTCTCTCTCTCTCTCTGTGGCTCTCTTCGATGCAATTATCGAGGCTGTTCATTGTTACGGATCCGAGAAGGCGGGCTATGTTAGCAGCAGGAGTTAGTTCAGCACGAGTGACATCACATGGACCACAGACCGGCATCGCGAACGAGTCGAATGCTGCCGCCTCTCTGCCTAGCAGCACCTCGTAGCTATGAGAGAACACTCACTGTGTGGTCGAGTATAGCGACATTGTGAGTGGAGTCGACGCCGCGATACCAGCAGTGACTGCTGTGCTACCCTGACTCAGAATTTGCTCGCCCATCCTGCTATTCACCACGTTGCGGATGTTGGCAGTACTCCGAAAGGGGTTTTAGAAATATGCGCGTATGTGTGAGCATGGCGAAAAAGATGCCAAGAGACGGAGGTGGTCGAGCTCACTGCCGGTGAATCTGGGTGGGTGGCTTGTCCGATGTGCTGAGGCAGCCGGGGGGGGGGGGTAAGCGGTGGTGCGGAGGCGATGCATGCTTGCGGGGTACATCGCATGCAGTCAGAGTCATTTCTGCTGGCTGTCCAACTGAGAGAAGATGATTGGAGCGCGGTCAGGGTGGTGCAGCAATGCAAAGGCAAGTGGCTGGTGGTCGGCAAACGGCTCCAGCCATCGTCGCATAGGTGATCACCATACGAACGATTTATAAAAAAATAATAACTCTGCCACGCTGACAATACAAATGGAAAGGAAGTAGAGAAAATCGAGTGAGAAGTTGAAACAGTGAGTCGAAGGAGGATAAGAAAAAGGTACATCAGTAGATTCCTGAACAGGATAACTGGCACACAATGCCTGGCCATGTTGCCCCAATGTCGTTTGAGCTGAGAGAGTATCTAGTGAGAACTGTGGAGATTCTGATGTGTGCCAGACGATATCTCCCTATGACGTCGTCATATGTTGATATACGGACAATTTGGTAGATTGATGTTCATTGAAAACGGAACCTTCGGAGACACCCACAGGAAGTGCATTGCGCCCAGATATATATTATATATATACATGTTGCAGCAACATACGCACGATATGCTGTGACGAAAAGCACAAAGGGAGAACACTGAAAAGAAAACTCAGTTGAGATGATCAACCATGTTGTCCTCGAAAAGGAGCAATCATCGCGTCGCGTTGCCAAGTTATCAACGAGCTGCCCGACACGTGCTAGGCTACCCGCCGGTCATTGCAGGTCTGTTGCAGTCGTCGAATATCAATCTTTCACAATGTCCGCATAGAGATTCGGATATGTTATTGTACATACGCGCATACATTCACTATAAAGCTTGCATACATAGACAGCATCTATGTGCGGCGTTGCATTGCGAGGCAATTGTGAGATCGTGAGTCGATGAAGTTAGTCTGAGTGTAAGCCAGCTACGATTAACATTAACCGGGAAGATGTTGGCGCAGCTCCGCATGGACGACATTGGTGAAGATATAAGAAAGGCATGTTACACTCGACGATGGCCTTTCGTGGATAACATTCGCTGTTGCTCGTGCAACTGCTGCTGCTGTTGTTGCTCGAGTTGCTGAGCGGCCACCGAGTGGGATGAAACAGACCGTGGGCCATGCAACACATCAGCACGGCGCTGCTGGAAACCGTTCTGGGGTGACGACATCCCGCCCCTTTTGCTCTATATACATACGTAAATACTGAGTACTTTTTGGGTCTCCACTTCTCTCCCTCGGCATTACTGGGTGCTGCCTTGAGACCCTTTTCAACCCGAGAGAGAAAGTGAGAGGAGAGAGAAAAAGAGTGGCACGTGCGTGACCGAACGTGTGCCAATAAGGTTGTAGACGACAGCGAAGAGGAACGAGCATGAAAATGATGTACATAGGCTTTCACAGTCGACACGATGAAGCAACACGCGTGAAGGCAGGACTCCTCAACTTGGATGTGCTTGCTGCAAGAGGGTAACGACATCGGCAGAGGGTGGCCTAAGGTTAACGGATAGCGAGGTGCGCACTGGGCTGAAGACAAGCATGGATGGTGGAACGGCGATACGGTCGATTTCAGGTTCAGGACCGGAGGAGGTAGGAAATACAGTCGAATCCAGACGAGCTCGACTGGGCCTAAGAACGTGGAACACATTGTCTGGCCGCGTTGAAAGAGAGCTGAATTTTCCGACACTTGTGGAGGTGTTCGTGCATTGCTGAATAGCAAATAGAATTCAGGTGTATTAACTAAATTGAGTTAAATAGAAGGAAATGGACAACAGAGGATGGGTGGCGAACACAGATGGGATTAACATATTTCAGAAAAGCATTGAGCATCGAATTTAACGAATTCAACATTGTTATGAACAACAAGCCTTTTATATTTCACACAAATTGTGTGCGTCGCCCAGAACCCACCGGTGATGTTTGGTTTCCTCCGGCCAACGGTTGTATAATATCTACGGTGTGCTAAGTGGATATACGGGGCACACAACAGAGTTAAAAACAACCATATAAACCTCGAGGTCAAGGTTGAAAACAGTTCGTACGCCAAGCCCACTAATACTGTTTTATTATAGAATTAAATTCTCCTTGAAAAGGGTAAGCAAAAGATATTTGTTTGTAAGGGCAGAAAGCACTCAGCGCGAACACCCCTCTAAAGACCTTGCCGATAGCAATTCCATTTACCCCGTACGATGAACAACTGGGCCCTGAGAGACAGCTACTGATATAATCGACTTTACAACTAGAACGGTGACCGCTATCATCTGCAATAACAGAGATTCCTTTTGCTGTATTGTATCTGTCATACTTTAGTGACTGGGTTGAAATGTAAACGCTTGTTCATGGGAAAGACGATACTTATACTCTACAGTGTGGGTAATTTCCGTCTTACACGGCAGGATTCAAATACGGTTGATACTCATCTCATAATGGCAATATAATAATGCGATTAACTTCTTTGACCCATAAGAACAATTCGTTCAAACTACGTTTCGCTATGATAATTGTTAATGAACAGCTGTTGGAGGAATTCGCTATTTATCGATTGGTGCTGAAGAAATTCTTTCCTGAATCCGATATAGGCTGATCAGAAATAGTTAACCGATCCATGCACTCTTCGGTTTTCGTCGGGTATTGGAGTCACAATTTATGTTTGGAGATATAATATCAACCTATAAGTACTCAACAAAGTCATGAACACTGAGCATAGCAATGCCCTCCAGCTAAGAACATTACGTGGCACTGGTGACGACAGTAGGCGTCCTCTTCCCTCGGGAAATCGATTTGTTGTTTTATTGGAGAATAACATCTCTCTTATAGTTTTAGACATGGACGATTCTGTGTTTGACGGGAACTGAAATGGATATTTCACAATAATTTGAGGCCACGCACTCAAAAGTTAGTCAAACAGAGCCAGTGAGCCGGAGGTCATTAAAATCTTTTCCAAAGAAAGTACGTAATTTCCCCTGTGGCAACGTTTGTGTAAATCAAATAGAAACTGAATCTGAAGGTCGTGACAGACCAGCTTAATAGTCTAGACAAACTCTACGGCAGAGAAGGGATCCGAGGTTCGATTCCTCGGCTACGCGTGTCCTTACTTCGGCTCAGTGTCCTCAAAATATGATCATATATTTACTCCTGCAAGGTCTCAATTGATTGAGAAGGTTCATCCACCGACGTAGCACTTGGGAAGAAATCGCTGCACCACAACCTGTTGAAAAATACCAGACACAAATGTTTTCTGGAATTAACCGATCAAGTGGGGGGGCTCTTCTTCTAGAACCTTGATCAATGTTGCCATTTCTGAACTCCGTTCATGTACAAAGTCTCATTCAAGTGAAACCTCAATTACTAACCGTTTTGAGATGATACCGTGAATTGTTGTTAGGCATAATGATAGATCCGACTGACACTACGATTTGATCTAATATTATCGGCAATTTGAGGCAATATAACATAAATAAATATAGATGAATCTCCATTATTGCTACCTAAGCAGAGTCAGGACCATAGTATATTATATGATTATGCAACAATAATAATAATAACATTACTGTGTTAAATAATATTTACGATAGCTAATATTATGTACCCCAGTGTAACTAAATCTTCATCTAATTTTCTAAATAACCAAAATTTAAATGGATTAGGAACAAGCCGTCAGCCGGACCCTTCACCTTCTCATCTGCCGCATCAAGGGGAACTAATCTATAAACAAGCCTACGTTTGAGGTTAAAACTCAAAGATAAGTTTTTCATTCATATCTCTAACAACGATTTCGAATTCACCAAGCGAGTCAAGTCGAGTGTTCCAACAGTGAGCCGGAGCTGGTCTATCATAAAGTGAACTAGCGCTGAGAGTGAAGCTGACAGTGACGAGGGAATTAAAGGTGGGCTGGTATTCTCGCGGGGATAGTCGTATTATGTATGTGGCACAAGAGGACGCACATGATTCTTGTATCCAAACGACAGCATCGTCTGTTCAGAGAAATGAAGTGTTGAAGTTGTCTGTTGCTGACATGCCCCCAATGGGAACAGCCAACCCCCCGGCCGGATCTTTGAAAACAGTCCAATTGTCGAATCGGATGATCGCCAGCAACAGGAAAAAAACGTTCCGTTAACGTACGGGCAACAATCCGACGTCGCTCAGAGATCAATTTAGTTACGGGGTACGCCTAAACAATTCGGATTCGGGAGCAGAATGAATGCTATTGGACGTGGCTTATTTTATAACTAATATATATTTCATGAAATTTACACCGGTATCATCTAGAGATCTGCCTTATTCAATCAGTTTGCTTGCACGTACACACGATATACGCAATACGTACATCGGTGACCATGCGTCAAGCCATGATTGCCGATTGGATAAGCGTACCGCTTGCCAGCGTCTAGATTCGATAGCAGTTAAGCTGTTTCCTCAGGCGAATTTTCTAGCAAACGGGTGAGTCCATTGAGCTGATATGAAGCCGCTTCTCTTGAGAACTACTACTGCTGCTGCTGCTGCTGCCGCTGCAGCCACCGCTACGAACTGAACGAAAATTGTGTTCGTTATGTTCGCGACAGACAGCCCCTCGTTCGTTCCCCACCCACATGCTCACCCAACGACTCAGTTACGCACGTCATTCACTCGTTCACGTCACTCAACCGACAAACCAACCAAACACCCGTTCTCCAACGCACCCATTCAACGAATGGTTCGCAGCTAACACTAGCTACTCCACACACGATGGGTACCCTTGTATGAAGTTGAGGCACAGTTCAAACGGCGAGGGGACAATCCCCCGGGAGGTCAAGAGCCAACTTCTCGATGCAGGTGGATGCTACTATTGTGCATAACGATGTAATCGTTGTTACATACGACGACTATACGAAATGATCGCTAAAACGAAACGCCGAATGTTTTGCTCCGTTACAATTGTTAAGTATGTAAATGTCTCCTTGTGGCCTTAGTTGTGACTGCCTACCTACCCATTACAACACGTGGTGCGAAATTTGAACTATTCAAATGGCTATTTATTCTCCGTAATAGATTATCTCACCGGTCCGTCAACTTTCGGACTCTACCTCATACCATGATTGCGAGTAAGTCTGTAATAAATTTCTGTCCGCTCCCGAATTACTTCACTACTTCACCCTGCGCAGTTCCTTTTTATAATTTAGGTAAAGAATAATTGTAATTTTCAGCCAATGGCACGAATCACCTGTCAACATGATACAAAGCTATATTTGCCAATGTGTAGGAGTTAAAGGACAACAAGGAAACATATCAAAGTATCAACTACTTTGAATGGTTAATGCAGAAACAACACGACAAAATGTCAAATCTCTATATCCACACCTGCTCTACAAATACACGCACATGCTTTAATCTAAAATATGACCAAGTAACCTGTACAAGAAAGATACCAGTTGTTTTTTTTGTTTCAAATTAACTTTTTCTTTCCCTTCATTTCCTGCACAGCAGCTGTACCCTCCACGCTGACACTACGAGAAAGTTGCCATTAGTAAAGCGATGGGGTGCTCCTCCCGCTTGACTCCTCATCGAATCTGCTTTCTCCCTCTCTCTCTCTCTCCAGTTCATTTCTCACAGCGTTTTGGCAGTTCACGGTTCCATGTTCTCTTGCGCTCGTCTATGGCCGCGTTTCTCTTTCTTCTCCTTGTCCGCCCCTTGTATTATATCTCGCGTCTGTCTGGTCGTCCGTTCGTCGTTCCCTTGCTCAATTCCCGAGGCGGTCGTAGCTTAAAGCCAAACTCGTCGATCGTTCGGTGGGGTGTATGAATGGCGAGCTAGCATGCGCGCGGTGCGTCCGAGGAGCGCCTTCGTTTCTGCCTTGGCCAAGTATGGATTACCTTCGTGCCGCTAGGGGCTGGACGGGAATGGCCCAACTTAAGCAGTGAACAGGGCAATGGCAGTAAGCGACGAGGCAAAGCAGTTGAGTTTGAAATATTTGAAACATTCGAATCATTTGTAGCAGCAGCAGCAGCGGCGGCGGCGGGAAACGCTGCTTGCTCCTAGTGCCCCAAAAGACCTTCTATCATTCTCTATTGCACTCCTCCCCTCGAACGCCCCTCTCAAAATCCCCCATCTCCGACGCATCCTCTCTCCTGCTCGTTCTCTTTATACCGTTCAGGCTGTTCCTGAGGTAGACGAGACAAAAGCGAGTGGTGGATGATGACGACGAGGTGCGCAGGGTGAGGTCTTGATGATGATCTCAGCCGTGATGAGAGCCCGATAAAGTGGACTTCGAGGACTTCACCGAAATCCGCGGCAAGAGTTCCCCTTTCGACTCTATACGTTTCATCTCTTCTACCAGCAGACCATGATGAGCAGTAGTCAAATTGTACTGCTTCCTCGAAGAGTTACCCATTGGCCTCGCCCTTCTCGTCATCATTGTCTGTACCTTTTGACTTTTGTTAGTCCCAGCGCCCTCGTCCGACTTAAACTGAGAAACAGGCTAGCAGGTTCGGCCAGCCTCCCCCCCCGTCCAAGGATCACTAGTAGCGAAGGAAAAGTGGACTCTCGTCTGCAGGTAAAGAAAGAAGGTAGCTAGCTTTGCTACAGGGCCCGAGATGGTGATTTCGACCACTCAGGGTGGCGGAAGCGCCGAGCGAGTGGTGGTGGTGCCATCATTTTTTCACCCTGAGCAACTACGTGCTCATCGGCCACACTCTGTCCGACTCCCGGGACCCCTACACGCTTTCTCTCTCTCTCTCTCTCCCTCTCACAGTCTATCTTCGACCTCGTCGTTGAGGCAACCACTGAGCCCTTCCAGAGGCTTGGATCGACGACAGCGGTGATGGAGAGGCCACTCGCTCATTGTGCAAACCTCGATAGCGTGCAGGCTGCGTCTTGAACGCAGTTTCGTCCTAATGCTGCGTTCGTATCTCGACAACGCTGACATAGTTTACAACTACTGGCCTACCAGTGAACAACAACAGGGATACATCCCACGTGGTGCAAAAACGCAACTAAACGCCACAACACTCGCCGCTTTGGACACAGGACTGACAGAAGCTAAAAATTCAGACGTCAACAGCCGACCGATGAGGCAGCCCATCTCGCCATGCGATGAACGAATCGCCACGAATGGAAGGGGGCTAGACCAAGCAGAGTCTTTCTAGATCGCGTCCAGCCAAACGTACTACTTGTGTTGTAGAAGGATGTAGTTGTCGCTGGTCAGGCTGGGCGCTCCATCTTCGCTATCTCGTCCTTTGGTTCCGCGTGCGGTGGGATGCGTCTCACATTGGATTGGTACACATCCAAACGTTGTGGTGAGAGTTTACAAAATACGCTTGACCGACCCCGAGCTGGCTGTGGGGAAGCAGACTCGCTGACCGACCCGGGCGCCGTTGCCTGGTCCTTCCCGGTTGTTACTCCATTCTCCGACGGCCAAGCAAGGCACTGTCCAAGCAAGCGAGCGGGTGAGCACCCAAGAAGGCAAGAGAGTCGGCCGGAGGTCCAAGGGTGTTGGCTGCAGTAGGACATCATAAATCAAGGGTATCATTCGGACAATGGCTGGTGGGGTGGAGGAGCGAGATCTCAGGGTCCCCTGCCGCTGCCTGACCCCCCCCGCCTCTCCCTCTATGACTCGCTTGCTGCGTTCTTGCCTCGCCGTCCTCCGCCGACTCCGAGTTTCGCGATGGGCTCGAGCCATCGAGTCGGCAATGTTGGGTCTTCATTTGTGAGCGCCACCGGCCAACTTGCGCTCCTCTCTTTGCGCTGGACGTTACTCTGGCCCGTTCCACTCCGCTGTGGAGTCCTGAGGGCCACTCCAGACCCAGACATAGGGTGAGAGACAGAGAGATACAGAGATAAATAGAGAGGGAGAGGAGAGAGAGGGAGCGAAACACACACTCACTCCCACAGCTCATACACATATACATACACATGGCCGGCCACTACTACTTCTCGCTTGCCAGTTCGCTAGCTGCTGGAGGACGAGACACGAAGACGAACTAAGGCGAAGATGGAGACGAAGATGAAGGAGCTGATTGGGCTGGGAGCGACGGTGCGGCGCTATGCAGATAGCACGGCATAGCAGAGGGATACCGAGGGGTTAGCTACTGCCTGCGATAGCAGCGGGCGAACGGCGAGCCGACCGTAGTGCTGGTATGCTGATGAGGCTCCTGATGAGAACGTGGCCGCGCCCCCTTTCTAAGCGGACGCCAGCCAAGCACTTCGGACCTAGCCGGGTCCCAGGTTTCAGCATGCGTCCAACGCGGCCTCACTTTCGTTGATACTTGGAACTCTGAAGGATTAAACACAATTGCGGGACGCAGCACTAATCTACGTACACTTTCGACACCCGGTCTCTCTCTCTCTCTCTCCCGTCCAGCTTGAGCTCGAATCCTGGCAGTGTATTGTATGGAGCAGGATTAAAGGGTAAACTTTGATCAACAGAGAGAGGCCGGTTAGCAATCTCTTCTGGAATATCAGGTTTGTCGGAGAGCACTGCAGAAACTATGGAATTTTATATTCTCATATTAGAACAGGGAGTCGTATTTATTACGACGTCAGTTCATCCATGGTAGAATTTACCAATCTCTACGTGTTACTTGCGTCTTTCTTTCATGGACTATGAAAGATAGACGTATGTAGCACATACAGATTAACGTTGAAGCATCCCCCGGCAAAAATGTTGCTTCAACTTTAAAACCACAAACAACCAGTAGCCCTCAGAACACATCTGAGGTGAGATGGAAAAGACAAAATCCCATACATTTTGAGACACAGATCAAACACACAAGAGGAGCACAAAGGCATGCTATGTTCACTCACATTGAAAGACTCGATATGGTCAATATATCGAGAAAACTAAATGAAATAGATAGCAGACTCTGTTTGTTCTGGCTGTGCAATCCTTCCGTTTTGCTGGATGACGCAATGGCTCACAACCGTTTCATCTGAGTGCCCCGTCACCCTTGCCGACGTTGCGACAACGAGGCCGCCACAAAAGCTTCACTAAACGAAGCTGTTTCACAGACGAGAGGCACGAGGAGTCCTTTGAGGTTGTTTTACGTGTGTCAGTTGTTGCAGCCCGCATTGCTATATCGGCCGCTTGCTTGAACAGCGTCAAGAGGTCCGGGAGACAAAGCAATCCCTCAAAGCATCGGGAGGCGCCACCGCCACAGAAGCAACCCCCTAAACGTCGTGGTGCCTTGCCAGCCTTGTTCCATACACCCAGCACTTTCCTCTGCCATCTTTTGGTGTCCGCCTATATGAGTCAGCATAATCATTGTTTGCTCCGTTCATCGTCTATCCTCCCCTTTTTTCGCTCACTGTAGCTTGACTTGGTTTGCCGATTTCGCTTAGGGTCTCGGCTCGACAATCTCTCCTATGCAGATTTACTGCTGGGATGGTGACGGCTGTGGCGGGTCGACAGGAGCATGCGGAAACTTCTCGTCCGATGCGACTCTGTGATTAGGCCAATTGTTATTCATACGAGAGTGAGCGGAGAGAACACCAAAATCAACGTACGAACCGGTTGGCCTACCAGATCGATAACAACTCCCCTATGCTTCGCGTCCATTGCAGATAGATTCTCATATTACCACCAGATACCATCAATGACCAAACCGGGATTACAGCTATCGACCGGGAAAAATCAATCCACAGAGCTTTTATAAGAAAAACATATTATAGTCTCCGACACAAATAGGAAGTCAGTGGAATATATCTTTCCCAACTCGAAGCACTCGATCACAAAGTATAAATACGGCAATAGAACTTCTACGGGCCGTGTGCTAGATAGTTCAAGAGAGGTACATTTCGTCGACCGTTGAGTATCGCACGCATGTTCTCTTGTAAGTTCTTCACTATCGGCTTAGGACCCTATAAATGTGAGAGATAGGTCATAAACTAAGGTGAATTTGCGATTTGTGATAAAATTTGTAGTAAACCAAGCCAAAAATAGCCCTGTCTAAAAGTATTATGCGTACAGAAGGAATCTCAGTGCGACCATTTTTGAGAATTCTTTAGGGAGTTCGTTTGGCCCAAACCTATACCAGCACTTAACCCCGTTCTGCTCTACAAGTACTACGAAGAACACGAGAGGTCGCGGTCGTCTTGGCCGGGTTGGCTGCACACTCTAAACTTATTTGAAAATACATATGTCTGTCGGTTTTTAGATGGTTTCTGCCCCAGACGCCACCAATTAGTAGATCGATAATACCTATCGTGTGACGGGCGATCTTGAAGAGACTTGTCTCTTCTCATAACAACAACCGCGCTCTCAGGAGGAGAGGGCAATCTCCGGTAACACGCTACCGCGGCTACTATATATCACATCGATACAATGGCGGGTTCGCTAATCGTATAATGCGATCAGTATAATTATTGTTGGGGGGGGAGATGCTAATGCATGTCAACAGCCCCGTGTATGTAAACATACAGTATTTATAACGCATACAGGTGGTGTACTGTGCCTTCCTTTCTGCACAGTGGTAGCTGTGCCGCACACTACATTAGTCGCTTCTACTACTTGACAAATCTTATTGCGGAGGTACTGCCCATAAAAGTAAATATGGCCCCACTCAGATTTTAACCTCAGACTTCACAAAGCTTGCCCACCACGTCATGCCCGCAGGCAGCATAATTGCTGTATAAAGAATAAATGTGCATACCTACGACACGCATTATACACTTGCATGTATGTGTCACCAATTAAGAAAGTTAATTTATAGTAATAATACGAATAATAACAACAACAGCTCCGGCAACGATAAAGACCACCAGCTCGAGACTATCACCCGTTGTGCACGAGGGACGGTTCAGTCGAACCCAGCGGGAGAGAAGTGGAAGAGAAGCAATGGAAGGCCTATCTTCCCACCACAATTTCGTGCTGGTTGTCTTCAAAACCAAAAGCTGATGTGGTGGCGCTCGTGCACATTCGCAGCTTCGACACGATGAGTAGATGTGGAGTAGCTGTATGTAGAGCAAGTTTGTGCAGTAGGCACGGGAGATGTGGTCGAGTCGAACAGAATGCAACACTCGTTTGGACCCTCGCCCAGTGCTCGCTCGGGAGCGCTCATTCGCGAAGAGTTCACGCTGTTTTCATGGATCATTTCATGAGCATGTCTTCACTTCGAATCCTGCTACCCCTATCCTACCAGGACGTCCACCGCGCGGTGGCTCCCATCTTCTCACTCGATAGAAAAGCTCTGCGGGCACAAAACACACATAATGCCGCCACCGCCGCCAAGGGGTATCACAGATCGCCAGGAAACGAATAGAATAAGGAGTCATCTTGAGTGATCATGGGGTGCTTCCTCTATTATGACTCATGCTTGCGCTGCTGTTCTGTTTATTTGTCGTTTGTCGCTGGCTGCCACTTGAAAGCCTGATGTGTATCGTCTCCGAAAATACGAAGGGTTGAATTTTCAACAACTTAGACCTAAATTCCCTTTTTCCTTCCTTTCGACGCCGTTGTTGAATGTATACTGGTGCGTTCGTGTACATTTGTAAGGTGCTGCTCAACTGAAGCTAGTGAAATACCTTTTACTTTGACACGCTCCGTACGCCTGGCACGTCCACGTTGTTCGCGCCATATATGGGGGGGGGGGGTGGAGACTTGGGAATAAATGTGTTTATTTCATCATAGGCGAGGAACATAGGGTGGATGGAGAGGCATTGTGCTGAACGAGTCGAAATTTCAGGTTGACTGCGACTCTTGCTTTTGGGCACAAAAATTATACTGCACTTTGGGGAGCAGACGAGGTCGTAGCGAATTTATGATTACGCGCAAATTTTTAAGTTAGGATGTTATAACGATGTTATAAGTAACGAAATTGGAAACGTTTGAAACATCATCCCAAATCCTTAAGGTTATTAGTAGTGGGGTTTTACTTCCTTCAGAGGCAGTATTCGATGTTAATGAAGCATTTAACTAACAAGGGATTCGATTTTACATGCGTGTATGACGAAATGTTATACAATAGTCAGGCCAGCCAGATTCGCACTTCGACCTCATCGATAATCATGATAAACCTCATAATAAGTATCGGTATTAGCCTACAAAGGAACCTCGTGGTGAACGCTTCTCGCATACTTGGATTCTATTTATTTGTTGTTTCACGAATGTTTCACGCATTTGCCTTCGTTCAGATAGATGTGAATGTTCTCCTCGGCTACACATTCGTGTTCTGTAGTTAGGGGCTAGTGAGTTCGTGGTCTAGTTGCGGTACACAGAAGCTAAAATTCAGTACGAACATGAGCAGCCAGAATCCACGCATCCAATTTTCGTGCTCGTTTTTGGACAGCTATTGCACTTGGAAACAATCATACCGACAAACAACCCGTGTAGACTGGAAGCTATAAATTTGGTTTCGGAAATACCACAACGGGTCAAGCGCCTCTTGCTACATTTACACAGTCGACAATTCGGTGAAGGATGTCAGTGTTCTGTCGTGGTCATCTGACTACGCTCAGCCTCTTTTCTTTCAGTGGCTTTTTCAGGATAACAACCATAGCGGCAATAGCAAGGCAGTAGACGGCTCGTGGTGCTACGACCATTGACTTATGAGCGCAGAGGGCACACCACACCACGGGAGCGAGGGAGGCATGTATCATCGTCTGGCACTATTCTGCCATTGGGCCCGCTTTTTCCATCCGTCCCCGCCACGACCCCAAGTTGGACTACTACCCCCTGAACACCTCCTGGTCCGTCGACTTTCCCTGTTTCGCCAGGCTCGTAGAGTCTTCATAGTTCACCCCCCTATGAGATGCGGCGGTCGCGATGCCATTGGTAGCACTGAGTCGGCTTGATCGGCTGGCACAACAGGCGCCCAGCTCGGGTCGCGGCAGCGTCCAGACCAACGACCAGTGTCGGTCTGTGTCTATATGTAGGCGGCCTACCCCGCGTCAGCTTCTTCCCCCTACTCCCCTACCGCCCTCTACATAGATGTAGGACAAACGAGCGGATAGACGAGCATGGTAGGGATATCCTGCCTGATGTGGGGTTCTGCTGGTGGGTTGCCCAGCAATAAATATCGCAAACAAAAATCGCCCCTTCCAGGCCTGATCCACTACTCCGGGCCTCGACTTGCAGTGAGAAGCAAGCCTTTCGTAGCAGTCGCTGCAGCGGCCGCAGGAATACCAGCACAGAGAAATCCAGCTTGGCTTTGCCATAGGTTTCCTGCTGGCGCTGCTGCTGCTGCTGTGGTTGTTCCCTGCCTGCTCGTTTTCCCCCTTGCCGTTGTGTTGCCATCTGCAGTTGCCGAAGACTAAGAGAACTGCCGCTGCGCCCGGATCTGGCTATTGTCAGAGAACGCCACAAATGTACACTGATCTACGCAAAGCTCACCGCTAGGTGGCGCACTATGATTGCTCGTTCGAGGTCCCATGTGTCACTGTCACGCCGCGAAGCGTTTGCGCGGCTATAGTACGTGTGTTTTGCGTCGACGGCCTCAAAGATGGCCTTCCATGGATGGTCCAGCAAGCTCATCATCACTACAACCCCCCGATTACAGCCTCATACCCCTTCGACCCTGTGCACAGCGCGTCACAGACATACGAACGCCGACCGGACGTATGCGGCCCGTATACTATACTTACGCCCGCCTATGGTATCGACTCTCGAGCATTTCCTATCCTGAATTTACTCACCGCGATGCTGGTGCTCCGCCTCATCGATATCGGATTTTATGAGAAAGTAATCGCCTTTTTTTATTCGGATTACGTGATTGTTTTCTGTACTGTCATTATCACTGATCAATGTCACAACGTTGAAATGTCGACTGTGATGATAATTCATTGCAGATGGTCGTACCACCACCAATTTCTAGCACTGAGCAAATATCAGAAATAATAATAATTGTAGTATGAGTTCTACACGGGAGCTTCGATCGCAAACGTAACAATTGATTGCGAGAATTGATCAGCGTTGATTTGAAATGTGCCAAGGGGTGCCTCTTTTGACAAGCACTGAATTCGCCATTCTTCGACAGTCAATATAATTTACAATTTACCTCCGCGAGTCCCGGAGAATGAACGGCCTGAGTAGCTTGAATCGGGAGACGGGCCGGGTTACTCAAGCTAGCAGCAACAGTTTCAAGTCATGGATATTGTATACGATGTAGCAATTTTCAAGATCAAATCACTTTCGACCAAAATGACAGGTACTCGAATAATAATCCTTGTCGATTTGTTCAGCAGTCATCATGCGACCATAAAAAAGAATGCTAGCAGGTGGATATTTCAGCAAGGTTCCATATATACAGCTACTTTTGTGTATAATCAGGTGGAGTATTTTTTCGACTCATGTTCAAGATAAGCAATTCCCATTAGTGCTACGTACAAATCGGATCATTAGTTGAAGTGATCATACTACAAAGAGGTTTCAGCGCAAGCAAATCACCTAAGCTCTAAATAGTTGGAGGCCTTCCTTTGAAGTTGATAATCAGCCGTAGAAAGAAAAAGAGAAATAGAGATAGAGCAGGCACATTAGGCTCACAAGTGTATTAACGCATTCATATCATATTTCATAAAGGTAGCTCTCCTTGATTATCGAATTTGGTGGCTTAGTAGGTTTTTATGCAAGAATCCTCGTAATGCGGATAGAGGATTATGCTGTGAAAAGGAGCCAACGCGGCAATTTATCATTCGAGGAGAATGACTTATATAATAACTCACTGTTCGCTTAGAGACTCTCCCAGGAAACATTGAGCTTGTAGCTGATGGCTCGAAATGGACTGCGATTTTGAAAAAGTGCATAACACTAACACTAGCCTATTTCTCAAATGGCTGGAGAAGTGATAAATATATATATATATATATACACGAATGTGGTAAATTTGTATTATTATGCTGGTACCTTCAGGCTTAATGTATACGTTTTTCAAATGCCATTCATTTGTGCCACCGATCTATGGACAAGTTTTGAAAATTTCAAACCATCCTAGTTATTCCGCGTTTCGAACGGTCCTGTAGGACTTCATCCAGTTTATTTCTTCATGCGCTATTTATTATGTCATAGTGAGCTTTTCGCGTTCATGGAGGACCGACAAGGGTCTACAAGGAGGGAGTTACTCACTTGTCAAAAGCAGTGGCTAGATTGCTGTCAAAAACATCGTCATTGCTGTTGACATATTCTACACAGATAGATTATCACGAGTAGGAATATATTTGTTACATAACTTCGGCCAGTGTTCATACACTGCCGAATCAAAATTCCCCGATTCATTTAATCGAATTTTCCACTTAAGTCAACCGGAGCATGAAACTATCAAGCGCTGAATTCTAGAGGAAAAAAAGCCCACTACTTCTCATGTGGGAAATCACTCGGTAATTTTTTTGGAAAAATGGTCACCCGTGAAGAAGTCCGCCGAAACTGTTACTGTGGTTCATATGTGAAACATGCGAGTCTGATTTAAGTTTTTCGCTACGACAGTTTCTAACGTCAACAACTATACAGTTGCATTCCATTTTGGATACGTTCAACCTAGGGTTGAATTATGACTGGTTGACGCTCGTTATTCGGGACCTTAAATTTGTGCAACAGAGCCTTCGATGTGGATCAGAGGTGTCATTTATATAACGTTCTGTTGTTTCAGAGAGTTGACCATACAACTACGTTCTAGGCAGCAGGGCATACGGTTTTCCTTATCCTCTAAAGAAGTGCTCGAAACATAGTATATATATATATATATATATATATATATATATACTTTGGTTAATTAACGGAACGGCAGTTACCACAAGACTCAAATAATGTTAACTGCAATAGTAAGAGTAATGTTACATTGCACAAAGTACTCAAACCTATATTACCAATATTGTCATAATTTTTAACAATACCATTTAACATGATTATTTCATAACACTTCAGTATAAATATTTCATATGTGCATCCTAAGTACATGTTATATTATCTTTCATAAAGAATACGTCATTGAGGTAAGTGATCGAATTTCGCAACACTGGAAGCTGCGGGCCGATGGTAAGCGGCAAACGATAGCGTGTCTGCTAGCCTCGTTAGTGTATTTGAATCGTGTCTTGCGGCGGTCAGAACGGCTGTCCACGACAGTTAGCGGGAAAGAGAGCTCCATCTAGGAAGCCCGCCTGTTGACATCTTAAAAGCGAACAGAGCGACGCGCAGTGTGTCTAATTTGTCAAAATGTATAACTCATCAACCGAGTCTGTTCGGCTCCTGCCAAATATTGCTCTCAGAGTACCGTTCGAGCCAAGAGCTTTAGTTAGCATCAGGGCCTTTCTAAACCCTTCGGAGACCATTGTAATACGCTGTCTTAGATTATTGTTTTCGTATTCGAGGAATCCATCAGCGAGCACGAGAAAGTATCCAGCAAAGTGCTCTTTCTGACTCTAAAGGCTATGATATAACCTGACTGTATGAAGGTTGCAACGCCACCTCCGCAACTCACAACGAGACTCAAGAGGCTGAAACAAAGATACTATATATAGCAAAATCTGTGTATTTGAACCATGTACTTAACAAGGGCTCTCAAGGTCTCAAGTTGTCTTGATCTCCTGAAACCTTCCGTTCCAGCATTGAGATTAATTATAGCGACATTATTAACAACCCGAAAAACATAAAACCAGGTTCAAAGGTAACTATTTTCGCAGTTAATGGGACCTTCCCGGCCGATGGCTTACGGAAGGCTCTTCAGAGATCATCGCCTAAAAACAATCTCCTTGAGCTTCATTGATGGGGCCGACTTCGGAATCGAAGTGGAGCAGGGGAGCTTCAGCTCCGACTGTCGTCATTGACGCCCCAGTTGGATAGTAAGCTTTCAGTTCCTATCCAACTGGGGCGTCAATGACGACAGTTCTCACTGTAACGACAAACGATTTGTTCTGAGCCGCAGATGAACCCACCAGCTCTTCCGTCTCTGGGCGGCTGAACGGCTGATGCAGAAATATCAACCACGTCAATGTTTGTCGCAGCTTCGATCTCACCTGTGAAATGCGTCAACATTCCATCGACATCTTCCATTCCTCCACTGTATATGCTCGGGGCCGAAAAGGTGACTAAGTGGATGAATGAGTGCCGTGCAGTTAACGCATTTAGGCGCAACCTTGTAGCTGACAGCCATATGAGCGGACTCACTCCAGTAATTACAGGCTATTTCGCTCTTGCACACTGCTTCTGTACAGCCAAGACTTTGACATCTAAAGAATGAGGCCGGAGTTCCAGCATAAATGGTAATCTTGTGAGTCTTGTATGCCAGAAATTTAGCGAAATAGTGAAAATTTAGCGATGGGGAGGCGAACCCTGTTCGTGGGGCGTATGGTGAACTTGCCCCATCTCGCGAAAGATGCTCCCTTCACTGCTCCAACCTCAAAATCTTTCAGAGTTAATAGGATCCAATCGTCTGTAAAGCTCCCTGTCTGTTCTAGTAGTCCTGGCCCAGTAATACGACAGGTTGTATGGTCATCGGGATATTGAGAAATACGGCGGGACCTATAACTTTTCTCGCCTCCCCTAGCGTGTCGGTCCATACATGACTCACGCCTAATTTGAGCTCTGGCTTGGAATAAGGGTGTAACCTAAAGATCTCACTGCATAGAGGGAAGGGGCTCCCCTGAAATAAAATATAAATGGGAAACAGTCCCGTCTAGTGCTTTATTCAAACATTCAATAATTAGGAATTATTTCTAGGGATTATGGGGGGGTATGGGGGTGTTAGCTGAGATTGAGGCTGAGGTCGACATTGTCCCGAGGAAGGCGATGGCATTGCCCCTCTGCACAGCGAGGGACAGGCGTTGCAGAACGAACGATCCTGCGCGCTTGTCCCCCCTGAAATAATTCATCCGAAAGGTTAATGTTACCTTATCAAACGTCTTTTCCACTTCCCATAAAGGACAACTAGCTCTTTTAGGTTCTTTACTGCTTAAATTTGAGATTTCACCCTTTCTCCCTTTTTGACAGTGTTCTTATTGATCACTTGAGTCCTCCCTTCACTATATTCGTGACTGCTACGGGTTACCTGTGCGCCTCCCCTGCAAGTACTGGTTCACTTAAGCCCGATGGTCGGTTTCGGTTGAGGATACCCGGCTTGCCATTTTACCATCTTCTCTTTCTTTCTCTGTTCCTCACTAGATATGGTGGTGACCTTGTTAACAAGCGAGCGGCCATTTGGGCCGGTGTAATTATAAGCCACCAGCTGACGCACAAGGCGGATTCAGCTACACGAGATTCAAATCAGCTGAACAAGAAAAACAACGCAAACCAGTAGGAGCGAGGCAACGGGCGAAGGATAAGCTCCATTGATTCCCGCACAGAAAATGGGTTCAAGCAACCACAATAAAGGTCGTGAGTATCGACACACCCTTTCGATGCCGACAGATATCCGCCCGGAGAGAACTGGCAACATTTCTCGTAGCAGGACCCACAAATGATCCACCTCCTGGTGTGTTCATGTGCACTGCTCCGTACGAATTGTCCAGATAAGGAGCGGCCGTCAATTTCCACACTTTTTTCCAGATAGCTGAGCATGGAAAGATAGCTGACCCTCAGCCATCTTTCCATGTTCGGCCTCAAAACCGCTGTGTATCGTGGCTTGAATGTCGGTTATGCCGGACTCACTTGGGCTCTTCCTCTGACCCCCGCGACTGTAGAGCAATTTTAATCATATGCCAGTCAACCACGATTGCTGGGTATTAAATCGGTGATCATTGACCTGCTGTTCGGGGTTTCCTACTCAACATTTTTATTTCCACAATAGGATTCGATAAAATTCGCAAACGATCACCTGGTACCGGGTCGATTTCGCGGGTTTTCACACACATCAACAGATCAATCCGAAAATAGTTTCAACCATCTCAAGTCCTCAAACATTGACTCACCCTCTTCAGCCACAACTATAGTTGTCACTAAGGCGGTTCCCGCAGTTGAGTGCGTAGTGGCGAAAATAAACTTAAACAAACTGAACGAGACACACTACAAGTGAATCAATTAATTACGGCCACGGGGGGCATACGACGTCTTTTATTGCGTTTCATTTTGTGGACTCGCACCATCTTGCATAACACGCCATTTTCGTAAGACTGATGATCACTGCAATAGTAGTTACTGCACTTGTCGTTGCGCGCAAATGTGCTTGGACGTCTCTGTCTGTCAGTCTATCCAAGTTTGCCTGTGTTTGTCGGGGTGTATATGCGTTTGTGCACGAGGCTTGTTGGTCGATTGCGCCAATCCAATCATTGGTGACTGAGAACGTCGACCAAATCACCCGTATGCATTGCCAATGTCAGCGCGAAAAGCAGCTGCCCGAAAACTTTTTCGCCGAATTTCACTTCGTTCTTCTTCTCCACAAGCTAACGCAGGCAGGCAGGCAGTCAGTCAGGCATACACTTTCTCTATGAAGCAATCTTTCTTTCTCTCTCTCTCTCTCTCTCTTAGACGTTTCTGCCATCGAAGCGAAGTTAGCTTAGCAATAACATGATGCGTTCATTACGTGGAGAACGCGAATATCACATGATTTCCGGATCTGTTTCTCTCGGCCGGTCGCAACTGGAGGCCGATAACCACGGACGGGACGCAGGCGAGCGACGGACATCGTTTCTAGATAGCTGCTAACAACAACGGCAACATGCCGAGTATACAAGAGAAGCGGAATGAGCGGGAGGGCCTGTTTGCTCTTGCGACGTTTGCTGGTCGCACCCTTGGACTAGGGACAGGGCGTCGACCAGCAAACGCTACGCTGTAGGTCGACCCGCCCGTCGAAGAACATTACCATCGAGCAGGACCCGCCTGGATATTGTGGTGGCAGCAGCAATATTGCAGAAGGAGCATTCTGGTCAGTTTTTAGCAATAACTCCTGCCCGCGCTGAACGATAAGCACATCTGACAGGAGGGCTATATCTGAACTTTGTTGAGCTTCAGGGCTAATGATCATTTTTGTTGAACTTATGAGATGTTGCATTCCGTTGTATGCTTTTGCATGCTTGACGGAACACGGATGGACGCTCTTTCGGGTATCTATGTTACGTTTGTGGGCTTCGGTGCCGGTTGTATTAGGTTGTTTAGGGGCGATCGTCCGGATACCGGGCAGTAACCAAAAGGGAATTTAGTTATCCGCGATAAAATGTTCACGATGCGGCGCACAGCTGACCTGTATGTATTAAGATCCTATAAAATTCAACGAGTGTATTTGTGTATCAGTCCTAATGTCATTCGAGTTCTATGTTAACAGGCGAATGGTGGGGTATCCGATGGTACATTCTTCATTCGCTATCTCATCAGGACCTGCCAATGACAATTTATTATGTATTCGCTTTTTAATATTGAACCTTGTACGAGTTTTACCTTAAGGTCACCAAGCAGAGTTGGCAGTATCACATATTATAGTGTGTCTTCCGAATATTTCAAGGATCACTATTATATATATATATTTCTTTTTTTCGAGCTGACCCTCAGCTGTTCCCCTGTCTGACAGGCCTCAGCTCTTAACCTTTAGGTATTACTATTATATATATATATATATATATATATATAACATTTAAAAGCAAAGAAGTCATTGAGGCAAAAGCTATATTAATTTATCTATCAACTGAATTCTATTATGGTTTTATCGGGGGTATCGACGGAAAGATGGCCAGACGGCCTCCCAAGCAGACGTCATTCATACACAGCTTATCCCAATTATTAGCATTCTTTTACAGCAGCGGCAGCAGCAGCAGCCATCCCACAGAAACCCACCACACCTCGATCATCATCATTATTCGATATTAATAATCTTCAACATCATCAGCTTCTTATTGGAAATAAAAAGCGGGCCAGGGGGCGCGTCGACCGCTGGCGATCGTCTAGTTCAACCCCTTCTCTGTCGGGCCTGGCAGCCCTCACGAAGCAATTGCCAAACGAACAGAGCGGACGCTGCTCGGTTATTAACCGTTTATGCCATATGGGTCCCTCACGCTGACCAGGTGGCCAGTTCCAACGGCCACCATGCTTGCCATACGACCGCTGTTGCTAGCATGATATTAAGTGGAGGAGGTGCCGGAGCTGTTTGAACTTCAATGCGTGATATCTTATATATTGCGGAGTATGCCGGAGAACAAATATTGGCCGCTCCATGAATAATAAATCATTCGGAAATAATCTATGCCCGCAATGAGGTTGTTTAGGCTAGTGATCTAACTATGCTTTTCAAGCAAACTTGTGTAGAATATTTTAACGCGTTCCTACGAGTTTTAAGAGTTCTTACACGTCCCATAGATGGGAAGGGTTGTGCTATTTTAAATTGTTTGGAAACCGGACAACAAAGAGTTAACGCATAAGATAAACGGTCAGAGACATGTTTAATAGTATAGTAATTTCAATGATGAAAGGATGACCTTTCCGAGTTCCACGGCATAGAGATTACGGCATGGGAGCGTTTGTAATACTTTCCAGGGTGGTCTACCATAATATCTTGCATAACGTCTCGCAAAGAGAAGGGCTTTTAGATTTGGCCATCTCGTCACAACGTTAATCCTGGCTGACGCGATGCATAGCAAATTATTAGAAATACACGTATAGTGGATAGGACTTCTCAATCTCTTCAACTGACCTGAAAATCGACTCATGTGATCGTTCTGTTGTACTATCACGGAACTACAATTGGATTCGAAGTTTTGCAGTTTGCGTATATGCGCTTAAGAATACACATCTATAGTTATGTCAAAATCGAGTTTATATCAGTTCTCCAAGGCGGTTGAGCCAACTAGTGCCAGATAAACCGGTATCGTCACGATGGGTCTCATAGGAGAAGAGAAGAACCAAGTAATAATGTGTCTGCATATTCAACAAACGAATCCGGCCTCTTACGCTTCGTTGTGCATGCTGCTACAAGGCAGTGAAGTGGGGTGGGGAATCCGTAGCGGAGAACTGAGGAACCGAGGGAGTTTCCCGAGCTTTAGACTGGAGACAAGAGGGGAAATTCAATGGGGCAGAGGGGCCGAGACGGGCTGCGAGGTGTACGGGGCCTGACAAGGCCCGAACGGAGGCACGGCGATAGAGGAAAGAAAGCGAGAAACTTGAAGCGATGGGAGAGAGAGGTGGGGGGGGGAGAGAGAGAGGTCCGGGTTTCGGGCGGTGGCGGCGGCGGTGGTAGCGCAATGCAAATTTTACAAGCTACTTACGGTCGACTCTTCACACCGGTCCGGCCGTCGAGGCACCCCTCAGAATTGTCTGTTGTCCGATAGATGGCTAGGTGGTGGGTATATACCGCGGAGACCACCGAGCCGAAAGTAATACAGTACCACCAAAACAGGCTGGCTGACCGGAGAAGCACATGCAAGAAGGCCATTGAGAGACGGCCTCATTGGGGGCAAGGGCTCAAGTCTAACAACACGGCGTCCGCAAGGGGGACACAGGGGAGACTACCAGCACTGGAGGGGACGACTGCGGACCTCATACTCATGAGTTCCTCCAAGGGATGGGGGCGTTCAGGGCTTCAGGGGAGGTAGGACAAGGGAGCAGAAGAAGGCCCAGTACGTATCATCTAGCTTTAGGGGTCCAGAATACGAAGGCAGCGTGTACGAGAGAATGGTGAGAACGAAGGCAAGCTTAAGAGCAAAAAGGCAGAGAACCGCGAGAAGCTACGGTGAGGGGCAGTCAAAACGGGTGGCAGCTTCACAGCAGACGAACTGTAGCTGGTTGCACCGGTGGTTGCGGCGGTCGTAGAAGATCGTATTTCATCACGAACGGCGGCGCAGCACTCGGTGTGTTTCGCTTTAATAAGATCGTTTCCGCTGGTATGACCGCTTCTGAGCAGCGCATGGACGTGAGTTGCTAGTTGGGTTCTTCTTCCTGCTTCTTCGCGCTTACTCATTCGATATGCCGGTCAGTCAGTGGGTCGTACAAGCAGATAGACAGACTACTATCCAGAGCCGATGGCTCCGCAGAATAGGCGACGAACGCGATATAGGCGAGGCGGCACCAGCAGTCGCTACAACGGTGGCGGCTACTGAAGCTGTGACACTACCACATATTTCGACTCCACCGTTCTTCCTCTCGCTGAATCTCCGGTTCGCTCTCTCTCTCACGCACCCTCTTACGCACCCCGTCCACTACATTCTACATGGTGTACTTGTGCTAGAAGTAATCGCAGTTCGTGGCATTCGGTATCTTGTAGCGCCCTGCTCCCAGTAGCAGTTAATAAGTGATGACGGACTCGACGCGCATATGCGCAGTGGAGCTGAGGGATCTTTCTGTCAGTATGGCTGTGCGTGTGTGTGTGGGGTGATAATTGCTATGCTATGCGACGACCAACCGCGAGCTGGCCCAGCAGAAATGCGGCGAGGTTGCCTTTGATCCATCATTGAGTAAGCGAATAAGTGGCTATGGAGAACGAGGGATAATGGCTCGATTCGACGGTCGAGTGGAGGTCGAACGGAAAACAAGAGCTCGAAGCGGTCGCCGGCTGGGCCGGGGATGGGGGGTGGTTGGGTGTGGAGTAATGTGGCTGCTCGAGGGCAGTCGGTGGTTGGTGGTTCGTGATAAAAATCATTCAAAGGATATGACGCAGATCATCACGTTCTCGAACAGCTGCGTAAGCGAACGCCTATCGCATTGTCGAACATATTATTGCCTTGTGTTTGCGTGCCACTGTCGCTGTTAATTGGCAACATCATCTGAAGAATGTGTCGGTGTACTGCGCCGTGCTGCTCTGACCGAGCTGTGCGCGCTGCTACAAGTGGCAACCAACGAATACGAAATGAGATGTGCAATGATCTCGTTTCCAGTCATAGACATGATATTCATATCATGGATTCGGCAGACGCGGGGTGATGAATTGAATCATTTCCGAAGTGAAATAATGAGTAATGCCGTTTCGAAGAAGCGAATAGAAGTCGGGATAAGCTAATGGCCGGAGAGGTTCGCTGGATAAGCTCTGGGAGTACCAGTCTGCTATGGCGCAGTGTTTGCTTGTCGGTATCGCTAGTGCAACGATCTCGAATCGATATAGGGCGATCCCAAATTTCTATGTATGTATAGTGCATAGGTTTGCTAGATCACTGTGCTCGGTGGCTACACAAGCGAACGAGAGTAAATTTATCCCATCATCCCGTGCTCGGCTAATACCTATTTATCGGCTAGGAAACTACCGGCCAGGACTTAATAGTCAAAACCAGCCTTTGCATGACTGCCGTCACTGAATCGAAAAGGTATACGCGCCTTGTGAGGGACTGCAAGTCACACAGAACAATGTGCACTACAATGAGACACTACACTGGAAATATGAATGAACTGCAATAGTTAGACTGTGTGCTGCACCCACAACAATCACGACGTCCTTGAGTTGTCCTTCGCCGTCTTCAATTACTGTAACGTTTTTTTCGGCCTGGTTCTCGGCCTGGTTTTCGGCCTGGTTCTCGGCCAACATTTAACGTCTACGTTTGATTTACTTTTTGCATTGTTTCGTGCCACGTGCCCCTAACCACAAATGTGCAACGGTGCGGATAGAACTCACGCACCTACGTGTCTCCTCTGATTGCAAGGCGCACACGGATACATCACGCCGCCGGGCTCTAGCAATTTCTATAACCTAAGAGTTGTCCACAGTTCTTCTAAATTGAAACATGCATTTGTGCATTACCCTTTGCAAAACTAAGGTTCTACGATCGAAAATCATCTACGTTAGAGTCAGCTCAGTATTCGCGACCTCGCGCACCAAAAGGTATACAGTAGTATTGTGATCTAGATAAGGTGTTTCTTATTTTGCCATCTTCAAGTACTCGATTTGATTGGAAACACGAACATCCAATAACCTTTATAGTTCTTTTGCAACCATTCGATGATGTATCAATCTCATACGTATCAGCACGATCGTGGAGGTCGGGGGCACACGACTACTTTATGATACGATCAGCTAAATACAGATGGCTTGTTGAACCATTACGACCACCCATTGCCGGGAAGTTAATCGCCTCAGCTTTCGCTACGTTGCCTGAGTGCACCGTGCGGTTATACACAGTCCGGCTCGCTCGATTGTTCGGTAACATGATCACTGGCGTCAGATGAGAACCTCTTTGGAAAGTTCTGTCTATTAATCGGAGCCAACGATGGCCACACAATGGGGGAGATTCAATCACTCTGCGTTTACTAATATGGTAAAATAGTAAACTCCTCGCTGTCGCAACGGGAACTCACCAACAGGAATGTTGCCTTTGTGTTAGATAGAGATCCATGCTCGATGCAAAATTAAGAATTTGTTGAAACATCCACTCCGTTTGCGGATAGGGGAAATCATTTTAGGCGTTTACCTGGAGCTCTGAGCGAATTAATGGAACTTCAGCCGATGAAGCCTAAATTTATGATGGTATGATGAGAAACTTGGACATTCACTCACCCATCGTTACAAAGATTGTTACCCCCATAATCGTAAAGGTCTCATCGTTGGAAAGACCACCTTCATTTTGGCTACACCAGGAAGTGATTACATAAACCACATTCTAACACAGTAATCATATCAAATCTATAGGATGTTGAAATCAACAACATTAATCAGCCCAGTGAGTTTATTTTGTTTTCTGTGTCCCATAAGGTACAAAAGAGAGAGAGCAATCCTCAAGGTAATCCCAAAATGTCTGTGGGCCCCAGCAGCAGTTCTTACCTCTCAGCAGTGCCTCATTTGCCGTTGGGTGGGGTGTGTTGTATGACACGGAGGGTTCTTTCCGACTTCCCGCAGCTTGTGGACGTGATGACGTCCTTTCATTCTCTGTGTTACAACTTCGGTCGAGGCTAAAAACGACCACAAAAGCTACCGTAAGAACCCCTTCCCCCCCCCCGTCTCGTCACGAAGAGAAAATAATTTTCACGCCATTTCTCCGGGGCCTGCCTCTGACAAGGCACTTTGCTGCAGCGAGCAAAATAGATGGTGCTTTGTATCATACCTCAACATTCGTATCTTACCGCTGGCACGATTTGGGTAAAATGACAGGTTGAGCCCGAAAGAAATTGTGACTGACAGGCTTGATATTTTTTAGTACACTATGTTCAGGCGTAGTCTGATATAGGTAACATATGTGCAAAACATGGAATCCATACGTCCCCGTATCAAAATATTTTGTTCGTGTTAATCTGACTTGTGGCATTGTAAAGCTAGTTTGTGCGTCAACACTGACCATTTGCCACGTTGCGAAAAAAACTTTAAAAGTTAAATGTTCGAAGACATATTAACGATCCCGTTGCTCCTCTTAAAAGTAAAACTGTAATGAGAGAGGATATTAGGACACTGTGTTCGCTCGCGTAACTTGTGATTAACTCTTAAGAATTTATCAATTAAATATATACATACGTAAACCTCTCATTTCAACGTCTTCTTTACCATCCACGTGTTTTCAACATAGAAGATGATGCAACACCTTTCAAAGTAATCATAATTCGCTGCGACAGTGAGCCCAGTTCCGATGGGCTCATTGACGAAACGGCCCATCAATAGCGCCATGTCATTTCCGAGGGTAAATATTAGACGAGGTAGTGATGTGTCGTCTCCGCTTATTGTGTCCCATTCTGAGGAAAGACGGTCACAAGTTGCGAGCGAGCGGCTGGCCGGATGGAGGCGTGGTAAACTACCGCAACGGGAACACTAAGCAAGGGATTCGTGGCACGGGGGATAGAATGTCGGGCTTCTGTGAGTGTGAACAGAGATGGCAGACAGCCGGTTGGCGAAAGAGATCGCCGCGCGAGCGTCCGAATGGACCGGCCGCTTGGCGGGTGTTTCGCGTTAAGCGGCTGGTATTGGGTAAGCAGCAATAGCAGTAGCAGCGTTGGTGGCGAACGAGTCGCTAAGCCATCGAGGCGTAGGGGCTTGCCAAAAGCGTCGTTACACTTACGCCGTTAGCCTGCTGGGGCGGATGCCCTGTTTGATAAGGGGACAAATCCTTAGCAACAACAAACGTAACAATAGCCTAGCACACAACCATAGCTTCTCGCACTTCGTCTCCTGGTGTGCGTGTATGTGTGGGATGCAGTTGGACTTTCGGAGAAGCAAGGAGGTTAGCTTATAAAGCTAGCTGTGCTCACGCCATACCCTCCCCCCCCGGCCCGGAACAGAGTGAACATTTGAGGCGAGCGTAAATATATATATATATATGGCAAGAAAGAAGACGTTGCCACACCAATGATGTGACCAAATGAAAAGACTATATATAGGTGCAACTCAATAAATATATATATGATTTAGCAGCCCGGACATGCAGACGTCGTCATTGAAGTCTAACACGGAACCGCTGTAATAGATATTGGTCTAAGAGGGATAATCAAATAGTGTATGAGAATATATTTAGTACATAATCGGAGGTAGTAATTTTGCTACCCATATGAATAGCATACAACAAGGCGATTAGCAAGATGAGAACGAAGCCAAAATGAATATTATAATATAATACATTAGGTAGATACATTACGTACATTGGGTAGATTACCAGCAGGCTGTGCTCGTTGACGGTTTGTCGTGATTTTTAAAGCAAAATAACTTTCTGGGTTACAGAATTTTAGTACATGACGAATCATAGAAGAATCCATTAAAAACATTAGCATGTAGATGAGACAGCAAGCGCATCTTAAATGCAGCCTACCTCATCCTAACATCAAAAAACAACGTTCTGTTAAATGATAATAGATGGAAGATGACTCATCTATATCTCGTCATAATGGAGAATATTCAAATCAAAAACATTCTCTCCGACTTCTCCCTATTCTTGTTCCAGCCCTGCGACCTGACGTGGTGATTCTCTGCGGGCTGATTATATTCTCGTGCCTCGCCCGAAGCCCTGACGCCTCCCTCAAACTGTGACGGTCGTTCGTGAAGCAACAGCGGTGGAGATTCGTTCGATTTGCCAGCTAGAAGATAGGGAAGAGATAGAGAGAAAAGGCGAGAGGGAGAGACAGGAAAAAGCAGCACCCCTGCAGCTGATACTGCGCTCAGAGACATGGCCGTCGGAGTCGGCCGCGCATTGCACTTCGTAGCAGTACGCCAGAAGGCGACCACAACTACGAGTGCGAAAACAGGAGGTTTCTACCAACGCTAAAATACACTAGGATAGGCGGGGTGTGAGCAGGGCTTGCCGGCGGCGGCAGCGGCGTCCGCGTTCGCGCGCGACTTAATTTGACGGAGGAAATATTTACGAATTTTAGAAAAAAGAAGAAGAAAGCAAACGCAACCATTGCTTTTTCTTCCCCCTCGAGGAGAATTACGGCGAGCCGATGCAACGAGGGATTCAGGCGGCGTAGCAGAGACGGACGGCGTAAGAGTCGAGTCGGTGCTAACGTTCGACAAACGAATGAAAGATGATGTGACAAGTGAAAATAAGACGGCTGGCTCATCTCTGCCAGCCCGAGTCGGCCTGGGTCGGTGGGCTGTTCTCAGCGAGCGACGTCAACAAGACCAATGACGACGACTGCACCAACAGCCGAAATAGTCGATATTCGAATTCAACGAACACACCTAATCAAATCAGGCGGCAACAGCAGTCGAGGAAGCAGAAGGGCATCGACAGAGGAACACACCTGACAGAAAAAGCCGAAAAACAGGAGCCAAAATCAAAGAGCTAGGCAGTGGGCAAGGGGCAAAGAGACCTGCCTGGAAGTGGATCAAGCTAAAAAAAGTAAGAGAGTTAGGCTTTCCTTCTCGCCGCGGTAGGGAGAGAGAGAGAGAGAGAGAAAATATGGAAGGTCTTTTCTCACTCTCCTAGAGAACTTCAAGAGGGGTGGGGGATTTATTCCAAGACGCAGACTCATCGGTTGGCAGTGCCTCGATGGATAAAGCAGACGACGCCAGCGAAGGAAGAGGACGGGCGACGACTTCATTTAGAAGAGGAGAAATACAGAGGCCTGAACTGGTGCATAGGGGAATCAGGGTCTATGAGGGGGGGGGACAGAACGGGCGGAGTTAATAAACGAATGTGGCAGAGCTCAGACGAGGCTTGGGCGCCGAAATCTGCTCCGTGAAAGAAGAAAGGTAAATTTGTCATCATTTTGAAGCACGAGTGGGAACGGATCAAAAGAAGCTCAGACGGCGGAGTGTGCGGAACTCGAAGAAGAATAGTGAAATGGAAGCTCAAGAATGAGGCAAAAAAATAAGCGAACAGGTGGGGTAAGAGAATTCAATCCAATGTACGAAGTACAGATCGAGCTAGGGAGGTTTAGACACAGCTGTCTGGAGGGAAATCTCTTGAAAGGCGGCCGGGCGGGTGGAGTGCGATTGTTTGTCAATCATTGTGTATTTAGATGTTTGTCAGATACAGAAATATGTAAGTTAAAATAAGACGTTGTGCGATTTTTTGTGGGAATTCAGGGAACAGCCCTAGATAAATATTTCGATTCGACACGAAAATAGAGCCCGTGTACACTGTACATATAATTGTGCATAATGCGTATTCTATTCTGTTGATTCGCTTGAATTTACGAGGTATCACTATATAGGAATGAATTTAATTATATGAATTTAATCTTCCATAGCGATATATAATAATTGCAAAGCTCGTCTCTACTCCATGACTAGTAGATGGTCATTCTATCGCTTTTCGCTCCACTTAACACCTTGGTTCGACCAAACGAGGAAATGCGGTCGGTTTCTTCTAGAAATTGCACAATATTGCGAGCCATACAGTTGAAGGCTAACAGTAAGCAGGAAGTCGTTCAATCACCCATCTTAAGGTCTAGCAAAAGAAAAGTAGTGCATGGATGATAATACTACCCAAGGTAGGTTATATGTACACGAGTAAAACAAGAGTGACGTAACGCATCTCATCTGGCCGATGAGGGTTCTTGCTGCAGAATCACAGGTAAGAGATGGAAGGACAATCAGGGTTCAATGAAACTCGCCCATCTTGAGCCCGCAGACTGAAGATTGTACCTCCTTGATGATTTGTCTGCTGATGGCCTCGAGGGAGACGATATCCGTCGAGTACTATCGACAATACCTCCGGACCCTCAGATTATTCGTACCGGCATCAACCCATCCTAAGAGAGTTCTGTGTAATATAACATGTCACAGCATGCGTTTAGAGGTCCCCGGGGTCCCGGAAGCAGGTCGCCATGATTTCCCTCCAAGAAAAAAAGTCCCAAGTAGTTAAGTGATTGCGTGGATCAAGGTGTTTTTACCATCAATGAACATAAAGTCAGGATCGTCTCAACAACTAATAACTGATGCCTACAACCACTAATTGATGCCGTTGAAGTTTTATAGTTAAGCATAATAGATGGGCTTCAACTAAAAAGAATCCCCAAGACGGTGGCAGAGAAGCAAGTGTGTCATACCATCATCTTCTACATTATAATAGTAACGAGTAACGTTACAAATATCGATTTTCCTGTCGAAGTGTCCGTAAACGCCAAACGGTAAATAGGAGTCTAATTAACCTACTCCAGCCAAGCATTTGCTTTGAGGTCCTCAAAAACATCGAAACATCTAACGATTGTTTACAATAAAATCAAGACGCACAGAAGAGCCCTTGCTTCATTTCTAATCAGGTTTGCAGGTACAGCAAGTGTGTTGTAATAGAAACAATGAAGTCCCAATTAACGACTATAAATACAATTCGAAGGCGATTAATTAGAAGTAGGGAGAAGGTTGTTTACAAAGTGTTTCAAATACCCTTCTGATCTTGACGCAAGAACGGCCATCTGTACACTTCGCTTCTGCGTAGGTTTGTATGCGTGGATGAGTTTTTGTTTATCTGTGCCTGTAAGCGTGTCCTGCCTATGGGCATGTTTCCCGAGTGTGGGGCGCATCATGTGACAAGAATGAGTTGTTCAGAAATTAATTGCCAATGTAAATATGAACAGATAATAAAGTAAATATGTAATCACCCCCTTTGCTTTGCCGCTAACTCGAGCGTCGGCGTTCGTCTTCGCCGACGATTTTATCCATTCGCCTCCCACCCTCCCTCAATGTCGTCGCTTGCCTCTGAGGCGACCGGGTGTTGCGCTCAGCCGCGCGCAAACTCGAGGTGTTTATCCGCAGCAGCGGACAGTGTTTATATTTGGGCTTAAACTGTTGTGCCCACAAGCCGGCGCCGCTTAGCCCCGTCCCCCCTCCACAGATGTTCGTTAGGGGCATGGGTCCTTTGTTCTGTTCCCGGCCACCCCCGCAAACTCGCTTGCATCTACCTAGCGTCCCTGTGTGCGCTCACTTGACGAGCTGACAATGACACAACTAAAAAGAAGTAGTTTCAGCTGATGAGAGAAAGAGGAGAGAGAGAGAGGCATTATGAGCAGGGAGAAGCAAAGAGCAGGAGGTCGTTATAACCCGTGTTCAGGTCGCGCTGCGAAAATCGTAGGAATCGTTTGCCCTTCAAATGGATTGGTTTTGACCATTGTATAAATGTGGTAAATTCGACAAGTCATCTTGGGCTATTTTCATAGTTCTCTCCTTCGAATGAGTGACACAATTCTAGATGACCGTATTTGATTCACAAGTTGCACATGTACGTTAGGCGTTCAACCTATACCTGCCGATGCAGACAACGCATCTCGTTTGGTGTTCCAAGGATACTATATGCCTGTAAATCTGAATATGTACGTTCATGGCGTTCACAAAGGCTGTAGCCAAACTGCGGTGATCACACCGATAATGCAATGCATGTTTACTCTTCTCGATGTTAACGATGGCAGTGTCGGTAGCAATAAACAACAACATTCATTCTTGAAGAAAAATGTATCTTAAAACACTAGAACCATATCAATGGAAAGAGTGGAACCTGTATACACGGCAAAACAATATCACCTTTTATCCAAAGGGATATGAATTATTCGATTTTGCGTGTAATCAATCACGATATTCTGTCCGAAAGCTACGACATGTAATAAATATGTGAGCGTACGTCCGTATCATCGTAGTTCACTAAATTGCCGCCTGAATAACACTGAGCCGACGTACTTACATCGGTGTTGGCGTTGTTCTTCAGCTCTGTGCCTCGATATATTTGCTCCGATTTCATTACGTCACTCTTAGCGCTCTAAACATCTCTCTCTCTCCCTCCTTTTCACGTACACACTTTGGCAGTCTATAATGTCAATCTGTTTTGTGTTCGATGAAACAGTCGCAGCGAAGCGGCCCGGCTGCGTCGAGCTGAGCGTTTTCGCTTTCTGGTGCGAGTTCGTCCATCGCCTCCAACGGCACCTCACGGTCCCGCCAACCGCGACGTGCGCTTGCTCGAAGGGAACAGCCAGCCACTGCTTCAAGTTCGACCCGGCCGAAAGAGCGAAGAGCTGTCAGCGAGGGTGGCAAAGGACGCGCATATATATACATACAAGTTTATTTAATTAAATCCGAATTCCGCCAGCTTATTCGGCCTGAAGAGGCAGGCAGCGTCTGCTCTGCTCCGCTGTTTGGCTCACACACACTCGTGCGTCGCCATCGTCGCTTCCTCCCCCTCGAACCCTACACTCCATCTCAATTCCCACCCGGCCCCGTACAGACCCTGACGAACTGCAGCCCGAGAGAGCATACACGCATGCTCGCACTGACGCGTATACGCCCACACACACACAGCGACACAGATAGACAGATAGCGACATAGCTCCTCGCGCATCGTCCAACACCCTATGCTCTGAAAGCTCCTGACCTCTGATGCGTCACAACTCGTTCAACTCACAGCAACCCTGATCTCTCTCTCGCTATGTTTCATTCTCTCTCTCTCTCGATCTCTCTCTCTCTCTCTTGTTCGCCAGGTCGGTCGAACGGACGGATGGTCAGACACTCGGTTGTTTGACCGCCTCGCTGATACCAGTAGACGACGAGTAGATATAGACTTCATTCGGCGGCACGGGTACGAGAGGGAAAACTGAAATGTCGAGTGTGATATATAACACATGTGCCAGTATCTATGAGTACGGGAAGCCACTAAAGTAGTGATTGATTTACACAGTTTATTTGAGAACTCGTAATCTTGAAAGCAGTCAAGTGAATAATAATAAAATAATTCAGAACACCAGTTTATCATTGGGTTCACCAATAGCAATGATTAGGTGGTCGGGAACTTAAGCATGTTGCTCCTTAAAAATATCTGATGCGATGATGATAATAATAATAATAATATGAAGAAAAGCAGACAGTCATGTACTACTGGAGTATTTCAGTTGCCAATTTGAATTTGCTGTTTTTCTAGGCTCGATCATCTGTCATTAATAAGGTTACGCTTCCATATTCTGGTAGCTGGCTATCCCCTCAGTGGTTTGGTGTACCCATTGTTCCCTAAGCATTATCGGGATTATGTTGACGGGTCGAGTTTCCGCTCGTCCAAGGTATACCCAGTAGCAATCACACGTATTTGCCAGGAGGAATGATAAGGGTACGTCTTTACACTTTCAGGAGCTTGTGGACCAATTAAGCTGGGTTAGTATTTATGACGCTGACAGGACCGAGTCAGCTTTTGATGCGATGAGCTCCTTGCTCTTCCTTGAGTATGAGAACTGCTTCATAGAGAGATTGTACCTTGCTCATCTTCACCGCGATGGATATTTCGGTTCTCAGCGGAGCTCAGGCTCCTCAGGCAGAATGTCAACAAACTGTATCATTGGCATCTACGAGTAAGGTTGTAGGAATCGAAGTCCGCCGCTACGATAGTCCTCTCGGATATAGACAGACGCTCCGCTGTGCCTGGTTATCCTTTTTGTAGTAACCGCTACTAGAGTCATAGGGGCAATTGGTCCAGTTGTGGAGATTCATCCGTCCTGTGGCGGAGGCAAAGTGGAACCAGAATTTCCGAGCTCTTTGGAATCCTTTTCGGGCCCACTGGAAATACCTCAAGCAGTTGCAGATGGGTTAAATCGACACTTCGCTGTCGTTGGTGTTGAGACAGTGTCTTCCATTCAATTGCATGAGGACATTAGACCTGACCTGGAGTCTGTTTGGGATGCACGGGGCCATCGTTCACTTTTACTGAAGTTAGAGAGCCGGAGCTTCAGAGAGCTCTATTGTCCACAAAGGTATCCTAGAGTGCTAGTGCCACTGGGATTCCCAGTGAATTAATAAAAGTGACCTTCACCGTTCTAGTCCGCCCAATAACTCACTTTGAATGAATTTCTTCTCTTCGTGTCAATTGGGCTTTCGCAATCTTGTTCCACCGAGCTGGGCATAGCGCATTAATGGCAAGAGGAGGTGAACTCGCTGGATTACAATGCCTCATGCTTAGCGGTCTTTGTAGATATTGCGTTGGTGGAAATCATTGTTAAAATCTTCGAGAGGTTTGCTCTCATTATCAATGCTAACAAAAGAAGTCTGACGTTATTTCTTTCACTCCAGCATGCAATTCGAGTTGAGTCAGTACAGCCCTGTGATGCGATAATCCCGGTGACTCCTGCCACAATATGTCTTGGGTTTGTGACACATGAAACACTTCAGTGGCATGATCACTTGGGAATTTTGATGCCCAAACACAATGCTGTAATCGCCGCCATAAGGCGTCCCAGAGAAAGAGGGTTTCCATTTGAGTGAGTTCAATCTATCTATGATACGCTGCTGATTCCATTGCTGGGTCACGGAATCTCGATCCGCGGCATTGGTTACTCGGTGATAATTCGTAGGGGCTGACGTTACTCACAACGATGGCCTTCGGGCATCCCTTGGAAGAAACCGTTGGGACTCTGTCGCGGACATGCAACACAACTATAACCTTCTTCCCAGTAGAAAGTTAGGTTTGGCCGGGTCGACATGAGGTGGCTGACTGTAACTACGACATTTTAATCCTTTTACCTTGTCTAACGTGAACTTAAATATTGTAAAATTGCAGTTCCGTCAATAAAAGGCAACCACCACAGGCTGGTTTGCGCTGCGGGAGACGATGCATTTCTACAACGCGGTTCCTTAGCTGTGTATGCAGCGACGCAATGCCGTCGCCTTCCTCGAGGGCTGACCATGACCTCGGGGCCTCGATCCGAAATCCTATCCCCAACTCCATACACCTCAAGTGCGTATATATATATACATATATGATAAATCAATAGGGTCTTGCATTTCGGCAAAATATCAATATGTACATCATTAGATAACATTTTATCTGACTACGTGAGTTTTTCAGAAATGTGAATCATTGGAGCGCTTTACCATTGGGATCCCGTTACTGACAGAGAGCCATACCCGGATAGATCTGGATTAATATATAATAATTTATGTAATGTTTATGTATAATAGTGTTTGACAGATTCAATGGATTTTAGACTGTTATTTATTTAACATTTATTAAGGCGCACATGGACGTCAAGTATCTAATCGTTTCACCTCTCTTTAGTATTGGCATCTGCTCTCGTCTGACGTAACACACGTGCATAGTATACAAGACTACAGTGGTGTAACAGTTTAGTTAAGAGTGGAAAGTATTCGTTTAATGGTGCCTATATTAAAAGTCACGGTAGGGCCACGTCCTTAAATTCTCGATGTTTTCTTACGATTGTAGTATCAACAGGAGTAGGTTTATATTCACAAAATGATCTTTATTATTCCCGGCTACATTTGATAAGTTGCCTCCATAACAATAACTTAACTAACAATCCTTCTGCGGGGCAGCATAGCAAACGCTGAAACAAATATGTGTGTGTGTGTGTGTGTGGGTTATTTGAAAACTTATTTTCAATTATTCGACGATCATTGTGCCCTTAACCGCACCAAACATCATACACAGATCTTCATAAAGGAAGTATACGAGTGTTCTCCTATGAACCCATGACTAATTTGTGCATTAATACAATATTAGCCCTCATTAATTTTAGTCGGAGTATTAAAGTTAGGCTCTCTCCACGGTAGCTGGCTGGTTCATAATAATTTAAAAATTAATCTATCAGGACAGCTATTTGCTGTTGCATTTACACAAATTTACAAAATAAGTATAGGACATGCTAATATGGTAAATTTCGTTCCACGAACAATCATAGTCATTAAGTTAAATTAGAGACAATTAGCCATAGTTGTTTGTCTCTCGGTATTTATTGCTACGTCCAACTCGAAATCAATTGACTAATTGCGTTCTCTGTAGCTTATTTTTGCTGCTTACATCGCGCACTAGGTGAACATGTAGCTTGTTAATGCTAGACAATGAGAACGATTGTGTTCGCTGAATAATTCGCTCGTTTAGCCACATGATAAGTCTTGATACAAGCATGAGCCAATGATTATGAAATTATTAATATCTCATATAATAAATACACCAAATAAATGAAAACATATAAACGCAATAATTATGCGATCATACACTAGAGCACGGTGCAACATTAGATTAGGCGTGGATTCCTAAATTTGTTAGATTGTTATACCAAGATATGGTCAATAAATAGGTATTATTTAAATTCATATAATTATTCCTAATCCATCAGTATCACAGCTCTTCTGCCTGTTCAATCAGAGTCGTGTGATGGTTTTTAGTTCTGAAAAGACAGTTGTGATTCATGTTAGTTATGGATGTGAATAAATATAAACCCTTCCAATAATAGTAGGTTGTTTGCTGTGCGCTATCCTTGGATCGAAACGGCGCGACTCGAAAAATTGTTATTTTTAGCTAAACTCAGTGTCAGATCACCATGTCGATTATAATACTTTGCTAAGTATTAATCCATTCAAACGGAGACATATTTCGTCTTTAGGAGCTCATAGATCCATTACGAATGTCAGCTGTGTTTCACTAACTCACTTACATGGCACGTGATAATTTTGCGTTCGTCATATGTACTAACGAGTATAGTTAGCAATGAGGCAACTGGATTATAGTTAATTTAGCTGATTTTGTGTCCGACCTTTGGCAATTAGATGTTTCACAGCAGTATTCATAATGAACTCGCTAACCTTGCAACCCAAATTGGAACAAAGCCGTATTTTTTTTTGGTGATGACCTATTTGAATCTACGGTAGATGGACGCAACTGCGCTTAGTCTTTATGCCGCGTTTGTGGATCATCTAACCGCCGACAGTCTGATGAAAGTTAATCTAATTGACCACAAAAAACTTATATATAAGTTTTTTTGTGTTTTTTTTGTCATTTTGTTATCATTATTTAACTTAAATAAGCAAAACTCACCGCCGTAGGCTAGTCAAGCCGAAAACAGTTCCGCAGATAACTCCGATCACAATCATAGTAATGAAAATGATCATACTTATATGAGAAGGAGTTACTAAAAAACAACACGAAAATATATGTTAACATTAAATCAAGTAATGGCTTACTAACCGAGCTGTTCTTCATCAATGCGGTGCTTTAGGTCTCTCTCTCTTTCTCGTGTACTTTCAATGGACTTACCTTAAGCGTGTCCATTTACTATAATAATTATGATTATTATTATACAGAGAAATTACACAGGCATCTTATTAAACATAGGTTTTGAGTAGCTTCAACTTGCAACAACGTGATCAACAGAGCGACCCGCTCGCAATAGCGATAACTATATTAGGTGTTCATGAACGGACCAGTCAAACTGAATTTAGAGCCGGGTCGCTTGTCAGGAAGTGTCGTTGAAACAAAATACCAACCATCTGTTGTAACGACTCCGCTAGCGGCTACCGATGAGAGTAACCCCCCAGTTTCATCAGTGTTTAAGGCCACCACAGTGACTCGATATGTTGTCATGGGCTCGAGTTTATCGAAGGTCGCCGTGAGATACGACGGCTTGGGGAAGGTGTCGCCGATCTTCTGCTGAGACGGTAATGCTTGTAGGATCACCTTATAACCTGAATAATAACAAGAACAATTAAGTTATATAAGGTGTTATTTTGGCCGAGTCATTGTATCTATACTTGTAAGCAGATCTCCCACTGGACGGTCTCCTTCCAACTTTATTGAGGCGATTCAATGTAAGCCAAGACGACATCATTTCACATCTCGTCTCAGCTAGGAATAACGAGATGCAAACTAGAAATTGATTTTGGTCTCTGTAGTTGTACCATGTTATTGCATATTTGTATTTAAAGGGGTTGTCCATCTTATGGAGCAATGCCGAAAGCAGTTGTACCGTGGACGTTAAATGTTGGCTGTGAGTCTGCCATGAAAATGTCTTTATTTATCATTCTATTATAATAAAAATAATAAGATTTGTACTAAATTTAAAAGAAAAAAAATTTCACCTGCTCATCACGATATTTTCGCTCTACCGAGAGAGTGTCTTCCGCTTGAGGTGTTCCGTTTGAGATCATTTTTTATGAAGTCAATATGCTGGACGCAAGAACTGTTAGCATTATGGCTTAGATGACTGTACTGCATTTTTTGGAAGTGGTAACACGTATGGATAATAATAAAAATATGCCTTTGTGTCATTGATGGTTAGAACGGTAACAAGGTGCAGGGAGTTATACTTTACTCAAAAATAATATTGGGCGCACTCTTTTTATGTCAACGAAGGTAAAAGGCATTCCGAAGCGAGGCGCGGCCAATGCTTGACTAGTCAGCTATCTCCTCAAAATATAAATATGCGGTCTCAAGTAATAATCATAGAAATTAATCGTAATCACTTTATTGCTAAATAGACAAGACAGCGCCCATTTCTGCGTACACTTCTGGATTTGAATCTGAGATCCACAAGAAGACAATAGTATACTTTTCTTACCAGGGAATGCTCACGAATCGCGAACAAATTCACATAGTTCAACAATTCACGTAGTAGCAATGTTCAACATACTGCCGTATGTTGTACGTTCCAGCACTGACTGGACACAAAAAAACAGGAGTCAAAACTAGTGGCTATACAATACAATAGCGTTTTACATTCAACTAGATGTAACTTGGCAAGTATCTACACATACATAAATACAGCACTACTTGTTGACTTTCAACGACTTTGCACATTATGGAGAGCAATTATGTAACAATGAGTTACAAAACCTCTACGAAAACTCGTATCATTGACTAAAGAAAAGTGCATAAACTATTGTATCGTGATATGTGAGCAATATCGTATTTTTTTGAGCTGACCCTCAGCTGCTCCCCTATCTGACGGGCCTCAGCACTTAACCTTTAGGTATTACTTTGAGAACCTGTCGGTACCACCTTTGCTAATTTTGTCTACCTTACTCGTACCTGGCAAGAACCCCAAAGATTTTTGCCGTCTGACAGGATTTGGACCCACACGCCCCTTCGGCCTGGCAGACCAAGACTCTCATCAGTAGACCATCCAAGAGACGAGCATTGGCAAGTGTCACATGTTATTCTGACGTATTCTATTCTAAAGTAGTATACTATTGCTCTCTCATTATGTCATAATATCCCACCAGACGTGGGTTTCTAACAACAAATACAATGGAACTTCTATGATCCAGAATGCACAAAAGCCGTAAACCCAGAACGGGTCTCTGATCGCTATACTCATTTCAAATAGAAAATAAACTAAGAAGTTTACGTTTCTCCAAGGCGGACTAAGGACACTTCGTCTTCTCCGACTCGGCCTTTTACGGAGCTGCTTATCAGAAGTTTGTGCATACATATTAGCTCCTATATAATCTAACATCGGTTTCTGCTGGAACTATGGACATGCTATTCGTTGATCTCGAGATTGTAGACTTGGAGGTCGACGAAAGAAGTACAGTTGCCTGGGACTCGTGGGGGGGGGGGTATATGCCTCTTTGTGGGTGTACAATTATACCAGTTGAGTTGTTTTTTCTGATATAAACACACTTCAGTATATTTTGATATAACTCTGTTTAGCACATATCATGATACAGCATTTAATGAGCTTTTGTTCTGCTGATGATACAAACTGTTTGTGGCACCGGAAAACACAGATCGAATCGCAGCCCCATCGCATTTCCGTACATGTTTTAGCTTTAAGATTGATGAGATTACCTCTTCAATATGTGTAGTAAAATAAACATGACATTAATGTTAGAATGTTCCTCGCCTCTGACTTCATTAATCAAGTTATGTGCTTATCTTCTGTTATACAGGACTGATACGGGCGTCTTACCGCTCAAGTTATATACATACTCGTACTATGTCTGCTTGCTGTAGAATTTGTTTTCTTTCTCTCACATCATTTATTTGCATAGCTTTATGTATTTTTAATCATATGTATTACATAAATCGATTAATAATAAACTTGCGTACTGTTCTCGGTTCTCGTTAAGAAAGCTCATTTGTGAGTTTCATACGACATTACGCTTGTGCCGTCCTTCCACCTAAAAGGAACGATATCCGTCACACATTGAATTGTACTACTTATTTCATTTACGTGTATGGCTTGCAATGAAGACAACCACGTGCTAATAATTAGTATACTAACATTATTACGAGCTTGCTCATGTAGTCGGACACTATTGTAATTGATCCTCGCTGTTTATTTCTAATGTTAGTTCTATTAAATATCGCAATCGTAATGACTAACCGTGGAGACTAGGAGCGTTTATATCCGCAGGTGGTTTCCAAAAAACTGTGATCGTCTCAGTCGTGTACACGTATGTCAGGTTGCGTGGCTCGCTCGGTGCTGTGAAATGAACCAGTGTTCTATATTTACTGTTTCCGCTCTTCTCTACTAATTACCTGATGCAACAAAGATTTAATTTTACATTGATCTAAAGGATTTGTGCGAAAATGGAGGTTTTTCTCGGGATTTCAACTGCATCTATGTATTTTCGAGCGGTTCTCAAAATCGTTCTACTGACGGGTCGGCGTATTTTATCATTAGGTTCATAATAATCAGTATACGTTGCCAACAAGAAAAAAAATATATATATATGTAATAGCGTTTGACAATATATATAGCTGATCTGCTTATATCTATATATGGATAATAAGCAAAATTCAAAGCACTGAATGAGTGTATCGAACGAATTGACAATTCGTACCATTAATTAACGTCTTAAAAGAGAACTGAACTGGATAACCACAGGTTTTTCGATTTTGTTCGCGGCACGCTTGGACAATTCCACGGTACTTGGTATAACCGTGCAGGCCACGCAGATCTAACCACGTGGATTCCGTGTAGCCGTCCACATTACTCTCGCCAGCCGATGTTTCGGGAACAGCCTCAACGAAGAAGAACTTTGCCCGATTCCGTAACGGAATCTGCCAGCTCACAGCGACCGAGGAAGGTTTCGCCGCTGCCTCAACACCGTAGGGCGTCGGAACGTCTGGTGAAAATAGATTGTTTGGAAGGTATAACTTTATTACTTTCGTATAATATATTGCCATGGCGGAGAACAAGCCGCCAATAAGCGAATATTAGGCAATTGATTATATCTGTGTGCTTATCCACTTTTTCCTTGCTGGATTTTCAATCCGGACATTCGTTCCTATGTAGAATTTTTCGATGGATCTCTCAGCGATGAATCAGCTGTGTTCCTGTTGCGTCCGTCATGTGGTCGCAGTGGTTTGTCGGGGAAGCAACAAGCCCGGGTTCATTTAACCTGTTCATGTTAGCGTCATCCTCTTGTGAATGAAAAAATGCACAAGTGGTTCTAGTCTCTTGGCGGAACAATGGAACAGAGGGTGATACACTAGAACATCTCACATTGGCAAACGTCGCCGACGGTTGCGACTACAAAATGAAGAGATACAAACATGATACCATAGACGAGACGCTGAGTCAATCTGAGGCCGAGAGAATTTCTATGGCACGTTCAACAGGGCAGGTAGTTATAATAGTAACACTCGCATTCGTTCTTACGTACACTGAAGGTATTAGTGGTCCTATAACGAATGCGTAGAACGTGCGGCCACCGGCTGTATCCAGTGATGCCATTGTATTGATTTGCATTTGAAATTATATCTACGCGAGGAAAGATATGTAAAAAACATTACGCACTAGTGAAATCTCCAAAAGGGGGCAACAGGACAGCGTACTGAGACGTGTCTCCGTCATGTCTCAATGTTTGGTTTGCCAGGTCGACGTTGAATGCTCGAACTCGAACTTCGTATCTGGAATCAACGGGCACCGGTGGTTAGTAAGCCAGACATCCCACCAGAATATAATATAATATATTTCGGCTTCGGTCACAGAAATAATATTATAGTTGCTCTAGATCGGGGGTACTTTCAAAAAACGAAGACAATCTTGAGACAGCCTTGAATTTACCCTCCTCTGATTGGTCTTCGCTCTCAAAGTAGTGGTGCGAAAATCACGTAACTCCTAGTATTTCGCTACGACGTTGAAAATATACACAAATCAACATGAAAGAAGTTGGTGATGAAAAGGGTTTTTTTTCCATAATTTGTCCAATCACCCAGCAGCTCAAAGCAGTACCGTCGACGTTAAATGTCGGTTGAGAGTCCGCTCGAAAACCTTCAGACACAGCAACTCGCCAGCAACCTGATTCAAACTCGCTCAGAAAAGATCACACCACATGCTTCGAACGGGAGTGTGTCTACCCCCTAACGTCACAAGAGGGCCCTAAATTCGTCCGTCCCCCGCCCCATTTGTGAAATTATTTACGCTGCTAATATTAGCTCATGAGCTAAGTTACGTCTCACCAGCGTAAACATCCCTGCACTTCCTAAAAGTTTAAAATTATTTCCACCGACACAAGGCCATGGACAAGGCCTTAAGTGGGGGCATTGGAGCTGAGAGGTTTCAGCCCCCTCCCTAAATAAATATTTGCCCAGCCATTTGATGAGCCACGATTGGAGCAAAAACAACCATTTGACTATATTCCGTTGTTCGTAGTTTCACGGAAATTCATTCCGTTTTTATAATTAGCACTTCATTAGGGATCCTGAAAACCACGTAGTGGCGAATGCAGGCAATGAAACATCATCAAAATGGTTCTCAGACCCGTCACCTACCGAACGCATGATTGTTCTCGAAAGCCTTTATGACATGCGTAAATCTGATATAATTGGCTTCCGTTCCAGTGGTGCTACACAGAGAAGTTACATAAGAGACATATAAGAGAACTCAAAGCATTGGGAAATTGCGGTTCCTTTAATAAACCAATCAATCTTAACCATGGCGGGTAATATCACATGAAGTCTTAAAGTGCATAGGAATTTCGGATCGCCATAAAATAATATATACTCTTTATAGTTAACCGACAATGTGTAAGGCCGCATGTTAGTGGAACGGAGATCTTCTTTGAGCGATTCTTCGACAGGAGAGGATCTGATTGAGACTAGGTGTTATATTTTTTTGTAACTATTCAATACAATGCGAAGCCCCTCTGGACGACACTAATTCTATTTTCGGGTGGAATTCGGCCACTTTAGTCAGCGCGGCAAACGAACTCTAAGTAATATTACTGTAGGCGTTGCGTGCCGATCCTACGACTGATTCAGGTTACGGCATCGTGCTCATTTCACCCGCTTGTTTCTTCTATATAACACCATCGTTCAAATAGCGCTTGTGGCTTCTTGAACTAGTAGCACTATGTTCACGAAGTGGGTGTGACGCACTTTGATCTACTCACACTTGCTTTGTTTCCAAACCATCATCCTACCTGGGGAAATAAGAGAAAACTAACAGTATGGAAACCAGATTGCTGCGTACGAGCTTGGACATTACTCAATTGGGCCGTTGGAGGTTTGCAAATATTTGATAGGCATTGATACTCACACAGTGTCAAGCGGAAGCTTGTGGAAGGTATAGCTGGTGACATGACCATCAAGCGTGATAGGTGTGCCAACAAGGGGACCATCAGTGCCGTGACGCAGTTCGATAATGTATCCATTGATAGGCCCGTTAACCTCGACCGGCTTCTTCCAGCTTGCTGTCACGCTTGGAAAATGGTCTCCCGTGGTTATGGTCGGAAGAGCCGAAAGTCCGACAACCGAAGAGGGCGCTGCATTAGAAAAAGCCAGCGGAATAGCACTCCCCTTTAATTCATCCAATCGACCATCAACTTTTTGAGCCAGAACCTCACTTGTTCACTCACCGAACCAATGTCCTCCCGTGATTCACCTCATGGTCGACCATAATATCACTGCTTCAGTATTAAGTAGAAAAATTCATTCACCCCAATGCAACATTGTAACTCTTGTTTATTTTACCGACAGCACTGATGTCAGATCGTGTCAAAGAATACGCTAACCTATTTGTGATAGGCAACCAGTTACGTTGTGCGACTCACCTGCTACATTACTCAAATCCTGTATAACGATCTTGTCGCCACAGAGTCCCTCGGGCTCGGCGACGCATGTCTGTGCTTCGACAATACATTCGTCATATGGCTTCGAAGCTGAGACCACTACAGTTGAACCGTTAAAACGTTCACCATTGACTTTGAAATAGGTAGGTTGAACATCTTTGTCGGACGATTGCATTTCTACGCTGTACACAATACGATCAGGATATCTCTGAGTACGAGTCAACGTTGGTTGATCTGAAACCGTGTAGCGGATGAATGTGTTCAATTGAAACTAACAACAATGGCCGTAAAGAGTTAAATGAACAGCTATCTCTGCTAAGCTAAATCACACGATACTAAATATTTTCGCATGGCTCAAGATATCATCTTCGAAAATATCGAAGTAAGCAATATAATTTGCAAATTTAGAGAACAACCGAGTCAATCAGGGATTGGATTGGAAGTTTGAAATCAATAGTAGCCGCGCGTGATAGAACATTCTCTACAAGTGAAGTATTGAATCATTCATACCAAAGCTATTGAAGATGAAAGATGTTGACTCTTCGCTGCCAACAATAAGAGCACCCTCGTGGTCCATATCCAATGTAAGGACGTTGACATTGAAACTCGACTTGTGAAGTGCCTCAATGTTGGTAAAGGTCGTGGTGTTGTTCTCAGTCACCCTACATTGCTTCCATTAAAACAAAGAAAAACACATGTCCAAACATTGTTATTAATAATAATGTTAGATATGTTTTCCCAAAACAGAACACTAGCTCTCGTCGTTCTGCAAAGTCAGCCGTCTGGTCTTACAGCTACCATTATTGATCAAATAATGAAGTACTTCCTTGTGGAAATCTTGACGCACGAATGAAAAGTTTGAGAGCCGCATCGAGCTGCCCGTATGGGAACGCATCCAAGTCACTGATTTATCACGATCAGATGTCATCATTAAGAATATGAAGATTATTAGCTATCTATCTCTTCGTTAATTGGATATGGTGATACGACTATAGCGATGCAGAGAATTTATACTTGAATGCAAAACTTCCTTCAGATATTAGAAGAAAGGTTATTAGCATCCGTTACAGGTGAACCATGTACAACCGAATTTTAAGGATTTTAAATATAAAGGAGGGCGTTCTTAGATGTTCTTCAAGTTCAGCTGGTACAATTGTCGTCTACTTTTACAATTTACTAATAAATAAGTCATCGGTGTATTTCAATGCTATGTATTTATATTATTATTGAGCTATTAATAATGCACAATTAGCTGCATCTAATATTTTATAATTCATAAAAGCTGAAATCGAATTCGCGTCGGGCATAATGTGGCCAAGAGAAACTAGTTACCGTATTACAGTACACAAAAAAAAAGTGTCGGATGTGAGTGATACAAGTTCGCTGAACTGGCATAGTATAATTTGGCCCATCAACATAAATTGTGGCCAGAAAAAAATGACCCTTGAGGTCGTATCAAAACAAAAAAAGCACCGTCTTCCTCACGTGTGCAGTGTTTTCTGGTTGGGATATGTCAGTGACACTAAATAGCCGTAATGCCTATCGCTGGTGAACTCTGGCTGGTCCCACGATACTTTTGCGGTGGTCGTATAAGCAATGTGCTCCGCCGTGAGATTTCGCACTTGTCCCGAATCTGCCATATAGGATGAAATTTTCGGAAATCACAGTTGAATTGAGTTATTCATACAAATTATGCCAAGGCCGAAAACGACCTTAATTTTTTTTATAGACAGGACACACTTAGACAATTAATCGCATTCTATTTAATTATACATATAAACATTTAGTCTAATTAGAAAACTTACGCGGCAAAAGTTCGAGAATTCCCTTTGTGGGCTGACTGGTATATTCCTCCCCGCTGGACACGTCTATAACGACCGCTTCAATTGAGACAGCAATAATCGACTTGCTCGATGTCAGTGCTGCAATTTCGGTTGACTGCCGTGTGCTACTGCCAGTGACCTGTACAAGAATACTTAGATTAAGATCGCACAGTGGATGCTCTGGGCAGGCATTATTAAGCGCAGGTATCGAGCGATCCGAAAATGAGCATAATTATAATTATATAATATACTTATATGAGATGAATTCGATGCGTGTTCATTTTTGATGACTATTAACTGCTCCGTTTATATTTCGTCTACTTGAAATATAACATTTGCACATATCTGTGTAGCACACCTTGTGGGTCACGTTCCGCGTTGTCACTGGACCGGCATCCACCGAAATGTTAACTCGGTAGTAGTCCGGATTTCGCACATTGTACGAATTGGTCTCCCAGGATAGAACAGTTTGATTTAGTACTCGCAAATGTTCAACAGGTGCTAGATCTTCAAGAAAACAAAAAGCAAAGGTTGTCTTGTACTCATGATGAAGCCGATTGGGCGTTGGTGTTTGTTGACAGCGGTTTGAAAGGCGACAAAATCACGTTTTGAAGGTTGAAAGCAAAAGAAAAAATCATCGTTAACACGCCCACACATTATCGTCGTGCATTACTGGACTTCACTTGCGTCAGTCGTAGTATTATGGACTATATGCGATTTATATAGAAACCAATCTGCTCTCTCATATCGCTGTTGTTAAGCTCTTGTATCGACATGGCCTGTAAAGGCACAATAGCATTCTCAAATAGGCGATACTGCGACTCGAGCGACGAGCAGGTACGAACTTCCTTTTCCCGTATTTAGTTGCGTTTTGCTGTTGAACTGTGTAGCTCCGTAACAGCTGCAGTCCAAATGTATAACTAGATCTTTCCAGTAGGGCTGGCCTTTCACGGCAAACTCCGTCTTTTTCGTTTTATCGAAGATTTCTCGTACATCCTGCACAAGATTCAAGTACAAACATATGAGTAATTTTAAACGCTGCTTTACTAACTAGTCCCGTATAATCACAAACGTTTGTGGAACCACACCGCGTGGGGGTTGGCAAGTTAACAGATTTGAACCCCCGCCCGAGATCACGTCGCAGATACGAACAAAACAGCTCCAACAGGTTGTATGTTGGCAAAACCTATCTTCCTAACAAACTATGGAAATGACGTAGGTCCCAGGGGAAAAGTTCAAACTGACTTATAGAGAACTTCGTGGTAACATGGCAATTTATCACTTCGGTAAGCCGAGCCTACCAAAATATTTGCTAAATTCGTAGGTCGTTGCCCTCGTTTTGTGGTTGCGTACAACGAGCAAGAGGAATCGAAAGGGATTTTTGCGTTGTGCAACCCGCAAAGTAAGCGCACGGGTTAGGCTGATTGGATTAAGTTTCTTAAATCACTTCCGTGTTTGTTTATTAACGTCACCTTAGTTTTGTGGCAGCTATGTTATGACAGCCTTAGGCGAGATGCTGTTTCTCTGTGTACCTTGTATAACACTTCGATCGTATAGAGAGGCTGCTGTTTTTCTTCGTAACAGTGACAAGCCCCCCATGAAAGGTAGATATCGGCAAATGATTCATATCGCTTGATTTTCGGTGTCAAATCCAGTGCGTCACCTGCAATATCGAAACTGCCAAGTAAGTAAGAGCCAAGTATACTAAATCGGCTTTCCAGGGGGCTCTCTCCCGCTTGGGAGGCGTGGAAAAACCGGGGTAGGTATTTTCGTCTTCCCTCATAGAAAAAAAAGTATACTAAAGCAGGGTCAATATTTCCTTATGAGGATAAGCTATATACCACGGGAACGCTCGATAACTTAAATTTTAGGTAAGATAAAATTCCATTAGATCACATCGAGCTCACAATGAGATTCCACAACACAGCGGAAGGTGGATCCGGGATAACTTCTTGCAGTTTCCATCCTTTATTTTTTTTGCTTAAACATTGTGTCTTAGAATATATATATATATATATATATATGTATATAATAATATATATATATATGTATATAATATGTATATAATAATATATATATATATCTTGTGCAGAATTCCTAATCAATCGTGCTGTGGCAGAACAACACGATTATGGGCACAGCGAGCAAAATAAAGCATTCTCATGCGAAGTATCCGGATAGTAATACTCACCGAATACGGTAGGCGCTCCAACCACAATGGCCGCACACGCCAGAAACAGTTTCCCGTAATGCCACATTGAAGACGGTGTCCTACCGTTAGCCAACAAATTGTTCGTGGCAATTCCTTCTCTGTGTTTGTTCGAATCGCTATTGTCACGTACAAGCGAACAAGCGATAAGCTGTTCTCCTAGGTGAACACACACGCCTTGCGTGCTAAAGGTCTAACCTATGTAAAGTTGCACAATCAAGACGATCAAGCTCACGACGCGTTAAAACAGCAAGTTTGGCCGATCCAGCTGGCTAGCTCTGTAGACTTGACCGATGAACAGTTGGAGCCCTCCGAATGAAACTGTACCACTGGAGATTCCTATTCGACCATACGTTGAATCGACGAAAAGGATTAAGACAACGAAATTATTTAATTTGAATCCATCCAGGCTTTCCTGTGACTCATTGAGCTGGACGAGTTCGAGTCATGCGAACTGTGGCAATTACATAGGCTGTATTTGTAGTTGCAGCCGATAGAGACACACAGATTTTAACAATGGATGATGTCATACAGGGCATGCACCGAGCGCCAAATGTATATACGGGGAAAGGCGACATTTGGGTTAATTTATCTGACCAAATCGGGCAGCTGGTTTAGATGGGATCACTTCAGTTACGATTCTTTCTAACGCTGCCATCACAGATCTAACCTTTTTCCAGTTGACTCTCGGCCAACATTCGATGTCGACGCGACTACTTCAGCATTACTTCATAAGGCGTACCCCCTTAGAGCAAAAGCGGTTCCACGAAAGTTAAATGTTGGCCGAAAATCAGCGCCAAAAAGTTTAGATACTATCATAGATCCAAACGTACCACGCTGTTCCATGTTGTCGCCTCAATCGTGTGGAAAGATTACCAACGCCCAATGGATGATCTATCCTAAACGTCGCGGTTATAATAAGTCCCTAGTCGTGTTCGCCCAGCCTCCGTAGCAGTCTTTATGTGAATCCCGCACCGTCTACGTCGAACTGACTAGTCCCATATTTAATACACGTTAATATATGGTAAAAGTAATTATCACTACACTGTGCTACTTCTACGAGAAAATCACACGGATCACAGCGACCTGCCAAAGATTTGTCGCACCGTGAAAATTTATATTCCAATGCAATTTGCCATATTCACTAATGATTTTAATTCCGTTCTGTTATCGTTGTCGTGGTCTGTGGAACACCATAGGGGTGATATAGGAAACTTCGCCACATCGCGCCGCTGCTTCGAATCCTGCAAAGGCTCGGGCGAATGGACACAATCGTTGACCCTATTGCAATGTTAATCCAGTTAGCTAGTTATGTTCATCTCTACAAGTGACTGTCGTTGACGGTATCTACCTAACCAGCTGTTGGCGCCATGCATGTTATGGTATAACTCTTATATAATATCTTGACGCCGCGACGCTTCTGACACAGTTTTTCGCAGTGAGCTTCGCGCTCCGACATCATCTGCACGATTGGGGCGGCGTCCATTACTCTGCGGATATATAATATATAACGGATACAATGATAAAGCAGAAAGTCAATATTGGTGACTGTCGTCGTGCCCATGTACACAGTAATCGAACAGTAGCCAACGGCGCCGATAACTTACTGGCTTCTCATCTATACTATCGTTACATTCTTGCATTATCTTGGTGACGACAGCGGTGTACAGTTCTGCTGTCTCGATGTGACCTGCCTTTTTGTCTCTGCGGCGAAGAAGGCAAATTCCCTTGAAGATCGCCGACGTGGTGGTTTGGCGCGATGTACATTAAAACATGTTTTTGCTTATTTTATATGCATACTATAATATTTAGATAAATAAATAGTATCTAGACCTGTTGACTACTACTGAGGCTTTGAATTTGAGCTCACGCCGCCGAATGTCATCATATTTATTGAGCCTATAATATCTCCCATCGAAGCTTTGGTATGATTCTGTCCCCCGAAGTACAGCTAGCTATGAATGGACCCTTATCGGTGCTCACAGATTTCTATCTAATTCGTGTAAAAAAAAGCAAGGTGTGGATGCGTATGAACACAAACTACAATATTGTGCATAGGGAAATCGTCATAGCCGAAACACGTGTATCCTAAACTACAACAATGATTTTACTTCAAAAACCGAGTGTGGTTCTTCTACGGCGTACGAATGCCGCCGAAATCACAGCGCCATCGAGGCACCGACACTTCATGACGGAGGGCTGCCGATCGAAGACACTTTGAATGAACTTCAGCAAGGAGGACAAATTTAACGAATAGTCTGACCTGGACTGTGCAAACAACCGGAGGGGTTTGGTGATTCAATCAAGGAGCTCGTATTGAGAAAATCAACCACTTGCTATGTAAAGTGTATCAACTCATCTGAATATGTGAATCTTTTCAATATATTGAATATGAATGCATATCTAAAGATATGCTGTATTCAACGTATATTTTCTATGCTGACAATCGAAGCAAATCGAACAATTGTAAAACTATTGTAATACTATTAATGATTCGTAAATAAAGGAGTTACTTTATGTTCAAGGTAGTGAACGTTTTAGTAATTTAGTTTATGAAAATTTATGTTCGCCACTGATGTATTTCGTGTTTTAATTTAGACATGTTGCTGCGTACTACTTTGGATTAATGGTAACGACCAAACGAGTGGTTAGTTTTGAGTAGAGTCTCGACAATGGACTCTTAATTCCTTTTTGCTGTTATCTATTTCGAGTGATCCCCGTCGTATGTGGCGGCTTACCTCCACAGAATTACGCACACATGTTGCATGGTGTGAAGTAATTTGTATTCAATGCAGAGCGAGTTAAGTGAACGAAGCCGATCCGATGGATGTAGATCATACCGAAGGATAACATATTGAAGTCAAGATTAGACAATCATCATCGTATTAAATGTATTTGCAAGAAATCTTGCTTAGATTAGGTGTTGACTCTACTGAATAAGCGTAAGGTCATATTAATAACCATATAGACCAGGGGGTAATGTGATAGATTCAGCTGATAAGGGGTAACGTTCAAGTCTCGAATAGAACAAATAGAAATGAGCCTTAAGTTCAACATCTATGGTATTGGGTCTAACAGAGTCGGCCAATTTGATAAACAGTATTAGAATAGAGCAAATGTGTGTTTTTGATTGGACCAAAATAGCATACTAACACGCTGAGCCCTTTGCAACGATTCAAATCAAAGCCAGTCCAGTTTACTTTCAACCTAACCTAGTGCCTATCCTGTATCTACACTCCAAATGTTAGGATAAAAAGTTGCAGTTGCACGATCGACTTACTTCAGGGTATGAATTACCGTAAATCCCAGCTAGCCCGGTGTTGGAGAATTTTAATTCAGTTTGTAGAGACAATATTGAACAACTATGCTTCGACACAATGCAAAACAGATACGAATTAAAAGATGTTTGAACCCTTTCGATTTACAGATTGGGAACAAGTTACCATTTCAGTGTGCCAGTAAATATACCTGAAACCTCAATAGGATTATCATACTACATTTTTAGTAATACGATTTCATTTATTTATTCGAGGAGTATAAGAGGTGGCGGCAACTAACGTACCCATATCTTGAGTGTGAATATCGCATCATAATCGTTTCTCATCAACTGTCTCACTCGGTCTGCTATTTAAGTTGGCGGCGTCTACAAACGGACTTAGGAGATCTCCATTTAATCCTAAATCCTCATCCTCTACCAATCTCCCAATAATCATCCGCAGAAGGCGTTCCTGTGGTGGTTGTTCCTTCTGGATAATATAATATATCTCGCAGTTGACTCAAGACAGCCGACCCTGCTGTGGCCGTTTCCACCGCTTGGATCTGGTGGCACCAGTCGAACGATGGCATTCTTTAAGGCATTCATTGGCATACTTGTGTTGGTGAATTCGGTTGCAGGACAGCAAGATGGTATGGGCTACATAATATTCAATTGCTGAGGTCGCGATTTCGTTCATTTCAGTATCATACATGTTTGCATTGCGTCAACAGAGTCGTCGATATTCTGTAGTCGTTTCCTATCATAATTCCACGACGTATGTCATATTTGTTTTATCTGCTTGTGATAAGGGTCTCCGTGTATTTCATGAATATATCTCAATTAATATGATGTGCAGATTTTACGTACAATTTATAATGCATACACCTGTACTCTTCGAAATTATCGAAATGTTGTGGGCTGTTCGTCTTGTCTCGTTTAGCCTGTAAGTCAAAGCTAACAAAACATTTAATACACTGCATAGCGATCGTGCGTCAACCAATTATTTCTACCGATTAAGTTAGATCTTCACAGTGTTATAGCTGATTGCTTGACGTGGTCCAATTAATCATAATCATAAGATGATGTACAAGACATTTTACGAGACAGGGTTAACCTTATGTCCATGGTGTTCTTATTTTTAGATGAACTTATTGTGGATCTGAATAGAGGTCCCTACACCGTCGACCTGTCGCTGAAGTGGATCCCCTTCTCAGAGTGTTCAAATGGTTCACCAAACTATACAGTCGAGCTTTGTTCTCCGGACTGTTCGTCATTCACAACAAATACGGCGGAAATATTCCTGCCTGAATCACTCTACTATTTCAATACTTATCACGTCTTCGTCGAGGCCACGTGTCCCCAAAAGAAGAAATCCAAGCACCCACACCTGCTCTATGATAGTGAAATTGAAACGGGTTCTGGAGGTAGGTAGCATTTGTGGGCAACACACATTTTTAGGGTTCTCATCACTGATATGCTTCCTGCCGGCCGACGTTGTGAAGGCCAGCTGCAAGCAAACCGGCCATATACACACTTGGCCCAGCTGTATATACGATCCTAAATTTTACTTGTAAACGTGAATATGTCCCATAACCCTCGTGCCGTATTGACGCCCGTGGCGCTAAGAAAGCGGAAGGCGTTCTGCGCGGGTCGGAGCAGTTTTTTGGAATAACAGAAGTCTAATAATTTTTATTGAAATGTAGCCATACATGTTGTGAATAAAGATAATAATGATAATATTTTTATTAAACTGAAATATGGTTATTATCATACCCGCAATTAGTCTCATTTGTTCAACTGTCATTGTTTAAGTATCACAAAAGCATTCCAAACTGAAAACTACATCCATATTCTTCTCAGTGTAAGTAGTTACATCGGAACACTAAGGTTAGTGTGGCCTTTTCCCTATTGAAGTTCTTAGCGACGCGCAATAATTCCCTGTGATCCATGATGTGACTTTGATGTGAATATAACAAAAATCGAATCTTTGAGATGTGATTAATTTTTTTTTAATTAATCCTGATCCAACTGAGATGAGAAAGTAGCCATATGCAGCCGAAGAGTCAGTTTTCTGAACAAATCTGCTGTTCTTTCTAGGAGTAATGCCTCCTAAAATAGATCGTGTGGTGCCTGGAGCTGGCTCGGCCAATATCACCTGGACTCCTCACTCCGCCACTGCCGACGTGCTCCGGAACTTTGTGTTTGAATTATGCAGGTCCGACCTGACTAATTGTCGAGAAGAAATGAGGATTCCAAAAAACCGTCGTACACAAGAGGTGAGCTTTGTTAACAATTCTTATATAAAATGAATGAGTATATGACCACAATTAGCGACTAAGGACTCGAAAAGATGGACGAGTCGTTCCCGGCGAACTGCTTTAGATTAACACACTACCACGTTACGACAGTTTTCTTTTGGCTTCATTTCAAATGCTCCGGACAAGCACAATATCGTAGGCTCCTATATATTGTCTGTTTTTGTATTCAAATCGTCTTAGGTTAATCGGTGTGCTATTAGGTAGTAATTCACTGGTAAACTTGTTAAACTCCAGCATTCCTCGCGATTGGACGTCACTCGAATCAACGGGACGATAGCTGAGAGGGTATTTTTAATAGAGAGCTCATACGTTATCAATGTGTTGCCATCTCTTATTTGTGCCAATTACGAGCGGTGAAAGTGGCCCCGACATGTCCTCATTGTAATACCTGAAGATTACGTTATAATTAAATTGTACACCCTTCCCTGCTGGTGGTCAAGAATGAAGCAGTGCTTGTATTGTATTGTAAACAAGTCACATCTCGTGGTTTGAATCTCTGGCTGGTTCTGCACCACGCAGATGCAAAGTTAAATTTATTTTACCTTGAATTAAACTGTTCGATCATCACTATCATTTACGTGACCTATTCCATTTGGTACACAATGCTTTGCGCAAAGCCAGTGTCTGTTGAGTGCTTGAGAAACGTGACCGCTTAGAGAAAACCCATAACAAAATCACATCGGCAACGAGGCGACTAAATTATTTCATATTCCAGGTCCATGATCTAATTCCAGGTTTGAAATACACAGTGTCACTGACCACAGTCATAAAATACAAGGGTGGTGAGTTTCAAAGCAACGCGACTGTGGCGAACTTCCAAATCAATACAGCCAATGGTACGTCAATATACGCCAACTGTTTTTAGTTACCGATCATATATAGTGAGTATTTAACAATATTACAACTTACTATATAAATATAGTATATACGCACATATATGTAATTTTTAATGCTACGAATCAGAACAAAACATGTAACGGGTCTTATGGTACATAGCGTTGTTTCAATTTTGTCTATTCAACACCATGAAAGATATTTTGTTTTCAAGTTTGAGCTTCATAAGAACGACACCACAATATTAAGTTCGGTGACAAGGTTCGCGCTGTGAAACAAAATAGAACATCGTATAAAGATACTCATGTTAACATGCCCCCACTAGAGATAAACACTAGTATACCCAGGAACCGCTGAAGGTCTTTATTCAAAGAGCCAACAAAGATTTTGAGTCATATACGTACGGCATACGGAAGGTTTCGTGCACGAAGCAATGTTGACCTGAAATCAAGGAGGCTCCAGGACCAGATATTGGTTTAGACTCCCCCGGTTGCCGACTCAGGCGAAAACCAAAGAGGACTTAAATTGTAACCGATGAAAATGATCCTCATATGAGCATCAGTCAGATTAGCAAAGATAGCCCTTAAGCTATAGCTACTCATGTTGTCCTTACGGTCGTAATCAGCTGCCGAAATATTGATCTCCAGCAATAAAAAACGAGTTTAACTATCATGCGGATACTCTTCTTCGTCAACTAACCAGCCAATAGCACTAATTTTAACACGTTTGCTGCCTATCAAGCTGGACGATGTTATCAAGTTTGCCTAGTGTATGACAGGCAATCTCCCTTTTTTAGTTATCGTATTATGACAAATGTGATCGCAGATATTTTCAAAGTGGAGTGCACCTCATAAATGTGTGCAATATCGTTTTTTTCGACCCTTTTTTCGAGTGGATAAATTTCCTTCAGCCATAATGAAATAGTAAATGGGTCTTTTCAGAGGACACGTTCCCTCGCGTCAAAAATGTGAACGTTAAAATCAGTTCAAATGGCACTCAAGCGACGATATCATTCGAAAAGGTAACTCAACATCTTTGGCAGAAAATATGCAATCTCACTTTTTTTCGGCATGAATCCATTATCCACAAATGTTGTAATTAACTATAATAGACTGGCTTATTTTTCTTGTTGACCATGAAAATGTATTGCCTTCATGTCTAGCTTGAAACTATCATTAAAAAATATACACATATCAATAAAATCCTTTTTTTTTCTCTAGTCGTGCTACAATACCTTCACTCGAACTCACCTTGAAATGACAGCCAGTTTCAATAAATTAGCGCAAAGTTTCTCCAGTCAACATATGTATATATATATATATTCTTGTTTAGTTGATTCGATTGTTATTGTAAACCCGCTATCTGCCAGAGCCAAATCAGGAATTTTATTAAGAAGGGTTATAGTTATACAATACCTTTGATCGCATCAAGCGTGTTGCAATGCTGACTAAATTCTTCTTACCTATGACACAATTACAGCCCAACACGACCTCGAAATGGTTAGGTTCGCTTGTTCAAGTGATGGACCATCGTAATGTCTCTGTGACCACGCCGATGGAATTGGATCGGGATACAGTCTCCACAGTGGTCGGACCGCTTCCACTATTTTCTCACCTGAGAGCCGAGGTGCAGGCACTCTACTATTCGGATGTGGAGAATGAAACAGTCTGGACTATGCCAGCGGCCGAACCTTTCATTACATACACAGGAGGTCGGGATATTAATCACATTTACGCTGCGATTGAAATATGAAATTGGGAATATATTTTCTGGAAGACAGTTTTACTTTAGTTAATCGTCTCTCATAGATGATATAGTTCGGGTCAATGGAGCGAGTTACGATTGTTTCGACAGAATGAAAATACGCGCACTTCCAAATTATATATTGAAGGGTGCCTCATAGACACGTGCTAAAAGGTCAGATGCCTGTTCATTGGGTATAATAGTATGCTTCCGTTGGTGTCATACATACCCGACATAACTAGTTCATATGAATGGTAGAAATGCGTATTTATATTGAATTCGAATCGATTTACAGATATGCGTAAGCCAGAAATCACTTTGATACAGGAGGTCTCAGATACACAGATCCTGGTCGAATGGTCGCATTTTGAGAACGAATCCGTCGAGTTCAACTATACCATCCACCTCACAGGAGATCAAACCTCCAACTTCACTGAACAAAAAGTGGTAATTAATTATACACGTTTATAACGTGCTATGCGTTCGTGAGCATCACAGGATAATGCTGTGATTAGAAGTTTAACCAACAAGCGTTATAACAAATAGGGATCATCGCTGAAAAGAAGCAGCTTGATTCATTCTGCCCCCGAAACAGCAGTAGTCAAAGCGAAATTGAGAGCTAAACGCCTCATTGCCCCAAGGATATGACGATAGGAACCACCTTCAGAAATTTGTGTCGAAACCTAATTCATTGGCTCGGTGTGCATAACGCAAACGTGAGAATGAGGACTTGACTAAAAACGTCTCTCCAAATTGTCCAAGGCGTTCTAAGTAATAGTCACATGAGAAGACTTCTACGCGCGTCCCATTGTTTGAAACAGAAAATACCCGGCGTGGTATACATCTTGGCCAGTATCAATAATCTATGCTAAAGAGAAGCTCAACATTCGCATTTAAATGCTTATCCGCAACAGGATCTAACTACTGAGCAGTGTGTCTTTAGTGGTTAAATCTATCCGCATACCGTTGTTGTTGTTATTGTTGTTCTTGTCGCTGCAGTGTGACCGTCAATCGTTATTACCAGGAGGACACCGCCATGAGTTGAATGATATTTACACAATATTTGGCCACCTCCTGAACTATTCAACATCAGCCCACAGTACACCTTTGACCTTGGCTCGATTTGACAACTTACGTATCAACGTCTATTTTATCGATTTTCAGGAAATTCTTCAACCTTCCGAGTATCACAAAATCGTTGACGGACTTCTACCCGAGACGACATATACGGTATCGGTGACTGCAAATATCGACTTCAATGGAACAAGTTATAATGCCACATCTGAGGCGAAAAACGTCACGACGCTGATAAAAGGTATATATATACGGTGGGCATTTTTAACCGCTTTATTCATAATTCCAGTCTCCAAACGAAACATGATATTGGCCCTCTGTCATACTTGTTCCTAGTTATTTCGTAAAATTCCCCGGCCTCTATACAGACAGAGAAAAATAATTGATTAATTTGCGCTTGCCATATATATATATATATATATATATATATATATATATATGATAATCATTCCAAAATTGGCTCAATACAAAGCTTTGTAACAATTCATTCAAACTACAAAGTTTTGTAGTCTCTCGCGTGAGGTCGTACTGATTCGTATCATTGATATCATTGCAGATGCCTTAAAACCGATGGTGACTGTAGATAACATCAACTCGTCAGGCCTGTCCATTTCATGGGACACAATATATCAGAAACCTATGAACAATTGTACATTTTCGGCTTATCTCTGTGACGAGAGCTGCCGGCTTGCGTTAAAGAAGTCCCCATGGAGTCTACGAAATGGTTTCATACCATGTAAACCATTCCAACAATACAAAATCATTGTTGGAACAGAGTGTTTATATCGAGATACCACAAACGTCGGCTTCAATTCGTCAGAGCTTCCTGTCTATACTGCGTATGGTTAGTAACCTTGAAAGAAATTACTACAGCTGTGCCGGGGGTCCGAGGGTTACACGATGTAATCAGAAGAAATCGCTAGATCGAAAAGATATGCCCTAATCTTAGCCGAAGTGGTCTACGTACTTCATCTCGGATATTGGTTACCATGGCATGATGTGTGATGACCAATAGCAATTTGACCCATGAGGTTTTCTTTTTAGGTTCGCCTTGATGATACACAGGTCTTTGTCCTGCATCATTTGAAGGACTTGCGTTCTCAGTTTGCATCTTAGTTAGCCACTAATCAAATTTATGCCGCTAAATTAAATCCTGGATGCGACCCCCACCTTTGCCACTGCAAAAGACCGTTACAGTACACTGCGATTAGCTATTATTAGTGTGATTCCCATATAGCACGCATAGTGACTTTAAGTGAGCTTGCTGCTAGGCATTATTGAGGAAAGTACGGCGACATCATGTATCTTATATGCAACTTTTCATTTACAGCACTTTCCGCACTGCAGAGTGCCCAAGTATTGTCTGCAAGCGACTCGGAGATTACGCTGAAGTTGGTTCCAGTTCCTGAGGAAGTCCCTTTCATTTCTGGCTACATGGCTTCTTGGAAAATTTCGGCCAATGAGGAAAGTAGCGAGTCATCTGGTCAGGCCAGATCTATAACGGAAGAAATCAAATTAACTCCACTGCAGCCACTCACGGAATACAATATCTCCATTTCTGCCTTGGTTGTGCTAGAAGACGACTCAACCATAGTAGGCGATCCGTATGTTATGCAAGCCAAGACCATTCATGCTGGTAAGGACTATTAACCCATTTGGGTTCGATTCTAATATTTCATTGTATTTTGTTCTTATTTCAATTTGCTTAACATTAAAGCGATTTAAATCTCCACAATTGCATAGCTGATCACGTTATACCTAAATGTGCTGTATCTAAAACAACCCGATAACTTGACGACTCTTATGCCTTGTGCCAAGTCTTGGCCCGTGGACAGTCTACTGTAATCCACATATTTTCATGGATCCACATATTTAACAATCCCGCGTGAGTGAGTGTTCCTGACCTGCCGATTGTGTAATGAACGAGGAAATAAGACCTTTTCAGCGATGTCAGCTTTAGCTTTTTAGACGATTTCACGATTTCGCTATAAGTGATTTCCGTAACGCTTCTTAATTAGCCTGGATGTTCCGTCACGGGAGGGGGAAGGGCTATCTCATGTGTCACTGATACAGCACTATATTTATAGAAGCGGACGTTGCACTTTTCTTCTTGTGTCTGTAGCGCCAGAGGAAGTAACGGAGTTTCAAGCAAGACAGCGTTCCGACTCATTCTATATTCAAGTCTCATGGCAAAAACCGCATCATACTCAAACCGAACTCGAATACATAGTTGAAGTGTCCTGTAACAGATCCAACTATGTTTGGTCTAAGTAAGTTGACAACTTTAATTTGCTTTGTTTGCAAAAGCTGATCCAAACGGTTTTTTTTGTAGCTTCCTGCTACTTGTAGAAATGATAATTATCGTGTAGTATATACTAATAAATAAAGTTGAATTTACCTTGACAACCTAACTGAAGTGTCGCTGGTGAGGCGGTATGATTGATTCACTTATATTGTTCCATTCAAATGCAGAACACTTCAGGAAACGTCTATCGAAATCAAACCAGAAGCCCGCTCAGTAGACCAGTGTCAAGCGAATGTTACTGCAAGGACAGTAGGTAGAGACCCTGTGAAATCGGGACCCTCAAAGGCAGCATCTTTCGAGTTCTATGGTCTAGGTAAGTTGTTGTAACATGCAATTTACACATACCTAATTAACATAAACAAGTAGACAGGGTGAAACAACCTTTTAAGATGTCCGCTTATTTTCGGATACAGTACCGTGCCGATCTCGAGGTCCTTGGAGTCGACCAATCTGTTCTGTGGTGTTGCCAGTACCAACACCTCCCCTATCCCCGCGATCCGACTATTTTGAGTATATTACCATTGAGGAGTAAACTGATAAGTACGCCACTTAAGCATGATGGGACTCAAATAATTCTAAAATAATGTCCAAGGCACCCACAGAAGTGTGATTGGAGAAATATCCTGTAATGGTATTGTACCGTACATGTATGAAATCTAATACGGGGCTATCTACAGCTTCCCGTGTAAAGACGAACAAACTCAATGGCTGATTTGAATTCTTGCGAAACAATGCTTTAAAGCATCTAACTTATTTACCCTCGGTGACCTGACATTCTCTTTCATCCAAACGAAATCCTAAATACAAAAATTGACGGCAGGTAGATAATGATTCCGTCAGTCTTAAAGCAATCTCAGGATACGAGTGAGATTCTCCCGTTCAGGTCTCCTACGATCGGACATTAAATTGTTCTCATAGTAGAAAGGCTGAAGAAGATACACGCTCTATGAGAGAAGAATGATCACGCTTGACCTCATCGGGGTGTTCCATTTAGAGGACCACTCGCCTTGTTGAGGTTGAGGACGTCATCATTTGTCCTAAATTAATTGCAAACGATCACATTATTATGTCGAAGTTCAAGGACAAAGTCGCTTCTGTTGTAAACAAATAGACGCACGATCGGGACCGCTTAGTGCTTAGGATGGGTAGACCTCGACAAGGTCACAGGTTCGGTGTGGCCTGCTTCCTGTATACGATGAACGATTGTTCGTGCCTCATATTCTCAAAGATTATCTTAATTCGTAAAGCAGGTGTGACGACGGATTCATCTCACTCCAACTATATACTCAACATTACTTCGTACGTTCACAGCGTCAACCAGTGTTGAACGGCGTCAGTTCTGTACCCTCAGTATTCAGACTGTGGTCAAGTTGCACTATTCAAATACAGATACCACAAAGGGAATTGTGATCTGTGTAGTTGTCTAGTTTTTTTCGTTCGCGGCCGCCTTCCAGGCCTTCCATCAGAAACTTCCAGATGCGTAACCGTATGACATGATAATGATAAATATCAGGGAAAAAAATCCAGACCTCCGTTTTTTCAGATCCTTTCGATAATTCCCCCAGATCTTTTGATTGTCAACTAATGTCAATCGGTTGAACTTTTCGTGAGTTCTCGTCTTACCATTGACATACAATACATAACGTTCAACGGGGTATCATGCAGGTAATGCTTGATCTCTATAAAATCGTGGGCGGTACAAATAATCAAGTTAACTTGAAATTACAATAAAGTTTGCATTATTTTTCAAAAATATATTTCCTAAATAAATACATTGCATTAACAATAATGTCAGAGTATAAATAAGTGGCCGTCGCGATTTGCTTGTGCCATGAGAGCGAATCTAATTCAAAGATAACAATTCATGCTATCTAAAATGTCCAACTACAGGGAAACTGCTAGTCGAAGATATGACTATCACCGTGTAAAATAAATAAAACTTTATGCTTCGATTGCAGAAATGCCGGTCGGAGTAAATGTGTCGAATCCAGATCGTGGATGGTACGAGTTTGAGATCATCCCTCCAAGCACAAACAAACCGCTAAACTTTCGGTATCAGCTCGGTGAATTTTTGTCAACCAAGCACGAAACGTCGAGCAACAATACCATGAGACTTGCCTACCCGGAGCCCTTCAGAACTCGGCAGATGGAAGCTGGAGTTTGCGTTGATGACTTCTGCGGCGATTATTTCGTGTTTAACTTTACCACGAGCGTTGAAGGTATTCTTTCCCGAGAAAACTCATTAACTCTGATTTTTTTAAACAAATACGCTTACTCAGTAGCGCTCAGCTTCGCGTAGAAGAATTATTTATACCTCGAAAAAGAGATGAACTAGAGGTTGCACAGTATTGCTACTGATAGATTCCTGACTCCTATTAACTAAGGCTAAAAATGAGCATGTTTATGATCTTTAACATCGTTAATCGATTATAAGTACATTTTCAGAACGATCTGTTTCTGTTAACGGGTAAATGTATCACATGGTTTTCATGTACGGTCGTCTTCAATTTTAACTTTAACTAACACTGAATTGGAGGTTAGTTTAATTAAACGTCCCCATGATTAATCAAAGGAAGAAAGACTGAGAGAGAGAGAGGGGGAATGATTCTTGCGCATTACTAAGATTCTAAATGGTATCGCAGAATGGCCAGGATTGATTAAGGCCTCGTTGAAATACGACTTTATTGTCCCGTAGACAAATATTGGCCATGTTACTGTCTATGACGCTGATGTGATAATTATAACAATACTGCCAAATCTCCCGCAGATCAACGTTTGTACTCTTACGATTTATTTTCATCAAAACCAAAGCGTCTATCGATACGTCTAAAAATTGTGCTACAAATTTTGCTGATTTTCAGCACCGGATTCGGTTGGGAATTTGGTGGCCGTACCGAGAGAACGGACGGGTTCTCTTGAGATTTCCTGGGAAGCTCCCAATAAAACCAACGGTCCCATCGACGGCTATCTCATTCAGGTGCTTGACAAAGAAACGGAGAAGGTTCAGAGCACTGAAAGACCCAGTAACATCACGGCGTTCCTCTACGAATCCGACGAGGAATATACATCGTAAGTATTAGTTCGCAATTTATGTGCGTTTATGATCTAAGTAATTCTGTAAGCTAGTAAAATTCACAGCCAACATTTCGACAACGCCCGTGGCTCGAAGATGCAGAACAAGTTACTGCTACTCTCAGACGCAGTGTGTGTTATTTTTTATGAATTTCAGATCCAGATCGTATTCGTTCGAGTAGATCGTAATACGACCCAGCTCGAAATGTCTATCTATTATTCAATAGTTTACCTAACTCGCTGCCGAACAAATCCATCGTTATTTGCTTCGAACCAGATTAGATGGTGCACAATTGGTTCGAACAGTTTGTTGCTGTCGCGCCCCATAGATTCGGTCATATTGTTGCTACAGTAAAAATTCCCTAAGCAGATTTGATTAAGATATGAGCGCGCTCGCTGAACACTACGCCAGCCTCGATATAACTCATTGACCAGCTCAATTCTGACCTACATCTCACTGCTTGCAGATACAAGGTTTCCGTACAGGCGTTCAACGTCGACAAAGCCGAAACGAAGCTCAATGGGACAGTCTCATCAGTGTCCGTTACAAGCAAGGGGAGTGGTACGTATTTTGTGTATTTATGATCCGTTTTTTGAAGGCCGCCTGTCCTCTGCTATGATAGTTAGAGAAATAACATGACGCACTACAACTGTTAATTGCATATCTATTACTAAGCTGTACCTTGACCTATGGCCTTACTTGTAATATTCGTCGCTAGCTGCGCCGCCACCAGAGGCACCGGTGCCAACTGATGTATCATCACATTCGCTCAGCATAACGTGGACTCCATCGAAGCTGGAATCAGATTTCGATGTCACCGGCTTTCGAGTGCAGTACCAGCTTCTAGGTGAAGACACTTCGGAGCACACCCTCACGCAGCTCAAGCATTCAGTAAGCTTCGTTTCGCTATGCGCAGCCCGTCCATGATTCCTGTATACAGTCCGCTGATCTTTAGTGACATTAAAAGTTATCACATCTCGTCCAACAATCCTGTCATTTGAACAATACCTGTATAAAATAGGTATGCAACAAAAATATTTCGATTGTGCTTTTTGTTTAAAAGCATTATATATATTACATATATATTACCACGTGGTTCTTAAAGCGTGTGAAAATGTAACGTGTTTAAAATAACGGAATGCGCCAGTGTGAATTATTTGTCAACGGTAAATAATCCATAGCAGTTGATTTACCCAGTGCGATTTGTGGATTTTTCCAGCAAAATTCGACACCGGAAAACGATGTCTACGAACTGCTCACAACAGAGCCGAGTGCGTTGCTGGAGAACCTGGATGCATTTTCACGTTATTCAATCGCCGTTTCATCCTGCTCCTCAAATGATACTTGTGGCCGATCAGTCAGGAAAATCATAGCAACTAATAAAGGAGGTAAGGAGCCGGCTTATAACACCTCGAGTTACAGGAACCTGTATGGCATAATAAGTAAAGCCAGAATTGTCTTTTACTACGTGAGAGATAGATCTGTATAAATCGTCATGTGTATCATGCTATCGACGGCAAAAGGATTCATTCATGATCTAATCTCATCATTGATCTTATAGCAAGAATCATAAATCCATCAAATCAAATCTTGTTCACTACGCGTTGGTCAACTATTATATAGGAACGTAACAATGGTAGGATAGTGCATCGGTGGTAGCTAGCTATATTGTTTGTATACATAGTTTTCTATGTCAGCTGCTCTTGTATATTTGCAGTCCCGAGTGTGCCGCTCAATGTGTCAGCAGCTATGGATGGCTCTGAAGTCGTAGTTAAGTGGACTCGCCCAGAAAAACCTGAAGGTCCCTTAGATGGCTATATGGTGGCTATATGTCCCCAGGCTAGCGAGAAATGCCCCGAGATCAAAGACTGGAATGACGTTAACCGTACTCTTGAATCGGTAAGCTAAACACCATTAGCCCCATTTCTGTTTTCACAATGGAGGACCGAAGCCGCTCAGTACTTATTATAGATCCCTACCAAAAGCTATGCCGGTAGCGCAGCGATGACCATCCCGGATCTATCACGTGAGATGTGTGTACACGACACCACTCGCGCTGCTCGAAGGCAACTACACTTCGATGAAATCACTTTGTCCTACAGCCAAGGATCTAACCGAGACCTCAAGTCTTGGTTGCAGGTTCCGATCCGCGGCAGATAAGATCGAAGACAGTAATCTGAACAATTCAAATCGTTCCATCCCATTTATATTGCTATTGTGTACTATTGGCTTAAAAACGTGCGGGGTTGGTAACGTTTCACAGGTTAGTCTCTCGCTCGCAACTTTCGAATCGCGATGGACGGGAAAGGCGGCAGTGAGTGCCCTTATCCAGGCATATAACACAGGCCGCAGCGGAACTTTGTTTAGTTCCACGGTGATCCGTGTTGATATCAAATCGAATATAGGTAAGCTCAGATGTGCAGTCTCAAGATTCTTAAAAACGAGTTGTTGCCGTAGCCTTGTAAACATAGAATTTGAGTTTGATAAATGTCCTCCATAATAGTGTCGGTAATCTCACTCTACTGCATAATATAATACATAGACCGGCACGTCATCAGATAATTGCTTTAGTACTAGCATCCGGAAAACTAGCCAGCGTAGTTACGTAATGGTAACGAGTCGTGAAAAAGGTCGTATTACAAAGCTTGCACGGATTTGTGTGTTCTGTACAAGGTCGAATTGGCCCCGAATTTGGGGCCTGACTATTCGATCTATACGAGACCTCAAGCGCCATCAGTTCGGGGACAGCTCGAAAAAATCCCAAAGCATTCCGTTGTAGGTGCATATACAGGACTTATGTATATAAAGCACAATATTGTTCTTTTATAGCGCCAGCTGGATTCAACCCAGTAGTACTTGCCGTCATTTTGGCACTGGTGGGTGTCGCTGTCGTCGCAGTGATCGGTACAATCTTGTATAGGAAAGGATGGCGGATTCGGTCCGGAAGAGGGTACGTTTAAGATAGTGAACCCTCTTAACTTTTTGAATTGTATCATTCAATGTTAAACACTATGTCTCATTCTCAGGGATAAGTTAACTCTCCACCAACGAATTGTTTTGATTGAATTGCTCATAGGGTTTCAGAGACGAAGACGGACCTAGTTAAATACCACTTCACTGTTTTAGACCAAGAAAACTTTTGACCAAGATTGTAGAAAAATAGAAAATGGATCGATGAAGACACATAGGCTCCAACGCTAATCTCGTGATAAATTGTGTCCAGAGAGTGCTCTGGTTTATTTTCTCGCGAGTAATATAAACTATTTAAGTGCGGTGAATTCGCTCCGCTTTTCAGATGATGAGATGCCCAACCTAACAAGGTCCAACCATAGATGTAAATAAATTATTTTCAACGGCATGTGCTTAAGTGCATTAATAAAAATAACTAAAATATCTCTTGCGCCATTTCAGAGATTCTCAAGACTTGCTACGCGCAAATTAAGGGGCCCTTTAAGGCTGACCATATTGACAACAAACCGTGATTGTAATGATAAAAATTACGTGAAACGCATTATTCTATTATATTATAATTAGAGGTCACATCAAGATATGTGCATATGCGTTATTTTACTTGAGTATATTGTTGAAGCTGTAAGATAGGTTTACACTAAGATGACACGTAAACGAACAGTTAGAAAGAAATTAAGTACAGAGATACAAAAATAAACAGTACTAGCTTAGTATGAGTGTAGCAGCATCCTTTACAACGGCTGTTGGAAAAAAAAATTGAGGTTTTTTTCCTAGTATAAACTTACGTGTTAACTTAAATACAAGTTTAGATTTGATCTCGCCTAAATATATACGCATATATGCGAAGCACAGCGCGGGGCGCAATTTTGATTGGAATATTGACTATACTATATAGTATTGACGATTTAAATTCAATAAATTTGTTCCTGTTGTTTTAAATTAATAGCCGGAATTTAATACGAAATTATTGTAACTAAGTCATTGTGTGCTACAGAGTGGCGTAAGATTTACGGTTAGCTGTATTCTGTAAATGCCACAACATTCAACAACCAGAATTTACTTAACGTAGATAATTATGGTGGTACACTGACATTAAGATATCCGGCTTAAGGAACCGATTCGCAGGCTTTGAGACATCGTGCAAATTTTCATTGGAGCCTGCACGAATCTAACCGACACGAAAATTAATTACATATTCTATTTAATGACTTATTCAAGTATCGATGAATAATTCGCCAACAACAACAACAGTAGCTAATATATATTTCTAAATTCACCCAATCTGTAAATCCGCCCAAACAAGACAACTATTTATAGCATCACAACGGATGACCATGGACCCTTGAACAGATCGCGAGCACTACCACAAGGCGTTGAATGATGATGCAAGAATCAATTTCTATAAAAGTAACTATTATAAGAAAGAGCTGTCCTCTTACAATTCGAATGTTGAACTCGGTATTTGCGTATTATTGATCAGGACGTCTAGTGCATTGCACAGCGGACCATGTGAACTCATTAATTGTTATGCTGGTATGACATAGTTAAATATACAATATGAACGTGACAAAGTAACAATTGTTTGTTCTAAATACTACGTCATGGTCACGCTTGGCCAGCTTGAATACACTACATCGCCTATCACTTATATATATATATATATATATATCAAGTGCGTGATCATTACACGCTCCAGCAGTAGGCCTACCATGGGGAAGTGAAGTGACCATTGCTCATCGTTACCACCATTGAGAGGACCCATCCATGAGCTTTCACGCGTAAAAAGCGCACAGCCAGGGCCAAGCACTCTCTAATCAATGACGACGCTGGCCAGATCTCTTCATTCGGCACCCATCCGTTGTGTCCTTAACGCAACGGACCCTTTGGCGGCCGGGCCGGAAACGAGCCGACAATATGTCATTAATTTTATTTAGCAGGGGACAAATTCTGGTTTGAACGCGCCGCCACTGACAAATCGGTGGCTTCATATATTTGTCAGGAGACAACCGAAACTGCATATGCAGCCAATCCTGCTGAATAGACTAATAATATAATAGATACATGTAGCATTCGTGGACGAGAACTATTTCAGTTCAGTGAACTTCGAAATTGATATGGCTGAGGTTCAGCAAATGTTCCAGTGGTAGTGGGGAAGGGCCCCTCCGCGGACCCCCCGTGCGCGCAGAGTAACCACGTGCAGGACAGTTTTTCATGCGGATATTGTTGTTATACACACAGATGCAATGAAAATATTTTTCCTATTTTAAGTAGAATATAGAGGACTACCATGGTGGATACTTAGTTATAACTTATAACTTCTAATATAGTCAAATTCGGATATATTAGCCATCGTGTCACGGGAATTGGTTCTCATTACGGGAGTACTGGCGTCGAGATGTTTCATCCCTTGTGCTTCATCAGCGAACAATGATTACTTCGTTAGCTGTCAGCCATAACGCACGTAAAGGCGGCATAATTCTAGAGAGTATAAAATAGTTACAAAAAAAGACAGTAAGTATCAGCTAATAAGAAAGGGAGAATTCTACACATGCCTATGTTAATCGTTCCATCGATCAAAATTCATTAATTAACCATCTTCATCCTATGAAGATCGTAGAAACGTATCACTGTGTGGTTGTTGTCCAAATATGAAGAAGGCTGAAATCAATGACTTTTCTTGTGTTGAATTCATTCAGATAGTTTCGTTCAATTTTGTCTTATATTCTATATGTCCCTAGCATTTCTAATGTCATACTAACTAGCTTCAGCCAAAACCTAGTAGTGTACCTCATAGCTATTCGTATTTCTGGTAAACGCGCTCTGCAGCTATCTCCGTCTTTGCATTTGCGCCTAAATGGGACGCGCACACATACTGACTACTCATTACAGGGACACCCACGGAGATGGTCATCATGCGAGGGCAATTGTAGCGTTGGAGGCCAGTCTGAGGGCTTATCTTGGCCTTCTCCAACAAGCCTCTGTGACGGCAGGGCAATATTAACGATATTCTTTTTTTTTTTTAGAGGAGGAAATTTTCTTCAAACGCACGTTCACCACCAGAGACATTCCAATTATTAACGATATTCTAGCAAACCATGATTGTACAGCAATCAACAAGACTGGGCTAACGCAAGGATTGTTTTTTTAAATTCTTAGTTAGTGGTGGACGATTGGGTCACGCGCATGCACTGAGTCAGCTCCTGATGACGCGAAAATCGATTCGAATGAAAAAAAAACTTGGCGGCAAAATGGATTAGTAATTAAGGCGCAATTATTATATTATATATATACAGTGATAAGGCAAACATATCTGGATAAAAAGAATGGCACAAAGGCCAGAGCAACAACTCATATCAGTGAACCATTGTGGAAATATCATCTTTTGCATGTCAAGGTTATGCTTGCGGCAGGACTCAGTTCATAAAAATGATTGATTTGGCTATAATCCTCGAAGTATGGGTATATAGCACAAGTGACCTCCCATCCCATAAGAAACGCTTCTGTTAACAATATATTCTTGCGTACAGAATAGGCCTTTTTTGGGAGAAGACGAGAATACGTGATGCACATACGTGTTGGGGGCTTCACACCAACACAGGTGTGGGACTTACAAACCGCACTACCCCCCCCCCCCCCGAGATGGCTCGGAAAGCTTGCAGCATTACTTCGCATGTTCCATCCGGGCCAGCATACACTATTGTCGTTGGTCACTAGACACTGGCGTCAGGTTCAGCAGAGCCAAACCCCTCCCAACCGCACCCAAACACTACCCTGGCTATAGAGTTGCCAATCAAACGGCCTGGTCCTTCACCATCGATACATCTCGATTTCGTTTTAACACGGGTTGTCGGTGACGACGACGATATGCGCAAGCTGTCTCACCAACAACAGCGCGCTTATCCAAGGTGTTACTTTGGCACGTCGGCACAACCGAACGAAATGCAAGGCATGACGGCCAGTCAAAGATAGTACGTGAATGAACAAGTTTCTATCCAAAATCCCGAGGAAGCTCTTAGGGCTTACAGTTTACAGCGTGGATTAGGCGTCTCATCGACTCCACCCACCGCCTGGCGTGAAACGTAATCTCCTCCGTTGCTTGATCCACGGCATCAAGCAGCGCTTGATTTGGCTTTGTGGTTGTGCTAATTAGAGTTAATTGCTTAGTCGAAGGCTTGAGCTAGCAGTGGTAACTGTATTCATGTCTAGCCGATTGAAGGACCAACAGAGGCAATGATAGGGTTGTTACTGATTCTTCACGGGCTCCTGACCCTTGCTCAATGTAAGTCTGTGAAATCTGTCGATCATCTAGTGAAGTTAGTGAGTGATGTTCGTTCCACACATCTTTATTTTTTTAATATCATCCGTAAATTGCTGTTCAAACGAAAGGTAAGGTGCAAAGTACAAACGAAACGTAAGACACATCTATCATATTTTGAAAAGACTTACTCGATAATAACTGCCAGTGATCGTGGCTGGCAGCGACCGCAGACAATTCGATAAAATATCACAGAGGTTGGGACCAATGAAAGCGATTCAATAGAATAAGTGCTTCTGTTCAAAAAGCGTTGCCCGCTTATTTTCCACGCTGACGTGTGCCGTCAACTTGCCGCCTTGAGACAAAGCTCCTCAAAATAAAATGTCCTCAGTAACTCTATCATCACTTGTTAGTATTACTATTGAATCGGTGTGTTCGGGATTTCTCACAGCCACCAGTCGACGTCTACGGTACTGCTTTCGGCATTGCTTCGTAAGGCGGACCGGTCCGGTCTGTAATACCCAGCGGTGCTCAGCTTCTTCAACATTCATATCGTTATGCACATTCGTATTTTAAGGCAATCTCGTAAACTAGGAATAACAATTAAATATGTGCAGTTACACTATACAGTGAATGAATGTGTGTTAACCACCTTCACCATTTAGGAGCAAATTCTTGGAAGATCCAGATCCCGCATTGGTCGTTGTTGCTCGAAAATTAGATAACCATTTTTGGAATAATTTTTATTTCTCTAGCCTGTTATATTGAAATATATTTTGACACTCAGCTGATTGAGGTTCATAACAAGCCTTGTATTGTTGTCCTTTCAGCTGAAATCGATGTGGATATTGCGCAGCAAAATGGCGAGCCACAAGTTACGTTCACCTGGACCCATATACCCTGCTATAACAATTTCGTTAAAATGTATCCCAATCAGTACATTATCAGGGTAAACGAGTCAGACAAGTTCTTCGAATACAGTGTGAACTACAAATTTCCCTGGTTGTATCGTGGCCGCCTTGAGCAACTGTTTCCACATCCGCTCAAACCTTGGAGGCTTTACACTGTCCAGATCGATGGGAAATGTCCGTCCTTGTGGGCTGCATACTATAGGTTGGCTGGCAAACGGGACTTTGTCATAGCTCAAAAGGGTACGTACTCTCTCTCTCTCTGCATCTCTCTAATGTTAACGAGAAATACTGGATCCCTGGTTCTTATCTGTCTGCTCTATTCATCATTAAATGTTTCAGTGCGAAAGCGATTAAGTTCACTTAAACCAAAAGTGCCTATGATTGGCTTTAGATGAAGACAACATGTATTGAGATGTACTTTGGCTTTTGCACCGGGAGTCGGCTGTTTGAGTCTTTCGCTCAAAAATATTCTTTAGAGTTTTAATTTGTACTTAAAACATATTCGGAGTTCCCAGAGTGCTCATAAACAACCAAATGAACTCAGCGAAATTCGCTCTAAATCTGGTGAAAATATTTCGATGTGGTGAATCTGGTTTCTGTGCAAGAGTAGCTAACTCGATCTAAAATAACGACCTGACCTCTATTTTAAGGAAGCCGCACATTTTTAGAATTCTGAGTTACCAATTTGTCGAGATAATTTAGCAGATAATTATGACGCGGTTAATTATTAAGTGGTTCTTAGATGAGTCTGAAAATGTAAATAATAATGTCCACTGATGGTCTGAAAGCTCTAAGAATCACCATACACACTCCAAGACCACTTCGGCTCACACGAGACTATTGAGCCAGATGATATCTCGTTTTCTATATCCTAAGTGTGGCGTACAATCATAACCACTGATCTGGTTATATTGTTCTGGTCAACACTAGCGTGGGTTAAAACTTTACGACATTTGAATGTTCCACATTAAGACGAGATCATTGAAGTGAGGAATTCTCATTGGGTTGCGTTATGATGATCGGCGAACATAACAGCACACTTCTCTCATTACCACATTGAGGTTACATACTGTTGGGTATTTAACAAAGTGCACTCGAATTATCAAGTCAAACAATTCCAACTAATTTTATATATTTATTGATGTCATATCATAGAACCCTCGAAATGGTCAAATGAATCACCCGTGCACCTGTGTCGTGTCCGTAACGAACATCCACATGAAGTAGATGCTGCCAGCTTAGCGTACATATTGCTAAGCATTTGGCAATTAATTTCAAATTATTAAATAGCCTCTCTATATTTAATACAGATGTGTTTAAGTAAGTCCTCACTAGAAATAACGGGTTTTTCCTGTATAACAAAAATGCATTTTGTCCAGGTGTGCCGTACCTCCTAAAGAGAGTTTGTCATCATAGATCTCCTACAAACTGTCGACAATGTTCAGCAATTTCAAGCCCACAGCGCAATTTCTACTCACCAGCCTTAAGAAGGATAAATACAATAGCACGCAATTGTACTAACAACGGATTCCTTCAGTCTACCGATGGCTTGCAATGCGGTGAATTTCATACGCGACTTCTTGAAAACATGAATTTGATGTTAACTTTTATGTTGCAGAGTTACAGCCGCTTGTAAAGGTAACTGTGGAACCTGGCGACCATTCGGCGCTAGTGAAATGGAGCGACGAGAGCGACAGTGAAAGCGCTGCGACGAATGTCAGCATCGAGTGCTGTAAAAAGGCCATGAATGGAACGTTATACGGATGCCAGTTATTCGCTGGGATTAACAAAACGAAGGTATCAATATAGTTTTCTCTCTGTATCTACAAGATCCACAAAGATCCACAAAATAGGCGGAATAACGCCACAACGTAATAGGGTCAAACACACAAACATAAGACAACTGCATCCATCCCACTAGGTTCAGCAAAGTTACCGTTCACTGCTGCGGCAATCGCCTGTTCTTTTTCAAGCACTAGCACAACTGTACCCCTCTGCAGCCGTGCTATTGAGGGTATGGGTGCAGCTGTCTTACATTTGGGCACGTATAGGCGGACTAAGAATCATAATTTATAATCCGAATACGAATCACTAATTATATCAGCAAGGCTAGCTTGCTTAATATTAGTAATACTAATAATAGTAATATTGACAAATCTGCAAGTACATGGCCGTTTCAGTACTGGAGCATAGTGAATATATCCTGGTTTGTAATATAAATAGGTTTTTTTTTATTTAACTTCTCCCCAGAAGCCTGGAACCACTTAGTCAGTATATATTCAGAGTCCTCCGGGGGGGATGCCTCTAGTTAAGCTAGATCATCTGCAGGCGGTCCAATGCCTGAAGAAGCCTCTCCCGGTCGCCGCCGCCGCCGTCTTATCTTTTCTAATTCCTGCTTTGCTCGCATCATTCCGTCCAGGAAACACGCGCCGTTGGACCAGCCGTCCAACGGCTAATATAAATCGATTTGAAATAGGGACGGTGCCACCTATTTCGTTGACCGACGTTAAAATGTAAACGCATTAGATCTCGAAGCCAATAAATCGACCGTTATAAGAACCAACATATCAACCAAGGTATCAACAGTTGAATGATTACTGTGTTAATTTAAGGAACAATTCGAACTTACCAACCTCACTCCCGGAGTGGACTACACGGCTCTACTCCGCCTGCAGCTGAGGTACAACAAAGTCGCATATAGCACTCCCGCAGTGAGCGCAACCTTCCAAGTGAATCCACCGTGCCGTACGTACCCATACCTGTAAATAAATAGTACAGTCTTTTCCAATTCATCATACATGTTAAACAGGTACTTGCCGAAGGTGAACTTAATGGTTATTTAGTTATTAATATAAGGTATATGTTTTCGAAAACACGAAATGAAGCCCCAAATTACGTAATAGTAGATTCGTTAAAGGGTTATTACCTCCGTTCGATCTTCGCCTTTACCTCGTGGTCAGTACGTCTTGCAAAGAGCATGAAATGAAAGCTCCCTTTATAATTAACTTCGGATTTCGGTCAAGATGTAAACCTGTAACCTAAATTGCAAGAACTAATTCGCTGCTCTTTCTCGAACACGTGTTTAGCTGGCCAGTATCCTCCAGCGGAAATCAACGTGGATGTTAAACACGTAAAGGATACCACCTTGGCTATAATTTGCCTTTCAGTTGTAAGTAAACAAATAAGAAAACTGGCCGTCTTAATTACCTAGTTATCCGCTTAGATACGTAAAAAGTGGCCGAGACTATAAACTTAATGTATGGGAGGGAATCGTTTATTGTGGATTTTCCGTTTGCTCTTGAAAACATTGTATCTCTTTTCTCAAATACTTTTTTCAGAACAGATTTTCTCCCTTTTCGTATCGTTGTTCAACGGAAACAAGGTGCATTTAACAATGACCAATGTCTGACCCACATCACACTTTCATGCTATTTGTTCCCGCGCGTTATTGACTCCCTGCGAGCTTCTCTGCTGACAACCGCCCCCTTTTGTAAACCGTCACACCAGCCACATTGTCCAGCTCTCGGTTTCAACATCCATGACGACTGTTTACTTCTAATAGTATTTCTCCACATTGTGTATCTTTTATGTGACTCACTATTGATTCTTGTACAACTCGAGCCTGCATTTCTGCGCTACCTTCCCCCCTTTCGGGAAAATTCGGTCACGTCCTTTATTCGACCACACCTGCCTTCAACTGGCTTTCGCTAGCATTTCCCACGAAATACTCCATGTCAAGGTTACAAACAGATGCATTCGGGAAGGGCACCCCTATGCTATACGACCTACCACTACTTAATCCTTTTGTTTATATTAAAGAAAGGGATACACCCACATCTTATTATAATCCCATTGCGCGCCTACGTAACGCTATCACAGTGCTCCGCTTTGATTAAAGCTTGCCACTCAAATGAATAGTAGCACTCAGTACGAGAATACGAGAATATTGTAATAACAGAGGCAGCATCACTTATGTACTGCATCACTCGGACAATCCGTAGCGGCCTTCAACTACAGGTCGTGCACAAAAGAAATGATAGACTTGCCCTAAAAACACTTTCAGTCCAGCGACTATGCCGCTTGCCATTTGGCTTTGGTCAAATGCCTTTGCAGCCTGGCTATCAATCCCGTACCTTCGCGGGCTATGCTTCTTTGGTATGATCCTTCCATGCACGTATACAGAGAAATATTATATTTCAAAGCGTTTTCTATAATTTGTCTAAAAATTTCATATACGACCCTTAAAAAGTATAGCAAGGGGGACGGGTGAGGCCGCTTTGAGAAAAGCCAACTATTTCCAAAGGTACTTCGGAGCCACGTCAATAATTGCTGGCCACTAAGTTTCAACGAGCCAGATCGTCACTGCAGATTGTTCAACATGGTAATAAGGATCGTGCATTAGACATTTATTGCTAATATCGTTACGAATTACATAATCTGATGGTCCCATTATAATGTCATTCAAACAGAACGCCACGGAATTCAGCGGCATAAACCGCACGTTATGGGGGTTTGCCGTAAGACTTGAGCATCGTCATGGACAACTCATCAAGGAGACCCGCTCTGTCAGTCCGACAGTAACTATAGAAGATCTTGCGCCGTTGTCCTACCTGCGAGTCCGGGTTCACGCACTATATACCCACAACGAAGACGTCATTTGGTCTCAGGAATCTGAAAACAACTTTACCACCGGAGCTGGAGGTAGGTCGACGTATTAGAGGGATCGTAACGGGAGTGATTATCTGAATCACCTCTGCTCGTTCGTCTTTAGTTTTGGTTTTACCAGGGAGAGACGTTTTGTCATCCTCGTCAACCCTGCACTGGATGGAGATTGGAATGTATCTGGTGGTGTCCGCGCGTTTAAAGAAAATGTCCCCCTCTCAAAAAAAAAGGTCTTTAGGTGACTCCATTGTGCAACTAACCCAACTAATGTGTAAGGTAACGCTGGAAATCCGGAAAATCACTAACGAAATCATATTAGTATTTGGCCATAGCACATTGTTGCCGTGGCAAACCTAAGGCACAAAATAGATAGATAATATTTCGAAGAGATGTAGTAGTTAGCCAACGTATTGATAAACGTTGTGCCTATTTGCCCTAACGTTTTGGGATCTGCTTATCTTGAAATTGTGTTACCACCTTTTTCAGAGATCGCTAAGCCAAAAATCGAGAGGATGATGCCAATCTCGGATAAGGACGTACTAGTTGAATGGTCTCACACACCCAAGGATTCCGGCGAACTCGTCTATGTGGTACACTATCAGAATGGCAAAGATCTCAAAAACAAAACAGTACACATGTTTACTCATTATACCGTACTGAAAGGGCTTCTTCCAGAAAGCTCATATGAAGTTTTCGTTTCGGCCAGCATTGACTTTGATGGCAAGCTGTATACGAACGGATCGGACCTACAACAAGTGACACTGCCTCCTGAAGGTATGTTCTTGATCGAGCAAAAACTTCTACTACTATAAATGTAATAGTGACGTATAGCTATTGAGTAGCTTTCGAGCAAATGACATTTGAGGCAATCGATTCTGTTGTCGCCTATAGCCCATTGGGTGGATCTCGGCACGAGAATCTCCCGAAACTTCCTGGCGGGGTCTCTGATAAAAACAAAAAGTGTTAGGTCGCTCCATAGTCGTTACCGAATGTATAGCGCTGATCAATAGCATGCGGCCTTTGAGCCATGGAAGATGTGTGATACATTTGTCGAAAATAATGTTCAGTCTTAATGGTATGCTAGGAAAACGAGGTAATGTACTTGAGGGAATTTAAAAAAAAAGCATTGAAAATGTGGAAAATATGTGATACGCTGTGTTAGTAAGGTTCAACAATCTCATGGAAAACTAGCCAATGTTTGTCGGCTTTCAATATAAATGTTTGTAAGTTTGTTTCCCTGATTTTTCTGTGGCTACATACTTAAATAGAAAACTATATTTCGAAATAAATATTAAAAAAAAACACTCCACTCAAAGTTTACTGAGCAGGGCAAATATTTTTTAAAATTTCTTGCTCTCTTCTGGCTTTGTTTGCCATTTATTTGTCGACCTCGTTAATAGGCGCATTGACACCGACATGGACAAACGAGAGCCCAAATGCAACATCTGAGGGTATCCAACTCTCTTGGACGCACCCACATAAGGCGGATCTACCTATGAACCCCTTTATCTGCACACAAATCATCGACGTCTGCGTGACCGAAGATAGATGCAAACACGAGATAGGCATCAAGCCTGACGAAACGTATGTTTCTAAACACACGATACGATTTTGGATATCGTGCAGAATACACAACACCGAAATAATAGCTCGGACGCCTAAAAAAAGGCAGAATATTTATGGGCTAATACCGCCGCAGGCAAATGGGTATCCGAAGTCACGGTGGATCCAAAATATAGGTTATTCCATATTGCGCAAGAGATGAGTTCTAAGAGATGAGTTGCGAGGTGGAGATCTTAATTGTTGCTGGTAACGGAACAGACCAGTTCCTCAGAGACCTTCAACTCTCTTTGAGACTACTCCAAACTAGAGCATGAATGCTTCCGATAGCCGGTGCCGTTAACAGTACCGCGAGGGAGTGAAGGACGAACAGAGACACATGGTCTACATGTTATAACCTCACAATTGTAATTTTATAATTCTAAACTAAATATCGTTGATTGTTGCTTGTTAAAACGGGATAGCTATTTTTTTTCTTCTGACTATGGGGGAGGGAATATGTAAGTAAATGTAAATGCAAGTAATGTTTTGTCACCATCTATAGGATCGTTATGTCCAGAGCAGAGACTGCAGGACTCGACCCCGACGGGGAAAAGTTGATTTCGCCCAAAAAGTTGGTTATAATAAACCTGCAATATGGAAAGTTCCGGGTTCGATCCCTAGCTGAGACTCAGTTAGTTTTTCCAATAGTTGAGTTCTCAATATCAGCAAAGGCCTATATTGCCAATGGTACGTAATATGGCTACAGGCAATAAGGCGCTCGTAAATGGAGAGCGGTGCTGGCGGTTTCAGCTGTTAAAAACTCATGCCCTTCAACATATTGCCCTTATATAATCTCCCATGCCCTTATGAACATGTATGAAAATTCTGTATTTACAGGAGAGCTCTATCCCCCTTTTTTGAGTTTGAGAATAACATCGTCACGGTTGCAATTGACTGTCGTTATAAAGAAGAGATAATCAGACGCAACTCAACCCCAACTCAGATCTTCGGCGGCTTTGGTAAGTGGATTGTTAACCGAACCCCTGTTGTTAGTCCCCCGATGTAGAACTACTATAATAGACAACCACTAAATACACCAAGTTATTAAGGGATATTCTGTTATTTGATCTGATTTTCGTGATGATACTTGAAGTTATCTATCCTCGACAACTTATAGATACAGGTAGTCAATATAGGTTTTTGGGCAGTTGCAAAATTCTTGTTTCTGTGCCGGTTGTGTGGGGTTCAGTAATTTACCACTTCCAACAGGCTTTGCGCACATATTATAGTGGAAATCAGTCGGAGATAACTTAATATCCAGCCTGGTAGCTTTAATAGATAGCTTCATATCTATCTTCAAAGGCAGATTTAACAAAGCAAACGAGCTTCTGATCGTCGAACTTTGCGGGGTCTCCGCGGCCCATACGACTAAAATTCATCGGCTCTCCTTTAGATGTGTATAATCTTTATTCGATGTTATGAGAAATAAGAAAATTTATCACAAACTTGGACAATGGATCCCGGTACGGGGACCATAATAAAATCGAAGAATCATAAGAAACTATAATAAGAAATGCCTGGTTACCTGGATATTTTTCATATTTTACAGCGCCGTCTCCGCCAATCGGTTTAACAGTGAAAACAAATGGTTCCAATGTTTGTATAACAATCGAGCCAAACCAATATGATGTGAGATTCGCCTCTGGTTACGAAATTCGCTGGACAAGTGACGACACAACCGAATCAGCTGAGTGGCCGAGTGATCGGATATATGTCAACTCAGATTCGTACAAGATAGCGATGTTAGAACCCGATACAATGTATACAATTTCGGTGGCCACCTTTGCAATTAGCTCGGACGGCAAAAGGACCTACGAGTATATGGGGAAACCAGTTCTTACAAAAGTAGTCACAGAACTTCCAGGTAAGCTTCACTTACGCATTCACAGCGCATCAATCCTAAATCTGTGCAGCAGTAAAATGTTCACTATTATATATATATATATATATATAAATTGAAATATTTCTTCAAATGGTTTCCATTACGTTTCTTTCTGAAGTGCGCTTTGGAAGATAAACATCCGCAAAATTAGTGCGACCTTTTCAGCTGTTAACATTTTCGCCAGATCAGATTACACTTGAGATATGACAGAGCTAGCGTTTGAAAGCTAAGAACTTTCGCCGCACTTTCCAACTCCTCTCATAGTGGTCTCATAGAGGATTTCAGCGCATTGAGGTTTCACAACAACTGTTAAGAATTGATTTTGTGATGCTTAAAGTGGCCAAGTGGTGAATGATTGTACAGAAATACTTGAATTCTATGCCTAAACTATTGATCTCTCTCTCTCTCTCTCGTTGGTATTCTAGTGCCACCAAAAGTGGAAAACCTCACTGTGCTCATACAGGACTACACAGGTCTTCTCAAAATCGACTGGAACAAACCGAATTACAGCTGGACGGAACTCGAGTATCAGGTGAATGTGACCTGCGGAACCGAGAATAACACGGAACAGTATGTATGGTTTGCCATACTTTGTATTTACAATCGTTGAACAAGTATTAATTCCATAGTAAGATAGTTCCTTTATAACACAACCTGATGAGGTAATTCGCTACGTTCTCGAATTTATGCTATTTAATAATTTACATTTCGCAGTGTGGGAGATACATTCAAGGTGGAACTAGTACGCGGTTATACGTTAAGCGCGCCTTGAAAGAATGAAAAGTGGCGGATAACGGACACAACGGCCATAACTAAATAGTCGCTCTGAGCCCCTAGGGTTCATCTGATGCTTAAGCGCTGATTATGTATCATTAATAATTATATTTGTCTTATTTTTCTATTTGGATGTTGCGTCCACCTCTAGATCGATTAGGCCGCCGGAGTGGACCAAGGAAACAATGATTAGGGCCAAGTTTCAGGCGAAAGCCGGCGACACCTGCACAGTCGCCGTTCGTGCGGCCAACTTCCTGCCTAACGCAGGCGGCGTAGTGATTAAGCAGGGCGAAGCCGACACCAAAGATGTGACATATCACGGAACACGTATGTACCTATATATATTATCCGCAAAGTAAAACAAATCACTCAATAATGACCTCTTGTATAATATTCAACAGTTACGCATATCTATGAATCGCTGACAGTTCTGTCGTGAAAAAAGATCCCTTTCAGGACTCTACTCTAGGAAAATTTCGTGAAGAATTTCCTCATGCTTTGAGTCGACACTATTACACTTCGTTCCTTACGAAGAATATTGCAAAAGACGGTCCCAGCATCGTATAACAACGATCACACTTATAGTATTAATTAACTAGTTAATTATTACAATCCAGCCTTAGGTTGCCGTCGCTCTCAGAGAGACAGATTATGGACAGCAATAACAGCTGGTCATTTATAATGTTTTCTTTTCGGCTTTTTCGGCAACAGCACCCCCAAAGGCGATTGCGATGGTCAAGCGTTACCAAAATGCACTGCGGTTACAAGGTGAAGGTCCGGTCACCAGGAAACATATTCCATTCGGATACAAACTGGCCAAACAAGGTGAGCTCTACAATAAGGAGAGCGGCGACAGTGATACCGGCTTCTTGGTGACCGGTCTCAAACCTCACTCGAACGTCGGAACTATTTGAACTATTTGATGCACTATTTGTTGTTGTTGTTGCTGCTGCTGCTGCTGCTGTTGTTGTTTATACATAGAACAGTTATTGAGAGGCACATGAAACAAGACTTTGTTACAACAGGGAGAAAGACACAGAATGTTGCCTACAATGTCAAATCATCGACCTCGAATTGTACACAGTGAGAATCTCGTTAATCAAAGAAGTAATTCGTATTACTTGAGAAGTAGTCGAAGGCCCCCGGTGATACAACTTACACGGATCAGTACCTGATACAAGATCGATACAAGCAAACGTACAAACTAGATCTAGCATCTATGTAACAAAATCACTTCAATTGATGTTATCAGACCCCGGCCCGGTGGAAAACCTGCGAGCACAAGTAGTCAAACAGAGGATTCGTATCGACTGGGACCCTCCAGTGAAGAGTAGAGGCCCCATTCACGGATATTTCATTGCGGTTGAAGATCTCGAAGATAAGACTACAGAGTATTTCAACGCACCCAAAGACGCTCCGTGGATCGAAGTGGATGCAGCGAAAGAGCATGCCTGGTTGGTATCCACTATGGAATACTACACATATCAAAAACTAGTCATCTTTAGATGCCATCGATTACAAAACCCTCTTGGCACTATGTAGAGCCGGCGAGGATTTCGGTTCAACGCCATCTGATCAACGCGCGCAGTTCTCAGTGCGCGGATCTCGGGTCGATTTCATATAAACTACGGACACATGGTGGTCATAAATACTATAGATACGAACTAAAAGGACATACTTTTGCAATTCATCATTGACGGCCGCTCTCAATTATTTCCCGGCGTGACATCTATGTATAATTTAATGCTATTAACACTTGTCCTGGGAGCCTCCGGCTAACGTGCTTGTGAAAAACGGGTGCATCTCGTTTTATTTGATATATCTAGTTTTATTGAATACTTCCCAATGTCTCCGAAGCACGTGTACTCGTGTGTGTACAGCCATAGGAAATAGTGTTAAGATCGAATGATGCAATAAAAAAACTCTCACTACTATTCGTTAGTAATGCTAGTTTAATTGAATGCTAGTTTAATCAATGCTGGTTTAATTTCCATCCGGTAGAATTACACTCATCAATATAAACAGAACAACTTATTTGTCGTCTGAATTTTACAGGTATCGAATCGATGTTAAGGCTATCAACGTTGCCAGAACCAAAGAGACTTTATCCGGTGAAGTATCGAGCATATTCAAAGCGACAGGTGGAGAAAGTGAGTTTACAAATAAATCCTGGTAAAACCTCGTGAGTTAAAAGAAAAATTGCCCTTGATTATCTCTGACCTTATTTATTTTTTATTTTTTTCAGGCTGACTCACAGCCAACATTTAACGCCCACGGTATTGATTTCGACATTGATTTTCTTCGAAGCTAATAATTAACCTTATGTTCTGTCACCATCGGAATTGTGAGTAGAGCAATTATCTGCTTTTAATCTGTTAATTATCTGTGCACAGTATCGTAACTAATTTGCTGGTTTTTCTTTCCAGATCCACCGCCTGTTAATATCACTTCTATAACCCAGAAGTCTGACGGTGTAGGACTGTCATGGGCGCACGCAAACGTCGAAGACTTCAACATCAAATGCTTCCGTCTAACTGTGACTCAACGAAAAACCCAGACCGCCCTAGGTGTGGCAACCTATCCTGACGATGACAAGAGACAAGCAACTACCAGTCCTGAACCACCTAAGCCGTCTCCCGAAGACGGTGAGCAGAGTATATTCTTCACGGAGGTTGCACACGCCTCACGTGATGGATTGAAGCCGTACATGAATTACACAATCACGTTAGCGGCATGCTGCGAAGAAACAAAATGTGGTAGAGAACGAACAATCCTCTACACAACAGCACCTAGCCGTAAGTATAATATTGCAGTGAAATTAATAAGTGTGTAAATGATGTTTTTCTATTAAACAAAAAAAACGATACAAATATAGAGCGTGTACGATCGACAAAACAGGCGGACAGATCGATTCTTGTCCCGGGAACGGGAGTGTAATTCACCGCAATACAATGCGAGATTGTATTCCAATTAGAATTCCCTTGAATCAGCTGATTGTTATTGGTCATACATGCACGCATGCTTACGTCATATGGGCTAAATACATACGGTGGGTATGGTGGAGAGGACAATTGAAAACTACATGTTGCTGTTGTTGTTGTTGTTGTTGTTCTAACAGATCCCAGCAAGCCGCAATCATTCGTTTATAATGAGCGTGAATCGAATAATGTGACCGTCTCCTGGAAGCCCCCGGAGTATCCTGCCGGGCCTCTCGATGGCTATGAAATAGCTGCTGCTAAAAAGGGCACCTCACCTGAACATTGGAGGGATCTCAACGGACGAGCCACCAGATTTACTTTCGATAATCTTGAAGATGGAACCGAGTATATTGTATATCTGAAGGCCTACAACAATGATCCCAACAACGATAACATTGACGATCGAACGCGGATGCTAACATCAGACGTCGTTAAAATCGAAGTTTTCACTGTTGGTGAGTGGGTATAACTTTTTCTCTCTGTAAAAAAAGCTGATGAAAATAGCTTCGACCCTTTGAGCCTGTTGAAATCCCGCTTCCCGCTGTAGGTTATGCTTATTCCTTAGGAAACGCCGTTGTCATCCTTCTATTATTGATTGCTTGCAAGCGCTTCTCAGCCCATTAACACCTGATATGTTGATAGATATGTACATCCGTCATTTCAGCTGCGAGTAGCACCGTCCTATGGCAGGTCATTATGGCCATCATGGTCTTCCTCGGTCTGGCCGTTCTTGGATACGTCACCTACGTTAAACGAATTCGGATTCCAAGCGAGTAAGATAAACTTTTTCATGTTATAGATTAGCCATTTAGCAAAATTATATAACTTGACATTGGATTGAACCTCAAGATTCAGCTACCTAATTCTGAGTGCGCTACTTTAATTCTCTGAGTAGGCGGCACAGAGCTAATACAATCCCAATGTAATTATTATGTTTAGAGAAAAAATACATATTTGTTCGCTGATTATATAATTTATTATGTTGTGCACCAGTTCCATGGCCGATCCGGGAGTTACTGTGTATTATCGAACGCCTGGCTGGATAAAAGAATAATCACGCTATGTGTGGACGAATTCGTTCTTTTTAAACTGACAAACAACGGCTCGAGGAAGGAAGCGCAATTTATCTAATTATGAGACTCATCAAATGTGATCTAGCACTGTGTCAGATATCGTTGGTCTTAGAACAAGTATAGCAGGCTTAGATATTAAATGAAGGCACCGACTGTTTTTCTTTTGTTTAAAATTATATAAATGTTTTGTAATGCATTCTGAAGAAACAGACGCACAACGATCGTAGCCAATATGTGTAATTTCTGATAAATCATAATTTGCTGACTGTGCGGCATTAGACATGTGATCGGTCAACCCTTGGATCAGAGTGTCGCTAATCAACAAGGGAATTCTATGAAGGACAGCTTGTTTATGCCCTGCTTAGGTACGTTTCTAAAGACACTAGGTTGACCATTTCTTGCCAGGTACGAGTAAGGAAGAGAATTAGCAAAGGTGGCCCCGACAGGTCCTCATTGTAATGCTTAAAAGGTTAAGACCTGAGGACTGTCAGATAGGGGAACAGCTGAAGGTCAACTCAAAAAAAAATTTTGGTTGACCAATACGAGATATTCTCTTCGTGTCTAGTAACTTCGTTGAGCGTGTTTTGTTGGAGTTACAGCGACTCGAGGCAACTTCTCCGGACCCACAGACGCACAAACCCCTCGAAGCAGACCGACATTGATCTGGAGTCTGTCCACGAATCGGTCCTCGAATAAGCTTCCATGCATTTGAGTCTCAGCACGGGATATCATCGAAGATCATTATTAACAGGAATAACAATTACATTGGCAAGTGGCCACAATTCATTGTAGCTATCATAATATCTCCTTCATGAACATAAATACAGCATAGATCCCAGTCAACTATATTTCTTTCAAATTACTGAATAAAAATAAATAAAGTCGTACTAAGGACATCTTCTTGGCAAATATCTGCTGCACATAAAAGTGCCGGCGCGAGATGAGCAATGATAATATGTTTCCGTACAAAGATGGATTGATTCACTGGATATGGGCCGATCAGAAAGCAACGCCTAATTAGCTGATTGTCGGTAGGAAGGTCAGGATTTACGGACAAAACATTACAAGCAGATTGGCTACTTCATCTATCATTGACCCTCTGTCAGACCTATTGTGTAAACAAATGTTGGGCTAACAACCAGCTAAACAATACTATACAATTTCGCCATCCTCGTAATTCATACCACGTGTGTACTTTATGCATTTATTGTGACGAAGCAGCAAATATGTAGCCTACTTTATAGAAATTAAGTGAAATGTCAAAAGATGTATGCAGACCTTCGCAATGTATACGATGTCATAATGTTCACAGTTGCCATGTTCACTCGTAGCACAGCATGGCAGACAGTGGCTGCGTAATATGTTGGCAGCGTTAGAACAGAAGAACTGATTTCTCCTACCCATGGTCTAGCTTCCATCTGCAATGTTACATGCATTTGTCCTCGGCAAAATAATGCGAGGAGGGAGTCTGTCGAGATCTGGTTGGTCAAATCAAGGCGGAGAAGGTAGATAGACTTTACTGTCAAAACAACATGATTCCAGCTTAATCTGATCAGCGAGATCATTCAGCCCCTCCAATGCAACACAGGGGTAGAGATACCAGGTATACAGCCATATCTAATATTACAGGGAGCATCGAGAGTGGTGCCAACAGCGTGTGCGGAGAACATATATGAACAAAGTTACTCTCCCTCTGTAGCACACCTGGCTAGTCAGCCAGCCATAGCTGTCCCACAACCAGCAAACGACACGGGACACGAAATAGTAAGTGCATACGCGCTATGAATATTGCTAGCAAAACAGCAGTGGCCACAACCATTCATGTTTCAGCTGCTACACTCACCCATATGCAAATATAGCTTCATAGACAAAAATACACACACACACACGCGCACACAAAAAGAATGGCCCGATGCTCGCGCCGACCTGCAGCAACGAGACGCGGTACAACGATACGCCGGCAGGCAAGCTCGACAATCCTGGTACATACACATATCGTACGGGACCACTCGTATGGTGTAAAGCGCAGCGTGAATACTTGTGGACTGTGTTTCCGATTGTGTTTAACGTGTGATCTGCATCTGATCCTCATGGCAGGGTTGGCGACGGCAACAAGTAGCTGCAGCGTCTCAGCATCGTTAGGCAGCGACTCATTTCGTAGAGACACAACCGGCGGCATTGGTTGAGGATCGAGATGAGCGTTCTGCCATCTTCTCTGTTATTTCTCCTTTGCCTCACCTCTTCGTTGGTCGCGTTTCAGATTAGCAGTTGTGCAGATGGGTCTCGCTGTCTAGAATCCGACGCGTTGGCCCCCGCCCTCAGCTTAGTCGTTTTGTGCAACGTACCGAGTGCTGACGGAGTGCTCTACCTTCAGCATAAGGGGCTGAGTACTGGGTGGGAGATTTAGCAGTACAGTAGCGCAGGTTGCTCGACGTCAGTGTGCTCATGAGTGTGTATGTGGGTGAGCGCTCTCGATAGAAGCAGGCGGCTTGCAGGGCGGGATCTTAGCAGAGCATTGTCTCGAGATGAAGCGTGCGTATCTCGGCATGCCTAGTAATGTAAGGGTACTCGAGTATCCATCTAGCGGTTCACTATATAGGTAGTGAAATCCGACCTAGCCTAAGTAGATTGACGGGGTGGAGTGGAGTGGGGTTTCTAGTGTCCTACGTAGCAGACCTCCTTTATATAGCCCTTACACCCCTATGCTCGACCCATCTCTTGCTACGTGTAACATATAGGATGTAGATCTACATATATATATATATATACCGTGGTTCCATCTAAAGAGTTACTCATAGAGCAGAGAGGGAGAGTTCATGTGGTCGGTTGGACTGTAGCAGACTGACAGAGCTAAACGCTTGCTAAAAATAGGCCTAACATAGTGCTGAGTAGTACTAATGAATCACATAATGAGAAGCAAAGCTTATGACTGCGACTTCTAATCGTACTTTTATATATACATATATACATAATACCAATTATCGGTGAAGTTAGGTTCTACCACTGACCAATTGCATTATTATATTTTACCTAAGAGCCCAGTGATGTACAATTTAAGTAGAAAGTAGGTTATGGGAACGCAAGCGGGCTTATGTACGCTTAATATAGCATTGGCATTTGATCCCATGAGATGCGTACCATGCATGATCTAGAGCGATGCGGTATCTGCTAAACAGATCCACGCTTGCGATAGGAGTCGCCGCCGTGAACGATATAATGAAGAGTGCAACGATGTTTGTGTGTATGTGTAAGGAACACATAGTGAAGCCCATTAAAATGTGTGTGTGTGTGTGTGTGCGTATGTGTGAGCAATTAAGTGTTTATTTATTCAATTGTAGAATGTCCCACTGTGTACCAGTGCTTTCATTTTGCCATTCGAAGACCAACGGATTCCTACGAGCTAGCGTTCATTCCTCTGCAGCACTTTTATAAACGGATTCATATGCACTGATATGGGGAGCGTACATCTGCAGGGTTCAGTGGTGTGAGCCCTTGCATTGTATGTTTGCATAACAATAAGGCATTCAATGCAAGTGCTTACAGACCCTGTTACCTGGTGACCAGGTAGAGCCCATTGTATCACTATATACCCGCAGAGGAGTGAGTACGCTCAGACCTTGATCAATAGATCGGCTTCGACGTGGTGTCATGAATGATTCCAATTATGTATGTTGGATTGTTTTGTGTCTTAATTTGTCTCGCTTATAAATGAATATCTGCAGCGATCTTCAAGTTTCCGAGACTACCACATCTATCACAATTATGACTGCTACTGTAACGTTAGCCACTGCTTATACCTTTTTCAAACTAGATCGGCACATTTTCAACCGAATCGGGTACTTTTCAAACCAAAGCAAGGGGGGACATTGTTCGAATGAAGACGGACACATTTGGCACTGAAACGTGGATATTTTTAATTAGACAGCTTTACTCATTTAAACAAGCATAAGTAGTCCTTCCGTCGTATAGTTTGTCTCAGTTTGGATTTAAAAAAGTGCTCGTTTTGGAAATGTCTAATTTTAGTGAAATGTATTATAAGACCCTGATTTTGTATAGGAAGTGCTCATTTTGCAATGAATTGTGAGCCTTCCGAGCTTTGGGCGATCTGGCCAACATCTTGAAAATAACTGACAGGTATCAGTACAAATTGTTTGTTGTATTACCTAGTGGTCCATCGCAAACGACTTACCACTGGATATTGTCTTTGTTATTTCAAGCCCCAATCCATACTTGAGATGGACTATCGACACCAACAATCTTCATGAATAAGGTTTTCTAAGTAGTATTGCTTCTTATTTGTGTTATTAGCATTGTTTGAACATATCTACATACTGTGTAGGTGTTTTTGTCAATCACTTGAGAATTAAACCGCTTTGAATATTCTAGAGAGCCTTTGAGATGCATGATACATGCCTTAAGTAACATTTGCAAAGTATGGTGCTTCGCTGCGTGACATTGTCGACGGATGCCCCATTGAAAATCAGCATTTTTTAAGAAGTACCTTGTTGAAGAAATGTTGAAGTACTTTGTTATAATAACGTTCCCCTATACCGTTGATGTGCTAAAAATGAAAGGAACAGAACTTCACCTTTAACAGAACTACACCAAACTCAGCGTAGGCAGTATCCTTCACCCATAGAGCAAATCTCATTATAGTATATTTGATATATGTATGAAAATGCATCATCATTCTCAGCATAATCATCTTTATTTGATTCGTCACCCTGCTAACTGTTGGATAACCGCCTTCATGAGCAAAACAAAAAGCAATAGTGACCTATTGTAGCAATATCTTGAAACTCGAAATTGTCTACTATTATAAATAGAGATAATAATAATAATAATAATAATACTGTTATTCGCAAGGAAGGTCGAAGCTTATGATCAAGCAGTTGTAAGCAAACATTCGCTTTATTTTGATTCATATCATCGACCAAATCATTCGTATATGACACAGTAGTGACTTCAAGTCAAGACTTCCCTCCTCCCCGCCATCTCTAGTTTTATTTCATGCGTATTGTTATCCTAATACTTCAACCACAACCATCGTAGGCGTGGCAGACACTGCGGACAGAAATATGAACAACATCGATAAAACAATCACTAAGAATATCGAATAGTAGTAGCAGTAGGCACAGTGGCCACGAACCGCTAACTCTACAATGATAATCAATAATGTCGTCTATCCGGCCGCACAAAAGCCACCGGTCGGTCGAGCGGTTGGTCACAAGCGTGTCCACACACTCAGGCGGTCCCCACGCTACCATAGCATAGCTTCTCCATCGATGCCAGACCTCCCCGTTCTCTCTCTCTCTCTCTCTCTCTAGCGCTCACTTTGAGAGCGTTCAAGTGGCTCCACTCGGTGTTGAGTCAAGAGGCGCGTAGCAAGCAGCGGCGCTTTTCTCTGACATGCGGAGACACAAGCTCCGTTGCAGGTATGCGGGCTCGTTCAAGGGGCAAACTGCTGCAGCTCCAGCCGGCTATGCCAAGAAGCTACTTTAATAAAAAGCCTCCTCGCGTCTTGGCCTCCATGGCTCCGGATCGAGTCGTGGTGTTCTGGCACCGGGCAGGTCTGTAGGGGAGCGTCGAGATAGAGAGAGATTCCGAGTTTCACGAGGGCGCCGACGACGTCAACGAGTCTAGCGAGCGTAGAACGTGATGCGTTTGAGTTCCGCCTTTAAAGGAACACTTCCGGTTTTGGGTGGGGCGTGGGTGAATTTAAATTGGCCTGGCTGGTTTGAACGCCGAGCCAACGTGTTGGCTTCACGTGGGTGTGCCACTCGGAAGCTAGCAGCTTAATATTGCTTTGTCTTGGGGGTGCTTCAAGGGGGATAGCTGGTCTTAGGTTCCCCTAGAGAGTGTGGGCGCTTGCCACTCACTGAGAAGGCAACTTCGGGTGGAGATATTGGGACGATCCCAAAGAGGGGTTGACTGAACTACCTCGTATATTGCGCAAGTCAACATCTCCGAGTTTCATATAGCCTTTCCTTTCAACCTGATAGTAACCTTAGTCCGCTATACAACTTAGCCATAAGCGACCTCTGCTACACCACACAGTAATCTAAGCCCTAATAAGATTACGAAATGTTCAGTAAAGTACCAAGTATCCCATGACTTATGAATGTGCCGCCGACGTTACCTACCATAATTTTTCTCTAACCAAAAATGTGCTTTTGTTACGTTATTTTTAGAGAAGCTTAGTCATCAAGCTCAGGGCAAGTGTCGTTCTTGCTTCGCCAAAACAGACGAGGCAATTGGGCCTAACGCTATTGCATTGAGCTCATCATCGGTAAAGCCTTGAGGGAGTCCTACTCCCGCTACTAGCACCGTTTCTTGGTTTATACACAACGAAAACGGCTCAGCGGGCAACAAACAGAGCAGTCACCGCAGGGCGAGAGAAAGACCATCGATCCTTCTTAGTGTCCCGCTCCGAGATCTCCACGAGGAGACCCCTCAGACGGAGAAGTCATCTATTGGACCATCTATGCTTTGTTGGCACGATTGCATCCCCCATATTGGTGTACGCTCCTGCTGTAGCCAATCGTCATGGTTTGTTGTCGTATATAATGCCATACTGGAGCCCCTACTCACGGCAGATATTAAGCATGACACAAACATGGGGGCGGGGGGCTGGTAAGAGCATAAATGACAACTGTAAGAAATTGCGACCATTGCGGGCTTGTGAAGCTTACGACGATCAGCATTGGCATACCGCCGACAAACGATTGGGACAGAAGGCTATAAAGGACTAGGCGAATATAAGCTTGTGTTTTTAGCCTCAACCATTGTCATTTTGCCACACGCTTCGGCCCAACTGGTTGACCAAGAGGATCCTATCGTCAATTCCAAATGAAAACTCCATTCAGTTAACCTTCCGTTTCGTAGAGGCAGCTGTTCACGCCAACGATCTTCACCAAGCAACATCAGCGGCTTTCTTTACAAGACGATGTGCGCTTCGCGATCTGCCTTTCTCTATCCATCTCTCTCTGCTGGAGGAGATGTTTTCAGGAGCACTCTCCGCGTGGCTATGCCCGCCGGCCAGTTGTGTACGTCTCCACCTCCTCTCAACAGCATCATCGGGTCCCTTTCCCTCGGCGTGGAGAGGGCCGTCCTGACCGGAGCGTGCGCCCTCTTAGATCTCGTCCCGTCAGTGTGTTCACATCCTGCATGGGAGAGTGTCGTACTGTCCAGTGGCCCGTTGTTCCCGTTGCTCTCAGCACGGCATCACATCAGACCGCAAGTGCTCAGCAAATTCACAATATTTCCACCAACAATTGGTGTGCTAGTGTACCCTCAGCTACGAAGGGCGTGCATGGTCCTCTCCACCGCGGTCGTGACAGCCTGGAACTACAACCAATAGCTGGCTAACAAGTGTGCAGCAGGAGGCACAGTTCTATTCGGTGGACATTGTGACGTTAGCGGTCGGTGTAACTCTGTGGCCTAGACGGCGGCGATGACCACATTGTTCACCCTACAAAATCGACAAAACGAAGCTCTCTAGAAGCGAGCGAAGTATCTGTCAACCCACAACAAAACAGAGGAAAAGTCATTGACGACTACGATTAGTATTGCTACAGCGACGATTCCTACTTGTTGACGGTGTCTGCCAGTGACCCTAAAGAGTGGCCTGAGGATTAAGTAAAGGATTCGTATTTTACTCCGTCATCTCATTTCATCGTACACTCTGACTTCGGATCATCCCCGCAGCAGTGCCGCGCTCACCAGCTCCAGGACAATAAATATTTTGCACTGCTAGACTGCGGCATCAACAGCAAGGTATGATTAAGGCACACACACGCACGCACTAAGCACGCAGTGTGTACTTCGTAACGAATACATTACGTACAGCGAAAGTAAACATGTTGTTTAGACGATATGATTATATCAACCGACATGAGTACACACACACTTGCGGGTGCCTTCGTGTTTACAACGTTTCGTCGAAGCGAAAATAATCATATTTGCTAAGCAGTTCAAAAATGTCAGCGGGAAATTTTACAAATTCTCTTGGAGCAGGCGTCGCCCCATGTCACAACGTTTGTCGAAGGTAGCCAACTGTATCAGTAAACGTAGATTACCATGGAGCATTGTTGGTGCATGCGTAGTGAGTGGACATTAACGAAGCTCGCATAGCACATCGATAATGCTCCCTTTTATCCGACCGCAACGAAAGGTTGATTCAGGTGGGGGGTTCAGGTTCGGCTTATTTTTGTTAGAACCCATTTTCAATTAAAATTGTTCATTGATGTAGATTTGCTATTGTCCATACCATATGCACGGGAGGTTTTGCCGACAGCTCATCCATAGTTCATGTCATACACAGCATGGAAACGCGCCGTTTGTGTCTTATAAGCAGCTAACTAACTCCATACTACAACCGACGTCTCATGACGAACGTCGCACCATAGAATGAGCCGTAGGTTTTCGTTGCATCTAAACCTCTTCTAATCAAGTAGCTGAAGGGTAGAAGCAGCAGCTGTAGAATAGACAGCCCAATCATAAGGGGACATTCGCCGCATACTTCCTTCTATCCATATTATAAAGAAGCGCTCTGGCGTGGACAAGCCTCTCTGCACGCTTACTGCCCGTCGGCCATCCGACGTACGTCGAGATATTTAAAGTTCGTTTTTAAGGGTCTACCGTCAGACTAGTGCTGGGGCGTTCTCTCAAGCTCGTTCCGTCTCGAGTAGCCATCCACTGGCTAATTTGGTTTTCATGGCGTGGTCCATGATAATAACGTAGACGGTGCATAGCGGCGACGGCTGTACAATGCTCTCTTCTCGTGGCCTCTGGAGGAGTTAAAACGCTGACAGGAAGACCTCCTGTGTGTCGCCATACTCCGCTGTTCGGTCCGCCGCTGTCGCCTAAACCGGGCCGGCCGAGTCAAGCGGACAGACCCATCGTCCAGAATACGTCAGATGATCTTGGAGCTTTGTTTAGCCGACAGGACATCATCTCAACGAATAGACACATATAAGGGCAGAATATGTATGTGTTATATGGAACATTGCCGCCTGGAGACTACGCGCTACCCATGGCCACTGCTGCTCGAGGCAGCTAAATTCGTCCACCGTACTATTGTACTTCTAAGAATGTTGGTTAATCGCTAAACCTCACGCCCGTCGCAAACCCAATAAATTTTAGCCGCAAAAGCTGAGCAATGCTGAAGCAGCTCTGCAGCTACACTCGAAGTGAAGCTTCAACTGAAGTAACTACAATATATATATCAAAGGAGAAGTTCCTCGGTAGTTGTCTGCTCATTCTTTGCATCGCCTGCTGTCGTCCTTTTTCTTTTCATCTGCGTTCACATTTCAGAGCCGTCCTTGTGAGCTATCGATAGTGTCGCGTCCTTGAGCTCCCTTAAGCGTAACCTAGTGGCAAGTCACAGCGGAAGAGCTAACGTGAGAGTTCGACGTAGAGAAAGCGGCCGATATGGACTCGTCAGGCGAGTCTAAGCGGGAGTCGTTGTTGTTATTGTCTAGGACAGGGAGTTGTCGCAGTCATGTTGGTCTTGGTCTCGTCGTAAGGGTCGTGTTGTTGCAAGCAAATCTTGTTAGCTTGCCTCGGACTCGTTCGCTTCGTCTCACGGTCTCAAGCAGCGGCGACGTCTCCTTTCTCCCCTTGCTGTCTCGTTGTCGTTGCCTTTGCCGTCGTTGCTTCATCGTCTATATATATATATAGCGGAAGCTCTCGGCGGCAGCAGTGTCGACGGCGGCAAATTAGATCAGAGTGCGAGCGAGGCAACGCGATCGACATCGACTTCGCAGGTCGACTGATGCTCTACGGTTAGACAGAGGCATAAGGAGAGAGAGAGAGAGAGAAAGTAGCAAACGATGCGTTGTAATGCTCAGCTCTTCGAGGACCAGTAGGCCAAGGCCTGGAGAGAAGAAGGAAACGGGGGATGTAGCTGTTGCATGGCCGTCTGTGTCGTGAGCCTAACGTCCTTCTCCCAGGTTAGGGCCGCTTGGGACAGGGCCATGAGTGCAGCTTTCTTTGCTTCTCCATGTCGTGTCCACCCCCCGTTCTAATCTCTCCTGCCCGACTCCTCCCGTGTGTCCATGGTCCTTCTTCATTCTGCGTGCCGTTTGTCTACGTACCACTCGGTTGCAGACTCTTCAACTACGTCAAGCGTCGCCGGGTACTCTGGTGCCGATGGCGTCACAGGAGACAGGTCTCCTGGTAGTGGTGGCGGTGGTGTCGATTGACTGTCACTACCGCTTAGAGTTGTACGACTGTACTCTGCTCGCACACATACACCTCACCTAGACGGCTGTGGATGTGTGCGCGCCTGCGCCCCTCGAGTGGTCGGGCAACTCTGTCGTCTCATCGTCTACCGACTGCTGAGATGGACGTCAGTTACTGCCGCTGGAACAGCAAACGTCTAAGGCGAGGAGAAATTGAGCGCTGGAGACCGCCGGACTCGAGAGAAAGTTCGCTCGTGTAGGTGGTCGCTGTGCTAGTGAATCGCTAGGAGAATAGGTACAGGAAGCGAAACAGGCTTCACTCGGAGCTCCGATGGGTAATGTAGTCGGTCGTGGATTGGCGCACAACCAGAGCCGCTTCGGTGCCATCCAGAGGACAAAGGGACAGTCCGTAGCAGAGAGTAAAGAGCGCGCGGATCGCTGGTGGAGGCTTTTTCCAGGGGCTAATCACCTGCAGGCTGGTGGAAGCTGCTGGGATACGTCTTCGCTCCTGTACTAGTGAGCGAAAGGCGATGAGGAGAAAGATCGCGATTTTGCGTCTATACGAAACGAACAAGAACAGCGGGAAGCAAGCCACTGCTGCGGGATATCCGCGGGGCAGACGACATGTCGAGAGTAGTTGTACCAAGTAAGAGTAGTGGCGCTACTTGTGAGGGACTTAGCACAGAGCCTTGCTTTCGGAAGCTCCGCTTGATTGCTTTCATTTGCGATGAGACGGCTATTGTAAGCCGGCACCTGTTGATTTAGAGGACATCATTGTGTGATGGAATGTCATTACCAATATCTTGGAATCAGATCTTCAATTTAATTAAATTCAAAGGCGCCTATATTGCACCAAGGGTTAGTGCCAGTAAGCAAATTACAATACCTCATATAATAATGATGATAGAACAGTTCTCTTGAAATACAATCACAAATCACATTTCCTGAACGAATTACGAAGTTTGCGGACAATTCTCCATGAAAACAAATAATTTAGCCCCTTATTGTGTCCGGGCCATTCACCTACGATGTAGTTATCATCTTTCAGAGTTGTTTCGGATTTTATATATACAGTGCCTTAGGGTGCCATTCAGCCACTGGCTGTTGAGGTAGACTAGCTCTACGAACACGGTGTTAAAAGTCAACTCTGTAAACAAACCAACTCTGTGTACGTTCTGTGGCATCGAGATATTTCCTGCTATCGAGTCGCCGACACAAGTTCGGAGTAATATAAACATTCATAAATATAAACAAGTGTCTTTTAAAGGTTGTTACGAAAAAAGTAGGGGCTCTTGATTACAAAGGACCAAGAAGATTAGCATGATAACATTTAACATGTATAGATTAAGCTGTCGATGAGAGCGAGCCAAAATGGATGACACTTCTTGGGTAGAGATCACCACATTTCGTTGGATGTTCACCGCTTGGATACAGCATCCACCATACGGTGAGAGTGTGAGCGATCGTTGGCATCGCCGTGGAGCCTTTAAATCATCAATCAGCATCGAGCTTACGCTGAACTGCAGTAGTGAGCATCTCATTTATGCCTACTATACTACACATAGCATAGTTGGCGACAACAGGGACGATGGATCTAGCTCCTCTGCTGCATTACTGAGCCAATAATGGGCCCAACTTAGGTAGGGCGTCACTGAAAGATACAGATACTACACGAATTCCTGCGCGGGATTTATCAATAATAACTTAAATGATCTGTTTTTAGAGTATGGTATGAAATCGCTTGTACATTTATAGTGGATTCATGACTGCCCCTAGTTATACATCCAGGCTTACTGCGAACTTTGCTAGTTCTGTCAACGTGAGTTCATGTATCACTCATTGTATCTATATGTGATACAAATAAGCTACCGCAAAAAATGAAAGTTTCCTACACTGTGTGGATATATCCGTATGGCAATATTTAGTTGGGCACGTCATTTGGAGCAAACCGATTCGTCGGTGCCACACGCTTTTATGGTCGTCACAATTTGTATGTGTAGTAAAATTCAGTGATCACAATATTCCATTCGTTGTCATATTCCTGGCGAATTTTAGTTTGATCGTATTTTTATAGCACAGCATTGGCGAAGTTTGTCGGACACTGCTAAAACCCTTAACGGTTTAGCTGTTCTGCCTAAGCCGACTCGGTGTATCGGGCACCTATGACATACGATTGGGTAGGCGCCTGGCAACGGCCGGCAAATCAGCGGGAAGACATTTCGTTCAACAATCAGACCTATTGTGTGGTTCGCTGCGAACGGCCAACGATTTATTGAAGGTGCACGTCTGTAGGAGTTCAGCCAAAGCATCTGAATTTGCCAACTGGATTCTCTCTGGACACTCATGCCGGATTCTCAACTGGACACTCATCGTCAATTGCTTTCGCACAAATCTGATCATCAAACTTGGAAAGTTGGCAATAGTTACCGGCTATACCGTCCGTACCATTCTCAGCAGTTCGTACAAGAAAGGTTGCAGAAGGACGATACCCGAATAGGCAGACCTGCCATACAGTATCACTTTGTACGGGAGCCCTACAGCAGAACCGATCCTGAACAATTGACATCAAACGAAGGTGCTTCCCCGAAGGAAAATCAATGGATTTCCGCTGAGTTGCCAGACTCCTAGGCGAAACGATGTGGGTGATTCTATCTCGTATGCATAAACCTATATGAATAGCACCCAACTCTTGACCGTATGTCTCTTCTCTCCTATCGTGGAGACTTGCCAGTGCTCAACAAGGACAACGTGTCAACGACAGCGCTGCTTCGGAGGTTACAGTGAAACGACAACGTTAAGCTTCCAATCAATGCGTACGGCTCTATGTTTTGGGGCGTAAAGCCTAAAGGAGAGGCCTACGGCTGCGTTGGCATTCTCTCCACGTTCGTATGCCGGACCAGCGGGGCTCCTTAGGTCCGGGCATTGCGCTATTGAAGGCTGGCAAGGCTGCCTAGACGAGTCATGTGGCTCTGCTAGGCCCTTTGGTGGCGGAAACGGTCCAAACGGAATAGGCCCCTTGTTCTGCGGACCTCCCTTAGTTCACCGCCTTCCACATCTCCTCGGTGGCAGGTCTAAGGGGCTTCCAGGACGTTCACGACGACGTTGGCTACCTTCAGGATGGATGCTCATTCCAGGCAGAGGTGAAATGCACCCGTTGCTGTGAAACAGGAACGTAGGCTTGTGCCTTGGAATTGCGTTGTTGGGAATGTTCGCAGCAGGAGGCGGAGCTAGAGGGACAGAGAGGAATAGTGGGGAGAAAGAAACTTTATGGGCGCGTGTTGTTTGTCCTCGCGTCGAAGACGGATGGGCCAATTGAGAGCTGACAATGGGCTCTGGATTCTTCCTCCTGGGTCCACCTTGGACCGCCACGAGCCGCAGCAGCTCTTCCCCAGTCGAAAAGGGCATCGTGAGACCATCGAGTCTGACAGTGCTCGCTCGCACTACCACTACTTCGATAGTAAAGCAGCCAGACGTTGACACGAGGACCAGTGGTGCTTCATCTAAATCACATGAATTCGTACAACTATTATAGCTGGCTATGCACCGGCGGACGGGCGGACGACGGCCAATTGTATAATACGTACCGTATCTATCGTCTAAGACTAATGTCGTATACATTTCATTGAATACGAAATAGCTGTTGGCAGGGACACAGGAATAACGTTCTCATCTGCCGTGTCTACATTTGGCTAAGCAGACACGATGGAATGGCGTTCGAAACACATCCTACAGGAGGCAGGCTGCAAAAATCCAGCTTTTCATCTAGCACACGAAAGTGGGTTCTGTACGAACTGTGTGTACACGTGCGCCCCGTGTACGAGAGAAGCAACTACTCCGTTCGGTTAGAGTGCGTGTACTTCGTTATATATCTACTCCGAGGATAAACTCCAAGTGTTTCCAAGGATGCGTAAACATCAACGACTACACCTGCGTTTACAACAGGTTTTGTAGTTCGTTGCAATGTATTCCGTCGGTAGTTCCACTTCTACTGAATGCAGCTTGCAAATTGTGTAATGTGTAAAGTTGGAAGGGATTTGCAGTCCTAAAATTCATTATCAGATTTTATCATGAAGGAAATCTCTATTCACCCAGTCTGAAGCGCCATTAGATTGTGTGTCTTTGTGTCGTACCACGCTCTAAGCGTGTTGCTTTGAAAAATAAATAGTCTTATAAAAAGGTTATTCAGAAAATGTCAGAACTCCTGCGAAAACGGCCTGGGTTTACAGAACAGGTGAAGTGCCGCCGGCAGCAGTCAGAGTAGTGGTTTTATCTTCAGATCGACAGTATGATCATTGCGTGTTTAGTCTTAATACGGTTTTAATGAGCTCTGCTTTATGCTCATTTTTAGTGACATCGGATAGGCTCTTGTGTCACCTAACATAATAAGACCTTCGAGTGTTATGCTGGTTTGATCTGCAAAAATGCTTAACAGATCCCCTTGGTCGGTGAGGTTGACTTTGTGCCAGTAGTGTTCTACCGTCTTTCCTAGGCTGGCACGAATCGTTTTTCCCTGTTTGGCAAAACGTAGCAGACAACCAGATGCTAATAAGCAAACCCTGCGCTTACGCCAAAAGTAAAAAAAATATACACAGTGTTGTACTCTCTAAATATGCTGTACATTATAGGTTCACCCTCTTATTGGAGTATGGTGTTAATTGACTCGCAGGCTTGCCAAGGATCAGATGTATTTTCTAGCTTGCTTCTGAAGTACAAAAAACCACAGTCAGCATGTGTCTTGTGCATTTCAAGTTATTTAGCTGCTGGAGATAGGAGAAGCCTCATATTTACCTCATAATGAGCATTATGACTTATCCGGAGGTGTCCTTCGATCAATGAAAGCATTCTACTTATACTTGTCTCGAATCATGTCAAATCAGAACTACCATGGCGGAATTGCTCGCCCTTGTTGTTGACGGAGTGCATCTTGAAAGTTATATGCCCTCGAGCTGGCAACGTTATAAACAGCACATATGCAGCAGGCTTCACAGCGGCATGCGGAGGGTGCCGTGTTTCCTTCAGTATCTCTGAATGAGCGGGAAGCAATTCATCAGACGTTCCATCAATGACACAAACTTAGCTGTCGCAAAGACCAGCTGTGCCCCAAGTGTGTCTTCTGGAGTTTTGAGGTTCTTTTAGCAGGCGCTGCAACAGCAGCAACATCATCCCTATGATATGGCAAGAACAGGGCAAGGGGTGGAGAATGGGCTCGTTCTGGTCCCTGAGCTGCCCTGGGCCTCCAACCGTTAGCCGTTTGGGAGTCGACGGAGTACCGCGATGATCGGTCTTTAATGGACCCCTTCAAGTCTGGGCAACCCTTCGAAATGACGGAAAACTAATAGAGAAAGAACAGCCAGAGCTGCAACAACGCTCTCGCCGCATTCTCCTGGTCACTTCCATGGACCATCGTCGAGTATCTGTCGGAAATGTCCAAAAATGAATCCGAGGGGAAGACGCACAGTTGGCTGAGACCCGTGATGGGCACACACCTCGCTGTGCTTGAGGAATAATACAAGTTGTGAGTCGAAATGCAAGATTGCGAGAACAATCTTATGCACATATCTTCATGTTGAAAATTCATAGAGAAGGATATTGACTACATTTTAGAAGAGCACTGTACTCACCAGCCCAACTTCAACGTTAATTTTTGATAGCTGAAAATGATGATACTTGCATATTAGTACGAGTCGATAACAGGCATTTATCAGGTAATACAAAGTGTTCAAAGGCTTACATTAAATGTGTATGATCAACGTGTTACCATCCCGTATAGTAATCAAAGATAAAACGACTAGAAACGGCCTATCCAAGCGAATTTTGTCGAAGTTCCCTTCATAAGAGATCTCTGCGTAGGGGCTCAACGCAGGGTTGCATCGCCCTCATACGGCGACTGAATCTCAAGCAGGCATACACACACACAGGATAGGTTAAGACGGCAGGGGCGTTGTAGTAGTAGCACTAGATAGGCTCCTTAGCCTCCCACGCTCGGATGACTCACAGGCGACAGAGCACATGGCGACGCTTCCTATGCAACGAACGGTGTTCATATGGAAGAGCGGGCGGCCGTGAAAGAAAGGAGAAGGAAGTCAGCAGCAGATCCTCTGACTTCTTCTCGACTACCGGTTTCCACCTATTCCTCTCCTCTGCTTTCGTCGTCGCTCGAGGAACGGCGTCGGAGATCCGTAATTAGACGTCCTTTTTGTCGCGCAGTGTTCCTCTTTCTCGACTGCTGCTCGCTTCGCCGTTACTGAGGTGCTGAAGACCTGTAGCCTTGCTGGTACCTAGCAGAGAGGCCGGTGGCCCTACGAGGTCTTGAGACTTACGGCTATCCGGGTTGGCGAATTGGATCAGGGGGCCATTGACGTTCCGCCGGCTGCTGCTTATCTCTACCGAGCAGATTTCGCATCCTGTACTTTCGGATGGCTTTTCTCATAGCTTTTGCACTGCCTTCCAACTCTTCGTATCTACCTGCCTAGTTGCATGGACGCAAGCAGCCAGCCGGTGTAATTAGCTATTGGCTATTACATCGAAACAAACCAGGCAAGTTGCCCCATCTCATCGGACTCATCGACATCATCGTCTCCACAAGACTAAATGCGCACAGCGAACATAGACAGATGGAGATTGTGACTTCCCCACTTATTGCGTGAGTGCGCGGGTTGTGGGTTGCCCACTGAGCTTAGTCACTGCAGTTGACTCTACTAACCCCGATGAAGAAAACACCTTCGTCTATTCACTGGGACAGACTGGCAGAGATATGCCATATGCAATAAGATGTCCTCACTCACTAGGTTTGAACACCTGCAAAGAACCAGTCTCATGTCACCGGTGGCTCGGTTGGGGTGAACGGGCTGCCGCCGTCGAAGCCTCTTCTTGTGTGGACAGCAATAGATAGCAGATCTCGTCTAACTCTTTCCTTTCCTGATAGCGAACCTTCAATGGAAGCAGATCAATGGTTGCTGCTAGCTCGTTACAGGCGATTCAGCATGGAGCTGTTCTGCTCGGAGTGAGGACGCGCGTAGCGTGTAGCCGGGCGGAGCCGCCCAATGATTCGGTATGTTGAACATGGTAGAAGAGATGGTTGCAGTTGCTGCACTTGCAGCCGTAGAACTGGCAAAGACGGGAAAGGTATAAAGCAAGCCTTAGCTTTCGTATCTACTTGCCACTCGTATACGCACAGCCTCTACAACGAGGCCTGAGTCGTTTGGGCGAATGAATACGCATCCTTCCTATGAGAATAGAGCCTCGATGTTGGAGGTTCTTCGGCGAAGTCGTCTCTGGCTGGTCCTTTCTCCTTGTCGTTTCTGCTGCTTATGCTCGCGACTGCATTTTTTTCGCGTTTCGTAATGGGAACGAGGACCAAATTGCGTTTAAGTCCAGTGTGTTTAATGACCAGCTGCTCGCTTTCTTTATGGACTGTCGTCCAGCATAACACGCAAGTGGCCAAGCACGAGGATGTCCTAGTCCTCCTTCCCTGGGACTTGCCTATTGCATGACATAACAGTATGATTATGCATTTGAAAAGCTGACCGACTCGAAAAAGGTCCAGATTGTCTGCAGCACTGAACGGTGAACTGAAGCCTACTCCCGAACGTTGTGTAACTGCGAGCCTTGTTCAGAGTTATGCGCTATACCAATCTCGAGCGGCATGCAATCTCGGACACAATCGTTCGACGACAAAGTAGGTAGACAGAGCAACTGCATGTGCTCAGGTGCGCATTGAATCCAAGCCGACCGCCGCATGCCGTAATCGAAAGAGGCATGTGCCCACAATGGCAAAATCGGTATGAAGAAAAGGCCGTTGGACAGTGCAGAAACTTTCCAGGAATAACTAAATTGGGCTCGTGCACACGTCCTGGGACACAACTTGATTTGTTAGTGTATAGAAAGATAGCAGAGGAACAAGGGCAAGAAGAAAAGATAGAGAATGAGAATCCCCCGGAAAGTGAGCTTTAGATGTCGTTAGCCTATTGTATTGTGTATTGCAAGAAGGAACGGTGAGTACATGCCACTGTTGAAGGTTTGCAGGTAATTGAAGGAGGCTAAATGTGGCCTGTGCAAATGTTGCGTCACCCAACGCCGACTTCACAATACGGCTTAGTCCAGGATATTCTGGCTTAGTTCAGCATATTCAGCTGTGTCGACTGTGAAATACAAGTGCGCATATTTATGTACATCTAATTAGTTCTGGAGAAGTGCGTATTCGGCCAGCTAGGAATAACAACTGCGACATACAACTTAAAATTATAGCAGATTCATCACCTTCGTCTGTAGATTGCGTTTGCCATAGCATGAGCTATTATGCAGTACTTTGCACTGTTCGAGTGTTATTTTAAAAGAGCTTTACTTTAATTAGAAACACGAAAGGAAATCATGATGCGATACCTTATGTGATCACGTATTTTATCTGATACTGCACATCCGTCGGAGTCTCTTAAAAATCTACTATAAAGTCAGCAATGCGAGTTATCACAGTGTTCAAACGGTGATCAATACACAACTTTCGTTTTGAGCTTGCCTCAGTCCCTCATTATATCAAGCGCGTATCTGCCACAACCCTTCCGCCTGTGAGGCATTGTCTAAAATAGGCCATATCATTTATAGAACTGCAACAATCATTTAAAGACTAGCAACTTTACCAGATCATAGTGGCTTAAGTATGTTATGCTAAGTACATGTGGGATCAAACGACTTTCATAGAAATTCCTGTCCAAAAATGATCTTCGTTTAGGATACTATAGAAATGTATTTTGTGGCTCATTTCCGACAGTTTTTCTCATACACAATGTTGCTCCAGCTGTAATATCCTTTGAGACATATTAGCAATGTAACTGACGTGGCGACCTTTCACCTTCAAATATTTGATTCGTTCTGTTTGCCTTGTCGGCCTTTACGACGTATCGAGGCCACTCGCAGTCTTTACACTCCACCGAAACAAGTCACAAGCCATCATCTATTGAACAACCTGAATAACAGCTGATCTCTCATCTCCACCTCATTAGACCTTTCTACGATGCCGCATGCAGCGTGCCCTGCCTCAGCAGAGGCCTAACCCTAACTAAACAGAAGAGGAGAGCAAATAAACGCTGCCGAGCTAAGGCGACTGTAGACAGAGCAGGTTGGCGTCATGGCCGGACCTGCAGTGCGAGAGCAGAGTCAGGCCACCTGAACGGTGGAGCCACTGTACACAGGGAAGAAGTGTGGAGTAACGACGGTTGGAGCTGTAAAGAGTGAACAGCCCACCTCTTTCAACAAGCCCCATAAGGCCAAGAATGTCGACCCTGCCTGAGGGTGGCGGCTACTCGACTGGCGCGGCCTGTTTTTGCGCTGCGTTTGGTACAGCGCTGAGTACGGCAGCGCGAAGCGCCTGCACATAGCATTATATTTCGGCTAAAAGGCATGCCTATGTATTTGTGTAATCTTTCATCTTTAGCCATGTTTCTCCTATGCAGTAGCCTGTCGTGTCTAGGCATACAAACAATTAAACGCAAACTTCAGTTTCGAACAATGTTCGATTCAAATAGATCGGGAACTGTACTCAGTTCGACTAATTGTTTTCTTCAGCGAAAAGCTGCCCATGTAGAAGCTGTCCTACCATCATACTATTTCTGCCGTTGAGTTCTTATATTTTTAGAGGGAGCTTGGGAGAGTCTGTACATACTATTTCCCGACCTCCGGCCCAATACGACTCACACTGCATCAGTGCTCGTTGCAACTGATGCATTATTATTGGTACACTGCAAAATACCAAGTGAAGCCACCCTCCTAGATCTGCTTTCGAAAAATTGTGGATGCCGTCGGCCCCAGTGACGGATTCCAGAACGAGCATCCAAAGTAAATCCTGTGCCTTCGTATAGGACTAAGCTGCACGAGCGTTAGTGTGTCTAATTTGCCGACCAGAAATGCCGCATACCTAATACCGCCTGTCCATCACACAACAAATGCGGATTTTCTGCATATAAACATTGTTTACGGTACCATTTGTGCTACCATAGGTCAGCGCACTGGCAATAAAATCTACACAAAAAGTATATTTTTCGCATGGATGCCCTTCATTATGCTAGGCCCTCTACCATCACAACTGGTTTACTATTATATATATATATATATATATATATATATATATACATGCGTGGTTATATATATATATGGTATGCCTGGTTACTATCTGGGGGACTACAAAGCGACCGGCGCTTCGTAATATGTTGCGAGTCGGTGGTTGGTGGTGGTCACGCTGCTTCAGAGCTCGGTTCCGCCGCTTTCTCATTTATGGGGTGGCTTTATTATTTTCTTCGAAATACTTAGAAGAGAGAGTGTTCGTTAGATCCCCGGGGGAGCTGGAGGCTCCAGTCTAGCCAGCGGCTGGTGCAGGAAGTCGGACAACAACACAGCCCCTCTTGCCTGATGGGGTAGCCGATCGACGCCTAGAGGAGACGGTTGGCGGTCTCGTTTGTTTGTTTAACGAGATCTGAGATAAATCCGGATTATTTGAACGTGGCACGGGGAGTCAGGGAGATCAAGCAAAAGCTAGCCAGTTGCAAACAGGGATGGAGAGAGAATGGAGGATCCTGTTCAGAAAGCCATTTTATAACCGACGCGTAGCCTTCTCGTTGCAGCGTTGCTCTCCCAACCGATCAGGTTTCTCTAGCTATAATCGTTCGAAGACCATTTTCTCAAAAAGAAAAAGAATCTCGCCACGCTGGAGCCAAACGGCCGCGAAGCCTCGTTTGTTCTCGTCGATAAGTGTGCCGGTTATGTTGAAGATATATATATATATATCTTCAGCCTATGTGTGTTTCAATTTGATGTCAACGTTTTGATATTGCATATTGATCTCATTCGTGTGAAATGCCCTTTTTCATGGTGGGCTTGTCAACACTATGAATGGCTACTTAAAATAGTAGCGTTCGACGAGCAACATCAAACAGAGCGTGTCAAAGAAACGAGGCATAGATGGACACATCTTAATTTCAACTAGGATTCTATACGAAGAAACATCATCTATTCGAAAACTCACGCAGCCCCATGACGTTTGAAGAGGTCGCGTAACGCGCTACAGAGACACCATGTGAAGGGATCACAATGACATGAATAAGGCTGCCTTTCGCCTTCAAAAGTAACGCAACTCTATGGGGTTTCGTAAGTTTTTGAACTGGTAAAGCCTCCATAGAGACGCCATGATATGTGCTTACAAAGGGTCACAACCGCCGATATGGTTGCGTAACTTTTGAAAAACACATCGTGCCTCTATGGCGAGTTGAGTAACGTTCTTCAACGCGATAGGGTTGGCACGAGTTTCCGAAAACCGCGTAATTCCCCAACGCTATTGTGACTTACAGCTATGCTACGCTGGACCCAAGCTGAGGCAGTTGCTTCTCATTTCTGTTACGCTGAGTTCTGCTAAGTTCTCAATTCTGTTACTGATAAATTAGCAAAAACTCAAGAGGTGTCATTACTGAAGACGAAGGTTTCAACTCTCGTATCATCCTACTCTTTTGGTTTCGTTATTACGCCTTCGAATATGACACATGCGGTCACACAGTGTTTGACAACGATAGCATCTTGCCCTTATATTTCGGCTAGATATGACGATCGGCCCTGAATACAGCTTATCCGCCTCGGCAAGCATGATCGAGTAAATTTCTGACGAGCCACTTTATCGACGCACCACCCTAACAAGGCGGTGACGGTGTAGCCATTGGCTATGACAGTTATGCCAATATGTGATAGAGAATTTCCTCTTCCTCCTGATGCTGCTCCATATCCGATTGGAGACGGTAGGCTGCGGGAAATATAGATACAAAGCTCGCGGGAAACAGCGGCTCGATATCAGTCGTATGCCACGGACGAGTCCTTCGCTTGCATCATAGATGCTGTGACGTCTTCTCTACTGCCTGCGCCTCCGATATCGTTGAGTGGGTTGAATGCGCGGAGGCGACCACTTCGGAGGCCTCCGCATCGAACAATGCTCATCTCAGCATAACCCAATGGATATCTCAACGGTGGCAACAGCCGCCTGCCCGCAAGTTTCGTTATCCCGCGAGAACGCGAGACGCACGCTGGGCATCGTGCTCTCAGCATCATCGCGAATATTCCTCTGGCCATTTTTTTGCTACTCTATCCGTCTATTATTATATCTTCATTACGCAGAGTGGATGTGGAACACTTGCGGAGCTATTGTATAAGTGGGATGTTCCGTCACGTTGACTCGTTCAGTGCTGTTTGACAATTGCTTCGTCAACGAAGTATCTCGTTTGTTTATTGTTTGCTGTGGTCACACAAAGGGAGCGGCCGCTCGCAGCGGGATTTCAACGATCAGTTTAGCATCACTCTCCTTCTCCCCGCTGTACACTTCAACTAGAATTGATGAGCAACGCCAAGTGACAGGGTGACTCTCGCCTGATGGCATCTTCATCATGTGTAATTTAGGTAGCAGATAACGTCTCAGGATATGGCAGACATTGACAGTATGTGGATCATTTAAATGAATTTCCCCTTCTTTGCCTGATGAAGCTCATGACTTGACATGGGAGAAATGTCCACCATTGTTTGTCTTCATGCGAAATCTTTCAATTTTTTTCAAAACGAACGAGCGCATATACGAGTGTGTGCCATCTTCTTGCGGCATTTTCATTCTGAGTCTACGGCGTGTGATATATAGGAATAATAGGAATATTTCAGTATCCCCCATCAGACGGTGAACTTTTGATGCTAATGTAATGTCTACTAGTTGTGACAGGAACATGTCGTAGACATATTACAACAATGCCCGCTACAAAATATCGGCACAATATTGATTTCTGTCAACGTAGTGTACTTTAACGTATAAATATCCAATTCGTGTTCGACCTTCGAGAATCTGTTGATATAAGCTGGGCTGAAATGTGCCTGTTTACTCAAAGACCCTTCGACTATACAATAGTATCGGCAAAGTATACGACATTACTATGTTCATCTAAAAGAGTTCACATTTAAAATCTACAGATGGGTACAAATGTTATACAGGTGTATGTCTATTATCTATCCTGCTCTTCTCAGCTTTGTTCGACACCGAACATTAAATCCGTATACCCATTTAGACGAATTGCTAAGGCATTCGATCATACGAACTATACAAATTCAAAAACAACCGCTCACATTAACCCAGCGTACACGTACGCCAAATCTATGTGAATTCACGTTAAAACGTCACAAATTTCAATTTCCATAAGCTAGAGGTTTTAAGTCTCTCACCAAACAATTTCACGCTTTAACACAACGGCAACATGCTGTCTCCATTCATAATGTCAGTCGATTTTCGGCCGCCCCACTCATAATCGCGGGTATCGAATGTAAGACGAGATTTCTGAATAAGAAAAGCACTCCAATCTTTAATGACTGCTATTTTTAGCTGACTAAACAAGAATGAAGAATTGCGGATGGAGTAACGTGAACAGTTTGCGAACTTCTCACAAAACCAATCTGAGACTCGAAGAGGGCGTAACCGGATATTGACATTGTTTTATGGCCAGAGGGGTCGGTGTCGATTCGTTCTGTCGGGTGGCCGGCGGGAAACAATAAAGCTATTTTTTTCTCCGTGAAAAAGCTATCTTTCTACTCGAATGGCTCAAGAAAAATGTATGGCCGTATCGTCGTGCCATATTAAACAATTCTCTCTCTCTCACTCTGTCTCTCTCTGTTATCTTCAATAAATAATGTGCCGTTATTGATGATATAGTTGGAAATGCATACCAAACTCATTTCATACTTGCATTTCTTATAAGTGCTGAAACACCTTATCGCCAATTTCTCTACGAAAGGCAGATGGTCTCGGCGCATTGGAGGCCATTGCAATGTAATACGATATTACGGACGGAGAAGGTAAAGAGTGTCATGGAACTCTGGTCAAGCTCAGCTGGTCGGTAGGCCGATATTATTAAGGCAAATTATTATAAATACTTGAAAAAGTATTTCTGTGTACCCCACCGAGTGCTCGAACTCGGGACCTCTCGGTCGTGAGCCGGGCGACCTAGAAAACTAACCCTGCAGACACTATCTTGCTAGTATACCGAGCAAATCTTATCGAAGCTGCACATCGACACTATATTTACATATGCAACTTAATCGAAGATTGTCTATGCTTCAAATTCCGTTCGTAGGTGTGAACCGATTTGAGTTCATTGATTGTCTTAAATTCTGTCTACATAAACAATTGAATTCACGCGCGTCATGTGTCATCATCTTCATTCATTCATCCATTAATTTATTCGTCTTTGGCCACCTGTCGGGCCCGTTTCGGTCTGCGCTTTTGTTCACTCGCTCACAGCCGTTCTCCTCGTGCGTATGGAGATCGGTCAATGTCAAGACAAATTAATCCGGTCAGCCGCCGAATCTCTGCCGACGGCTTTCTCTTACGTGGGACGTCGATGTGGTTTCCCTCAGCTCAACTCAGCTGATATTATCGTTTCGGGGCGTGGGTGAACGCCCGACCGACGGAAAGCTCGGCCGGGCGCACGCCGGCTGGCTTGCCTGTCTGCCTGCCCTGTCCGGTGTCGTAGAAAGCCAATAAGATCCAATAACCATAGAAGGGTTAACGTTTTTGAGGAATTGGTGCAGATCTGGTGTACGCGGAAACGCGGCGGCCTCGTCGGAGGATCCGCAAGTAAGGGGAATGAGGCAGGGGCCTAGGGGCATAAACGGAGCTTTTGGGTGAGAGCCGAGCGAGGTTAGGCGGCGGCGGCGGCGTGGCTGTGGTGGTATTGACAGCTCGTTCAATACATCTAGCCGGCCGGCCGGCCGGCCCGCCGGCCAGCCGCCGGGAAGTGAGAACCATACAGACAGACAGAGCCAGAGAGAGAGAGATTTCGAGTTCGAGCTGCTGCGGAAGCAAGAAGGAAATAAACGTGCTGTACTGTAAGCGCTGCTATAAGGCCCATGCGAGTCGAGGGGGATGTGCCGGTGCAGAGGGAACCAAAGGGGAGCAGAGAGATGACGGCGGGATATACGATAGGTGGAGAGCAGTCAGCGAGCTGCCAAAGCTCGTCTCACGCAGTCTTTCCAGAGGCGGCGATCGCATCGCGTGGAAGCAGGTGGCGTAACGGAATGTGCGCGCGTCTGCGACCGCCTGTCTTAAATGCGATAGGGCCAGTTCCGAACCGCGCGGAGCACCAACATCGCTCGAAGGGTGAAAGGGTTACGTTCCGCTTCAAGTTCGGGCTGAATGATCGGCTACCCAAGTGGCTACTGTCGGACCCTGTCGCTGATCTAAAAGCAGCAGCACCAGCAGCCGGTCAAGGAACCGGACCCATGTGGGCTTAATAGAGAAGAGAATGAGATACAATGAAATGAAGTAGCTGTTCACAGTCTCAATTCCTGTGTGTATTGCATTATGTAGCGTGATTACTGGACGCTAAGTATTATAGTATATCTCGTGGAAGCTGTAGTTGCCGTGACAGTAGGTCCTTCGATACGGTCCGACTAAGCAGGTGACACTTAGCAAAGACACTCCCTGGTCGACTTTACGAATTCTTCTCGAGAAGATGAAAGGAAAGCCCGAGTCAGACATTCTTTGTCATCAGGAAGAGGAGAACGCGTGGAACAGTCGTGCATCATCACTCATTTGGAAAATAGAAGGCAGAAGAAAGTGGGAAAAGCCTCGAAATAGAAATCCGCTCTTCCAGCTCGTTCTTTGCTTGAGACAGAAACGTCAAAATGTCACAAGTAAAGTATACGTCTGTGTACCTCAATCTAAAATATCTGAAAGGCTAGGCACTGTTCTGGAGGCATCCATGCGAGAACGCTATTTAGATACTAGATAGCTGGCTGGCTGTTGCGGTGACTGGGCCCATATGTGAATCTGTTCACAAATGAGCTCTCGTCAACAAGCCCGTTCGCGTTCTGGCTAAATCGAAGCGGTAGATAGTCAAGGGAGTATCAATATTATATATTGAGAAAATTATAACATTGGGCTAACGGTAAATATAGGGGATGGTGAGGGTTTCTGGGAGATACCAACTTTAAATTACCTATAGCTGCTTGACTTTGAGCACAGATTTAGGGTTTCGATGCAGAAGTTTGGTTACTTTTAGATTTTGATACTACCTCTTATCGCGTGTGGGAGACATAATATGCTTTTATGAGGACACTACCGTCTTGGCGCGTTGCAAACAACCAGTTTGCGACTGCACACTGACCGTTTATCCAATATTCCAGCCTTAAGCTTTTCAATTTAAAACGACTCGCGTTTATTCTAGTGTAGGAAGCTCCGCCCAGTGGAAAAGTAATTCTAGCAGAGGAAAAATATAATCACACGACAACCCTGCTTTTTTGTCATGATTTTCTAAAAATCTATGTTACCCTACATTGTCTACCTACGTTAGCCAAAAACGAATCCAATCTGTCGAGGAAAGGTCTCAATGTTCCAGCACTATATTGTGACCCTCACGTTTCCCATTGGATCATTCTCTGTAGGAGCGGAGAGGCTTATTCCCATTATCTGCGATTTTGTCGGTCGACCCATGGTGCTTCGCCTGGCGCCTATCGGCCCTGTTCGGCAAGTTTGCTTGGGTCACGTGCCTGTTGGGCGTTAGTGCGTGAGATTGGCACTCCGGGCAGCCCGCAAGCGGCATCGGCGAATACCCCCCCGCCCCCGGATCCCCATCTGACCCTCTACTGCGTTTCTGGGATTCCAACCTAATGCCCGTTTCTTTCCGGTCAACCTCCGAATTGCGCACTCTTTAACTCTGCGAGACCTTCGTTTACTGCCGCAATCGAGCCAAGCTAAATCGGAAATTCATCGCAAACAGAAAAGCTGAAACTAAGGTCAAAACTGCTTAATCTGTTACATTTTCCGCTCAATGTAAGCCTTGCAAGGAAGCGACGTTATTCTGTCGGTATAGAGAATACATATATAGGTAATTAATAAGAGGGGCATACTATGGTGAATACTTTCGCGTTACCAGATCGTGCCGTCATTACGAGCATCTACGTAATGTTCTGCTGTTATATGTAGCTGAGTCTATTAGAAAGCTCGTCTCTCTCTCTCACTCTCTTCACTTGCAACACGTCTCCACATGCAAATGTCTTGTATCCGTTCTGCTTCTAATATCAGTGGTCTCGAAATGGACGTCGGTGGCAGTTGTATTGGCGTATTTCCCAAACATTCATCTCAGGCGGCTTAAAGCGTGCATAGGTTATTTGCTCTGTTTGTTGTTGTTGTTGTTATTATTATACTCAGACATGATATCCCAAGGCAGCTCATAGATTCGATTCGATGCGCACAAACATACTGGACTTCATCGAGTGTTTCTGGATCTGACACCGGATAGTCTCTATTTGTTGAAGCACAGACGGGAAGGACGGATACATTGTCATCTACATTTATAATAGAATCATTCTCTACTAGTCGCCCGTATGGCGGTTGCAAATGGAAATTGTCGGAATATGTATAACGTCCATGCATAGTATTGTGTACCTCACTGCTGCTACCCAGCCAACGTTCTGTTGGTGCAAGACGGTAGGTTTCAATCGCTAGATGAAGTATATTTCGGCGAAGAAGCAGATTATATTTATGTATAATAGTACCTCGCAACACGATCATCGTGTAGAAGCCTTTAGCAGTGCTCGCTATTTCAGCTTTTACCTGAGGTGTCGTTGTACACTATGTTCATTGAGGATGCAGGTTTATTTCTGACCTAATGTTGGGTACCACACACACGCGTGATGGTAATATAGAAGCGAGGCAATATTCGAATCCAAATGAGTTTTGTAGAGTCGAAGGATCAAATTTGAGTGGAGCCATACTTAATTTTACGGGCAGTATCTTCGCAATAAGATATGAAACTCAGTAGGGACACTTAATGTAGTCTGCGGCACAGCTGCCACTGTGCAGCAAGGAGGATATGCGGTTCTCGTGGCTGGGCTCGTACACATCTCACCACCCCCTTACTGAAAGAATACGCTAAGCGATACCGGGAAGGGCGGTGGTGCTGTTGAACATCGTTAACAGTTCCACAAGGGGGACGATCACGACGTTATTATGCATTATCATAACAGCACCCCCAAAAAAAATGTGGAACACGCACACACACAAACAAACGGCGCTAATTTTCGAAATTCGAAAAGCAACAACAACCTGAACATTATTACACGTATTACATGCTGTATAGTTGTGCAGAAGCCATCTGAGCGTTGTAATGATCCTAAACCTGTTACTTGAACGCCCTGTCAACCGCGCAAATTGCACATGTTGTTGTTGTTGGCACTTCTCCAAAACCGATACAATAATCACCGCCAAGCGAACGTCCACGAGCTGACAGCACAGGCGAGATAATCGGCAAACTTGCTCGCTGGTTTCGTTTACCTGCTCGGTCCATCTTGTTCTCTCTGTTCTTATCCTGGCCACGCGTTGGCGAATGCCTCGGCGAAGATCCATTTTCGTGCCTCCTGCCACCCCGACTCTTCGCGGCACGGAAACATCCAAGTGGAGAAAAAGGTGGCGCTGGCCCCACGGCGGAAGGTGGCTGAGAAACGGGATTGCTCGGAGGCTGGCAGAAAATCCTGAGCAAACCCGTTATCACTTGGATGTGCGTTTTCATAGCTGGGAAGGAATAGTTTTGCGGCCGTCTCGAATTCCTCGGCCGCTGTCCTTGAGAGCCCTTCGGTGGAATATACTCGAGGGAAATGCTTGCGGAAGAAAAGTTTCAGCAGCGGGGGCCGCCTGCTGCTGCTGCTATGGTCGTGGCGGCAACGGCAGCAGCAAGAAAATGATGAAAGCACCTGCGTAGCGTTTTCCCTCGCATGAAAGGGTTTCACTATCATACGACGCGACGTATAGAGGGAACCCAACGCGCCGAAGTATTACCAAGCGCACGAACGTAATTCGAAATTCGTTTCGATAATCTGTCACGTATGTAAATGATGTAACGTTATTAGTAAGTAGATAAAAAAAAAAAAACGAGTGCAGGAAAAACGCCTGCAATGATTGAATTCAGCGGAAAGGCAAACTGCCAATCGATGAATAGTAGTCGCATGGGGAAAAGAGTTTGTCGCGTGCTAATTTCAATGAGCATGAAATGAATGACTATCGAAACTCCAAATTGATTGCTACACATCACACTATGTGTAACATAAGAAAGCCCTCTGAGCTTCGAGCTCGGAGGGTGCCACATATCGCGCGTTGCTAATCGTGCTCGCACGTCAAGTTACTCTTGTCATTCCCATGGTGCTCTATGAACGTCGCTCGATATCAGATGGAATAATCTCATTTCTGTTTTCGCTTCTGTAGAAAACTGATTGTTTTTACTACTCGAGCTCAACAACGTGTACACATGTTTGGAGAATAGCAGGGATTATCGTTGGTCGACTCTGGCATTTGGCCATTTGGTACGAACGATAGAGATACAAAGTGCGCAAAAGAGAGACATGGAGGGTGAGAGAGAGAGAAAGAGAGGGAGAACTCGTCGCAGGGGTAGGAGGCCTTCACGATGTGCGTGGTCGGGGTTGGGTTCATTTTGTCCGTAAATCTTGTATGTGACAGTCGCAATGACAGTCGCCAACAGCCCCTGGCAGCATTGGCCACTTTTGGAAAGAGTCTTGGAAGCACTTGCAGCGGTGGTGGCCCAGTAGTGGTAGTTGCCGTCCCCCAAGCAGCGCAACCCAATAGCAGCGCCAGCAGCGCGATCCACGAGCCCGCTACACGCTGCTTGCTGTGTATCGCGGACGGCGCGCTATCATCACTCTGTCCCACTCGTAGACAGTCCTCACGTTCTCGTAACGCACAAATGGCCTCCGAGAGCCAAATGATACACGTGACTTATTAACTGTAGCCCCTCGCCGTCCCTCTGTTCCGACCCGCGCTGCTCCTCCAGCTCGATTCCCACTTCGGAGCGCCTGAGCTAGCTCCCCCTGGTACGCCTCGAATTGGCATCGGAGCAATGGGCAAAAGCATACCACGAGCTCCCTCGACTCCAGGCGCTCGTCGTCCTATTCCTGAGTGGCTGGCTGCGCGGACATCAGGACACACGAACGCTAGATGGCCGCTACGGACATAAGGCACTCTACGGGCGAGAGAACCGACCGACTGACCGACGTGGAACGTAATGGCCGTTGCCTGTCTACGCGACGGACGGGAGATGCTGTCGGGCCCCGCCAGCAGCACTCCCACGCGTAACCGTAGTACCACTACTACTTGTCGTAGTAGTGGTACTGATGGTAGTAGCACATTTATCAAGGCTATTTTCGTCTGCCCGCTTTGTTGCTGTTGCTGTTGTTACGTGTTGGTGAGCTTTTTGGCGAGACCCTTTGAAGGAAGAAAAAACAGAGGACGGGAGTGGAGGGAGAGACAGAGAGGGGAGATGTAGGCGAACAAAAATGAAAGAGGGGGCTAAGCGATCATTCGAATGACTGGAAACGGCTTCGGTGGAGACAGCTGAGGATAGCTAGCAACCTATGCCGCAGTAGTGTAAGCTACTTGACACAAGGTATTTATGTATGTGTTCGTTGCAACTCTCACCAGATGTGATGCGGTGCCGTCTTCCCCTCGACACCCGCCGCCCTCGCTTTGCACAGTAATGACCGCGTGGCAATGAAACAGAAATAGAGAGGCGCCCAATGAACTTAGAAGTGGGTGTTTAGCAGTAGGGTAATTATATTCATATTAGCTGAAGAAGTTAGTTGGTCGGAATTGCTAAAGTTGAAGAAATAACCTCCTGCAAGGATTGGGCGGCATGGCCACAGTGAATGCCCACACTTTCTGTAGATAATGATGACGATGTTCTTTACTGAAACGATTAAAGTACAGGACCTTCTCCAAGTCAAGCTTTAACAGATATATGGCGCGTGACCGATCCGAATGATCCTGCAAGTGACTATGTTCGTACGAACGCATCGTACGGTAGCTTTTGTTGAAGCCCATCGCACAACTGTGACAGGCAGGCTGCAAATTGCGATGTCCACGCAAACGCGACATAAGGTTGGATCTAGAGAATGTAGAGAACGCGTAGCAGTAGGTACGTTGGTAGGTAGTAGTCGTGTCGAGAAAGCGAGCCTTTCTCTTTCTAGACGTCTTCAATTCGGTCGACTGAGTCGCTTAGAGTGGCAGAAGCAACTAGCTGCTGGCTAAGAAGAGCAGTATTTGGAGTGAAGAGGAGGCCAGTTGGAGGTTTCACTCGAGGAGACCCGGTCAGAGTTCACTTGGCGACTCCGTTCGTTCGTCCGTCCGTCTGCCAGCGCTCTTCGGCAACGGCGGCTAGCTCCATTGGGCGGAAGGAGACTCCACCGTGGCACCCGACCGAGGCAGGTAGTAGCAGTAACAGCGCCGTAGCCGTTGGCAGCGGGGCCAGCCTTGGTAGCAGCGGTGGTACGGACATGCAGCCGGCAGTGGGGGCCGAGACTTGGCGGCCAACAGAAGTCGAGGTGGAGGCTTCGGCGGCGGCGGAGGCGGCTGGTGGGTGGCCAGTAGCCAATGGCCCGAAGGAGCAGGAACAGAGCGACACTGAACGACACAAAGGGAAGACATTTGTCTTGGCCACAGCTGCCGCGATCCGGCTCCCCGCCGCTACTACAGCCGCCGTAGTGACTGACTATCCCTCTCGGCCGTGTCCTAGCTTGTGCTGTGCTCTGCCCTGACGTCGTTTTGCCAGTGTAGCTGGGTACCGCTCCTGCTGCTGCTGCTGCCGTAGCATGGCCTCTATTTCGGCGCAGTGATCGATCATGGACATGGACGTGGATGGACACGGAAACCACAGACCGCGTCCCGAGGGATCCGCACGACGAGCGCAGTGAGACCCTGGCTACGTTTGGTTGCCGGCCGACTTCAAAGCTAAGGCAGCCTCCGTCGACACACGGGTCCGCGGGCGGAGGTCTCCAGTGCGCCCTCAGGCGAGAAGCTCGCAGAAACTTATACACGACGCGAACTGGAGTTAGGTAGAGAGAAGTAGCAGCTCAAAGGAGCGAGGCAGAAATAGAGAGATAGGAGAAAAAGGAAAGAGCTACTTAAACTTAGAAAAACTAAGGGATACAGAGAGGGAGAGAGGTGAAGAGATAGAGGGAGACAGAGAGAGAGAGATATTATGACAAAAGGAACGAGGCACCGAGCGCTGTTGGTATCACCAACGCCTCCATGAGCTGGTCGTACATCGTCGTTGAGAAGAATCTGCGCTCACGAAGGTGTAGTGTGATGTAAACGTAAGACAGATAAAACTCCAGGTGGCGCTTTAAACAGATGGCGCTTCGATCTATCAGCGAATTGTCTCCAGATGATGTAAAGACCACTGAGGAAGGCCTATGAGACATCGCTGAAAGGAACGTACCCTCAATTGCCTAATATGTCCATTGTTCCTGGATCGCTGGTTAATTGGCCTCGGGTGAAGGTGCAAGCATTGACGGTTTCGGTACAATAAATGTGTGGATCTTTAGAGGAACTACGAGGATACGCATTAAACCATCAGTTGAATGCCGAATGGAACTACTGTATAAGGTATAACAGCATAGCCATCCTCTCTCATATCCTCATGCGAGTGCCATATGCATGCCCGTTCAGAGCGCGCTAGGCTTTTAAAACCGCTCGTTTCAAACTTTCGACGACCCAAACTTGCGCTGTAGTAAAATGCAGGTAAGGCTCGAGCTCACGTACTTCAATGCTCGTTTAAATGTACTGTCACATTGATAACGAATCCTCTTCGCTGAAATATAAAAGACCCTAATGGCTCTTGTTGATAACTTCAATTAGGAGAGCGATATGATATGAAACCAATTCCAATATACGGACCGATACAATAGCACGACACAAATATAATGTGATAATATAATGTGATAATATAATGCGATAATCTTCAACATCTGCGGCATTCTAAAGATCATCGCTACTGGTTTAAGCCTTCGGATTGCAGGGAAATATGGGTTTAGGAAGCTCCTTATCTATTCGAAGAGCTCTCCTGGTGTGCGCTTCGATCTTAAAACGAACGACGCAGACCTCGAACCGCTGATGCTGCTGTTGTCCCTAGTATCTGCCACCGTCCGTTGTTCGACCAATATGTTTGAACTAATCTCTTACCGTTATCTACAAGCCAAAAGCAAGCAGCTTGTCTTCCACATCGGCGCCCTTCCTGAGAGCAAACTCGTGGGGCAGAGGCCTGCGCTGCCTCGAGGGCTTCTCGTCGGTTTTCGAGACAGCCACCCGCTGAAGCTGGTGACGGCGGCCGTGGCTTGCTTGTTTCGGGTCTAATGAAACGGAACGGACGGGTTTTCCTTTGAGTCCTTCGTGCATGCGCTCACTCACTCGCTCGGTCGGCCGGCGTCGTCTTTCCCACATTTCCCAGCTCGCCCCTCAATTCCTTTAACCAGCAGCAGCGGCGGTAGGAAAAGCTTCAGTCCCACGACCACCCCGACCCTCCGTTCGTGGATCCTGAATGAACATTGAATAACCTTGCTTTGCCTTCGAAGCGCTTCGCTCGCTCCGGTATACGACGTCTTCGCAAGCACTGAACGCAACGGGGGCTTGGGTGGATCTCTTTTGGAAATTATCTTACCTCGAACCCGTTCGCTCTGCTGCCCAACCATCCCGTACCCCGACGGTCCCCTGAGCGCCAACGCCATCCAACCTGCCCCCGTTTTCCTAATTCTTAATTCTGCCGCTAATACTTATTTCCTTTTCTCCTGCGATATTCGCCCTACATCGTCGTCGGCGCCACCGCCGTCGTCGTACCTTCCAGTCCCCACCTTCTCTCTCTCTCTGGTTCTCTAGCTCCGCCAAGGTTCCTCTCCTCTATCTTACGGAAAAGGGCAGAGGAGCTATGCTTAGCGCGGCAGCAGCCCCGGCAGTAATGGCTAGCGCCGGCCGACTCGTGGAAGTGGCCGGGTTGTGGGTCGTTCTTCAGCTTACGTCCGAGCCATCCTCTCAACTTCCGTGGCCCTCCCACCCTTTAATATGTACTTTGAATGAGCTGGCGGAGGCCACCACCTAGCACGAACTACTACTGGACGGGAATACCGACCACCAAAGTTCGAATTCCTTTGTGCCTCCGCCTGAAATCTCTTCCTCGGCGCTGGTCGCATTGAGAAACACGTCGAAATAGTAGATTATTATCGCGGACCGTGGGGGCCGGGAGGATGGCTAATAAAGGCTGCCTTATTATACAAAAAAAAATGGCGACGACGGTAATGCAGACAAAAATAGCTCAACCAGTGAGGTTGAGAGACGAGCGAGACACAGGAGTATCTGTGTACCCTTCTCAGATCAAGAAGGGTGCCTTCTATTTTGTTGATCCTTTCATAATGGTTCTCAACGAAAAGAAACCTTAGAGAGTTAAATTTCGTCAGTTCTTCCCATTAGTATATTGATAAGCCGCAGGCATTTTTATCGCTTGCTGGTCATCGTCTGAACAGAACAAGAAAGCTCCCGCCGAGAGAGTATTGAGTCCAAGACCTTGGATAAAAAATAAAATCACACGTGGACACATATATATATATAGAGATATATATATAGGACATGTGAAAAACGTCTTACTATTTGTGGGTATTATTGATCGTCATTAACGTTATGTTCTTTTAAAAATGCTAAAGTATAACAATGATGATTATTATATTTATGTGAATTGTCAATAAAGGTAATTAATACGCTTTGTCTGCTATTTCAGGTAAGGCCTTTCGAATTGTATCTTCAAAAAATACCTTACGAAACAGGCCAACGTGACTGCTGCCTTTCTCGGTCGTTGAAATCTAGATTCAAGTGAACCCCGAGTGCAGAGCCAACAGGGGAGGGCCCAACAGCTGGGCCTCTCGACTCGGATGTAAGTCTATATTTTAGCGCAGTCGAGCGAGTTTTAGAGCTATGATTGACGAGAAGGAAAACTGAGAGAGAGATCCCGAATGAGATAGTTGCTCGGTTTCCTTTGGCTTCTTCTCCGTTGGGTCGGTTGCTATGTCATCATGTACATATATACCGTGTATAAGCCACAGAAACGGAGACCGCGAGAAGTATCGTAGTTTGGGGCCGACTGTGACAGCTTATTATTACGCAGTGGCAACGATGACACAATCAAGATAAGCAAATTCCTGGATGGTGAATAAGTTTATCATAAGAGCGACCGTCTACCCGTTCAATAGTATAAAAAAAGCGTCTGCAAGCGACAGAATATTCCATACGACAAAACCTTATAAGAGTAAAGAAAGGAAGAAGAACAATTTTTATAAACGGAGCTTTGGAAGATTTTTCATTATCGCAACTCTCACAATTTAGAATCAATAGATATTACACGCTAAATTTGGCAATTAAACTTTTTCCCTATGTGAATATGTGTAAGATACACATACATCCTTCGAGGTAATGCCGTCATTCCCGATTGCTGAGCACTGCTGGCTTTGGGCCCGATTGTTTCCATGTCACTGCAAAATAAGCTGAGTGTATCCACTAGACGTACAGCTAGTTAGTTCTTCTATTTGACGTGTTTACTTTTCTTACCTTCCTTACGAAGAGCCTGCCTTCTCAATCAACGGTGTCTGCGAATTGAAACGATTGCAAAGTGTAAAGTCTGCTGATTATTAATTGTGCACGTACTATGCTGAGAGGTAGTGGAGTGCAGGTGACGACACGTGCTGTCGATCATTGGCGTTAACCGAATCCTGTCCGAATAGAGCAAATAAAAACGCTGGCAATTTGGCTTCCTTCGATCAACAGTGATTGATCTGTTCCTTGGGATGTAGACTCTAATGTCACACTCTCAGCCCCTTTCCGCGACATGTCGGTTGGCGATCAAATGATGCACATACGGACCTTAGCCATCAGAGAGTGCTGACAGGCTTTTGCCTAAATACGAGCCTGACTATGACAACACAGAGAATAATCAGTCTGACTGGGGTAGGTTGTGACGCAGGCGATGGAGCATAGCGAAACGCGTAGGTGAACGCGAAAGAGCAGGTTGGCATGGTATGACATCGCTCTAACGACATCGTTTGTTTGAGGTGTGCGTCTCTCTGGGTTCCAGAAGGCGTACACAACTTATGGTTCTGCGTAAGCTATTTTTTTTGGTCGGCTTGACGAACGCTTTACTAGCTGTTGCGCAGAGTAGCTAGTTACCGGCTGGCGGAGTAGCTTCAGAGATGAGCAGTTTGGACAAAAACACCGTGCACCGGAGAGGCTACATTCGTCCACCGCGTAGCGCGTAATATTTTCCAAGCGTATAGAGCCAAAAATAGGCATTTTCGAAGTGAGTGTGTGCTGGAGCAATATAGAGCCGGAGCGTGAGAGGTCATGCACAAGAGTTCCGGGAAAGACTACGGGTGTGAAATCGAGTTATTGATCGTAGGTAGATCATGTCATCACCATCGAGCTATTCTATCCGACAACAAACCAAGAGCTTTCTCTCCTTCTTGGCGGTGCTCTGACAAGGTCTGCCTCAACCATACGACTACGTAGTAATCTCATTACTTATTCTCACTTGTCTTTGAAACAGATCAAAGTTCAGTATCGGCGAAGATTTCGCTCGGTATGTTGGCTACCTATGCACGGAACAAATTCATCAAATTCCAAATATAGATCCACTTACACAGATAGCTTTATATTAACGTACATACTCACACAGATACTAATATATTAAAGGTAAAGAAAATATTCCCTCGAAACAAATAAACTTCAGTGTGTCACTGACAGCTATTGGCTATAATTCGAAATGGCCTTCAGATATTTGTGGAGCAGACGGAGCGGGGATGAAGAAGGCTGAGATTCTCTACCAAATGTAATATAAAAGTCAGCGTGTGACATATAATACATGACATATAACTGAAGATACGTATAGTAAAGCTACAGTTTCCTTAATTAACCAATAAAACCTTTACCTCTACCTTTAAGTAGATATGGCACGCTGCACCGGTAAACCGGCTGTATATTTATTTGCTCAAACATATACATTTGCGCCCCTTCGCTGGCTAATGACCAACATAGTTTGCAGCCGTTGTCCGGCTTCGTCAGTCCAACAGAGACGTAATAGCTTTCTTGAATCTCTTCTTACCTAGGCCCTAGAATAGTCGTCGTGCATACGATCACCCACACGTATCGGCTCAGCGTATTATTCCGACTGCCTCTCGTTCTATCACCACTTCTTAAATAGAAGTAGAACACTTTCTTAACCGGGTAGACACCGAATTGCTTTATACATTCGTTCCTATGTCTGTATACAAACACTCACGAATGAACCTGTCGGCCCATGTCGCGACAGTAAACGACCACAAGACCCAAGCAGAGACGGCATTACCACACGCACACACACACAAACGTACCCGCAGCAAACGACGAACAGCTATACTTGTAGACTTTTGCCTGCAGGCGGCAACGGCCGCACGGTTAAGGACTAGAGAGCGCCACTAGGCACGCTCACTGTTCCACGTTGTCAATAACATGCAAATGGCCAGGCAGCCACAGCCTCGTTGCTACAGGCTTTCCTTTCGCGCAATGGGCGCCACACGCCTAACGATATGGAGGTAGTATGGTTGCTGTGGTATAGTGCTCAACCACACCGGTTAAAGACCACGCTGGTCTGTCCAGAGGAAAGAGCGGGGCTACCTCTTGCCTTCAACCGCGAACAACCACGACGTGGTTTCGTCCTTCTTCTCGCTTGGCCGCCTTTCGTTGTTCTGTTGCCGCCTTAGTTATATTATAATTACTCGACATGTCTCCACTTTCGACCTAGCAGGTTAGTTATTAACCTAACCTCTAGTCGGCCTTCGTCCGGCCACCAGCAGCATAGAGACCTTAGACCTATGTTGCTCTAACTACAGTGCAGGGTGTCCGTATGGCTGCTGTTGGATATGTTCGTTACGGCGAGCTTTAATGTTCAACTAAGAAACGGTCCAGATATACACAACATAAAGCTCTTTGCCTATCGCTCAAAGGGGAGGCCTACCCACTACTAAAGCACTCCCCATAGACCTCCCCCCCAAATATAATATAATGTCGTTCAACTGGACTCTCAGTGCAGTTATCATTTAGTCGAGCAGGAGGCGACATCAGCTAGCATTAATACGTAACCCTGCTTGAAGTATAAGGATGCTCATTGTCCGATATCCTCATAGAATGAATCTGTATTAAAACAGCATTCGTCTGACTGTCGAGCGGAGAGGATGGGGACGACCTCTCCGATCACTGCCGTAATAAAAAAATAATAATAATAATGCTCATGGTGATGAGAATTCATAGGGTCATGGTAGAATAAAAAGCCACTCATAATGTTTTCCATCTCTGTCTGTTCGGGGAGACTTCGCTGCCTATAGGCAGATCCGCCCTCTCTTCTCCCGTATATAAGAATATCCGTTGTTATCCTTAACTAGTAAGCGTGGATGTTTTATGTGCGATATAACATCGACAATAAGGTTTCTGTTGAAACGCAACGAGTAGCCACGAGAGAGGAGTGAGTAAGGCGGTGCGGTTCTGTTGACAACCCGCCGAGGAAGGACACCGAAAGACCTTACGGCCTGACCGATCGACTTGATGCCAGCCTCTCGACCTATGTGTTCTCTGAGAGATGTAAGTGCTTAGAAGCGTTTGGTGACAAACCGAGCGCACTCTGGCCCCACTGCTGAAGTATCACCATTGGATGTTATATAGTGAGCATCGAGAACGAAGCATACCAGTAAGGTTCCCTGGTGACTGATTTATATTTGGACCCACTCATATCGGAGCCGGCCAAGCCTGCTGAGGTGGCTGCTGCAAGTGCTAGCAAAAAAAAAACTGAGTCGCACACGTGAAAGATGGGTCTCGTACCTTCACCTACTACAAAATGTCGTTTTGGTCCGTTTAACAGTGAGCATCATTGTGATCTTGCTTACTGTTGGTGATTATCTCGATTTGATTAGTCCTGCAATGCATAGAACTACGTATATATTGAACATAACATGGTGTTCAGCAGTCGATACTGGGCTAGCGGTGGCGACAAACACGCCGAATATGTGTTATTACACGCTTGAGCAATATACAAGTACATCGTCACTGTATTCATATAAGTTGTATACCGTATAAATGAAATCATGGTGTGAGTGAAAGTCCATTAGGCGTTCTCATAGATGGAGGTGCTTCGTATCTACCTTAGGCGGGACTGTAAAGTGCCCCTCACCTTAAAGCAGTTCACAGGTAAACCTTTAGGATCTAGAAAAGACGAAGCAGACGCAATAGAGAGTGGAAGTTTGCATGCAGGCTGGAATCTGGCACGACCTGAAACAGCAGCACCAGGCAGCGTGGCAACAGCAACAACGACCTCTTCGGAGTTCTGATGTCAGCCGCCACCGTGTCAGCGTGTCTGTCGACTCTCTCACATCTCCACCATCTACATACAACTCACTACAACTGGCCTCCGCATCCTACCTCCACACTCTATCACTCACTTGCCACGACCAGAGCCCCGAGAGCACACGCGCTGCTCTGCTCATGTGCGGTGCATTGAGACGAGCTGGAGATTGGTGCCAGCCAACCAACCAATGATGCTAGCGGCGCGTGGTGGAGTCTGCAAGCCGTCTTTTCTTCGACGGGCTCGGCTGCGCCTAAACAACACAGTGCGTTCAACCAGAGATGATCATGTTTTACGCGGCTTGGCTGCATTTGCTACGCGCATCCATTATCCAGCATATGTATGAATCGAGGTTGATGTAATATGTAGTTATATATATATATATATATATATATATATATATAGATAGATGTACCGCGACAAAACTTATGCTCTCAGTACGAACAATTTATGCACATTGGCTGGATGTCTAGCGAGCAATAGTGTTCGCCATTCAACAATGAAAGGTGGATCGATGATTGAACCCGGCTGAAATCTCGTGCGTTGCTGTTGTTGTTATAGTTTGGCTGGGATAGGTTGGGGTAAAAAACGAATCCCCGATGTGGGGTCAACTGTGTTCTCTGTTATATTTTCAGCTACATGAACAACAAAGGCACATGGGTCATTTTGATGAATGCTTAATATTAGAATGAAACTCTAACTATAATATTCCTCGTGACATTCATTGGGCGTTATAGATTTCTGTGGGGCGAGGGCAGCTTGGCTTCGATATAGATACGCATGTGCTGACGTAATTAACTATAGCTGGACAAATTAGTATCAGGCGTTTCATAAGCTCTGGGCTAATGCACCCGTATCTGTTTACTTAACGGGCGTCTTTGACTCGACGTAATGGCAAGGCCGACCCAAATGAACATCAAACAGAATACCCACGAGCCGATATTGAAAACGTGTTCCAACTATTTGAGCCTCTATTAGACGATATTGATCTCTGTGTACGATATATTAATATATACGTGTTATTCTCACCCATCGGTAGTTCTTAAGCGTAGATTGGTTCGTAGAGAAAGTGGTTCAGCGATAACACGCATTCAAATCTATTTTGAAGAAATTTTCTTCACATTTTGATTTATTTTCCATATATATATATATATATATATATATATATATATAAACACTGTGATTATCTGGGCGAGCTAGTGTGTTTGAAAGAATATATACAATGGTATACCATATTTTTTTCAGCGTATTTCAGTTCATATTGAATATGCAGTACAATCTCGCCAACAGATATGAGAAAGATAAGCAAGACCAGTGGTATTCATGAACTAAATGTCATCAATGCAGCATTCAGCCACCAACCATATACTATACCAGCTCCGTCAGTCGTACAGAGTTCGTATCTGCATCATTCTACCTGCTTGTAGCCATATACTCCCGGTCTTCCTACGTTTTCTCTCTGATCGGCGTGCCTGCATTTATTTCTTTCTTTCCTTACTGTTATGGCCTGTCTCGATACTGCTCCTCGTCGTTTTTCGTTTGTATCCTTCTCCCGTTGATGCGCTGCTCTGACCACGGGGGTTATTATGTGTCTATTATCTAACACTCACAGCTGATTTCCCGGGGGGATCCTCGGGAGAGCTCATTGTGATTTTGTCTATCCGATGTCCGGGCATATACTGGTTTCGTATGGAGTTCCTGGCTAGAAGCTATACGAACTAACCAGTTATGGCCTCTGCGCCAAGCTTTGCGGCTAGGCGAGCCCTCAATGGAGATGCCAAGGATGTCTTGTCCACCTTAGATGGCGCGTGCTGACCCACTGACTGAAGCACCACAGTACACATACATTGAAGCAAGCCCATTTGCCCGCACAGAGAGACAGACAGAATCGCCCACCCGACCGAACGTTCAGATGGGATGTTATTGACCTGGCTGTGACACAGGACTTAGCTCTCTGGATGGACAAGAAACCTCTAGAGAAAGGAAGTTACAGTTGCACGGATCGCTACGGCGGTTCATCAAACAGCGGGTTCAGTCAAATTTTTCTTCGTATAGGTACATAAATGTGTAAATAAGGACACCATCAGCCTACCTAACGTGCCTTTATTGTGTATGTTTGTCATGGTCGTGAACGAGTATCAGAGCGAGAGAAAGGTGTGTACGGGACTCCTACAACAGTACATCTGTGTAACATGCAAATAAGAACGTTGAATTTGGCCGGAAGTTTGGCCATTGGCTAGTGTGCAAGTATGATATTGCAGTCACCTAAACAATGAATGGCGTTGTAGCTCACAAAGTTGAACGAGTTTGTGCAGTGTCATTATTGTTAGTTCTATCATCCCCCACTTGAAATTTTACTCACCACGCCGTCCTCGGTATACGAAATGTTGTTCCGTATATTTCAGGATCAGCTTTGTGCTGCAGGGTAAGCCGCATATGTTTATAGTGGACAGTATACACGATTTCCTTAATAGCGGTAGCGTTCTTTACTCAGTGGGTCCTTTGCTGAACGTTGTTCTCGCTAGCGACGGGTCTATGCAAGCCATGCTCTGCTTCCTGGTACAGTGTGGCCGTCGGCTCCTCGAAAGTAGAGCGAACTTCGGTTTCTGTCACTTACTGTCTCTGGTGACACAGGGTGAAACGCACTCGCCTCTCGTTGCCGGTTTCATATACCAGTGGATCCGCTGTGCAAAACTTGGCTTCGCAGAGCACCTGGCTACCAACGTGTCACCACAGTATTCAGTGTAGCCGAATTTTAGCGGACACAATTGTTAAACAATTTAACAGGTTCAAAATGTTCTGCAATCTACTCCTACATAGAACTCGACTAAAGTGACGCAAACATAGACTTTGCAGTGCTGAAACCAACGCCGACGATACACCATCATTAGCACGGAATTCTCCACAGAAAACAATTAGTCGTCAAGGTGCTGCTACTCGAATGGGCTAACATAAAGATGATTTTCTATTTAATATATTAAATATTTGAAAAAAATGATTATCTATGTAGATGGACATCCACTGTTTAGGGTGAGAGTGATGTTTGTCTCCTTCTATGGGAAGCTTCGATTGTTGGAAGGCTGAGACAAAAATCGCCTTTGGCGATGAGCGACCTTGAGGTCGTGTTTGGGGACCGATATAATTTCTACAACAGGAAAATATCAGGCTGAGTATTCTCCTGAGAATCGACCCAAATGACATCTCCTGTCCTTATGGCAAACAAATTCACTTTTTACATTTCGAACTAGTTTCCTAGACGGGAGTGGGCAGCCTTTCTGAAGTGCATCATCCTCGAACCGTCCTCATGCTGTGACGACGAGACCGATTTGCGCTCGGAGTCTTGCGTACAGAAATTTGCTTTCCGATTCTCTACACGACCGACTTTACGGTTGCTTCATCGTGAACAGCTGAACGGTACGTTCCCCATCAAGACCATCATACGTACGACCTTGTGATCCATAAGCGTTGCCGATAGTGTGCTCATGATGAAGGCAAGAAAGGCTAACAATTACCCTTGGATGTGTTTCTCGAACGAACCGTCCTGACTCTTCTAATTCGTTATATAACCTTGACGTGCCACAGATTCCCGCTTAGATCACCTCGCTAGCCCTCTATGCAGATATCGTCCGCCTCTGAACCCGGTAACATGTGAGGCATCGTTACCAATGGTTCTGAGGTCGTCGATCGAATCGTTTTGAATTTTTCCTTCTGCTGTAAGCGGCGGAAGAGTTACCCCACGCCCCCATCCTCAACCCCGTCCATCGACATCGTCAAGAACAAGGTGACGGTGGGAAAATCAAAATCACATCGAATAAGTTTGAGCGCTACCTGCCGCCGCCAGGGATCGTCAGGGCGAAGGAGCGTGTGGGGTTCGGACGTTGGGGGGTAGTCGAAGGCCATCGAGCGAGGACCAGCAGGCGGCCGGTTGCACGGACGGTCTGAAGGGTCGACAATAACTTCAGCCGCCGCCTTTCGCTCTCCTGTCGTGGCGGGCCATCGTGTTGTCGTTGACGGGGCCCCTTCAATCGATGGTGGAGCCGCTTGACCGGCGACGATAATTTTATTAGCCAGCAGTCGTGGCTGCTTTTTCCGTTTTCGTGCCCTGCTCCATCGGCCGTCGTACGTTCGTCCGAGAAAGGGAGGATGTCTACGCCAAGGAAGCAGCAGCAGCAGCACAGACTACAGCGCCACTGGTGTTCCTGCTGCTGCAGTTGATCCGAGGTGTTTGTAAAGGCTGTGAGGTGGTCATTTCGTCCAAGCGCCTTTTTCCCGGCGTTGACGAAACACAAAGGATCAGCCTCGCTGGCTAGCCGTGCTCTGTCGAGACCTTGGTACAACGCGTAGCCTTTGTAGGAGAGACGAAGACGTGAGATGAAGAAGCATATCACTGCGGGCGGCGGAAGAGCCACCGTCTCCCCCTTTGAGGCCCAAGAAAGCTTACCTACGATGGGCTTTTTTCTCTTCCTTTTCGGCTGGTAGTCGAGGAGAGCCAAGAATATCTTGGCTGGTGAGGGAGCTGCCATCCTTTATGCCGCCCATGAAACGCCTGTCTTCAGTGTCCTTCTATGTGCCGGAAACGAATATATCTGGATTATTCGGGCAAGCGAGGCGGTGCAAGCAGGAGGAGAGCCAGTTGGTAACAGCAACAGTCTCATGGGAACGGGTGAGAGAGAGAGAAAGAGGAAGAGAGCGAGAGAGAGGTAGATAGGTGTCAGCGGCAACACGCTACCCGATGCACCACACCACGGCGAACTGCTGCTGCTGCTGCGATGTATAATAGCAACGTCCTCCAGCAGCACTTGACTCCTTTCCTCCTTTTGGCCGGTGCCAGCAACAGGAGCATCCTACGTGGTTGTCCTATGACGATGTCCCTTGGTCGGCATCGAGGATTGGCGCTTCCGGGGAGAGACCCGCCGCATTCTCCTACAATACCACGCCACACCGCAACACAAGACATAATGCCGCCACTTCGAGACGTGCGTCGCAGTTCCCGTCGTCTAAGCGGCTACTGGCCTTTGTACGTACGTACGCAGTCGCACTTCTAGCCTGCGACAAAAGAGGAAGTTGCAAACGATAAGGCAACGTCGAAATGGTAACACCGAAGCCGGACGCGTGGCCCAGCAGGGGCAACGACCATGGCTGCTAGACACCGGACGACGATTGGGCTATGGCTCGCAGCACCGTCTCACGGATGCAGACAGTAACCGCGTCGTGTCGAGGATTAGAAGAGTGCTTCGCTAGCCGAGGCAACTCGCAGTGGAAAGCGCATGTTGCACACAGTTTGTGGTGAAGTTGCGATTGGGAGCAGGAAGGCTAGCGCGATGCCACGTACGGGGCGAAGAGGACCAGGAAGTAGGACACCGCGAGCACTGGGCTCAACTGAAACTAGAAGAGAACGGGGGTAGCTGGGACTCTTGGTCGAGAGGCCAACTTCAAAAGTTTGCGAAACGGGCTGTGCTGTTTCACAACACCTGCGGTTAGGCCAGCCGGCAAAAGTCGTCCGGTGGTGGCGGCGGCGGCGTTGTACCTGCTGTTCGGCGGGCTAACGGTAGAAAGTCACAGCTGCCAGTGGCCTGAATTCGTGGGGTGTGGTGTGGCGCGTCTAACCTCTGTTGAAGGTCTCCACTCAGCATCGGAACGCTCCATCGCAAATACCATGGAAACCAAATACTATCTGGAATATCTCACAAGCGTGTTATCACGCGCACTACGCATATCATAGGTGAGAGCAGCACTGGCCATCAGGAGCGGACACCAGATCGGTAATTCCAATGATATATGCGGCACCCCAGGAGAAAAAGGAGCCAGCAGCTCTCGCTTATCTAATGACTACGAACAAGCTATCGGGTAAATGAGAGACTAATGTTTTTCCCTCATATAAATCTATATCATGATACATACAGACGTATACGCCAATAAACAGCAACTGATAACATCTCAATGGGCAATCTACCAAATACGCCAGTTGACGATGATTGTTTCAGATGGCATTTGATAATGGTTCGAATCGATTTGCTGAGTGCCTTTATCTGCTCCGCAAGATCTCAACGCCACTAGCTAAATTTCCACAAACCACGAAATGACCATATGAAAAATCAGTGAAATGTTAGCATCACATCATGTTGACATGATGATCATAATTCTTCTCTACTGTATTGTATGTTATCCCATTAAAATCTGACCTCATTGTAGCATAATCACCAACGAGCGAAGTGAACAGTGAAATCACGTTTCTAGTATTGTTGACATTTACTTAACTGCGGCAAATTTTTTGACGGTCTATTTACGATCTGCGCAGTGAATTCACCCATTCCCAATACGTAACGCTTGCTTTCATAGAAAAGAGAACTCCGTACAATGGCGCACGAGAATCAACGCGATGTTTTTAACGCTCCTCCTTTATTCGTTGGGTAAGAACGAAATGGCCGGAGGCAAAGAGTGAAAATGACAAGTAGTGGACTTAGTCGTGGGCGATGTACTCGTCTCAAACGAGCTTGAAAGGGTAGACCGCAACATCTGAATTTTGAGCAGACGACGGACGACGTCCCTCTGGGGTCCGCTTGAGGACGGATCCCGCCCCCCCCCCCCCCCGGCCACAGTTAGACCACTGGCTGGCGACGGCCTAAGGAACCAACGGCCCTTGATGGGATAGGAAAGGCAGGGACGGAGCGAGTGGGCATCATTTCCGGAATGTCAAAAGGTCACTCACTCGGTGGTGGTGGTGGAGGAGTCGGGTCAGAGAAGCAGAGTCACTGGCGGTGCTCACGCAAAGTCACTGAGTTGGCGTCAGTGGCGGCTGCAGCAGCAGCAGCAGTAGAAGAAGAACTAGTGAGGAGCGTAGAAATGCATTTCTTTTTATTATACGGACACTTCCGCTGCCCGTCGCGCCGAACAGCCAGCCAGCCTGCCACTATCGTCCATCGTGCTACAACACAGGCCTGTTTGGCCGTTTGAGACCAAGCAAGCAAGTGCTGCTGCTGCTACTGTTGTGTTGCCTGCTCCAGTCGGCTTGTATAAGACCGCGTCATCGTCGGCGTTCAAAGCGTGGAGGGTTAGGCTGTTACTGCTGCTCGGTGAGGGTTCGGGTCGGCGGCGGTGCCTAACTCGAGTTCCGGAGATCAAAGGCTGCATGAATTATTGAGCAGACAATCCCCCAATCTGATCCACCGCCGCTGCTTGCACCACCACCACCACCGCGACTACTACAAGATACGTATCCAAGGAACGACGACGCCGCCGCCGCCGCCGTCGATGCCGGCGGCGGCGGCAGAGGGCCCGTGCGATCGGAATCACGCCACTTTGTCCGGATCCCGTCGGACTTGATCCTCTGTTGAAAACTTCTCTGCAAATAGGACGTGACAAATTCGCACTTTTTGCGTCGAGATCCCACTGACCTCTTTCCCAGGAGAGCGGCCGCAGCAGTAACAGTCGAGGCGGCATAAGCGGGCTGAAGTGCGTATCGCTGGCTGATGGTGCTCGTTACTTCAAGCTCCGGACGACTGTGAACTCGACCTCATGGTAGCCTCCCTACCTGCCTCACCGGTCAGCCGTCGGCCCCTCGGGGCGGGACGCCGGTCGTTGAAGTCGAACAAACTGATTATCTTTTGCCGCTGCCATTTTTCTGGGAAACGATTCGCGGAAACGTGATCAATTTCAGATTACCCTTGCGAAAACGAACACCATCTGTGAGAAGTAGCATCGAATGCGAATGGATTGACGGTATCACTTATAACTGATAATGGTTCGGGGATCATATTTATGATCTTACACGACTGGAGATAGCAGCGGTAATTCATGTTACTATTTTACTATGCTATGTGCACTTATATATTTGTGAGGAATTACAATAATCGTGAGACATGTGTCGACAGAATTAGAAACAGGCAAAAGAGCTGTGCCGCTAGCGGCTGTACTAGAATTATCACTCGTAATAATCACGATTCCTCCAAGGGGAATATTAGTTGAACTGTGACAGCGAGAACCACGGTGAGAATTAGATCATGAATCTATGTGTCATCTATGCACAAGGTAGTGACTTATCAAGAAGAGTCAATTTCGTTACTACTATCGGGTTAAACCCTGCACTGATTTCAGGCACGATCTGAGCGATCAGTGAATAACATGGGTACATTATGTACGGCATAAGGCCAAAGGATTTCTTATACAAAAAAAAACCTCCCTTGGTATCCTATCTCATGCTGTACGGTGGTAGTGGCAGCCAACCACCGCCGTGTGCAAAGGGGTATCGACTCTCAAGCATAACATAACAAAACCGATATTGTCGTCCACTTTTATCATCGAATAAAAGCAAATAACAAAAACGACATGGTAGTTGCGGCGATCGTAACTATGAGAATAAACCATGACCATAATCATAACGAACGCATGGTAATGGAGGAAGGCCAGTAACCGTTGAATGAGATGTCGGCCCACAATAATTCGAAGCCGGTAGGAGTTATTGAAGCGGGCTCGTGTGTATCGTGAGTTCCTTCCGGGAAGGACAGTGCAGCACTGTCAAATGACCGAGGATCTAGGCGAAGTTAACTTGAGACAGATGAGACCGAGGGTCAGTCGTGATCTGAAAAACCTTTTTTTCTTATTCGCGTTTACAACGTCGCAAAATCGAGGGCCACAGCCTGGGTAAACGCACCAAATAAATACTTGGGTAAATTTAACCTATGATGGGATATTTTCCAGGTAGCTGGTCAAATCCTGTCGGAGACGAATATCGCCCATCTGCAATATAGCGATGAATATCCATACATTTTAGCCAAACCATTGAGGCGACGAATCACATCTGGCCGAGGCCATAGTTCGAGGGAGCGTCCAATCGAGTATTCCAACACGTTGCTAAGACGCGTGAGTCGCTCTCACTTTAGTCGAATAAGTCGAATTTCTCGCACCGCCGCGGTAAGCGGACTCACAACGATGTGTTCTAATTATGTGTTGTCTATACACGTTCCCCGTTGTTGTATAGCGTCTTAACGTTTTTGGCGATGTATCCCCGCCTTGCTCAACGTGAAGACCTCCTTATAGGCTCATTATAGCCTGTCGGCGGCTAGACCGGGGGACTGTCTTTTACTCGTATGGTTTCTTTGATAGGTTAGAGGTCGAATGTTGATGCACGAAGTGACGTATTATAGCTGTCGACGATCGATAATTACAGTGTACGTCCTTGTGTATTTCTTATATATGTGTACATTTCAAGCAGAGTGGACTTATATATTCGCTGTGCAGCTGGCATTTGTGTCCGAGTTTGCATGTCACTGTGATATATATTATATATATATATATAGAGAGAGAGAGAGAGAGAGAGAGAGAGAGAAAGAAAGAAAGACTGTGCACAACGGTGATCCAATTGCGTTTCTACTGTTTGGCCGGCCTTTGTCATTTGTCCGGGTTTGCACCGTGGTTAGTGTCCAATTCCCCATATCGCTGTTGCCCGAACGGGTATTATTATTGTGCGGTTGCCTAGAGATGTCCAATAAAACGTGCACGAACGATGTAGACGGGATAGACAGCTGCAGCAATACATACGTAGATGCAGCATATGTCTGCAGTTAGCTAATGTAACTGGCATGGGTAGGGGGTCGCAGTAGAACAAGCCGACCTAGTCGCTACGATGCCGGTTGCCTTGCGAGGCAACGAATCCATCGTAAGACCACGAAAAGCAACGGATCCAACAAGACGTGAAGTAAAGAGGGCCAGAACTCATCTGTTTGATCGAAGGCTTCTTTCTGCCTAGATGCAGCGTGGCTGTGTAGCTGTTGTTTACTTGAGCGGCTGTCAGTTCAGGATTCATTTGTTTGCAAACTGTCTGTAGAGAAGTCAGATAACTAGCAGACGCTTAGAGGAAGGGGAGGGGGGTGGAAGCAATTTATTCTGCGGCTAAAGAGAAGATCTAATCTGACACTAATAGCGAGACTTAGACGGGATTTGCTTCTTGCGTGTCATGCTAATCTTTAATATTCAAAGAAATAAATATAGAAAGGCGTGTCTGATAGGTAACCCAATATGCGGGGATGCCATTGATCGTCATCAATTTTCCGGTTCGACTTAGACACTAAATTGACAGCCTCTCACTTCGTTGATATTGGGTACTGGTAAGGATTATTACGGTTTGATCTGATACAACAACTGAGTATAATATCAATTTCCCTTTTTCTCGTAATGGTATCATGCATAAAAGAACCTCCGGCAACTGTATTTTCCGTGTCGCATTTAGACAACATACGTCGAAACATGCCCTTAGATTTCGTTTCTTAGGTTAGGCCTGCATCCCCGTCAGCGAACATATTACTTCGCTGCAGTGCTTTCGGGCGCGATGGTTCATTTGCATGATATGAAGAGTGGCTCTTAGGCAGTTTCGCTAAGACCACGCATGATGGGACCCAATCGAGGGACCGGGGACCGAGCTGCTAGACGCGGCCAAATGGCGTCAGCGAGTGCGAGGGAGTGTTCGTCTGTGTGTCTGCTTCGTATGTGGATGTGTGCGTAGACACAATCGCAAGAATCTTCCCCACCGGCCATCGGAATGAAACATAATTGCCGAATTGTTCCCAGGATTTTCTAGGCTTAGCTATGCTCTCCCCCGCCCTGCAAGGGCCAGGCATCCCTCAAGGGCCAGAGCATCATTGTAAGTAGCAGGCATCTACAGTCAGCCTAACAACTAAGGGTGGCGGCGGCGCCGGCGGCACATCGTGTGTGTGATAAACTCGACGGGATTGCGCTAAACTAGCGGGTCTGGCTAGCAGCACATCACGGCTCAGGTAACTCTGGGGTCACCCAACGCTTCGTTGCCCTCTCCGGGTTCCACCGTTTCTTCGTCTGCCCTCCTCGGTCAGACCTCTATCATGGTAGTTGGTCAGCTAGGTATAGCCTTCTCGTACCTCACAACTGTACGATATGAAGCGAGCGACTATGGAGCGAACTTGATGGTGACGCCGCTCGCAACCCTGTGAAATTGTAGCCCAATTTGTCAACATTGGATAGCCGGTGAGTCACGCACACGAACATTCCTAAGTGCACCCGCTTGTCGCGCTTCCTCGACGTTGTCTGACTCGCCTATGTATGACTCCTAATGCAGCGAGCTTGCTGGCCTAGCCACCGAAGCTATCCATCGATTTATGGCGAAGCTGTTTGTTTCCACGAGGCAGGCGTGTAAAAAACACACATAGTAGGCAAGAAGGAACGGAACGAAACGTATCCCCGTGCTGATGATGTTGCTGCTCCTCCTCATCCTCCTGCTCTTATCCCCTCCTCCCAACAGGCTAGATAGATTATGCGGTCATAGTTGTTGGAGTGGCCCCCACCTGCACCTTGCAGATGTTAGAGCTAACGGGGACGGCATTGCCGGAGGTAGTGGTGGTGGTGGTGATGGTATGTTAGGCTTCATCTGTCGGTATACCTGGTCTTCGTTGCTCTTCATCCTCCTAGGACCCCTGTTACCATTGCCCCCTGTCTCTCCATCCCTTCACTTGTGTCTGCTCTCGGCTGCTCTTTTGCTATGCTCCTGTTCTTCCAAGATGTTGTTCGCCCATTTTTTCCTTGGCGTCTTTTTTCCATTCCACAATTCCCACTGCGTTCATCATGACGCAAGCTAGTGGCTGGGGCGAAACGGGCCAAAGGCGGCGGCTCTTTTGTGCAGTGGAAGCAACGGCGGCTTACACTCATACACCAGCAGCCTCCATCGCGCTAATGCATCTCCCATAGAAATGAAAGTAACACCTCGGTAGTTTTTTAGGCTCTTGAGAAGATCTGGACCCCTGCTGGGTGACGTACCTTTACCTCTGTGCCTCGTTTCGTTGCTTGGAGGTGAGGGGGTGGTAGCCAGGCGTTGCAATGCCCGCAATGGTGACGATGTCCGCCCTCCATCGGGAGGCGTTAAGCCTTGAACGTAATGGTCGGTCAGCGAGTTCAATCGATCTTGCAGTACGTATCGTAAGTGGCCACTAAGCTCAATCGAGCAGGCCTCAATCGTCTAGCAACCCGTCGTCGTCACCTGGGTAACATCATCATCAACATCACCTGCAGCATTCGCTCCTGCACCAAAGGGCTATTCTAGCCATGATACCACGCTCTCTGGATCTACGAACGCCTACCAGCCTACCAAGTCACGAAGACGCCTTATTTCCGTATTCAGATGAATGGCAGTATCTAGAAGCAAGGATCGTACACCCCTATGGTCCACCATGTATGGTCTGACCCCGTCCTGCCGCCTGACCCCAATGCGATTTCGATGTTCGACCAACGGTGTTCACTTTCTATGCGTTCATTTTTCAGCGCAGTGCTTCACAAAGGCCCTTAAGATGTTCTAAAGTCAGGTAGAGAGAGAGAGAGCGAGACGTTATTGTAGTAGTGGGGACTGTCAATCGAATCGCTAAGCTTGACCAAAATTGATGATCAGCTACTACAACATCACGGGTAGCGTCCCGATGTTCATGTGCTTTCTAGCCATTTACAACCACCGAGAGGCACTTGTAGCACGGAAGGCACATGTGCGAGGGGCATATACATCCCTAGAAATGACATCAAGGTCATATTGTTAGCTAGAATGATCTGCACCTAGAGTTAAGTATCAGCAGAGAGCTGAGTAAGTTAATCATGCTAACTGTGAACGTAATCAAACTTGCGTTGTTCAGTAAATACGAGTTGAATTAATAAAACGACCTTCATCTGATCAATGAGTGTAAATTTGTTTAGAAGATATAAGCATATATTTTATACTAACATTTCGAATCATGCCATTACCTGCGAAACGGTAAAACCTTTCACGAAAGTAATCATTATCCATTGCGATAATTACTTTCCGTGGGCCAAAATCTTCCATTACGTACCAACAAAGCATACCAATAATGTGGACAAACGGAATCGTATCACTAAGTAAGCGTGTGAGATTTATCCAAGTGGATCGGCCACCTTTTTATATAATAGTTACAGTGAGGAACCTAGCACTGCATATAGACCCGCTTCGAAACCGTGTTGACGTCAGGCCTCAGGTGATTTCCTCGAAAAATCAGGCCGCTTGTCCTTATGCCATTGCGCATGACCCTCCTTTGTTCACGTCCTTCAGTGGCTTATTTCGGTCGAACTCCAGACGTACATCTGTAGCCAGTCTGCGTTAGGTAGTACACATATGTGTCTGCAAAACACATTAATGCATTCGCAGGCAAGACTTAGCTGGCTTGAGAGTGCGCTGTTCCTAAACACATTTCCGATTCTGGCCAGGATACCATAAAAATACTATCTGTTCAGCCTTATAACGCGTCTCGTTCTCACAGTGGCCGGGTCCTACTCAGCATGAGTGCCGCAAATGGGGGAGTGACAGATGGTCGAGAGACTCCCTGAGGTGATCGAGCTCTTTTGAGAGGATTCATTTTGTTCTGGCAAGCCCTTTTCTTTGGCCACCTCTTTCTTTCCTACGAGGTACAGCGGAATCTTCGATCGATTCTCTGTTCGCTCGTATTGCACCCTAACAATAAAGGCAGCACCCGTGCATTATCAGACACTGATCTGCTTTACAATGTTCAAGTACACAGACATATATATTTACGTTTCGAGATTTGCGACCTTGGAATGGTTTTGTTTGGATGAGAAAAACCTTCGCTTGAGGTGGGGCAAAAGTGTCGGACCAATACATGAGAGACCCTTCAATGCTGTACGTTGTAAACGAGGTTCTTTTCGAAGCAACCGAAATCTAGCCGATATGAAGCGCCACTCACTCTGTATATTACACTACATTTTTGGCAAGAATCAAGAATGCATGACAAATGCCAAATAGCCATGTTATGCAACAGGTGACATTTATTCGATTTTCATTTATCCAACACGTTATATATCGATGCATCTATACGATTTTTATCTATGCTAAATACAACCAACGGCTCAAACGTATAAATGTCCGTATGCGTGCATAAGTAATATTCATGCATACTGTCCGATGCACATCAAGCAGCTCATTGGAAATTGCTGCCGCTCAGTTCTCGTAACGAGTCCAAATTTTCTATGTTTTTATCGCCAAGTGCCACCTTTGTTTTTCTGTGCTATCCTCTGATCGACCCTCTCTTGGGACTTTCTGTGCCCCAGTTGGTGATGCACTCAGGAGGCTTTGATTGTTTACTAGACAGTAGGCGACTGGTAGACTTCGTCCGAGACAGCACTGTCGGCTTACCAAGGGAACGAATCGGTTATTCAACTCGTTACTGCAGAAAGCGTTTTGATCCATCCTCCTCTCAATCTTGTTGGTTATCTGCCATTGTGAGCCAAGCCATTGCAATACGCGCTTCTCCGTTAGTTCTGCCACACGAGTTAGTTGCTTCGCTCGACGGTTGCTTCGATGGTTGGGTTATGTTCAGACAGAGTGGCCCAAATGAACCAAAGGAGTAGGCGGGCCGCTGCAGCCGCCGCCGCCGCCGCCTGGACTAATTGAGTTAGGTCGAAGGAACGTTTGGAAAAGGCAGCAGAAAGACGGTAAGCGGGGTGAAAGCCGAACCAGCCGAAGAAAGTGAACCGAACAGAAAAGCAAAGCAGTCCAAGAAGAAACAAGATGACGCTCGCCGTTCGGGACAGCGGAAAACCGTCGACTCATTCCCAGTCACGGGGCGTGGGGTGGCAGGGAGGGGTCCTGGAGGTGGAGGCGCAGGACGTTGTCGGCGGCGGCCGAGAATCGAGGGACAGCGGACGGATTCGAGCATGGGACCACATGGGGTTGTAGAGACAGTGGAACGCAGTACAACAATGGGAAATTGGGAAGTTATTGCTCAAATGGGGCAAAGTGGTAAGAGCAAGAATATCGTGAGTGTTTGTGCGGGCGGGTGAATGTGGGGAGGACCGAGTGGTCGTACGAATACCGAGTGCCGACTGCTACTACATCTAATTAAATGATAAACCAAACTGAATCGGTCGTCCGTCACCCAGTTGGGGCTTGAGCGAGCTGCTGGAAGTTGCTGTGTGTGTGTGTGTGTGACTGAGACCGTGGATCGGTGGTCGGTGTTCGGGATGGGTCGACTGATCGGTCCTCGTGATGGTCGGGTCGCGGCTCTATTTAACATCGGCTTGGCTAGTGTCCTGCCGAGCAGTCTGATAGAGACATACTCCTTGGCGAGCGGGGCGGGAGGCCGGGGGGCCACTCCCGAACGGATCGACATGCCTGCCTCCGGCTATGACCGAGTGTCCGGCGATCGCGGTGGCTGGGCAGCAGTTTGGGCAGAGAGAGAGCTTTACAGCACAGAACAGTAAAGCGACGTCGCTCCAATGCAAATGGTTCCCGGAAGTTCGTACTCGCTCCCGTTTCCGAATTGAGTGCGCTGCAGTGCTTCTCCCCCCACCTCTATCTCTCTCAAGTCCGCTACTCGCACCCCCAAAACTTAGCACCCCCCGTGGTTCGTTGGTTGGAAGGATGGATGAACGATCCGTCGGATAGAGAGGAAGGACAGACTGTCCTAGCTCTGCCGCTGCTGTTATAGGCTATAGGCTACAAGCAAGGCGGAGATGGGTACTGTGTATGGGGGAGTTCGAACATTCGTTTCCTGCATCGCCGCCGCCGCCGCCGTCACCTCGCCGGAGCTACGCCGACGTCGGCCGACAAAACGCGCGTAGCTTCATTCACACATATCCTGACCCTCAGATGCCGGCGGGTGTTGGCCCTCGTGTGGGCCCCTATGCGTCTCCTCCCATCGGAGTGAAGCATCGGAGTGAGCGTGCGTGCAGAAGAGAAACAGATGAGAGAGGACCTTGAAAACGTGCGCCACAAAGTTTACCTCTCCAATTGAGTTCCCTGCTGTCATTGGTCGTGCTCAGCCGCATGCACCTGTCGACAGGAAAACTGCTCCCAGCATTTGCAACAGCATTTGCCATATGTAGAAACGAAGGCATGCTTAATCGTTATAGCCGAATGTACCTGGAAACAGTGTGAATCGTGTTTTGATACCAGCTTGAACAAGATTTTGTTTCAAGTTGAATTTTGAGGAATATAAGCAAATATGAGGTGTTCAAGGAAATAACAAGTAGGTTTGTAACGGCGAATTGTACGGATTGTAGCAGCAGATTCGTCTAAACGGTTGTAAGCATTCGCGGCATGTGTCATTGGTGCAGAAAAAAAATAATGGCCGATTCAGCTTAAGACAGTCGGATTGCCTTAACTCGAGGTGGTATGTATCCTATATGGGAGTCGATTGCAGCAAAGTCTCGGGTATGGACACGAGCGGCAATGATAAGCAAGTGGAAGTATTTACGATCATGCATAGCCCCACCTCTCTGATGGGTAACGAAGCCGTATCGAGTTCGAGTGCAAAACAAACATCTTAAGTGCAATTGCCTCTACACCGTCGAGCAGACGAGTGCCTCTCGTACTTTCGTCTTGGCACTACAAATTGCGATTGCGAAGCAAAACAATACCCCGAGCTCGTATCCTATCGCAGCATGTCTATGAGATACCGTTCTGCCCCCCCTTCAGGGACATATCATGAATCGGCCGTCGCTGAGTAAACCTTAAAACGTGACGCTTTACAATTGAGCAAAGCAATTGAGATGCTTCGGCACGAGCTACGTGCGACAAACCCGATTCGACCCTTGGCCGACTCACAACGATGCCAGCGAAGGCGGCGCACCACCGATCCGTGGGGTGGCTGTTCGTCGGAACGTTCAAGTGAGCGTTCTTAGCCCCCCCCCCGCCCCCGGGCTCCGCTGTACGAAGCGATGCAGGTGATTACCGCAATTTCAATGGGCAAACATGGCCATCATCTTCCCACTTCTTAATGCCTGCACTTACCAGCCGTCCAACACACACCTAGCTACATATATACATATACATGCAGCGCACTCGGAGGTGGAGATTATTAGCGTTTGCACAGTACTTGTACACATAATCCGCAGAGAACGAGCAAAACCCATAGAATATATATATATATATATATATATATGAGTGCGATTAGCGACATACATGGTGAGTCAATGAGGAGCGTCAATCTGTGATATGTTCCCAGACCGTCCTGGTCAGGTCCTGCCCCTCGATCGTCCAACAGCTCTTCTGGTCGTCGTCCAGGTCACTACTTAGCTGATCGTTAGAAAGTTTTCGCCGACATTCGTGAAAGCGAACACGTGCTACTCGGCAAATCACCGCTCATTAGGCGACGGTTCGACGCCTCGCTCCTCGAGGAAGAAACGATGCATTTGACATGTTTGCATTGCGGTCGTCACCACCGTTGCTAGCTTCGATTCGACTACCGCTCGCACTCTGCTGTACGCTGTCTGACTGTTTTGGCCTCGAGTCGACTGCTTTGGGGTAAATGGGTCGCTTCACGTACGTACGAACGTATATACGCCTGTTTGGTTGAAGCCTCGTCGCAGCGGAGAGCTGTACGAGTGCGCCGGGTGTCGCCACCGCCGTCGCCGCTCCTATTCCTACTGGAACTAGCCCCTGTGGCTGTATTGGACCTCGGGGAGTCGTTCCCGGACGGTCGATGGCCTCAAAAAGAGATCCGCTTCAAATCGAGCAGGCGCTACGGCAGCAGCAGCAGCACCGCGCAGCCAAGGCCGCGATTTAGTTTTTTTTTTTTTGCAACTGCGGGCTGACCTCGCTCACAGCGAATGCTCCGTCGGTTAGGCAGTTACAGCACACCCGCAGCCCCACAGACGAATAGAGAAAGAAGGTCGGCGAATAAAGATGATAATACAACGAAAGAATAACAGCGAAATAGGTACACACACGAGATAGGGTCCTAGCTGGGCTGACGCCACGAGCGCCCGCCCCCTACGTCAGCGACTTCTATTGAGGACGGTTGCCGCTGATGGGGTATTCTAACAACAACAGTAGTAGTCATAGTCGTAGTAGTTCTGGCAACGACCATCTCCAGGGTGGCGCAACTATAGCAACTTTGCACAGTTCTCTGGGTGTGCTATTGAAGTCGAAACGGGAAATATTTGCGGGAATATTTGCCAGATCTCATCGATGGCCTCGAGCTGAGCTGCCTGTTCTGCCGGAGCGCGATTCACTGCCAGTTTGTGCCCATGGCACATATGTTCAGAATATAGACACACGCAGCGACTCACAGTAACTAGATCGGTAGGTGTTGTTGACATACATCATGTAATATATATATATATATCCACTATTTTGCTGTCGTATCAAATTGATGAAGCAATCTCTGCTGGTTAGAGAGATGAAGGAGAAGGCCAAAGAGATTTCAATTTCGTCCCTTCAACTGTGTAACTGAATGCGCTGAATGGCGGTGCGCACTCGATTCTAGGCCTGCACTCGTAGCTCTGTGGGACTCTGAGACTTGCGTGTCGGCTCACTGGAGCTGGCAGGCCGGTACCTAGCTGAGAGACGAAACCTGAAGTCTTACGCTTCTGCTGATGGTGGCGGTGCTGCTGCTGCTATTGCTGCCCTCGCTGTGTTGCTTGAGCTTCTCGATAGTAAAAAGTTTTAGGATCCTTTCTTATCCGGCCCTGTGTGTGTCTGCTTATACTGTACCAGCTATTACGAGGCGTACTGGTCATCATCTATCCGAATTGATTCGTATGAAGACGCAGCCAGCTAAGGCAAAAGACTGGCAAGTGTGTAAGCGAAGAAGCACCCAATGACTTTGGAACGCTGCCGTGGAAGAGGCTCGCCTGTCCAGTGCGCTATAACAAGCAAGCAACACCAGGTCGCACGTAATTGAAATATTTAACGATGTCATGTCGCGCCCGCTCAACTGCACTCGTCCATGTTACAGTGCGGGTCAAATGAAGCGACACAGAAGCTCCACAGGCCAGAAGAGCACATCTCTGTTTTCCTTTAGGAACCGGGTGGTCTCAAAATTGAAGTCTGTATCGGTTCAGCTCCGTGGCCGGCTCCCTGAACGACCAACCGTCAGCTAACCGGACAACAACATCCGCAGCAGCATGCCCCTCCGGCTATTATACCCTTGTCAGTTTTGTCCAACAGCGGCGGCTCTTCGCGGCTGGGCCAAATATCAGACATATTTGTCTCGCTGTCGACAATGGCCGAGGCTGTTTGATGAGCTTCGTTGTGCCGCCATAGCTGTGTCGTTGCGCAGAGTTGCGCGCCCTTTGCCGTGATGTCTGTCGGTACGACTGCGAGTCCGCCACCGTGCGTGTGTGTGCGCTCCCGCTCGCGCTCTATGTGCTTGGTGCTGGTACCAATGGCCTGGCTTGGATTTTTCCTTCGGAACTGAGCGGGTACAGAGGGGAAACAGAGTCGGTGAGGGTTTCTATGGACTGTCACAACAGAGCCATCTAGTTCGCATTTGTGAAAGGAAGTCGCTTTGAAATGAAGAGAAGAGTCGAAGCCAAAAAAGTTTGCTTTGTTCCCCTCCAGCAAACCGAACGGGTGGAGGCCGGCAAGCCCGTGGCCAATGCAGCATTCTTAGTTTAAGGCCCTGCCTAAGGATCTGTGCGGCGGGAGCGACGACGGCTGGGTCCTATTTGGCCTGCAGCTACCACTAGTACTGACGTAACGTCCTCTCGTAGCAGCGAGTGAAGAAGATCTTCTGCCCTGATTCGTCAACGACGAACGACCGACCCAGCGATCCCAGCTTGAGCCGTTTTCCTAATCCTGCCCCTGTGTGCGACGACCCACGACCCAGCCATCCGAATATTTCATCTTGGACAGGGCAGCAAGAGCAGATCTCGAGGACAAGTGGAGGGATTTGGTTAGTGGGCATGCTGTGTCGGTGTAGGCGTGTATGTCGTATATCCGCCTACGGCGTTAGAGGGATTCATTCTGTATCACTTTATCCGGCAAAGTTAGACTACAATCACCTTGTGCAAGGTGCTCCGACAACAGCAATAACGTTATCCTGTTTGATGGGCTTGCGCAGAAAACGATTCGCATACTGCTGCATGTGTTCGTTTACGCTGTGTCGCCTGTATACGACACAGCAAACAGAGTGAACAAAGAGTACAGCACAGGGCATCAGAGCTAACAGCTACACTGATGGGCAACGACTGATGGCAGACGTCTCGCTCTCAAAAATATAATAGCACAGAAGGCGGTTTCGTAACTCGCAGAGGTTCAGATCTATTGCGTGACTTGTACTATTTTCTCTATTGGGAGACGTACATTATTGTTCGTCACAGTCATGTATATGCAGCTGTTCTCTGCTAAGGGTTGGTTTTGTTGGGTCGAATCGGACGATCAGCCTCATCTATAGGACAGTGCTGCAGGCGTGCTGGTAGACGATCCCCACTTCTTCCAGAGATCGTCGGCGCGGGTCGGTGGCTCGGAACAAATCTCCCGTACACTTCGTTCCTCTTGGGTTGCCGACCGGCGTCTTGGACCCCTCGACCTGTGCAGTGGATACGTGGCAGCTCAGAGCTAGCTCTCTCTGTGGGTGGGTCACTGCATACTTTTTTTTTGTGTATTCATTGAATTCCAATAAGCCAATAGTCAGGCAGTAATGCTTTTGATAAGGGCGCGGCCCACCGGACAGCCTGTCGTACGCTGACTTAGGATCGGTAGCATTGCAAGCCCAGCGGAAGCCGCCGAGGCTTAAATCCTTGACTTGGATAGTGCACACTGCATTAAACGATCCGGCTACAACGAACTCAGTCCAACAACCCTCAAAAGGCAGAAGCAATATTGAGACTAAAACCGACATCATCCTCATAGCATAGCCCATGTCCGATGATGATTTGTGAGTTCAGCTTTGCCAAAGCTAGCCATAGCGCCATTGAAGAGAAGCCCATGCACTTAGTGCAGAGGTAGATCCCTTCGACAGCAGGAGAGTCGGGCTGCTGGTATTACAACAAGAATTCATTGAATACGAATCAACATCCGTCTCTAGTAAATCTTACATTATGTTCCTATTCGCATACGACGATTTCCCATTAAGACAAGGCATGGTTTCGGATCAACCCTCGTGCCTTGGTGATCCATCCAGTTCCGTAACCAGGCTGTACTGGTAGCTCATTTGCGCTCAGCACTGAACACACTAAAAATAATAGAAAGCAGCACGTCTCTCCGCCATATCGATGGTCGGCGACTTGGAGCTATCAAACGTAAAATCCACGCTTTCCATTCTATCCTATTTTGCTTGGTGCCGCTAACAAGAGCGAAGTGAAGTGCGAAGGCCGTCGTCGTCTCCCAGCGCTTACGTAAGTCGACGTGTTTGCGAAAGAAAGACCGGCCGACGTCCGTTCCGGCAGAGAGTCGGCTAAAAGGCAGAGGCACCCGACTCTCTGCTACACCCTGCACACTCAAAGGTGAATGAGAAGGAGTGAAAGAGAGGGAGAGAAAAAGGGAGAGCTAGCGAGAAAAAGAGGCCGCAACGAAGAAGACCTACCCCTTCGGGCCAGCGAGGTTGTCGGGGGACGGCGTTTTTAAGAGGAAACAAGCGGGCCGTGATTGTGCGATAAAAGCTCTGGCTAGCTGAACCGACTGTGGAAACGAGGGCGGATGGGTGGTCGATGGGGGGAGTGCGCCTCGTCCGAAGCGAACTGAAGAACGAGAGCACAGAAAGGCTGAATGCTCAAAGGGGTAGCGCCATCCGACGAGACGCCGAAGGACAACGAGTGAAGGAACTGCCGGGACGATGCTATGGAAAGAGCCTCAGGGACGACGTCAGCAGCCGCCGCCGCCGTCTAAGATGGAGAAACAACTTCTTCTTCGTTCTATCGAGCGAAGAGGCGCCGCTAGCTGCAGCGGGGTGCAGCAGCAGCAGTCGCAGGGTGAGAATGGTTGGGTGGCTTTCTTTCTGCTCAAGTTGGTCCCGTTTTCTCCAAGTGCTCAGTCGTTTCGCCAGATTCTCCTCCGCGCGTCTTCCTCTTGCCTTTCTATATAGTTCCGATCTCTCCGGTTCTTTCCCGGAGGGGCAGGGAAAACGGCAGCCATCTCAGCAGCTCTTGGCCGGCGGCTGGCCATGAGCCGTGTGTCGAGACGTGAGCGTCGCCGCAGAAGCAGCAGCGGCAGTAGCAAGCGAAGCCATGCCGATTGGTGCGTCTGTCTGCCTCTGGATTTCTATAGCATGCCAAGCGCTGCAGACAGCTTTTGGTTTGCGGAAATCCGTTCCACATGCACGTTTGTCCGTCAAGCTGTGGGACTCGAGTGGGAGGAACGCCTGAAAGGGGACAGCATTTACGGACAGGCTTGAACGTATCGTACACGTGTAGGGTGGTCGCCGTCGCCGAGGACGCGGCAGAGCTACACATGCGCTATCTAGATAGAACAGCAGCTAGCATTAGTAATCGACGAGGATTACTATTAACTCCGAGGTACGTGCGCTGCTCATATGACCAGAAGAGGGATAGTTACTCAGCTGGCTTGTTTGCAATGTTTATGCCGTTCCGAATGCTGCTGCGTATGCAAGCGAAGCAGTGCTTCTTCTCGAGCGCTTCTGGTCTTTGCTACCGTCTCCAATTTTGTGATCAAATGTAGTCGAATGCGACAACAGCAACATTGCTATCCAGTACGTTGGCGACGTGTTGTCGTAAGCCCAGCCATCTTCGACAGTGTTGTGAGGATGTATTTTGCAACTGCTGCTCCTGCTGCCGTTGTTGTTGCTATTGCTGCTGCTGACGCCGTTATTGTTGTTGTTGTCTTGTGGGTTCTGTTCTGTTGGTTGGTTTGGTCGCTCTACGAGGCATCATGGCATGGGTAAACGGAGAAACGTTGGATGTCCCGAATAACGGGTTCGGTTTTGGACGTTCTAAATGTAAATCTTGCCAATGGGCCGGGCCGAACCGCTGCGACAAGAGTGCCACTGCCCGCTACTGTTCCCCGTCTCGGCCCCCGAGTTCGGCTGCCTCGGCCTCGTCGTGGTCGCTGTTCCTAACGGCTACCGCCAGCAGCAGCAACGAACCCAACTTGGTGGCCATTCCTACGTCCACCGAGCTCGTTTCGTTCGCCGGCTTTGCGGCGAAGGCGGCGGCGGCAGCAGAAGCAGCAGCAGCAGCGGCTCGCCCGCGAACTCGCCGCAATCGCCATTCGCGGACAGCGTCGACGGCAGCTGATTGCGATCTCCCGACGGTCTCGTTCCGCGCTCGTCGCTCGCCTCTTTGAGCGGCTTCTCCCATTCCTGCCCTATCCCATCGCATCCCGTCCTGTTTCCCCTTGCGCCTCCCAGCTCCCCTGGCTTCTCATTTGCTCCCGTTCGTTTCCGTCGCTTGCGGCTCGTCGCGTGCCGCTTGCAACTTCCCAAGACCCCTCCTCCCGGGTATAACCATTGCTAAGCTAAAAGCACGAACAACAAAGGATTTGGTTCAGGCGGTGGCGGTGGCGGCGTCGACGATGACACCGTAGCCCGGCCCAACTGTCCGCACCGCGCTCGATGTTGGGTTGGTTCGCGGTGGACGCTATAGCTGTTATGTTGTCTCAGTGAGTGTCGTTGTGGTCGGCTAAGATCGATTCGAAGAGCCGGCATACGCTACAGAACAAGGAAACAGCCATATCAGTTTGAGCGACTATAATGGCGGCTTGACGGGATAGGGGCAGCCGTATGGAAAAGGGGTGAAATGAATTAGACACAGCAATGAGCTGCTGGAACAAGCAAGCTGGTTGTTTCATGGACAGGAGTCGAAGAGAGGAAGAGAACAAGAGAGGGTTGAAGAACAATCGGGGAATGCTGTGTGTCTATGCGTGTGTGTGCATGATGCTGATGGAGGAAGCTGGATGAGAATCTGAGGGAGATTCGTCTGGAGTTGAGGAAAATCAAACGAGTTATGCAGACAAAGGACAATGAATACGCAACGCTAGTGATTGCATAGAAACGTGGTCTTGCATACAGCAGACGCAAGTCGACAGCGCCAGAATGAGGGAACAGAAGACCAATGGTTTACCAGGCAATAAATTGTGCTAAGGCACAATGCATATGCGTTTTCAATAAACATGTATTTGGTGCCACTCATGAGCTATGGAAGGAAATGATACTATCTCACATTGTCGGCATATTTCATGATCAGGTCTGTGTCATTTCGGGAACGCTATGAGATCTACATATATACATTTGTCCATCATCTGATATAAAGCTGAAAAGTCGGATTTAGGTAACCGAACCGTTCGCGGATGTAAGATAAAGTAAACCCATTCAACAGTCTCATTTTGAAAGCGACAGGATAAAACTGGTAGAACTCTCCGAAATCCCCAGGCTAACATTTCAGTGAAATATTGTTTCTCGCCAAACTTTCCATTCCCAGAAGGCAGTGAGTGAAGGTGAAAACGTCGTCGAAATGTCCAGATTCCCCACTGGGCTCATGGAGATGAAATCGAAAAAGTGTTGTTAGGGAACATACACGTAAGCCGTACCACTCGCTGTTAGAGCGGGTGCCAGGGGTTTCCACATTTCTTCAGGCCTCGCTGAATCGGCTGTCAGATAGAACTCCTTCCGAGCTCGTCGAAGGCATACCGGAATCTTTGCTCGGGGTCTGTGGGTTTCGCGTTGTCAATAATATTTCTTTTTCCTATGATACATGATGCCTCGTAGCGGGAATGCCGCGATCCTCAAAAATCTCTTACGCGCAGAATCTCACAGTATATGCAAAGCCACTTTCACACCCGTTGCCTGGACGTGCCCCGTAGCATCTGTCGAAGCCTGCATGTCTATGAGAGCGCATGTTTTCGCGTTTGACTGCATATCATAATCTCCGCGAACTGCGTTAGCCATCCGTTGTGGCCGCTGAACGCTAAACTCATCCACCCTACACGAATCTCGCTACTGGAGATTTCTCCTGTGTCGGCCTTGCTTGTCCTTGCCATCGAGCGCGAAGATGCGAACGCCCTGCTTGACTCACGTACAAGGGAAGTCTATTCTCACAAGACACTGGGCGGCATGTTTCATCATTGTGCCGCAGAGACTTTACATTGAACGAGGCAAGGAAGTACACAATAGTGACAAGGTTTCCTTCACATACGATCGCACACCGCCTGGCAGAGGGACGACATGATTTTGTGGCGGCCGGCCACGAGGCTTGCGCCCACGCGTTTCACTTCTGGCTCTTTCTCTCCCCGGCCTTTCGAGTTGTCCTCCTCATCCTCTGTCATCGTCGTCGTTTTCCTTAAGGCACCGAGAACTGCAGAGAGCACGGTGATGCGGCGGTGCGCGGCGTCAACGTCCCGTGGGCGTGGTGGCGGGTATAACCTAGAGCACCAAGAGCTGCTTGCTAGTCAGCCGCGCGCGCACCATCCCGCGATGGTATCTTGCCATTGTTTCGTTCGGCGACCCGCTGATGGTGATGACACGGCTGGATCCTATGGCCACCGGAGCTTCTGCAGCTGCCGCTGCAGCCATCCAGGCTCTCAACCGCCCGCCGTCCTGCCTGCCTGCACTTCGTATGCCCTTCATGCACTGAAGCCCTGCGGAGCACTAGGAGTAAGACCGTTAGAGAGAAACACACTCTCGCAACCCCTGTTGCAGCTGGCTGGCGCAGTGCTCCGTAGGCACCCAACGCACGTCATCCACGGACAGTCCCTTCCTGTCCACGCCTGTTCCCTGATTTCTTCTTGCTCCTCTCTCTTCCTCTTGGGCTATCTCTCAAGCTGCCATCCATTCACAGCAAGCAGTCATCGTACTTGACTGACTAATGTATTCAACAGATTATCCCCATACTGAAGCGTGCTCATACACCCGCGCAGGCACACACAAACGCACCCGGAGTCTCTCTTTTCCACCGTTTCGGAGGCCACAAACACCCCCACACCCACACACACACACACACACACACATATATATATATAGTGTCTCCTGCATACTTCGCCTTCTTGAGTTGTCTCGTTGCTGCTGCTTTTTCTCCTTCTCCTTGAGTCGTCTTAGGTCCATCCAAGCCATGTGGTGGTCCTTGTGACCCGCGCTATAGCCCATAGTTTCTGAGCAACCTTTCTCAGGACATTGCCCTTAATAGGGACACACTAACTGCACCAACAAGATACCTGCAATGCATCTCTCATTCTGTCTCTCCTCCCTCTCTCTCTATCTGTCTGTCTGTGTCTTTCTTCCATGTGTATTAATTCTGCTGGTATTGAAAACAACCTTTTTATCTGTGTGAGCTTGTTTCACCGTGCCTCCGCGATGTCTAGCATAACGATATTTAACTCAATTGAGGGAACGCACACGAACGAAATCGAAACGGATCTACGATAAATTCAGATCTGAGTTCCTCCTTCCCTATGGTAATGTAATACTTCCACTGCTATTATAGCACAAGATGCTAAGTAATTGTCATTTACTTTATCGATGTGAGAGTGCGCAGTCATTGGTGAGGATAAAACGACCACTACTATTCGGAAGGTGTCTGGCGGCACGTGTGCTTTATGTGTTAATATTATATATATATATATATATATATATATATATAGACGGTGTGAAACCTGAAAAAAGGCTGAATAGAGTTACTCGCTTGGCAGAGTCGGCTTCATCGTCTCTACGGAGCTGCAACTCGTGGTGGGATCCACCGTATAGTATATATATCGTTGTACTCTGGGGAGTCGCGCCGCTGCAACAGTCGCCGCTCCAGCTATTGGAAATGCATCGAATGGTAAATAGATGTTTGCGATCTGGGCCTTTCAGGCGCCATCAGACCCTGCCGCCACTGGCGATTAGCATCCAAATGACTAGACGGTGCGTACCACGAACAACGCAGCTAACGGCGTTAAAGGCATCACGAGCGTACCCACAGAATGACACTGTTGTGTACGTTGTTAATAGCTTCGTTGAAGAAGAGCCACTATACGGTGGAACTGTGTAGGAGTCTGACGCCTTAAACTGCTTTGCCTTTACATATATAGATTGTTAGGGGCTAGCTTAATGTGTATGACAATGACTGTTGTCTGCACAGCAAGGGAAACCTATCAAACTCAGACCCTCGAAGCCCCGGAACATATGCGAACAATATAAAAATGGACGAAAACTAGCAGTCTCACGAATGAATTCGTATTGAAACGCTTGAACTAGAACCGTGACGAACTTCATTTTACTGCTAGCTTTAGTCTAATAGTTTCCTGCTAAAGAAATAGCAGCATGAACATATTGTCTTTGCACCAAACTCGAAATGTATTGAGTAGTAAATTGCGCTGATACTAACAACCGTCACGGAGGAGGCCTCGTCACTGAAGCGAAGCCGGAAAGGGAAGGTTTTGACAGTGGGAACAAAAATAGCTCAACTTATATTCATATGATATTTTCGCTCATTACAGGAACATGGAAATATGATCAAAAAGGAGGCTCACCCGTGTGAGGATCCATTGCGTCGCTGGTGAGTACTTACTTATGTTGCTAGTAAATAAATCATTTTCGCCCACAGGTAACGCGACAGATAGAACGATCATTTGGTAAAAATCATACTTAATCGATGTCTAACATAATATATCTTGCATGTTATTCTAGATTGACGTTGAATTCGACATCTAACAATACCGTTTGCTAAATCGAACTCTGATCACGGCCTCTCGAGTTCGCCCATGCCGTCAAAATCCTGATCCATTACATTGTCTGAATAGCGGGTTTAGCCAGTCTGCAAATTCGTATCAATCCAAGACCGAGACGAAGGGCAGCGGTGGCTGCTTTGGTGGACAACAAATCTCACAGCTTCCCCGTCTTTTCATAGCAGGCCAAAAAGTTCATCGGTATTCATCAAATGTTCGAGTGCCCGAATGTGTACTGGGCCCTTCTTTGAGGTATGTCCCTCCAGCCGGTTGTCCAGCAGGATGTCCACTTTTTTTCTGCTGCCTTGACGTGTACGATGCTCCTTCGTGGCACAGCATACATAAGCTGGCCGAATGACTGCTTGGGCGGCGAGCAATCGCCTTCAATCGCCTCTCTCTCTCTCCCTTTTTGCGAATGCGTAAGACTCTGCAGATGGAAACATGACGCATCACAACCAGCGTCGTTTCTGGCGGTAGCAGCCGTCGCAGCGGCAGTAGCGGCGTTTCCTAATGGAATTTTGCATCGGCATGGACACGTCTGCCCTCTGCACTCTGCTCTCGTACAGCTGCCCCGTTTTACCACTGTCACCAATCCACCGAGGAGCGGAGTGCAATGGGACCGTTGCAGTAGTGTTACTACCACTACTACCACTATTGTACAACGTTACTACCTACTGGGCCAGACGAACGACAGCCGAGCTGCACCACCGCTCTTGCCGGTTTATCCATCCTCGTCAGGGACACGGTTATGCCATTTCGAATCTGTGTTCGCGTCGCCACTTCCCAACCACTTCGCTCATTTGCCCCCCTTCCCCCCGACCCTCCCCGCTGCCGCTCTTGCCACGGTCCTGTCGGCCTTTCTCTACAGTGTGTCCGTTGCATCCGAGCGACCGGGTGTAGGCAGACCGCTCGAAGACCGCTGACGGGTAAAAGGGGGGCTCAACCAATGGCAATGGCGTATATATATATATATATAAACGACTTGCCACTAGCCTCGGCGAAACGGAGCGAGCTTCTTCGCGAGAGGCCGAAACCACGGGAGTAGAGGAATGGGCTCGATGTTATGCTACGCCGAGCTGCTATGGTTCCCCGCTCAACCATGGACAAAGCCTCCCAGAGGAGTACGACACGGTAGACGATCAAATGCAAATGATATATCTCGTGACGTCATTGCGCGGTCGCGACCGAGCGGCTTCAGTGCAGCTCATAGCGAACTTGAAATGGTTGTTTTTTTTTTTGAGATACTCATGCATATTGAAAGTGTTAGTTATAGTTCGATAAACAATGCTGTTTGTCGTTGACATATCGAACTTGTATGTCGTCTCCAACTGCGTCACTAATTATTGTTTATATTAAGACACCCGATAATATGAAATACATTTTCACTAGTTAATAGAAGAGAGTTCGTATTCACATAGTTCATGGAAAGAGAAACAACGCAATTTGTATCTCCACTGAATAGAAACGGTACCAGCAATGGTGGCGTTTGGCAGTAGAGGATATTCGATGAAGTTCAACATAGTTGTCCAGTCTCATAATACCTGTCCACGTTTACACGTCTGTAACTTAATCATGTTGATTGCAAGTACGTATCATACAGGTATTATATGATAGTTAGCCATATCGGGGTTAGGTTAATACATATATCTGGGAACATATTGCCTGAAGCTAGGATCAGCGGGCTGCATAATCACACTTGACTCGTCTATAGTTCTCGATTATCACCTAGTATTAGATATATATATATATAGATAATATATAGTGCGGGATCATCATACTTATTTATTTACGTATGGCGGATTAACGGTGGCGGTCGAGTCTGCATGGCGGCCACGTTAACATAACGCAGACATGGCCCGCCTGGTCGACCAGCAAAACGAGTCTTACGCGCCCCTCATGTATACCTTACTTGTCGTATATTATATATATATATATTAGATAGGATGGTACATGGTTTCGCCGATGGTGTCGATGCGAACGTTTCCCAACGGCAGCAACAGTAGTTGCATGCTCGTGTCAGGCGCCCCTGCTGACTCCCTGCCCGCCCGCCCACCAACAAACAGCTGCTATTCCTTCTGCAGCTCCTCATCCTCCTCTACCGTTGTTGTTGAGCGACTCTATGTGACGGCTTCCTATTGCTTCTAGAACAGCAGCGAGCCCTAGGCGAGACGTTGGCGCATCAATATCTCTCGTAGAAGCATTGGATAGCATAGGCTGGCTGATCGTCTTGCTTGATGCCGAACCAGCCGGCTAAGTCGCCAACGGCCGCGCCGGGCCATCTAACCGCTGTTGCTTGGCATACTATACAGTTCATGGTACTCGCTGGCTAGCTAGATGGGGTTCCAATGCCGACATTCGCTTCTGCCGTTGGCTTTATTCCGTCCATCTGTCCGCCATCGCTTCCCGTTTCCGAGGGGGTGCTGCACGTCACTCGAGATAAGCGCCAAACCTCTTTCTGTCTGCGTATGGAGAAGGATGCCAGTTGCTAGTGCTGAGGCTTCTTGGTGGGAGTAATGGTGGCTCTCCAGGCGGCTGCCCGTTCAGGCGATTGCGCTGAAGGTTTCATCCGACTGCAGCTACAAGGCTACACGCTGCCTGACTGGCTCCCGCATTCGGACTCAGATGGAAGGGACGAACTAACAGGCTGCTAACCGGCGGATCGACAGACATACGGACAGACTGCCCGGTCGACCGAACCTCTCGGCCAGCGGCATTCGTCCGTTCGTCGCCATCCGTTGCTTCCTACGACCACTACGTATATTCAACGATCAAGGGCAATGTCGGTTCAGCGGTACGGTACGCCGGCTACCGTATCCAATGTACGGGAACGGCGTTTGGCCTAGTGCCTCGGCGCTTGGCTGGCGTTCGGCTCGGCCGTACAACGGCCAGCAGCTGCATATCGCAGGCTGTTCGTCGTCATCCGTTCCAATATGGGTTAGGCTGAGCTGGGTAGCATTGGCCGAAACAGGACGGAGCGGTATGAGAACGAAGGCGCAGACGTTGGGGTCATTCATATGGGGTTCGGGGGTAGAGGCTCGACTTGCCAACTGATATATTGAATCAAGCATTGCCCAGCGTTCTGCGTGCCTCCTTACTTCTCGACAGCGTGTTTAGCCTCAGCTGCCCGCGGAGCCCTCGGCCACTGTACTCGTAGCGTATAGCAAAAGCAGCAGCGAGAAGGCCATGTACCTCCTCGTCTACGATCGACCCATCCATGCAACTTGCATCAACCGTTTCGCGATGCCGACAAAGACGACGCTACACCAGTCACCCTGTGCTCGGCTCCTGCTGCTGCTAGCACTGCTGTTGCTATTGCCACAACAAGAGCCGTCGTTGGAGCTACTGCTGCTGCTGCTGCACATCTTGGCCTATCATAGGCCTTCCTCTTCATCCTCCTACGACGACGACGACGACGACGATGGTAAGAAGGACGACGTTTCTCTCTTCTGTGGAACAGCGAGGTACAGCCTATATTCAGGCTTGAACATGGCCACAATCTTCGGTTCGGGGGTTTCAAGGGAACAGCCGACAGGCGGGAGGAGTCTGAGAAGGCCGGAGGATGGTAACCCATCCGCTCATCCCGCTGTAACGGTGCCAACAGCGCTGCTCACGTCTACAGCGCCAGCCTTGTGCAGCCCAGATCGCCTCGTACGGCTCCGATAGCGTATTATAGTGAGGCATATACATGCGTTCACGCAGACGAAGAAACGCACTATCCGATCTATCATAGGCTGGTTGCAGCAGCAGCAGCATCGCCACCGCCGCCGCCGCCCTCATCTTCGTCCTCCTCATCCTCCACGTCGTCCCCATACATCCTGTACATACATATATTGTCGGTGGAAAAACGCCGATGACGAAGACGCGAGCGGAACAGCAGTCAGCCAGCGCGGCGGTAAGCAACCAAGCAAGGAGGGAACTTAGCTACTTCAAGTCTATCTCGTCCGTCCTTTATCTTTCGTTCTCGGCGTTGAACCCCAGCGCTTATCGGGGAAAACCGAGAAGGTGAACGAGGAAGATGACGACAAAGCACGTGGTGCACACGCACACACACGGTGGGAGCAAGCCACGCCACGCTGCGGCAGAGCGCTGAGCGATCGGACAGAGAAGAGACAAGAAAAAAATAAGAAAAAAAGATAAAGGGGTGGGCGACGAGTGAGTATCAGCAGGAGTGCACGGCCGGGTCGTGTTACTGATCCGGGACGCGCATTGCTAGTTGACTAGACTGGCAAAGCTAGAGGGCTGAGAATGCTCTAGAAAACGGAAAAAAGATAGCTTGAGTGTTGGACGGGATGGATTTTTCTGTCACTGTTTCGAGAAACAGGTTGTGCTCACCTCGAGATCGCATCTAGCGCGCTAGTCGTACAACCCTTCGATGACTCGGTCGTATCACGGTAGCGACTGAGGGTGATAACAGTTCAGTGTTGAATGGTCTCGCTATCCAGAAATGAGCATAGGCCGTAACAACCGACGAACTTCGGGATACTTTATTGTCATGAATCTTAAACACACGCACACACAGGATATAATATGGACAGGGTTTACGGTATCAGTCAACTTGATGACAACATTACACACTTGCCAGGTGAACGAAATGTATCAATGATTTAGGAAGCAGACTGTGACGATTAACGGCGACTAACTCAACGAACGCCAGAGCAGGAAAGCAGCCAATGTCAACGATGAATCAATTGACACATATTGCAAAGACATCGCACGTCACGAAACGCTGCTTGAGATCGAATCGCAAATTACAGTATAGCCGTTAAAAGTACAAAACCACCACCATCACCACCTGGTCTCGCTTCCTACAATTTCAACCTTCGTATTGTTACCGTGTCGAATATTGTCCCTATCTTTTCCAAGTGTTGCCATCAGAAGGGAATAGTGTTCCGACGAATTCTCTGTCTCCAATGAAGCTCACCATGTTTGGCAGTCCGACACCAAAGATGTATATAGCTCGCGACTGGAGGGTTTAATTGCTAACAACATCCAATGCTTTCCACAAGTAAGATGGGATTATATCCGCTCGCTGTGTTCAGTAGTTCATAGTTCATGTTACCAGCTCCGTTTAGTCTAAGTGAACGTTGAATTCTCATAACAAGTACGCGCATATATTAACAATTGATGACATACAGTATTAACCTAGACGTATTGATTTCACGCGTGCACCTTGTTACAGGCTGTGAGTGGTGCGATGGGCAGTTCGGCGCGACGCTTTGTGCATCCGCAGGCGCGCTAGACAGCCCGCCATGGACTGGGCGCTGGCGTATATGCTGCTCATAGTGGCATGGGCCAGCGTTAGGAATGGCTTCGCACTAGTGGAAGGGCCGGCTTCAGTTTTAGCGTGCAAGCTATCGGAGTTCCAGTGTGACAACAGCCGCTGTATCGCACTCAACAAATTCTGCGATGGAACCGACGACTGCGGTGACACCTCGGACGAACCCATGGGTTGCACAAGTCAGTATCCATCATAGCCTGCCACTTCTCTTCTACATAAGTCCAATCTGATCTATTTGCACATATATATATATATATATCCCATGGAAAGAAAGACATCTGTTGGTCATGTACCAGTCATTATATGATAGTATAATAAGATAAGAGTACATGGCACTCCACCAGCTTTCCAGGGCTTTTTTTTGCATCATTATTGTACTCGCATATATGGACCTAGGTATAGAGTAGAGAGAGAGAGAGAAAGAGACTACCACCACCACTACCATGGCTGCATAGGTCTATTACGCTTGGCTATCATAAAGATGTGTGGCCAACGAACACAAGCAGCCGTAATGTGCTGATGGAGTGTCCGCTCTGCGACGAGGGTCTGTGGCACAGCACACGACTGGCGGCATAATTCTCGGCCGTCGTAAGGACTCCCTCGGCGGCCGTCATAAGAACTCCCTCGATGGCCGTTTCAGCAATGGCCCTTCACCTCTCTCTCTCTCTCTCACTCTCTTGACCAGCCCTTGACCAGCTGGACCCGTCGCAACTGACCAAGGCAACCGCCTATCCAGCCGTTGGCTAAAGACGCCAACGATGCTTTGGCAACCATTTTGCCTAGCTATTATAACTCCCATTTTATAATGCCATCTACAAACTATAATGATACTAATAATTATACTTACAGCAGTAATAATTCGAGCCGAATGAGGCTGTTTGTAGAGCAGTTACTATGCCACCATTTTCTATCGATTGTTCCGCTTTCAGATTGTAATCGCACCTTCTTCGGCGAAGTGGGAACCAAAAATCCGATACGAATCGCCGAACCTTTCCAACGCAATCTACCATTCGTCTGCACGATGCATTTTGTTGCGGCGGGAGCTGAGTTTGGCGATATCGTCGAGCTTACCTTCCTCAACTTTCAAGTGGGCACCCTTGAGAGCGACAGGTAAGATACGACCGGTAGCGTTGGAAAAACGCATTGTCATTATGTAGAAATTGCCGCGCATACAGAAGAAACAACAAAAGTAAAGGCAAAACGTTACAAATATGAAAATGTAATAGCTCCAGTCATGCCCCAAGCTCTTAAAGCCTTTAAACCTCGGACAATGTAATGATAGGCAGTGTGTGCGGTATTCCTGCGCTGGGCTATCCAGCCTTTGGTTATATGCAAATTGAAATCGAGCTGCACGATAGCAATACATGCAGCCGGACGCTGGTGCGCAGGCTTATATCGAACAGAGAAGTATTTCTTACGGCAACGCTCAACCGCGGTGTTTAAATCTAAACGATCATATGGCCACGATGGAGGTAACGATCCGTAAGCATTACGAGATAGCCACTAGCCGTGCGCGGGGTGAGGCAACGAAGCGATTAAAAAAATTGTTTTCTTGGGTCTGCTCGAAAATGACCCTTGAACGATAATCGCAACGCATCAATTTTCCTCCCTGTTATCTCTGCTTTTCCTTCTCTGCTGCTTGTTATCACAGTTCACGTATTTCTTGGCTATTTTCCTACTTCAATCACAGCCGTGGCAGCAGTCCCTGCGTAGGTTTTCGTCTCATCACACACACACACATATATATATATATATATATATATATAAGTAGAACCCGAGAAAGGCAATGGATTTGGCTGGCAATTGCCTAATGGGGCCAGAACCACAGCCTGTTCCTACTCGACCTCTACGGCCGATTGTGGCTGCTGGCCCTGGGGCTCGGTCGCCGCCAATGGAGTCGCGACGACCGTTGTCGCGGCAAGGCCTCTTCCATAAGAGCCTCCGATATTGCTCTCATAGCACTACTCGTTACTTCCCTTTGGACACGAGGACAGCAGCGTCCACTGTTCCCTCAGTTGTCGCGTGCGTCTACCAGCAGCAGCAGCAGCAGAAGAAGAAGTAGTCGTCATTCATTTTCCTTCGTTTCCGTCAGATTCGGGTCTGGGCCGTTGTCGCCGATTGGGAGGGTATCGAATACGGGCCCGAACGGGTCGAACAGAGCAATGCCAGCTCGCCACTGTAGCTTGACAGCGTGTACCGTAGAGGAGCGCACCAATAGCTGCCGACAACATAAGCAGTCACCATCAGCACAAGTAGTCCACCACGTAGGTACGGGCCTGCTCTTAGGAAAAAGGACAACGAATACGCCCCACTATTATAGCTATTTCGGCCTACTACCACTGCATTACTTCCTGCTGCTGGCAACATCACTACGTGAGAACAGGTCCAAGCCCGAGAGTTTTCCTTGTGCTCGCCGTCATTGAGGGTGGCCGGTGTCGTCCGGTTCGTCGCGTCGAGGTCCGCCGGGACACTGATCCGCTTGTATTATTAACGCACGACTAATTTTGCGGATTATGCGCCACTGCTTCGTCTGATGATTGCAATCAATTTACCCGATTGACACTTCGTCAGCGGCAACGGGGACGAAGTTGCCAATAGCTGTGGCAGTATTGGCGGCTGTAGTTCGGCTGGTTAACGATATCTCCCACTGCTAGTAACTGGTGCATCCGACCCGAGGAAGATAGACGCCGAACCAACCGCACGCGATAGTTCCACTGGCCGCTTCACTCGGCGAGTAGAAATCAGATGCTTCTGTTTGACGAAAACGAAGCTTCGCACGGAGCAGACCAAGACAGGATTGGCGGTATAACAGAAGAGAGCTGACTACTACTTGTACGTTAGTCTATTCCTCCGCTTTGCCAGGTGCTTGTTCCACGTTGAACGACGTGCGGTTCTGTAGGGTTAGCAGCCTGTGATGTGATGCATGCGAGGCAAGCCGGCTATCAGTACGCACGGATGCGCCGCACCGAACTCTCGCCTCTAAGCCCCCGAGGCAGCCGGCGGTGTGGGGCAAACCGAAGCATCGCGTCCGTCTGGCAATTGTGCAAATCCCCGTAGACCTATTCCTTCTGCAATTCCTACCTCCCTTTGTTTATTTCGGATTTTGAACTCGTTGCAATGGCTGCACAGGCCGCTGAGTTTCCTGGCCCACATTATTTGCGCTTAAGTGCGGCAGAGGTCAGCATCAAATCAGCGCGTTGTGAGTCCCCACTTCTCTATTGGAAAGAATAACAGTATATGTGGCTGGTATAGTTTATTATCGACAAAGATATGCTTTCCTCCTACGTGAGTCTCTGTGTCAATGCACTCATCGCGCCGAACGAATAAAAGAGCTAGATAGACAGATTTACAGAACTCCGAGCTAAAGACAACCTTCATCCAGTAGGGTGGATATTGTTATGTTCGCTGTATCGAAAGACGGTGACCACTGGCCGCTGCAGACGTCCCGATAGTCTCACTGAGCGAACTTACCTTAAATCTGTCTGCTCTTTGTTATCAGACTCTCGGTGATTTGTTCGAACCTGGTCCGATGTCCGTCCCACAATTTTCTCGAACCGTGCCTGCGCCCAGTAGTTTCTTCCACTGCTGATCGCAGGTGCTAATCATGATACTCCGATAAAATATCGACTACGATCCCACATCTGGATTTGGACCCCGAACTGACGTTGAGGCCTGACTTCGGTTGGTTGGGCGGGGGGGGGGGGATTGGGAGAGGAGGTTGGCTGTACGCACGACGTGACCGACATTTTCTCGGGAAAAATGAACATACGTGTTCCACCTGCTAAGATTCCGCCGTTCCCGTCAGCCGAGGGAGCGCTCAGGGCTACGCTAGCCACCGCCTTCAGTGCAGTCTACCGTCTGTCCTTTACGACGGCTCGCTGTCTCTATATCTAGCGCAGATGTCAACAGTACCGACAGACGCAGTTTCTCTGCACAGTCAAGATGGATGAGGCGCAAAATTATGAAGCTTCTATGCTCGACATACGACTTTCGTTCATCCCTAATATATTACTTCTTATTTTTCACTCCATTCAGTATTTTCCTACATATTTGCCTTACGGCTATAGCTGGCCCCGAAACAACATTTGGTTGTGCTTTGCTAAAATTTTCTATTTCTCCGTTAGACAATCTTTTTTACCTGGCCCATACCCTTGTAGAAAGATATCTACATACATGTCATTTGTATAATATAATAATTTCAGTCCTTTTCCATCGACAGGACACGCACGTCATTCTATTGCTTGTAGACGCCCGGGGCAGACGGAGATGGTGGGCAGAAGCTGATGATATGCGCCGCGCTCTTTTGTCTCTTAATGAGCTTCCTTGTCTAGCCAGTTAATGAATTCGTCCTCGTCTCCAAGTGCTGAAGTCATTAGCTCAAGATATGCGCTTAGATCTGATTGAATATTTCAATTGTCATAACAAGACACCGCTGAAAGAACACCGTCCTCGGGTTTTGTCGGCGAAAGTCGCGCGCGCATGTAATAACCGCCTTCGTCTAAACCCTCTGTGTTTATGGGCGAACAGCCGGCTTCGCCCGGGGATCGGCGCTTCTCGCTCGGCATACCCTGATGGAAGCGTCGCCGCCGTCGCCTGGGTCGTTGCGGAAAGTGCGTCGTTTAGAACCCATCCTACCCCTACCCTTGACTGACACCAGCGTTGTTACTGTACGCCACAAGACAAAGAAGCACCGATCCAAGACGTTGAGAGTGGTGGTGGTGGGCGGTGGGGGGAGACCGCCTTCAAGGATCGAGGAAAAACGAACATCAAATTTCGGCACGATGAACGACATTGGCGGGGGATAGTCACTGAGAAGTGATTCTATCTTTTCTGTCTCCGTCTGAGCTTGGTGTTTCGACATTGTGTGCACGAGACAGCCAGCGGCAGGATCGCACATCTTGAACATCTTCCACCGGCGTCACCACAGCCGTAAGGTTGGCAAACTATGAGGCGGACGCCGGTGGAGAGGGTGGTAGCGTGATACATATGTGCTGCGCCGATGTCGTCAAAGGGGGACTATCCGGTGGATAAGCTCATCAATTCACTTTTGGCAAATAACACACGTTGATATTTGCAAGTGTTCAGTTTATGCGATATATGAGGGTTAGCGATTAGAGACATATTTCTAACGAAAACTATGTTCCTATCTATCTATTTTAATTAGATGGATAGAGCGCTGTGTAGAATATTGGCAAAACGAATAGCCTATTTAACTCAATTAATAGATATCATACACATGACTATATTGTGTCAATTTGCGTGTGAATGCCAAGAACACGATGACTTAGGAATCCACAACCAATTTCCAAGCAGAGGCAGAGGACAACAAGGAAATATACATACTCTATAAAAGTTAGGCTCCGAATTGGTTTAGCGTCATTGCTGCCTGAAGGCAATAAAGGGATCAACGAACGGCTGGGAAGTTCATGAGGGTCCTATCGCGACCATGTTCGTCAGTTATTGTCGCGGTTGCGCTTAGGCTCATTGACTTTAGTCCACTTATTCGTTCGGGTTCGGTTTCACCCTCAGGCTCAGTATGTATTCGCTGTGTTCGCGATCCGCGTTCTTTATGGCTGAGTGCGATCGTTCTCGGAGGAACCGTTCCGTTGGCTGCCCCTGTTACAGCTCCCCGCTTTTGGCCAAAGCCCGGTCTCTCTCTCTCCCTTGATCTATGTCACTTTCGCAGGCAGTGAAAAGATGCATCGCCCACCAGCTAGCGTCCACGCCTCAGTCGCTGTCGGCAATAAGCTGTGTCCCCTTCGATGCTGAATATATTATCACTGATGTTCACCGAGTATGGCCTGGCCCGAGTCACCCGTATACAGCCGTACGTTACCTATCTTGCCAAGATCAGCCACGATTGGGTTTGCTTGCGATTACTGGTTCCCCATACTTCGTCATTGGCCTTGTTCCGCTGACGGCCAACTTTCTCGAAGTCATGCCAGACCTGCCATTGTCAGATATGTCCGATATCCTTGGGCCGCACAGGGTGATCATTTCTCGGCATTTCATGACAATTATCGAACGAAGTGACATCGCACTAAGCGTATGACGTAAGAAAGTAATTAGAAGATTGCTTTGAAGGCTGACATCGATTACGTCTACAAAATATATGTGTTGTATCACATCTACGTGTAAAAGTAGGCCTAACGATTGATACGAGATCAGCAGCTTCACGAAGAAGAGGATAATGACTGATGTATGCCCCCCACACACACACATACACCGATTGACACGAGTGCATTGATTTGTTTCTCCTTCCAGAAATCAGACGGCATCGTGTTACAACGGCCACTTGGCGCTCACTGAACCTACGGCTTCATCACCTATTGTGCGCACTTCACAGACGAGAGGTTTTACCCAGTTCCTCTCGGCAGCTACGGGACGCCAGCCGGTCGCGGCGCCCTTGTCCTCGTTCTACGACGGCAGCGAATTGGACCAGCCGGAATTTGGTCGTTTCTGTGGAGACCTCATCAATACAGGCGGGCCGGTTATCTTCTTCTCGGAGCGGAACAACGTCACCCTGCAGGTGGTGATACCAAATCGGGCCTCGCTACATTCGTATAGCTTCAACCTATACCTTACATATCGTTTCCATCCGAGCAAGCCATCGCGTACTCGCTACGGGGACAGCAAGGACCCCATCGATCTCGGAGTGCGTGCTCCGGAATCCTTTTGCGATCGAATCTTCGAGAATTGCGATCGCAAGAAGTGCAAGATACGCTCGCCAAACTTTCCAGGATTTTATCTACGCAACTTCACGTGCCGTTTCACAATTCGTCAGCTGACTTCGCCGCAGGGCACCCAGGCGCAGATCGTTCTGTCTCAGAAGAATGAATACAAAATATCGATATACACCGGTCGGACGGCGCCAGGCGGCGCCAGCTCGCAGCGTGCACTCGCGTCAGATTGTTTGGGCGACGTGGTTCGCATCTACGACGGAGGCAACTCACAGGCGAGTGTCCTCTCCCGCTTCTGCGGTTCGGGTTCGCTCACCGAGGTGGTATCGTCCGGGCCCGAGATTAGAGTCGAACTGCATTCAGTCGGCGCACAGCAGCTCTACGCATCGAAGCTTGAACTGGACGTCGAGGTTCGCTTCGTCAAAACGGATGATTTTCGTGTCGAACCCGGGGGAAAGTGCACCTTTGAGATTGACGGCAGTCGCGCGGAACGCCGTGGACTTATATACACCCCAAACCACACCATTCCGCCTAATACCACCTGCTCGTTCCGCTTCAAGGGGCGCGGAGTCCATGACCGGGTCTGGATCTACTTCCTATCCTATTTCGTTGAGGACAAACAGCGCTGGTCTAATGCTGAGAAATGCGATGTGGCTTCACTAGAGATTGTCGACTTGGGCGCACAGGAACTGTTCCAGGACGCCAACTCATCTATAGACCATTCGACGAGGCGGTTCTGCGAGAAGTCCTCGCCAAGGATCTGCGCTCGTGCTGCCGAGTATCCACAGTTCATTCCGCTTCGGCCGTGCCGCCTGCCAGATGACAGTTATCTATCCACGGGGTCCGACCTTGTCATTCGACAAAAATTCTTCAAGTCATCCGACATTCCGCTACGGCGTAGTTCGTTTATGGCCCGCTATGAGTTCGTCGACACGGAACAGGCCGGCGTCGACATGGGCCCACACCACGGACCCTGTCACCGGCATTTCCAAAGCAGCACATCTAAATTCGGTCACTTCGCCTCGCCAAAAAATATATTCATGTATGGTCGCGGTGGCAGCGAGAACGTCACATGCTCATACTATTTCTCTGGCATGGCCAGTGAAAAGCTGCGCATCTATCTGACCAACCTAAATTTGCCAACAGCGCAGTGTGCGCATTTCTACGATGAAGCCACTCAAAGGTACACGTGTAGGATGGTTACGTCACGAGCCAACGCGGCGAAAATCTCCGTCGTTCAAGTGACTGATCATTGGGGTGAGACGTACACCCCTATGGGCTGCTTCTGTAATACCACTTCGCAGCTTCGTAAACCGATTCTTATAGAGTCAGTGGGAAACAATGTCACTCTGTCCTTCACCGTGCAGGGAATGTCGGCCCTCGAAGATTTCAATAACTTCGGATTCGATGCGACATACGAGTTTCGTCCGGCTACAAGTTGTGAAGGTGGAACAGCGCGAAGAAATGGTTCCGAGGGTGAGCTGACGTTTGTGGCCAAAGACATTAGCTCACAGGACACTCCATTAAGGTGCCGGTGGTACATCGAATCCAGCCCTAAGAAATATCTCTACTTGAAGTTTCAAGGCCACGATGGCTCGCGCGCAGCCTCGTGCAATCCGGGAACGAACAAATTTGTAGTATACGCTGACGGTATCTCCGACCCGGTGGCTGTCGTTTGCACCGACGGAGATAGCAATCTTGCCAATGGAGACGCAAAATCTCTAACAACGGACGCATTTCACGCACCCAAAGATCCGCCACCACCCGAACCTCAATTTGACCTCTTTTCGCTGAGTTGGTACAATGAATCGGAGAGACAACCTCGAGGTCTGCCAACTCGGCGAAACGTCGACCGCGTCCTCGTTGAGGCCATAGCGGTGAAGGCAGGCGCCTTCAAAGTGCGTTGGCTCGAAGTCACCAAGCCGTTCCTGCGCACGTCATCCGGCCTCACATTACGCAACGTCAACTGCCTCTACGAGTGTCCCGAGTTGAGCGCGTGCATCTCGCCCGAATTGTGGTGCGACGGCACCGTACACTGTCCCTCGGGTCACGACGAACGTCCCGAGCATTGTCAACAATTTCCGATCATGTATCTAGCCATCGCATGTGGCGCTTTGCTAGCGACACTCGTGATTACGTCCGCCGGCACGCTGCTATACTGTCGGCGTGGAAAGGACCGCAAGACGCGTGACATCCCTAACGATGTGCAGCTCGAGCCACCGAACAGCTGACCCTGGCTAACGCCAGGCCAAGGCGCCAGCTCTGGCCTGGACCTGGTTCAGCAGACGCCAGAACTGCAGACGCTTGATCTGCTGCCGCATCAATCGCACACGTCGCTTCAGCCGGGCGATAACTTTGTGCTCAATAGCACGTGTAGCTCCATGTCTCGCGTGCATCCCGTACAGGCGATATACGCACCCCCGGCCGTACCCGGCATGTACGGCCATACAGGCAGCTCGCGTGGACCGTTCGTGTTATACGACCCGCCACCGATTCCACCGCCATTGTACGGAAACCACCCTGCATCACACCCGACGCAGGCCCATCCCGATGACGAGCTCTACGTTGTGCGTAGCATGCGATCCCCGTGTTTGTAAAAAAGATGTTTAGTCAACACAGCAAACACACATACACACACACACATCCATACACCCACACATATATATATATATATATGTGTGTTCGCACACGGATACAACCAGACAACTCAACATTATATTATATATATATATATATATACGCAGACATAACCTTGACGCACGGCGCGGACGGCTCGCACAACAACATTGGCAGTACAACCACCTCGAACATGCCATTATTAAATACACGAACCTGATATGTTTGACTTTTTATTTGCTATTGCTAAGTTTATTACAACGTTGGCATCCTCCGTCAATGGTAGTATTCTTTAATCTAGTAGCAGCTACAAACGGAAATTCACGCAGTGAACACTGCATTCAAGGGAAACAGAACTCATGTCCCCTTGCGGGTAGAACGCAGTTCATAATCACAACGATTGCTAAAACAATTGTTCGGTTACAGTTCCACCTCTCCTTCAATGGTAGTCGCTCACACTATGACAATGGCCATGTGAACCACAGTAAAACAAAACAAGAATCATATAAACAGAATTACACAATAAATAATAAAGGTGAATACGGTTATTTGTGTTCTACATGCAGATAATATATATATATATATATATATATATATGTGTGCACCGTTGTGAAGCCGTTGTTGCGAGGAATAAACGATGCTGGACATCCCCACTCTCGATTTGCCCGTTATACAACAACGAAGCTAAGGACAATAAACAGCAACAGCAGCAACACGAAGTGGGCGTCGCCATCTAAGAACCATTTTGTGACAAACAACACGAAACTGCTGCAACTGCTTAGACGCCTTTTAAGTGCGACAAACAGTCGGAGATGGGGGGGGGGGTAGACAGACGCTAGGAAGCGCAAAAAAGAACACAGGTTGGGCTGGTGGGATTCGAGGGGGAGTGCAATACTGTCGAGAAGCATAAAAGACATACGGCCTGAAATCCTATCCGTGTCCGTGAGACAGACGCAACCGTGTACATTACAGATACAATAGGAAATAAATCGTCGCACAAATCGCGTCTACGGAGGGCTCTACCGACGGTGCCCTATTCGGCACCTACGTTTCCTGGGTCCCTCTCTTCAAACCCTTCCACATTGTCACCGTCACGCTCACAGCCCCGACGGACGCGTTGGGCGTTTGGGTTATGAAACGCGGTGTTTCGCTCGCTCGTTCACAGGCTGGCTAGCGGCGGCTCCTGCTATATAGAAAATGTAGCATAGAAAAAGCATCCCAGTCGACAACGACGTCTGCGTCATGTTCTTCCGCCAGCGCCAACGACGGCGAGGGCACACAACCCGCTACGACGAAGTGGCGACCGCGGCGTCAACGCAGAAGATGGCAAAGCCGAGGAACTAAAGTGCGAACGTGGAGCAACGTGTACACACAACGTGCCTGTGTAAAAGGCCGGCGGCCGGGGCCGCTAGAGCACCGTTAGGTGGGGAATAGCGAGAAATGTTGGAACGGAAAAACAGGACAAGATTGGAACATGGGGAAATTGAAGGCGGGGGGAGTCGGGGGAAGTGGCAAAAGCGGAAAAAAGAGGAGAAGCGCGAGCGACAACGAAACACGTGGCACCTAAGCAAACAAGCGACCGACCGACCGACCGACGACAGTCCGTTGACGGGCGAAGCTGCCTGAGCGTGACATTGGGGTAGCCGGGGGTGAGTGTAAATGGGGTTCTGCGAAAGGGGCCTGGGAGGCATCGGGAAAAAAAGCAGCAGCAGCAGCAGCAGAGAAAGAAGTAGGTACCTTTGGAACACATACGGCGTCGCCCGCACACTTTGCACACACGTGTACGGTACACCGATACATACATACATACGCTCGCCTGGAGAACATTACAAGCCTACAGATAAAGGTCCACCCCATAGTGATTCCCCCCGGCCGTGCTAAACCCAAACTTTCTACTCGTGCTGCAGAAAGCAACGAAATGTAAAATTGACAGTGGGCCGGAGAGGAGGATGAGGATCGAACAGAAAATAGAGAAGTAAAGATCGACGAGAGTATCGCTCCTTTTTCTATGTGAACATAAAACAGAACGAAAAAGACGACGACGACGACGAAGCTCCTGCCTGCCGATTCACTACAACTGCATCACTAACTCTACAACAACAACAACAACAACAACAGCTACTACCGCTATCACAAGCGATGTCGGCCTCCTCTGCGCCGCTTGCGGAAGGCGCAGATCACAACGCGAGGCTGTGCGCGAGTGTAGCGGTTAGCTACAATGCTAAAATGTATACGAAGGAGAATAAACGAGAGAGAGAGAGAGGAAGTGCGTGAGTGAGAGAATGTTCTTGTAACAAAACACTAAAGTATACATACCCTATAGACACAAATACACACACACACACACAGATACACAAATAGCGGCACCCAATGCACTGTAACAATAAATCAAAGAGTTGATAATCGAGAAAACGAAACGGTGACGAAGGCAGGTTCTGTTCCGATCCAGTTTCCGAACCAGAAAAAAAAAGGTGATTGAATCCATCGAGCTCAGCTGAGCCCGCGGTTCGGTGAGGGTTCAAAGCGGATTCTATTATAGGTAATCAACAAGCAAAATGGAAATTAAATGCTGGGGATCCACTGGGTCAAATGGCAAACGAATACAACAACAGCAACAAACGAAATGAATCACTCCACTTGCTATTGTATTGTACATAGCTGTATATATGAATATTTCACACAATGGATGTATGAATGGACAAGGCGACGAGATATATATAATAGAATGATAATGATGATATGTAGATTATAGGAGAGATGGGAGAGAATAATCTAAAAGGGGATGGCGAAAAAACTATATGGTGAATATAATGACACTAATAAAAAAAGACAGGCTACCCGAAGAACATCCACGTACCACCTCGACCTTAACAATAAATCTTGAACGGGATATTTTCCACATACCGAACGGGAGATATATATATATATATATATGTATGTGTGTGTGCAACAGCTGAAGTTGAAAGTTGACGCTGGTGTGATCGGGTGGGCACAATCTGAGGTACAGCGAGATGGGGTGAACTGGGGGTGGAATGATGCGGCGATGAAATGTGTGCGCGTGTGTATGTATGACAAATTAATAACAATGAAGTTCGCTCAACAACAGAGATGTACGATGACAATACAATTGATAATAACGAATGACATGGTGACCGTTTGAGACGACGACGATGATAATGAGAGAATAATACAAGTTTCGACCTTGGTTGATGGATAGCAGCGCAGAGGTCGAAGGTAATAACCATGTACCGGTGATGGCGAATATTGTAATTCAGTGGTCTTCTATAAAGAATAAAGATAATTTTTATTCTATTTGTATGTGTTATACTTTAGACTAGCTAAGCATATTAATGTGTGGTATCTTGAGGTGGTCATATATGAGGTCGTGAAGTCGTCTAAGTCAAGGTGTAAGGTATATTGAGAGACGTTCTGCGGCAAATGATTGTGACAATTAACGACAACGGCGAACAATGAAAGCTTCTTCAGATTAATCGGAATGATTTGTCTATAGGTGTGGTGTACCAAACTTATATCATAGGTAGGTATGCAATCGTCGAGACGCACGCAAACACACGCTTGGAGAGTGGGCTCTTTTCCACAATCTTCATATCGTCGTGATTAACTTTCCCGAGTGGAGACAAAGACCAACATACGTTGCATGTCATTGATCTATTCGATGCATATATGTGATTATAAATGCATTCGGCCATTTTAGATGATCTATGTATGAGGGCTGCTTGGTGTCGATTTGGGTACAAATAACTATTGAACGATATGTCTCATCACGACGGCGTGACATTTTAATCCATGCTTCGTCCACTCCATAATCCATAACTCATATCGAAACAATCTCGCCATGCATTATTTTACAACGAACTATTAACTCTTACATATCCTTGAAAACACAAGGTATATTCGGCCTTGTTCTGGATAGAGGTGAAGGTGAAGCTTTATTGGTATATTAAAGGAGCTGCAATTTCACAATGCTTAAGCTCTCGTACGTGCCACATGAGGTGACGTATTCGGCTGCGAGCATGTATGAAGGACTACATTCTCAGCGTTAAAGCATTCTGATTTATTTGTATCGTTACACTCGACCCGTGTAATATACTCTCGTGTGGATTGGGTTGAAATTCTGTCAGATGCTTTGGAGAGTGGAAGTTCTTTTTCATATTTCTTTATCTGAGGCTTCTTGCCAGGTACGAGAAAGGTCGAGAAAAATAGGCAAAGGTGGCCCCGACAGGTCCTCATGGTAATACCCAAAAGGTTAAGTGCTTTTTTTTTTTTTTTTTTAGGTTAAGTGCTGAGACCTGTCAGACAGGAGTGAAGCTGAGGGTCAGCTCAAAAATAATAATTTTATCAACGTACCAAACGAATAGAACAACTATTCTTGAAAAACTAATATCGTCCAATATAGCTACTCCAAGTTATTATAGGTGTGTGTAGATATGTTCATACAATGCATCACGTATGATGCCAAAACTTAATTTTCACATTGTTTTTAAGAGCTGGAGTTTGTCTCTTTTGTATCACCCGACGAATTAGAACCGCATATTCCCGACCGCATCAGAGCAATACAATAGACATGAACACAAGCCGCAAATGTTTGCACTGTTTAGCGTTGTTTCATGCTGCTGTTGCTGCGCTGTGATGACCACTTAAACGATCAAAATGTCAATCAGGAGGCCTCGTTTTCGCCTCATCGGCTCCTATATATCAGGCGATCGAACACCTCGACGACGTAATGGCTTGCTATCGTCGTCTCTCTGGGTTAGCAACCTTGCCGAACCGCTGAACGAAAGCTGACACTCTCTAAGTAATCCTAGTCTTGTCCGAAGCCTCTTAAGCTTGACAAGACAAGTCCTATCCCGTGGGGAATGTGTCGCGAATCTCTTAGGTCGATTGACTGCCTACCTAAGAAAATAACGGTGAGAAACGGCAATTTTCTCATATCATACTCATAGGCTTGAGTATACTATGGGGTTTATTGCTTGCATAGATGATTTACTCACAAATAAATAGATCAAAGCTATCATCTGTGAAATTTTTCAGCGTATTTGAAGTCGATCTGCCAACGTAAGCTACTACCACTCCACCATGTCCGAGGGCCTGATTCGTTTGTTAAGTTCGTAAGGCGTATGTCACTCGTAACACGGGGAGAGCTGACTACGCCCAGGCCCGGCGCAGTTCACCATTCATCGTTAGCATCATAGGTTACATTCAAAATAATGCTTAAACAAAATGCAAACATAGTGCCAGTATGTCACAGAAACTCATGTCCTAAACGTAGAACAGCGTATTCGATGTTACCGGAGCCTTATTAAGAGTAGTGGTGAAAGCCACGAGCAGCGCAACAAACAACTGACACTTAGCATGTTTGCAGAAACACTCGTTAGTCGATCCGCTCGCTAATTGCAATCGACTGATTAGCTTATAGAACGTGCGACGTCGTCAGCCAGAGTTGAAAGTGCGGCAGTGGTGAGTCCGGTTTGTGCTTTTCTGAAAAGGGCAGCTCTTTGCTATTATTCAAAGCCAAGTGGCATTTTGCATCAATTACGAAGGCTCTGGCTTCGGCTGTCCTCGAATCTATGTACATACACTCTAAATAGAAAGTCATACGCTATGGTACGCCAGTGGCGAACAGACGCTACTGTACAGAGGTGCTGAAGGTTAAAAAGAATTTAAGTGATCATAATTTTAAACCATTTCCAAAAACTTCAACATAAACATGTGCATAAAATTCCGAGTATATATATATATATATATTTTTTTTTTTCATATTATGATAGGGTGCAATTACATTTATATGCATGCGTAGGGAGAATGAAACTAGTCGTTTTATGTTGTCCTATCAGCTAGAACAATTTCGAATTTATCCCCGAGTCATGCAAGAAACGGATGAAGTATAACTATAATAGTACACAGGTTCTCAACGCAGCGATCGTGTGTACACCCCATCCCACCGATATGGTACGAGAGAAAATATTGCTACTGAAAAGCAGTGAATGAAACAGCAATGCGATACAAAAATAAGCCCAAATATCATCATGGTGATCTCTCACGCAAGTCACAACTGGGCAGTTGTGTTCTTTATAATAAGAACGAGAGCCGAAATTGGTGTGTGCGTTGACTACAGGTTTTCTAAAGAAACTTGAATCTATAACGGATTTTACACGCTTATTTACTAGGCTGATATTTTTTCGTTCGTTATTCCCATGCTAAGGCGCCCTCGAAGTTCCGCCACCGGCGTACGGCGTACAACAAGTAATAGCGTTCCTATCATAATGTCACCCATGTCAATGTTTGACCAACTCTCACAGCGACGCTGACAAAAAAAGGTTCGCTACAAGCGAGCCAGCCTCACAATGCACCAAGATCACGGTCGGCTGAAGAAACTCTGTCTGAGACCCTATTTTCCTTGATATAGGAGAATTCGTTGAGAGTCCTGCCTCGATGATAATGCAGCCGATGCCCTTAAGGTCTAATTTCGTCCGTTCGCTATATATGAACATATGAAGATCTATACAGTGTGTCGACCATCGTGCCAATCGGTCACTCAGAGGGCTCTGCCAACAAGCACAAATTATATTTCATGTGTTCCGATATCGACGCAGGAGTGATATTTTGCTCGACCCACGAGGAAATTGGGCGTCAGCTTTTCGATAAAATTTTTAAATGGACGCAACTGATATGCACGATTAAGTTCCTCACTGATTCATAGAACCATGCGGAAGAACACGTCCGATCTATACAATTATGGCATTCGCATGAAAAAAACGAGATAACCATAATAATAATAATGCAAGTGCAACGTATCCAATGCGTTCGACATATGAAGTAGCGTTCAGTAAATAAAGGCTGAGAGAATAGAAGTCTCATCCGCAGATCACCGCTTTGGAGAACGAACTAAACTATATGCAAACCCAACGAGTGAGCTACAATGCACCAGTACAACAACAGCAGCAAAAACAACGCAGTAGACTTCCTTATGCAGAGGACCCCAGTCCGTCACGGATGCTAAGCAGAAAACCAAGCAAACAAAAACAAGGCAGCAAGGCCGAGGCGAACGATCTTCAGTCGTCTTCAGTTCAGTCCCCCCAACCTCCCAGCCCTGTCGAATTTTCGTTGTTCTGCTCATGTTCGTTTGCCCGCTCCATGCTTCGTCCGGCTTGCCACCCCACACTTCTGCACATCTTGACAAGACGCTGTTCACTGCCGCCGACACGTTCTGTATCCATTGGCCACACACAGGTGAGACCGTACAGCCTTTCTGCTTCCCTTATGGCCATCACTCGTCTTCTGTGCTTGTCTTGGGAGGAGGGGTAAGGGCAACTACTAGGGCAGACCAGAGAACCGCAGTGGAAAGGAGCTAGAAGGCACGGTAGAGAGCAAGCGACCCGAAGCCTGAAGGGAGAGGATTCATCATCAGCTGTTGGTTGGCTCATGGTTATAGCTGCCGCAAGGTGTCGGCCAAGCCGCCACGCAAGAGTCGGACCGATGAGCACTGAAGACGCGGCGGTTGGGGAGAAACTGGGCGCACACACTTGAAAGACAGTGTCTGGGATAGTTGCCGGGGGTGAGAGACATACAAGAGGCGAAGAATGGTATGTAAACGGGGCTCCACAGGAAGGTATGGGTGACGGGGGAGGGACGGCAAGGGAAGATGGCACAACAGGGAAAAGTGGAAAGACGAACGTTTTTCTCGTGATTAACGAGGAAACTGGGCCGAATAGTTTGCGGTGGTGCGGGAGATCGGTGCTTCTGTGGGCGGCTAGAGAGAACAGTAGGAGGAACAGGACAACCAATGGGAAGAAGTGTAAGAGACTGAAAGGTGACGGAGGCAGAACCAGAGGAAAGCAAGGAAGCGAGAAAAAAGACGAAGCGTCCTGGAATGGAAACTAGCCAGAAAGCCAGGCCACATTCGAGCCTCTAGGAGAATCTGGGGGATAACATGACATGTGGGAAAGCGGTTCAATCCGAACTACACAGGATACACGGGTGCTGGCTTCGGTTCAACCAAGACAACCGAGTGCCAAAATGTAGCCAGCTGTTCAAAGAGACGAAAAAGCAGACATCTCAGTGCCGGCCCCGTGGTCAAGTACTGACCTAGGTGTTTGGCCACCCTCTACGGTTTGGCCAACCTTCGCCTTATGATCACCACTTCGTCTTCACCAACCATGGCAATAGCAGCGTGAAGAGCGACAACAGTCACGGGCAAAAATTGTGAATTACTGCGGTTTCATAGTCTTAAAAAAATATTATAATCACGTCAATTAGTCAAGTCATGCACACCTTTATTGAGTCAAAACGGGAGAATAAACAAACTATACAATTTCATCATTATGACATAATGAGTTGAATATCAATTCTGTCTTGTGGTGCATTTGTATGCACAATAAATGCAATCATATTTTCACTCGGTTTTCAATTAAAAAGATAGATAATCATAATTAATGCAAGAATTAAGTTATCCTGGTTCCACTACGCAACCTATTTTCGTTCACGATGAAAGAAGTTATTGGTCATGTTGAGGCTACTGATCCTGATATCTACCCTGTTGCTTAGCTTTCATGTTCTTTTCTGATATGCTTCACCATAAAGGACCGTCAAATCTCGGAACAATATATAATCTAGGAAGGATAACCCTTTTGAAAACATTTAAATAGAACTCGACTTCGTATAATTGTAAGGCAGCGGAACAGTGCGCCGCACAATAGTGAAAATGCGTTGATGGTTTCAGATCTAAATTGAGTTAACAAGTTGACAATTGTATCAAGTGGTCAAGTGATCCATGGATAGGGAAGGACCGTTCAGGAGAGAGCGATTTGCTAGAATGAAGAACATATTTTTTGACAGATAAAAGCATAAATTCGATTATTTTACCACCCTGGTCATGGTTCGCGTTGCGCAAATAACGCGAACACTTATACTAGAATTACTTCAGCTGTGTGCGTTTCTTTGCTTCGGTGGAATTTCGATCGAGTGGCGAGGCCTGTAGAAATATTGCCAAATCGGTGCTAACAAGCAATTATGAGCATAACATGTAAATTTCCCCCTTTAAAAATATCATTTATAGAAGAAAAAAAATTGTATGCAACTCAAAAATAGAACATGTGTGTTAAGATCAAGTATTTTTGGGAGTAAAATATTGAGAGTAACCTTGTACAATGCTTTGCTGTAATGAAAGTAACTAAAATCAAGGTTTTTCCACCTATTTAACCTGGAGCCCTGCCCTGTTCCAGTTCGACAAGCTGAATTTGATCTGCCTTCTGTAATCCCATGTGAATGTCATCGGTACCTCGGCACCTCATTAGCCTAGAGAAACTTCACAATCCAAGAGTTCATATCCACGGTATTTAGGAACTAGTGATTTTATAACCAGTAGCCACATAAACCAGTTGGGTATGAGTGTCAACCTCTCTTGCCGAAGACAAACTGTATATCAAGTGTTGGAGAAGAAAGACCCTTCTTTGGAAGAGTCGCTGTTCCATTATGGATACTAAATACAAGAAGCGGACAACGATGACTACTGCGAGCTATAATTATAGGCCTTAATTGTTTGCACGTCCTTTGACTATTGTTAGTGAAAGAGTGCTCATATTGCATTGTATAACTTTCAATATGACAGCAGCACTTCGTTCACTACTCGGTCGTATAATCGATGTCAAGAAGTTCAAGATTGAGTAGTCGAGTGTCCAGGTTGGAATTTTTTTTACAACAAACGCAAAATGTTTAACGCAAACACCCGTCGAGAGAGTATTGCCACTATGAAACAAATCAAGCGTATAGACACGCCTCTCCCATGATCACCTGTTTGGCATCACGCCCAAAGAATTCCATCGTCAATTATTATAACTTATTTAACAAAATAACTAATTTCAGTCGTTAACAATTTGCAGTCGAATTTTGAATGCGTGAAGGCATTCAAGATTGTAGAGTATTATATTTCGGCCATCTGCTGCGTACTCTGCATCGTCGTCGATCTCAAAACGGGACGCCTTCGACACAATGAACTGGAAGGTAATCGCGGAAGGGCGTCTAACCCGATCTTTGTCACGGGATTTCTTCCTACATCTTGTAATTTTGCAGTATAGTATCTTATATAGACTATCTTGTATGGCCCTACAAACTCGAACATCCGGAAGATACGACAAGCTAGCCATCAAAAATACATATATATATATATATATATATAATGCATTCCAAAAAGCAGATTTCTTTCACGCTGATTGTTCAACCTATTCCTGAATATTTCCATAAATTTCACCCTGTCTTTATCACAGACGAGTACTCGTATTTTGTGTGGCGAAGTTTTTTTTCCTTTATTTTCCTCAGGCTTGCATCGTCCACTATTTGCTTCCACGCCATCAACCATCCATCCATCCATGTACCCGACATATGCATAAGAACGAACGTGCCGAAATCTCATGTGGGCGAGAGTAAATCCACCATATTTCTCTGTCGTGAAGACAGCGACCGCTAGCCGCCGCCGCCGCCTCGTCATCATCATCATTCTCGCTTCCTCCTTCACCATCACCACCAGCCGCAGCAGCAGCAGCAGCAGAAGCAATACCACGGTGATGATGGTGACGACGCTGCTGATAGGCAGCCTCTCTTCTTCTTCTCATCGTTTTCTTCTTCTATTTTGGCGTTAGCATTGTTGTTCTTTCTCTCGCCTGACTCACTCTATATCTCTTTTTGTCTCCAGTCTTCGTCGGCAGCCGTCGCCCACTGCTTTTCACCCACTGCCGGCTGGGAGCGAGCATGGTGGAAGCGAGCAGAGGTTTGAAGATGGTTGTTCTGGGGAGGGGGGGGGGAGAACGCGAAGAACTGATAGGGGGTGGTGGCAGGGGCGAGGCTGGGGGGTTGGGGGCTGAAGCTGAGATTGTCGCGCGAATCGGGCCGCTGTCGCTACAGCAGCAGTCGCAACCACGACCGGCGTCAGCTGGTCGTTCCCGCCCTGCTTGGTCTCTTCCTCTCCTCTATATATCTATCTATTTATCTTTCTGACCGGAAAAAGGAACGAATCGCGAAATAGTGCATTTCAATCGGCCGGCGGCATCGGCAACGCCGCGCCCGATAGGCACGAACTGGGCTGCCGACCTCTCCTACATTTGGATGATTTTTTTTTTTTTTTATAAAATATCCACAACGTTTCGACGATGAAAAAATAGAATGGCTAAGCCATGACCCAAAGAGGGAACGAAACGTAGAAAGGCGGAAAGAAGAAAACTAATACCGTAAGGTGTGGATTTGTGAATGCAAGCAAGAGTTTGTAAGTGTCTCTATATCATCCGCCCACGCTCTCTTCTCTCTCGATCTCTCTCTCTCAATATATATATATATATATATATATATGTATATATATATATACCACTGATAGGCACAAGGCTTAAGTAAGATATGGGACCTTGATATGGAACAGAGTCCGACGGTGGGTGCGGAGAACGCATAAAGTATAGTCGCAAATTAAATCTGAGTGGGAATGTGCGCAGGCTATTTCGCTGAGAGCTTTGTTCCGAAACGTCGTCGTCGACGACGACGACCACTGAGGGCAGACCAATAACCTACGCCGAAGCAAAGTATACTAAGAGAGTCTATAGCAAACCAGTGATAGATAGATATAGATATAAATAAATACTGTTAGCGACGACAGGTTCAATCGGAGCGAGAACGCGGCGAATGGCGGACCGCGTTCCGGTTCTCATGTTACTGTCGAATCATAGTCAAAGAAATAGGTTTCAATCATGAGCAGTCAACAAAATGAAGGATAAAATGAAAACGACCATTGGCAAAAAAGGGGATCTCGTATTGACAGCTCTGTGGTTGAAATGTGGTGAATGGCAGCAATGCACAGAAGCACTCGATGAAGGTGAATTTTCCAACTGCTTCGTTCTTTTTCCACCTTCGTCGTGTTTTTCAATTGGAATATTAAAATGGGAGGACTGCGATTCGCGGCAACTATCGGCGTTATGCTCGTAACAGACTCGCCCCTCCGCCGCCATGCTTTGAATTCTCGTTCATGAAATCGAACAGAGAAATAGAAGAAAAAATAACAGGTGCAGTAGAGTCAGGAAGAGTGCGGCCGCTCGATGAGAGCAGGAAACTCTGGGGCGGGAGAGAGAGAGAGAGAGAGAAAGAAGGTCCAGAGGAAAATGATAAAGAGCCATACATTCGGAAGGCGCATAGGCGAGAAAAAGGATTCTCTGAAGAAATGAGCGACCACTGAGCGCCCGAGAGGGAACAGTCCGGAGGGGGCCTGCGCTAGCTGGGTGGCTGGCAGGCAGGCGGTTACGGAGACGGATAAGTAGAGACGAGAAGAGATGGTGAGAGAATGGGAGTGAGAGAGAGAGAGAGATTCCGGATCAAAGCATAATCTCGCCGTGGGTGAAATGACAGCTGTCCTTCGGCTCTGCAGCAGTAGCGGCGAATGAAATGGCATAGAAATATAGAACAGGAGCGGAGCGGTGGCAAACGCGGAGATGAAAGACGAAGACAACGGTGACAATGATGATGATGACGATACTAACAACAAAGGCAGCGGTGGCGACGTCGACAGTAGAATCATGCACGTAACGCACGCTGTAGACATCGATTCTTTCTTCCACTCGAGCAGTGTTTAACGGCCACGAAAAAGGTTCAACACTCGTTGCCGATGGGTTTGTTGCTTCCTCGCTCGAATACCGCACTCGCCACATTCAGCTACGAGTGCAGACACAGATACAGCTTGCGAGCTTGAGCGAGAGAGAGCGACAGAGAGCTGACACCTCTCTCTCTCTTACACGGATGCACACGTACAGGCATACATAGAAACGTACGTGTGAACACATACACAGTACATTGTCCGTGCTCATCCCTTCTGGGGCTTGGCCTGGATTGGGTCTCCGGCTCAAACGCAAGCGCTAGTCCTACACATACACCGACGCCCAGCCCATCCCCTTCTCCCCCCATAACGCGTATTCGGGGCTTAACTCGTTCTTTGTCGTGGACACTCAAGATATTCAAAAACTTTAAAACCCATCTAGCTAAACCACTATCATACCAACACTTCGCTCGCGCTCAATCTCCACCTCCACCTCATCTTCGTGCACAGGCGCCGCAGAGAACACTCTTCACACTTTTTCAACGGGCTCCGATGGCGACACAGGCTCGGTCTGTCCATCCGTCCGTCCGTCCGTGTGCGTCCCGAGCTCCGCCAACGGCCCGGGCCCTCCCAGGTCCCCTGCCCTTGTTCTCTCGTCTACATCTAAAGAATGTCTACGACTCGACGGCGAAACTTTTCTTCCTGGCCACACTTCCGTTTCGGTGCTCGGCAGCCGTGCGCCGAATGTGCTGCCTACACTCGCTGCCGCTGGTGGCACAACGGGTCGCTCACTGGTGCGGGACATCTTATGGGTGTGGGTTTCAACGAATGCCGCCGAATGGCTGACTGCGTCTATGCTATCTGACTGAGTCGAGCTCTAGCGTATGGATGCGTGTGAGTGTATGTGCATCGGCGGCTTGGGACGAAAAGCATAAACGCGTCAACGCAATTCACTTTTGAAATATATATATATATATATGTGTCTCTGGCTTTCTCGTTCTTTCTCGTTCCCCGAATCGGGGAAATGTGGCCCACTGAGATGGATGTGATGAAAGGCCAATGGCCGTCTTTGATCTGAGCAGAAGCGCTGCAGAGCTGATGACAGATGATGAGTTGATCGAAAGACGGCCACAACGTCCACCCGGTTAAGGGTGAATGCTAGCTAATCCGAGAAAACCCCGTTGGAGTAGTTGAAATCATTTCGAGAGTGTCTTATAGTGTCAACTGAAACTGGCCTCACGCGCAGAATGAAAATGTACTGCATTCACATGTCAGATCCCCATAAAACTTGTGCATACACGAACGAAGCAGTTCGAATCAAGCTGTCAATCTGTGGCTTGTGAGATAGTAAACCGAAATAGGTTTCGACGTAGTCTAAAAATATGCCAAAACATTCAGAGAAGCATTGATGTTCCCAGAGACGACGTGTACAAAAGTAAGGTATGTTCAGCTGACCAGTGTAAGCATTTTTAGTTGTAATTCTGGCAATCGGGCCAACGGGCTGGACCAGATGGGCCGACAATGTTTTGCTGGCCCCTTTAGATCAACCCACTGATGTTTATCACAGCCATCCGCTACAATGATAGCACACTTGAAACGAGCAATTGCTCAGCAAACAAAGGCTATTCTTTGTCAGTGTCTGCTAATTACCATTTATTGTTACGAGTCAGCCGTTCGGCTGCAACACTGTGAAGGAAACCCACACTGTTATCACCGACGATAACAACCAAGTAGGTTTATCCGTCTATCCGCCTCTTCTAGTCATCGATGAGCAAAGTCACAATCTAGCCTCTAGGAACACAAATATTACTTCATTTACAATATGTCATTTAGTTGCTATATATATATATCCACTTATTAAAAATTTGATCTACCTAAGTATATATATATATATATGTGTGTGGAAAAAGATGTATTATTCGAACGTATCATAAATGAAAGAGAACACATTGAATTAACAATGGATGCCATGGCCATTTAACCTTTCAGAAGAATGTTCGACGCATGTTAAATATCGTCACCATTGTATCACTAGTCGAAAGTAACTACAATTAACATACACAGTTCTAACCTACTAATTCAGTTTAAACAAGCACATATTAACATGCATCCCACCCTGTTATCTCGGTACGCAATGGCCTTGCGTGTGACACGTTCCGTACAATGTCACCGGTACTTAGCACTTTAGTAGCCTGACACGAATTTCCTATTTGAGAGAAATATTCTAGCTACGAAAACATCTCGCTGAGCCACAACACTGAGAGAGTATAGCAGAACAAAATGTCGCTTTGAAAACTCAGGTGTCACCATCTGTCTATTTCTGCTCTCTTTCCGGCCAGGAACGCCATAAGGATCCCGTGAATAAGGGCTGATTGCTGCTGAAGTGGTGGTGGTGGTCTCGTTCCTATCTATTATATATTATCAAGGAACGATCCCTCAGTTTAATCTTTGTGCAACGCCTTGCGCCGGTCTCTCGACCCGCTATTGTTATAAATTCAAACACATGCACAGTCATGGCTGTTTCCGTCCTTGCGGTGTGTTATACATTGAAGTCGCTGGAGATTCCGCCGAGAAGTCGAATCCAGACCGTCTCGGTCCGTGAGGGCGCCCCCGCGGCGTGTATGGACTACTGAACTCGACTCTTCTCGTATCAAACGAACTCGGCGGCTTTGTGAGTTCTCCACAGAAGTCGAGTGTTCCGAGCGTTGGGGCGGGACTACTGCATAAAATCAGTCCGCCGGATAGATCATTTGAGCAGTCACTCGGGGCCTCGGGTCGGCTAAGAATTGTATCGGGAAGCTCCACCACACGACAAAAGCAACCGCGACAACTTTCAATGTGATTTTGTGACTCTTTTCCGTTCTCTTTTCCAGAGCTGAAATCGTAGCCATCATTTGTCTGCGATAGGTTAATTGCTTATGGTGCAGTGACGACTATGTTAAGTGCTATGCGTGGTAAACGCGAGACATGCAGCTGTGTCCAACGAAATCCTCGAGAGTGAACATTCATTAAAAACTTACTAAATCTTAGTGATGTTTTAGTTTCATCACCACAGTAGAAGGCTCGAACACGGAACTATTGAGAAGCATATGCCCTGCGCGTTCCTCCGCTCCAGCCGTCAGAGAAATAATACACGATCTTGTATACATTAGGTTTTCTTGTGGTGCACAAAGTGCAACACGGTCCAACGAGAGATCAATAAGTCCATAACCTAAAAAGGTTCCGTGTTTGCATCAGTTCAAAAATCCCGTTACACCTATTGGTACCACAACCTTGATCGTTTTCCGGATGATTTCACACAGAAGACACTTACTCTGTGGACATATGTATTAGCACGAGTACGACAGTGTGTTATAGGCACAACAAAGATCGTTGCCAACAATTGTGCCTCTTCGTCAGATCGACGATCATAGGTTGCTACACAGCAGCACAGTCGGGTCCGCCTCAGCCTCCGCCGTTCGTGTAGCTTTTCGTTTGCAGCAGCCTCTAAAGTAGGCGGCGGCGGCGGCTGGCCAGCTTGCTATCCAGCCAGCCAGCTGGATCTCTCGCGGCCAAAATCTCAATCCTAGCATATATCAAATTGTTTATCCAGCCTATCTCTCGCATATACTTATACGCCTCTATTATACATACACACATACATCCTGCTGCTGCTGCTGATGCCACTGTTACTGTATCCACTCATCTCTTCGTCTCCTCCTCCGATCCCGTGGTGGGCCACCCGACCGATCCCATCGTGCAACCACCACCTCACCCAACCTCACCCCACCCAAGAGCTGTCGAGCCAACTTCAGTGCTGGAAGCTGTCGGTGGTAGTGGTCGTCGACTTCCTCCGCCACTGTATCCACCCCTATGGATCGACCGGTGTAGTAGGTAGCTCACTAGCAGGAGCGGCCACACAGCCACTCATCCCCATAAAGCGACCGAGAGCGCGCGAGCAAGACGGAGACAGAGAGAGATACGGGGGTGAATGGGGGGGGGGGGGTTATACAAGAGCGCGCGCAAAACAGAGCGAGATTCCTGAGAACTCTAAAGGCGGCGGCGGCGGCGGCGGCTGTAGCAGACGGACACGCGCAAAGCGAGCGAGTGAGTGAGTAGTGAGACTCAGCGAGCACGAAGCTGAGTGAGAGAATGGGCAAAGTAGACGCAGAATCTATCAACCTCAGTAGTAGGCTGGGGTAGGATGGGGAGGGGCGGTAAAGCGGGGGAAGCGTAGGTAGGGGAGTGTAGCTCGCCAGGGGTCGCTCAGGACCGTAAAGGGGCGGCTTTAAAAGACTCTCAAAAAGTCTGCCGCTGCACCGTATACACACACAAACACACACAGATGGAGCCTGCGAGTCTACCGTCGGCGAGAGCTGCTGCTGCGCGGGCGGTGGTTGCGCGGCGTCCAGGGATACACCAGCACGACGCAGTTGAAACATAGAACGTACGAGCTTACAGGCGAACGACTAAAGCGTTCACGAAGGATTGCCTCGAAGATGCGAAGGCTTATGGGTGGACTGACAGGGAGATGCAATGTGGCCGGAGGGCACGAACGAAGGCGAGGTCACTCAATTGAACTGAATGGCCGAAAGCAACCCAGAAAGAAAGTGCAATGGACACTGTTGGACACACCCAGACAGTTCCACTATTACAAGGGGAGCAGAAGGGTCGCAACAGTGGTCATCTCTCTTTTGGCCCTCGAATGTCCCCAGCGATGAGGGATACACCCCGGATTCGGCCAGCGGGATCTTTAGCCTGCCGGATCATATGGGATACTAGAGAGAGATAGAGAGAGTTAGAAAAAGACAGGAAGAGAACAGGACAAAAATAAACCCATTTCCAGCCACATATACATATGTCCCTGTTGTTGCCCGTTGTTGAGACGGACGAATGAACAGATCAGAGGAAAAGCCAGCCGGGTCAGGCTGAGAGGAAAAGGACAAAGTTGCCAACAACATCGAATTTCGGGCTCCGTTCGAGTATCGTCGTCGGTCTCTTTGGTGATGCTCATTCGTTGCTTGACTCAGGCCTTCTTATCTCACTATTTCGTTGACATAGACAACGATATACATAGCGTTATATCGATTATGCACACGGTTGAGCTATGTATAATTCACTGTGAAATCAAATCACGGTGATTTGATATTATAAACAGTACCCTTAATTTGTTCGAGCCTACGACGCACGAATCTTTAAACAAAGTGGATCGTAGGTAAAATGGCAGAAATTATGATATATAATGTATTCTGATTGAGGTCTGGCGAGCCCGAATTGAATTATACTGAAGTGGTGAGGTAGCAATGATTTCAATTCCAAAATTGTTACACGGACAGATCGCATCCATTCCTCCCTGTTCGTTAGTCCTACATCTGCCTGAGACAACTCACTAATTAGTTGATCGTGATCCGAAACTTCATGCTCTTGAAACAATCGGTCTCACCTGCAAGTAGGCACCACCTACCTTCAACAATTTTTTCTCTAAAGTTTAGTACTTACTCTGTCACGTATGTAAACCCTACGTACTTATATATATATATATATATATATATATATATATATATATATTCACACGAGGTGTTCTACCCGTAGAGGTATTACCTAATTCAAGTTGAGGCACGAAGTGAAGCGATTCACGCGATCTCTCCCTCTTTTCTGAGTCCTGCGAGCCTACTCATCCCCTCTCTCTCTCTCTCTCTCTACCGCCCATTTTGCCCAGTTCTCTCTCGTGTGGATGTGTTTACTAGAAGAACTTTTGATAGAGTTGCACGAAGTCCCGACCGGCCTTATTGTCAGCCTAGCGATAAAACAGGAGGCCACGACTAGAGCACGCTGACAGCTTGAGTCTGCCAATGAGCGACATGGACTCGCTCCCAGCCAAACACGCGCACATCGAGGGGGAATATTTCACCTTAAAGGAAATGAAATATTTTGTGTTATCTGAATATATATATATATCTTCAAGTGTATACATACATATACGCAAACTTACCTTTGAATGTCAGAGAGTCTATCTAAATAGGAACAGGGCCTACTAGGACGAGTCGGGTGGCTCAGGGAACGAGTTGAAAAGTGACGGGGTGAGGCGTTTCTCTAGATTCGAGAGTGTGTCCACACAGGCAGACTCTCACGAGGTGGATATGAAGGTAATATGGAAATGATGACGACGGTGGTGATGACAATGACGATCTTAGCGACGTCTCCTCAACAATCCCGCGTATAGTGATGGGTGATCCTCCCCGCTCCCGAGTTCATCGCCGTCGCTTGACTGGATCCCCATCCTCTAGCTGACTTCTTCTTCGAGTTCCTGCTGCGAGGTATGAGGTTACGCTACATGGCTACTCGTACAGCTAAGCTGGATCTATACAGACACAGTGGGAAAGGGGGACTCGGCGTTAGTTGCTTCATCACCTTAGATTCACCTTTTGTCGGCTTCTCTTTCCTGCTCCAGGTTGTCCGGCGCTGACCTAGAAGCTGAGAGTAGGCTAGAATACTAAGATTAGTTAACTCTCTCTCTCTCTCTCTCTCTCTCGCGCCCGAGGACCCGATAGCTGCTCTAGTATTGCAGCTGAGCTAGTTAATGCACATGGTCTCCTAATGGTAGAGTGCTGCTGCGAGTGCTGACAATGGCTGAAAACTGATTGCCAGATCGCATCACATAAAGTTTTGGCGAGGTTATAGCTTCTCAACCCGAGAACAATGCAGTTCAGCGAATGAACTAAGCAGCTCAGGCAGTAATGGTACGTAGGGACACTAAGCTCTTTTGGCTGAGTGGCTGGATGAAACTGTTTGATGGTTGGCGGAGCGTAGATGCAAAGCGGATATATGATGCTTCCTAGATAGCGTGAGATACAATAGCTTCACGCTTCCTCGTTGTTTTTAAGGCCGAGTGAATTCTACATCTAGTGTGATAGATTTACATCTAGTATACTCAATGGCACCTGGGAGATATATACAACAAACATCGTGATAAAAAAAATTGATATGCCTGGCGCGCGAAGAAACTATATTCCATCGGAATAAACGTGACCTGTTACAACTATGCTGTTGAATTTGTTCGCGTAAGTTCCCTTATATCAATCGGGCACGCAAGGTTGTTTTCTATAATCATGTCTGCTGCTAAACACAGCTCAGATCACGTCGGTATCTGGAAAAGATGGGGTGAACTTTCACAGGCCTGGCAATTCAGAGAGGCGAATATTTACCCCTGTAAAAGGTGACGGGCTAGTACTGTACAATAATGCGTATGAGCTCATTTTGCAATTGGGCATGATTAGAATTTTTATCAAAGCCGCTAGTTCCCAAGAACAACAGTCTTGCAGTAATATTGGATGATACAAACAAGATCTCAGTTTGCCTTAGGTATTTCAATCACACATACAATAGGCAAGTCAACAATTCGATCGAACCGTTGGCGAGTTAAGGGGAATTATTTTAGAAAATAGACTCCATCGAATTACAAGCAACACGACTATGTATATTACTCAGTGAGAATAACAAATAATACACTGTGTTTTCGTAGTAATTCGAGTGCCTCTTTGCACGAGCGGCAATAATGCACAAAGTGGTCAACTCTCACTCAGCACCGTTGCAATAAATTTCGTTCAGTGGCATCACACCTTCGAGAATTCCTGTCACGCTACGCTATGACGATTAACTTCATTTCAAAGCCAGTTTTGCATGAATGGTTGAACCGGAGCATGTATAAACTCGAGTTCGATAAGTATCATACCGGGTTAGTTGATACTGCCACCTACATATAACGAGAATCAATATTGAGCTGGCCAAGCATCCAAAAGCATTGAATGAATACCGAATTCCAACGATTCGCGAAGTCCCTGTCGCATGACCACTCTGGGCTGAAGTGCGAAATTCTTCGAGTTCTTACTGCTGGCCCTTGCACGGTTCACTGACCTTGAAGCCAATATAAACGTTGCAGCAATTACACGTTAAACGCATGGCGATCTCTCCAATGGATTTCCCCTATGTTAAAGATAAAGCAATATCCAGCATGCTGGCATATATATATATATATATATAGGTCCGTGTGTGTCTGTGTGTGTGTGTGTGGTGTTCGTGTGAGAGGAAGGGAAATTGAGGAGTATACGATACTCAAGCGAGAGGTAGCCAGCAAATAGAGTACATTTTATTACTATTGCGACACTGTCGTCTGCCTATTTAAAGGTTTTTCAACCCATGACTGACCCTCAGTCTCTCTTCCCTTAGGTCGACTCCCCCGGATCTTCATCCACACCCGGCACGGGGTTTGTCCAGGAGGGTACTTAGGGTATATATAAGTAAAAGTCAGCTTCAATACCTGCCACTGGTCTGCTCATTTGCCGCACCATTTCCAATGCTAGAGCGATCTTTCGAAATTGGTCGCAAGCACAACACCCCAAGACCGGAGTTGCCACATTCTTGCTTACCGTTAGGTTGGTGGTAAGTAAATGCGACGCGTGCGAATGTGATTTAACAGCGATGCTGATTCACATGCGGAATGGGGTGTAACGACAGGCGGAACGCTGTGCATATCGTTTTAAGATGCGCCGGTTATCGAATCGTTTGCTTTTTCGTTGGCTGTATGCGACGAAGATCGGTGTACTATAGAAAGCTAGGTTAAGCCTTAGGGTGAGGCGGCAAATGATGACACGACTGTAGCATCGGATGATCTTCAAGCCATTTCTACTGTTCAAGGCGTGTGTTGCAAGGAACGTGTGTTGGGTAGATCGATGAGAACGTATTGGGAACGTATTGGGAAGGGAACGTATTGGGTACAGCGATGCTGTTGTAGAAAGTGTATTTCTTTTGTGAATGTTTAACCCTAGCTGGCATGAACAGTGTGCGATCGTCGCTCGTACGAGTATGATGATATATATTGTATCTAAATAGGCCACATACTTTAGTATGCATGATATTTCCAATCATAATTGTGGTCTTGATGAAATTTAATTGATTTGAACGGCAGAAGTATCTTGTCCTTGTGCATAGATTTACTATGGTACTGTCGAATACCCGCTCAAATATTACGGTTCGGCCAAGCGAAATGTCGAATACGAAAAAACGTGGACCAGTCAAAGTGTAACGTAAAATAGTGCTAACATTAGTTATATCCAGTGCATCATGCGAAACTGTGTTCATCGCGGTGAGTTGGCACTTTTTCTGTGTGGTCCGTCTATTCTTGCCAGGATTTCAACATCGCGCCGGGTGAAATTTATGGCGCATGCTTTAGAAACATCGAAAACACAAGTGTTGGCTCTTTCTCGCTTTCCATTCCGTGTGGCTATTCGAAGATGTTCTTGCCGATTTACAAAAGCTGCCCTAGATAGGTCCGAGAAAAGTGCTCGTCTTCCTATGAAAACATAACAGTCATGACAATTATCCTTTCGTAGCGTTGAGTAAATGTTCACGTTCCTCCTTAGTTTCGAATACGCTCCCTGTGCCTAAAGAATCTACACTAGATTTTAAATGATTCACCGAATGGGTCCATAGATTTAATTGTAATCCCCTTAAGGCGCAACCAATTCATTCCGCTGAAATTTCTAGCTGATTTTACATTGGTTACAAAGGCACAGCCCTGACCTTACCCGTGCCCCCAGGTTCAACGGCGCTCCAGCAAGCCGGATCTAAAATCCTTGTCACTGGCGCGCTTTTCTCAGATCTTTCATGACCATGTCGGACCCGTTTGGATCATACTTTGCTCGAGGAGGCTTTCAATTGTGTCTTGCTGTCCGTTTTCCATTCTTTTTCTCTGCACTCGTTGCTGGTTCTTCGGCCGCGGTACATTGTCTGGCTGCCTCCCTTCCCGCCTGCCATGTCTGAAACCACCTTGCGTTTTTTACCCAACCACTCCCCTCTTTAAGCTCCTGTTTTTCCTTGAAATCCACCTAGAGTCCTCCAAACCTTCGTCTAGGCCCGGCCCCTTCCCTACCGCTTTCCCTGCGGATGGCGTTTTTCAAACCCTCGAAAAGCCCCCCAAGTACCAGGGAAACCCCCAAGATCCAATCCACCTGCTGTTCTGCCTGCACGCGCCACCGTTTTACCCCCACGGCCACCGCGGCCCCCCTAGACCTCGTTTCCCGTGTCGCCCTATCATCCGGAGACTGCACATCTCCGATCTCCCCTGGCACAGGCCACCGATGGCCGCCGGTCGCGCTAGCCAGCCCGGCAGGGACAGAGGCAGGCGGCGGTCCGTTTGTTCGTTCATTCATCCATTCATTCATTGATTCAGTCAATAAATTTGTAAGAATTCGAAAGTACGAAAGACGAAGCGAAGCGCCAAAGGCAGCAGGCGGGCACGGCCGGACCGATGGACAGGATCGGAAGGAGATACACATGCACACACACACACACATGCATACATGCATAGATAGATAGACAGATACTGAAGGTGGATTGGTGAGTGAGTGGGCCAGTGGTGGACTGGTTCGTGAATGTACGGGGCGGAAGCTACGAGCAGAAGGAGAAAGGAATTGTAACATCTAAGCAGCGAACGGAGCACGAGGAGCCACAGGAACAGCATGGCGTAATTTAATTAACAATGAGGTGGGAGACGGGGCCAGATTGAGGGCGACCGGGGAGTCAGTTGTTCAGAATTGCCGTTGGGGTTGAGTAGGGTGGGAGAGAAAGGAGGGTTCGAAGAGGGTTAAATGAGGGTAAGAGGGCTACGGCGGAGGGGGTAAATGAGGGATGGAATGAGGAGTTGAACCGACCAACCGAAAGACCAAGTGGTTGCTATCGTCTCTGCACAGTGACTGTTGTAGCGGCGGCTTCTCAGTGGAGTTGGACTGGTTGCGAGGTAAAATGGAATGAAATAAAACCGCCACGCTGCCGCCTAGTGCTACTGCTACTCTGCTGGGCAGCAGTGGTAATGGGATAGCTGTCTAGGTCCCAAAGCCGTCCGCCATTTCAACACTGACTGAATCGACCCTCATCGAGCCTCATCAGGGGACCAGGGAAGTGAGGGCGGTCGGGCGTTCTGCAAGATGAGGATATGTAGAGGTGAGTAGGATGGATTGGCTGGGGCAGAGGGGTTCAGTCCAATGGTCACATTTGCATTTATCGACTTGGACCGAACACACGCCAGTCACAAGGTGCCATACGCCCAGCTTGGAGAAGAAAACAAAGAGAGGGAAAACATCGAGCCGAAGGGGACACGATGAAGTGAGACAACCAGCATGTGTACGCATGTATGGTAGCATACGTATGTACGTGGCATGTCTCGTACAGCTTGCTGCACATCTTGATCCGTGTGTTAGTGACATGAACATGGACAAGGGCTACGAGTATACGCTTATAGTGATTTTCAGCGAGATCCCTGACCTGATATGACCCTTAACCGGATATCATTTACCCTCCTCCTTCAAATTAGATTAGTTCAAAAAATTACGCCAAGATGTCGAGTTCTGTACTCCGAAACGATTGAACTACTGAAACGCTAAGCAAGCGATTGTGATGCACAAAACATACGTCATAATCGTTGATGAACTGTGCTCAGCTGAGGCATTCTTGCAAAACGTGTTTGCTAAAGGAACTATCATATGTGACGGGTCATAGTTTACGTATTAGTATGCGGCTATTGGCTGAGTCAAGTGGACAACAGGTAGCAGTGGCCTTGAGGGAAGTGTATTTTTCCGCTCTTCCAATATAGTGAAAGGCCGAACTAGGAGCGCTAGTGAGATGGTACCCCTTCCAGGCTGAACTGTGGGCACCATGGTGAATCTGTATTTTAACGACTGCGAACGCGTTGACTTCACTCGGATGACGTTGCTTTAGCTGGAGATAGCTGACGACCGTGTGGAAACAGGCGAGCTTTGGGAGTCGTGATTGTTTTTGTCATTACGAAATGAGATGGGAAGAGAGCTGCAGAGACAACCGTGGGGGTCCACTGTCCACTAGCACCCTACCCCCCTAGCGGGACTGTGATGGCCATGAGGGGAGCCAGAGAAACTAGTGGAAGGAACTGCTGCCACGCGGAGAGACCGGACGCAGACGGCACGCCACTGCACGGTGGGCACGGGGATACGAGCTGGCAATGGGTTCGGATCAGAGGCACAGAGGCCCTCAACCGTCCAGTACTTGATGATATCAACATTAAATGACCCCTCCCACAGTGGTTAACTGTCGGGCTGAGCATGAAGGGAACAGATAGATTGAGAACGAGAGCATTGAAGTGCCCCCTACATTGAGAGAGGGCAACCATCTATGCGAACGCCCCAACCAAGTCCGGAGCGCCAGACGATCATCAGCGCAAGCAGCGAGGCACAAGGCGGAAGGCAAACGATGGATCCCACACGACCACATACATGACGTCAACGATGACGACGAAGACGCCCAGACGAATGTCACTGACTGGTGTGAATGACAGATACATGAACGTCTGGCCATACGCTCGAGCGTACGTCAAACGTAATAAGCCTGCTTAACACCTACGATCGTCTGAAATGTTCGTTTACATGAAACGATGAAAATCTTCACACCTGCCTGAAGAGATAGTTAAAACCGCTGTTTGCTCGTAAAATTTTGCAGCTAGTAGTACACCCCGCAAAAGGAACACAAGTAGAATTAGTGAGAGTCCGGGGTATACTGACGCGGTATACTAAATAATATTAGTCACTTTTGGGGTGTCAATGGGTACACTGAGATTCTGGTAAGTTTAAATTTGGTTATGAAAACTAGAATAGGGCTCTACGACCTTTAACCACAGCGAGAGATAGGACGTCTAACATATACTATAAAAACGAACTTTCATCTCGGAGATATTACTAATAACTCTAGCAAAGGTATTGCTAGTAACAAGACGAACAACGGTTTGTCGAGTTTTAAAGGTTGCTATCATTGAAAATTGTGGATTTGTCCAATTAGCGAATATGTCCGACGCAATTGCCCACAGTGGAATCAACATGTAACTAGAGTGTCAGTAATTTAAGTAGAGAAATTACCAGTACTGAGGAACGTCGAGGAGGGGGTTGTACTGCAGGCACGAACCCCTCACCAACAGACTGAAAAGGTAGAGTAATTTTTTGACCAAACTAAACCTTAAATCCCGCGGCGTGTTTAACACGTTTCATTTCTGGTGGATGATTTAATATTTAGTATCTAGGTTCATTTATGGGGGAACCATAGACCTTCTGAGAAGGACCCAACAAAATTATGGCTTTAGATAAAGGTATACTATTACCTTCAGTACCAAACGACATTCGAATAAGAAGTGAAGACAAGATATGTCACTCGTCTGTCAGTTGCTGGCGCAACTGGTTGTATTCTCAGTGAAATATTGCGTCAAGATAAGCTTATTTAGTTAGCTGGACGACTTTTCGCACAACTTCCACAGCAATATCACATCATCAAATCATCTACTAAAATACATTTTGCAGAAATAAGTGGTTTGGGGAAAACCTCTATTTTTAAGCGCTTCTTGATGTTCGCTGTTTGTAAGACGACCGATATCGCGAAGCTATCGGAGTATCTAAGTATCTATACGAGAGAGAGCGCTGCTCGAGGCACCTGTAGGCGAGTGTTTTTGTCACATCATCACCGTTCAGCTTCAACACAGCTACATATATGTTCAATCGAATTACCAAGAACGTACGATAGGCTCATACTATCTAACAATTTTTTTGAAAGGTCGTCGTCCACTAGTGGGATCATAAAATAATTCGCCTTGTCCTACTCCGTGTTGTCAGTACACCTTCATTGTCTGAATGAACGCATCACCTTTTCTGCTTTCAACGGGACCATAGATAAACAAGCGCACCGCACCACCTACCACTCTTGCTCGAATGAGATATTCGTACATTGCTAGTTCTACGACGACTATAAATCCATTAGCCTACACAAAAAGCGAACTTGTCGAACAACAGTCGCTGGTAACAACAGAATATACTTCTCCACCAGGCGGCAGTAGAGTCAGTAGCATAATCCAACGTATGCATTCCGCTTTGCTCCGCTGAAGGCGAATTGAAGTAAAGGTTGTGTTAATAACTGTGGCAATGTCGGTGATGATAGTCGCTGCAGGGCTATGGGAACGATATTTTACAATCAGTGGCGCCGCGGTGCGCACCCACAACGGTGCTCGTCGGTCAGTTGCTCGGTCCCGACGGTCGAGCTGGTGGCCCTATATTGGGCTACCTGAAAATGATGTTGGCTGGGCGTTCCCTGAAGCTGTTCGCCGCTGTGAATGGCTTTAGGGCGGTGGCAGTAGCCTGTCTAAGCATTTTTGAGCACTTTTCAGTGGATGGTTGAAGCAAGTCTAGGATGGTAGTATAGATGACGTCGTGGCCTGCACCCGAGGTACAAGGGTGGCTGTAGTGAGTGGCTGTCATTTGCTCGTGATATAATGTCAGGTAAGACGCCTTTATTGAGGAGTCGAAACACTGCTACCGAGAACCGCCTTTGTAGCACTCACCACGTCGTTCTTGACTGCCGTCCATATGCATACTGCACTTCGTGCTCGCTGGTGGCGCGCTGGCGAACGATGTCACGGCTCCACTAATTTCCTGGCTCACAACCGCCAACGAAAGTCCCGACTGCCCTTTCGCTTAAGGTCGTCATTAAAAGTACCCATGGCAGTGCCCAGTGTCACGTTCAATTTTCACAACTTGCAAACGCGAGTTGCTTCTGTAAACGAAAACAAAAAAATGGAAAACATAGCGCAATATTCTCAGGAACATTAGTATTCACCGGGAGTATAAAAATTTTTACGCGGCTTTTAGTACCCGCTGGACACGTGGAGCTAATAGTATAGGTTCGTTATACACGTACATGTTATATAGGTTCGCACAGTGAAAAAAATAAATATTGCTGTTATGCACACAAGAAGCAATCGACGTATATCAAAACTTTCCGAGGTAATGTGAATTTTAAAGTGGGCAACCACAAAATGCCTGCGGGCATGGCGTGATAGGTAGAGGAGGCAGTATTAAAGGGAGTTATGCGAAGTCCGAGGTTCAAATCTGAGTGGAGCAATAGTTGCTTTTATGGGCAGTATGTCCGCAATTAGATTTGAAAATAAGTAGTGGCAACTAATGCAGAGCTACCACCGTGCGGAAAGGAACGCACCGTGCACCTCCAGTATGCGTTATGGATACTGCGTGTTTACATACACGCGACTTTCCTCTTACACCCTATTGACCATAGTTCTTGTTTACGGACCCGAAGAGGACAGAAGTCTTTAAAGAGGAAGTTTGGGGTGACAAGAAGGGAAGCAGGTGAGAGTCAGTTAACCACGTCATGTCCGTACGGCAAGGAGGATGTGTGGTGCTCGTGGCTGGGCTTGTTCACATCTCACCAGCCCCTAACTGAAAGAATGCAGTAAGCGGGGCAGTGGACGGGTGGTCACGGTGGTGTTCACACGCATTAGCATGGCAACATCCCCCTTTCAAAGAAAAAAGAAAAAAACGTTCGCTGACTCTAATTTAAATATGCGTGTGGTCCAAGGTTACTAGTATACATCTCCATTAACTTCCAACTAAGTAAAAATATTGAAAAAAAAAATGTATATCGCATCGTAACTTCCCAACTTCCTTGAAGTCGTTTCCCAGCTTGGAATAAGCTGTGCACACGTCCCTATATTTACATACGCCTCCCGGATACGTATTCCACTAATCGAGATCTTTACGTACCTATTAATCCCAAATTCAAATTTCCCGTCCCCGTTCCCCCACACACCGCCCTGTCCACATTACGGCTGATATCTCTCGCTCAAATGCCGCAATATTTGCTACACTTCACTGCTCTTCTCGCTTCGTCCGTAACAGCTCGCCCACGGAATTCCTACGGGTGATCGTTGTGGTGTCGTGCCATTAGTATTCCCTGCCGTATGGGCACGTGTGTGTCCGGGTGTGCATTCGTACAGCGGTGGCCGTGCACCCCGGCTCTTCCCGGCTTCAACTCCCACTTCACATGACGATGTCGAACTTCGACTCACTCTGCCAATGTCGACCGTCGCCTGGAGATTCGTCGCAACGAGCTCCGTCCAGGGCGGCTCTGTCACGGTCTCGTCCTCGTTTCTCTCCGCCATATCCCTTCACTTACTTCCTTTTCCGCTTATCCGAGCGCGCGTAATTTTAAATCGCTGAATTGATAAAGTCAGTGAGTTGCTCGCTCACTCACTCCTTTCGGCCGACCAGCACTATCTTGCCGCCACGAGAACGGCAGCCGCTGTCGCTTCACCATCCGCTTCCATCGCAAATCCACCAGCGGTAGTCAGTTCCATCGCTGCCAAGGGCACAGGCACGGACAGGCAGCCAGCAAGCCACCCATCCAGCTAGCCATGCGGCCATTCACCCACCCACCCGCCCGCACGCAGTCGCACGTAGCCACACAGCACCGTACGATCGTGCATAGACAGGCTGCGCCTGCGAGAGCGCCACAAAACGAGACACGCGGGCGCACAACTCCAAAGAACGAGACCCGGGATATGAGAAGCGGAGGGAGAACTTGCTACTTCTTTCGCGGCCACTGACGATACGACGTACAGAGAAGCCACTCACGAGGCGGCAGTCGGCGGCCGCCGTCGCCGGACCCCTGATAATATATGACATATTAAGCCCGAGCTTAGGAGGTGAGGTGTGCATAGGAAGCACAATTTTTAGCGGAGTGGCGGCGCAGCAGTCGCCTTCGTCGTCGGAAGGCGGTAGAGAAAGGGTCGATGGGGGTTCGGTTCCGGTAGGATCTCCTATTGTTTCGCTGTCCCGAGGTACTGGGAGCGTCGAGCGGGTCCTACTGCCACGGAAAGCTGCAACACCGACGGCGGAGATGATACCGGCTGGTGTCGTCTGTATTGGGAACGAAAGCTTGGCCCGGAGCCGTAGGAGCGACGTTCAACTTTTCACGTTTCTTGTCTCGTGCTGGGTGACTCGTGGCTCATATTTCGCTTCTTGTCCGGGTTATCTGTATTTGCTCAGCGCTAATCTGGCCGAAGAGGACAAAGGGTACAGATCTAAGGGTGTCGTTGCAAGAGGAAGACGAGCAAAAGAGGTACCGTGGGATGTTACCGAAAAAAAAACGTCTGAAAATGAAAACAACGAGGAGAATACTTCCACTTAAGAAGATGTAGTAAAAGGTGTTCGTCACAATTGCGGGTGTCTTGACTATGCTTCTAGTCCACCGCCAGAGTGATGGGTAAGCAAAGCGTTTTAGCTAGTAAGGAGATCAGTTAATACTATTATAGATAAGACCTTGTGACATATACACACGGCACCTCGTGTTTGAAACAGCGAGCTATTTTGTTTTTCTATGGTGCGACTATCGAATCGTTAGTATAAATTGTTAAGGAGTGAGTGATTCAACTACAATAACGGCGCAGTATCGTGGACGGCGCAGTACCGTGTACGTTAAATGTTGTAAATAAAACCCGAAAACCTTTTAGTATAAATTGTTGTTGGTCCCACAGCGCTATGTGACGAATCTATTCACGCACGAGCTCTACTTAAAACTACTGTATCGACGTCTGTTCGACATATATTATAGCTTACTCCAATATATTATATTGAGCAAATTAGCATACAATAAAAAAAACAGTCCGAAATGACATTTTCGTATCTGTAATCAATTGTCGAAAGTCGCCAGGAATACACCTTAGCTACATTTTACTGCCATGCAAATTGTTCGTACGATGCGTCAACCTCATCCCCTCGACGTATTTCTCCTGTACCTTGATGGCCATGTCCGTACACACACATACACAAGGGTGAATATCGCTACCATGGCATTCGTGAATACGTAAATTCTCGCTCACAGCAGCGATGCGGTGACATTTCAGTGCACAGCGATTATTATTAATGCACAGGTACGAGCATGGCGTTTTTTTTCTATTCGCTCGCGTGAGATCTGCGTTCTGGATCCCTGTCTATGTTGATTTATCGAGCATAGCTTTGACGTGCTTATCGGATTGTCTGAACACAGCTCGACATTAGCTGATTTAGCAACATACATGGCCGATGTGTAACGCTACGTGGTTCGATTGGATTCTAAGCTTTGATACTCTTATTCAAGCCTGTCGGCACCACATCCGAGCTGTCGAGCCTGGTCGTGTGTCGATGCCGATCAGTGCAAACGAACGCCATCCCGAAAAGTCGCCAGAGGTAAGTGAGCTGCAGAACCGCTTCGTAGCGCTTAATACTTTTGTCGCTCCAGGCGACCTGTTGCGTGGACAATCCCGCATTTACATTCTGAAGATTAGCTGTAGCTGCAGCAGCAGTAGCAGCACAAGGTATTATACAGTTTGTTGGTCCTTGCTAGCTCAGGTGTTACGGATTGTACAATCAAGCTTAATATGCAACATTCATACTAAAGGCTATTGTCTATGTCATGAATTTGCTTCGGGGTTGGGGATTTATTAATTTCGTTAGTGTGTTATTATGTGTTCACTATGCCGAGCAGGCGTTTTTACCGTTCTATGATGGGTGCCTCATAATCGAGTTACTATGACAGAGACTACAACTAAAGATATTGGTAATCTTTTTCGACTGTATCTCTGTGAAGTTGAAATTCTATGGACGCTAGATTTTCTTCAGAAGCTGGCTGGGAACAAAATGATGGAAGTAAACAAATGGCGGGGGCTTTTCTTAAGGAACGTTTCGCTCCTATACTAATTAGCACTCCGGGGGGGAGGGGGAACAAGCCACGAAAGACGTGCGCTGTCCTGTCGGTGTGTCCGGTTTTGTCTGAAAGCTTGGATGTTATAGTCAGCCGTGCGTGCGGAGGATAAAAAGTTACGATTAGCGATTACCGAGACGTTCAGGAGCCGCAGACCCTGAGACACGTACAGCCATGTACAACGTTCTCTTCTACCGCTAGCGGAACCACTAGTACAATACCGACTGTAATGCTACGCTATCAATCATAAGGGATTTGCATTGTGAAGAGGGTTCCACAGCACAGGGGAATGGAGGAAACGAAATGAGTTAAGCGAGATTTGCTTAACGTGGGGTTCTTTCCAGTTCGAACTAAAGATACACTTATATCTTGTAATGCGCGTATAGAGCTGCTAAAGCGTTTTGTTCGATAGACGAATTTTTAGTAGCTTCCGGTATTGTTTCGTCTGCTCTACCAGACAGGTTACATTCAGCGTCCGCTTGAGTGAAAGAAACCAAAATATCGAAATTGGTTATACGGATAACAGGGAGTACGCAATGAAGTCCACCGTTTAATGCGCCTAGGACTTTCACTTGAAGCTCGGGGACGTGAGGTGAGTGATCCGCCCGACTGCGTCAGAAGTTCCCGACGCCTTTGAGCTGGACGATATTGGGCAACTTGGGACTTTTTCAACAAACACAACCGAGCGTCTGTTACCGCCTAGCCATGGTAATGCGCCAGCCGAAGCCAGTGATGAGGAAAGATGGCTGTCTTGAAGGATAGAAAGAACTTGAAGGAAAATGGATTAACTTATTCCTCTTCAACCGTATTTTAAGTTACGAGGCTAGGTCCCTGTCGTGGGTTGTGCTACTCGAAGGGGATAAATTTACTTCCGCTCAAGGCTTAAATGCGTCTGGTTTTTCAAAAAGTGATAGAGGGTTTAACTTTCGTTACATCATCCTGCCGGCTTTTTACATTAAAGAAGCCTTAAACCTTCAAGAGTTACATACGGCTCAATCATACGTTAAGCAGTTGTGTCAAAAATATAATTCCTTTATTATTTTACACTTTCTTCGGGAATTTACTCATCGAGAGATCCTGACAATTCCAGGAGCACTCAGCATGAGTGATTATATAAAGAAGCCAAGTAATTCAGGGCTCTTCTTAGCCTGTTATGCAATGGGAGTAAGGCGGCCTCACCGCAGCTAATCTATAATGCATGGTGAGGCGCTGACGATTGCAACATTTACGCTGGCCCCTTTAATGTGTTTTACGCAATATAGTCTTGTTGAATCATATACATATATATATGATTTCGTTAAGTGCACTTTCAGGTTCTTCAGTAGGACTGGCAAACACGTTAACGAATACAAACGTTAAACTTCTGAGCCTTAACGTTCGTTTTCCATAACTGTTGATAGCAGTCTATAGTGAGTATGTTCCATGACGTAGGGCCCGTAATGACGGCCCATTTTTTGAAGTTATACTTAGACAATAAACTATGAGGGACAATTTTCAAAATGTGCAAAACATCACCCGAAGAAAGTCATCTGAAACTACTGAGGAGTAAAAGCTGATACAATACCATCACTCTTATCTTCGAACGAGGGGAGTTGTAGATGTACCTGTGTAGCACCAGGTGAGAACTTTATGATCGGCCGAAAATGAATCGGTTGTTTTCCTAAGTTTTCCTTTCAAAACTTTCCATTTATGAATCGCAAAATGTACAGAACATATAGAATTTCGTATATGCTATAAACGTGCCAAACCATCAGATACCCTTATCTTGAATTTCGCCTGCTTTGAATTGAAATTTCAGCTATGAGTTTCGAGGTTCCTGACAAATAGATAGCCTATCTAGTAGTACAGACGATATTGATCTGCTTGAGTTATCTATATGTATTACGTTTATTCTCGCTCTACACGTGACTCTTCAGCATGTTTAGATGGCTTTCAGTAACGGTCAATGATCGAAGCAATGAGTAACGAAGCTTGCGCACCAGTGGAACATAGCAGAATTTAAGGACGATTTGAAATAGTAGACCGTTATAGTATTCCTGGTGACGCGTCAATATTTGAGTTGAATTCAATTAGTTAACGGTAGACGGTATCGATGCTAATATATCGTAGGGCTGTTATATGCTTCAACTCCCCTCATGGAAGCTATCGCAGCAGATACACGTGTGTTATATAGCTCTTACCATAGTGTTGTCGTCGTCGTCATCGTCATCGTCTCCACCGCTGTCGTGCCCATCATTCATCCCATCGCGCTTGATGACATCGGCTCTGATGGCGCTGGCTCGACTCAGCGGTTGCCTAGGGGCTGCCTGCTGTTGGTCTATGGAGAGTCCATTACAAAATTAAGTGGATCTCATCGAAAGTGTCAGGCGAGGTGACCTCGGGAACTACCGAGCTGGCCCAGCCGCTGAGCAAGCGGATGAGCTGTAGGGACCCTGAAGGTCCCCGGTGGCGCCTATTCGGAGTTCATCAAGCCGCCGACGAGAGGTGTCCGGTCGGAGAACGCTCGGGCGGGCCATCGCCTCCGACCAAACCGTCCCACAAGCGGCCGATGCCGAGCTGCCGTTCGCCGCTCGCTCGCCCGTTCGTCCGTCAGAGCCCGTCCTCTCTAGCCGCCTCGAGGCGAGATCCCAGAGGAAGTGTTCATTTCCTGAGCCTACATCGCCGTCGCCTTCGTTCGCGCCCCGCTCGCTACTGCCGAGACTCGCGTCGGCGGCCGCCTACATTGGCAGTAGAGTCGCATGCCCTTTCCTCTTGGCCCTAGCAGTCCGTACCCACATACTACACCCATCCCATCGTATGACTTCCCCTTAGGTCTCTCATCGTCGTCCGCCTCCAGCTCCCGTACTACCTCGCCTTACATCACACCACATCTCACCCCTATCCTCTGTCCCCTAACCCTCGATCCAGGAGGATAGAAGAGGTGGCCGTAGATAGACAGGACGGGTAGGCGATTCTCCCTAGTCCATCGTCGCCGCCTGCCGCAGGCCTGGTCGCAGGTCGCAGTTCTGTGAACCAGTCGGCCGAGCATGTAGAGGAAAGGAGGAGAACCTTTCGTCGGTGGGCTACCGATGACTACCGGCCGTCGTCAAGGGTCTAGCGAAGCTACGAAGCCGCCGGCGAAGAAGCAGCAGCAGCAGCAGCAAGACCTGCATCGGCAGCAGTGGGCCTACTGTTTCGACACTACTACCATCGCCACCACCATCGCCACAGTATAAGTACGAACAACAGAAGCCCCCGGCAAAACCAACCGACTAGTCCAAACACCGTCAACAACAACGATCCGGAGTCTGATCGGTCTGTTCAGACGTCCGCCAGCCAGCCAGTCAGCACCGGCTACGGCAGGATCACTCCGAACCGAGTAGCCGACCACGCCGAATCCAGGCTATCGAATGGGAGCCGAGAGATAAACGAGATATAGCCTAGAGGAAGGGATAAGGGTTCGAAATGGGAAAAGCCAAGTGGAAACGTCCGCCAGCAGATGGGATGCCTTTCTCTCCCAAACAGAGAACAGGACAAAATGAGACAGATCAAACGGGGGAAATGTGGGTAACGGTAGAAAGCGAGACGAAGGGGAGAACGCGAGAACGGAGCATGGAGACGACGAAGACGACGACGACACATGAACTAGGGAGCGGCAGAATGGAGGCGGAACTCCAACAAGGACTACAGCACACAGAACCCCATCGAGTGAGCGGGGGTAACTGGGGTGGAGGGGCGGAGATGAGTGAGTGGAAGGAGGGGCAGTCCTGGCTGATGCAGGGTGAGTGGATTCCGAGGGGATCGGGAAACAGCAGCAGCAGTAGCAGCTGAACCCGTGGCCCCGGATAGACAGTAAGGAGAAATCAAGAAGGGAACGAGACGATAACGGCGATGACGATGACAACTAAGGAGATCTTTTCGAGGTGCTGCTGTAAGATGAGTGTGGAGAGCAGAAAACGTCTTCCTTGGTGATAGGCGCCCTAGACTAGGAAAGAAGTCGAATGAGAGGGATTTGAATTACAAACTCAGTAATTGACACTCGTACTAACCAGAATCTGCGTTAACCCAACGACGAGCCCCGGTTGGCAAAGATTTAGACATATACTTGTTTTTTTTACCAAAACGAGACACGTTCGATAAATTTGCACTACATATAATTTGGGCGGTCACATTCTCAAAGGAAGATATTATTGATATACCAGTCAATAACCAACCAGACACTCTCTTAGACTCCATTTTCGTATTTTACAACTGGTCGAATCCACAACTAGTTAAGACAAATTTTGGATGTTTCAGTATAAAGCAATTCTGATATATATATATATATATCGTTCGTCCTATTTAAAAATTGTATATAGGCTCCGGTATGAGAACTTCGTTTAATGAAACCCAAAAAGTACCCTGTGTCTTAAACCATTATGTCAGCGTCATGCACTTGATGGTGATAACATTCACTTACCGACAATCTTATCCAGCATAGAGCGACGTAATGTTCGGGCTAGATATACAAAGTCAACCTAGTTACACATTGTTGTATAATCGACCAAATAACCTCAGGAGACCTTGCTCCATTTTAGCCATGGCCGTGGGATAAAAGTATCTCGTACATAATTGTCATGACTGAAAAATGACAAGTCTAATGCATGAGGATGGTACACCGTTTCTTCCCGTGGTTACCTTTCTTCAATGACACTGAATTGGATGGCCGATTCAAAATTTCGGAAAGAGTTGAGCTGAAAAATTGGTGTCCAGCTAGCGAGCAAAGATGAAAGTACGCGCAGCATGCCGCTATTGACAAGGTCAACATACAGTCATATAATACAAAACCATCTACCTAGGTCACGCAATGACCTATTTATAGTGGGCGCCTATGGGCCTAAAGCAAAGACTATTGTCCAATGGTAGCAGGTTTGAGGACCCTATCTACATTCCTGCCGGTCGTACCCGCTGCGCTGCATAGGCAGCAGATCAGATCGACAGCAGAGGCGCCAGCTCGCGCATCATCGGCTCGGCGGCCACTTGCCACCCTTCGGCAAAATCGGGCCACCGAGTCCCATTCTTTTAGTGCTTCTCCCTTTTTTTCTTCCGGTGCCAGCGGAAGTGCAAGCGGAAACGCTATTACTAGTCGGATTCGCCTTGGGCCTGGACTTGGCTAGACTCTCACGCCATGTCCGTTCTACCAACCTGCTGGAACTCCTGCCCCAATATATCTTACCCTTGACGATGATATCATTTCGTTACCATAGGAGCGAATGGGGCACAGTTGCCGAGTCTACGTGGAACTCTAGAGCACCAATGTGCAAGGAAGAAAGAACGAAGCCAAGAGAGAGAGAGAGAAAGAGAGAGAGAAATAGAGAAAAACGAGATCGTGTCCCCCTCCTCAGGGTGTCTGTATCCAGTATCTGCTGTCCGTCTGCTCTTCTCTCTGCCAGTTACACATTCCTAAAGGGTAACGTACTACGGCTACTACTACTACTACTACACTATGTGTAGCCCTGGACTGGTGGAAGGAACTACGACGCTGAAGGCGGACTGTGTTCTGATTATTGGTTGGCTGTCTATCCTGCCGTCTATCCGAAAGTGCTTAGTAGTAACGCGACCTTCAGGCAGATCCTGTACGGCAGGCGGTTGTGCGGCCTTCCCAGCCAGCCCAATGAGCGACGACGACGACGCCGCTTGTGCTGGCTTCTATCAAGGCTCGGCTCGGATCAAAGCGATGCGGATCACGCACGTCGGATCGCCTTTGGTTCGTTCGCACATCTGTCGGCCCTGGCATCCTTCGCAACATCTTAGCCTGCTACTCTCATTCTGTCTCTCATACAGACCCTGCTGAGACGGACTCTGCCTCGCCTACGTTGCTTTTCCTTACATCCTCATTTTTTTTCCTCTCTTTCTCCCCTTCGCATTATTTCCCGTAGCGATAATTCGTCCGACAATTTCGGTTGCTAGCTCTACTTATCCACGTTGTTTGATCCACCGCACCTATTGCATATTGTGTACAATCGTTTTCTGATTGGCCCGATCTACTCCGTTTATAAGTGTATAGATAGCGTCAGTTGATGACTTTACTACGACGAATTAAGATTAATAAGCGCTCATGCTTATACGATGAACATTTAGAAAGGTCAAGTTGCACATATCGTATATGCACTTTGTGTGGTCACGAGCGATCTGCCGCTGGCTCTTCATTCTGTGTGCGATTTTTTCCACATCGTCTTTCTCTTCTCTAGTTTTTTTTAGACGTTTGATCTTCGGCCAGCGGAGCACACATAATCGTCGGGAGCACAAGGAACAAACCTCCACCGATCTCGTTATCCCTAGCCGCGATACGAATGAGAGTACGACACAGGAGTCGACTGAATTCTTGCCGCAGAGTCAGACAAAAACACAAAGAAGTCGTCGAAGTCGCAGACCCGTCCGTCCGAATGAAGGGAGTACGAGATCCGAGATCCGAAGGACTGGGGTCGACGAAGGCAGAAGCGTCCGTACCGGGAGTGAAGTCGGAGCTGCTAGCGCTGCAACATCGCGCTCGCTCACGAAGAGGAGAAAGGCGACTTTGCAAAATTGAGGTATTGAGCCATTGGTCGCATCGCGTTGCGAGGAACGCACCCTTCGTTTGTTGGTTAGTTCGCTCGGGTGACTGGTGGCAAAATTCTCTGCCGGTCGATAGAATAGGCCAAGAAGGCGTCGGAGTGTGTTGTCAATACTCTGAAGTTGGGAAACAGGGAGATCGCGGGTACACCCGTCGAGTTGGTCGCCAACGACAAACTCATTCTCTCTCTGCTCGGTTTGACGGGGTACGCTAAGCAGGAGGAAGAGAAGCAGCAGCAGCAGCAGCGAACTAGTGACAGTGCAATGTCCAGAGAATCTGGGAAGGCGACTTCGAGAGCCGGAGCGAAAGGCAGGGACGAAGGCGATAGTGGAGGCGGAAGATATATAATCATGCGGATTTGTTTATGGGTGCTCGTTCGCAGCTTACGACGACTCCGCGCCATCGGTTAGACGCTTTGTAGTCAACCGGCTGAGCAAATAGCCGGTTTTCCAAGCTCGGGGTAACTGAAGAGGAGAACGTAGCACACCATCTGGCTGTCTGAACACGATGTGAAAATCAGAACAAGGGGCAGGGCATGAAAACGTCGTTGAAAATCTCGTGTTCTAATGGTGAAAATTATGCGCTAACAGTGACTTTGCAAAAAGTAGTCCCCTTTGCCTGTTGTGGATTTTTTGCATGGCGTGATATCATTTTCTCGTAGCTCGTGCAATAAGCGTATTGCCTTCGAACTTGTAGATCTCTAAGCTCGCAATATAGGCTCTGAAGATGCAAACAAGGTGAGCTGAGTTCAGCAGACGCTTGTCGAACGATACGCCAATAACTGCTCATCCTGGGACTTAGCCGTAATATATCGATAGGGTATGTTACGTTTTGCACGAATATATTGATGAATACATTTGCTCGACTTTTATAACAAGTCTGGTGGAGTTAACATAATTCACGGTGACATTATGCCATAGCAATAGTATAAATGTCACAAGTGAATATACAATTGATATAACATTGATACTGCGCCAATTGCAGAATAGTAAACCGAGTTTCGCAAATCTATTTTTATCCAATGACAGGCGTAGAGACGACGTCGCTACATAGAATCAGGGTCTTTCAGCACGATTACCACCTAGTTGCATTTCATATGCGCTGGCACCGCGAACATGGTTCGAAGTCCCCCGCCCCCTCTCTCTCTTCGTAAAAACCGAACCCCTGGCAGATACCAAATGCCCCATCCTGGAACATGTCTCGTTGGGGCAGATCTTTCGCCTCTTCGACCACTTTCTGCATACAGTCAGCGTATATACCGTACGTGTACGGGTCAGTCGTTGGTTTGTGATCAGACGGCCAGCCAGATGCCTCCCTCAACATTCTGGTAGGACAGCCGCAGGTCTCGGGACTGAGAATGCGAGTGTTTGCGGCGGTATACGACCACCCGCCGAACCCCTCGCGATGCATCTACCCTATCCTAAACAGATAGCAGATATATCCCACCTGGTGGCACGATCTGATGGCAGATATTGTACAGCACTGGCATTACCGTATAGCATTGCCGTATAGAGGAAACAGGCGGCGGCGACGACGACGACGACGACCAGGAGCCAGAACGCCGGATGCCGACGGCACGACCAGGCCAGCGCTGTCAGGTTTCCCCGCTAGTGGCATTCGTCGTGGCATTTGGTGCGGGGTGTTGGAAGGCCTGCGATAGGGGCCGCTAAAGCTGGAAGTGTCGGAAGGGGCCATAGGTCCGGGTAGTGGAAGTGAAGAGGCGATACGAGGGGGAAAGCCGTGCAATAGCAGTGCACTCCGAAGTGTAGGATAACTCTGCTGCTCCCTTCCCGTAGCTCGCCTGCTCGCTCCGTCAGCCATCGGGCGTCAAGTGTGAATAATCTGTCTGCGCCTGCGAGCCAGCCTCGACCGTTGAGCTACGCGAACGACGAGGTGCTTGGAGGCGGGAGAATTGGGGGTGCCTTGTGGCGGTGCAGGAGCTTGGGGGGCTAGTATGGGCGCTAACGTAGGGTGCGAATGACGCGGAGGCCGAGAAGGGAAGATAGCGAGCGAGCCAGAGAGAGAGAGAGAGGAATAGAGGGAGTATCGGAATTCAATGGTGGCAGCAGGAGCAGCATACGATGCATCAGCAGTGACCTTGCACTGGTCCCCCAATACTACCAGCGAATCCCAACAACGGCAGGCGCGGTAACGCTGTCGCCGTCCTCATCCCCGACCCCGCTTTGTCTCACATCATCCAGCGTCGGTCAGACGCACCTCGACATCGCATCACCTCGCTCATGATCCCTTTCCGCATTATTCCCTCTGGGGATTTTCACGGCGCATTGTACTATAACAACGACAAATTGTTTGATACAACAACGTTTAGTGATGATAAAAGTGAACAGCAAGGAACGAACCGGTCAATGATATGAAGAGTGATAAACGAAACGAGGTGGCTATGTTAGGTGAAAGGATTGTTCCGTAGATGTGTGTGCTAAACATGAATACTGGAAGAGATTTCATAGGTTAGGTCATCTAATATTTTCATATTGAACGGATGCTGTCCCGATGTTCGACTAAGCTAATCCCGGAAGGCCATACTGTATCAGAGAATATAATATCTAATTTAATTGAAGACGATATAGCTGCCACGTATACCTTGCGATACCGTTACTTTTTTATAAAGGAAATTAACTGAGTTGATTGGGTGGAGCAGATCGACAGAGGACAAATTCATTCTGCTAATTCGAGCAATCATAATATAGGTAGTCACTATTCGCTTTAATAATTATTAATATGTTAGAGAGAGTTTGTTTTCCAGCCAAACTGGACCTCATTATTGAGTGGCAATATGCTTGTTCTGAGGCAGTAATTGTTTCCGATTTGAGGACGACGGTACCACGTAGAGAGGTTGCTTCAACACTTTGAAGCATGCCACAGGCATTCGTCTCCCTTGTTTACATAACCACGTGATTGTGCTTCACTAGTGTTGTATAGCGAACGGATTGCGTCGCTGGCCTTCTCGGTCCATTGTTTACACTCAGAAGTCCGCTAATAAGTTATTATCTGAAAGGCTTATTATGGTCTCGTATTGTTTGTTTTTTTCCATAGCTGACCCTCCGATGTCGATTATATTATATTTTGTCTTGTATTGCACAGAATTGATATCAACATCAGTTAGTAAATTCTGTTCTAGATGAGTTAAGCGAACATTACTTCACATTGTTTTCCCTTAAATTTTGTTCGCCTCATGCCTCAAGTTACAAGTCATTAATTATTTCACTTAACAAGTATGAAACGGGGAACACTCGATAAACGCAGATCATGTCTCTAGCTATTAGATCATGTAGAGCGGTCTAAGGGCCACCGTTCGAGTGTTGCTTCCTGTTGACGTCGCTCTTTTCCGGTTTCCTCCGCGTAGACTCTGTGGTTATTTCAACCTTATTGCTCGTAATGCTTCCGCATCTGATGCGGTCAGTCCCAGCGGAAAAATCCAGCGGACCTCCTTTGATGGCTTGACTCCTCTAGATGACACAAGCCGTCTCTAGGGGCACGGTATGTCTACACGAGGCGTCGAGCTACACCGGCAACCAATTGCAATATTTGCCCTAACGGATCACGTGGGAGCAGGCTGATGAGGTCCACAATCGCGCTGGACGAAACAGTCCCTCTTGCGCAATCGACAAATGCAGTTTCTCATATCTTGGCCGCTACCCTCGAAGGTTTATTTGAGTCTGTCGCTAAATTCCCACCCGCGTACATGTTAGGGATAATTCACAATCCCTTTTCGTAGCTGACCCCCCAGTTGTCGTCCTTCTATGACAGGCTTTGGCATTGCTGTATAGTATTAGCTTTAAGAACCTGCCAGAAATTGATGAGCCAATATAGAGTTTTTCCTCAAGTAAGGATTATTCATTGTTTTTTCCTATTTTAGCCTTATCGAAGCGGTCGATCATACTGAACTTATCTGAGCTTTCTCCAACAGACCTATCTTTGTGACGGCAGGGCAATGTTAACCAAATCTCACCAAACCAAGATTTCTGGGATTGAACCAACTACCACAAATCGTAGCGCTATTCATGGTGTCCATGGCAACGCACCCTGTAGGGGACTTCTACGTGGAAACAGCTTAATGACTCTAAGAAGTAGTTCAGAATAAACAACCAATCGAATGCATACACGTGATTGCGAGTGATAGTTATAATAGAAATAAAGCATATACGCCTGGTGTGAATGCGAACAGTGGCTAGAAGTCAGAGAAACCACCAACGGCGCTGCTGCGGCAAACAGTTGTGAGTGAGACAATCGAGATAGCTATCCCGGGCGGCTGCCCACCAGCACTGCTGGTACTTGTTCGCGGTCTAATAAGCCACCAGCATCAACGTCAGCAACACCAACAGCAACCGACGAAGGGCACCACCTCTGCCCCTACCGCAAGCAGCAGCGAGATCCGACAGTGAGAGCCTGTTACACAACAAGAGTAGATAGAGCTAGATAGGCAGGTCGGCATTACGAGGTCTAAAAGGGGCGGAAATATCGGAAGAGCTAGAGAATTGGAGATAGAAAGAGCAGTGTGTACATTAGCACTACAGGTGGGTCAGTGGATCATAATGGCTTGGAGGAGGCTAGCTAAGTGTTGATGGCGCCTGTATTCGGTAGCATCGAAGCGAGAACAATAGCTTCGTGCAGACATGGCATCGGCGGTAGAACGTAGTGCCCAGACGCTCAGCCGAGGAATGAGAGACTATCGGGGTGTTGGGGATATTAGTAGCTAGTGCGAGTTCTTGGAGCCCAATGACAGGCTGGAACAGACCGGTGAACGAGGTGGGGCCGTTACTGGGATAGGGCCTAAGGGCTGGAGGGGTTCTCTTCCCTCTAATGGGTAACGATCGGCAAATGGCCGCTGAGCTTGCATCATTACGGCATCTACGGTGACTCTCTCTCTCTCTCTCTCTTTCCCGGTTTCGTCTGCTGCCTACACGACAACCTCTCGTGGGCGTGTGTCCATTCGCATCGCGAGCTGCTACCCTCGGCTACACCCAAGCCGGTAATGTATCGAATCGCTCGGTCTCGCCCGTCACTCGCCAGCGCGATAGAGGTAACGGCAACAACACCAGCGACGTTCTCTATCTGAATCATTCTGTGTTATGCTGCCGTTAGCCTGGAGGTAAATGTCCTAGCACAGGGGGGAGAGACGGGCCTAAATGCGGCCTATTCTATGTGGCGGTCGTCGTCACCGACTGCTAGCTTGCTGGATCGCATGAATGCATGGAAAACGGGAACAAAGTCCAGGTAGTTTACGGCATGTCATCACACAGATTGGGTTGCAGAACACGTTATGGCTGGGTGTTCTGTTTGCGTGTAATTTAATAACTTTTTGAATCGGATACATAACGTACAAGTCTAACACCACCTGTATGCACCTGGTGTGGTACCGACGCCTGCTATTGACGGGAGATAGCTGAAGGTCAAATTTGGAAAACGTTTTCTGTATGTACCTGGTTTACGTCAATAGCGCTTTGTGATTGAAATTCTCTGCTTATCCATTCGGATATAGTACACTATTATGCGCAAATACGATAAATTAAAACCATTTAGCGAGACAACAAAACGTTTTCAATTAAGCACAAATTGCCAGCTGAAAGCAATTGAAAAAGGAATCGGTGCCCAGGGACTAGTTACGCAACAAATCTGGTTAAATAAAGATGTAGCTGTCAGTATATTGATTCAAAACGCATGGGGCACATCGACCCCCTAGGGGCCTGATGCTGGGTATAACACGTGTCAAGTCGGTTGTTCCTTGAAACTGTCGAAACGTGGCTTCTAAGGGGTCGTCCAATTGAATGATAAAGTCACCTTACTTCGAGTCGAGCCAAACCTTGGATGGTCTCCTCAACCAGACATTTTTTTCCATTTCCAGAATGACTTACGCAAATGTCAAAGCGTACACAAGCTACTATGCGGTTTATTTTTCCGTGTGAAAATTCAGTGTTTCCGTTTATTACGTGATTATAGACAACCTTTTTGTTTTCTTACTATGCCATTTAGCATGTCGGAAGTACGTGACTCACGCATAGAGTTACAATACCGTTTCCTCATCGAGCCTTCTTATCAATCGCCAGTCAGATTACCTTGCAATCCGGTAATAGGAACGCAGATGCACGTAGTGAATATGCTGTAAACAGATTAATTTTACTTTACTGGCCCATCACTGAGCCGTGAGAATTGTCATCTATTACTGTGGCAGGAGCAAACTTTACTGAAGATTAGCGAGATGGGACCTCGCAGCCTTAATAGTAATTGGGCGTTTAATTATTATTATAAGGCAGCTAATGCAGAGCACGACAGTATTGAGTAAGCACTCACTCGAGAGACGGTACATCGTAATAACTACGAACGACATAGAGAGCTACGCCGATAAGATTAATAAAAGGTAAATCTGTTCCCTTCAAAAGTTTCGTAAAATAAGCAAATACTCATATTGACGCCGTGAATCGACGATCGAGATTCTATATAATTCTGATATGTTAATACCTGTAGCACATCTTTGCTATGTCAGTTTACTATAGCTTTCATGCACCTATTCATTGGTTAATACTACGCTACCTGGAATTAGTTTACCCTATGCTCTCCTGTTAGCCAAATCCAGTTCAGTTCCACCCGCCCGCTGATCGTCCCAGCAACTAACACCTTAGTAGGTGAGATACGACCTGATTCAATAATACATGGCCGGACCTCTCTCAGCGGTCGGTTCCCATTCCCATTTTGGCGTATCAATGCCCCTCATCTGTACACCCCCTCACTCAGACCACCTCAGAGGAGAGAGAGGCGTCGAAACGGGAGAAATGGCCGAAAAGCAGTTCATGGTCCGTCTCATACAGCCGTCATTCGGGCTGAGCTCCAGCGCTCCGTTTCGTTGTTGTTGTCCGACCAGCCCTTTCGGGCAGCACGCTCAGTGGTACGCTATAGAGCCTGCCTGCTTCGTTCATTCCTTGCTTCCATTCTCAATCTGTTCATCTTCTCGCCGTTTCTCGTGCCACCTTTTCATCCACCTTGGTTCTTCCTACCCTTCTACTACCGCGTCGCGTCTGCAGAAGACATGTTGGCCATTGCACCCGTCTTGGAGGCACGGCTCCAACGCTGGCGTCGTCTTTGTCCAGACAGAAGCACTATGTCGACGGTTCTAACAACAACAACCGCGGCGGCGACGGAGGCGCCGGTTGGTACAACAACGGTAATGACGATAACAACGACGACGACGGTGGTAGCGGTAGTAGCAGCAACAATCCAGTTACAACGATAAGTTCCGCGAAGCTGCGCGAATTGCAGGTGCCATTGTTGCAAAATGGTTGGGTTGGTTGCTGGTTTGTGGGCCGCTGTGCTTGTGCTCCGGGTGTGTTGAGAGGAGAGTACGCGATAGAGGTGAACGCGCGTTTGAGAGGCATTTACGAGGACAGTCGGTGGCACCTGTTCAGTCTCGCACGCGACCCCATGTTCCTGCTCTTGCTTGCTCCTCCCAAAGGAGGCTTCGGTTGCCCTCACCCAGAAGTACCTTACCCCATACATAGCTTCCTAGGTGTTTTTCCTTGGACATCTCCTTGTTCCTCCTGACTACTATCCCCAACCCCTCAACCCACATACCCCCGCGTGTGGTCCATCTTCGCTTGCTGTGCAAATGTGCTGCAACCGACGTCGCCATTTGCCTCGTACTCCTACATTCGGTTGCCTAGCCCGTTCGCACAGCTTCGAGATGTGTGTGCACGACAGTCGTCGAGGGAAGAGCGTTCAGCAAAAACTGGCAGAACTACAGTGTATAACTTGGTTTTTAGTCCTCTTCCGCCTTCATCTCCAGGAGAATGCTTTTTCTGCAACACAAGTTGGATGATTAAATGCATTTGTATCGTTGCTTTTCTTCTTATGATTGCAAGCATGCTAGAGCAGTAATCTCGGTGTGCGCAAGAGACTATTCCTCTCTAGGTGGGATACCCTGTTTCCATTTTGAAATCAGGCAAACCGTTGTATGATGTTATAATATAAAAAAAAGTACGTTTTGTAAATAATGATTGTATCCAAAGGAAACAATGTCTGTCCAAATAAACGTTGTTATCTAGCTGTTCAATGAACTTGATGGTTTATTTCTAGATCTTGCTCATTATTATGAGTTGTCTCTTCAAGACCAGTGCACAACGAATTCTCGCATCACCACACGACAAAGGCAACGACAGGTCAATTCCCATCTCCCTGAAGGCTGGAGGTAGAAAAGAAGATTATTTAGTATAATCCGTTCTAAAGTAGAGTTGCTCGAAACGTTCTATGCGTTCAAGGTTCTTCTCCACGACCAGCGAAAAGGTTCTCATGTTGGAGACCCGCACCTTCGAATGCGCAAAGCGCACCATTAGGTGAAAGAGAGAGCTCTCTCACTTATGAAACTTAATTGGGTCTCCATTGGGTTCTCAAAGTACCTCTTAATGCAGTGTTACGTAAATCAGTAGAACTATCGGTACAGCATGTCGAAGTCCTGTTTTGATGGTTAGTATAAATTTGAATCTTCTACCTATTTTTTATACGTATTATTCAATAATATCTGTCACTAACGGTTAATTGAGTCTGTGTGGTCGGGGCCATCTGTTCCATTAACCACGTTACTTGTACTAGAGATTGATCCGAAATCAGGCGAGATATTAGATTAACAAGAGGAACTCAAGATAGTCTTAGTTTAAAAGTGAATTGCTGCATACCAAACCACTATTTCGTTTAATATCTAGCTGATCCATAAAATGAGCCTAAATGGCCTCTGTGAATTTCAACTAAACTATCTATAAAATCCACATCACGGTTAGGTGCAACTCGTGGTGAATTGATGTTTCACGAATTCATTTTAGAGGGATGTTCTACTACATATGACCACGGCAATAACCAGGCATTTTTTTAATATTCAATATTATCTCGCACGAATCGCATAAGTATGCAGGCTCACACAGGTGCAAAGATGGAGTATATAGCATGCCCGTACAAATTGGCAATTCCTTTGTTAACTCAGTGCAGACTTCACTTCGAACCATATTAGCCATTTTGATTATTACGCCTGACCCAAGGACACATCCTATGTCACATTGGCCTCACCGCCCAATAGCGGTTACCACAGCTAAGCGTTGATCATTTGTCATTTGCGAAATACTAATCCCATGGACACTGATCGAAAAGGGAATCTCGTAAATTAGTTCCGCCTAACTCGACACTTTCGTCGTGGCCTTTACATTAGCCCTGTCGATTGATATTCTTACGGAGACTCAGACGATAACAGCTGTTGCAGCAGCTTGGACTGGAGGCTATTCGCTCCACTGTGGGAACTCATCTGTGAAATGCTTCATTTGGTTAACATTCTGAGTCATTAGAACAATTTGCATTGACATCAATTGTTGTAAAAATCGAGAATTTATTATAATAATGACTGCCAAGGTAATCTGCATGGTGTGATCACGTCACTTCTTAACTAAATAGGACATTTTATCGTTCATTTTCTGATCCGTAATATATCATAATAAATGAAGGAATTATTGGGGGGGGGGGAGATCCTGCCCCCAAAATTATTCGCAATTATTGTATGTTTGAATAGCTGAAGGTAATCTTAATATAAAAACTCACAGACTATTGAGAAATAACCCCTTGTGGGTGGAATCACTGAGCGAAAATGCTAAACGTGGTTCATGGGTACCAGGTGAAGGGCCACAGTTCGCAGTTAATATAAAACTTTAGCACATTATATATAAGTCAGCAATAGACTATATATATATAGTCAGCAGTAGACTATATATATATATATATTTATAAACATTTACGAACGTACCTATGCATATAAAGCTCGTATTATCAGTGCACTAAAACAAGCAACGTCCTTTGGAGCTTTCCGCTTGAAGCTCGCCTTTGTACACTGGTGAGGCGCTGCAGTTTATGGTATCCAATTTTCTCGGCCGCAACCTGATTCTATTATAGTCGCCTCCCGCCCAAAAGGGGAAGGGGAGCCCATAAATCTGAGAAAAACCTCCTATTAATTCCTGCGGAGAGGATGCCGAGGAGCCGCAAACCGGAATCAGAACGCTGGCAAAGATAACGACCCACTGGGTAGCTCGTGTACACGTAACTATGCGCATGTATACGTACGTATGAACCACACAGATGCACACATATATATATATATATATATATATATATATATATTTGTGCGTATGCATTCGTTCGTTCATTACCCGTTTTGTTGTTATCATCATCGTCGTGATTATCATCAACATCAGTTGCAGCAACAGCAGCAGCAGTGTTATCATCGCCATCCGACAAGTTTCATTTTCCATTACAGTGCATGTATGATTTAACATGCGTTGGCAGGGTATAAGGGATTCTACGATGCTTCCCACAGTTAATTCTTGATTTGCCCTGCTACAAACTTTAACGAATTCCATAAGCAGCCCTCCCTAGCTCTGCTCTATCTACGAACTTCAACAGGTCGGCCGGATTCGCAGCTACACGGGCAGAATGGCAAGGCTCTCGGTGGTGTCTGTCGGTTCGCAGGTCTCTGCACGGCTACGTAGCAGCGGCCGTCCATTTTCTCGTACCAGCCGCTCGCTGTGCGCCTCCTGACCAACCGGCTCCGCCCGCTGCCCGCTTTCTCATGTCTTTGCTGCCTCAGGTTGCTTTCAGGACGACCACTTTGACGTCTAAAAAGGAATAGGACTTTTCCTCTTCGTAAACTTGATCTCTCTTTGTAAATCTGTAAATGGAAATGGAAGGAATTCACGAACGGCGTTATTCGAGGGCCCTTGAAGCCCCACACGCGGTTGGTTGGCGTGAACCAGCGATGGTTTTACTGCTACAACTGCTTCTGATGGCATTCGCATGTGTCGTTGTTGCTTGTTATCGAACATAGACAGCGAGGAATTAATTGAATTCGTCAGGTTGTCTCGAAGAAGGTGAGATTCGCGCTTAACGTCTGGCACTCGTTAAATAAATTGTGATTTGCATAGTGTAGCTTAATGAAATTCGTTTGACTGTAGACTCAGAACATATTGATGTAGAATAGTTCCATACTTCATAGTACGTTCCCAGACGAGGTACAAAAATCGTCCCAAATGGGACCATTATGACCTCCAGTAGATCAACAAATTAGATTTGTTAAGTAGTCGCAGCTAATGTAGTCTGCAGCATAGCTACCACTGTGCAGAAATTAAGGCACCGTACACCCCACGGTATGCGTCATAAATACTGCATGTTTACATACACGGGGTTTTCTACAGACACCCTATTGATCACAGCGGTGTTCACAGGCTGGAAGTGGACAGAGGCATTGAGAGGAAGTCTGGTCTTGAGAGAGTGAGAGAGAAGGGAAGCAGCTGAGAGTCAGCTAACCACGTCATGTCGGTACGGTTAGGAGGATGTATGGTACTCGTAGTTGGGCTTGTATACATCTCGCTGCCCCTGAAGAATGCGCTAAGCGATACCGGGAAGGGTGGTGCTGTTGAACATCGTCAATAGTTCCACAAGAGGGGCGGTCATGGTGTTGACATGCATTAGCATGCCAACACCCCCGCTTAAAAAAAGGTATGAACGTGGTGCATTCGTGTGCGCCTTTAAATCGGAAGTGAAACGAAGGTACATGGTTAAGATCCCCACCGCTGCTCATTTGCATTTAAATGTTGTGTGCGTTAAATGTTGGCTGTGCGTCACCCCGGAAAATTTACTTTTTAGACATGTAACGTTAGCTTAAATTACTTCGCATTATACAATATATGTATATATCAATTCCGAATGCCCGGCCAGCAAGTGGAGAACAATTTTGAATTCACGACGTTTTGAGCCCTCTTTACCTAGACTGGGGTATTTCAAATCGGACATTTTCAAAAAAAAACAAATTACAAGACGTCGTGAAGTGAGAACACTCCGCGTTCAGGTTATGTCTGTCATGCTGGGAGCAGTAGTTCTGTCCTATATAAAAATTGCGGAAACAACATCTAGACGTTGAGTATCGACCGGATATTAATAAAATATTTTTCCATAGCATTCATCTGACGGGTAGAGCCTTCATCAGTGCTTCAATCCTGCACACAATGATGTAGGCTCTGGCCATCACCAAGGTTTAAACATGCATTCCGAAATGGTCGGTGGAAATCGTAGTCTGACCGTCGTTAACAGTAAGTTCATTGGGACACCGAATTTAAGCAGATTTTATTGTTGCTGGTAGATTTTCAACAATGGTATGATACAATAACAAGCTTGTTAACGCTCACATCAATTTGAAATCAGTTCGTATCATAGCAATCATCGAGCGAGGGTGCTGCTTTGGCTCATTGTGTTCATAAGCGGCCCGTTATGCTAAGAGAGTATCGATAGCGAGCAAGATAGCCTTAGTTTCTTCTTAATTCCTCTTAGTTTCGCGGGGTCGTTTCGTACAGCCGTTTGGCGCTTGGAGTCGCGAGCGGGCGATCGCGGCTCATGGCTAGCTACCGTCGACTCGGCGAGTTTTAATAAAAAGATTAACCGCTGTGACACGTGCAGCGGTGGTGGCGCTTGAGAAATAACGACCTCGAGAAGGACCACCGACCGACAGGCCGACCCATGTTGGCTTTGGGATCTACTGCTCAAGCTCGGTGGGGGAGCGCAAGATCGTAGGCGCGACACAGTACTATAGGATCGGGCGGGCGGAGGAGGCGCGCTCGGTTTAAATCTAGCGCGAAATCCGCGATAAATTACCTGGTGGGCTTGAGCAATGACCCGGGGTGCTCGCTCTCGCAGAGGAGGCTAGCCTATAAGAGACTGCCTAGTTGATCCGAGTCACTCAGGGACTGACTGACAAAGCCGGAACAACGCATAGAAAGCAAGCCGCTCGGCGATGACTACCATATGACACTTTTCGAAATAATCTCTTCAGCCAGTCACATGCACACACATCACACAAACACACACAGACGCATACGCAGCTGACTTCAACCTTATTTTTTTGTCACTCCCCTTTCGTCTCAAAGTCTGAATACAGTAACACCTCATTGAGCATAGCAGCGCTACAGTTTCCTTAACCGTACGAGAAATTGTGCTAAATTTGCATCGCTTACACGAAATTCGAAGGGGGACACCGAATAATCGGAGCAACCAACCACAACTGGATGACGCCATCCGGAACGAAAACGCAAACGCATTTGACAATTAGTTGGAGATATGTATTCGGACATACACATACACACAGAGAGATATACATTCAGACGAATAGAAGAAAAAGGAAGTATCGGGGAAGAGACTCGGGAGAACCCCGTGCTCATAGCAGCGATTACTTAAGAATGGGTTCGTCTTTACACAAAAACGAACTTGTTCGTTGATTCTCTTCGCTGTTCCCTGACATCTGTCGAGTTCCTGTCAGCCCGCATAGTATATACGGCTGCTTCTACTGCCGTGGGTTTTTGTCCGCCTGACCGAGGAACTGGCAGAACCCGAACTAGGGACAGACATCCACTCGATCGCTATATTAATATTTTTTAGAGAAATTACCAAACGATGCGTTCAGTAAATTCAAGATGGTGCCGACCTTCATCCAGTACACGTAACAGTACGTTGGGCTGCGAGTGACTAATACTGACTGGACATCGCCGCTTTAGCGAACTCAATTATGATACTGCCCATCCGCCGAGTGCTGTCGGCGTGTCGTAGCCTAACGAATATTGCTCCCCTCAGATTAGCTTGAAGATTTCTTATTAGCGGGTGGAATGGCTAATGTCCGACACCACGCGAACCACAACCCGTTATCTGAACACCCAGGTAAGACAACGTGACAGTCGCAAAACACTAGGGTGAAAATGGGACAGTTCACCGAGGGGCTCGGATCATCGAACTTAGCCGTAGGGTGGCGCCAGTAGTGAATAACATGACGTGGAATGATGTCCACCCGAAGAGAGAGTCTGGTCGAACTCAGGTTTACGGCACTGGCCAACTTGAACTCTAAGCCAACAATTCCTTGGTGTCATCTCTTCGCACTTATCGACACTAGAGTCAAAAATAGTTCGCTTCTTGCATGTAGCAAACGCTTGAGTTGTACAATCCGAAGAAACTGCCCTTTACTCCACCCTTTTTCATGGGATCTACAGCATTTCCTCTTGAAGTGGCAGTGGAGACGTACGGTCGAAGCGAACCTGACAACCTAACGCTGACGAGAGCTTCAGCCTTTGAGTCCCCTCGTCAGTCCTGAGTCTTTCTCAACGCAAACGACCTGGTCTCCACTCCACTTTAAAGCTTCTTCAAAATTGACCAATCTCTATATTTGAGATGCGCTTGACTCACCGATAAGACCATCCTATCTACTATCCACAATGAAAGTATTCCGCGCAGGTGGTGCCTAAACTCTACATACGATGAAGGTAACAAGGGTTGACTGAACTGAGCGATTCGCCAAATCATTCAAACACAGACATATTCTTTGGCCCACATTGAGACGATAATGACGTTCTCGATCCTCCGGCAGGACTGGCCTTGGTAAAAAGTCTTAACGCCGCTCCAGTCATCCGGCTTTCAACTTAGATATTGAACTAATAGAAGGCATAGACAGAAGATAGAAATAGAAAATTATACTGCATCTTCCTGGTGACTGAAACTGCTCATTTCCCGGGCTCAGGTCTGTCCCTCGATGTTAGAGTTCCCGTAAGCTCCTGATTTAACCTGTACGGGATGCATCTGCGTTGTGTTCGTTTCAACCACGTACAGTGTACACCATATTCTATTGTATTCGTAAATTAAATGGAGGAGTTGAACGTGCAATAGTTGAAAGACGTTAAGAACAGGACTCCAGGACAAAGGGTGAATCCTTACAAGAACATGAAGATTTAGAATGTGGTCCTATTTTTTGGGGATTCCATCGCTTCTCGTTCTACCGTATTGCTCGCGCAGGAAGATATCGAAACGCAATATTTTCACTTGAAATGAAAGTGTCTTTCGTTAAATAAATTTACGCGCTCCATACCTTTGAGTTTGTTGCCGGAAAAAAGAATCGTGCCTTCAACATTTCGAGCTTAACCGATAGTTACTAAAAAAACAAAATGAGACACATTGTTATAACCAGCCAAACCACGATAATTCGAGCATAGTGGATATTTAATTCAGCAGAATCGCCGACTGCGGCTGCAGCTCCATTTACTTCACAATCGGTTATGTGTTTAATTTTCTTTATTTTCGCATGAAAGTGTACCGCTTAAATTGAGTCCGTTTCCTTAAAATTGATATAAAAAGTAAAATTTTCTATTTTTTTTTAGTTCATTTATTATGCGAGTACCTTCTAATTAAAATCGGGGCAGATGGTAGCTCTTCGCTCCATCCAGTCGGCATTTTTTATCAACTCCGCCTGCCAATTTCGTTATTCACGTACTCAGCATTTTGTCGAATGTTACCACCAATAAATGTCACCCATCCGATCATAAAATAGCTTCAACTACAACGTGAATAAGAAACTCATCAAATGAACCTGTCTCGGATGATCAATATATTATCAACAAAAACATGCCAAAATCGCTTGCTTGTGTATATAAACAAGTCATTACCCACAATTTATCATTCCTCACATGGTGTCATAGAACTTTTCCATTCTGGTTCACCGATGCCTAATACGTGAGGTGTGTTTGGCCGAGATGGCATTTCATCCCTCATGGCCTGTTAGGCACTCACTTGCGCTCAGGTACATAGGCCACAACTGTGTGCTGCTCAGAAACTCGAAGTCGACAAAAACGACTCCTGATCCTTCTCTTTCTCGCCTTCGGACGCACCTGTTCAGGCATCATCGTCATCGCGTTGTCACGATAATCCTATTTTCAGGATTAAGCCGTATAGACACACACACACACATACTCGCTCGGCTACACGGACACTTCACTCAGAGCTCGTTATCTCGTACTCGCGTGCTTGCCAGCACTCTCCGATCTCAGCACGGCTGAACCACTCAGGGCGGACAATTCATCTGTCCAAAGATTCGTATTTCACCGTAGTCAACACGCTGACAACGAACCTGGATGCACTTTAAGCAATCATCAGGCTGGCGGAGGACGATTTTTATTCAAGCGCTTCGGAACTTTTGACTGAGTGCTAGCCCAGTCGAGGGCCCGAAACGCCGCTCACCCTATACTGGCACTAAACGGGATTCGAGAGGTTGGTCTAGTAATAGCGGGAGTTTAGCTCGGTGAGGGGCGCTTGAACTTGTACGGCTTGGACTTGGGAGAACCCCTCACGTATCGCTGGCACTGGCCGGCATATGAATGTATTTGAGCCTCATTATGCCCTCAACTTCTCCTGTCTTGGCCGCTTTCAATATCAGGAGGACACTGCTTCCGGGCCCGTGTTGTTCTCCGCACAGACTCGCCACCGCACTCTGCAACATCGTCCTGCGGCAATGACAACATGACTCGTCTACGTTCTTCAGTCGCCGAACTGTACGAATGAACAATTAGCCACAAGTCTATTTTGCTGGCCGGAACAAAAGTTGACTTTAGATCGCCGTACTTGTAGAGAGATCGGCAATTACGCAAGGATCTATGATAATACAAAAGTGATTCGGATTGTTCATGTAAATGAGCAGCACACTAACTACTTTGGTAAATCAAATTAATAGCGTCCGTACTGATCAGTGACCACAAATATAACGCATAATTTCCTAACTTCAATACAATCCTTATGGGGTTTATACAAGCTCATTTAGCATCATGTTCCAGGCACCTACATACCATCCAAAATTGCTAAAACTTGTATAGCATTGCCTATGCATAACATGCAATATGCCAATTGAATTTCTCCAGCAATTTCTTCGGTTGGGGTTTGTCGTCTGAGCCACAGGAACGACAGCGGCAAATTAGGCTGATGTCATAGGCTGTCATTACAGGTTCTTGACAGTAATATGAGGCCTTCCTAACATGGAGATTCAGCTGAAGACCACCAAAGCGAAGACCAAAAAGTAAAGAAAACTGGTGGAGAACGTAAATATTTAGATGATAATTTTTTGGGTTGGAGTTGCCGAAAGGGTTCATAATAGGCATGATTCTAGTGGCGACAAGAGAACAATGCAGAATTTTCTGTATTGATGTCATTATTATAATTCCGTTTGTTTCCGGTCGATTAACTATCAATAAACGTCCCTCATTGTCATTAGTCCTAACGAAGGAAGACTCTGGGTAGAGACTAAATTGCTCTTAGTACATCTGCCTTAAGACTATTTGAGACATAGGACACAATATATCTATCATAATTCGGTGATCGTTCTATGAGTCACATCAATTCTTCGTGCGGCCGAAGTAATTCGATAGAAGAACTTTCCCGAATACTGGAACCAATTTCAGGATCTCTGGCAACCCCGCAGGTTGCCATCGCTGAAGAGTTCGAGCGACACTTTACGGCCGTCGGGAATGAGACAGTGTCAGTCATCCACTGGCAAGGAGAGCATTAGGCCCGAACTAGATTCTGTCTGTTCTGCTCAAGATCGGCCTTTTACCTTCCCCGAAGCCGGTGAGCCGGAAATTTAGAAGGCTCTGGAATCTACCAAGCCCCCCCCCGGGCCATCGGAACTACCGTCATCGCTAGTAAACTGAGAAAATTATCCTCGTCAGGTCTTGCCCGCCCACGAGCTCACTTAATTAATCTATCTCTACGGTTTGGTTTCTTCGCAAGCAGCTCAAGGACACTAGAATTGTCCCTCTATTCAAAAACAAGGGTGATAGGGGGGTTCCTATGAAACTACTGGCCAATATCACTGGTGGACTATCTCAAATGTCAAATCGCTATGTCAGGCATCCTTGAAACGGCGGTAATAACACGGCTAGAGCGCCATCTTACGACAGTAAGTTGCTTTTTTCTGCGCCAATTCGTTTTCCACAGGTCAAGGTCGACAGAGCTGGCCCTGGTGCATCTCTGGCAAGGAGTTATCAACGCTGCCGAGAACAGTCTATTAAGTCTGGGGGTCTTTCTGGATATAGTGGCGCTTTTTAACTGTCTACGTCGCTCGTACTTCCTCCAGATGCTCGAACGTCTGGGTTGTGACGCTGTTGTCATTGAGTGGTTCAATTTTTATCTCGTAGACAGACGGCAGTCAGTGAACATTGTTCAGTCGTATTAGAGAGTGAACAACATCGAAACGCCGCACGGCTCAATCATGGGACGGTATAGGTTTTAGCATCCCGATCAACTTTATCCTACTCAAGGTAACGTCTAGTAATGCTTGTAAAATTATTATATACGCGGATATTATATATATATATATACAATTGACCTCTAACTCGGTCTCCAATATCTTTCGCAGACACAACAACCGATAAGCAAACTACTAAATTCGTTCTGGACTACTGGCTTTTAAGATGGTCGACGGACGTACTCGATCGGACATTGTTTTCTCAATCACTGCAGTTTACAGAAGAACGACCACCGTGTTCGTGAGAGACCCTATGTCTTTAAAGAGTCTAGCTCCATGCGCTTGCATATCGATTACGAGCTATGCAAAAGTGATCAAACGACTCACCTCCTCGAAATAATTCTCACACGAAGTAAAGAAAATTCTGCTATAAAGCTTTGTTGCAACGTACATTGCGTTTGATGCTATATTGGCTTTGAAATACACCAGACAATCGGCGACTCAAGGTATTTCATTCCACGAGGTGTTAAACACAATTTCTACCATTTTTACGAGAACTAAAGCATTCTATAACTATAAATCGTCAATTGAATGAATGAATGAGTCAGTAATATAAAATAAAAAAATAAAAATTGTTTGCGTTTATTCTTTATTAAATGTCTTGTCAGTCGTGTTGGCACAGTATATTTTTGTGGTCCCTTGATCGCGACATATGCTCTATCTTTAGGAGACAATGCTGTTTAAGCGTTTACCTACATCGCAGTTTTCTGTCCACAATACTCAAGTTGCATAGTCATAGATGACACTCTACAGAGAAATTCCTCCCGAAAGCATCAATCGGGGACCGGATTCTGCCGCTCGTTTTGCGACTGTTTCATTTATTCCTTCATCCAATTTTAAATTATCTGGATCTCTCCTCATTTTAGTTTCCCAGCACATGGACGATTGTAAGACGCTTTTAGTCACAGTTGCATTGAGCTTTCCCTGTTAATAAAAGAGGCTCATGAATAGCAGAACTGCTTGCTATTTGAGATGCTTCTATTTTTGAGTTACGCTTTTGTGAAAAAGATTTTCTTCAGGAACAAGACACACGTATTCAGACTCGTTCAGACAGTTTTTGTCGAGCGACGTTAGTATGCTTTTCTCTATTTATGCAACTCGAATTTGGCGCATTTTGTCATGCCCTTCGGGGATTGGTGTCACAGCGTTCGCACTTATCCTCTCAACAGATTTTACCCCTGTTTAAAATATAGAAACATGTATTATATATATCAGTCGTTCCAATTAACTAGTTGATCCCTGCAGGTTGACAACAGGCACCATTGCAAGGACATCCAATGATGGTGGTAAGCGGTTTCCACCTTTTCAAAACATTACATACGTTGGTATTGCGACCTTGACAATTTCAGCAAGACAGGAGGCCTTGGAGGAACTAGCTGTGTTTGATCTTAGTAAGTACGTTTCTGTGAGCAGAATCACGTCTAGGTATCCGAATAATATATATATATACCGAGAAAAGCAACCGTGCGCAAATAGTTACAGCCGCAAGAAGGGCACGAACTGCGCACTGTGAATAAGTATTTCATGTGGCAATGGCATACGCGCGGAAAGGCCGTCAGACTCAAGGCGGTTCCAGCTGCCTATTAAACAATGATTAGTCAGTTTCGCAAGGGGCAGATCTACCTTATCCAACTGGTTGGAACGTCTCAAGGTTTTGATTGTATCTACTTCGACCTTTCTAAAGCATTTGACAGCGTTTAGCATCCATGGCTAATATTGAAACTCGATAAGTCAGAGGTCGGCCGTAGCATACGTGCCCAGCTGTCTAACGTTTATTTATATTGGATTTATACGTATTTATATTGGATTTTCAAAAAGTTATACCAGAAGGCATTGCTAATAAAATTATGCAGATAATTTGAAGCTGTGCAGCCCTCAGATAGTCTGGTACGGGGGGGGGGTCATTACAGTCTGTCATTAACGACATAGCTTAGTGGTGCGAGCGTAACGACATGTTGATATCCGTACCTAAGTGTGCAGTTGGTCCCCACAAGACGATTTTGTCTACGCGGTAACCCATTCCCAGAGTGCACACGTTTCGAGATCTGAGCGTTGTTATGTGCCCTTAATTAGATTTTAATTCACATATAAGAAATGTCGCTCGGACCTCAAATGAGGCGTGAAGCACTGTTTTCCATTGTTTTGTTATTGAGCAAGTTAACCTCTATGTGACCTTACATAACAGTCTTGTTTTTCTAAAATTATCATTCTGTTTTGTTATATGGCGTCCACATTCGAACAAACATCTTGATACCTAAAAGAGGATTCTGGACTGATGTATGCGCAGCGTTGGCCTCAGATGTATGTGCCCAGAGAGCTTATTGTCCGCAAGCCTATAAGCGATCTTCAAGATGGTGCTGATATTGGTCCGTTTTATAAGCTAGATATGACAGACCAGTTTCTAGTCATTGGCGAAAACAACCTACGGAGCGGTAGAAGCCCATTAAAGTCACGCGCACTGATCGAATAAATAATGCATTCGCGGGAAGACTGGCATATGCTAACGCCATGCATTACTACAATAATAATCAAAACGATCACCGTTAAATTTAAATTTCGCTTGGCTGTTAATAACGGAGTGTTGGTATCGTATTGGATATACGAATAGCACAGATCAAGTAAGGCACAACAGTAAGTCCTATCGTTGTCCGCAATATGGCTATATGTGAATGAGCTTTCACACGCTGCCTTCAAAGTATGGTATTGTAGTTCAGGAGGCGCAGTTCGATAAGTGCAATCTTGCTCTTGGCGGACCATACCATATTTTCGCGCCTCTCTATTGAACAGAGTACAGATCAGGTTTAGACACTAGCAGTGGCTCTCAAAAGGGGTCTGTATCGTTTTCTCCATGGACTGTTATAGTTTTCGTTAATTAGTAGTTAACGTGTTGTTTCCAATATATCTGATTTATAACTTGCGAATCTATTTATTTTGACAGGTGTGTATATATGTATTTGTACCAGTGCTAAGATGTTCATCAGCAGCATGTTCACGAGCATGTGAAATCTTTCTAATAATGATAGTTCGAAAAGACGAGACATATCAGCAAAATGCGCATGGAGGAGCGAGCGAGCGAGACTGTGTTCGAAACAGACTACTTACTACGACTGTCTTCGGTGTTGGTATGACAATGGCCGCTGCTCTCGTCTGCTTTCGTTTTAACGATACGAACCACGGAGGCGTGATTGGGGTAGAGTCGAGAGAGAGAAAGAGAGAGAAGGCGGTGGGACAAACAGCGACTCATCCATCGGTGGTGAGTGAGAGGCAGCAGCAGCTCGCTGCCGGGTGAGTCGCGCTGTTATCAGAGGAGGTTCAGGGGATCACAGAGATTGGAAGCCCTATTGCCGGGGGCGACAAGGTTGCCAAGGGGAGTGTGTGGCCGATGGGAAGACGCTGGCGACGATGGGACTCTGTCCCTGTGTGAGAACTGGGTGAGCTGGGCATCGAAGGAACGCCAAAAGGATCGCTCGAGTTCGCCGGGGGCCAGACAGCACGAACTCTGGAGCTCGGAGCTCTGTTCAAACGCGTTACAGGTTGTATACGCATGTTACTGAACACATTTTGAATTTTCGCGCCAACCTCAAATGAGGATGTTAACATTATAAATTGTTCGCCACCATACGAATTCATTCAGAGTGTAGACCTTTACACCCTTGACTTAAATGAAAATGTCCTACTAATATGGAATGCTATGTAGTAGTATATCTGGCATGCTCGTTAGCGCTATAATTTAAAAATCTGCTCACCGAGTACCGTGTGGAACAAACCTGTCTATCGAGAGCGTGAAGATCGCTCGGAGGTAGGATCAGCTACTAAAACAAAACGAGGTGGGCAATATATTTGTCAGGCGACTCGACACTGTTGTAGTGCAAAATCTAGACACGATTCATAGAAGCAAAGTACACGCTGGCTGTATCTGTGACTGTGACGCGATATCACCTGCCCTTGATCTGAGTAGCAGTCCAGAGTTTTGTTAATTACTATACTGGCTTCGCCTTGATTGTGCGAATACTCAAGTTTTCAATTCAACAATTCCCTGATTACACAGTAAGAGCATTCTTTGTCTGCAAAAATCTGTCTCTTTTAAAAAGTTCACAAGACAGTTAGCCCATTCCAGTGATTGCCATTTAGGTAAACTAATCCACAAGTGACTTAGTGACTCATTGCACTGGTAGGTCCACAGGTGTTGAGTCATTAGGCTCCGCTAGGTTTTGTTCCTGTTACAGTTTCACCGAAATTAGTAAAATCCCACCTACGGCCCGTTATGAGCTATGACAAACCTGCCTTCCAGGGTCGTACGACAGGTGTACCGATAATTATGATATTATCGCAGCTATGTTAGTGCAACCAATTATGCAAATAAGTAATTTCTCGCCGAATCCAACATGCCAACGCCGCAGGCCTCAAAGGACACCCGATACATTCGCAAGTACAGGGAGACGACACTCGGATAACCGAGCCAAATCTGCATCTAATTGGATTGCTCATGGTATTTGTCTCTCGCTCGTCCATAAATCGAGGATTAGATCCGCCCTACTCAGTATGCGAAGTTCTTTTCAGCATTCTAATATTATTGAATAATCCATTATTGGATACCTGGCAGTCGCAAGACTGAGACGGTTGATTCCATAATGACGCAGTGAGGAACTTTACGCAAAGAACGAAGCCTATTTTGGATGCTTGCTCCAACTGTTGACTAGCTGGTTTATTTTTAGAAATATTTTCAAAACACTGAATACCATTTATATCACTCATGTGTCCACTTCGTAAGAAAATGGCTCTGAAGATTGGGTTGTTTTTTCGATGTTTGTGAGTATATAGGGAGTTTGCATAGCGCAATGTGCACCACTGATATTAGTTTGCGATCGATAAGGGACTCGAAACATCCACAATAAGGTCTGATAGCGAGTATATTTATGTCTACAAAATTGCACTAAGGTAGTGTACAACATCTTGGTATGAAAGAAAGCAATTTCCGATATCATTGTAAACATGATAGCATTCAATGAATCTCCGGATATATAAGATGATATTTTATTCCATACGATTGAGAACCACTGGTATAGTTAACCGCTGCTACGTTTGAGTAAGAGCTTATTTATTTGTAAGATAATTATATTTGAATCAGAACGCAGGGTGTCACTTAGCAAGTAGTTAGGGTCTTCGAGAATTCACTAGCGTTGTTTGACAATAATATTACAACCATTTATTATGATTATTGCACTAATCATAATCTTAATCAATGATCTAGAACGCGTTTTAATGTCTACTAGATTTAAGGATTCTTCCTAAAATGTGTCATTATATTTCAAATTAAAATGTGTAACTATCTTGAACAGCTGTCTCTTGAACAACGATAGTTCACCCACACATGATGAACCACTGTGCGGCGCGTTAGCTTCCTAACAACCTATTGGCCGAAGATATTTTGTTGTCCATTCAAAGTTCCGTAAATGGAAATATCCTTGTAAGCGCAAATGAACAGTAGTTGAACGCCACCACTCCCGCATCACTGCTTCTTTATCATCACAGCCTGTGGTTCAGATGTCTGCCAGGCTAAATTTTGTCAGAATTCTATGAAACTGAACCTCTCTTTGTACGAGGGGAGGGGGTGAAATTGAGCAATTAATTAATACACAATATCACTGGCTATGAGTGTAATGAGTAATGTAAAATTTAAATTGATATAATCGCATAGAAAACAGGCAACATTTTAAACTTAAACTTTTATAAATTCCCTGTCTCCTAGTAGGGTACCTCAAGGGCTGTGCAGACAGTGAAGTATCGTTTCTCTCTTGGCCAACGACCACCTATGGGAGTGTACGGAGTGTTTAAAAAGTCACTGTATAAATGGTGTCTGGGAATTTACAGCATCCTCCTAGCATATGCAGTGTACATTTTAACGGTAGAATTTCAATCATCGTGATGTAACATTTAGCACTTGTTCAAATTAAAGATCAGGGACAATCCATTTGCTCTGTGTACTCCCAGGTCGAAATGGGGAACTAACCACTGGTAGTTAATTATTCAAGGCCTCGATGATATTTGTTTACTTACGTAGACTGCCAAAACAGCCCCTAAGAGTTTGGACATTTTTGTGATACTAAGCAATACGCCCCGCGCTGTAATTTCAGGACCCAGTCAACTACTATAGAGAATATGTAAAGTTTCGGCCACCCTGCATGTGCGTCACAAGTGTATGATTCTGATACGACAATTCCACGCTCTGCCTGTGTGTCTCCGGCATGCCAACACGTCACCGATGACAGACCTACCCGCCTCCGAGCTCTATGCTGTGGCCGGGAGCAATAGCCGACGACCCCTTCCCTGGGGGTCGGCCTTCTTCAGCCTGACCTGAACTACGCTGAGCTAGAGTCCATGATCAACTTTTCCCTAGAGCCAGTTATGAACTCCTAGGACGCACAGCTTCCCACTTCACTCTACCTGATCTCACACCCCACCAGCCTCTCCTGGCCTCTTCAGCACTCCCAATGGTTTTCCCCACAATGTAACCACCTCCATAAGCGCCACCATCATTGTAGCGTTACCTTCGCTGTGCGGGAAGTGAAGTAAGAAAGCGTATGGCGTCTAACGGCTAGTTGCTAGCGGGCTTGCTACCAGCCTTACTTAAAACTTCTAAAAGCTTTTTGACAACTTGATGTCACGCCTGGCGGCGGCGGCGGCGGCGATGGCGGCGGTAGTGGTGGCGGCGGCGGTAGCCGTGTGAGGCCGTGCCATTGCCCGTGACTCAATTGCCCCTCCCATGCTGGCCAGGCAGGCTGTCTTTATGGAGACTGTGCTTGTACTGTGCTGCGACTCTGGGACTTTACTAGGGTTTAGCCAGCTAAAAAAGGGGACTCTGAGAAAACCAGGCAGAATACAGGTCAGCTAGCTGCGTTCCGGAAGGCGTCCCATGGGAAGAAAAAAGAGATAGAAGAAAACACCGTAGGGGAGAGTTGCCATTGGCGAGAGTCACCTTTGCCCGTGCTTCGCATGAAGCGGTGAGTTCCTCCTATGTAAACCTCTGTTTAGAGCTCAGCTGAAGAAGACGAGAAGTAGGGGGGGGTGTCTCTATGAGGGCAATTGTTCCGTACACTAGAGTCATCTCGCTTGGAACGCTTAGTCGCAGGGTACCGCCGATGCTTCAAAGAAACCCCGCGGGAGCTTGAGTTTGTCATCTCGACGATGATGCAATTTGCATGCGGCTCGATCGCGTTCCGGATAAGGCAGCATACTTCAAAAGGATGCTTACACCAGCTGACGGCTCAGTCGAACTTAGTCTTAATCTGTCACCACAAAGTATCTAAAAGTTCCATGACAGTTAAACATTCCATAACAAATAGTTTTGCCTAAAATCAGATTTAAATACCGTTAAAAATATGACAAATATATAGCACGAACACGCCCACAGTATATGTGGCGCTAAAAATTTTCTAACTCGAGCACATGTTAAGGATGACATTAAAATGCTGTATCGACCAACCTTAGGTGAACATGAATAGCGACACGCATCATTGTCAGCAGGTAGCAGGCAGGTTTATATTTCTTGCGGTCACCTACCTTGGACTTTGGTTCCGTGGCTATATTGTATTAGGTAGATTCAAGCAAACCCGCTTTTTTTATATTAAACAAACGTCTAGCAGGCTTATGTCGGAAGAATATGAGCGTGAGCTCCACAACTTGATTTCGCGCTCGGTCAAAAACTCCTCAACAACAGAATTTTTTTGTTGACCAACGTTATGGCGGAGGAGCCACGCACGTGAACACTTGTTTTGCGGCAAGCCTAGCATCCGGATTCTCTGCCAAAAAGTTTTTATAACCCTTCACGGTGACAGAGGTTTTCGATAAAAGGCGATTCCGTCGAAATCCGTGGCCACAATCAGTACTATTTTCTCTCTGTGAACCTGTTCGTACAGATCCGATTCAGCTGTTTCATCTGAGTAGAAATATTGGCGATGCTGTTCTCTGTAACTCTACATATACAATTTGATTCATGTCTCATCCATTATGAGAGAACTTTTCAGGGTCGTAATAGTGTAAGTTCTGCTCACAACAAAAAATGCTGAAACATCTTTGTTTCGGCGACAAATCGCGTGGCCTCCATTTGACCAGAATTTTCATCACGCAAACAGCGTTCTTGGCGATACGCTGAAGCGTGGAGTACAGCTCTATGTGCTCTCAAGGAAGAGTGCAGGGACCAGTGACTCGAACGCTGGAAACACGCTCTCAATTTGTCACCTGCTTCTTGTCGTTTTCGAGAGAGTTCCGAAAACTTCGAAGTCCTCCATGTATATATTGGCAACTATGGCGTGGATAGGGCTTCCTTGCCTAACAGCTTCAGCAAATTTGAGTGAATTAGGTCAGCGCTCTCATGTGTTAGCTAATACTTTTATTGCTAATCAATACCATCAATTTCGTTGCCAGAGAGCACGAATTAATTAAGTTGGTTCACTCGTGCTCTCTAGCCACCAAGTAAATGTATTGGTTAGCAATGAAAGTATTAGTTAACACATGAGATATCTGCATCCACGTTCACTTACACTCCACGCATGAAAGGTAAATTAAATAAATAACAACCCTAATTATCCGATTGACGAAACAAAGTCAAAAACCCCAATCAAATACGGATTTCCATATATACTTGCGGTCAGATGTATACTAAGCATATGGGTATAATCCTGATCATCGCAGTCGCCTAAATTCGTGTGACAGCGCTCGTGTAGATGACCTATGATGGTGTACACTGATCGCGGGACACTGTCATATGGCAAATGAGATACCTTTATGTCTCTTTTGTTCCTTCTGCCTGGTTCCTTGTGACGTTCGTGAGGGAGATGGCGTTGGGGGTTGGGGTCGTAACGTTCACTCCCTTCTTACTCGTGGCGGGTGGGAGGCCAAGCCTAAACCTCAGCTACATGTCATACGCCGTCATATGGTGTCTCCACCAACCGCCAGACGAGCTTCTTGATACACTCGTAGATTGTGGGCTAACCGAAGTTGCACCGCATCCCCGAATCTCTCCCTTCAAGCGACACCCGCGTTTATCTTGCTCCTATTTGGCACGGCTGGACGGCCCTCCCTGAAGCTAACATCCATCGTCGATTCATCTTCTTTTCAGAGAGGGTATGTAACGCTACGAACGCACAGGGGGGCACTATGTACGGTAGACTTAGTATGACGTCGGTCGAAGAACTCGCTGACCCTCTTGCTTACCGTCGACACGTCGTTGTACTTCACCTCTCGAGCGAGCCAAGTAAACATAGCGACTAGATCCAAGCTATAAAGTACAGGTGGTGGCAAAGCAGAACTTCCACGAAGCGGTGGAGCAAGGGGACTAACGGAACATTTGCTAGTTTACTCGCTTTAGCCATTGTGCAGCCAACAGTAATAGTTGCCCTGCTGCTGTTGCTTTTGCTACTGCCAGCCACTACTTACAGTACTGACTTCATGCAGTAACGCCATTCGGTAATGTTATAGCGAGCCAATTTCTCAACTGCTAAAGGAGCGATCCAGTAAAGCTGCTGAGTGACACAGATAACGTTCATGTGCTTCTGTTGCGCAGCTGATGGTGTCTTCAGCGAGAAGTTTCATCCGGCTGTTTCGGTGTCAGTAGGCTGCTGTGTCCCTCTGCTACGCTAGAAATGCTGTTGATGGATTTACTTCGGCTTATGTGCCACTAAAATAGTTGTCACACAGCGATAAAACATGATGTAAGACATTAAGCCATAGGACGATGTAACATGGTTTTCGTTAAACTAGAGGAAATACGTGTAACGTTAGCGGATAACAAAATCCACTAATGTTATATTCGTTTCCGTTATACTCGTAATGCTGATGGATGACAAGCTTTCGTTGCTAACCGATTATTTGAGCGATTTACGTATTCAACACTGTACTGGCGATAATCATGCAATACTGCAAACCTCTCGCAGCCCATAGCAGATCGTAATACATTATGTTTTGTCATTTTTTCCCCATTAGATATTGCTTAAAAAATGATGAGGGCCAACATCTAAAGCATTCATTGAACACCTGGAAGATATTTACGAACATCCTGCACATTCTATTTTTATATTCAGTTTTGTGTCACATCGATTTTGCGCTTCGAGCCTCACTATCGTCAAGGTGGCAAATTCAGCTCACGATATCAGATGTGAAGACGAGCGGGTAAATCTTATATAAAGCATGCTAGCGGACAAATAGACGACCCCAACGCTTTGTTGGTACTCCATGGGGGGGGATGTTGTATTCTAGTAACAAGGGTTAGGAATCAGAGCTTGGAAAACGCGTTGAATAGAGGCTTCAGCCAGCCAAAAATAAAGGGGGATACGGATCAGAACGCAAATACAGGCAGACACTGCGGATCAAAAGATTGCAAGTGTGGGAAACTAAACCGTTCTCAAGGAGGCAGGGCCGGATAGGCCTCGTAGGATTACGACGGAATTCCGCGTATCTCGGTACGATTTAGGTCGATAGGAAACCTAAAAGGTTACGATGACATGAACAAAATCAAGAACAACGGGGAGAAAGCATCGCATAAAACGGCGATGTTGACGACTTTGCTTTAAGGGAAACCTGAACCCTTGATGAACTTTAATGGGGAGTCTCTCCTTTAAAAGTACATGGCGGTGCATATGAAATACTACATATTAAAATTAATGGGCAATATGCGAGCGCCCAAACGCCAATCCGGAGCAATGAGGTGATTTATGATCTAATATCTTATCATCTGCAATTGCACTTATAAAAAAAACACAATAGAGAGTCTCCCGCCGAGGAGACTACACGAAGCTGCTTTGAAGTGTTAAGGTGAATGGGCGATATGAATTGAGGTACCATTGTGCTATTTGATAATGAAATCGCCGTGCACTCATATCACGGATACCAACTGCGTGACCCGTAGGCGAATCGTTTTTCGCTTTCTATAGTGTCTTTCACTGGAGCAAAATGATCAATTTATCATCTATTTTTTTTTTGTTTGCACTGTAATCACCCTATCGACTGCAGTTATCTACTGACGATAGATACATTACGTCAGAACCTCTGAAGAGTCTTCGGCACTCGAGCAGCCCCCCCCCCTGAGTCATTACTATTTCGGTTCGTTGTTTCCTTGTGTCCGTTCGTCGTTATAGTACATCCGCTCCTGGTACTCAGTGCTCTACACTGCGGCGGTGGTGGTAGTCTAATAGGGCGTCGTCCTTTAGGAGCTTCCCTATCTGCCCAATGCTTGTCTTCCTCTCTTGTCGCCGTTGTCTCGCTAATTAGCCTGTTTGACCCATGGTCGCCAGAACGTAGGACAATAACAGGGATAATGGGTGTGGTGCCACTACAAGCGAACGAACAAGGACAAACTAGGCTCGTCACGTCTAGTCGCCTCTTAGAGAAAATCTGCAACACTCTGAGCGACTCTAGCAGGGAGGGGATCACCAGTGGAAGCAGACGTAGTGCTTCCTGTAGTGCCAGTTGTAGTCGTAGCGCGAATAGAGGCAATCGCAATTCTGTGTGCTGGTTCGTAGTAGCAGCAATAGTATTAGTTGTCGTAGTACCGATGGTGGTGGTGGCGGCGGCGGCGGCTCAATTGCCGGACCGCAGAGACTATGCGTAAATTGTCTACATTGCCCATATCAAAGAACAGTGGACGGGTTCGGCAACTTTGCAGAAGAGCAACGGTAGTTCGTAGTAAGATTTACATGTTGTAGTGATAGGTGCAGAGGCGACCACGACACGCTTACGAAACAGGTGGCAGGGGCCAGCCTATATATATATATATATATATATATATATATACAAAGCTGGCCCCTTGTATAAATAAATCTATACACACACACCAAGAAACGACAATGCGGGGGAACGGATGCGCTTTACTGCAGATCGCCCAAGAAAAAAAGGCTCAACTAATCGAGAGGCTCTCTTAGATAGGAGCAACATGGCCACCCAGCCCAGGACAATAACATTACTAATTGTATGTTGAGCACTCCCACAGGAGGACGCGACGACAAGGAGTGACAATCACTGAACGAGAGCAACTCTCTAGTTACAACAATGCTCTGAGTCTACGCACGTGATCAAGATCGGCCTTGGGATGGCGTGCGTTGTCATCAATGGCCTTCGTTTCGCCACAGCGATGCCATGAGCCTTACTCTAACTAGAAAATTCGTGCTACTCCTTAGGATCGTCATCCAGGTACTATCACTTTGCTGAGTGAGCTTCCGCTGCAGGACAGGACTATATGTTACTGCTAATAAAATGTTCGTGATCCACAATGCATAAAATTTTCGCACATTGTTGAACAGGTGAACCACAATTGAATAGGCCACATTAGAATTCAGCGCTCCTATCGCTTCCATAAAAAATCCTAATAAGGACAGTGGCCGCCTTCCTGGACGCTGTGAAGGCCCTTGACAAAAAAAATATATACTAATAAAGTATTTATGACATTATATATCAATCAGATATTTGTTTTATTTACGGAACTACAATTGTACAAACGGTTAAGTTCTCATTACATAGTACTGCCTGAACTGTATACACGACATCTGGCCCGGCAGGATGATTATTCGAAGTTCAGTATCACATCATCTATATCACAAATAATTGACCGGTCTGAATGGATAGATTAAACGGAGCCATCGGTATGTACATGCTTCAAGCATATAAATATTTACATATTTATAAGACACAAGAAATAAAAACAGCACGAGTATTCGTTCACAGAGATTTTCCTTAATTCACATGCAAACCTTGTAGCTGTGGTGAGTCTCTGCCCGAGTCTCACGAGCAAGGAAGCTCCAGACAGTTGACTTTCGCTTTTTTATTGTTTTATAAACCTCTCTTTAAGTATTTCATCAATTTCTTATATTTTAATATATACGAAATCCGATTTATACATTTCAGTGTATTTTTATTTAAACTAATTAAATTTAAAGTAAATTTTCCGGAATGTTTTTAAAATAAATTTTTTATTGTATTAAAGTATATTTTTTTATTTTAACTAAATGTAAAGTAAATTTTCCGTACAGGTTTCGAACCAACGTTTAACGCCCACGGTACAACGGCTTTCGGCATTGTTTGTGCCGGCAAGACGGATCCGTCAAATGCAAATATACAACTGTGGGTATCGAACCCGCGCACCTACGTGTCAAACCTCCGGTTGCAAGGCGCATACGAATTCATCAGGCCTCCGGGCTCACTGGCTAGTCAGTCACAGATCAGAATTACCTACTTCGTACTGTTCTTCGAAATTACTATCCTCGTTACTTTATTTCCTTTGTTTTATCTTGGAGCAACTAAATGTATAACGTATCCATACGCATGTACATTGCAAACACACTTTGTAGTATTCAGGATGGTTGATATTGTAGATGCTGAGCAAATGCATATATATATATATAATGTTTTGTTACCGGTGCGCGGACAGCTCTTCGCCGTCGATAATCATTACTCCTTCTCTCTCTCGTTTTCAGCAGCTCGACGGATTAGTATTGTTCGTGACAGCTAAAACCTTCGCCCGGCCACGTGTGACTTAACGCAGTTATATATATTCTAAGGTTTCCCGAGAGGACAAGTATATCAACAAGCTGCCGATATTTGACTATTTAATGAGTAACCCCTTGCGCATTAATGCAATTAAAATATATTATATCATAATATTCTATTTCTATAGAAAACCCGCAGGAAATTATTTTCTGGGTAGAGAGGTCGTAAATATGTCCCGTAATCATATTCTGAATAATTTCATATTCCGTGATTAGCTAGCCGTCACACCGGACTAATTTCAATAAGAGTAAATCACAGTATGCCTAGACGGATCTACAAGAACAAACATGTTTCGCCTATTGCATATTCATGCAATAGAAATATAATAATGACATAGTTACCGCACTGTGAAGAATCGTATGTATATCGCGTTTTTTTTTTCAATAGTGAATACTACTGTTTGGCTAGTACTATATCTTGTCTTCAGCGGATCGAAGAAGTGCAAACACACATGTGCCTATGCACATAAGACGTCCGGAGAACAGGAGAGTGAGAATCGAACAGATGTTCTATAGGATCGGGGCCGCGGACGTAAAAACTGCTTTTCCAAGTAAACGGGTTTACCGATAAGAAAAAGTTTGATGGCCTGCGAAAAGCCATATGCCATCCGCGGATCGTGTGGGTTCACATGTTGAAATATCTTAGCTTAGGCCTTCATGCGTTTTGCTCTGAATACACAGTTATGGTGAGCAATCACAGTTATGATGAGCAAGTAATGGTTGCATAAGGATGCGGCTGCGTGTACCACGATAGTATAACTGGAGGCACAAAAAGATTGAAGCTTTCATGCAGATTTCGTACAACTGTGATCGCGGTTTCGCTTGAATAATGGTTGCCATCGAAGGGTTGTGGAATACACGTATGTATGTACTTGTAGTAAATAACACTTGTACTGCTAAAGGATGCAGGCCGATTTATATATTTTTGTCCTATATTACGATGCAGGCCGATTTATATATTTTTGTCCTATAGCCGTTTAGCTTTATTAACATCTCCCCTTAATTGGCATAATATTATATTATATATATTTCAGTCTTACACAATTGGTGCGACTTTAAGCAAGGATTGTCGTTCTTTAAGAGAGCTTTTATTCAACTTGTGCGTTTCCCTTTGTATTTTAAAATATAAATCTATAACTATCTGAATATGGATTTATTTAGTTGTTGAAAGGAAACAAAAAAACGCATCGAAGGTTACTTGCTGAAGATTACTATTTTTTTTTATAAGCGTCGTCGAGATTACAGTTCGTATAATCAACTAGACCTGAACATACCTACGAGACCGTCAAACTTTTGTCTCTCACAGGATTGCGTAACGTTCCCAGCAGTCTGCTCCAATTATACCAATATATCCAACAATAGGTAGCCTTCCGAACATGAAAATAATAATACCTGTATATACACGGGGTGTTCAGAAAATAACGTAACTACTTCTGCACTTTCGTGAGCTCCTAATCGTCCCTTCGGTTTCGTTCTTTCTGTTCTGTCTCCAAACACACGTTGCTATTTAATAAAATAATTTAATAACACGAAATAACATACATTAACAGAAGATAACCTTCACAACTGTCAAATTTATTTTAGACGCCCATAGAATTGCGTAATTTCCCTTACACCTTATATATGTACACACATATATATATTAGGTTCGGTAATAAGTAATGCGGGCTTTTTTCCTCACCCCGATTTGCTGTATTTTTTTCAAGGAACGAACGGATCTTAATGAATATAGCCCTTCACTGTTCCTATGGCTCTCGCCCATCGATCAGGCATGTAGATCCCGAGGCGGCAAACCATCTCGCCGGGAGAGTCGATCCAACCAATTCCGGACCTCTGCTGCTCCCTTCGAGCGCTTCGCCCGCAAGCCCCGCTCCATGGATCTGAACAGGTGGTGATCGGATGGCGCAATGTCTGGGCAAAACTTCCCATCCAAGATCGCTTATAGTACGGCGGGTCGCTAGAGCAATGTGGGCCCTAGCGTGCTATGTTGCAATATTACTTTACGCCGTCTTCTGCCTCTCCATTGGCCATGTCTTGTAAACTAATCGGTTTAGTTGGCTGATATACTCGTGATGTTATTTGCATTTTCCGCAGCACGAAAAGGGTGATTAAGAAAAAGATATCGGGTATGCACGTCTTTGGTCTGCGTATTCGATAGCTTAGGTAACTGTTACAAATAAACCCAGACATAATATAACGAGTTGGTCTGCTTTGAAAATTATTTACAAAAAAAGCTGAAATTAGAAACAAGTAGCGTTTGTGTCAGGGAAACTACACGACTTCAATGATAGTAAGTATTACGTTTCAACCAACCCAATATATGTATATATTATATTATATACATAAATATATATATTTTTTAAATGTTTCCTAATTAGTTTCGCGATTTGTTCATGTTGCTCCTGCTGACAATGACGGTGCTTAGTGGTTGATTCAAATATAGGTACATTTACCTTTATAGAGCCTCTTCTTCTTTACCTCACCGCGTCGTACTGAAGTCGTTGTTGGTTTCCTTCAAACATCAGCCTGCTGACGTTGCCTCCCTCCTAGCGTCCCAGCCAACTGTCTGGGCCTGTTTCAGTGGTGTAGAAGTGGCAGTGGCTGTAGTGAAGACTTACTTGTCGTCCACGCTCCCAGCCACCCACTCACACAAATCCCAAGTCCCAATTCGTAACTTCATGAATGGGTCGGCGTTATTCAACTGTCGTCACCGGTCCCTTTGGCCCCCGGTTTCCCGGCCTCCGGATTCCCACCATAACCCTGCATGTGTGTCGGTTACAGAGCTGCCGTGCCCTGGGAACAGCCGGGCTCAACAGAACATCGACGCGACAGCCCGAACAACAACAGCGACACAACAACAACTGGTTCCATTTGTAACTCTGTCATCATCCGTAGCTTCTCCTCAGGGCGCCGATCTCCACGCCTATGCGCTGTCGGATCACCCTGTAGCACTGGCCCGCTTGGGTTCTCGCTGGCTGACCGCCGGCGTACGTCGTTGTTGTTGAATGCGGGCCATGACCCGTATGACTAGCGCTGTGGATGCAGCAGGCCGCGCCGAACTTTTCCAGGGCGGCGGGGAAATCCTGCCTCCTTAATAGGGTGGCAGACGACGGCAGTTGGGGGACCAGCAGGCTTGGTGAAGGCCCGGCTACTGGTTACGTACACGGCACGTAGCCGTGTTCGTAGTATCTTGTCGCTAGCAGACGCGCATGCACGCAAAGTCAGCTGAGTGAGGCCTAAAATATGAAGTGCGGGCTATTCATCACTCGTGACTTCAAAGCCACTGGGCGAAGGCGGGGACAAAGACAGGGAAGAGAAAGCCGACAGGCAACTGAGATTGCTGGCTCGGCATAGCCCGCACGCTCTCGTCAGAGCCCTCACCCCCTCTCCACATCTCACAGCCTCTGCCGGATCCTGGAATATAACATGGACCTCAGCTAGAGACGAGTTTCTTTGCGCCGCCGGTTCTGCGATGCGTGCTAAGTCGCGTCGGCGTTGGGCTAGTTAAGATAGAAAAATGGCTATTCGCCTATGCACATTCAACTAATTGATATGCTAATCTTCGAGACCCAAAACGGTGCATTTGGAGACAGTTTACTTAAATGTATATACATATGTGTGCTGGGAACTCTGCGACGTCGCTCGCCTTGTCAGTTTACTCAATTAATCGAGAATGAAATTGCAAGCTCGTCTATCCTAGCGCATAAGGAGCAACAACCCGACAAAAAATAGACAGACTCCACGATACCAAGCCCCGCTTAAATGCTTTTCAAAGGGTAGCACATAAGTCCGATCGTACTCGTGATCGTAATATATATAATGCGCCTGGCACAACGTCGATCGAGCAAAGGACCGCTTTCTAAGTTGGTTAGATAGCAGTGATGGTGGCAATAGAAGCAGATCCTACCATTTCGCCGTCGTCGCCACCACCACCACCATCACTGACCGATGCTACGACGACATGATACACGAACAGATACGTTGGAAGGGGGCACACACGAAAGTGGAGAGAACACCGCACAGTCTAATACCGGGGGGAATCGGGGGCTTTGCTAAGATGGATCGGCCACTTTGCCCGAGAGAAACTCTGCTCGCCGGCCGTCCACGTTCGCTACTTGTCCCTTCGCTGTAACGAAGCGGCCGACGCTTACGAGTACCAGAGGCCTAGCAGGAGACCTCGACGCTGAGGCCCGCCTGAAGTCTATAAGTCTTCGATGGCTCGCTTCTCGACATCTGAACCTGGTCCGGCCATTGCCGCAACGTCTAACGTCGACGAAGACCGACGAATGGCGTAATAACGAACAACCTACCATAGCGACGAACTCGCGCACTTTTGCTGCGTCCACCTTCGACAGTGTGACACCAATCGCCGTACGCGTTATGCGAGGTGCCGATAGGGTGGATGGACACGAGCTTTCCCATGACGGCTTCTGTTCTATATCTAACAGAGGCTTTGCATCAGGCTGATGCATTGGGCCGACTCAGAACGAAGTACTAGCAATCACGTTAACGACGTTTGCGTGACAATACAGCAACTTGTACCATATTAAACATATGTGTGTTGTTGAAAGCTGCACTGTGGAACATTTATTGCGTCGTTGGAAACAACAGGTACAGTGATATATGGTACGCGTTATACTGTAGTCGCTCTTCTATAGCTAAACTGATATCTTAGGCTTTTTACACGGCATTTTTATAATATGTCGAACTTCGTCACATTCATAATGCGATAGATTCAATTACGAAGTACTTAAGATGATGACTTCCCTAGATTGAGTCAGATTGGAGCAATACTCTCATTGTTTCATTAATTATTGTTAAACAATGGTTGCTTACGTTTGAGGCATTATCCTAATATAAACCTATTTCGTTCATTTCTATGAACCTATTTACAATCTGTGATGTAAATTGGGTATAATATTACTATGCTCCCAACAACTGAGAATGTCTGACATAGGCCAATGTAAACGTTTCGTAGTTTTACGAGATTTCAAGAAATACCACAAAAGAGATTCGTTGAAAAAAGATTATTTTTTTAAAAGCGCGATTTCGAAGTCTTTTCTATAAAACTTATCTACAAAATAGGGACTTTATGTTGTGGCAATATAACCATAAAGGACTACTTTTTCAAAAGTTCTCGACTTCTTTTAGGCGAAACTTTTGGACATATTTATTATATTCCAAAATCCAATCTCTACAATTAGACCCACTTTCTTTGCAGTGACTTTCTTCTTTGCAGAAGTTTCCGGGCTGAATCGGGACAATGTGAGGGTGTAGGTATTAAATGACTGTCCTCTGATCTCATTTATGCGTCAGGTTTATCTGGGGAGGTCTAGGTGTGCACTTCACCACAGCTAACGTATATAAGCGACAAGCCCTGACATACAGGTCCACTCAGATTCAATAATGGTGCACTTATTAGGTTTTAATGCGCCCATTACATTGAATATGATCACACCTACTCTCTGATCGATTGACTAGCTGCTACGGGTGGTGTGAGAGATTTGTTCTAGCGATTCGTATTATGCACATGCTTTTTCACTCAGATGGCTGAATCGCAGGTTTTTTTTTGTTGTTAAACACCTCTCAACATACATTCCGGGCTCATGCAGGGCTTTATGGGTTCACTGTCTTGTACATTTCATCCTAACGGACTACTTATCACAGCCTATCCTATCCGCTGTCGAGATTTACTGGTGATCGCCTGACGTAGTCGTGGGCAGGCGTACGACACAGATATTCTATTCGTTTACAGCTAAATCCTCTGGCAATGTGTTCGTTGAGCTTAGGGGTATGCTTCGATCCACCCCATAATCGCTTGTGGCGTGGCCAGTGCGCCTCTATCCCAACCCCCCACTATGTGTCGGCGCACTATGTAAGCAGCGGCCACATCTGCGTAGCTAGAGCCGTCAGAGCAGCGATAGTTTGATGCGGTGGTTGCACCGCGAAACTTCTGCGCACACTTTCATTGATCTCTCTCTCTTTCTTTCTCTCGCTCTCTGTGTTAGGCGTTCGCACGGGAGCCAGATTCCGCCCGTCTCTACAATCCGAGTAATGCACTCTTGCTGTGACGCACTTTGCCTACAACTAGCGACTACTACAACTACTACAAGCCACGCCACCCTCCCAATCACTCGGCTTACCGTTCGATTGAGATGCACAGAATGAACGGCTGGGAAGGGAAGCTTACAAGTGCTCTTCTGATATCCCCTGACGTGTTTCGTACAACCGCTGGTAGACTGCAGATGACGGCCAACGGAGTGCATGGGAACCGACATGCGCATGTATGTAGATATGTAGGCTTTACCTACATGGGTGGGTGGGGGGTGTATGTGTGTGTATCTGAGGCAAGCTCACAGGTGGTGAAGGAAAGACGAGAAGAGAAAGTGAATAACCACGGCAATCATCACGAGGTACACGTCTATAACTATGATAGATCAATAGACTAACGGTAGTTAGTTGTCTTGGGGGTAATCGTGCGCACGATATGTCCTATACATGTATTAGCCAGTACAAAGCCGGCTAAATCTGAGAGAGGGGTCAGTTGCGCGGGGCTCGACACCGACTTGAGCGTGTGCTCGCGCTAGATTCATTTCGGAGGTATCTGGCCTATCTAGGTGGAGTATGGGATCTACAACGGAGGAGAGAAACCTTCTCTGCAGCGAACGATTTAGGGTGGTTCTATCTATCGGACCATGTGTCCGAGCGCGAAAAAAAATAATGAGCTGTTCGTGAGTGATATCTTATTTAAGGTAGGCAAAGATGTGTGTGAGAGGTGTGAGAGATACATATCTGCGAGTGTGTCGCTGTTGCCCTGCATTTTGGGGCTCAAATCTCGATTCTCCGCTAGGGAGGAGTATGTGGTATAGTGAACGTGCCCAGCCCAGTAGATAGGACAGGAGGGATATCGAAAACGACGAGCTTGGAAGACGCTGCGCGCAAATGTACCATCCTCAACTTGCTTTTTGATTCTTGTTTAGTTGGGCGAGCACGCTATGGACGTCATTGAGCTGCATGAGAGAATTTCACTTTAGCGCATCTCACATGAAGGGTATGAGAGTAAATCCATGCCAAATCCAAGAATCAAGGAGTTCTATTTTTCAAAAAATTCGCAAAACGCGCGACATAAAGTGTCTTTTGGGTGAGTAAATTATGCATCCACTTGTGCGTCCCCTCAATCCACTGGATCTACACAGGTGAGAAAGGTAGATAGGATACGAACGTGTACGGGTGATCGGGTTCAGTAATGGTGTCAGGATACCCATTATAGTCAGTTCGAAGGAACACCCTTCGAAATCAACCAGTGTCTGTTTACGCTTTTGGTGAAACAATAAAGTTTCTTCGAGGGTCGGTTATTTTCCACTTATACCTACAGTTTTGTATACCTTCAAGTAGTCTCAGGTATACAAAACTGTAGGTATAAGTGGACAGCCTCAGTGGTATCTATAATGCGAATATACTATTATTTTGGACAACTGGTCTTTTTCATTTCTTGAAAGTCTCTAGGACTACCCAAGTCTGGTCATTTAATGATGTACTTGTAAATGTGGCCCACCCAAGAAATTTGTAAACTTTTGAAAATGCGCACTTGTCGCCGTGCGTGAGGTAGAGTGAACAGAGACTGGGCATAAGTTGGATATGCTGAAAATTATCTTAGTGAATCAACCCCAATATAATTCATAGAGTTTATTGTTTTAGTGGTGTTTCATATGTATATTGAAAGGCCGGTCATTTTCATTATATCCGGTTCGCGTGGTATTGCTTCGTAAGACGGACCCCTAAATCCAAATGTGCAACGGTGGGGATCGAACCCGTGCACCTACATGTCTCCCCCTATTGCAAGGCGCACGAATGCACCAAGCCACCGGGCTCGACTAGGGAAGAGATAGACTCTCAGCAGAGGATAGTTTTAGCACGCAGAGACGTTTTGTCATCCACGTCAACCCTGCACTGGATCGGCCCACGTGCATGGAGATTGGAAGGTGTCTCTGGTGGTGTTCGTGTGTTTGAGGAAAATTTCCTCCTCTCAAAAAAAAAGGTTCGCGTGCGCCTTGCAATCGGGGAGACACCCAGATGCACGTGTTCGATTCGTACCGTTGTACATTTGCATTTAAGAGGTCCGTTTTATGAACCAATGTCGAAAGCAGTTCCGTGGACGTTAAACGTTCGCTTTGAGTCAGTTTGGAAAATTTACTAAGTTCTCATGGTTAATTTTGTCAAGAATACATTTGTCTTTCTCTTGGAGGGAGCGTCGACCTAATATTAGACTTGCATTAACATGCAATCAAAGTCCATGCGTCACCACTTATTGATAGAGAGTTACATGAGAGTTTGCTAGACATCTTTCTCTCTGTGAAAGGATGACTGCTATTTGTTCGGCGAGACCAACTATTATATACGACGACGATAGAGAGGGAAGGGCATCGAATATAACCCAGGTGGGGAGTAACGCAGGGAAATCCCCATATTCAGATATGTTTGGTTGCCTGTCAGGCTAGTTGTTGGATTCACGTCGGTAGGTACTTGCCTCGTGGGATGTTCCACCGTGGCTTCGGGTTGGTGTTCTCCAACCAAGTAGACGTGGCTTCTGTGGAGACGACAGCATTTTGCTATTTTATGAGACCTTGCAATTCTGCGAGGGCCATAAGGTTTGCATAGGAGCTTGGAGAGCCACCCTCCTATCTCTCCCAACGCTCGCCCTCCCGTAAACGCCAACTTACAATGGTAAGTAAGCGGATCTCAACGGTGGCAGGAACGTTCTTGTCCTTATGGCCCTTTTTCACGTATTGGCCTAGCGCTCGCTCGCAATAGACAGTACGTAGCGCAGCGTTCGAGCGGAAAACGAGTCCACGAAGGGCGGGCTGCCTGTGGTTACAGTCGTTCGTAGTGGGTCGTGTATGTGAGCAATGGTGGACGAGGCTGAGCGAAGCACGCAGAGATGAAACAAGAAAGAAAGGGCGAATACGTGGTCTGCCACTCCGGCGAATCTCGTCAAAAAAGCGTACGGTGACAAAGAACAGCAAACAACCATCGTGCAATGAACGCAAGTAGCAAATGGCACTTATTGGTTAAGCCTTTGTACAATCTTAATGAAGAACTTCCAATCTGGAATATTTATTATGAATTTAAATACTTTGGTCCGCTCATCTTCTCAGCTTGATCTATCAAGCTGGCAGAGTCTAGATCTTCGGAGCCTGGTGCCATGGTGCATTCGCGTACGCTTTGCAATCGGAGGAGACACGTAGGTGCACGCTTTCGATCTCCACTGTTGCAGGTTTGCATTTGAAGGGCTTGTCTTATGTAGCAATGCCGAACGCAGTTCAGCGGACGTTAAATGTTGGTTCTGAGTCAACTCGGAAAAAGAAAAAGAGTACGTAAATCTAGAAGATCGTACTTTATAAGGATAAATATCCGTGTTTCAATCAATCATTTATTTGTTTGTTTTACGAAACTGCAACAAACTATTAAGTCCTCGTTAAATAGTACTGCCGCAAGTGTGGACACCACACCTGGCTTGGCAGTATGATTATTTAATTTCGGTGAGTCTTATATCACACATAACCTGTGTGAATGAATAGTTAACCGGAGCCAGTAAGAATATGCTTCAAGTATTTACATATATATAAGACCCAAGTGTTTACATATTATGAGAGCGCTCGCATACATATGTGATTTGACGCCGAGTGCCATGGCGATGGTCTTACTCATGCATATATCGTTGAGTGCATTCGAAGTCGCTATTTGAGTCGACCGGACAAAGGTGACTAAATTCGAATTTGTATTATGAGCTTAATTTTCCACAACAGGGTCGCAACGAACTGTCTATGCCATTTGTTCCAGTAATATACCCCTTTGACATAAAAATGCAGGATGAAGTACTCCTGCCTAGAAAACAGCCACATTTTTCTCTAATGGTGTAACTTCTTATAGTAAATTTGGTTTTGGGGGTACATATATAAATATCTGTATCTTTTTCGATCTCCAAAAATACGCATTCATCGATTTTCAACAGCTTTCAGCATTGCGGATGCAATCGTGTGAAAAGTCAGTTACAAGAATTCATTTTTTGTGTGTCATCAATCCAACGAACACTCGTATCGTAATATGTGCAAAATAGCACTAGGCGATACCATATCACCTTATGCTTGTTGCATCAAATCACAACGAAAGACTGTGTAACCCTGAACACATAGAGGCGTATTCCTACCACGGGTCCCAGCCAACTTCGATCAACTTAATTCAGGTTCGATTTATTCATGATGGCTTAATTGAAGTTAGCTCGTTCACAACATTGATTGAATAGCATTGATCAAAAAGTATACGGGACACACTTGGATAACTAGAAACACAGTTCATGTGTCTCTCCCATTTTGATCGCGAAGCCTGCTCTGTGGTTTACATGTAAACCTCTTTTTGGTATCGACATATCACACTTTGTTTTGACTAAGCACTGCACAGGTGCCTGTAAATATATATTGGTATATATAGATTTTGTTCTTTAATAATCATTAATTGGCTACTTATAATGAACTCCCTTGGACAGACCAATTAAATGTTGTCGCGAGCAAGATTAGACCTTCCCGTATGCACGGCATCTGTTGCCTGACAACAGCAGGTTTCCGATGAGTTAACAACACTTCAGGGTTAACACCTTTCTGCGAGGTGCCAACGCCGAAATACTCCTATCAAGCGTTGCATGCCAACACAACAGCATTTTATACTCTCGAAGAGCTCCAAAACTCGATGTTCATAGTGAACTCGATCCTATAGGGTTCAAAACTAAGCGGTTCATCTATCGCGTTGTTCAATATTTATATCAAAGGTAAAGATTGGTTGCCACAGATGGCAGATTTCTAAACATAATTTTAGATGATCGCATGGTGCGGATCATTAAGAAGACAGTTCCCCTGTACAGGCAGGTCTTGTTCCGAAGGTGACTCTTAACGAAGCTGGGTCAGAATGGCAGGAAGTCTCGGCAGACGTCGGAGTTCGGCTTTCTCTAATTACGGTGACAGGATAAACAGCTAGCTGCACCCGCAGTTATTCCAGCTGAATTGTGCATAATGTTATCCTTGAATCTCGAAAGTGTAACAGATTCTATGTGACTAAACCAATTTACGGGTCGAAGTTGACTCTGATAACAACTACAGGCTGGGATAGGCAAATGGGTAAAAAAGTTGGTCGGTCTCCAACTCTTCGACAGGCGGACTACCCAAGACGACACGTAGTGGACTAGACCTTCCAGGACAAAGGCCTCGAACTCTATCGGAACACGTTCTGGGTCAAACACTAGCTGTAAACTATTTCAAAAATTAAATAATGCTCTTGTTGTAGACTACCTCATAGACGCATACGTTGACTCGGCGGCTGCCAATTTCAATGATCTTCGAACATCACCTGAATCACACTGCACTGTTCGGTTTGCTCAGCCCACTCGGCAGGACAACCCGGGCCAGTTTCCACACAGAGCCGTCAAAGAAAAGCCAACTGCACCTTCTGCTTACGTAGACTCGGGGCGGCAAACGCGGACGACTGAGGAGAACTCACAAGGGTGGGGCAACTCGGCAACGGAAGAACTGCTGCAGCACAAAGCGGACGGAAGACACTGCCGGCGAATCTTTCCCTGTTCCTTGCTGAAGACATTGCCCCCGTTGCTTGAGGATATATTATGGGCACACTCTGCTACATGGCGACTCTGTCCTGTGGTAAAGGCTGCCGGGCCAGCGGTGTGCTTCGAGAAACGGGGTGCGACGCTGACGGGGGTGGTGGCGAGGCCATTCCTTGGGACCGACCCGACGAGCCCGGCAGGTGTATTCTTTCAGTAGCGCAGCGTCCCATCGCAATAGAAGGCGGCTCTCGGTGGCGTTGCCCCGTCCACTGACTTCTTTCGAGGCGACCGGATCGCCCGAACGGCCGGCAGGGAGGCCGATGCAGGTCTGCGACGGCTGCGCTTTTTGTGATGGTAATGCTGTCCCTGCCCGCTTGCTTGTCTGACTGCCTGGGTGGGTCGCTTGCTCTGGTTTGCTTCGCTGCCGAGCGGCTTGCCGTTCTCGCACAGACGCGACGCCACCGGAAGCCGGCGGCCTCGTGGCCCCACCGCCTGGTATCTCCCTCCCCCGACCCCACAGGGGGCAATTCCCGCCACTCGCACTATCCTAGCCCCATCCCCAGCAAGTTCTGATGACACCGACAAACTTTTGGCGCCAAATATTTGTGTGGCCGAGAGGGAGATGAACGAAGGCGGCAAAAGCAGCAGCCGGTCCGCCTCACTGTAAATAGAGACGCCCCCTGGTGGGTGGGTCGTTGTGTGTCGCTCTGGCTGTCTACGTAACATCAACGATAGGATAGGTGTGAGGCAACTACGCGAAGTCGGCGTCAAAGCGTAGAAGAAGAAGAAAGAGAAAAATAGATCGATAGTTTGTTAAGCGGATATAGCTCGCCCGACCAATGCCCTATCGTCTTATATATACTATATGAGAAATCTATACAATATCCGAGTATATTGTACATACATATATACTCGGATACACACGCGACGTGTCTCCTTACTGTATATGTTACTTCTAGACAGACTACAAGATAACGGATAGCTCTTAATGTTGAAGTCTAGCTATAACAACACAGAGAAACACGCTAAACGAAGAAGAAGAAAAAAGATGAAAACGGAGAAGGAATCGAGAAATGGAGGGCAAAGCTTATTGACCTAGAAACTGGACTACATACAGACATACCGTTTATTTATTGCTCTCTTGCCTTCCCCTGTATGGACTCTTTTTATATTGTAGTCTTATACAAGATGCATATGTGTATACAGAAGAAGGTATCAGACACAATATCAAACAACACACAAAGGTAACGCGATAACTCTCTCTCTCTCTCTCTAACTATATATATATATATATATATATATATATATATATCTTTCAACTTTCTCTCCCTTTGTCATTATTTAGCTCTCACTACATGAGCAGACCCGTGTCCGCTTGTTATGTAGCCATATATGACGATTTTCAAGGAACGAATAACTTTCAGTCGAATTGATCTCTCACAGCATAGCATAGTTGAAGCTCATGAGATTCGACTTTGCAAGACGTAACCTTGGGTTCCTAAGGGTTTCCTATAGATAGAGGGCGACCGAATTACAAAATAATATAATACTATCATCTGTTCGTATGTGTCCTTCGACGACTTAGATCCGGATTGACTTCCCAATGTCAAACGTAGATGGCGATTAGCCACTTTCGAGAAGGCTGGAATAGAAATAGTCCACTGGAGTAGTGAGCGGGAACGAGTGGTGTTGCCCGCGCTTGGCACACATCGACTGACTATCTGGTCGGGCGTCTGCTGGCCGTCTACAGTCGTCTCTAGTGTTAGACAGAACATCGAGCAGCAGCCGACGACGTACACCGACACGAACAATCGACCTCGAAGACTTCAGCGCGGTGGCAATAGGACACCAAAGAAAGCAAGAAAATCGAGACGGAAAGTAGAGGAACGTTAGGCAGGGCAAAAGGGTCGGAATGAGAAAGATCACTAATCCGTGAGGTTCTTCTGCGGAATACGACCAGCACCGGATCCAACGAACGAACGAACGAGCAGGAGTCGGGGCCGGCCTACTGCAAGCGATACTACAGCAAAACAAGGGACCGGGGACGCCATGTAGACATGGCGGCGGTAGCGGAGGCACCCCGTGGGACTCGACGAGAGCTTCTACAGAACGAACGGTGACTGCCCCCCGGGCAACGCGGCCGCCGTCACCGCCGCCGCGGCTCAGACAAAAAAAAACCGACCAAGCCGTTCGTTTCTTCCCTCTCTCCTAGAGAAAGAATGGAACCCGTGGAACCCGAGAGCTAGAAGGAACCGCGTCAGCAGCGGCGACGTCTACTGAAGAAGAGAACGAGGTCTCGGAGGAACTTAAGTAGCTCATTATAGTCCTCGCCTTACCGCGGCCCGACCATAACCCCATCTCGACCACCGCCCTTCTAGGTATCCCCTTGCCTTTGCTACCACTCCGTCCGTACGCTCCCACGACTTCTTGCGCCTGTCCGCCGTACCTCTCAGCAAGGTCTCCTCCAGTAGGGCAAGCCCGGATGCGCTCGACCCCGTTCTCTTGGGCCGGCCAACCAGTCAGCCAGCCAAACGTGAAGTAGGCATATGACCAAGCCCTATGACATGAGTAGTTGCGACATCGCGACGGTTAAAAGCGCCAAAGATAGAAAGCACTTTGGAGCACGAAACGGAGTCTCACTTCATCGTCGACCTTGAGAAATGTTGCTGTGGATTGTCATGTATATGTTATTTTAGCCTCTATAGCTTAGCCATGAACGAACGTTATATTGCGTTACGTTTTTTTTACAGAGCCCTCCTGGTGCAGTAAGCTTTTGAAGTTACTTATATAATACATGATAACTTGTGTAGCCTAATAATCATGGCCTTCAACATTTCTGTTCTGAAATATACGAGTAACACTATTTCATAGCTGAGCGTTGAGTAGATAGAATAGCATCGTTGTTCTAAAACAATCCTCTCTATCGAATGCGATCGTATTTAAAATGTGCTGTGCTTCACAAATGGTTTCCATATATTTGTCGCGACTATGACGCGAAATCTCGGAGGAGAAACGGAGGTGTTCACCGCTTAAATAAATGGGCCCGACGAAGTTGTTCTGCTCGAAAGAAGATTCATTACTGAAGGTCGATCCCTCCTTCAACGTTTGATTCTGACCTATTGCCAAGTAACTGGCACGGTTTAGCCTATGGCGGAATCAGAGGAAAATTCCCTGCCGGAGAAGCAAACGCAAATGAACAAGCGGATATCAAACCGTACCCACATAACGACTATAACAATTTTGATTCGCAATGTAATTTTATTATCTACACAGTAGGGGCGACAAATATCAAATATATATCTAGATGTGAGGCATTAAATTATCATACAGTGCTCATACGTGAATTCCTTTAAAAGAATACAAGATACAATCTCCGTCACGGTCACGACAGCAAGCTCACAGTACCTAAAGGCATAGCCGGGTTGAATAGATTATTGGCAGGTTACGTCCGAGGCTGTTAGGTTCGAATCCCGCCGTGGCCTCAGAGATGTGTGGATTTTCTCGCCAGACATTTCCTTCTCGTAGTGATGCTACAAAGCGACAGCTGAGACAATAGCCCCAGCCGTAACAAGTAATAGCATCGAGGAGCTATTATAAAACGGTGGGCATGTGTTCCACGATCAGAACTGCTTATGTTCCTCAATATATTAGATTGTAAGTTCGTCGCGGATTTTGAATCCGTTTTAGGCGACATTTCGCTGCAAACTTATCGCACAACTCGTTACGAATTTAGTGGCATTTAGTGCTCTTGAAAGAGAGTGAAGTGAAGGGATCCGAAGTGAACTCGAAATGTTTCACAACGGTATCCATGTAGGAGTGTATTAAACATTAGTTTAATACACACCCACATGGAATCCGAGTGAGCAGACCGTTTACAAAGCGGACAATAAGCACTGAAAGATTTAGCACTGGATCAGGTAGTCATTAGCATGATTCGGCTAATGTAGCCGATGACGCCTCGTAGTCGCTAGTGTTTGTTGCCCCGTAACCATTGAGACTCCAGAAGGAGGCAGAGTGAGGCCTTGCAGCACCGGTGACGCAGACAACGCAGATATTATAATACGCCTGCGGCTGAATTATGATATATGCATTGCTTATCACGGGCTATCGTCGTTTGGGTTCTCGAGGCACCTAAGCGAAAATGGCGTGGTTATTACTTACTAATATATTATGCACACATATTTTAGTTCCGAAAAGGTAACACCCGCGGTGACATTTCCAAATGTTGCCCGCGCGTACGGCGAGAGTGCCTCGAGGCAGAACACGTGCGAAAGATTTCAACTCGGGCGAAGCATCAACGTCAAGAGAGCCTATTTAGATCGACGACAACATCCTTCATGACAAGATTAACAAAACGCCGACGATTACCATTCGAGAACTCGCAGAAGAACTGATTGTTTCATTGAGCGTTAGACCGGCCTGAAATAAAAAAAGAACCAGTAACAGTGGGTTCCGTTAGCTTTGTGTGCTGCGGTGGTGTATGTTTTTGGTGGTGTATCCGTGGTATATTCGACTACTCATTCACTACAATTATCCGAAACAAGGAGAGGGTATCAACACTGCTTTGTACTATGTGCAACTCGATTGAGTTCAGGAAAAACTTTTTAAAACACGTCCATAACTCGGCAACAGAAAAGGGGTAGTGTTTTATCACTCTCTCATGTGAGTTCGACCACCTAAAAAATTCGTGACTTAGGCCGGGAACTCCTTGACCACCCTCGTATTCCCCCATCCTTGCCGGAGCCGTACGTTCTGATTGCAAATGTTGTTTCATCACGAAATATAGACCAAAAGAGCAAGGGAACTCAACTCGTCCATCGACCAGCACATAACTCACGATTATTCACTATATTTCAACTGTTAGTTTGCACTTTCTGATTAAGTACGATCGAATACCTATGATCGACTTAAACTTATGGACAGAGCGTGTACTTCCATGACGAAGGTTAAAGGCCAATTCAGTACTTCGTTAAAGGTCGGGAAAAAGTCGTGAAAAATGACTTCCTAAGTCGAGGATGCCCTCGACGCATTAATTATAAAAAATGGCCTGAGGCATAGGAACGAAAGGGTTTTTTCTGCACCCTAGTCCATGTATTCAAGAGGTAGTTATATCGAGAAAAGTTACTTTGATAGAGAGCCTAGAGTACAACCCCGCAGATCAGTTTTGCCTAACGAGAATAGGTCTACCTCTTGGGAAATTTTAGCCAAACGCAGTGACATGTCTCAGATGACTCCCATTAACTATACAAGAGGAATTCTGAACGATAAAATATGTCATTAAGAATACTGTTAGCAAACTATTATAGGTAAATAACCAAACTATGCAAGACTCGATTTTTTTCCGAGGATCCATGGATCCGTGAGATATGGATGGATACTCAAACTCCCGTCTCTAGTATTTAATGCATGACTCAACCAAGCAACAAACACAATCGATTTAAAAGGTTATTTCCCAATGCAAGCGTTTCCGAATCAAACTATCATCTGCGCGACGTCCCTATTCCTCTAGGTGGAAGTGAGAATCGCGGCTTAGTAAAACATTGGAGATCTCATTTAACATTCAGCATTTAGCACAAAAAACAAACGAAGCCAGGATATGTACCAAGAAGAACGTTAACGGCGTACACAGCATACACCGCAGAGTGTAAAGGTAACGCTGGGTTGACAATAGCCTCCAGATTTGTTCGTTGCTGAAAATCCACATACGTCTGCGAGGGAAAGTAGGAGATTGAGAGATGAGCGGCTTCCTTTTTTGCCCTTTTATCTTCTGGCATGGAAGGCTCGGTAGTGCTTTAGGCGCGCCTGCTCTATGCTCCATGCTGTTTTTCAGACACCAATTCATTTGTTCTCGTTAAAGTCCTCTCACTTTGCAAGGCCGTTTCTGGAGCAATTCCCCACAACCACACTTGAGCTATAGTGAGCACCCATCGCATTCTTCATAAAGTCTTGGCTCTGCTGCCCGTCTATTTAGTAAAGTCTTCCAAGTGCGGGGGGTGGGGTACGAGGACAAAGTCAAACGAAGTCTAGAAGAAAGCCGAAAAGGAGAGAAGAAAGATAAAAACGTTGCATCGTGTGATACCGCTTAAGGAACAGTGTTGCTAAGGTTATCGCGTTGCTTTCCCTTTTGCGGCTCGGCAAGTATAACTAAACCTCATTCTGAGGTAAAGGAATAATCATCATGATCAGCATAATGAAAGCGTTGTGGATTTGTTGTATGCCGGACGATTCTTCTAGAGCCGAGCATAGCGCTCCTCTCGCCTTTAGCGTTGGCTTGCTACAGCTCCTATGTATCCGAGCGTTCACTCTTGCGCCTAGTTACACATTTAAAATAAGCGTGTACCCCGCTATTCTGCCATTTTCGTTTAGGGTGAGGAGGCCCGAAGGGGACCGTAAATTTCAGTTTATCCGTTTTCAGCAGCCGCTGATTACTCTTAAAGATAGTGAAACTGTTATGTGGAGATGATGAGCTGATAACGTTGTTAGGAATAACTAGCGATATGGTACACTTAACTAATAAATAACCTCATCATTTATTCACATGGTATTGTGTTATACATACCTTGGTGCCTAGTAAAATGGTACAACCGTGAAAATGGTAGACGCAGTAAAAAGTAAAACGCTTAGGATCAGATCGTGTAAACAGGGCAGATACACTTCTATGAGTAAACAGGTTTACGATTATTGCCAGACTCGCCGCGTCAGTTAGATTGATCTCGTGGATTCTCCAATTCGAAGCAAACACTATTACAGTATCTACATAAACAGTTCGAGTTACGTTCGTGGTAGCCCTTTAGTACACATAACATGAAGAAAAATGTGTATTGCGAATGAACTTAGCTAATAGATATATTATAATAACTTGACAATCACGACTTCGATTGCACGGTTTATTTTAAAGGTCTGCTTCGCGAGTCACTGTTTGAGTGCTCCACGAGGTGGATACCTTGAGTTACAACTTCAAAATAGACTCGTACAGAATATCACCTCTATATTTACAGCGTGCAAGGTCGACAGGTAGCGTTTCGTATCTGATTTGGAGGGCGTTTATAATTTTTTCTTGTTAATCTAAGTATTTTCACTATGGACAAATATCCGTTTATTTATTTATACAAAATACTGGCTCACATAAAACTCCCCTTATTTGATAGGTAAGGCACTGCAATGACGGAACATTACACTTATTTATCACGGTGTCATGTAAGTGTCCGTGGTTCTTTGCTTTGAATTCGGGCAAATCTCTGGAGATTCTCATAGAAGGAGGAGGATTATTCCATACCGCTGCTGCTGTTGTCTCCTTTGGGCCTTACTGCGCGAATACGGTTTTACTCTAGAAACTTCTAGGTCGCCAGTCGTGTCACGTCTAAGATATTTACAGTTGGGTTTGAATGACATCCATCATTCGATTATTTCCGATCTGTCAACATAGCAACATAACATATGCCGTCAGAATATGATTGCCCCTTTTCTAATGCTTGGTTAAAAAGTAGAGTAACGAACGTTTCTATGTGGGATGATGTTCTGAATGATCAAAAATGTATTTAATACAGTGAATTTCGATTTTCGGTGGGGTCCAGCGTCATTCGGTAGCTCTTGGATCCAAAGATCAACGTACTAGAAATGATCGCAGTGCTCTTCAGGGTTTCTATTACCCCGCAACGGTCCTGTCTTGTGTTGCTCGTCGCTGTCGCGAGCCGAAATCGTTCATACAATGTGTTACTCCCAAACGTCAGGGTAAGTGGTAACTCCGTCTCTGCTGTATGTAAGATCATGACGGAAACAATTCAATTCAATTTGTCTCAGGTCCTCAACGGGGAACATGGACAGCTTGAGTATCCGGTCTGCCCTGAACATTACTATTCCTTGTCTCGTCTTCCCCCGAGACTCTACAGAAAGGTTGGCAACTGCCCCACTTCGATCTGAGCATAAAGATCAGTTCGGTCGAACGGACGGAAAAATAGCATGCGCATTTCTCGGCTAGCAAATGGCTGGAGGCTTTGCCATCGGCGACCCCACAGCACTAGACAACAACCGTTTCCATGTGTACGTAGGCCCAAAGTGAGTCCTCTTAGCCCTCATGGTTTGTCCTGCCCGAGAAGCGGGCGCCGATAGTATAGTCATACACAGATGAAGAAAACCTTCGGACATGCACTTAGGATGGCGCGAATTCCGTGCACCGGGATGCCCACGGGCTTATACAAAACTGACCGGAAGCGGTCAGATGGGCTTGCGCCCATCTTTGTTGGGCCTTGATTTGAGATTCGACCGTGACCGACACGCCTGCCGCTTCATACGTGCCATACAGAAAGCAGGACGCGATCAGGATCGCTCAGTCACAGAAGGCGGAAAAGCTCAAGCTACACAAGTGTGAAGAGTTATCATGAGACAAGTTTTCGCCTCTGGCGTTCGAAACCCTCGGTGATCGGGATCTACTCAAGTCGAACTAGTGAGGAAAGTGTGTGAAAGAATAAAGAAACCACTGGCGACATTCACGGATTCAACTTTTTGCTACAAATATTATCTCTGAATGTGCTGCGCAAGAAATCTGGCAGCAGTCACGGTGTTCTATGTTTTACTATGTGTTGTATACTTGGAGAGGATTTTGTATCTCCGTTTTGCTACATTTTGCACCTTCAAACCATGGGTTAAATTTAGATAAAGATGAATTTTTATTTCAGCGACAGAAATTCAGTATCCACATCAAAGCCCCCCTGCAACTCCAGCGAAAGTGATTTTCTAAAATTAACTACTGCTTCGACCCAGTGGATTGGATTGCCAATACTACCTATAAAGGTCAGGAAAAAGAGCACCAATATCGCCAGCAGGCGCACACTCAGGTAAGAGCTAGCACAGCTAAGAATCAAAGAAAGGCATTTGTACTGACCAGAAATACTTGTTTATGATGCAATTCTGAATAACGGTGAAACTACTTGTGCCTTGAGAAGTTTTCACGTTCTCCGGGTAGCTTTAGATAACATTTTTGTGCAATCAAATTTACTTTCCTTAAAATAAACAAAGTAATAAACAAAGTATTCCACCTAAATATCCATTGGAATCTGCACAAGTATCTCAGAAATTTTAATTGAGTCATTCATCTTGTAAATTGTCCATTTTGAAAAAGAATTAGCTCGATCCCAAACATTTTCCAGCAGTTGGTGGCTATAGTCTTTCGGTGTGTGCATGTCTCATTTCGATGACGGTTTGTCATGATCTCCGGTGCTTCCTATTGTTTTTCTACTGGGCCATGAGACCGTCTAGCCTTAACGCTAAAACGATTCGTAAAATGAATTAAGTCACCTCCGTTTAGTATCTGTAGTCGTCGTGTCATTTGCCTCCGCAAGTGAAGGAAGTAGCTCAGTCGAAGAACTGCAGAAGTGCAAATAAGCACGAAAGACACATACCTAGTTTTCAAAAACAGCATTCAACCATTAGTCATATGTTGGATCTATTTATATGCCGGTCGGCTGTCAAGCTTTGCGGAGCAACAGAGAAAACTGACAGAGGAAACAGAATAATTGTGGATCAAATTAACAATCAAAAACATAGCGTATTCCGTTTATAGGCATTTTTTTCTTATCTAATTTTTTGCAAAAACAGGTCTAAAATTAGATGAAAATATTACATAGCAAGTATGCAACTGTGTATACATTCCGGTAACGCCGCAGTTGGTCTCAGTAGAGTCGGTCTGTAATCGAGCTACTGGACAAACAAACACACGCACGCACACCTACAGACAGCTACGGCCGGACATGGATTCCCGCAAACAGAGGCACGTTAACACAGTCAGTCTTTTCGAGCGTCAACCATAAGGCAGGAGCATTCATCATTTACGTACAAGAGCTCTTTCTCACTGCCTTCTGACGGTGCGCGACGTTGTATGCGGTGACGTGGAAGCCGGCAGGCAGGCCCCTGGGCCAATGGCGAACACGATGGAAACGGCGATGGGTGAGACTTCGGTGGGGGCAAGGGTTGTCTACGACGGGAAACGCCTCGACAGCATCGTCGTTCTCTCTCGGCCAGCCGGCCGATGGGCCAGCCTCGGCAGCGTCTACTACTTGCAGTTGCATTACCGGTAACGGTGTTACCAAATGGGGCCAAGCCCATTTTTCTTCGCCGACACTGCCAACTCGACTGGGGCAGGTACATCTGCAGGTTGTTGCTGTTGTTGTTGTTGTAGCCTGTCCCACTGGCTGCTGCTTGTAGAGACATACATATGATATGCTATATCTGCATCGCAAACCGAACGTAAGCGAACAATGTGAGCGTGTGTTCCTCCTTCACTCTGTCTTTGGTACCAGGCATCCTCTGACGGTCTCCCAAAACTCGAAGGAAGCCTCAATGACGTTTCGTGGCCTACTCAGTATGGATGTTCTTTACACTCACTCAAATACGAGAAGAAGGAGAGGTAATGTTTCAGTAGTAAAAGGACAACCACGTGTTCCTAGCAGGGAGATTACAGATCGCCAGTAGTGTGAGTAATTGTCCAATGAGTGCGTTCGTTACTGCTAAACATTCTCATATATTACATGTCAGACCTATGCAGTTGGCCTGGAAACCCCGGTAGATTGGGCTTGGTGTTGAAAAGCAAACTTGAATTTGAGAAAAAGTAAGTATTCGATTTAAAAATAAAAAAGCTTACTTACTTGCTCAAACAAATTTTCCCCTTGCACAGTGCTTACGAATTTGAATTGCAACGCAAGGTGTGTGATAGTCAAAAGTAGATCTTTGGCCTATAAATGTCGCCAAACATGGTATGACTGGGATTTTGTTCATGTCGCGGCTTTGTTCAGTCCACTTCTTCGAATAGAAATCGAACCGTCATGAATTCATAGGTAAGGGAGGGGTAACGTGCACTTTTCACGAATTTCCGTTAGGGCTAGCGGGCGCTAAAATGACGAGCACGATTAGATGTGCGCCAAATGCGGCGTAGTTTCTACCAACAAGAAAAAACGAACTACCACCGCTTATCCGTCTACCTGCCTGCGTCAAATTCGCGCCTCTTACAAAATGAAGGAGGTCCCTCTGCATTCGGCCTCTGCATTACTGACTGCGTCTCAGCTTCTGTACATCGGGTCCTTCTCCGCAGTTCCACACTGTCGCAGCAGCTAGCAGTGTCGCATTTCCTCCTTCTACCTCTGCTTACCTCGGGATAAAAACCAACCCGCTCATTGGACTTCATCAGAAGGAACTAATTAAAATAAATTGCCAGAGGTGCTGTCGTCCCTTGCCCGTCCGCTCCCCTTCCCTTTGGCTCTGCCCGGCTCCGAAAAGACCTCCCCACCCCGGAGGCCCCATGAAGCCCTCGACCCTAAAAGGCCCACTTTACTTTCCTTCGTGGAGTGACGGGACAGGGCAGTGGCCTGGCGCAGGGGCTGGCGCCACTGGCCGAAACCAGTGGACGCAGGCTTCGGTGCCTCTATCACTACTTGTTCATCCGTCCGCTCACGGAACTGTCTCTCTCACCACCAACAAACACCGGCGGCAGTCGGTGGTGGATGACTACACTGCTGGAGCAGTACTGCCGCGCCAGCCAGCAGCCAGAGGGATACAAAAATCCCATGATATAACGCAGTCTGCCTGCCTGCCAACCAACCAGCCAACGAACCACTCACTGCCTTTCGGCTATGTACGTGGCTGCGTCCAGCCCGGGGAAGAAAAGTGGGTAGTATCGGCTGGGGGGAGGCGAGCTAGGAGATTCGGGGCTTCAGCATTTCGAACGGGACCACTGCTGATAACTGAGATAAAAATCAAACCGATGCTGTCTTTTTTCGTTCCTGCTTCTGCTCTACTCTCGGGGTCTCTCACACTCGTCCACACACAGAATGCCCCCGTTGTTTTCCCTTCTCCCCCCCCCCTTCGCTCTACGCTACTGGCTACCGACCGACGACACCCCCGCTTATTCTCTCCTACAAAGGGCTATATCTTCATAGCTCAGTCTATCTAGGCCCCGTGGAACTGTGTCCTACAGCAGAAAGTGGTGGAGGAGCAGTCGTAGTAGAACTGTAGAGACAGAGAACAGTTCTCCACCCGTGTGCAGTCGCTACTTTCCTTCTCTTTTTCCTTTCTCGGCCTTCTCTTGCCCAAGCAGAGAACGCAGCCGTGGCCGACGGATCTGTCCAGATCTGTCCAAGGAGTAGTAATGGTAGCTGCTGTTGCAGTGGTGGTGGTGGTGGTGCAGCGGTATATCGATGAATCGGGATTAGTCGCTTGGCTGGAGCGAAAACAAAGAGTTATTCGGGCAGATCACGGCGGCAGGGTTACGGCACCGCGGAGTTGGTTCATTATTCGCGACGGAACGAGAGGGAACGGCCAAGTAGTAGCGAGCCGCAGTGAGCCAGCAAAGATCGAAAGATGCTGGGAGAAAGTGGAGGATGAGGCAATAAACGAGGTAGGAGAATCGCTACGAGGGATCCTGCTAAAAATTACACAACGCTTAATGGCGTCAGGTGGAGACAGAATACTCACAGCAGCTGCTCGTTCACTGGTAGACGCCTTCAATCTAACAAACATTGGAAGCGTTATGCCAACGATTCCGCGGTTCACTCCGAGGTGAAGCAAAACTAATCAAGAACATATTCAATATTCATACTATCACGCTCTTTTTTAGCATCTCGCACTGTGCTAGTAAATGCAGAAGTGATTCAGCAATGCTCATGCTATTCTGGCCGGTTGAGCCAGGTTACGACCTACAGGCCGATGAAGGACACTTGGAAGTTGGCGGTCTATCCAACCAGTACTATCCATGTACGAACTCAACACTTGAAGCGTTCAGAAATTTCAAAGGCCCTAGAAACAACAACCTGCGCTTCCCTTGTATGGACTCTGTATTACGTCCTGTATAACTGAGCTTTTAAAAGATTCACAGCAGATTCAATAAATTTAAATCCTCTCCCGTTTCGGAGATGAACTGTGTCGAATTAACGAAGGTCGATGAGTTTTGCTATTGAAGTGACAGATTAAACTTTGATAGTAAAAAATAATGAACGTGACATACGGTAGCGCTCAACGCAGAAAAATAAATCTCGAAGTGTAGAAAAGCTGGGAACGACAAAGCTAATGAATTTTCCGGGCTGACTCACAGTCAACATTTAACCTCCACGGTACTGCTTTTAGCATTGCTTCGTAAGACGGATCCCTAAATGCAAATGTGCAACGGTGGGGATCGAACCCGTGCACCTACGTGTCTCCACCAATTGCAAGGCATACACGAATACACCATGCCACTGAGCTCGCCAGATAATAAAGCTGCGGTAAAACTACGGTCCTGCAAATGTAAATTGGACGTGCTAAAGGACGTTTCTGATTCGACTGGTTCGTAACGATTATTACAAGAAAGCAAGTCGTATTATCCTAGCTCGTTTTCTAAGAAGGCACCTTTAAACGACGACCTTCAACTATTAATTAAGCATCCAGCTAATTTGACAAAAGCTGTAATGAGGCTGCACTACAGCTTGAATGACTGTTGCTAAAAGCGATCGACACGAGCGATAGCATTTGCAGAACAACAACGGACCCACCAAAGGACCCCCTAATGTTTGCACTCATCTTATAATACACTAGTAGCTGGTGAAACAAGCATAACTATAATGCATTCATTTCCTGCAATTGCGGACATTACCGTTGGGCGTCTTCGGCCCGGGACCGCATTAATCTCTCTAATGCCAGCTATAAACTGAGCTGCGTCTCCCATTGATCAACGGAGCGGGTATTTATAAAAACGAATTTTCACTGGCTCTTTCGGTGCCACTTCACAGAACTACTATACCGGGGGTGCTCAGTATACCTCACCTCTGTCATCGTTTGCCACTTCGGAGTCCGGAATTCCGCGGAAAGCAGCGGATATGAACTCCTGCGGAGGGGGTATATCGCTATAGAGGGCAACTGTTACTTGAGTCAGCATGGAACTAAGGGGTAGTTGCAATGGGAGGAGCGGGAACGGCGACTTCAGGACAGCTTTCTTTTGGTTTACGCACCCACCACGCAAAGGGCAGTGTCAAAATACCAATGATATTGCCTGGGTCGACAATAACTTCTGCCCATGCCACTACTGTGTCTGAATATATGATATATTGCGATCGTCGTTTTGTCTCTGGTAGCTGTATGGCCTCTGTACCGGCTCAAGCTGAATATATTTATTGCTTGCTCGTCTAACGTATACTGTAGTATACGAACAGGTGAGACATATAGACCAGGCACACCAATGAAGGAAATCTATGAGACTGTCTAAACAAAATCCTTGCTTTAGGATACGTCAGTGATAAGGTACACACATTGTTTATTCGAGGTGTCTGAAATGCCCCTTGAAAACTTCGTATCTTTCAAATAGTATCTGAGTCACCTCGAATATGCATCAAACACGAAATATTTACCAATTGGAAGCAAGGCTTTAGGGCAGCAGTTGGCTCCTCGGGAAGCATTATTGGCTCCTCGAAAATGCCTCTGTACGGATTGCATCATACTCGGTCCAGGTGAATTACTGTGGAGGCAAATAAGTATTGCAGTAATGCTATTTGCTATATATATATATATATATATATATATATATATATATAAAAACAATGCATATATAGATCAATTAAATTTAACATGTTTCCAATGATTCAATGAGGGTTATTTTTCATTAGATGGGGGTCTTTGTTTCAGCATACGATTTCCGGTATCCGGTCAGTGACGTTGTTTTCATTCATCTGAACGCTACATCGAAATGTCCCCCGATATAGAGATAACGACTACGTCTGCTGAGAATCGTCTTATACTAATGGCAGATATCGACCGAGAGGGTCGGCGACTGTTGTTCCTATGTTATATGCCTCTCCTTCACTTGAATTTTCCCAAATGAACCAATCTGATGCAAGTGTGTTCACGCCAGCTAACCACGTGTGTAGTTAGATTTTATTTTCGGCGTGGTCAGACATGCTTCATTAACTTGGCGACCGGCTGAGCTAACAAACAGATTCTCCTCACCACGTGGCAATTCGGGTCTTACGTGTAGCTGTATAACATTATACACACACTTAACTACATTGCGCAAATCCACTCCATTGTCAATACAACGGCGGAAGTAAATTAGAAAAGCTGAATATAGATTGAAGTATAACAAATAGGTATACCATATATAATCTGTCCATGTGTGTGCATAGGGGTGAAATATGAGTCTCAATCCATGTATTATTATGTTTATCTACGGGCACTCGCCTGTTCCGGCAAATACCTGCCAGTTGGTAGAGCTTCTCATGGACAGTATCATCATAACTAAATTAAGTAACTAACTGTGAGATAACTCAACTCTGACTATTGTAAATTTCGTTGTTGATACGGCTAGTTGCAAGATGTTTGTTATAGCCGATACTGGTAAGCAGCGAATCTGCCAAGTGTCGATAATAACAATTGAACACAGTCGGCGCACTGACGGTGGTCAAAGCCCACAACGGGCGTACACAACGTGTGTTTCGATTTGAATAAATGAGCAGCGGATTAGCCATCAACAGGGGCGCAATTCGGTGCCCAGACCTGTTGCATCGCGTTGTCACTGTAGTGTACCGTCAGTTGCTGGTTGTAAGCTGACTCCCGCATTGAAGACGCCGATCACGCATGCCATACGATCACGAACAAGTTTGTGGTAACGAGACCAGCTGAAGCCACCCGCATGAAGCATCCCGCAGCGGATGGTGGTCACGAGCGCAAATACAAAACCTAACAATATGATTGCCATTCTCACAATACGTTAGACAAATACATGCATGTGATGTCAAATATATAAGAGGTGTCTTCATGGCTTTCTCTTGTGTCCCATTGATGTTTTAGATAATAAATTTAATCATCGATAAAGTCCTGTTTCGTCAATATGTCATATTATATATATATATGTATATATATATATAACATGACATAATATTGACGAAATAGGACATTATCGATGATTAAATTTATTATCTATATATGTATATATATATATATATACAAATGATGTCATAGATGAACCGCAAGGCCTGCTATTCGAGTATGATTTATTCTTATGCTTAATCTCTATGAGTATTCTATGACTAATTCATAGAGTAATCGGGGTGTAAAAAATGTACGGCACATTCCCAAACCAAAGGGAAGTCCAGTAGTGGTCACTATGTATTATATTACATTATTCTAGGTTGCGATTTCTACTTTGCTTACGGTGGGCTTAGAAAGATTGCACCATCGGCGGTGTCGGTGTATAGGTTCTTTTTTGAGGACCTAGAGAATGGATAACATAAGTTCTAGTAAGTCGAAACGCTAAAATGGCGCTAGGGCCTTGTTGGCAATCGATGTATTCTAGTTGCAGACAAATATTACCCTCTAATGCATTGTATATTAACGACAGCATTCTTAATATTATTATCGTTATTATTTCATTTGTTCGAACTCTCGTAAAATACAAAGGTGGTGTGGAGCCAGCCCAGCCATGTTACAGCCAACGTAGTCTAAGCAGCTAGACACCACTAACTGGTAACCAAACTCAGTCGTGTACCAATACAACTCGAACGCCGCCGCAAAGTCAGCTGTAAATTTCCGAAAACATCTATGTATGCAACTCAGGAGAACTATTCCCTTCTCAGTACATCAACCGCATCAGCATCCGAATGAATTCGAGGGATTCGTGGTGCGTTTGGTGATGGCGAATGGTGAGTTTCTAGGGAAGGGGATATCCTTTCGTTGACAGACCTCTTCGCCCAAGCCCCTTTACGGAACGTTCTACAGTTGTCGCGCAGAGGCAGTGCGCCGCCAACAATTAGGTTAATTAGTCGACAACGCCATCGTCGAGTCGGCACGAGAGAGGCAGTACAACAACAAGGAAGGGAAATTGTTGCACGAGCCATTATCGTTGTTCATTTGTTGATTTCGACTGCCGGTCGGCCGGGAACGGTTGCACCAAAGGCATCTGCGCAGAAGGCGCACCCCCCAACAACGCCAGTATCAACCGCGCCTCTGGTTCGGGAAGCCGACCACGGCCGCTGCCGAGCTGTTGCTGCGACTTGCTCGACTTGCGTGCGTAGGGCATGGCTCGGCAGGCGTGGTGGTGTCAGGCTGAAAGTCCGTCAACATATCATCGTGTCTGCATCGAGATGCGAATGAGATGCTGCTTGCTAACATGTAAACGGCAACATCTGCATAGCAACATCGCCAGCCGCTGCCGCCTGTGCCAACGAAGCAATGATACCGCCTGTAGAAATGTGCGGAGCGGGGATCGGATACGATCCATCGAAGGCGTCGAACGAACAAACGAAGTGCGGAGTTTGGATGTGCACAACACGTTCGGATCTCATCGGCAAAGCTGTTGAGCCGCAGGCGCATAAATGGGTGGATGGCCTTTGTAGTATTATACTTTAATTATTGCTGGAGAGGTAGGCGAGCGTGCATTGTACATTGAAATACTAGATCGATAGAGATCGTCGAAAGAACATGGGCCAATCGTCAAAGTGGCAAACGCCCGATTGCTGCACGATTGATTGTCCAGTATAGTGACAATCATGGCCAATATCTGAATTGCACATTAAATGTTATGCAGCTGACGCAGTTTCGTAATTATACACGGCGTCTTTTGGCCATGCACCACTAGGATGGCTGTTTCAAATTCGACTAAATGAGACAGACAAAACAAGTAAATTCAACATATCCTATGTACCAACCATATATAATACATCTATATATAATATAGGCGTATATAATGTTATATATACATAGATATGCTTTGGAGATAGTCTTCAATGTGTTCCATTGCGATTTCCACTGGCAAAGCTTCAATCAGTGTTCATTGATATTAATGTACCGTCGGCTGAATAGCTGCCGCTAATTGTACTCTCCAGCGCGACCTTCGATGCAGTTTCAGGACTGTCAAATACTAAAGGTTTAGAATGGCCAGGAAAACGCGTCCGCAGTTTGCCGTCGGTGATCTCCCAGCGGTCATTATGAGTAGCTGGCCCAAATGCATGCACCTGACAGTTACGAGAACTGATGTGGATATTAATATTTTACCGATTAAATTTACTACATCGCTGGCATAGGCTTAACTGGCAAAGAATCCTATTGCTACTATAAGTCCATAATTTTGTTCCTTAAGCGTAAACAACGGCTTGCAAAATACTGCTTGTGCAGAAGGCAATTCGAGCAAAACTGTATGCAGCATGTTTCCTACCTGTGAAAACGTATTGTTATGACTGCATTGTATACACATATGTAGATGCCTATTGAAGTAATCGACGTCAGACGTTGTTGTATATTGTAGCGTATAAGACCAGTGTCCTGTTCGTTGATGCAACTGCACTCTCATTCAGGACCACAAGCAAATTGAGTGCCATATTATCCGCGATTCGAGAACACGCCAGAAGGGCCGAATATGATAAGACTGAACTAATGGAATGATAAACAAAAAAAACATGTTTTCCACTTATTACTCATTCAGCACAGCCAATCATCAAACGCCACCGCTGACCTGGACAAGGTACCGTTCGCATCTGTGGACATTCAGGCAAAATACTCACTGTGCATGGTAACTACACCTGTAAAAGCCTTCTGACATTTACCCTGTCACTACCCCCGTATACGTCGTCCTCGACTTTGTCCGCTCGTCGTGTGCCAGAACGAGTTATTGACTGGCCTTGGCGTCATATACGCTGTTGTGACACATCCTGTCCATCGCCCCCGGTCGAGTTCACCCCAGCCGCGTTTAGCCTCTGGCTTTATTTCGTCCTCGGATTCTGTCCGGGATTTTCAGCTGGGGAACTTGTTGCTCGTTGCCAGCGTGGAGCACTTAATGCTCGCTTAATGACAGCAGTCAGTGGTCCCTGACTTCGTGACTTTCTGTTCGCGAATTCCCTCTATCGTCAGTCTCTCTCTCACCGTTTCTATCTGTTCCTCGCCTTCTGGATAGTTAACCACGCTTTGAAATTGCGCGCGTCGCCAAGCGTTACATAACACGTTAGTGCGGCACGGCATACCGAAATGGAATACTATAAGGCACCTCTAACAGAGGCTATTATACAAAAGTCGCTTGACGACTATTCAAATTGTCAATTATTAATTGGTACATAATTGATCCGATGGCATCTTCAACCCGATCGCAGTTCAGTGGAAGTTACGTGATATTTACCAAATTATTCTCGATTCGGTAACATCTACATCACTACTATATTAATAGTATGTATGATAGTTTGACTATTTTGTGGGTATCTTGCAGCATGTTTGTGCACACGTCCTTCGACGGACACCGCAACAAATCTAGTAAATTTGGCGCGAATTTCAAACAAGTGTTGCATGCCTGTCTTAGCATGTTACTTCCTTCAATTCCCCCGCATTGAAAGCCCCAACATTGCTCCCGTTTCCCTCTCCCTTCACTGAAACAGCATTCACTCTAACTGCCTTTATAGTCGACCGTCTCTCTGCCGTTTATAACGCTCAGCCACCCCAATATTCTCAGTGGCAGCAACAGCATGACGGCTGGTGGCACGTTTCGTCTGTTCCTGGAAGGGAACTCCTCCCCGGCGCCTTCATCTTCTTCGTCTTCCGTCCCACCGTTTATAACCGCTTCAGGAGACAGAAAATACCCTGGAGGAGAAAGATCAGAAGTACGGCGCGAGCAGACAACCCCGCACGAATCCCCTTACCAGTTCTTCCTCTTCAACTCACTCGCTTAAACTCGAGAAAATGGGTAGGAAAGAAATTAAAGGGAAATGCTCCCTTTTCGGCAGGCAGCACCGTTACAGTACGAGCAGGCGTTAAGAAAACGCACTCGAGCAAGTACGAGGGAAGAGATGGAGCTACTTGCTGTGCGAAAAGCTCGGCTCGGCCCTGAGAATGTTGATCGTAAACCGGAATTTTCGTGCGAGGAATAAACACAGTATGGGCAGTGCGTTAATTTGGTGTCCAGTCTTTGACGAATGATCACGCGTCGATCGATGAGGGCTGTTTTGAAGGGGCAGTATTGCCTTACCGCATCATATTTCGATCAGGTGGTATGAAACAGATGAAATGAGTCTGTCGTGCCACTTGTTACGCGCTCCAACCGTATACATCCATGTACGGCAGCCGCGTACGATGAGGGTGGTCCTCAATAACGGGACGATGCGGTGGTGGCGCTGGTGGCTCGTGGCGAGGAGGAAACAGAGTAATGCAGAAAAGGATCGTAAAACGCGTTTGTTTGTCGGGTACGTCAGGAAAGAGAAGAACATGGCCTGCGGCCAGGGAGGATTGTTTAGGGTGAGCACGAAGACGGCTAGCAGGGTCGGCTTTCCGGGCTGCATGCGGAAGAGGCAACATCGATTCTCAGGAGGTTCGTGTTGCGCCACGGTAAAAATCACGGCTTTCCATCCTCGAAGCAAGGGCGCTTCTCAGCAGGTTCAGATATTGCCTTCTCGTTTTCCGCATCCCGTTTGTATGGCTCATCAGGTTTTGTGTATGTTTTTCCAAGTATCCGAAACGTCGATACGGAGACCCCGCTTCTCTCCGCGTTTTTCGTGCGTCCTCTGACTACTGAACACTGTTCGCTGGCTACTCCCTGCAAGAGGTAATACTGTCCTTTGTTCAGGGATAAATTCAGGAAGGCCGCGCAGAAACAATCTTGCGTCAGGTTGTTGTGCACGATCCCTGATTACATGCTCTCTTCCAATATCATCTTATGACATTCCAATAGAATGCCACACTGGGCGTTAGGGGACGCGAATAACATCGATCCATGTCTTTCAGAGGTCAGGAGTAGACATTCAGGAGTGGACCGTCGTATATCTAAATGGCAGTCATTGGCTAACTTGAGTCAAAAGTCGACTTTCTTAGTAGGCTGCAACTAAGTAGCTTCTGGGAAGAGGTAACTGCACAAGGCTAAGAAGGGTCTAGCCTTTCGGGCCGCTATTGATTTGACCACTTCAAGCCTGAAAGTCACTAACGTAGCGAACAAGCTTCAGACGTTTCTATAAAATCTTGTATTGCATGAGGTAACATTGAGCCACTGGAGTCAGGACCCTGTTTCCATAGTCATCGATAATATTTTTCCTATGTCGAGTTAGTTTCACGTTGTAGTGATACACTTAACCCTCTGAAAGCTACAACAATATATTTTATATTGGCTAATACTTTCATTCTAGATTCAATCGTTGTTCAGTCCCTGAGATTGCGCGTATGCGTGTTATGCTGTCCGCAGCGTGGACACTCCAAAGCCAATATTGCGGTAGATTACAAATGCCTATGAATACTTTAGGAAATTATTATACTATTATTATTGAGCTACTTATTCAACATTATGTAATTAAGTATAGGAAGTGGCACGTCTAGCCCGTCAGCTCTTCTGGTCACTTTATGTTCAGCCGTGTTTGGCCAAGCAGGCTTGGGTGACTTCGCAGTCATTCTCCCTAGATACCAGAGAAAGCAAATTATCTGTATGTGCCCAATAGCACACAATGCTCGATGAGAATTTCATTCTTATCAACATCATGCTGTTACATCTCCCAGCCTTACATAAACTAGGTTCAGACCCATCGAGATGAGACCCAATAATTCTATATCGCATCCCAAAGATATCTTTAGAACTACGAGCTTAAAAATTACCTTGATGTAACAGTTACCTTGGCTTCCATTCAAACAGTGAGCGCCGATCGAACAGCAAAATCAGGTAGGGATCGAAATCGAAATTTCTTATGCTCGTAATTTTGGGGCACTCCCCACACTATACCATTATTGCTCTACGGCGCAGGCTTCGTAGTGACAGCTAAATCACATTTATTGTCAATGTGAATTGCAAAGCTGACCCGAAATCGTCATAGGGCATAGGATCAACGAAAGTATACATATATATATATATAATATACATTAGTTCTCGTCTAAATTCCAGTGAATTAGTACCTGCAATGTTTTCGATCACCATGGGGTGTTTCGTTTCAAGCTCAATCTGATACACCTCTGCACTTACAAACCTACACACTCACAGAGACACCCGGTCAACGCACGCATCCGTACACAGGTTCCACGAAAGGTTGAGACGGATGGAAGCCATCAAATTCATCCGACGATTTTGCCGCGTGGCGTCTGAGCGACGCGGTGGGATCCGTCACGAGTTTTCTACACTGTATTTTTATACTATAGGACACTGGTGTGCTGTCTCCACTCGGGCCTTTTCGGCCCAGCCACCACTACGTCGGCTTCGTTCATAGCGGGCTGCCGTTAGCCCAGCCCGCAGCGACGAGCTCACCCAAACGAACGCACGCACGGTCGCTCGGTAGCCTCACAAGCAGCAGGGTCTACCGTACAGGGTGAACTGTTTTTATTCGAGTTGCGCATTTAAAAGGGCGACGAAGAGCATAGAGCGGTGACGTTTTATACTGGAACGGGAGAAGCCAGCGTATAGGGTGACATTTACCTTTTTGAATAGAGCGCGCGCGAAATCCTTATACGTTGCTGGAGTATCATCCTCTGAGCCGAGGGTCTGCGACGCGCCACACAGATCTGTAGTAACGCGGCTGTGCCGCCGTTTTTGTAATCGACTTTCTTTCTCATTCACCTTACTTGCTTCACATACGGGTGCAGGCTACCTACGATGAGGAGCTCTTCTACCAGCCAACGCGTTGGTCTCGTCGGTAATACGCCCGGTTATATAGCAATATATAATTGGAAGTGGAATTTTTTTCCACTTGAAGGGAAATGTTGTGGGGATCAGTGGGGCACTCTGGAACAAAATGCTCATTTCACAATCCAGAATATTGAAGTTTATTCGACTTGCCACGGGTACTCTCCTCACGAGCCTTCCGTTCGGGCCGACTCAACTCGAATATATATATATATATTATATGCCTTCGACTCGAGGTAAATACGTTTTACGAAACTATATTATGTTCACGGCAAAGAATTCGCCGAAAATATAAGTCCAACACGAGTGACAACACAAGCTAAGATTTGCTCAATTTCAATTTCGTCCCGAATTTTAATGGTACGATTGTTTAACTCACGAAAAATCGAATAGGCAGATAGATTTTTATTTGTCCACTTATAAACGTAGACACGGAGCATCTATTAGCCGTGTTACGCTAGTTCTAATATGAAGTGAGTGACAGATAAAGTGGTAAAAAAAGTGTCGTTGTAAAATAGTAAGATCGATTAAATATGTCATATTTTGGCTAAATAACATAGTTTCAGGATTTTGTTAGACAACGTGTACCACATGAAAGATATGTCTTAGATCTGTATTCGAAATACATGAGCTTGTCAGCTTGTCCGAACCATACGTATTTCCGGGATCTTCATAACTTTCTATATTGCATAAAATACTTGAGTTATTATATAATACCTTCCCAACGAGTGTCTAGATAACCCTAGATGGTTAATTATCAATGCCTTATGTTGTTATGACCGCTACTCTCCACGAACCTTGGCACGTGATGGACCAGGACATTCATTTAAACTGAATGTTCCTTACTTAATGGTTTGTGCATACATTGTGACTGCCGACGAGGGCAATCTCGTTCATTGACGCAACTATACATATAATATATATATATTAATAGCACCTAGTCGGCCACTAATATGTTAACCACATCCCTCTGTCCGCTACGTAATTAAACGGTTAAGTCCATCGCTTATGGCTAACGATTCATCGTATATCGAAAATAGCAGCAACATAATTAAAATCTCTCGTCTTCTCTGTCGCCTCCACTCACTTCAGCGAGATGCATATTGTCTTGAACCTAGCAATGATTATTCCTTGTTCTCCCGTGAACCCCTATCCCGTATTACACCCTTCAATCTAACGCTACACCGTACCCGCAACCACCATATGTACCGTGAACGTGCACATTTAGTTGTGATGTGGAGCACAATTAACGACAGCCATCCCATGACCAAGTAGGGTTAACCTTGTCCGCCCATATTGACCCTTACCCTTGCCCTCGCCAATGTACTCCTTACCGTTTTCTTCGACGATCCCCGGCGAGGTCTTTATGCCTGCACGTTCTTCCAATCGTCCCCGCAACCCCTCGTTCTTCACCTCCACTGTCCTTCGTCTTCTCACCCATTGAGCTGAGGCCTATCTATCCCATCCCGTTCGACAGTGGGCCGGCCCGCCGAAGGACCGACCGGTCGACGGACGGGGCTTGGAGCGAACAAAGTTTATAATGGACTTTGGTGTGAACTTTTATTATATGCAAATCCACTAAGTGCGTGGATCTAGAGCCGTTGGTTGGCTGGCGGGCGCAGGACGCTTGCGGGCCCTTGAGCGGTCCAGCAACGACGCTAGCGTGCTTACGCAAGCTCGTTCCTTTGGTACGACTACTGCTACTACTAGAATCCTCTGTTCTCTGAACAGAAGGCCAACCGAGGACGAAGCATCTGTATATATATATATATGCACTTCACACCAGTGGAATCAGCGAACGTGTCGGAGAGTGGGGTTACTGGACGGCTCAATACAATTGTCGATAGAGTTAATATATTGAAGGGGTAGAAGCGGCTCGACGAAGGCCAACAGCACGGACAAGTTTATTTCTGTGCCGTCTTCGTCCGGCTTAGTTTGGTCGAGTTGACCCAATCCTTCTACCAACAGACACTTTTTTGTGCTTGTGAGTATAGCATTACTTCGGGAAATGTCTCCAAGACCTATCGCACTACCGGTCTATTCATCCAAGCTCTGTCCCTATGTACTGCGACGTTGCCGCCTAGACAATAATCAATTATAAATCCTTCTCGCAAAAAAGCTACTCAACAACAAACGGCTTGCTAATTTCGGGTATGTTATTCAGGTACGTGGATGCCGTACTCGTTCCATGAGGTGCCACAGTTTTTATGCACTTTCCCAACTTCATTGACTTTCAGACTTACGAGCTCCGTTTTCAATTTCCTTGAAACCCGAGGGCGATCATAATTTCGGATTTCCTAATCACATTAGTTTTCTCCATTTCAGTAATTGCCCTATTGTATATTTTTGTGCTCAACTTCAACGGATCAGCCTAGTGCTTCAGTGGCAAAATGTTAATAGCTCAATCAACCTCTGGATTAGAAGTGAGCACCACACTCGGTTTTCGAGTTCGCGAATACCATCGAGCCTGGCTTTTGGATATTGCCATAACCTGCATTTTCAGCCAGTCTATCATCAACCTATTTGACCTTCAGTTAACTAGCAGAACTATTATGAGTTTTCCCAAACAAATATTATCTTTATTAATTATTTCTAGCTGTGCATTTTTTTGCATGAAATTATGCGCGAAAGGCCATAGCCAAGAGATTTTTTCTAAAATGGATGCTTGTCCATTTTTTTTTGTATGATAAGTGAACGATAGCCTGTCCTAAACATGGAACCAAATCTTAGCAATGTGCGCTAGTAAATGTTAACGATCTCGACAATTTTGGAGGCATCACGCAACGAGCCGTAAAATTGAATTAGTTAATCGAATCATCCATGATGATCTATCACCTATCTCATTAATGGTCCTACTTGATAAAATACAATTACCCCCGAGTGATCATCAACCTTTCGGTTAACAGTCAACCGTACGAGCCGACTGCCCCGTGGAGGTTCTTGGCAATTACCAACGGGATTAGATCGCACAACTTCTAAATACGTTTACAAACTCATAAAAAAGGTTATATGCGGCCTCACCTTTGCTGGCATTCAACCAGTTATTCATAAAAAGCTCGCCTCTGCCCTCGCTAAACCCTTCCGCATTATTCTTGTAGTCGCACTTATCAAAATGTGGTCGTTCACGAGTCAGTGCTTTTGCTATTCTCCTATCACGGCGGTACATTAAAAAATCAAAATCTGACATTGACAAAAACAGTCTGCGGCCCAAGAGCAAATTGCAGGCATCCTTTTCGAAAATCTTGGCTGTTGATCACATTTTCAGCTATCTCTCAGTTTGGGATCTGCTAGATAACGATCACCTCGATTGTATATATATCATATTTTACTATATGTTCTTCTAAAGCGTTCCACCGAGTTCCTTAAATAAACTTAAAAGTAAAATAAGCTAGGCATTAATAATAAAATTGTGGCCTGGTAGTCGAGCTATGTGACAAGCCTCATCGTTTGAGAGTAAAAGAAGGGATGCGTTCACTGGGTGATTGCCCGTCAGGAGTTCTGCAACGATCATATGTAGGTCCCTGTCTGTTTCTTGTTTTTATTGTGGTTATCAAAGATGGGACTTGTGGGCATTGCTCACAAAATGTAAGCAGATAACTTGAAGTTGTACGACCTACACTCACACGGTACTATGCTACACATATCTAGGCATCTAGTGAAAGAGAAGAACAGTCAGAATGGTAGAAACACTAAGACATATATTGAAATAATGTTTATGTCAGATATCGCGTTGGAGAATGCACTCTTTCAACCTCACTGACCCAGCTGGTCCGCCAACAAACCTGAACATGTTTAATCTTAGATGTGTATGTGTCCTTTTTACACGAGCTGACCCACCACCAAGCAATGTTAATCCCTGTGTCGAAATTAAGTATAATAGTTGTCACATCTGGTCATAAAGGTTTCCTCTGCATATGCTCCTAACAGTGACCCTGTCCCCAAAATGCAGTCTATACTGGATCTGGATGTTCTTGTCAGCAGACTTCGACTCACACATTGCTGATTTCGTGAGGGTGGTGGTACACTCTACCGTTGCCTTTTTGTTAAAGATTGATTTCTATGTGATATTTGATGATAGTGTCGTATTCAACAAGTACTTGTATTTTGAGATAGTGCGTATATGTCTAAAGGAGCATACCGAAGCGCTGGATAGAATTCAAAACAGGTTTATAGGATCAGTGGTAGATGTTTCCTTCTTAGAAAATCAGTCGTGTTCAGGCCCATAAAAACTAACTTCAGGATGCTTCTTTGAATGTCTCACAAGCTAGTCTAGCTCTGTAAATATGATAGATCAATATCTCGAACCACAACTAATAGTAAAGTTACGATTAATTACCGACATACTATATTCTATTCCTTATGTTTTTTTATGATATATGACTTCAGTGTCCTCCTTGGCTGATTATAAAGGAGTCTTTTTATCCTAATTACGTACGTACACACGTAAACATTTATATATATATATATTTATTTATATATTCATCCCTCAGGAGTACCAAAGCACCCACTGTATAGCACGATATTGAATCTCATGTATATTACACAAAATAAGCACAGCAGTATGTAAAAATATTCAAATAGCATCCAGGAGCATTCACCCTTTTTGCGATTGCTTTGGTCTGCATGGAGGATGTCGAAAAGCACAGCATTTTCTCTGGTCTTCATCTGGGATACGTTGTCTGTTCGTTCATCGCAAACTATTTACATTTTTATGTATTGCATCTCCTGAACAAGCCATATTGTCATTCCGGTCGGCTACAGAAATGTATGTTCATTATATATATATATATATATATATATATATATATATATATATATATATATATATATATATATATAATATATTTCAATTTTTTTGTTAACTTTGTGAAGGCCGAGCTCGCAGGCCAGCCACGCCTGAAACGTATTGACCACGTTTACCAAATTGCTATTTGATATTCGATTTTACTTTACTGCGACACTACCATCATAGCACTAAATATTCACCCGTAATCAATAAGGGAATTATTTCAAATTCCCGCAAATTTCAAATTGCACCAACATCTTGGTCAGCGCCGTCTTTTCCCGTTAAGCGCCCATTCACGTGAGATGCTTGGGAAACTCCCGAAACAATGCTCACCCTCTCTCCCTTTAGCCGGCTAGCTCTGTCCTTCCAGTGCAGCTTCGGCAATGTTGTGCCGCCCATTTGGCTCTACCCCTGTGAGCAACGCGGATCGTCGGTGTCGTCAAACGATGCGAGTCGCTTCGGCCTTCGGCCTTCAGCAATGGAGCAACCGCTACGACAACTGAACTCGCTACTGTGCGCGATCCCTTTGCGCACTCTCGCTAAACTCGCTATCCCGCTCCCTCGTATAATACGTCCCATATCCGCACTGTTCCCATGAAACTTTCTCAAACGCCCCTCTCACCCCTTAAATCCGCGAAACCCTCGAATGCGCGAAGAAAAGGCGAACGCAGCGAGCCACGAGCCGCGCAGCCAGATGCAACGCAGCTGAAGGAAAAGGTCGGCGAGCACCCGAACGGAGACAGAGAGTCAGCGTCGACAACGGTGACGACGACAGCAACTATGTGAGCGTCGTTTCTATGCAAGCGAGAAATCTCTGCGCAGCAGAGAAACGTTGTATGTATGGGTACGGGCGGATAGCGGAGCTAAAGAAAGGAATGGGTGACGATGGAAGAGGAGGAGCCTCACAATCGATATTTCCTTTAGCGAACAGCAGAAAGAAAGAAAGGCTGGGGAAGTGAGAGTAAACGCTCGCCTAGGCGGTGAAGGATGCGAAAAAGGGGGACTGCTAACTGTACGTGGGGCTCCCAAACGCACAACGGAGTGTTCTGCGGCATTGGCGGCGGCAGCACACGAGCTCAAGCAGTTTCTATCTATACGCCCCATGGATGTACCACGTTCTCTTCCTTACTGTTTCAACGCCTCTCAACGACGGCGGAAAAAAATCACGTCCCGATAGAGAATGGTGAAGAGAATAAGAAGCATAGAACAGGAGTGACGACACCATTGGTTCTTCACACTTCCCTAGACTGTCCACCAGTCGCATTTTTCTATGTAGCTTCATCGCGACAAGATTGGCCGGCCATGACGACGACTACCACCACCACCACCGCCACTCAATAATTACTCCTTCCTAGCCTCTATCGTACAGCTTGGCTTGGTCCCAGTCATGGGCATGGGCGATGCGAGAAGAGCAGGGAGTGTGGCGCCACGTACTGCGCTTGCTGTTTCAAGGCTTCGAACAACAACCGACTTGAACGATACATGGGAAGGAAACGCCTGTAGTACGGGCTAGATGGTGCAGGAGCGAACAGAAAAGTGCTTCGCTCTCTGAGGGGCTCTCTCCCCATGCTGAGTACGAACTGGTTCAACCGAGCCACAGAATTCCGCCCGATACGCGGAACTTCGCAGATATTGACTTGCTTTGATCAGCTATCGGCTGGCTGACTGAATAGTTGCTGCGTTACACTGACGCTCAGAGGACTGTTCAGAATCAATCCTGATATCCCGCATAAGAATGGCTGTACAATAGCTGCCGTCCCCCGGGGAAATCGAATCTTACAAGATGGTTATATTTAGTTTTATTGCAGTGGATTCAAAGCTGGAAATAGGACATTTTTTTAGACGTACACCTTAAAGCCTTCGTTGACTAAGGTCAATTTTATTAAGGTGATCGATTTTCCAATGCGCAAGGAACTAGTGTGTACGTGATTCCTTTTCATATTTGGGCCAGCTATTCTTATATATATATATATATATATGTAAACATTAGAAAATGAATGTGTCACAACAAGAATATCCATACATTTACAAGTTTTAAAATAATTTGTTTATATAGAGTTGTTGTTGAAGACCGTGAGCTGCAAATCTTAGAACGTAAACATCAATATCGTCGTAATCAGAACTATTCAAACTCGATAAGGTATTAAGCCCTATTTTGACCGCAGCGAATCAAGTATGGCGTCTTAGCGCAGTTGGCAATCGAATATGATATCGTACAGTTACTTACAGCCCGTCTCCTTCAGTTTTTGCATGAGGGCTCGAGAGTATATCAACTCGATGCGGCTAATGCAAGGCTTCAGTGAAATCTACTTCAAAGATATTCTTAGTGTGCTTAGACATTAGTCGACAAATTTAGTATCAAGACAAACATCTGATCCTATAAACACGCTGTTTTTTTTATTTATATTTAATATGTGTATATCTGAAAAATAACGAATATGTTCTTACCTTGAATCGACGTGTAACATTTTGGTATATAGAGCCCCATACTGTAATTCCATGTGAGATTTCTGGCTCGAACAACGCCATATATCTGGATGTTTGGAAAGTCGTGTCGATTTTTTCACCCCTCCTTGACAGAGCGCCCACAGTGCACTATCGTTGTTCACCTCGACAATGGAGACATTTTGCGCAATTGACACAACGGACCCAATAGAACGTTGGAACGAGGCCGTCGCAAGTGATAGAAACTACGTCAACGATTAAGGTAGACGAAATTATTCGGGCCTGCCTGCTGCACTCTGAGAATTAGTAATTTTATAAGTATTGAAAATCACAACATAACAGTATGATTGCTTTCCATATTAATGCAACCAAACGACTGCGGGCTGAATGGCTACTATACACGATGTTAGTCTCAGTAAAACACAATGGCAATTCACTGTTGTTTTACTCTAGTGGGATTACTTCTGAAAAAAAATTAGCTCACAGCAGACCTAAATCATGAATGAACTGATGCGAAATAGACGCCAACACATAATTTTGATACTTTATAAAAAATACAATTTGTATATCTAGCACAACAAGGAGCGTTTCGTATCGAAATGAAGAACTCGGATGATTTATTTACATGAAATTAGAATATTTATAATGTACACAAGGTTTGTCGTGACTCGGATATTCATCGATCACGTCGCAGATCTCAGGGCGAATTCATCAATGTCATCTCTTACCGTAGAATTCGGTTAACATATTAAATCATTTATCTGAATTGTTACTCAACGGCGGACGCATGCGAGAGCCATCAAAGATGGCTAACAGTACCCACACACTGTGGCTACTGCCAGTTGGGCGTTAGCTCGCAGCATGAAACAACATCGAATCACCGAACAGATTTGAACACTGGAGACCGAGGTAGATGTAGTATGAGTATCGACCTAAAATTAGAACCAACTAGGCACTATTTCTTACATCCGCGATACCGGCGATAACGATGTGTAAAGACTACACGACTGTAATTAAGTAATATCATCATTCGAGTTTGTTGACGTTGGGATTTTGAGTTGGCACACAAGCGTCGTGCAAACTTAGGAGTGACAAACTTCTTAACTTGCGAGAGCACTCAGTGCATCTTGACAAACTCGAGGAAACAATCTAGCAATCAACCTACGCCATATTATTCCTGTGTAGCATTTTGATGCACTTAATATCGAGACAAGCGTAATGTAAATTTGCTCACCCAATTTGATTAAGTTAACAGGTTCTTCGGTTGCGAAATATCTACATTCGTTCTGAAATCTGTTGCCAACCACTGAGCTTCACCTCATCGGGAATATCTTCTCTTAGCTAGCGATATATTCGTTTCTGCGCAAAATTGTCTATATGTGCCCATAAAAGATAGAGTCTCATTAAACTGCCCACCTTAATACACAATTCTAATGTCTGTAGTGTGAACCCCGCGAATCACTTATAGACCCGTCTCTGCCAAGAATGATTTATTAGGGGCTTTAACAATATTATATAGTTTGTAAAAGAAAATCGAAGGTTAAGGAGCTATAAACGATATCGAGACTAACTTACGCAATGAGTTTTTTTTCCATTCAGTGGTTCTAGATGTTGGCCTGTTTTACCTTGCGTGCCTTAATATACTGAACGTACGCTGCAATAAACTGAACTAAGAAACAGCGCACATACAATACCGACAATGATAAATACATGAAGTAAATGTCGACCGAATGTCCATCTCAAAATTAACAACAAATTATATTAGAATTCGATGTAAGAGCCCATACAGATGTTTGCGCTTAACGAAGAAGGTATGTGGGCAGATAATTCTACAAAGCCCTACTAAACTACTAAATGAATAAAATTATTAAGTATAATAATCTCGCAACCGTGCTACACTACTGGATGCATATAATATTATCATATTCGGCTCTAAGACCTGCCACAGTACTAGATAATAATAAATTATTATTACTGTTATATGACATAACGCTTTAGATTATATGCCTTATAGTACCATAAAAAGACACAACAATTAGGTAATCAATTACAACAGAGTATAAATTTCGATTGCTCAGCTCAACTGCAATGTGTTCTTTGCAGGAACATATCATATCTCAAATCGAACATTGCACTCTAGCGACCGTAGCACCGATATATATATATATATATATATATCCTATGTAGGTACGGGTAGGCTGACACGATAAACAAATGCTCGTTTTCATCTATTCGACAAAGATATAAATGTAAGATAAAACAGGTGAGGGCACACACGGAAGCCCAATAATCACAGAGTCGCGACAAACACCTGGCGTTTGTTACTCAAAACACCTCTTCGGCCCCGGCGAGTGAATATCGTCGTTCGTGGTACGGTCTACTAAAGGGTTCGACACCAGTGGGCGGGTCCTCTGTCGAATCCCTGCGTACGTATCTAAGATTGGCCTCGACATCGTGACCGTCCAAATCCATCACAATATGCAGCCAATCCACATCGGTATCGTCGCAGTTATTCTGTTCGATATCAAAGAGAGTGCACGATTAATTTGGTTAATCTGGCGCCAAGTATATAATGGTAAACTCCATGGTATCGAAGAGAGTCACACTCGATACCGGATGTCGAATAGGCATCCATAATATGCCGACTACACTTCGACACGACTTATACGAACTGTATATAGCATTATCAGTGGGACACTCACAAACAACCTGCACCATTACTAATGATACTATTCAACTAATTCGGTCAGGATGTCTCGCGGAGGTGTAGCCCGGCGAAGTTTATGGAGAGTCCGCGGTGGGTGTCAAGCACCGTGTCACTAAAAGCGATATATGCAATACTGGTTACACTACTTACCGATGTAAATACTTGCTCATTTTTCTTCCATTCATCTATTTGTTGCTCCAATTGCAGTAGTTTATGCTTTGTCCAGTTCGACGTCGGCAATCGCTGCTGCTTTTTGTGAATATGGTCAACGTTGTCACCCTCGTTCAAACATTCGGGCCTGTTTGTGGTCCTATTTTGCCTCCATGCCGTCCCGTTCTTACAATCGCCGCAGCTGCTGCTGCTGCTATTTCGGCTGTTTTTCACAGCTGGATCACTGTCGACCCCCTCATCCTTCACGAGGTAGTGAGGTGATATTTTCTCCTGGGCTTTTCGCTCGTTCTCGTTGCCACTCATCGTGTCACTGGAAAGCACCGGGATACCGCACCTGCCCGATCAGATGTTGCTTGCAACAGTCGAATAAATACTACACCACGAGATTTATCGTTTTTGCCACGAAGCCTTCGTCGGCCTGACGCAACCGGCGCCTCGCGTTTATACTACTGCCTCCCACAGCTACACTGCAGCTAAACTTTAGTTGCCGATAACTTCCGAGCTGACGGCCGACTCGGAACACGATGTTGAGTCGATCCCGAATATTCGGACGCTGTCGCTTCCCGCAGGTCGGACCGATGTCGCACGTATCCGATGTCGATGAGCCAATACCTTAGGTTAGGTTTTCGTCTGTCATACAAAACAGGACAGGGCTCACCCGTTCAGGCGTACAACCGAGTCTTCGTTTCCCACCACGAACTAGTCACGGTAACAGTGTCTATAGTAATAGTGGCTGTGGGTTTCGTATGGTGTTAACTCGAAGAGAGTGATGCCCTCGTTCGACCAAATGGCAGCTTCTGACTGACTGTCTGACTAACCTACGAGTGAAGGTACTTGCCTGTTATTCGATGCTACTCTACTCTATAGTGTAGTTGTATCTGTTGTTGATGTTGTTATTGCGACGGACGGCGCTCTCTGGAAGGCGCCATGCTGCGCAGCATTGTCCGCACCGGCCGGCGCCCCGAAAACACCAGCAGCAGCAGCAGCCTTCTGGCGGAGGAGAGATTGGCCACAACGCAGACGTGGAAAGCGACGGTGATGGTAGTGGCGGCGGCGGCGGCGGCGGCGACAGCGGCAGGGCAGCCAGGCAGCCAGCCAAGCAGGGGCTAAGCGGCCACACAGCCAGCACCTCGAAATAGAAGCCGCGCCAGTGGCAGTGCCAACCAGTGAGAGTATTAGCATCGTCAATCGTGGCGTCTGCGCGGATGGCGGCGCTCAGCGGCAGCGACCATCCCCAGCGCGGTATCACCGTGTCCAGCGACGAACAGCGGAGTCAACAGCGCCGAGGTCAACATCTCAAATCGATCTCGCAGTAAACAGGGAAGTCTCTTTCCCACTCGTTCAAGAATAGGCTAGTAGTCGTGCTGCTTGTTTTTTTGTCGCGTTGTTATTCTCTTTGCCGCTAATGCCGCCAACGACGCCGTCCTCCCAGCAGCTGTGGCATGGCGCTGCTGTTGTTATTGCCAAAAAAAAAACGCGACATCACGAGGTAACGCGGGAACTGATGGGAAAGAGTGGTCCGGACACCGGCCACATCGTGAGGGAGTGAGTGGGACATGGGACAGATCTCAGGCGAGTGCTACTGCTGCTGGTGCCGTGACAACGACGATGAAATTCAGTTGTGCAAGATCTGCTTTAACGTATCTTGCACGATCGGGCCACTTGCTGAATAACGCAGGTCGCGTAGAATCAATAGAAGAATAGAAATATATCACGGGAAATGGGGGCGTGTATGTGTGTGTGTGTGGGTGCGTGGATGTTTATGGGCGACGCAATATAAAACTCAAAATACTCGGAAATGTTTATACTGCTTCGGAATTGTATATTTAAGATCTCATACAGCAGAGACAAGGCGGATTTGTTTGTACCGCAGTTAGGAGGAATCGAATTATTATCGAACAGGTACTGCCACAAACAACTGTTACGCATAGTTTGGTAGCATTCATAGTTAAGACATATTACGTAGTAGGGCTTAACCGCTATAAACTGTAATATAAAGAATTACATATTATAAGAAGCGGAGTTGGACGGAGAATATGGACTCTGGTGGTTAACAGCGCTTAGATCGCAGCCACCTTACGTTGGTTTTGCTATATATATATCTATATAAATGCGTAATAGCTTATTACTACCAAGACCACCATTGGATTATAATTGACAAAGCTGTGTTTTTTTTTCAGTTTCGCCACGATCGACCGTGTTCTATTATCTAGTGTTTTCGATAATCGCAAAACCGTACGTTACTGTCAGGATGATATCGACTACTCAAACCGGGGTCGACATAGCTTTCTAGAGAAAAAAACGCAATTTTGTCAATGTTTGGCTCTTGAGAGAGAATTAGCCACACCTAATTTATTGACCGGGCAATTATTAAATTGCTCGTCATCATGGTTTGTTGTTTTACAAATATTTTCTTAATTTTGTCTATAGGACACACACATATCCTTATAGTTGTATAAACATTATATATGTAGAAACTATTGACACTTGTGAAAACGAACTTAGTTGACCCCCAGCGCGCTATAGTTCATCTCGTTTGTCTATTTTCCTTCATTTTACTGTATGGTACGAGACAATGGAATTAGTCAATGCGAGGGCTGAGTAGTTGGGATTACGGTGAGCGAGAAAACGGAATATTTATGTAGCATAAATATATGAACGTTCCCCTCATGTCGTGCTTTGTTAATGATCGAGCTAAGGGCTATATTTGGCCTGAGGTTGATAGGGATCAATTGTTTACCTGTCAGGTTTTAAATAATGAACTTGATTGTTTGAGGACTAGAACTCTTGTTAAGTGTAACATCATATGTGGTATAAATATATCGGATTCGCGTTGATAACTATTACCCTTGTATTGATATTGGTGGAGTCAATTATTATTCTTTGCCGATAATGGTACATTTATAATATAAAAGTAGTATGGTGTGGGAATCGAATTAATTCCCACTCTACGTCCAGTCAGCTATTCCGGCATATACTCTCTCCGGGGATGGGGCATCGACTAACTCCACAAACTGTAAACATGGATCAATTAATGCCTTGCATATAAATAATCGCTTACGCGAGGGTGCATTCAACTTCGTTGGCGCTACACGTTATCGGCGTTGAGCGCAGGTCAACATTCAGGACGATTTCGAATCGCCCTCAACAGTGCTTGCATTTCGTGGAAGCGAATGCCTAACTTCGTTAGACGTTAGCTGTTGTGGCTCGTTTGAGGTGCGCTAATGCATAGAAACCTCTAGATTCTCATATTGGCAAAATAACGTCATTATTATTATTAGTATTATTATTGTCATTATTGTTCTGGCCATCGCGGTTATTATTGCACTATCGATCGATTATATACCGGATGATCGACATTTTGCACTCGTAGGAACAAATCACAGACGAAACAGTGAGTCTTTTCCCTAGTAGCCGCGCAACAAAGGGCTCGGCGACAAATCAACAGGGTGTACGTGCTAAACATGCGATGACTGGCTTGCCCCGGCCAATTCCCCTCTCAGCAGCCGAACGACGACGAACAGCAAAACACAGCAACCGCCATTACAGTCACACACGCATTCAGACATTCAACGCAGCTTGCATTCGGCCCCAGCTAGTCTCACTAGTCAATGAGAGAGATGGTTCGCACCGTGTTAGGCCAGTGGACCCGGCCGACAGCTGGAGACTGAGATAAAATACATTGAAGCGTGGACACAGAGGACGCACGAACGGCGAACAATCGTACGGGAATAGTATCGCTTTAGACAGGGCAGCAGCAGCAGCAACAGAAACAGCAGAGGTGCTGGCAGTCGTGATAGCAGTACACATGTTTACAGTTAACGATACATTTTTAGACATAATCACTGTGGACACCGCACAAGCAATAAAACCAGCTACAATAGTATTAATAATAATTAATTAATTAACAGCAGCAGCAGCAGGCACAGCTGTTGTAGTTGTTACATTTGCTGCTGCTTCCACTGCCATCGTTGTTGCTAACTAGCAAGCTGGACAAACGGTCTGCAGTGACTGATCTGCAGTTTAGCCACGCACTGTGCGCCCGTTGCTGGGTTAACCTGAATGCTTGCGTCGGCCGTCGCTTAGTCAGCCTGCAGTGGCTCTGTTGCTGAGTTGGAAACGATAACACCAAGCCGCTAGAGGCGATTGTTGTTGTTTTTGGCTTCGCTTCTGCTGCTGCTGTTGCTCTTAGTCACATAGCCGCGCGTATGGGGGCGATGCAGATAGATACCGGCTCATATTCGAGCCACGTCAAGTGGCATTACCCTTTGAATAAATAGGACGAACATAAACTAAACTAAAAATAAACTATACAGGTAATGTGTATCAGCTTACCAGATATCTTGAGAACGTTTATTAGCTGTACGACCCGCCTGTATATGACACACATCTGTGTCAGCTTGACAGGATGATTGATCGATTCAAGCAGGGTCTTTATTGTCCTATTGTTTTGGTTGTTATTCCACGTTTACATTGTTGTCGAATGTACTACGGTTATTATTGTTGTTTGAGTGTCAGTTTAACAAAAGGGACTGTTGACAATTTCAGCCTGTCGAAATAGGGCTCTCCTTGATTCGAGTATCGCGTGATAGTGTAGCTGCTGCACGTCAGGCGATATTGCATTGCTTAAAGGACCATCGCCGCCACGACAATACACTGATTTCTTCGCTAAACTGTTATCTACCGTCTTACCTACTCTCCTACAGTGGCCACTCGCAGTTCCCTTCTTAGCCCATTTCTCGCGTCTCTGAATGTCGACGACGTCTGTCATGATGTTCCTGGCCCTGACCGAGAGACAATGACATGGCCACTAGAACTGTCTGACATAAATACTCAACTGGAGATTGGTCTGAACGTTTTTCGGCGCTTCTAGATCCCTGGCTAGGTGGGCAGGCCGTACTTTAGAGCAGTAAAGAACACGGGAACTTCTAATGGACGGTGAAATTAGAGAGTACGAGATTTTCGAAAAGGCGGACAAGGTATATCGAGGCGCCTTACGACCAAATATTGAAATGTAGTGTTTCGGCTACATTTGCTCGCGGCAAGGAGCAGTGTTCGTTATACAATACGTATAAGAGAAGCCAAATTTGATGTTCCTATTACAGCTAAGTGTCGAACGAAACCAACTATATGGTTCACGGAGGACCCCACCCGTCAGAAACGGAGAGGAGCTTCATCAGACGTCTTGTGGTCGCCAACGTAGTTGTACCTCCTGAAACCCTGCACAGTAATGAGAACCGAACGTGTTGTTTTGACGCGCAGCCTGTTTTTGACCTGTTCTTATGATCTAGTAAACTATTGTGCTTCCACAACAATATGATGGCCTTATAGTGGATTCTATGTGAACTCAGAGCTGCGCATGACCTGCTATACAATAAAGATGCAACGTTTTTTTAGTCGAGTTGAAAAATTCGAGTAGAAAAACTTGCTTGATTGTTAGATGATCTATCTTCTTATCATAATGCGCTAGAGAAAACCACGTGTTCTTGTCGAAAACGGATAAGCAGTCGCCAGCTTGAAGTATTCGGTTCTCAAAGTGTTGCAATGAAGGTGAGGTAACATTATTGATGAGCGCAACGGACGCCAGCGGCGATGGTGACTGCTCGCATAGATATCCAAGTGGATATACGAATATAGCCAGTTCGAGAGTTTAGTGATAGTCCTGTCCTTCCAAGCGAGTGACCAAATGTGCGACACCTATTGGATCAAATAGGTACGCAAGGACACGATACCGTTTCATGAAGGCGCAACGGGTATGTTCGAAGAATTGTAGCGTAAAATATGCCATGCCACAATTTCGCATATTTTATCATCAGGTGCTTCCACAAACTTAGGATTACGGAACCTGTTTATATAGGACGGCCAGAGGTATGGGGACCTATCATTGCCTTCTCAGGAACAGAGCCTATCACTGAGTGGCTAACGGAATGATACGCCGAAGATAGCCTCCCCATAAACGAACCGTATCTACCGGAAATGAGACTTATGAAGCACGATGCTGGTGGGCCTTCTAGATCACTCTTGGCGACTCAACCAACGAAATGGCTGAAATAGGGACACGCGCAGTACACGCTTATTCCGTCGACCGTATAGGCCCAACCATACTTTGGGATTATTTAAGGAGCGGAAAATTCAAACGGAACACCCTAATAGTTTATTATTTTTTAAATGACTTTCTTGACAAACCTGCAAGTTAAGACCGCCTCGATTCCTATGGGATTACTCGATTCCTATTCCTCGTGGGAGTCGAACCTGAGACCCTATGGTTCTCCGGCGATGCCCTTATCCGATTCCCCTCCCGGGACTCACTCGAGACTTTCAGATCGTATCATCTATCTGTATATGAGTATTTTATATAAGTATTTTGATAAACCTCAGGGCAACTTCAATTTATCTAAGGGCCATATGACGCCAAAGGGTCTAATTCCACAATTGCAAGACAGTTATTTGCCTCATTGAAGCAGGACTCATCTACTTTTAGACGACTATTTACTGTTATTACCTAGGTGAATGAATGCTGATTAGATAAAGAAAACACTTATATGCACCCTTGCAAACGTATGCAGTAGGCAAATATATTCCTACCTTGTCATCTACCTTTAAGCAAGTGAATATCACTTGCGTTAACGACTGTGTCACCAGGTGGCAAAAATAGAGCCACCCACATCCTCGTAGGGTGAACCTGTACAACTTCACTTCTTCTTAAATATATATATACATATATAATCAGTACATTCTCTCTAACACATGCAACTGGTGCGTTACAATGCCACCGTTCATATCTATAATATTATGCATTGCTACCCATTGTAGCCTGTTACGCTTGATTTAATGCTAAATCAACGTTAGTATAATACTTACATCGTTGATGAGAGTTAGTTACCTTATCAGGATTTATCCCACAGGTGTCATGTTTAGAAAGCTTATGGTTGACGTCATGGATAACTATGTGTTCTGTTGCGGACTTAAAGTAAATGGCACGCTCCCCATACATCTCATTTAATGCTTGTCCCGAGTTATTAGAGCTTGCACAATGCTCCAATTTGGGACACCCATGAATCTCATTAAAACAGTCCTTATGGCGAACAAATACGCGCTCTGAATCCTCGTATTTGAGTATACGAAGGTCACACCAAGGCATAACGTCAACCGCAAATGGCATTAAGTTTCGCCACAACCATGTTCATAAATTTTTAAATTCCGTTCAATATATACAGGCGAAAATTCGTTTTATTCAAACATACAATAATTAGGAATTATTGTATTCGTATCAATTCATTCGCTGCTTTATCTAAATATACATCGCCAGAGTCGATTTTGTTATTTAGAAAAATAGCCCAGTTGTTCAACATCTCAACCACTTGTGTCTCTGGATATAAATCTGCCACGAAGCCATGCTGTCTTTTTTATCAAGCATACCGTTCGTTGCAAGGTGGAAATAGGTGTGGTCTTCAAGGGGTTTTTCAAATCTCAGCCACACAATAGACCTTTGCTTCACAGGCCTGTAGCTATTAACATTACACTTGTGTCTACCTTTGTGGATCGGTGTTACAATTAAGAGTCTGAATGCATCAGGAACTTGGCCGTTCTCATAAAAGCCGGCAAATATACTTGTTAGTGGTTTAAATGTTGGCGAACCCTAATTTCTTACAAAGGATTAGGGCCAGACCGGTGGGGCTTTTGGATGGCAACTCACTAAATTTACGAAGGATGGACGGTTTTAGGCGGGGGCTCACTCTGTGGTCACCTCAGCGGCATCGAGATGAGCTGCCTTGACGCACATGAACATTATGACCCAAATATAATCTTAAATTCCTCTGCCTTACGTATATCATCAGATACTGGGGCACGGCCTATTTTTATTGATACGACTCAGAAAAATACGATGCGAATCAAAAAGATACGACTCAGAAACGCCCCATTGACAAAAACACCGAAGCTTTCGAAGTGGATTTTCGTGGTCTCTTTTCTTACACTACTGTATGACAGGATGACATATATAGCGATTCACAAGGTTGTAATTAGATTGCAATAAACGAGCCTCAGTTTAAACTGCCTCAAGTATGGTCGTCTGACAGAACTGTTTTCTTCCCCATGCTTTATTATGGTCACACACATTTGTATATCGGCCTGCTAGGCATTTGCACAAAGACAGGCTGGCCATTACCCTCACCGATGCCAAACATCGATTTGTCTGGCTTTTAGAATAGAGAGCTAGTTCAACGTTAGTTGTCATCGACTGATCGGACGATACTCTCAGAACTCTTTGTACACCTACAATTGGACGAAACTGTGAGAGAGGACCCCAACAAGTAGGGATCCGTGGCTAACTGACCGTGAATTCATTGTATTCGACGCAAGCAGTAGGTTATGCAATAACATACACATAATAGCCATACAACCCATTCGAATGTGAGCAGCAGTAGTCGTGGTAACAATGTTTGCTGTAGTTACAATCGTTCTTGAAGGGTTGCGAGGTAGTCCTTGGTTTCTCCTTGCCAGTGATAAAATCGGGCCCGCTTGAAACTGATATATAGCCCTGCATGTGACAAATTAACGCAAGACAATACTGGCAAGTCGATTTAACACTTTAGTGCTATACTATGTACCAAACTGATGTTTGAATATATATTGTTCGTATGTATGTTATATAATACCGACTCGCAGCGTGGCCGTTTTCGGTAACCATCACTTGGACATCGCCGCCCCGGTGGACACTGTTCCGGTAGATACTCATTGCAACAGCGAGACTTGCTAGTCGAAGATCTTGAATGTATCACGGTCCTCGAGTGAGAGAGAGAGAGAGAGAGAGAAAGAGTGAGAGTTCACCGTTCCCTAAGTCCAAGTGGACATTTCAAAGCCGACCACACATAAGACTTGCGGACGTGGAGAATTTATAACGAACACATAAGGGAGGCATGCTTGCTCTCACACGTCTGCTCTCAACGCCAGGACAATGACAGCAACGTTCAATGGTTACAATTTCGAAGGGAAAAGAAGACCCACCGGACCTGCATCCTGGAGAGACATCGCCAAGAGAAGTTGCATCTATAAGCATTTATCCGGGTTACTGGTACGGATACTGCCCTGTACCTGGACTACCGTGAACCGATTGTAGAAGGATAGTACGGCTTCCATTCAGACAAATCAATTCCTCGACGCTCTAAACATGGTCGGACGGAATTGTAGACACACTTCGTCGCCCTAAGAAATTCCTCCTCTCGATATTCGCTGATTTCAAGGCCGCGTTTGATTGCAGGTCAATAATTATGGCTCTAAACGAATTTGCCGAGCTGGGTGAATCATCGACGCCATTGGAACTTTTGAAACATATACTGGAATACAATCAACAACGGGGTGTTATAATAGAGAGAGAGATAGTATTGATTAGGCAATGGGATTCGCACAAGGAGGGTCACCCAAGTCCTTTACTGTTCTCACTCTTGATCAAAGACCTCCCCTCGACCATACCCACTTGTGAATATAATTCTATACGTTGATGCTCTCACAGTGCATAGTACAAGCTAAGGCCATTCTTAACATGAGCTAGCGACATTCAACCAGTTGTAGCTACTGTTGGACTGAATATAAACAAGGTCGAAAGAGGCGATGATGTTGAGACGCAGAGGACGGCTAGCTGGAAACGACATCTTTCGACAGGATGGCGAAGATCTCAAGTTCGTCAGCCTATTCACGTACCGCCTCATTCCATTGACCACAACGAGACGGTTATTCAACCACGACATTGAAAAGGGAGCCCAGAAAGCTATGGTTGCAGCAGGTTCAATCGAAAAACCTTAAAAACTGTCCATATAAACCAGTAGAACTATACCAATCTCAAAGTGGCACTCACTGTTGCCTATAGAGTCCCCACCATCTGGGAGAAACTCACCACTCGATACTTCAAGGCGCAAGACAAAAGGCCAAATCGAACTTTTTGAAGCGAGCGCTAGCTCAACGTACGATGCCGTGTGATCGGGTAGTGTATCTTCTGACTGACACATCACTTGTTGTCGTTCGTCGAGAATTCGATCTGCAAGACGCCGAAATACACATCGCACACATTGAGAAGCAAAGACAGGAAGAGAATACGATCGATACATCTTTCTTAAGAACACAAGTGATGACGGATAGGATGTGGAGGGATTCTAACCGAACAGATCGACACTGGATGACAAGATGCACCGTATCCGTGTTTCGTCACTCAGTCTGTGGAACAGAGGACCTTCACGGGGCGGCTGATGTTTGTAAATGTCAATATTGTGGAGATTGTTGTCGGGAATACAATCACGCCGTGTGTCTTCACTCAAATATGATCAATCGGTCACCTCGTAACGCAAATTTCAACCGAAAACTCCAGCTATCTAGTTAGAGTGTCTAGCAGAACCGTGTCAATATTACTTAACTCATTATTGCATGTAGTGTGGATTATAAATGCGTTGAAACGCATTGTGAGAGTGAACAGTTGCTGGTCACAGTTGGCGTGATGGCTACTCATAAAACACAGATGTATAAAATACTAGAACACCAAGAGCATGAAAAAAAAATGAAATCAAATATTAACTAATACCAATGGCCTGTTCAACACATTGCACTCCTGGTCTTTATGAATTCAGCCGACTATGACGGTGAAAATGGCAACTCGCTTTATTTCAACACACATGTATTCATTTATTGTGCCGTATCAAGGAACGTATCAGTAAAATCTATTTTGCACGTTTTTGTTATTTCTGTAAAGCAGCAAAATAGCAGTAGATTAATAGAAAATAGCAGTCGTATGGCCTATTGAACTGTTATAATTCAGAGCTGAATACGGCATTTTGCATTATTTTTTTAAGGCATTCCACATTTTTTTTAAGGCTTTTCACATGTCTCTCAAAATTTACGATTCTGTTTTGACTCATACATTCCATCAACGGAAACAAAAAACAACAGGTATTGCATTTATTCGTCTTTCGTATGAACCAGTTTGACCTCTATTTTCGCGCACCATTTTCTCCTAACATCACGCTATAATTTTGACACACTCAGTCATTTCAAGTATGTGCCATATGTTTGTCTACGATTCACTTGGCCCCAGCGTCCGACCATCAAAATATGTATTTCAGAATAAAATGATCGTCAGCCACATGTCACAGATTTTGCAATTTCAAATCCCAAATCTGTAGTGAAATACACACCGTAGTGGTGCACGACCTAATTGACTTTGTGTTTGTTTGCAGCGAACGCTTATGTATGTATATATATATATATATTTCGTGATGTGAGGAGACGCAACCGTTAGTTTCGTTGGCTAATGTGATGACACTATAATATCATCGTATTCACTCGTAGAACTGTGTCCTGTCTCACTCCCTACGCGGATCTAACAAATAATTATTGTCATACCCACATACAATTTTAATTGGAAACAACAGGATACAATAGGTATACGTTCAGGCACGAGATCTCTTGTTTTCTGATCAAACCCTCCGACTGTGGTCTTTTCTGTCATATATAATAGCATGGCCTTCCAATTCAGCTGCAAGATTTCAGCTTTTCATTCAACTGGCACAATCTCATAGAAATAATAATATATCCTATAGTACAACGGATATATTGCGTTTTTATATCTATATTGCGTTGTTATTGTTGTCGCTCTCTGTCTGATATGGTACACATATATAATAAACAGTTCGCATATGTTCTCATGCGCTTAAAATACTACTATTAAATGGCTAGGTTATATTATCCACGATTTGCGATAGCAGGTTTGATCAAAAATTTTGTTTTGGATCCATATGGTTAACATTACCCTGGTGCCACGTAGATAGGTTAAAAAAGTCCAGACAAATCCCACAGTTTCGACATCATAGGTCCCTGAAGCAATGCTACATAGCAGTGCCAAGGCCAGCCATGGGTGAACAGTTGAGAGTCAGTTATGTGAACCAAGGAGAATTGTGAATGTATGATAACTTAAGATGGTCATGATATGTAATATAGAAAATATACTATAGCACTCGTATTCGCAGTCCACAAACCTATGCTAGCTGCTTCTACGAATACAAAATTTTCAGAAACCATAAGGAGCGGTATGTACATATTGCAGACAATTGCGCGTAGATGGTCGCGTGGAAGCGATGGAGAGCTCGAAACGGAGGAGACGTTTGGCCATCAATGATGCCAGTTCTGCGGAGAAGGCAAGTTGGGATATTGAAGCGATGTGTTGGTTACGTGATGCGAGTCCTGGAGGGATGTGAAAGCGATGGAGAACATAACCATGTGTTTGTAGGAGGTAGATAGGATGTAGGGTGATCTCTCATGCATGTTACTAACGCCTGCACCTTGCATGCTGTGCCAGACGTCGTCGCAACGGGGGAATTGTTACATCTATTTGATGGGGGGTGGGTAGAGGTGTGCTACTGTGGAGCGTATTGAACGCTCCCCCGGAACTGCTCATTGGACCGGTTCATTGGGACCTGCGGGGAGATCCGCTGTCACAGCTTAGCTATGCTCAGAGCGTAGATCCTGTCTTTTTGTAATAGGGAGTCTTCATAATAACACAGTGGACAATATAGACAGAGAGGACAGTATAGACCCCGAAAGCTGAACTTTTGACCCAACTGGATGCACTGAAATAATAGTCGCAACTTGTGATGCACGTGTCAAAAGACCTAAACGTAATATGTGCGACCAAGTAAGAATAATTCGTTTTCACGTTGAGTGAGTTTAGAGAATTTGGATACGTGCTCTTATAAATTCGCAATAAAGGACATCTCATCGTGGTTTATCGTAGCTTGCTTCTGACCGTCATGCTGAATCCAGATATGCAGACAAATTGCATTAATACCACCAATTGCTTCATGAAAAGTTGTCAAAGGTGTCAAACCCTTTCGACGATATTGCTAGAATACTCTTCTTGTATCTGTTTCTCATAGGTACATACTGAGAGCTAAATCAGCAGTTTCTAGTGGCGATTGCGCCACATCGTTTTTCGAAATCCCCTCACTCCCATACTGCACAGGACCTGACGAACGAGGGGTACCATTTCTAAATGAGCGTCGGAAAGATACCCCCTATGTATTTGGCTTGAATGAATTACTATTGGATACTCAGTTTATGATGACAAAAGTATTCCCATGACAACCTTTGTGAAGAAGAAAAATTACCAACCTGAAATTACCTGAAATTACCAACCGTTCAAAATAAGACAGAACTCGGTTTATGCCAAATTCACCCATCATGTGACTGCCCGCCTAGCGTCTACAGCGCCATCAAGAAAGCTTGACAGTCAATTCACAATGGCTCAGAAAAATCTACCCTTGCAGTCTTCATGCGGTTATTATTTTATACTAATTTATTGATCTTCAATCCCTTCAATTCCCTTGCAGTTTTTATGTCGTCTGTTCAGCAAGAACGGCTATGAATGAAGAAAGGTTGTATTAAGATGCTCCAGTGGCGACGGAGAGGGCGCACCTCGAAAACTGGATGTACGAAATCGTTCGGTGTTTGGCCGACCTCTGCAGCAGCTTCCTTCGTCCTCTTTCTTGCAGGGCGACTTTCAGTAGATTCGTTTGGAAGTGAACGCGGAAGGAGCAGCAAGGAAAAGTGAGAGCTCCATTGTTTTGTGATAAATGAAAGCCGCTGCCGAGCTTTGCTTAAAAGGCGACCGTCTCCCCCGCCTTTTTTCCCGCTCAGTCTTAACTTCTACGATCAAAAAAGTGCCGGCGGGTGAGGGCACGACGAGCTGGCTTGCTGGCTGGGCGAAATCGCAGCTAGGCAGGTTGGAACGGAAGGCTGGCTGACGTGGTCTGCCTGCGCGACGTCCACCAAGATACTCTTCGAGCACAGGTTCCCTTCGAATATCCGTTGAATGAGAGAGAAAGGCCGTGAGCGACAGGGAGGAAGAAAAAGAGAGATAGGCAGAAAGCAAAGTAAAGATAGAAATCGAGAGAATTTAACGAGAACTCGAACGGGTGGAGACTTAGGGAAGATACGAGCTAAGTATTGGGACCACTTCGAAGGAGAACGGAGCCCAACTGCGGGGAGGCCGATTATTCATTATAATATGATGTGATATCTGATAGGAAGTTGGCTGTTGGGCTGGTTGTCGGTGCTGGTCTAGAGGTGGTCTAGGTCAAAAGATCGACCATCTTTGCCTTTATTCGGTGGGGCATGCGAGACGCCCAATGCAGCCAGAGACGGAAGAAAGCGATCCGCCGAGATCTCGGACCTAAGAAAGATCCGAGATTGAGAGATACGCCCGTACTCTCTCTCTATTCGACTGAAGCGAATGAGGAGGCCATTACGTCTGGCCGGTTGCACCCACCTTCACTCGCATGGACTTACGTCCCAGGATTCTTATCCGTCTGACCCTGAACCCGCTTCGGCAAGCCTCCCATTCCTCTCTTATAGGTCATGCAGTTAGTTCTCTTGAGGCTATACAGGCTTTTCGTTCATCTACGGTAGCTGGCGAGAAACTCCTCCCCCCCAACCTCAACTCACTTCATTCTCCTTCATACGGTCGACGCGTAGATGACTCACGAAGTGCTACTAACGTGGTTGGAAGTGGGCCCCGAAATTCGGCTTGCCAGATCCTGGCGGTCGTTGCCTTCGTTGACAGCTTGGACAGCCTAAGTCGCGATCATAGCTAGCCCGGCTGCTGCTTCGCCAGCTATTGGTGCAGCAAGTGCTGTGATAATCGAACAGATCGAGAACCGAGGAAACCGGAGGGAGCTGACAATTAAAAGCTTCTGCGGCGACAGCTCCGATGGCAGCGGAGGGTGGCCGACACGGCCGCTCCGGTGTGCGCTGACAACCAGGCGGAGATTCGCTGGATGTGGGCTAGTGTGGTGAGCGGCAAGCGAAGGTCCCAGGTCTTTGCCGATCGCAGCCTCAACCCTCACGGCGACCCCAGCGCCCTGGCAAGGCGAGTAAATTGTCTGTGAGGGTTGTGGGTGCTCTGCCTGCTATTGCGGCTCCCGTGGGGATTCAATTTGGTTTGATCGCAGTCCGATTCCACCGTCGATTCTCTTTTCTCTCTAGCTGCCTATCTCCATGCGCTAGGCTGTTCCTATCGATTCTTCATTGGTTCTCGCCTGTGCCCCCTTCCATCTCCCAAGTGTAGCCTGGTCAGCACGCCATCTTTTGTTCCCCTCTTTCCTCCGATCTTAAGAGGACCATCAATGAGAAACTGTTGTCGGCTTGTGGGCTGTCTACAAGACCCCTCGGCTTGTTTCCTCTCAAGCTGGAATTGGAATTGGAGTAAGTACTCAACTAGGTCCGTTAACCTTGGTCCTAATTAACCACAAAACGAGGTCGACGCATCGTGTGAATGCGTGGCCTGGAAAGTACGACGATATACATTTATTGAAGCCATTCTTAGTGCCACATGTCATAAAAAGGCCATAGTGTTCGATATGAAGCTATATGCAACACAGAAAATTGTTCCTCAGATTATAAAACGTGCCTCAGTCGAATATAGGTAGCATTGAGGTAGCAAGCATCTCCTTTAGTTTGGCTCGCAGCAGATTCAGTTATATATAACTCTATCGTAGCTTTTTTTTTTTTTTTTTGTAGAGCTGACCCTCAGCTGTTTCCCTATCTGACAGGCCTCGTAGGGGAACAGTAGCTTTAGAAGCAGCGAACCCAATAACATTTAATAAATTAGAGATATTGTTTGCCAGTGTTCTTCTCAAGGTCTACAAAGACAGAACTTTCAACTCTTTGAAGGCGATTTACGAAATACAAGTGTTATATTTGCTTGAAGGATGAAGTTGACCTCGCCAACTGATTTGTTGCCCAATGAAAGTAATACGCCCAATGCTTGGCGCCAAATTCCAGCTGAACCTTTAGGGAATAACGGTGATCCCAACGGTGTGCGCTTCACTGGTTCAACTGATTGAACGGACTTCCTCGTCGGCGGTCAATAAGGTATCATGGGAACCAAAGAGCGACAAATAGATCTTGAAGTAAGCAGTAATTTTTCAGGACGAAATAGGAACTTACTGAGATCCGTGAGATGTCGTTTGCACATAGTCTTAAATTTAATAAATGGGCAGGCGTTTTATAATAGGGTATATATATACATATATATGTATATATATCATACTTGTTGGGTCATATCTTACCTGGTGTTTCACTCATTCGCCCTGTGCTATAATACTATACATTGATTCAAGGCGACTTGGTTGCTTTGAATGGCTTATCTTGCTTCCGAATAGAAGCGTCAGCTTTTCAGTTCTTACTGTTTATTGTTAAAATTGATGGTCCTTCCATACATCCAGGTAATCTCACTCGAAACCTTGTTTAGGCTCGAGTACACTTACGCAGTACATCATTACTGCTCCTTAACACATTCGAAGGCTCTTTCGCTGTTGACAATAAAGCGAAACGGGATGTCATTATGGATCAAACGTTGTTATAATTCAGTTGCACGGAGTTGAGGCCCTCCACGCAAAATGCAAATTTCGTTTTCCGTTTATCCAAGGCGTCTTAGAGGGTTATGGGCACACTGTAGCCAATAAATCAAGAACAGGGTAGAAATGAACTATAGTTCGGATCATGTAATGATCATTTGTATAGGAGGGTCGAAGGCGATTGATGCACCACAGTCAAATGTGGGCTATATGGATTACTACATTCACACGAAACACACATGCATAGATACTGTACGAATGACATAAAATGTATTTCGAACTTTGGATAATTTGATCATTTGAACATACGAACCAAATATAAACAGAAATCATATACGACGAACATATGTACTTTATCTAGGTAAAAGAGCAGATTGTATAACAATTAATCGTATTTATTGTTAGTCAATTACAAACATGGGCGACAATTACATTATATTGTTGAATAATCCTTAGTAAATTTTGCCTAGATATACTAACATTTTCGGATATATTTATAAAATAAATTGATTACAATTGCCCTTCCCTTAATATCTCACCGTCCACTGAACCAACTCCAACAGATATTATTCGTCTGCCTCTACATGTGTGTCTGGTTGCGGCTCATGTATTCCTGTATATGTATGTATATATATATATATATATGTATACGCCAGCTCTGTGACACTTATATTACGTTACCTCACAGCTGGGGGGGGATGTCCTGGAGAACCCCATATGTCTAATTCGGCCTGGCTTAGTTTTTCTCCTCATGTTCACCCTACGGTTCCTTCCTATAAGGTAAGGGCTGTAATTAATAGAAGAAGATTGTCTCTGCATGCCCCTACCGAAGGTGGATAAATGCGTTCGCAGGACACGAACAGGGGACAACATTGTGGCATGTTGTGACGTCCCGTTATATGTTATTGTTGACATATAGGCTGAACTGTGCAGACAGCCTAACCTGCGCCTAATGGAAATTACATGATATGATGAAGCACGGCGGAAAGAGACAACGGCTACACGCAAGGCAGTGGCCTTCTCATAGTACACGTTCGTCCTACTTTATCGTCTTGTGTCGTCCTTGTCCTTTGTACGTTCTTAGGCCACTGTTTAGTGGGTTTACCATGTGGAGATTCCCAATTCTTGTCTCTTCCCGTCAACGGAAGGTCAAATGTATCAAGGAGCCACAGCGAAGCAAGCTGTTGGATTTCCGTAGCATTTTGCTGGAAACAAGCGTAGCCTAGATTATATTATATTTCGTCTAGATTTGTCTAGTATCTTAGATCATAGCTCGAAACATCTATACGCAGATCGTATTATCATAACACGAATAGGCTACGAAGCGAATGATATTATCGTCGATTACAGCTTAGTCCACCAATAATAACACCGTTTCCAAGAAGACATTCATAATTATATTCGACGTAGATTATTGAGACCGACTTACATATAAGATTACCTACCATAGTTGACTCAAGAGACATTGTGTGAATAAGGACAAGCGTAGTGCCCATTATTATTCTCTTTATTCAATTATATATTTACATTGGCGCTGGTTCAAACAACACATTAAATAATAGAATGGATGATGCATGGACGTTCAGTGGTTGTGAGTCCGCTGAAGTAAAGCATGTTCTGATGATACTGGCAACAACCTGTAGTCTAAATAACCAACGACCCTTTTTAGCGTTTGTGGTATTGACAGGAGCTGATAAAACAATGATGTTAAGGCACACGTCAACGATCAGGCTCAGTCAGCCAGTCATCCGGACAGGATGACGTAGGCTGGCCTACTTTCTTGATTCCTCGTCCTTATTGTCCTGTGACGATGAGTCACCAGCCCACATTTGTTGGCTTTCCGCGCGGCAGTCCGTGGACATCCGACGTGTGTACAGGTTTCCGTCAACTTCAAGAGACGGGTCAGGTGTGCGGCTGTTCCGATGAGCGAGGACAACCTTCCGAATCTGAAAATGTATTTGTTACTTTATTATCCGCTTATCTCATACATAGGGTAAATTATAGAAAGAGCAACATGTTGCCGATTCTCTACATCTGTTGGTAACAGTGCATTGAGTGTAATCTTGAGGAAAGAACTCATGGCTGAACGATTGATGTATGGTCACAGTCGTTTCAAGGATGACATACGCACAATAATTAATGAATTGGAAAATCTATTACTTGTTTGGGATCATAGTAATTATCAGAATGATTTTGCCTACCTCGGGATCGGTGACCTTATCGAAATCGTAGTAGTCGAAGTCCATCTTGGATTTCCTAGCTTCTTGGATTCGTTTGAGCTCCAATTGAGTGCACAGGCACTATGTGTTTAAACCTCTTCAGCTGTGTTGTGGTCGACTGCCTCTGTTCAGCCGTCTTAAATACTGACAGAGAATCTAGATCGAGAATGTCGAATGTGCCCTGTTAAGCTTGTTCGTGTATCTCCCTTTCCTACTGCGCTTGTTTGGGGCAATCTTCAAGTGTTCGATGCGACCATGGCCTCGCACCAGATTTCGCTTAGGGAGAGCGAGCGACCCATTGACGCTAATTTCAGTTTATTGAAACTGTTGTGCTCCCCATGCTTATCGCTGTTTGTTGTTTGCTGTCGTCAGACGACTCTACCCAACGACTCATGAAAGCAAAGCGGTCCTCCCCGGGTCCTACTGCGCGGAGAAGCACGTGGACCTTGGTGGCAGCCGCCGTTAGGATATTCATCTCCCCGGTGCTCTCGGAACAATCAGAACTACGCGGCCGCTGTGAAGAGCAACGAATGGCCACAGGTGGCCAACAGAGCGTCCGTCACTTACGTATACACACAACAACAATGGGGCATTCAGGCAGCTACCGCGCCGTGTGTATGATTATTAGATCAGATAAAATGAGAACACCAACGCAACGTACATGAGGATATACCAGGAGTATCTATTGACGTTGAAATTAAATAATCAACAATTCTGTTTGCTGCAAAACCGAGACGACTTTGTACAAATTGTAAACGGTTGTGCCCGAATATGTTTTAAATATATTCGGATTGGATCGATCCAACCTGCAAATTTCGCATGCAAAACCTAGGTTGCCTGAGACACTTAAGCTTAGCGGAGTGCATGGAAAGAGATTAGGCTCTGAATACTTTCGTACACTCAAGTCTTTTGGTGATCATCCGCTGGAGCTTCCGCTGCTTGTCAAAGGAGCCGAAGGTAGAAACAAAAATGATATCGTACAACTCGTGGAAATAACATAAGAAAATGAAGAAGTCGTTCAAGTTGTGTGACGACAACTGAGGACTGACAACGAGAGAGCTGCATAGAATCGTACAGCTGGAGAACGTCCAAAGGCACAAGGAAGAAGTGATTAAGCAATAAAATAGCTGGGTCTCGTCTTTTCTCTGAGCTTCTACCCTTCGAACATATTAAACGCCACAGGCTACTTCCACCTTGCGAATAAGCTCCTTTGACCTCGGCCAGGTCCTCGAACCACATCACCTCGCACGAACTTACAGCTGGTGTAATTAAATCCGCCTGAACGAATAGCTCTTATCACCGAGCAAATTGCGAAAATTCCGAGATGATGGGACAAATACGAGGACATCGATGGCAATCGCGAGTCTATGTAAGTATCTGTAATTTCAAATTGCATAAATAACAGAATTTGGAAAATAGCCGTTGGGGACTCAGGATAAAACTATGTTTATTTGTATAACATTCTCTCTCGTTTTAATTCCGCTGCCACTCAGATTATAGTGTAAAATAATCCGTTGACTGAAAGATAGCAATCCGTACGTTATTCTGTATATATTCTATATATTATTGTAAGTAATAGTGCGGACATAGAATTGCAATAGTTGCGGTGCAAAAGATCAACGACGATGTGACACTCATTTGAACAATTATTTAATCGTTATCTAGACTGCACTTTCGTAACAAAATCTAAATTTTTTTATATACATTTCCGGGCTGACTCATAGCCAGGATTTAAAGTCCACGGTACCAACTGCTTTCGGCATTGCTTCATAAGACAGACAACCCCTTTAAATAGAAATCTGCAACCTAAATATGTATTGTTATATATATATTTTTTTTTTCGAAATTAAATATAAAAAATTTCAATTTCGAAAACACCTTTATTAACAAATGGAAGGTATATATTTGGTTTACAAATATAGTATAAGCATCCATGTGACTCGAAAAGCAAACACATTGCTGATTCTTTTGGTTCGGGCGATTTGTACTGATGACACAGTTTGTCCACTCTACACATTATTTTGTCTGGGGTTAAGCCTTTTGTAAAATCGTATATCTCCCTATTTGTGTAAGTCCGCAATAGGAGGTAAGCTAAGAGTCAAGGGATCGATGCCACATCTAAGCGAGACGCGGGTTAAGAACTTTGATTGAACCCTCTCCATAGCGTCTAAATGATTTTAAGGTATGGTCGCCAGACTTCACAGCATATATATATATATATAGATAGTAGTAGTATACTTACACATATATAAGTCAGAAAAAAAGAACGTAGACTGTAATGTAAATCCTGCATTGAACCTTTTGAGTTACCTCAATCGCTCTCTGCCGTATCATAGCAGTTATAACTACCTAGTCCTTTGGAACGCATCTACCTGAAATGCAATATGGCTATAAGTTTATTGCATGTACTTTTATTCATTACTGAAAATGTTCATTGGTTAGAGGTTAGGTAGATGTTTAACGCGGCGCCTAAATATGCCTTACGCGGTTGACTGAGCACAATGGGTATGAATCACGAATAATACTTGGAACGATACAGATCGTACGCCGCACGCCAAACCCATCTACAATGAATGCGTGACAATGAAATGCGATTCGTTAAAGAAGAAGATAATTATAGAATGTTTATTAAGCCAATCAAACCTCTCGGGTGCCTAATTACAAGCGAACTACATTCTTTCCTGTGGAACTAGTTCACACCAGAGGCTTCGAGAAAGAATCGGTGAAAGGGGATAGACGAACGCCTGAACACACACAAATGGGTGGCCTAGATTCCAAGCGACAAGGGTCGCCGGCCACTGGCAACAATGAACTCTTACGAGGTGGTTACCTATGCGCAGTGACTGGTACATCGGTATTAAACAAAAGAAAGAACAACATATTTAGTCACATGGACACTCTCAACTAACTTGACGTGTTACAAACACAATTTTACTTCAATATTTTTGCCCATAACAAATTTCTTCCGCATTATCGAATTTTTGATACCTAAGAACGCAATGCGAGCTATAACGCGGTACTACCACTGTTTGGGAGTTGCTCGAGGTGTCGTGATCATTAGCAGCATAGGGTGTTTGTCCAGGGCGCAATTGAGAGTAGAAAAATGCTAGGACGGCAAATTGTTTAATAGCCAAGCGCTATAGTAATTCATATGGAAAGTGACGACAAAGCTGTGGGGGAGCTAGAAAAAGTAGCTTTACAGATACTAATGATATTTACAATACCACTGCAATAAGGGTCATGTTCAACCGCAGTTTTTAGTACATTGCACGACCTGACGACAATCATAATGCAAAGCGTCAAACGGAGTGGAAAACCCGTTTGATTTGCAATGGCAATTCTACTACGAAGAGCGCGTTTCCGAATGAAGTGTTTTTCCACGACTTACCCTCACGAAATAGCCACGACTCAAAAACCGTCAATCTGATCTCCTTTAAGTTAACTCCCCCGGGATCTGTATCCACACTCGGCAGCTCTGTGAGGTTCGTCCGGGATGTAATTCACGACATACCAGGATCAGCCCGATTCAATCTGTCATCGGTCTCGAATAGCTGAAGGCTGACATTTCATTTACCGGGTTTTTTTGGCCTTAATCCATTCATGTAAATGCGGGTGGTCGTGTCTTTTCTATGCGTGATAATGCACGACATCCGCCAGCCAGCAGCGCCAGCTGACGGCAAATTGGCAACCAAAAAACGCTTGATTCGAATCGACTGGAAATTTTATATTACTGAAACGGAAATCAAGGTAAAGTACTTTCGCAGTAAAAAATATTACTGTAAAAGTATTTTACCAGTGTTGTTAAGAAAATGTAACAAAAGGGATTTTACAAAAATTGTCGTTCACCTATTTTAAACTATATGAAAAGGTTGAAGAAAAATATATAAAATCACACTAATTTGTGTATCAGCCACTTTGGGCCCAACGGATCGATTTGGCTGCTTGCGGACCTCCGGCTTCGAGTAGCCGGACTACGGATAAATGCAAATCAACATCAGACATTAAATAAAGTAAGGTGACAACATGCAAATTCATAATTAGCCGCGTTTCTAAACGCGGAATGTATCTTTCGACACTCAGGACTTTCATCTAGATATCTATTCTACATTGATTTAAAAATAACTTCGGGTACAACACATCTGATGAACCGTAGTATTCGATAGCATCACGAGACACGAATTATATTATTTATAAGGTTCTGAAAATTGAATACAAACATTGCTTGTTTGTTGACAGACCCATATCATAACATTTATTGACCTGGAAAATTATTTTAATCAAGTGCAAGGTGAGTAATTGTGACTTGCAAGCACAAGATCTGGAGAAATGATTGCATTAGTGCATGCCTTGTCTGTTACCTCATTTGCACGATAGATTTGAAGCAGATCCGGGGACTCGATAATTGCAACTCGACGTACAATTTAACGTCCACGGAACTAAAAATGTCGGAGAACATGAATGAATTTCACGAGCTCGCCTTTCCATCATCTCGACAAGATCCTAAAATCCTCTACGCGTCGTTCAACCAAACAATGGCCGAAGTCAAGACCTGAAACATGTTAATTTAAAAATTACTGGGCATTTTTTAATAAACATGTTTCATTCACGATATGCCTTAATGATGGACTCCCGAAGGTGAAGTCACAAATTAATATGTTAGATACACAAATAAAAGATCTTCATTGGTCTCATTTGCCATTGGCTTAAAAAGCTAGAACAAACGCAGTGTTTCTACTTCATGTTCAAAAACATTTCCTGTGTTTTTACACAATCACAACGTATTTTGATCAAACAAATAAAAAAAATCCAAATCCCAGTTTGTTCTTCCGTTTTCATAACATGGCACTTATCTTTAAGATATGTCAATGCTGACACCGGAGCCCGACCAGCCTGGGCCAATGTATACATCAGCACTGCACTATATGTGCCAGTTTCTTTGAAGATTAAAAATGGGTGAACGATCACCCACTTGAACTTTACCCATTCATTCTACGTCATGCTACTAATTACGGCTTGACATTCGATGTGGTGGTCTGTCGCCTCGTTGTTGTTATTATTATATTATTATTCGCTGGGTCAGATGTAATTCTCCTTCAAAACAAGTGTATCTATGGCTGTGATCACACGATCTGTTGCTATTTCTGTCCATGCTGCCATTGAAAGAAGATGTACCAGAGAGATATTTGTTTGTTTGTTTGCTCGCTCGCTCGTTCGCTCCTCCGGATATTGCATTATCGGTGACAGTGGCACCGACAACAGAAAATGCCGCAGAGGCCGCAGCAGCAGCAGCCAGTACTTCTTCCTCTCCATGTTTACCTGTGCGAGCACGCAAGCGTGGTCACCGCGACATCGGTTCCCTCGACAGAGGCAAGGGCCAGCGGCCTTGCGTCGATACGAGATGCTCGTATGCTGGCACGTCAATGGTACAGCGTGGTTTGTGTGTATGTGTGTCTTTGAGTGGACCGAGACAGCTAAGGCATTTCCTCTCGTTCGATGCTTCCACAGAGGCACTTGCCTATGCAGTTCAACTGCCTCTGGTTGCAGGGTCATAGTCTGCTCTGCACACTGGGGTCGTGTCGGAGTCGCAGCAGCCGTCGCTGCCGTCGTCATTGTCATGAAGGCGTTGCCACAAGGCGTTGTAGCCGGGTCACGACGTCACTTGGCATTGTGCTGTGTCGTTCGGCCGTTGTCCTGGAGTTGTTGTGAAGCTGCTCACTAGGCAAAGCGGATGAATGGGGCTACCAACCTGACCTGCTGCTGCCGCTGCCGCAGCCGCTTCCACGATACAGCTACACGGCGGCCGTCATGACTCAGCGGCTAGTTGTTTCGTTTGGTGTGTTTGGAACAGACAAGTCGAGGCGACAATGATAGTGATAGGGCGGTATCTATCTACTACTATAATTATACTACATTCGTATATTCGTTTTAAATATAGCACAGTGGATACAGGCGATACACTTAAGGGCGGGCGCTTACGTGGATACAGATGACAATAACAGGACATCAAAGGTAAGTACGTCATTTCTCCAAAGATGGGCTAGTGTCTTCTAGATGTGTAAAACCAGAGTCCATCTGAAAATCGACCCCCCACCCCCCGGGGGCTGACCGATAGGAAGAGCACTTTCCTCGCTTGCTTCTGCAAAGCGTCACTTCAATGTATGATTCGGTTGACTCGTGATTTAATTCGTCACTTGGTTTAGTTCGTTGTCCCGCCATAAGTTTGCAATACCAGCTCCAACTTTCGTAAGATAAAATTGATGTTTCGGAAGCCTCCGTATATTCAGCAACTTTCCTTTTGGCGATCCTGATTGGATCGCCCGTGGTCGATTTTGCCGAATATTTCGCTCAGGATCTGTTGAATCATGAAACGAACACGAGAGATCTCAAATATTGAATTCAAGTCAATTTCGCTCATTGCGCTCGCGTGATTTTTCACCGAATGAATAGAAGTGAATTTGACCTCGTGTGCAAGAAACTAGCAATCTCTACTTCGATACGGACGATGAATTCGATAATATGCATTTAAACGTCTTTAATATCAAGACCTTCTGTGATATGAGATCGATAAAATCCACATCATGCAATGTTAACAGAGTAACACGCACAGTTCACTATGTGAATGTTCAGCGCCGGTTTGCACAACATAATTAGTATTGAACGACATGAACTAAACAAGAAATCGTTATAACCTATAACGATCGGGGGCTATCTTTCGTCGAAACAGTTATAACCTTCACTCATGCTGCTGTGATTGTATAAGCGAAATTAACTATGCAGGCGGGCTGACGCAAAACGCCCGTTCGATTAATTAGTATGTGAAAACGTCGCTCGCTGAAACAAACTCGTTGGGTGGGGTCTCGTAGAACGCATTTGAATGACAAACATTGAACTTTCCAGAGACCTAAATAGAAAGACTCGAGCATCGCATGCTTGGATAGGCAGCGATTTCGAGGTTTAGACTGACATGAATAGATCAAATGATATCTAATAGTATGGATACCGCATGTGTTAACTATTTTCTATGCATGCGAACAGGTAGAAATTATTCGTATGGCCTCAAAATCTAACTAGTCTAGGGCGACAATATATCTTATTGTAATTTTGATTTTTTTTCCGGATGTATTTTCAGTCAACATTTACCGTCCACGATACACGGTTCACGGTGACAGTATACCTAACCTAATATACCTAACCTGTTCGAGCCTTCTAAATCAGAGCCTTCTAAACGTTCGCAATTTAACAGGTAGCCAGAATATATTATAGGAGAGTTGAGATCCGAAAACAGAGCGCGATACCTGCCCATTGCTACAGTGTCCTTCGTTCCTTACGAGCCTGGGCCCAAATGCGACCTCGAATCACGCCTAAATATTATGTAAGCTATAACCCCATTATCTGAACAGTGGAAAACACTGCTAGCTATGCCAATCGATTGAGGAAGGCTTATACAGTCTCGGCCTGCTGAACAAATCTACAAGTGAAGTAACCAGGGGACGTTGAAGACAATAAATCAAGTTGAAGTGTTTGACAACACCTGCATTGCTATGTGTGTTCGAATTGTGTTCTTTCATTTAGTAAGAACGCGATTTTCTCTGAGAATTTGGACGCAAGCGCGTTACCCTTCGCGGGCTGTCGGCAGAGATCTTTCAAGCGAATCTAGTTCCTTCGTGCGAGTCTGCTGTTTGTTTTAAATATAGTAGCAACAGTTTAGCAATCATTAACAACCGTTTGCATTGTCTCGGGTGCGTGAGTTACAACCAACAGTTAATTATAACCATCTGCCTTCACAGGGACCACGCAGAAACATCTCGTACACACACACACACATACACCAACACTTTAATCTTTTTCACAGCGAAATATGTTTGAACGGCCATTAAATGATTCGGTTTGTTGGTTAGAAGGTCCGTACGGCTCAGCCCATCTACTGTTGTCGAAGACTCTCTATGCCAACATCTTTAGCCTTCTGGTCGAATAGTTTGTGATGTCGGGTCAGTGACAAGATATGGAATGAGAAGCGCCTTCCAACACGTCTCCATGTACAATAAATGTAACCATTGCTAAGCTTACCTTAGGTCCATTGATTAAACCTGATCACACTGAAGAGCGCCCATCCTTACATGTGAAAATTTTTACTCGAAATTGTGGAAGTTCTCTGTGCAACGCCTTTTGCGGAAAGCATTGGTTCTCGCGAGATCCAGTTCAAGAAGCAAAGAAAAAACGCGAAACTGCACCAGAGTCTTGCTTTTATGGTTGTTCAAATTTAATCTATTTAGATTCAAATTTGAGTTCACGTTCTCGGACGATCGGGTACGAATATATTTGTAGATATATGTTTGCTATATGCTGATCAATACCTACCATAGTGCGGTCCGCTTGGGTGAATTTGAATTGGCTACACTAAATAGGAACATATTCGCTCATCATATTTCTTAGTGTTGCCCTGTGTTGCGGCGTCTCTCGGTTACGAATACGCGACTGTTTGAAATTGGGTGTCCGCCTATATTGGACTGAGCAGGTCTGGATTTTTCAGTGGAAAATCTTGGCCTTGTGGACAAACGCTATGTCACATTATGTCATAGGCTTTGGCCCTCAACCTTTCGGTATTACTACGAGCACATGGGGGGCAGCCTGTAATTTAGTTTTCAACCGCGTCGTATCTGGCAAGAATTCACAGATAACGAAAAATTATGAAGAAATCCAAAGATTCGCCGCGTATGGCAGGATTTGAACGCAAGCCGTGTGTCCCTCCTGTCCATCAATCCAAGACGCACATTATCAGATCATCTATGGGACTATTCACTACTTTCCAAGGCCGGCTAGATGCCAAGTGGTTAATGACAATGGCGGTTTCACACTTCTCTCAAAATCCTGCCAACCACCCGCATGACCTCTACACTTCTCGTATTCTCGGCGACCTGAATGAATGAGTATCAAGAAATAAAAAAGGAGGTCTTAGTAATAATAAATAGCTGCGAACTAATCAAAAACTATCGAGCGCGCGTATATACTGAAACTCTGACAATTGTGGTGCAATTCCATCTTGTTGAAGAGCGTCTAAGTATATCTAGCGTGTCAGTGCCTGTATTTAACAGAGCTTGCCTGTGCAAAATACTTCAGTACCGCCAGCCGGTTCATATAGTTCAGCTACTCCCCAAACACTGTGATTGACATTCACCGAGTCCAGATTCTGGTCCCTTCACATTCCTTTTGCTGTTCGCTTCTAAAGACAGGGCAAGTGTTACCAGCGGCTGACATCGACATTCGCCAAGGACATCCGTCTCCCCCGTTCGACGACAGCCACTCCCACGCGACACAAACGGATAGGCGATATTCTGGCTAAAATAAATGGCGTATTGTACCATCGGAGATCAGCATATGCACACTGTCAGGGTTTGGGATGGCTACCAGATGTCTTCAGTCATCTGAAGAGCAGTCACAACGCGGGCGTTCTCTATGACAGCCGGGTTCGGCAAACAGTGACAACATTCGTCGGATGTACCTTATTCAATCAGGGTAGTTTCGTCATCAAGGTCTAAGCGGCCCACCCTCGACGATTTCTCTCTTGTTCCAGTAATACACAGACTCGCATTGGGTCCACCCGAGTGACTGACTCGGCTATGTCGCTAGGTAATTTTCGACGATTTTCACAGTTGTCTAAGTACTTGTACAACCTGTACCGTCTTTATTCTTAGCGTTTGGCTCGCAAATTGTGGTGTCTGCGTTATCCCGTTTGTACAACGGCACAGCGATTACGCAATGAGCATACTTCGCGTTTAGCAATACCGAATTCATTTAATGCTTGCCTACTTGATTAACCAGAAGTAGGTTGTTGTTAAACATGGCACGAAGATAGTCACTGGCTTTTAGAAGAAAAGAAGGATCCTGCGCGCTCGTCCCCGGCGGAGCAGATGTGGCCTGCGGTATACCGCTTCGAGGAAGACATTAAGGGTTATTTGTAATGGTCCACACATTATTTATTTCTTTATTTATTCTGTCAACTTTGGAGACCTCACACAATGCATCAGCTGTAGTATTGTATTCTCATATATTCTATACACTCGGAAGATTATCTATCGTTTGTAACTCAGTTATTGTTGATATCTAAATTACTTTGCCGGAAATGTTGCATCTCTTTCATGCCAGTCTGATATATTAGGCACGGCCCAACATTTACGTATGCTTTTTCAAACGCGGGCAGCAGATCAAACCCCATCACGTACAATTGGGCATTACAATATGTACGTTTTTTATCGTTATCCTCGAATGCCTCGTTGTTTACTCGTCCTTCGATAAATCATCACGAACAGTTTCGGATTTGTGGTTTTGATCTTTATAATCCCGGTGTTGTAATTAGGCACCTATAATTAACACCGCTCAAGACCTGTCTAGTTAAGGAACTGAAATGTTGGTACAATTTAGGTTGAGTTGAGGGGCAATCGCCTATGCGTGGTATATGGAAATTAAATAGTCGCTTCATCCCCTGTGCAGGTACAATGTAGCACTGAAAACCTTAGTGACAACCCCACTGAATCCGCGATATACTTAGCAGTATTTAAACAACATTGCAACACTTGACAAATGTAATTCTTCTTAATTAAAAAACACACCATATTCGTTAGTCATTCACACCTGTTCATAATATAACGGGCCACTCAAAGCATGGTGCTCAGATCAGGTGACATATTGTAATTACATATGGTTAGATGTGGATCTTCCACCTTGTGCATATCTGGTTCAAATTTATGTTAAGATACTTCAATGTTTATGTCTAACGTCCATAAAAATGGTCTCCACCTAATTAGTATAAATCATTGAACGCAAGTAGTGTTCTAACACTACTTCGAACCACATGACGCGATCTGTCTGTTGAGCAACCTTGCCAAGGCACTAATCGTTTCTCAATTAGTTGAGATCTCCGTTAGAACTTCACAATGTGGGCATTTTAGGTACTAATTTTTTTAGTACTGATATTATACTAACGCAAGTGTACGCATATCTTGGTTACGTACTTACGATCTGTATGGCACTTCCAGGGAAATGTTAAGAGGAAAATAATCCACACGGCCGGATTATAGTGTGAATGGAAAAATTCGAATCTAATTTCCAATTAGATAATATTTCAGTCATCTCCGAAGTAAGTATATTTTCGATCCTGGGAACCAGCACAGACTGCGCTCTGCTAAAGCTCTGATCTCAGAAGCAATCTCGGTTTGTGGTTACATCGCAAATCGAGTTTATATGGCTTTCTTTATTGCCTGTTGCGTCAAAAAACATGCCACACAGTCGCACTGGTATCAGCTGCTTAGCATATAATACTTTGGCATTCAGGTCAAACTGAAATTGATGTGCACCCCATATACGGCAGCTGGTTTAGAAGAACGAAGTGCAAATGTGTGAAGTAGAACTCAATGGCAAAGCTGTGGCGCAGAATAGACAATTGTTTCGAGTAAAAGATGTGTATTGGCTTGGCTACTCGTTGACGAAACCAGCCATATATCAGCCATGATTTAGTAATAGTAAATCTGCGTGGGTTTGACACATGCTACCCGAACTGCTTGTGTACGTCGTGTCTCCCTCTGTTCACTGAAAACTCGCAATGAAATTTAACATCGGCTGGTATTGGAGTATGCACTGAGCCGTGCACGCCACGGTCGTTATCATATCACAATTTCACTAATAAGCTGACTCGTCAACTAGGCCTGTACAACGTAATCATTCAGATTTCAACCGACTGAGGGTAAGATGAAGACGAATGCCGAACTATTAGAGAACTGGAACTCCACGATAATGTTGGCGCATTACGCCATAACACTAGATATACGCTTGGGCCTTATCTTACGACCAAATTACGAACCATTACAAACAATTGCCATTTGTATAAGAAGCCACGACAATAGAGTAGATTCAAGTGATTCAGCGACCAAGGACGCGAATGGACGGTCTAGCGAAAATAATAAATGTGTCTAACAGCAGGAACGATTTCTTATTTTCCCGACACGCAATAGCCTACCTAGCAAATGCCAACCATGACGCACGTATTGCTTGAACGGTTACGAATGAGGCGGTGCCGGTGGTGGTGGCGTTAACAATATCGGCGACAATAGTGCAAATCCCTAGTCGTAGGCACCGTCTCGCTCGGTAGACAGATATATATATATATATATATACATCGGCGAAGAGATAGAAAGAGAGAGAGAGAGAGAGAGAGAACACTTGCTGAAACTGATAATTAAAACCAAGGCAGGCCTAGGGCGGCCTACTTGCATGCGATCTCCTGCATATACACACACGCACACACGTACATATCTACGTGCATAGTTCGAGGGAGAAATCAGAGTACAACTCACTTACACAACCGAAGTGAGAGCAAAGCAGCGTCCCACTCAAACCATTAGCAAAAACCACAGCCATGGGCATCACACTGCTGTCGCTGCTGTTTCGCCTTCGCGCGGCTTCGGGCTTCGCCCCTCGTCCTTCTTCACATGTTTCTGACGCAGCCCGTCGTTGCAAAACTCCGGCAAAATTGAGTATGCATATGTGTATGTATGTGTGTGTACATCGTAGTAGGCTGGGTGGGTTTAGAGGGAGGTAAGCGAACGATGTTCCATACAGTGTCTGTCTACGGGCTCTGTTATGGGTCGAGGCTCTCGATCACTATCGCATTCATTTGGCCGTACGCTAAGTGTGCTGGTGCGCAAAGGTTATGTCGCGATGAACAGTGGAAACCTGCGGTTAGGGGGAGGGATGGAGAAACAACTATGCGCTCAACCAGTGCAAGACAAACGGACCCTATGGACGCGCACCGTTCTAGGCTGAAATTAAAGGGAGAGAATGCCTTTGGTGAAGAGGCATACTCCGCAGCACTATATAACCGCCCTCAAGGCAGGTAGCTTCTGAATCGTGCATTTGCACAGTTGAGTGTTCAAGCAGGGGCAGAGCAGGTGCACGCCGAACAAACAGAAACCAGTAATCGCACTGCACAATGGACTTCGACTACTGCGATTTCGATAAGGTCACCGATCCCGAGGTACGTGACTGACGCGCTGGGGAACAGACACCGTTGAAATTGACGGATCCAATGAAGTCGAGATTCTATTCGACTTGATTTGTTCATTTATTTGCAAGTCCAATTTAACTAGTGCAGGAGTTGATTGGTCAGTTTCCAGATGTCGCTCAGGAATATGTAGTATTTTCCCTATGAAGCATCAAGGGTAATCCTCCTCAAATGAATATCTCAAATGAACACATCCCTGGCAGCAATCTGTAAGATACTTTAACTCGATTGATCTTGGTTGACACTTGACTTTGAGCGGGTAGCCCGAAATCGGCACCAGAGCCTCCCATAAAGTACTTACGCTCATCGGATTCGACTCCATGGAGGCAGTGAGACAGGCTGGATGATGTTTAATTGTTTATTATGATCGCTTACATAAGGTCTGTAGTTATGGTAACGCCACGCCGCTATGTAGGCCATATCCAAACTGTTTCCACCCGCACTCTCATAGCAGACCATCGTATAGCAGTTTGACTCTTTCTACAGTTTGACAGAAGTGTGCACGTTATACAATTCCAGCGTATGAGAATTAAGTAAGAGTCGTAATGATTGTGAATAGCATTTTCTTTGGATTAAGGTTACATCGATCAAGATATTTCAAACTAAATGCCCAACGAGAGTAAGTATTTCATTAAATGAGTCTATTCCATAAATACTATATCAGCCGCAGCCGCATGCGCCTATGTGCGCGTAAGTGTCTCATTAAATGACTCTATTGCGTAAATACTATAATTAGCATCTAGTGATGAAAACCCTCAAGGTGGCCAACATATGTCACTCCACAGATTCGGAAGGTTGTTCTAGCCCACCGAAACAGCCGGTGTCCTGACCCCGGTCTCGCCGTAGACGGTAACCTGTACGCACGAAGGCTGTCCTCAGATTTTCGGGCAGACGCGGCCCAAGGCTCCGCATGGTTGGGCGGCGAAAAGGAAGGTGAGGCTCCGAAGAAGGATGACAAGGAGCCTGCAAAGAAATGAAGATATTAGGAAGGGACCCTTTACCCGACAAAGAGACGCACGAAAATTATGAGGCACAACGTGGTGCCTTATCATATTCCGCAATTCCATGTATAGTAATTAATTATTATTATGATTCTTATATATCATAGGGGCGTGTCATTATTATGCCACACATCCTGTATCCTATAATGCCGCTAGTGCAAAATAGTTTTGTACTGCAATTGTACACCCAGTAAATAAATTAGATTTACTAACCTTCAGAGTTATGTGTATAATAATAAAGCAACACAATAAGATAAGCACACTTTGCAATTTCGGGACCGAAGTTTCATTGCTGAAGTAGACGGTATCAATTTTTGATCGTATATTTCTCTTAAAACGAAAAACGAAAGAAGTTCAACATAAAGAAACGAAGAAATTATATATGTATATATATATATATATATATATTTCGAGTCTACACCTCCTATATAACATCTCTTCCGCTTATCTCCAGGTGAACGAGTAAATTCAGGTTTTTCATTTTTCACATGCTACGTATGGCACTGATTAGACGTCGCCTTGCTAACTACGGGACAAAGGTTCCTAATATGAAACGATTCAATAACTGTCAACCTATTTTTTCCAATAGTACAGTGACTTTTGGCGCACCTTGAGCCTAGGCCTCTCAATTAGTTCTCTCTGTAATGATCGCGCTATCGAATGCGTAAAAGGATCGAAACAGCTATAGGTTAGAGTCAGAGCATACGCCAAATGCTGCATAAAGTATCATAGAATTAATTATGAATGCGTGCAAGATTTGCATGCAAATAATTGTTTAGATAGTGGTTCTCATGTTGTAGATTCGTTACAGGTATTGTGGTCAGTAGTCAAATGATACTAATATGGTACAAACTGAACAAATGGTAAAAAGTCTTGGTAAGAATTGCTTCGGCCTAAAAAAAAAACAAAAATCCTCAGACATATGAACCTGTGATTGATGACTGGTATACGATGTGCGATACATATGAGGTGTTAACTGTGTCATCTTTCACCATATCACCCTCCATCATTTACATCTACATATACACATTTCAGAGTGACGCGAATAAACTGGCCGTCAGAGTTCAGTCGAATACGGCCCAGAGCGGCTGCCGACTGCTGCTAATGTTAGTCATTTTTCACATGGTATACACTACTCATCACCTATAACAGGCTGCATCACTGCTTATATGTCATTGTAATTACACTTGATTTGCCATTCATTCGTACTGTTCACGGGGCGACTTACTCCAGAGTTAAGTCTGCGCCTCGGCCCAATGAGAGACTGTTTAACAAGGGGTACAGCTCGTAGCCCTTGTAACCCTGTGGTTCATAAAGTTCTTCGTCATACTTAACCATATCGTGGGTATGGAGAACTTGTTAGCCATGCATGGACTCACCATATTAATCTGATAAGGGTCTCCCCTACACATCGCCGCATATGCAGACATGAATGGGTCCGAACAGATGGGCTTTTCGCTCCGTAAGGAGCTCTCCGAGTGGGCAACTGGTTTTCACCCGTAACAAGGTGGGGTAGATTATCTCCGCGAGACCGGTGGAGGGTGGCAAAAATCGGCAACGTTTTACTACGTTAATAAGAGACACAAGCGGACAACTTCGTGTGGAAATTGTTGCCTTCTGTAAGAGAGGAGTACCCATCTGAATGGCTCAGAATGCCTGTATAATAAGCATGATTGTATAATGACAGGGAGCAGCTCAAATGTGATTAGAAAGCTTTGCCAACGAGTATATGCATACATACGGAGAATGCTCTTTTTCAGAGATACCTTGTAGGCGCGTTTTTAAATTGGGGTCAAATTATGTCGCAGGTGAAGACCGCCTGACCGATGTCTATGTTATGATAACGGCCAACGTCACAAATCAACAAATATTATTTGAAGAATGAAGCATGCTTTGAGAGGATTACATTTGCGTCTAGCGCAGGTGACTATTAGAGTTGATAAACGAACCTCGATTTTATTGATTACATCGAGGTGGGGATCGCTTTTTTTCGCAACTCGATGGTATCTAGTACAGCTATGTTTTAGGCTTTGGAGAGATGCAAACAAAACAGTCGTTACTTCTCTTGGGTATAGTTTATATGTGGTACTACAAATTTTTGAAACATTTCTCTCACAATAGAAGCACAATTGACCTGTGTGCAAAAAGACATTTGTTTTTACCGAACAGAATTTGCTGTCGACCGTTGGTCACTGCAAGTTCACGTTTGAGCATGTTTTATTAGCCAATGTATATATTACGGAATACTACACATAGAATACTACATATTGGAGATCTAACCCGCTTAGTACAATTCACTGTGTGCGCCTATCTCACTGCATTTGTTCTTACATCTTTCCCGACAGCAGCGGGTTTCGTCCAAGAAAGAAGAGTTTCATTTCGGAGCTTTTTGACCACAAGCCTGCATACGAGATCCCCACCCTGAAGAATCTGAACTATCAAGAGGTTAAAAAGATAGCACCTCTTTCGGATCTCCGTAAGGCCTACCATAGATACAAATGATCATGCACCAAGATGCTATCAGATCAAACCTTCAGTGAGCAACGCGCATGAATATCGTGGGCACTCGAGTTTATCCTTGGTATTACAACATGCGACATATGCGAGAGGTATCGTATCAGCAACATTTAAAAAGTTTACAGTTATAGACTTCGAGGACGCATTTTAATATTTTCAACAAATTTTAGCCAAAGATCGCCCCGGTTTGGTGGCTCAATAAATGAATAATTCAATAAGAGCCCTTCGAATACATTGGGTTAATACCGGGAATCTAAATCGACATATTAGGTTAATTCAAGCCATGCTATCGAAATGTTGGCCTGCACTAGTGGTTGCGTTGTTTTTAAAATACGGAGGTGTGTTGTCGGACCCACCGAGCAGGGAGAGTAGCAGTCTCGGCATCTTTGATATACCTCAATAAATCAATTCCTTGATACTAACAGCGGCATTTAAATCTATCCACAAGATCAACCTGTCTGTTCTATGTCTGCAGTATCCAGGCTCATCAAGAGACACAAGAGCCACACACATTGACATAATCACGTTCAAAATCAAACATTACCGAAGTTGGCAGTGCAGCCGTAGGCTCGGAGTCAGAGCCGCCCAAAAACGGAACCTCATCCCAGCCAATGCCGAGCTCTTAAACCGCTAGCCGGCTCCAAAACTGCAGTCACAATATTTTGACAAATCCGTTGGTCCAATGAAATTGAAGTCTACTCGAGACGGTTGCGAGGTTAGATTTGTGTTTGGCCTACTCTCTGTCCTTCCCCGCAAAAAAGTCGCTCCCGAAGTAACAGCTGGTTGTGTACTAGTACTCACTTGGCACATCGCTCATCACTATCTACTCTGCATTAATTCAGTCTCACGTTCATTGTTATTTGTGTAGAAGCAGCAACCCACTCGCCTGTTCCCCATTGGTCGATAAATTCTCAAATCGCAATGGCTCACTGTGTATATTTTTAGGATTAATAAACATATATTAAACTATAAAAAAAATCCACCGGTGTAGGTTCACAGAAAAATTCCTGCAAAAATTAACATTGGGAACTTAACACATTTCTCGATACAGGAAACTGTATTCGTTAAAGCATTCGAAATATGCTTTTGACACCAACATTGTGGGTTACATAATGAATCTGATAGTAATCACAGAAGAAGATTCTTAATTTCATAATTCACAAATAAAATAAAATTTGGGTGAAAAATTATCCAAATTATGTATTAAATAAAAATTATATTAATTAATTATGATCATAGGTCGCCTGCGATAACCGTCTTTATATGTTACCAAACAGATCTATTGTTGTAAGACCTGGCGGCTCAATAGCTTCAGGTGCAATTTATTTTCGAGCCCGGTGGCCCCCTGGTGGTGCATTCGTGTGCGCCTTGCAACCGGATGAGACACATAAGCGCACGGGTTGAATGCCCACCGTTGCACACGTGCTCTTATGGGGTCCGTCTTATAAAGCGATGCCGAAAGCAGTTGTACCGTGGACGTTAAACGTTGGCAGAGAATCAGCCCGGAACGTTTACTTTTCGGTCAAATTTGTGACACGTGCTATGGTGACTCTACATGTCGTTCGTGTTAGTTTATGAATGTTTTTATTTTTACTCATATCATTCAATCGCCCCCTCACGGCGTTACGGGCCTACCACAAAAACGCATTTTTACATAATCGCACACAGACGGGAACATTATATAATCATAGATAAAGGCATTTGCATAATGCAGTTCAACAGACGTATTCGAATGTAGGAAGGTAGATGAAATATAATAACATTGCAATTCATATAGAGAAGAGCATAACATATATAGAAGAACCACAATATACGGCAAAACAACATAGTGTTATATAGTAAAGACTCACTTGATTATCTGTGTAACTGTATCATACAGTGTTACCGTTTAACCTATACAGGTAAAAGACAGTGCCGATGACACGTACTGCAAATTCAACCAAGCGAATCAACCTCTATCCCTTACCATGTTGATGCCTATCAGAAATACCGCCTCACGCGTAATCGATCCTACCACCCGCAGGGTGTTCGAGCTGCAGACCGCCCCACAGAAAGAAGAGATTCGATTGAGCAGGGAGCATTGACAAGACGCGGCTCCACCTTTCTCGAGGGGTCCCATTCTTTGAGTCAACAAGCGTACAATTCATACAGGTAACTACAAGGTCATGTTTACGCACACAGCCAACGTGACCCGTATCCGACAGCAGTAGACAAATCCGTATTCAATAATGTGCATAATGTGTTTGGCAGCGGTATCAACAGATGAGTGCAGGACGATTCTCAGAATATTCAAAAGTAACTCTCCAGGTATTGTAACAAACTGGAATGGTATGCTAAAGCGTGAGCTCTAAATTGTCGTCTCCACTGAAAATACGTATGTCTCTAATTCCCATACAGGTAAACAAAACCTAGCACACATGTGAGTGTATATATATAATACTTAGGAAATATTTACGGTACAACACAATACAGAATCTTCTTTGTTAACGAAAGGATCGCTGAATTATTAAACAGACATGCACCACGAATCATTAGGGGTTATTTCTCGAATTCATAGGTAGTTTTGTTCTAGGTGTTGATTTCGACATCCGAGTATGGGAAGCTTGGAATAGCTCATTAATGAATGGAAGATTAACTAGTTCTCTTGGAACATTCTACCGCTCCGTATGGCCCCGTTGAGATCCCTATCGAGACTCTATCAAGGTGATTTAGAACATTCAGACGACCTAACCTAAATCACTGCAGCTTTGGCAGATCTTTCTTTTTCATTGGCCACCAAGAAATCTGACCCACTTCAGCAGTGAAGTTTTCTTTCTGTATTTCACAGTTAATGTGTGATACATGTTACCGCGCGAATCTGCTTGTGCGTCACCTAGCTTTTTCAGCCAAGCCGCCCAATTCACCGCGCACACTTCAGCATTATCAAGTTATATTTGATACTGTAAAAATTGAAGTTCCTTTAATAAACTAATATACAACCTTTACCTGCGATTAATATCACATTTTTGTAATAATAATTATAATAACAACATTAACTGATATTCCTGATGACAGTTGTTACTTAGAAAAAGTGCAAATATAATACATGCAAAAAAATTGAAATATTTCTTTATAATAATACTTCAAGGCTTCATTTGTTGCCGCATCCACATTTGCTTGCTGAAGAGTTCCCTTTTTCAAGAGAAGGAAATAAAAGTGCTGCGAAATGGCGCCATGCTTTGTGGGGCAAAATGAGCTTGATCCGGTGGAAGACGCAAAATCACAAATCCGCACGAGCTTGCTAAGCCGAGAAGAGGGCGGATTAGAACAAGCCAAGCAATCTGGGAAGATGTAAGAACAAAAAGGAATAAATCATGTGATAACTAATCTTAGAAGAGCAAACGTAGTTTTCAAAATAGATATAAAGGGGCGTTTACAAAGCCAGGCAACCTTACGCGTATCCCAGAAGTTCTGTAATCCTCAGAAGACGATGTAGAGTGTTCCAAAATGATCTGTACAACATGTATCATTTCAGGTGTTGTCTCTATGGAAAGTTCGAATTATTAGGAAAGCAAAGCAAGACGACCCTATATAAGGCTACATCTGTTACCTAAGATCATATATACACATCCTTGTGGACAATAACAATATATAACAAGAATAATACAATTTTGAACAAATATGTACTACACAACGAGGAATATATTCGGAACAGGTTTCAGCCAATTTTACCTCTTTCAAGTACAAATATAATATATATATATATAGATGTGGCAATTGTTGCGATATTGGAAAAATGACAAGTATTGCTCAACACATACACCTGACCTTCTCCTCTGGGGGGGGGGTGATATTTTAAGTTTTCAACGGATTTTACTGTAAACACGTAATGTAAGATAGCAAAATAGATATATCAATTAAATAAATGAAAAATTTAAGTATGAGTCAACAAGCGTCAAACGACAATTTTCTTTGGAAAAACAACGGTGTTTCACAAAACTCGGCGTTCGGCAAGACCACAACATTGGCCTAATTTATTCCGCTTTCGTGAAGGCTAAATCCCTGAATTTGTCGGCCAAGGAGGCCCTGTCTCCCAGAAGTGTACGGTAATTCTATGTGAAGTTCAAGGCAGGAGAGACAATTTGCCAAGGTCGACCTGGAGATGATCGGAGCGATGCTCAAAAACAGCAAGAAGCATTGGACAAGTACAATACGATCTTGCACGAGCAAGTTTCCCAAATGCCACTCGATTTGCCGCCTGAACAGAGAGCTTTCCACAATTTTTTTGTTGTGAGCAGAGCTTTCGCTATTATTTAGAGACAAGGCGAGTTCTAACCGCACCCTTACGATTGATGAGACCCGATTCGAATTGCAAACGCAGCCCGACAGGGACCAGCAGCCTCGCCAATAGTTGTTCCACAGGTGAAACAGTTGAACCGGAGATGTGTGAACAAACAAACGGCGACAAAAAAATGCTGATTTCGGCCATGGATTTCGACGAGATCACCTTCTATAGGCTCCCACCTCCGAAAACCTTGGTCATCGTAGAGGTGTATAAAAACTTTTAAAAGGGCGCGCGTGCGTGGCTTTTCCATGACAATGTTCATTCTCAAAAAGCTGCTGAAAAGTTTTTGACCGAGAAGTGTATCAGGGGAGTCAGCCACATACACCTCCTGAAACCCGCTTGACCTGGGTGAGACTTCAACACAATTCTCGCTCAGGTATCATTTGGCCAATTGAAGACAAGAAGTACTCAGAAAGATCGTACATGATCTATCGCAGGAAGGCCCTATGAAGAGTGTGCAAGAGCTGCCGACCAAATGGCTAACTAATAAATTCTACGTAGGAGAGATGTTGTATTCTTCTATGCATTCTTGGTATTGAATGAGAACTTTCACAAGCGCAGAGTACATAAGTACATATATGGTCGATACATGGTGTCCAAAGGCGATTCTCTCCAGAATACCTCCAGAGCCTAGTTAAGAGGTGGTGTTTGTCTGTGCTGGTGTGAAATATTATTAGCAGACAAACAAACAAACAAACACCAGCACAGACAAACACCACCTCTTAACAGACAGACCTCTCACAACGCGTCACACACATGTTGCAAATGTGAAAATGGAATTCGTCGAATTCGAGTTGCCCCGAAATAAAAGTATAATTCTTGTACTTCCCTAACGACGGGGGGAAAACTTGTACTTCCCTAACGACGGGGGGAAAATCTACTCTTATTTGAACCGGAGATGTGCGAACGGATATACGGGAGCAAAATAATCCTGACCTACTATAGGAGCCTCACCATGCCGCAAGACACATCTACTAAAGGGAAGGTTTGCTACCTAGGGATAGTGCTATTCAACATAATATGCTTCGGGGATACGCTTAACACACGTATCCCTGTTTAACAAATAAGTATTCGGTTTTTGCTGAAGGTGCCGTAGCATTATCGTTCGATGCTAAGTCAACCAGCAGGACGCAGGTGTGTTAATCTGTTTACTCACTAACTTGCTACTGACACACTTAGAATCGTGCTAATAGCCTCCAGAGTCTCCGGAAGAAGCTTCTCACTTTTTTCTTTTTTTGTCCTTATCCTCGATGAATTCGGTTAGGGCCTCAGGGATAATATGCTCGCTTGACTCATCAAAGTCATCCATGTCCCGTTTCCGATTGCTTTGTGCCGATTTGAGATAGGCCGATTTCACAGTCTCTTCAAAATCTCCCCACTTGCCAAGACGCGTGTCGATAGCAGAATGAGTTTTCGGTGTGTGCTTTAGTGTCTTTTCCTTTTTCGTCTGATTGCCCACCTTCGTAGATCGACCACCACCTTTTGCGAGGCGCGTCTCAACCAACATCCGCTTATCTACCGGAATCAATACCACCCCACTTCTTACCTTGAAGAACGCGCATAATGGGCATGTAATGACATTTACATTAAGTTCCGTTTTTGCATCGTTCGTCTGCTTTTGAAATCGGTCTCTCTCTTTGTCTAAGTGGCCAGCCCCTCTCCCCTTTAATAGAGCGGCAACCCTGGTAGTGGCACGTGTCATTTACGGGCACTTGATTATCTGCTTCGCCTGTTCTGTATTTGCCCAACGCTTGAAGATCGAATACAATCGTTATTCTCAGGCGTCAATTCACAATTGCCAACCCGTCTTATATTCGTTATGTGGATAAGTACAAGGGAAATGTCTGATAGTCGAAGGGCTCGACGGCTTGCCGAATGGTTTTGCTTACTCCCATCGCAGTTGGAAGTGAAATTGTCAACGTACCTCAAGTCGTGCAAACAATGAAGACAAGAACATCGTTTTAAAGATCGACGCTAAGCATAGGTATCAGCGCAGACGATTGTAAAAGTACATGGGAGACTGGCCGGAACTTCGACGCCATTAACTACAGGCAACAGCGAAGAAGGCGAACACGGCCGCGCTCACGAATGGTGGTCCCAAATGGTTATTTTAAAAATATATACTTTGTGGTATTAAATTTTTAGACTAATTAAAATTACGTTAGCCCCTAAAGCACCAGAACATGACACTGCCAGACAAGTGTGTTGTCGGAATGCCGCAAATTGATATTCACATTTATTCTGTTTTAATTGGATCTAACTGGCTGATATCAGATACTACGCCTACCATTAATTATTCAGCCAGCTAATGGCAAACACTTGAAATTTAGTTTAATTAAGTTCTACGCGCTCCTCGTTGGATCAGTTAAAGTGTATGGTTTTTGAATTTGATATGTTCCGCAAGGATATTTGTAAAGATCTTGTGTCTTCTTGCATACGTCAGCTGGGTTCGGTTGTAAGCTATTCTCTTGTACCCTTGAAAGGTGTGCCGACTTCGACTAAGAAAGCGCACAAGTAACGTTGCCAAGACTTTTCATATTAAAGGGGTTTGGTTAAGAAAAAGTATCGTCTTCCTGGTGATAAATGGAATCGAAGGGAAAAGACCAGACATCTTTCAGATTGCTTCCAATCGATTCTACCAGGCAATTGGCTACTTCACTCGAATGTGTGAGATCTTTAATACGTCACCACCTCAAGGTTGGCAAAGGTAAATCGATAGTAACTCATATTTACGTCATATCCAGCAATGAATCCACACTCGCTGGTATAAAGATGCTTCAATTTGGCTACAGACAGTCCCAGTCGCAGGAATGAATGTTCTACACACTTGGACCTTAGTTTATGGCTGGACCCCAGATCTTCCCCCACGGTATACACTCGTGTGAACTTGAGATGTCCCCATTAACAAAAATCAATCCATTGCTGTTATATTAAATATACGCAAACAAGTCTGATCAGGAGCGTCGATGTTGTAACTATAAAAAAAGTTGTGCCGTATCAAACGATTCTTGGCATTCAAGCACAGCACACACTTTAATCTCTCACAATTCGACTGTATCGCTACGATTGCAAGCGTTTATGTGAAAGCCAAACGCGGCCAAATTCTACAGGCAATTTTGCACGTACAGTTTTCTCTAGGTTTTCGGAATGACTCTCGGCCAACTTTTAACGTCCACGGTAGAACTGCTTTTAGCATTGCTCTCTCTAAGGCTAGTCCACTGATATACTCTGTTCTTATTTCCACGGAGGAATGTTAGCACCATCAATTTAAAGAAAAGACTTGGGACTTGGGACTTTTGATTCTGACAAATGCCAAGACCCAATCGCATTTTGTACAACGGCCGTTGAAGTGATATCTGGTAAATTCTACATCCACTGTGAGTGAACTACCGTTGCGACTAATTACACAATATCTGAATGAGCAGCTGGCATATCTTGCCTAGCAAAAAAAAGCAAATCACTAGCTAGGTGCAGGACACCAAGAAATGATCTAATATTAAGCTTAAATTATAACACTAATAATTCGATTGATTATCACCCCCAGTAGGGTAACGTCAGCCAGCCAAACCAACTACGGAGTTACTGTCTAGTTCAAAGTTTGAAGGCATACGTGAACAATCTATATTAAGATCTCACACTCCTCCTGAACGATAGGAATGAACTATTATAATTCATTAAGAAATATCAAAGCGAGTCATTCAGAACGCGAGCGAGTCTTTACGTATCTTCCATTAAGTCATTTATGAAGAAGGTCGTTACTTTTAGCTTAGATTCAGCGGGCTGATATCATGATGCCGACTGTGCGCCCATTAGTCCTTCACGGTCACCATCGCAAATAGCGAGGACCTGCTTCTGTTTAGAATGATCCGCTCTCAGCAGTAAGCAGTACTAAAAAAATTAGCCCGTTTGTTTGTGAAAGTTTAGCGCTTCAGTTATCTATTTTACCTAGATTAAATAACCCGATACCTTTTATTATGGTCCGAGTTATATGTCCATCAATTCTTGATGACTACCAGATCAAATAGTGAATTATTTCCCTTACAAATCGCTCAGCGTTTGTGCGTTCGACCACCCCTTGCAAGCGGCAGGCTTCTTCCTCGATAACTTTTCACGTCGGCCTCTTCTGAAGTCTCGGCTTGCCGATTTCCGCGATACTCCTGAATAAGGTTGAGAGCCTAGGAAAATTAAAATGAACTAGCTGGTTAAGTTTAAGTGTCTATTTTTAATGTGAAGAAAAATTCGGTTTATTATTAATGTATTGTCCGCTAAGTTTTTAAGGGAGCTCGACGCGAGTCAAACTATTATAGGAAATCATCTCTTTCTCATGTAGTTAAATGGAGCTTGTTGCTTCTTCCTCTGTCATAACTGACTAAAACTTAAGTGAATGTAGTTTGAGAGGTGGTCAATGTTTGGATCAACTCAACTTTGTACCCAATTAGTTGTTCAACGTCAGCAGTTGAAATTTTGCAGTATGGATATGACTTCCAGTGCTTCAAGAGCAACTCTTCCCTGTAACTCTATTTCTGGTCATTTCCGGTGATACGGAATATTTTCCTACTCATCTTCACTATCCATTTCCATAATCTACTAAATCCTACGAATATATTTATTATGTGAACATCCAAAAGTCTTCTAATGTGAACATCCAAAAGTCGTCAAAGTGCAGCCCTGAGTCCGGTCTTCTGTCCAGCTAGAATAAGCGATTTTTTCCCTCATCGTTAAGATAAACCTATGTCTGAAAAGCTGTAGGCTGAACTCTTTGAAGGTGAAGTATGGTTTAGAGCATAAGATCCAGAAGTAGTATCAAAATCTAGTATGAGTCGGTCGGATGGCTTTATCTATAAAAAGGAGTGTGTTACTATATCTTCGTTTGTATAAGTTTATTGTTTATTAGAGAAGATTACCTAAGAGAATTTGTATACATGGTACATTAATACATTCATCCTTCATTTTGCTCCTGGATGGCCTGATCAGCAATGCCCTGCAAATCTGCCAGTGTTTGTGCGTTTGACCATTCTTTGTAATCGGCGGACTTCCTCCTGGTGAACCGGTTACCGTCGACCTCTTCCGGGAGATCGGCTTCTCGACTCATGCGACGCTACAGAATAAGCTTCCGAACCTAGGAGTAGAAAAGACAACTCGTTGCTTAACTTAACCGTCTAAGCCACCGCGCTGACGAACTTCGAATACATTTCTAAACTAAAGATAATTGCGAGTCATTAATACCAAGCTGTTCGTAAAGTTTTTAAGAGGGCGCAGTTAAGTTAAACTATCTATATACGGGACATAGGAAAAATTGGTTAGGGAAATTGTAAGTATTTGGTTTAACTTAGCTTTGTATCTTGTCAATTGTACAATACAACGATACAAGATAGCTCTAAAAGGCTTGCTGCACTCCTGATCCCACTTAGTGCTCTAGTTAAGTAAAATTGGATTTTGGAGAAAAGCTTCACTAGAGACTCACCTCAGGATCGAGAGGTTTATCATGGTGGGTCTCGTAGTCGTCGCACATGGCTGATTTAGTTTGTCTGTTGCTGTTTGAACCTCTCTTCTCTGTCAAGTGACCGCTTTGTGTAACATAAGGACCGCCGTCAGAGTATTTATACCCTGGAAACTGCATCCCTTTCCCGTATTGTTTTGGCTCTCGAATCTGTTTACAAGATCAATGCCAACCAGTTAGGTTGCAGGTGTTGAAGGTCCGTGTCACGTGTTTTTCGATTCGGTAACAACGAACTTTACCGCAAGAAAATGATCCACAACGTCTTCGACAATTAACACTGCAGTGTACAGGAACAACCCTTTAATCAAGTATTTTAAAAATACTACATAGACTCCTGTGGTTTTTCTTTAGATGAAAATAATTTCATATACACATGAATTTTTGAAGTCTCTATATTGAAATATAAGAATTTTGCAACTATTCTTTTGGTCGGCACGTCTCAAATTTCTGGTTAATTTTGCTTCGGCCCTTATTGTACTTCAAGGCAAACAGCGTTTCAGCTAAAATTCCATCTAAGATCACAGTCCTCAATATGAAATTTGTTAGAAGCCTAACTACGGGGTGTTGATCTACTCATCCTTCCATTGATACAGTATTTTCTGAGGTACTCGCAATGTGTAGAAGTAATTGTTGAATTTGGTGAAAAGATAAACGGATCTTATAAAAGCTTATAATGAATCATAGTTCAAACTCTGACTCAACTGCGAAGACGAAATTATATGTGAACAGTATTTTTACCGAAGGCCTACATTAAACCATATAATGTTCCCACCGTATAGACATATTGATTTTTACTGAAAGTTGTTTATTTGTGGTAGAGGATGATAGCGCTCGTGACACGTTATGGATTTGGTCCCACCAGCACAGACAATACAATACAATTGACAATGGATACTACTCTTTTGAATAGGCTTTCTTTTGAAAGGCTCTTGGCTACAGAGAATCTGCACGATAAAATATATGTTTCCTTTCTGATATTCCATCTGATCATATTAGATCACGTGTTTAATACACACTCATTCTAAAAATTATAGCGGCTGTAACGATGGCGCGTAAAAGCTATAATGTACTTTAAATAAATTTCAAATCAAGTCAAAGAAACACTCTATTGATTTTTAAGGAAGGTCCATAACTTAAGTTGCTGCTTCTAAGCTCCTGGCCTCTTAATAGAAAGTTATCATCCCTTTTCCATTTTAATTCATAGTACTTTCCAGAACTCCAACAGTAAAAGTATAAAAGGGGTCTAACAATCATCAGCATTAACAAATTCTGCCAATTCAATTTCAATTCAAACGCTTCTTTATTAACCAAAGGGACTGGTGTAATGATTTGAATCGATCATTGTTGCATATATAATAATCGTATTTTGACATAGGCAATGATAGTTGTGTGAACATCAATACTTCTGCTGAGTGCGTTCTACAAAATAACCCCCACGCGAACATATCAGTTAGTGTCTCAGACCTGGCTACAGTCGTGATAGTGGCGTCACTGCGTTAGAGATTTGGTCTGATATCAAATATCCCGGAGGCATTTCTGTCACGGTAGATCTTGTCAAACAGTCCGAAGCTTGCTACACTCGGTGTGTTGCAGTGCTTAGTGTTGCGGACGAAGGTTGCCTCAAACTGGTTCAAGGCATTAATGTGTTCTCTGAGATGATGTCTCCACATAGCGGAACAATAAATGTTAATGGGTACGACAAGGGTCCTATTAAGAGCAAGGTAAAAGACATCTTTCTTAACAATAAAGGAACTAAAACTCATCTTGAAAATAAATGAGGCAGAGCAATCAACTTCGATAAATGGAGGGATCGAAATCCAGGGTTGGTGTAACAAGTTTGCTTAGGTCCCGGATGTCATAATTTCGCTTGATAACATAGTCTTGAGTAATCATTGCTGTATGAGCCGGTGCATGGGACAGCGCATGTCGGTATACAGATGAGCATATCATTTTGATGACATCACAAGCCATTTGGGTGTATCACCAAGAACATTTATGATAGGGTTAATGAACAGCATAAATAAAATACTGCCCATGGCCGTTCCCTGTGGATACCGCTTCGTGGCATATTTAGACCTGGAGCAAGTGTCCCGGGATCCAGCTCGGACCAACTCCATTCGATGGCAAGAAAGATAGACTGGTTTCATGAGGCATAGTTCAGAGAAATGAGACGCTGTTGCTCAGTGTTGGAAATGATTACTTTATAGATAATTGACTCCATTATCGTACCGACCGGGGATAGGGTAGTATCTCTTGCTACCTTTATGGACTGGAGCAATCCAGGCACTGTACTTTAGGGAAGATACCCAGCCCTCTTCTAGTGCCCTCCTGAATAGGTAGCTTAGAGGCTTGCTAAGTCCGAATGCATCCTTCTGACGAACCTAACTGGCAGATGTTCGTGGTCGGGGCTGCGTTTATGTTTCTATAGTATATTAGACGGACATAGCACTGCTTTTGTAGCACCGATAAGTCTTCTTTAAGTTTTAGCATACTGAATCTTTAGCTGAAGGAGTATGCAGGATACCAAGATTGCACCATCCTCGTTTCCAGGATACATGTTCCACGTCTACAAAAGCTCCCCTGGTACGGACTGGGTAAATGGGACTACGATGGCATCTCCCGCGCCCTCAGAAGTACAACTTGAGATCAGATATTCGAGTCCTTCGATGTGACATATAAGAGAACTTAAGGATTGTAAAGATTGCAGTTCCTTTAATAAACCAATAAACCTTTACCTTACACGCTTGTCGGGCTAGAGCAAGCTTAAATATTAACTGCAGCATTTTAAGAACCTCCACTTGATTAGGATCGCACAGAATTTTTTCGATAAACCCTTCGAACGTCTTTCGGTTTCCGAGAGGTTCGCCTGGAGCTGTTTTCGCCGCTACTGTTCATAATCAAGTTATGGAGAGATTCGTTAATTTCTTCAACCGACTGAACCCTACTGAATATCTGATCGCAAGTCGTACTCATGAGGGCACGGGAGATGCCATCATAATCCTATATACTCGTTCACTACCAGAGTAGCTTTTGTAAATGTGGAACATTTATCTTTCATTTGTTTGCTCCTGGATGATCTGGTCAGGGATGTCCTACAAAGTACAGTCAAATGATGCTGAAACGCACAACCACTGGTTGTGCGTTTCAGCATCATTTGACTTCTTCCTCTTAAACCGGTTGCCACCGACCTCTTTGGAAACATCGGCTTCTCGACTCGGACGGCGTTCTAGAACAAGCTTTCGAACCTGGACACAGAATAGCCCGTTGCGATGTTGTAGTAGTATAAAAAAGATACGATTAATTAAGAATAAATTGCCCGAAGAGTTTTTTAAGGGAACTCAACGTGAGCCAAATGAAATATATCAGCTTGGTCTGTAAGTTTCGCCGGTTTTTGTTTGCACAAGAAGACAGACTTTCTTCTCTATTTTGACTATTCATTTATCTGTTATATATTATTTGTATATTCACCATCATTCTCTACGACTTTCTCCCATCTTTCATCGGTCAGCCTGTGGTTTAGACGGCCAAGTCGCTTTTTTAAAAAGCCGAGGGCCTCAGGTTCGGGTTCCACCACGTGACATAGAGAGCTTGACCATTACAGGGACTGCAGTTCCCTTAATAATCCACTAAAACCTTTACCCAAACCAAGTTATAGAAGCTTTCATTCCAAAACTGATTTGGTTTCGCAAGAAAACTGTCCAACCATGTCCTGCGGTCGCCTTCATGGTTGAAGCTGGTGCCGTGCAAATTATTTCCAGGGAATGGAAAAGCTGATAAGGTTGCCACAAGGTCCGGTGAAAAACGATGGGTATAAAAGAACTTCCCAGTAGAGGTTGTTTAGGGTCGGTTTCATGTAGGGCCTGACGTTGTCGTGCAACAGGATCACCTGCTCACATATATCGGGCCTGTTCCCTTCAAGAGGGGGGCTTACGTGATGCAAAACGTGATGACAAATCAGAGCCTTCTTTAGGCACAAATCTTCCCCACTAGGGGGTTTCCGCGTCGCTTCAGAGTCACTCACTTGGGTCCATGCTTCATATTGACGTCGCGGCACCGCTTGTCATTATCAATGACAATTCGATGCAGAGATCAATCATTATGATCGTATGGAGCACGATAGTGAGTTGTTGAACTGCGACGGTAAGCTGTGTTTAATCACTGTGACGCATTACAGTGCGGTGACCAACTTTTGAACTTGGTCATCCAGTATTCAGCAGTCCTCTCACTGACAACATCGTAACCGTACGCAGAACAGATCTCCCTGGTTCTTCCGCTGCTTTTTGGCCTCGGCAAAAGGAATAGAAGAACAGATGGCGAAAATGCACCTTTTTCCACTTGGAACGTCCATGTTTGAAGCCTTCAGGTAGAGGCAAATGCTGCGGACACCAGACTACCTTTATGTTTCACTTATAGAGGGGGGACAGGGCCTTCGAACGAGTGGTGGATATGAATAAAACTGCGATCCCAGCATGTAAAAGAGAACCGTTTGGAGAAAAAACGCCAACATTTATCAACCAGCCTAAATTATCGACGTTAAGTGTGGCTCTTCGTTTTAAGGCTTCTCACTTGTATTAATTAGCGCTTAAGTAAATGTGGCTACCTTGTCTTGCTAATAGCTTTGTTATTCTATGAACCTCCAAAAGACGCGACTAAGTTCAGTCCTTGTCCAGCGGGAATAAGGACCATTTCTGGGCTCAGCATTAAGACCAGAAAGTATTTGTTTTGCAAATAAAACTATATCTCAAAAGCTGTAAGAGGAATTCTCTCTCTCTCTTTCTCTCTTACAGGCGAAGTTTATTGTTTACATCACGTGTCTTTCATCGACCATCGAAAATATGTGTATCAGCCACTACACTGTAATGGGTCACCTTTACTGGGATTTTAACTTAGGGTGTGGGTGCCTTGTAAGCTGTATCAAAAATTACTCTAGCGTAGGACTCTATCTATAAGAATTAGTACGTTACTATATCTTTGTTTGTGTATGTTTACTGTTTATTAAAAAATGTTACCTAACAGTATACATGGTATATTCATCCTTCATTTTGCTCCTGGATGGCCTGATCAGCAATGCCCTGCAAATCTGCTAGTGTTTGTGCGTTTGACCATTCTTTGTAATCGGCGGACTTCCTCCTCGTGAACCGGTTACCGTCGACCTCTTCCGGGAGATCGGCTTCTCGACTCATGCGACGCTCCAGAATAAGCTTCCGAACCTAGGGGCAGAAAAGACAACTCGTCGCTTAACTTTGAATACATTTAGATAATTGCGAGTCATTAATACAAAATTAATACAAATTGTAGGTAAAATTTTTAAGGAATCCTAGTTAAATCAAACCATATGACTGAAGCTTAGGAAAAATTGGTTAAAAAGATAGTAGGTATTTGGTTCAGCTTAGTTTCGTATCCTGCTAATTGTATGATACACCCAGGATGGCTCTGGAAGGCTTGCTGTACGCCTAATCCTAGTTGAATACCAAGTCGCGTAGTTACGTAAAATTGGAGTTTAGAGAAAAGCTTCACTAGAGACTCACCTCAGGATCGAGAGGTTTATCGTGGTGGGTCTCGTAGTCGTCGCACATGGCTGGTTTAGTTTCTGTCTGTTGCTGTTTGAACCTCTCTTCTCTGTGAAGTGACCGCTTTGTGTGACATAAGGACCGCCGTCAGAGTATTTATACCCTGGCAATTGCATCCCTTTCCCGTAATGTTTTGGCTCTCGAGTCTGTTTTCAAGATCGGTGCCAACGACTTAGTTGCCAGTGTATATGGTGCGTGTCACGTGTGTTTCGATTCAGCAACAGAGGCTTACCTCGGCTATACGTTACACAGCGTTTTGCTCACGGATTGTAACACTTAATCAAAAGTGCACTACTTGCCGTGCCACGACCATGTCCAACATTAGTGATATATCACAGTTTGTTTTTCATATTTAAAATGTAAATGCATTAAACATTTTTTTGTTCGCGCATGATTGCATTGTGAAAACATGACATTGTCAACTTTACGCCTGTACTTATTATTACAATAATATCGTGAATTTCCATTCTCTCTAATAAAAAATTAGCCGCTGAAGTGTCGATATATCTGTACTTCATAGATATGATTGTTAGACCTATTCTATACTTTTACTGTTTCACGAGAACTTGAGCTGGAGTTCTGGCAAAAACTACAAATTGAGAAAATACTATTCGATTAAAAGGACGGGAGCCTAGAAGCAGCTACCTAATGCTAAGGATTGTAAAGTCACATACGCCTGCGAGACATTGAAATGGACTTAAGTTATGGACCTTCGTTAAAAATCAATAGAGTGTTTCTTTGTCTTAATTTGAAATTTCTTTGAAGTACGTTACAGGTTTTACTCGCCATCGTTACAACCGCTATAACCTGGATTGCTCTGCGCGTACATGCAATGCTGATCAATGTCCTCCAATCCAACTGTCCATCAACCGCCACTTGATAGTAGGAGAAATCTCCAACGCGAAGCCTCCGAGGAACCCTATAGAAGACGTCGTGCGCCTCACATAGATCTATTAACGAAGTCACGCGTGCAATATAGTGTTAACCGAATTTTTAGCATGAGTTTGTATTAAACACGTAATCTGGTATGATCAGATGATATACCAGAAAGAAAACATACATTTTATCTTGCAGATTCTCTGTAGTCAAGAACTTTTTAAAAGAAAGCTTATCCGAAAGAGTGGGATCCTATCACGCGTCAATTGTCAATTGTATTGCATTGCTTGTGCTGGTGGGACCAAATCCATAACGTGTCATGTGCACTATCATCCTCCCACAAATAAACAACTTTCAGTAAAAATTGACTTGTCTATACGGTGGGAACATTATGAAATGGCGTCTAAATCCCCGGCAGGAAAAAAACCTATTCCAGCTAATGTCGTCACTATGTGCTCAGTAATATATAGTTTAATTTGGGTCATTAGTAAAAATACTGTTAACATATAATTTCGTCCTGGTATCACCTAATAACTGTGCTCTTTATTCAATCATGAAAGTGGGTGACAATTGTACCCGCCGAACGTGCATCTAAAAACACCTTCTTGTATATAATCTAAATAGAGTATCTAGGACAAGGAGGCCCCACTTCCCCAATCCCTAAGCATGCATGAAAGCCATTCTCATAATATATGAAGAACGTTTATGTTCCCAGTGTTTCGAAGGGTACAGGTCTAAAGCTGTACTCATTCGTTAAATAGGCTTATTTTCTGTTCTTGGCTTGTTTGGCTGTATTGGCTGCATGACCAGGCTGTGCTGCCCCGCCGCTAACATAAGAAGGTGCTAAAGTATCATCCACATTGCGATCCCAAACCAGAATTATGCCTCTTGAAAAGGGGATTAACGACATATAATACCATCAGGACCCTTTTTAGCTTTATTTCGTCCTTACCCTTGAGTTAGAGTTGAAACGCAACTTTGAACTAGGGTTCATTATAAGCTTTTAAATGGTCTCTTTTGATCAAATTCAACAATTGTTTCTACACATTACGAATACCTCAGAAAATAGTGTGTGCAATGGAAGGATGGGTATATTATGGTAAAACAACAGCTCGTAGTTAGGCTACTAACTAATTTCATATTGAGGACTATGATGGATGCGATTTTAGCTCAAACGCTGTTCGCCCTTAAGTACAATAAGGGTAGAAGCAAAATTAACCAGAAATTTGAGGCGTGCCTACCAAAGGAGTTGTTTGTTTATATGTCAATACAGAGACTTCAAAAAGTTCATGTGTGGATGAAACTATGTGAAAGAATAGCCATAATGGAGTCTGTGCAGTATTTTTAAAATATTTGATTTAAGGTTTGTTCTTGTAAACTGTAGTGCTAATGGTCGAAGTCGTTCTGTATGACGTTGTGTATCGTTTTCTTGGGGTAAACCGCGCTCGTTGTTACAGAATCGAAAATCACGTGACACGGATCTTCAACACCTGCAACGTAACTGGTTGGCAGCGATATTGTAAACAGATTCGAGAGCCAAAAGAATAGGGGAAAGAGATGCAGTTACCAGGGTATAAATACCCTGACGGCGGTCCTTATGTCACACAAAGCGGTCACTTCACAGAGAAGAGAGGTTCAAACAGCAACAGACAGAAACTAAACCAGCCATGTGCGACGACTACGAGACTCACCATGATAAGCCTCTCGATCCTGAGGTGAGTCTCTAGTGAAGCTTTTCTCTAAACTCCAATTTTGCTTAACTAGACTACTAAGCGTTCAATTGGGATTAGGAGTGCAGCAAGCCTTTCAGAGCTATATTGGTTCTATCATACAATTATCAGGATACGAATACTATCTATGTAACCAATTTTTCCTAAGCTCCAGTCATATGGTTTAACTTAACTAAGGTCCCTTAAAAACTTTACCGACAACTTGTATTAATTTTGTATTAATGACTCGCAATTATCTAAATGTGTTCAAAGTTAAGCAACGAGTTGACTTTTCTCCTCCTAGGTCCGGAAGCTTATCCTGGAGCGTCGCATGAGTCGAGAAGCCGATCTCCCGGAAGAGGTCGACGGTAACCGGTTCACCAGGAGGAAGTCCGCCGATTACAAAGAATGGTCAAACGCACAAACACTGGCAGATTTGCAGGGCATTGCTGATCAGGCCATCCAGGAGCAAAATGAAGGATGAATATACCATGTATACTGTTAGGTAACATTTTCTAATAAAAAATAAACTTACACAAACAAATATATAGTAACGTACTAATTCTTAGAGATAGAGCCATCCGATAGAGTAATTTTTGATACAGCTTACGAGGCACCCACACCCTAAGTTTTTAAGTAAATCCTAGTATAGATGACGCATTATAGTGTGGTGGCTGGTGGACCAATACCCATCTTTCGGCTAATTCCCGCGCTATTTCTCAAATGGTCAATCCAAGTGGGATCAACGTCCTGAATGCCACTTTTGAACTCGGCTATCCAGTATTCAGCAGTCCTCTCACTAGCAACATCGTCACGGTACGCAGAACAGATTTCCCTGGTTCCTTCCGCTGCTTTTCGGTCTCGGCAAAAGGAATAGAAGAACAGATGGCGAAAATGCACCTTTTTCCACTTGGAACGTCCATTTTGAGGCCTTCGGGTAGAGGCAAATGCTGCGGACACCAGATTACCGTTATGTTTCACTTATAGAGGAGGGACACAGCCTTCGAACGAGTGATGGATATGAATAAAACTGCGGTCCCCGCATGTTAAAGAGAACCGTTCGGAGAAAAACCGCCAACATTTATCAACCAGCCTAAATTGTCGACGTTAAGTGTAGCTCTTCGCTTTAAGGCTTCTCACTTGTATTAACTAGTACTTAAGTAAATGTGGCTATCTTTCCAAAGGTTATCTTGCTAATAGCTTTGTTATTCTATGAACCTCCAAAAGACGCGACTGAGTTCAGTCCTTGTCCAGCGGGAATAATTACCATTTCTGGGCTCAGCATTAAGACCAGAAAGTATTTGTTTTGCAAATAAAACTATATCTCAAAAGCTGTAAGATGAATTCTCTCTCTTAAAGGGGAAGTTCATTGTCTACATCGGTTCTCTTTCATCGACCATCGAAAATATGGGTATCAGCCACCACACTGTATTGCGTCACCTTTACTGGGATTTACTTAAAAACTTAGGGTGTGGGTGCCTTGTAAGCTGTATCAAAAATTATTCTATCGGATGACTCTATCTATAAGAATTAGTACGTTACTATAAATTTGTTTGTGTAAGTTTACTGTTTATTAGAAAATGTTACCTAACAGTATACACGGTATATTCATCCTTCATTTTGCTCCTGGATGGCCTGATCAGCAATGCCCTGCAAATCTGCCAGTGTTTGAGCGTTTGACCATTCTTTGTAATCTGCGGACTTCCGCCTGGTGAACCGGTTACCGTCGACCTCTTCCGGGAGATCGGCCTCTCGACTCATGCGACGCTCCAGAATAAGCTTCCGAACCTAGGAACAGAAAAGACAACTCGTCGCTTAACTTTGAATACATTTAGATAATTGCGAGTCATTAATACAAAATTAATACAAATTGCAAGTAAAGTTTTTAAGGGATCTTAGTTAAGTTAAACCATATACATATGACTGGAGCTTAGGAAAAATTGGTTAGATAGTAAGTATTTGGTTCAACTTATTTTCGTATCCTGCTAATTGTACGATATACCCAAGATGGCTCTGGAAGGCTTGCTGTACGCCTAATCCTAGTTGAATACTAAGTAGTGTAGTTAAATAAAATTGGAGTTTAGAGAAAAGCTTCACTAGACACTCACCTCAGGATCGAGAGGTTTATCATGGTGGGTCTCGTAGTCGTCGCACATGGCTGGTTTAGTTTCTGTCTGTTGCTGTTTGAACCTCTCTTCTCTGTTAAGTGACCGCTTTGTGTGACATAAGGACCGCCGTCGGAGTATTTATACCCTGGCAACTGCATCTCTTTCCCCTATTCTTTTGGCTCTCGAATCTGTTTACAAGATCGGTGCCAACCAGTTACGTTGCAGGTGTTGAAGGTCCGTGTCACGTGGTTTTCGATTCGGTAACAACGAACGCGGTTTACCCCAAGAAAATGATACACAATAGGCAATGATAGTTGTGTAAACATCAATAGTTCTGCTAAGTGCGTTCTATAAAATAACCCCTACGCGAACATATCAGTTAGTGTCTCAGACCTGGCTACAGTCGTGATAGTGGCGTCACTGCGTTAGAGATTTGGTCTGATATCAAATATCCCGGAGGCATTTCTGTCACGGTAGATCTTGTCAAACAGTCCGAAGCTTGCTACACTCGGTGTGTTGCAGTGCTTAGTGTTGCGGACGAAGGTTGCCTCAAACTGGTTCAAGGCATTAATGTGTTCGCTGAGATGAGGTCTCGACACAGCTAAACAATAAATGTAGTTGGGTACGACAAGGGTCCTATTAAGAGCAAGGTAAAAGACATCTTTCTTAACAATAAAGGAACTAAAACTCATCTTAAAAATAAATGAGGCAGAGCAATCAACTTCGATAAATGGAGGGATCGAAATCCAGGGTTGGTGTAACAAGTTTGCTTAGGTCTCGGATGTCATAATTTCGTTTGTTAACATAGTCTTGAGTAATCATTGCTGTACGAGCCGGTACATGAGACAGCACATGTAGGTATACAGATGAGCATATCATTTTGATGACATCACAAGCCATTTGGGTGTATCACCAAGAACATTTATGATAGTGTTAATGAACAGCATAAATAAAATACTGCCCATGGCCGTTCCCTGTGGATACCGCTTCGTGGCATATTTAGACCTGGAGCAAGTGTCCCGGGATCCAGCTCGGACCAACTCCATTCGATGGCAAGAAAGATAGACTGGTTTCATGTGGCATAGTTCAGAGAAATGAGACGCTGTTGCTCAGTGCTGGAAATGATTACTTTATAGATAATTGACTTCATTATCGTAGCGACCGGGGTTAGGGTAGTATCTCTTGCTACCCTTATGGACTGGAGCAATCCAGGCACTGTAATTTAGGGAAGATACCCAGCCCTTTTCTAGTGTCCTCCTGAATAGGTAGCTTAGAGGCTTGGTAAGCACGAATGCATCCTTCTGACGAACCTAACTGGCAGGTGTTCGTGGTCGGGGCTGTGTTTATGTTTCTATAGTATATTAGACGGACATAGCACTGTTTTTGTAGCACCGATAAGTCTTCATTAAATTTTAGCATACTGAATCTTTACCTGAAGGAGTATGCAGGATACCAAGATTGCACCATCCTCCTTTCCAGGATACATGTTCCACGTTTACGGAACAATTAAACACAGCTTACCGTCCCAGTTCAACATCTCGCTGAACTATGCCACATGAAACCAGTCTATCTTTCTTGCCATCGAATGGAGTTGGTCCGAGCTGGATCCCGGGACACTTACTCCAGGTCTACCGCCCTGTGGATACGAAGCGGTATCCACAGGGAACGGACATGGGCAGTATTTTATTTATGCTGTTCATTAACCCTATCATAAATGTTCTTGTTGATACACCCAAATGGCTTGTGATGTCATCAAAATGATATGCTCATCTGTATACCTACATGTGCTGTCTCATGTACCGGCTCGTACAGCAATGATTACTCAAGACTATGTTAACAAACGAAATTATGACATCCGAGACCTAAGCAAACTTGTTACACCAACCCTGGATTTCGATCCCTCCATTTATCGAAGTTGATTGCTCTGCCTCATTTATTTTAAAGATGAGTTTTAGTTCCTTTATTGTTAAGAAAGATGTATTTTACCTTGCTCTTAATAGGACCCTTGTCGTACCCAACTACATTTATTGTTTAGCTGCGTGGAGACTTCATCTCAGAGAACACATTGATGCCTTGAATCAGTTTGAGGCAAGGTTCGTCCGCAACACTAAGCACTGCAACACACCGTCGGAGTGTAGCAAGCTCCGGACCTGTTTGAGAAGATCTACCGTGACAGTAAAACCTCCGGGATATTTGATATCAGACCAAATCTCTAACGCAGTGACGCCACTATCGCGACTGTAGCCAGGTTTGAGCCACTAACTGATATGTTCGCGTAGGGGTTATTTTATAGAACGCACTTAGCAGAACTATTGATGTTTACACGACTATCATTGCTTATGTCAAAATACGATTATTATATATGCAACAATAATATATTCGCATCATTGCACCAGTCCCTTTGGTTAATAAAGAAGCGTTTGAATCGAAATTGAATTGACACAATTGTTGATGATGGTTATATCCCTTCTATACTTTTACTGTTTCACGAGAACTTAAGTTGGAGTTCTGGAAAACACTATGAATTGAAATGGAAAAGAGATAATAACTTTCCATTAAAAGGCCTAGAAGCAGCTACGTAATGCTAAGGATTGTAAGGTCACATGCGCCAGCGAGACATTGAAATAGACTTAAGTTGTGGACCTTCCTTATAAATTACTTGAGTGTTTCTTTGACTTGATTTGAAATTTATTTAAAGTACATTATAGGTTTTACGCGCCATCGTTACAGCCGCTATAACCTGGATTGCTCTGCGCGTACATGCAATGCTGATCAATGTCCTCCAATCCAACTGTCCATCAACCGCCACTTGATAGTGGGAGAAATCTCCAACGCGAAGCCTCCGAGGAACCCTATAGAAGACATCGTGCGCCTCACATAGATCTATTAACGAAGTCACGCGTGCAATATAGTGTTAACCGAATTTTTAGAATGAGTTTGTATTAAACGCGTGATCTAATATGATCAGATGGAATATCGGAAGAGAAACATATATTTTATCGTGCAGATTCTTTGTAGTCAAGAGCCTTTGAAAAGAAAGCTTATTCAAAAGAGTAGTATCCATTGTCAATTGTATTGTATTGTCTGTGCTGGTGGGACCAAATCCATAACGTGTCACGAGCGCTATCATCCTCTATCACAAATAAACAACTTGCAGTAAAAATCAATATGTCTATACGGTGGGAACATTATGAAATGGAGTTTGAATCTCCGGCAGCAAAAAACATATTTTTCCAGCTAATGTCATCACTATGTGCTCAGTAATATATGGTTTAATTTGGGCCTTCAGTAAAAATACTGTTAACATATAATCTCGTACTTGCACTTGAGCTAAAGTTGAAACGCGACTTTGAACCATGGTTAAATATAGCCATTTATAAGAGCTCTTTATCTTTCCATCAAATTCAACAATTACTTCAATACAGTGCGAATACCTCAGAAGATAGTGTATTAATGGAAGGATGGGTATATCACAGCAAAACAACACCTCGTGGTTAGGCTACTAACAAATTTCATATTGAGGACTGTGGTCTTAGATGGAATTTTAGCTGAAACGCTGTTCGCCCTTAAGTACAATAAGGGTAGAAGCAAAATTAACCAGAAATTTGAGACGTGCCGACCAAAAGAGTTGTTTGCTTATATGTCAATACAGAGACTTCAAAAAATCATGTGTAGATAAAATTATTTTCATCTAAACAAACGCCACAATGGAGTCTATGCAGTATTTTTAAAATGATTGAATAAAGGGTTGTTCCTGTAGACTGCAGTGCTAACTGTAGAAGACGTTGTGTATCATTTTCTTGGGGTAAACCGAGGTCGTTGTTACCGAATCGAAAACCACGTGACACGGACCTTCAACACCTGCAACGAAACTGGTTGGCACCGATCTTGTAAACAGATTCGAGAGTCAAAATAATAGGGGAAAGAGATGCAGTTGCCAAGGTATAAATACTCCGACGGCGGTCCTTATGTCACACAAAGCGGTCACTTGACAGAGAAGAGAGGTTCAAACAGCAACAGATAGAAACTAAACCAGCCATGTGCGACGACTACGAGACTCACCATGATAAACCTCTCGATCCGGAGGTGAGTCTCTAGTGAAGATTTCCTCTAAACTCCAATTTTATTTAACTAGACTACTTAGTATTCAACTAAGATTAGGCGTACAGCAAGTCTTCCAGAGCCATCTTGGGTATATCGTACAATTAGCAGGATACGAAAATAAGTTGAACCAAATACTTACTATCTAACCAATTTTTCCTAAGCTCCAGTCATATGTATATGGTTTAACTTAACTAAGATCCCTTAAAAACTTTACTTGCAATTTGTATTAATTTTGTATTAATGACTCGCAATTATCTAAATGTATTCAAAGTTAAGCCACGAGTTGTCTTTTCTGTTCCTAGGTTCGGAAGCTTATTCTGGAGCGTCGCATGAGTCGAGAGGCCGATCTCCCGGAAGAGGTCGACGGTAACCGGTTCACCAGGCGGAAGTCCGCAGATTACAAAGAATGGTCAAACGCTCAAACACTGGCAGATTTGCAGGGCATTGCTGATCAGGCCATCCAGGAGCAAAATGAAGGATGAATATACCATGTATACTGTTAGGTAACATTTTCTAATAAACAGTAAACTTACACAAACAAATTTATAGTAACGTACTAATTCTTATAGACAGAGTCATCCGATAGAATAATTTTTGATACAGCTTACAAGGCACCCACACCCTAAGTTTTTAAGTAAATCCCAGTAAAGGTGACGCATTATAGTGTGGTGGCTGATACCCATATTTTCGATGGTCGATGAAAGACAACCGATGTAGACAATGAACTTCCCCTTTAAGAGAGAGAATTCATCTTACAGCTTTTGAGATATAGTTTTATTTGCAAAACAAATACTTTCTGGTCTTAATGCTGAGCCCAGAAATGGTAATTATTCCCGCTGGACAAGGACTGAACTCAGTCGCGTCTTTTGGAGGTTCATAGAATAACAAAGCTATTAGCAAGATAACCTTTGGAAAGATAGCCACATTTACTTAAGTACTAGTTAATACAAGTGAGAAGCCTTAAAGCGAAGAGCTACACTTAACGTCGACAATTTAGGCTGGTTGATAAATGTTGGCGGTTTTTCTCCGAACGGTTCTCTTTAACATGCGGGGACCGCAGTTTTATTCATATCCATCACTCGTTCGAAGGCTGTGTCCCTCCTCTATAAGTGAAACATAACGGTAATCTGGTGTCCGCAGCATTTGCCTCTACCCGAAGGCCTCAAAATGGACGTTCCAAGTGGAAAAAGGTGCATTTTCGCCATCTGTTCTTCTATTCCTTTTGCCGAGACCGAAAAACAGCGGAAGGAACCAGGGAAATCTGTTCTGCGTACGGTGACGATGTTGCTAGTGAGAGGACTGCTGAATACTGGATAGCCGAGTTCAAAAGTGGCATTCAGGACGTTGATCCCACTTGGATTGACCATTTGAGAAATAGCGCGGGAATTAGCCGAAAGATGGGTATTGGTCCACCAGCCACCACACTATAATGCGTCATCTTTACTAGGATTTACTTAAAAACTTAGGGTGTGGGTGCCTCGTAAGCTGTATAAAAAATTACTCTATCGGATGGCTCTATCTCTAAGAATTAGTACGTTACTATAAATTTGTTTGTGTAAGTTTACTGTTTATTAGAAAAGGTTACCTAACAGTATACATGGTATATTCATCCTTCATTTTGCTCCTGGATGGCCTGATCAGCAATGCCCTGCAAATCTGCCAGTGTTTGTGCGTTTGACCATTCTTTGTAATCGGCGGACTTCCTCCTGGTGAACCGGTTACCGTCGACCTCTTCCGGGAGATCGGCTTCTCGACTCATGCGACGCTCCAGGATAAGCTTCCGAACCTAGGAGGAGAAAAGTCAACTCGTTGCTTAACTTTGAACACATTTAGATAATTGCGAGTCATTAATACAAAATTAATACAAGTTGTCGGTAAAGTTTTTAAGGGACCTTAGTTAAGTTAAACCATATGACTGGAGCTTAGGAAAAATTGGTTACATAGATAGTATTCGTATCCTGATAATTGTATGATAGAACCAATATAGCTCTGAAAGGCTTGCTGCACTCCTAATCCCAATTGAACGCTTAGTAGTCTAGTTAAGCAAAATTGGAGTTTAGAGGAAAGCTTCACTAGAGACTCACCTCAGGGTCGAGAGGTTTATCATGGTGAGTCTCGTAGTCGTCGCACATGGCTGGTTTAGTTTCTATCTGTTGCTGTTTGAACCTCTCTTTTCTGTGAAGTGACCGCTTTGTGTAACATAAGGACCGCCGTCGGAGTATTTATACCCTGGCAACTGCATCTCTTTCCCCTATTCTTTTGGCTCTCGAATCTGTTTACAATATCGGTGCCAACCAGTTACGTTGCAGGTGTTGAAGATCCGTGTCACGTGGTTTTCGATTCGGTAAGAACGACCGCGGTTTACCCCAAGAAAACGATACACAACGTCATACAGAACGACTTCGACCATTAGCACAACAGTTTATAAGAACAAACCTTTAATCAAATATTTTAAAAATACTGCACGGACTCTATTGTGGCCTTTCTTTCACATAGTTTCATCCACACATGAATTTTTTGAAGTCTCTGTATTGACATATAAACAAACAACTCTTTTGGTAGGCACGTCTCAAATTTCTGGTTAATTTTGCTTCTACCCTTGTTGTACTTAAGGGCGAACAGCGTTTAAGCTAAAATCCCATCCAAGATCATAGTCCTCAATATGAAATTATCTAGTAGCCTAACTACGAGCTGTTGTTTTACTATGATATACCCATCCTTCCATTGCACACACTATCTTCTGAGGTATTTGTAATGTGTAGAAACAATTGTTGAATTTGATCAAAAGATAAAGAGACCATTTAAAAGCTTATAATGATCCCTAGTTCAACGTTGCGTTTCAACTCTAACTCTATGTCGATCCGTATAGACAAGTCAATTATTACTGAAAGTTGTTTATTTGTGGTAGAGGATGACGGTGCACATGACACGTTATGGATTTGGTCCCACCAGCACAAGCAATGCAATACAATTGACAATGGACGTGTGATAGGATCCCACTCTTTCGGATAAGCTTTCTTTTTAAAGGCTTTTGACTACAGAGAATCTGCACGATAAAATGTATGTTTCTTTCTGGTATACCATCTAATCATACCAGATTACGTGTTTAATACAAACTCATGCTCAAAATTCGGTTAACACTATATTGCACGCGTGACTTCGTTAATAGATCTACGTGAGGCGCACGACGTCTTCTATAGGGTTCCTCGGAGGCTTCGCGTTGGAGATTTCTCCTACTATCAAGTGGCGGTTGATGGACAGTTGGATTGGAGGACATTGATCAGCATTGCATGTACGCGCAGAGCAATCCAGGTTATAGCGGCTGTAACGATGGCGAGTAAAACCTGTAACGTACTTCAAAGAAATTTCAAATTAAGACAAAGAAACACTCTGTTGATTTTTAACGAAGGTCCATAACTTAAGTCTAGTTCAATGTCTCGCAGGCGTATGTGACTTTACAATCCTTAGCATTAGACAGCTGCTTCTAGGCTCCCGTCCTTTTAATCGAATGTTATTTTCTCTTTTCCATTTTTTCAATTTGTAGTTTTTGCCAGAACTCCAACTTAAGTTCTCGTGAAACAGTAAAAGTGTAGAATAGGTCTAACAAGCATATCTATGAAGTACAGATATAAAGACACTTCAGCGGCTAATTTTTTTATTAGAGAGAGTGGAAATTCACGATATTATTGTAATAATAAGTACAGGCGTAAAGTTGACAATGTCATGTTTTCACAATGCAATCATGCACGAACAAAAAAAAATGTTTAATGCATTTACATCTTAAATATGAAAAACAAACTGTGATATATCACTAATGTTGGACATGGTAGTGGCACGGCAAGCAGTGCACTTTTAAGAAAGTGTTACAATCCGTGAGCAAAACGCTGTGTAACGTATAGCCGAGGTAAGCCTCTGTTGCTGAATCGAAACACACGTGACACGCACCATATACACTGGCAACTAAGTCGTTGGCACCGATCTTGAAAACAGACTCGAGAGCCAAAACATTACGGGAAAGGGAAGCAATTGCCAGGGTATAAATACTCTGACGGCGGTCCTTATGTCACACAAAGCGGTCACTTCACAGAGAAGAGAGGTTCAAACAGCAACAGACAGAAACTAAACCAGCCATGTGCGACGACTACGAGACCCACCACGATAAACCTCTCGATCCTGAGGTGAGTCTCTAGTGAAGCTTTTCCCTAAACTCCAATTTTACTTAACTAGACTAATTAGTATTCAACTAGGATTAGGCGTACAGCAAGCCTTCCAGAGCCATCTTGGGTGTATCATACAATTAGCAGGATACGAAACTAAGCTGAACCAAATGCCTACTATCTTTTTAACCAATTTTTCCTAAGCTTTAGTCATATGGCTTGATTTCACTAAGATCCCTTAAAAACTTTACCTACAATTTGTATTAATTTTGTATTAATGACTCGCAATTATCTAAATGTATTCAAAGTTAAGCAATGAGTTGTCTTTTCTGCTCCTAGGTCAGGAAGCTTATTCTGGAGCGTCGCATGAGTCGAGAGGCCGATCTCCCGGAAGAGGTCGACGGTAACCGGTTCACGAGGAGGAAGTCCGCCGATTACAAAGAATGGTCAAACGCACAAACACTGGCAGATTTGCAGGGCATTGCTGATCAGGCCATCCAGGAGCAAAATGAAGGATGAATATACCATGTATACTGTTAGGTAACATTTTTTAATAAACAGTAAACCTACACAAACAAATTTATAGTAACGTACTAATTCTTATAGATAGAGTCATCCGATAGAATAATTTTTGATACAGCTTACAAGGCACCCACACCCTAAGTTTTTAAGTAAATCCCAGTAAAGGTGACGCATTACAGTGTGGTGGCTGATACCCATATTTTCGAGGGTCGATGAAAGACAACCGATGTAAACAATAAACTTCCCCTTTAAGAGAGAGAGAGAGAATTCATCTTACCGCGTTTGAGATATAGTTTTATTTGCAAAACAAATACTTTCTGGTCTTAATGCTGAGCCCAGAAATGGTCCTTATTCCCGCTGGACAAGGACTGAACTTAGTCGCGTCTTTTGGAGGTTCATAGAATAACAAAGCTATTAGCAAGATAACCTTTGGAAAGATAGCCACATTTACTTAAGTACTAGTTAATACAAGTGAGAAGCCTTAAAGCGAAGAGCTACACTTAACTTCGACAATTTAGGCTGGTTGATAAATGTTGGCGGTTTTTCTCCGAACGGTTCTCTTTTACATGCGGGGACCGCAATTTTATTCATATCCATCACTCGTTCGAAGGCTCTGTCCCTCCTCTATAAGTGAAACATAACGGTAATCTGGTGTCCGCAGCATTTGCCTCTACCCGAAGGCCTCAAAATGGACGTTCCAAGTGGAAAAAGGTGCATTTTCGCCATCTGTTCTTCTATTCCTTTTGCCGAGACCGAAAAGCAGCGGAAGGAACAAGGGAGATCTGTTCTGCGTACGGTGACGATGTTGTCAGTGCGAGGACTGCTGAATACTGGATGGCCAAGTTCAAAAGTGGCATTCAGGACGTTGATCCCACTCGGATTGACCATTTGAGAAATAGCGCGGGAATTAGCCGAAAGATAGGTATTGGTCCACCAGCCACCACACTGTAATGCGTCATCTTTACTAGGATTTAGGGTGTGGGTGCCTCGTAAGCTGTATAAAAAATTACTCTATCGGATGGCTCTATCTCTAAGAACTAGTACGTTACTATAAATTTGTTTGTGTAAGTTTACAGTTTATTAGAAAATGTTACCTAACAGTATACATGGTATATTCATCCTTCATTTTGCTCTTGGATTGCCTGATCAGCAATGCCCTGCAAATCTGCCAGTGTTTGTGCGTTTGACCACTCTTTGTAATCTGCGGACTTCCTCCTGGTAAACCGGTTACCGTCGACCTCTTCCGGGAGATCGGCTTCTCGACTCATGCGACGCTCCAGGATAAGCTTCCGAACCTAGGAGGAGAAAAGTCAACTCGTTGCTTAACTTTGAATACATTTAGATAATTGCGAGTCATTAATACAAAATTAGTACAAGTTGTCGGTAGGGTTTTTAAGAGACCTTAGTTAAGTTAAACCATATGACTGGAGCTTAGGAAAAATTGGTTACATAGATAGTATTCGTATCCTGATAATTGTATGATAGAACCAATATAGCTCTGAAAGGCTTGCTGCACTCCTAATCCCAATTGAACGCTTAGTAGTCTAGTTAAGCAAAATTGGAGTTTAGAGGAAAGCTTCACTGGAGACTCACCTCAGGATCGAGAGGTTTATCATGGTGAGTCTCGTAGTCGTCGCACATGGCTGGTTTAGTTTCTGTCTGTTGCTGTTTGAACCTCTCTTCTCTGTCAAGTGACCGCTTTGTGTGACATAAGGACAGCCGTCGGAGTATTTATACCCTGGCAACTGCATCTCTTTCCCCTATTCTTTTGGCTCTCGAATCTGTTTACAATATCGGTGCCAACCAGTTACGTTGCAGGTGTTGAAGATCCGTGTCACGTGGTTTTCGATTCGGTAACAACGACCGCGGTTTACCCCAAAAAAACGATACACAACGTCAGAACGACTTCGACCATTAGCACTACAGTTTACAAGAACAAACCTTTAATCGAGAGGTTTGTTTTGCACAGACTCCATCGTGGCCTTTTTTTCACATAGTTTCATCCACACATGAATTTTTGAAGTCTCTGTATTGACATATAAACAAACAACTCTTTTGGGAGGCGCGTCTCAAATTTCTGGTTAATTTTGCTTCTACCCTTATTGTACTTAAGGGCGAACAGCGTTTGAGCTAAAATCCCATCCAAGATCATAGTCCTCAATATGAAATTAGTTAGTAGCCTAACTACGAGCTCTTGTTTTACTATGATATACCCATCCTTCCATTGCAGACAGTATCTTCTGAGGTATTCGTAATGTGTAGAAACAATTGTTGAATTTGATCAAAAGATAAAGAGACCATTTAAAAGCTTATAATGAACCCTAGTTCAAAGTTGCGTTTCAACTCTAACTCAAGGGTAAGGACGAAATAAAGCTAAAAAGGGTCCTGATGGTATGTCGTTAATCCTCTTTTCAAGAGGCATAATTCTGGTTTGGGATCGCAATGTGGCCGATACTTTAGCACCTTCTTATGTTAGTGGCGGGGCAGCACAGCCTGGTCATGCAGCCAATACAGCCAAACAAACCAAGAACAGAAAATAAGCCTATTTAACGAATGAGTACAGCTTTAGACCTGTACCCTTCGAAACACTGGGAACATAAACTTTCTTCATATATTATGAGAAGGGCTTTCATGCATGCTTAGGGATTGGGGAAGTGGGGCCTCCTTGTTCTAGATACTCTATTTAGATTATATACAAGAAGGTGTTTTTAGATGTACGTTCGGCGGGTACAATTATCGCCCACTTTCATGATTGAATAAAGAGCACAGTTATTAGGTGATACCAGGACGAAATTATATTTTAACAGTATTTTTACTAATGACCCAAATTAAACTATATATTACTGAGCACATAGTGACGACATTAGCTGGAAAAATAGGTTTTTTGCTGCCGGAGATTCAAACTCCATTTCATAATGTTCCCACCGTATAGACAAGTCAATTTTTACTGAAAGTTGTTTATTTGTGGTAGAGGATGATAGTGCACATGACACGTTATGGATTTGGTCCCACCAGCACAAGCAATGCAATACAATTGACAATGGATACCACTCTTTTGAATAAGCTTTCTTTTTAAAGGCTCTTGACTACAGAGAATCTGCACGATAAAATGTATGTTTTCTTTCTGGTATACCATCTGATCATACCAGATTACGTGTTTAATACAAACTCATGCTAAAAATTCGGTTAACACTATATTGCACGCGTGACTTCGTTAATAGATCTACGTGAGGCGCACGACGTCTTCCATAGGGTTCCTCGGAGGCTTCGGGTTGGAGATTTCTCCTACTTTCAAGTGGCGGTTGATGGACAGTTGGATTGGAGGACATTGATCAGCATTGCATGTACATACACGCGCAGAGCAATCCAGGTTATAGCGGCTGTAACGATGGCGAGTAAAACCTGTAACGTACTTCAAAGAAATTTCAAATTAAGACAAAGAAACACTCTATTGATTTTTAACGAAGGTCCATAACTTAAGTCCATTTCAATGTCTCGCAGGCGTATGTGACTTTAAAATCCTTAGCATTAGGTAGCTGCTTCTAGGCTCCCGTCCTTTTAATCGAATGGTATTTTCTCAATTTGTAGTTTTTGCCAGAACTCCAGCTCAAGTTCTCGTGAAACAGTAAAAGTCTAGAATAGGTCTAACAATCATATCTATGAAGTACAGATATATCGACACTTCAGCGGCTAATTTTTTATTAGAGAGAATGGAAATTCACGATATTATTGTAATAATAAGTACAGGCGTAAAGTTGACAATGTCATGTTTTCACAATGCAATCATGCACGAACAAAAAAAAATGTTTAATGCATTTACATCTTAAATATGAAAAACAAACTGTGATATATCACTAATGTTGGACATGGTAGTGGCACGGCAAGCAGTGCACTTTTAAGAAAGTGTTACAATCCGTGAGCAAAACGCTGTGTAACGTATAGCCGAGGTAAGCCTCTGTTGCTGAATCGAAACACACGTGACACGCACCATATACACTGGCAACTAAGTCGTTGGCACCGATCTTGAAAACAGACTCGAGAGCCAAAACATTACGGGAAAGGGATGCAATTGCCAGAGTATAAATACCCTGACGGCGGTCCTTATGTCACACAAAGCGGTCACTTCACAGAGAAGAGAGGTTCAAACAGCAACAGACAGAAACTAAACCAGCCATGTGCGACGACTACGAGACCCACCACGATAAACCTCTCGATCCTGAGGTGAGTCTTTAGTGAAGCTTTTCTCTAAACTCCAATTTTACTTAACTAGACTACTTAGTATTCAACCAGGATTAGGCGTACAGCAAGCCTTCCAGAGCCATCTTGGGTGCATCATACAATTAGCAGTATACGAAACTAAGCTGAACCAAATACCTACTATCTTTTTAACCAATTTTTCCTAAGCTTTAGTCATATGGCTTGATTTAACTAAGATCCCTCAAAAACTTTACCTACAATTTGTATTAATTTTGTATTAATGACTCGCAATTATCTAAATGTGTTCAGAGTTAAGCAATGAGTTGTCTTTTCTCCTCCTAGGTTCGGAAGCTTATCCTGGAGCGTCGCATGAGTCGAGAAGCCGATCTCCCGGAAGAGGTCGACGGTAACCGGTTCACGAGGAGGAAGTCCGCCGATTACAAAGAATGGTCAAACGCACAAACACTGGCAGATTTGCAGGGCATTGCTGATCAGGCCATCCAGGAGCAAAATGAAGGATGAATATACCATGTATACTGTTAGGTAACATTTTTTAATAAACAGTAAACCTACACAAACAAAGATATAGTAACGTACTAATTCTTATAGATAGAGTCCTCCGATAGAGTAATTTTTGATACAGCTTTCAAGGCACCCACACCCTAAGTTTTTAAGTAAATCCAAGTAAAGGTGACGCATTACAGTGTAGTGGCTGATACCCATATTTTCGATGGTCGATGAAAGACACGTGATGTAAACACTAAACCTCGCCTTTAAGAGAAAAAGAGAGAATTCATCTTACAGCTTTTGAGATATAGTTTTATTTGCAAAACAAATACTTTCTGGTCTTAATGCTGAGCCCAGAAACAGTCCTTATTCCCGCTGGACAAGGACTGAACTTAGTCGCGTCTTTTGGAGGTTCATAGAATAATAAAGCTATTAGCAAGATAACCTTTGGAAAGATAGCCACATTTACTTAAGTACTAGTTAATACAAGTGAGAAGCCTTAAAGCGAAGAGCTACACTTAACGTCGACAATTTAGGCTGGTTGATAAATGTTGCCGTTTTTTTCTCCGAACTGTTCTCTTTTACATGCGGGGACCGCAGTTTTATTCACATCCATCACTCGTTCGAAGGCTCTGTCCCTCCTCTATAAGTGAAACATAACGGTAATCTGGTGTCCGCAGCATTTGCCTCTACCCGAAGGCCTCAAAATGGACGTTCCAAGTGGAAAAAGGTGCATTTTCGCCATCTGTTCTTCTATTCCTTTTGCCGAGGCCGAAAAGCAGCTGAAGGAACCAGGAAGAGCTGTTCTGCGTACGGTGACGATGTTGTCAGTGAGAGGATTGCTGAATACTGGATGGCCAAGTTCAAAGGTGGCATTCAGGACGTTGATCCCACTCGGATTGACCATCTGAGAAATAGCGCGGGAATTAGCCGAAAAGATTTGTAGTGGTCACCGTTACACCGCACTGTAACGCGTCACTTTCACTCACTGGGATTTACTCAAATACTTGGGGTGTGGGTGCTCCGTAGGCGGTCCGAACAGAACAATTAAACACAGCTTACCGTTGCAGTTCAACATCTCGCTATCGTGCTCCATGCGGTCATAATGATTCATCTCTGCATCGAATGGTCATTGATAATGACAAGCGGTGCCTCGACGTCAATATGAGGCATAGACCCACGTCGGTGACTCTGAAGCGACGCGGAAACCCCCGTAGTGGGGAAGATTTGTACATCAAGAAGGCTCTGATTTGTCTTTGGTGATACAAGAAAGGCATGATTTACTGAGAAATTCTTGAAAACAAACGTCTGCATGACCCAGTTGCATCACGTAAGCCCCCCTCTTGAAGGGAACAGGCCCGATATATGTGCGCAGGTGATCCTGTTGCACGACAACGTCAGGCCCTACATCGCAAGATCCGTGAAACCGACCCTAAACAACCTCTACTGGGAAGTTCTTTTATACCCATCGTTTTTCACCGGACCTTGCGGCAACCTTATCAGCTTTTCCATTCCCTGGAAATAATTTGCACGGCACCAGCTTCAACCATGAAGGCGACCGCAGGACATGGTTGGACATTTTTTTTGCGAAACCAAACCAGTTTTGGAATAAAAGCTTCTATAAATTGGTTTGGGTAAAGGTTTTAGTGGATTATTAAGGGAACTGAGGTCCTTGCAATGGTCAAGCTCTGTGTGTCACATAGCGGGACCCGAACCTGTGGCCCACGGCTTTCTCCCATCTGTCACCCGTCAACGCGGTGGCTTATACGGCCAAGTCGCTTTCTTCTAGGCATTTATAAGAGCTCTTTATCTTTCCATCGACAATTACTTCAATACAGTGCTAATACCGAAAGAAAATAGTGTATTGATGGAAGGATGTATGTAGCACAGCAAAACAACACCTCGTGGTTAGGCTACTAACAAATTTCATATTGAGGACTGTGATCTTAAATGGAATTTTAGCTGAAACGCTGTTCGCCTTGAAGTACAATAAGGTTCGAAGCAAAATAAACCTGAAATATGAGATGAGCCAACCAAATGAATTGTTGCAAAATTCTTAATTTCAATACAGAGACTTCAAAAATTCATGTGTAGATGAAATTATTTTCATCTAAACAAACGCCACAATCGAGCCTATGCAGTATTTTTAAAATAATTGATTAAATGGTTGTTCCTGTAGACTGCAGTGCTAATTGTCGAAGACGTTGTGTATCATTTTCTTGGGGTAAACCGCGTTCGTTGTTACCGAATCGAAAAACACGTGACACGGACCTTCAACACCTGCAACGTAACTGGTTGGCACCGATCTTGTAAACAGATTCGAGAGCCAAAACAATACGGGAAAGGGATGCAGTTTCCAGGGTATAAATACTCCGACGGCGGTCCTTATGTTACACAAAGCGGTCACTTCACAGAAAAGAGAGGTTCAAACAGCAACAGATAGAAACTAAACCAGCCATGTGCGACGACTACGAGACCCACCATGATAAACCTCTCGATCCTGAGGTGAGTCTCTAGTGAAGCTTTTCTCTAAACTCCAATTTTACTTAACTACGCGACTTGGTATTCAACTAGTATTAGGCGTACAGCAAGTCTTCCAGGGCTATCTTGGGTGTATCGTACAATTAGGAGAATACGAAACTAAGCTGAACCAAATACCTATTACCTTTCTAACCAATTTTTCCTAAGCTCCAGTCATATATACAGTTTAACTTCTCTAAGATCCCATAAAAAACTCTAACGACAATTTGTTTTGACTTTGTATTAATGACTCGCAATTATCTTTGGTTTAGAAATGTATTCAAAGTTAAGCAACGAGTTGTCTTTTCTGCTCCTAGGTTCGGAAGCTTATCCTGGAGCGTCGCATGAGTCGAGAAGCCGATGTTCCAGAAGAGGTTGACGGTAACCGGTTCACAAGGCGGAAGTCCGCCGATTACAAAGAATGGTCAAACGCACAAACACTGGCAGATTTGCAGGGCATTGCTGATCAGGCCATCCAGGAGCAAAATGAAGGATGAATATACCATGTATACTGTTAGGTAACATTTTCTAATAAACAATAAACTTACCAAACAAAGATATAGTAACGTACTAATTCTTATAGATAGAGCCATACGATAGAGCAATTTTTGATACAGCTTACGAGTATATGTTGGAAATATTTCCAGGAAATATATCTAACAGAAAAGTTAAAGCCCTTGAAGTGATGGGAGCAGTATTCATACTGCGAGAGCCATCCAGTTGTATTGTGCAATTAACATGGTACACAATTGAGTTGATCCAAGCATTCACCACCTCTTAAACCAGATTTACTTAAGTGCTAGTAAATACAAGGCAGAAGCTTTCAAGCGAAGGGCTACACTTAATTTTAGGTGCATTTTCGCCATCTGTTCTTCTATTCCTTTTGCCGAGGCCGAAAAGCAGCGGAAGGAACCAGGAAGATCTGTTCTGCGTACGGTGACGATGTTGTCAGTGAGAGGACTGCTGAATACTGGATGGCCAAGTTCAAAAGTGGCATTCAGGACGTTGATCCCACTCGGGTTGACCATCTGAGAAATAGCGCGGGAATTAGCCGAAAAGATTTGTAGTGGTCACCGTTACACCGCACTGTAACGCGTCACTTTCACTCACTGGAATTTACTCAAATACTTGGGGTGTGGGTGCTCCGTAGGCGGTCCGAACAGAACAATTGAACACAGCTTACCGTCGCAGTTCGACATCTCGCCCGCTATCGTGTTCCATGCAGTCATAATGATTGATTTCTACATCGAATTGTCATGGGCAATGACAAGTGGTACCGCGACGTTAATATGAAGCATCGACCCACGTGGGTGACTCTGAAGAGATGCGGAAACCCCCGTAGTGGGGAAGATTTGTGCCTAAAGAAGGCTCTGATTTGTCTTTGGTGAGACTAGAATGGTAAATGGTAAATGTTTATTGGTTTATTAAAGGAGCAAGGCATGATTTACTGAGATATTCTGGAAAACAAATCTCTACATGACCCAGTTGCATCACGTGAACTCCACTCTTGAAGGAAATTTCAATTAAATTCAAAAACACCTTTATTAACAAAGGGGGAGAAAACATTTGGTTTACAAAAATTGTTAGTGCATAGTATGTGCATTCGTGTGGCTCGAAAAGAAAACATATTGTTGATTCTTTCAGTTCTGGCGATTTGTACAGATGACACAGTTTGTCCACTCCGCAGATTATTTTGTCTGACATGAAAACATTTATAATACGTGTTTGAGGATCCTTTCGTAGAATCGCATATCTACCTGTTTGTGTAAGTCCGTGATAAGAGGTAAGCTAGGAGTCGAGCGATCGATCTAAGCCACATCTAAGCGAGACGTGTGTTAAGAACTTTGATTGAACTCGCTCCATAGCGTCTAAATGTTTTTTAAGATATGGTCGCCTAACTTCACAGCAGTATGTAAACTTGGGTATAACTAAGCTCCTATAGAGCTGCATATAAAATTCCGTTTTTTTCATAATAACACAGCGAGGGAGTGTGTTACAAACTAACGTTGCAGACTGAATGAGTTGTGTAATGTGCAGGCTAAAATCCAAGTCCTTCGCCCACGCCCAGGTCCTTCGTACACTTCCTAATCGGTATAAGCTGGTCGTTAAGAGTATATAAGTAAGGGTTTTATGAACTTACTGTATCACATTTAGGGACGGATATTATCATATCGTTAGTAGAGCACCACCTTGAGATCTCATCAATGGCTTTCTGTAGATTACGTCTTTCGGATTCGGTTTTCGACGGGCCGTAAAGCTTGAGACCATCCGCGTTAAGTTTCAAGTAGAGAGAGTCAACTCCCAGTTTCTTGATTTTTGCTAAAAGTGAGGAGTGATTTACTCTATCAAACGTCTTAGAAAAATCGAAATATATGCAGCCGAACATTTGTTTGTTGTTTATATAAATGGTCCAATCTTGAACCATACCAACCAGCTGAGTGGCGGTGGATTTTTCCTTTGTAAAACCATGTTGTGCCTCATCAAGTAACACCTGAGTTGTTAAAGAAACTAAACACATGATCTACAAGCAATTTCTCAAATATAATACAAGCTATAGAGAACTGGGCCAGGGGTCGATAGTTATCAACATCGGATGTAGATCCCTTCTTGTGGACAAGGGTTACCACAGATGTTTTAAAATACTCTGGTACAATGCCGTCTTCATAGGACCTGCAGTAAATAAGATATGGGGCTTGGGATATGGCTCTCCCAACCTTTTTGGTAAAAAATAGGAGGAATTCAGTCATGTGTAAAACTACATTTTACGGGTAAAATTTGGATTCTACTAAATCTATTTTCCTCTGTTATTAACAGAGACGTAGATTCGTTTGTATGACAGGCAAGGTCCGTAGGAGGCATGCTAGGCTGTTTTACGTAGACAGTTGAAAATATATCTTTGAAAATAATAGCCTTGGCCTTATCATCTGTTACAATTGTGCCATGCTTTATAAGAAGACCTATCTCTTCTTTTGCTTTCAAACGCTTATTTGCGTACAGAGAAAATAACTTAGAGTCCTTTAAGGCAAGATTCGATTCCTCAATGGTGCGAAGCCTGGTGCTTGCTTTTCGTAAGTTGGTTCCATTTTTAGGATTGGCATCTGTTTTCATCAGAACCTCAATTTTGTCTATATAGGTTTTAAGACTCTTGTTTCTCGATGTGATTAAATTTCTTCCGTTAGGTACGAAGTGGAGTTGGTAGATTAATGTATTGAACATACTATCTACAGAGTTACAGCTCGAAAAAAGCGTTCTCCACGGAATGTGGCATAACCTAGCCTCCATGCTTTCATAATCTCCTCTCCAAAAATCATAGCCACCTTCATCGTTTACCGCAAGACCTGTATCAAAAAGTACAGTAAAGGTTATCGCATTATGATCGGAGGGTATCGGGGAGGTCAGAGTAGATCGCTCGAAAGTAGAAGATCTAAGATGTTTCCTTGGATAAAAACGGCTTGAGAATTAGGATCGCGTTTAAGTGGACGGGTTACCTCTGTTATCAGTTGGTAAAGCCCATTTTCAACACAAGAGTTTGTAAAATTGGTCTCCATCGAGTTCGAGTCCGAGAGGACTATATTGCACCAGTCAATGTCAGGGAGGTTAAAGTCGCCTAGGATAATAATTGGTTTCGTGTACGTCACATAGTTCAGTCATGGTCTGACAGACTGCCTCAATGCACTATTTACGCTCTGCAGCATTTCCGGTGTTAGTGGCGTAGATGCATACGAAACGGATGAAGTGGAGGTTATAGTACAAATCGACGGCCACCATTTCTACATCACTCAACATTTCAGGTTATTCGCTATAAGGACACAGACACCGCCAACCCTGGAGTCTCGGTCGCACCGGAAAACATTATAACAATTCCCACATGATAACTCCCGATTTGATACATCTTTGCCTAACCTAGATTCTGTTATCAGCACAATGGAGATGTTATGAAGGCAGTGTGTTATGAAGGTGTACGCATGTAGCGAGTCAATTGCACCGGGCTTTGCCAACCATCGCGTATTTAGATACAAACATGTTAGGGAGTTTGCCAGTGACGAGGAGGAGGGAGTGGTGGATGGTATAGCAGGGTTTCTGGGGTTGTCTACGTCCAATGGTAGAGCGGTAACTGTTTTTGAAATAGGAAGTCCGGTGGGTGTTCCCAGACTGGGATATGAGCATTGTGGAGAATTTTGGGACGCGGGATGTCCACTGTCACTCGGTAGCTTTGGGTGAGCAAGTAAATGCCCACGATCTATAAAATAATGATCTAATCTATGGAACAAATTTCTTACAGCCTCATTTCAGTTTCGCACAACTGCGCTCAAATCCTTCTTTCTTCGTACATCAACGACGGCCGGTATAGTATCCAATGTGACAGACGATTGTCTGTCCTCGCAAAATTTCACAAACTCTTTGAGTTGAGAGCAGAGAGCATCTATCACTGCTGAATGGTCCCCTGCGTTGTGAACATCAACAAGCCCAGCGTGAAGATGGATGTTAAATGAAACGTAAGTGCAATTTCATATGAAATTTCACCTTATCAATATACCGGGCCAGTGTCTCATCACCGCTTCCATTTACTACTAGTTCCTCAGAGAAACCCATCGAATTCTTCAGCAGTCGTGACATGTATGGGAGGTTGGAATCGCTGAATATGAGGGAAACCCGGAGTCTACCATCTGGCTCCAGTTCAGGATCGCCAGATTGGTGATTTTGGTTTGGCCCATATGAAAGAGGGTCGACGAAGATCGCGGCTGGCTTAGATGACGAATCCCTGCTTCGATACCTTTTGCAAAGGTGTGTAAATTGGAGGAAGAATTAACAAAGAACAAAATTTTGTTTATAATCCAACTCGCTCTTTGTTAATTCTTCCTTCAATTTACACAATGAAGTTTTAATGTCGTCCAGGGCGCTCTTTCGACCAGTTGCGTATTGCTTGAAATGGCAGCTATTTACCGCATGAGAGTGTTTACGGTTTGTAATGTCGACTTCTCTGTCAATGTCTCCACCGCAAGTACCATGTGTTTGGTAAAAATGCCATGACAGTATTGGCAGAGCATGACGGAGGGGCTTGAAATGGAATGGTGCGCCCGAGATGGTGTGCGCAATCTGGCAGATCGGGCTGGGGATTGACTGAAACTGAAGTCAAAAGCCAGTGTGTGTCATTATCACGAGGTTTCGCCAATTCCATCTCGGCAAATTTGCTCCTTGTTATCATGGTGGTGGAGTACACGTTACAGATTTCACGGAAATAGATAATGTCTAGCTTATCTTGTGATATTTTATCAAGAGCTCGCAATATTCGTGATCAATGCAGCGCCGCTAAACGACGGAAACTATGAAATAGGCCCGATAGATGTGAGCAGGTGATTCTGCTAATAAGGGGAACATCTGAGAGTCAGCTTGAAAAACTATAGGTGATTCTGCTGCCAGATCCATAACATGTCACGAACGCTATCATCCACTATTACAAATAAACAACTTGCAATAAAAATCGACATGTCTTTTAGGTGGGAACGTTATGAAATGAAGTTTCATAACCGGAGATTCAATTTGAATCTCCGGCAGCAAAAAACCTATTTTCCCAGCTAATGTCATCACTATGTGCTCAGTAATATATGGTTTAATTTGGGCCTTCAGTAAAAATACCGCTAACATACAATCTCGAACTTGCACTTGAGCTAGAGTTGAAACGCGACTTTGAACCATGGTTCATTATAAGCATTTATAAGATCTCTTTATATTTTCATCAAATTCAACAATTACTTCAATACACTGAAAATAGTGTATTGATGAGTATATCATAGTGTATGGATGAGTATATCACAGCAAAACAGCACCCCGGTGGTTAGGTTACTACCCAAATTTCATATTGAGGATTGTGATCTTAGATGGAATTTTAGCTCAAACGCTATTTGCCTTGAAGAACAATAAGGTTCGAAGCAAAATTAACCAGAAATTTGAGACGTGCCGACCAAAAGAGTTGTTGCGAGATGCCTATATGTCAATACAGAGACTTCAAAAAATGCATGTGTGGATGAAACTATTTTCGTCTAAAGAAAGGCCACAAAGGAGTCTATGCAGTATTTTTAAAATATCGAATGTTCTTGTAAACTGCAGTGCTAATGGTCGAAGTCGTTCGTTGACACAGACCTTCAATACTTACAATCTAACTGGTTGGCACCGGTCTCGAAAACAGACTCGAGAGCCAAAACAATACGGGAAAGGGATGCAGTTTCCAGGGTATAAATACTTTGACGGCGGTCCTTATGTCACACAAAGCGGTCACTTGACAGAGAAGAGAGGTTCAAACAGCAACAGACAGAAACTAAACCAGCCATGTGCGACGACTACGAGACCCACCATGATAAACCTCTCGATCCTGAGGTGAGTCGTTAGTGAAGCTTTTCTCTAAAATCCAATTTTACTTAACTAGACTACTTAGTATTCAACTAGGATTAGGCGTACAGCAAGCCTTCCAGAGCCATCTTGGGTATATCGTACAATTAGCAGGATGCAAAACTAAGTTGAACCAAATACTTACTATCTAACCAATTTTTCCTAAGCTCTGTCTCTCTATATATATCATATAGTTTAACTTAAGTATATATGTATATATATATATATATATATATATACTCAGTTAAACTAAGTTCTCTTAAAAAACGTTACCGACAATTCAAAGTTAAGCAACGAGTTGTCTTTTCTGCTCCTAGGTTCGGAAGCTTATCCTGGAGCGTCGCATGAGTCGAGAAGCCGATGTTCCAGAAGAGGTTGACGGTAACCGGTTCACCAGGCGGAAGTCCGCAGATTACAAAGAATGGTCAAACGCACAAACACTGGCAGATTTGCAGGGCATTGCTGATCAGGCAATTCAGGAGCAAAATGAAGGATGAATGTACCATGTATAGTGTTAGGTAATATTTTCTAATAAACAATAAAGTTACACAAACAAATATGTAGTGACACACTCCTTTTTATAGATACAGCCACCAGATAGAGTCATTCATGATTTTGATACTACTTCAGAACTTCTGTTATAAACTATATTTCTCCTTTAAAAGAGAGTTCCTCATACTGCTTTTCAGACTTAGTTTTATTTGCAAAATAAGCAGTTGCTTGCCTTATCGTTGAAGGTAGCAAACCCCTCTTATTCTAGCTGGAGAGAAACTAGTCCCGGATCTGAGCTTAGTCGGTTTCTTTTTCGAGGGACATGAGATAATGAAACTATTAGCAAAGCTATCGTTGGAATAGCTCCTTAAATCTGAGCACCAGGTTTCGAGCTACTCGTTCGAAACCTGGTTCGAAACGTATGAACGAATTGCAGACCATTTACTGGATTGAAGATGCGCACAAAGATACTCCGTGTTCCAATAAGTGGACTCCCCGAGGAGGACGTCCGTCGATTACGAGGAATAATTAAGCGCACAAATGTAACAAGCAATAAATTCACACAATATAGGGCCTCTCCTTAAGGATTCAGTCATTCTAATTTTAACAAGGAAATATTGTCAAGATTTAATATTGTGGCTGGGCAATTATTTAATGAAATCCAAATGTCACGGCGCCGGGGAAGGTATGATATCAGACAAACAGACAGCGAAGGTATAACATCATCGCAAATATATGGATTGGGATTTTATCCTCAGCAGAGACTCAGATGAGTTTGTGAATTATTCGATTTTCTAATATTAGGTGATGGGACGGTCAGGTTTGACCAGCGCCACCATTGTTTCACTTCTACTCATCGTATATTATAATTTAGATTCCGCTGTAATTACAATATTGCCCATCGCGGTCGTATTGTCACTGGTAGGTTTTATGCCTTACATAACAGTACAACATCCACAAGCGATAGCTACTTACTGATATAATTATACTTGATACTCAATTTTAGTGAGGTTTAGTTTGCCCAGGTGTGCGCCTTGCAATAGGGGGAGACACGTAGGTGCACGGGTTCGATGGCGAGGTCATAATGTCACCAGTCTTCCTTCAAGGTAACAAACATCACGAGGTTTACAAAACCGAAGCAGTCGCCACTTTGAAAGATGCCGGACCCTATAAATGTCTGCATTATCCATATAAAATGAATGTATGAGTTAGTCATGAATCAGTTTTTTGTCCGTTGGCGTAAACATTTGACGTAATAATTTCATGGCGTCGTTTTTACATACTCAGTAAGTTGCAAACAAATGACTTTTTGGCAAATGATTTTTATTTATGGAGGTTTTGGTAATGAATGATGCACATGCATGGATCAGCGTTGGGCACTAATGTGGAACTCACAAACTCACTGAATCCGGTTTTTCTCCTCCGCCCGAAGGCTCGTAATATGCTAAGCATTTCTTCGAAACAACGGGGAAAAACGGACGAGGCCTATGCAGACGAAGGAAAACAATATGAGAGAGACTCGTCGAAGGATATCAATACACGTGAACGAAGATGTGTTTTTAAAAGTTATGTTTTATGTATGGTGTGTACTTGAACCCAATGATTGTGGGTGTCAAACCAAATTAAGTAAGTAAATGAGTCGAGCTCAAATTGTTGGTGATAAAATGGTGATCGTAGGCGTTGCAGTAGACACTTAACAGCAAGGGTATGGATCTATTTTATCGGATTTAGGGGTTTAGACCAAGGTGTAGTACATGTGTAATATCTAATTATGGGATTACACGAGTGGATGAATAGTACAGGTGTTTCTGTCGTATGGTGTATGAGATTGTTTAATAAATGGATAATAATCATAAGCAAAAAAATAATAATAAGAAAAAGAAGAAAAATAATAATAACCGCTAATTGACAGGATGTAGTGAGTGAACAGAACCGATTAACCATTTTATATAACCTGGAGGAAAGCGATGACATTGCCTCTCTGCACAGTGAGGGACAGGCGTTGCAGAAGGAAAGATCCTGCGCGCTTGTCCCGTGGCGTGGATCAGCCTATAGTAGACCCCTTCGAGGAAGTTCGCAGTGAGGGGGCCGGTCCTACCTAAGGTTTCAAAGGCATGGGAGGAAAAGAGGTGAGCTGGACAGATGTTACTCACTTATTGACCTGGTAGAGTATACAGAAGGGTTGCAAAGACACTGGAATAAAACTATGTTTCATGACAATTTATAGCCTCCGCTTTTATGTTTCCCCCAAGAAGAATTTATTATTGCACATACTCCTATTGAGGGTATCTCAACTTCAGGTTCTTACATTAACCCTAATGGTCACTTCATTACAGTAGGGCGTCGATTATTTCATAGACAGGTTTGTTAAAAACATCTTTAGCAAAAAAAACTTGTCTAGCTATGAATGCCGAACTACTATGATTAATCTTTAAGTAGTCTCAACCGTCCAAGAAATATCGTTCAAGTGCTGTTCTTCGTTACCTTTGCTAACTACCCAATCAATTTTTTTATGCAGACGACATTCTATCATCGGTATTTTGATTGGTGGTATCGACCTTTAACACCTACAACGTAACTGGTTGGCACCAATATTGTAAACAGATTAGAGAGCCAAAACAATATGGGAAAGGGATGCAGTTTCCAGGGTATAAATACCCCGACGGCGGTCCTTATGTCACACAAAGCGGTCACTTCACAGAAAAGAGAGGTTCAAACAGCAACAGACAGAAACTAAACCAGCCATGTGCGACGACTACGAGACCCACCATGATAAACCTCTCGATCCTGAGGTGAGTCTCTACTGAAGCTTTTCTCTGAACTCCAATTTTACTTAACTAGACTACTTAGTATTCAACTAGGATTAGGAGTACAGCAAGCCTTCCAGAGCCATCTTGGGTGTATCGTATAATTAGCGGGATACGAAACGAAGTTGAACCAAATACTTACTATCCAACTAATTTTTCGTATGCTCCAGTCATATATATATATGGTTTAACTTAACTAAGACCCCTTAAAAACTTTACTTGCAATTTGTATTAATTTTGTACTAATGACTCGCATTTATCTAAATGTACTCAAAGTTAAGCGACGAGTTGTCTTTTCTGCTCCTAGGTCCGGAAGCTTATCCTGGAGCGTCGCATGAGTCGAGAAGCCGATGTTCCAGAAGAGGTCGACGGTAACCGGTTCACGAGGAGGAAGTCCGCCGATTACAAAGAATGGTCAAACGCACAAACACTGGCAGATTTGCAGGGCATTGCTGATCAGGCCATCCAGGAGCAAAATGAAGGATGAATATACCATGTATAGTGTTAGGTAATATTTTCTAATAAAGAATAAACTTACACAAACAAAGATACACTGGCACATTCGTTTTTATAGATAGAGACATTAGGTAGAGTTACTCGGATCTTAAAAGGGGATCATTTCTTTGAATCTTTTTTCTACATCAGAGATTCACCTTGTGTACAGTGGACCTAGACGCGGCGGGAAAAGTTCTTAAACGAGTGATAGACATGCGCCGGGATCATACATCAGCACCAGCATAGTGGTCATAAAATCGTAATGAAATAATCGAAAGAAAAACCGAAGAAATTAAATTTGACAGCGATTCCCATGTTGGTCGCCAGGCATAAGACCTATCGTCGATATATAATAAATACATATATATATACTTAAATAAAAATATAGTGACACGCTCCCTTTTATAAATAGAGCCATCAAATTGAGCGATTGTCATTCTAACAGGAGCAAGCTCTCACCGTTTGAAATCGTAGTCATGAGGTAATGATGGACATGTAATGACAATAATGAGCTTATTTAATCTCAGCGAAACTGAGTTGGAAAGATCACATCGAATATCATTGGTTTAGTGTAATGGTGAAGTTGACAGAGTATATATGAACTAGTTGACTTGGTTAAAAGAAAAAACCGCTCCTAAAAAATGTCGTTTAAGTTTTTGTTAGGATTTTCGGCCTCTGGTCAGCTCGAAATATTAGATTGAAATGCTAGATGGTTTTGGCCAAATTAAAGGCTTCCTATTTAGGTTATCATGAAAAGATAAGGGCTGATCAATTTTTTTGTATCGAACACATCTTGTCCCAATTTCTCAAGTCTTTCGATTGTATACTTGGGATTCAGGAAGCATTTGCCACTTTAGAATAGAGGGAGAAGTGTGCAACGTGCAAGATCTTGTGCTAGTTGAGAGGAGAATACTGTGCCACTCAGTTTGAAACGTGCGCGATACAGATTGTTGTAGATGTAGCTTTCGAAGGTACTAATTTGTGGGAGAAATATATGTGACAACTGTGCCCAACACGGTTAGGACTTTGAAGCGCAAATCATTCACAGCCCATCTTAGCGTTCCGGGTAAAAATTCATTATTTTGAGTTTGATAACCGTTCTGGAAATGTTCCAACATGTCAAAACCATGTGCGTTCGTAAAGTTCATATTTTATTTAGCCTTCGTTTACGGGGCTGTAGCCTGCGGCAAACCTAGTATAGGGGCTCAAATACCGATTCGCCCGAATCAATGGCAGTTCATTGCTGTCTACGTTGTCACGTCTAAGGGGCCCCCGTTTTGATGTGAACCGATAACTAGTAGATATTGACGGGCAGATTAACAGACGCCTTGTATTGTTCAGACTTCAGGCTACTCGCAAAGGCCTATGCTAAGCTTCCAGGTGTGTCTTCGCCATTGCGTATGCCAGTTCGTTTTCCGACTCAAGTCTCATGCGCAATCAGCGAATACCCTTTCAAGCTCTCGCTTTATTTTTTACCTGTTTCCGGGGTGAAGAACAACCACGTGATGCTAACGAACCGTTCAGTGACATCTAGTTGGCAAGGCTTTCGTAAACAGATCACGAGGGTGGATATGGGAGAGGCACTTCCTAACTCTTGTATAAATATATAGTCAAAGGTGTCTTTGAGACAAACGAGCTCACTTGACAGAGATGATGTGTAAACTTGAAACAACAGGAGACCTCGCAGGGTGAGAAAGCAGTATGCGTGACGACTGTAAGAGACACACTTCGACAAACACTTCTCGATCGTGATGTACGTGACAGCCGACTAGTGACAATATTAGGTAAGAGTTTGAAAGAAACCTAACCCTAAGTAAGAGTGAGCAGCTGCCTCGTACGACCCTGTGATCGGAGAGAAATGTATCTCGGTCTCTTGTGCGGCGTCGGGCACCTATCTTTGGGGTCATCATTAACATGGTACCTTATACGTCATATAAAAATAAAGTCTTCGTAATTCCTCTTTTTCAAAATTGTACACAGGTCCTCGACCGCCGCGGGAACTACCCGGAAAGCGTTATGTTCCTGAGCTTATTGATAGGCCGTTTCACGTGGAACAAGTCCGTAGACACATAGGCGCCGAAACGCTCGCGTACTTACAACCAATGAAGTATGAACACATCAGGTAGAGAAAAATGCCAATGTATTATTTTCTAATAAATATCAATGTTATGTACAATGAGCCTATGTACAAACAGCCTAGTTTTACTTAGACTTATTGTGCTACTTCCAAAACTGCGGTGGTTAACGGAAAACTCTCAGCAACTATGAATGTGCATTATGGAAATCCTCGATTTACGATTTGCCTTGTCAAACCTAATTCGTTGTCCGGACGACGCTCTGGTTATTACCTATCGTTCATTCATTTTTCATGCCTTTTTTCGAAATAAAGTTTACTCTCTATTTTTGCATGAACTCTCGACAAATGTAGTATTTTTGTTCAGTTTGGTCAACCATTGATTCGCAATTGTGTCTACCTATTAAGTACCCAGTGGGCAAGGGTTGCAAGTCATTTTCGATCATGGAATCATTTTCTATGACTCCGTTCCTGTTGGCCTATCAACAGCGAAGTCTCTGCGTAGGTGAGTTGATTATTGAAACTGGAATTATTGAACGATTAAGTTATCTCGGTTAACATATCGTAGGCTTCTTTTTTTTGTTGCGCTGTTATTAAACTTTACTGTTAATTTTAGTAAAATATCTGTTGTTGCTTGTGTTCGCCCACTCCCGACATACAACTATTCCACATAGTACAGATGATATTCTATTTAGGCCGCGTAGCTTTGGGTCTTAATCGTTTAAAGAAAATCTAGACAAAGATGCATTTGAAGCAGGCGACGATCTTATGGCGAGGACCAAATAAATTACGTAAACAGGATTACTCACTGCATAAGTTCACAATACGTCGTACTCAAGCAGTATAAACGATGTTCCGTTTTGAGTTTGCGAATGGCTACTCGGCTAATGTTCACCTGCACGCTGGCGTACATCACGAAGGGCAGAGCACGGAAGAGCAGGTCGACCTGGTACATTTCATAAGCGCTTATGACCAGCGCCCCCCGCGCTGTTTTCCGTGGGCGCTGGGGCAGTTGTCTGGGTACGGGACCCGCTTTGCCGTGGGCGACGATGTGGAGGAGCACGCAGACGTTCATACACACGCATGTCTCGGGTGGCCTCGAGGATATACGGTGTTTCGCTCGATAGAAGACAGTAGCAAATTCGCCAGGATAATATGTTGTATCTTGTTGGCTATTCGGGCCAATTGTTTTCGTTTGGGGATGTTCGGAATCAATCCTTGACGGGAGAGGTAATATCCGGAAGTGCTTGATTTGTTCACACATCACACAAAATTAGAGCTCCCTTAAACTCAGCTTAACTAAAAAAAAATATATATATATATATATATGTATGGAGGATGAGTCTATGAATGGGGACTATCACAGGCCTCTTTCAAGTCGAAATAATTCAGTTCTTGGTTTACATTTGAGTGGGACATTGCTTATGTTTGTCATGTGGATGAGAAACTGGGCAAAGCAACTTTACTTTACTTTTAGTTAAGAAAATGTTGGTCTGAAGCAGAACTCCGAAGAAGACTATGTGTATATGTGAATCTAAGTGCATACGTCTATTATGCGCCATTTCTAATCTAATTCATTGCTATCAGATATTCGATGCATCCATATACAGGCAAGTGATACGATGTAGTATCATAGTGTGTAACAATATAAATCTCTAAAATTGTTGCAACCTCAATGAACGGGCCCTTGCCGGTCTGACTACTTCGTGCGGGCTTGCACTTAGAATTGCAAGTCCAAATTGTTGTATTGCACATCAATATCTAGACGAGCACCGCTTGTCTTAGTTAATACCACTTTCTTTTTCGAAACACCATTCGTCATAAGAGAACTCAGCCGCCATGCTCTTACACACCGCTTGGCTACAGCCTGGGACTCACTACCTCGCGAAATTAGAACCCTTACATCATCAAAGGTGTTTGCGCGGGTGGTCAGGAAGTTTATTTGTAAATAAATTTGAGGTGTCCTCTGAGGTATACTATAATGAAACGAATCACAAAAATTCTGTGCGTATATAATTGCTGTCAATCCTTGAACTGAATATAATTTGTGTGGGCGTTGCCCCTTTTATACTGTTACTTTTAATATATAACCAAAAATTTATGTAAATAATGCCGTTTCTAGAAATCGGTCGCATTTGAAATAATCCATGAGACGACACCCTCCTTTTCGCTATTATTCTTACGAGAACTTAAGCGTTATGATAAGACTGCAGTTACATTAATAAACCAAACCCGTTATTGTATTGTATTTTTACTATCATTGGGAAGGTTCCAGTTTTCCTTTGGTCTGCACATTCAAGTCATCGTATATCAAGTATTTGCTTTTCATCTGCGTTGATAGATCTTCCACGCAGTATATTATAGATTTCGTCGTTGCACGACTTAGACAGAGCACATACAACCGTTGTATTCAACTGATCGTTTTTTAATATACAAGAATACAATCTCGTGGATCAGGTCAGCTCGTATGGCCAATGAATTAGTAGATGCTGAATTCAGCAAGACCGTACGGGTGATACGAAGTAGTACACGATTATATGATAAATAAGTGCACATTTGTACATATAAACATGTTTCACTGCACAGTCGTACGTCTATCGAATATTCAAATGTGTGACTCTGGAGAACCAGCTCAATTGTACTGCGAAGTCAGCGAATTCTGTATGAATCCACACTCTTCTGACCTTTGGTACTACACTTTTCTGCTTATATTTCTCTGTCTTGTACCATGTGTTATGGAAACATATAGACCTTTTCAACGCTCAAAGACAAAAAAAGCATGGGAAGACACCCATTTGTACCGTAGAAGTTCACAAACATCACGGAAGTACCGTTAACGCTGTCGTAATCGCCATCGATGCTTCCATTCTCAAGGCTCGTCATTAAATCGCTTCCCCCCACACAAAATCCGTGGATTACATTATCTATTGCGAGTTCTACGTTTCTAAATAGATTGTACATGCTTTATATTACTATGTGTTACTCAAGAGAGATTACTTTATATTCATTTAGTGTTCTCTAGTCACGGCTCTTATCTCATTCCCATGTTAAAATAATTATGACATTAGTAATGATAATAGTAATAATATTAATATCCATCATGTCACCCGATTGGTACGTAAACGATTGTCGTCCGTTCTATTGAAGACCGCAGGGTGTTATCTAGTGTATTCTATTTGGGGATTATAGCAAACAGAGACCCCGTAATCTATTTATCTAACTATTAATTATAGGAGTGCATGAAACCTACCGTTGTTCTTGGTCCTTTGGTCTTGTGAGACTGTTTTTTTGGTTACGTACGCGCAGACTCTTTGGGTTCTTGAACGGAGGGTCATTCACACGCTCGTACCTCCCAAACGTATCGTTGGCGACAGATAATAAATATAATAGTGTCATAGTGATAATAATAAAAATAATTATAAAAAATAAAAAAATATATATATATTAAGTAATTATTTTCTTTTACATATTGTAGTTCTAAGACACACCTATGTTGTCCATCGTCAGGTGGTGTCTGTACAGGATGAGTGATTGACTAACACATAGGAGAAACTTGCATATCGTATCTCAATATTTGCGAGAGATATTTGAGTATTTTGTTTGCGCGTATTTTCTAATGATACATGCTGAATTAGCTTGACATGGACGCATATGTATGTATATATATATATATATATATATATATATATATATATATATATATTTAGCTCCTATGCGTGAGGACCAACAAGGGAATCACTCTCAAATTGATTTTCCTCGGGTTTGATAATTTGAATTGTGATCCCCGTTGCGTCTAAAAGGTGCCACTCCGATGTAAAAACGATTCAAAATGAATTATCCCCTTTTAGAATTAGAATCACTCTACCTGGTGGCTTTATCTAGAAAAACGAGTGCTTTCCTATATTTTTGTTTGTGTAAGTTTATTGCTTGTTAGAAAAGATTACCAAAGAGAATTCGTACGCATGGAACATTCATCCTTCATTCGATTGTTCCTTGATGGCCTGATCAGCAATGTCCTGCAAATCTGCCAGTGTTTGTGCGTTTGACCATTCTTTGTAATCGGCGGACTTCCTCCTCGTGAACCGGTTGCCGTCGACCTCTTCCGGAACATCGGCCTCCCGACTCATGCGACGCTCCAGAATAAGCTTGCGAACCTGAGCGCAAAGAATGCCTCTTGTTGACTAACGTTGAACGAATATTTATTTAAACTAAGGGAAAAGATGATTTATTAACAATAAATTGTTCGTAAGGTCCTAAAGGGAGCTCAAAGGGAGCAAGTCAAACAAAATATAACATTGTTACTTACGATGAAGTTAAGTGTAGCTTTTTCACTTCATATATTCAGACATGTAATGAGCCTGAGCAGATCTGATTTGGTAGATGTGTGATGTCAGGATCAAGGCAATTTCATATCTTGCTAATTGCAGTCAAGTTGGTCATAGAATGCAATTGAATGCCTAAAATAGGTGGATACTTAGTTAGCTAGTGAAGTAGAATTGGAGCTTAGAGGAAATCTTCACTAGAGACTCACCTCCGGATCGAGAGGTTTATCGTAGTGGGTCTCGTAGTCGTCGCACATGGCTGGTCTAGTTTCTGTCTGTTGCTGTTTGAACTTCGCTTCTCTGTCAAGTGGCTGCTTTGTGTAACATAAGGACCGCAGTCAGAGAATTTATACCCGGACTATTGCATCTCTTTCCCACTACACTCTGACTCCCGAATCTGTTTACCAGGCCGGTGCTGACCAATTACGTCGCCGGTGTTGAAGGTCAGTGTCACGTGGTATTGGATTTTTCGAGAACGATAGAAGTACGCCCGAGGGGATGATACAGAATTCTTCTTCACTCACGAATATACGCAACCATTTCGAGCCGTACCACAAAGACAAGGAACGAAATGCTTTCATGGAACAGTTTCAGTTGCTTACCATCAAGCGTATCGGATCTCGTTCGCATAACAGGAGGCCATCTTCCGAATAAACCGGAAGCAAATACCAGCCCCACTGGACATCGTGGTTGTTGTTCGAACCAAGCAGTCGGTGTCGTCGGTCAAGCATTCAGAGGAGGTTGTAGCAAGAAAGAGTTAATCAACCGTAATCCACCAAGCCGATTGCAGGTCATACTTTGTGCACGGATTTCACTCAGCCCCCCGGTAGCGCCGGAGAGAAGGATTTTGTTTTAACAATGCCAGTATTTTAATTGTTAATGTTTGGTCAGGATATCAGTTCTTCTCGATTATCTGCTGGGCGAGCATCCGCAAAAGGTGAGTCATCTTTCAACATATAATGGCATATATTTCTCCAAAAAATTAACTCAAACTTTAGTTGGAACCTAATATGCAGCTGAGCATTGGTCCCATCAAATAAATGAATATTGTTTGTTAGCTTTGAAATATTTCCTTTCCGATTCTAGATCACCTCTTAGAAGCTATATTGGCCCTTCAGCTATAACACCCCTGTAGAAGATCCTAGCCTTCATGCAGCCTTACTATTAGGGTGTCCGGTTCAAACTGCCCGCTCTTTAAATTCCAATAACTTTTGAACTAAATGAGTTAGAACAAAGACCTTTTGGTATCAGTTTCCCCAGCTTTATTGACACACCGCTCCATTCCAGCGCTCTGGAAGTTTTGAGATAGCCAAATATTTACCATTTGCATTTCCATTTATTGCGTTATTTATTGCTTCTTTGAGTTAGCCGACGGTTGCATATGGAACCCCACCTATTGCCCTTTTTAATGCATGGTAACAACCATAATCACATGGGCTTAAATCAGGAGAGTATGGGGTTGAAGCCATCGCTCAATATTGTTCCCCTCCATCCAGGCCGTAATCTCAGCAGTGCGGTGAGGTCTTGCATTGTCGTTGAGTAACCACACTCGGTGCTGTCGATCCCCACGCCACTTGTTCATCAATCCCTTCAAGAAGTCGAGATATCGGGGAGCATTGAGTTTTTCGTTTGCTGCTAATATTTCGTAATAGCAAACACCCTTGATATCCAGTGCGAGTATCATCAACACATTTCGTCCGAATCTATCTGGCACTGCCACAGACGCTGCCGCTTCACCTTGTCGGAGCCACTGTTTTGCTTGGTCCTTCTCAGGAGGTCTATGGAGGCTAACCCATGTCTTGTCTATCGATACGGTGTGCTCTAAGCGACTGGTTTGTTGCGTATAAGTCTTCAAATTAAATGTCAAACACTACACATGCATTTTCATCTGGTCAGCACTCAATGTATGGGGAACTCATTTTGCATTGATTTTCTTCATCTTCAGTATATTGGTGATAAATGTATAACACGTAGTCCGAGAAACCCCACTTTCAGCCGACAAAGACTCCATGGACCAAGCTCTAGTTTGCTCAAAAGCTGCCTTGATTCTGTCAATTCGTTCGTCCCTTGTCACACCTGATTTGTGGTCCCCGCCTAGGTTGTAATCGGTGTCCCAATTTCCACTGTTAAATCGCTCGCACCAACGTCGCACCGTTTGCAGGAATAAGGCAGACCTACCGTACGCGTTCACTAATTGTCGATGGATTTCAGGTGGAGGGTGTCCTTGGAGAAACAAAAACATGGCGGGACAATTTGAACCAGATACCCTAATATTATAAACTGTTGTCGATGTTGGCATAACTAGATAGCTCGGTCATAGAGATCACCGATCCCAAATAGCATTTCCGGTATGCTACTGTTGTGCAATGTTGATAAAACTACACTTGACTGCTGACTTTTTTTCTAGAAGTTGTAACATAATTATTCCATTGTAAGTTATGTTCAGTTCAGTCCATATGTGAACATTATAATACCCTAAACAATAATACATGATGATGATAATAATAAAATAAATACTACAATTATTTTATTTATTTCCTATCTCGCCATGCTTTGTACACAACTGTTCGGTCTATACTTCTTAAGGACGACATTTTAATGAAGGTTAGTACGCATATACACCTCACAAACAGGTTGTTTTCATCGACCGGCCAGCGAGTGAGATACAACCCCAAGTAGTCGTGTTCATGCAGATAAATCAATTGGGTTTTTTCGAGAGCGCACAGCTGAGGCGTACGTGCGTGTGGTCTACGAGTGTGTGCGTGATCTTCCGACTTTGTTTTCAACCATGACAGAGAGAGAGAATCCCGTCTGTAAATAGAGCGTAGCTATCTTTGGCCTAAGTGAGGTATAGGCAATCGTTTCCTCGAGCCTGTATACGATCAGCTAGTTAGTCTTCTTGGACGTGTGTCAAACGTGCGAGTACATCATCACCATCATTATTGTTTGCTCTTCTGTTCTAGAGATCACGTGATACTGCCATACGACTCTAGCTATTTGTATCTGGCTGGTACCCGTTCTGTAAATACATTCTGGAATTCAGACGACGGTGGACATGCGAGAGAGGCGGGCCTGATGAAGTGGCGTGGGTATAAATAGCGAAACGAGACACAAAGAACCCAACAGACGCAAGGAACTCGAGACACCAGACGATAGAAGCAGTCAACCAGCCATGTGCGACGACTACGAAACCCACTACAATAAGCCGCTCGACCCCGAGGTACGTGTTGAACAAAGGGTTTCTAATAATATATTCTAATAAATTGATAATCGCAATTGTGGATCTCATTCCAGCTATCGTATAACAACAAACTTGTATACTTGAAATATATGTTCATAGAAATAGTCATTGTGCGTGGCTTCATCGACAAGATGAAGGAGCTTCGAGAAAAAACTTTGAAGCATGAATATTTAGAAGCAAAGGCTCCGGGTTAGGGACTCTTCCGAGAAGAAGCTCAAAGCAACTGATAATCTCATAGGCTGCTTAAATTCTCTATAGTATTTCGTGTATGAAATTTTATTTGCAAGAAACACGCTACCATTTCTTAAAGATGTTTGTTATTGGTTAACAGTTGTTCTACTCTCCTTGAATAAGCATACCATTTGACATAAGACAAATTACGGTCGTTAACGATTTCAGGTTCGCAAATTGATCCTGGAGCGTCGCGCGAGTCGAGAGGCCGATCTCCCGGAAGAGGTCGACGGTAACCGGTTCACGAGGAGGAAGTCCGCCGATTACAAGGAATGGTCAAACGCACAAACACTCGCAGATTTGCAGGGCATTGCTGATCAGGCCATCCAGGAGCAATCGAATGAAGGATAAATGTACCATGTGCAAAATTCTCCTAGGTATATATATTTTTCCAATAAACAATATTCTGATTTCACCATAGCTGGCCAGTTCTATCAGGTAGTGCTTAGTGGAGAAGGAATCCTTAAGGAATATTGAAGAAAATCTCTGCAATTAGCTGCACTAGGTATGGATATTTTAGTTCATTTAGGGGTACATGTGGCATACACGGACGCACGTGCTGATATTGTCTTACGTAAGCGATTTTCTTTTTGTGTGACTCTACCTCACAAAGGTGATAAATGAATATATTTTTACCCGTCATCAATATACACGTCAGTCCACCAATGGCATAGAATAATCGAGGTGGACTGACGGGCAGGCAATAGAGATTTCATTTCTAAAACTGAGCAGAACTAAACGATAGCGCTGTTTTGATCATTGCATTGGACCAATTCAATTTTCGATTATATCTGAATCCCGATCTGTGAAGACAACAAACGGTGCATTGGTAGGTTCGAGAACCTTTTTAGGAGAAGGGTTCGCCATGCGGTAAGAATTCGTGTGGTCGTTGTTCTCAGATATATTTGCTCATGTCTGCTCGATCCAGGTGTTGGTCCCGTTCACTATCTCTCGAATCATCTGTACGGCTGGCACTTAGGTGGTGATTTCTCAATGTTCTGAAGCAGTCCCCTTAAGGAAAGCCTACCTAACTTTAATGGTATCTGAGTAATTTGTGCCTGGACTTTCGTTTGTGGCTGCTACGCGAAGAGCCCAAGCAAAGATTGTCTGTGCCTCTATTTGTTTTCCATAATTTGACCCTCAGCTCGTTGTTCCTTCTTCGGCAGCCTGCTGCGGACCTACCGTTGGGCTACAATACGCGCCGTTGTGATACCCTTGCACTTGCGAACCAAGGTGGGAAAAGCCGTCGCTGTCATTTTTCTCGGGAACTCAGTCTTCCTGAATTTAGACAAATTCATGACGGGTAAAAATGTATTTATTTATCATCTTCGTTAGGTAGAGCCAAGAAAGAGAAATTCGCTTATTGATCGTGTTTTGTGTAACCGGCCTATCTGACGGTAGGGCAAGTTCAACCATATCTCAGCATCCACTACTTTTGGAAATGGAAGCGGCTATCATAAACCGTGGTCCTGTTCGTGATCCCCATTGCAGCAGAAACCAAAATAAATGCACATTAGCCAACCAAGCCACAAATAATTACTATGTCAATTATCTATGGGCATTACAGAGTAATTTTTATAGGGCCTACACCACCTTCACGGCACTCCGCTCGTATAGTTGGACGAGGAAGGAGAACTCTACAGAGCTTGTTTATAGAGACATAAGCATAATATAGGAAACAAGCAATGTCCAGCAATTAAATTTGACTTACTCAGTGCAAAGGTTAACGGTTTTGTCGGCTGATCGCTCACACAAAAAATGCTAATCGAATCTATAATGATAAATAAATTTCGATATAGTCTGATGTGTTGTGGTTCAGAATGTCGTTTTATTATCTGCATTTTGGTTACGGATACCATTTGAAGTAAGCGCTGGAATACTAGAATATTTAGAAGTGAGTATAAATGATTGCCTTTTTGCGAGGGGTCATGATAAATGTGTGATACAAAATACTGGCCAGCAGGACAGCAACTAGCCAACTTGCCGCCGTAGTTGCTATCTGTGTACATTTTTCCTATACGATTCCTTGTCGGAAAAAGACAGGGGCATATTTTCTGAATTTCTGTGAAAAAAAACGTTCGTGAGAAAAGATGAATTTGGGGCCCATTATTGTTCCCATAGTACATTCAGTCTGATTACCATGGAGGCACTTCACTGATATCATAGAGTATACTTCACCCGCACATATTAATGATCACCGATACGAGATGAAACGCATATCAATCCACAATACGAGTACAATAGGACACCAATCATAGTAGGTGAACTGGTCAAAAGCTCCAGTCACTTGGCTATTTGCTGCTATCATTATTACAGTCATCAGCGTGATCGCAAGTACTGATTCACCGAGTAAGGCAGAGAATAAGCAAAGGTGGCCCCGACAGGTCCTCATAGTAATACCTAACGGTTAAGGGAACAGCTGAGGGTCAGCTCGAATAAAAAAAAAAAGTACTGATTCACCAGGCTTGATATAGAGAATTAAAATTACGCAATCCTCAAGCGACGGAAAGAGGGTGGACAAACCACATATGTCTTCTGACTGGAGATAGCGAAAAAACACAATGCTGTAAGTTAAGCAACACAGTGAGTTTGCCTGTTGTCGAGATATGGCACATTGCGCTATATAATGGTGAAATATGAACGAAATATTTTTTCTTCCATTCGCAACAGATTTGAATACAGAGTTATATAGTCATGAAGTCGTACAGCATAAGGGTGCAGTTTTATTACAAAGTTTAAAGATTGACGGCGCCCTGAAAACACCGTCAGGTTTTGCGAAGATAAATCACAACTACAAAACTTCAACACGGCAACTTTTTTTTTGTCGCGCGAAGTATCTTTTCAAGCTCATTACATCAGTTGCAGTAGTAGCATTAGAGTTATTCATAAATTCGTCATAGCTCAACCGTCACGTTCATATATTTTCATTGTAAATTTGCCAGTCATCAGCTGTCATTTCGATCTGGCCCCAGTATTTCTTCCGGCTCCCTGATTATCCAAGCCCTGTGTCAGACACAACGTTTTCTGTCTCGTTCTAATTAAACTGCTTCGTACTGTTCCGTATAATTATCTTCGTTCTTTCCACAATCTTTGTCCATCAGTGTCAATCATCATGAAAACAATAATATTATGTTTTTTTTTCTTCTGTTGAGCATCGTAACAACCGCCGGCATGACTCAGCCTTTTGTTACTAAGGCGTACGTGATACCCTTCCTCTGACATGAGCCCAATATACGTCACGCGATACAACACCGGGTTGACCTATCCAGAAAGGGTTTGTACGCCGTTCCGATAGACGCCGTGTTGGTAAACAGATGAATGCATCTACATCTGACTGGCCCGCTTTCAAGCGCCCGCGAGTAAGTGGGTTCAGTGGGTTCTTCGTGTGAACGATACAGGAAGAGGATGCGGCTTAGACGCGGCGATCAGCCAGCCAGCCTGTGAGGCTATTTTTAGGGTAGGCCCTCATTTACGAGACTCCACTTATCTGACAGTGGCTACCATGCTGCCCGCTGATGCTGCGGTTGCTTTTGCCGCTGTCGACACTCGACACTTCGCTCGCGACAGTAACACTCACTCCGACGCATAATGAGCGCCCAACGGACTGACCCGACTGAGTCGTGTACATGAACTGTTGGGCACACACGTTGCACTTGAAACTACGCATCCTGTCATAGACGACAACACAGCAACGGCGTCCGACGAGTAAATAGATTTCGCAAGCTGCTGACCAGAACAAGCAAGATGTTTTGGCGTACTTTGCATATACGTACACGGCTAGTCCAGAGTATATAGGAGTATATATATATATATATATATATATAGATGTATTTGGTGTACCGTACGATCGTCCACCACCTGAGGAAGACGACAGTTGTTTCTAGTTCATCCTGTTCGTTGACCCGTATAGGAGAATTGACCTAGCTGACGCGCGTTGTAACCGTGCAAGAGAGAAATCGAGTCGAGGGTGGAAGGTGCATATATAAAGGCGGCAGGGACTCTCTTGTCTCAAACAGAACAATTGTCTGGTCATAAGTGCGAAATACGTACACAACGTGAAGATGTGCGACGATTTCGAGACTCACGTTGACAAACCCCTGGACCCTGAGGTGAGTCGAAATCATTTCAACTTACGCTCGTAGACGAGCTTGGCCAGATAGCCTAGTTAGTGTTTTTGTTATGGAAATGGCAAGCTCATTTTGCTGCGACAATCTGCCGTTGAAGTCCATCCCCCCATTGTATAACACACTGTGGACACTGCCGATACGCGAATCTGACGATGAACTGAGCAGTAACCTTGGAGGTTGAGGTTGCCTTTTTCATATATATTTGTTATGATGTGAACACATGCCATATTGATCAGTTCACTAAGGCTCACGCGTGATGTATGCATCCTACAATGACTACTGATGTCATGAATTAGCAGGGGCCTTCTGTTTCCTGCGATAAAATATCGGTCGCTTTGAACTGGTCAGCTCTAAGCTCAGATTCTTATTGGCGTTTCCAGGTCCGTAAACTAATCCTAGAACGTCGGGCCAGCCGCGAAGCGGACATATCCGAGGAGGTTGACGGTAACAGGTTCACGCGGAGGAAGTCCGCCGACTATAAAGAGTGGTCAAACGCACAAACGCTAGCCGATCTGCAGGGCATTGCGAACGAGGCAATAAAGGAACAAGCAAATGAATGATAGAATATAAATATATAAATGAATATACTGTATCATATACGTATTTTGCCTTTAATAAAATGCAGTAAAATGTGACGCTATGTAATTATTCTCTAATTATCTTTCGTTGTAGCCAAGATTTTGCATTTGCGAATAGATTGCTAGCATGAACAACGTTCGAAGTTGCTCTCTCTCTCTCTCTCTCTCTCGCTCTCTCTGAGAGTTGCCCTATGCGAATGCGTAATTAGACTTCGAAACAGTTTGGCTCAGCGAGATTTGGCTTCTTCGAACATCGACGATGGCTGTTCGCCACAGGGATAACGTACACTGTCCTGAAACGCTCACTCGTTTGTGTCATAATGTCCATCCTTGTTATAGAGACGTCAGATATATTTATAACTGCTATCGGGTATAACTACACAACAATTATTGCCTAACTTATTATATCCATAATAAATTGTCGGATGTATATTGATTCTCAGATCACAGATGGGGGAGGCAGGTGGGGTCTCTATAAACCTTCAGAGCTTTTTTGCAGCGTATGTTTCAGCCACGCCATAGGACAGCGGCATACGCCAATACCAGTATAGTATACATACATATGGTGAGATCTGCGTATTGTTCTACTATTTGTGTTTAATCATATACAGTGTGTTCGGGTTGTGAGATGCTATGCAAGCATAACGCGAATTAATACAACGCACATTAATGAGTCTGGTTGTTTCCGTCTGTAGCCGAAACAGAATGTCCGTTCAGAGCTATATTCTGAAAGTTTACATTGAATAATTAGCTTCTAAATTCTATTATACAATCCTATATACACGCACACACCATACGTGAGATGAAAATGAAATTATGAAAGGGCAAAATCTGCTGCCAAAAATGATATTTCTCCGAGTCTTTCTTCTCCCTTCAACCTATCCCATCGTTGGATCGCAAGGAAACCTAACAGCGATCGCGTTGGTACACACTTTCTCAATATAATAATGATGTTGTCAGCGAGGTATCCAATTTATCGGAGCGAGGAGCTCGAGAGCCTGCGGCAGTCAGCCCAAGAAGCGAGTCGACAAGAGGACCCTCTAATCTAATCTGATGATGAGATATAGCGCGCCGGCGAAGACACAAGATGGTAGCTAACCTATATTTTAATCGGAAGGAGCTGATATATGGTAGATGAGCTTAATATCCGGCGCAGGGTAGATCTCGCTTATTAACGACGGCAGCAGCAGCCGCAGCAGCACCCGCTGCTGCCGCCGCCGCCGCCGCTGTTACAGGGGATAGACGAAGGGCTGGCTGCAGAAAGATGGCGACACTCGAGAACCGGTTGCTTGGTTGACGTCTATTATGCTGTCTTGACACCGTCACCGAACGAAAAGACCCGATCAGCTCTCGCGCAAATGAGAGACGACGCCGAGGCGATGATAGTGTCAGCTGGGAACGTGGCGAATGCCACTGTGGCAAAGATCTAAGATAAGTAGCGTTAAGCGATCTAAAATAACACTTAAGCAGGACTAGCGGCGGCGACGGCGGCGGCAGCGACAGCCATAGTATATAGATAGATCACCACAAGTGGAAAATCTGCTCATCTTGATTACCTGTTCGCATTATCATTCCCTGCGCCAGATATTAATTAGCCGCCTTGCTACTCCCTGAAACGGGCTTATATATATATATATATTTACACATATATGATACATATATAGGTATGATATAGGGAGTGTGCTGCGTATGGAAGATACCGTATATTGAATCTAGGATGCCAATCACGTTTTAATTATTTCATTTAGATGATTTATCGGCTAGGTATAACTATTTCAATATACAGGATACTAATATATGACAAGGTGATCGAAATGCACAATCAGTGCAGTGTAATAAAATATTAGATAGAATTGTGTTATCCGAAGCTGTTTAAAGACAAAGCGCAGACAAACGAAACGTGTAGTTATTGTAATGGGTTTTTGACTATTCATATGTTGAACTATACAGTTATGCTACATTACCACATCTGGAGTATGAGAACCACTGGGGATCAAGGACAAATCTCTAGAAGAGTTGTCATCCTTCAAGGTATAAATACGAAAATGGATAAATCGCACATGAGCTAGGCATACATTTTCTTCCATGCTGTATACACCATTGCGAAATGCTTAGAAGGGTGGGGACTATTACATACTTTGATGAACACTATCAAAAACTACTACATACTTTCTATAAAAAAAACATTCGATGTTCAGACCGGTTGGCCTCGTAGACGCTGGGGCCACAGTTGGCCAGTGTTTTACTGTCGGTGGCGAGCATACATCAGCAGGTTTCAGGAGAACCGCGTACTACTCGTGTTATTACGAACAAAAAAGCCATAACGCTCCGAGGCCACGACAGATCTGGCGTAGCTGACACATGGGCTGCACAATATTGCACTGCAGCTCTATTTATCTAAGCCGTATCCCTAGGTACTGTAACGCTGACGCCTCTAGCCGCCATTGCAATGCTGAACAGTTCTGCACAAGAGGTGAAATCCAGCATCGGCTGGACGTTGTTCACCGGCTCCACTGAGTTTTACCGCCGCGGCCGCAACAACAACAAGTCGACGATTCGCTGTGGTTCCCCAACGTACCCTCCTCACTTCAGAAATATTGCGAACCGCAGTACGGGCGCCGCAAGCGGAACTGAAACCGGATGTATCGAGAGGCGACTCTGCATCTTCTCCTCCTGGTGATGTTGCTTCTGCTGCTGCTGCTACTGCGTCTGCTCGAACTGTCGAACGCAAAGCACAACAGCAACAAAGTCGGGTGTTTTTTGCCTGCCAGCTACCCCCAGACGTGGCTCTCTGCTGGTGGCGCGTTTCCGCCAACTCATCTATCTGTATTTCCCGTTCGCTAGGTGCCGCAATGAACGATTCGCTTACCGGTTTCACGAGCGGGCGCCCCTCAACTTCATTCATATGCTTCGTATATAGGCAACCTTAGAGGCATCTTGGTGACAACACAAGGTAGACCCTTCTACGTAGTAGGCTGTGGAATAGGTAGGTTACCTCTTATTAATTTTGTTCCGTGCAGTGATCAGTGCGAGGCAATATTGTAGTGTGACGATGACCATGCACTCACGAGACCGGATTCCCATTTTCATGTGTTAGCGGCTATAATCCATTTCTCTGTCTTCTTCTACTTTGCATCTTTTTGAATTTTATAGTTTACTTGACCGAGGCAAGAACGGTTCAATGTTGTCTGGATTTGGTGTTCCAGCTTGAACTTGTTAGAATTGTTGTGTGTCCACGGCGCACTGCATTCATTAAATTAAGTAGTTCTCTGTTCAGCCAACTGAAAACGGAACTGAGTCCATTATAGATTAGCAAATACTCAAGGCAAAGTTCACTCATGTCGGTACGTCTACACGAGAACAACTGCGAGAGGCTGCAGTCGCACGCGAGAACAAAGCCAACTCGGAGGCTATTGGTGGCAAGCACATTGACGCGCCATCGTCACTCCATGACTCGCTATCATTCTCAATCTCCACACGGCTCACTCGGTTGATGAGGAGGCTGCACAAGCGACCTCTTGGTCGGACGCATTAACGCCAAAAACGTTTTCTATGATTAGGGCATCTCTCGTTGCCGTGAGCCCGTTGTCATGCAAATGATTTTCGACGACAATCAATTATTCGATTCGACCGCTCATTCTTCAACTCTGCGCTGTTGTTTCTGGCTTCCAGCTCAGGGTGAGCGGCAGCTTTCTGTCGTTGACGGCAAACTCATTCGGTCTCGCTTAACATCGAACTGTCGAGTAGTTAAAAATCAGATAGACGGACGTGGAAGTTTGCTAAATAGGGTGTTGATTTTCTAACTTCTAATCTGAATGCGCCGAGTATGGTTGAATGGGTTTACTCTAAAGGGATGTTCTATTTATATGCGATAGGAAAATTGTCACGCCTCAGTTTTATTAGGCTTTGCTGCGATAGGGGGCCAACCGAGAGACAAAGGCGGTGTTCTGTGCCTTGTGGTTGGTTCTCATTGGGTAATCCTATTTATAGTAATATTTACTACGAAATTTGTTAGCTTTGATCCCATACAGTTCATTTGCCGATTAATTATCCTGATTGGGGTACAAATATATAGTACGTGTATACTCTGTAGTTGTTGACTAGGCACTAGAGCTATAATTTTGAATGAAATAGCCACGTTTGCTTATATAACTGAATTCAAACGCTTTTATGGAGCTTCCCTTCTATCCCGGCGGAAGGCCCGCCGTTCCAGAATATATATATATATCTATATATATATATAAGCCACAAAACGTATGTGACAAAACTGATCGATGACAATGAGACCCTGAAAATGTGTCTTCGCTCTGTGACAGAATCTGTTTCACTTGGAACTCTCAAACTCCCCTCATCCGGAGCTAGCGATGAACTCTGCGTGGGTTTGCCGGAGGCTGACGTCAATCGGAGAAGACAAGTTTAAAGTTATGTCGAATTAGGACACCCGCCTCGTCCAGAGGACGCTTACCAACCGACGCTCGCCCCCTATTTCCCAAGGACTCGCAAGGACTCGTAAGACCCTTTCCCGCAAGAGCGGCTCAGTGGAGTCCGAGGTGCTTTTCCTGCCTTTGTCGTTTGTCCGCTCCTTTTGCGCTTCTGATCCTTCACTCCACCGCCGCCTGCTTCGTCTTTCCTTGGGGGTCAAGCCAGTCACTCGAAGGCGAGTCACGTACTTCGCGAAGCCGCGAGGCGTCTCAACTCCCGGACACTCTCAAAAGCGCAATGTTTTTCTCTCACTCGGGCTTCGGCGGCGAGATCCGGCGAAGACGACAACAACAACAGCAGCAGCAGCAACAACAACAACAGTAACAACAACCACGTCTTCTAGTCTCCCCGCAACCCGGGAACTTGCAACGGAGTACTAGCCACGCTTAACGGCTCGTCTATACGACGAATAACGAAACGCAGACATAGCCAGCAAAAGAAACAATACGAATGGACCCTTGCGCCTTCGATTTATAGCTGCAAAAACAGAGAGATTTGCTAGTCTACATACACACGGATACATTTCATAGAGATGGCATATGACTCGGCAAATGACTCGTTGGCAGGAACATTTTTTGGCCGTGCGCTATCATTCTGGTGTGGGCTCTTGTCCATATATGTGGCAAGGTGTTGTTTATTGATCTAACAATAAGATGCTGCTTAATTTACTGTATTTTCTCTAAAATGTGTGTACCGCTAAGCATTGTGATTGCAAATTTCCTGAAGTGTCCCTTTGCAAATCTCCATCCAGTGCCCGACCACGCGATAACCACAATCTGCTTACTCTTCAATCAGGTTCGAGTCCCGTGTCATGACATATAAGAGAACTTAAGCATTGTAAAAACTGCAGTTCCTTTAATAAACCAATAAAGCTTTACCTTTACAGTATTGGGGTCGACCGTTTTTGCCACACTAGGTGTACATGGCATGTTACCCTAAGCGCACGTTCACGGACAAACCCTTGACATCGACACCGCAACGAAAAGTACCGGGTCGTATTCGAAGTTTGGTGCAAACTGTTGAGCGGCTCGATATGCACCGCCAAGTAAATACGTCGGATACAAATCTCGTGATCATACGTCGTTCCGATCCGATATTTAAAAATATAATTCAAGTCACACTTGAATACACATCCATTCACAAGCCCTTCCATGCGATTGACTGTGGAGCTGTACAATAATAGACGATGACGCTTTGGCACCACCGGCTGTTGAACTTGCATCTAGATCGCCTAGGCCTCGATCGCTGGAGAGCTTTGAATCGAAATTGGCGGTCTATCGACAGCTGCTGTTGGTTTGTTAGGCTGGCAATCGGGCCGATGAAATGAAAACCAGTGAGGTCGAACGGCTAATGCTTAATTAAATATGTGTATGTATTTGAACAGGCGCGCTCACTTTAGGCACGGTACGTGATGTGTATATTTGGGCGTCTCTGTATGTGCGTGAGTGTATACTTGGCCGTATGATGAGTGAATGTATAATTAAGTAATGAGTCGAAAAATGCAAGCACTAGTATGCTGGAATATTTAACTTCTGAGCTAGCCGTTAGCCCTGCTGTTAGGTGCGTGTTGATGGAGGGCAAGGTCACCCGAAAATTAGTGTGAACTCGGGGGGTGGTTATTAGCTCGAATGGCACTGAGTTAATCGAGTCATTTCTGAACTATTACTTTTTCGTCACTGATTCGATAACCTCGTCGTTTAAATGCACGCAAGCTTGTTCTAAACATGCCAATAAATATCCGAGACAGCATAAAGCATAAAGCACATCATACAAAGATGGGTACAAATAGCCGATCGGCAGCGTTCCCCTCACAACGGGCAGATGGGTAGATATTCTATGAGGTTCGATTTACCCGCTACGATTCATTGAATGTGATTTTCAAAGATCTATATTAAAAAATATATCTATATGTAGTATATTGCGAGGGGACATCAACTTACACATGGAACTCCGAATCAGGGTTAGATATGAAACAACGGCTCGTACAATTCCCTCCCGAGAGTTCCTTTCGAATGGAAACGAGTTATCTGGGTGTGCGCATACGCTCGACTATAGTAGAGTATAATACAACGTCAAAGTGATGTGTCCAAGGCAACGCTTGTGTCTCTCATTATGTTGCACTGTCCATTTGCATACTTGTGACATTATCCGACGCTGCATTCATGCGGACGCCTCACAGATCGTAATCCCGTATAGGGTCTCCTCGGCGGATGCAACATCCTCTTCATCTGCTAGGCATAGCATTCCCGTGTCTTCTATGAACACAACACGAGGCCAGGCTGACGAGAAGTTTGCCGTTTTCCGCGACGCAATCGTGCGCCCCGTCACAGTACTCCGACCAGCCACTGCCAGGCTCCGGAATGCAGCCGAACGTTCTTCGCTAATGTTCAACACCGACCAAATAGTAGAAATACAAACGAAGCTAGCGGTGCGCGGTAGGCTAAGTTGTATCGTCCGTCGTCGCGCGGAATACAACGCACAAAAGGCGGATGTTCATTTATCATTTGACTCCATTACCTTGCATGGAGCAGTGATCGACGATATGCCCACTCAAGGAACTAACTAAGCGGCGAATCATGTGAGCGTTAAATGAGACAAGACAAACTGGAAACAAAGAGTTTACAACGCCACGTGGTGCTTTGAATGCTACAGCAGGGCACAATATCGTTGACGTCCTCGCTCTTCGAAGGGCAAAGAGAGTCCTACAAAAGCAACTAGTGGTCGAAGAACAGACTTCGGCTCTGAAGTTATACCTTGAATTCAGGACATTTTTACAACTGCTCGGGCATTTGATTTGGGCTTCCCTTTGAAACTATTCGCGTTCGTAGGCGATCGCTTACCACCGTGTTGTCAATATAACTAAATATGAGATTTATTTCACAACTTAATCTTGCTTAGCCTATATGTTAACGCGGATGCTTGTCCAATGAAAGAAAAGACTGAAGGTTTCATGTTAAACTCTTGGGAGTATATTTCATTATGTTCGAGATTCGAACTTCGGATTCGACCCGAGACTCATTGTTAGTAGTAATTGTAAGTCGCTCGATTTAGAAGTGAGAACGCTTCTCATTGTTTAGTTTGCTTGGTAGCTTGGTCGAACTTTTGCCGCAGATCAGCAAGAGTTTGTGCGCTAGAAAACTCCTTATAGTCCGCAGACTTCTTCCTTGTGAAACGATTGCCATCGATCTCTTCAGGTAGGTCCGCCTTGCGGCTGCTGCGACGCTGGAGGATGAGACGTCGGATCTGAAGATGGCAATCAGATTAAGAGCTTTCGACAAAAACATCGCCTATCGCACCTAGGCACATTGGGCATCAACTCAAAAAGTATCCTTTACATTCAAGTCGGATAACACAAGACAAGTCATGCCACCTACAGCTCTAAGGCAGTTGAACGAGGACAGGGTACGCAAATCGAATAGAATAACACTTTGACAGCCAATACTGTTATATATCCAGGTTTTGATCCGGTTGTATTGTAGATTATGCCGATAATAGATCTGGATTATTCTGGCTCTGTGAGCATCCTTATTTGAATATATGCTGGTCTCCGTTCGCTCAATGTCCACCGCTGCAATTGTCTGAGTGAACTGAATTGAATGTAAATTAAAGCGTCATCACGCTTTATCAGACAAATATTATCTGACTGATCACTCACTGTTCATTCACTGTAATTCACATCTTCTTCCTGGGTTGCCCGGCTCGGCGTTGAAAGTCGGCAAGAGCATTAGTCTTTTCAACTATGTTTCGGCAATTTAACGGGTTGCCGTAATGTCAGAAAACTGCGCGCACTAAAAATGTCCCAAATAAGCGAGTCAAGTTTACATATATATATATGCCTTGTCGTAGATGATCAAAATGGGAGGGAGCTTTGAGTGCTAGATTCGATATTGCGTTTTTGTTACACACGAGAAACGCTAGACATCTCACGCTAAGCAAAGAGACAAACCTTAATGGCGTCAAGACTTTATAAAAGATATGAATGCTGATAAAGCCTACCTTTTAAAAACCCCACAAAATGAGTCTACTAAAATCCAATGTAGATGTTATTCTGATATCGCCAGTAATCCCACCGTTAGTATGTGTATTGCAATCCAGCTACAAATCTAGAGGAATGATTGTCTGATTTAGTCAAATTTGTACGGGGGATTGAGATACGGGACTCATTTTTTGCTAGTCTGTTCGTTCCACTCAAGATACCTACCCCTTGCTCCAGTGGCTTGTCAACGTGAGTTTCGTAGCCATGTCGCACATGTTCGGGTTCGAATGCGGTCGCTAAACGAGAACGAAGTAGAAACTCTGTTGCCACCACTTGACCTCGACAGCTGTCTCAGAATCGACTAGGTTCCGGTTTCAATTTACTCTTGCCGCTAGGCCCTCATATATATATGTTAACTTTCGTTGGCTATTTATTCTCCTACTCTGTTTGATGTTTTCACTAAGTGAGCCTCGCCCAGCTGGGTCTTGCCAGTTTCCATGCGTTTCGGCTCTCAGAAATATGCTATGTCTCAAAACGACCACATGCAATATAACGGACCTTTACCAAATACCAATACCAACGACGCCACTGGACCGCCATATGAATAGTTTATTAGTCGAGTTTGTTTGCAAACGGGAGCTTCAGTCCGAGTCGATTTCAGATCTTTTCGACTGTCCTTGCCACGGCAATACTTCATCGTCCACTCATCAATCACTGTGTGGGTAATGACATAGACGTTACGGAAATAGAACAAGACATACGGTGTTGATTCAGGAGGAAGTGTTCGGCTGCAATTTTCAATTTTGAAGGACATTAGTGTTAATTGCGTCGACAACTTCAGTTTAAGGCAAACTCTTTCACGCACACCGCCAGTGCGTATTGGTTCAAATGGTTATATTTTGATAAGGCAAAGACCATGTGATAAACCTTACGGGACTAAATTAGTCACTAGGATAAGCGAATATTTGAGTAATATGTATTAAAGAGTCAATGTTGTTGAAGACAACTTTTGAGGCATAATGACCACATTTCAGTCAACGTTTAACGTCCATGGAACTCCTTTGGGCATTGCTTCGTAAGTCAGACCCGGACGGAGAAAACGGTGGCACATATATAGACATTTTTTACAGCTGAGCCATTTGCTTTAGGTACTATATTTGATCACCCGCACAGCGTGGTAAACATCACTGTGCGGGACGACTGTGGCGTGTATCTTTCGACTGTTGACCCAGAAGCTCATGACGATTATCTGTCTAGCTCCGTTCATGATGTTTGTGTGCCATAGATGTTTGACTTAAATTTAGGCCATGACTACAACGTATTAGACGGTAGGACTTCCAAGTCAGTCTTATATTTCGCCTATACAGGGCCCTAAACTCTGTCGAAAAATGACAAATAGCCTCACCTATATTGCGGAATACTACCATTTTCTAGTAGGTTCGCTCTTCTACAGTCAATGTTCGAGTACAGTCAGCTATAGAGATGGATTGCAGTCGCGAATGAAAAATCTCGTTTAAAATACTCTCACTCTGAGGGACCTCGTGTTGTTGACATGCGAGCTTCTCATGAGTAAATCGTCTCCATTATACTTTCGTTATCCTGCGAACTATAAAGCACTGAACCAGTATTGAGCGTCTGCTATAAAAAAAAAATATATATATATATATTAGCGTCTGCTATATATATATATGATATATATCCAGGTGTGTGCATTTCATATGCGAATGCTCTTATCGTTTAGTGATTCTCGAAGCATTCGACTTGTTGATACCTATCGGGCTAGCTGCTTTCTTGTTTTGATAACGAGTGGAAGCCCCAATAAATTACTGGCGTACACAATTCCTAATATTGGCACTAGATTTTTCTGTTCTTGATTTGATTCCCGAGAAGTTGCCGCAAGCTGGAGGATTTCCGTTGAAGTCATACAGATCACCGCTGACCATTTTCCGAGCTAGTCTGCTTATTTCAGCCTAGGTTTACATCGATTTCGAAATCGAGCAACGTTATTGATGGCCAGCACTCCCGTACAACGAACGTCTGAGTCTCTATTACGCATTTGTAGATTTATGCCACCCGGCGGCTGGTCCCGTGCCACTATTATCCCATCAGTAGTATGGAATCGGCAAAATATTGCTGAACGTCGTTGGAAGTACGCCAGAACTCTGGAACAAAGCTTCGCAATGTATTTTGATCGGGGCCATCTGGGTAACCGAAGAATGAATCATATTAGAGTGACTCATTTCTAATAAATGAGAATAATAAATGTGCTGTTCCCTGCCCTGTTTGTTCACTATTTCATGCTGACGTGGAACTTCGGTGATTCGATATCTAGGTTGCTCACATTTTTTGCTGCAGAATTTCCTGCATGCGACAAAACTCTACCATGAAGTACATATTTGTTGGATTTTATTCAACACCACGGTCATTGCTCTAGAAGTAAGGCTCGGAAAATGTATGCCAATAAATGTCGAGTAAGGTCAGGTCAGAACAAGCAAACTTTATATATATATATATATATATAAAGGCAGTTATGATCTTCTGAACTGTTATATTCCTTATGGTACAAAAACTCTTATACCAAGTCATTCGTGTATCGCTTAACTCTATCTAGCTAGCTCACTAATCAAACGAATCAGGTCAATGATTGCTACAATAATCATACCTAAAATGACAACACAGATCATTACTGAAAGAAAGTAATTACTAAAAATATACTTAATTATGATAGATGTACAAGGCACCAAATAAGCTATATCCGGGTATGTTTTTCACACTAATCCCTACTCGCGATAGCGGTAGGCGTTCTGTTCTGCAATAGTTTGATCAAACCTCCCCTGGAGATCGGCCAGAGTCTGCGCGCTGGAAAACTCCTTGTAATCTGTCGACTTCTTACGGGTAAAGCGGTTTCCATCAATCTCTTCGGGTAGATCCGCTTCGCGGCTGGCACGACGCTGTAAGATCAGGCGACGGACCTGGACGACACCGTAACATGTCAAATTATACACTCGCAAAGAAGGAATAGTGCGACCCTCGTTGTATAAACTTGTCACTTACGTTGAATATTACCTCAGAACACAGAATACGCTTATCTAAATCTAGCGAGCGGAGGGCGTCCTACACCAAATATGATTATCCCATGTATTTTCTTATATTTGTATCCCGAAACGTAAAAACTATACCACTCACGTTTCAAGCTAAATCAATGTGTTGATATTTGAGTTAACATATGCACGGCGCCAATTGATCATATGTTATGAAATTCGATTCGTCATAATGTAAATCCGTTCTAGTAATTTCATCGTGCTGAAGGAAATGGCGCAATTATAATGTAGGTCACACATCGACCGACAAAATGCCTACAACATACACGATCCTAATACACTATGTGAGACCTGTGTCGTTGCAACTCTGTCTATAGGAATCCAGTTATGAATTCCTCTTTGGGATACACATTAACAAAATGTACTACGGTATAGTATGAGGACCAACAACTGACAGCAGGACGCGTGGTGTGTTGCTGTGAGAAGGCTCATCCACTTAGGACACGATCGCAGGACAAATCGAAAGGATGCAAAAATATTTCAGGCGCTATTCGGGGCCCCCTAATAATCATCTATAACCTACAGCTGTTCACTCAAAGGAAACCATTTTAAATATGAGCATTTTATCTACGGAAAGGTGGCTATTTTATTTTGCTTGTATTTAATAGCGTCACAAGTTTCGAGAGCAGAGAACCTACCTCAGGGTCCAGTGGACGATCGACATGAGTTTCATAGTCGTCGCACATTTTCCTCTATCCTGTTGTGGTGCCTTCCTTTAATTTGCTTGCTTCGTGTCGCGCACCTCAGTGTATTAACCGGCTCGGTCAGCGTTCGTTTGCGAAAAGCCATCTGGACGGGGCAGCTTATATAACCACGGCAACAGTCTACTTCTCAACCGGCAGCCGTCATCAACAAGATAGGTTTAGGGATAGGTTAGAGGCCGGCGCCGCATCAGCCGCCTAGGTCGTCGTCTGTGCTGCCGACACTGCCCCCCCCCCCCCTGTGCTACTGCAGTACATCCACCCGCGTGGGACAGCAGTATTTGCAAACATCGCAAGTGAGCTCACTTCACTCATCCCGCTACCGAAAGACACCGCTGAGACCTGCGACGTCGGACCGTCATTGCAGTGCGTGGAACACGTGACCCAGCCAATGGGTTCTTCACCATCACGGGGCCAGCTGACGACCGATCGGTTCGGGGCCTCTGCGGTTGATATTAGTATCCTACATTCTGCCGTGGGCATGATCTCCTCAGGACCCGACTTGGTTGGTGTCGTCTCGTGGGTCGCCTTTGATGATCGCGCCCAAGCTAGTTTTTCATCCCGCTGCGTAACCATTCGCAGACCTGCGACCCGCCCGATAGACGACTATGAGTTCAAAACCGTGTACGATAGCCCTCTCATGGCGGTGGGTACAACATGCAGGAACGATGATCTGAGAAAAGCGTTTAACTTCGGGTCTCTGAGTTCAAGCCGTCCCGAAACATTGATGAAACATGCTGACTTAGATGAATGTATAACTAGTGGATAGTTCGTTTTGAATAATAGACACATGCCTTCTATGACGAGCTCGAATATGAAGCGATGCCTCAAGGCGAACAATGTCTTTCTTGATGCGATCAAGCACTCTCATGCAATGCGGCTACCGTGCTTTCGAGTTAGGCCAGAACTAAAACGGAGATCAGTTCTCAGATTATTATTCGAGTAACCGCCCTACTAATTCTTCGAGTTTGTTCCCTGTGAAACAATCCAACATCTGCTCTGACAGACCGAGATCGCTTCGACCGGCCTGGTTACGCCTGTGTGAGACGCCCCACGGCACTACGATGAGATCAAAAGCGGCCCACTCAAACGCCGTAGCGAATCTTTCAAATGATTCGCCCTCTTAACAACGTTATGCCAGTGGGCCCGAAGGAAAATATGTCATGAAACGAACCCTGGGCTGTACGAAATACAAGATATATTACATACAGTACTTTTCACCATAAGGTAAAGCCAAATCGCCATACGTGTAGAGTTTTGCGGTTGATAAATTGTCATTTCCCATAGTTGACATTCCGGATTAAAGATATTGGGATTACGTTTAGATTTCCAACGATTTCACCTTTCAACGATTACGTCCATCATTATAATAATCCTTTCATTATTATTCCTATCTCAATTCCCGATACTGAGCGGAGAACCAGCAACATTCAGTTGAGCAAACGAAACCTTTGTCTCCCCGGAGCGAAACAGGTAAATCAGATAACGACTAATAAATCATCGCTTTATTAGCCTAGGAGACACTTATTTTACTATTATAGTCGGCATATTTCTCGCACATATGTACACAATCGGAACCGTCCCTTCTCCAGCACATACCTAAAATTGTCGACGATTATTTCTTCGTGGGGTAACCTTACCCATTATGGAAGTCTCATCTGTGTGATGGTCGTGTTTTCTTGTTCTAATAATGCATGCCTATCAATCTCAATCCAATAACAGCACCGCTCAATGTCTCGAAAAGGCTAACGTTACCTGTGACACTAGAATAAAGATAATGATACTAATAATAATAAGCTCGTCGTATCTTTTTATGAGGAACAATGTCAGAGGCACAACGTAGTGGTAGTTGTGTTTATACTTGTTCTGGGGGACGACGCTTCGACAGCGGCCAGCATTGTTATAGAGTGTGTCTTACTGGTGGGAATTGTTTCTCAGTCGGGTTTCATGCTGTCTCTATTCTTTATCGTTTGGGAATAGTAATTATAGTAACGTATCATCGAATGATACAAAGATGATATTATGATCTACATGTTAATTGAAACTTCCACACATGTGGTAGGATTACAATGAGCGTCTCCTCGGCGTTCATTGCGCTGCTTTGTATGTCGTAAGATATTCGCATAGATCGTAGAATTCTGTATGATACCTTAGTGATTATTCACAGTTACACGTAACTCGAAACTCAGAGCGGAGCCTCTGCTAAGCTAAAGAATGCGAGCGTGTTTCCGATAAATGCGATATATATGATACGTTATTTTAAGTCATCAGGTGAAATCCGTCTGAGAGACGAGAACACCTGTTCGATTACCGATTGCAATGACTCCTATATCCGTCAGAGCCAAGCGAATAGTATTTGTTTTTTTGGCGTCAGCTTTTCATAGATCTTCAACAGAGATGTCCGATTTGCCCAACTACGAAGGCCAATGCCTCTATTTCTGGAAACACTCATTAAGTGCGTCGATGTGGAGCGTAGCTGAGACACGAGCATTGTATTCATATCTCGAAGACACCCTTGCCGATCTCGCGCAAAATGTCGTGCCCGAACACATGCACACTATCGATATCAATTGTGAACTGCCTCCGCACGTTCAGCGTAGACTACGGAGTACAATCTCGATGTTGGACTCCTTCTACTTGTATAGGCCGGGTAAAAATCTGAGCTTTGTGTATCTTGTCTGTAATCCCGAGAACAAGCTCATACGAGAGAGGCTGGATATGCTGGCTGCGTGCATGCCATCACAGGACGCGATGTTCATAGTGGTCTTCAGAAAGCGAGTAGTACCTACGGTGATTAATTACCTCAGAAACACTCCGGCTCTTACGACATACCATCCCTGGATGCTTTTTGCCTCTTTGAACTCATTCAAAGTTGAAAGTTCTGTTTTAGGTAGCGACAAGCGACTTCTATCTGTGACCCGAACTGGCTGGGTTCTTCCATTTCTTGAAAACGAAGACTATGTTCCTGGAGGTCCACATAATTTTCATGGCTATTTTCGAAGGGAGTCGGCAACGCGATATCGCATTTGCAAGCTATCATTCAATGTAAATCCAATGATTATCTTTCAGGTATACTTGAATCTTCATAATTGCTCAAGCAAGGCGGTGTTTCGTTACGACACTCATGTCGATTGGGTAACGTCTTCCGACGACCCGCTAGCTACTACAAGATCAATCTTTCAAACTAGAGCCACCGCTTATGCTATCGTGCCGGAACACAGTGCAACCATGACACTCAGCCGCTATCTTCTACAAGACGATTTACTGATCCCAGTCTCGGCACTGGTCATACTCATCGCCGCGCTCGTCGGTTGCGCTGATGGTCTTCGAGCTGTTTTCCACCTAGTCTGGTATCTTCTTTTATCCTCAGTGGTGGCAATTCCATATCCAGTGAAGTTCGTTAATAGCACTTCATTTGTAATTAGCTGTGGTGCCTGGCTTCTGCTCATTCAGGTAGTCGTGAACCTCCTCAAAGCAGATGTCACATCGTCATTGCAGAGCCTACCCGCAGATCGTCTGATGTATTTCAATGCGTGCAGTGATCCAGTTCGAATGAGATTATCTGACAGGAACCACCCCCACCCGGCTAACGCGATAATGGTTACAACACAAATGAGTAGTTATGAATCCGGAATCGTCCGCCGAGGCCTGCCAATTTGTCATTCACGGAGTGCACTCAATTGGTACGTACAACGTATGTATCCAGATCAGATCTTCTATAGAATCAACAATCTCGAAGGTATCGAGATGCATATCACATCTGCTGCGTTTGGTCGTCAGAGGTGTTGGATCCTATCGCGATTCTATTATCGTTTTAGTTCGACCGATGGGCAAACTCTTACCTGGAAGTATGGCCAGATGTTGTCCAGATATGGCTTATATGCCAAAACTCTAAATGCTGCCCAAATTGGCGAAAGTAAGCGGATTGTACGCGAACGTCAACGAGGCCGTACTACAATGCGTTCTATGATACTGAAACCAAGCAATAGAGGCGAAGCCCACCGGATTCGTTCGCAACATTCTAAGCCACTATTAAGGGTAATCTTCGTAGGGCATATGGTGGGCGCAGGTATGCTTTTTTATGAATTACTCGTAAGATGTTGTCGCCTACAACAACAGGTTTGGCGCAACTACCTCATGATTTGTATCGCACTCTCCATTAAGTTATATGGATGGATAATGACGAACATTTTTCGGCCATTTAATTGAAATATTAAGACTGGGCTGGAGGTAGCAAATTCATTCCAAATGATTTGTGATTCCCGTACACAAGTACCAACGTTTAATTTAGTTCAGTATAATCGAGCTTGAATATATTTTATTTCATATTGTATCTCACCGTTTGACTGGTATTTAAAAATAGCACTTTAGACATTTCAATAAATACAGAGACAAAACCTTGAAGTTACGCGAAAGCGAGTGAATTTGTATTTCGGGAGAGTTCACTTTAACTGTAATTACAGATACAAAAGAACCTGGATGGCAAATGTGTTAAGATGAAAAATATATTAGGTCGATTCGGATTTATTTTGCATATTAAAAGAGATTCACATAAGCAGGCGTCATAGCCAGGTGAAATTTGACCTGTTTATACCTGACTTCTTTGCTTAATTGTAGCTCAAGGCTGGTTCAGTTTCTGAGAACAGATCTATGCATCTAGCCGTTGAAACATCGTTTAGTGCTGAAAATCAACGTCCCGAGAACAAATATTTGTTTCTAAAGAACGCGCCCGAACGAATTTCATCGAAAATTGGTGGACGCATTATTCAGGGAGGCCTTCACCCGACAAAACGTTTACTACTTGTGTAATCTATATTTATATTATATGTATAAATAGCGAAAACATTGAAAATATTAAATGAAAAAAAACATTATTAAAAAAGGGTACAACGAAAATAGTGAAAATATTAAATTAAAAAAAAAATGTACAGGGCAAAAATAGAAGGCCTCCCACGAATTGAGTCTTATGACGTATTCTAAATGCAAGCCACAAGACTATAAGCAACGAAATACTCGGCTAAGGCACACCATGATGACCGACGAATCTTGGGCTTCCGTAAACGTCCCACAACAGCCGATTGGTCAATGCTGAGTTTGTGTCCGATCTCTGAAGTCGTTAAAAGCTGGTGGAGTCTATTACCATTTCCCTATGACGGCAAATGGGCTGATATACAAGAACATATGCTTAACATGTGCGCGAGCTAGAAGTTTGTTTAGACCTTAAAAGGGTCAACGCAAGCTTCGACTCATAGTGGAGTCAACACTAAACAAGATGTCAATATCATTATTGAAGCAGACTATATTTTTTTTTTTTTTTTGTTTTTTCGAGCTGACCCTCAGCTGTTCCCCTATCTGAAGCAGACTATATTGAAGTTATCTCTATATATATATATTGCTTTCCATAGAGAGATGCCATGTTTCTGCTTAGTGCCCTGAGGTATGTGTTGTAATATAAATATAATAGATTCGAACGAGTGACAGCCGGGACAGAAGTGGCGATTTGCACTTGAATGCAGCCTTCAAAGAAGGCGTGCCTGATCTCCCTTTGTGCCCCTACACAGTAACTATCATCATGCTCTCACTAGAATGTTGGCACTGATTCTAAATGATTTCACGTACACCTCAGCTACCTATTCGGCCAGACGTGCCTTTGTTGTTGACTCAAATTTCCATTTTCAGCATCAACGCAGTAACATTGATGCCTGAATGCCTCCTTCAAATCGCTTGGCTCCGCTTTCGGAGCACCCCGCCCTCCCGGCATATCCAGCCCCTCGACATCACTCAGGCGATTAGCATTTTCATCCTAATGCAATGTAGTGACTTTCCCCTAACTCTTCCCCAATACTCTAGCTTCTTCAATGCACAATGATGCTCAAATTGATTAGCTTTCAGTTTTCGTCTTCTTTTCGTTTCATTCTTCACCTCTCTGAGTTTGTTTCTCTGCCTTACAGTCTCCCCCCAGGTGAGTCTTCGTTCATTGCTAATCTCATGGCCCCGTGCGTTTTTCGTCGCTTTGCGAGGGATGGTGTGCCAGCGGTAGCGGACGCTTTGTTCCCGCAACGCCGTCCCCGTCGATGATTATCCTACGGGCGAGCCTGTCCTGCTCGCAGCACAGTGGATCCCTATACCTCTCTCTCTCTCTCTCTGTCTCTTCTATCTCTCCTGCTATTCTCCTTATACCTCGGAACGCCTCGCTGTTAGCGGTGGCAGCGTCGAGTTCTGGGAGCAGCGAGGCCCGCGGAGCGGAACTAAACAGACGAACAGCCGAAGAAGGCCCAGCCAGATCTTTCCAGCACGCACGCATGAAGTCAGGCAGGAAGGCAGGCAGGCAGGCTTGCTTGCTTGGCCTGGCTTGGCCTGTCGACAGTTGCCGCCTTTACTCCGTTCGAGCTATGCTGCTCTGTTCGATTGAAAATGCTCGACAAGCAAATTCCTCGAATGTTTGCTTCGTCCGCTCGAAGGATGCGGCGCGCTCCGTTTTCACAACGACGGCGACTCGCGTTCTAGGACGAAGAAGGCTCGTGTTCAGGGTGACTGAGGAACGCTGTCGCTTGAGCCTGAGCGCCAACCCATGCTCAGTGTCGTAGTCTAGCTGTCGGCCTGCTACTGCATTGGACACGAAGCGTGCTGTATCGGACCGGGGGGCGCAAAAGGCCCACTGGTGGGGCAACTGATGTGAGACCATTATGTGAGAAAGAACACAAAAGACAATGCGCACAAGAATGAAATGGCTGGTCATGCGACCTCCCTGTCGGTGTTTGGTGCTGTCGTTCCACCAAATGCCGACGTGTGGCTTATGCGAGGCCACCTTTAGAATACAACCAAAGCGCGGGTTCACAACAGTGGGTGAAAATGCCAGCTAATTGTAACTACCAAATTATAACTGCATGTGCGACTTTACGCGTACATAAAAGGTCGATGTGTATATGTACATATGTACCGTGGGAAACGAAGCCACATTTTGGAAATTCGAAGGATGGTAACTTAACAATTAGAATATTCTCTAATATCTTCGGTGATTCTGGGCGCCACCGTACAGGCAGAATGTTTAAAACATATCCTCATAAATGAGACAATATTCTGCTAGTCGACCTCGACGACGCCATGGCGCAGCTCTATTGAAACAAGCACTACTCAGAATTGCAATTTAGTTGTTATCAACAACGTAGCATGAAGTATTAGTTCTATTCGACGAAAGCTCGATTTGGTAACGGGATGTCTGTTGAGCTGTTTGCAATTCACTCTTCTTTCCGATTGTTAAACCAGAACAATTAATACATCAATATAATCAACCAACTACTCGCCAAAGGATGGATGTAACTAGTAACCAAGGTAACACACTCTGAATAGGCTGGGTGGTGTTGACGTGATTCGTCACGTGTTATTCGTTTTTTGTTATTAGCTATCGCGATTATCACGAATCGCAGAGCCGTGTCGTGGTCAGTGGCAATGTATGCCTAAACCAGATCATTTAACACGTAAGAAACGGAATCATAGTTCACATTCGCTAATCGATTATGAGTCAGGAAAATCGATCAATTATTTGTTTATAGGTGTTCCTGCGTTGACTGGTTTCGAGTGTGCACATGAAGTCTGCACAATTGAGCTTGATTTATGAATATGTCCTTCGGCTTGCCAGAAGCTACATGATGTCTACGGCCCGGTGACGTAACTAATCGGCGACACGAGGCGATAAACCTTTATAATATATATATATATATATATATATATATATTTGTACTTCGTGTTGCTGTACTCCTCCACTGAATAAAAAAAAGTTTCCCATCAAAACAAATTTACATTGGACCCCAATGTAATACACAATATAACACACACTGATACTGATAAGGATTGTCCGCCATCGAAGCATCTAGACAACAAATTATAGCCCCATTAAGGTCTAACACATTCAAACCTCATTGAAGGTCCACTCTACAGCGTTGTTCCAACTTACACTCGTACAATACAGTCGTGCGCGGCATAGTCGACGCGCCTAGAGGATCTCACGGCGTTCGCGTTGCCTTGAAGCTGCCGCTCCCGATGGCCGCCGCAGCTCGTAATTCACATTCCAACTTCGCCCAGCTGCTTGCGCCCGCCTTGTTCGGACCCGTCGACGATTTATGTGTTACACGTTCGTCGAGACGGTGGCGGGGCGTCTACAATAGGGAGGAGAGACGGCGCAATAAACGACTGCATGCAGTAGTGGCATCCACCTCAGTGCATGGGGGGCGAGATGCCTCATCCGGCCCAATAACCCCGTTTGATGTTATAGCTAACCTCGCATCGTTGGCAGAGCTCGGGATCGCGCATTGGCTTGAGCATTATTCGCGTTGGGCCGGCTCATCTTTACGGCTCTCTGATGGCCCGATAAACGTTGCTGCTTCGCCCCTCGTCCACGACCCCCCCGTCCACGACCCCCTCGTCACACTCACACACCCACCACAAAACTTGAAAATGTTTACCTAACGATTTGGCCCCTTGACTCGCCTTGCCATTTTTGTATCATTCGAAAGAGAGCTGGAGGGAATTGCTTTATGACCTTGCCTTCATGCCATAAAAGCAGCATCAATGTATGATTCTTATGAGGCCGAAGATGGCCGTACTGAATGACTGACCGATCTCGAACTTTAGAAGTTCGAATAATTTTCAAATGTTGTACACTCAAATTGCAATAGTATAAGACAATGACATGATGTAGTTACAGCGCTGATTTTTTAGCGGTTAATGTGGCGGCCGGTCCCTGATGGGGCGAGTTAGAGTCCGCGCCACAAACGGATAGAAATCTCGACAGGGACAATTCGTTTACTGATCACTCTCCAAAATGGCAAAAATCAATTCGATCGATTGCAATATATATATATATATATTCGATTTTGCAGTTCGTCCTTGAGGACGCCTTGATATCATTGCTATTAGATGAGACCTCCTTCTCCCGTTTTTACAAGACAGCTTAAATGCTCAAATCGACTCCAGTCAAAACACGAAAGCCGCAGCAGCAGCAGCAGGAGCACAAGAAGAAGAAGGAGGAATAGAAAAGAAAGAGGCCAAATTACCCGCGGCTAGTCCTACTACTCCCTGCCCCTACCCAATTAAGCGATCTCCTTTTGTCTATCTTCCTATCTTCCACTTTCGTTCGCTGGCCTGCAGAGATCTTGTCAGCTATTAAACGTAACTATTGCCATGGGCTACAGCATTATTATATCTACTCCGTTGTTCTCTCAGTGTCTCTCTCTCCGGGTCTCTCTATCCCAAGTGTATCCTTCGCCTATTCTTCCACTTCCGCGTAGTAGCGCTGGTGGTGGAAGGTCTTCGGCCAAGTTACGGCTCTTCGGTTGACTCGTTTTGTTCCCTGCTAAATGTGCCCCTTGTTGGCCATAATAATAATAACAACAACGAGGAATTTGATTGTGGCCTGTTAGACCAACCTGACCAGCCGGTCAGGTTACGGTCATCTTGGTTCTGGTGGGACCCACACAGACGGCTGCCGCCGCCGCTGCTGTCACCCGCCAAACCGTGGCGTAGATGTATCGTAGGCTGGGAAATCGTTAATATTTCCACCATCTCTACACATTCGTAGCGAAGGGCATGGTGTAGGGCATGGCACGGCGACGCGGCCAGTCCACTCTTAAGCGGCTGGCTGTGAGATACACAGGCATTCGACATGGATGGAGGGCATAGTAGCGCCTAGCACGAATATAGCGGATAGGAGATAGCGTCGAGAGGACAGTGAGATTTGACACAGCCAACATAAACGAGGTCTGTCGAGGAGACAGCTAGAAGGTTTGAAATTAGAGTAAACGGCCTCAGGGGAATGTCGACAGCCGGAAGGCAAACCACGATGGCGATAATACTTACAGGGTCAATGACAACAACAGCAACGACTGAAACGGTCAAGTACGTAAAAACAGCAACAACAATAACAACAACAAATAAGCTATACTCTTCCGGATTCACACGTATAGTGCGCAGCTCATTAAATTGAGTGTGGATGCAGCCGAAGTGATGGGAGGAATAACCTTCATACAGAAGACTGTAGCAACCAACGGATAAGTCTCCCGGATTTGGACGCGCGATCTTTGACTTTTTGCGGTCTGAGCCAGCGACTTCGTCTTCACAGACAGTCATCCTTCCGGATTGGTCACCGTTTGGGTGGCTAGTACTCTAGGGGTACCAAGCTACCCACTACAATATCTGCATCCGCGACCTCTCGATATAATAAAACATATCGTAAAATTGTACTTATTGAGGCCAAGTGCGAGCTTTTAAAGTAAATTTTCAAACATTTAACGTCCACGGTACAACTGGCTTTCGGCAAATGCGAGCTTCTGAAAATAGAAAAATGTACGCAGCTTCCTTCAGAAAATATTTGTCCATTCTAGGCAAACCAATGTCGGCCAATCTCTGCCAAAAGTTCTCGGCTCTAATAATTCGAAAGAAAAGCCTTCACCTGACAATCACTATGGAACCTGAATGGCGAATGTTTCTACCTCCGATTGGATTCAGAATAATAGAGGCTTCCGTACTGAGGACGACTAGGAGGAGTTGTCACATGTCTTGTTCGTGATGCTGTCGGGCCCGACTGCATTTCCTTTGGTGTATCATGTCCAAAAACCGCCCTAACGGCACCACTACCGAACTCTTGTCATCTGCGCTCCAGTGCACTAGAGCTGTACGAATTATAAGTCTGCTAATATGGCAATTCCACGGATACGTTTGATAAGTTTCGATCAGACTAACGCTGACCCGAAAAAGTTTAGACTAACGCTGACTACAGTTGCTTAGTAGTTAGTTGGATGCACACGCTTGATGACTAAACGTATATTTGCTGATAAACGCGCATCCCTGCCGCGAAAATATTGTAACCCATACTATTTTAGAATGACATCGATGATGTATATAATATTTAATTTAAACTTTATTAACCAAGTGAGCCGGCTCTTGATGGATACTATGGGGTTAGATACAAGTATCAGAATAAAGCTAGATTCATCCGTCAGTCATCAACGGTGACAGATACATACTTAGCTCAGCGTTGAAATATGAAGGATCGAGAGATTGGGCCGATGGAGCCGGCTGAAATTGCTGGTGGCACATTGTAAACCGGGTAGTTAATGTTGCGTTACGGTCCCGAACTGTGTCGTAGTAGGATGCCACAGTAGGTGGATGCCGACCACTACTGTGCTTACCCTTCCCCCTACGCCTTCAGAAACGGGCTTTGTCAGGAGTCCTTGATGCGAGTCCACTTCCGATGCGTCTTTTCTACGCTTGTTCGATTGTTCTTCGCTGTAGGTGTAGTCGATACAGGCTGAGAACAGAACATTTCTCTGGACACGCCGCCCTCCCACATGATAGTGTCACACGATTGCGGCGCCTGAAGTGGGCCCAAGTGGCTTTACAGTGGACCCAACACAATGAATAGAAATGCATCAACAAATGGGTTCATCGCCACATGCGTTTCGATATGCTCCGTTGGCCGGTCAATTGGAAATTACTCATTGGGCGGTGACACAGTGGTGAAGTGGGCGAGCGGACTTCACGATAGTGAAGACACCCACAAGTGAACAGGACTATCTGATCCGTTGAAGACAACGGACGCTTGTTCAGAAGAACGCATTTGGTGATGCTGAATATCATCGCCAACGACGTTGTACTCAACTATGTCATCCACCCTCGCCTCTGTCAGAGAACAGCGTCTTGTTGAGGAATGAGAGACGTCGCGGATGAAGATAACAGTGACCATGCCTTAAGCATTGCGGCCTGTGCAAATACGCTGTCACAGTTATCGAAAGCAACCAAAGCCACCAGTGGTGTGTTACAACGCAGGTCTGATCAGTGATAGCTGCTGCAAGGCACATTCGGCAGCAATGAAATTCACCGTTGTACTTCACGCTGTCTGCATGTACCGATATTGTGTGGAACGACTTTCTGCGGAGAGTCTTCAGAGAAGTCATTAGAGGGCACGGCAGTCCAATTGCCTTTCTCAATGGTTAACATCCTACCGGGGTGGTGAATTTAGCTGTGAATGCCGGTATTGTCGGTGACCCAGTGGAACAGCTGATATTGCGAAGGATACAAAACTCCGACGATACTCAAAAAGTTGTGACGTGGACCACGAGAGGTAATGCTATTCAGAAGATGGTTAGCTATGGCCCTGGGCGTGTTCTGGTTAACCCTATGGACACATTTCCTAGGTGCAGATGCTGGAAAGAAGGGCGGCGGCCACCAATACGCTCCGGATTACTCCGACGAATCATCCGAATGGGACTGGAAGGTTTGTATGATACGATTGATTCGCGTATGTCCGTAGACATATTGTCTAATCGCCAGTAAAATTGTGATATATTTGTATTGGCATCATGCAGGGCCCTCACGTGGCGTATGCACTTAGTGCAGACATGAATTATTAATTGATCAATACGTTCATAAAGCAAAACTACTACAACGAGGTTTGTACGCTAGGAGCGCAAATATCCTCATTATATGTTCGTAGAGATAGGGCAGCAAATTTACTTCGACTCAAACTAGATTAGACTATACCCCTCACAGCCATTCGAACTCATTAGGCGAATTAGTAATCAAGTTGTCTCAGAAAGAGAAAGGGTAAGAGGACAAGACTACATGCAGTTGATCCTTACTTTGTCCTCAGCAAAACTAAACAGAATATCAAAAACATGATGCAATTTCGAAGAACCATCCTCAGATCGCCCCTTCTTAAGTCCATACAATAAAATCGTTATCATTAGCAAATAATCCCTGGCGGGCGACACAGCATAAAACACTCAACGTGTTACAAGCCAGCAATGCTAAACAATAACGTGGTTTATTCAAACATACAGTGGTTAGGAATTATGTCTAGGGATTATGGGAGGGGGGTGAGGTCGACAATGCCAGCAATTGATCTTGTTCGTCTAAAATCTTCTGCTAAAATCGATCGACAATTGGTGTTAGACTGATCTGCCTTGAATGAAAGAATGGAACAAGGTAGGTTCAAGCTGGTTGACGAAACTGGCACCGAGGTTCGGGTCCGCCAACGAAAGTTGAGATAGGTTTACACTCGGTTCGTTCAGTCGTTAAAGTCAACGATCACTGATAATACCTGGTTGACCATTGAAATCAAAATGAGATACATTTTTCGGGTGATTCTGTATGACAGGTATATTGAATGGCTTCTCACTATTAGGTACTCTAGATTGACATGATTTGTGCAAAGCGGACCCTCGTTTGTTAATTGGGTTCATCCAACTAATATACACGTCGTTCATTATCGTTTTTGTTCTTGTTAAGCTTCAGCAGTTCAAATATCTCATAGACAAGGGTGGCCGTAAGGCTGGTTGTGGAATGGATACGGCCTTGATAGCGATTCTGTTGTTTCTGCCATTGATCGGGTTGCTTGGGCTTATCGCACCGCTCATGCTATTTATCTTCCCTCTACTACTCGGTGAGTTCTCAACTTGATCCCGATACTTTGTTTGATTGTGTGTGTGCAGCCTGTTTGACATGAGCCTTAAAATGTCCTGAGCTTTATTGTAATAGGTTTGATAATATGCGAGAAAATGCCATCAACGTATGTTTCCTTGCCCCGCCTTATTTGCAATATCACTCATAACTGACAAACAAGAACAGCAAATTTATACATTAAAAAAAAAATATATATATATCCAGGTGCAACTTTCTAGTTAAAGGATGCTGAATAACGTGTTAGTTCATAATTGCTCGTTCGACGAGGGTGATGTCCTGATTTGTGCATGTAAGAATGGGTCCGCAACGTCTCTGTGCTAATGAAAAAAAGTCAGAACAAGGGCCGTCTCATTACAATTTACGCATTTAATGTAACATACGCGCTTGCTATTTCTTGTCATTGTGCATCTGAAGTGCTAGATAATATACCGTTTCCCACATTCTGGGTCGCATCCAATCTAGTGAAGAAAATGCGCAGTAAGACAACCCTAGCTTCTCAAGCATAACCCAGCTGTGGCTGTCCTGAACCACAAAGCAGCATACCTGCTACACCTGAAACAACGAACAGCCAACACGACAAAATTAAAATGACATTGTCGAGATTTGGCGCCAATCCACACGCGGCTCATTAATCTTTTGCTGGAAACAGCTTGTACTAGGGGGAGAGTGGGAGGGTGGGGGCGGCGTGTACCTGGAGTTCCGGGGTACTAGGGCAGTTGGGAATAATTCACGTGCTTGGCGAAACGTTGGAATAGCGAGACAGACCATGTGGCCAGTCACCGTCGAGGGCGCAATGAAGCCGCCAGGACCATTCTGCGCTCGCTTTACACAATGTGTTCTCTGCTACGTCTCGATGGCTATGCACCCGGGGGGGGGCCGGGGCGCTGGAGAACGGCGGGGTACACACAGACAGCGGGTGCACTCACATCATAGATTCATGAGGCGTTTGTCACCAGCACCTTCTTCGCTGGTCCTTGTGCTTGCTAGACGTTGTGGGCGGCGCTGTTTCCATGGCGTGCTTCCATTTACTCACCACCCTTCGCTTCGCAGGCCGGCAGGGAAATACTTTTTTGTTTTGTGTGCTTTAGACTCCTCACTGTGTTTTTGGCGTTTACAGGAACTCCCACGTTGGTGGGCACGGGTGGTCCAGGTGCTGAGGTGACTGTCACGGGACGTCGGAAGCGTTCGATAGATGATTTTAGCCGACGGGTGGTCCATGCGCTAAACGGGACGTTTGCACCTATAGCTAGCTGACGCTAGCCTCTTCATCGATTCACACACCGCTGTTGATCTGCATTCGGAACTGTTGCGTTCGCTCAGTAAAGATCAGTGGGCCGCATATCGTGGACCTCATCCCCAACTCATTGCCCATCCTTCTCAATATCAATCACGTGTTTTCTACGTGGAAATGTGCACTATGTTTTTAGGGACGTTCTCAAAGTCGAGTGTATTGAACTAATGTGGATGGGTTCATATCAAGGCACGTGTGCTCCTGAGAAGGCAGCCACATAGAGATATAGGTCTGTCGGCGCTATCAGTGGATAGAGGAATATTTAAACGACGTTTAGGCGGGAATCGCATTTTCCTGCGGATAATTAACCTATTATAGTAAGATTTAGAGTGAGTTCAGTGATGGGTACTTTTATGTGTAATTTATAACAGTAATGCAATTACATAATAAATACTGTACTGATAAATAATACCAATACCAAGCGAGAGATACAACTACATCTCTTCTCTCCGTCCGAGTAAAGGCGAAATAGATTATTGTCTAGAAAGCGATTGATAGAAAATCACCTAGATATAGTAGTGTACATTCTGACTAATGATTGATAATAGGTCTTTGATAAGGCGTATATCCAAAGGATATTGTACACTGTTAAACATCGCGATCATGCAAATTATGAGCCCCTGGGGTCCGTGACTCTTTGATTCTCATTTTTATTACTTGATTTGTTAAACCCCATCTATCCCCATATAGTTAAGCATCATAGCATCTTGTATGATAGTATCATAGTATCTTACCTTATGTCAATGTGTAACGGCGGAGATCAAACCAATACGAGCAATTATTGCAGTCTGTGTCTTGTTCTTGAATAATGGCTGTGTGTTATATCATCGTCGATAGACATTTCTAATACGCGGGGTGGCCAATCCAATAGCATCACTAATTTTTTACATATTACTTTATGGGCTTCTACCTTTCAAAACGGTCAGCGTATTTCGTTACTTAGTACTATGACACACTCATATATTCTACCCCAATTAAAATGATTGTGCTAAAGATTTATTTTCACTAGAGAATCGGGAGCATCTGACACCAAATGATCTACATCGATACACTATTTATGCCGCTAGCGTGACCTGACGAAGCATGCCTATTTGTTAGCGACGAATGGCGGAGAACGTAATTATTTGTATTCCTATTAGATTTTATTTACTTATTATTGCTTAACATGGCATGATAATAGAATTATTTAATACTGATTGTGTTCAATATGAACGTGACTTGAGGAGAGAAGAATTTCGTAATTCCAGCTAAATTTGCTTCAAGGTAATCACACTTGAAACAGGAAAGCTTCATTTAACCACGCTATGAGATTGACAATCTCCAAATTAATTCCCATAGGAATTGTAAGTCCTCTGGCCCAGTTCTACAACAACATCGAATAGATTGAATCGATGCATCGCTGGTGTTTGTCTGATTATTAATTAAGTTAGTTAGTTCCTTAATACGAGAGTACAAACGAACCGATCAGACGATATCTACCCAATATCTACATTGCACTCTCCATCGAGAAATGCAATGTAATTAGGTAATCCATAGGCAATTGTCGCTCGACATGACACTCGGTGCGTTATAAAAGCAACGTTATCTATCATAGATTCGCGTGGTGTCATCACCAGTCTAACGATCGGCAACGAATTTTGTCGAGTAGTGTTTTCTCTTTATCAAGATCACTGTCAGGCGAAGTGTACACCCACTAAATATAGGGCCATGTTTGCGCGTATCGAATGCCCTCGAAGCTAAATAGCCTTTCGCGCGATTTATCCTCATTGCGGGTCGCGTCGAACGAGCAGCATTGTAAATTAATAAGTGCATTTCTAATTAAAGCCGACGCGCGGCCAGAATGAGATTAATCGCGGCCGGGACCTTTTCGAAAGAAGGTGACTCCGGGTCAGCCCTGATTGGAAGTGTGACCTGCGCGAAGCAGACCGAACGCTGCTGCTTCGACCACGTCCTTTGTATCGCCTCGTACTCTGCATAGCAACGTCGATAGAGTTGTGGAAGCTCTGTCCGGCGATCAATGTCACCAGTATTTGTCACGGTTGTCTGTCGAGCAATGACCCGGCATGCATGTGTTCGCATTCACGAGTACGTGCATGCGGAGAAGGGCGAGCGCTCGTTGGCAATTTTAGAACTCGTTAAAATGAGGAGGCGTTTTCAGAATTCGGATTAAGAATTCGGAATTAATATGTGACTGAACGGGCATGGGCGTTATGTTGGCCATGTGTTGTTCAAGGGACGGCGGTCAGTGGTTAGCCGTGAAGCACAAGAAGTAAAGATCGATACTAATCCGTGCACATAGCACTTACATGTTTGGTTGAAATAAAATGTTCACCTCAAAGTAAACAGTAGAACGTTGTGCAGGAAATTCCGTGAATGCTTTGCAGTTTTGAAAAAGACAACAACAAATGGTGTTTTTTTTTTCCATTCAACACATGCGCACGCTCCTTCTGTGCACGTGTGGACGTACACTCGCGCACATATGCAACTCAGGTACAATCGGGTCTGCCGTCATCCCATTCATTCCTTGCATTTATCTCTATATTATCAGCATTTCTTGTCTAGACAGACGGTTTCCTGTGTCGTTGACTATTATCGTTATTATTATCGTTGGACTAAGCATACACCTGTCAGATGACTAGATACACTGTGAAGGCAAATAGCGCACGTGCCTCCACGTTCGTTCATAGGACCTCACTCGACACATCGAGCTAGGAACGTTGATCGCCGTAACAGCTGTGTCTATGCCAGGCGCGGAAAACGCACACTCGGTGTACACACAGATGTGAAATTGCGGCGGCGGCGGAGGCGGCGGCGGCGGCGGCTTCAAGCGCATCACCGTTTCCCTGGAACACGGGAAAACAGGTGAATCATGCGCAGCATCCTGTCGCTTTCTGAAAACCATCTGACGGTTCCCACACCGCCGCGCTGAAATTATTTCCAATGTCTATCTACTTGAATCTACATGCCTAGAGATGGACGGCAGAATAGTCCGTCTACCAGACCGACATGGAAATAACATGAACAACAATAGCTAGTACTACTATTGAGAAACAAAAAAAAAAGAAGAAACTAATGGAAAGATAACGATCCTGTTGCACTGCAGCACGTTCCCAAGGAATCGAGGGCATCTTCTCAAACAAGATGGGTGTATAATGTAATCAACATTGAGCTAATTCTTCTTTTCCATATATTTGGTACCTGCACATCACTCGATTAAGATAGAGTAATTGGTGTAGTTAGCCAACGCAAATGTTAAACGATCTTGTTAAGGAATACGACAAAAAGGACATCTTTAGCAACACAGTTAGAGAGAGAATGTTTTCTATTTTTTCGAGGTTTGTCGCTTAAAAGCAAAGTAGACATAATGATATCTTTGCAAACTTTGATTAATCATTGTTGAGGGAGATTTCTAAAAAATTCGGGTCTTTGGAATGTTACGTGTTAGTCCAATTTGCTTACTGAAGATGGGGCGCCCGTTTAGTAACTCAATCTGGACAGCCTATGTTCAATTCTCTGGGCCCGTATAATTTGTGTGACAATTAATTGATAATTATTATTAAGTCATAATAGAAATGGCAGAGGCAGGTATACAGATAATGATCGGCCCTCTTCTCTAAACGCCTAATAATATAAGTCTATAAGTGGCTTAGGGCTCTGGTTCTGCACCAACAGAAAAAGATCATTCATGTTAGAATGTGAAAACTAGAGAAGGCTCGTTTTAGAACTTGTAGGTCCTCATGAGCTTTACGTTGACCCAACGTCCTGTAATAACCAGCAGTCATATACAGATACTGCCGTCAGCCGCTTTGTGGAACTCGGTATCAGACAAGAGACGTATTACGTCATTTCGCTTAACTGCGACTCATTTAGCGGAGGACAGTGCGTGCTTGTATTTCACGTCGTCCACTGTGAGAAGTGTCTTGACGTCACGCCAAACCTGTTCCGGGTAGTCTTTCCCCGAGCCGCTATCCTCTAACCGAAGCTCGTCGGGAGTCTGGCGTTGAGGTAGATTTTGTAGGCAGATTCTCAGCGAACATTTGACGTTCGGTACTGCTTTCGGCATTGCTCCCGAGGTGGTTCGCCTCAACTATCCTTTATGGCGTGATCAACGAATCACGCTTAAGATACAGGAAGACAAACTTCGGATACATTTTTGTAATATTCCTATTGAATATGTATAATAATAATTAGAACGCCGTCACTGGCCAATCGGGGCATATTGGTAAATAATTATGAAACTCATCAGCCGCTTGAAAGGTTCCCAAAATTCATGCAACAAAAACCATATGTGCTTGCTTTGATTAAGTTCCGAGTTGGTTTATTAGGTTGTGAATTCAACAGGTAGTCCGATGTCGCCAACAGAGATGAATTCCGTCTTTGTCCATCTCGAATCTGCACGTAATAGTACCATGAACCCGTGTATGCATCGAAGATCATGGAACAAATGATCGAGGCTGACCGCTACAGATGCTGTTTAGGTCTTTTCACTGACATTCTATCAATATGAAAAATAGTTGCCATATACAATCCGTTCACAGATATGGCAATTCTCAGAAACGTTAACTATCCCTGCAACTATGCTCTCTCATATCATATTGAAGTGAATCCAGTTAGAGGCAACTAATGATTCAACGCATTAGTCCAGACAGATATTGACACAGTGGCCTTGCCGTGTTTAAGCAGCTTATATCCTGTTATCGATATAGAACCCCTGGGCGTGGCATCATCGCCTTGGGAAGAATATTGACGTTGAAGTTTGCTGACAATCCGTAACAAGGCCGCACAACAAATCATACGATACATTTTATCGAAGTGTCTGTATTAGTCATCACCTATCATTATTAAGAATGCGCGCTACCATATCGCTAGTGGTTACTGTGCAAATTTTCGCCCATTTTGTACCAATGCAAACTGTGCGCCGATCACTTGTAAAGGTTAAACGCCCGAAACCAATCAACTGGAATTCGAGTTATTACTTGAAGCCGTTTGAAGCATGCGGTTCGCTGCGAGAGCTGAATCCCGTAGAGAAGGTGAAGGCGCTCAAGTATGCTGCGGAAGTGTTCGCCAGATGCGGTTACAAATGGATTGCATTATTTGCACATAAACTCAACTTCGTCACTTACGGTGAGGCCTTTTGAAATCAGGACCAATCATTAACGGATATAACGAATGTCGAGTAATCCATCCCTCGGCCGCCGGCCCATAGTCTGCCTGTCGGCCATTGTCGGGCATTACATTAATGAGAAAATCGATGGTTTTGCCTATTTATTATATAAGATGGATCAAAGATATTTACATCCTTATCCTAAACTGCGTCACTAATGACACAGAACGACGCCTTCTGGCAAAACCGTTTTCGGGGACCGGGGCCGCTTGAGTACCACGAAAGTTGAGGTAACTGCATGTGTAGGTATTGCCCACAATCATGCGCTAAGCCTCATGCAGCTCATTGCTCAGCTGGTCCGGATCGCTCCTTGCACCTCCTCTCACGGTGCGACAGTTCGCGAATGATCTATATATTTCAATACAAATTAAATAATAATCGTCTATGGTCTGTTTGCAACTCCCGAGTGAACATTCCTGGCTGGTTGAATACTAGCGCACATAAACTTAGCTCCAGAGATATTATTTAACCGTGGATGCTGAGAAAGATGTATAAAACGCTACGTCTCGAAGAAATCAATGCGTCGCAATTTTTTTATTTGTCTGTCTAAGGATGTACCTTAAAATTTCTGTAAGATTCCAGGTATAGTTCGACTGGCAAGATACGCCTGCTTGATAATAAATGTGAGTTTCGCGGCCGTGGCTGGCAATGGTGGCCTAGTTGTACCGCTGGGTACAAAAAGTTCACAAATATTGAACTACCTAAGGATGGGGACGCGTTCGATGCTGATCACAAATCAATCGTTCATCATCTGGCACGGAAATCAGAAACTTATCATCCCTCCGACTGACTTGCACGAAATGACAGAGGTGGCACTCAAATGTGTACTTAACACGAACGATTTGCCCCAACTTGACGGAGACTTTGCGAAATACGTGGCCGATTATTATAGATTTATTATGTAGCTGTAATGTCTAGATTAAAAATCACACTACAGCAACTCGACAGATTATTGTATTTGAACTTTAAGTCTGTGAGGCGAACATATGAGACTTCAACGGAGTCGCCTATTAAAAAATACTATGGACTAGATAACTATCAATTAAAGACTAATGCAGCAATTGCGTCTCTAATATCGAACTCGAAACCAAAGCGTCTTTGTTCATGGGAGTTTTTACGTGTAGATCAGAGGTATTTCGACCTGCCAAGATCTGTATACAATAGATCGATATTAACGTTGTGCCCTATGGAGCTGCTTCCATAGAGTGTAGTTCAGTTACCCGAGGGGTTCTCCCCAAAACGTCAAGTTTTATATCGACGAAGGTGAAAGTCACTTTTTCACAAAAATACTCAACCTGAACAACGAATTGTTGGGAGGACAGGCAATATTTCTTTATAAATACTAAAATATTTTTATTGTGTTGATTAGTTCTTGATAGAGGGATCGCGCGTGAACTTTTACACACATATTGTCGGTCGCTAGTCCCAACGCTGCGCACGCTACAACGATAATACCCGAGGGGGCGTCAATATCACGCCATCTTCCCTCATTTGTTTCTCAAATTAAAAGACACCGATGAGAAACGATCAACAGTTTGCAATAAAGTAGTCACGATGTGCTACCTGAGTTCCTTCTGGCTGGCTCTCACATCGATCCTGCAAAATTCATCATACGTGATATTTAAAACGGCACTGAAACGGTTTCTAGTCACAAATCTATACTTCGAATCTTATTTAATACAGACTTATCAACAAAGTTGCAGTAATCGGTCAACCCATTAGAATAGACTACTTAGTTCTACTGCACAACTGTATAATTAACAATTAACTACATGTTCTTCGAATAGTTAGCGCACTTTGTGCTCAGAAGATTGTTCTACGCTAAAGAGTGGAGACCTGCATTATGAAGTAATCGAATGGATGTATCAAAACTATAGATATCCTGAAAGTGCTATGATGCTTGACGAGGCTAGCCAGCAAGTAAAACCCTTGGAGACATGTGTCGATAAAGACAGTCATCTACGCCACACAAGTCGCATAAGCTACAACAAATATCACTAAATAAAAAATGATTATAACAACAGGAGGTGTTTCACGTATGGTTATATTTCTGCTGGGGTGAGGTAACTCGTATGTATATTCGTGAGTCGACTATTCTCACTTAATGCAGGATTTCTCAGCCACATTACGGTGGAATGATATGACAGAGAACTTACAGGGTTTTTAACCGAGAAGCGATCCCCTCGAAACAAATCCGAAGAGAGGAGACGAGACAGTAATCCATCTTCTGGTCATAACCCTTCGAATTCTATTAAAAGGACCCTTACCCTGACGGGGTTTTGAAGCCATGCCGGGAACGACAGGACCGAGGCGTGTTGTATAATGCTGAGAGAACTGTTGCTCAAACAACAAGTTCGAAGCTATTGCTGCGTTATGTGAACTAACTCCAGTATTTAAAAGATAAGTCTATTTTACTCTGAATTGACGGTATACTAGTGTCTCTAGCAGTTATATGGAATTCGAGCTACGATACTAAAATATTGATCTAAAATAGTTAGTACGTGACTTCCGGAAAAAAAATTCCTCAATTTAGCGCCAACTGCTTCGGTTGCTCAAAATAAATAAAAAAAGGTTCATTCTAATATACCGCTTGTATAGGGACGTTCAGGCAATTCGGGTGCGTCTTCAAGGAGAGAACAAAAGCCAGCATAAACACATACCCCGAACTGTATGGAACAGTTGCGTATGGCTGAACAACATGGCTGAAGTTGAATAACATCAGTTATTTAGGTCTACGCTAAAAGAGAAGAGCTGTGTCAACTTCAGTTTCAAGGAATCAACATCGTGAGGGCTCTCTTGCAGTATGTTGTGCTACCTTGACCTCCTCACACGAGTCGGCTGGAGGGCTGCTACCAAGGTCGTGCCCTTTCTCTCGAGACAAAGCCCGCTGCATCGTGTGACTTGCCTACCTTTAATAAGAAACAGGTATACCTCTCTTCAATGAGGTATTGACACTGCTGCTGCCTTTTACATACAATTGGATCGAAAAATTACATTTCAACGGGTATGTTGATTCACGCAAGAGGTTCAAAACCTTAAACCTATGATACCTTGAGGCTGCCAGATACTCTAGGCTGCCCATGATATTTCGTAACCGGAGAATGCTATTCGAATTATATCGTTCCAATTAGTATATAAGGTAGCACATTTTGAGCCCTAACTAGACTGTTTAGTATGTGTTTAATAATCAACAACGGTACTTTTTTTATTGTTGAAAGCACAGGGAGAAAGCAGATTTTTTTACAGGCTGTCCCCCAGCCAGAATTTAATATTTACGGTATTTCTTTTGGCATTACTTCTTAAGATGGACTCCTTTTGAATGCAAATGTGCAACGGTGGGGATCGAACCGTTGTGTCTTGTGTCTCGTTGTGTCTCGATCGAACCTTCGTGTCTCCTCCGGTACCAAGGTGCACATGAGTGTACCAGTCACCCGGCTCGTCGGAATGGTTCCTCTATAGCTTATAAAATGCTCGTTGAAGAGTATCTTCACAATCTCTTTTTTTATAGGTGGGAGACACAAAAAAAATCCATCATGGCCGTCGGGCTGCACTTCTTCAGAGATATTCGCCGTTGTAGTATGAGAATTCTATTCACTAAAAGCCTTGGACCACTTGGAACTGCTCTGGGACTGAATTATTATTCAAACAAGGCTTAACTTCACGATCTGTAATGCCCACCAGCTACCTCATTAAGGTAATTGTTTCGGATCGATTTTGATTAGATAGAGATCTTATAGGTAAATTATTAAATTTCCCATGCCTTTATTCAAACTATCTGTGGATCAGTTGAAGTGCATGGCATTTTTAGCACTGAGAAGGAACGGCGAAATCAGCAGAAGGCCATTCTAAAAGCAGTGTTAGAACCAAAGAGTTCTGAAATGAATACGCTCATACCTGGTCCCGAATGAGCAAGCTTTCGCCTTAAGGGCCCTCACATTAATCTTCTTAACAGGGAATTAACACCAGTTTAAAACGTTGTTAGGTGTCTCGGGATGAGTTTACTTTGGAGCTGGAATTTTAGTCAGCATAAACAACAATTAATCATATTCCCCACCTTGCTTTATTTTTTAATACGCCCTCTTGTTATTTTATCATCACGAAGGCACCGTTTTATTTGCAGGCCCTATGTGCGGAGTAAATTTATATAGCATGCGTAGGATTGGAGATGGATTCACACTATTGTCAATCATTAGAGTGCAGCAATTCACAGTCGCACCGCACAAATGCTTCAGAGCGAGATTTGTATTTTTCCGAATCTAGTTCGTTCCGCTATGTTTATGATCCTGTTGTTGCATTGCAATGAATTCCAAACAAATCAGCGACCATCTGCTTTAAATTCGAAAAAAATACGCAACGTTCACATTGGCCTTCCTGAGAAATTTCCAATCGTTCTCTCAACGAAAAAACGGTACATTTCACCGAATGGGAGAAACAGAGACGAAGCGAGCATGTCGAAACTCTAATTTTGTGCATATTATTATATCTGAAGCTCTAGAGACGTGGAAAAACTGGAAAATCGTAAAAGAATCTCGAAGGTCTCTATTATCGAGATCGTGGGCAATAACATCATGAGGATTTTGTACGCAATTTTGTTTTTTAAACATGAACTTGATTTTTTCCACTCAAGTCCCTTACACCAATCGTTAGAGACGTTGTCAGGATCGTCGGTACATGCCAGAAATATAATACATACTAGTTTTATGAGCTGTATAGGCATCGGATAGAAGAGGATTACACTTCTTCGAGTACAGAACAGTATACATACAAACTTTAGGCGCTTTAAAGTATGAGACAGGATATATTGACGCGTCTGCCACCGGCACAACTAGGACTTATTTTAGCTCTTTTACATACCGATATCGTTCACACCAACTAGGATTTACATTATTGTCGGAGTGCGCTATAACACGATATACTTTTCTACCGAGCACCTTTCATATCAAGAGCGCACCGGACATCGAAAAACAAGCTTCCAGCTAGTTCATAGCATTCAGTCGTTCGATAAATAATCCATATGAACCTTAACCTGCTCCAATTTTGACTACATGATTAGAATACGCTTGAAGCTTCCATCGTCCAACCCGCGTCCGTGGGTTTGTCTATCAATGTTTTGCCCGTCGCGTGTCGAGTTTCACGTCGTTTGGAACTGTGCAACTGAAGGCGAAGGTGCTGCAAAAGTCTGTCCAAGTGGCTCTAGTGGAAGAAAGGTTTCAGACGTCCACGAGAGATAGACGACGAAGAATTGCTGGATTTCCCGTATGAAAACGCGGCCCGATTCATTGGAGAGCTTGCTGCTTAGTTCGGAGCAGCTCAATCAACTATAGTACAAAAGGAAGAAAAGTGGACGCCACATGAAATCAACGTGAATCGCATGAATCAACGCGCCTTACTATAGGATATCTTAGCTGGGAAATTTTGCCACACTCGCCGTATAGCCAAACTATACACCTAGCTCAGAATGAGTTGATTCAAACCGGCCAATAATATACATTACTTCGTATTCGACATGATAGTATATTATGCACTGCTGTCACTTTGTACTGCTTAATCAGGGCTCCATTCGAACAGCAGTAGATTTTCTCGCCATCCACATCAACCGAGTACATAATCTCAAAAACGTATAGAATAGTATCAAAGATGGCAGCATTGCTCTTGCCACGGCAGCTGGCGGTGCTATACGTCAGCGTACTTCCCTCTTTTCAGCTATTTGCTGTTGCTAATAGTAATAATAGTGGCTTTCCTACTTTCTCGCACCTTGTGGATCGTGCGGCGTACAGTGACATTACATAACACGCTAGGGCCCTTCTTGCTTTGGCGACACGTCGTACTGTTACCAATCTGACTGGCAAATTCTGCCTCATTCGGCGTACAGCACAGACGATGCTTCGTCAGATTACCGCCTATTCAGATCGATGGAGCATAGCGTGTGGGGGAGGTGCTATCTCAGACAGAGGTAAAGGTTAGAAATTGTATAGATAAGTGGATCGTTTCGAGTGACGAGATGTTTTTTCCGCTGCAGTATCGACATTCTGCGCGACACATGGTCGAGAGTCAAATCAAGTGAGGGACACTACATTGATTAAAATCCGTTCGTTCTTTCCAAAGGTATAGCAATTCACAGAAAGTAGAACAATATCTATTGCTTCTCAGTAGACCTTAACTGTTGTCGCTGCTGTACACCATCTTCATATCATCTATCAGCTCATTATTACGGTGTTATGTTGCCGTGTCTGTCCACCGTATCCCGTCAGTGGCTACAGTGTTGATCTATTAATTTCATCGGATTTCGCGAAGACGAGAACTTCTTTGATTCGGTCGTTTGGCCAACTGTTCCCTTAGGTACGTCTGTCGACTTTCAGTTCAACACAAGGATGCAATTTTCCATCGCGCTATTTGCTCATTCTTAGTGGCGGTAAGTTGTTATAAGTCTTTTGTTAATATAATTGTCACTACTATATTCGTCTGCGTAGATTTTACAGGTGTATTTTCTCCTGAGCTTCCGCCCCGAGTCATCCCACATTTACGTTATATTATCTACCTGCTAAGGCGAAACAACTTTTGCGGGCCAATTATTGATATCCGCCTTAGGTTGTATATTGAAATACGCCCCGGATCACATCTTAACCTATGCCTGTGAGGTCCAACAGCTAGAAACTCCATACTCCCAGTTTATCGGCCCTGAATGACATGAATGTACGTATCTATAATACACTGTGAGCGCTTGCGCACTATTTATAGTTTGCGCGCGTGTGTCGCTTGTGTAAGTGCTGTACTGCTGCATCTGTCGGCACCACATTTTAACGGAACCCTTAATTAAAGCAATTGGATTGACTCGAACTGAGTGTATTCATATCATTGATGCTTTTTTTGTTCTACAAAATTAGGTCTAATATTATAGCTACATCAAAACTAAGGTAATACTAGTACTGCAAGATGCGTCTGCGCGTTCATGAATACAGGTTACCCTTTCCAAGGTCAATCAATCCCGACAGTGTACTCGTTCTACCAAACACGACAACGTCCAAGATTGTGAAACTCATGGAAGTCTGCTTTGCATTTGCGTACGAACCAGCTGTTTATTATCCGATAACGATACAGTCGAAAGGTTAGACGCGACCACTACAAACTATTTTACCCATGTTCGCTGTATCATCAACTGCAAAAGCGCCACGGGAGTCCCACAGAGCTGTAAGGGTTTAACCTGGTGTCGTCACTCTGTGAAAACTTTCTCAAGCATTTAACAGAGTAACTCTAAACATATTCGACTGTGAACTAGCAGGATTTTAAGGAACATACTGTGGTGTGACTTCAGCACCCGTTAGACTGAGTATGAGTGAATTGAATCTCGTGTTTCAGAAATTATATCGTATTATATTGTAGCATAAACATGGTTTTTTTTCCAAATGAATATGTGGCAGTGGTGATAATTAGAAAGTTCTGTATAGAATTATAGCGCTCGGCTCCGTGTTATTTCGACTTCCGACTCTGCGAGTCATAGAACCGAAATGCATAGTTTCATTTTCTATAACACATAGCTTCATTTGAACGTAACTAGCTGTAAATAAATTACACTCATCACAGTTTTAGCAGATAGTCGATTAATATTAGCCTATGTTGTTGTTGTTGTTGTGGCCCGCAATTTTCTCATTTATATAATATTAATTAGGTGTCGGCATCTAATATTGCAGCGCACTTTAATATCCCTTCTGGTAACAAAACCGGCTATAAATTTCATAGGTTCTGGTCCATCTACGAAGGCATGCAACTCTCGTTGAGGTTGACGCGACCCCCGAGTTCACCAAAGCTATAATCAACCACTTTACGACGGTGGATTTTACGGTTGGTTTTCGATCGGCTGCTCGTCAATAGTATATCCAAGTCTAGGTTATTGTATCTGCTGGAATAGATGCTTTCCAAGGGCATTGCTTGTTTGGCCTGTGAGGCTATCATTTCTAGGACAAAAACACGAATATGTTTCACTGGAGTATACAAAAGCTACATATAGGAAGGTTAATTTTGGCTAACTTTATCAGAAATATCCATTAGAATGAGAAATAACTCGGCACCACCAAGACGTCGTACCGTTGTATCTTCAGTGTGCTATGTATAATCGTATGTATGGAACTGTTGGACTTTGAATAGGAAACTAAGTATAGGGTAACCCACATCAAGATGCCAGTGATCCCGTCCAGCGGCAACCAGCCATAAAATATCGCCTTTACCAAGGCCCTTCGGATCGGGCCTTCTCGGTGACTGCGGCGGCCACAGTTAGGTCGAGGCAATGCAGGCGATAAGACACGAATTACGAAAATTGGCAGACGATAAAATAGCCAATGGCATATCCAGTAACTAAATTGAAATGGCAGTGAACCGAATTGACCCAACACGGTGTGCTCGATCGACGATGAAATAACACTAGAGAAACAATGAAATAACAAATCTGAGCAGCTACTGTACACAACGAATTATCACAGAGTTTCATACGAATATATTACTCATTCCAAACAGCGAGAGAGAATATATAGGTGACTAGGGATCCTTGGTTTCAGGCATTAGCTATTACGCAAACAATCGAAGAGTGGCTTCTATTGATTGGCTGTGTGCAATATTATGAGGCGTTGATATTGAAGGAGATTGCAGTGAAAGTCGATGTCCTTGATGCCCTAACGAGGATACGCCAGCTAGGAATGCTCTACGTCAGTCTTGATAATTATATATATGAACACACATAGAATAAGTGATACATTTCCAGGAAGGAACGGTCTCGCAGTTCTTCATTAGCAGGCAATTTCGGAGGAAAAACAATCACATGAGGATAATGATCGATAGTAAACGTGATGTCATAACGGGGCGCAAGAATCGGGAGTGTACGAAAGCTACTACACATCTGTTCTTTCGGTTAAAAAACTGCAAAATGTTGAACGGATTAGCGGTGAGAGTTAGTTGGTGGCCATGACGATGTAAATTTCTTCGGTGACGGTGGATTGGTCGCTAGCTGAAATAATGCCTTGGATCACATTGATTAACGACTCGATGAAATGTAACTTACGGAACACCATACGTATCGAAGATTTCTCGATCACACATCAAGTGCTATTTCAATAATTTTCGAATCAATCGTTGCTCGTCCTATTAAATACTGCATTGCCGCTAGTACGCGGCTATTATTTTCTTATATATTATGCCGCTTTTATAACGCTTTCCACCGTTTCCATGATGGCTTTGGACTGCTGTAGTACGTTCGAAAGCCAAAGAGTTTGATACTAAAATGGTATCGGGGCAAGACAAAAATATGCTCCCCCTTCCAGGGGCTTCTCCTACGTATTCCTACCCCGAACATCTTCGCCACGTCTGCACCATCGATCCGATGTGGTTTTTTAAACGACCGTGGCCCGATCCGAGCGCCATTCGGCCCGATCCTTGTTCGCCCTTCTCCTTGCCTAGTCCTTTGGCTGCTGCAAGTGTTTGCATATTTCAATGTTGTATGGTGCACTTCCGAGCCGGTGGGCACCCAGACACCCAGCTTCGACTATAGCGGATGATACGAACCCATCCCTGTATCGCGACCACCCCACCCTCCGAGTTCTCAAACACCGCGACAAGAGACGGGTGTGCGTTGCACGCTTCGCATATTGGAAATCACTTAGTTCTCGCATTCGACACTTACTCGACAGCGATTCGAAGGCGGCGGTATGGCACTTGAACGTGTTAGAGTGGAGTTATTCGCTTCGAAAGGGAACCAACCCCCGACCCACTCAGAAGATGCGAGCCCGTGTTAAACATTACTCGTGAACGGCCAAATTGCTGCCGTTAGCAAGCAATTGTCCTGGTTGGATGAAAATGAGATAGCGTAGTTCAAATCTAAGCGGAGCATCACTGACAAGCGTCAGTTGTCACCAGATAAATCAGATGGGCGTACAAAATCGTCGAAAAACAAGAGTGGGATATCGTCCGGTTTAGCGGATTTTTAAGGTCAAATAAATACGCATAACAGATCACGAGTGCACATCTGAATAACGAGGTCAAACTGAGCCCCGGTCTTAGGAGATAAGTACTGCGAATTCCAACCAATATATATGTATAGCACAAGACTCTCAGCATTGGACCTCCTCTCAAAAAAAAAGGGCATTGGACAAATACTAAAATATCTATTCACTCTGAAAGGTCTCCTGTGGGCGTGAATACGGAGCATTTATATTAGCCGTTATCATCCAAAACAATTATATAATTCTACATTTTAACAGGGGGGGGGGAGTATTGTATCTGTTCCCTTCTCATAATTTAATGTTTCATATGATTTCCTTCTTTATCATTTGTGCTATTGTCTACATGTTTGCATTATGTTCGATATCTTGTCGTATCAATACGATGACTGAAAGAAGATTCCATGACGTGGGCCTGTGGCCTGCTGAGTCACAGCTCCTTCTCCCAGGCTAGCGTCTCATATTGGCGAACGAGGTTAGCACCCCTACAGAACAGTACGGTACACAGATCTGTAAGTTCTTATGACCCAGAGGGTTTGGGTGAGAGCATGAGAATGCACGATGGTGGCAGCCTCAGTGGACGCGAACGAGGACCGAATGGCTTTGAGCTCGTGTTCTGTCACTGTTGTTACTGCTGGTGCCATCCTTCGTGGTGTATGTATCGTAGCGGTTCGTTGCTGTGGTGACTCTCGGTTCTGCTGCCGCTACGCGAGACACATTAGATCATTCCGACCGGGAGCCGAAGTGGCGGCCTCAGCGGCACGCTGGTGGTACTCGTGATGCGACTAAATGGGGCAGACGAAGGCAATAGTGGGATGACGGGGAAAGCACCGGCTGTAAGGCGGATGACGAGAGCAGCTCGCTCGGTTGGGGCGAGGAGGCCAGGAAGCGGAGGAGACGGAACGCAATAGGTGGGGATTTATCTGCACCCAGCTGGGCGCCCTGAACGAGCGAACGAACGCTTGCCCGCCCATCTGCTGTCTGAACGCGCGCGCGCGCGCGGGCCCTTAACGAGTGCCAAGGCTAACGAGCCCCCTACCCGCTTCGTTCAGCTCCCTCACCACGACTTCCCCAGTCTCGTCCCATCTACAACACCTCCGCCGATCCCCAGACCCCAAGAGCCTCACTCTGCCATTCTTACTCTAGTAAAACGGCCTCCAATTGAGCCCTTCCCCTCATCTCCTCCCCAATGGGGCCGCCGCCTCGTAACGCCAGCAAACGCTGAGGCAGTCCGCGGAGCCGCTAGAGCGGTTTCCTGCCCGTGTGTGACCCGCACTCTTCGGACTCGTTTGCCATCGCCGTTGCCGCTGGTACTGCCGCTTATGGTGGTGGTGGTGGCGCTAGCAGCGGCAGCAGCAGCCCATAATGCTTCTGCTACAACTGCTCTCGCGCAGCACGCTCTGACCAGATAAGGGTACGTGTCTGCGTGTGAGTGTGAGCTAGCCGACGTGTGAGTCCTCCCGGAGGGCTGGGAGCAAGCGAGTGAGTAGTCGGAACGAGAGAAGTATTTATAATTTTTACGTCCCCTATACCTCCTGCCCGAATCCTCTCGTCCAGCCCCTCTCTCGCCTCTCTTTCTCCCGAGCTCTGTCCCGTTTTCGTCGTCGTTCTCCTCCACGGCCGCCTCCGTTCCCTTCTCCATTCGCCAGTTCGCTCACTCACTCACTCTTCTCCTTTGCGTCAGGGCTGCTCGAAGCCGGCTGACGGCAGCTTTTCGCAAAGGTTGTTCAGTCTGGGCGAGAGAAGGCAGAGAACGCGAACCCCCCGTCTTCTACTCGTCTCTATCTCTCTCTCTCTCTCTCTCTCTCACTATTCACTAAGATAGGGACCGCGGAGCGGATGCGGACAACACAAAACGGCGTTACGACCCTCGTACCTCGTCGAGCCGCATCGTCTTCCGTCACGGCTGTGACAGGCCGGCCTGTTTCGGGAGCTTGTTGTGATTGCCCGAGATGCTAAGTTATTTTTACAACGAATGCAAATTACCTAAACTGAAGTAAGTATGGAGATCAGCCCATTTTTGACCTATTGACCGCTTTGCCAACCAGATACAAATGCTATTTCAAAAATCTACCACCGAGTGAGTAGGGGGAAAAGTACGTTATTAAAAAGTTCCATTCTTTATTTTCGCCTAAAGTCCATTATAGTTCAATCAACAATTGCGTGAACGACTCCAATTGGGTCAATACTTGTATCAAATATTAGTATATTTACCCCATTTGCCCTTGAATAAACCTGTCTTAATTTGATTTATTTCTATTGTTCGAGAGAGGATGGTATTTCAAATAATATTCCAGAAGAGGGATATTCTACTAAATATCGGCTTTTTTAGGACACGCCCCGGTTGTCCCGCGTCGTAACTGTACGACGCACCCCTGTTTTTCTGAGTGGCGCTTTACCTTCACTCTGAAGGTGTTTGCGGTTAAAAAAAATGAAGTGAACGTTGTGAGTACAGATGTCGATGCCGTTCAATCAAGCACCAATCAAAAGGGATGAAATGAAACGCTATTCCGAAGGTATCCTGAGTTTATGCTCATGTGCAGGCCTCTACTATATCTACGATGAAACTGCATTATAACAAACGAATATAATCATATATCGCTATTGATGTCAATGTATAGTCCCATTGCAACTGTAGTTCAGCAAGATACTCTTCCATGATACGATATATAGCACAAGAATTCGTCTATGCATCTACCGACAAAAACGTACCCCAACATCAATGATAGACTATTGGAAAAAACCTAAACCATAGGAAAATGAAGAGAGAGAAAGAGAGGGAAAGAGAGACGTGTCATGAAGGCGTGGATGCCGTTTCCCCTAACGAAATATTCAAATTTTAGCCACCAGGCCCCCTTTGGCAGCTGTCGAACTTCAGCCCGAACCCGTTCGGTCTGTCTTATAATGTAGGGGCTGGCAAGCTGCCTGCCTGACCTCCCCGTGGCATAGCATCTGTTTGCCGGGGACCCACGCCAGAGCTATATGAGGAGAGAGCGAGAGAGGGAGAGACACGTCCTGCTCCGTGAGGGTCATACCTATATAGGATTCCGTAGGTCGTGGTCGTGTGGAGCCCCGCGGCGAGACGTATGAGGCGTCCACGAAGCGGCTCACAGGTGGCGACGACGCGCAGGCGAACAACGATGACTGCGCGATGACTCCGTAGTGGCAGGTGGATGGACGCGTAGGCCCTTCTGGCGTCGTCGTAAAGAGGGCCGGCACGGGGTTACCGAGCGGAACTATGGGTTCGCGCCGGCTGTGGCACACATCTGCAACCTGCTGGAACACCAAAGCTACCGGCCGACCCTCTTGACGATATTACGATGTGATATTATTAATAACACAGCGTAAGTCTGCCTATGTATAATGCTGTGTTGTGGCGCAGACGTCTAGTGTGTTACATCTGATGTTTATTTGTACATCATATCCATGTCATATCCGAGCAGCTGAAACGCGCAGTGTTGCAAGAGTTCATTATGTCTAAATGTGTAGAGGGATAAAGCGAGCATACGTCATCTTTCATTCGTATTGACGTTGTTCGAACTGAGTGCTCTAAGATATCAGATAGTTTTAATTTCCCAACCTTACATGTCTCATTAAGCCGAGATTGATTAGCATAGAAACATTCCGTTTGTGCAACTACGACAGTTCTAATATTGTTCGAATATCTTCATTGCATTTGGTGACGTTTGATATGCATGCGTATGTTGTGTTCGTATTTAGTGTCTAGGGACAAAGTTAATGCCATTCTTAAAAACGAAGCGCTGCAGCTTCAAACGCTTATACCGCATTCCATGCATTGTACTGCAGACAGTGCTTTGGGTTTCGTTTGATCTCCTCTTGGAAACATGGATGCGGACGGATGCCTCCGTGGAACACGAAATAGCGTTGTAACAAAGAAATATTCTGTGTAATATAACTGACAGACATGATATGGCACTATGTGACTTTGCTGAACGCCGACTAATTCGAATGTATTTCCCACTGAAAGGTTACTTGGCCTTAGTTGAAGGCCCATAATTATATGAGATACAGCATATCGTATACCAAAAAAAGGCTTCAGCCTGTTGTCCGAATTAGAGGCCGACGCGGGATTTCAGCCTGCTGTAAATATTACTTGGCCGATGTAAATTTACAGTACACAGTGGCGGGCCGATTAGGCTTTGTCTCAGGATTTGAGCGCCGCTTGGCGCCCTCTGCTTGTTTCGAAACTCTAACGCGTTCATAAATAAATGAGAGAGGAAACGGCGCTGTTCATGACGGCGCCGAACGGATTATGAGAACCTCTCCTGCCGATCGAACGGATAATGCGTGTGCCTTTCCTTAGCATAGGTTAGCAGGTCGCCCCACTACACGGTAGTTTTTCATCAGTCCGCATAGATCACCCTAAGGAGCTGTCAAAAGAAACAGCAATAATTTTTTACACAGTCATACGTTTCCCACTGTAAAATCATGGTTAGGATTGGAAGTCACGTGGCAATTCAACGGGTGGTTACCACTGGCGATCCCAGGGGCCCGTCGGAGATCCCTATTCATTTTAGCCGTAGTGCATGGTGTCATGGTGCAAAGTCAATCACGAATGCTGATGACACTACCACTTCCATTTGATAGATAAATAGGTGGGCGAAACTACTAGACTACCTTACCCGATTTAACACCTACGCTCATCACATATATGATCGATTCGCACGTTTAACAAGATCAATTGATATTGCTAAGCCAAACGAATTTATAGGATCGCAATCTAATGTATATCTATAGCAGGATTGTGTAAAGCATAACAACACCCCAGAACATTTCTCCCTAACAACGCTTCATAATTAGAAGTTAATTTCTAATAACGAAAAATGCAGAGCGCACCTTAAGACATGTCCCTGGTAATCATTACGGCCACTCCTATGTACTGTCTATGAGGCATAATTTGGCTTGTGATGCTTCCCACCGATTCCAGGTGATGTAACGCGAAGCACTCAGCCATAACGCATGCTTATTTGAGTATTTTTCCAACGGTACCCAGTAGACATTATCAGTCTGTCCTCATAACAAATTGTCCAGTAATCTTTAATCACGAGATCATTCTTCTCACGCGAGATCATTCTTAGCTTAGGTAGCCCACTTCGTGAAGGTGTGGAACTCATAAGGGGCAGCCTACAACACCATAACTCGTTCGCTAGTTCAAGAGGGGCAACAATACCTTATCGATTCGCAATGATCCTAATTATGAAAGGTTATTAATCTCTCATAATTGGGATTATTTCTTTAGCCCTCATGTACATAACAGGATAAACTTATGAGTATTCTATCACTATATTGTGTATTGGGCCTGTTTTCAATTTATTTTATTCACGACATTGCATAGTTTGTACACTCCATATCATATAACGTTTTTATAATGAAAATATATTGCCACAGCCGATGCACATAATGCTGTGCATATGTGAGGCCTCCAAAATGCGCAGGTGTTTGATTTTTTGTCAATTAATTAAATCGTTTTATTTTAGATTTACCCATTTATAATATTTACACATACACAGCCTTCAGCTTCTAGATTAGTAGAAACGATAAAGAATTCATTTCTGTATTCGCGATCCGGCGAGCGTTAGTTAAGGCGAACGAATCCACAACCCAGGCGGCACTGTTGATTATCTTTGGCAGCTTGTAGTACGTTACAACGTATCTCTCTTACCCAATTGCTATATATACATATATATATATATACATATATATATATATAGCGTTTGACGTTCGACTATCGCTTCCGGTTCTATAAGGCCCAAATTCTCCTCCACTCCGGAGTGGGAGTCATCAGTGGTAGTAATGTCCTCTAATTGTGAATCAACCACACCGCCCTGCTTCTGTGGTCTTTAGACTACACGACCCTTCGGTCCGATCCAAACGGCTGTATCCCAGTTAATTTCAATATTATGTGCCCCGAGGCATGAAGCTTTGAGTGAGTTCGCCCCATCGAGCTATAGACAGAGAGATAGATAGATTCGCGCGGCTTGCCGTTTGATCATTTCCTTGGGCGGCCGTATTTGACGAAGAAGGAAACACTGATGTATGTCAGAGTTCTCTCAAATAGTTTACCTGTGCATTGCCCAGCCAATATCGACTACTTCAGAGACACTGTCCTGCTCCGTTTCGATAGCTACCCGCCACGCAATTCGAATTGCGGTACAACAACTCATGGAACCCGACTATTCGGTAACCGTAACTGACTGAAAGTTAGAGCGAAATGGCAGCGGGATCTCGACCTGCAGTCGATAGCTCAGGTGCATTCGACAATTTGAATAGATTAGCTGCTATAGGCAGCCGAAGAATGATATGTTGTTAAATATGTAGATTCACATTTGAATGTACCAGACGCCTGAGGCCGTACTCTGCAACATGACGAAGGGAACGGGCTGGAGCATGGGCTATTTAACATTCGTTTGTTTGTCGACCGCTATAGAATTCACCGTTGAATAGAGTCGAAATTGTGATGACAGTAACATGCCATAGGAGAATAGTAATAATAATAATAAAAATAATAACTATACATAGGCAGAAGGTGGGGTGGCATTTTTCCATGAAATATTACTGCCGTGCTTAAGTTTTGTCTACTCGCGCCAACAAACTATTATATAATAACGCAGACTAGGCAGTGTATTGAAAACTGTTTCAGTTTTTGGAACTAGCTGCTATGTGCAGGATAATTACAATTAGTCCATCTATCAAACATTGACTATCTCTGTTGCGTTCGCACAAACTCGTTGGCTCGCCATATGCGATCGTATTTGGCTTTGTAAAAGACGTTTTTGTGCGCTATGATTTTTCAACGTGTTTATTATATCTCCTGTGATGATGTAACAAAGAATAGTTACGAGGAAAGGAAGGCTTTGGAGACTTTGTTACGTATGCAGCTACATACAGATACAAACTGGCTTTAGTAGGACCGGTAGTGACCGAGCCTTAAGGTACCGTCGAATCGATAAATTCTGGACATTTTTAACTCACTGCATAATTCATCGCATGCGAATCTATGTACGTCTAAAGTTTTTTACATCATCATGTAGCAGGTACTGTAATGAATTTATTGACAATATATAAATAAACCTCGTGGAGGTTTTTAACATTTCTGTCTAATGAGGTTTGGTCAAGTCGCAAACACGCTTCTAGATTCTTGCGCTGGTTTTGTCCGCCTGAGAGACTGTCGGGTAGGCACTCATGTAAAGGATTGTATTGCCATTTTTTGTGATTAGGTAGGCTTACGTTCGCTATTGCGAAATCAGAAGGTAAACACGATCTAATTTCAAAACGACAGATCATTTAAAGAAAGTGGTACTAAAATTGAATTGTAGGATTTGACGAGTTCGTAGTTACCATCATTGCCAGGTTGGGTTCTATGGACCTTTATCTATATATCCGATTAAAATTAGTGTTTTTTTAATGCTTGCTTTGGGATGTCCCAAGTTAGATTAGTTTACAGGGTAACTTGGTGATTGTTGAGGCAAACACTATGTTACAACGGATATATTTGAAAAATGTGACTTACTTCAAGTCCGCGATATGCCCGCTTTTATAAACGAAGCTGCCACTGGAGTGTTAATCCGAAATGTCCAATGCTACAAGATAATCCTGGTTACGAAAACTTGGAAATAAAAAAAAATCAAATCACGTTGGATATCAAAATTTGTCCTAAACGTGATATATCTCTTCGTTCCACTTATTGCAGGTATTGTCGATTATCTTCCATTTACACTCCTATAATTATTATTGTCATTTTTTTATTTACACCTAACAATATAATAATAATGCTTTTTTACATCATATCATCGAGCTCCAACGGGTCTCGTCAAGAACGAAATATGTATTAGATGTTCGTACAAAACCAATTCTACATGACTGTGTTCAACTTCATCGATAAAGTTCACAGTCGATTAACAGAAACGTAGCTACATAATGATGTATTATGGGCATTTTGATGTGCAAAAAACGAGTTTATAACATTAAAAAAAAAATATATATATATATATATATTGTATATAATCGGATTTACACCCGCGGATTTCGTAAGTAGCTTCTGTTGTTTAGGACACCTACGCGACGGCAGCATTGGCGACAGTAGTGCCCTCCGGACTCTAGAATCTCATGGAGATTCGTGTACGATTTCTTTTCGGTTTCTTGAATTTCTTCGTGCAGATCTCAAGCGAAGAAGCTAACATTGCATCGTATGGGAAGCTATTAAATCTTGCTGAGATAAACCAAAACTCTACTCCGATAGCAAATTGTAAATGCAATTAACAACACACATATGCACAGAAAGAAGCATTGTGCCAATTTCACAGTTGCATACTGCGTTGAGTTCTCCTTCATTGTTGTAATTATTCCCGATTTGCAAACCTACAAACTGCCCCTTATATCCATTAACGTACGGGTTCTTCTTATACCCAGTGGGATCTGATGACCAACTAAATTAGAAGTTTTGCAAAGTACACTCATAGTTACAACTGTCGTAGGCTCTCACATCCTTCGGTTTTTTGTCGGTGCTTGCGTGGCTGTTTACGGGGTATCCAATGCCATCCCTCGTCCCCGAGCCAGTTCTCCTCGCAAAGTAAAGGAATACTCTGCCCCGTTGTCCGCTAGACCGACGAAGATCATAGACGATAATGGGCGAAAAGGAGGATACAGTGAAGCCGAGCAGGTATGTTCTCGTCTTTCAGAAGCCAATAGAAACGCTCGGTGGCTGAACGTTGAAAGCAGTTTTTATGATTAGAAAAGGCCGTCTGCTCGATCCATCTGCACCAGCGCTTCGGCCACCATTCGGCCATGGCTGGCTTTTGCCACAACAACATGCAGCGACATGTGTTATACATCATTCGTGAGCAATAGACGAACATCACGCACAGCCACCAGTGCGGTATAGTTCTCAATCTCTGTCTCTTCCTCCCTCTCCCTCTGTCTATGTTTTTTCCAAGTCGACGGGCCTGCAAGTACGACATGCGTACCATTTCTGCACGTACAATCCTTGGGAACACACACATACACAGGGGCGGGCAGTCAGTTAGACATGACAGCATTCGCCTATACATATAGTGCAGTGGAGTCAGTACAGAGGCAAACAAGGGGGACGGCAGGGGATCGCATGGGAGGGGGTATAACATAGGGATAGATGGATAGATACTCAGCAGGTTCGACCGTGGAGACGCGTGTTTGTGTGTGGGGGTGTATGCGTGTGTTGGACTGTAGACCCGAAAGGAGGGGGTCCTATCGGAGGAGAAGCCGGAGCCCTTAGCGACGCAGACGAGGCCAGCGCTCGGTAGTAACGGTGAAGAAAAAGGGAGTTGCCCCATGTACTACTTATGGGGATGTGTCTCTCCGTATGGGTCTCTCTAGTGGTGTAACATATGGTAGGTCCATTCGCAATGGCCTGAGATGTCTGCCACTGAGGGTCTGTCTGTGTCCTGCCAAGAGTATGACGAGACTTGCATGGCCGAGTGAAGATAGTGGTAGTTGCTGATAGTTGTGATCCTGCTTCTGGTGTTGAGGCCAGCCACTGTTAGCCAGAGAAGTGAAGCTCAATTTGTCGCTGCTGTTTCTGACGATGTAGTCTGAGACCCGAAGGCACTTTGTGCCATTCTTATTCAATATATACATGAGCGAGTGCAGTTGGAAGACAGGTGCATGGCACGAGTTTGGAAAGAACTATGTGCTCCTTGTACCTGTATATCACAGTTCAACGTGTCGCGTAGATAGAATTACCCGCATATAAATGACAATGATTTTGCCACGTTAGTTTTAAAATCGGTCCACTAATGTTAAGGCATAATCCATCTCAGTTACCTCCAAGCAGAATTCTCTTCATAACCCTCGTCACTCGAATATGGACAGTGCTGGGCATAAACTTAGGGCACCCCTATATGTCAACAAATCGTTACAATTAGCACACGTTTGGGGAATTTATTCTGTATTAGATTAATGTACGTGTCAAATAACATACATACCACAAAGAATAGCGCATATAACGTCATATGCAGCTTACTACAATAAAATGTGTCATCTTTCGGGTCTATATAATGATAAGGCACCCTCACTTATCGAGTGTTCTCGCTGACCTAATCCAGTTTGTGTTGAGCATTCGCGTATTCATTGAGTACTGTAGTTATGGGGCACGCTTCGAGCCTTACTGATGCACAGATAGAAGTTATTACTGCTTTACACCAAGCAGGAAGGTCCCAGGCTGCAATTGCCAGAGAAATTGGCGGAAGTCGTTACGTACTGCAACATTATTTACGCAGTCCGTCGACGTATGTACCAATAAGCCTAAAGGACGTCCACGAAATATCACCCAGCGAACTGCCATGCACATTTGTCGATTGGTCTCGAATTCGACCATAAATTATACAGCAACCAGGCAAGAGTTAAACCGTCAGGTTCATAGATCAACAGTTTTAAGGACAATTAAGTGAAATGCGCATATCATACGGGCGCAAATCAAAACAAGACCTCGTCTTCAACAACGTCACGTTACTGCCCAACTAAACTTCGCCCGCAACAATATGGACGGAGACTGGACATTGATGAATATTGGGGCAACGTTTTTTAAATAGTATCCTGATGGTGCACATCTATCTAAACGGGACTATGTTGTTTCAGATCGTCTTCAGTGACGAGAAGAAGTTAGATTTGGATGGTCTAAATGGATTTAACGGTTACTGGCATGATGTACGTAAAGAGTCGCGATACTTCTCGAAGCGCATTTTCGGCGGAGCGTCCTTTATGGTTTGGGGAGCTTGGCAAACTCGCACTCGCTTTCATCTCACCTTGAATGAATAGCGAGGACTATCAGCAGATGTTGACCAACAACCTACCACCGTTTAGGAGCAGCTTTCATCGACTGCCAATTGTTTTCCAACACGATAACGCTTCAATTCACGCCAGCGCTAGTGCACGTGACGGCATGACATTGAAACGCTAGAGTAGCCAGTCATGTTCTCCTGATCTCAACCCGATGGAGGACCTCTAGGGCATTCTTGTCCGAAGAGTATATGCGTCAAATAAACAGTACACATCAGTGGAAGCACTAAAAGAGGCGTTGTTGGAGGCTTGGGGAGGTGTTAGCGGCCAGATCGTGATGATACATTTGATTGAAGCAGGCTACATACGACGTTATATGCGCTGTTCTTTGTGGTATGTATGTTATTTTGGCACGTACATTAATCTGATACAGAATAAATTCCTCAAACGTGTGCTGATTGTAACGATTCATTGACATATAGGGGTGCCTTAAGTTTATGCCCAGCACTGTCCATATTCGAATGACGAGGGCTATGAACAGTATTCTGCTTGAAGGTAACTGAGATGGATTATGCCTCAACATTAGTGGACCGATTTTGAAACTAACGTGGCAAAATCACTGTCGGGGTGCTTAAGTTGTGCCTTAAGTTTATGCCCAGTATAATATTCAATATGTATAATATTCTGCTACAAAAAGCAGCATTTTTTCTGAATCTCTTTTATATTAGGGGTACGCGATATGTGCAGTGCACCTAGACACAGAGGATTTTATTCTTTATACTATCTATACTAGCCAAATCATTTATTTATTGTGTCATGTAATATATACAATCATTAACAATTTTACACAATTATTGCATTCTATTTAAAGGTATTCTAACATCAAGAAATTATTATGGGCAATAATTCTACATGATTGCGACATACGTGTTCATCGTTCTGATTAACTCCACCTTGCTTAAGATATCGTCTGCTATTTCTTATAAAACAATTACCTATGCGGACGACACAATGCTCCTATCTCGCATTCGGCCTCAGATCTCGAATTGAGCATTCAAGAGACGGTCGATAAGGTGCAAAAAGTCTGACGTTAATTCGCACGCCCTAACGTGCAATTCGAGCAGGGCCGAAACAGCTCTGTGGTGAGATAATCCCGGTGGCTCCTGCCACAAGATGTCTTCGTCTTGTGATACATGAAGCAGTTAAGAGGTATGATCACTTGGGAAAACGGATGCCCAAATACAGTGCTGTAATCGCCACTATCAGCCGTTTCGGAGAAAGGGGGATTTCCAGCTCAGTGCCCTCCCCTATCTACGATATGCTGCTGATTCGTCTGCTGGGTTACGGGATCTCGATTGCGGGTAGTGGCTACAAGGTGATAATTTGTAGGGGTGAGATTATTCAGCACGATGGCCTTCAAGCAGTCTTTGGAAAACGCCGTAGCGACTCTGTCTATCACAAGTATAACCTCCATTCCATTAATAAGTTAGGCCCGCACTGCGCTTTTGGGCTTCCAAGATGGTTAAGGAAAGGTATCCCTTTGGACATATCCTTCCCAATCGTCACCGCTCCCAGAAGAACAACTCGACGTGATATCGAACTCGTGAGACCCTGGGGCCGTTAAAGAGTCTCCCGCCATGCTCTTGCTTGTCGCTTACAAGTAGCGTGGGACTCCCTTCATAGGGATGTCAGGCAACTCTGCTCAACTCTACTCAACCATTTTCGTTGGCGAAAAGAATGATGTGTGATAATGTTGTGAATAATTGTGTGCAATGCTATATTGTATGTATTATACAGTGGTGTGAATAAACATAGCCCACCCCCTATATTTCAACAATCGTTACAAAGAATACACATTTGAGGCATTTCTTCTGTGTCAGATTAATGTACGTGTCAAATAACATATTTACCACAAAGAACAGCGCATACAACATCGCATGCAGCCTGCTACAACAAAATGTGTCATATTTCGGTGGTCAAAAATGATAGACACACCCTCAGTTATCGAGTGTTTTCGCTGAATTAATCCAGTTTGTGTTGAGCATTCAAGCAGTACTGTAGTCACGGGACGCGCTTCGAGCCTTACTGATGCAGAGAAAGCAGTTATTACCGCTTTACACAGAGCAGGAAAGACCAGACTGCAATTGCCAGAGAAATTGGCAAAAATCGTCACGTAGTGCAAAATTATTGACGCAGTCCATCGAAATATGGTACTAATAAGTCTAAAGGACGTCCACGAAAGAACAGGCAGCGAACTGTCATGCATATCTGTAGATTGGCCTCGAATTCGACCATAAGTTGTGAAGCAATCAGGCAAGGGTTAACCCTTCAGGTTCATAGATCAACAGTTTTAAATACAATTAAGCGTTATCCGCATATCATACGGGCGCAAATGAGAACAACACCTCGTCTTCAACAACGCCATATAATTGCCCAACTAAACTTCGCCCGCAACATTATGGACGTGACTGGACATTGATGAATATTGGGGCAACGTTTTTTTAAAAAGTGTCCTGAGGGTGTAAATCTATCTAAAAGGTACTATGTTGTTTCAAATCGTCTCCAGTGACGAGAAGAAGTTAAATTTGGATGGGCTAGATGGATTTAACGGTTACTGACATGATGTACGTAGAGAGTCGCGGTACTTCTCGAAGCACATGTTCGGCGGAGAGTGCTTTATGGGTTGGGAAGCTTTGCAAACTTGGATTCACTTTCATCTCATCTCAAATGAATAGCGAGGACTATCAGCAGATGTTGACCAACAACCTACTACCATTTAGTAGCAGATTTCACCTACTTCCAATTGTTTTCTAACAAGATAACGCTTCAATTCACGTCAGCGCTAGTACACATGCGCGATTAAGACGGCATGACATTGGTACCCTAGAGTGGCGAGCATGTTCTTCTTAGCTCAACCCGATGGAGAACCTCTAGGGCATTCTTATCCGAAGAGTATACGCGTCGAATCGACAGTATACATCCGTGGAAACACTAAAAAAGGCGTTGTTGAAGGCCTGGGGAGATGTCAGCAACCGGATCCTGCTAAATTTCGTTGATAGTATGCCAAACCGAGTCTTTGACGTTATAATTAGCAAGGGTGAGTCCACACGGTACTGATTAGCACAAGAAAACAAGAACTAATTCAGCGAAAACACTCGATAACTGAGGGTGTGTCTATCATTTTTGACCACCGAAATATGACACATTTTGTTGTAGCAGGCTGCATGCGATGTTGTATGCGCTGTTCTTTGTGGTAAATATGTTATTTGACACGTACATTAATCTGACACAGAAGAAATGCCTCAAATGTGTATTCTTTGTAACGATTGTTCAAATATAGGGGGTGGGCTATGTTTATTCACACCACTGTATATCATAATCATTGGCTATTGTATATATTATATGTGTCATCTATTATATTACCATTGTACATAACATACAACGTTCGGCTTTGATCTGACTTGCTGTAACCACGATATTTGAATTATCTAGCTTTTTTCTAAGCGCGAACTCAAGAATTGTAAAATTGCAGTTCCGTCAATAAACTACAATATGAATGAATAAATAAAAATGAATTAATAAACAGTACTGCACAAAGGTTAATAATACGCTACGGGAAGCGTGAATGCCCAAGTGGGTCGAGATCAGACACAGCAAGTTTATATTATAAATAATGCGCTACCAAGTTATACTGGTACATCTCGTATATTTACAAGATAGAATATATTTTGAATATATTCTTTCATGTTAACGTTGTGCCAAACTACGTACCGAAGCAATGGTGAATGTCTAATGTTGAATAAACTTATTTTCAGCTTAAGTTCGAAATTGATGCATCGATCAGGTAAAAATTGAGAAAAGTACAAACCAATTGGCACGCTTCTATTATATTATAGGGAGCTGACCCAATGTGCTTAAGCTGACAAAACCATACAGAGTTATCGTGTAACGTGCCTTTGAGGTATCCAAGCAAGCTTGCCTTGCGATCTGCCGTCCACATTTGATCTGCGATAATATCATAACTATAATACATCACACTCCTATCTTTTAGTTCAAAGCATTAGATAGTATTTTGCCTTAATGATTCGAATTGGCATTATATTCTATTGTTCAAAGCGTACTGAAACGAAGCATGATTATTTATTTCGTCACCTAACTAATAATTCCCTAATCCCCCTCTATAACTATAGTGACTGCCAGATCGCACTGGAATAAAAATCTTAAAAATACAATATAAAAACTCATCCACGTGTAACATTTTCAATGTGCAAAAAAACAGTGATAGCATGTTCGATAACATGTTTTTTTTCCCCGAATATTTCTATCTATTTCATGAATCAAACAGGGCAGTTATCATTCACGTTTATCGGTTCCTGTTCATTCGTTCACAGCCGGAGGGAACGAACCGCTCCTGGCTGTTCTGTCTCTCGGGCATCAATTGATACAGAGCATCGGGGTGTCACCGGTCATTCCAATTAACGCCCCCTAGAGATGGCGATCCGATTTCACGGCGAGCTGCATTTCAATCGAATCGTTTGCTAAATACGTATTTCCAGATCGGTGGCGAACGACCGAACGTACAATTCGACAGCTGGCGGTCGCAAAACGTCGCTATCCACAACGACCGAATGTTAGTCTGCCTCTGCATTGGTTCATTGGCTCGACGGCTATTCTCGTCGGCACTTGATTCGTATATGTATATTTAGGAACTGCGGAAACCGGCATCCCAGATAGAAGAGTGGGTACACTGCCGGACGACTAGTGAATCGCTGTGACAATAGCTCCCTTTGCGACAGCTCGCGTGTGGAAGAGTGTGTGTATATATATATATACTAGGTCCCACTTGAAGATTCGTCACGTTTACCAGCGGGGCACCACCACAACCACCGCCGCTGCTGTTGTTGCTGCTGCTGCTGCTGCAGCAGCTTTCATGTCTCTGTCATCGGCCCTGCACTCGATGACATCGCACACGCAGGCACACGGAATACTCTATTGACAACGACGTCCACAGCCGACAACAAACTGCTGAGCTCTATTCTGTTCGAATGGAAGGCCTGTGTTGGCACACACACATCTACACACAGTACAGCCCATATGCGCGCAAGCATCGCGATGCGACGATGCTCACACAACTGCCGCTGCTGCTGCTGCTACTGCAGCAGCAGCGCATCTGCTGACATAGGACTCAGCGCAAGCACACGCCTCCTCGGACTATTCTGCGTCTATTCTGCCGCCGATAGAAGACCGATAACAACAACGACAGCAACAATTGGCAAAGGGTTATTGAGTTGGTTGGTTAGTGAGGAGAAGGCGAACGCCGAAGCAGACGACCCATCTTAATCTCTAAGTGAAGCCTAGCTGAGTGTGGTTCGAGCGAACTCGGCAGGAATCTTACAGCAACGAGGGTCGCGAATGGAGGACAAAGAGAGAGAGAGAGAGAGGAGGGGGGTGGGCGTAGCAACTACGTCGCAGCAAACCATGGCGTCGGATGTGTGGACCCGCTCCCTGATTCACCATTGCAAACATTGAGGCATTTACTACCCCCGCTGTCAGCTTCCCTGACCCTGAAACTTGCGCACAGTTGAAACGCAGCCATTGCCGGCGATCGTCTGCCGGAAGGACGAGCTACTTGAGACAGCGGAGCCTCGGCCGATGCCCTCACACGAAAACGTGAGGTGGCAGCAAACGCATTTGCATTCGAATTCAATACGATGAGTTGAGGCAAAGAACGATTCCTTGGAACACAACCCGGCTCGGCGAGACGCGGCGGCTGTTTTGTGATCCCGTCTCTTTTCCCCTCCATCGCCGCCCCCGAGTTAGCACGCGTCTTTGGCGTCAGTCGACGTCCGTTTTCACATGGCTTCAAGGAGGCCCCCGTTTGTTCGGTAATGTTCAACGCTTGGATTGAGATGCCAGCATATTCAGTTTCTGGGCAGTCTTTGTTGCCACCGCCGCCGCCTCGTTTGCGTCGCCCACCACAGAGTCACTCGTTGGCTGGCAACAGGACGAAGACTCCCTTAGTCCGTAACCCGCCAGCACTGACACAGAACTTCCTTTTGCTCTCTCCAGAGACCATGCTTGGTGGCGCTATCTGACGCCGAAGCTACTACATCTATCTCGAACTAGTCCTATTCGCGAGCCCCCACCCCGGAGCAACTACGACCCCGTGTTTCGAATCAGTCCATGGCATGGTAATTGAAAACGCGTCAAGAGCCCTGCGCGAACTCCGATTCCACCTCTAGCTTTCTCAGTAACGTGCGCCTGAGCCAACAGCAAGAATCGTGGGAGTGAATAAGATAGCGGGGTGACAGCGTGATATACTGCTTTTTCTTGCTTAGATAGATCTGTTATTTTACCTAGGGCGTTGATGTGATTGTGGAGCATGTGTATATATTAGGTTGACCCAAAAATAATGAGGCACATATAAATTTCAATATTGGTAAACTAAGTAAGTTAAAACAAAGATTTTTTAGTATGAGCTAGAGATATGAACCTCTTTTATTTATGCACTAGCCTTCCAACGGCTAGATATGCACTTTCGTTAATTAAGGCTTCTCGGAGTAAATGGATGTTTGCATACCTTTTGCCACCTATAGCCCTCTTTAATCGATGGAAGCAACCATAGTCACACGATCTTAAATTGGGAGAATAGGGGGGGTGACGCCATCGCTCAATATTGTTGGCCTTAAGCCAGAACGTAATTTCATCGCTATGATGTGCCCTAGCATTGTCATTGAGCAGCCACGCTCGGTGCTTCCTATCGCCTTGCCAATTATTCATGAGCCTCTTCAAGAATTCGAGATATCGAGCCGAGTCCATTTTTTCTTTCGGTCCCAAAATCTTGTAGTAGCAAATTCCGTTGAAATCCATATCAAGTGCTACCATTACCTTAGGCTTGAATCTATTTGGTACTGCTACCGCCATTGCCTGTTCACCTGGTCGTAGCCACTATTTCACTTGATCCATTTCCGGTCCCCTATACAGACTGACCCATGTCTCGTCCACTGCAACGCTATGTTCTAAGCGACTCTCTTACTACCTATATCTCTTCAATTGTCTCGGGAACACTTCCCCCGCCTTTTCAGTTGGCCAAGACCGCGTTAATGAGGGACCCATTTTGCACTTTTTTTCTGCATCCTGAGGTTATTTTTAATAATTCGACGACATGTTTCACGAGGCGCGCCACAAAGCCGACTAAGTCGGCTTTGCGGCCTCTGCGCCGCATGCTTGCTAATTGTTGTGTGTCACTGCCCGCCAAATTTCATTCAATCAACCTAATATAACAGCGCGATATACATATAAGTGTGAAGTTCACACATAATGGTTTCAAATTAGGATCTCACATAAAATATAATTAAGCTTGAGGTTCGGACTTAAATGACGACTGTCAAATCCCTGAATGCATTTCTGTTATAAACTAGGGTGTTGGGATAAATGTATAGTATTCCCATAGAGATCCGATTTCTCTGTACAGGTCTTAATGTTGGTCTTGCCTATGTATGCACGTTATATTGCAAGTCAGACAGAGCCACTCGCTCAATGGTGGCCCCATTTCTTCTTCCTTCATATGTCCCATGCATTTCTCCCTTCAGCTGGCTACGCTCCGACCGTGTCCTCGGTGGATAATTACTCACGAGGATGGAGATTAAGAAATCCGGGAATCACCTCACCGTTCCATGAGGGTTCCGTCAACTTCCGGCCACCGCCTTACGCTGAGTTCTCCAGCGTTGGAGGGTCCTTGCACTAGCAGCTGATTTCCCCGAAGGCAGCTTCGCTTCCACTCCGTAAAGCCCCATGTGGAACTGAAGCACGCAACCGAGCGGTCCAATCTTTCCCCGCCCGCTCGACCGAAGTCCGTATTGTTTATGCGGACGCATTTGGAAGCTAAGCGAAACCCATGACTAACCACTGTGGAGCCACTGCGGTGGCTAGCGAGAGGAGGCATGATATAGAATGGTAGCCCGGAAGGAAAAAAAAGAGCCCGCTTTCATAAAGCGAAAAGTATTTCGCATATACAGCATAATCAGACCACCGTCGAGTGGTGCCCCTCTCGCCAGGATAGGAACCAAAAAAATCTCTGCCACCCGGATTAGAAGCGATCACGGCAGCATTCTGATGAACGAAACGCGCCAACAACACCAAGCACTTCGCATATGATCTAGCCTAGTGTGGACTGCAACTGTCTGAAAATGTGTTATAACCTATCATTTTGACTTGTGGATTTCCGGATTCCGACGCTCGGCGTCACGGACATCAGCTGTACGGGGTGAGTGATATAGCGTCATTCTTTTGATCTCCAGCAGCATCCTCAGTAATCTTACTTAGTCATGCGACCAAATTGCCTGTGCTTACCATAACTACTGCTATACCACGACCACGTTATTATGAAAAAATATAAAAGAAGTGCAAATGAGCAAAGCATTTGCATCCTTGCTTTGTGCCACAATCGAGCCAGTGTTTCTTGTGTTTGGTCTATACCACGACCAAACACAAGAAACACTGGCTCGATTGTGGCACAAAGCAAGGATGCAAATGTTTTGCTCATTTGCACTTCTTTTATATTTTTTCATCAGGGCATTATCATTGAACAGTTCAAACATGTCCGAAAGGACAATAATACGATCAGAGTTGCTTGTTGACCCGACTTGTTTCGTGCTTCTGCCTGCACATTGGCGTGGGATGAACTTATGCTTAACTGCGCTGGTAGAGTTACCCAATACTTAATATGCAGAGAATCTTACACCTGACGTTGCTTCACAAGGCCACTTGGGTGTTACGGCAATAATCTATTTCCCAATTTAGCTCTATTATTTCGAGGGTGAAATGATTGACCTGGGCAGAGAAACGACTGGGGAGCCCAACAAACACCAAGCAATCTGAATTATATCGCTATACTCAGTCCCGAGCCCAGGATGCAATGCGGATAACATTATTCGAGCGTGCATAAAGGCATTCAACTATACATTTTAACACACTAGTGGAATTTGAAAGTTCATCTCGCTTCTTAAGTGGGAATCTAAGAAATATCGCTCTGTACGCCGCCAGAGGCTCTCAAAAGAATTTCGTTTAATAGATTTTCAAGTCAGTCTCGTCTCCCTCAAGTTAGCTTTCCCTAGATCTTCAGGCACTTGTCAGTGCTACAGGGTTCGACCATGAGGGGACTCACGGAATAGATGAGGCCACTTCAGTACCTTCCCATCGGTTTCTGTAAATACTGTATGCCGACATTTCGTTCGTCCATTATTGGCCTTAGTCCATTTGCATATGGGTTTTGTTGATACCTTCCACTACCTTCTTTCATTTCCGCTATTTTTCTTTTCAAAGCTAAATACTCGATTTTTATAGCCTACGGGATACATTTAGCATACTATTTAGGACTGTCGTAGTATAGACACGCCAAAATAATCGGTGTGGCGATTCATTATACAGGTCCGCCTCCGCAGAGCATTAGAGTGTTAGCCATCCGCCGTTGATTAATGATCAACTCAATAAACTATAGCCCACAAGCAAAGGAAAAACGTACACTCTTGGATACTATCGGGCTCATCGATAGCGTCTAGGGACCTTCTTTGCCATCCTACTCGACTTCCATGTCATCGTTGCCGATGAGTACCACTCGCTGTGTCATTTCCCGCCGTTAACATGTTCTGTTTCTGCGTCCATTCATTCGTCGAGGAACTATTCGCCACCAGGGGGATCGTGCCGTCTAGTAGCGTATTGTAGAGTCCGTCCCGGGATCTCTTAGGTTCTTCTTTCTCTTCTTCTAGCTAAATGGTGTACCAGCTCCAGTTCAGCGGTCCGCTCCACGTCTCTATCCTTGCTTTCTTTCTGGGACTGCGGCTCGTAAAGTAGCTTTATTATCCCTCGACCGTTAGTCCGCTCCATTTTATATAGATGAAAACAGTGTGCGCGGGCACATCCACCACACACAGTCCCACCGAACAGGGTGCCTTATGCCCTTCCCTGACAAACGCTGTACGAGGGGTCGATGTGTGCATTCTTGTTTGAAGCGGCTAGCAGCGGGTGTCAGCGGCTGCTAGACATTAGTGTGTTTGACGAGGAAGTGTTTGACGCGGGCAGACGGGCGCCGGTTCGACCGTTCGGCCGTCCGTCGGTGACCGCCGTCTCAGTCACCCGCTGTCCCCACCCCTACCTAAAACTACGCACTGTCTACTAACTACTCTTGCTGCGTCCAGCATAAGAGTCATCCGCTGCCTTCTGTGCACCGCCGCCTCTTATTGCTCCAGCGGCTCCCACCTACGACCCGGCCATATACGCCCGGCCAATGAGTGAAGTACCAGCTGAGCGGTGCGAGCAAGTAGGAGGCAAGTAGACCTCCCCGACAACCAGACCACCAGCTAGCTAGCCAGTCAGCCAGCCATGCGTTCAACGTCGGTTCTTCGTTTTCTATGATAGTATTGCTATGGGTCCCGGCAGTAGCATCGCAGTGTTCGCCGCCATCATCCCTTTCTCTCCTCTGTCTCCGCGTTCTCCTCTTGCGCGCCTCTGTCCTTTTCTTATTATAGGCGGGATTATTTTCTCGTAAAGGGTTGCTCTAACGCCGGCGCAGGCGAAGCAGCGTGAGCAGTCGTAGAAGTGCTTGCTGCTAGCTGCGCTGGCTCTGGTGGCGGTAGCGGTCGTAGTGGTGGTGGAAGTAATAGAGAAGACGCAAAAACCTACAAAGCTGAGAAACGATGGCGGAGCGGGACACCAAAAAGAAGAGATAGAGACAGAGCGAAGGGCAATGCCACGAAGAAACGATCCACGGTCTGCACAAGGGTTAGAGCGCGCGAGAGTGGTGTCGGTTTGGTGTCAGCGCTGCTTTGAGTGTGAGAGGGTAACAGGCAGAAAAACTAAGACCCCGCCAAAACGAAGCTGCCGCCACCGCCGCCTCGTCACCGCCGCCACCGCGACAACCAGCAAAATCGAGAGGAGTGAAGTGCAGCGGCAGAAGTGAACACATGGCGGCTACTGCGACGAGACAAAAGACAAAAGAGCTGCTTCTGTGGAAGGAAAGTGTGAAGAAAGGCAAAGGAAACAAACGAAACGGGTCCCGGAGCATGGGGTTGGCGCCTTGAGGAAAACGCCGAACAAATGTGAAATGGCCGAAGAAGGGAAATCGTGGACAAGATACCCCAGACTCTTCCAGGGACGAGGGTTGGTGCCGCTACTATCGTACGGTTTTCTGACACAGTTTCCAGTTTAACCGTTCCTTCGTTAAGCGTGCGGTTCCTCATTCATCAGAATGATGGCGATCTTTGTGGGTTTGATCACCGTCTAGAAGGGAGGGAGGACGCGAAAAAGAAACACGCTAGTGGACGGCTGTGAAGAAAACAAATGATTTGATTCACTGACTAAATGAACACGTGCTGAAATACCATTAAGAAATCTGTCGATGTAAAGTGTCTAGTATGGGTAAGTTTATTTGACAAGGTCGAGATAACGTCAGGAATTGAAGTCGCACGTGTGTTTAAATAGCCTCGCTGAGGAAAAACACATTGTACTGAAATGAATAGCCAAGCCTAACTGTCCTCTTAAAAATACTGTTGACATGAGGTAAATGGATTTGTTTCAAATTTTTGTCCTTTACTTACCCTCATTAACGAGAAATTATATCTGTGGTGAATGAGTTAAAGATATAAGCGATCGCATTTCAACAGTGGAAACACACGTTGGCTCAAGAGAAATCATTGGTCTTTCGCTGAAGTGTTCGAGAGTACTTAACGGTTTGTGGAAATATTAGTTTTGCTCCACAGCATCCTTTGATAAACATAAATCAAAGGCATTCTTATTGACTTTGGACAAGATGGACTTGATTGAATATGCCACAATTTGTACAAATGATCGATCCGAATCAACCCTCAGCAAAACAATCCCCATTTACTAGGGGCTTCAGGTCCCTTCACGAGGTCAGAGAGACAATGGAATATGAACACGTTATACCCAGATGGCTAGATATTCGGCTTAGTGCTTCTATATATGATACAACTACTAACGCAAACCTTCATGAACGCTTTCGCGGCGCTTCTTCATGGTCAAAATTCCGTGCGCTCAAGGAACATACTCTTTCACCTCAACGGTTATATCTCGCATAGCGTAATAATTTAATTAACTCTTACTTATAAAGATCAAACTTAGCACTATGCCTGTACTGCAGATATTAAAGCAATAATGTCATCCTCTTTGTCTCAAAGTATCTTAAGCGCTAAGTTTTTCTTCTTCTTTTATCCCCCTTTGCTATATATCTATATATATATATATATAGCACGAGGTACTTACCGCTGGCACTTCGAGGCGCTTACAATGAAGATGAAATTAATCGTGACATTCCTTCGAAAGAAGAAAGCGAACAAGCTCAATTGGAATTGGACATCAATGAAGAAGGCCTTGTCCGATATTTTGGCCTTATACTCCTTTCCGTTCTACTATTGCTTTGTTTCGTTCAGGCCCCGTCGTCTGGACTCCCTTCCTCTGATATCTTTGTCTTCCTTACGCGTGGCGTTTATCCATTTGCGACGGAGTTTCTAGGCCGAGAGGCGTCACCAGCAGTGCGTTTATCAGCAGCAGTAGAGAGAAGAAAGGAGAAGACGAAGGCCGCTAGAGGGCAGAGCCGAATAGCGATAGAACGCTACCACCACCACCAGGTTGACATTCTCTAAGGCGCTATCGTCTACGGGTCTAGGTTGTCTGCTGGAAACAGGACCGCCGCTGATTCCGGCAGCTGCAGCTGCCGCAGCAGCAGCAGGCTTCTACCTTCCAGTGTAGTTACCTATTTTCAGCCCGCCGGGGCGGGGGTGTGGCACTTCCTGTTTCCTGCATGCGCAGGGGGAGTGCCCGTGCTGCTACAGTATGGTAGCGCTGCTGGTGCTGTTTTTCCTTTCTCTCTCTCTCCCTTCGTCTCTCGTCCTCTGTCTGGGCGTCGGGTCGCTGAGTAGCAGTGGCTCCCGTTCGATCGACTCGTCTTGCCTGCTTGCTCCGTTCGATCAGGGACATCGAGTCTCGCTTGCGCACTGACGATGGGCGCTATGAACAAGTCGCTTGCCGCCGACGCTTGAAATAGCTGGAAGTGGACGAGACGAGTGATAGCGAGAGAGGAGAAAGAGAGAGAGAGAGAGAAAGAGATCTTGGAAGGACGTTGGAGTCTGACGGATAGAGAGTTGTCGGATAGAGGAGCTGAACAGAGTACAGCGACAACGAATGAACGGCCGGCGGCCGAGTTCGCCCCCTCGTTCAGGCGGCCCTATCGGACGGGGACGCTAGCTGTGAGTATCCCCGTCCTGTCTCCCACTCACTGGCCGTGCGGCGCGACACTCCCACGGACTCGGTCTTGGCCTTCGCGGCCAAAGCACTGAGCCGTCAGCCCGGTCGTCAGCCGTCGCCGGCACCCCGTTGGCCTCTTGGGAAATCACCCCGCCGAGAGAGCTGCCTCGCCTGGGGAGAAGTGAAGCCTTCGGCGACTTCGTCTTCTTGCTAACCCACTGTAGCCCGCCCGCTGCTGTCTCCCCGCGCGTTACTTCCCCCTACGTCCCCTGCCACAGCCCCGAGACCAGCCCCGCCCGTCCCCAATGTTTCCTCTCATTGCCTCATGGTGCTGCTTCCGTCGGGAAGGCATACAGATGTGTGTAAGTGCGCCGACACCGGTTTCCCCTTTGACTCCTCGGTGCCGTTGGCATCCAATACGCTGAAAGGAGAAGGAGACGAAAAGGCGTCGCGCTCTCGTCCCACCTTCCGGAATAGACTCCAACAGTGTGCACCACCGTCTGGTCGTTCGATGCGGCACTCATCTACCTCCACGACGCCCTCCTCCCTATAGCGTTCTCCTAGTTTGCTTGTTGTTGTGTCCTCCTTGCTGCCACGGCTACTGGCTGGCGGCTTCTCGTATCTCCTTTATTTCCCTTTCTTTATCATTTCTAGCTTCATCGCATTATCCTTCTTCTTCTCCTTCGCTTGTATTTCCTCTGGCTATGAAGACCATAATATTTACATCAGGCTTTCGATCCGCAGATTCTCAATCTAACGTTTTCTCGTGTCTTGCCATATATCCTTATATTTCGCTCTCGTTATACTCTCTCCATATATATTAGTCCACAATTTATAGAATGTGTTACTGTGTCATTGTCGATGTCGAGAAGATGCTCATGAGTCGACTATCACCTAGCGATTTTAGATATGGCTAAGGTATATACATAAAGAATTGTCACGCGTGTTCACAGTTATTCGTTCATCAACGCCATCACAATGCGCTGAAGGTTCATGCTTACCTCTCGTTATTTTTAATTGGATTACAGTGTAGTTCAATGATTTGTCGGGATGGATTACTAATCTGCAAAGAACAAGCTAAGAATATGCGCAGCCAAACTTGAATAGATATCTAAAAAGATGCCATCCATGACAGGGACGTCCTGGGAAACAATATTCTATAGAAATAGTCTTAGCAACTCATTCCTACTTGAGAGCACTGGCAAATACAGAAAGATAATTTGTCTCCAATAGCTCGCTGGAGAAAAGGTCAAATATAGAGTACATTGATAGGGCAAAGCTTGCAGTGTATAAGCATATTGGCCGGGGTTACTGTAAATCCCTCTTATGTCATAGATTCGCAGGGCACAGCCCCCACGAAGGCCGCAGCCGGTATTTTCGGGATTTACGCGAACGCGTCGGGGATATAGGAACTCTGTATACGAGAAGGGATGACATCAGTGCAAAGGTTGACGGAATCATGACAAAATATGCTCTGCAGGCGCGTTCATGTATTACGTCCACCCCATCGGCTTTCTTGGACCCTTCCTGGGCCAACAAGGATGGCAGATCAACCTCAAAGCCCACAACCACACACCCGGTCCTGGTCAAGTGCTGGCAGCGGAATCTTCCACCAGCCCGTGCGCAGTAGGGAGCAGGCGGGAAAAGGCTCTTGTGGGCCCAACTTGATGGATAGGAGTACCCTCCTAACCTAATTACATCGACGGCCGTCGCTATTACTGCGTAGCGGGGCTAGGCAGTTAAGCGTAAGGACACAGGCGCTCAAAGGACAACCAGGACGATTGAGAGCGAGAGCGGTACGGATCTGTCTACAAGGCGTAGAGGATTAACCTTCGTCTTTTCGTGAACCTCTGACCACCATAGTAGTCCAGGGGGCGAGCATCTGGTGCGCATAAAATTATCCGCTGACGACAATGCGTTTATGAACTTAAGGCCAAATCCAAAAAAAACTCACATACTATTATATATATGTGAGCACGTCTTACCTATGTGCTTAGCTTAGCGTAGGCTGGACCGCCTTGTGTTCAGATACCTCAGAAGGTTCCTTGGTAACGCTACGACGTTTAAATACGTATATGGGGTCAAGTTTAAAATACAATGATCTGCGAAAAATGTTTCTTTTCGACCAACGTGGTTGAAGATGTACACAAGCGTCGAGTGTAGATCAAGCCTAGTCAGAGTTATGAGGCTTGATTTTTTAAGACGATGTAAAAATACTCAAAAGCTGTAATGAGGCACCCTACTTTGCACTGAATTTTATATTTATGCCACGGACACGAATTTACCAGTGATTCTTGTCAAGATACCATTTCAATCTAAAACATTATATACATATGTACATGAACAGCGATAAATGCAATGGAATAACTGTGCGGCCATCGTTACTTCTGTGTACCTATTATTGTGCATACCAACTAAGCATCGATCGTACTCGCAACCTCGTTACGTGCAATGTAACGGAGGCCTGAAGGGGACGTCGGTGGTAGTTCACCTTCGTGTTTCTAATCGCGGTGAGGAACTTCGGGACACTATATATACATATGTATATATATATATATATATATATATATATATATATATATATATATATATTGCTCTAGGCGTGTTCATATCATTCACGAGCGTTGTATTCACTTGTATAACATTGTCTCGGATTCAATTTTAAACCGTCCGGGACGGGGCCGTTATAAATAAAAAAGGACGCGAACATGCCGGCATACTTAAGACGACGAGGTCGCGTCGCTTGAGAGGGACCACACGAATCGACAGGACTGTCCCTGGTCATCTGAGGACGATCCGATCTCTTCCACGCGTGGCTAATAGCGGCGGCGCACGCGTGTTGTCTCCCTTTTGGTAAGTGGGGAAGGTGATGGCCGCATTCGGTGGGGTTTGGTTTTCAGGGGTTCGGTGATACCTTTCTCGTTCCGCTGAGCCAGAGCTCACCCCAGCGAGGTGAGCCCCCAAAGCTATTGGAAATTCCTGAGCGCGTGCTCGCTCACCATCTCTCGAAGGAATGCACCGGCATTGGCCTGCGCACTGCACAGAATGGCTGGCCAGGAAGAGCCATAGTTGCTGGTCTGCCTTCCAGCAAGCCAGCTTGTCCACGCTTCTTGGGCCGTGTCGCGTTGGCCTGCGAGCAGAACGAAGAGAGAAGAGGAGCGAGTCTGCGAACACGGGCAGAGTAGAAAGTCTTCTGCCCGCAATGTTGTGTCCGATGTTACAAGGCAAGCACGTGCTAGAGCGTCCGAGTGGAGAATAGGACCGTGCGGGACTCCAAGACCCACTCGGCTCGGTCGCTTGGCTACGAGGCTCTGCCGGCGACAGAAGAAGATTAATGTTTGTGCCGCCGCTACAACGGTGGCGGCAGCAGGCAGCAGCAGCAGACCACGGACACAACAACGGCTGGTCAGTGGCTGTCGGGCCCTTGAGCTCCCTGAAGCCGTTGCAGCGACGGCTTTGCAACTTTTCGTCTGGCAAAGGCAATTGACACAATTGACACGCAGAGAACCATTTCACCATGGAAAGGGAGAGAGAGAGAGAGAATGGACAGAGGCAAGCAGTAGCCATGCAGACGCTTTACAACTCGACAACTCCCGCAGAATGCTTGTGGTGATGGCGCAAGCTTGTTATTGTTAGCTGTCAGCCAGCGAATAATGGCGTTAGCAGTGGTAGAGGAATTGCTCACATGTCAATGATCTAAACGACGCTCGGCATGTCTGTGCAGTGATGGCAAGCAATATGCACTCAAAGTTCCCTTGAATGAATACAAACGGGGTACCGGAAAAAATTAAATATCCTAGTGGCTGTTGGGGGTAGCATTGACAAGGTGAACCTATGTATTCAATGCATTTCATATGTAAGTGCCTGCCGGAGGTTCCAACCCAACCATGACACATAAGTACTCAGCATCACTGATTCCAGAAGGAAAGTGTAGAAACATATGGATTGGCTTTTTTGTGTCGCTTATAATGTATTGCTGCAATTCTATCCAGTGAGAATGAATAACCTATTTTAGTTCATATTCATAATTATTATGGCACTGTACGTAAGCATTTGTTTCTCGACTTCGACCTGAGATACGATATTCGTTGGGAGGATACATACTATAGAGCCTCGAAATAAGCCATTCCTAAATATATATATATATATTCTATTGTCAAATCAACAGGACAGGCATGAAATGCGAAGGTCATGTTAAAAAATCGAACAGCCCTTTAATAGCCGTTATTTGTTATGTTTCAATGACTACCTCAATAAGTCCGGCTGACCGCAGAATGGCCAAGTCACTTCGGTGTATCCTGTTAGGCGCCCTGCAGTTGGGTGCTTTTCCGTAACGAATCATTCGTGTCTCTCCATTCCACGTCATAGACATACTCGTGCTTGCTCTCGAAGCAGCTGACCATCGTAAACCGATAAAGGAGCGGCCTGCGAGGACTACTAGGCTAGACGTATAAAGAGCTCCCGATCTGGTAGCCCCATTCTACTGGGTCTCTCTTGGACCTCCTATCTCAGTAACGGTATTGTGACTTCTTCGTTATATAGATGCGATAGGATGTGTAAGTCCGCTTTTGGGTTGGCCTGCACTTTTTTGGGTCTTTTGGCCCTTGTGGTGGAACACGTTTAGTGGTCAATTGGGCGGAACGGAGGCGAGACAAGAAAAGCGTGGGGAGGACATCGTACAACGATGCTAGGCTGGAATAGCAGCGAAACGATATCGGCCATACTCCAAGTCTAGTCTCTAGCTGTCTCGTCACTGGAATCACTCGGTGTTGTCCGAGCTGAAGAGAACTCCCATAATCCATACAGATTAACTTAAATGTATATATATATATATACATTTGTCGATATCCCATATAGGGGACAACAACTGACACGAGACCTTTGGATATGTGAGGGAAACCCATAAATTGAATGATAGCGTCCAGATGTCGAAGTCCTGCTTACGCGAAGTTACGTTGACCCCATGAAGCCGTCAAGGTGTTGGCGTGTTTGGTAAGTTTTGATTTTACCTTGCCACCCGAAAGTAGAAGTCTATTTAACTAAATATCTTTTCATTTTACTGGAAATGTACAATAATTACGCAAAGGCTTAAAGTATTTGTTGCGTATTTTAGCATTGTATAAATGGTGTCGTTCTTGGGATGGAGTTTCTTAGTACACGACCCGTTCCGGAATTTGTCACCAGTCGGCCGGAAGCAGGAGAACACACATAAGACCTAAAGACAAATTTAATGTGTCTTCGCTTTAAGAACGAGATTCGGTCATGACGTCTTTAGCTACTCAAACAAGACATAACCTCTGTACGTCAAAGTAATCCGAACAGAAGATGGCTTCCCAGAAGAAATCAATATGTAGAACATCTCCTTACAATATGGGATGTGATATACTGGTCGAACTAAGCGATTACTGAGAATAGATTGTCTGAACTCAATCCCTATACCAATCGACAATTGAATGCGATACAATTGAAAATAATTGTATACAACTGATACTGATGGTCGAGTCATATTAAGTTGGATGCTTGTGATCCCATTGCCATGTAACCGAGCCCATCCTATCGGAGTAGTACTTCCGAAAACATTGGCACAGTCAAAGAAGGTCCTGTCACCGACCAGCACGGTGCCACAGAGATAGACCGAACAAACACCTGACGATGGTGATCTTGATCTACCGTTCAAGCCGACCATCGCTGGCCAACCGTCCGTACGATACGATACGCCCACCCGGAGCAGAAGAACAAGCCAGCTAAAGTGAAGGAAAGTAGCCCGAGTAGTTGTAGTCAAGAAGTCGATTCGTAGCCAACTCGACGGATACCTTCTATTGCTGAGTGTTGAGGGACGCGTGGGGGTTTTCGGGTTTTGGGGGCGGAGGCAGAGGCGTGTTAGGGCCGGGTAGCAGTGCAGCGGAGAAGGGGCCCTCCCGTGAATGTGAGTCTGCCAATAATTACTCGTATTGGATCCGTCGTGCAACGAACGGGTGGTGGCAGCTGCTGCGAATTCACCCATCCACCTCGCAACACTTCGTACCGCCCGAATCCCACCGCCCTATCATCCTGTTCTGTTCACCCCTTTCTGACTGCAGCCGTTCATCCCCAACACTGCTGTGGCTACTGCTGTCATCCTCTCTTTGATCTGACTATAATACTCTGCTGCTTTCCGCATCGTCCTTAAAAATCATCGAGCTTCGCTGATGATTGTGTTCGCTGACGTCTTGCTGATCGAAAACGGCGGAAATGACTGCTCTACATCTGTGACCTTTTAAAGTATTGAAGAACACAGACTACACAAGTTGGCTTGCGTATACGATGTCCCACAAGGAAACACGGTTGAATCTTCGATACGAGCTTGGTTAGCAACCCGACACGCAGTTGCGTTGTTGTCTCGGACGCGGGTTGCCAAGTAGAGGGAGACTAGTCAGTGCGATAGAAAGAACGAGAGATAGAGAAAGAGAGAGGGGGCATAGGGAGATCAGCCGCAGTGGCCACAGCAGCACTGACGTCTCTTCTTGCAACGGCCTCTTCCCACCTTTCTTCTTCTTCTTCTTCTACTTCTACATCCTGTACTTCGTCTTATTCGTCTTCGGCCGCAGGTCGTCTGTTCGTCCGTCCAGCCGGCCTTTCGTTGGTCCGCCAGCAATCGCGACCGGCTGCTTGGCCGCCTGTCTGCCTGTCCGTCCGTCGATCTCCTCGTCCGCCCAAGCGCCCGCCCGCCCGCCCGCCCGCCGAATGCCTGCTTGCCTGACTCCCTACGGATACATCTGTGCGTCGTGATGCCCTCCGCTACGGCTGCTACCAATATCGATTGAACTTGCCCGCAGGCAGCCCGGGGGAGCAGAGTCAGGAAAAGGAAGAGCAGTTGGGAAACCATGCCGTCGCCCCTGTTATCCGATGGGGCCATAAGGGCCGTAGACGGAGGAGAAGAAGCAGGCCAAAGGCCGTCCAGATCGGCAACCAGAGAAGGAGAGATAGATAGAGGGAGGGAAAGAGAGAAGCCTGCCACTACCGCCGCTGGCTAATAAGCATAAATCTCATCACCTACGATTTGAGTCTAGCCCATCTACGCTTTTGCTGGTAACGGACAGTCTTCCTGTAAAGGCAACCAGTGCAGCGAATCATGCTCACGGACCTCTTCTGTGGATTATCCTATTTGCAAGGGTACTGAACTCTCATGATTCATGTGTCCCCACCGTTTGTAATTCGAAATTCCTTGCGAAATCATAATGACTTTGAGGGATTACATTTCGTAGTCTATTATATGTGGAGAACAAAATTTGCTAATTTTTTTTTTTGTTTCTTATTCACCCCCATATTCACTCGAAGAGTTCGACTTCTTTATGCCAATCAGTACTTTGCAAACTAAACTATAAGGTAAATGTACAGGTTCATTGATTTATTAAAGGAGCTGCAATTTTTACAATCATTAAGTTCACTCAAGTGGACTACATTGCGAAATATCCTTCGCTCAAAAAAAAGTTACATCCGTTTAAGCATATGGGTTTGAGAACTTTTCCTACATTAATGTGGCTGTTCCTAGGAAATTAGAATCATCAAATATTTTTCCCTGTTTAGAGATAAATGCTCGTGTGCGCTGCCTAATTCGTAATATATCTATCTTTCACTACATCTTGGACTTTCGTTTGCGGCTGGCCGCTAAGCTTTCTCTTGATTCGTACCGTTACCGCATTAATGTTGGGCGAAATCCTGAGGCCACTGCAGGATTTGAATCTGGGACATACCCCACCACGGGTACATTTATCCGTTCCAAGATGCTGCGACTTTGCCGTCTCAGCCATCAGTACGGGAACTCTGCTGAAGCGAATTTGGTGGCCGAATATTGACCACTGTCCAGACACAGCGACCTTTTGCGAAACTGAGTAGAGTGTTTATATTGATGTGAACGTCTGCAGGTTCGTGTGATTATGTGCTTATAAAAGCTTTTTTCCAAGTCTCTGTATTACTTTGAGGACGCACATTTGAGCCCCAGAAAGAATTAACAACCACTTCATACGCGCATTTGGTTTGATACGCAGTATTCATAGACGTGCCATACATTTTGTTTTCTATTTCAGAGCAACACGACAGCGCAGGTTTCAGGAGTTTTATAAAAAAAATACAAATAACCTTAATGTGACCAACACTTTCGATCTCGTATGCAGGTACAGGTATAGTAAATAGCATATTCTCATGCAGAATTAAAAGATCGATCATGCGTGTGCTTCATTACAGCCACTAGTCTCGAAACGGCGAGATCAAAGAGAACAATAATCTAAGCATAATACATATACATATCACATCAACAACTACGATAATAATGGAATTATGTTATATACATATATATGTATATACAGTTTTAATCTTTCCTTCACACCAGCTTATCACGACTTCATCAGTATAAGGGAGAGAAAGATGGCGGAACTGAATCCCGATTTGTACAGCACGGGGGCAATGACTACCGAAACCTGGAAACTTGCTGGTAGGACAAATCGGCATGTCGTTACACGTTTCGCGGTTCATGGTTTTCATCACATGTTGTGAGGGACAGAGGGGTTTCACACTCCATCCGTTACACTTGCTTCTAAATGAGATGTGGTGAGGCATGCCCCAAATACCGCGCAGCGACCTGTGTTGGCGTACCTTCCCTAGGCAGCCTAGCGGAGCAGGTGCAGTTGTTATGACTACTCCTTGTCGTTTTTTATCAGACGTTCATACAAGACCATTGTATTTTTTTAAAACACAAATAAATATTATTCAATGTATAATAGATGTATATGGGGTTTAGTCGAGATCAAATATTACACTCGAGGGCGATCGTTTTTCCGCATTCATTCTGGCACTTTGCATTTCTGCAAACTCAATATATGTATATAGCCAATTGGAGACAGAAACGCCTGTTATGGTTTTCGGCAGTTTGCCGGACCCTTTTAGAGCGTGGTGACTCCGGTTCCGTTACTAGACCAAAATGAAATGAAGCGAGAATGATCTATCCCGTTGCTTCGTAAATCTCACTCGAGGGCATATATAGTCAGCCTCCCAACAGTCGAAACCCAATTGGGACGAGCCACTGAAGCTATCTCCTCGGTCAAAGAATACAGAAGGATTTGTAGATGCACCGCTGTACGAAGGGCCGGACTAAATCAGACCCTCCCGTGAGGACGTCTTCAGTTTGTGCGGACACACGAATGGAGAGGAAATATTTGAAGCACGTATAATAATAAATACTGTGCCCTCTCATTGTGTTACTGAATGGTGGCGTAGCACTTTCACTTCCAGTAAAGCATGTCACGTCTCCGTAGGTATAACCATATAAATAGACCGATAGGTCCAATCTATAATATTTTGGCCTCGAGAATAGAATTAGATACACGCGCCTTTTCGTCACTTGATGTAGATTATGATTACTTTTCGTCCAGCAGCTTTTGGTCGCCTCTTGAACGGAACGTATTGCTCTGAACGGAACGCTTCAGTAGATGTGATTAGAGGTAGCCTAAATTTTCCGGGCTGACTCTCAGCCAATATTTAACGTCCACGAAACTGCTTTTGGCATTGATTAGAGGTAGCCTGCGAAGGGGCAACGTAGACAAAGGAATCAATAGCTGTCTATATTGGGAGTGCTCATTGACTGTCGAGGCTTTTCATCGAGGAAATGACGAATATCAGTATTGTAGAAATACGAGCATGACCCATCATACCAAGGCAGAGGCAAGGATTACCTAATGAAGGTATGACCGTAGTCAATTGAACGGGATAGATGTTCGGTAGCGGTCGAGCCCGGGGTGTTTTGCATTCGCATGCTCATACCAACCAGAGGAGAGACGAAGGTGCACGGGTTCGAGCCGCACTGTTGTACATTTGCACGTACGCCTCCATCTTACAAAGCAATGAAGAAAGCAATTCCGTGGACGTTAAATGTAGGCCCAAAGTCAGCCCTAAAGCGTTTATTTTTTTCGGTAGCGGGATATAAATGTCTGGTGTGATCTAACGGGATATAAGCGCAGGTATCTTTTTAGACTGTACAGTGTATTTTTAACAGTAATAATTATATATATATATAAATATATATATATATATATATATATATATATATATATATATATATATATATATATATATATATATATATATATATAAATAAATATATATATATATATATATATAGATATACATCGCGTCAAAAAGTTGTCGTTTTGGGGGTGCCTCAAAATGATAGCCCACATAGTGTTTGTCGGAGTTCGGTTTTGATCAAAAACAGGCCATAGACTCCCAAAGCTTTTTTAGCTCATGTAGAGTTTGAGACTGCTTGCCACCTTTAAAAACAGCTCTAGATAAGACTCTCCACAGGTTTTCTATAATATCCAAGTCTGGAGAGCGTGCGGGTCAGCTTTTTTTGACTTTTGAAGAACTGCTTGACGATCTTCGCCGTATGAACTGCGGCGTTATCTGCTGCAAGGTGAATCTTTCAGCGCAGATCTTCTCGACGTGATTCCTAAGTTGATCCTCCAACATAGAAACGTAGGCACGACTATTCATTCGCCCATCTACGAAGAACAAATCGATCTTTCCGTTGTTGCCAATACCGGCCCAAATCATCACACCACCACCTCCAGCTTATTGTCGACTTAGGAGTTCCTCTTTTTTCCTAATGTCATCGAAGTAATCAGAATGTCCATCAGGACCGTCGGATTGAATCTCTTTCGATCGGAAAACAGCACACGTTGCCACTCCTCTTTAAACGAAATTTGCTCACGAGCGAAGCTTAATCTTGGATCCGTGTTTCAATAATAAAGAATGTTTTCGTCTGAGTTTCCTATGAACAAGATGTTCTGATGCCTGAAGACATCTTTGCACGTTTCGGACGTGCGTTTCGACTCCAGCCTCGGATGCAATTTCGCGACAAGTGAAAAATCTGTTAGAGGCCCGTCGGAGGAGGAAGCGTTCTTCACCTGCACTTACTTATTTGGGTTGACTTGGTGCCTTCTTGGTCCTGTAGTGTTCAAAATCTTTAAGAAAATTTGAAATCACCTGCTTCTTTGTAAAATTCGCGCGATTGTCGAATTTGACTTGTTTTCTTCATTGAGGTTGAAAATAATTTTTTTCTCATCTTCACCAAGATGGCGGCCTTGGCCCACCGTACTTTTCGCTAACAAAGGGTCCAGAAAATTTATATGAGAACGATCTTACAACTCAGTTGCTTGTCAACTGCCATCCCACTCGACAAACACTAAGTGGGCTATCATTTTGACGCACCCTCGACACCACAATTTCTGATATCAAATGTCTACATCTGGGTTAGATAGCCAAATATTCGTGGAACGTTCTTGAAATGTAATATGCTTGAATGATTGAAAGCGAGGCTGCAGTGCTACTTACGGTTGAGAAAAAAATCAGAAACAAGGGGGTGGGCTATCATTTTGACGCGGTGTATATATATATATATATGTGAAAAATTTGTTACATATATATATATATATATATATATAATATAATATATATCTATATATGTGTGTGTGTAACTAATTCTTTGTTGTTTTGTAAAATACTCCTCACCAACGGAGTAAACTAGGGGGAAGTAGCACACTATTTATAATAGTGACGTTTTGTTATATCAGAGGAATAGAAATACGATATCAAGCATCAATATATTTAGATATAATCACAACTAAGCTGAACTTAAAATTAAAGCTTATATTACAGTTATAATTGTAACACAAATCCACTGAAAAATATCTCCCGAACTGGCAATGTCAGCCCATATCACAGAAATCCAATTTGAGATGAACCCTTGGAAAAATTGACACACGGTTCAGATATCTTTGAAATATCATCATCCCACACTGAGATCTCGTCAACGTTTTGCAATTCGCGTTCACTTCTAGATACATATATATATATATATATATATAGGGTACAAAAGTTGTACACGAGATGAGACTGAGACGTTTCTACAAAAATATCCAGTGTAGTACACGTGGGAACGATTTTAAATAATCGAAACGACACTTGAGGCTCAACTACAGTAGGCTTTGTCTCTAGTCATAGTGTTCTTCGATAAGGTCTTCCTCTATTTTATTTTTATGTTGATATCTGCAAACATCTCGATTTTTGTGACCGTGATATTTTCGAACATTTTTTTCATAGGGTCAGTTGTGAGAAATAAGAGAACCAAACTACGCGATCGTTCTGCCTTTTACAACTGACAATAATTCTCTGACCCCTAGTGTCCCTTGCTTACTTCATTTGTGATTGTACTTTGTCGAACAGTAACGATTCCAGCCATTGATGCGACCAATAATGTTACCATACAATCGCCTTCAACCTAATCTACAGTGTTACGCCTCATCGCTTGACCGTGTAGGCTGGCACTCTCTCGTGGCGATCTGGAACTTATGAGCCTCCAACTCATTCCGTTTGAAATCTAATAAGCTGCGACGAAAGTGGCGGTGGCCACAACCATAACAACAAATATACAGGTGGTGGTGAGGGTCGTAACCATAATAACAAGACGTGTGTTGGTCGCAGCGAACCGTAACCACGTGCACAGGAGTATCAACTCTCACGCATACGGAACAACAAAACCCGCATGGCAGTGTATTGAGGCCAATAACCGGTGGGTGAAATGTCAGCATACAGTACTTCGAGACCAGGGGGTTATTGAAGTGGTCTCATATACGCCACTAGCCCCATGGCCTGGACGGACCCCGAATACAATGTGAAGCGAACTTAAGGGTTATGCTACTGGGGGTCAGTCGTGGGTTGAAAACGCTTTAAAGAGCTGCGATGGAATTAACCTCGAATACAACAACGATTCTTCTTTTGCCTTCTTGCTTGCTCGTAAGTGCCTTTGCTAAACTGAGGTTCCACAGGGGATTAGGGCAAATACTAATGTCCTCCAAAGGGCTGCTAACACCCCTCTAACGCGGTCACTGAAGACACAGACGGGTATTGTCACAAGCTTACCGTCGCCCATGTTGTCCTTGTGTCAGAGGTCACAATCCAACATCATGGTTTAGTGAGCGATCTGTCAACTGGCTCGTAGACTTATTCATTTAGGTGATCAGTACTTAGCTACTTTGAGGGAAATCATACCAACTGTATGAAAACTTGCATATATTGCCCCTCTTCTATTTCGCTTTTCCGAATTCTGAGTGCTAATGACTCCGGTATTTGAAGTTTCCTAACGTGCTGATGTTATTATGTTCGTTATGTCTTGATGTTCAGACATATTATAGGTCCCCCCCTTCACTCAGAACTTTCGTTTGCTTTCGGTGAAGCATTGATTACAATACTAGGTGGAGAGAACTTCCGCTCCACAGTTAGTTCTACCTGCAATCGCTGTAAAATCTCAAGGCGAAGCGTACACAGGAGAGTGGCGTTTCGGTGGTACACATGCCTTTAACTAGGCAACAGACACAAGGCTCTATGTAAGTTTGCATAATAACGAGACCGAAGCTCATAATCGTCAGCCGGCCCATGCCAACCAGTCTATCAGTCGGAGAGTTGTTCAGATCTGAGCTCGCTCAGTTCTGCAGCGCTAGTGGTGGCGATGGCGCTCGAATCAGCATTAGAAGGAGCCGGCGATCAGACGGCGGTACCGACAACGACGCCGGCGACTTCCGTTGTTCAATCGCTCGCCGAAAGCCTTCTTCTTCTTTTTTCTAAGTCTTCTTGGTTTCTTCGGCGTTCGTTCGCTAGGGGGTGTCGAGCGGAACATGAGGAGGGAACGGAACGGCGGCCGAAGGGCGCCGAATAGGGTTCGAGGCATTAAGCTTGGAAGAACTACTCCGCGGCGGCGTGTTAGCGTGCTAAGGGAACGGGGCCTAAAAGGCCGCCGCTAGGCATTATCATAATGAAAAGGCGATCTATTTCTTATGGAAATCACCGCGCTCCGCGGCTCGGCGAATCGGCCTGCTGCTGCTGCTGCAAGCGCCACTAAGGAAGCTAATTCCGAAAGCTGCTGAGTCGGCTGCTCTAGAGCTAAGTTTCTCCGCTTGCTGCGACAAAAGGATTGCCGCTTCTGTTAGGAGGTTCGCTACCAGTCGCTTGCCCGAGACTCCTCTCCTCTGTATTCCTTTCTCACGGGCTCTTATTCTCCTACCCGAGCCAACAACGGAAATTCTCCCTCAACCCTCGCACGGTCGCGGCAAGTATTCCGAGGTAGTCGTCTATCAGTTCATCGGGCACAAGTGCCCCGTCCGCCAGGCTATGCCGAAGGGGAGTGTCTATAAGGCTGACGAAATAAAGTGCCAGAGGAATCGCAAACAGTGTAACAAGCAACAGAAGAATCCATCGAAGAGGCGGAAAAAGGAAGAAAATACTTCGATCAAAACCCTTTCAGATACCAGCAAAGCAGGCGAACTACCGCGATCGTTTGTATTTTGACCGTTTCTGGAGATCTGACGCATTGTTCTGGTGACTTGGCACCTATTCTACTCAGCTCATCACGTCCCATTACTCTTCGCTTAGGATAGGGAATAGTGATTGTGCTTCCCTCTGCATTAAGCCGGAAATGTTTCGAAGGTGGAAGTTAAGAAAGCAAACAGGCCATGTCAATTCCATTTTCATTAGAATGAGAAATAATTTCACTACGGTGTACAATGGTGGGTTTGAACATCACGGTTTATTTACGCCCCCGCCATTTTGGCTAAATTGCTATATTTTAATCCAAGTAATGAGCAACATTCATTATGAAAAGAATTCAGAAGCTAAATTCTTCTAAAGTGATCCACTTCGACCTCAAGTGTCAGTTCCCGTGTCGGTTATTCCAAAGCCAAGATTCACAGTCGAATCAGAATGTCCACGCTAGAACGCTGCCTAAAGTATTGGTGCTTGCACTTCTGCCTATTTGACCACTCCGGGCTGGAATCGAAAACCAACCGACGCAAATTGTGAAACTCTCATTAAAATGTAGATTGTGGACAAATATAAGCGGAGTTAATTTAATGAACAGACCCCGAGAGAATTTCCCAAAGAAAAAGCAAGCTAAGGCACTTACAGATAATTGCTATTAATGCAACATCCCAAAGGAGCATGTATGGCCAAATCTATCTAATGCAAAACTGCGACTTTCGACGGCACGACGACAACATTAAATACGCTGTAGCCGCTTGCGAATCCGCTGGTGGAATTACATGTGAACCACGTGTTGGTGGCCCACCAGAGCGAACTCTGCTGGTAGAGGAAACATCCGTCCCTGCGCAACTATCCAAGCGTGGCGCAAAGCCTGTTTGACAATACAGGCTTCGTTAGTCATGCAGCCTATTTCGCGCGTTTTTTTTCTCATACAATTACGAAACGCCTTCGCGTATCGTGCGGCTGCATCCCGCTAAGAGATATAAGGAGACAGGCAAACGGGCTAACTAGCATTCACTCTCGTTCGTCACGCAAAAGGTCTCCGTAGCTCCTGCCTTTAGATTCTTTTGGGCTCGACTCGCTCCGGCTTGGCGGCGTGGCTCAGTCGTTCGGCCGAAACAGTTCTACTCTGGTGCCCAGATGGTGCATGCCATAGTGTGGCACATACAACGCTATACATAGAGGCTTCGGGTCTGGCTGCAGCTGGTTGCAAGCAACCCGCAAAGCACTCGGTCGCCCCTCTCGTCCGGATCGACCCCAGGCCACCCTCTCAGATGCTCCAACTAACTATATAGGTACTCTATATTGGCGAATCGCTCGCTACTTATCGTAACGATGAGGCGGCAGTGGTGGTGGTGGTGGTTGTAGCGGTGGCGGTAACGGTAGTGGTAAGCCGTCGTAGAAGCTATAGACATGGACGGAGAACTTCGCTTGAGCGAAGGCCGTTGGCCACTGGCCGCTCGCAAGCAGCCACCGCCGCCGCCGCCACTGCTGCTGCCGGGGCCCCTGGCACTGCTCACAACTGCTATTGCAAGTCTGTCCCCAGTCTCCCGTCGCACTCTAGTGATCGGTCGGCCGTCCAGCCTACGAGGTAATAAGTATGTGTCGAGCCGACCAACGGGGGGGCGCCAATCGGGTGTAGGGGAAAACATAGAAAAAAAGTACGCTTTAGCTTTTCCATGGCCTCTCCTTTCGCGGCTAGCGGAGAAGCTTTCCGATGGTTAGCCAAGTGGCCGAATAGTCGGGTAGGCTAGCAGCGGGCTCTGCTTGATGACGGCGATAATGACCAACCTCCGTCAATGGTAGCACGCCAATGGTCCCCGCTCAGAGCCAAGGACTTAGCTGGTTAGGTCGGATGGGGGGGGGGTATCTCCTGGGAGCGAAAAAAATGTCTTCTCTGGTCTGGGTGTCTGATTGGCTATCGAGGTGCCACCACAGCAGGTAGGGCCTGCTATCGGTGTTCTTGGACTATGCATATTGAAGTGTCGATAGCGGCCAACTTGGACCGAACTCACCCAAGGTGCTTTTGAGTTATCCTGTTCAAATAACTGAGTAGCTTATTTATGGTAAGGCGGCCTACGCGCAGTCGTTCAGATTTACACCGGCCAGAAAATGTAAATGATGCCTTCTTTTGTATTTTGCTAACATGTTTATTGCTATGAAAGGAGATCATGATTTTGAAGGTAATCATAACTTCAAGATATTCCAATAAATGCATGCTGTACTATATGCTCGTTCTAAGTGGAAGGAATAATTATAATAATAATATTCTAATTTTAACATCAAAATTGAGCTAAGATGGTTTCGTCCGGACGTTTAAACTTGAACTATCTGCAACTCATAAATGATGCTCCGATTTTGGTATCCTCACCCATCTCTCGTGGGTCTAAGGTGGCGCGGTTCCTCAGTTAACGACCATGTTTGCAGAGCTTACATTTTCGTCGAATAGCATAAAACTCATTTGACAGGAGGTGAGGCATATGAATAAGCGGACGCAGATTCAGTGTTAATAATTCGCCGTTTTCATAGAGTTGTATGAGGGAACGTCTTACCTATATGGTACATCCTAAAGTTGTGAATTTCACTCATGTTGTCGACTTTAGATTAGATGCTTAAGGCAGCCTAATTAAAAAGGCTGCTCGTGTCGGCCGCTAGATGCTGTATGGGGCCACTACTCATATCTCCTTTAATAATTTAGCCCATTTCTCAATTTGTTCGACAATATAGCGCAGACATGTTACTTAATCCCTAAGATACCACACAGTTATTATATACGGCTTTAGCTGCGTGAATTACATATTTGAGAAAAGTTGGTAGACATACATGATGAGCGAAGTGATGCGAAACCGGCCTCGGGATCACCGAGAGAAGAGTCGGATGACTGCTGTAGTGGGTACAGGACACACACTGCCATAGCGAATGCGTTCGTTATCCTTCTGCTATCTCTGACAGATAGTTGCCTCAAGCAGAAATCAAATTGTGAATAACTTCCCAGTCTCATTGCGTATTCTGTGACCTTCGTATCTTTCTACAGACGATAATATCTGCTAAGATAAAACATAACGTCGCCAATGGGAGCTGCAATGAAAACAGTCATCCATAATAAAGCAAGCTTGGAAAATCCTTAATTTTTGTTCTACCGGATTGTACAGAGAGGTAATAATTTTAAATATTTTTGCGTGTAAATACCTGCGCGCAGCACGCTATATATATATATATATATATATATATAAGGCATCTTCTTCCTCGTGTAGCAGATGGTTTGGTTCCACTTCATACGAATCACCTTAAATCTGCTACACGAGGAAGAAGATGCCTTGTATATATATATATATATAAGGCATCTTCTTCCTCGTGTAGCAGATTTAAGGTGATTCGTATGAAGTGGAACCAAATCGACCAGAAGTAGGTCCTTTCAGGTATTCTCGTTTCAGTTCGAAGCACACTACTAATAATGGTGGGTACGAATGCGGTAGGTCATCTATTTGCTCACCCACAGATGGAAAAATCTGAAATAGAAAGGGAAACCCATAATAACCCTAAAATACTGAAACTTGCATAAGTAAAACTGGAACCATTCGAAAAGTCAATCAAACATAAAGTTGCTATTTGTATTATAAGAAAAACTGACTCCTGGTCAAGCAGAACCTGCCTATAGTATGATCCCCTAGTGGATCACGTTATGTGTAGCTAGAAGTTTCAGTGGATGAATATTTATTACTTTGCAGATATTTAGGTACAAGGAAACACGTTGCCCAATACTGGAATACTACTTAACCCCTATACTACCCGACATTACAGAGATTACTCTGAGATTCTTCAAGCGTTGCTTGGAGTGCAACAGGTGCGGCAGGCTAAACTCTTTGAGCTAGTGTCAGCGATTAATAAACAAAACACACTTGGATTAAATAAATTGTCGAATAGTAAAATTTACCGTGAGCTAAGAAGCCTATTCAAGATCACGAAGTTTTAGGAAAACCAACATGGCAAATAGTCCTTTACAAGATTGCTAAGCTTCTGCGGCATAGCTTTATACGAGGCTTATAGTGATCTGTTATCAATGACTGCCACATAGGCGGGGGGAAACTTGTTGTATTGCACGTCTTCCGTGAACCCCTACAAACAACTTTGTCGAGACCACTAAATACCAAACCGTAGCTAATACGAATTGGCCCTATGGTCGTCCGTAACTCTCCACCTGGCAACCGCTAGCAATTAAGGACAAAACCCTCTCTAAACTCGCAGTCGCCAGCGGACGGTCTAGCTTCGTACAGCGTAATCGTTATGATTCTGGATCCGCCATAGAGGTACGAACGATGACCACCTGTAGTTAGCGGGATTATTAATTAGCGACAAATGAGAGTGGAATACCCTCTTTCGCCGAGCGCTGACCAATTACGACAGCTACGGCGAACCGAAGTGATCCGGTGGAACTTTCAGTCTCGCTACCGACTATAACAACGATTATAACTGGATGATCTGAGTAATCTGCTTAGTATGCCTGACCATCTACTGCGCCCACTAACTAACTACTAGCAGCAGCAGTAGTGGCTATGCAGGTCTAGCACGGTCCTAAACATCTTCTTGATCCGTCTCCACTTCACCTTCTGCAAACACTAGCAGATACTCATTCGTGCATGCTTGTATGTGCGATATATCGTCTCAAGACGTGGATGAACTTCATCCTCTGAGCTGGTCGCTCGATCTCCTTTTCGCGGAGATCGGGCGGAGTAGATGCGTATCGGTCGTGCAAAACCCGGAAGGGATGGGTGATTTGCTAGGGGTGGGGATATAGATACGACAAGCTTAAGCCCTAACGTCAACAAGCTGCAGCCAGTGCAGGTTCCTGCCGGCTAAGGCAGGAACAGTAGCAGCGACGACGGCGGCGGCGGCGATGGTGGTACCAGAAGCAGCAGCAGCAGCCGTAATTTCGATCCAGTTTCAAGAAGGGGGCCGAAGAGAGCGCCTGACGAAGGAGAGGGATGAGTATGGGAGATGGCGACAGTGCCAGCAATGGTAGCGCTGAACAAAAGCAGTGAGTGAGCGAGTGAGCCAGCCAGGCAGCCAGCCAGTGCACTAAGGAATGAACCAACTCTTCCGATCATCGGGGACCCGTCTGCTGCCTCCTTTTTGGACGACCCACGAACCGACCACTCGTGGACTCCTAGATGAGTTTCTCATTAGACTGTCTCTTTCTTTCTTTCTCTCTCACTCTCGTTCCTATCTCCTAATCAAGCCATCAAGGCCATACGAAATTCCACCCACTACTCCTTTCCAGTAGTCTCCAGCCCACTCACTCAGCGCCGGGTGAACCCTTATACCCCCTTCGATGTGAGAAGCGGCCCTTGAGCATGAGAGCACGGCTTGCAGAGAGTTCGGCCGGAGAGGATACGGCGAACCAAACAGCCAGTCGCGTGCCTAGCAAAGGGGCACGCGGAGGCGTTCAGAGTTCGTAGAAGAGCGCTGGCAGCGATGCGCCAGCTCCCACGGAAAGCTTTCGAGACCGCGGCCGTCAGCTGAACTGGCGACGGGCTTAGCGCCGCCGCTCGTCTGTGATAGCAGAAACAGCAGCAGCGGCAGTACTCTTGGAATTTGATGCATGGCTGGATAATCTGTCCAGGTCGTGGACACAGCTTGCGGAAGGGCTGAATTCGAGAGAAGATCAAGAAGAACGTCGAGGCAAGTGGGGGGTTCGTTGGGGGGCCGGGGGTATCGGGCAAAAGGATAGGTAGATCAGAGAGAGAAAAGTAACGACACGCATATACCAGTCGACTGCGACGACGACCACAGGATATAGCAGCGGCCAGTCGGACGGAGGCATGGAAAAGCGTCGCAGCGCGTGTCCCTGTTGAGGCAGTGGGCTGGGCCCTAGAGGGGGATTGGGGATGATGGCTTGGAGGGTCGAGGGGGGAGATTTCAAACTTTTAATGAAGAGCTCATGGCAGAGGAAGAAGCAAAGCGTCGGTTGTGGGCGAGCTATGACAAACGACGACGGTGGCTCTCTCTATTCTCACCTTCCGGTCGGGGCATCTAGGCTAGACCTCCCTGCGAATGCCAAATGCGGAGGAGAGACAGGGCATCTAGCTGGACAAAGTCGCTGTAGAATCGCATCCGAGAAAACATATCTGCCGTTGTTAAGTGATTAACAGTGATTGAACTTGCAATTGGCTGCATTGTTTCAATTTACATTTGTATGTTACATTTTGGCTGGACGATCACTTAAATCGCAATGAAAAATGGATATATCATTGAGTTAGAGCACTTCAGAACACTACAGAATCGAGAACGAGCCTGTTGGGTTCGCGCATTCCGTGTCACCACGTAACGCAGGCTATTTTAAGGACGATACGGCATACAGCGCATTATCGACTACTCGCCGATCGTTCGCAGATAGAGAACTGTGGTAAAAACGATCGTCTTATATCGTACGACTTCCCTGGCAAATTGGGGCAAAAACACGTATTTGCCAACGAAATCGGATATGCTCATTAATCATAACCAAATGTCGTTATTCGATTTAATGGCTTTCAACAAGGAGTCCGTTTCATGCGAGACGTTTTTGTTCATTGTATGGAACATCATTCTGTTTATCTACATCGAGCAATGTGATGTAGCATACTTCTGTGCAGATTAACATAGTTACGAGCATCAGCTAACTAATTGAGAAAAAAACGGTACTCTGAGTGTTCGAATTATTTCTTAAACCATGTGAAATATTATATACCTCTATTTATTTCACCTGTGGCGTTTTATATTCAATCTAATATATTATCAACAAATCATTTTTCCCTGTTTAAAGCAGCAATGTCTGTTCAACGAACCGATGCAGCTCCTTTCAGTGAGTTTGTGCTCAGGTACTATTTCGCATCGGGGGTTGTATTTTGCTGATGATGATGGTGCGGGGAATGCTTTCCTGAGCCAACACCCACTAAACCTCTGCAGGTGGTTGTTGCGTTGCAACCCACGGAGCGAGTCTACCAGTCGGCTGGTCTGTCGTACTTCCCGGTCTTTGAACGGAGACGAAAGAGTCTATCGATTTTTACGCAACATAAAACATGCAGCCTCCTATTACTGCCAACACGATCTACAGACGTGCCGGTCGTACACAACCCAGTGGTGACTGCTTATTCGAGCCAAGTCTCATTCGCGAAGCCTGCAATGTTGGCCAAACTGCATCGCTAAGCATGTTCTACACGAGTCAGTTTTTACCTTGTTGCAATTAGATCGTTGAACGCTTTCTCATCTAGCGACCTACCGTCACAACAAAGTCATTCCCCTCCGTTGGTATCTAGGTCGAAAGACGTCACTTGGGCCGGTATTTACATTTGTGTTTCTATAGTTGCTTGTGGGTCTGCAGAGTCTGCAGGGAACTTTTCCTGATGAACATAAGTTTCTCAGTGGTGGCACACATCAAAACATAGCAATGTTCAATATAAAGTGATTTGTGCACGCGTACCGGAGGCGACGTTAAAGCGAACACAGACGAGAGGGAAAACCGAGCGCTTCCTGTGGGAACAGTGGCAATATGGCATGTCAAATGACCGTTCACGTGAATCATCTGGAGCTTCGAGGGCCGGCGACTACCTTTTTCAATCTTTGGTCATCTTTTTGGTGCGGAGGGGTAGTGTGGATTGTGTGTTGATGGAGAGATGTTGCCCATCTGCCTTTGGTTCTAAGGAATCAGATTTGGGTGAATTTGGATTATATATCGTATCCAAATCATTCCAAGTCTGATTCATTTGAAGCAAAGGCGGATCAGATGGGCAGAATCTCTCCACCTACACAAAATCTACACTCAAGAACTTTATGAGAAGCTCCATTCTCGACGATGCTTACTTTTTTTGAAAACACAAAAAACCGGGAAAACAGGCACTGCGGGTCGTGTGTATGAGACATGTTCAGGTGGGAGTCTCAAAACGCACATAACTGAGTCGTTCCATAGTGCGAACATAAATCAAGTATGGAATAACTATGGAGGAAGTTTCGCAACAACACACCCAGGAATAATTGTTTATGAAAACAAAAACAACTGTCTCATGTATCTTTTTCCCACTAGTGCGTTGGATAATTAGACTTCCCCTCCCAGACTACCTAGCCGACATCTGCAAGCAGAGTTACTTGACAATGCCGCTAAAGGGTAATGTTCACCTATAGTTCTGTATACTACATAGAAGTATCACTTTCATTGAACTGTTTTTCAACATGATTCCACACATATTCAAATTTTTTACACTACAACATTGACTTCATGATCACTGTGATGTGATATTTTGCAGTTTAGATAATAACTCACTCAAAGCGTAATATCTTTCTTCGATGTGATATCTAATATTAACATGCCATGGGTAATTGGAACCCGTAAGGCGGTGCCACACAAAGGCCTTTTTAGAATCCTGATACGTACATAGATAATTATATGTTTGAAGTGTTTCTGTGCAAAAAAGCCTAGGTCAATTTTCAATTTGTAATTATGTATGTTTTTTTCCCTCAGCGGACTCGAAAATCTGTCAAAAGTTACGAGATCAGCACTCTAAAACTCGATTGATAGTTGTGGTCTCGGTGTAAAATGGTTGAAATCCAAGACGAACTTCCGTGCAAATGGACCTGGTTCATGTTTCACATAGATGTGGGCCGCCTTCGCGTAAACGCCACACCTACAAACCAACTTCTTGAGTGCTTACCTACAAATTTTTGCCGAGATAACTTGGCAACTTGCAAGGGGGTCTATAGATGACCCGAAAAAGTACTTGGTAATATTTTTATATTTTTTTTAGGATTTTTTGTAATTTTTTGATAAATAATTGTAGGTTTTATGGTGGAACTGCGATCACAACAATGCTTAAGTTTTCGTTATAAAATAATGATCATGGAATGTCACAAATTTTTGGGACACCAAAACATAATTGTTTGTATATGCACCTGAGTAGGCGCGGATATAAAAACCAACGGTATCTGCATTTTCTTAGTATGGTTTAGTAATTCGGTGATGAACTGTCCAGACGACACAAGTGCTTGCAGTTGATAACCAGGGAAACTCCACGCTGATTGCAGGTGGTAGGTTGGGGTGTGTTTGCTCGACTTTGAGATAATTAAAGGTGTCACAAACATGGTGCTGTGACGATTAGAGCAGCTGGAGATTGCCGTGAGTGGGAAGACGATCTCCGCTGGAATCAATATCTGGAACTCGAAGAGGACGACACGCATAGTGTATGATCACTACCATTGTCTAACTATGGCAAAAACTAGTAGAAAAATACGCGATAGCACTTATCCTTAAAGGAGAAGCTTAAAATGTGTGCTTTTTCGAAAACAAATCGAGTTTCTCAATTTATGTATAGTGGACTTATATATATAAACCCATCAATTGAAGTCAAGTACAGTTTGTTAATATTTTTACCCACTTATTGCCTTTCATTTCCGCAAAACGGCTAATGACATCATCATAAACATCTGGCTATTAAATGATGTGGTGTGCCTATCTTTCTATCCGACCAAAACGTAATCAAATTCAAGCCCTGACGTTGTCGCTGCCACCTTTCATAGCGTTGCCAACTAATGGATCTCGGAGAACTCATAAGTCGCAACCTGTGCGCAACGAGAGCGGGCAAGACCTATGGAACTGAGTGCAGCAGGCAAAGAAACAGTAAGGCAACGGTTTTTGAGCAGAGGGACAACGGAACCCAAGAGTAAAAAAATGACAGGTTTTGTTACGCCAGTCGCGCTCTCCTCGTTTCTAGGATTGCCGCCACAGGCCATCGTGACAGAACGATCGTCTACAGTAGCAAGACATCAGGATCAAAAATGCTGAGCGAAGTACTAAGCCCGGGGGCCTCGGATATCCCGAGCTCGCATCACGATGTCTCGTCCTCCACCTCCTTGATTCTCCTCTACACACCGCCTGCTCCTGCCTTGGATCCTTCTGCAGTCTGTTGTGTCTCTGTCTCGAGCGTCCAGACGTCGTAAGCAAAATCCATTTGTTGGACTCCTGCCAGTGGATGCCGTACTGTTTGACTGAGTTGGCTTCTGGAAAGTGTATGATCTTCGTCTTTCCAAGACGGCGTCGACGAACACGGCAATGGAAGAAAGCCAAGTTGAGTAGTAGGCGAGGAGGACACACAGCATTGCAAGCTCGACTTTGTCATCTCCAGCTCACTTTATCTCTCAGCCTGAGGAGACACATACGGCTGGACTCCGCGCCACTTTCCGGGTCGTCCCATTTCCAGTTCGCTCAGAGCACTTGGTCATACCCTCTCCTTCATTGCTTTACCTTCTCTCTGGTCTATCCTGGCCTCGTTTCGACTGTACCCGATGCTACTGTGTGTTTTGCCGTATGAATGCGCTTACTTTCACAGAGCTGTCCAGAGCGAGCAGCATCTTGCCTCTCCCTAAAAATATGATTTGCCATACGTCATGCTCACTGTTACGTTATACGTTGTTGTTCCACCGATATAGAATACGTTTGCATATTATCAGATGACTCTGCTGAACCATTTCGACGAGAGCTTGCGTTTGCTTGCCTGTAGGGTACCGAAGGGCAGGACAGCTTCTCAGAGAGACAGGGGGTTCATATCAAATTCCCTACTTAGACACAATTCCATTTGGTTTGAAAATGGCACCATTTTGTGTGAAAATGATTTTATTTTTATCTGAGTAAGGTGTATGATGAACTCGTAATAATTTGTTAATTTTAATGTGTTATTGAGAAATATGCAATACCTAGCTTATAAACAAGGGCCTGCTGTAGTCCTTGAATTTATGAAATCATAGACATATATCACCTTCCTTGTGCAGGAACAATTCAAATGACGTACGTTTACAAATAACGATATACAACTTGCCAGGATTTCCAGGAAATTTTTGATAACGGTCTTCGAAGTTAAGCGCATTTGCCGACAAATTCTACCGGTCAGCGTCACTAATTTGGGCCTATTCATTCACGTCTAAGCACTCCATCTAGAGCGACCTTATGGTTGACTGTAATCAGCTACGTTTCGGCTAATGAGTGAAAGCCTATGATCGAGATATTTATAGGCTCTCCGGGAGTTACAGGGTCTTCAGGGTTAATCTCGAATTGTTTTCAGAATGAACGTAGCAGGGATTTTGTAGAATATTCTAATAATGACGGCATAAACTTTTCCCTGTGATCTGTAAGCATGAATGAGCTTAAATGTACCTTCAATACTCTCAGGGGGATTTGGAAACTGGACATTATCCACCTTTTTCGTGAGCATGCTCACCTGAACAAGCATCATTTATTTAAATCTAAAAAGCTAAGAGAATATAGTTTGCAATCAATGCTAGCGGATCGTGGATCGCTCCCTAACCTAAGATCCAACTCTGTATGAGCATTTGAAACTGGGTTGCAACTCGTGCATAGCCTATAGACACCCTGACGATGACGACATCGTCATTGTTTGTTTTATTTCATAACCTTTTCTCTCCTTTGGCAGTTACACAATCTCTGCTGCCTACGCTGTTGCTGTGTTCGTAGTTCACTTGTTTGTTCTCGGAGCTTTATGGAGCGTTACTAGGACTACGAGCACTACGGCGAGCAAGAACAGACATGGTTATTAACAACAACAACAACAGCAAGAACAACAACGGTTGTGCTATTTCAAAGGGCCGCGTACATCGAGAACGACCCCTTCCTAGATGTGTGTATGGACATATGTACGTCTGTAATAGTGTTGTGTTTAGAACAACAGCGACAGCAGCAGCCGCAACAACAGCCGAGTGATCCCAGCCGTGGGAGCCGAAGCAAACCTGAGCCAGAGGCGCGGCCCGCGAATGGGATGTGTCACAGGGGAAGGGCAGAGGGGTCTGCGTCGCACTGGGCTGTAGTATGCGCACGGGGGATTTTTCGCGGTAGAAGAAAGTGTTGTTGCACAACCTTCGTTGTTGTCACTCTGCCGCCGCCGACGACGACCCCACAGACACTGATCTCGTCACTGGGTGAACCGGGAGAAGGCGGGGGGAGGTGATACGAGCGAAAGCAAGTGGGCGACGTTTTCGTTGAAAGGAAGCGAAAGTTAATTCTCTGCGAGGCTCGTTGCCGGGCTTCTGCCTAGCATGGCGCTTGCCAGTCGACTGAGCTCCTTCAATAGCAAATTGCATTAGAGCATCAGGCCTGTTTCACAGAGGCCCACAACGGCAGAGAGACGTGGGGGGCGCGGGGGGAGGGGGGTGGAGCGGACCCAGTGAGCTTTGTCACAGAGCGACAGAATCGTGGTGCGGGATGTGTGTGGATGGACCTAGCGGGTTGTTGTTTAGGAACTCCTGCAACAGACTTGAACGGGTGGCAGTCCTTCGTAGCCGGTTGCTGGGTGGGGTGGATTCGTGTGGGCCAGAGCGGACAGCCGCGTTGAGCTGTTAACACGTTCTGCAACGAATCTCGTTCGGCCCCGTTTCCGCTCGTTCGGTGGTGGTTCGGTGGCGGTGACGGGCATAGAAAGAGGAAATACACCGATAAATAGACAGTGGAAGTAGCGAGCTCGACAGCCGCGGCAAAGTAAAAGCTGCTCCGGCTTTAGCTTCGCTTTAGAAAGCGGAGACGGCTCCGAAGGAAGAGGAGCAAAAGAGTTTTTCCTATTGAGTAAGTCAAACGCTCGACAGCGACGTTGCCTTGTATAGAGATTTATATTCGTAAACGCCATTTTAACACGTCCGACGCTGGGACTGTTGCGACGCTTGTTGTTGAATAGGTGTTAAGGAAAAGGGGCTTCGAAAGACGAGCTTGCTGGCTCACACAGGCAACGAACGCGATTCGAAACGGAACTGCACGTCACCTATACGTGCGAATAGCAACCCTTCTCAGGACATTCACTAGGTTTAGCGGCATTTCCAAATTCTTACAACGCTGCAATTCAACTTCATATACAATTCAATGGAACAAACCCACCCCTTGACTCGGTGTCTCATCGGCGACCCTCTCGCAAATGACACAGTTGAGCGATTTGAACGTTCAGATGGCAGTGGTCAGAAACTTAAGAACACACTTATATGCTTTTGTCAGAGCATAACAACGACGAAGAGACTCCATGACCTTGTTGAGTGTGACCTTGTGGTTGGCCATATACACTATAGTTAGGGAGCTAAAGCCGTAGCCTGGCGTTAGCGTCACCTTGTCCTCCACCAACGTCGACTCCGTATTTAACTCTCAGCGACGAAATCTACCATTTAGCTAGCTAGCCGACACATTGTTGATCACTGGCCGTGAAAGCCAAGTTAGACAGAGCTACATTTGCCAAGATTTCCGAATGAAAGATTGCATTCCAGACGCGTACCGTCCTTGGTCTCTAGACACTCGCAATTCTGCAATCACTTTCTACCGACCCCACTGGGTCTAGTGGAAACGACGAGAGAGACCTAGAGAAACAGATAGAGGGATAGGTCGAGAGAGGGAGGTTGAGAGAGAAAGCACCAGCTCGTGGCCATTTCAGCGCGCGACGTGAAATAATAATAATTTTACCAATTTAGAAGGAGGTCGCCGCCGAGACCACCACCACCACCGCCGCCGCCAGGGCAGCCTCAGTTGTGGCGAAAAGAGAATAGCATTGTGAAAGAGCGGAGAGGCGCCAGCCGCAGCAACGAAGAATAGCTGCGGCAATCGTCCGTCGCCTTCCTGAGCTGAGATCCCCGTCCCACGGGACAAGCGCCACTTAAGAATTCTTTTTCTCTGCCCGACCCAGCGGCAGCACCGTGGGCCGTCTACGTCGACGTTATATTTTGCGATTATTTCTTTAATTTTCCTTCTCAACTCTACGTTTCGCGTGGGCAGTAAGCCTCCTGATAATGGTTAGTGCTGAGGAGGATCATAAATAGTATATAGAGGCGAACGGGACGTGATGCGGATGATCGTGCTGTGGCAGAAATCGCTGAAGTTGTTAGAGATTCTCGGAGATATCTCACCCTTGAGTGTTTTGGAATGTTGATTTTGACCGAAATGAAGTAGACTCGAGTGTACACTGGGTGCTTAATTGTGGGTTTGCCTTGAAACGGCATCTGCGGCAGTGGCTTTGACGTGTGTATTTGGAAACGATGTTCTCAAAGTTGGTGACGTTTTATTCCGCATATTATCCTGGGTGATCCTTGAACGTCAGGCACTACCAACTTAAGTATGCGAACAATTTGTCTTTAAGTTCACAGCCATGTGCAGAGAATCCCGGTTTACCACTGAGGGTTGGCTTGCATTTGGATGATTATTAAGTACAGCGAGATATAAACTATCGTCAAACACTCGGTGCACTGGCATTCATATACGTTGATCCCTATTTAACAACAAGATCCAATTTGTCAATGGGAAAAGGCTCCGCAAAACAAGTACTTCTATCTCGATACGTTCAGGAAAGATACCCGGGCGACTATGGTCCAGCAGAACTGACAGATTACAGCTCATTTTCTACCTATTGTGTTAGTCAACATTTGTACCTTTTTAAACGATCAGCGAGCCTGCTGCATCGACAGGAAAGTTTGACACCTCTGGAAAATCAATGGTAAATAATAAAGGGTCGACATTGCGTCTGCCCGACTGCGGCCATTTCTGGAGCGTTCATCCTTTCTCTGCATAATTAGTAATAGAATGACAGGACAACGATTGTCAATGACCTCGGCGTAATACACACTGTGTCCATCTGAATAAAACAGGCTGCACATTTGTTCGCAATGCGGTGACATCACAAGATAAGAAGAAGACCTACGTAAGGAGATAAGATAACAAAACAAACAATATTCGTGGTCCATTTAACATAAATAACCCTCCCAGATCTGATATCTCTCACTGAACTTGACCGCACCTACCCTAACGAAAATCAATAGAAACAGAAATCGTGACGACAACGTAAGGCGTTGTCTGAGTGGCTGGCTTGCCAGCGGCCCGAAGCAACGAGTTAAATTTAGTGCAAGCAAGACTTCTTCCTTTCGTGTGGGCGTCCCATGATGAGGCTAATTCAGATTCAAGCCCGGCGAGATCGGGGGAGGTATATCGTCCGCTGTCCGGCGTCCCGATATCCGCCAGTCTCGGACGCTGGTAAAGGCATAAACTGATGAGAGATCTCTCATTTGAATGAACGCTGAATGGAGAAAAAGGCAAAAGGCATATAGAAGGTGGGGTGGTTGGCTTGCATGGAGCCAGTGCGTGCGTGACCCACCATTATTCTTCGCTGACGCACGAAGGAGCCTTTTCTATTCTTAGCTTACGGGACGACGACAATCACAACAAAAGAAAAGAGTTGGACTTGCTAATTTTGAAATTGCCACTTCGGGAGCTGGTTACATAGGAGATGTCTAAAGATATTTGACTATGCAAAGTTTGACTTCGGATGAGAGCGCGAGCGAGATTGGCCCGCGCGGGAAGTTCGCTGCTTCGGGATGTTTAAGCGTTAGCTCATTCCTAATGGAAGGAGGAACCCCTTCAGCGAGTTTTCTCCGTGTCTATGTTTTGCTCCTTGTCAGTTTGAACTTAGTAACTACGGAGCGAACTTGCTCGGAAAGTCATTCCACTTTGCGAAATTAGATTACGTGTGCCTATGATACTTAGAACGTATCTTCTATTCTATTTCAGTTTACGAAAGGAAAAACCTCTATTATTCATTTACACTCTCAGGTTGCTTCCGATATGTGTAGTACTTGATATGATTGCTAGGCTGTTTAATACGACGGTGTTTTACAGAATCGGATTCAGGTTTAGCTGAACCCCAAAACTCGCTAGGCGTTTCTGTTCCCCCTAAACCAATTGCTACGACACGTTCATGCTAATTAATCGTTTCGCTATATCCAATCAGCTCTCAATCCGAACTGTGGACGTTATGAGTTCTGCTTAGAATAAATTTGAATAGTAACCGCCGAGCTTGTGTTCTATGTCGCCGTCCTTATCGCAGCCACTACTGTTTTCCGGGAATAATACGTGCGTACACATAACAACAAATATGATTGATTTTTTATAAATTGTGTGTTAATCCTTGTTGTAAAATAATCACGAGGGGTATAATCATATTCGATTTGTTGTGATGACGTATGTTGAACAGCCTGTGTTATACATAATATTATTACAGTATTTTCGTAGAAAAATTCACAGTTACCAATATCCAAATTGTCATCTCGCGGTAAATCGCGTAATGAGTCATTATCGTTTTCTATTTCGCTTCACTAAAAATAATAATAATTATTATTATTAGCATAATGATTGTTACTATTAACAGTATTATGATTGTTATTATAAGCTATTCTTTAAGTCATGCTCTTCTATACCGCTAGCATGATTGGGTTAACCACCGGCCGACGGAAGCGCTCAATTCAGCCACGATGTTTGTGTATGGACAAGAGGGTAAATCGACCTTCTATCAAGTGTTGCTGTCCTACGAAAGCGTGCATTGTTCGATCCGAGGTGATTTTTCGACAAATGCTCACATACCCATTGCACTTCAACAATTGCATTGACCGCAGCAACGAGTATGCGCATCCATCGGCGGATGGCGTTGCCCGTAGCGGCGGCGGCGGCGGCAGGCCAAGCAAAGCCACCAACCTCCATTCGAGGGCCTTACCTACATCGTTGGCTCTATGCTTTCACCGGCGCCTGCTGCATTGCTGCATTACTCTGCGAGCATGGCGGCAGAGACGGTGAAGGCCCTGAACGCTCGTGTGTAGTCTACCCCCAACTGCACGATAGATGAGCCGCAGTCACGTACGCGTCTAACATTCTAGGTTTGCTTGTCTGCCTATATCCCAATCGCTAGCGACCAAACAAGCTACCTACCAGCATTTTTCACACCGCCCCTGCCAATACCACACAGCACATTTTCCACGGCGTCTCTCTCTCTCCCTCTCTCTCTCTCTTATCACTTTCCCGTTATTTCTCTCGCTGCCCTGAGCTGGCTACGTCCTGAGGAGAGATGCAACCTGAGAAATATTTGAGAATAGCGAATCGTCGCTTGGCGTATGGCCTGCTCGACAGCCGGCCAACCGACTGGCCAAGATGCAATCCCAGAAGCGTGCGGTGGTGGCGGCGGTGGAGGAGGAAGAGGAGGAGGTGGTGGCGGCGGCGTCAACCGACAACCCCCAACAAACCCCCGCTACAAGCCGCTACCGAACGTCAATGCGTCGATCCGTTTGCACATTCAGGCCGTGTGGCCTCGGATGTATGTGAATCTGGGGGGGTATTGGAGGGTCTCTCTGTGCGGGAACGCTGCATTGGCCAATGTTGGCTCATTCAAATCGTGATGCACGGCAGAGCGTCCGCAGACGCCCGCCTGTGGTCGGCGACCCCAGCCAAAGCATTGGTCGTGGCCGTTTCGCAGCGGACTCCAGGCCTCGATCTATTTGCAGAGTTCACTCGATCCCGTGCCGGCATCTCCCTCGGAGTTGGTGGTCTATGCCAGCCGCGTCACAGCAGAGGGCAGGGGGCTCCAATGGGGTCATGAAAAAGAATTGAATTCGGCGATTTTCTAGATATTGACGTCGTTCTGTTGGCCAATTCAAGATGTCTTTTTTTAGCCACAGTAGTCTATCGATTGATGCTGGAGATATTTCATCATCGTTGTTCACATACAAGCTTGCTCTTTAATACAATTTCATTTAGTATGATTTGTACAGTTCTGCTAGATGTTCAAGTATGGTCGGTAAACGTTATCCACGAATTATGAAAACGATACACTCGGGGCTATAAAAAGCATCCCATACAGCAGCATAGTTCTAGCAGATATATATACGTTAATAGCAGATATCGTCCGATGGTAGCTAAAAGCCCAGGCCTAAATGATCAGTTAATTCTCTTCTCTCCCCCCGTTTGTTTTTATGAATCGGTATAAAAAAGCGACGTTCCATTTCTATGCAGTTGACCTTGTCATCGTAGACAAACCACGGCGATATGTGTTTTATGCAGGTTAGTAGCTATCCACCGTTGGTGTTGTCACATGATCGTACATAAACACAAACGAATCATCCAGATAGGGCTCGCATTGTTCACTGTCCACAATGTTCGCTACAACTGTGTCTGCCAGACCCAACAGATTATTGTCACAGCTGAGCTATTAGTCTCTCAACTATGGCAACCTTCACGCAACAGCTTAACAGTGACGCAGCAAAACTCATAACGACAACGACGAGGTGTGTTTGAGCTGCCGTTTACCAGGGACGCCTATGTGACCTGACTAGAGTGCCGGGCTAAACGATTAGTGAACACCTGCTTGGTTAGTTTCCTCTGTAACCGATTTAAATTAATTGCAAAACTAATTGATGTACCGTGAGCCATTAGCCTGTTGTGGTACTTACGAATACGATTGCTGTTGTCGTGTGTAACATCACAATAACAGACATACTTCGAAAGGAATAGTATTTAATTTGGCGTAAGATTTTTATCCCATGTCAGATTATGCAGTATCGATGAGCAAAATACTTAAAACAGTTCGTGGTGTCGAACGAAACTCGATGGGAGATTTTGGTGGATAAATGGAGAAGGGAGCGGTCTCGTGACGGCTGTTGTACTGACATAAGCGGGCGTGAGCTTTCAAAGAGGAACAGAGGTTTTGCCATATCAGGTAACCGTTGTCAGACACTTATCGGAATTGAATTATGAATAGCAGCTCAGCGTAACGCCACGTTCTACCAACTCGAATGTAATTACACTCCATTGATGTAATATCTTCAAAATCGTATATGTCAAAAGTGAGACATTCGCAATCCCCACCGCAGACATTGCAGCCCACTGCTGGGTATTAGAGCTTCAGCCGCCAGGACAATAAAAATATGCCAGCACCGAAACCGTTTGATAAAATATAAGCTGAACACAGACCATTCTGGGCTAGACCTGAGAACGTCTCCCTCAAAGTGGGCAGCAGATAGTCAAGTCAAATACACCTTTTGGCCATAGAACATTTGTTTATAACAATTGTATCACTGCTCCATTCATGACCCAGCATCCTGTTCTACTTGTTAATGTCGTAAATAGACGAAGCAAATTACATGAATTCGTTGCACAATATACAGAGCGCAAGCTAAGATGCACAGCTACGGAAATTTGCTTTTAGCGGTCTATGAAGTTTTAGCAAAAGAATAAAAATATGTTCAATGTTGATTCTGCTCGAATTATTGAGTTGAATCCCATTTGATTAAGACACAGAAAAACTAATAATTGGATAGTAGTTTATAGTGTTGATGGTAATAAGTGATATGATGGTTTTATAATATTTGTTTAACTTGTGCGATTTTGCGTATGTAAAATTTGGTAGCTTTGATGGACTCATGTCGACCCCGTGATATCCATACTTTAATATTCAATACTAAATGCCGAAACGGATTCTGAGCGGACCACTCCATGATGTCCTTTTCCCGGTTCGCGGTATTTCTGAGTACAACGATACGGGACGTGAAGACTGGTCGGAGCAGCGTTCCATCAATCTTGGTGTGAGATATCCAAATAGAGAGTACAACACTTAACAAACTTTTTCGTAGAAGAAAGGTGGATGGGGGGCCGACTCTCGTAGCTTGGCCAGGTGGCGCTCCACAAGGTCTCTTTAAGATACCAAATATCAACTTTGTCACTGCATCCTCGCTCATCATTTACCCTTATAACCCGCTCTTCTCGAGATTTTAAGTTCAATTAGATGGCATCTCACAATGCTACCAGATACCGGCTAGCGCACCTCATTGGTGAGCAGCATTTAACGGCACACGTAATTGAGAAAGCACCAATTTTTGCGGCATTGAACCTTAGTCATCGACCTTGAAAAGCACAACATTTTAGAAGAGGGAAAATGTGGACTGGATTCGAATTAGCCCAACATAAGCAGGTCGTGGTTTATATCATATTTAAATAATACTCTATTGTAAAATATTAGTATTTAATATTTCCCTATTTATTTACAAGACATTTTTATCCTTTCCATGATATTTTCATGATGGAGAGGCAGAGCTTCGGAAATTCGAGATTACCGCTTCAATCTATTTTTCACGATCACTTAATTCAAAATGAAGTTTTTCGATAACAAAAAGTCGCTACAGCTTGTTCACTGATCAACGCATCGTGCTAGTAATCTGTATAATCATATAAATATTGTAAATGTTAAACCATCGCTATTAAGCCATTCTACTACACGCATAACGTAATGGTTATGGTATTATTTACCTGGTTCACATCGAGACCACCAGCACTGGCCCCCATTGAAGAAGTCTAAACTCAGTGGACTAAAACTAACCCCTATAGTTATATCTGTTAGCTATAGATTAGCTTATCCCGATAAGAGGTGACGCCTGTTGATATGCCTGCTGCGTATGGCCACTTGCCTCTCGAAAAACTTTCCACACAGAATTCACAAATACACGTTCACACATCACAATTGTAATAAATTATAACACCAAAATCAACTTGCCGGCTATTCTCGAATGGTTCGGTCCCAGCACAAAGCACTGGCCCCCCACAAATCATCCAAATTTGCAGTATTTATAGCTTAAACTTCCTCGATATCCCACAGTAGAAGCAGCAACTAATATTCTCATAACTTAACCGAACTTAAGGCCAACGAGATTGTTTTCATCTTTAAGCATCTTGTAATATACAATAGCAACTAAAATACAAAAATAACTCCGAAACCTCCAAACGGAGATTGTTATTTTCTTGAATCTTTATACAGGCCTTCTGTGTACCTGTTCCTTGTACGTAATAAACGCCATAGGGCAACTAGAAACGATTGTTGAATAAGCGTTCTTGAATTTACAATAAGGAAGGCAAAGTTCACTTTCTCGCGCCCACTCCCTTGTAACTTTTATAATAGCTAATTCTATATATAATTGCTACTAAGCATTTTCTTAATTTTATCAGAGTCGTACGAGATGATGCCTTCGAGCTGCTGCTTTATGCTTTGTACGAACGCGCTTCCTGTTCAAAGAGAGTTCAAGCTGCTGTATGAAAGAGAATCCTTGTACAGTAGCGAGCAGCTATATATTTATATCTGAAATATATATATATATATATATATATATATATATATATATATATCTGAAATTCATCGACAATGAATAGCAGAGAAGGTATGAAAAGTCAACAATGCACACACCCATACATGGACCTTTACCAGAAGGATGGGAACAATGGCGTTATTCTGTGCAATTTTTTTTGTTCGCTTTTTTCAAAAGCACCGCTGGACTTTCTCCGTATACCTGATCTATTTTATTGCTCATCGACTGTCGTCGGGAAGTCGTCACTGAGAGGAAGCGAAAGGTGCATCGTTTTTAGCTGCCGCCACTGGATTCTTGTCGATTTCGTCACCACTATTGATATCCCGAGCTAAGCCAGACGGCGCGCTCATTCACCTTCTGGTACTCTAGTTACAACATTTCCACCACCCGTCTTGGCCAGTGAGAAAGCAGAATGCACTCGGTGGCTGGAAACACCGCGAAGTCAGCATACGTGCCTCGTGACAAAGGGGAAGTCAAGGCCAGCAGGATAGGGCCCGTGTTTCGGCGTTCGCGGCCATGGGCTCCGATACGCCCGAGAACGAGTCAAGGCCACGTCGTTGAGTGGTGGACTCCTTTGGGAGAAACACAAAAGTACTTCAACGAGAAGCGCCGCACAATATCCACTGTCACATTCATCCCCTACTGGCCTCTCTGGTCTACGTGGAGCAGATCCGACCGAGATCTCGGGAAGGTTGAAAATCTCTGATGGTATCCTCAGTCTGCTGGAGATAGCGAGCGGTTGGCAAGGTATGGTGATGTCAAATATCAAGTTAAAATGAGTTCTCTCAAATAGGTACTTGATCGATCGATTATTGCCAATTGTGCGACAGCTATTGGTCGATTACTTCACTGATGATTTACGCAATTTGGATGGACGCGCCTAATGGATTCGTTTAAAAATAAAGTTTCCGTTAATTCTGATCGACCGTATTTCCCGTTATTAATGCATTATTCATGTACATTCGTCTAAGCGGACCTCGAGTTATGGAACCCGATCCAGTCGTAGACAGTGATATTATATCTATTGTCCATAGTCAACTTCGTCGCTTAAACGAACGCTTAAGGATACGCAACATTAATCATGGACGTACGCGAAACCTAATGACATCCATCATCTGCTACCAATCAACACGTTTGCAAGGGCGTACAGTATCAGCCAAGAGTTAGGGCAGTACAGGTCTTTGGATTCCTTGGCTAGCCGGCTGTTTTCTCGGGACCCACATCGTTCAATACCTACATGTGATACAACAAACGAACATATACCACTGTGCTTTAACTGCGGCTCTATTAGTCAATCGTCGGTCACCCACTGCTGAATGTCCTACAGCTTCAGTTATCCAGCAGCAGCTGCAGGCAAGAGTCAGCCATCAAATAGCTGCTTGGCTGACTAGCTAGCTTATCCTTCGAAACGAAGTAAGGGATGGAGGAACAAACGAAGTGTGCGGTCGCAGCGGCAGCAGTGCTCGGCCAGAGAGGCAAGCACTCGTCGTAGTGGTGGCGGAGTGGGCTTTCGGTGCCGGGCCCACGTCTTTCGATGCCCTCGCTAGCCGGCTGTTCGAACTGGGAAAAGCCGGAGAAGGAACGAAAGAAAGAAGTGCTGACACCGGAAGGCGGTCGGTCGGACGGACGGTTCGTCGGTGGCAGCAGCGTAAGCGGTGGGCTTCGGTCGTTCGGCAGGCGTACGGTAGCGCCGGTGGTGGCCAGATGAGAGAAGTACGAAGAGTACGGCTGTTCGCCTGCCGAGCCTCGCGTGGCTGTCTAGCGAAACGGAAGGGAGAGCGGAAGCCAGTGATCTCTATTTGTTCCCAAATGAAGTAAGTGGATGGATCAAATAAGGGAAAAATTGTTTCCATCCCTGCACGGTAGCAGCCACTGCAGCCTCTACCGCTTGTGCCATCGGCTTGAGCGCTCCTTCCTCCTACGAGCATCGCCGCCTTGGCGGCAGTAGCAGCAGCAGCAGACGCACCACCACCACCACCACATCTTCACATCGTTTCTTTTTCGCTTTTGCCTCGGATTCCTTTTTCCTTCAAACCGACCGGTCGGCGGATAGACCGTCCGATGGACTGCCCCAAAAGCAGCCGGCAGGGAGCGGGCAAAGCCGAGCGAGCGTCGGGCTCCGGGCGACGACTAGGATGAGCGGGTGACCGTGGGTTCGTTGTATGTGTGTGTGTGTCAGTGTGCCGGTGCGTACGGTTTTCTCTGTGTGTGCGCGTTTGCACGAGTGGTGGCGCTCTAGAGCTGAGCTGAGCCGTCCGCGCGCTCTTTCCGTCGCCGGCGTCTCCACAGGAAGTCTTTCTTCAATTTGGCCCTCAAGAACCGAACAAGTCGCAGAAGACAGCATCAGGCAACTAACAGCAAAGGAGAGAAGCGACCGCTGCTTGCGACTCCCGAACTTGCGGCCCTCGGAAAAGGGGCCGGTCCCTGGAACCCTAAAACCCCTCATCTCAGACTCCCATGCTCATCCAATTCGCCAGCTAGCGCCGCTCTCACGGGCTCTCTGCCTTGGATGCTAGGTCGACCAACGGGGAACCGCCGACATCCCAACCGTCTGCGATCTCTCCAAGGTCCTTCCAGATCAGCGGTCGCCGGAGCAGCGCTGCGCTAGCTAGACAGCCCAGCAACGAGTCAGCGAACGAGAGAGCGCGGGAGAGACAGAGAAAGAGAGAGGAAAAAAAAACTCGAGAAGGAGGAAACGTTGAAACGTCGCTTCTCTGCTTGTGTCTCCCACGGGAAACAAACGCGAACGAAGGAACGAACGCAAGCTGTAAGACACTTCAGCGAGTCGCTGAAGTCCAACCTGGTATACTGGTGTATTGTACTTGCGAGGATGTGAGTATATCCTTTTGTTTGTGTCGTTTCTACTTTTTTTTTTGCGTCGATGTGGATGTGTGTGTATTGACGACAGTAGGATGACAGGAGTTGCCTAGCATTATTCTGTAGAGGTGCAGAGAGCGCGGTAAACTGCTGGCAGCGAACAAAACGCATCCTGGTGGTGCCGACGTCGCCCCTTACGCCGGCTGACGGCGAAGGCGTCCATCACCCCGTTCCGAGATGCCGCACAGGTATCAGTGGGGGCGATGCCGACGCCGCCGAAAAGAAGCCGGTTGGGAGAACGGAGATCCAGGAGAAGAGAGACAGAGAGAAAGCGATAAGATAGCAGAGGACCACGACTGGCATGGGTGAACGCAGGGTGGTGTGCTGAGTAAACAGGTGAAGGACATCATTAGGCAAGTTTGCCTTCCTCTTTGGGGAACCGGGCGAACCAAGCGAGCGAGCGAGCGAGCGGACGAACGCGCGAGGAACGAGCTGAGAAAGCATCTCACCTCATGGCTCTGTGTGTTAGTGTGTGAGTGCCAGTGTGTCAGTATATGTGCATGTGAGTGGCATGCCCTCCGAACGAACACTCGAGTGACACAAGACCCCCCCCTCCACCGTCGCCCCGTCCGTTCTAGTGGATGCTCTGCACAAGCCCGCGTGGTCGTATCCCCTATCTTCTGCCTACCTTGCTACTAACCCCAACCCTGTCCCCTTATCAAGGAAGGCAAGTTGACGCCTGCTTAGCGAGTGAGCAGCAGGTGAGGACCGCCATTCGCGTCCCGAGCTAGCCTCGGTGTAGGAGGAGCCATGGACGACCAGCCACTTTAAGCACTCCAGACTGACTATCACCTGACGTCAAGAGGACCTGACGGCTTGCTCGTTCCCTTTACCCTCCTCGACAAGACACGCACGCTGGATAGAAAGGGCGGTGTGAGACGCGACACAGCTTGGTCCATACGCAGCAGCTAGACACACGCAGCCACAAAACTCACAGCACACCATATGTCTAACCCCATATGCCTTCTGTATCGCGCTGTTTATATGTATGTAGTAGCGGAGCGTTGGTATTCGCTCCACGGCAGGCTTAGTGCACAAGAAAATCCTTCGCGGGATCTAGCTTCTAGTACTGTCACTGATGATTTAACAGCTGTCAGCAACTTGCACGCTTCACAAGAGTGTGCAGAAAAGAGTTTTGTGTGGGAATGATGGGAACGGCTATCCTATTAAACTCGCTCTCAGCAAGTACGTACAGAAAAGGCATAGTATTCAGGACAGCGAAAATATTCAACTAGCGGAGAATTAAAGGACTTGTAAATTATGAGATGATGCCTCAAGTGTTGTCGCTGTCATAGTTGTCAAGACGTGTTTGGAAAGATGAAACTACATAGTTTATTATAATCTACGTTGATGATGATAATTTTTTGCGGCTAGTATTTAGACAAAACGTTCTAAGCACGTTTCATATCATATACAAACACTACACGCGCTACAATAAATTGTGTATCATACGGTGCAAATCGGGATAAAAGGAACAAAATCGTATATCACATTTATAATGAGAAGACCAGTCTAACTTTAATCATTTGTGGATATTTGTAACATTCGATAGTTACTGAGAGCAGCAAGGCATTCCTGGATCTTTTCTAAATGTAACTAAGATCCTTAACATCATTGACCGATATTACTGAATTGATTGAAGCCCCCTTACGTATAAGTGATATGTTGGTACTTTTTGCTTTCGTTAAGACTTAGCATCGATGTATTAAAGCATTTTTGGACTCCACTCCATCGTCAATCAGAATTATTTATTTACTATGATAACAGATGACACTCGAGTGATTCGGACGCGCACGGCTGCAGCCATATTTTAAGTATGATGCTGCGGCAACGAAGGCTTTCCATAACTAAAAAAGGTAAATTTTCCGGCCTGACTCACAGCCTACATTTAAGGTCCACGGTGCTGCTTTCGGAATTGCCTCACAAGACGGACACCTTAAATGCACATGTGCAACAGTGGGGATCGAAGCCGGGCACCTACGTGTCTCTTCCGATTGCAAGGCGCACACGAATGCACCACGTCACCGACTAATGCTTGCCATAACTGGACCCATCCCGACATACATATGTATAACAGCTCTGCGACACGGCTACTACATGACCATCATATAGTTTGTAGTAGTACATTGCTAGGCTGGCCCTCAAACCTGACGACGGAACTGTTAAGGACAGGTGTTTGTACAACTTTGCACTAATTCGAAGCGACACCAAATTGGAGAAACTGTTAGTTCCGACACCGCTCTTAGGCGTGAACGCGAGCCACGTCCAAGCAGGCGCGTCAGGGGCAGAAGAGGCGGCGAGGCCTAGGGAAGAAAGAAGACCGTTTCCGGAGATAGGCCGACTAAGGCGGCGAGCACTTGGGGGAACTGGGCAGTTTTTGTCCGTTTTTTCGACCCTTAGACCAGGCTGCCAACAGACATGGCTTTACTCGCTAGCTTGACTTAGGGCTAAATGTGTGCATGGGATAGGCGGGTTTGGGCGGCAGCCGTGGCAGAAGTGGCGAACGGGCGGGAGGGGACGTGGGTGGCAGGACTCTTTGGCCGCCGAGTTGAGAGTGGGCCAGTTGAGGGCCAGGAAGTCGAGAACGAAGGTAATCTAATTTACTTTGTCGGCGGCCGTTCAGGATAGTCCCTCGTTTGCCCCCCCCCCCGCTTTCTTCTTCTTGACCACCCCTTCGAGTTCCCTTTTCTCGGCTCCCTTTCCATCTTTCGCTGGACCCCATCTTGCCTCCATACAGGGGCTAAGCCAAGGTCCTGGATCTGTCCGAGACAAAACGAAACTTAGAGAAGGAGAGAGAGAAAGTGAGATGAAAGAGAGAATCAACGTGTGTGTGTCTGTATGTGTATGTATGTGATAGAGATGGAGGGGCAGGGAGGACTACGGCCGTACGACGCGGCTTGAGCTACCCCAAATCCCCCATTTTTCTCCTCCTTCCATCCAGCTCGTCGACCTCCTCAGCGCCTTCTTCGTTGGTCCTTGCTCGTGCGTTGCTAACGGACAATAAGTTAAATAATGGACGCCACTTTAGGATGTGCGGCGGCGACAGCGACAGTGGCGGCAAGCAGCAGCGACTACGAGAAGCGGCCGCGGGGAAGAAGACCTGCTCGTCGAGTCGCTGAGCGATGCTCCAGGCCAGCTCCTTCTCCGGTTCTCCTCAGCTTCGTCTCCTGGCTCCCCAGAGTCTTTCTCTCGTTCACTAGCCTCTACTCTCTCTCTCTCTCTGTGTCTTCTTCTCTCCCAGTTGCTGTCGGGAATCCCTCGACGCTGGGCGTGGCTGTGATGGTAGGCTATTATTATCGAAGGTGAGGACAATAGTCCCAAGCACTGCCCCGTTGTAGCTTGTACGTGTCGACTCAATACATCTACGTCGAGCACGCTGCATGGCTGGTTTAGGCTGTGGGTACACCGAGCCGTCTGTGACATATACTGCTATCGCAAGTCATGTATTCGCTAACTCGCTCGCCCACCAGAGCCTCTACCACTGCCGCTGCCAGAGCTGGAAATGCTTCCGACGTCTCAAGCTACGAGCATGTGTGTGTGCTCTGTTACAATATCCCTTATTTTCACTCTGTCTCCTTTTCTTGTCTGCCAATCCACGCTCTCGCGTTTGCCTCAGGCTGACCCTCACTTTCGGCGTCGTTCTCTCTCAGCAACATCGTTCCTCTCATTTTCAGTTCTTTGATCTCCAATGCTTCGGATTACTGCCACTTCTTTGCCCATGTTTCCAACTGTACGACTGAGGGACTGAGGCCTAGTTATCTGGGATTGATAGATTAAGGCGCACTGACGATGATTTGATTAGATCGCAGTACAACTATTGGCTAAGTACTGTAGATATATGCGTTTAGAAAATGTATGGCCAGGTGGAATTAAGTTCCATATTCTTGGCTATTCATAACATCCACTGCTTTGGCCAATGTGTCAGTCGGAAATTGCATGTAGGTACGTAAGCCAAGTTTTGATTCCAGTCACCAATTTTTTCTCAACATTTTTATAAACAGCATGTGTGAACAACGCACCCCGATTCTCATATATTATATATATACACGGGTGCCTAGCAGCTTCATGATCAATCTGCGTAAATATTAGAGACCTACGCTTTATAACATTATTGCCACTTTGATGAAATGCATCCTAGATATATATATATATATATATATATATATATATACGCAGTTTATAAAAGATTTCCCAGGTACATGATAGACTCAGCCGTCAATCATGCACCTGGAAACATTGGCGAAAGTCGATAATTGTAATCTACCTAAGGTGAGGGCTTCTGAATCTCATAGACTTTGCCAGATATTCGTCATCTAATCCTGTACTCAACTGTATTTCAAACATCTATCCAAATACACTAAGTCCACAGGGACTTACACACTTCATACTCGATCACAGTTATCAAATCTAAGATCGCACTAATTTAGCCCGAAAGAGCACTGCGTCGAAGTTCGCAGCATCCTATATACTGTACGATATTCGCTGGATTACGTGACACACTTGCGAGCGCACCACTCCTTGTCTTATATTATCTAAAGCTAAATGCTGACTACAGATGTTCAACCTTTGTTGACTTTCACCTATAGCTATTGTATATTGTATGAAGAGGTACTCGTTTCGGTAGTTATGGTTTGTGATTCAATATAACGTTGCATCTGGGTTGTTCGTAGCGAGTAATAACTCCCCGCCCCGTGAAGCCGCGTCCTCTCGCAAGTTGCGTCCGTCTAGAATTTCCCTGTAACCGTGCGTGTCCGCGTGTGGCCTTGCAGGCTGGTTCAGCGTCAATGCATTGTGTGCCTATGGGGCCGTGCAGGCCAGGCTAGTGCACGTTCACTCGGTGGGTATCGTCCTCGTATGGGCCGCCTACTGGAATGGCTCGAGGGCATGCGATTTTTTCGGGCCATTTAGCTTTGGAACCATTATAATAATAAAGGCGAACGCTAGCTACATCGCGTCGACGTCCTGATAAGGATTGGAAGCGCGTGAATGCTGTACCCCGCTATAAACTATCTTTATATGTTGGATATGGTCTGATTTAAGGGACCACAACGAAACGCTGCTTGCAAGGTCGACGTGTGCTATCTACGATTTAAGAAATGAACCCACATATTATCATCGCATAGGCTCGTAATAGTAAGCCGCAGCAGGGCGGGGTTCCGCTATTTAATGGAGTAGTAAATTACAAACAATTAAAATATCTATTGCCACCGCCTATAGGTCGTGATGATAGCGGCAAATATTTAGGCTGGTTAATACATAAAAAAAATTGTTATTAGCATCATCGCCGGACCCAGTTGAGCTAAGTGGGTGGCTTCCTACATACTGCTATTATAGAACATTTAAACGTGAGAGGTGAAGAACCTGCCCAGGTGTCTGGTCTGCCCCGTGTGAATCCAACGGCAGGAGGGGATTTTTCTTGTCGAATTTATTTCCGCTACTCTACGATACGGGAAATGGAATGATTGAATATTAGAGTATCTTACAACTTTTTATCTTGATGTGAACCCATTCAACATGAAAGAAACTTGGCTGGTCGTTACTCCATCATTTATTAACATTGTGTTATGCATACCTAGGTACCTATTAGCAAATGGTGCAACCGTGAAAACGGTAAAAGGCTGATCTGAAATATTATTATAATATATATATAATGACTTCCGGTCCAGCGCCCTACCGGCGCCTGATTCGGGAACGAATATTGCAGATCAACATAGGTGAATCATTTTAAAAGAAGATTCACGATTGATATAAGAAAGGTTCTCATCTGGGTAACGTATAATAGAAGAGACCAAGGGACTCACGGCAAAGATACCTCGTCCCGAGGTATCGTTGCCACGAGTCCCTTGGTCTCTTGACCAGCAACCCTCGGTGCATCCGCTAGGTGCGCAATCTCCACCTCAGATGAAAATGAAGATGGAGGCCTCCCCAAATCACCTCTCTCATCGGCCCTCCCCCACTCTGTCCCTCTATTGGCGTCTCCGAGCCGCTGTTCTCCATCTCTATCTGTTTCGTTCATCCGACGCCGTCGCTCACTCAATACCGCCTACCGCAAGCGTAGCTTCCGACGATGACGGAGCACCGGATGAAGCGGGCACTTGCTGCCTACGTTACGCTATCCAGCTTGCATCGTGAGTGTGGCCCAATCGAGCGCTGGTCCCCGTATATCGAGCGCTGACCGACCAGTAGAGACCAACGGAGCATAAGGCTATTCCTGCACCAAACACGTCTAGGTATCATCATGCGGGTACGGTCGGCACACGGCAACAACCTTGTGGTATTATGAGGCCGGTGGCACGAGGGCCTCATCGGTGAACCAAATTCTCTTACAAAAAAAAAACTGAAAACGATGTCGTAAGCCTCGAAAGAAGCACGCAACAGAGACACGCCTAGGATAGTTGGAAGCTACGCGGTGGCGCCGTCGGCATAGCCCATTGGTGAGGATGTCTGTGTGTGGCGACTTGTTAACCAAGGACGAACAATAAGTCATTGAAGGTGATTGCGGACTTGGTAGGAACACACGCACTGAAAGAGAAGATAAATATATTCGTACGCAGGGTAGATGCATTATCAGGTAAAGAATCCAGCGCTTGTATAGTGTTTCCCGCTGCGTGCGACTTAGTTTCCACTGACATCGCGATCTATCTATCTCTCTCTCTCTCTCTCTTTCTTTTGGGATCACGCACTTCGAAATTGCTCACTAATGGGAATTAGTGGGGCTGAGAGTATAATTAAAGACCGGATTACGCTTTTTATCGAGGTGTATATTCCCTGATCTTTCATCTTCTCAGAAACGTAGCTCAACCGGGCATTAGAACTTCTGGAATAGATGCGAAGTATTTCGACGATTCGAGCCTCGCTCTAGCCTCCTGAGTAATATTGCAGCGATGACAGGTGTCCACGACCGACTAAGAAATACCGATATAGTAATACCAACTAATGTTTATGAAGGCGAGGCATGACACATTCACATGTTTTTCTTACCTAGAAGATACACACCTGGAAAGAAAGCTTTGTGCTTTCTTTAAAGGCCATAGTGAAAACAGAACCTTTATTTGTCTTGGGGGGTGGCACGGATTTTCAGTGGAAATAGCCAGACAATGTGATAATTTCTGTTGCTGGTATTTTTTTATCCTCGTGTGTCATTATTACCTTATAAACAGTAAATAAATATCTAGACTTTTTAATTCGAAAATATGTAAAATTCGTATTTAGCGATGGCTAGTTTTTGTTCGGCTGTCTACAATCGTTTGTATTGAATATCAGATTTGGTCTAGTTGCCTAAGCCGTGATATTTTTAGTAAAAATATGAAAACATGTATTAATCAGTACAAAAATAATAAAACTTGCCAACGGATGCCAGCACCAGAAAATGAAAAATTAACACACCAAGTCTTTGTCTATTATGAACAAATTTCCCTCTAAGAGAGATAATGGCTTCCATTATAACCTAGCCACCATCTACAAATATTATAAGGAAAACCCTGACATCGGTTGTTTTTATTGGCTTTAAATTAACTTTAGCTGAAGCTCGTATAAGCGACAACCAAGGCCTGGCATTCTATAAATATTTTAATAGCAATTTGATAAATTATTTCATCCCACTTCCCAGCTGACTCAGTGCTGTCAGAACATCGGAACGTATAGCTAGGTATGCTTGAAATGTGTGGCAATACTGTGAAGGGTAACTACCCACAAAGGATTATTCTATTCTTGACTACGGGACTTTTTAAGTAACACTGATGCCGTCAACAGTAACAAAAATGGAGTATTGACCTCCTATTGTACATTGCCTTCTTAGTTCCAATGGAAACATGCATAGATAAAGTAAATAACCAGGTAAATACTCAACTTGCACATCTGCGTGCATTCACCCAATTCTATGGTTCTGTTATAGTTGCCATCATCACTTACCCAGGACAGCCGAACGTTAAATTAGATCGACTGTTCGATATATATTTATTTTCTGTTTACCTTCCACTTGTCCCTGCCATAGGTTTTTTTCACTGTGACAAAAGAACAGGCCGTAGTCGGTTATTTATCCGAAGCATAATGCTGAGTATGCACTAAAAAAGCGCACACAGGCCGCACTAGCCTAAGAAAATTAACGGGTAAGTACAATACATATCTCTCCACCACTGAAATCAAACTCGAGTCCATATGGCCCCTATTCGCCAACGATAGACTGACGACTGGCGGTTCGAGATCGAAGAGTTAGTGATGCAACGTAATTATTCTATCCTGTTGTCCTTCTACGGATCGTGGTATTGGCGCTGGCGGTGGGGTGCCAGAGCGGAGTTTACATGGCGCTCCTTATCGAGATGACGTGGCCTAGACGATTTGGACCTTGAGCCGGCCTCCCTCTTTGGGTCGGCTTCTTGTCTGCCTCTTTTTCCCACCTCCTCGCTTCTCTATCCCTTTGAGCAAGGGCGAGGATGGAAATGACGGATCACTTGTTCACCACCGTCTTCCCTCTCTCTATGTATATCTATCTATCTGCGGACTTCTACGTACACGAGTCAGCCACGCATAGCCGTGCAGAGAAGCGAGAGTGGTGCGGCCAGTGGTCGTTGCGGCGGTAAGAACGCGACGGCCGACGACGGCCAGATACAGACAACCCCTTCGACGAGACCTGCCCCAATGTGCCGGCCCTGAGAGATCCCCCCAATGAGATTCCCCTGTGTATGTACACGGATGCGAATAGATGTCTCGCGACGGATAGGCCCTCGATCGGATAGCGTTTCGGCGGCACGACGTAAAGCCGCTAAGTCATAACCAAGCGAAGCGCGTCAATCTTCAGAGCGAAGGATAGTCCTACACGCCTCCCTTTCCACTGGCCATGGACTTGTAGCGTGTGCCACAACTCCGTCATCGTCGATATTTCGAGAGTCACTATTCCACTAATGCATCAATAGGGCCGCTTGTTGGACATCAATAATATGAATATGCAAAACGCCACATAATATTGAGGTATATAGATGGATGCGTGTACATCCGTGGTTTACTATGTGTAGGATTGAACATATTCAATAGCATCACTCTGGTTGTCTAGATGACTAATGCCACAGGACACACAAATCAGGATAGGGCCAGACACAAATAACTCCAACAGGCGAAAGGGGTCTAAATATTAGTTCAAGAACATTGCACTCACGGGAAATTGTGTTAAAGCTCAATGCATTATTTCTTGCATTCTAACTATATGAACAACCAGGGAACGATTTTCACTGATTCGAGTCCGTACGGTGCCTTGGATATATTCGAAAACATTACCGCAAATAGCGATCATTAAGCTGAAGCCACCGTAACGTTACCTCGTGTGCTCAAGATCACCCTGCCACTGTTGCAGACAATTGATTGACTTGAACATGTAGATTTAGAGAGTGTCGCAATTCCCCTTGCAATAGCGAATGATGCACTTTAAACTGAACTACGACTGATAAAGCATCCAATTCGTCGAAGTAAGCCGGCGCTGATGCAACGCAGTCGATAGCCAACCCTTTCAAGGGAAGAGACTCGCAGTATTTGAAGAAGCCGGATACCATCAGCGTCAGTATGTGACCGTCAAACCGCCGATGCCGATAGATGTGTAGACTGCTGGGCTTCCACAACAGACAGAACGTGCTACGCAAATGGGGGCCCCAATTGAGACCCCATAGGAGAACCAGTTGAGCGATTCCCGAGAGCTTCTCTAAGTAAGATTGCTATTATAATATACTGAATCGTAACCTAGGACTCTGCAAGCCCACTTTCGTAAAGGCGCAAACGCTGTTATGTCGTTGTCGGTGATGGCGCAATCATTGAGGGGAAGGCAACCAGATGATGCTCAATGAGTCGTTAATTCAAGTGGAAATGTGGACGTCCATTGCATCATTAAGAAAGCCAGTACTTAGGCGATGTGACCACGAGAGATGTGCCCCGACAACCAATTACCATCGCAAATGCCAGTCGTGTCAGAATCGTTATAAGATAAACAGGAGTAACGAGTTTGCATTAAGCCTAATACGTGTACGTAATGACGTTTCGATCATAAAAAAATATGATCCGACTTTACATCACTAAACCACTACATATTACATACAGCAGTTGAAATGGATAGTAATTCAGTTAAAGAGCTAACTGTTTAGTTTAGTATCTATTGATTACATATGTATTAGTCAAGTGGATATACAAGGTCTAGGGGTCTATAGCTCTTAATACAGCTAAATACGTCAACCATGCCTCCTATGCTTTGGCATAGAAGTGTCGGAACAATGGCCTGGGAACAGACAAGACAAAGATGTCATTTAGAATAGTTTAGAGAACGAGGAGTCTGAGAATAGTCCTGTTCAAATCCTCGGTGCGAACTGAACGGATGTAATCTGCCAAAAATGACAGTGGTCACTGTAATTGCATGTATGAACCCAATGACGTGTATATGTATATCGCGACTGTGATCCGTAAAGGTAACATTTTACGATCGCACCAACCTAATCTGCGGACAATCCAAAACGCTATGGCAGATCGAAGGTCTGTGCTCAAGTTTTTCCCCGACAAGAGCTAACTAGATCAGAGGACTCGAAGAATACAAGACAAATAAGGTAAATAATGGTAAAAAAAATATAGCAATATACTATAAAAAAATATGCTCTAAAGCTCCTAGATGACAATAAGCTTGTACTTATTGCTATTCATATGAGATTTCAAGCATTGTAATCAATTGCAGTTCAATCAATGAACCAATGTATGTATGAATGAATGAAGACACTAGTCGTTTATGGACTAACGGCGTATCTACTGCCATGAATTGGCACAATTGAACCTGCTGTACTTAGTGGGTTACATCCATTGCTTGTTATCAGATCATTAAAACTACACCATCTCCACCGTCTCGCGTGCATTACTCCCATGCATAAACAGAAAATACAAACAACGGATCGTACCCGAACTCGGGATGGAAATTCAGCAGCCATGGTTTCCAAAGTCTACCCAGTGCCGCACCAAGCAATTCGCTTTTAAAATGCAACGCATCCACATGCACTCATGTGCGTCTGCACAGAGACAACTCTCGCATTTAATCGCTGAATCGTCTGCTCTGCGAGACTCAATAAAGATACGTAACTTTAAATTGTTATCGTTAACGCTCTGTAATCAAGTCGCATTTTTATTAAACCTACTGCGCCTCGTGCGGGTCTGTATCCGAACTGCAAGTAAGGCACTCCATTCTCAATGGATTGATATTTACGCTTTCCTTTATCAAGTTTGCCGGCGACGCAGTGACCGTACGTAGGTTGTAGGACAGTGAAATTGGACCTCCGCCATCTGGCGTTTGTGTGGTATACACCATATATGGCAACGTCGCGCTGTAGTAATTATGGCTAAAGGTCGACGTGTACATTCGAGCAAAAAGCTCTCCGCTGTTATGCGCATGAACGTTGGTCTTTCGGTGAGAAGTCTCCACGTCCGTTGATCGTACTGTGGTTTCAACGCGCTGCTCGACTGATCTCAACGGCTCGTACTCGTTGTTCTGCATTTCGGCATCTCTTTCTAAGTAATCAGCATTGGCGACACTGACGTTTACCCTGGCCAACGCTGAGCTCTGCTTGGGGTAATCAGTGATGATGACGTATGTGGATCTTTTGTACATGCAGAACGTAACATCGCCAAACCTAGATTCCCGTTGGTCGGCAAAGAATATTTTTCGTGTCGTTGTTGGACGGCTAAGATACGGAGCGGGATCTAGCGAGCGACCGTACAAGCAAGACACAGTTGACAACGGCGTCCAGGGCATTTCGTTGCTAAAAGACGAATAGTCTGTTGTCGTTTGATTGATACTCTGTGAAGAACAAGCCCGGTATTTTGGAACCGAGCGTCCGTCCGCTAACGAGTAGTTTCTAGCTGTGTAAAGCTTTGAACGACCGTACGTCATGCCCGCTTCAAGCCCCTGAGTATGGACGATAGCCGAGGGTGGCGGTGGCACTGTGTGAGAATCCTTCGATTTGGAGTGTATCAGTGTACAAAAGTCAACGTTGGGCTCAAAATGCTGAGTAACGGATTTCCCGTAGATTGGCATATCGATATCCTGTGTAGACTGAATTCTCGCGAAGCATGGACGTAATCCGAACAGCACAATTACAGCACGACCTAACAACATTATGCTACCGGCAGGGCTGTTGTTAACGCTCGAAGCTATCCACAGCGTTTGATACAAGCGCTTTTGAAGTGCGATTGACCCTGTCGGCGAGATGGTGATCTCGCGTGCTAACAACAGCTCACGTCCGTGAACCTTTAATACATCGATGGCTGTAGGCAGACACAACCAGTGGATCGAAACTTACCTCTATTGTGACACGTTCTCGGAACTTTTTATAGACGTTAAATAGGATGTTGACTATGCTTAGGTGTGATTCTCTGGCGTGGCGCTTCCAACACAATGTTTATGCGGCAAATGAGCCGCTGAGCTATCCACCGAAAGAGATCCTGCCGGTCAATGAGACCCTAATAATAGTTCTCAATTTAGTTAGATGCAAACACAATCGCATTACCTACTTGAGGTTCAAGGTTTGCTCCCTACAGCGTGTCAATTTAATGATGTATGCCTGCGTGCAATTTTTATCGAATGATGCATCAAGGAAGGTGTCTTTCAAATCGTTGCATTGTAGTTCATATGAACCCGAGATACCGAGAATATTGACTGCGCCTTTTGAGCGTTTAAAACACGCCTTTTGGAACACTCCGACAGGATTGCGCACAGAGACGGAGAACAATTCGATCGGGATGGTCACCGCGAACCACAACCGCATAGGATTTGAGGAAGTGCCTGATTGAAAATGGTATTAATATGATACCATTGGATACTACACCATCTCAAAGTGGATCACTAGTCGAGTTTGAATCGGTCACGGTGAAGAGTTTTCCGAGTATCTCAAACCATTTTTGCAGTGGAAATTTCTGGTACGTCTGGCAAGGAATTAGGTAAATTCGTATTATGAACAATATTATCGATAAGAGCAATTATGACATTCGTTAAGATGAAAATGAAGTCTTCGTGATTACATTATTCGTACTTCCAACATTTTCAAATAAGAAAAGATCCATGAGTTTCCAAGGAATTTTGAAAAATCGAACTGCCGATGAAGTCTGGATCTTTATATATTATTTTTGCGAGTTGCTTTGGAGCGGTAATTTAATGGTGAGTCTCCTTATCGAGCCCAGTGGCCTGGTGAATTCGTGTGCGCAGTGCTACCGGATCTGACACGAAGGTGCACGGGTTCGATCTTCGACGGTGCACATTTGCATTGAAGAGTCTCTTCAATGAAGCAGTCTCGAAAGCAGTACAATGGGCGTTAAATGTTGGCTGAGCGTTAGCCCCGAATCTACTATAGTAGACGGTCTCCCTATATTGAATTGCATAGAAGGTAACACTTTGTTGCATCTATCTTTTCGTGGTTGACTGATCATCCACATGAATAAATCCTCGATGCCCTATTAAGTAGATTTTCGTTCTTCGTAACCGTAAACGTAAACCACACATATTATTCGACTGCATCATAATGACCGGGAGCAAGTTCATGTGCAGATCCGTCAAGCCCAGGTGTGTGTGTGTGCCTTAGGAAAGTGCCATTATCCTCTATTTTGAGTATTCATATTATACCTCACTCACTGATTCCCGCTCGAAATCAAATGCGAACTTTTGCATTAATGTATTTTACTGTCATCAACAACTTCATGCCGATATCTGCTATACCAAATGTCTTTTGATATCTGCCTCGTTTTTAGAATCCCATTGTGTTTCTATAAAAAACGAAGTGGTAACTGCCACTGAGATCCACTACCAAGCAGATCCTCTGCCAAATACGTCAATGAACGTAAACGGACGTTTGTTCAGACAGATGTGTGAGCGGTCCGTCCGATCTAAATGTGGCTCTTTTTTTCTAAATGTATTATATGCTTGGCGAATTTCAACCACCCGCACGCAATAGGGTGCTTGACTAGCCTTCAAGTGCAAATATAACTAGCCTGATAGCACGTAACATTTTGATGCAACAGGTTATGGCAGTATGGAGTAACTCAGTCGTTCCGACTTGTTGTAAACGCCTGCAGCTAGATATCGAAAGAGTTACAAGGCTCTGTTTATTCACGATGAGATGCGTTCCGGAAACGTTTTCTCTATTTTAAAAAGTAACGACCCCAATGTGCCAAGTTCTGTCTAAATGCATTTTTCCGATAGTGATTACGCATAGTGATTGGCATCTAACCCGTGCGGCATCAGAGGCAGCAGTTATACAGTAATTTCAAAGTCAACTACTGCAAGTAGAACGTGCAGACGACATATTTATTCAAATGAATTTCAAAGTCGACCGAAATGAAATAGCCCATTCGAAAACTACTTAAATTTAATTTCAATATGTGTTGCACCTATGACCACTGCCGCTATGCCTTGCGCAGAGAAACATTCAAAACACGCTCGTCAGAACCACATCGTACCTGATGAAGAAAGTGCACTAAATGATCGGCAGATTTAGACATACTAACAACATATAACGTCACTAGGCAGCCAGCCAGCCAGACTGTGATTTCTGTATCCCTCGCTACCTATACTATGGGGCCTGATATCATTCCCATCCCACAGGGCATCTCGGAAAGCGTGGCCGGGCCGACTGAGACAGCAACGTTCACACAGGGTGTTGCTGTTTATCTTGTCACACATCCGAGCCGGCCGTCCCAGACTCGCGATGCTCTTCCGACAGCTCCATCCCGTCGGTGGCTGGTGGGCTAGCTGTGTTCTGTTCCTGCCAACGAGAGTCGACAAACACAGGTCGGTGGTTCCCCCACCTTCTTCATGTACCACTGCGGCCACGGGAACCTTCCGACCCCCCGACCCGCTACCGCGACTACTCTGCTACTACGACTGCAGCAGAAGTGCATGCACTGCCTACAGGGCGCACTGTGCTAGCTCACCGACTACCCCATCGAGACGTGGCAGATCCGTGCCGGCGTCTTCTTGTGGTGCCGTGGGTCTGGGTTTGCCACCGTGTGTGCCTGTGTGTGTGTGTGTGTGTTTGTGTAGCCCATTGTAGACAGGCAAATGTGCAATCTTAGTCTTAGATCTTTATTATGGGATTGGCCGGTGGGCCCGACCCTGCCCGCACCCAACGCCGTCGTAGGCCTGCTGCCTGGCGTTCTCCTTGACCAACCCCGCTCGTTGTCCATTCCGGGCACCGAGAGAGCCAATGGTCGCTCCCCTCCACTGGACGTTCGGTACAACGATTCGACAGACAGAGGAGGCGGCGGCGGCGGCGGCAGCGGCGATGTAATATATGGACGTGTTATCTGTCCTTTGGAGGCCCCACTACGAACCCCCCGTTCTCCTCACTGGCTCGCACTTGTTTCACGGGGGGGAAATGCTGTCGTACTAGGTGGGGTATTAGCAGCGAGGAAACGAAGGTTGCATTGGCAATGCGGAAACTCCTGCTTGGCCAGCTGGCCCTAGTCATCTGCTTTCTTGGGAGATTTCTTTGAAATTGTGTCAATTCGACATCGCCGCTCCCGGCGAATTCAGTTGGTCGGCTCGAACCGACCGACCACTCACCCCACCTCGCCTCCGCGTAATGGAACATCAGGGGCAGAAGCAGCAGCCGCCGCGGCAAACATGTACAACCGGCGGCCCTTCCCAGCTATTAGAGACGACATCTAGAGACATTTGTCGATCTCATCGCAGCGTCCGTCCTTTCGTTCGTAGTTCGATACTTCTGATATGTCGCCTGCTATGTCCAGTTATATTCCATTTCAAGTGTATAAGGCTGTCATGTCCGATAGGAGATGAAATCGATTCTATCGACCACGCCATTATATGTAGATGGTAGTAAGTGGTGGTAAGAAAATAGACACTTCTTTTATGTGGACCTGTTTCTTTCGTCGGAGTCACTTGGACACAAAGCCCACGAGTGCCTCCAGCGAATTTGCTAGCAACTTCGTGGAACGAGACAGATTATATCAAGCGAAAATGTACGGTATGGGAACTTCAGTTTTTGTGTAAGACTCTGTGTGTGTGCGTGCGCTTCTGCGTATGTCTGAGAAACCGTAACATTTAAATATTTGTATGTAGAATATCAAAAAATGGCGGTGAAATGTCGGTTGCAGCTTAGCTGTCATGTCCGTCTTCCGTGAATAAATACGCGCTGATATTTCTCGGGAGACTCTAATGTATGTGTTGATACGCAAAGTGTTTTAACACCAATATATATATATATACCAATATATATATATAACACCAATATACAAACGCAGGTGGGCGCAGCTGGGCTGCATGAGTTGTTCGCAGCCTGTAGTTTGCAACCGATGTATGCCCAATATTCGGTTTCGTATCGAAGCAGTCTCTCTCAGAGGCGATGCCTTCGGGCCTGGACCTTGCTTTCAAATCATGTACAACATTATCAGCCCCCCCCGGTTCCTTATACGAAACAGGACTCCCGGGACAACGTAGCAAATATACAGTGTACCATGAGCCATCCATTGAATCGCTTCTGTAGACCTCACCGGTCATGTCCGAGTGAAAAATATGCCCCGGGCACGTTGGCTATCGGGTCTCCCGGCCCGGAAGGTACAGTCGCACTGAAGATAGGTGCACGAGATGGCGGCAAACAGAAAAAAAAAGAACACAGTATCGCGTGATTTGCTTTTAAGGACCTATTTGTCTCTGGGATCTGTCGTTCAAATCGCATTACGTCGCATCTCGTTGCGACAGTCTCTAACGGACATAACCAGTACACGTGGATATACGAGCATCTGGACAGTCGTAATTCGCCCTCCGCAGTTAGGGAGATGTTCCACCCTATAAGGCAGGGTCACAGTACTATAGGACAGTAGACACGCCAGAGATGAGAGTGCTGTATAGAGGCTATTATTGGCAGCCGTGACATGTGGAGTGTGGGCCGGTCAGGTGTGTTTATGGTCGTAGGTCCCAGAAAAGTTGTTGTATGTCCTGATGGCCTTAATTACCCCAGTCAGAGATAGGCCAGGCTGTCGGCTTCAGACAACCGTACGGCCTGATGGCCATTGCTCGGCGGCAGTCACTGCTTTGACTGGCCCGGACGCAAGCCTGCTCCCACTAGCGGAGCTACGGACCATCTAGTACGATGGTAATCAGACAAAACGTTGAAGTTTAACCTTAATATGTACTTAGCGTCCCCAATGAATATCGCAGGCTGCATAGCACCTATACATATATAAATATATATATATATATACAAAGAATGCTTGCTATATATATATATATATATAACTTATGCAAAAAATAAAGCGATATAGTCTAGATATCGCTCTAACTCTATCTTTCTCCCTCCACCTCAAGATGCGAAGCATTGTATTAGTAATAAGCAGTCCGGCAAGCAGAGTTTGCACGTAACGTACATAAGGCTGAGGCATATGAGACGTCTCGGAAGCGTGACCAGCATTTCGGTCTGTGATGACACGCGGACACGATACGTGATGAAAGAGTTAAGCTAACCTCCGCCCTGCATCGAGGTTGGATTGAGGGGATATCGATGACGGGTCGAAACAGGAGGCACGCCGAGGATTCCTCGTTGCGTTCGTTTCTCTCTTAGAGATAGAAAACGAAGGGGCAGAGGGGGTGGGAAGGAAGGAGCCCAAGTTTGTTGCTCGGCTGCGCTTAGCTCCGGGCTGGAACTGCTGCGGAATGGACAGACGAGCATGAAGGCAGGCCGACATGATGGCATGATGAAGGCCCCGCTCTTCGAAGCAACACGTCGCCATCTGCAGTTGCAGTCCCTTTCAACGCCTCTCGTGAAGAAGAGACTCGAAAGGCGTGCTCACGTCAGTGCCTCACTCCTGCGAGGTGGCTGCCTGTCTGTTTGTATGTCACTTCGCCACACGTCACATCGCGGAGAGGATGGAAAGCGCAGCGGCGTCAAACGAAGAGAAGAAAAAGAAGAAGACGACGACGAAGTAAAAGAAGAAGGTACCGGCAGCAGGAAGCGCTACCGTTAGACTGGGCCCCAGGGCGTGAAGAAACCCTGTGCTATGTGTGCCGCTTTCCCCCCGAAAACCCGCATCTGCGCCAACCCCGCCTACGCTACGTCGTCTGCGCTGCCGTCGTACGGTTCCCTAGCAGCCCCCCCCCCCCCCATGGCGGGGTGCCATAGCGTTAACGCTTCACCGGAGCCAGATGCCAAAGTTTTTGCAAAAGCGGATGGGAGCGTTTTGCCCTGCGGACTAAAAGGCTGTTTCGGGGGTTAGAGGTTGGCCTTCTTGGCGTTCTTGGCCTTGCTCATGCTGCTGCTGTGGCGTTCACGAACGAGCCATTCGCATCCCTATCATTACCTACCCTGAAACCCGGACAGGACGTTCATATACCTCGGCGTGCAGCCGAGACAGCCGGAGGCAGAAAGGCAAACGCCGCACCCCTGCAAATAGTTCAAACGAATAACGCGCAAGACCTTCCGAAACATTCGCAAGACAGGAATCCAGCTCGAGACAAAGTCGCACAGCCTTCGGCCATCCAGGATTTGAACGCGAAACAGTGAACAAACGGGGCCCGACGCGATAAGCTGTGCAGCGACTATTTAAACCTATTTGATAATATTGCGTAGATGCATATTTGGGAGTACAGCCAAGAAAAGGTTTGGCTACTAGGTATATTCTCCTCGATGCCATGAAAAATCTCATGGCTGTTATAAGCTACGTGGTTTATTCTATTTTATACTTGTATATAGATATGGTATCAGTGACTTACTGATAATTGACATTCTGAATATACCAGGCGACGCAAAGGGAGAAGTTGTTTGTTCACCTTTCACACCTAGCTCCCGGGCCGATGCCGCTGCGAGAATCCGACTCCACGAATGGCTGAACTGATGTCATTAGGCCAGTTATGTTATGTGTATTACTGGCAGGAAATCGAAAGAGCATCGGGGTATCCAAATGTTCCCCTTCGGCGGCTTCGACAATCACTACGTGATAATATTGTTCGCATCGCGCTTGCGCCTGCTCTGACCGAATTGAAGGTATTCGGTCGGAAATCCAGATAACGAGACGCGAATATTCGACTTCACATTGAGATCTATCCACAGTGGAACTATTGTCGTTTGATTATCCTATTTGCATCTGCATAAACAGGTCAAATTAGTGGGGCAACAGCAGCCAACAAATATTCTCAGCCATAGATGAATGCATAGAGGCAGGAGCAGTGTGGTCCTCTTCCACCTCTGCTAACACTATGCTGTGCTAGCTGCTGCAAGCAAAAAATCAATTTTGCTCATATGAATGCAACGAGAGCAAACGAATGGCCGATTGGTTGAACAACATCGACAACAATACTAACGTCATTGACGGAAGCAAGAACAACAACAGCATCAACAAGAACGACTGCGGTGGCAACGGGATTCCACTCAAAAAGTTTGTCTTCTATTTCCCCGAGCGGTGATGGCGCTGCTGCTGCTGCTGCTCCTGCTGCGCAAGAAGATTTTTTTCGCGTAAATTTTGCGCCAAATCATCGAAGAAAAGAGCAGCGGTTGTGGAAACGCCGGTCGGCCAGCCACCCGTCCTCCTCTGTCTGTCTGTCTATTATTCCGTCTCCCTCGACGCGGGCGATTCGGAAAGATCGGAGAGAGGAGCAAAGTGCGCGCGCGCGCGAAAAGGAGCTCCTCCTTTTTCGTCCTTTTTTCTTTCGTTGGCCCCACTCGGTCGTTTGCTCCCCTTCCACTCGTCGTTCCTGGGCCGATGCCACTGCGCGAAGTCGGCCTCCATCCACGACCCCCCCACCCCCCTTTCTCCCGCCGCCGACACCCGGACTCCCGACGCTCCAATGTTCACCTCCATCGTCATCCTTCCGCGTTTCGGAGGCGAGGACGCAAAGAAACGAAAAGGGCGGACGGAGAACGAGAGCCACCGCTCCCGTCTCCCCCCAACCTCCCCACGACGTGGCTGCGCGGAAATGGCGGCAATCTGCATGAAAACAAGGTTTGCATTTGTGTTAAACACCAGTCTCGCTTCCATCGTTGTTCGTTCGTTCACTCCTCTCGCCTATCTCGGATCTCTGTTCCGTCGTTCCCTTTACCGCTCGTACTTTCTCGCTCCGCCTCGTCCCTCTCATCCTCGAGCTTTCACTGGCGGCACAGTCTAAAGTCAGAGGCAGCGACCGCTCGAGCACAAGCTCCGGCGAGCTTCGTTCGTTGCTGGCCTCGTCGCCACAGCTACCGCTTGCGACTGCCGCCGTCTTCGCAATAACCGAATAAATCAAATCAGCAGGATTGAGCGCTGGGCCCTTGAAGGGTTCCTGGTAGCCAAGCGCTGGTGCAGACAGCCACTGCTACAACGGCGCCCGACGCTCGTCCTACCATCTCCTCTCTTTGCTGCCAAAGGAACCACCACGACCGCTGCTGGTGCTGGTGCCGCCGCCGCCGCCGCCGCCACCGCCATATCCACGCCGTCGTTACCGCCATGACCGAGCAGGAAGAAGACCACTCACTCCTGGCCGTGTCTGTGCCGCGATGCGTCGATGCGCCGAGCCCAGATTCTGCTCGAGTTCCTCCCTAAATTCGTCCTGGCGACTGTGGCCGCCACGGCAGCCGTTAGCGACAGTGAACGGAGGCAGAACGCCACAACAGAGGTGTTGGTTGAAGCGTTCATGGCAGTGCGTGTAGCTAGTGTTGTTGTTGTTGCTGCTGCTGCTAGCATCGCTGTCAGGACATGGGGCAAAACAGACTTGTGGAGCCAACGGCACAAGCTTCATAGCCAGTACCTCCCTCAATATCCCCCCCCACACACACAAACCATACATCCGCACCCACGAAGTGAAAATTGAATTTTGCCATCTCGTCGTCCTCGTTTTTCTCCGATGGCGAAGCGTTTGTTCGTTCTGTTCCCTTTCGTGGCTCCTGGACATCGCTCTAAAGGTCGGGCCGGCTGAACCTAGCGAGGCCGGGGGCTAGCGGGACACGACGCCGCGGCGGAAAACGGCAAAGACCCACCAGCCACCCACTCTGCTTTGGTCATCGTCCAGTTCGTGGGACGCGGACCCGACCGCTTGGCGAGCTACGCGCAAACCTCGCGACGACGAGAAGGCCAGTGTCGACAGCGACGCTGAAGGTGCAGGGGATGCAAGCCCGCTCTCTGAATGGGTACGGGCCACCCGCTGCATGCGGCTTATGGCTGCTGCTGACTGGCTGGCACAAGCAGCAACGGGGTCTTCGGCAACGGACGCAACATGTATTCATCGTAGCAGCAGCGAACCGGCAATGCACTGAGTGGCGACATTTGCAATGGTGATTGGAGTGGCGACGACAACGTAGCTGGTTTTCGCGGCAAAAAGCAAGGTTGAGGTTGTTGCTACTCCGTCTATGACCGTTCTAGACTTCTGCCTATCGATGGAAAGAACTGAGCGACGTAGTACGACGACAGGAGCAGTCCAGCAGGAAGGGGTTACTCGAGTACAGAAAAAGAGACAACGCAAACAACGATTATGCGACTCACACAGATCATTAAAGGGTGCGCAATATAGAGTCGTAGACCATCAACACATGTAATAATAATAACAATAACTGTGTTGAATATAACAATAGAAGAATTATATTCTGATCATCGTCTAACCATAATTGTAAGAGGAGACAAAGAGATGCCGTAGTTGGTCGCGTCAGGCAACATTTTGCAGTGATATGGCTCGACAGCGTTTGGCCAGCAAAAACTGCAATGCAATTAAACGAGAATTTTTTCCATATATGTAATAGCGATTGTATATCGGCCCTTGCCGGTTTCTGCACAAACGTATACGAGCTTAATGTAGAACTTAGGTTTCCTTCTAGCCAATTGATGCACAGTTGCATATGTATGGCTATCGTGTTCGATGTTGTTGCGAGGTTTGCTCAATGAATGATGAACGAATATTGACTTCATTCACGAGAATAACGCACGGGCGGCGTACATCGGTGCTGAAATGTTCACCAGCTCTAATAGTGAAGATGACTCAACTCTGCAGAAGATCTATTTGTATTCTTCATCGTGCCTTGATGGCATCCGTCGAATTGGGTCCTCCAAACAATATGTTGTGAATACAGGCCGCTGTTAAATGTTTCATTTTTCTCGAGCAGAGTTTACCAAGCACCTCCAAAGGAACAGCAATGTCGACGAAGTATAAATGTCCTATGTTCAATACCTATTATATATTCACTATTTTTGTTATGTCGATGATGCTTGTGAAAGTGCGGAACTTCATTATCGATGGCAGCAACGATGTGTCCCCATCAATGTCCTTCAGGAGCAGGTCGAATCGATCGCGGCATGCTATTCCGTCCTCCTGCGTTGCCGCGATAATTGTAATCTAATAAAGGCCAAACGCCGCTGCGAGTGAGGCTCGTCCGGGTCATATCCCTGATGTCCGAAGCTAAGGACAACAAATAGCACGAGGAGAATAAGGCACGGCTGTTAGTGTTGTATGCTGCTCCCGTTCCATACGCCAGCCTCTGCCGCCGTCCGAGTTCTTCCTTCCGTAAGCAGAAAGTCGCGAGCTCAAATAACTTCGAAGTAGATCGGCGGCTCGGCACTATTCAGCTCGGTTTCATGTCAACATGTTTGGCCAGGTTCGGATGTGCTGTGTTCTTTGTCGATGTTTTGTTTAGGGATAAGAATATAAATTGTCCTCTCTAGGTTTTTTTCGCAACGATTTGCCTCGATTGCCGTGATTTACCCCCGATTTTGTGTGTGTGACGACGCCACCACTCGTTGAGGTAGGACAGATCTGTCAGGGGAAACTCCATCATGCAAAGACAAATACAAGCCAAGACGAAGATCATTTCGTTGGGTTACCTATCCTATGTACGAGAAGGAAAATTATTGGCGTTACTTGATTTCGAGCTGGTTGTCATTCGTAGACGTCCGCCGAGCGGGGACTACCAATCCAGACTCGCATTTCTCTGATTTGGCTGGTGATTTTAGGTAAAACTTGCGTTAGGCATAGCTCATATCAAAATTAGGCTTACAACTCGAACGACTCAGTGTCACACATACGTCTCTTAATCAAAGATAAAGCTACAAGATTTCAAACTTTTTTTATTACATCAAATACGGTACATCGTGCTACAAAACGACTTAGGCTATAGTTTATACTGATGTTCCTAGGTCATTCTAGTGTTTCTAAAGTCGATATCAGTTTATTGATCAATAGCAACTAAAACTAAATACAAATTACACCGTTTTTCTATGTTAACTCCAAAATATAATAATAGTTACAATTCGCACAAAAATAACGGAAGGTCGCACGTAGAAGATGTAGTCTCCTCCAGCCGTAATAAACTACAAGGAACGCCACGAGACCGCTGAGAAGAGACAATGCAATTGTCGCTGCTTCGAAGCACCAGAATGCTACCCACAGAGATTCTATCGGAGGCAGCACCTTTCATTTCGCACCGCTGAGGGCGCGGCGAATTTGTATTCCCAGTGATCCTGTGGACACAGAGCGCCGGCAGACGCCGCTGATTTATGTACGTCTACTGTTTCAGCACGAAGGGAAGTTGCATTTCGCTTGTCCAGCTTCTCGATATGGCAGCAACATCAGACGCTATGCTGAGTCAACACTGCATTGTCGGCCGCATGATGCTCGTAACAATGTGCCTTCTGTATACTGTACACACATACGGTTCTGCTCCGGTGGATAACTACGTCACCAGGTTCGTTATAGTCCGTTGCTTCGGTTAGACGGACTGGTCGTTACTGCACAAGCAAACACACCTGGCACGTAAACGAGAATAAAAACCGAATTGAGCAAGAAGAACAAAACCTAGCTTGCACCGTCATGTGCGACCGAAGCTACCTCGGGCCTATTTCAGGCCATGGATAGTTTACGTTATGCCTTTTGATTGTTTCTCGTCCAGAGGAAATTCAGGCCACCTATCTTGGGATCGATTGAAAGTACACAAAATCGATAGCTACAGACACTGACTCGCGTCGTTCTACAGACAGTGATTCTATGTAAATAACATATTGCTCCTATGCAAACAAAGGCGTTTTCTTATTGAGATTTTATCAACACTTTGTAAGGCTGTGTAGTCCTAAACATGCATTCTTAGTACAAAGTCTAAATATACTATATTAGCACTTAAGTCTACTACTGTCACTTTGTACTGCTTAATCAGGGCTCCATTCGAACAGCAGTAGATTTCCTTCCCATCCACATCAACTGAGTACATAATCTCGAAAACGTATAGTATAGTATCAAAGATGGCATCATTTTCATATCACTTAAGCATTACTCTAACAGCAAGTTTATAAAATAGCCCAAGCCGATCCGCATCTACATCTACGCGCGAGAGTTGTCCCAGCATTTCGTTGATTACCTATATCACCATCGTTCGTCTGACTGTTGTCATCTTGATGTCTTCTATTTGCTCTTGCCACGGCAGCTGGCGGTGCTATACGTCAGCGTACTTCCCTCTTTTCAGCTATTTGCAGTTGCTAATAGTAATAATGGTGGTATGCATGGCTAAGGCTCCGGTACCTTGTCGCACCTTGTAAGTCATGCAACAATATGGACACGCCGCTAGTTGTGCTCCTATGGTCGGCACGACCACGCCTCCAGATCTCTCCATCTAACTGCCCGGTCGTTCACAGACGCATGTACACACACACACACACACAGAGAGAACGGGTTTTCTGTTCCAGGGGTACGGTATACATCGGGACCGTCGGGCGACAAGCAACAAGCCATACCTGGCGGCCATAATCATGGCTAGCTATTTTGCCTGCGCTGCGGCCGTTGCTGTTCGAAGGTACCGCTGTGAGGTCCTCGATATAGTGTGGCCTTTGTGAAACGATGATAACATACGGTCGGCCGAACCGTGTACGTATGTACTATAGTAAGAAAGTTAGTCGCCATATCAAATATACAGCATTTGCTGTTCACACGCTGTCGTTTCGACATCCAGAAAGTACGAGCTGAGACAGGAGCGTATCGATACCTACACAGTAAACGTTCTGCTGTTGATGTTAGGGACAGGTCGGCGTTAGCGACTTTGGCCGCCTGTAATGCCTTCCCCGCCTCTCCGAATTTCTCTCTCTCTCTCTCTCTTTCTCTCTCTGTTCAGCATATATTCGTACGTTGCCGTCGCCAATGCTGGCGGATGGTTGGTCGTTCCGCCGTTGGTGTAGGCAGTCGTCGGTCGCTGGGTCGCTCGTTGGTCTGTTCGAGCGAGGTGATTAATTCAGCGAGCCTAGCTTACAGCTAGCCGAGCTCGTCGAAACTTGGCTCTCAGGAACGACGCAAGCAGAGAAGGGAGTCCGCGACTCGCGCGTTTGGCCACCGATGTTCTCTCGTTCCAGCCCCCGGGGCAGTGGAGAGCCAGGCAGCAGCCACCGCTGTCAATGCCCCCCCCCCCACAGACAGCAACCACCCCATCCTATCCTACCCATAGTCTATCCAAACATCTCTTCTGCCCTCCCCCAGGACGTTGTACCGTGCACGGCACGCATACAGCGAACGGACCGCGGTAGCCATCTGAGAGAAATCGCTTATGGAAGAGAAACTTCGACACTCTAGATGGTACACATGTTTGCATATTTGATATATTATTTGCGTGAGAGAAGGGAAAGAAGTTCGGTTACGAGTGGATGCCTGCTTAGGTTAGCTTAGCTTGCGGCGAGAGAGAAAAATATGAAATAGTATGACTTCAATCGAGCAATCCATTAGGAATAATAATGATAATAGTAATAATCATAATAATGATGGAAGAGAGGAATTATCATAATGAATTTGGGAGTCGTTTTAGTCGACCTATGCAAAATTTATATCCGATAAAACTATGTCAGAAATTATGAAACAAGATGTTTCGGAAGATCTAATCGAATTCCGCACGATAATTGCGTGTCAAAATGTAATTGCTGCCACTATTTTATGGAAAAGTATTCATTAATTGGGAATTGAAGCAACGTTGAAAATCGCTGATTGGAGCCACGCAGACAATTTGGAGCACTTCGTCGCAATACATTTTAACTGACTGTTAATATACATCTTCTTTTCAATCGAAGAGCATTTCCAAGCTATATACTAGCTGTAAATTTTATAGCGAACTAGAAACTCCTCTTCAAGAATCCATTCGATTCATCGTCGGCAAGAGGAGGCGAATAGCTTTGTGGATCTGGCCTGCCCGAACCTCAATATATTATATTTGTGCACTACCTTGTGTGAGAACTGTACTCCAAATCGCCTTTATACAAATTGTGTCAAATGTATCGAGCAGTTGTCGCATACGCTTCACGCAATTGGTGCCATTTGGCATCACACATGTAGGCATAGAAGCGAGCGATTGCCCTGCTCGGGGGGCCAGCAGTTGCTGGTTAAACTTTTTGAACTATGGCCTTCTTCGTTGCCCCCGCGTTGCCACACAGCCTGTGAGAATTGACGAATAGAACAGGCGTCGGCTTCGGAAGGAAACGTCACCGGAAATTCGCCTCATTTTTAACAATACCACCACTGTCGGCGCTCGTTGGCTGCGAGAAAAGCGCATCAACAGAAAGAGTATGAGAGAGAGAGAGAGAGGAGAGAGCGAATAAAGGAAGTCAAAAAGAATTTCTCCGCAAATGTTGTCGCTTCAGTCGCCGTTCTACCGTTCGCAGATCGTTGACTTTTGAGCACCACTGTGTCTGTATGGCACCCGGGCGCCGATGGTCTAGTCAAGTTAGGGAAGAACCACCATTGAGTTAAAATGGATCAAATAAAAGGAAAAGATAATGGGCCAGAGAAAGAGATGGACCTTTCGAGTAGAGAGACAAAAGCGAAAAAGGCATAAGGATAACCCTAATCTAGAAATCAAAAATCAGATGAAGTTCATTCAAGTTTTGCTACAACTGAATGTATATATTCATAGGTACACACACATCACTTTACCATAGGTCCATAATTTTTTGGTATGTTCAATCACGGAGGCAGATCATTTAATCGAATTATTCGTCTTCTAGAACACATTTTCCTTGATCGATTGCATACATATGTAAAATATACATTTTACTTGCATGGATCGAATCTTTATCTCATGTTACATTTTACCTTACCTGACCATTCCTCTGAACTCCACAGAATCTCAGCTGTGTTGTTTGGGTACAAGGAGCACTCTGAATGCTTTGAACTCGAGGGGTTCGAAGCGTTGGTTTGCGGTGTCTCGGAAATCCGAGGGCACTGCCGACTTCTTCTTCAGTTGTGCTGACGAACACCCATGGGTATTATTAATACTCTCAGTGACTAGTCGCCCATTGTACAACTGGATTGTAGAACTGTCAATATTGTTGAACTATGTATTTGCCATGAAACCGGTTCTGTATCCGTATATATGAGCACACTGTTATAATAATAATTAATTCCATGCATATTGAGTTGATTGTCTGCCTCTTTTGTATACGCGTATGTGTGGGCGCGTCATTTCAGTGCACACACACGCATATATATATATATATATATGCAAGAGTGAACAAGCCTTATTTTTGATTAAACGACGATGGGTTAGAACGGAGGTAATATGCTTTGAACTTTTGGAAAATCCTTTTACGCGGTCCGATGACGATCTGCTACACCAGATGGGTATTCTGCTGTTCAACGAGTCCGACCGAGAAGGTGGAGTAGGAATTAGTTTCTGCTGAAATGAGCCCGTTCAAGCACCAGCTAGATAGGCTTCGAACTAAGCGGCAGTGCCACTCGGCTTGGAAAGCCGGATCGGGCTGCCAGAGGCGGCTTCCGTACGAGTCGAGCTGACCAAGAGTAAATAGACGGTCAGTTTAAAGCGATTTGTAGAACTGCAGAGACATAAAAATGACGAAGCATCTTTTTCCCATCAGTTGCATTTCAAAGAGATAGAGGAGAGAAACGAACGTCGACGGAAGAGGCCGGGATTGGGGCGAAGGTGTCAGAGGGTCCGAAGTTCTCAGGTTCAGCTCGAATAACAGAATCTGTTGAGCTGAGAGAAGAATACGCCCAACGCATTCGCGGGCGTTTGCTTTGATATAAACGCTATCGGTGCTGGATCAGGCTGTCGTGATTACTAATCCTAGCTCGTTGCGTGATAAGCTGGTACATAGAGGAACCTAAAAAATCGATCGGCGACTCACACAATATACGAACGTGGCCAAATGTATAGAAGCGTTTTTTTATAAAGAGAAATTACGCAGCTTGTCCGTCCGTTGGTCTGAATTTATCGCTATGAAACATGTGTCGACACATAGCACGCCACTTAAGAGGATATATTTCAAGGTTGATTTTCAACGGCTACACCCAGCTACATTCGTTTTTTTGTAGATATGACGATGTCTGTTGTTTGTTGAATCTGAATCACTACGATTATGCAATAAATTTTTCGATCTGCTCCCATGGTCATATGTAACGTTCGTTACGAACCCCAATACGATATTATTTTATATAACGTCATGCTAAATAATGTCGCTCTATGTTGGGATATGAACATGATGCAACCTTGTCATGATGATTTATACCTCCTGTGGATATATATACATTATATATACTATACATAAATACACAGGAGGTAGAAATCGTCATGACGTGGTTACATGGTAATATATATATATCTATATATATATATGTATAGCGTTATAGTTTTGCGTACCTGTTACTGTTTTGCTAAAAGTAGCGAAATATTCGTTCATGTGCAGATACTCCACTCTCCGTTCGCTGTTGTCACTGCGTATTGCCACAAGCAGACTTTCTGCCGGCACATCATGTTCTACAGCGTCACTTGTGCAGCATCTTCGAGGAGAAGACGCATGTCCTGAGTGAGTGTGTGTGTATCGCGTCTTGTTTGTGCCGGTGTGTCTATGGTATGACTATGTTTGTATGGCAGTAGCAGCAGCAGTTCCCGGATCGGCGTTGGGAGATCGGCATCGGAGGGGTGTGGGGTTCGACGGGAGAGGCCAGTTTACCAAAGCGTGTATCGCCTTCCCTCGAGACACGAACGCAGGCGAGGCTCTCTTCCTCTTAGTCCTTCTTCCCCGATTCTATTCCACTCTATTTCCCATGCTCGCATCTCAGATCGCTGCCCAACTCCAACGTCGTCGCTACACAACAACGTTTTCCGAACTTCCGAGGGGATCTCGGCGACCGGGAGACGCTGGCTGGCTGCACGTCTGTGTGCGCTTGGCAGGCCGTACCTCTGTGTGAGGGAGTGGTGAGGTTGTGTATCCTCTCGTATCAGGATAGTATCTCTTTCTCGCGCACTTGTGTTCGCTCTTTGTACTCGTCGTCTGCCGCCTGCTGCTCGCCGGCGCGCCGCGTCGCCGTCTCCGACGCCGCATGTATATGTGAAAATGTGTTCCCAAGCGGACGGTATCGAATGGCGTTGCGCTCAGCACCGAGAGAGGGTGCTAAGAAGAAGGTGTAGGAGAGGGAGGCGAGCGCATCGTGCTCCATGTACAGGCCTGGCAGAAATCGCTGTGTCAAGCAGAAATTGCGCTGTACAGCGTGCACCCATGGTTGGAGCGGGGCACTAGGCCAAAGCGGAGGAGACACCATCGCCTGAGGACACCAACGGTGTCTGACCGGAACCCGAGATGGCAATACTCATCCTTCTCGAAAGCCAGCCATGAAGGGAGGAAGCCTGTTGTGCAGGCAAAGTGTTGTTCCTTTCACCCTTATCTTCTACCGATGTATCGGTCGACCTCCCTCGATTTCTTTTTCTGCCTTCTTGAAACTGACGAAACTCACGAGTACTTCACTAAATGCCGGTTTCCCAAGTCCCCTAGAAGGTCTTAGCAAGCCCCGAAGGCCTTGGTGTCAACCTATATTTTTTTATTCCTAGAAGAAACATATCCGCTTATTTGAGAGTCTATTTCTTTTCCAGAAAAGTACTCAACATGAAACAGAAAGAAATCTTTTCGAACCCGCCGTTCCTTATAAATACACGCGAACACCGGTTTGGTTCCAGCTAACTCGTCATTCAGGGACCTCAATGACGTAGATATTCGCTTCGAAAAACCTATTTGAAGCCGTTGCTGCTTACGTTCGTGTTTTCTATGAATGTCACCTCCCACCAAGGCTAAGCTCAACAAGGAGAGAGCTCTTGGTAACTGTCTGTTTACGGGGAATATTCCTCCACCCAAATGCTTATCAAATATTTGTCAGCGTACGTGACCTGCAAACGTGCCAGACGAACACGAAGCAGCGTGAGAGCTGATAATAATATAGTGGTGGATGAAGGCTCCAGCATTTCGCTGTCGTCCTTCGAGAGATTGCGTTGTGTGATCGGCGAACGCTTCGCCCACCCATCGTTCCACGTTCCTTCCCATCCACATCCCCCTTCCACTCACCCGTTTAGCAAGCTACTGTGCTTAGAGCTTACTACAATAGTGTAGAGGCGAGAACGAAATCACGATGAACGCCAACGTATCGGTGCTGCGTACGCCCACTGCCTCAGTCTTCGTTTCCGAGCTGGTACGCCGGGACACACCGAGCGGCGGTGGCGCGCACCAGCGCCAAGCGGCTCTGGGATGAAGGTCTTTACAAATGAAATCTGATCCCTTCTGCACGACAATACAGAAGCCTCGCTGCGTGTCAGCAAGTCTGTCGGTCTGTTGTTGCTCTGCTGCTGCTGCTGCGAAGGCGACGGTTGTGACTGCCAAGCTCGCTCCAAGGGCCCGCCCTTCGCGCAGAACGAAGGAGACGTCTCGGCCGTGCGCCCAACGTTTCGCAAATCTCACTGCGCACAGAACCTACAATGGCAACAGCAATAGCAGCAGAAGTAGCGGCAGCGAGATAAACAAACTTTCCACTTTAACCCGTCGTCCTGTGACTCTTGAACGAGGGCTGGCGGTACGACAGGCGTCTTATTTCATTCCGACGACGGTCTCTGCAAATCTCCAGGAACGATTAGATCTTTCAGAGGATGCGCGTTAGGGCCCGTTAGACGGCGAGCAGGCTAAAGCATAGGCCAGACGCTCTAGCAAACGCGTGTGTATACCTCATTCGTACATCTTGAACGTTTAATAGCTGCCATCGAATAAGCACAATTAGGCATTGTCGTTCTCTACGTAGCTGAATCTCATCAAATAAGAACAGATTGAGCTCAGTCGTAATGGTGACGACGACGCATGTCTTCGCGGGCTTGCTTGTTTCGGATTCAAACAACGATAAATGCATATGTTTGTCCTCGATTGCCAAGTTGTCCTGGCAACACAATGCCTGGTAGAGTAGAGCTTCGAGAAAACTGTGTTATGATCGTAATCATACCAGCAACTTCCTGCTGCCCGCAAAAGAACTGCATTCTGGCGCAATGCAAAATGCATTCAATGCAGATAGGCAAGAGGAAATCCTTTATTGACAGAAACTTCTGCCGCCGGAAGCAGCGGAATAACTCGGTGGTATGTTTCTCACGTTACAGCCGTCGTCCATACAAAGGGGACGCCAATGTGGCTGGCGACTTTTGTAGGACAGGCAACGCAGAGCTGAAATGTCCCGGTGATGGCTCAGGCGGCAAATTCGCTGTACGTATAATCCCCGCCCTCGAAGGTGCGCATTTTTCTTTCCGACAATTGCATAGGAATGAGCACCGACAAATGACTAATGGGCTAAAAGCTGGATCGAGGCCAGCCATAAACGAAAGTGCATTGCTTAATTCAAATATGAATTATTGACTTTCCCATGAAGAAACACTTTGAGCAAATACGCGATATTTATCCGTACCTCTATAAAGGAAGACTTCTATGTCAATGGCTGTTGCGTAAACGACTCACAAGAGCGACTAGTCAAGAACATTGTGCTAACTACTATTATTAGGCGGTGGTGGCAACCGCTTGGATTGAATCGTTACGAATTATCATGCGCATAATCAGTTAAAGGGATTCGTTTCTGTGAGACTCTTATGAACACGTAATTATCGTACGGTGTCGTTTCTGGCCGACGGTCGATTCCTGAATAGAGGTTGCCATAATAAACCGCTCAGAAAGGCGAGTGAGTAGCTGTGCAGTTAGCAAGCCCGGACGGCTCCGTATTTCAATGAAGCGTTTCTTAACTTACGATACGCTTCAAATAAGCTTAGCACTGCATAATAACGCAATCAGAAGACGTTTCTATTAACTAACAATTTATCATGATATCATTCAGCGTATGGGAAAATCATTACATTCGCAAACCAGAGATTGAGGAACGCATGCAGACAAGGTGCAATAGTGTTTGAGGACGCGTCTGTAAGAATCCGATGACCGTGGAGAGGCTACATGACGACAGCCTTCCCGGAGGCATAGCCGGCATTCGTATGCGATTCAAGGGAGCTTCCGTGCGCTGCTACGAAGTATTTCTCGACGATGGGGAATTTTCAAAGGAAATTGAGTTATTCTCCTCAAGAAGCGGTCTGCTGTCGGGTGCCTTGCCATACCGCTTCAACGGCTTTCGAAGAGGTTGCCTTGCTTTGCGCACACAAATGCATTTCTCAAATTTCACTAGGCGTATTTTTGGTGTCCCTGAAAGCCTTTCGTTTAGAGCGTACCAACAGCGCTTCCATTAAGGGCTACTGACTACCGCTTTAGGAAACCTGAAGGAACGCGGATAAGTGAAGGCGGCAATGGTGATGCGCCAGCTGCTATTGCTGATGATGATGATGATCATACGAGGTGCTTGCGTCACCTTAGACAATTGCTCTTGTTTAGTTGGCCCCCTTTCTTTAGTAGAGGCAGGTTTACTGCGCCTGAAACTCCGTTCCAGTTACCTACATATGCCGTCAGACCACCATCGATGAGATTCCTTACACGTAAAAATAACAGATTATGTAACGTCCGAGCGTTTCGACTCAGGTATGGAGGGAATAACTTGGCTGTATATTAGCTTGGTATTGTTATACAATGTAGCGAATAAATCGCAAGGCTATGTTCGTCGCTGACTGTGTAATACTGCTCAAAATCGACGAGAATATGGACACTGTAACAATGTGCGTATATACGTCATTTCCAAGGGAATGCAAAATAAGAACCTCTGAGATAACTCGAGAGAGTTGCGCAAGTGAATCTGTGATACGTACATCAAAAAGGGAAATTACGTATGAATCAACCTAATGTTTTGAGTACAACAGATGGTGGCGATACAGACGCAGTAAACTTAATAATAACCGCGTCCAATTGAACTCAGAGATCGATCCTTATATATACATTTACCACTCCTTTCACGGAAGATCTGTCGCATTAGAGGTGCGTCCTGCGTACGTCCTGCAGAGATACCGCTCACGCGTATTTATAGCCTTATCTATACTCTATGTGATTGCCATGTGCTTCAAGATTTCTCTCTTTACTAAAAAACCCTGAAAATAAGCAATTAAGGCACGTTGAAAAATTCTCCTGCATCTTCTGCTGCCTTTCCACAGGCATTTAACATACCTTGCAGTTCGCCAGCGATCTCCCTATCGTCTGAGAGAAGTATTATTATACGTGAAATATAAGAGAACTGAAGCATTGTAAAAATTGCTCAGGTTGCTAAAAAGGTTGCTAAAAATTGCTAATTATTGCTTAATTAACCTATAAAAAGCCGATAAACATATTGTTTTACTGGATTAAAAGTACCTGATTTCCTCTTTCTTGCCTATCATACATATCTAATCAAACGCATTTTACGTACGTTTTCGCTATCTGACAGGCCTCAGCACTTAACTTTTGGATATTACTATAAGGACCTGTCGGGGCCACCTTTGCCTATTTTGTCTACCTTATTCGTACCTGGCAAGAACCCTCAGATAAAGATTATTCTCAGATATGCCTTATCATATACATCATAAGAAGATATTAGCATTCATTTAAAAGGAATCAGTAACTTTCCTTCATAAATGCGCATAAACTTCACTGAAGCGTCTCTGAGCGACATTCGAATATCATCGTTTCACTTATTGTAGTACTATGCCTTTAACACTTGATTTACACAAATATGCTCTTAGTTCGCATAATAGACACTGAAATCGCTTGGATACGCACACTCAAACTTTCACACCAATTACACATCCCCTCACCTGTCGAAAGGAACTTGTAATGTCCATCAACGAGTTCATTACGAGGCAGTTTATGCCAGCACTACAACGTTATTAAATGTATATGACGGCACCCAACGGAGACGAAATGGAACAACCAGCCAACCGCATCGAAACGCAACCATCCCGGCGCCGGCGAACGACGCAGCAAGGATGAAAAGGCCGTATGAACAGGGCGGCTAAACAACAAAAATGCTCCCATCCAGTCGTTGCCTGCCTCACGTATGTTCGTTCTGTGATCTTCGGCTTTTTTTTTACATTGCTACCATCTGTTCTCTCTTTCCTGCCTTTAAGGGATTTCTGTTTCCTTTAAGAAGTGGAGCCACATACCTCGTTCTTCTCTACACAGCCCGCCTCCCATCTCCTACGTTCGGCCAGCTCCCCGTACGCTGGTCCGGAAGAGAGCGCCGATGGCTGCCCTAGTTACATAGCCGTGTTTTCGCCTGCTGCCTAGATTCCCGTTCAACTACTCAGTCTCTCTTGCTATCATCCTCGCTCTCGCAGATCCTCATGTTTCAAACATTTTTGTGCTGATCATAACATTCCGCTGTTCGTTCGACCACTCTGCAGCTTTGTTCTTTTCGTGCCTCCCTCGATTTCCACACGGCTGTCGATCTCCTTGGTCCAGATCCATATCGGCCACACTCGATCCCACATTTTCTCTGAACCTTCCCCTCCGCTCCCCAGTTCTCCTATATATAAACCCAACGTACACAAAAGGATCCATGCGGCGAAAAGGAATAAAGGCAAATGCTGCTAGTCTTCCGCCTTCACAGAGGGATTACTTCCTTAGCAGTGGTTGGGAAAATTCGCTGGTAGGGATTTTGTTCCCATCAGCGACGAAACGCGGATTCAAGTGAGAACTCAGGGAGAGAAAGTAGGAGATAGAGAGAGAGCACGTTCTCTGCTGCCTCTCAACCGATTGCCTAAATATTGAACAGAGTGAAACGTGTTATCGGTATAATTTGTCCATGTCTTCTTGGCAGCATTTTTTCTTCCTATTGAGCTTCGGGAATCTTCGAGCTAACCTGCGGTTAGACGGAGGTGATATGGCCTCACTGTGGGAAATCGCACTATGGTTTGCAGTCAATAAGGGAAGACAGCCTCTTCGAAATCAGAGATTTCACAGATTGGAGTCTTTTTCTACCTTTACAGATGATCAGGAATTAGAATGCGATCCACATATAAGGGTCCCATATCGAAAGGCTTCACGGCGGTAGAGAGCCGCTTTTTCCCAATGCAAAGAGTGACGGAAGCTTAGGTGGTTCGCTTACGACGTGTAATAATATTTTCGCTAACAGGTAGTTTTTAAGTCTGTGGCTTTTAGTGGCTGTTTAACTTTTAAACTAAGATTTTAGCCACCTTGAGCACCTTTGATTTTGACTTTTCTAGCCTTAGAAGTAATATTTTCCTAGTCGAATATTAGGATTATTGTAATGATAACCATACTAGATTATTAACTGCTGTGATTATTATAATGATTATAAAATCTATCAGCGATGTATGTGTAATCAGTCAGCTACGCTATAAATTAATATTACCTATCTTTGTTTATTGCGAAACAGTCACTGCTAGCAAATGAGCCCCGATTAGATAACTCGAGCTGATGTATTCATCTAAATGCAACCTCTTCAATAAAGCTGTACTTGCATCGCATTATTGACTGCGTTGTGTAACTAGAAGCAAATATTTAAGTTTTGGGGACCGAACCTTGAGTAGCATCCGCACGTTCTGCCACACGAATAACACACACCCAGCTAGCTATCTACGCACGAGCATCCAATAATGACACAAACATGCCTCGCATCAATAACGTGTCCCGTATGACAACAACGAAGTGAGTTCCAACTCAGCAGACAGCGTTCCAACTCCCGGCATCTTATGTCTGGCTTTCGAGCACGCCCAACCTTTCTCTCTTCCCGCGGCACGTGCCAACCCTACCATCTGAAACGAGCAATTAAACAACTAATCCATGTGCTAACAGACATGCCTGAAATAATCTGAGCGTGGTACTCGTTCCCCCCTATTCACCCCTTATGCAGTGGTGCACTTCTGATGGAAGAACAAGATAGGGTGACACGCTGATTGGACACGACAACACAATTACACAGGCATTCGTAGATATAATATATATATATATATATATATATTATATCACAGCTCCAACTGTCATTTCAGAGAGACCACGCGCCTGTAATCAATGGCAAGAGGCCGCTAAATGCTTTCGTAAAGCCAGATATTGAAGTTCAATTGCGATATTTTTTGTGCTTAATCGTTACCTGTTTCGATAGTGCATCACAGTCACACATCATAGTCATTCACTGCCATACCAGTCGCTGTTCAATTTCGATCCTATTTTTTAGAAATGCTGTATCTCGGGGCGTATCCACCCTTCACTGGTCTATTCGGAACACAATTGGTCAGCCATAAACTGGCCCCTATTGAGCCAAGCTGTGTGTTCATGGTGCGTCTTGTATTGAGTACTGTTCTGCGTTTACTTCACTCGCTGCATCATAGCTCGTATGTCGCCCGTGTTTCCGGGGAAAGAATCTTCTGGCCTGATGGTACCTACTGTCCACAACCTAAGTGTTCGATATGCTATTCAGAACGTCATTGAACAACTATGAGTCTGTACACTTTGCCCTTCTATGGGACAAAGCACCCCACCCATATTCTACCTATCACAATATCGATATACAGCCAGATACACACACATGCACACACATAGTACAACTTGCTATATTTTTCTGCAAGTGTCGTGAAGGGAGGTTGCTTATCGGATACATTTTTATCACTTCATCTCTCTCGCTCTCTCTCTACCTCTCTCTCGGTTCCAGTCAGTGTCGATTCACCTCGTCTACCTCTACGAGAGGCAGGGATCCCTGCAAAGGAGCCAGCCCTACACACGACGCGAGCCCACGGTGACCAAAGTGTCTGCGAGAAGTAAGAGAAACTGTATATAATGTAGTCCTTGCCTCGCTACGTGGTTGGCGAATGTCGCCATCGCAGAGACGTTGTACAGCGTACATCAGACAGGAAACGGTCACAGCCCTGACCGCGACGGGACTATTGCCGCGTCTATTGCCATTCTCTGCTCTCCCATACCCTGCTTCTGCTTTCCGCATACCCACCATATATACATATACATATATATATATATATATATATATACAGGGGCATGGCTTCCACATAGCGGGCCATAGGTATACGAGACGGTGCCAAGATAAAATACTTGGTGGTGACCGGGAGATCGGACCGCAGGGTGCAGCAATCACCCGCGGTTATTAAATGATAAAAGGTACTAACTAAATCTATCCTATAAACCCTGTGACACCAATTGTAGCGACATCTGCAAGGTGACTGCATGCGTGCATCTGTCCCTGCTGATGTCGATCCATACTGCGTTCGACGTCCGCCACGTCAATAAGTTTCGCGTTGTTAGGGGAGAAAGCTTTATCCAATTGGCGTACGGGCGGGGAGTATCCGGGACAGAGGCGACGAGCGGGTGTGGAGAAGTGTCATGGAAGTGAGACTCCGAAAGGCAAAGTAAGACTTCCGCATAGAATCGTCTTTATTTGTGCTAGGGCCCACCCCTGCTTCAGCGTCGAACGAACAGCGGTGGTGGATTTGGCCAACTGGCGACACGTCAGCACATCTTTGATGTGGCACAGGCTGGCCATATTGTTTGTTCAACGTCGATGATCTCGTAAAGATGTGCAAGTATTGAGTGTCCCTGACTTACCATGGCTGCCCTTGTCATACGCTTGATCGTATCCTACAAGAATAAGGCACTGGGAGGCTACCCCTTACTAGGTCTAGTTGTCTACGCACCCAATGCCGCAATAGAACGATACTGAGCACGAGCGTAAAGAAGGCTGTACGCCCCGAGCTGAGCGAGGACGTACGCTGACCCAACCGTCTGTCTGCTGGTCCTCTCGTGAACTTTTGTGTTACGAAACCCATCAGTGGGGTTTTCGAGTGAGACGTCAAATGCCATAAACTTCGGCTTGTCTTCCCAAAAAAAAAGCTATCAAACTCAAGAGAATAAACCACAATGGACATACGTAGCCGCTTGCCGTCTGACTGTGGGCTCAACTGAAATCCTCACATTGGGCTGTTTCTATGATATCGCAACCGTATTTGGCAACGCCGTGTAAGAGATTGTACTAACGAGATTCGGTTTTAGGTCGGAAGAACTAAAATCAGCTTAGGACATGCACATTTTAAAAAATAATATCGTGTGGGAACCATATATAGCATATATATATATATATATATATATGTGTACACCTATAATTAGTTATCATATTAAATTGTCGTTACTCGTACGAAATTAGTGAACGTCTAACAAAAGGCGTTATCGTCAAGCAAATCGTCGCCGAGAGACTTCCACCTTGTGTTCCTTTCGTTGTCATCTGTTCTATTCGCCTCTGCTCGAAGACCTATTTGGTTCTCCGATGTTTTGTGAACGAACCCTCCCTACGTATGCTCCCTTCGTCCTGCTGTCCTCGCCCTGCTACGTGAGCGCGTTATCGTCGCGGAGATTGGTAACCCAATCTTCATCACACCCATGCTCTAGTCGTAGACCCTCTGGCCCCCATCATTTTGCTAAGTAGCTGATCTGCTGCTGGCCTATAACCCTTTGTTGACCGCCTTACAGGCCGACATTCCCCTGAGCCTTTTCTACGTGGGAGACGATGGGGTTGTACGACCAGCACACAGCTGTGGAAGCATGTGCTAATCAAGAGCGGGGGCTAGGGAAACTAATTACCCCAATCAGAAGCGGCCTTCTTTTCTTATACAGGTTGTTCCGCAGGACACTACGATACACGAAGAGTTTTCTACTACAGGCCTTCTGCCTAAGCCGTGGAGTGTAGACTGTTCTTTGGGCGCGGGTTGGGCGAACACTGAAGCTTGTATAATTTGCTAATATATTATATTTATGATTATATCGATTACTGTTATTATTATCATTATTAGTGGTAGTCGTAATAGATTGTAATCGTTTGTAGAATCGAGCGTTGTTGTTGAATATGAGCCACATTTAAGAATGAAAGGTTAGTTGCCAATAATAAATATTGAGCGGACAATACTTCAAGATTAGATAATATGTGTAGTCAATGGATACATAAATGGGTAAAGATAAAGATTTTATTGGCTTATTAAAGGAGCTGCACTTTTACAATGCTTACGCTTTTTTTAGGTGACTTAAGGTGACTGCTATATAATTGTTTTTCGAAGTGATCCTCAGCTGTTCCCCTATCTGACAGGCCTCAGCTCAGGTGACTGCTATATGATATTATCTAAAATTACGCAAACGTAAATCGTCGTAAGGAGGACCAAAAGGGGCCCCAACTGTAAATCGTTGTATTTTTCATTTGAAATTTCCTGAAAATGATACCCTCAGTATTTCAGCAAGTGTTTTAGTCTTGCATGAGCGCTCTGCATTTATGCAAATTTGCTTTCGCTGCGTCACCTTGCAGAGAGTTCATCCCCCCTCGAGGGCTCGTGTGGCGTTATTCAAATCTATCAGCGCAGCATACGATGGTAGAAAAAAAGGTATATATATATATATAATATATTTCTTTATATATCCTTTATAACTTACAAACGTGTAAAAGTATACATATATATATATATTCTATTAAAAATATATAGAGGAGGGTGTTCTTAAATGTAGTTCACGTTCAGCTGGTACAATTGTCGCCCGCTTTTATATAATAATTGACTAATAAATAGACATCACGTTATATATATATATATATAGTTAGTTGCAAGATGAACGTCGTTTTCTTATATATTTGACCGGAACTGTATTATTATATTTGATTAATATGCAGTAATCCCCATAATTGAACAAGAATAAACCATAAGAACCTTAAGGTACCTTTAGGCAATCATATTAGTTTGGGCACAGAAAATGTATATGTCTTGTAGGCTCACGGGACCTGTTCGTCTGTTCCTTACTTCAATATTTTCACCTGAAAGAGGACACCCACACCTTTGTGTCGCCAGTGATTATGTTCCCTTGAAAGAGCGCCATAATATCCGCTGAACAGAGTCACATATTTTTTAACACACATTTAATCATCATTTTTTAATCAATATTACAATCAGTATTATATAGAATATGTGTGCGCGAATGACCGCAAAATACGTCTGTATAAATTTGATACCCGAATACGTTTCCTTTGAAAGCATGACATGCAAGTACCCGATATATATATATACAAAGAGTCCAGCCGCCAAGCTCTGGCTTACCGTCTACCGGTCGTCTGGGGCTCGCTCCCTCGCGAGCTTCGTTCCCTCACTTCAGCTAAAAAGTTTGCAAATGAAGCAAAAAAGTTCCTTGCGGGGAGGGTTTAAAAAGTGGATATAATTACAATTATATTTTGTCCAATTATCCTGGTCACGATATGTCTCAGACCATCCTGACCACGTCGTAAGTCAGATTATCCTGACCGTGTTATAAGTCAGATTATCCTGACCTTGTTTTATATACACCTTTTATTCAAATTTTTTTTTGCGAGAACTTAAGCATTATGAAACTGCAGTTCCGAAAATAAACCGCTAATGAAATGAAATGAAAATGAAATATATAATATCGTACACGAGATATATGGGGCAGTGTTTAAGATGAGCTGACCGCTTCGAGTGTATTCCATTACTTTCCGTGCAGTGCAACACAACATAGTGAACACAATAAACCCGTTGTGAGGAAAACATCTCATTGTTGCTTATACAACGTCGCATCTCATATTCTCGTTGGGTAACATGCGCTGAGCAATGCGACAAATGATGTATTATGTTCTTATACTTTGCTCGCATTTGATACTCAGCCGAAACATCTACTTAGCTCATTGATCGAGCTATCATAGATCTGTCGATTAAAGGTGATATTATGTGTACTTCGCATAGAAGTAGAAGGAGGGAAAAATTCACAGTGAACCTATGAACCATTGCAAAATTTGAAATCAGGATAATATCGCCGAACCGGGATTTCAATCGTTCACGTAATACTATAATACAAATAAGCCAATAAGTGAATACATTTTGAAAAATACACAAAAGATGTGTGCGAAAGATCGCATGTGATTGCAATGGGCCATTGATCTCAGGTGAATAAACTTACTGCAGGTAAGCGTCAGTCCGTCGGTTAAATTCATGCATGTTGCTCGATGGAATGACAGATAAGCTCCTTCATATATCAATTAGTATATATCAATATATATATATATATATATACACATATTAAAAATCTTTCTGAGACGATATGTAGACCCTTCGTCTACTACCGGTCTCATGTTATTTGTATTCCACTCACTTACACCAAAGTGGGGTGTCTACATAAATTAACAAAATCCTTTTTAATTACACATATAAATCTATACAATAAGAATGTCCATCAAAACAAAACCTTGCCGAATAAGCTAAGGGACTTTTCTAACGTGTTCTGAGCTAATCCGCTACTATTTCGCTACTGCTACTGTCTACTGTTTCGCTATTCTTTATTTAATCTGAAATTTTACGAACTCATTATTTCATATGTTTATGTAACACTAATAATAATAATACTAATAATGTATAGTAACTATCTGACGGGAGTTTTTACGTCTCCAGACAGTAGATGGTCGTGGGGAATAAGCCTGAGAAGAATTGAGCGGAAGCGGAATTAAGCTATTAAGTTGCACAACGCTATCTCGTTGTTATACTTGCTTATTCATATAAATACTCAGAGGAACGAACAACACTTGGGGATGATTCATGCGAGTCGGGCTTTTTTTACATATCTATGCCTACAAATTTGTAAATCACGTTTGAATATATCATCGCGTATATTTTGACTACTGTTGGCTTATGCTCCATCCTTGGCTTTAATGAAAAATATGGAACCTTGTTACTCTCTTGGAAGTCGGTTCTAGACTTCATATTAGCGACGCGAACGAGCACTTTGTATAACATCTCCGTATCGACGGTGTACACTTGTGGTGGAATCTACCACGCTGTTAGACTTCCTCGGAGACGACTCGGTTTAGGATTAGAGATAATACTTCGCAAATGAATTTAGTAGACCTGCAGAGACCAAGATAACAAAATACAAAAAGCACTTTTTATAGAATGGCATAGAAGCAAGCATTATAACATGAACCAAGAACTTATTCACGACAAATCGGTAAGTCCTTGCACCCGGCTGGAGAACAAATTCTTCTAGAAAATATAGTCCTAGATTTATACAGCATAGACCCTTAGCAGCTGAACACAGCCAATCTTCAGTATATTTACATCTAGAGAATAAATCCAGTATTCAGATCACTTTGGAACTAGCAGAATAATAATTTCAATGCTTATATACGAGAACTTAGGCATTGTAAAATTGCAGTTCTTTTAATGCACCAATAAAACCTTTGCCTTTTACCTTTTTACATTTAAAAAGTTTTAAAAAATTATACTTCTAGAAAAATAAATCATATATTTTATAAATACATCCGTTTAAATACGAGACATTATGCATTTTACAAGTGGACGTTTGTTTTTCTTAGGTCCTTGTCGAGGATAGGCCCTTGTCGGTTTGAAAGGAATCTTACCAAAATATTTTTTGGAGCTGGTTGAGAGACTCACCAATTGACTCAGTGCTGAACAGCTAAACATCGAGATTCATGAAGCAGTTAGGAAAAATACTATCAGAAACCGCCGTAAGGAGTCATTAATTCAAATAAGTATTCCTGAATATACTTTGCTTGGGGAACATTCTTCCAGCTCCTAATTGAATCCGTGGTGTCAGCGGCGTATAGTATTTGTTCTAACCGTTCATGGTGACGTCCGAAACGTGTTTCCCAGCTATAGAACCCCTGTTAGCAATTTAAGTGGCGCCCTTTTAATTGGGCTCAATTTACATAACGAACAGCCGTAATTTAACAAGGTTGTGTAGTCAGCGGCAGATCTGGACCGGGTCTCGGCCGGACAAGGACATACATCCCAATGAAACAATTCCAATGCAAGGAAGTGAAATCGTATCGTCTTAAACACGCTCTCAATTTACCTTCTCTCTTACGCCTCGGGACTGACCTGCCACTATTTTTAAAACAGGCAAGTTTAACTAACCCGAAAATGATCAAATTTTCAACAAGTATTTGCAAAAAGGCAAGCATATTATTTGTGACTTGATAAAAAACACGCGTACTTTTATTCGCATTTATTATTAGTCGTTTGGTTGCATTTGCTTGCTTGTATTGAAAAGAATAGACCGCATATATCGGAGCACTGTTGAATGACCATTCTAATCAGCCGTGTTACGAAGTCTAATTTTACGACACTTTTGATTGATGTACTCATCGTGCCTTTCTATAAAATACCCCAAATTTCGTCGATCGAGTCCGCCTTCGCTAACTGTCATTCATCACTCGGCTGATGGTGGTGGTAGAGGAGGTACGTAGTAGCCCCGAAGTTTAGGTAGATCCTCAAGGATAACTGCATATGGCTCAAGCAGTTTGCCATCGTTATCTTTTGGCGGGAAACGAAACGCCGTGTTGTTAGCACAGATGGATAACTGTCCAACAAGCCTGTCCATCACATTCGGCTGCAATGATGTCAATGACGAAATCAGATCGTGTTATCCAGGTTCTTCCGGTCTAATTAGATAGATGATAAGGCAAAGGATCAGAGTATCTAAAGGAAACCTTAGCTCTGTGCGTAATCCTAGTCGCCTTCTTTATCGTATACATGTTAGAAACACTCACCCTTGGCCTCATTTAATTCGTAAGCGGATGTTGCTGCGATATATATATATACCTAACCGGAACTAGTGACAAATCAACTTGATGATTACTAAAGCGATGGTATAATGGGTATAGGGTGTCGTGTGCAACGATCTCGCCGAACCAAATGCAAAAATAGGAACACGATCATCTCATAACAAAATCGAAATTAGCCAGTCATGATATTCAATTAGCCAGACACAATATTCAAACTGTTGAATTCAGATCCTCCATGAAACATGCTCCGCTTAACGATAGTCCCAGCATCTGCACTTATATATATATCCATTTCTTATGTATGACACATATTTTATATGAGCATGATCATTTAAGACCATCTATCAGAAACTTACCGGAATTTTCTTGAGAAACTTTCGGAGAAGCTCCGGCTGAAATAATGACTTTATTATCACATATTGTCCATTACATATTGTCGGAAGCTCTTCGTTGTGGAGATACACTGCCCGATATTTCGTCATCGCACCCCGTAAAATACATATGTGTATGATGTAACAGACAAATGAATTGCAGCATATCGCGCATTTCGTTAACCTTGAATTGGATCAGGTACAACAAGGTTGAAAACTAACAATAAAGATAGTCCAGATAGGTCCTTGAATTGACACGCAAGGTTGGTTCCGAGGCCTACCATATTGGGAGGGACAGCTGAGAGTCAGCTCACGGAATGAGTTGTACTTCGTATACACTAATACCAGAAATTTGTTTCTATTCGAAATAGCATTCTTTCAATCTTGTAGCGCTTTCTAATCATTCCATTTTTCAATATGGTACGCCTTTGGGCAAGATCTATATCGTGATCATACATTCAAATAAAATCGTGTATACCAGCAAGACAAGACATAGAGCACACAATCAATTGAATCATTTGCATTCATTAATATAACAACTATCAAGGAATTCGCTAATCAAGCTTCATCGTTAGTTAGCGTACATATTTGGCGAGAAGTTGGGGCGTGTTTTCACACACACGTAGAATAACCTCGATGGGCGGTATCTCCTTGTAATACTTCTTTCGGAGCTTCACCATTTCTTCGTACACCTATGAGAGGGCGGCACAATAATCGCCGTATTGTAATGGATTTTATGCGAATAGTCAATAAACGTTCGGGCCGCTGATCGGATAATGGTTACTACCGATCCAGATAAGGCGAACAGATATAGCTCAATCGATGCCAATGAACAAACTATAGATGACATGGTGACGTGAGCAAATGACTTTTTTATAAAGAACAGGTATATGAATTTTACAGCGTACGTTTTCAGGAATAGCCAGCTTTAGACACTCGATCCAACTCGCGATCTCTTTTTCGCCGTAAACTAAAAGAAATATGAAGCACAATTAATTCGCGTTTACTTGTTAATAATGTCTGTAGACGACTTGCGCATTGATCTGATTTTGATCCAAAAAGACAGTCCACAGGAGGGATTTTACAGGGCGTTTTTTACAAACTGATTTAATGAACACGAGACAGTAAATCAAATGGTAATAGAGAAAAGAAACAAGATCGATCAGTAAAAAAATCATGGTTAGGCATGTAAAATCTTGATTATCCCAACGTCAACGATCTTTACATCAAGGAAGACAAGTGAAATGTTGTACGATCTTATCAAAGTTATTCCATTCGTTTCTGCAGGTTGGAGATTTCTAGGCGAACTTTCTCAATATGATATTTGAAACTTACGGCACAGAAAGGCTTGGCCTTGACCATATGGGCCACTGCACAAAGACAGCACCACTAACAGTCCAATCCATACTCGCATGGCGTTGCTGAAAATCGCATCAAAATTTCAATGAAAAAAATCACAACTTCAATCAAGTATTCGCAATTGTGTACAATTGGTAATGGCAAATCCGAATAGATCCATCTCATATAGTCACATCGTGATAAATCTAAATGCGGCTCACTTACTGCCTGTGCAGGCGTTGCTCAGACAGGCCTTACTGTCCGCTGTTTATAAAATCCAAAATTGCGGCCCGCAAAAGCTAGATGTCCTTGTCGCAAACATGCTGTACCGCACTGGGTCACCACCACTTAATAACGAATTTCCTCTGTATCCATCTTAATACGAATTTCTAACATACCTGATCGCAGCAGTGATCCAAATGACCACCGTTTCGCTGCAGGTTCAACAGGAAATGAATAGGTCATTGCTATTATATGCGTTTTTGAATGATTGTGCGCTTAATCGTTTAAATTGTCTAGACTTCCACTTGAATCGTTCGACAAAAAATATTGCCTGCGCAAATACGCGCATTTATGAGCCAAATTGTTGTTTGACTTGGATCAAAGACATTAATCTCATTCTCCCTGTCAATCTGTAACCACATACAAACTATGCGTTCAATAGAGACATCAGAAAATATCAAATAATATCTGTTAAATTTACCAAAAAAAAAAAATTGTAAACTACTATATGCGGAACAATTATATAGTATTTTTTATATCCCTTTTTTTTAAATGTAGGTCAATATTGTGTCATAGGTATATTGCGTCGAGATTATATGATCTGCGGGAATCTGCACGTGTCTATATCATTACCTGTTATATGTGAATTATCCAATAAAAATTAGAGCTGAAAATATTTCGGGTCGACAGGTCGTGGTATTCTAGTAGAAGAAATTAGAGCATTATCATTGTCGTAATTTGTATTACAGCTCGCGAAAACTGACATACTTCGCCTGCAAATTGGACAATAGGGACCACCACGAATCTTTAGCAGACGACCCTTGTTGTATCAGTTACGCAAGCTCCATGTACGACACGATCTTCTGACACACCTAACGTAGAAGGTGTCCACAAATGAGTTAAGCGTGGGTAGTGTATGCGCAGTATTTTATTCGGGAAGACATTTTGCCTCTCACTCCAGAGGCATCGAGAGCAAATATCAACATTCGTTTTCATTCTGCCCGTGACTTTGTCTTCTATAGAAACGTCCAGGCTCAGATCTCTCTCTCTCTCTGCTACACTAAAAGGTTCACGTCTGTTATCACGTATAATACTATTGCTAAGTGGAAATAAATAGGGAGAGGCTTGCAATTTGAGGCGGTCAACACGATCCCATAGGCGACCGGAGCCAACTATGACGAGGCAACGCGGGTCGCTGCGCTTCCAGAAGAGCTCGTCCAATATTTCTTTCCCCAACCGCCGACTTACAATAGCAGTGAAGGCCATCGGGCCCAAGGTCGTGTGGATGATGTTATTGTGTTGTTGGCAAACGGCATCCAATTTGAGGCGGATTTCGCAATGACGCAATCAAACTACTTTCAAAGGAGGTGGCTTCGTTTGCTCTGGCGGGCGCAATCGTTGAGCTGGAGTACATATAGCAGCTCTCCGATTAGTTGAATACATTAGGCGAGATGAGAGTATTGCATTGGTGGCAATTTAAGCGGCCGCGCTGGTTAAGCTGTTTATGCAGTAGACGTCAGTCTCGCCAAAGCAGAGCTGGTTCGTTGAAACTTCACATCCCACTAGTGAATTTCAACCAATGTTCTACATCGGACCTTTTGTGGGAAGGAACTATTGATGAATCAATACTATTATTTCAATCAGACTTCTTCACATGTAGTCTACAGATTGCTGCCTGACATGACATCCATTACTGGTTGACTCCCTTGAAGTTTGTTTTAAGTAAAGCGTCACAACTATTTACAGGGTGTGTCTTGATGGAAGTGGGTCTTGAAGTTTCAGTGACTAACAACATTATAATATTTCCGGTAGTAGTTGCATTTAGCTTGATGATGGGCATGCGCGAAGTTTGCCGAAACTACGGACGTCAATAACCTATAGTGCAAAAAAACCAGCAGCGGAAATTTTGTCATTCGGTTGAATAGCGTGATCACATCTAATCAATAATGAGGGGGCTGAGGGTCAGCTGGAAGGGTGGGGGGTCTACCACAGGTTGATCCGCGCCACCGGGGACAAGCGCGCTGGCTCTTTCCTCCTGCAACGCCTGTCCCTCGCTGTGCAGAGAGGCAATGCCATGGGACATTGTCGTCCTCACCCCACCCCCATAATCCCTAGAAATTCTGAACTACTGTATGTTTGAATAAATATTATATTACTGCTGAAAGTATCAATAATACCTATAATATGTTACTTCACAGGAGATATGACAAACAATTCAGTAAGAGATTAAGAGATTAGAGAGAGAACCCTATGACAAAGTAAACAACGAGGATTATCTTGAGTGAAGGTCGCTATTTATGCCATGCTATTTATATTTCGCGATTTGTATGGGCACATATTATATTATATTTAGACATCAACGTTTACGTTTACAACAATGACGGAGTAGAGAGCATTAGCTTCGCTAAAAATATCACCAGCGCTTCAGGATTTTCACTAAAGTTCATACGCCCTCTAGCATTACTTCTCATGTTATAGATTTATTTCTCCCCACTTTGCGTAAGCGTACACGGTACTATGTGACAATGTATTGACAGAAAAATACAGTGAGAAAAAATGAAGACGCAAAAGATCAACTTCGGAAACATTCGTTGAGAAAATGCTTCGTGTCCCATGGGGTCGCGTAACGTTCCAGACGCCCCATATATGCAATCAAATGTACCTCAATCCTCGTTTGTACGCATGTACGTGTATGAATATAGCACGTTAGACTCCGATGCGGGCGAAATGGTAGCGGTTTCGCCTGATCGCCAACACCAAGCCTACTCAAACCTCGTCGGTCTCTATTTCTTCAGCCATTTGTTTGCGGCAGTTGCTGGCCACATTCGTACGTTCGTACGGCCCTGGCTCCTTTTTGTGCGGGTCCGCAGCTGCATGGCTATTTCTCAAATGCGACACTCTCGTATATGCCCAGCCCAAGGTTACGCGACATTGCAACGTTGCCAGGATATAGGGACGCCACAGCCGAGTCACCTTGAGCCGCCGTAAGAACGGTGTTATATTTTAAGAGCACAAAGAATGGACGAGTGTCGACCCTAGGAAGATGCAAACGCATATCACCGGGATTTAAAACACCTTCCACTTGTACTACGGTTACATCGTGGACGTGTCTTGACATTTTGCACTTAACGGTTAAGGAGATCGTTTTTGGCGAGTTTTTTTTTCTCGGATTGGACTTAAAACACATACTGTCCCACCAATAAATTATTTGAAGCGATGCGAAGAGTTAAATTGCCCGTAAAAAGTGAACTGTCAAACTCATGAATAAAATAGACCTTCGTATCTCAATCAAAACACACCTTGTTTGGCCGCAATCTTATAATAGGAATTAGTGCTTAGGGTGCAGTATGTAATAATAATAATAACAACAACAATATAAATGCAGCTTAAGTTTTTCCTATTCGACCGTTTCTAACAGCTAAGGATTTTACAGGGCCAAGGTTGGTAGAGTGCACAATGCATTGGGCTGCTTTAGTGAGGGACATGCTAGAAACTTCAAAAGAAATTGTGAAAGTGATCAAACATCTACGAAGTGAACGGCGGACGAGGGCGTAGCATCTAAGTGAAGGTTTTATTTTATTGAATGTTCAGCTCCAGCGCAACAGAAACGGAACCAAGAGTCCTGATTCCAATTTAGTTGAGCTATTTTGCTAATGGTTGTAGTTCAATTATATAATGGGTCGGCGATGACCCGAATGCTAGGGCTATATATATATATATATACAAAAAGGCGAGCATTAAGGCTTGGAGTTGAACCGCCAACTGACAGACGCTGCACTGGTCCAATATGCTGTTCAACGAATAACCGCTATTTGTGCAGACAAGCGAATTGTAACAATTCCATGAATTCAAAAAAAGAAGTAAATTTTCCGGGTTGACGCTCAGCCAACATTTCATGTCCACGGTATCCTGGGCATTGCTTCAACAGACGGACCCCTTTCAGAGGCAACGGTGGGAGTCGAACTCGGGCATCTACATACGTGTCTGCCCCGACTGCAGGGCGCACATGAATGCATCACCCCGCCCAATGGCTCGGCTAATTCCATGAGTCTGAAGACAGCAGACACTGCGATGTGGCAACTTCTATGGTCGGTCTATAATATCACGGAGAGGTTCATTTGCGACTGACGTTCCGAAGAGACGTCGCACGATTGCACATAACAAGAACCTAAAGAACTAATGTCGATAGTGATTCACGGAGTCGATAAAAAATCGGTTGGCCATAAACGGAAAAACAAGTGCCAAATTTAATAATCGCCGCTAATCGATCGTGGTGGATTCAAAACGGAGACCGGGGCAATTCCTCGATAACATTTAAAACATAGCAAATAGGAAATAATAATTATCTTATAGACAAAATTATTTATTGTTCATTGTCGTGTATTGACGAGAAGCAGCAGTTTGAACTTAGCAATCTGATCCTCAATAGTAAGAAATGCTGTGCCTAAATTGGCTGTGTTACTCCTAGGTCTCGTTAATACATCCAAGCCAAGCCCAAACCGAGCGTCCGCCGCACACCTAGAAATTCGACGATGACCACGCCTGAAACTCTCTGTATAGGACACCAACAAAGATATCCCATGCTCCGTATCTCTTCACCCTCGTGCGTGTAGGTGGTAGATGTTTATATATAAATACACACACCTACACAACAAATAGATATAGGCGAATTGAATTGAGCTATTATTTTTCAACCTGGTTTCCCTTTAATAATTTTATGACACTCATTTCTAAATTGAGGTATGGTTTGTGCGTCCTTCATCGTATGGCAGATCTCCTTGGTCTTCTTCGGGCCATCCTTCTTTACGTGTGTGGGGTGCTTATTTCTCTGTGATGTGTACGCCTATGTGCCTGTGGTGCATGTATATATGTGACCGGCGATGATCGAGATGAGCGGAGAGCCAGCTACCATTGACGGATGGTTGTTTTTCGGCGGTTGATGATCGCGAAAACCGCGCACTTTGGGCGGGATCCTCTGGCGCGGGATTCCGGCCCTCCTCATCGGGATATAGGGCCTGGGAAGAACTTGAAGGACAAAGTGGGCTGAGGCCATTGGCTCCGTGAGGTCCGGCCGCTTGTGAGTGAGAAATAGTGAGAGCGAGAGAGAAGAGATCGTGCCGCACGTTCCACCCACTGGCGCTGCGCTGCTTCCATTAGCGAAGAAGACGAGAGCTGGCCCACCCACGACGACTTCTGAGGGCCCACGGGCCACCACTAAGAAACCCACAGATAGCTCCCTTACCCCATGGGAACCGACTAGCCCTATGGTTCCGCCGTGAAGAGCCTTGAACATCGAAGACGAAGTGGCAGCAGCGACGGCGGAACGAGAGGGAGCCTTCGCACTATCGTCCTCTCTCTATACATCTTCCCTTCCTCTCTCTCTCAATGCAAGACGGATTGGCGGCGAAGTTTGAATGTAAATTGAAATTAGCACCACCATCACTACTGCTACTAGTGGCCTTTGGCTGGTCGTTCTATGGGGGTGGTTTGCTCAGGACGTCCTCGAGAGAAGAAGCGCGGAGATCGAGCAAGGCGAAGCCGAGACGGCACAGTGTATAGCCGTGCTTGTCGAAAGGGGCTTGGCTGAACTCCGAAGGGGCTGATCATGGCGTGTGGGGAAAATGCAGTAGTTCGGTGGTCGCGAGCCGTTTTGCTCTGTCCCAAGACCGCGCCGTAACTAGGGTAGCCAGAGTACAGGGGTGAGGAGGTACATACAAAAGTTGACCTTGATGAAGGATCTCTTCAAATGTTTTAAGCTTTGCAAAGACACGATGAGTGAGAGGGAGAGCCAGAGAGAGCGAGCGCAAGTGGCGGTTGGGAAACCTTGTGAGGCAATTTGTCATCCGCAGAGCGATGGCTCGCCAACGAGTTGTCGCCGTGTGGCTTGCGGCTGCCTCTCCGACGAACGGTCTCGCTGACGCCGCCAACAGGAAGGTGCTGATGAAGGCCGCCAACACGTTGAGGTTTCCTCGTTGAGAAAGAGAGGAAGGACAGAGGAAAAGGCTGAATACAGACAGTTGTATGGCTACGGCGAATGGTTGCCACAAAACTTCAGATGGTTTTATTTGAAAAGACATCCATCCAATGAGATAGGCGTATCTTAATCTATAAAAGGAGACCGCTCTAGATGGCATTCACAAGGTCAACCGAGTCAAATTCGCCAAATGGCTCAATTGTATATATATATATATATATACGTGGCCAGAATAGTCAACGTTTATATTAATGGTGACCTTCAATAATATAACAATTGTCTGTAAATCTGGTTTGATCATATTAGCAATTTCCCAAGCTCGAAAAACAAAATTGAGCTTGATCAGGGGCGTTTTAGGACGTGCATGTCGTTCCGTTACGAATTTTCAGTGTTGGTTACCTCATAACTGAAAAATGAACTCTGGTAAGCTTTAACAGGGTTAGCAAGGAAGCGATGCTCCTCATATACGTATCTTGTTCAGATGCACGTTCCATCATGTTTATCAGTTGTGACAATGCTTTAATTTCCAAATCTAGAAACACTGCCCAATTTCGTCCTATCCCTGGGTGCTCAATCTTAGTGCTCTGCCTAATTCAAATATTCATTTTTAAATAATATTAACCCAACAGATGATTAGGTCCCTTAGAGCAAACACAAGCCATTCTCTGTACGGTCGATTGTTACGTCACTTATGCATAGGTCTCGTCAGAATTTTGAGATTCAGCAAAGAACTACATATTCTTACCAGTTATATCTTGTACTAACGAAATTCGTTGATATATGTGGCAACTACTACTTGCTATCATTAGTATATTCGACCCAGGCACTGCACTAGCTGTTTCAGCTCGTCGAAGCCACGATTTGATTAAGTGAGGGATGCAATTTTAATCGAATTTCTTTATACGCAGTTTTTAGGCCGCAATTATATAATCACTACTCTAAGAAAATCGAAATACGTAGATTCATACCTCTGGGCCCAAGGGTTCTACTTTGTTCAAATCCCTCTCCACCTTTTCAATCTTTCCATCAATGTGGGACTCGAAGTATGACCTCTTCTACAAAATCTTCTTGGCATCAAAATATACCTAACGCAATAAAGTTACAAGGTGCGCACACTTAAGGTAGCAACACAAAATACGTCGACTAGTTATCAACGAATACCAGCAATAAACTAAGCTCAAAAAAGGATAATATAAAAATATTGTCGTTTGCCGATTCGGGCCGTTGGTGCGATATACGGTTGCATGTTCAGCTGAAAGCCTACTATTATAGCTACAGTAGCTGCTTGTCGCCTGTGGGCATGGCGTGGTAGCCAAGCGGCGCAGTATTAGAATCGAAGGGAGTTTTGTACAGTCGGAGGTTCAAATCTGGGTGTTATGGACAGTATCTTCGCGTGCCTATGGTCACGGCGTTGTCACGCTTGACAGAATGGCAACACCCCCCCTCTAAAAAACAAAAAGAAAATAGTAGTGCTATTCGCGAACAACCGAAAAATTTGAGTAATTAATATATGTCGTGTTTCACCTGCTGAATCATAGAATATTCACAGGGATATTCCTATTTCGATATCTGCCGTTAGTCCTAACTAAACTTATTCAACCTGTACACTGCCGACGAGAACCCCCTTCTCGAGGTCTCTCTTCACCAAGTAAACTACCATACCCACGACCCTCTCCGGGCCCCGCAAACGAAGATCTGCCACTGATGCTGGTGCACATGTAGCGCTGCAAACATATATAAATCTACACCGGTTCGTGAGCGAAGCGTCTGACGAAACCCGAAGCTAACAGGTGTTCGGGTCGTTTGCCTTCAGTTAGATGCGGACACAACGGTGCTGGCTACTTGGCTCACCTCAACGAGTCCCCCCCAACCTCTACAAGAAGGAAAGTGGCACCCACGGAGGGGAGTATACTGACCGCGGCCCAGCGGACGGCTCTGCAGCAGCGGTTGCCACAGAGACATCGTCATTGGCCAGCCGTAAAGATCAGTTTACAGCCCACACGGGAGAGTGGCCCGACATCGTACGGAGACTCTAAGGGAGTTGAAGTTGAGTCGCTTGATCAGGCACAATGGAGAAACAGGAAGTGGTGAACGGCAGAGGAAAATGCCGCCAACGAGTATACCATGTAAGATGGGAGGATCATATCCGGGATCCGATAGGCAAAGATCACTGCTGCTATTATTATGCAGGGCTGATTGTCCCAGGTACAACTTTGGCCAGGATCATTGCCTTCTGAGATTCGAATCTCCCATCCACCACGAGTTATAAGAATAGAGAGAATTCAACTGGTAGCAATGTAGGGACGTTGCAACTTGACACGTGTGCAAAACTGCAAACCTTTATGCCTCCATAATCGTTATATTAATAATGACGTTTCCCAGTTTTCCGAGTTGCGGAATCGGTAGCGACTTTGAAAAGTGCGCAGTAAAAAGCTTGTAAGCATAACCCCACGGTATCGGTGAGACACTAGGTGTCTGGGCATGCATTGCACATGATTGTACAGACTAGTTGAAAAAGAGAAAGTTGTCCAGACTACTCATGTGTTACCGAATATTATATGGAATAATATAATGATAATGAAATAATAAGTGACGTTTTGTTATAACGAAACACTATGACAAATAGAACCCATTACGCTCCCGTTGAATTATTCGATATACATGTAATGTGTACAGAATAAGAAGTTAGCACGTGAGTGTCTATCCCATGATTATTACCAACGATTTGTTGCAGTTACTCTGAAGTAATTAGGCATCCGATACACTCCAGCCTTCTATCTTGATTGGCGTCTTGGCTCCGGTCATGTTATCTTCGAGAAAAGATGATTCCGAACTGGATCTTATACCGACACGAAGCCGACGCATCATTATGACACTAATACACTAAATCACCTCTGTCGCAATGTTTCCCGCACACAGGCGAATGTTCTCCGGCACGATCTATCGTGGGTGATTCATCTAGGCAGCGATTTTTTGAGGAATCCCCACAGGGGAACTCCAATCGAAATTACCTTTCCCGGAACGCTTCATGCCAGGAACGCGATGTAAGCAGAGCGAGTCGAGCTTTCTCAGCAAGCAACAATATTCACCGGCACTCGTTGCTTCGACTACGAGGGAGGCGAAATGGGCGTCAACAAACTTTGTCATAGCTAGACAAATTTAAAACGTCAGACAACCATTCTACGTCAATCCCCTTCTCCAATGAGATGCAACTTAGTAATCAATATCCTAATATATTTTTCCAAGTGATGGATATTCCAAGTTACGTACACCTACAAATCATTGGATCATACTCATTATCGGTAGTACGGCATTCGCCAATACGAGGTACAATATTAACACGACAGAGCATACGTATGCATAAATCAGATCGCACAGGCTACTGGCGCCGTCTTCCCTGATCAGCTACTTGGCTTGCCTCCGCCGCCGCCGCCGCCGTCGTCCATTCAGATGAACTCAACCACTATTACAACACACCGCCACCACCAACCATCACATGACTTTCGGGCGGATCAATACAAACATGAGAAGTCGTCAGTCTGCTCGTGTCAGGCCGTGTGCTTCTTTTTCTCATGCATGTGCGTGTCCGTAAGACCAAGTTCGAGGTGTCCCTTGACACAGGGACTCTACCGTTCTCTTGCCGGTACACGCGGGCACGTAGTGGGCACACAGCTAGCAAGAGTGAGAGACGGGGGAGGGGAGAGACTGCTGGTAGCAGTATTAGTAGCAGTACGCGACGATATGTGGCGATATATTCCGTGTGCCGACTCTCCGCTCCCGGCAGCGAAGTCTCGGTCTCGTCCCCTGAGTCGGTCGGTCGGGCGGAGCCCACTTCCTGTTGTATGGAGAACGATGGAGGTATCCCCGTCTCTTCTGTCCTTCTTTTCGTCCTAACCAGAGCACGGCTCGGCCCGCCGGCCAGCTTCAGCCTGACTATCCTCTTCATCTGCTGTTCGGCGAATCGGTTCGACAACGGACGCGCTACGCTCCTGTCTCGCTGCACTCGCTCCGCCCTTGGCTGCCGGTTCGCCAGTTGCCTCGCTCGCTGCCTCCGTCGGTGGCCTCATGTTGGGGGGCCTGATGGCGACGATGATGTGGACGACGTGATGAGCACAGTGGACCAGCCGCGCTGTGCTAAGGCAGGCCGCGGCTGCGACAGCAGAGGCGGTGATTTCCCTCGAGGTGCCTTCCCACCATTTCATCCGTCCACCCCCGACACAGGCCCGAAACATCCACAGGCTCACTCATTGCACCTCCAGGCTTTCGAGCGTCGCCTTGCGCCATCGGTAGCCTACGGTGCCTTGTTCGTGGGTCCTTCTTGCCGTCAGTTTAGTCTGAGACACAGGGGAAACATCATCGTCATGGCGTCGCAACAACACTACCAGTGGCCGTTGTCAGCAGGTCGACTCCTGGGGAGGATGAGAACCAGGAACGGGGTTAGGGATCATTGTTGTTATCATCAGGGGTGTCTAGGAACGAGGCTGTTGGGGGAGGGTGGGGTAGGATCATCGTCATCATCATCGTTATTATCACCACCATCACTGGCAGTATTCAGTCAGTCAGTCAGTTACCCAACTTCACTCCGATGGGTTGTTGTTGTCACCGGTGTTATCATGGCGTACTTGTTATGCCATTGTCAAGAAGTCACGGAACGAGACGAGCGGGGCAGGCGTATTTGGTAGCGATCTATTCAAGCACCAGCAGATAGACAGAGATTAGAATACACGGTGGCTCTGATGATGACTCAATGAGCGATTGAATTCGGTACGAACACACATGGCTCGTATCTATGCCAAAATATAGTAAATTCGTGAGTAGCATGTCACGGTCAGGTACGATTACGATTTAACAGTTGTGTTTCATTAAAAAAATTCAACTCGAGGAAGAGCGTCGGGAAGCTCTGACAATTCAAAATTGTCCAGCATCAAGGAATTTAATCGTTTCATGCCCTTCAATAAAATAACACACTTCCTTTCTATAACGAATAATTGTTTATTTTGCGAGTCTACTTGTATGTGTCCAAATTCAGAATCGTTGGTAGCAAACTTCACCTCCACGGACAGTTCTACGGGCGAAATACAGTCATGTACTCGACTCCACAAACAACATCCCTTAACACTTGCAGAGTGGAAGGGCTCTACAAGAGAGAGGGAATTTCCTAAACCAATCTCAAACAAATGCGCATGAAAACTGCATATTCATATAAAAAAAAGGCGGTTCACCCTAAAAAATGATCTTCTCATTACTTGAGTATTTTTCCTCAAAGAAAATTATCTGCTTTCCCTTGACTTGCCTCATCACACAACACCTTTCCTCTGTACTTCTTGTATAGACGATAGGTCGCTGGCGTCGAATGCGTCGAGTGCACTCGGCCCCGTTTGCACGAACTTACTGAGCTGGAAAATGCAATATCCATCCAACCAGCACCGTCTCAAAGGAAGCGGCCGAGCTCTCCAGGTTGCTGGCTGGCTTGCTTGCTATGACTCGCTAGCAGCTGCGGTAAGTCGAGCAGGCGTGTGTATAGCACAGTCCTCCTTCTCAAACAAAAACTTCCCCCGTCGCCTCGCGTCGACTTGCTAACGTATCGACCTTAAGAGTGAATGACTTGAAGTTATTTAAAGTTCTTAATGGCGCCACTGCCTTTAGATTATACAATCTTGGCCAGCATCGAAGGATACCCAGCTTAGCTCAGGGTGTCCCATATCCGGTCCTCCTCAAGCTTCTCCCTCCGCTTTCTCTCTTCTCGCCTGTCCCAGGTCGTTCCTTCAATTTCCCTTCAGGTCCCCAACCTTAGCTCGTGTCTGAGACTCCTTTCCTTCGGCCTTTTTTTTATTCCATAACTAGGCAGCCGAACAGGCCACACCAGCTTTGAGGGTGAAGGTGCAATAAGAGGTGGAAGTGGTTAGATTTTACCTCTCTCAATCGAGGCACACGGTCAACCCCGCCCCATTCGCATTGCCTCACTTACTGCCACTTAAAATATAATAATTAAATAAGTGTCGCCATCGTCGTTTTCGTTACCGTCTTTAACCAGTAGTGACCAGCACCACGGTCGTCATGTCATCACACACACTTAATACCCTGCCAGTTGAACCGTGGCAACTGTTGGTTTCTCAGCTTTTTTCCTCTTTGAACCGCGTGCGATGATAATCAACTCTTATCGTTGCTGGAGTCTCTGCAGGCATTTCTCAGCTGTTTCCTAGAAAAGACAGTTCATTTGCCCGTAAAAAACGTGTTTAGTAGACGTTTACGCGTGTGTGCGTGACCTCGATATGTCGATGTGTCTGTATACAAAATGATTACTCATCGACAGGGGCACCCAGCGACGCCGACTCAAAAGATTAACATCCGTCGATCGCACGACACGGTTATCTGTCAGCTACAGCAAATCTCTATGTGGTACCAGTAGATATGTAGATGCTACGTGTATGTTATCATATTATTGAGAATGGAGGGAAATACGTGTTTCGTTTGGGTCTTTGCCATTATTATCATGGCCATGACACGTTGCCATTGTGTGGAGCGAGCTATTTATACGTTAATTTATTCCATATACCACAATGTTACTAGTCATCATCATTTACTTGGTAGAAGAGATTTGTGGATGGAACCGGTCCTCTGCAGTCATACTGTAGTACAACACGGACATTACACGCCACAGTGTATATGTTTACTTTTCAATTAATGCGAAGGAACTTATATGTTGCCGTTGTTCGATAACCATCGCGGGTTTTACAAGAAGCGACGATGGCTCGCTCCACACAGGTTGATACAGAGGTCGAGCCCAATGCTGTGGTGGTGCATTCGTGTGCGTCTTGCAACCGGAGGAGACGCGTAGGTGCGCGGATTCAATCCCCACCGTTGCACATTTAAATTTAAGGGGTCCGTCTTATGAAGCAATGCCGAAAGCAGTACCGTAGCCGTTAAACGTTGGCTGGGAATCAGCCCGCAAAACGGTCAACACATCTTAACGCAAGTTGGACGTCGTCTGTGGTTACCCAACTTGGAAGAGGCGATTTGAGGCGACTAATTCCATGCTAACTGCAAACATATTCGGAAAATAAGGAAAAATGCTATATTGTGTACAATTATAACACATCTAGAGCTTGCAGAAGGTATAATACAAGATATATACGCAGATGACTTCACTTCCACTTTATTCGTTCCAAAAATAGATAAACCACAGTAACACAGACACACCTACGTACATATATATATAGAGTATGGCAGCACCTCATCTGCCAAAGCGAGAGACGGGATCTACCAATCAGAAGGACATACAGAGCAACAGGAGGCCAAATCCGGAAGTGCCATCGGTATTCATGGCTCGCAGTGCATCTAATGGTCGATTCCTTAGCTAGTCAGCGTCGGTCTGGTCCCAGATTGGGCACTCGGGAGCTTAGTAAGCAAGAAACTAACCGATCGTTACCAAGCCTGCGCCGTATCTCACCGCTCTCGTCTGACCACCGATCCCTCAGGCCCCATCCACAGCGGCGGCACCGCATGTCGTTGGGTGGGGCGGTAGTGATTTGAGGAGTATCGCTCACACTCATTCTCGTTTTCTCTGCTGCACGACCGAGGCTGGTCCAGCCACACGCGATGTGGCTTGGTGTCCGACAGCCGGTGCAGGCCTCAGATACCCCCACCACCGAGGCTCTGTATCCCTTGAAACTCTGTAGTTTAGTTGGAGACGCCTAATTTGACTCTCCCCCGCGGGACTGGATAGCGCTTCGGGAATGGTGGCTGGTAATGACGAGAGTGTCATTAAGATCCTGGCGACGTTTTGTGTTGCCGCACACCGGTTCCGCACTTCCTTTGCTCATCAACTGGATATGAACTGAATGACCACTGCACACTGACAGCAAGAGAGGAAGTGGTGCCCGCGCTGGACACCCGAAACGGCGGACGGTGACAATATTAGTGACACTTCGTTAAATCTATTTGCAAGCCTGATCGAAGATATCGTTATCAAATTGTCTTACCAAGAGAAAATTAATCATGTACCAGGTGGTTCTGAGAACTCTTGTGCGCGATGCATATATAGGCGAAGCTCTCACCGGGCACAGTGGGAGCTATGGGCAAGTTGACAAGTAGCAAAATGACTATTGTATATTGGGTCATTTGCCGACATTTATATAAATTTACTGTTTTGGGGGATATACTTGTCGATATGAGATATACTCTTATATTAATTCCTATAATAACAAATTTTTATAGGAAACCTACATCAGGTTATCTTAATCTATGCACTGTAGGTGTCGCCATTTAAAGCAGTAACGAAATATATACGAAGCCCTAGGCACTCGCTTACATTCATCCGTTTGTGACTCGGATGAGATAGGTATAGCTTTATTGGTTTACTAAAGAAGCTGCAATTTCCCAATCTCTCTGGTATGTCACGCCAGAGGCCGCGGGTTCGAGCCCCGAGGCGTGACATATCAGAGAGTTTAAGCAGCGAGAGGCTTTGCCGTCCAAGCCACCGCGCTGACAGAGTTAACAAGTTCGAACTGAAATGTTATATTATAAAAACTCCTCATTTCCTTCTATCCATGTATTAATGAGAGTAGAATAGAACTTCTATAACAGCGATTACAATAGAAGCTTCAGTGGTGGTACCTCTCCGGAGAAAATCTGAACCTATTTCAACGTTTCTTGCAATAGAGCCAGACATAAACACGTTTATATAGGACGGTATATATATATATATATAAATTGCCAGAGATTGCGGGTTCAAAACCCAGCTATGACACATACAAAGTAAACAGGAGTGACCAAACACAGAACGCAATATTTAAGCGAAGTGATTTGCGCCTGTGGAGACTTTTCTGGTTTTGATTTAATCATGTTGAACTGATGAAAGTACGATGGATAGTGCAAATAGGCTATGAATAACAGCTTGGCGATTAGTAACAAATATTGTGTTATGAGAATCTGGCGTTTAGCAGTATCATTCCTAACATTTACACTACAAAACTTGAAGAGCCACCACCGCCGGAAGTACTATATTGTATATATACAGACTTATAAGTACTGTCTTTAGCAAAACTAATAAGGACTAAGCTATCCAATATCGAGTTGAGTCGGTTCGTAATGAGAAATAGAGCGAGGCAACCTTTCCAAGACGAGACGGGATTTTTAATCCAGCCTACGGACTTCGAGTTGTTTAATCAGTCTTCATGCGATAGTTCCGCATTCAATCCAGGTAGAGGGCTCAAAGGTTTCGTAACCGTGCTGCTCGGCCAGGACGTCCCGCTCTAATGCATATCGAAAAGATCGTCCAATCCAAGAACTAATACCTTACAACACTCAATGCGAGTGCGGGTAATTCAACTTCATTCATTCGTTGCAACTCTGCGAGGGATGTCTTTAAGCAATATCGATCACGAGTCGTGCGTTTACACACATCCTTCATACTAAAACGATTGATATGTGAATACCGAGTTGAATAACAAACAGCGGCTTATTAGTAAATAAGCAGAGGTAGGTTTTTTATGATTTTGAGTTACGTACGTTTATAGAATCCTCTTAATGAATGCATACTTTAATATATAAGAAGTATATCTGCAAAAATCTCAACCGTACCAGTCTAAAATTTAGCTCACATTTGTACTGCTAGCATTAGCTATCAAAATGACCCATGTTGAGGAAGAATTCCCATGGAAAACGGCGCGGGTCCCTGACTTGGGCGCTTTTGCATGGGAAGCATATTGTTGAGCCAAACGTTCCGTTATACATAACATAATTGTTCGCAGTGAAACATACAATAATTCCAGTTATCGCAAGAATCGCAGAAGAGAAGATTACAAATTCAATTTAGGCTGCAATCTTAGAACCTAGAACGCCAAGAAAACATGAAATTCTAGTGTTTTTCGTCTTTATTAAAACAGCGTCTTCCATTTCCCGTTATATATATATATATATATATATATATATATATATAGATGTATATATATATATATATATATTATGTGTGCATGGCAGACTTCGCAGCTTCATTTCAGCGTACCGCTACGCTAATTCTAGCCAAAATAATTTCATTCACTTCAGAACCTTACCAAACAGAAACTTGTCGATTCCGACTGATCTAGTGAAGCCTAAGGGTATATTTTATCAAGGCGCGGAGCGCGTTTCCTGGGATATGCAGATGAGAACAAGCGTTGTGTTATTCAGCGCCCTTTAATAAGCGAGACACTCTGGCATGAATAACCGTATACGTGCATAAGAGCATATAGAACAAGACCCCCTGTATCGAGAGTGTGGTATGAAGAAGTGGCAGTCCGTAAACATTTCGTCTTCTCTGGGGTGATCTGATGGGACTACTTTTCACTGCATTTGTAGGAGCGAGATGCTCAGGCCTTTAGAAATCATTTGTTGTATACTCAGATATTTTGAAAGGTATCAAATCGTAGATTGCACCTACTGTGTACTAACGAACTGGGTAGTAGCAATGATCCAATCATTAAGGTGCTTAGCTGTGGCACAGTTGACAGCCTAGCAAAGGGGTGTTAATTATAGGCACAACTAACCTCGTAAAACATATTTCGACCTGAATGATCGGTGAAGGTAAAGATTTTTTTTGCTTTATTGACAGAAGTGCAGTTTTGCAACGCTTAACTTTTATATATGCCACGCCTATGCACGTAACGGGATTCGAACCTGTGGTCATCGGCTTTTTACAGCTGTGTCAGCAATAAGCTACCCAATCAATCCATAATTTCCAAATGAAATATTGTCTATTTACTAAGATTTCACAAACGCTAACGATGCCAATCTAAAACATAATCATTGCAAAATTTTCCATCTCCCATGTGAGCTGCTCGTGCAAGCTGTGATACGCCCGAAAGAACCTCAAGTGACCAAGCATAGTACTTCAGCACATACGCCTAGACAGAACATACGAAACGCTGAATCACATAGAACAAATCAAGCGACGGTTTTCAACGGTGGCAACACTGACAACTATTGTCATTTTCTAAATTCTCAGATTGTCTGCTTCGAATGGTGACACCGAAATCGTGTCACGTCATTGCACGAAAAAAAAGGCTCCCCGATCGTTGTGCGGCGCGCGTTAGTTGTTGGAGCAGCGAACGCGATGCCAAGCGCCAGCCGTTGGCTGTCCTGGGAGACGGCCATGAAAGGGCAGCTACTATTACTGCTACACAGCACTGACTGGCCAAATGGCTTGGTGTGCACTCAGAAAAGTGGTTTCGCGGGCGAAACGAAGCTTCGTGGAGCAGAGAGCGGAACAGGAATGGCTGAGGCGCGGGTTATGGCAAAGTCGTTTCCAGCAACGGGGCCGGCCTTTCGTAGCCTCGCGTGTGGCCTTGTTGGCCTGGTGAGTGGCCATCCACCGAACGGATAGACGAGCGTTCTGCTAGCTGGCAGCTGCAGCCCCTCGATGGACCTGGCACAGCGGGAAAATAATGCCTCTTCATTAGGACGTTGGATGCAATTGGATGGTTCGCACTTAATGTGAAATGTTAACGGATATAGGGGTAGCGCTTTGTAGTGACGGCAAGAGGATCGCTCGTCGGACAGGTCCAGACGTCACAGGCGATATGCCCGTTTTGGTGTACCACTTACACTGATAGGCGATTATCGAATGAACACGGTATATGGTAATATAACGGGACTACTTAAGGACTAATTTGTCGTTGGTATATGAGATAAAATTCTGTAAAAATCTATTTGAGTGGGTGCGGGCTTGTTGGCGAGCTTAAAAACACGAATGTCCATACAAGTTTCTAGCGAGAAAAGGTGCACTTAGTGTATCAAAAACAAATTCGGTGCATTTGGCGTTAATATAGAATTCAAATACCGCGAATCAAATAATGGCTTCGCGTTTCGCAATGCCACTCATTTGTGTTTACATTGATTGCCTTACGTTAATGTACCGCCAGTAGAGGACGCAATCAAAGCCAAATCCAATGATGCGCATGTCTCAAGTTGCATTGGCAAAAACGACTCTGCAGTTATTGGCGTTTGTATCTCTATTTGGCAATGATTCCGATAAATTAAATAAATCCTCTTTTATTAAGCGTTTTATTGGCACTTTATAAATATATGTGTGATTCCCAACGATTGAGGGATTATCTGAGTCTATATGCATATATATATATATATATTAAAGATGGGACGGAAGTGTATACATATATGTCTGGTATAGGGAATCTAAAATATTATATGGACATATAATATATGGACATTTATGCTAGAGCTTCTCAGTGTGTTTACCCCTGTGGTTGCATTCTCTGGCAAAGAGGATTCGACAATATTTCGAATGCACCATGCAATATATAAAACCATAAAGAAATTGCATAATCGAAGAGACGGTGCCGAATGCCTACAGAGGACCGGACCCCAGAGCAGATTGGTCTAATCTATCGCATAATCTGACATCGATTCCCAGACAGGAGGGGTTATAGATCATAATTATGAGGTACTACTTCATCTTTTCACATCAATCAGTTGGTTTCGTCGTTTATGTAACAACGATTTCTACAACTTATTAAAATCTTTTGAATGGACTGACATTCGTTCAGGGGCTATGTCGAAATTCGCTACAGGTGTGTGTCTCCAGTAAAAACTCTTTATCTCTCAAATGATATTAGGCGTTCGTAAATTGCTATTCAAATTTACAGTTTGCGAATATACCTACTTATATTATCTATAAACGAGTCATTTAACCAGATAGAGATCGAATGAGACTCGCTTCAGTTTGTCACTGCAAACCCGCGCCCACTTCAGGGAAGGGGTGCAGTTCCATGCCAATGTCGAATCTGCTTCGGAACTCCGTGAACTTTTTACGGCTGTCTGACATTCGTCGCGGAGCTGTAAAAGCCAATACCAGCGGCGTTAGGATTACCACGGCGTTCGCAACGACCGGAGGCATAAAATATGTTCCCTCAAAGGCCATAAACGTCCAGCGGCCAACCGCAGTAGCCCGATCGGGCGACCACCCTCGGACTGTCCCGGAACGGGATCCAGTCTGTCTAAGACCTAACGAATTTATACCAGTCGACCACCGTTGTCGGCTTTATGGCGGCGTCGCAGAATTTCAGCCCCCCCCCCCCACCCCCAAAACCCCGCCGCGTATTCGCACCCGTGGTGCTCACCCGAGGGCGCGAGCTCGCGAGGGAGAAAGAGAGATAGGTGTAGAGAACGAGCTGATCGGTCTACCGCGAAACGGGCGGGCTCTCCCCATAGCGACGTTAGTAGCACTGAGCAAAAATGCCGGTTCGGGCCAGACTGAACGAAGCGGCTGAAGCAGATGCCCCATCGCTCGTATTCCTAAATACGCATCTGCCATATATCGATATCGAAACAGGGGCGGACATCCGCAAAGAAAATGCCTTGCGAGGCTACGACGACTTTGTGACTCATACATAAACACTCTACAGAGTTGGCCTACTTGTTTATATGTTATATGGAATAATGTGTATGTTTGGATGGTCAGTCTCTAAAAAACGTATTACTCTTATCAGCTTGTGAGAGTCAGTGAAGAGTTAAAAGGATGGTTTTTTGTATTGCACAGGCGCTCAGATAAATATTAGGACGTCTTCTATGGCACTGAGGATGGGGGCGCGACAATCGGTCAGTGGGTTTTCTTTAATTTCAAGGAACGTTTATTTATACTTTATGGAGAACACATTATGCCGTATTAGAACAATATAATAATAATAATTATAAAAATATATTTGTATAACCGAGATTGTATTATCCACTTGCCCGATAATACATTCCTGTAGAGGATGTCACGTATTATTCCGAGATCTAATAATAACCCCTAGGTCGACGGATTAAACTGTTGTTACAATCATAACGCTAATACGAACACCTTGTCACTAATTAACACCTCTAAAACTTCAGCTGCATAATAACACCGCTTCACTAATTGTCGTTGAAAATGTTCAATTGTACTACAGTACGTCGATTGTACCAAGAGTTCCGATTAATAAAGGAACATTTGAGCGCAATTGTGCCGGATTCAGAAACCCCTGGTAACAGTATGAAAAGCGAGACTGTCGAAACAGCGCCCCTCCTTCCAAATATACTTCAATATATTGCAGTAATGCTTATCGTCGGAACCGATGACCGGATGTCTTCCGACAGTGGGCGAGCTGAACCCATCTGGTATCACACGCCGTCATCCCTGACAAAAGCGTAGTGTTAATCGCATTGGCTCGCAAGAGGCAGTCCGCTGAACCATAACGATGGAAAGGATAAAGTGTTTTCCCCCCGTCAATGGATTATGTATATGTAACCCTATGTTATTTGGGATAATGCTATGAAAGTCATAGAGATGACCCCACTTCCAATATAGAAGATCAATATGTATACATATATATATATATATATATATATTAATGCGATTCGCCATGGCTAACGAGAAGCCTGATTTCGTCATATTTTATTATATATCAATACGATTACCTAATATCTAATATATATCTGCAGAGGACATTGTGTTAAATGAGAAGTTTGTATCGTATTGAGACCAGTAGCATCATGTACAAGTAAGCTTAGAGGAAAGTATTTTCATTGGTGGATTATGTAAAGTTGTCAGTATTAATTAACTATTTTATAGTAAATTAGTTATATTAAATGAAATATTTTTTTGAAAAAATTCTCTCTTGATTTGTGTTGCCTTTCACAAGAAATTGTTCAATTTGTCAAGAACACACGTTTTTAATAGCGAGTTGGATATGTTTTGTTGTATCCTATTTTAGATTGAACAATTAAAAAAGTACTCGTTCCCCAATTTATTGTGAGTACCCGACTATCATTCTCTCCGTGATGTTGGTCGAAGTCCCATCTAGCTGCACTTACGTTCGCCCCCGCTGTTAACGGGGTCTCCGGACCGAATCACGCTCCGATTGGCAACGTCGAAAACGCCGCTCATGAACACCTGGACAGGCTGAACCTGCCGTCTGAACCCGTTATCGCTTTTGCAACAAGCCACTCCCCACCCCGACCTCGACCGGATGTGCCGGGGCTTTCATCCTGACACACCCTCGTTAGCAACAGGTCGCAAACAACGATAATTTAATTGCAATTATGTAGCCAGGATACCTACACAGGCAAAGTACATAGAAAGGGGGGAAAACCAGGGAAAATGGAACCGGCGCTGCTGGGAAAAGAAGTCTAGCACGAGAGTCGGATATTGGTTGAGGGTGTGTGGTTAAATGAGATTGGGGACTAGTTGACGCTGTTTCACGGGGCCAGGAGGACCTGCCAGCAAACTGGCATGGCGACGATCTGTGAGAATTGCTAACTGCTACAACTCGTACATAGATCTCTTCGAAGTCGCGCAAACGATTCGAGCTTCTGGGACGCTGCTCTATAGCTTGCGATGCTACAGAAGAGCACATTCGAACTGCCGTAATCGGTGGAGCCGAACAGAAAAACCGTTGGCACCGGGTGCCACCCGTACTTCTGCGTGACACTGTCTGCGCTTCCGTACGTAGCTATGCATGTTGATTATGCCGTAAACTTGTCGTGTTTGAAAAATACAAACAGTCTTCGATGTACGACCGATTTCACCTGCCTACAAGCTGGGCTGTTGACTGAAATTTGTGGACTGAAAATTAAGTTAGTCAGTAGGGTTGATTTTCTTCTGACTGCGATCCATTTCTAAGCGACCCTGGTTGATAATTAACTTCTTGTTTATTAAGTGAGACACTGATAATGAACCTTGAGGCATTTTTCAAACATCTCACGCTATTTTCAATGAATCCATATATATATATATATATATATATAATGAATCCATATACATTATATATATATATATATATATACACGTGTGTATGAAATTTAGGGCTATTTCTAGTGGTGTACGTGCGGAGCGCGTTTGTAGAATAATATTCAAGTGACAATAACAATATTAACTCTAGCCGTAGGATGAGATTAACAAACCATGTGTCTCCGAGTTGAAGAGGAGCTTAGCAGGTCCCACTAGCCAACCAGGATCCAGCAAACTTTGAACTTTAACGTCGAAGCCTAACCGACGGCCACCCGTGGATATTAACCCGCCTTGTATTCTGAAGAGGAGTGTTCAAGTGAGGTGGTGGTGAACTCGTCACAGCAACTGGAAAGTAGGTTCAACAAGCCTCGCGTGCAGACATATTAACGGAGGGACATACGTGTGCATATAGTGTGCATTAAGCTCAATTGAACGACTTATCTGTATCATAAACAATGTATATTTATCCACATAGAGAAATTATCCAGATAACCAACTACTTTATTAATAAACACGCGAAGATAACGACTATGTCGATTCACACATACATATCTGTCGAATCTTTCTGCGAGCACTACCTTGAAGTGCTCTAAATAATCGAATTCTTATATTATCGCGCCATTAGTAAAGTACGCTACGCCCGCTGGCGGCAGAGAGCCGCATAGCGGATCATCATTGTTCGAAATGTACGGCGCACTATTGACGGCTGGGGGCAAATTGCCCACCAGTACTATAATCGAAAGTCTCTTGGTTGAGTGTATATTAAGAGAACAGGAGACTATACTATGAATTATAATCGAAATTGTATATATTGTGACCAGGATAATTACAGCCAATTGAACGAAACGCCCACCGGGCAATTAATCAATTATTAATCGTGTATCCGCGTTAGCGGACTTGTGCAGACGAATTACCATATTGTAAATAAATCGAAGTTAGCCGAATCACTTCGGCAGGAGTCTCCCACGAGAACAGACGTGTGTCCTTCTTGTCCACAGCGCTAGAGTACTACCGCTAGGGAGACTTAGGCCGCTCGAGGCCTGCCCGGTGATCGCCCTGCCAACCTATCTCCACGCAACGCCTGCCCGCTTCGCACCCGTAGCACCCCGAAGCTACCCTGCCCTATCGATTGTCGACCCACAAGACTTCGCGCCCGAGCGATAATCTTGTAAATATCCATTGCTTCATAACACGGACCCTAAATGTATATACCACAAGCTTTTACCTTAATACTTATAAGCGCTTTATGTGGTTATTTATCGAGTTGATTTTAGGGTAATTGAGGTCTGGTGGCATAGTTACACATTCGATAATAACGATTGGAGAGAATGGGTATCCGAGGTGACTCGAACAAAGATGTCAAGTGATTTATTTTCGTGGAGAATTTTCCTTGAATTCCGTGATGCATACACTCAGACAATGTGATTTGCACATGAATGATATTTTGAGAGTGCAGCTGCTCTGATGTTCACATGAAGCGCTGACATGTTGTACATGTTTATGATCACCCACCCACCTAATGGGCAATCTCCCCTAATATTTGAAAAGCTAAGCGGCAATTATGTACATTACATGAACGCATCGCATATTGGCTTCTTCGCAGCTCGCCCGCCGAGTGCGTGTCTGACAGCTGATATTTTGTCCACCACAACGACCTACTTCTATTATAGAACACTAATTGATGAGATATTTTTATTAGTGTAAGAAAGGGTGAGGATGTGTAGCAAGTGGTTGGGTAGATGAAGTTTGTCTGCATCGTTCAGATCGACAGAGTGTCAACTCAACAACTGCGGTTAGTGCAGTAACACAATATGTTTTCTATAATCATTCACTCCTCTACTCTAATTGCACTGACGATTTAGTGGAAACAAATTACGATGCCTCGCAATGAGTGGCCGTAGCCAACCGCCAACTTACTGCGTTCTAAGGACGCGTGGAATCGGCGGCTGAACGACGCGGGGGTAAATCGCACACTGCTCTTAAGCTGTCTACCCATCACTTGGACTCAGTGACGAAGAACCTGTTGTATTTAGTTCTTGGTCGTACATCCTCTGCCTGGTGGGTGAGTCCCTTCCCTTCCTCAGTGTATAAGGGGGTCGGGACAGATGAGCTGGAGACGCTCTCTCACGATGCCACCACGGACATCGCATAAATAACTCACTATCCGAGGGTGCGACTTAGCAGCGGCCACTTTGCACACACCACAACAATCCCTACTGGTTAGCGTTAGTGCCAAGGGAGTAGGCAACGGCGAACGACTCGAGAAGTGGTAGTTAGATTACCTGACCCGGGGGTGGGGTATCTACGTACCCCGTACGCGCGACCAATGCAGGAGGAGCTGGGCGACGACGCGAATCGCTGACCACGTCCATGAAGGCCCCCTCCGTACGTGCGAACTGGCTGATCTCTGAAGCTGGATTTGCTGAAGAGGGCATCCTATTGTAGTTTAGTGCAAACGCTACGACTACTCTCCGCTGCGTTACTCTACTTGTAACTGCAGTCTTAAGCAGACGTTTAGCAGAGCTATAAGGAATTACGCCACTGTCTATTAGGAACCGCTATTTATCTATAGGGCAGTACTCATGGGTTCCAACGTTTGAATGAATTACCTTGGTCCACTTGTTTCTTAAATTAGCAAGCAGAGAATTATTTGCGCAAGCAACGCTGGTCCCTGTTGTAATTTAGCTTCTCCAAATGTAGACAGTTACCGAAAAATACTATTATAGCATATGGTGTCGGCTGCAGAAAAAAACGTCATTTCAAAAGGGGTCGCCTAGGAGGGTCAGCTTTGCGTTACCATGAAAGTGGTGAAATCGCCGTCTCGAGAAGGCTACGAGGGTTTAGCGTTTGTCTCATGTCCGGGACTGTGGGACATCCCCCCTCGAAGCGCCCCGGGGACCGATGCTGCTCTGTGTGTTAAGCGTTCTGATAATCGATAGGTGACTTCACTTACGGTGACTCAAGGCCCCTGCACTTACGCAGGGTCCACGGTGACGTTTACCGTGGACACGACGCCGTACTGAGTTCCCGATTCTACCTACAAGTAGAAAAAAGACAAAAATACTACCAGTGTTTCTTTGTCCATATTTGAACTCTGCACAATTGCTAAATCTTAGTATTACACTACTAGTGTTAGTCGCCATCTAGCTAATGTAACAGTCGAGGTATTGATTCAGCTTCGGGTGGGTATTCGATTCGTTGTGAGCCGCAGTTATCGGTAATGGTTTACTAAACTTGACCTTTGTGCTGAATTTCTCGTCTAGAGATTCATTACAGCATCTGTACATCCATAGCTCCACGAAGTCCCCACTAATTAGCACAGAAATCAGTAAAGTATAATATATGAATGTTCAGTAAAATGCTCAATGGAGAACGAAGGTGCACGCGTTTTTCTTGGTGTTCCAGCTAGTCGGGTATATCTTCTAGGGTAGTTCCAACTCCTAAGCCCGAAAGGCAATAACAGGGATTTCCCTTTGCCGTAGGCCTAGATTTCGGTCTCACCCATTCGAAACTGCTTGAACGGCCTCAAGTTCGCGGGGCTGGCTCCAACGTCCTGCTCATCTGCCCAGTGCGTATAGGGGGAGTATCGTTCACAGGCCGAGTCCCCAAAGGACTCTTGGCAATACGCTTGGAAACTCTCTTTGCCGGGGCCCCTTTTGCTGTTCGCAGTGCCCTATCCCATCTCATCCCAGACCCTCCATTCCACTCGAAGTATTTGCTCAGCTTCCGGGAGCGGTCATGGTTGCTGGTGGTGGTTCCCTAAGCGCGAGCGTTTCTCCACTCTCTCGCAGCAGCAGCAGCGTTTGTTTCGAAGACTCCTAGCGCAGCTAGACCGGCCGACTGCAGGAGCGCTACTGCTGCTGCCGCTGCGAGCGATTCAACCAACCGCTTCTATTCCTTGCGTGGCGTTTAGTGATGAGGCGGAGGCAGCACATGTTCGAAATGAAGATTTTGCTCAAATCTTCCAAGCCTCTTACGCTTTACTTTTTACGCTAAAGGACTTTTTGCATAAATGGCCGATCAACGAAGGATATATATCTGCCTCTCGACGGTGGCGTCAGCCTGACGAAACGAGCAGCGGCGGCTGTTGAAGCAGGGACTAACACAGACCGAGCGGAAAGGCGCTCTGGAAGCGTCCGTTGCGGAAAACCTCTCACATTGTATGTGTGTGTGTGTGTGTGTGTTTGTGAGTGTATGTATGTTGGGACCATCCGGGAGGTGGCTGGGCCCGATGTTCGAATGGCCACTGAGGGGAGGAACGCTCAAGGAGCTGAGCTAAACGGCGCGCCACCACCTGCCAAGTACATTAATCCAACGCAGCCGAAGACTGGTGGTGATGGTGGTAGTGCCGGTCTCGGTTTCACTCCCGTTCTCCCACCCTGGAAGGAAGGACTCTCTCAGTCGAGCCGACGGCCGGCCTAGCTCTCCGGTTGGCCGTATTCGAGAGCATTCTAGCTGGCTGTTCCGTCGAGTGGTCTCAGTTTGCTCAACGTAAGCACCTAGACCGTACGTTCCGTCCCCCTGGCCCGTTTCAGCTAATGCAAGGAGGCCCTTGAAGTCGCTGCTTCACGCCACAGACCTGCGGTGAAACTTGTGAAATATGGAGGATCGTCAGTTTCAGTTTAAACGAGAGACGGGGCCTCCGTCGCTGTCGACGCTTGGCCGGTTTCTTTGCCTGCCTCACGGTAGGACCCAGCGAGCTTGACAGCCGGTCGAAACGAAAACTTGCTAAGAGCGTTCCCCCGATGCTGGCGAAGCATCGTCAGGGAGGTTTACCATACACCTAGCTCCCACTGGCTCCGTGAACGCCTCTGATGTCTAGCGACGATGGCAAATAATTACACTACTATGCGTGCGCGTGCAGCGAGAATGAATTTTAATACCCCCCACTGTATCGAGGTACGTACTCGCGAACACTCACTTGTACTTAGTAGCGGATTGCGTGCGAAGGCATTCCGGGACGACGGATGGAACCTACTCCTAAAACGAGTCATTGGGAATATCCCTGTGTGGAAGCGACCTGGGTTTTAACACAATCATTTTGTCTATGATGGGAAGAGATAAGAGATGTGGAAGCTCTAACGAACTGAGAATACATAGAATTTCTAGTCAGATCGAGCACCTCTAAGATGTAACCCACATGTTAAATATTTCGGCTACACGAAGAATTGTTCTCTACAGAATTTCTATGAGGATTACATGGATGAGCCTACACCTGGCGATGCCACTGACGTCTGTTCTCAAGTGGGTCAGAAGGGATTTCGTATTTATAGTTTCCAATATTAGTACACACAGCGGGGGAAGGCCCCACTATCGACAGCCTGCTGATAACAATATCTGTTAGCACGGAGTGCGAGTATGTTTCAGCAAGTCGTTGAGTGCTTCCTTACCATCTTCGCGAAGGCAGTAAGACGCTGGGGGCGTCCATTTTCGTTCTCCTATCCCGAAGTCCCCTCCTTTGGACCTCGTTCCACCCATTTCGGTGGCTGCGTGTGTGTGTGTATGAGTGGCCATCACAAATCCACGCTGTTCCTAGATGTTCCCCGGCGCCGTCCACGCGGCTCCACAAATCGACCAATCGAATAATGCCTCCAATTGCTATTAGCAATGGGCCTCTTCTCCGTACATTAGTTCCTCTACTCCGATCGCTTCTTCAGCCCAATCTATTGGCCCTTCCCCAGGGAAGTCGTGCGGGGGCTAGACCAGCAGAAGTACGCCGTTGCGTATGTATCTATGTATGTTGGTGTGCGTATTGCGTGCGTCTGTGTCTAAGGGATGTCCGTATGTCTCCCTATAGTGGTAGAGCATTCGGCGGCGAAGCCCATCATTCCGATCCTGTGTTCGAGCATATCGCACCATCAGCAGCCACCGGCTCCAGACCCGTATTGTGGTCACTACCTCTAGCCGCCTCATTCCTTCAGTTCGAGCGATTTATTCCTCTGAAAACGAGTGTGACACCACTAACAGTAGACAATGCTCCAATCGTTAGCTGTTAGCGCTGTGGCCGAGGTACAGCGCGCTGGCGAGCAAGAGTGAACAAAGCCTTTGCAACATTTTCGATATTTAGCTCTTGGTGCTATCTCGGTTCAGGTTCCCAGCTCTCCCCGGATCTACTTCGTTGAAGCTCTTGGACCTGCGGCGTGTTACTGTCAATCTGCCGGCTGTTGTCGCCACTTCTGCAATGACTGTTTTCCCGTTGGTTCTGCCTCCACGTTCCAATCTCGATACTACTCTGCTTTATGTCTCCGCAACTGCTGATGTAGTGCTCGTGGGTGTGCTGGGATCGGTGATGGTGCTCTGCCGGTCCTTTCGTTTGTCCATATGCGATTATCGGTTTGGCTCTGGGAATCTGAAGTCCGTTTGTGTTCTCAGTAGTCGCTCAATACCGCTGCAGTCATTTCGCTGGTGGGCTTCCAGTGATGCAAGCTCGGTACGATATGCTTAATCGTATGTGTGTGTCTCTCTGTGACGTATGGGGGTCTAGCAAACGTGATAGGGCGTGGTTGGTATGCTTGTGTAATCTGTCTGTGAGTGCAGCACCAGCAGGGTTGTGGTCGCTGTTGTAGATGCTTCCGCCGCCTCTAAAATTCGTCTCGACCAAATAGAATAGGATCACAGTAGTTGGGCCCAATGGGGCAACTGGACATTCGGGCTTGCTTGCTCAATCGCCTATATCCGTCCATCGGTTCGTCGCTAAACTTTCCATTCAGAGGCGCCGAACCCCACTGAACTGCGTTCGAACGCGAACTGATGCTGGGGGGGGAGGGCTTTTGAAGGAAGTTTCGACGCCGGAACATAGGGAACGACGCTGGCGCTGTTCACACACTGGGAACGCCAGTTCCTCCACATTTTAAAACAGCCCACTTACACATCCCACTGCATCTGCCTATATCTTCATCGTTACCACCACATCTTCAGTTGCGAAACACATCCACGCACATCGAAACGCAACACTAGATGCGTCCAGAGGGACTGTTGACCGTCGAACAGCAGCAACTATTATAGCTACGAGGGACCGCTGCATCTCTGGTGGTTTGTGACGTTCAGGGCGGCGGGAGAGGGGGGCTCAGGGCGACGATCCTATATCTGGACAGCAGTATCGGTCAACGGACCACTGTGATGCCTTCAACTGGCCGTGATGCCTCTGACTGCGCTTCAGTTGCTGGAAACGCCTCGATCCCAGCGCGAGTGCTCAGGGCTGGTCCGGGGAGCGAAGGCGGAAAGAAACAGCGCGGAAGGGGATGCAAACAGGAGTAATGAGATGATCGTTTGCAACTGCTCGCACCCGTTTCTCGCTGCTGCTGCTGCTGCTGTTGTGCAAATACGCAGCGGGAATACACAGCAGTGGTAGAAATGCACACAGATACGCGAACACAGACGGTCGTGAATGCACACTCACGCATACATTCAGGCCCCCCCACCCAACACAAACCTATCGTCACCAGTCCAATGCGACTACTCTGTAGAGCAAGCAGCCGGCGACGCACTCACGGCAGAGATTCGCCGAGCGAGGACGGAGTCACAATACATAGCACATAAATGCAGAGAGGCAGTACTAACATCGGACCCCGAAGGGAGCCCATCCGATGCAGTCATCTTCGCCGGGAGAGGGAATAAGCGTGGAACGACATCAATTGGGAAACTGAAGAATTGGACGGCGCATCCCTCTTGGCTTCCTCCGATTCTAAGCCCTCTGCACCGCCACTACATGGAGTAGTTCATGAGGTGCGAGGTATCCAGCATCAATTGCAGAAGCCGGACAGACTAATACTATTTGAGCTATTTGCGCGCTATCTATATGTCTACGCTTGCGCGAGCCACTCACCGACAGATCGCGCCAGTGAACGGGGCATCTGCTTTTTCAAATAGCACCTTCAACCTGATTCGGTGGAGAAAATGCAGGTGAAAGGCAAATTCAACGAGTATTGAGTATCATCGATGAAGAATTGACTATTTGGGCTAATATTAGACAGGTACGCCAAGGCTGATTGCGCCGTCATCCCACCGAACGCGCGGGTTATTATCCAGTCGAAATGCATCGCGTCGTAACGTGTTTTAATATAGAATCTCGATGAATCGACCTGCGCCATACTTATGCCGCCAAATACATGTTCGAATGGATGAACATCAAAAAAACGAGACCAGCGAAACGTCAGCCATTGATCGTGTGCCGTCCGTCGGCTGAGAACGAAAACGAGACGGGGACTGCCAATCATCAATATGTTAGCGAAGGAGTGTTAATAGCGATCGTCAATGAACGTCCATCAACGCTAAATCCTGTTTCTAAGGAATGGTCACTGAGCCATTCTAGGTTTCAGACCACGACAAGAACTCTAGCAGCTGGTGAGTGAGGGCTCCTAGCTAAGTTTCCGGCGAGCCATCCGCCTGTCAGCAAGCTATTACCCTAGGTAAATATTTGACAATTGAGACGGGGCAAGAGAGGCCATCCAAAGAGAGGATCCGCTGCCTTGTCTGTCCTTAGTTCGCCCTCAATTCGACGACGGTTTCATTAGCCCCAGTTTCCCATTCCCCGTGATTTCCTTGGGCACTGCCCCCCCAGCTGGTCACTATTAGGCCCAGCAGCTGACCACTCCCTATCAGTGGACTAAGACGAAAGTCACCATTGGGCAGCGTCGATATCAAACCGAGACTTCTACGATACTTAAAATAGCTGTACGTAGCTCAATGTACGTCTCGAATACACAGAACCGTGTTAAGGAGTGAGAATTCGTCATATAGCCAAAAATTGGCAGGACACACCTAATATAATGCGTAAATATAGCGGTGACTATTTTAACAAGAAAAATTTATCGCATTCACTCCATACACCTGTGTGTTGCTTTCTATTGCATCTGCTCATAGCCCGTTCGCCCTATCTCCTCGGATCTTATCTAGCATCTGCTCGGTTTAGACAATTTTGTCTATATATACATATATATATCACATACACGCGCCTTTCCTTTACAGCCCTTGCCACAAGCCTTCTAGGACCTCGAGCATGTCTTAGCACGCTGCTGGGAATAGGACGCATATCCCATAGATACGGAGCACACAAATTTAGCCGTCTCGCGTTTGCCACAAATGGTACATGCTATCCTCGTTACTAGAAACCATGGGGCTGCTATAGCTTGTCGGGACACAAGACGAGCCCCACCAAGCAAAGATGAAGGTGATTTCGAATGCGCCGCCACCGACCATTCTCTCTCTCTCTCTCTCTCTCTACCCTTAAACAGGACATCCCAAAGTCTCTGAGTTACCCTTGTGAACGAGGCACATCGTCCATCTAGCACTCATACCAAGGCTTATGCCACGGTCCCCACGCTCTTATATACCTCGTTATTCAGATAATTGTGTAATGGTGACCGCCCACCCCAGGGTAATTTCGGTTCAGCTTAGCAAACGACAGAACAATATGGTCGCACACACATACCACCATGTGTATTACCACCGTGTGTGCCGGTACGACAGGCAGACCGGCAGATAGACCTGCATTATCATTATACGTAGAATATGTCCACACAAAGCACAGCGAACACTGCGTAATTGTTGTTCAAAATGCACTGGACATCACACCGTTGTGTCATTCATGATCATTATTAGACTCGGCTCAATGATAATTTACTTCAATGCGGGTCTGACAGTTGTCGTTCCCCTTGCCATGCGAGTCTCCATTTCGAGTGTCAATTTTTGACGGAGGACATCCGAATTCGTGGTGACCGGCGAGGCAAAAATGCTCAATTTTGTCTATTTCTAAAATCCTCACTACAGGCCTCATTATAAAATTCTACAATCAAAGTAGCCTTTAAATCACTGCTACTAATTTTGCTTCACGGCGCGATGCGATACAGCACTGATCTTGTGGGGGTACGGTCGGGGAGACGTTTTAACCTTTCTGTGCATAGATAAATGAATAACATTAAATAATTTATTTGTTTTTTAAAAAACATATCATTTTTTCTCCTCAGTTCAGGATGAAGGGCCACTCAGACAAAAGCTCGCACACTTCTGCCATTGTGTTCCCTCTCGTGAACAGCTCGTTGAGGCTTTACGAACCCTCAAGCTTTACGTCTGTCCACCGATATCCATCCCAGGAAGTCGTATCTCCGCCACTCGAAATCATGCTGTATGAGTCCATCGCTTGCAACCTACCATGGTTAATGCTCGTAGTTGTTTGAAACAGCACAATGCATGTTCCCACACGGCGGATATCGTAGTCAGCCTAAATAATCAAAGCATCATGAATTATTTACAGGGAACTGTGGCTCGCGCTTTTGCGCTTCTCGGATTTTCCCAATATAGCCAGCCCCCCGAACCTCAATCAGCAGCATTGTGTATCGAACACTAGACCTTGCAAATCACTGCAGATTCAATGCTGATAGATTAATATTTCATAATAGTCATCTGCCTGTTCATGCATATGAGTACATATATATATATATATATAGTATTATATACACGAAGTAGGTTTCGAAGGGCTGGTTAGTGGACCAGGTTCGTTGGCATTGAGCTTTCCTCCTGGTTTCGTATGTGTTCTCCCTTTGTGTGTTGTATCTTCGCTAGATTTACTGTGTAGTGTTTTTGCGTACGTGTGCCTGTGACGGAGACGGGGGGTGAATTATGACCTCCTCTGGTCACAGAGCGAACAGAGAAAAGCACCGGGGGCCCCGACAGCAGCAGCAACGAGCCGACTCGCCGGGGGTTGTGGGTCATTCCATTCCATCGCTTCTGCGTTCGACCGACGCTCGCCGACGTATGGGGCAACGGCGGCAGCAGCAGCACTAGCGGCACAACACACGGCAGAGCAAGCAGCAGCTGTCAATGCGCGACAACCATAAATCTTGCATATCTGTTCAGTCCTGCCGCGTCCTGTAGCTACCTCCCTGCTACCATCTCCCCCCCACCCCCACCCGCCACCGATCCAAACACTCACGCACCCCAATATTTCAGTCACATTGTGTCTGTTTATCGCTTCTCGCTTGTCTTCGATGATGTGACTTCGCGGAAAGTGTTCGCCGCCTGTCATCACCTGAGCAGCTACTATTACTACTACTACTACTAATAATATAGAACGTAAGCTGCGGTGGTCGCTAACAGGACTCCTACGTCTGATCCCATAATCAGACAACCATCATCTAATAAACACATATATACATACATACATATGGGCTAAATACTAGAATGGGCCAATAAGTTTCCAGTATAGGCAGGTTTGGCTCAGCACTGGTGGAAAGTCTATGTTCTGAAATGGCGAACCTTGAAACGCAGACAAACAAAGCCTGTCGGTGGTATCGTTCGTTTTCACGAAGGTACGAATGGCTGCATGTCGGACGGTGCTGCCCAAGTAGGCCGTCACGTCTTTCGGGCCGTTAGTAGACACCAGTATTTTAAGAGCAGTAATGCAACCCAGATAAAATACAGAAGTTAAATACAATTTCGTTGAGTTTGTCCCATCGTATGAAGCTGTGCGCTATTGAATCGGTAAATTTAACAGGCGTCGAACCAGTGTCCAAGGCGAATCATATCCGGGATCTCCAAAAATGGCAATGAAGGAGGAAAATGTGCCTAGAAGTGCATGAGACAGTGCTCCGGGAGCGTCAGATTAAGGCTCATGAGATAGCTGAGGCGTTATAGATTATCCAGTGTCTAGATATTTTCATCCGATGCCGGGATCTCGGTGTGAGTAAGTTGAACAGCAAGTGGGTGCCGCACAGCTTGACTGTGGACCACAAACTGAATAGAGTGAAACTTTTCGAGCGCTGTCTCGAGCAGATGGAGAGAATTCCGTGGGACGTTTGGCACCGATTCATGACTTTTATCAAAGCTGACTTCACGAGTCCACACCCGAAGCCAAACAAGCCACTCGTGAGAGACTACATAAACTTTTTCGGGCTGACTCTCAGCCAACATTTAACGTCCACGGTACCGCTTTCGCACCTCTTCAAACCTCGCACCTCCGCAGACTACTACCTCTTCAAATATTTCAAATCGCACCTCAGGGGCCAGTGTTACGATACACATGACAGGGTTAAGGTCATCGTGGATGAGTATTCGGGGTTAATGGAAACACTGTTATGTGAGAACGGGATAAACGTACATGAGCATCGCTGGACAAGATGCATTACGTTTCAGGGAGAATATATATAATATTGGATAAATGTATCAACATGTTTTTCCCTAAATAATCGTTTTTTTTTTCTATAGTGGAAACTTATCGACCCACCTAGTACATATGTATGATATGCATATGGTGTAGCCGCTGTTTCTATTTCCTGTCCGAACCTGCAACCTATTGACCTACTGCTTACTGCCTGCTGCTAAAGTCATAACCAACTACTCAGCCGGTTCACTCGACCATGAGCGACTCATCATCACAGGACCTGCTGTCGAAGCATTAGACGGTTCGAGTGACGAGTTCTAGAAATCGACGTCTGAAAACGAAGCGGATCAAGAAGGATATCGGCCGAAAGCCTGCACCTGGTACTCATCTTAGCAAATTAAAAGTATAACATTGTAGGTGTTGTGAAATCAGTAACTGCGTGTGGCTTCGTATCTGAGATTATACTCGAATCGGAATTATTATACAATCGAATCAGGTGTATACGAAATTAGATTGTATAATATGATCTATTCTGAGTGGCACCGGCATCGACGGATACGCATCGACATAAAGAACAGTCAGGCTTCAAGAGTAAACCCACATAGTCACTTCCCATAGTCGCAGCATGATAAGCTTTGCTGCGCCTATTATACTAACAACACTCGCCAACAGCCGTATTTTCTATTCTCGATTGACGTCTGCTATTTCACTAATACTCTACGAGACCGGTGACGAAGATGTAGGCCGCTGGAGTGGTTAGAGCGTAGGGGCGAGCCTTGCATAGCATATAGGCCCATAAAGGACAGCGGGTTGGGGAAGTTTCGCAAGAATATCTTCTTCGTCTTTGCGATAGCTCGCTTCTGAGAGATCTGCCTAGTGAGGGTTCCCTCAGCAGCTAGCAACTGTCCTGATTATTATAGAAATAGATCCGATAGCGTCTGCTGTTCGGGCTGCCGGTTTCGCACCGAGCCCGTCAGGCCGAGCAAGGCAAGTTCCGATTGGAGTCCCTGATACGGGGCCACATGCGGCCACTGATTTCACAACCACTGTCTTGCCGCTGCTGCTCTGCTGCACGGATGGGCAGCCGGCTGCTTTGCTTGTTCATTTTAGTTTGCAGCTGTTAGTAAACGGAGCATGGTGAACGTGGCGGCGAGTCGTCCACGTCTGTCTGCCTCGTCCAGCGTGAGCATCACTAGCAGTGCGGATTGCGCTTGGTCTGTTTGCTTTTGTTCGTTGGCGCACCCATCGGTGCCGAGTTCCTGACCATGATGACGATGTGGCTGGGGCGAAGCAAGCTATCGCGGCAGCACCGATGTTGTCCTTGGGCAATCTACCAACTTTGACGATATTTATATTTCAACTTAACAACCACTCACCAACCGACTGTAGCCGGAATTGATTTATGGCGGCAGCTTGAAGTGTTGGCTTCACCGGATGCACTGACGCCGGTCCGGTCACAAAGTCTAACAGGCGTATGGCAACCGACGAACTTAGGACGACTGCATAAAAAAAGCAACCACCGCAACAGGAGCAGGAGCAGCAGGAACAATAACAACTACGGCTTCCCCCAGCGATGGGGTGCCTGATGCGTATGATGGGTGCAAACGAGATGACCCTGCTAATAAAACAAAAAAACAAATTAAAAAAATTGAAGTTGGATTGCCATATCGACGAAAAATTAGCGTTTGTTGGCTAACGGTTACTTCGCTTAAGAGTTAGACGTATCAGTCATGTTGAGCGCTCCGCCATTAGTATATTACAAGGGATGCGGTCACTTATAATGTTTGTGGGGTCAAACACATAAAATGAACTAGCACACTAGAAATATGCCTCTATGTGGATAATTTTAATTTAATTTCAACAGGTCCTAACAGGTTGCCGTTGTCACCAGGCGACGCTTGATTACGAAGCCTACAGTTACTCCTTTCCATAGGAGAAATTCCATAGGAGACGTTAGCAGTCGCTTAAGAGTTTGTAGCGGACTTAAACAATGTGCACTTCTAGCAGCACCGTCCAATTTACGCACAGGGAGAGCTCATACCACCAGTAAATGATTGCTCGGTGAACCTCTAATGCTAAAAACAGATCAACTTAGGTGATAAAATTAAATCAACAAGTAAAGTATGTTACGGAGAATTGTGTTCGGTACATTAGAGACATAAATTAAGGATAGCACTAGTTCTTCACTATGTTGGTTTTTTCTTTATTGTAAAATGTTAGATTATCAACAACAAGAGTACAACCACGAGTAGTGTTCCGTTTGTTCGTTTCGATAGGGTAAAATCTTCAGAGTACAACTATAATCCTATAGAAGTAGTTCATATACCTAAGTCCGGATATTTCCGAGAAGCTGAATTGCGATGGAAGACAATCTCAGACTACTGAACTATCGGGTCAGCGGCGGCAACGCTTCCTGCTTTCTGGACGTGCGTCTACAACCGTATCCGGGATCAGCGATAGCGACAGTGGCAGTCCGTAGAACGTGGCTGGTCCTTAAGGAAGGAATTCTTAAATCCTTCGGGCAAAATCTAGGCCACTCCTCATACGTGATTTAAGCTCAAACATTGGCCAATAAACATAGAGTATAGCTAGGTTAAGCCCGAGCGTCACGAGGCAAGAAAGGGGAGAGATATTCTGGACTTCTGTGGAGAAATTCGACGCCCGGCTCGAGTCAGCCTAAAAATCAGGATAAGCTATCACACATCGCTCGTGTGCACTCTTGTTGGGTTAATCATCTTTATCTTTGCTGATTATTTGAAATTCACGTAATTGACGACGAGGCTACCGTAGTCGAAGAATTTATTTCTGTTTTCGTGAAATAGAAGATAGATTTTTATCTCGTGGGCGTTGATTTACAAACACGAATCTGAGCATGGAAGAAACGCTGGTCCCTTGACTCTATCTCATGAGCCGCGGATACCACTTTATTGTCATCGTCAAATCGCTTTCAACAAGTTGTCCGAAGGGAGTCACTGTGAGGGAGAATCTTTTATATTCAAGTGACCGGCGAATTGAATATCCCGGACGAGTCTCCTTGGCTAAGTAGAGGCTGATAGTTAGTCGTAATGTTCTTTATGCTGATATTAAACTACGCAGTTTTTTTTTTCTCGATGACGGCCATAGACTCCGAGATTTGCCTGTCTGAATAGAATATTTCAAAAGCAATTGATACATTTGTGGTGGCAATTGATACATGTCCATACTGCTCAAAAGCAATTGCTACTCAAAAGCAATTGATACATGTCCATACTGACATACGTTTGTGGTGGTCCTGTATAATGATCCATTACCGATGCTGGTACAACTTCATATGAATTCTATTTCTTCATTAGTCCAGTGATCCATTTCTGAATTAAAAGCCTCGCAAGAAGGTTGTTTGTTAGAAATTCATTTAAATTTATAAAAGTGTGCGGCAATTGTAGCCGCTGAATTGAACTACATCTAAGAATAGCCTCCTCTGTATCATTAATAGAATATTTAAAACAAGGAAGCCTGACTTCCCCAATCCTTAAGCGGGTGCCCAAAATAGTAACCCCTTTGGATATCTAAAGAAATTTTTACATTCAAATTCGGTTGCACGGGGTTACCCTGTAGCGGATGATAACCCATTGCAGAAAGTTTAATGATTATATCCCTGGTCCTACCGAGGTTTCTAAGGCAACAGGTCCTCCAGTACTCATTAATGAGGCGAATTTTCTGTTCTTGACTTACTCTGCTGTTTCGTGCTCAGGCTGCGCGACTGACATAAGAAGGTGCTGAAGTGTCAGCACAGTGCAATCCCAAAGCAGAATTTTACCTCGGGAAAAGAGGATTAACGACATACCATCAGGGCGTTTTCCATCACAGCGACAAATACCCGCTGGTTCACGAACGCAAGGAGTAGATGTGGAACGAAGAGCTCTAGCCAAAGTCTCGTTTAATAGAGAGTCTCTCGGGCCACGACCAGCACTTTTTTATACAGGAGAATGAACTGATTCTCCACAGCAACGGGAATGTAGAGAAACTAGATCACCTCCCAAACGTAAAGCTACTGCAAAACGGGTACATTGATCATCATGTAAAGTTCCCATATGAGTGGAGGGGACAGCATTAGGCCATGGTCCCGCTCAAGGCCAAGTGTGGTCCTTCAACCCGGCTCTTTCCACATGGATCGAAAGCTGATCAACGAGAGACGGTTGAGCATGTTGCCCCAGTCTACGTTGAATCCGCAGTCCAGTATCTTATTAAGCAGGTTAAGCTGTTTCGCATTAAGTTCATTTCTGGTTGATCCAAAATGCTTCCGAGAATCTTCAGGTACTAGTTTCTTGACCAGATTAAAAATCGAATACATTGACGCGATGACACTGAATCCAGCCACACGAGCCGCTGTCACACCAACTTGATCATTGAGTAAGTCCAGTAGATCCTGTTCATCTGACATATTACCTTTATGTACATGAATAACTCTGCATAATATTCTTTACAAAGCGGTTACCAAAATTTCCTTATCCACTTGTTATACCAGTCTTCGCCTGTTTTTCGAGCTGACCCTCAGCTGTTCCCCCGTCTGACAGGCCTCAGCTCTTAACCTTTTTAGGTATTACTATGAGGACCTGTCACGGCCACCTTTGCTTATTCTCTTCCTTACTCGTACCTGTCAAGAATCTTCAAATAAAGAAAGATGATAAAGAAATCCAAGGATTCTCTACGTCTGACACGATTTGAACCCAACACACACATCAGGCTTCGGCCAACTGCAAGTCGTGCTCAATTCGCAGAAATCAATGTGGCTGATTAAAAACGAAGCTGCTTTGCTCATTATCTATGACGCTACGTGTGCTGACACTCACAGATCAGTTTCAACCCCCAAAAAACGTTAAAAACCAAAATTTAATAAAGGTCATTACTACCAACATCACCTATAGCGCCACTATAGGCGGCACTTCATGCTCGCCTGTTGTTGTTCCGCAACCAGTCAGCCCCGTTGTCGTTTCCTTATATCAGGGATGTGTCTCATTGTCTCAAGTGAGGAGTTCCGTTCCATTCGATTTCTCCGCTTGAGTTTTGCTCGTCGGTGGCGTACGTGAAGCCGGTGGCCGTCCGCGAGGAAAGTTTTGCGCGTACGTCGGGGTGTGGGTTGAAAACACACAAAAACGAAAAACGATTTCGAAAGAGCATTCTTTGCTCGCGTCGTCTGATCACTGGTCGCCGCAGAGGGTCAGAACGCCTTTGGAAATCATGGTATGTGACAAAAAAACTTGATGCTTAAGTCAGACCCAACGAGCGCTAAGGGAAGTATTTTGTTTTAAAGTTATGTTCGTTGTCCTTTGCTTGTCGAATCGAACTAGTTTGCGTTACGCCTTCGAGTATACTTCACGTAATTCCTATTTGTTCCCACTGTAACTCAACAGCATCTATATAGCTCTCATTTATCGTTCTGTCCGTACTCAGAAGTGGCCTCGGAAGTCCTCGCAATAGGCAGCAAAATAACGTAATGTTTGTTTATTCAACCCGAATAAAAGGTCATTCTTTTGCGCTCTATATGATTTCATGCCACTCGACTTAAAACAAAGCTTGATCGTAAGCACTCCGAATATATACAGCATCTACAAAGCACACAGCATTGAAATCGTAGACAATACCTGATCAAGACGTACGTATATAATATAACCCGATGCAGGTCACACTATTGGCACTAACCGCCACACTGGTAACTTTTCCACGAATGTATTATGCATGCAACAGGCATACCGTTTATCATTGTCTGTTATTCTTATGATATTAAATGCATGAAAGATTATGCTTCCTATGCATAAAGGTTATGCTTATGCTATTTATTTATACTTCACACACTGTGCCATTGTCAGAATCACTTTCTGCGGCCTTTGAGCGTCTTCAGTCTTCTGCCTATCCATCTGTGCATGATGGTTGCAGACCAGAAATTATCAGAGGGACCAAATGAACCAACATATGACTGTTTATTAAGTTAGATTAATGGAGAACGCTAAGCACAATAATTGCATCGCTTAGGGAATGCCGAATGTCTATATTCGATACTCTATTGGCTGGGGTGAGGGTATCATCAAAATGACCAAAAAAAAAGTCGTAAGTGATAAGTTCCTAAGACTTCGTTTCGGTAATTGTGAAGAAAACAATTATACAAAAGCATCATGTCCTTTTTAGCAATAGTACAGGCTGTGATTCCTAACCTTCGCCTTAATATCATAATACATTAAGATGCCAGAATGTTGTCAAGCTCACAAATGGTCGGCCTATTCTAGTCACCGTTGTCCCAGAAAGCTTGTTCCCCTCCATGATGGCAACCTGACAGCGACTAGATACAGCCGAGATTGGTCCCGTTAAAAATGCGTGCATAGCACAGCCCCAGGCAACAGAAAAAGGGTTACAGAAAGTAACTTTTCAACCATCTGATAGCAAAGAAAAAACGTGCCGATGCCCAACGATAGTAGTTCGCATCGCATTTCGCCGAGTTTCTTATGTTAGGTGACGCAAGAATAGCGTTAGTGAAGTCTTTCTTCTTTCTTATAAGAATTACCGATACCCTGAGTTAGATCGACTTTCCAGTATCCATCCCGCCAATATATAATACGTATGTCCGCCCTTTTTTATACGAGTTGTTCGTTTTCCAAAATTGAGCACTGCCCAACTGCTGTGACCTGTATCGATTGATGTCTGTCAGCAAACGTCTCAACGCACGGGCACGGTTCGAGCTTCTAGAACGACCTATCTATTTTCCTACAATATCCAGTCGAGCCCAGCGCCTATAGTAGCTTGCTTAGTAGGCCAGTGACAGCTGGCGAAGTGGAGAAACGATTGAAAGTCCCTTGCTCCCTTTGCGGCGGATCGAACTCGGCCTTCCCACTTCCTTCCAGACTGCAGGATCCTTCAAGTCCTACGTTCCTAGGCCCCCGTCTAAATTCCCAAACTCTAGCTTCGTCAGTTCAGACCATTCTTCGTGTTCGGACCGAACACTCCGAAGTCGCTCCTCTTGCCCGATGCGACAGGAGCTCCGCAAGGGGCGTAGAAGAAAGAACCGAACATTTTTATAGCAGATCTAACTGATGGCATTTCGCGAAAGATTGATGTTGGCACGGAAGCAGCGCTTTTGCAGTTCCCGTTCATGAAGTCTGTTCCACCCCACCTTCGAAAGATGAGCGATTGGTCGAATGCAATTCTACATCCCTGTATTCCCAGTCCAGTATAGCAGGACCGTATCTCCGGTGGAGGCGAATGCGGCTGGGTTTTCAAAGTGAAATGATTCGTTCACCACAAGCAGGCGTTTAGAACTCTGTTGAGTAGTGGTCTTCTCAGTCTGTTGAGCTCAAATGCAAACGATGGATATACTGCTATCTTTGATGGCTAATGACTTTGCCAATTAGAAGGCACAGGGGTACTGAGTCACGGACAACAACTCATATTTTTACAACGGATACGGTAACCTATTTGGCAATTGCGTTGTGCTGCGCAATTTTGTAGAGATAAACAAAATCGATATAGAAAGAAGTTAGAAATCCAAATTGACGCTACACGAATTGATTGAACTTATAGTTACAAATATAGTTAATGAGGTTAATGATTAGTCAAATATAATAGTCAAAACATCTTCTGGAGAACCACTTTCCAACCTCTGGTCTAAAGCCTACATAACGCTAGTATTATTATCAAAACGAATTATATAAAATGTCCCGTAAAAACCTTCAAGCCTTGTATCACTGGCTCATTTATCAGCCCCACGATTAGGATAAATAATAATTCTGAAGTTTGAAAAGGATGCTTTCAAATAGCAACTAAATAAGCTGGTAGACAAGATCAGTAATTCTTGGACAGTTCAAAAGATAGGCATAATTACCATTAACTTACACCGTTGATTGTTACAAGTTGCTATTGAATCCACACATATCCTCAACTTATGCGAAGCGAAATATCATACCTCGTTTAACATTGATTATTTTACACTATTTTAAAACTATGCTATAAGCTATTACACTATTATTATTATGCTATTTAACATTTATTGAGCTTTCCCTTCTCACTACCATAAGCAATTAACGAGTATCATACTGCCGAAGAAAGGGGACTAAGATAATATTTATTCTGCACCATGAACCCCTGTTAATAGCTAACCTCCATCGAACGTGAAGATCATTCGATCTCTCCCTCTTTACGAGTGTAGGAGATCTTTCCCGAGGCAGCGCACTTTTTCAGCTGGTTAATCATCACTTTTCACATTGCCGTATCATCTATACCTCGTATCTCAATCTAGGACCCCACAGGCATCATAGAGATATTGCATGTAATACTGAATTGTGCCCAAGACCTCCTCAGCAGAAACGAGGAATCAGCTCCGATAGTCCCCTGTGAGAATACCTGCCCGCTAGGCTACACATCGCGCCCAAGGATAACAATATCAAATTAATAAATACCAGTTTCGTTTAACCATGAAATACGAGTTGACGATCACTTCGAGATGGCGAACTGTTATGGCGGGTTAATCCTTACTATCAAGATCATTGTTTAACTGTGAGCTCAATACAAATCAGCCGATTATCAGACGATTTTAACGAAATCGAACACGTCTATGATATTGAGACATACGAAAGTTTCAGCCGCAATGAGAGATACCAGCAAGCTAGTTATGAAGGGCTCACTGGTGTCAAAGTCTCGAAGGCGACGTTTCACCATAAAAATCATCCCCCGCATCCCTCATTTCGGTTTTCTATTGACGAATTAGACTACAAGCGGCTAAGTCAGTTCAAGGCTTCTATCGTTTCCACAACGTCCCATACTCAGCGTGTTCGACGGTCCCTTCTGTCATCGGCTGATTCCGCCCACAACTGGGCCCTCTATGCCCTGAAGTGGAAGATACCAACCGGTATCAGCGAGCGCCTATACTTCTGCGTCAACGAGCTTTTGTGTAAAGCGCATTCTGTGTCAAGGCGCCACGGGACGAGAGCTGCCAATCCACTTATCGTAATTTAGCGGAACAGTTAGGAACGACCCACCGTCTGTTGCTGAATAACCCCGTCATCGAGGGTCTCGCGCACTAAAAGACGCCTCCGGTGCTTGCAACGGAGCAGGTCGGACGGAGCGAGGGGGCCAATCCCTTCATCAATTCAGCCTGAATCCTATAAAGGTCACTCGCCCTTTCGATGACCCCGCGCAAGGTGGGCACTGTTTGTAGCCGGGCAGGCTACAAGATAGAAACCATCTTCTCGGCTATCTCCAACCTGACGGAGTTGTCTTGCAACGAACGGATCAATCTGATTGGCGTCGGGTGAACTCTGACGTTATCCCACCCACTCCCCAATCTCCGCTGGATTACCTTCACTGCTGTGCACTATAAACAACCAGATTTCTGAGAGTGAGCAAGAGAGAGGGAGAGGCAATAAGTCTAAGAGGAAAGCCTTGAAAGGCTGGTTCAACTTAGAAGAAGCTCCCACTGGGGTTGTCGTACTGCAACGATTGTTGCTCAATTCTGATCTTATGTAATTTCCGGTCTCCTTATCTAAACGCGACTTCCTCTGTCAAGTTAAAGCGCCTCAAATGTCTTTATTATAATGCTCGCTCGATATGTAAGCCTTCTGCTTGTCAAACACTCTCAAACTACTGTGCATTGAACTCGATTGACCCAGTACTTCTCTCCGAAGTTTGGGGTTATATGATTCAGTACACGGTCGTGAACTATCTCTTAGTGATAACTAAGAAATAGTTCAGGATAACAGTCGCGATCGGGATCCGAGGGGCGGCGGAGTACTATTATTAGTGGAAAAGTCTTAAAAGTCCTGTTTAGTTGATATTCACACTTTCGTCGAAGTCATTACTGTTGAGATTTATGCTCTATCACGGCCCATACGTTTCTTCTGCTGTTACTTTAGCAATACCGATGGTGGAGTGAGCAATTAACTGATTGTAAGTATCTCTGCTGTATTTGACTCGTTGTGCGATGCTGCCCCAATTGCTATAACAGGTGATTTCAATTTACTTAACCTGGATTGGAGCAGTGCCGCCCTGCGTGAAGGTCACTCAGCAAGGTTTTCCTTCATAAACGCCTGCTTAACGAATGGTCTTTCTCAACTAGCCGATGGATCCACTAGAGTCACTGCCATGGGCTCCTCACCTATTCATTTGATCCTAACTTCTTACCCAGAGATAATTGATTGCCAACCCGTAATCGATCTCCCTTCTTCTCCAGACCACAAAGCCATAAGTTTCGACGCGCTAGCGTGAGGACAACTCATCTGGCTACAATATTTGGCAGGCAACAAGTTTCCATTGAGGCAAGTCCGTTGTTCAACTCTTCGCCCATAATCTTCGAGTCTTGTCACAATGTTGACGATATATACATATATACATATATCCATCATTGGCCCTCCGTCTTTAATAGGCGTAGGGGTATTAAAATGCACCGGAGACTCAAGGATCATGCCGAAACGCTAACCCAATTAATGTAGAACGATCGATTCCTCCTATTGACTATAAAAAGCTCGCCACTGCCATAACTGGGCCACTCTAATTCATTTTGCCTAGGGGATATGAAGAACGCATAGTTCCAGAATGCTTCTCTCATTCTCTAGTCGCAGCCGTGCACACAAATGTCTCTAACACTGAAGTAGCAATTTACAGATCTGTAGCCCAAAAACGCGATAGCATGCATCATTTTCAAGAGGACACAAAACGTTTTACAGAGTATCTCATCCACCATTAATATCTAAGCGTTAGGACATAGGGATTGATGAGGAGACCATAGCGTGGGTGTCTAATTATCTATCGGATCGTCGTCTCAAGGTCAAAGTAAATGGGAAACTTAATTCCCTTGGAGATTGTCCCTCAGGAGTGCCCCAAGGGCCTTGTGTGGGTCCTCTATTGTTTTGCGCACTTGTATTGGATCTTCGAAAAATTATATCAGAAGTCATTGTTCACATACTTTATGTGTGATGATCTGAAACTGTATGGCACGTTCCATGGTCTTGTGGGGAGGAAGTCATTACAGTCAGCAATTAAGGCCGCAGCACAGTGGTACGAGCGGAACGACGTGCTGATATCCGTACCCAAGTGTGCAATTGTATCATCCTGTCAACGCGATTTTGACGTTCTATAATAGTCTGATTGTGCCTACATAATTATATTGATCGGTTATAAGGGCGCCCTTATCTGAAGAAGCACCTGGTGCCTTACACAGGTCTGAGGAAAGATTTATTCGTAAGCTTTGCGTCGGATGCAATGTGCCTAGAATGATGGTTGTGCTTAAGCCTATTGCCGATCTTTACGATGGTACCGATACTGGATCGCTTCATAGACTACTAAAGCTAAATATGTTTTAAACCAGTTTTTTTTAATTCACGAAAATCACTTACAGAGCCGTTCCACCATAAGCACCCACTGAGCACATAAATAATGCATTCGTCTGAAGACTGGCACTCGCCATGTGTTAATGCTCTGTATTAACACAATAATAATAATGAAAACTATTAACGTTCTAATTTAATTGTAACCTCCCCCCGCGCCTGTTAATTATAAAGGACTGTCTGTATTGTAGTATTTAACTTTGCCTTTGCAAGGGTTTATTTTTCCAAAAGAGCTGGAAAATGTAAACCAATTTGAAGGATGACAGTTTACATATATTTATTGTGTACTTCTATGGTTTAACATGTATACGACCGACGCGAATAACTCATCGAACTTCACTCAATACGATGTTTAAATTAATTAGCGTGTTGTGGAATTTTTGGTGAACAATTACTTCAGTCCATAAAAATTACCATTCTGACCATGGCGGAATAGTCTCTAGACACGGATTTTCGATAGGAGCTTCCTCCCAGCTGTTCTATCTGTTGAACGGCATCGTGTATCCGTCGAAACCTCCCAGGATGTAAAGGTAATCGCACTGCTGGCCAATTTCTCGCAAGGATTTCACTTTTACAGTCCAATGCACACACGTTTTAAAACAGGATATTATTATTATTATCATAGTAAGTCTTTATTCAGCGCCTTTTAGGCTTGTGAAAATCTTAGAAAACCTATATATATTTCGGTCACGTTAGATTCCCACGTGAAACAGCCCCCAACACATCTATGAGAAACCGCTGATACCAATATGTGCTAAACAAGGTTTCCGAGAACGTGGACAGCTACATTTTTTAATCCTACCTAATTCGGCACCGACTATCGATGTCTTGGCTTTTTTCAAGGTTTTTTTTTGCTAAAACTGGATCATCTTAGCATCAATAATCTCGCTCATTGTCCGTGGCCCAGCAGGGACTAATATTCAGACGTGTATTATAGTAATGTTCGAGAACGAGTTATTTTCCTAAGTGAAGTCAATATACCCTGACGCCAATGTGCACTTCGATATACACTGTAACCATAAACCCGAAACACCAATCATCGTAATATTATCTACAATTTGGTCTGTTGTCGAGGAAACATCATTGGCACAGAAATCTATCTAATAATTGTTTTTCGAGCTGGCCCTTAGCTGTTGCCCTATCTGACCGGCCTCAGATCTTAACCTTTAGGCATTACTATGAGGACCTGTCGGGGCCACCTTTGCTTATTCTCTTCCTTACTCATATCTGGCGAGAATCTTCAGATAAAGAAAGATGATAAAGAACTCCGCGTCTGACAGGATTTGAACCCGCGTCAAGCCGGTCTACCAATCCAAGACTTTCACCACTAGACCATCCAGGGGACGACAGAAACCTATCTATTTTTTATTAAATGCGTCAAGTGATAGCCTTGGGAGTTACGAACGTATAGGCAGCAATGAGAGCCAAAACCTCTCACCACTAGGACTACGGGCTCACGGGGATACTCATGTTCAGATGATATTCAATCGATATATTTTATATTTTTCCATAGACTCGTTTTTATTTTTCATAGCGTATACATCTAATCTAAAATTCGAATCTAGAATACCCGAACTCAGCGAAGACGCATTCGGAAGGGCGAAGCCGAACAGTTGACTTTCGGCAATAAAATAAATTATTCACTGGGATTCAATAAATTCCTTATTAAAATACAATTAATTCTACCCTTGTGTTGTATGTATATTTGTAAACTCTAGCTCTTTTAGAATTGCTTAAATAATGTACTGTCTTTCTGTGTCTATATTGTTGACTACATGTATATACGTCTGCCACATTATGCAAACGTTGATATTTTATTCAATTGTTTCAAATTCCACCCACAGCCATATCGGTTAAAAATGTATGCGATAGTAACTGAAAAGTATGAACTTTTGCCAGGGAGCTTAAATAATGAAGTGCTTGATACGCGACTTTAACAACTATTAGAAAGGAAAACGATTGGGTTTTTGTGCAAAATGTAAATATATTGGACACTATATTATCAGCGAAGGCCTAAACCTGCCATTTGTCGACGTAATATAATTTCATCCTCGTCACTATAGCTGGGATCAGGAATATCTGAGGCTAAGTTTGCGTTGAAGCGAATCACACTAAGGTCGTTGAACACGTCCTGATACTGGAACACATTATTTAGCGGTACCTGAAACAACAGAGGTTCGTTATTGGACTCATTGGACGTGTAAAATCTTCGTTTTTCTAAACTTCGATTCCACCAGAAACGCAAAGGCTGAGATCGTATGTTCAGTAGATATCGGTATATTTCGTTCTCTATTTACTGCTACTGTTAATGTCATTGCTCAATAGCTACTCACCTCCTCAAATATCTCCTGACAACCCTTTAGAGCGGGGAACGCCCCTTGCTGCATTCTCTTCTCGAATTCAACGTTGCCAAACATGGTTTGGAATGAATTTCCATAGATTGTCACGTGATTCAGTTGGCACCTGTTTGATAACGCGAGGAGCAGTGCGATATACAGGCGAGTTGAAATCGTGAGTACGTGAAAACTAACGAGATTCATGGCAAGTATTACTTTTACCGAGGTAAACTAACTCAAGAAGTGAACGTAATAATAGCAATAACCAATAATAATAATAATAATAGCAACGGTGTACCTGTTCGCGTAGAGAACGCTATCGAATAGCGGTCTGCCGCAATGCGGCATAAAGAACAGCATCCTCCTCCCAGCAAAGGTTAGACGACCTTCATCATTTTCGTGAAGTATCGTAACGCCACGGTCTTCCAACACATGACGATCACTGCTGGCAAATAGCGGATCATAAGCAATGCAACTCGCTGGATCGAAGTGCTCTCTCAAGAGTAGAAGCATTGCCGTTTGCCATCGGGACGTTACACTGTAGCAAATCTGTAGTAGGGTCGTAAAAAATAGAATTAATAATATCTATTTGGTTTGTTTCGGTGCAGAGATTCGAAAGGGTATCGCATAATAGTAATTTTATCACTGAAAATGACACTAACATAATAAGCATTTTTGGTGTTGCTTTATGGTCACTGTGGTGAAGGACGCCCGGATGGTATTTACGTTAGTCGGAAGTGCTGTGTTAACGTTCGTAAGACCTGTTGGTGCAGAATACAAAAGTAGAGTAGGCAATTCGACTCACCTGACCAAGCCCCAGACAAACAAGAACGTCAAACGAATCTGTACCGAGGACGCTTTTGATCTGAGTCCAGTACTCTGAGCGGGCTAATTCCAGTTTGCTCCGTTCTAGATCGGATCTTACTACAGCCTCATCGACGGGCTCCGTCTCTTGTGAGGGCCGATTGCCGCTAACTAGAAATAATTAAAATAAAAAAAATAATTTAAAATACGTATAAATAGAAGCTACGTCAATTAACAGAAGTTCTGTTGAATGAATATGTTAAGTGTTTAGAAGCTTTCTATTCTAGCTCGAGTCGTACAGATCCTCGCTTGGCCATACCCGTGAGGTTAATATTCAAAGTGTGCTCTACGAGAATGGCCCATATATCTAGGGAACATGGACTGAGAATACTTAGGTAGTCAATTCATGCTCACCCGCAATCTCCGCTTGTAATAAGACCTTAGTGAACTTAGGCACGGTATATTGATTAAGGGTCTTGCAAATACGCAATACTAGTGATGCATGTTAACATACCTGACGGTGAAGCTGCCGTGGACTTCCTTGATCGACTTTTCCGTGATCTTGTTACTGGTACAAAATCCGCCATCTAAAATTTCAGTCCGCAAATCGAAGGGCTGACGAGAAAACAGTGGATTTCTGTAAATGATCCCCAGCTAATTCTGACCGACTTAAATGTTCTGATTGCACACTTATTGTAGCGCGCCGATACAAATCATTGTGAGAATATATAGCTCATTCTTCATTTCTAAATTAAACACCTTCTTTATTTAATTACTGTAAAAATGAAAAATATCAAAGTATGTATACAAATACAATCGCTTGCAGAGCACCAATGTCAACTCGTCACTCGTTTCAAACCACTCATTTCTATACGAACAACTCGACCGCACTATGAGAATCTATGTGTAGAGATATCGCTTGAACAAAATCATGCATTCATATTCTCTAGGTTCACTAATCGTTTGGACGATTGCGTAATCTTTAAGGACTGTAATTACATTTCGCCGATAATCAATTTTTCATCTTAGTCAATACCAAACGTACCGCCATATTTAACACTGACGGGTTTACGATCTACAAAAGTTCTCATAACTACACAGCATAATTGGAGTATTATTCAGTTTTATTATTCTTCATTCGTTAACTAGTTCAATGTGTAACCTTTTCATTGCCGTCCTTACTTAAATCTCAGTCTGGGCACGTATCAATTCTAGTATTTTTCCGTATCGTCGTACAAAGGCCAACCGCAAGCGTCATTGTAGTCAATGGCGCGCTATTCTCGTCCCGTATACTACAATATAAATATTATATATATTCGCTGACTGACTCTACTGTATTTTATTCGTTATTAGTTCGTCTACATTGTCTATCTCTAAGTTAGTCAACCTATTTTTTTTGGTCTCGATTTTCAGCCTACAACGCTCGCTGTTCGAAAGGTCAGCAGACATGGTGGCGAATACACGCGTTCTTCCATCGTCCAACCCGTTTTGCTGAGAAGAAGGAGCTTAGTAGATTAAAATGACAATTTCTTCGTACTCGTTTTGCTAATTAAACCTTGGTACGTTTATGGAACATAACACTTTATATACCGTGCCGTTTATCGATAGCCGTCTCTTATTATACTATAAACACATCGGTTTGTGACCAAATTTACCAGGTAGCACATCTAAGATTTTACTCGTCACTCAAAATGTTTGATTTTTGCTTTTATATAATACTTTCTTTAGGAAACATCGTATTTTCAATGTTTCTACACCACGTCTTTTACACTGGAAACTATATATCACTCGGTTTATTTTCTTGACGATCGTAAAACGAGGTCATACAGTCTGATATATGTATACGACCTTTCTTCCCACGTGGTGATTAGATACTAATTCGGTGTCGCATAAATATCAATTTAATTAGTTGATAGATAATGGTAAGCACATGTCAGGAAGGCACAGTCATTCCTATGCTCCGATATCGTCATATATGTCCTATCTCAGCATAGTTTCTTCACAGACAATATCTCGGCTACGTGTTGTACACATTTTATCACCGCTCATCTACTCAATCAATCAATAGCCAACATGCTTTCAACTCACATTCTCTACAAAGTGTTATACACTATTACTAGATCACTTCGCATCGATGATTATAGTTGTATAATAATTAATTAACAGTTATAATCAAAGTGTTTAGTGACGCCTATAACAATAGTTGTGACTATGTCTAAATAGGCAAAGATAGAGAGCCTTGAAACTGATGAGTGAGCCTCGCACAATAGCATGCGATATCAGATCTAAATAAAACTACAGAAATACATTCAGCGAGTACAATTGTCGCCCAAGTTGATAATTGACTAAAAATAAATACGGCCAAAATCAAGAAAATAGTGAAATGTGAACAACAGTTCGTGAGTTGGAAACGGATTTGACATTTCAGTCAGCGAACGGTCGAGTAATTGTACGCATACTACAAGGCAACAGCGGCAACGCTAATTGCAGCAAATAAATCAACAGTGAAACATAATACTTTCAACACTGAGGATTTATTAACAAATACTGATTAAAAGAAATCAAATGCAAAGCTGAGAACAAGATTAAATTATACACGTACACGCAACATTCGATCCGATATATCGTGCTAGAGGAAAATCGTAAAATGAGTTTAAACACGATGGACGTTTTGATTTCAAATCAAATCGTATCGTGACATACGAGTATCGATTAGGGATTCCGCGTATGTACAATCGTACAATTATATTGCCGAATACATAATGGCTATACGGCAGTAATTTCTCTACCACTCGGAGTACTTTGAGATTCCTGTACGTTTCTGGTTCTCAATACAATATCTGTATTGTGTTCCGATTATAACGAGATTCCTCTTAAAATCAGGCACACACGAGCCAATTAGCCCCAAAGTAAAATACACTGTGTCGTACACACGATGCCTCAGACTTATTAATGCTGTTCAACATTTCCGTCTATTCAACATCTGTCCAGTCAACAGTGAAGGTTATGGGCATCGATTAAAGGCACGCATAGAAGATTTATACGCGAAAATAACGCGAAATCGAACTAGTATTCTGCGAATTTGGGTGCTACCGGTCAAACAAAATATTGTCGTAAAGACGATCATCTAGAGAAGTTCATGTTGAAGCTCTGGAGCTCTATTGATTCCAATCATCCGACTCAGCAGGCATCGGTGAGATTGGGCTGAAAAACGCCCATTTCAATAAAACCTAACGGGCGATTTTGGTACTAATAGATATACGGAATTTCAATTCCTAGCGGGCGACCAAGTTATTTTTTGGGCAGTACCAGTCCTTTTAGTCATGGAGCTTCATCAGTAGAGCAAGAATCTAAATAGCATTTTTCTGACAAGATGCGATCACTCAGCCACTGATACTGAGAAGTAATCTACTTAGAGAAATTGCTTTCGCAGTAGCACCGCACACGACAAACATGAACGGACTCAGCAGAAGACTCATTCAGATTCTAAATTTCCTGATACACTGACTGGGTTGCATACTGAGCTTGTGGCACAACAATATGGGAAAACAATACTTTTAGTGTTAGAGTATTTATGAAATACATTGGCCTGTGCGTTGAAAATAAAGACCTCACCCTACTTTCATTTCAATACATCTCACATAAGATCAACGAGCGCGCAAGATCGCGCCATTAAAACGAGTCAGCATCAAACGCCAAATATCCTCGGTAATGTGTAATACTTTTTGGGAGAATCACAATAAAGTAATAATATGTATATATATATATATATACGTGATAGCTAGACTCCAAAAATAATCTCGACCACAAGCGCTAACAATGTATGATGCGTGACTGATCTTTTAGAAGCACTTTTAAAAAGAGGGGCAACGATGCTCGTATCGTCTACTCTTGTAACGAATCCAACGAATGAATCTAACATGTATCTATATATATATATATATATATAAGACGAGCACAATAAATAAGCAGCAAATGGGGTAGCCGAGCAGGGTTTGAGACACTTACTGAACCTGCCATCACCTCATCACAGACAGCTGAAAACATGATACTGATAGATGTGGACATGTATACCACAATTTTCAAACAAGTCTTTGACAATCGTAGAGGAATTCCTGCACAGTGACGCAGGAATATTGTCCAACCAGCATCTTTAAAGACAGTGATTATAATTAGTCGAACTCAGATGAAATGAAAACTGCCACTTCGGGGACAAGTTCAACCATCGGTAAAAACTCATACCCGTACACCATAGCTTAAACAGAAACGCCGTCCGCGGTATCTGATACGAAGAAGCATAGCACATCGCATAGCTGCAGAGTTGATTCACCTTTGGCGTTGAGTAGTTTCATAGGGGAAACGCAAAAGGTAAACCTAGGAATTTCTCCATAGAGCTGTCTCCATCGAGACCTAGTGATCATGATGGTGCCGTTTCGCCAAGTGTAAAACGACTTTTTCCATTATTGTTGTCATCCAAAATGTAACAAAGATAGCCTCTGCTCTCCGCTTCTCGTGATTTGGGGTATATCTAGCGTTTGTTTATGAACATCCAAGCAAGTCCGGCGCCGCAGCAAATTGCTCCCACGGTGAGAAGGGCAGTGGGCACCCTACTGACAGGAGGTGATGCGAGGTTAGGAGCCGACGACGCTGCCTTGAGCACGCCACTAGTTTCCGAGGTCGCCATGGCATCCTCATCGCTTCCACTGCGCTCAGTAAGGAGCGTATCACAGCTAGCTGCTCGCATTTCCTGACTGTATCGGGATCCGCTCTTGGCAAGGCGGGATGGGCAGTCGTGTACGCGATGGCCGCGAAGCTCGGCGAATATAGGCGCGAACGCACTCTGAGGGAACAAATCGAACGGGAATGTCTCCTCCTCAACATAGACGAGTAGGCGCTTCAATGTACTGTCTCCAGTAGTTTTTGCATTCTTAGGGGATGAATCGGTGGTGGAGGGCGCGGGCTCGCCGGCGGCCCCGCCGGAACCATTGAGCAGGTCGGCAAGCTTGTGTAAGCTGTAGCCGATAATAAGCAAGTCGGAGAGACGACTGCGTTCTTCGTACGCACGAAAGATCGCCTCGATAGCAGCAAGGTCAGGTGAGGGCGCAAAGACAAGTGTTGGACCTGGTGCGCACACCGAATCCTTAAGCATTTCGACGTCGTCTGGTATCCCCGCATCCCCGCGGTGAACGAACGCGTGGCTGCGAAGACTCTCCTTCTCGAGGTCGATCAGAGAGGGATCCAGGAATATTCTGAAAGGTACAACAGTTCAATCCAGCCACATTAGACATTCATTGTTTATAAGAAAACAAACAAAGTGGACTGCGAGAGTCCAGAAAGGATGGACACAATTCAATATTGCAATTATAGCCAATAAATATGGGCATATTTGTAGCATTATAATATGTGACGGTCCATTGATTAACTAGCTACATAGGAATGATATAGGAGATGATGAGGTCAGGCCAGCGACTTTCGCCACATAGTATTAGTTTAACCATGATAGAAACCAGATCTATTTGATTCTTGTACGCATCTTCTTTATACAATGGTCAAGTATTCCTCAGACTTCTGCACCATCCCGTTGATATTTCTTAAATCACCATGAAATCGCGATAATAGTGGAAACACTGGCGGATGTCATAAAATTCAGAATACAATTTGAGCTCACGGCATAAAGAGTAAACACGAACATAAGAGGTCACTTTTGCCCGCCGAATTTTCTCTTTTTCCAAATGTCGGCAAAAATGAAGCAAAAACATAATTAATATATTTTCCTTATTTAGTTATTCGTGTTGAGGGGCATACGTCATCGCTGACTTTGAAATTTCCCTTCTCTGGTATAATGAATATACCAGTGTATATTCTAAAAACGGGTGACAGAAAGCTGGTCTATGCCTTCTTGAAACTGTTAGTATTTCTAGATAGGATCGATATGTTAAAGATATTTTCTTTTAGTTTCTATGAAATTGGTAGGCTCTTATAAACCCTCAGAATAGCCGCGATCGAAATCGGAGAATACCCGTCTAAGTGTTAATATAATAACTTAATTCTTGCATCCAAAAAATCGAAGAACACAACTTACCGTCGTTTGGGAACAGCGATCTCAAGCAGTAATTCCATCATTGCAGCTCGCCAGAGCGACTTCGAGTTCTGAGAGAACCTCCCAAGAGGCAACACCACAAAACTCTCGACGCCACCCTGTCCAATGAAATCCTTGATAGGCGCCGTTATTAAACCATTGTTCACTAATTGAGTGCGCAGTTCATAGACCTTAGCGCTAACGAGCTTCGATGCGGCCTCTAGGTCCGAGCTGTCACTACGAATGGGCTTTTCCCGGGCCGAATTTCGATTGACATCCCGTGTCGTCCTCTTCGAAGACAGCGAATCATCCTTTTCTAAACTGCCTTCCTTAGGAGTACTCGCCTTCCTCGGCCTGGCCTCAACACCTAGTGACAACCTACTAGACGGCGTGGATTTGGTATTGGGGGTGCCGTTAGCTTTCGACTTTTCGGGCCGTCGGTTACCGGCGTCAACTTTGGCCTTGGCTGAGTTCAACGAAGCTCGTCGATCAGCACCAGTTGCACCATTTGTTGCTTTTAATAGATCCTGCGAGCGTTCTTTCTCTGCACGTCCCGTTTGGCCTGTGGTACTAAGGTCGCTGGTCTTTCGCGCCTGTTTGACAACCGTTGCGGATACCACTTTAGCAGAGCCTGCGGGTGTGCGACTAGAAGCAGTCCCAGTGCGAGACGCAGGTGTTGAACCTTTCCGTGCCATCCTTGGGCTTCCACCAGGGCTTAATGTCGATCGACTTCGGGCACTTACGTTCGACACCTGACGAGTGGCGCCTGCCGTCCGCCGCGACGAACTCGCTGAGTCCGTTGACTTTATACTCGTCGTTGACGAATCCATTCGAAACGACTGGTTTAAATACAGATAAACAAAAAGCTACGGGTTCCTTACTTTTTGAATCTACTCCCGAAACGTTGCTGGCAACGGCACGTCCGCTTTGTAGTAACTATATGCACCTTTATGAATAGGCACAACGAGTCGAAAGGCTCAAGGTTAGTTTACTCTGAGTCCTGTACTGCTATAGGCCACCAATCAACAGAAGATATCGCGCACAACGGACACCCGTTATCAACACTCTCAGCACAAACGAACGCAATCAACAATACTGATTGAATCAATACACGCTGATCAATGCCAACGCAATGTCACGTATCAATGTCAGTCGTTAATAAATATTACCTACAGTAAAACGCTGACCGGAGCTATTCCAGCAGGGAGCTGACCATGCACATGTAGCCAATACTCTAACCATCAAGGAGCCAACGAGCGAGGGAGCCCCATAACAAATAATAACACCACACACACAGTATGTTCAACGACTAGCAGACGACACGATTTCAACAGGAGCACCCACTGCCACCTGGTGGTGCTCATAGGGAACATCTGCCACTTGATCCTTATCAGCTCCTGGCAAAACTACTTCATCATCATCATTGCATTGTATAATCACGATAAATAGATCACATTGCATGAAGACGAATTGAACACTTCATTGCAACGAAAAATTATTATGCACGATAGAAATCGACAAATTGTATCGGGATATTTTGCACAGTAAAGACTTGAACATAAATCAATATGATTAGCTTAATACCGTTGGGATTCAATGAGTAGTATACATACATTGCTGAAGTAATCGGTCACAGTTATTCAATTCGTCAACAGATCAAACGATAAGTTGCATGTGCGGCGTGCGGACCACGGGGAACACAAATCAAAACAAGTTCACCCTCGTCTGCATGAGGCGCGAAAAGTTGAACTGCCTGAAGGAATAAGGGGTATCAGATTATGAAAAAGAAGAAGACGTGCTTCAACCGTCGAACGCCGCCCTATACGCTTGTTTTTCATTAGAATATGATTAATTCCTTGTTGTCATATTTGTACTGCCGCATGGTTTCTCACTCAAAATAGTTCCGCGGCTCAACCCACACTCGATCTGGTTGTTGAACAAGCGGGTTTTTGCGATAGTACACTGAAAAATATTACACGCACTACCTGGCATTTTATAGCGTGCATTCAAATTTAGCTGTTATTTAATAATTAATTTCTGTTTGTACTGCTTATTGTTTGTATTCGCGAGTACGACAGCATCGCGGACTGGTCCGCAACAGAGAATCATGAGGCACTCCCGTATCTTTTCTGTGAAATTTCGTGATTAGTTAGTTATTATTTGAGTGTTCAATGAGTTAGACGTAATGTAAACCAATGTGTACAACGCTGCCATACGTTGACACGCAATCACGGAAGCTTAAGTGACAGCTCTGACGCAATTATTTTTCATTATTTGTATTACCTATGGCTTGTAAAATGTCGTAAGGTCGTATGTATCCCGATGCAGCGGCGCTCCTTGCAAAATTTGTTTGCCAGTGTTTTGGCGTCTGACTTCATTCGGGGCGATTGCTCAGCAGATAGACGACTGTCGAATCCGACTCCCTTGGTGCCTCGAAGGACACCTTATCCTGTCTTAAGGCTACCCTGTATCTGGTGACTCTAAATAACGAACACGTATTTTTAGATACTATGTCTATGCTATATAGCGTACGATTGGAGTCGAATATTACAGACTGCAGATTTTGAACCCGCCGATTTCTGGCATCTATAAAGGGTTCGATCATATATTTTTGGAATCATTTAAAATCGATGCTTTTAAATGGCGTATTAATTTCGAGTAGACGACGTTTTAGTTTCCACTTCTACAAAACGGTTGATTCACTAAATTTTAATCCGCAGGCAAAGTCACCTTTGAGGTATTCATAGTGAGGATCTCACTACGACATTCTCTGTTGGAGCTTACTGATGCAGAGAGCAGCTGGAGCCCAAAGTTACTTTTGTATACATATGGGCATAATTTAGCTAAGGTCAGATTTGGAAGTGCATTTCTGTATGGTCTTGACGTCGGGTGACAAGTCCCACAATTCTGGAAACTGGACACAGTGACTCAGGTTTTATACATATATATATATATATATATATATATATATATATATATATATATATATATATACCGGTAGTTATTGCCTATTTAGTGAGCAAATAATAGCACAAGGGGATATTTTTGTATATATGTATATGGAAACTAATTTATTTTAAAATACTAAACAATTGTGGTAGCACATCAGCAATCTAACTAGAATCACTTCACAACGACATAGTGAACCGTCATCAAAATATTGCCTCACATTTCTCACACACGCATTATCTGCAACATCCACATCTCATTCAGATACATTCGGACAGCTTTTCACAGGGATAATGTACTTTGTTACAAAACAGTGCCACACTAATGTTCTCATTTTTGCATAATTTCGGACTGCTAAATAGTTGACGTTTCAATTGAGTTGAGAGTTTTTTTTTTTTGTTATCATAATTGTATCGTCTTTTCTTCGTCCCTAGCTCACTTTTAATATGGACAAATCTTTCTCTAAACGTGACCTCAAGTGCTTAACAATGCATATAAGAAATTTCATTTCATTATGTGTTAAATACATACTAACAAGTTCACGTGGCCTTCCATCGTAACATTGACGAAAGATAAATCGCAGTTTTCGAAAATTTATCTGAAATATTTTTTGGAAAGGACATAAAATCGTGAAGGTCTTTTGTTCATGAATCGAAGGTACAGACAATACTAAATGTGCTCACGTATAATGGTCACGAAGACTTCGATCAAGTTCGAAAGCGACTCTTTTATAAACAACAGGACTCCGTTGTGTCAACTTTCTTTGCAGGCCAAAAATAAGAAACGATCACTGATCTAAGCTGCTATATGAGCACTGAGAGTTGTTCTTGCGACAAAGAGGTGTCACATGTATTCTACAGTAATGAACGAGAAAACTACGATCTAGAGCAGGTACGAGATGTAATATGAAAAATCGCATTTGAGCTTTGCACAAGTTCAGGTTTATCTCTAGGCACCAGTGCCTAGTGATATTCGTTATATGGCAGCTCGTTTCCGTGTGAAATTGTCTGGCACACATGAAAATACTTCCTGTCCAATGAACTCAAAGTAGTACTTGAGTTAGAAACTCGCGCGATTCAAAGCTTGTACCCCGAGAATCAGACCGCCGACCGCCACAGAGTACAAGAAAACCGACTGGTTTTAGAACAAAACCTCTCCAACTTCTCTTAGTTCTACAAGTTGAATGCATACATTGATACAGTGCCCTAGTCTGTGACTTGATATTTCGGCATGTATTCGCCATTAGAACAGTTCGCTACTCTTCTTTTCTTACTTCGGACTAGAAATCCTATCGTTTTGCTCAGTCTTGGCAAATATAACTGGACACTAGCTTGCAGCTGCGACCAAATGACGCGAGTACTGGCTTTCGGTGACCTCTGGTTACTTAACACTAGTGATGTGGTCGCTAGCTGTGTATTGCTTCAGCAATGTTAACCTTATCCATGTGTTAGCCTATTCGGGAAAGGCCATGTTCAGTGCCTTGAGTGCAACCTCAAAGCCCATGAAGCAGGCAGCGTTGGCAGGGAACGCACGAATCATTACCGGTGTACAGCCCTTGTAGAAGGCCCGAATGCCCTCAGTGCGCATCGTCTCCCTGAACACATCGCGAACACCATTGTACTTTCCCTCAGGGGCGGTCTGCAAGCGACTCTTGAGCACATCAGGCGGGATAGCCACTAGCCAGTTGAAGATGCCGGCCATGCCTCCCGCAAACAACGTCTTCGCAATGGAGAGGTCGCTTCGGCTACCGCCCTCTGGTGTGAGCACCGTCTGGAGCCATTCATACGTCATGAAGTACATGCCCGACGCGGGCACGTCACGAAGAAGCGTGGCGCAGGTTCCCTTGTAGATTGAACGCAATCCGCCAGTTCGGTACAATTGCTGGGCACAGTCCACTGGCCCTTTATAGGTTGTACCAGATCCACCACCCTGCTGAACCTGCTTGGCCAAATTAAGAAGAAATAATCAATTGTTAAACAGTTCAGAGATAAACAGTTGAGATGTGTCGCAGAATAATTACTCCCTGTTGAACAACTGCATAGCAAACTCCTCAATAAAATAATCGCTATGTCGTTTTCTCTTATCATTCTCTTCACAAAATACGGCGATTGAGGCAAATGCTGAACAAACAAGTACCGCACCTGAAGGAGGCACTTAATCCGTTCTCCGGGAGCCATAATGGCAGTGGTGAAGACCCCTGACAGCATTCCTGCCATGAAAAGCTGATGGTACCGAAGCTGTTCATCAGGATGTTGTTGTTGCAATTTCTTGCCGATCCCAAAACCGAGGAAGCAGACAGCGTACATTGGAGTCACACCCATGATAGGGGCTGCCATGCCCTTGTAAAGGCCACGAAAACCTGATAGCCAACAGAAAAAACAACGCATGATCTGTTTACAAGTGAATTATAGTTTGATACACAGAATAGTAACTAAAAGAGTTAGCAAGCACGCTCTTGTATCTTTAAATTGACCAAAGAGACAATGCTTACGTGGGGGGGTGAGGGTCAATGCTACAGAATATCAATTGGTATCGTCATATACAGACAAGAACAACGGTGTTTCACGTAGATACGTCACCAAATCTCACACCATGGTAATGGTGCAAATACTGCATGGTATGTGCTATTTTCCTCTATTTGGACCCTTGGAGCACAAGGATCTTCCAATACAACCGTACAAAATGAGGATAAACTCTGGAAAAATATTTCATTGCACTTTGGATTCGTGTACGAAGTGTGGTCTTACCTTCTTTTGCGATGGTTTTTTTAGCACAATCAAAAGTGCCCTTATAGAGTGGTTCCTGTCCGGGCCCCGGTTTGGCCATGGTCTGCAAACGAACCTTAATTGTGTCGAGGGGATGTCCGGACGCGACCAGGCAGATACCACCGAAGCCACCCGCAAAGAACTCTTTGATCGGTGACGCCTTGCGGCCCCCGCCTCCTCCCGCAGCTTTCGTCGTGCCAGCCTCCTCAGTCATGGTTATGGCTTTCTAGTGAAGGCTCCCACTAAAGGAACTGGCGAAATGAAAAAAAAGATAAAACACTCTTATAGTAATTAACGGTTCATCCACATTCATCACATACTAGCCTTAAAATACATAGTAATGTGGGCCCGTAGAGGTCGCTTAAGTGATGGCTTAGCAGGACAGTTAATTAAAAATAGGCGTCCATTTAGCACGTTCTGTCTTCGGTCAAACGAGGTTATAAAACCCGAGACTGTGAAGTCGGGTTCACCGAGAACATCCACGTTCATGGAGGCTTAGTCGCTAGAGACAGAACTAATTGGAGTAACTGTTGTACGAGATAAGGATATAACAAAAATAGTGCTTGCTTGGAAATTAATTCTTCGTCGAATTTTTGAAACGAGTTCATAAACCAGAACAGCAATTTGTGCAGAAATTCTGTAAAACATCAAGCTGAAACGAATTTCATAGGCGGCGTGATTTGCTCTTAAAACTGTTGTTTCGCTTGGATGAGTGTCTCGTTTGAGCTTTGAGAAGCTCGAAGAACAAGATAATAAAAATAGAAGATTTGTTTTCATTTATAAGCAATCAACTCTTATTGTTTCCAGCTGACTCTCCAAAGTTCCATTGTCAAAGGTATAAGCTCTCATTTGCACTCGTGCGGCCTTTGTTATCGTCCACACGGGTGGACAACAATTGTGCGACGCGTTGGGAGCGCACGATTAGCGAGGTTTGTTACAAGTGAATCCGGACGCAATTAGGTCCGGTATGGTAATGCCGCGCCATCCGTTTAGAGCGCCTCGGAAGAGCCTTATGTCATTGTTGATTTGACCGCCGTTGCAAAGCGTCGTGGTGTCGACTAGACTCAAGGGACAACCGGGTGAACAAGATCACACAAGCGGTATCGTAAGAGATCTGTTAGCAGGACACGACAAGTATCTAAAATAAACAGGGCAAACGCAGTGAAGTAATCTCTCCCATTCATTTGTGCGTAGATCCTGGTATTATGGGCTGGTCAATGACACACTGATTGTGAATGCAGAAAGTGAATTTCTTTGACAATCGTCGCGGGCAGCGGACACCATATCCATGTCACAAGGTTCGCCATTGGTTATCAGATGCGCCATACCTGTGACAGTATAAATGTACGGCTTCAGAAAGCTATACTGCAAATTAGTGGCTGGCTAGATATGCATGGCTTAGTCAACTGTCACAAACTAGCTCCTGAAAGCAAACGTCAACACAGACTAACAATAATGTTGGATAGAATTCAATCTAGATCAGTGTTTAGCTGCATGTATCCAGCCTATTACCAACTGTCTCTGTTATTTATGAAACATCTCTGTGACCCACTGGGGCAGACACAAACGAGAAATGTAAGCGGGTAATGAAATAAAACCACATTATATATTTATAACAAAAGGTTGGATTCTGCAATAGACAGATCGCTCGCAGCAACAGCTGCTTCGATTGGGAGACTATAAATCAGTACTGAATCATTGAACGGAAACACATCTTATTAAAGAGCTCTGATTGCGTCTCCGATCTACAGGCTGCTATCTGTAGCTCGCGTCGGGTGAAGGTGATCTGCGGATACGCATTAGGAATATGAAGAAATATTCGTGACTTTACAGATGGTAGGCTCTTAATACTCTTAATGTGCTTGCTTCGCAGGCATAATCGAATGGGCTCTTCGTAGGAGAGAGAGCAATCTTTCCTAATAGAAAAAAAAAATATATTTGCAAAAATTGGGTAACTTCCTCAGAGGATTTGCGGCAATACAATACAACAAGAAGTCCAGTGAAATAACAAAACTCAATGAACAAATAATAACTGTAAACACAGAACAAACGGATAATAAATGTATGTATATCAGGATAAATTATGCGGTGGTCATTCATGAAGTCTTTCTGATGTATCTGCGATCATTGGGGTCTCGATTTTTTGACACATAGCATCGCTTAAACACAATGACACAGGCGGCAAGTGTTAAAACCTCACTTTCTGTCACAATCAGCACAAGAACATGTGATCAATCAACGTTGTGAGTGCTGGAGAAAATTAATCAAAGGAAATCACACTTCTTCACAGGAGATGTCCAGTCAGTATCTGATAAGGTATAGTATATTGAAGGCAAGAGAATAGGCCTTATGATAAATATTACCCTTGCCAACAGATTATTCATAAAAAGGATTCGAGACGAAAGCAGCCAACGGATTCATGTAACGGACAATTCCATCAAAGTATTTCATATTCTAGATTGTCTTTGTTACGCACATGTTTCTCTTCGAAATCGAACCACAAATCCCGATTACACAATGCAAGAAAAAAGTGTCCGCCGAGTCTTCAGTATTCATCCACACCCCTTTATTTCGCGCACGCCGACGAGTATCGCGTAAGCAAACTCAATTCAACTTGACTTGAACTCGACTCGCGTTTGTCAACACTTTCAAATGACTATGCACACAAGCACACCCGCACTCCTGAATACAAGCACTTTTTTACTGACATATCGTATAAGCGAGTGGATCAAAGTCGATATTTCTATCCTACCTGTTTACACACAAGATGCAGAGAGACACCGCTGAGATAAGAGTCCCGTAGCATTCGGTGATGTCTACCACAACTAACTGCCGCTTTGAGTACAGCTGCGACCGGTGCGTGTCGCGAACATGGGACGGCCTCTTCGCTTTCCGGCAGCCGCAACGGGTACTACAACACTATCTCTACGCTGGGAGCCGCCATCTTGTCGTCGAGAAGCAGCCCTTTCCCGTCTGCTCTGCTCAATGTTGGCGAACAGCGTCGGTTGTTGCTGTTGCGGCTGGTGTAGCCGCTGGCGCTGTTGCTTCCAAGTGTCATGAAGGGTCACGCAATCACTGCCTATAGCTGCTGGTCATCTCAACGACTATCTGCTGTGACCGCGCGAGCAAGGGCCGCGCGGTTTCCGCCACAGCTGGCGTCTCATCGCGTTCGACGCGGCGCCGACGCGGTCTGTCGTCATTCAAAATTTGCCCGCGGGCTATTTTCGTCAGCAAGGTTATCACTGAATCGAAGACTCTGCAGTGATGCATACTAGCAATGCATGCAGGCACAGGTTGTTATGCGCTTACTATAAATATAGTGAGTAGAAAAGGCGTCACTCGCGAGTTTCGCTAGCGTCGGGCGGCGGTTACACCGTTGGCCTACCTGCAAGGCCTCATAGAAGGCCTGGGTTAGCTGGTTTTCATACCCAAGGTTTTCAGGCTGACTCTCAGCCAATATTTAACGTCCGCGGTACTGCTTTTAGCATTGCTTCGTAAGACGGACCCCCAAATGCAAATGTGCAACGGTGGGGATCGAACCCGTGCACCTACGTGTCTCCTCCGATTACGAGAAGCACACGAATGCACCACGCCACCGGGCTCGACCGGGTTTTCATACCCGACCGAATGCAACGATCCCAAGGTGAACACAGGGTTCGATAGCGGGACCCCCATGTCATATAGTCAACTCCTAATGGAGAATTGCACGGACATAGTCACGTACAAGCTAGGTTCGCAATCGACGAAATTCTGATTGTACTCGTCTGATCATATCAATGAGGGTATCAAGAAATCATGATTTTTGGATTGGAATGTGCGTACTGCTTAAAGAATATCAAGAACATTCGTTCTCTTATTATTGTATATTATAAGACGCGCAACCATCACGAATATCCGACATACATTACAACTAATTAATGATAGATCAGAGGTAAATCTACAATAGTATTCCGAGTCAATGTAAGGATCTGGACAACGAATTCTACAAATATAAATCATGACGTTCTGTATTTGAGAAATTAGACTAGAAAATATTGCCATTAAACAGTTGCCGCAATCTTCTAAGTGTTGAATTCCTAGGCGGGGTGCTATGCGGACGTACCCACACATACTGCGGGGTCGGTCAAGATGGGCACATGGTAATGTAGCTCGCATTCTGTTCAAGAAGATAAAATTGTTAATTGAAGCATGAGCGTCGATAAAAATATGGCTCGCATAATTGGCCATCTTCACACAGAGGTTAGGATCAGAATAACAGTGCAAGAAGCAGAATGGAAACACTCATCGGTTGAGCTTCGAGTTGGCCCCATCCTCATTTCTGAAGAATGGTTCAGTAGCATTTTCTCAGCTTCAGAGGATTGACTCAGTAATGCTCCGTTCGCCTTTGCCAGTGTGGCTGGGCATCTGGTGGCTTTCATCTTCGCAGCACAAAAGTGAGAAGATTTTGTTCAATCTGGCACTACGATCACACACTCATCCTCAGTCCCAAATCATATATTTGTACACGTCTATCCTGGAGGCGTTACTGATACACAATATTAAAACACGTTCTATGTATCGCAGTTTTCCACCGTCATGTTCCCCATGCCATGTTCCATTCATAATCGACGTCTCCAGTCTGGGACTGCTCATCACGCTGGGTTTTATGTCTCCACACAAATCCATGACAACGTCGCTCAGCAGGCATTCACATCATAACGTGGGACACCTCACGCCCATGTTCCATTTTCAAGTCGAACAACCTGAAAATCCTCGAACGATTTAGTTTTCCATGAGGAGGGTAGGTAGACACAAGCTCGGAAGGTAAACATGTATTTCACTCTGCAATCGAGAATAAAGATACATAGCTCACAGTAAGATCATCCTTGCAGATATCTAGAATGGGTTTAGCATTTTTTAGCTGTTTGGGCAACCGGGATACCTCAGCACTTCTACATTACTGGCAATCTGCGGCCATCGCATGTGCGAGTCCCATGCCATGTAATTTGATTTCGAAGTCGTCCAATCAGATATTGGTAATTGTCGTAAAAACTAATAAGTCACTTTCATTGCTGTTTTAGTTGGACATTTTTACAGACAATGGCCCACTCGCAAGGCATTAGCTCGCAGTCGTTAGGTCCAAATTGATATCGTAAGAGATAATTTTCTATATCAAGATCAGCGAGAGCTGTGGCGGCTCTCAAGAGAAAACGAAGCCCGGTCCGGCGCAGCCTTCGTGATGTCCTCGGCTACGGTGGGTGTTTTATGCTTTCCTTTGTGATACTCGTAGAGAAAAATTGACGTGTGGTGTAAAAAGGCGGTTGACAATGATTTAGAACATCGACGTTGTGGCGAGATCGGCTGGGTGACAATTTCGTGTATCGATGCATTGGGCTGGCGGGGGAGGTACATCTAGCAATGACTTCGCTCTCCGCCTTTCCAGCGTTACCCAGGGACAGAGCCAAGTATTCCATGTTGAATATAAAACGTTTCGTGCAGCGAAATTGAATGCGAAGTCTGCCCGTGCAAACCGATCATCTCTGATGTACGATCAATCGGATGAAGTATGATGACGATACCAAGTTATTCCAAGTAGCATACTTAGTTGGTGAACTAGTACAACGCTACCACAATTTATTGTGGTAGCTAGTTCTTGGTGCCTTTTGTCGGTTGCCTACCTCAGTGCGTAGTTATCCATGAGCCGTTGGTTTCAGTAGTTATTTCCTTGTCATTCCTTCTATGGACAACCACATCCCTGGTCGCCTCAGGCGAATGAAACGTTGATCATTGGGAGAAAGGGAGCGTATACCAGCGATAAATAGTTGAAGAGGTGTCAGTAGTGACGAGGTCCCAATTGCATGATTCTCGGCAATGTAACTTAAGGATCCCATAGAGACGAATGCATAATAAAGGCCAAAAAAGAGGTCTTGGTTGATGCGATAATATTAATATATATATTCACTTGGGTTAAGCAACGTGAATAATATTTTTTATAATATATTTTCTTGCTTTACTTAATGTCCGCAATACATTGAAACTACTTACGATTGTGGTGCAAGTGGTTCAGATTCAGATATGCAATACCCTGAAATACGATTAAGCAGAGTCTCCGGTGTAGATAAATTCTTAATTGGAACTAAGCTTTGCACCTTAGACTATCAGTAGAGTGACAGTATATTATTTTTGGACCTTGGTTGTGAGTCTTTAAATGTACAATACCTAGAGAAGTAGTTGTAACACGAGCTCTGTAATAGATATGTACGGGGCACTTTCTTTAAGCCAGTTCCACTAGGCGGGATCGACCCAAAAACCTGCAATGTCCTAAACGCGGGGTAGCGGTCAAAAAGTTTTTTTCAAAGTTTCTTTCTTGACGAATTTGGTAGTATATTTGGAACTTGCTCTGCTCGGTAATGAGTAGCAGTCGTAATAGTGAGATAGGTAGTGAGACCTGTGGAAGAACCGAGGGGCTAGTGTAAACTGTAAATGGCAGTAAAAATTTCAAGTGTAGTCTTCTAGGTTCTGCTGTTAGCTGGTGTGATGGGGAAGTTGGGAATCCCTCCTGCCTGCCTTAATTACCCCGCAATCTAATTTTATAGAACTGCCTCTGGAGTAAGTTCAATAGAAGACTGTTAAGGATGAATTCACTTCGAGGATACGATTTTTGCCGATCATATATGGGTGAAGTTTGGTGGTCTCTAGACGTTAATATGTTTGAAATATCCAGAGACATATATGTTACGAAAACTAACGGTTTATCTGTAAGTGGCTCTAATAGATACCTTATAGGTTTATAAAGTATTATGAGCACATGACCAAATTGTAGTCCACACTCGCTGTACGGTATCTCGATAAAGTGTACTCGATCATTTAGTCAATACGAGTAAAATGTCCTTCAATTTTTATAGATAGTTTTAAAGATTTGACAACTAGATTTGAGGAGTCAATTCTATATTACTGAACCAGCAGACATTTTCGTCTCAGCAGGAGAGTGATGTGCCTGTTTTTTTACTTAATGTTTTGTTGAAAATCGGTTTATTAAAGAAGAGATAATTCTATTTTGTTCTTTGCCGAAGCAAGCACAGGCCCGTGAATATTTAAAATTTAGTAAGAATGGTCGTTCTCCTATGGCGAAGTTGCCCACATCAAGCACCGGGGCCGGAAGGGTATTTTTGTAAAAGAGGATAAGGAGGTCTCGAGAAACGTGGTGGCCTGTTGTCTAAAGGACTACTCTGGCAAAGGAGGGATACGGGGTTCCGATTCACCGCTGCACACGTCCATCTTGCTTGAGTCAACGTCTTTAATATGGGGTCTTATTCATATTAGCTGAATTTTTATTTGTTTGTCGTTCTTCAGCTCAGGCCCCTAACTTAAATATTTGTTTACATTATTGGCCTCTATAAGGAGGTTAATTTTTCCAGCTGTGCGTACTGCATGTCCAAGTGCGACGTACATTACTTGAGCTGAAATCAAGATATCTTCTGATATTTCAGGGTCCGGTCCCGAAGCGGTATGTGTCTGAAGAAACAGTGACAACGACTCACAAAGACACTATTACTATTGAGGTAAACGATAAAGATGACCTCAAAGCTATCGCTAAGAAGCTGATCCAAATTGAGGATGGTCAGCCAGTCCTCAACCTTCCTCAGTGTCGAAGGAACAGCAATTCTGAGTCCCCTCGTCGCTCCCGACGTCCAGACAAGCGCGGATCAAAGCGAACCAGCCGTCGCCGGCACAGGGGCGGTAGAGGAAAGCCGAATAAGAATGACAGCGACTTCGCCGATAGTGGCGAACCATCAGACACACGACGAACCTCGGGGACCTCTCGATGGTCTAAGCCCAGCGAAGTAGAGACCAGTTCGCGCCCGAAACGTGGTGCGCATGATCCCGACCGGAAGAGACGTATGAGGAGACATCGGGGAGGGTCCAAAGAGTCTTCGGGGAAACCAGCAAGACGTAGTAAAGGTTCGCGAAAGAAAGTACGGCGGCGCCCATCCAGAAGACAGTACAAGGCAAAACGGAAGCCCAGGCCTCACGGAGGTCGTGGTGGAAGCGAGTCCCCGACCACTGAGGACGGCAGTCAAAAGGGTTGGCGGAAATGTATGAAGCCTATGAGCCACTTTTTTAGCAGTATCCGTGGGTCAAATTCAGGGCACCGATCTAGAGAGGATTTGCTTGCCGGTGGTAAGGATGATAAGAAAAAATCCAAAATGACCAAGAAGACGAAAAAAGGAGGCCCGAAGGACGACAAGTCGAAGGCGCCTGGTAAGTCGAAGGTGGGGAAGTCGAAAGCACCAAAATCGAAAGCAGCAGGCAAATCGAAGGCACCCGGTAAATCGAAGGCGCCAGGCAAATCGAAGGCACCCGGTAAATCGAAGGCGGCAGGCAAATCGAAATCCCCCGGTAAATCTAAATCCCCCGGTAAATCGAAGGCCCCCGGTAAATCGAAGGCCCCTGGTAAATCGAAGGCCCCCGGTAAATCAAAAGCCCCCGGCAAATCGAAGGCGGCAGGCAAATCGAAGGCTCCCGGTAAATCGAAGGCCCCCGGCAAATCGAAGGCGGCAGGCAAATCTAAGGCCCCCGGCAAATCGAAAGCCGCCGGAAAATCGAAGGCTACTACAAAAGCGACGAAGATGTCGAAGGCACCAAAGAGTAAGGCCGCTAAAACCAAGGACGCGGGAGGTAAAACCAAGGCTAGTAAGGACGCCGGTAAGACAAAGAAGAGCGAGGTTAAAAAAGCCTTCAAGAAGCCGAAACGAAAGGGTGACAAGACTGGCACCACGACGAGAACAGAGAAGAAGACTGATAAGATTGGTAAGTCGCGAGGCACCACCAAAAAGGGCAAGGAGTCTCCAACTTCGAAAATTGATAAGAAAAAGGGAAAGACTGGGGAAAAGCTGGCCGCCCGGAAAGCGACAGCAATGCCCCTCGAAAGGAAGTCGTTGTCAGCTATCACCGCCGAAGCCGTGAAGGCCGAATCAGTCACCTCATCGGACGAATCGTCCAAGACATCACCTCCAACGCCATCAGTCGCTCCTCCGCTAGCCGCAGCGACGCCCCCAGTGTCGCCTCCACCTGACGCTAAAGTGTCGTCAAAGAAGGAAGCCGAACGAAAATCTGATCGTAAACTCGAAGGGCGTCCTTCCGGTCGGAAATCTGATCGTAAACCCGAAAAGCGTGTGTCTGAGAGGAAGTCTGATAAGAAACCTGAGGCACGGAAGTCCGACAGAGAAGAACGAAAGAAAGAAGAAGAGGTGACACCGGTACCTCCGTCTGAAACTGCTAAAGACAAAGATGAGTCGACGAAGCCCCCAAGCAAACCTGCCGTCGCGGCTCCTGGCGAGACGTCTCTCCCACCGCCATCCGAGTCCGAGCAACCGCCGCCATCGGTGCCGACCGAAAGCAAGCCAGCTGAGGTGTCCGAGGCGCCCGTTGAAACAAGCCCGAGTGCCAGTCCTGAGTCAACGGAGCGTGCGTCTACGTCCATCTCTGAGGAGGCGTCGACGCCGGCCTCTGATGAAAAACGACATAGTGTCGGTGAGCTGATTTCGATCGATGTCGGTGGCGACCTCGATCGACTGCCCGATCCGTTGGACCTTGAGCGGGACAGGGAGAGAGAACATGAGCGAGAGAGGGAAAAAGAGAAGGAACGCGAAAAGCAGAAAGACGAGGAACTCGGACGAGAGGAGAAGAAGGAAAAGGACAAGGACAAAGACAAGGACAAGGAGGAGAAGGAGCGGGAGAGAGAGAAAGACAAAGACCGTGACAAGCAACGAACCCGCGATAAGCATCGCGACCGTGAAGAGGAGACTTCGGAGAAATCCGAGGAGGAATCGGAGCCTGCCCGCACACCGCCACCGTCCCCACCGTCGCCTCCATCGCCACCGCAAACGTCAGCCTCGGCGTCAGCGTCAGCCTCAGCCTCAGCCTCGACTGCGACGACAGAGGAGGAGCCGGAACCGTCGCCTGTGGAACAAGACGCCGCCGCCCAGAATCTGCAGAATTTGCCCCTTCTCGACGTGCAGCAGGAACAGGATCCGTACGCTCAACAAACGGTTTATCCTGCATCTGGAACTGAGGCTATCGTATGCGGGCGCTGCTGTGGATTCAACTATAAGGACGCTTTTATCGTAATTTTGTTGCTTATCAACATGTTTGCTTTCTTCATCTGGTACAGCAGTATACGCAAGTATTTCCCTAGTGAGCAAGAGCTCAAGCAACGGTACGGAAGATAGATGGGAAAGCTGTGGGGCCAGCTAGATCATCAGGCTAGGAGGGGGGAGGACGGTCTTCCGGGTCAGGCAGGGACACGACGGAGAGTGGACATCTCGATTAGAATACGAATGGATACTAAACATATTTAACGAATCAAAATAAGTAAACCATCAATCATGGTGATCTATGATGACACTGGTGTCTCTTTTTGTTTTTCGTTCGCTCAAGTCATCGTTCATGTAACTGCACTTATCAGCGTCGATAAATCTATCGTGAGTCACCGAAAGTCATACATACCCTCGGAGAAGGGAACCAGTAATAGATAGCCCAAGCGGAAGTTCAAGCCAAAGTGTTTATCCACGATAGAAAAACTGCATCTTGATGATAAGTTTTCTATATTGGAGTGGTGGTTTTCCAGGGGCTACATCTTTATATTAGCTTGGTTTCAGGCAGATTAAGATATATTTGCGTCGAATTTGGTTACTATGTGCAGGAACTTGTCTCCAAATGTTTATAGGCAAAAAGCAGTGTAACTGGTCTCCGTATGTTTCGCTTTTAGGAACTCTGGGTGGGTTTCGGTCTTAAATTAAAAACTATAATTAGCGGAGTGGACTTCGAATTGGACACAGTTTTGGGCCACATTCAAATAATGAAAGTCATTATGCGATACAAGTGTACCTTAATTTCACGATTAACGACAATTTAGGTTGTTTTTACCCATTCCTAATATTGTGTGCGTCCACCACCGTGGCCTGATTATTTATTGGTGGTCAGATAAAGCACAGTCTTACCTACATAGGTTGTCGAGGATTTACCCTTCGAAAAAGAAAAAGAAGCAAATACTGTAGGCAATTAAATCCCCAAATGCGTAATCGTGCTTGTGGCGCGATAGGGATCGGTTTTGTCTATATCGCACTTAAATTGGAAAGTGGGTTGACAGTAGTATCTAGAAGAAGGTTTCGTACGTCGAAGAGACGAGACAAGGTAGTGCATTACATTGTCTCAGCGCTAGCCTATAGAGCCAATATCGCAGACTAGACAATCGCCGTAATGCTAGGTGAATGAACTAAGAAGTTAAATGGAAGTTGTATTGCAGTTGAGATGAATTGGTACTAGCCAAATCAAAGCGCGACAAGCGCACAGCCCGTCTCTCCACAGGTTTGGAAATGACTTGATAAGGAGCTCTCCGTAGACTCATGCGAGTTGCGTCTCTTCAGCTGGACATGCTATATGTCTCCTGGAGCCGATGAGTGTTCATGCCGCTCGTTAGCGGGCCAGCAGACGGTAAAGAGCACAATACGATCATTCCGTGACCTTCGCACAGCACGCACTGTATGCACAAACGAGGATTGGTTAATTGCTACCATTTGTCAAACAACTGAAATAAGCTGTGGGAAACACTCGGAAACACTTCCTATTTAGCGATCGCTGGGATTCAAAACAGAGAAGGCCCAAAGAGGGGATAAGGGGATACTGTTGAATTCCAGCGCAGTGGCGTCACACGTTCCAGTCGACCACGAACAAGCAGAAGGTTTGACAGGTAATAGCCGGAGCACAAGGGTTATGCTGAGACAATGTGTCACGCGTCTCAGTATAGGAGCGATAATTACACTGTAATTGTAGGTAATGATGCAGGGGAAGGGCGCACGAAGTGGACATACCATTTGTTAATGTTAATATACATGCGCATCTTAATTATCGTTTCTAAACTGTTATGACATAGCTTTCCAGAAGCTAGATGCACCAAATGGCACCTACACCAAGGGTGTTTTTCAAGTCACGCAACCCGATACAAATACAATGCAATACGTATTTACGTTTGTTAACAAACGGGTAGAGGATATTATAGGAAACAATATGACGTTTTTGCAGGTAAGCTTCTTTACCATATTTATATCAGTAAATACATATTGCAATAAATCGGCTTTAGCTTACTCCGACGGTTAGACGGCTTTAGCTTATTCCGATTTCAGTTAACATTGCGTGTTTTTAAAATTCGATGAATTTTCACCTTATATTTTTATCATCGAAACAATCTCTGACGCAATTAACTGCAATATTTCGAATAAAGCCAACATTGAGTCTGTTTTTATATATTCACTAACATTTTGTGTAGTGTATATTGTTTTTATCATATGATCGGCTGCTGACAACGGCGAAAATCAAAATTTTCTGCCGGCTCATGGGCCTTCTCCCTTGTATAATCTACTAACGTATAGCTCTACATGAAAACAGACCTTCGGTAGCCCCTCCTGAGGATAGTTCATATTTCTGAAGATCCTAGTTTGTCATTCGGCAAGGGCGTTCTCCAAGTCTTCGTGCGACGTCAGAAGTCTGTTTTTGTATTAGATTGGTTTACTAAGGTAAATTTTATGAACGCTTGAAACCCACAACCCTGAAACCCCTGGTTGGTTCGCTCCGTTCAAGAGGGGCTTAAAAGAATACTTTAATATATCTTATCATAATCATTTTATTTAAAAAAAGTGCGTCCGTCACATATGTCTTCATTGTAGCACTTTACTAAATAGCACAATACAGGTCCATGAGCTTGAGTTCGGTGGGAGCTATTATACATATATACGCCTCGCGCGGATCAGTCTTCGCATGATGCACGAGCCAAGCGCTTGCCACCGATCTCTACGATACTTCATTGTACTCCTGTCAAATGAAGATGCTTTGTTGTGGTGATCGCGAGTTCACATCGCGATTGATACTTGTCGGCATATGAAAATATTGAACTTCAACCCGAATAACAGATCCCGTCTTAATTGTGATAACAACACAGTGATATTAAGTCTTCTCACAGACCATTCGCCTCTCTTTACTGAGACTGCTCTAGCCTGTGCTCGATCAGACAACCGTGTAAGTTGGCCCTATAGTTACAAGTTCATTACATACTGCTAGCACGTACGTTATCACTATGTAGGTGAAGAAAAATTGAAATTTCACTGGAGCAATAATATAGTACACATTTAGATTATCAACGAAATCCTGTCAGTGCCTCCCGGCGTATCATTGCCACGAATCAATACCGGACGCTCCATTTACTATACCAACAGAACGTGCTGCTGTAACAAAATGGGTTAGAATGAAGCTAGCTGTACTGAGGGCCAATTTAGCGGAGCATGCCACCCCGTGGCGTTAGTAGCGAAGTGTTTTTGGAAATGACCGATGAACGCTGCTTTGTTTCATTGTATTATGACAACGGAGCGGACGCTGATCACACGTTAACAAATAAAAAGCGCTCGGCGCTTTTTTGAGCCTCAGAGATTTCGAGGCTCAGCCAACGTCACCGTTCGCTGAGCCGGCAACAGGCTGTCGTGGCGGCCAAAATGTCGACGGGACTCCGAAATCCAAAGTAGCTAGAAAAACGAAGTGTTCTTATGCGCAAGTCTACCGTGAAACAAAAACACAGTCCCCAATGCAAACGAAGGATTCCCCGCCACAAGACCAGGCGCCAGGTGATCAGGAGCTGTACCCACAAGATAGCACATTTGCAACCCCATCCTTACCAGATGTCGATATCGTGTGCTCCCGATGTTGTGGCTTCAGCTACAGGGATGTCTTGATATTAGCTATGCTATGTGTCAATTTGACTTTATTCGTAATCTGGTATAACAGCCTACGGAGGTACTTTCCTACTGAGAGGGACCTAAGTAAAAAGTACGGGTATTTAAGATGAGCGCGTTGGAACCGACACCATCAAAATTGTTGAACGACGACAAGACAGCTAAGAGACAGATCCCAATGGAGCGCGCGGTGGATACAAAACCATAATTATTTGAATATACAAAATAATTCACACCACCTGAGATGTTGGTGGCAATCTTCCACGGGGCAATTATTCATTGTTTTCTTCATTATCACTAGTCTTGCTGTATATTGCCGTATTTCTGTTGTGGGGTGACGTGTATCGGGTTGGCTGTACGCATTGATTTACAGCCAGTAGACGAAAATATACATCGATTCTCGCGTGCGGGTGTGTGTATGTGTGTGTTCTTATCAAGTCCAATATCTGCATGCTACCACAAGGCAGGGTAGCATGTATATGCTGTTTTGTTGACATATACAATTTGGGATTATCTGCCTCCATTCAGCTGGCTCTTCAACGTGCTTAACATATCTACCCGATTATGGGATGGTATTACTTCATTGACAGAAATACCTTAACGACTCGTGTTTGTCATCTATTTGTGCAAATTCTAAGGACATACTCTAGCGTAGGATTAGAAGAACCAGAGATTGCTATTGATTCATCGTCTTCGAATGTCATGTTATTGTCAGCTGGTTGTGAAGCTGGAGAGTTGTATTGTGAAGGTAATCGTATCTACTGTGTTGTAATCGTGTTGTGGAGGCTGGGCGTTCGACTACCAAGTCCATATTGGGTGGGCGAGCACTCGAGTGAGATGTCGATCCTCGATTGAACCTTCTTGATTTTTTCAACATGTACCGGTTCTAAATATCAGCCCGTCATGCCATTGAGCTTTTTGCTCGTAACATTTCCAAATTGCCCCCCACCGCGAGTACATGGAATATCACCTACCATATATATATATATATATATATATATATATATATATATATATATATATAGTAGATGATATTTCGTGTGATCGAAACTATATATATATATACTTTGAAAATGATTTAATAACAAATATAGCCCAGGAATTGATTAGTTAGGTCGACACCTTGAAGCAAAAACATCTCAGTAGTTCTAATAAGGAATTATCGTGATCTAGTTTGGTTCAAATGCCCGAGTGAGAATCAGTGTTTGCAGACTAGATCAACTACACTTGCGCGTAAATATCTAGCACAACGGACCGCAATCCATATTTTTGCTCAAGGTGCTATTTGAAGGGTCGTGCTAGGTCGTAGTATTTGAACGGCATATGTACAAGGATTTGGTTTTCAGTAATATGTGCTATTATCAAGTGTATTTATAATTTAAGTAAAAATACGTCTTTAAGCACGGACTAAAAAACCTCGTGAAGGTTACCGAAAGCCGCAAATTTGGCTTGGAAGAGAGATCCAGGTATAATAACCTTAACAACGAAAGCGTCGAGGGGCAATATATATTATTGAATTACGACGCAAGCAAAACTTGCTTCGAATAGCTACCACAAGTATTGACTGTGGGAAATCTAAGAACACAAATATTAGGCAACAGATGATGTAAAGTTTTAGAGATATGCAGGTTAAACAGATACTCGCAATTTCTATCTTTGTCGCAAGCTCAGAATAGTTAGAACCCTGTTAGTATAATCTACACCATAAGCCATATATGGACTGAAAAATGTGTTATGTTATATAAGGGAAGACATTGATTTTCACCGAAGAATCTCCTAACCCTTGAAATGGAGGCAGCCAATTTCGAGGGTGGAGTTAACACAAGCGCGCGTCATCAGATGAACGTGCATTCAGATATACGCCCAGAAGTCTAGGCGAAGGCGCTATAGAGATAGGTGCATCTGCATTGTGACCGACTCAATCACAGGTTTTGATACACAAAGTTCAGGTTGTCCGTAATGCTATGCTGATTCATTACTGAGGCAAATTTCGTATATGAATTTGGGTTGGTGAGATGTGCGAACCAATTACTCTACCTCGCGGTGAAGCTTTACACACAATTTTGAGAGGCTATTAATTAAGTATTACTATTAATTAAGTAGGTTTCTCTACGCTTTTCGTAGTTTCGTTGTGGGCCAACTAGTACGAGTAGCGTGCCACATTGTCACAGGGCGGCTCAAGACGAGCATCTTCCTTGCAACAACAAATCCTTTTTAGTGTACTCTCTAGTCCTACATTGCTATTTCTTCTCGTTAACTCGAAGTCACCAGGCCGCTCACCGCGAACACTTCTCATACAACTTCTAATTTCAGATTGTTTCTCTCGTACGCGCACACGTTCGCCATGCACGTTCGATGCGACGGCACCAGCCGATTTATAAAATCGGCCAGTGCTGGTGTAATTTCGAACTTGCTTCAGCAAAGCGTTTAGCTAGCGGGAGGCGTTCCTGCAGAATGGCCGGGTTGGGAAGATCACGTGTTCAGATGCTGGAATAGCTCCGCCGTTCCGCAGACGGACGTACAGTATCTGTCTATGGCTCTTCTGCTTTTTTCCCGGTGATCATGACTTATCGTCTTCGGTTTTCAGCTGTGCTAGCAACCTACCGCTTCCGTCGACAAGTAACTTCCTCTGGATCCTCTCTGGAAATAACTTTCCGCAAATCGACAGATTGTCCGTTGAAACTCGCGTGGCCATTAGTGCAGAAGGGCTTCATTTCCGAAGTCATCACTCCACGTGTGTGTGTGTGTGCGTGAAACCAAGAACACAACGAATCGAAAACGTGATCGACCAGTTCGGCGGTGTGAGTGAATGCCTTAAATCGTTAGAGGTTTCACCGTTCGAAATGTTCACTATTCCTTCTTCCCTTTTCTCAGTCTCGTCCCTCCCTCCTCTGGATGTATTGAAAGCTCGCGGTTAAATCGCGCATTAATCGTTTCAACACTTTGCTCTACTGGTGTGCACATATATAGTCTCTAGAAGAAGTATAAGTGGAACAAGCAGTAGAACTTGGAATTGCTGATCTGTCAATCATCTATCGGATCGCCTTCTTCATAACTAATCCATTCCCACGGTGCCTCTCACTTCAGCTGAGGCAATCGCGGTAACACTGTTGTTACCATCTGCCATCATCTTATATATAATATATATATATATATATATATTATTTTACAGGATTGGTTACCATATGTGAGTTCCAAGGTTTGTGACTACTAAAATCACCATCCCAATCATGAACGACTGATGGACACGCACGAAGTGTCAATTATCCTAGACATCTTTTTTTTTTTTTTTTCCTAGACATCTATAGATCTATTCTCGCTCATGGTCTTTATCATTTAACAGTTTGCAGTTTGAAAATATCTGCGCGAAGTAGGAAAAGAAGCATTTTGCGGGATTAAATGTCCTACAACCTTTTTGTTCTTTAGGGGAGGAATTTTCCTTTAAACTTTGCGACACCACTAAAGAGAGATTCCAATCTCTATCCAAGATGGGTCGATCTAGTGCAGAGTTGACGTGGATGACAAAACCTCTCTACCTGGTTTGGTAGCCATCCTCTGCTGCCGGCCGGCAGCATTTATTAATTATCCGTCCGGGGTGTAATTTTTTTGAATCAATAAAGAATTTCCAACGAACATCAATAAACACACCTGTTACCCACATGGTATTCTTACCCTTGATACCAGGGCAGTCATCTGAACAGGAGAATTGCACTATTTGAAAAAAATGCACGCAGTTTACATATTATAAATAAAGACATTTTCAAAATACAAGGTGATCAACGATTTAAGTTTGTTGTTGACGCCGCCTTATGTCGGAGCGAACTATGTACATTACTGAAATTTAAACATAAATTGATGACGGGGCTGTGTTATATGCATGACAAATTAATGATATTTCTTATAAAGTACGAGAAAAAGTAGCCCGCCACGCTCACTTCGGCAGATGATCAACTCGACATCGCTGTATGACTAAAACTCTATTAAACACAATCCAATATTTATTAAGTTATTTTATTTGATTGAGGGTTTTTGTATAAACGCTCACTTATAATAATTAACTTGGACCATGTACAGTAGACGTCATAGGAAAACATATTGCCCCGGGACGTTCAGCTAGTTAAATGCAGCTCTATTTGTAGCCTGCAGTCTGGAGACTTCTGGGAAACACACTTCTCAGCGGCACAGAACATTATTCCGCTGTTTAGCCTCAACGTTTCGTGACAAGCAGCCAGTTTAGTGGAAATAGTAGTTATAATATCTGGTTAAAGTCGGCGCCGTTACGAACATCCGCCGTAATCAGAAATTTCCGATCTCGTCAGGATTATTTATCATGCCTCATTAAGTTTATAAGCCGCCTGAAGCATCATTATGACCCCCACGCCCCTTACGGTCGCGTCCACAACAACCGGGCAATGTATTGATGATCGACTGATCTAGTCAAACCAACGAAGCGTGTCCCGAAGCGAACAAAATGGTCTAAACGGGCCCAATACGAATCGTGTCGGATAGGAGACAGTAGAAGCACCTCAGACAGAGCTTCAACTGTAATACAATTTGTAAAGGAAACCCTGAAACATTTGATCACCGATCATCAATCTAAAGAACAAAAATGAAATCATTAACATTTGAATTTCTACTGTGTTAGCAGCTGCATTGCATTTGAAAGCCAGAGTACGAGCAGCAATTGTGACGACCCAAATGAAATTGACAATGCGAGAAGGACGTCAAAGTTACCCAAAGGAACATGAAATTAGACGTCAAAAATATGCTCGGCCACCTTACAGCATGAAGTGGATTCATTGTACGGGACATGTTTGCATAATACTTTTTCGGTCAATTCTTTTGAGAGAAGCCGCACAGTTGTTCCGCTTCTTACGTTGAGGTAAAGCTTTATTGGTTTATTAAAGGAACTGCAATTGTACAATGCGTAAGTTCTCTTATATGTCACGCAGCGGGACTCGGTGGTCTTCATTTGGAGGTCTTATGCATCGTGGGAATTTCCGATCATATTCGTTTGGCCTGTCTGATACTATATAATACCAGTTCGTGTATGTTTTTATTCAGCTTTTTTATTGCCTTATCTAGTGAAGACTATTCCATTGATATATCAGACTCTGGTTACGAGCGGACGTCAGCCCATCAGTGTCTCTTGACCTTATACACATAGAAGAACACACAAGAAATGTTACGGTGTTTCCATTTGTTGTGGCCAGCGTGAGCTTAGACTGCTTTGTCCATAGAATTTTGAGTCACAATCGTGCTTGAAAACCGCTTATCGTGTCCACTTCTATGTGGTGTTGTAATTACGTTTGATAGACTATCGTCGACTGCACGTAGGCGTTTTTTACCGCTTCGAGTGTTGCTCTTGTGTATTTCCAACTGTCACTTGTAGACAGATTTTTAAAGAGCGCCGCTCATGGTGCCGCAATCGGATTCTGTCCTGAGAGCGTTCGCGCAATGGGCAACGCCCTCAATTCACTATGTCTATTGTATCTAGTTTGAATAGACCCTCTTCCGGTCGAGTCACACAGCTAGTTCACAATCCTTTACGGATATCGAAAACAAAAAGTGATTACTTGTGTTGTTTTATATATTATATATAGGCTTGTAGAACGTGACGGAGGGATATTTTTTGAAGAAAAAATATATTTATTATTATACAGAGATTCATAACACAGCTAACCGGTACAAATTGACCTAGTGATAACTTCAACTTAGCAAGGGATAGCAAAAGGTCAAAAGTAGTACGGTGTGTTTGGGTAAAGAACCTACCTTCTCTTTGGGATAGGGATCTATTATATATAATTAGTGAGCCAATACTAAACAATGATTGAAAATGAAACAGTTATGCGCGCAATGTGTCGTGTAAGCAAACTACATTATTCGCTGTGTCAAGGGAGTTCAAGCTGCTACTGTACGAAATTTCAAAGCAGTTTGTAAAATAGAACAGCATATCTGTGTATGGCTAAGTGACGCGCTGTAAAACTAGCCAGACTGGAAAAGTGTAAGGTTGGACGGGCATTTGATGAACTGTGTTCAGCTTGGCCTTTATTGCCGCAAATATCTCTTTTTATTTATACATGCTTATTCTACAGAATCTGAGCAAATGCACACACGCACCACATTTGCTATGGATTGCGGCGACAGATTGGGAAAGTTGTGCTCAAAGGCGCTCAACGATGTGTCAGGCAATTCGATTTGGATTAGTCCTTTGTATGTATTGCAGTCAATGCAAGTGAACGAATTTACACGTTGGCTCGTTGCATGAACGCTAGTTGCTGGTTCATGCCTACTCTCCATTAATTCACATCGTGCGTTTAGTTTTCGGTGCGGTGCTGAAAGTTCCATGGTGCATAAGTATTATTAACAAAGAAGCAGGTATATAAATAATCACATAGCTCCAGTGCCTTGCCATCGGTAACTTCATGGCATATAGGGAATTATTCTGCGCATATGTATTCGCCTCACTCAGGCTGTAACTCAACGCAGCTATCCGACGTCGACAACACGTGCGTAAAATTTTACATCACGCGAATGGCTAATGTAGCCCGCGTTATTCTTGTTATGGCCGTTGCTGGACATCTAATCAAAAATTGTCAACAAGCAACCGCTTGAATCGGTCGGCTTCCTTATTCGTATGATCTCTCCCGTGCTACAAGTGCTATGTATATTCAGGGGTTGGCAGTAACGACCGGGTTAACACGGACGCCGAACCTGCCATCGACGTCAAAGAAACCCAAACTCACTGAGTCCTCCTCTGTCCCGCGGTGGCGGCACGCGCAAAGCGGAAGAAGCCCCCAGGTAGACCGGCGCAGCCAGAATGATAAGCACACGAGGCAGAAAGGAAGCCGAGAATGACAACGAGAACTACCGAAGAGTCAGGATGAACCTGTGGCTGCGGCAGCTGGCGCTTGGGCACTGCTTCGACGGGCCGATTCGACTGGTCGCCCCTCATTTGTCGTCAGCAGGCAGCGCAAAAAATCGTGAAGGCATCGGTTTGGTAGTAGTGTCTTCACCATTGTCGCCATCCGTGTTCCATCGTGTTTGGTCTCTCCTCTTGTGTCGTTGTGACTGCTATTACGATCTGTGTCTCCTACAGACGCGTTCGAAGCAGCTTTGTCATCGCTGCAGGGACGCGTTCTGCGTTGGATGGCCGACGTTAAAACTACCCCTTCAACGCCCACCCAAGCCGCCCCTTCCCCCCAACGCGCTCTGCTCGGCGCGTCTCTGTTCTGTAACACGTTGTATTTCTGCTGCTTTCTGTTTGTGGTTTGTAGTCGGTGTTCTTTCGGTGCCTGTCACAACAATTACAATCCTGCTGGGCATCATACTCGTCACCCGGCCAGTCGTCGCAGTTCGGTGATATAGAAGGAGAAATGCTCCAATGCAATTGTCCGATGGTTGAACGAATTCGGAGGGTGGGGGTTCACAGGAGCGGTGTGGTCACTCCGGCGTCGGGTGACTACCACCGCCTCTTCGCAGCGGTGCTTGCTGTTTAAGAGGTACAAGAATCCATGATCTGTTCCTTCTGAGCAGCTGCTGATGCTGCCGCCTCTGTCTGTTTGTAGTGCAATGCTTCGTCGGTGGACAGGGCTGAAGTTCTTCGTAGAGGAGTAAGAACGGAAGGGACTGTGTAGATGTGTGTGCGTGTGTGTGCCCTACCGTTGTGGCTGTGTGGGCGTGTGTGGACTGGGCCGCGCGAATGCTGCAGTGGCGTGGGTTGTCGGGGCGAGAGTGAAGATGCAGCCGGACGCGTTCCGGCCGGGAGCGGAACGAGCCTCAAAAGCTGCTGGGGTTCAAACTGTTAGCCTATTCCGCGCCCAGAGTCACCCGACGCTACGCGGTTTCTGGCGTAACTTCCTAAACACAAGTGACTTTGTCGGACGCCCGTTAGTTGGTGACAGTGGTCGACTGGCAGTGACAGCCGGCTGCAACAGTTCTTGGTGCGGCAGCCAGTTTAATCAAGACTGGCCAGTTTGGTCAGATTTAATCTTAATTTTATTTCAAAGTTTAATTTCCTAGTACACACTGCTCGTTTAATGTGCGTCTTCTATCTGCATTTTGAGGACGTAGGAGTCTACATTGTGGCTGACTCTCTGAGGACGTCCGCAAGGTGCATTTGACGTAAATCGTGGCGTCGCAAAGGAAACAACAGCTTGTTTTGGAAGAATTGCACCGGCCATGCTTGGAACCCGTATACTGTTGGGTTTGCTCAGTGCGACCGCGGCGGTTGCGGTGTTTGCAGCAGCCGTTGCCACTCAGGAGAACGAAGCTGGCGGCAGTTCTAGCAGAACTGTAAAGCGCTCCAAGCGAGGATATGAATATATAGGTGTGTGATGAAAATGTGTGTACGGACCATCTCCGTTTATATTGATACGTATACAGCCTCGAGGACTCGCCCCCGCTGTCAAGAAATTATTATATGATACACAAACGAGTTTCGACTCCAGCTGAAACCTTTTCTCAAGTTGTGCACTCTTAAGGTGGCACTTTTTTCCCAACTCGTCGCACTGACAGTTCGTGGGCGTCAGCTAATTAGTAACAACTTTGTCTTATGACTGTGCAGCTTTTGACACAGTTAGACAAAACAATGAAAAAAAAAGCTTTATCTATAATTAGCGCCTGACTGTAAACCAGTTTGCCATACGAGGAATTATGCTATGAGGGTTCCTCGCAATGCGTCTTAGTTTTGAATGAATGTGCAGACCATTATTAAGCATTATTTTTGTTCTGATGCACTCTGCTGTTACATAATTGTTATATCCATAATTGTCTGTCTCTTCGTCAATTACTTAGTCTAGTAGGGTAATTATCTTCCAAAGATCGTCAACGTATCCATACGTCTTTCATCTCATAATGGATATTCTTAAATATCATTATTAAATTATAATTAAAAAATCAACGTTTTATTTTGCAAATGTACAAACCCGCAGGCCTATCTCAGTCAATTTTGCGAGTTGTGTGTATATGCACAATGTCCGTAGTACAAATGCATTTCAAGTTTATGCGGTCGACACCGCTAAGAAACAATATAGTTTACTTATTACCTTTGCTCTCTGCTGATGTCTATGAATGTGAATATTTTAAAAAGTTATTTCGTCAATATTGTTATTTAGTTATTATCATTATTATTTTACTCCAAATGTTAATCATCCTATCGACTACGTAGCCGATAGTGCATTTCATTCGTTCATTGAAGTTTGCCTCTGTGACCCTAGCCGATGAGTTGTTATGATTTCGATGTGTATACGCCCAATGTTTGAAGAAAATGTTCTCTTCCCTATCTCTCAAAAAGCCTTAGCAGATGTCGGGCACATCTCAAGGCTCTAAATGTGTTCGTTTTTGTAAGGACTAAGAAAAAAGGCGGCTAATCCACTGAAATGATCATTATTGTGCCAGTCGCTGAACTTTCTTTTGTTGGATCATGAATCGCACCTTCTTTTTTTGGCTTTAATTATCATATTTAGACTAATCTACCGTTTGCTCGTTATACGTAATTTCTCCTTAGAGTTGAATCGGGCTGACGAGAAGGCTCGGAGTTCACATGTTTTATTGCTGTTCGCTGAGAATATTAACTAGGATCCTAAAAAATTCTCTTGGTGAGAAATTTAACCTTGCCTACCTTCATTTACCCCGTTTATGAATGCTCTGATGGAGTCTATAGTATTTATTAAAATTGGTTAAGAACTAGAAAAATGAGACATTAATTTTTCGAGCCTTTTTTCCAGACTATGTCCCCAATTACGAGCCGAAATCTTCGCACTATTCACATGGGGGTGGACATTCGTATGGAGGCGGAAAACATTATCACCATCATCATCACAATCACAAGTATAACCACTGCAAACACTGCCACAAAAAGCATTACCATGATAAAAAGCACGGTGAGTATTGAACGAAATTACTAAGTATGTAGATCATTATGCTACCTCACCTATTGGCGTTGCCGTATAACAGAGACGAGCCCTACCTTTAGTCTAATCGGGAAAAAGTCGAGTTCCCGGACCGTAGTGGAACAGGATGCACTCTAAAAATTGGCTGAAATACGCGGTTTCGACGATGCTACTTACTAGACTTTCTTCAGCACGCGACCCCAAAACGTGTTGTGGTTTCCCATTGCCGCTTATTTTAGGATAGCTTATTGACGACGGATCAGATGCACTGTTACAAAATCTTGATTAGAAACATATACAGAGAACTCTGCAAAATCAGTCTGGATTTTGCCAAATGTTACCAAACAACAAAGCAATCTAACACTGAAAGCTGGTGTAGCATCGCACAGCGTCACCTCATGGTAATAAATCACCACTTGTATGGGTTCGACTGTACGCTGCGCGTAACTATCAGGTTCATTTGAAGTGTAGCAGTCGTTAGGCGCCAGTCTCACCTATGTCACCACTGCCGAAGTCACAACTTTTATATATATATATATATATATATATATATATATACTTAGTATTGAGAGTATAGATTTACTACATTGATGTTTAAAAATTGTAACCGAGAAATAGTAACCTATATTTGAGGAAAATCATTCAAGGCCTAGTACGAGCTTGTTGGTAAACGCGTTATGGTCACAGGGAGTGCCGCCTTGCAATTGCGGCTAGTTATTATGCATATCTGTTCCGTATGTGTAATCTATCTGGCACTGGCGTGTCGCGTTGTCAAAACCAAGCTAAACTCCACACATCTCGCATACCTTTGGTGTCCATAGAACGGTCAGACCACCACATTATAAAGCACACATAGCGAAGTAATCTGCTGTGTCCAACTCTTATCAGCTCTATCGTTTAATCAGTGCTTGACCCGGCAGAGCAATAAACCTCGGCTGTTTAATTAATGCATGGTTGTTATGGAAAGGAGATGAATACGTATCCACTTTTCCCCCAGTGTTGTTGTTATCGTTGGTGCTTCTGTTGTCATAGTAGACCATTCGGTGAGTTTTGTTTGTAATGAAACAATCTAACTTTTCATTTATGTTCGTCTCCCAGTGAGTTTAACAGGACTCTTAGCTCTTTTGGCTCCTCTGGCATTGCTTCCGCTAATTACCGGCGCCATCGCACCGTTGACGATGGCCCCGCTCGTGGTCCCAGCCATGACTCAGGTTGTTGCGGGAACCGCAGCGGCAACCGCCGGTAGACGCAGACGCCGCTCGCTTCCGGCTTCTGGTGTTGAATCTATCCACAAGTATCTACAGAAGGTCAGTTTTACAAATGGCTACTATCGCGGGACCTATTTCCAAGGGACTTTTAATGAAACGGCGACGAATTGCTGCATGCCCGATATTATCTAGCCTGATTGTTATGCTAAATCAACGTTGAAACAAGCTAGTTTTGTGTATTGATATTAGCTGTTGTTGACAATCTATTGTGTTATGGTGGGTTCTATTTAAGGGCTTATTTTAATGACATGGCTTGGGCGGCTATTGCGCATCCCTTTGAGCGCGGTTTCAACGGAAATCACTGCTTGTGCTCACCAGTTCGATCCGCAGCAATCGCGGTTTGGCAGGAGTATGATTAACATTGCTTTGCCGTACCAATGGTCTGTTGGAGAACGCTCAGACAAGTCTCCAGCATGACCGGCATGATAGGTAATTGAACCCGCAATGCTACACAACGGTGCCGAGGTCGTTCTGCCATGGAAAGTGGGCTGAGCGTGAGCTAAGAAAAATACTCCACTTATTATATATGGTACTTTGTTTATAAAATCAGGTCAACCCTACAGGAGAATATAACGATGAGGTTATGGCGCAGTACCTGAGATGCAGCGGCATGTTGGACTCGAAGAACCACTGCCTTGAGAGACTGACATGTCAGTACACTGCCGGAACTCTCAGTAGTCTTGAAAAGGAGGTTGCATCCCTGTGAGTAAATCTATATTGATGTGTTCTGTTTCTTTACAACGTCTTAAAAAATGTAAAACATGCAAATATAACTATTTGCCGAAGTGCGAGATTATGTCACAATGAGGCTCGCCTAGTTTGATATCTGCCTAGCAGTAGTGAAGTTGTCCATTGTAGGTGTCTGAGATTTGCAAATATTGAACGATCATTACTCTCTGTCGCAGCTGACAAAAATCATGGAGGACGATAGGGTTGACCCAAAAATAATAAGACACATGTAAATTTCAATATCAGCTAAACTAAGTAAGTTAAAACAATGATTGTTTAGTATGCGCTAGAGGTATGCACATCTTTTATTTATACACTAGTCCCAGAGTTCTGGCAGCCTTCTAACGGCTAGGTATGCACCATTTCTATTACCATTTATAACTTCGTTTTTAAGGCCTCTCGGAGTAAATCGATGTTTGCATACCTTTTGTCCCTATAGCCCTCTTTAATCGATGGAAGCAACCATAGTCGCACGGGCTTAAATCGGGAGAATGGGGGGAGGGGGGTGGCGTTCTTTTGAATCAGCTAGACATTTCTTCTTTTGAAACATAAACCTGACACTTTTCTTATGAAAATGCAAGTCTGTGGAACCTGCCATTTCGGATGCCCAACGAAAACCGAATTCGCGCTGTTTGCTTGCTAGTGTCTCACTACTACCCACATTTGAATTCAAACCAGCCAAGAATAATAATTAGGCGCAAGACGATAGGAGTCTCATTATTAATGATTAGGGACCTTTGATGTGTCAGTTCTGAGGTCCACAACTAACACCGATGCAGTTTGGATTGTTTTATCATGTAACAAAAAATGCCCTGATATTTTGTCTAATTGAGATACGAATAAATAGCTACAATGTGCACTTGTAACAATGCCAACATAAAGTTACAAAGTTATAACCTAACTTGTAGGTAGTTGTTCCGCTTCTGTAGTATCGAACAAAAAAGAATGAGACACTTTCTGACTCAACGGAAGTAACTAACTGCTATTTAATATTCGTTCGAATTTCAGGATCATCTACACGATCGTAAAGAATAAATTTATACCCGAGACGTACAAGGAACAGATGCGGAGGGCGGCGTCTTCGGGCCGACAGAACGCACTCAAATGCTACTCATTCCATTGTGACAATCATAAGAACAACAATGCATTTGCAGGCTTCGGTAACTTCAAATAGACATTATAAACGGATAATGGAATCAGTCTGGCTCGATAATCCGAAAGTACGGCGGAATATTAAACGATCACCTTTAGTAAGGGGAGGGACTTTCTCCCTTCTCTGTTGCGACCCACACATGACATCTGTGAATCCCAAGTCATATAGGCAAGTGAAGACGTTTGAAGCAATCCTCACATAGGTTTGTGGCTTGTATGCTTGCTTACCTTGGTGACTACTGAACTCGTTGAGAGGGAGAGTGTGTTTGAGCGGTGAGTCCTTCATTTGAAGATCAACATTATCGGAGCATGTTTCTGACATACAAAGTGTTCGTCCATAGTTGACAATATTGTTGGCTACAGGGGTAGCGTAGTAGTCGATAGACGACAAGACGCAGGTTCGTGCCTTTAATAATTTCATTCGTAAACAATCAACGAACTGTCAACAAACGCTTGGGTAGGCAAGTCATTAATTACTAATCATTTCCTATGGATGCTAATCTTGCTTCTTGCCATTAATCATTTCCGGTGAATATCTCCTTAAGACCACGCCGCAATTGATCCACAACAAAAAGCTTTTCGGTGGGATTGCTCTTGAATGAATACCCTAAGCGGACGAATACGCTTAGGAAAAAATACTTTCTTTATTTAATCACCCATGCGTACGTCTATCATGATGCGTATGTGTGTTTAGAGTCAACAGCTGAACATTGCACTAGATGGATCCAACAATCACGAATACGCTACCTGAAACAGTTGAATCGAGCTCAGATAATTATAGCTGGCGAAGATCGATAAAAGTCAAAGCTACCGGTTTTTTTTATTAGAACATATAGCGACCGCCAATGAACATTCTCAGTATGGCTAGCTAGCATTGATGTTAATTAGGGTTGTCGTATTATGTTATCAGTGTATTCGTCAATAGTGAAGTAAGATTATTGAGTTGAAAACATATTGAAAAATGAAGACTATTACTTCCACTATTATCGTAGTGTGGGAGATACACAACTCGTGACTTGTCTAGCTCTGGGTCTGATATCTCTTGCTCGGGAGCACACAAATGGAGAGCTCCGCCGCTCGGGAACATTAAGATGTTCGGATTTGAGTTGGTGCCTGCATCATCTTGACGGACAAGATATATCACACATTCACTCATGGTCCACGTTTATTTGAGTTGTAGACTTACGGAAAGTTAAATGAGGGATTATATCAGTCGATTATTAAACCCCCATTGATTCTGACAATAGGTAGGTATCATCAAGAGATCTCTGTTCGAACTATGACAAACATATATTTTCATTTTAAGTTATTCAATTTTCAAAGTGACTGTTGTACATAAAAAGCAAACGTGTTTAATGAACTATTTATTTGCTAACTAGTTGCGGTGCAATTCTCTGCAGAGGGATAATATATTTGAACGTTGAATAAATTATGAATAAAATTATAAGGACTCTTTCTTTTCCATTCACTTGACAGTGAACATCCCAAATACTATAGTTTACCTATTTCTTGCGTAACCAATAACCAATATGTTAACTTGTGAAATAGACATAATCACTCATGATACAATAATATCCGGTTTCTTTATCAGCTAAATGTCGTTAAACCTAATTAATCAATCACTAAAATGCACTTTATGAAACATTAAGGAGAGGTAAAAAGTACAGCTACGATGTCCTAATATTAATGCGCTGAGAGTCGGCGTATGAAAGGGCCCGCGTCCGCTCCAGAAGGAGGAACCAGCTGAGGCCTCTGTACTGGTGGAACCAGGAAATTGACACCGCCAGGACGGAGTGTCTTACAGAGCGCCGAGCGGTCAAGAGGCTGAGGGTAAGACGGGATCCAGCGGAGACGCTGGAAGCCGCGGTGGCGGCCCTCAGACTCGTCAGGGCCGAGCTAGCCAGAGAGTTCGCAATGAGTAAAGGCCGCTGTTGGAAGCTCTTCCTGGCGGAGCTGATCGGCGACGCAAGCATACAGAAAGGTGAGCACTCGATCGGCCATGGTCCTCGCTGGAACGACACCCTGGGATCTCAAAGCTGAACAGCGACGGAGGCGATTCACGGAGGGGAGGTTCGACCGGGAACAGACCCTAGCTGCGTGGCAAGCAGAATGGAACGGCATCCCTAGGCTCGCTCCCGGGGCGGCAGTAAGGAATGGCATACCGGACATTAAGGTGTGGCTAGAAAGACCAGGTGGGGAAATAACCTGCTTCCTTACCCAGGTCATCACAGGGCACGGGGACTTCAAATCCTACCTCCACAGGATTGCTAAGACCCCGTCGAACATCTGCGTGCTGTGCGATGCAAGAGTCGAGGACGATCCTCTCCACACACTGGCTGCATGTGGAGCCACGGAGCAGGTACGGCAGGAGATCGCGGATGCCGAAGAGATAAGTGGGTCAGAGGGAGCACACTACCCGAAAGGATCCTCCGGGAGAAGGATAGGCTAGAACGGGTGCGGATAGCAGAGCTGGTCCGAAGGGAAAATGCCCGGAACCCACCCGCTGCGGCTGGACGGGAGGGTTCGCCCCAGAGGAGAAACTGAGGGATAGGTCATGGTTGGGATCAACTGCCGGTCCCTGCAAGGCACTGACTGAAGTAATACTTTTGACAGTCCCGGTCAATGCCCCAAGTCAAAATCGGTTATGGATTTAGTTGCATCTCGAAGAAAATACTCGAGTCTGGTGATCAATTTCTGAGGAGACAGCTTCAGCACAGAAAGGTAGTACGCCTCGGAATGGCCCATGATGTTGAAGATTGATGAGTCTGCTTGACCGGCGCAACGTTTACAGAACGTGCTTGCTAGAAAAGTAACAAGACCTGAGAACGAGCGCTCGTTTCTCAAGGGGTTTCCTTCCAAGCCATTTTGTGGTAAATGTTTTTGCCAGTGCAACGTCAACTGTGATACATGGAAACTGCTTATCAGTTTATCATGAGTTAGTGTAACTTTACCAATCATCGATAGTAGCTACTATCATATTAAGTGCCAAATCGGTCCATCATCAGACGAAAATAAATGAGCTTAGTCTGGCTGCCCTTGCAGGTTAAGGCAAGCAAAAAGAACATGATGGATCAGTACGAAGTTGAGCAGGTCGGATCTAGCCAGTTTGTTCTCGCAAGAGGTTTTATTAACCTCAGTGTTAACCTTTATTTCATTGAAACTTCCATTATCTTGCTATTGTCATCGTTCTCGTCTTGACGCGATGAGTTCCTGTCTCTTGTCCTCTTCGAGGAATCACATGACCAAGCTTATATATCATGAAGAAAATTCATTTTTCAGCACTGCCCACTGATGATGCTCAATAAAAACGCTCCGGCTTTGTATCATCATGGTAAATACAATGTTTATTAATGAGTACATGAAATATGTGAACTGAGTAATTAATAATTAATACTTATTATATTTGGCGCATAGTTGTGATGTTGCAACTACTGTGTGTAGTTTTTCATAGGGAGGGGAGCGACGGGATAAGGATAACGGGATTGGGATCTGATAACATAGCGTTAATAGTAATAACGATAGTAATAATAATAATTAATAATATTCATCATTCATCTTTCGAAGGGTACGTCTATATACAAGAAGACTCGGAATTTGTGATTCCCCTTTAATAATGAACAGTTCTTTGCAATTTTTCGTTTCGACATTAATTGCACTAATGACCGAAACGTCATTAGAAGCCTTTTCGGTATATATCCGTTCAGAGAGAAATTTTCCTAAACATTTCTTGGTGATGATCCTTGGTTTATACCCATTAGGTAAATTGCAACGATTGTACTACAAGTTATGAATTGTTCATTTGCTTTTAATCAAAATGCGATTTTAGCCTCTTGAATCTATGAGCCTGCACCAAAAACGAGTAGATCACCCCATTTTTGATAATCATGCTTATTATTCTACGTGGTTTTCTTTGCTGCAAATTAACGAATGTCGTTCATGTTGTTCGCTTTCTTGCATCGTTTACGTTTCATTGAATTCGCCTCTCAGTATGGAATCACATTTTGCTTCTGCTCTTTGCTATTGTATCATTACCATGTCATCAGCATAATCACATCTTGTACACCCCCCAACACCCACCCCTGACTCTTTTTCCTCTAACGACATATGTATACCTGTAACGAGAGTACATGGCTATGTTGCTTGTTCGTAATCGTTCACCCACTGTACTCTTCTATACGCTGTATCAACAATTGGTTACCAAGATCTCGTTGTACTCTGCACACACACACGCACGCACAGACATTGTATTGGGTAAGGACGCCCATTGGCTGCTGTCAGACACATGATACCCTATGCTCGGGACGAGTGTTCCGGGTTTAGGGTTCGGTTAGCCCCCATATATGCGGACACATTCGTTCTTTCTCTCTCTCTCTCTCTCTCTCGCGCGCTACTTGAGTCTCTTGAGACACGTTCAGTATCTCTGTTGAAGAACACACATAGTATAATAATTCGTTTTATCACGCTTTCGTCCAGTTAATAATAACAGTGTATTATGGTATCGGTAGATACGCAAAGATCGAGACGGTTGCTCGTATAATCTACCCATTCAGCTTCTTCTTTTTTTTTATCAACATCGACACACCGGATCTTGTCACTGGCTAAACCGTGGCGTCTTGTTGTCCTCGCTCTGCAATTGTATTCCCCACCTCGTTATGTGAATCGAACAGGAGAAGAACAATCTCGAACACCTCCACAGCTGTGTTCGCGGTCACGTTGCATTAAGCGTCATCATATTTAATATTAGTCAGCAATCGTAATTCGATTCGTATGTACATCGTGTTGATTAGTTTGTTTTGCTGTATACAGACAAATGACATCTCTCGTTTCGATCTTGTGTTTACTTTTTCTGCATCACTTGCAAAAGTACATCTGTACTATAATAGTCATGATAGTAATAACGATAATAATATGTTAATAATAATAATCATAATGATTAGTTTTATAGGTTATCTATAGAGAGATAATTGTCTTACTACTGCGTAATTCGTATTTTGAACAAGCTGACATACCTTTTTTTTGGGTGTTTATAATTATTATGATGAATTATTAGAACTGTGCTCGTCAGGGAGCGTACTTCGATACAGCGAGCCCACATAAATGATCAACGATGAGCATGTCAGCGGCCACGTCCGCCCTTGCAGTTTGTCTGGTAAAGCTACAAATATGATATTACTATTCCAAGACTATTCCGTGCATTGTTATGTAACGTGGACCAACAAATATTTGGCAGGATCTACGGAGGCGATCAAGCAATGAGCAATAATGTTGGAAACGGCCGATATAACGATCCATTTGTAACTGCTGAGTGCTGACTGGCTTCTCGTATACGCCCTAGAAAGAGAAAGAGAGACATCCGTTCGGGACTGCGAGCGAGATTGAAAACCGTTTGCCTCAATAACGTGATGTTATATATCGACTCTAAAGGCCTGCTCTATTTGGGGATTGGTTCTTCGCTAATTGTCGTTTTGTTTTGGCGCAAATCGCTATTTAGAGAGATTTATAACAATACGTACGAAATATGGACGATATTTGGAGGGAGAGTCTACAAATGTCAAGGTTTACAAAGATCTCGTGGTTTGACATGTGATCCTTAGATAATAAGAATAATAACAACATCATGCCCAAATCACAGCGATAACCCTGCAGTCTACGAATGGGTGCACATCCGTGTGCCACAGCACTGATAGCATATGGATCATGCACTTTTTCTAGACCACCCGACACGCGCGGCACTGGACGCTTGGTAGACATCGGTAACAACAATGGTATTATGTGTAACTGCCGAAGCAAGCCGCCTGTCGTTAACTAACTGGCCGAGTGACGTATCCATGTACAAGCACGGTTGCGATAACCCTAGAAGATCCATTACATAATTCCACTGAATGATGAATACGTGGGAGCGGTTTACCTGGAGAGTCATTGTGTCACTTCAGAAAAAAAAAAAACCTTTATTTCGAGGACATTGCCATCTCTCGAAGAAGCTGTGCGTGTTGTCGTAAAGGTTGCCTTGCATTCAACAAGGGTTGCTGGAGTCAGTTATTAGTTCTCGCGATCAGACTCCATTGCTCGCAGTCCCACAACTAATGTTACATAGCATAGGAGTTCATAGCTCGCACACGCTGCTCACAAAACTAGCGCATTTGGCAGTGATAACAGTTGTCAATGCAAGAGGTCTACCGACGGCTAAATCCGGAGGGGGGTCTTTCGTCCATAATAGACGTGAATATTATTACACTCCCTCCGGCCGCTTAACCTAGCTATGGTCGACGACCTAGGTTGGAATTTCTAAGTAGCTCGAATCGTTGGTCTACCTAGTGGATCAACCAGTTAGAGAGAAAAGTAATTACAATAATCATGGTATCCACCACGTCATGTGGTTGGACAACACGTTTGTTTGATCGAGCTTAATGCGAAAGCATTGCGCCAGTAGTAGTAGTAGTAGCCAGCATGTTCGAGTGTTAGTGGAGACTGTACTGTCCTATGATACATGCAGTAGGCATTAGGGTATCTATTGGCTCCCAGTAACTCGGAGGAGTCAGCCATCACGAAGCTCCTTGCGACACTTGGACGATATCTTTGAGCTCTATCCACCTATGTAGCTAGCTAGCAGTGATACACTCTGTCGCAATAAGAAAGTCGTTGCTCACTGAAGAAATTGCAGTGCGCATTGGCTCGAAGCAGAGTTTTGTCTTGCACTGGACAGCTCGGAACCTCCCCAGAGCCATTGCATTGCAATTGATCGGTCTGTTTCTTTGTTCAGCCAGCAAGTGCTTTCTTTCCGGGCTGGAGATGCGAGTTCTTCAAATATCGAAATGTGCCTGTCATTGAACTTGTGACAATTATTCAAGTTGTTGTATAAACATCCGTTAGTACCAACTGTTTTATCCCCAATGTTCCCGCTTGTCACAGTTCAGATGTAAAACACCAAACGTCTATATTGCATTTAACCGTATGTACAGTCTCTCTAGGACCATGCACAATAATAACGCAATGCCAGAGCCGCGAGGTCGGCCGTGCAGCATTGAGCGTATCAGTGGAACAGGTTCCAACGCGCTGCCCCAATTCGCAACCGTTGGCCTTAGCATTGATCATCTCTCTCTCTCTCTCTCTGCCTCACACGCTTACTCTAGGTTCGATGGTCTGTGTATTATTATAGCAGCCTGTACTTTCGCATACATGTACACGCACACATGTCGAATAGAACTATATTTGATTTCTTTTTTCTTCAATCAGTATATGTATATATATATATATAGTTATCAGACTATGGCTACAACGTTACGAATACATCAGTCGCCTCCTCGAGCACAGTAGCACGTCATCGACTTGTCTTATCAAAAAGGAGCTCAACAGTTGCAGTTGCAGAGAACGATATCTTGTATAGCAGATGTAGTGCTTGCGATTCTTGATCTTTTCTTCCTGATCTTCGTATCTATCTCTCTCTCTCTCTCTCCCTCCCTCTCCTTCTCGCGGTCTCAATTATCTCTGATTTCTCGTTAATCGTCGTATTGTTGTTGTTTTTGTTGTCGCTAGAGTAGTTGCTTTTTTCTCTCTTCCTGTTTAGATGTTATTACGTATTATACATATGTTATTATATAATATTTTTTGTTTGTTTCCTCTCCCACTAGCAGGGCATGGTGGGCTAGAGTAGGTAGAAGCACCAATAGACGGCGTTGAAGAGCATATACGACAATGGGAAGATGATGCGCGAGTACTTGTCGATCTTGTTGACGTCTTTGATCCGAGGTATGGCTGTTCGAATCATCGAGGCGTGCCGCTTGAGACTGGCCAGCATTCGTGGCCGCCGCTCACCGTACTCTGAACGGAAGCGTCTCCGTGTAGCATAGCCCACCGTCGCCCTGGAATTGTACGGATTTCCTCTATGACAAGGTGGAACGTTTGACAAAATAAGCGATGACAAATACAAGGGCACAGATTTTGGGACAGGGATTTGGTTTTGGGTATTCACAAACAGAAAAACAATAACAGCAGCGACAGGTAACAACACGAACAGCAACAACGACAGAAAATGCAGACAAGTAGTTAGTTAGTAAGTACGGTTAGTAATAGATAGTTAGTGGTGGCATTTGAACATGGTTAATTTAATCATGTTAAATCAGGGGTGCGGGTCGATTAGGTAAACATGCTGTTGTTACAATATGAAATGGTAAGCAAAGTTTTTGATCTGGCTTGCCTCTTCATAGGAAGGTAAATACACGAAACACTCGACAGAAACCTTGGAAAGACATGTCTACTTCGAGTTTGGCAAAACTCAAATGCATTTAGACGGTAGTGAAGGCATGAGTTTCACGAAAATAGGGACTGCTCCTAGTTGTGTCATGGAGTTGTTGAGAGTATCGTGAGAAGATGACAAACACAGATTGACAGAATGCTATCGCAGAATCGAAAAAACACGGCCACAGATGATACAGTAGAACTTCACGCGTCTTCGAGTAAAGCAGAACAGTAAGTAAATATACAAACGCGTATTAATTCGAATTTATGAGAAAGAAGCTCAAATGATGGACAAAAAAAAAAATATATATATATAAACCATTACAAAACGAATACGTTGAAAGGGTTCTTATTCTTGGCATTAACCTTCATTTTATATCAAATAGATCCCATTTCAGATATTTTTTCTTCTTAAGAAAATCGAACCGTTCATACCATATTCGTATCATTATATTACACTCGTGTCGATAACGATTAGCAGTATTTCGATACCAACCTGTGGGTGATCCTGAACGAGGGCGGGTATTTACCATCACCTTCGGAGATATTTCCATATGATCGGCGGCGGTTCCGGATGCAAGGGATTGGTGACATGCGCACATCGTGTAACTCGATGATCTCTTCATTGTTCTGAAACGCAGGCCGTAAGATACACAAATGAGGGGCAAATGACCAAAATTACGAATGTGTTCATGAAATATGAATAATTAGCACCTATTACCCGAAAGGAAGTAAGCGAATAATTTACTTTGCATTGGAATTATACTTCATTTAGACGATTGTCATGAGCAGGTTCGAGCTGTTAATTGGCATTTTGTTCTCAGCCGCTATATTGAATTCAATCAAAGGTTCTATATATATATATATATATTTGTAGCTTCTTTAAAAGTCGTTTTGATGCAGTAACATGCGTTATATAGGGAAGCAATGTATTATCGTAACCCTTAATTTCGAGAAGTATCACAGATAAAGTTACATTTCATCCCACTGCCTTTCAGTGGCACCTGGATCAGGTCATTTGTGACGAAAATGATAAGCGAATGTGTCACTTGAAGCTTAGTCATAACGCATATGTGCATAGATTATATATGTTTGTCTCTTGCTGAACGGTCTGCAATTGCTGATTGCAAGCATGTCGAGGACAATTCCAATGTATTAATCATTTCTCACTTGCCGTCAAAACCATTTCGCGTATAATTTACTAAATAGCTCCCACAATGCGTATAGTCATAATAGACAAACGCATTCACACGTCCTCTGCCACGTTCCCCTCAGACTGTAGTGTGAAGTCGGATGTTTTACTCAGCTTAGACGTGAAATAACAGAGACCCCGGATCATGCCTGTCTATCCTGCAGATTAGTCGTGTCAGCAACCGTCTCCGTCCAGATCATGTAGGTATCATGGTTCGACATTGAAACAACAATGTCGCTCTCACCTAGCGAACGCGATAGCTAGCCATCCGAACAGCTTTTAGGGAAACTATCGAGAGTATTTTGTCAAAGGGGTGTGTTTAACTCACTGGATAGACGGCATCATTGGGAACATTGAGCGGCGGAGGCGGAGGTGACGGCGACTTCTCGTCCGGTGTTTTGCTCTTCTGCCGTTTGGGCTTCTTTTTCGCTCGGGCACCCCAGTACGTGTAGTTGACAGCGGCGTACTCGAGGAGGGCGGCAAACACGAACACGAAACACATCACGAGGTAGATGTCGATGGCCTTCACGTACGAGATTCGGGGCAGGGACGACCGCACACCGGTGCTAATCGTCGTCATTGTCAGCACCGTCGTGATTCCTGGACGTTGAGGGGGAACAGACCAAATTGACTAAGTGGTGAATTATCCTATTGGCATAGGTGGACCTATCGGACCTATATAATGTTTGACATTATCGAACATCGGTTCAGTTCAAGGAACAAATTGAGTTGTATGCATTTGGAGAATCGAGCCTGTTGTGGACATCGTTTGGATATGTATGCTATGGTGATTGGTTTCACCATTCGGCGCAAATGGCAGGCTTATATCCATAACACTGAAAGACTTAACCAATTAAACTACTACACTATCATGTTGTATACTCATTATATGTACCCCTAGGTTTTCGGGCTGACTCACAACCAACATTTAATGTCGACGGTAGTGCTTTTAACATTTCTTCATAAGACGGACAACCCCTTCAAATACAAATGTGCAACGGTGGGGATCGAGCCCGTGAACCTACGTGTCTGCTCCGATTACAAGGCACACACGAATGCACCACAAGGCCACCGGACTCGACCCATTGTATGTACCAACTAAACTACTCATACTATCCTCGTATGTTGGCCCCATATCAGGTCATCTAATTCTAATTTTGAAAACAATATAAATGGTCTACACGAGTATATATATAACATAATAGCATCCGCATTCGCTGTCTCGGAAGCTACCTGACGCCATTGGTTTACTCAGATTAAACATGGAAAATGATGACAATATTTTTTCGGCATTGCAATCCTCCGAGGCTCAATTTCAGACTCGCACACTACTGTCTGTGTGCTCGCGTCCAGTGTTTCCTCTGAATGAGATCTAGAGTCCGCACCAGTATGATCTGTTCAAATACCATTGAACAACCCGATATCTATTAATGCAAGCCTTCAAATCAGTACTAATTAAATTGAATCAGTGACGCACGAGAGCGTGTGTTAAACGAAGTGAAGATGGGTCTCACCTAGCGCGACACGAGCGGACGTCGCCTCGTGATTGATCCAGAACGAGACCCAGGAGAGCATGACAATGAGGATTGAAGGCAAATACGTCTGGAAGATGAAGTAGCCGATGTTGCGCTTCAACTCAAAACTTAGAGATAACCGCTGGTAGGTACCTGTAATTGTATTATAAATTGATTATTGAATCGCTTCGATTGTCAAATGTGATTCTCTTAGCTGTCCATTTGTGTATTATCTAATCATTTGTCGAGGTCAGGGACGAGGAGCGCAACGTGTGCAAGCGGCTCGGGAAGCAAAAGTGCTGGTGAGCATTTTCAGATTTCGGTGCAGATTTGCAGCTATTCCAGCTCAACACATCATTTTGTGGATAGGCTCAATAACGCGCCATCCTCGATATTGACACGACAGTACGGACGTACGGATAGTCTGTAGAAGACGCGGGCTATCTAGGACTCAAATGTAATATACTGTTCTATGTTTAATATATGTATATATATATGAAAATTTCCATCGCCTACTTGGGACGAACTTCTGATATCTAAGTTGATGTTCCCGTTAACTTACCTGTGGCAAGTGATTCTTTTCTGTCCGTCGTTTCATGGCGAACAATGGAGAACTGGGGGAGCTCCGACGATCCCACTCCTCGTACTGGCGTTGGCTGTTTCCAGTACATTACCACCTCATCCACCGTGTATCCGTCTACAACAACAGGGCATCATAACAAGCGGCAGCAGCATGCAATGCCAAATAGCAGTTCCATGAATTCAACAGTAGCACATTGACTAACGACCGAGTATGGGTAAAGGGTGAAACTATGGTCGGGCCTAAAATCTTTATCCGAGGTGTGGCCTAAAGTCCAACAGAAAATCAAACTGAGATTTAGCCTGAAGTGGATACACATACAACTCATGATGCCTTGGTATCAAGTTACGATAAAACTGTGTAGCATTCTCCATATCCTTTATCAGCAATTGCATTCCAAATGTAGGCGACACTGCCAGCTCGTACGAGACATGAGTACTATCAACATGCCTCTCACAAACATTCCTCGAAACTTAGCACAGAATCCAACCTCATCCGGGCTTATTTCAGATAGCAGCGAATATCAACAATACTTACAATATGATAGCTCAGGAGGCGAGCTTGCCAACTTCCTTATGACGTGGTAAGCTAGTCAAATGTCCCCGGAGCTATCGAATTAGTGTTTTGCCCAGGTGAAACTGCACCTTGATTTTGCGCTGATTATATTTCTATCTATATAATCTTCTCATCTCTGTCTCTCTCTTTCCAGCGCCTCTCTCTTTGTTTCATATTATCTCCGCTGTGAATGTGTCACATGTAATTATGGTGCCCTTAATAAGGGCTAGTTGACAGGCAATGCACACCAACCGACCTACCACTCCTCGTTTTGTAACGTCCCCCAATATCGTTCATGATCGCCTATATCACAATATATCTATTACCGATGAAAAATTAGGCTGACATACCTAAGTACACACAGCTGTATATACAGTAGTTTTCGGAATAAAAGCTCCGTGTCAATATCCGTGTGGTTACTTCTTAGCAAGGCCACAAGAGGAAATTCAGCGGATATATAAGCACGTACGAGGCTACTTTCTGAGAGAAGTTGAGTCAATATACGACTGGCAAACGTTTTCCCGGCAGCTAGAGGCTCTAGCCCAGGCCCGCTCCACCATGGAAGGCCATGCCCAAACAGCGTGTCCTTCTGTAGCGTGGAGAAAGCAATTTGGCAAAAATTGGGGCCCGACTAGCAGACGAGCGGGCGGGCGGGCGGGCTTGCGCTGGGGGCAACGCAGGTTTTGGGATCGGGTCTAGGGCATAGTCGCTCGGAGACGCTAGGGAAGATCGCTAAAGGCGACGGGACTCCCTCCGAACCTGGTGCGTGTGTGAGCGTGTCTGTGTCTGCGTGTGGCTGTACAGCAGGAAAGTGTCGCGACCGGTCGCCCGACTAAGGTCACGTTGGGAAACAACGAAGACGACCCGACCCATAGGAAGTCCTGCGTCTGCGGCCCAGCAGACCCATTCCTATAGGACAAAACGTCGACACTCAGTTCCTGTGCTGGCCACAATCTCGCCGTGGCGGCCCTAGCGGTGGCGGGAGCCCGTCCCGTCGCCCGGTAATGGAACGAACTGATGGCGCAAGGCAAAGGATCTAAGGCCATCTGTCCCCATCCCCCAGATCGCCGTGCTGCCTTCACTATTCGTCTGGTGCTGGCGAGAACACAGGAGTTAGGTGTTGTAAGGGTTGGAAGGTTTAGCCGGAGTGGTAGACGGTAGGGCAGAAGTTGGTAGCTAACATAGTCGAGCCCCCATGCCCCAATCAAAAGAGACCGCTACTGCCGGAACTAAGGAAGGACCCAAGGAAGCGTTTTCGATGTGAAGAGTCACTTTCAATACACTATCGAGTGTGAAGGAAGAATTGCCGGACGGGCAAACGTGTCAACGAGTAGATAGATAATAGTGATTTGATTTTCGGCAGTTCTCCAGTTCGCTTACTCACTAATTGGTCAGCATTTGCTGCTAGGGCGCTTTTATCTCTATCTTACATGATATTCAATTGCATATTTGTATGTATAGATATCGTTTGCAGATAAATGAACAATGCATGTTCTGATGTAGTTGACTGGGTAACTCATGTGACGTTGCTCGTCTACGCTGTTCGTCTGTGAGCAACGCTGAGAACCGGCGCGAACGGCGTCAGCCAGCCTTTCAAAGATGCATGATTGCGTATGATTTTTCTCCTACAGAATATGCCTTCTTATACATATCTACTTAAAAACACACATATATAATATTGCAGTAAACGTATACGCTCCAGTTACTCACAGCTCTCGATCTCGACGGTGCAATTCTGGGCGTCGAGTGGATAGTAATGGAGATCCATCATACAGGCAAGCGTTGTCGTGAACCTGAAATTGCACAGAAATATAATAGAAGAGCATGTTGACGTTGTTCATTCTGTTTCTGCCTTCGCTGTATGTGTGCCCATACTGAGAACGAAATGGACTCACTGTCCGATGGGTAGCCTGCCTCTCAATTTTTTCCTCTCCTTCAGCGAGAAAGCGATTGCGGACGACAGATCACGATCTGGGACAGGGGGAGCGAGGCCCCGTTCAATGCGACGATCTTGAATCGAAAAATAACCTGGACAGCCTATTTCGAATAGAATCGAGCCCTCGATTGAGTCCAGACTGGCCTTGTGCATGGTAGACGAGGACGAACGGGACAACGAGGAAGTAGAGGATACGTTTCGTTTTTGCTGAAAAACGAAATACTGCGCCTGATCCGCTGAGTGGCGCTCAGGACGGCTCCGTAGCACTATCGATATGGTTGACGGTGCAAGAGCACTGCTGCTGCTGTCGTCGTCGATACCGAATGCTGCTCATGAGGAAGGGAGGTCACTGCGACCTTGGAAAATGATTTAGCAACGCATGGTGGCATTGCAAACACATTGAACGGCGTCAGCCAGGCGCGTATTGCTCGTCTGCTGCTCCCGCTGCCCGTTGCAGCGGCTAGCACCCGTTATTGCAACCCATATTGGACCTCGGGGATTTGCCGGATGGGAAGAATCAAAGGTCGCATGCGAGGGGGGCCCAGCAGGCGCTCACCACTATATCAAACTGCATCGGCAGAAGCGGCAGGATCGATACAGGGTTCCCCTTCTGGCTGCCTTGCATTTGTGGTATTCCAGGTGAAAATCCCTCTCTAAGGTTGCAACCCGATTTGATACAAATGGCAATATAGCACACCAGCTACACCGTCTGATACTCTCTGCCAATGGCTACAATTCAGGTGGCACCCGCTTACGCGCAAGCTGCCAGGTGGATTTACAACGACCGATATATATATATACATACGATCGGTGTTTTAACAAGTAGTTTCAGCATCGGCCCTTTATGCGCAGATCAGGTAGATACTTTATTATTTGGAACCGCTCTGTAGTGCTTAGATTGGGATACCATTTCAGTCTCGGCCAAGGAAGCGAGAGGATCTAACGCTCGTGATGAAGAGGTCTGTTAGATTTGCCGAATCTTTTAGCTGCTTCCCTTCCTGTTCTAGCGAAGACGTCGGAGAGTATCCGAGGAAGGTAAACACACACACACACACATACACAAAGAGTGGTTTCAGCATCTCCCTATTCCTTACCGGTTGGATTCACTGCCTCCGAATGACATGCAAGAGAAAAGACCCCCATGCATTTGGCAAGGCCACAAGGACTAATATGTGGAGGAGACTTTATCCGTCTCCGACATCCGAATATCTAAACAAAGGGTTTCCATGTGTGTTCGTTCCTGCTTCTGTTATTCAATACGATGTAACGATGCATGCTACAACCTCGTACACTGCAACTGCCGTATGATACGAATGAACGTATTGCATTTTTTCTCGTCTTTGCTTTGCGTGCAACATTTTGCGACGAAGGATGGAGCGAACGATAGGATAATATGACGGATTCAGTTGAAGAATCAAATCACACTATTATTCGAGTCGCAGTACAAGTCAGTTAATGGATCGTCAAAGAATTGCGTACACTTCGGCATATCTAAACCTAAAACCGTTGTTTAATCTCCAAATCGATAAACGTTATTCAACAAACTACTATTGCCCATCAATGTCACATCTGATCGGAGGTGTATGAAATGTGAAGGGTCCGTACCTCATGCCGTACGTGATGTGTCCATCAGATTTGAGCCGGACCATCTTGTTCTTTTCTGTCACATCGTGAAGAAACGAGTTCTTGTCGTTAGCAAAGAATGTGTCGGGCACCCAGATCTTCTCAGCGAAATCGCCTGACAATGTCAGCTCTTGACTGCCGCCCTCACCAAAGCTGAATGCCAGCCGTTCATCAACCCAGTATTGGTTCAGGTACAGTGTGATCGTGTAATCCATATTCACTTCGGAGATGCTATCAAAACTCGCGATCAGCAGGTCCATTCCTATGTGCAGAGGTTTGCCTATAATAGAGACCACATGTGGTGACATCTCGGAAACGTCACATATATATATGTATATACATGATTTATAACTCATTGTTTAGACTAAGACAACATGCATCGTCTTCTCACTAGCCTACGCGATCGATGTTTCCGTCAAGGATTCTTAGACCGGACCAATCAGAAATTATAGAATTATCGGTGTATCAATGCTCCTAGTTTTGTAGGGCTTTATTTCTGTACTTAAGGGCGAGCTTTCAAATAAAGGGGAACTATCATTCTTATAGGAATAACAAGTACAACGTGTATTTCATATTAACTACTCATAAAAATTTTCTTTTGAATTCAAGTAACTATCAGCCCAAAGACAACTGATTAAGAAAAGTATCCAGCGTCACAAGTTGCGACCGAAGAGCGGCTATATGGCTTTGAAACGATCGCTTGGCACTATCTTCTATTCAGAGAAGTCATATCCGCGTAATTGCTCTCACCCGGTCCTTTCCACCTGGACCTATCCGTTCAAAGGGCGGATTTCTATGATCATTAACAATGATAGCGGTCAAGCTAATTTCGGTTTCGTTACGATGAAACCGCTCACTCATTACGGTGAAAGATCCTCTCACTGTGACCGGTTACGTTTGACCATTACAGGCAGTGCAGATAATCACCACCATCAATATATTCAAAGCAGTTCTCCACTTTACCACAGGCTATTACGCCGATACCGTGAGCCGAAATGTTTCAGTGCTCACAAGAGAAGCTCTCAATCTTAAAAACCCATTTCTGTCAGCCTTTCTTGTTGTGTGGAGAATTAAAACAACTACTGCATTGTTGTGGAAAACTTGTCAATGAAATTCGCTGACTTCGCTGGTCGATTAGTAAGTTGGTCTCAAATTGTACAGTTACTGGACCCAGCGCCCGAGTGCGGTATACATTCAGCTGATGTTTGCAACCGCCAGTTGGTCACTGCATTCAGCTCTTGAGGCCGAGGGGGATTAGTGATGATTTATGAAACGGAGTGTTCCTTCTCTGGGACTGCTCGCAGAACGTGATAGCCGACACCGAGGTCCCAAACATAACGCAGCACATAAGCTCCATCTAGCGGGGCACAACGCGAGCTCAATAATTATCGTTCAGTGAGCCAGGCGAGCCGACTAGCTCGCACGTGAAAATAACAAAGAGTATTCGCTCGTGTCCGTTTAGCGACCGCGCTCGTCAACTCAGTTGAATTTACACAAGCTGAGTTGCGACAGTATTCATGGTTTTCGCAATAATAAATGTTTCCTTTTTTGACCACAGTAGTAAATACTATATTTGTTCAAACATACAATAATTAGGAATTATTTCCAGTGGTTTTCCGGGGGGAGGGATATTAGTAGGGGACCGGAGCCGAGGCTGACAAGGCGTTACAGAAGGAAAGATCCTGCGAGCTTGTCCCCGGTGGCGCGGATCAGAATACGGTAGACTCCTTCGAGGAAGATCGCAGTGAGGGGTCCGTGCCCACACAAGGTTTCAAAAGCAAGGGGGAAAAAGAGGTGGGTGGCCTGGAGTGCGGCGTACTTCTGTAACTTGGGGCGCTCTGCACGCGCTACCGCGTAAACGGGGGTGGTTGCACAGTGGTTGACATCAAAAGGTTACTCGAGAAGCTCAAGATGACGCAGAAATCGGCGTTCACTTAATCATATCCACATCAAGCGTCATCATTGACATTAGATTCATTCATCGCAAAAACCGATACAATTCCATATGCTATATATTATATATATTGTACCGGTCACCGGTATGTATGCAATATGGACAACTATTATATAGAGGGGAAATGTTGCTAGAATGTTATTAAATATACCATACGAGGTCACGGGTGGTCTTGGCACGAGATTCTCAAATCCGGTAACCCTGGATAAGAGACAGCCTGTAATTACAGGTGGTATGGTTGATACCAGGATAGCTTTTGAGAGATTTAATAAATAAGTAAAAACATGGCCACGATAGCTCCTTGAAGCAATACCGAGGTCTGTGGTATTCCGAGGTCTGTCACACAGGGGAACAGTTAGAACTCAGCTTAAAAAAGCCTAGCTTTCACCTCAGAACACGTCTCATTTAGAGGAATTGTTGACGGGAATTGAACTCGTTCTGCTCGGCCAAACAGCCTTATTCGTACGATGAGCAAAGGTGAATGAGGCTCAACTCTAGACTCGTGCCAATCTCTATGGTCGAAGTGCAGGTAGCCCATGACGCTGCTGTTAATCAAAGGAGACGTTGGATAGCAGGTATCACGTGCTTCGAATAATATGATAATACATATATTATAATAGTTCATTGAGTATACACTGAATAGCGCGTCTTTTAGATTTCTTTGGCGAGAACCCCTTGCGTCAGTGAGAACCCCTTAGCGCTTAGATGAGAGATTTCACGGACATCGTCCATCTGCAGAGACTAGGCCTCGTCCTAGTAACAAACTCACCTCCAAAATTAGGTCTTAACCGAATGTCGTAGCCGTTGAGAATGTTCTTTAGAATGTCAGTGATGTTCTCAAGTTGCTCTGGCCGTCGGTTGATCTGGCTCGCGTGGCTGAAAGGTTTAGTGATCACTTTAGGCCAAATGTACATATGAATAGTGTAACGCTTTTACAAAATAGATAAAGTTCGAAGCATTTCAGCTAGCATGCACTTCTTTATCACAGTGACGTGCATCCTCTGTTCAAACGTGCTCATGCAAAAGGTCGATAACGCTTGTTTGTCACGCGTGCCTGCCTTGGGAATGATTCTGCTTAATCATCTTTCCTTCGACACACGATAACGGACGCTAAACGAGTAAATTCGAGAAAATGCTGGGTTTCTTTTCTATGTAGGTGTTTCCCCAAGTACTCTCTGGTATTATTGACTGTCAGTATGAAGGTTCTTTGAGGGTAGTCGTCAACAAAAAGGGGTTTCGTCAACATGTGGAGTTAAATTGCGGCTAAATCAATTTGCAGTATTAGCATAGTGAATCTATTAACTTGGTGCTAGCGGTTCATATGCGTCCATATAGTGTTTATCGATTTTAAAGCACTACGAACAAGTTCGTCAAACGCTTGAGCCCTACCCAGATTGTAATAGCAATATTCACGCGATGCCCATGCTTATTCATCTATTTATTCCTAATTCAGGCACGTAGCTGCACGGGTTCGACCGCCACCGTTGCATATTTGCATTTAAAGGGGTTGTCCGTCTGATGAAGCAATGCCGAATGCAGCTGTACCGTGTACGTTAAATATTGGCTGTGAGTCAGTCTGGGCAATGTTTTATTCAGGCGTAATATTGTTTGGTGTATGACAGGCCAACACGTCTTTAGCGAAAACTAAAATGGTTGGCTTAGGGAAGCCTACATTATGAACACCTTTCGTTAACACGTAGTCGCCCCAGCAGTGAACGGCAATTATTTCTTTAAGAATTTTTTTCGTACAACGTATTGCACTTTTTGTAGAACGCGAATTATAATAACAACTTTTATTCTCGCTCGAACCAGCCAGCTTATATGCGACAGAAGCGAGCTATTCGTCAGGATTTGTATGGGTCGACAAAATAGACAATGTTCTACGAAGCTTTCCTTACGGACACCAAACGAAGCCAAATTGAGCTGACTCAACCCGCTAAACATGATGGTTTTCCTTGATATTACACGTGATAATATTACACATAGGATATGATAGATAGCCTTAAATTTTGATTGTCTGTTCTGTCGACCATGAGATTATTCTTGTCGCCTTTTACACATTAACGCTAGACAAAAAGTTGCGTCTAATTTCTCAGAGGGCGTTAAGTACACAGATAACAAAACGGGTCTCATAAATCACTTTACTGTCAACGTCCTCTAACAACTCGGGAAGATAATGGCGGGTGAATTGAACTAGCTCCGCCTCAATGGCAAAAGCAGCCCTGAGGCACAATTGATAAAAGCTTTAGGTATACGATCAGAGTTGCACTCCCCGACGAGCGGTGCGTGTCAGTCACTCATCGGGTATATTTTGCCCTTATTATTCCTCAAGTTGCCGAATGTTGTCGCTCATAGATCGGATGTTTTCTTGAAATATCTAATTGCTGTCCGCATATGCTATCCGTTAACACACCGTGACATCTCCGGTATTGTAACGCCTAAGAAAAAAACGACTAGTCTTGTTGCCCTTAACGTGTCATCCTTGCTTCAGATCGCGGTAGCCGGCCGCAGGGATTAAATCCACGATGATTTATTTTTGCAAATTTCATTTGATCCTCACCATGATGTTAACCCTCGAAGCGATTGCCACCTACTGCCCTTGCAATGACCGTCGTGTACTGTGTGTGTGTGTCAACCAAATATAACAAGAACGCCGCAACGAATATTCACGTCGGACTTTTGGAAGTAAGGGCACCGCCGAGAGAAAAGTGTTCGTCCCTCGCTATGTTCGCGTTGCTCGCGGACGACGACGTCGACGGCAGCAACACTGCCTGACTGACTACTGGGGGTTGTACGACTGTGTGTGAGTGCCCGTGTGCACGGGAGTCTCTGCGAGGAGACAAGGAGAGTGAGAGAAATAAAGTAGCTGGGGTGCGTGACTGCCGGCCGCGTGCCTCCTCCCCCCGCGTTACGAGCAAACGCGACTCGTATGCTCGAGGGTGAGGGCTATACCACCACAAGGATTGAGGGACAGCCCGGCCAAAGCGAGCCTGTACGGCCGAACGAGCAGCAGTCTCGTCGTACGCCGTCATCGCCGCCGCTGCTGCCGCCGTCGCCACCACCGGTGCGGCCGCCATCGTCGAATTCCACTCCGCTCCTGTTTCGGGTGAGCGTGGTGGTTTCGCTTGACTTCCTGTCCCTGCAGCGTCGCCTGCACTTGTAGTGAGGTGCGGAGGAGGGTGGAGGGCATGCCGGTGCCTTGCTTCTCGCCCCTCAACAAACCAGAAGTCCGGGCCCCCTTGCAAGCCTTGCAAACCTCACGCGAGCCGCGTATACTTTGATGGCGCCCAGAGGTTCGCAGCCAGGCCGTCGACTGACGTCCAATGATGACGGGCGCCTTTTCTGCCATGGCGCGCGAAAACTCAGCATAACGGAAACGGCCGGCCAGTACACCGTAGTCAGCCGTAGCGATGCCATAGTCCGGCTCCAGGTGAGGTGGGAGTCATATGCGGCATTAGCAAAAAAGAAAAAACCGTGCTTGTGCAAATTGAATTTTGCCTCGAAAGCTGTTGCTACCCAGCCTCTTGGATATGGAGGGAGATCGAATCGCATAGCGTACCTTACAATATGACGACAAATCAACTAAACACAAATAGCAAAATATGTTCATAAATCAATTGTCTGCTGTTATTTGTTGTCGTAACGCAAATGAGACCTGCACAACTGAAATCGCGGCAGGGTACGATGTGCGGACTAGTTTAAAATGAATGTGTTGTACACCCACCACACCGAATATTCATATCAGGATATTTTTCCTAATGACTGATGCTTGCCATGTCATGTGGCAGTATAGTTGACACTCGATAGTACATTACTCGATAACTAGCCAAATAGCCACAGTGGTTTGCATTTTGCACCCACCAAAGTCGTATAATGACAAAGAATACACAAAACCCTAGTATCGATGTGGTGATAGTGCAGGTAGGAACACGTGGCATAAAATAACGGCCGTAAAAAGAGCCTTCAATCGAATGGACATCGATCAGGGGAATATAACTGGTACGAACAGTATGCGCCTAATTCGACAGTGTCTCGTGTTTACCACAAGTTCAAGTCAACGGGAGTTTCTATCTGGCCAGCAACGTCACAGAGAACTTCTCAACGCTGTTATCAAAACAGGAAACGGGCCTAGCTAGAGGACATGTTGAGTTTTAACCCGAACTCCGCAATATTTAAGTCGAAGCCATCGAAGTCGTTTCCGTCAGCGGTTTCCTCTGTGACGTCAGCGCTAGCTGGATGTGTGTAAACTCGCGGAATTTTGCGATACGAAAGACTGCGAATCGAATCAGGCTTCCATTTTGTACGTTGCCTTCTCAGTGTGAACAGTTTGACGTGCGAGGGACACATACGCACCGCCGAAACCGCCCACGCCCACTCTGAACTTTCCGTACCAATAGCTTCTGCTCAAGTTGTGCATTTCGTTCGACCAAGCCTCAACTTGGACTCAGGAATGGACCTGGGTGTTGTCGTGGCCTCTGTCAGCTACAAAAGATGATCCTGTCATGTTAGACAACGAGACATAAGGAAAGATGAATGGTTTACAAATATCTCGGTGATTATGCATTTCATATTGACGAGTTTTGCATCCGTGTCTGAGTAGAACTCACGGTATGCTTCAAGAATATACAAATGAGGTGAGACATTAGTGCGCCTTAAAAGGTCGTGACTCTTCCGTTGACATTTAGCACTGTTTTTTTCATATAAAGAAATCTGCCTAGAGCGTGTTGAATCAGAAATATCGTCCTGAAGAACATATGTAGAAAACTATTTGTAAAATGCCAATAGCATACACTATATGCCAAAACGCCATATGCCATTCAGTGCTACTTAAAATTCTCTCACTTTTCTTTTGTTTCCGGAGCAGCAAAGAAAGCCAAAACTCGACTTCATCTCGAAAACTAGAATCCAGCGAAGAACCTTCACATAAAAACACCAATATTGTACTTGAACCTACAGATAAAATTCAAATCGAAGAGGCAGGACACAAGTGATCAAGTGTTATTACAATGCAATGTTAACTCTGGATGGTCAAAGCTAATTTACTCGGAGAAAAACATGGCTGCATCTCGGTTGCGAAGCATTCACAACAGCTTTTAGAGAACGTGTCGAACATAAGGAATATACTCAAACGGCAATAGTTGTCAAGCAGCTATGTTTGCAAGGATGTCTTGAGCAGTTCGCCGAGTCGACCGGCAATTGGCGAAGCTCAAGAAAGCTGAAGCTCCGCTATCACAGCCAAGGAACATATCACGGAACACCTCAAGGCACGCGCATCGAGTGAGGCGTTAGAAAAAAATATTTATTATATAATATTATGCAAATACAAGATCGCGTAAACGAGACTTCTTCCTACTACCTGCTTTGGCACAAGTGAACAATTATTTAAATAACATCGATCTGGTGGTAGCATGTTTCAAGATATAGCAGTCGAAGACGTGAAATACGCTAATCTTAGCCACTGTAGACATATTATCTACATAATTATTATTGGGCTTAGAATGAGCATAAGTGCGTGTACACGTAAACTCTACATAAATGCACATACATAAGAAAAAAAAAGATGTGTAAATTACGTTAAACAAAGAACACCTTTATTCAAAACAGTACAATACACATTTATTGCAAGGAAAGAGAGATATTACTTATAATTGTAAATCAGTTTATGCTTTATAGCTGCCCGTTGATCATGACATCTGAGCTCCCAAATGATCAGAAACCCAAGCAAATTCCCACAGGGCCTGGTGAGTGAGCTCATTATTGTGCCGTGTTATTAATGTCATGTAAGAAAATAACGAAATTGCGGAGGATAAATAAAAACTCATAAACGATTATACTGTGAAACACCTTTATATGAATACATTTGACGCTGTGGTTGATGTTCTATCTACGAGTCACACACGATTGTTCACCCGCTAATGGGATGTGAGTTAATTAATAGTGCAGTGATTCGTGCACTGTTGAGGTTTTCCTGATATTGTACATGTTTTTTGGAGTTGTTGCTACTGGCGAGGAATCATTATGGCTATTTCATTAGCAAATCTAAACAACGTATTTTTAGTTTAATACATTATGGTACTGCTCCGTTTGAAAAGTAACAGCAATTAGTACGTACTAGTGAAAAGTTATGTAATATTTAGTTCATTGTCAAGGTCATCTTTCCCGAAACCAAAATCGCATCCCACAGATACAGCACAGATGTGCAATCTGTGTTTTAGAATCACTGTTAGTCTATTTTTGGGTCCTTGGAGACAGAAAGGAGTGACATGGCCAGGTCATATGAATACAATAACTGGAACAAGAGAGCGATTGAAGTGTTTGTGCGACAAATATCGATATTAGCTTCAAGGTACGGGCCTGGGTGTTATTGCGGTTGCTTTTCGTGAGCGATGGCTCCATTTGCCAACCAGCAACTCAAGCAATTCTCTTCAAAGTTTTCGCGCAATGCTCCATAGAGCAATCAGCGACCAATCAAGAACTATTCATGGTATTGACAAGCAAAGTTTTCTTTAATGTTTCTCGAATGCTTTCGTTCGTTAGCGCTGCTGAAATCCCCGACAGACAAAAAGGTCGATCTTATCAAACGTCTCTTCCTCGAGCCCACTATACGCTCGTCGAAGACAAAGCAACACTAACCGTTGGGTTCAAGTCACCACCCTGTAGCATTTCACAACAATCATTTCACTATCTGGTGGAGTTAGCGCTTAGTTGTTTGGCTCTCAATTCGAAATTGCTGTTACTTTCTAAACGGGCTTGTGCACACGTACGTCTACTCAATTGTATTTCCCAACCAGTACAAACATTCACCCAGAGTATTATGCTGGTTAAGCGTTGTTGAGCGGCGTTATTCAGCTTAGATACAAAGTTGGGTCTGTACCGCATATTGAATCTTTGAGAATATTGGTGTTTCGCAATTGAAACGCTTACATATGCCTACACAAGTTAGCGTGTGGGTGAATATATTGCTTAGGCAATAATCTTGATTTGCTTAGATGTAGATAATGTTGATATGATGTGCTATAGTTTACTTGGGATAATTATCATCATTAAAGCCAATCAGACGGAAGTTTAGCTTCACTCGAAATGAGTGAAAATAACCGACATTTCAGAGGTAACTTGTCTCGGGACGAGGATATTCGGTGTAGAGAAATGTGTATCTATGTGAGTGCGTGAAGTTGAAGTGCCAAAGTAACAAATTCACGCGAGTAACTTACGGAGTAGGAACCTTGGGATTGATATACATATTGCACCCGCTGCAAAACACAACACCCTTCATTGGATCGCCTTGCGTTCAATGTCTATAACTATTTAGTAGGCATTTCGCTTATTCCTGCATCGGATATAAATAGCTATCGCTACTACGAACTAACTACGAATGATGTTGACTTCGTTTAACTCAAACAATGATTTTAACATAAAAATACAATGGGTGTTTCTTTTTTTACTTTTAATCCATATTCGAATAACTTACTTTATATAAACATACAATAATTAGGAACGGTTTCTAGGGATTACTTGGGGGATGTTTTCACTCCAAACGAATGCAACACAACGCACGCGCGCGCCAGAGAGAGACAATGTGAGCGACAACAACAATGCTGAAGTGCTATTTGCTATTATTAACCCTGTAGCTATCATAGGGTTCGGCTATCTCAATTCACAATGAAAACGTTTAATACAATTGCAAGAACGCACTCAAGCACCGCGATACAGCAGCATATACATGAGACGAGATGGCCACGAGTAGAGAAACATGAACAGAAATCGTTGTGACAACTTGAAAATATTCTACACAATACGCGGTGCACGCTCTGTTTGGCAGTCCGCACTCACGAATCGAATATTGTATGCCATTGGCTATATCGTATTATAATACGTACAAGCTATACGTAAATACACAGTAAAGCCGGAGGGAATCGAGTGAGAGAGAAAGATATTTAATGAGCATTCACTGAAGCCGGATATACTCTGTTGGCTCCGACCGTGGCGCGTTGAATTAAGCTCCTCAGGAGCCATTACGGTAAAGGATCATTGCATGAAAACTTCTGTTTGACTGGGATAAACATGTTCCTGTCTGTGAAGCTTGCATAGATCATTTTCTAAGCCTAAATATTTCGCTTAGATCAAATTAGGGTGAGCCCATATATCGCCAGGATATGTGTAACCAATAATAGGCCGAGTCAAGAACGACGGGGGCTCATCGCTGTTATGCCATGCTAGTATGGGCTGAATAATCCACCACTAATTTAGCTATTCGTTGCCTAACCCTTGCAGTAGATAACTGCGGTGCTCAAGACATGACTTTGATCAGATTTGAGCCCGTCAGAGTGGTCGAACACTTTTAGCTGTTGAGTCATGTTCATCTAAACCTCACAGACTTGACAATGAATCCACAAAGCACCAGCGAGCATCTGTTGTGCTCATTGGCATTCGAGCACCGGTTACAGTGTGCAATCAAACACAAACAGGTGGTCTACAGACGTGCCCTAAATTGCTTCCAATTAAACGCCTCCGCCTGATACTCAGCATGAAATTAGCTTTATTACATCGGTGTCACATTTGACATTTGTTCGGCGATTCTATAAGAACGCACAGACACATAATACAGTTCGAATACAGTTTTTTGGTGCACAGTGAAAACGATGTGTGCCTTATGCTTTATTAGTAGCAATCCATATAACATGTATAATAATCAATAATCTGATCAATAGATCGTGCTATGAGTTCATTGAGCCGAATGCCCCTACACAATTGCACGATATCGAGCTGACTAATATCAAATATTAATACGGAAACTACGAAGCATCTTCACTCACGCCTTCTAGCTAAACTCTAGCTTTCCATTGTTGTGCCAAACGAACAGATTGAGGAGTCCTTGGTTATATCTGACTTTCAGCCGCCACTGCCTAACTTTCGTTCACCGCAGGCGATTGTGACGTGCTTTAGACTCGTCAATAACGGCTTACGGAGGCCGACCGGGGACGTTCACCGCTGAGACAAATATTTAACCCACGCGTTATCCTCGAATATCCCGCCGCGCTCAGGTTACCCAGAACGATGATCGCAGGGCTCTGTTCTGCTTAAGCCGGAGAGTCTCTGTGAGGGCTACACCTCGCACGAGCTACTCTCGGTTGATCAATTTACACAATACGCTTCGCCGCCCTCTTCGCGTTTGAGATGTCGAGGGGTCTTATTCCACTGGAGATCGTCCTTCCGCTCACCTTGATTGGCAACCGCTCAAATCGTCGCAATACCATGTATGTAACACAGTTTTCTCAGAGTCAAGCAAACACGCTCTAGGCTACCGCTTACCATCAGTACGGGATTCCCTCCCTCGTAAGGGAATGTGCGAGTTCTCGTGTCGATCAAACTGTTCATCTCCGAATTATTAAGCAATATTAATAAGATGTAGATACCGCAGGTAGTGAAAGCTGTGCCTAATCGTGTATATGTATAAACAATTATGTTCTGATATTCAAAATATTTGTGTCACGAGTGTTTGCGAGTGTTTTAGAGTTCTAAATATTGCACGCCGCAACAGAGTTAACCGGTGAGCTTGATGCTATCGAACGACGTAATTAATATAAAGCTGTTGTATAAATAATTTACCTCCTGTAACATCCATTCATATCTGCTATACGCGAGACAGTAGAGCATCTACTCAAAAGGTAGAAACACTGTTACGTTGTTAACACACTACACTTAGACAGATAAAGTGAACCCCACATTAAAAAAATCTACGTCCAACACTAAACCACCATGGTAATTGCTATTGTCAAGCCCATCATTATATGCACACTGGCAAACGGATTCCACGTATCAGGCACCATGGCCATCTGATGTCGACGAAGACCAGTCGTTCTATAAGGACGCATCATTTTCAAGCACGTTTAGATAACGTGCAATCGTCTCTTCTGCTTGGTACCTTGAAGATGAGTCAACGTGTATATATATTATCAATCAGTGTTGGCGGATACTAGCTTTTATGAAAAGCATCCGTCACTGTTCACCACCCTGGTGAATAAATTGTCTGAAGATTGCGTAGCTCGTGCTTTTTTTAACGCATACAGTAAACGCAACATGGGAACGATCTCTCTACTACGCGGCTCTCCTGCTGCTGTTTATGCCACGATTTGGCAACTCCCAGTCAAGGAAGGACTCCAAGGAACCTGTGGAAGATTGCGTGCAGGTGAGCGAAGCAGGCCCCTGATCGGACGTCTGGGTGGCGATGTGGACATCGATGTTCCAGGACAGTGGACATTGTAGCTTCTCAAGATGAGGTTTCTGCAGGAAGACGGGGGCCTCTAATACAGACAGCCAAACTGGGGATACAGCATTTTAGGTGCTGAGACGAATTCGCGAGGTCATTACCACAATGGTATGGGACCGAGATGCCGACAAGCCAAAGCCCAAAGTATCCATGCTGATAGTAAGCAGAACTATTGCGGCAAGAGGTTTAGAGCTTTATAGAGCCCCGCCTCAATGCACTACGTGTACAATATATAACAATGCTACATGTAATATATTGACAATCTAGACCAACAATAACAGTTGCCAATGTCCTACGCGTTACTTGTCAGTCCTAGCGATTCTAGGTTTGTCAATCCCGCCAGCTATCACTTGTTTGAACGTACGGCGAACAAGGGGACCTTATTGGGTCGCCGTGTTTCAGCTCACAGTTACGTTTGACAGGCCTGACTATGATTACACACCCTACACATGATACATTCGGACGGAACCCCACTCCGTCATAGGCAGTAACCCTATCTAGTGGGAGATATTATAATAGCTCTGCGTAATTTCCGCTCTAATAAAAAATCAAGGCAAGAACAGCTTTCTGTGAAGAAGATGATACGAGAGAGAGAGAGAGAGTTGGTATACGACTCAAACCAAGTGCACTTTTACGTCATATTCATGCCCATTTGGTAAGTCACTGCCGCCGTAAGACACGTTATATATATATATATATATACCACCGGTAGAAAACGATCTCGGTAGTTTTAGCTACGTGGAAGCCACAGCAAGCCAAAGTGGATGGCACGACTGTAACAGAGCATCGCATAAGTCAGACCAAATTAATGTCTCTATGCCGAGTCCCTCTTCGTAAGAAGATACATTTATTTGGAAAGTGTCCCTTTTGCACAAAGTGCACTCGCATCATACGTTTACAATTGCGACAGCCTCCACAGAGTGTGCTTCTGCTATACTTCCAAGTAGTGAATGGGAATTGGAGCCACCAACGTTTGTATTACGTTTGTAACCACAGGTGACTCAACGGCAGAAGGACTTGGATGTTTCCATCTCTCGTTTGCACGTACAAGTACTCCCCACGCCGCACTTGTCATTATTTTTCTTTCTCATCGATTTTTGCCAACCGTCATAAAGCGTCATTAGACGAGGCAAAAATAACTTGAACTTAGCGCATCGTGAGCTTGCTTAACGACCTGTTGACTCAAGCGAGAATATCGTTCGCATTTCATTAATATGCCGCAATGACATATTGCTTTTATTTAATTGATTTCATTAATAAACACCTAACGCGCTATTTAATTGCACCGCGGGCTATCAAGCTATCTTTGTAAAATTGTAAAAAATCCAAAAATTCAACCCAACCACTCTTAGAGCTACAATAAATAATTTGTAGTTCAGCAATGCTGTTCGTTACAGAGTATCTACAGCAACTACTGCAGTGGGCAGATCTACGATGACGAAACGCACAAGCTGCAATGCGATTGGTTCATGAATGTCACTGCAGAAATGCGCAAAATCATGCATCAACGACAACAATCTGAGCAGAGAACTTCAGCGAGAACAGTGACTTCCGCTTGATTCCATTTGAGGATATAGACCATTAGGACCATCTCGTATAGATAGCCGCACATACGATTACCACGAATGTCATGAAGAAGCAGACACGGTAAGCATAGTATAAGTTTCCAATTTTCTTGCTTATGCCACCATTAATACTTATACAGGTTATTCGAGAAGTCGCGCAGCACTATAGGTACATAATCAGAGTTTGACGGGTTCAGTCGGACCCTCGTCGCTTTCTGCTGATATACTTTTAAAAGTACCCTGCAGCTTAAAGCAGCCAAACATATTAAAAATGCTGAAACATGATTTATGAGGATGTCAAAGATTTGCTGAGATGTTTGGACCTCTGATGGGGGCTTCAAACCTTTTCGTAAAGTTTACTGTTCACTGGGATTGTATTCGATTTTTAACTTTCTTGAGAAAATAGAAGAAAATTGCAGGAGAGACCAACTTTCAAAGCGTTAAACCTTTGTTCGTCGCCCATAGGGTTGCGTATCTTTCCAAACATCCATTATGTATGAGGCAACCCTGAGGTTATCTTGTGCTGATATATTGTAAAACCTCATCGTTCAGGTTACGAAATGCTTATGCATAGGGCTTTTAAACTATTTTAATATTTGACACCAACTTAGGATGTCAGATATAAAAAGAAGTGACAGCTAGTCGCAGGATTGTTCCTGAGATGCTAAGAAGGTCTCGCTGGTGGGTCAACACACCGAAACTTGATATCACGTTAAAGTTAGCAACTTGAAGGCTTTGTTGATTCATTAACGAATAATTCTTGTATCTTGTCATCCGGTAAGACCAACGCTGCACATGGACCCTATAGACACGAACACATTTGGTATCGAAATCAAGTAACGTGAGGTCTAAAACGGCCGCCCCTAACCCTGTGTTTCGGTTACTGTAAATGTGTCTCAAACGACTCGTGGGAGAACAGAGACTTACTAGTTCACTGCAGTTACTACGGTCGTTATTCACGCAATTGAGTATGGAGTGGCTGAGTATTGTCCTCCCACTGAGTTCTTTGGCGTGGCAAGCATTTCCGGGGGGGGTACCACCATAAATGAAAATATTGTAAGAAACAGAAATTCGCACTACATTGTAGCTCTCCAACAAACTGATTTTCATTAAACGTGCATAGAATCTAATTAAAGTCGACACTTCGTCTGCTTCATCCTTTCGGCCTTCTGGGCAGACCAACTTGTGCTTCTGTCAGGCACTGTATCGTAACTGTTGTATTGAAGTCGATTCACGCCAAAAGACAGCTCTAACAATAGGCTCTATAGGATACGCCGAACGTAGTCCGAGGGCAGGGACCTTCCTTGGTAGAGTAAGCACAAACCGCTGCGTTTAATGCGCGTATCATCATTTCCTTTACCAGATTTACGTACCGGGGCTATCGGAGTTCTGGGGGCGTCTGAAGGCAGTAAGCTTTACATTTGCGTTGCCATGCCTAATTTCGTTGTCGACAGCTTCCTGAAGCAAATCGATCTTGTTGCATAATGCGCACCACCAGTTGCCCCTTTTAATACTTGGAATCAACCGCAGTCACACGGGGGGAGGGGCTTAGATATGAAGAATATGCAATTCGAATACATAGATAAATATTGTTAGCCTCATCCAGTTCGTTATTGCATCCGTTCGGTGACGTCTTCGGTGTTGTAATAAAAACAATACACTGCGTGCTTTCGATTCCCGTGCCACAAGTGTTTTCAGAGACTCGAGATATTTGATTGCCTTGATGTTTTCGTTTTTACGCAGTAACTCAAAATAATAACTGCCGTTGACTTCCATAGCAAGTACAGTCATCATTTTGGGACCACTTTGGGGCCATAATGGTGTTTGATAGAAGTGTTTTTTGTTGTTTATAGTATTGTAGGTTGCGCTTAGAATATGCCAAACTTCCTCCATCTGCTCCACAGTTAGGGCTGCGGTAACTATCGTGAAGCGTCCGCTCGTGGGATATCCTAAAGTGAAGTCACCTTCACTGTGGTCTCCAACGGTCCAGTCACCCATCCTGAATCGACTAAGGGCCTCCTTATCTAACATATTCATCACTTTTCGTTGAATTTTGTCACGTTCGTTAAGTAATAAACATTGTATCACTAAACGTTGATTTTCGATAAAATCCAAACCATTTTTCAAATTCTAGATTCATGTCTGTTCTAAGAACCTGACCCAGCGCTGAGCGACATGTAATCAAAAGACTCTAGTATAAACAAGTCATATTTCAGCTGGCTATGACGCTGGCTTCGAGCGTTGTCAGGGGTTTTTTCAATGTACAAAATAGTTCTGAAGGAACCAGAGGGTGAACTGTCATTTTTAGGACGACAGCGTAGAGTTGCGTCCAAGTCGGAGTCATATTGGTCCACACAGGTCACTACATCCATATTACTGGCACCATTTGGAACTTCACATTCCGTCGGGAAATTATAGACTAGAAAATAGGGAGAAACTTTAAATTTAAGTAGTCACACGCGAACGATCCTTATTCCTAGTGAGCACGCCGATGTTGGTATCGTACATTTAAAGTGAAATTCCCTAGTCCCTCTTTCCTTAGCATCTGGGTGATCGTAGAGCGGTCAGTCATTTAACGTTTGGGTAATACAGGGGCAGGGCGCCCCTCGGCATCGTCATACCATAGACACTACTGAAACCTTCTTGCTAGGTAACCGCAATCTGAGCTGCTAGCCAAGTGGCTCCACTGGTCGTCCGGGCCATCTTGGGCAAGACATTCTCCCGAGTCTCCTTTTGAGGAACTGGGGACACTTCCTCCCGCGACCTCTACTTACCGGGGGTCATTCCCCTGGCGTCCCAAACGTATTTTCTGCACACAGGATTTCATTGGAGTTCAAGTGCTTGCCCGACGGCCATTAGAGCCCAGAACTAAAGGCAACATCCGTCACGTTGGGCAGGATTTAAGGACCTCAAGGAAAGCTAAATCTAGAAACCTGTGGCAAGTGCCAAAAGACGTTATAGCCTCAGTGGCGAATTGGTTTCAACATGACGTTGCTTGAAGGTCGCTACGAAGATGAACTTATTGTAAGCAAATTTTAAATTCGAGTCGCAAGTGATACCACTGAACGGAATGGAGCATTCTTACGCCAACTATCCATCAGATGCATTACCATCTGTCTATCGAGTCCAGCTAATCGCTTCTGCGGTTAGTTTAACTTTATAACCAAAGTACAATTTATAGCGTTCACCGATTCAACACCGGTGTGTACGCCTGAACCTCTGACAAAGATTCGGGCCAAGGAACTAAATCGATGGTAATCAGGATCTAAGGATTGGAGAAGGACATATTCGAGAAATGCACAAACTGGTGAGAAAGGATGTAGGTGTGCAGTTTGCATCGACGAAGCAGGTTTGGTAAAGGAGCCAACTTTCATGGATCACTAATGTACCAGCCTGCGCTGCCCCGTAAGATTTTGAAAAGGAAAAGGTTATTCCTACGCTGGCATTCGTTTTATCGACGATGAAACATATTCATGTTGGAAATACAGACGGCTGTAAATTCTTCCACAGTAGAACGCAGCCAGTTTCTCAGGGGGTCAATGATCCGTTTGCCTCCTGCGACAAACAATATCCCACCTGCCGTATTTGTCTGTTGCAATCAATTGATCTCAATCGCACAATTGCCGATAAACGGGGATAAAACCAATACGAGAGTTTTCCGGACAGCTATTTCGCGACACCCAAAGTGAGGCAGTGACACTCATTGCTCATGGTGCCATCTTCACACACTATGACTATGAATGAACTGCTTTACATTATTGTTACCCACTAGTCTGTATATTCACAGGATAACCCATACCGGTTGACGAGCCCCTTTGTCGAATTTACTATTGCGCGTTGTCAGTAGTTTGTTGCGTGCCGGATCGACGTTCAACCGGAATTGGGCACAGGCGTAACTGCAAAGAATAATATGGAGGCGGCGAAAGTGATGCGAGCTGCATGATTACACTAGAGGACTAGAAGAGATTTACGCAGAGGGCAGGAACAGAGAGAGAGAGAAAGAGAGAGTGAGAGAAAGAGCTTTGAGTGGGCCATTGTACTATGAATCGGTGGATCTCGACAGCGTCCGTTAGGTTTTATCGTTCGAGGGTCATCGCCAGAGGCTGTACTGGATATCCAGTGTGGGAGACCGTTCGCCCGCCCGCCCGCTGGCCCGACGCCGTCCTCCTGAAGCTCTTTATCGACAGGACACAGCCGACGCGGACGCGCTGCTACCACTACGAGTGCCCCTGGTGCTGTGGCTGCTGCTACTGCTATTGTGGACCCCGCAGGGTTCGACTTTGTCCTCGTTTTCTTTCCCAGTTTGTCGTCACACCCGGACAGGCTCTGTTGGACTGCTACGGTTAGGCTTCCGGGCTGCTAGAACCTCCTGACTGGCTGATCTTGTTAAAAGTTTTCCAGAATAATACATACGGCCGCCACCACTCGATCCACAGCCGCTACCCGCTCCAGGCAAAGAAATACGAACAGTAGCAGCAGCAGAGCGTCACTGCACAACGTCACTGAAGACCGTAGCCGAGAGACGGGAACAGACGAGACGAAGACCATGCGAAGGAGGAAGTCAGATAGATGGTGGCTGTGGCGGCGACGGCGGCGGGAGTGGCGACGGTAGTGATAGCGGAGATGCGAGTCTGAACAACAACAATAACTCCTACTTGGCCACACACACACACACACATGAAATATAGTTGATCATCATCATTCCAAGGGACAGGAGTGAGCGTTTTTCTGGCCGGCGTGTTAAAACAGATGGCCAGTTAAAGAAAAAAAAAATATATATATATATATGCAGTAATACCGGTGCTCATGCGAACAGATTGGTCATAGAATAGGCTGTTTACACTTTGAACACAGTTGCGAATGTACTTGTGGTAATTGATGCCACTCCGATGGATTGACGTGAGGTAACACCCACGAAACAGCATGCGCTCTCACTGGACCGTCAGCCAATGTAGTGAGCGGACCCGAATCCATATTCAATACTAGGCAACGGCCCCTTTACGTGGATGATCTTCGTCTAAAAACGAAGAAAGACAAAGAGACGATGTTCCACACATGGTCATAACCAGATGGGCGACAGTGGATGGAATCGATTTTCTCTCTCTTCTCGCTGACACACACACACCTGTGGTTATTTTACCCGATCAGCCACGAACGCCCGCCTCCTCCATCATCAGCCCCCGCTGAATGGAAACCCCTCCGTAGAGGACGTTGAATGTCTATGCCGGCCAATGTGCATATGTGTATGTGTAATGTTGTCGGTGTGTGACTCTGTGTACTGATGAAATCATGAATGTTGTTAATGCAGAACCGCACGAGATATTTTCCCGCTCCAGAGGGAGGTTGTCGGGCCAGACGCGACTTGCGCCTTGCTCGCGAACTTTGGAGCGAGCTCGGCTGCGTTTCAAGTCGGCAGACAGGAGAGGCGCGTTGGGTTGGATAAGAAGGGAGCAAATGGGGACGTTCCTCTTAATTGCGATACGATAGCCACAAGACTCCCCGCCCGCCCGCCCCGCGGCCAGCGGTGCGGTCCGACCGAGGTAAGAACGCCTCACACATGGACTTGGCTCGCGGCGGATTCGAGAAGATATTCGCGTGGCGAATCAACGGAGCTTTCGCCAGAAAACTTGCACCGCTCGTGCAACGGTCCAATGGTAATGAGACGGCGAGGCGTAACGTTAGTTTGCTCGAAAAAAAATCTACCTCGCTTGGCCATAGCCACGATATCCTCCCAAGTCTTTCATTAGATGGAACGATCTGTGCAAGTTTAAGGGAACAAGATCTAGCGGGCTTAACTAATGTATCGTACGGGATGGCGGAACCTCTCTGTAGTATAATGTTACAGCAATCGCGGTGTTCGCTCGATCCACTCGTACGCGAACCTTCGATATACAGGAAGACCGTGCTCAATATACATGTGTATATATATATATATACGTGAGCGTCCGAAACACCATTTATCATCGACAAAAGCAGCCCTGTAGATACCCTGAGGAGGTGTCCGATATCGCGACACTTTAGGCCTTTGCCAAGGGCATGTGGCGAAGTTGTACTGTCAGGCGCGTGCTTGGAGCGCGCGACAAAATGCATGGACGTCCTTTCCTGCAAGCTGAGCCCATGAGTTGGGCGGGAGCCCGCCGACAAATTTCTTACGGTTAGAAGGCACGGATGCAGTATTATAGTTGCGCGAGTAGTAGCAGCAACAGAAGCGGTAGTAGTGGAAGCTTGGTCTTGTACTCCGACCACTCCAACTACTTCTACAGTGGAAGTAGTCGGAGTATGATACCAAGCTGCCTGAATCCCTTGCCAGCTAGAATGTGTAAGACTACACAAATATACTCAGGCAAAATTCTACTCTGGGGGGTGACAACACCTGCTAGTGTATCGTACTAGTACACTGCGACTACAACGAGCTCACGTCAAGTGGCTGCCGCTGCTGCTTCTCTTGTTGGTGTAGGATTGCTGTTCATCTCTGATGGCAGGCGCGAGCGTGCGAGGATTGTTCCGTCTTCTGCGAGCGAGACGTCCCCTGCATTCGTGACGTCTTTCGATGGTCGGTTGGCGCTGAACAGTCAGCACGAAGATAAAGAAAGCTCGTACAGAGAAAAGTGGCTCAGTCTAGCAACATCTGATGGGGCGGAACATCTGTTGCAATTGGACTGACGCTAGTCTGCAAGTGAGCGTCACGCCCTCAGGGCGTACTAGTGCCATTATAATCAACAGCAGCAGCAGCACAATCATCGCTATCATCATTCCCATCGTCGTGAGCATTAGTTGCAGAAAAAACGGCCCGCACACAGTCATCTCTCATACGTCATCCGCAGAGGAAAATCGGTCCTTAGCTTAGCTTCTCAGTACCTAGACGATTGAGATCACGCGGGCAGAAAACGCACGTCCCTCTCAGCCAGGCCACTCTTGCCGATTAGGAGAAGACCCAAGGGTCCTCGGGGGAACCTTTGCATAGCGGCATATCACACAGTGATCGATGTCAGTTGTTCCGAACGGCAGTTGTTCCGAACGGCAGGTGTTGCCAACACCCGCGTGGAAGCGGTAGCCATGACGGGTGAACGCCGTACAACAAGCAAATCAACAGACAACCAACGGACATTAATGAACGCTGCGACACAGCCGTAGAGTCAATGGCTACAACTGACTGCATAGTCGAGTGGAATTCACTTACAATGGGATGCAAGCTGCACAGGCTCTGTTGTGTACGAACGGAGCAGTTGGACCGTCAACAGCGGCAGTACGACTAGTGGCAGTAGTGGTAGTTGACACGAGACAAACTTGTACCGTCGATACAGACCGGCTGGCTGCCACCTGCTTTCTGTTACAGGGAAGCAGATCGTCAGATCAACTGCGTTCAGTCATCATCGTCGTCGTCGTCGACTCGACGGACGGTCGTAAGGGTTTTCGAGTGGCCTGGCTTCTGCTAATCAATTCCCTCGGAGAGAATGATAGGCAGTAGCAGCAGTACCTCCACCACTACCAGCGGCGTTCGCCTCAATCGCTGGAGGAAACTAACCCGGCCGAAACGACAACAAAAGCTTCCCGGCCGATGCGAGCAACGAAGGCAAAGTGTGTTCCGAAGCGTTCCCCTTCTCTTTTCGTTGTAGAACTACCCGAAGCATTTCTGTTCTCGGTCGGTCTCGATCTATCGAGACCACCCACTCACTCCTCACTCGATTTTAGCACACATACGGACGCACTTAGACTCAGACACTCCGCATCGAGGATAGGACCTTTGGCCATTGTCCGTTGCTGAACGTGACTTCCATTTAATATCTCCTAGCCTCGTCTCCGCTCGTTTTCCACCAGCACCAGAACCGCGACGGCCGTAAACTGGCTTCGCCTTCCAGCCAATGTAGATATGACAGAGCGATGGCAGAGTAGAACAACAGGAAACCGAACAAGGAGACGAAAACAGGACAAGGGGGCGGTGCGTAGAACGAAGATGGAAGATTATTGGGAGAAGTACAACGCCGGGGAACCATCGCATATGACGATCTACGATGGTGTCGACACGGACGAGACGGAGCCTGAGAAAGGCCACCAGAGTCGTCACCACAACCCCAGCGACCAACCAACACTTCCACCTCCGGCAACCTCAGCATCGGGACGACATCATCCCACGACATCAGCCAACGAACGTACGTAGGTACTTACGTCTGGAACGTCGTCTGGATGAGGTTCGGCTATTCCGCAGCTACTCTGCATCCCATTGGTGCTGCTGCTGCCGCTGCTGGTCCGGTAGCTCAGCAGGGGAGCTGCAAGCGAGAAGAGGTGCAGGCAGCAGTGGGGAGCGACTAGTAGGTTTGACGAGTGATGCAGAACGGGCCGTTGCCAGAGCCACTGCCACCGGCATCACTCTTCACAGAGAAAAGACGACAAAGGCGGAGGCGGCGATGGGGCGACGACGGTGAGAATAAAGGGACGGGTACAGAGGAGGCTGATAGAAAGAATGAGAGCAGAGAGAACGAGTGAAATATGTAGAGCGCGGCGTTGGCAAGCTACGTCTACAGGGGTGCGCGTGGGGATAGCGGCTGGCATTGGAAGTCTATGTTCGGTTTAGTACCAGCCATCATGTAGGCCCCCAGGCATCTTGAAACTTGCCCCTCCCCGCCCTTCCCATACCCTCCAGAAGAAACCCAGAGCTCCTAAAGGCCTCCAACCCCAAAGTACGATTAGCCGAGGGCGCATTCTACCGACTCTCGTCGCCGACGGCGATGATATGAGGCGAGACGCCCGTGCTGTTTCTACGATGCCGGCGCTGACGTCACGACGTACACTCGTATGACAGTGGAAGTAGCAGCAGCAGCGTCCTACTGTGGTGGCACGGTCTAAGCAAACGACAAGCGCAGTCCAGCGAGGAAGGACTTAGTTAGACCATTAGTAGACGGTAGACTCGTGCTGTAGGAAACTCGATCGCTGTTCGTCGCCGTGGCTCTACTTCGCTTCGCACGATGATGAACACGACGAGCACGAACAGGCCGAGAAAGTCAGAGAGGGAAAGACGGATCACCCGTATCGAAACCCAGTACGACTTGAGTAAGGAACAGAGGAAGGTTAAGGTCGAAGCACGACGCAACAAGAACATTAAAAGAAAACATAGGGGCTCTATGGCGACCCCTAGAGTACTATTGTTATAGACAGGGGCACTTTCGACTGCTGCGCCTGTTTGACCGCCGCGGAGTAGCCACTCAACGAGCTGAAACATAACGCTATTTAATATAGCCTCCTTAAATGTCGGGTACACGATCGCAAAGAAGGGCACCAGCATTATTACGATTGCATTGACGAAGGCTACCGGTGGCGTTCGGTATATTGTCGCTGTTGGTGGGAACGTATCAGGATGAACAATAGCGAGGTAGTTGTCACAGGGTCACGCTGAGAGCCTCGACCAGATTCTAGTTAGTGCTCTTGAAAACGTAGTACTATTGAAGTATATGTGTAATAAGTTATCAGCAACTTAACTTTTTCAACTAAAACATCGAAGTACAGTCCTACATACGGATGTATGTGTCAAATCACTAATTGAGTGCTAATAAAATGATTTCTGTTGGCTACTGAATGGGATAGAGAGGGAGACGTGTGAATAAGACGAACAGCTGTCTACTTCGCTGCATATTTCCTAACGTAGACGTCTATCTAGGTGTATACGCTGCTGTGTGCGTACACATACACATCTACACGATATGTATATCTAAGGTATACATATGTATCGGTACACGGAGAAATTGGAACACACGATGCGCAAGATGCTGAAACATATAACGGATGGACTCAGACACACGCACAAACAGACTAACGTTGGCACTCGCCACGTCCCAGAACTTCCAGTGGTTGTCAGATTGCCAGCCAGTCAGCCAGTCACATAACGAACGAGCTGACGCACAGAAAACCAACCCACTGAAGCGTTGCTGGATGACGCGGTCAGTCTCGCTTTATATATACCTATCATTGCGGACCCATAAGTCAAGCATGACTCTCCCTATAGAACTGGAGACACTTACCCGAGCTGTGGGATGAGCACAAGGCACATAATAGAAAATGGAACAAGAGTTCTTCTAATCATCGATGCCAAAGCGCCTTCGCCTTTAACTGATGCTCGAGCTGCTGCCGCTGCAGCTGCTGTGGCGATTACAGCAGCAGGCTGTCCAGCGCCACCTCGTCTTCTTTCGGCTCCTGTGCAGGACCAGCCATTGGCTGATCCTCTGAATCGCCCTGCTCGCGTTACCACTTTGTCATCTTCTCCAGATCTTCCCTCTGCTCCGACGAATGGAGAGGAACGCTGTTGCTTACTTCGACAGTCGAATTTACAATTTGTGTTTATATTATTATCATTAGTCGTCTTACTAATACACATGGCGGATCTTCTACTGCCGTAGCTTCTGTTGTTATTTATGCTGATTACTGTCAGCCGGTTATGGTCGGTCTTGCTTGTTTTGTTATCGTCGGCGAGTTGTTGGATGGGCAGCGGTTGGGCTGACGGCGATTCCGTGGCGGGTCGCATCGGAGCTGCGAACGCGCACCGCGGAGCCCAGATTTCGGCTGCAGCAGCAGCACCCGCAGCAGCGTCACCGTCAAAGGGTAACGTCTGCGCGATCGGCCGACGCCCTCTGCTCATCGCCGACGACGAGGAGGACACGGTCCCTCCGCGCCAGATCTACTGGCGGCCTACCATGTTCTGGCAGCGGGCGGGGTCGGGCCGGGGAGCACGAAAAGTACTCACAGAGTCACTGTCAGGATGCGCTTTCACTGCTGTGTAAAGAGGCGTGTGCAGCCCGTCCCGAACACACAAGAACACCCAAACAGCCAGCAGCGAACAACGATTAGTGTAGCCAACAACAACAACTCATAGGGGAATTTCAAACGGCCAGCAGGTCCAACGAACGCAGAACACCGATCGCCCCCGAGCGGGAGGACACGAGATGAGAGAGATCAGACCGGTGGCCTGATCCCTGACGCTAGAAGTTGGCCACGATCACCCAGCCATCACATTCCCTCACAGCACTAATATCACCACTTTACACCAAAGCACTAGAGCTTTGTCCACTGGCCGCTATCTCCTGGACGTCCGGCGAGCGATCCCCTGTGACGGTTGAGCTCACGGTCCTACCTCCCCACCTGCCAACACGACCACCATCACCACCACCACGGGTATTTTTATTACAACTGCCACCACTCTATGACTACTGCTGCTAAATGGACTATCGTCGTCGACGACGGAACAACAAACGCGAATGCAAAACGGTGAAACTTGCTCATTCACTTCAGTTCATCGAGCGCAGACTACAATCAACAGACAGCAAGGGGGGAGGGGGAGGTGGCCTTGCTGTTTATGGCACAGCAGTCGGTCTGTCGGTCGGTCTGTCCGTCCGTTCGTCTGGTAGCGCGGTCAGGGAGGCCAGTTAGACGAGCACCGCCACCACTATCAGGGACCGAGCTCGGACCCAGAGACGTGGACGCGCCGATCAGACCAGACCGTGCAACGAACGACCGAGCCGATGTTGAAGGTTCTAGGCTGTGTACCGTATACGACTAGACAACAACGACAACGGTAACAAGCGAACAAGAAGAATCAGACGCATCCGAGGTGCACTCCACAGGCCACGGCCCGCTGCTGCTCTGACCGAGGTGGACGACGCGCGAGGAGGAGAGAAGGCTCGTGGCCCGCGCAGGCCCCGAAACGAGGAAAGGGGAGACGCCTGAAGGAAAGGGCCTAACGCCAACTCAAACAGACCTGCACCTTGCAGACACAGCAGCAGCAGCGGCGGCGGTCGCCGCCGCCGCCCCCTGGACCAGCTGCCCGGCATGACACAGCACAGAAAACACACACATACACACAGAGGCACCGTCCGAGTCGCATATACGATTGGGCTGGAAGGAGGAAGAACCGAGAAACGAGCGACAACTGGCCTGCCACCAACGACGAGACAAACGGGCGAACCGTTGAACAACCCGACCACTGGAGGGAGCCACCGCATCTGCTAACCTCGGAACATCGAGAGCAATTGGCGGACGAGCAAAAATCTAACCTGGCTGAAGAAGCTGATTACGGAACTGTGTGACGACAATGAACGTTCGGAGCTCTACCAGAGCGGGCTGGGAGTGACTACAAAAACTTGTTCAACTCAGTCTGAATTGGACACCTCTCAACAAGAAATGTAGAAATCGAATCGTATAAACAATGCATAATGATAATGGTAATAATAGTAATCATGGTAAATATACTCATAAATTATATTACATAAATATATCTGTACCATATAGGATACTGTGAATTGTGTGGATTCATGGCGTTACCCACACGCACCTTTGACGCAAAGATATTCTATAACAGACCATTGGGGGGCGGGGTACTTTTTACCATCTTCTTTGTCACGACACCCAATTCCTGGGTATGCCTGTCGCATTGGCGAAATCAGAACAAATCTTTGTTCGACTAATATTCCAATTAGTGTTTTGAGTTGCCTGTCAACATACGAAGGTCCTCCTTTGACATGCAACTTCAGGAGTTCGCTCTCTCTCAAACAAAACAAGAATGTCTCAACCCTCAAGCCCGACAGATGTGGGAAGTTTCTGACCGACATCTGATCAGAAATGACAATCGGTCATTGTACTTTGTTTGGCGAACTCGTAGTCTTCGTTCGTAACGATTTCCTGTGCTCCGCTATAGTATGTGTTCACCATTTTAGGCAAAAAAAAAATCGGGCCATTTTTAGACGCATTATACCGACCCGCTCGTCATCGAATAGAAAAGACCTCTTTCTTGAGAGCATAGGACAGAAACGGAAGAAGCCACCAAAACGCCGCAGGGGGTTTTGTCGAAGGGGAGACCAATGCCTGTTAGTTTTTTTATGCTATTAGTAACATCAATGGTGTTGGTCCCAGGAACTTTATCTCGGCGTACCGATATCATGTTCGTGAAACAAATGTTCATTTTTAGTAGGCTCAAGTCACTACTAACGCAAATCATACCTATATAAGAGTTCTCCTTATGTGACACAGTTGTTTATTTATTAGAAAAAAAATACGTAGAATTCGCTGAAACCGGATGTGGGCATGCATGTGCCTTAATGTGTGTTCAGTACAATTCACATGGTAGAGATGTTTAAATGGAGGCTAGATCATGGAGGATGTTGTGCAGGATATTTATCATCGTCGATTTCAAGTTTTTTCTTTAATATCGCACAACACAACGATGACAAATTCGGGCCATGCCATGTAATTGCCAAGTGAGTAGTAGAAGTCTGTGTCGAGATCGCTTAGATGAGATTCAGTATATGACGAAACAGTATATCTAAATGCTGCCATATTTTAAAACCTATAAATGTTCGGGGCAAGATGAGTAAGGACGGGTCATGCAAGGACTTTATAGAAGTCCCGCATACGTTACTATAGTCAATAGCTTCATCCCAAAAAGTGCATCGATACGTGCATATTGCAATCAGTGGCAGTCCACCCGGCTACATTACATCTTGTATTTTGTACTGTTGTGGAGGGGTTCCAAATGAGATGGTTGCATCGGCAGAAATCTCGTTGAAGTCGTTATTAGTCCGGTGAGCGTTAGGTTGGGAACCGGCTCGTAGATCAGTCTACACATGGTGGCACGTTTGGACAGGCTAACATTATATTTGACCCGGAGGTGTGCCAATTGTTGGGTAGGTGGGTGCGTAGTGATTCGAAATGTATGGGGCGTTCTGCTCTTCGTTGCGTGATACACTGGCCACTAATTGCTTTTTGCTTACCCGAGTTCTCATCCGAGGAGCGATAGGTCTACGCGGGATTGTTGTTTGGACCGTGCCATACTCACGTTGAACTTGTATCACTATCTTGGATGAACGTAGGACAGCCATAGCCCTCGTGCCGAGATCATTAAGGCCGTGATGCACCATAAATTTCTTGACCATTTTCATGCTGATGGACCGCTAGTCCCACCTCTGCTTCAGTACACCATGAAGTGGTTTGTCAAGGGAGTAATCAAGCCGTCTCTGAAGTTCACTTTCACCAAAAGTTATTTACTTTGATTGTAAATTTTGTCTTTATGGACCAGCTGTTTCTCCTTGATCAGTAGGCTACATCGTCTGCTGCAGCAGGTTGTCAACTTTTAAAGTAAGGCCAGTGCTACCGGATTTCCTGATAACCCTTCGAGCGTGCGGCCAGCGGAAATACGCTTCAAGTATATGGTCGAAATGTACCATTGAGCGACAGATCCTTTTGAATAAAAGGTGTATTTTTATTGTTTGTGATGCAGTGAACCATACGAACGAAGTGTGTTACCGTAAAACGGGTTGACTTTGGATAGCTCTTAATCTGTTCGTCATTTGTGACACATGTTGTTAGATTTCAAATGAAGAAACTACGTCTCCGCCATCACATCGCACATAGCTGTAATCACCATTTGAATGTTGCCCAAATCACGTTATCTGCAAAGGTGGGCTGACTCTGTGTTCATACTTTTCATCATATCAATCATTGGAACGCATTCGTGTAGCAATCGCTGTCCCTTGCTATCATTAGATATCCGTCAGGATCACGCCCGCCACTTGCAAGTCACTCCCTAATTTTTGTACGTAGAACAGCTGTTGCGGTTGTAGCTCGCTGTATCAAACAATGGTTGTACTCTCGAGGACAGCTTGCACCGACGTGACTGTCCATCTAGACAAATCGTTGGCAGCCTACATAATATCGAGTTCAGGTGTGACCTGATCTGATGCGTGGCCATCGCGAGTCCGAGTATCACCCAAGTGATAACTGACAACAACATGTAACCGCTCAGTTTGACCGAGCCTCCCATCACACTCGCCTTTCATGGCGTGTATCCAGGAGTAAGCAGGAGTAAGCTAAGGAAGGACATATAACGTTCAATCAAACACGTGAATACCCCCTTTCCAGAGTTAGAAAAACACGCCGGCTGAACGAAGAGTTTTTACTGTCATAATAATTGTGTGTATTTGCTTAAATCGAACGATCGTTCTACCTGTAGCTGGCTCTGTTTATGTTGGTCTTCTCACAAGGCATATATTTAGAAGATAGAAATTTGTTTAACACAATTAGAGGAGCATGCTTGCCTCGACAAGTAAAGGGTGATAATTGATCCAGATAATCATTGTATGAGCATCCTGATCAGCAGGGTTTTTTCGCGCGCTGGAAAAGGCGATTCGGCCTATTGTAGCAAGGATTTCAGAGATTAGTGATTCGAGCTGCGTGGAGTAACAGTCTCTCTGAACAATGCATTTGAAAAATAAGTAAATACACAACATTTGAACAAGTAGCTTTACACCTTGTGACGTGAATCCATAAGAGTCCGTATTCAAACGGAAGGAGTTTATACAGTTACATGAAGGATGGCTGTAGCGTGGTTATCCATACATATGATACTTCTGAACAAGAGCAATCTTTTTAAGTAATCGACCATCAACTACAGTTGAAGTATCATCTACTGTGTGTACATTGTAGTGTCGTATACGACATAGTAATTGCTTATTTATCCAGTTTACCTTTTATTCGTAAAGAAGAAGTTTCCATTATTTGCAGTTTATGATATGAACATTTGTCAAGAGGAAGCACGTGTGGAACAGCGTTGCTAGGAAAGAAAATGTCGCTTTGAAGTGCTCAACACTGACCCCTCGTTATTCTTGAGGTAGATAATATTATCCGGTATCTACGAAGCTAATTGACATGAATCGCCTACGGGTGCCCATTCTCATTATTGTGAAATTTACCTGACGTAAGGTAAAGGGTAATATAATATTAACTATAGTACATCGTCCGGTTGTTGAGTTTAGATACCTTCTCGTTTGCTAGCCAGTGCAATATGGGTTATGGAACATTGCATTATGTAGCTGGCAAGCTATACCTATGAGCGTATCGCCGCAATATAAATAAATAGTTCTACGTTTATAAAACCCACAATAGAAAAGTGCTATTTGACAAACACAAGCCCAAACTCAGTGGCTTCAGAAAGACATAGGTATGACACTTTCTCGTCGACGATTTGGTTCATTGCTGTCATATTGACCTTGTGATCATGAACAATCGGCCCAACAAATATGTGAATGTTGTAATTAGCAGTATATATATATATATATATATATATATAGGTGTGAACGCCTTCGGTTGATGCCGTGAAAGGGGACAGAGAGAACTACTCGTTCGTGCTCTGAACACTTCAGGGCTGCATAATAATCGAGAATCAATATTCCTCTGTCCGCAACAGCTGGTAGGAAGATTTGACGGCGGCTAATTACCTTCTTTGGGTGAACATTATTATTATTATCTAAAAACAAGGGGTAAATTGTGCGTGATTATCCATGTTGTCCTTTTTGCATAAAGAGACGTTGGATTGCGTGCTCTAGATTCATTTGGGGATGAACTTTGGCGACCACATCGCGAAGCAGAAGTAGCTGCATGCTTGTCTAATAAGCTATTATAGGTTTATGCTTTAGTTTTGATAGGATACAATGTATAATTTCAGTGTCAAACAAGCTGGATATATGGGATCCGTCGATGTGTATTATACCCGGTCAAAAACTTCGTCCCATGATCGCCAGGTCAAAAGCTTCGAGTGAATTGAACACTGGAAGCGCGTCGATGCCTATGTCCTTCGTCTGGTCCAATCGTAATCTCATTTTTCCGCGCTGCACACGTATCGCACACTCCCATAAAAGCATCCAGTGTCGAATTCTATTTCAAGAGATGACTTCCGTTTGCTTTTACTGGGATCATGGCAAAATCAATTCTGCCGCTGCTGGTGGCTGGCGCTTGATAGCGCCGCTATTCAGGTCCGTCAATTTACGTGGTACGAGACCGTCGGCGCTGTCGTCGCCCGTCGTAGCATCAACAGACAGATATATTTCTTAATCTACTGCTCTAAGGGCCGTGCATCGTAAACAATTCATACAATCGTCATCATCACCATCATCGGCCATACGAAGGCGGTGATAAAGTCGTGGCGTTTGTTTCGTTCCACACAGTGACGAAGAAGAAAAGCGACGAATCCCTGCAAAAAGATCGCCCACGATCAAAAGTAACCCGTGAGAAACTATTGTACAGGGGTTGGCCGGGACGGGGGTCAAGGAGGCTGCTGCAACGCAGGCGAAATAAAATCTGGATACAGGACGACGGCATCTCCAGGGGATCGAAGGATGTCCCCTTTTTTTCCACCGTTTTTTTTCCTTTTTTGCTACTCTATGTCTCGCCACGGGTTGGCTATCAGCCACCGCAGGGTCTCCCGGACGTCTCCCGGTTTCCAACGACGAAGAGAATCGAACGTGGCTGTAATATGTGCGACATCCGGAGATGCCTTAAGGTCGTTTCCGGCGGAAGACACGAGAAACTCGGAACGTAAAAGATGAGAAGAGATTGGCCACATACACCGCCGGCAGCATTCGGCGACACCGTTTTGCGTGCCCCCCCTATATATCGGCAGCATTCGTCGCCGTGCCCGTTCGGACACTCAAACACTGCTGCGGCTGCTGCACCTCGGCGGCAAGACCCGATTCCTCGCGCGAAAATCACCGGCGCGTTCGGGTTGCATTTGGTGCGTTTTTGAAATAAGAAACATTGTTCGTTTGGCAGCACTAAGCATACCTACGAAGCGCATGGATAGAGAAATAAAAAAGAAGCACATGGTTTGATGAGAAATGTGGCTGCACATCAAATATAATCGCTGTTCTTATGAAAGATAGTACTTAGCCAAGGTGATTAAACGTAGCATGGTTTAACTGACATGTATCGTTAAGGCAAACCGAGTAGCGTCGGTGGCTTTTCGTTCAGGTCAAGTGAAATCCACTAATTTCTAGGAGGGCCCAAAGAAGGCTCGTTGTGTTTGTAGTATTGTCTCCAGTTTGCTATCCTATATCGGTTGAAGCAGGACAGGACAGGTGAGCCTCAGGCTAAATAAATTGCTATCGAGCTGAATGATTCGCAATTCACGATACTAATTCCTAATGGTAAACGGTATTGCTTTGAGAGTCACTATTCGTTTCTCTGGAAATTCTGCTTGTTCCCGTTTATTGGTTTCTTGGTAAAGTCGAATCTTTTCTGCCTTCATTATGCCCTCGTCGCTCGTATAATTCAGCCATCCTCCTCCATAAATCCCCAACCAAGAATGACATGAGAGCATGAGATAATTCTAATAAGAGTTCGCAAAACCATGAATTCCTGACTAGATCCCCTTACTTAAGTGTCAGTGTTCTTTTTCAAATTATTTAAGTTCTCGATATCAGCTGATAAACCTTGTATAGCTAGGTTTGACCCGCGTGGGTATGCAACTGGATAGCAACTGGTTTTCTGTTTCAGCCTCTATATTTTTTCCTGTCCCAGGGTGAACTCGTTGAAATTATGAATCATATAGATATTTGTATCTGCAGCGACGGCCATCGCTCTGCCCACCATAGTCTCGTGAGACCCCCACGTGCAGGCCGCTAACTCGTTGAGTTCGTATATTCTGCGTATCATCTGTCACGCCACTAGTGGTTACCGTCGTTTGAGTAGGGTTTCACATCGTTTTGCTGGGCCTTGTCTGAAACCCATCAGTTACCAGCATCACTCCCCAGGGGGAATTACGATCCAAGCGGTTATTTCGCATTTGGGCCTTAATCAACGTATTAGACCGAGTATATAGGCTGGATGCATACGGTGATCTATGCCAGTTCACATGTTCGTCTCTGTAAAAACATGTTGTATTCATTGCTTCGAAAGAGGATTCTAGGAAGTGAAGCACATTTCGAGTAAAAAGTCTGGTATGGCCGGTACGACAACACATCGATTGGTTAAAAATGAATGCCTTGTCTATTGAAATATTTGAACAACAAAAATATCAACGTGTTGATTCCCAACACATTTCATGCCTTCATACTTAGCAGTTATTTCCATTTTGGTGTTGGAGACTGCCTGTTTATGCTGGCCAAACGTTGTTACTATTCAATGTTCGGATGCGGTGACAATGAGTATCTCAACTTCTGATAACTGTTACTGTCTATAAGGCAATTTCACTCTTCGAATAGACTTTCATCTAGTGGTCCGTAAACATAATTTTAAGATCAGACGGGTTTGTTATCTGTAGAAAAATACCAACAATTGTTCACTTAGCAGCACGAGCGCCGGTTGACTGAAATGCGTTTCGCAGTTAGATTCATCGCTGTGTTGCAAACTCTTGCCAAACGTACAACAATAGCTCAACATAAGTCCCGCTAAACATAGGGATACAGGGCCAGATCCGAAGGTCTCCTGGATGGCTGTTGTTAGCTCGGACCGAGAATTCGTACCTCGATTCGTTCGTAAAGTTGTGCATCGTGTTGGGTCGCGATGCACGATCATTGGGTGACTAAGAATAATCCTTCTGTTTGTCAAATGATCTATGTTTTATCCACTTACGCTTCTTAGAAGCCTGCTTCACAGAAGTGGCTTAAAATCGGAAATTGGTCGTGTCGGACGGACTTCATAAGCTAAAGTTACCTGGTTCCTGTAAAGTCCCGTTTCTTTTGATTATTGTCGGCTTCTAAACAGAAGGCGTGCATGAAGCTTGACCGCACCCGCACAAGTCCTTCTCTCCAAAGCCGATTTATCATTTCAAACACACACACCCACTGCGTCAATTTAACGTTGAAAACAAACGCTAGATCTCTATCCCAACATGCATAGTTTTTCAATTATTGTGGGGTGTGATTTATTCACGCTACTTGGCACGACGCAATGATAAACCAGTGGAACCCTTACCTAAACTACAGATTTTCTTCTAAGATCCGGAGAAGTAAAGTTCACACACACAATAGAACGTTTTAGTTTGTCAACTAAAACTGCAGTTTTTAACAAAGCTTAAATTCTCGATATGCCACGTCGTGGGACGCGAACACATCGTTTATGACATTTAGCGAGTGCATTGGTTTTGGAAGAAATACGCCAACTTTTGAATAGCCCTCTCTGATTTTATGTTTATAACAGGCTATTATGTTGAGTTCCCTATATGACAAGACACTCAGTCGTAACGGATTTTACGCGAAACAGACACTCGCCCCAAGCGGCTAAGCGATCTGCAATGGGATTGTACCTGTTCGCTAGATTTGAATATGTAGTCGAGTTCGGTGGCCTGGTGGTGAATTCGTGAGCGCCTCGGTGCAATCGGAGGAGAGACGCGTAGGTGCACGCGTTCGATCCCCACCGTTGCACGTTTGATTTTAAAGGGGGGTCGGCCTTATGAAGCAATGCTGAATACGGTTGTAGCGTGGACGTTGAATGTTGACTGTGAAGCAGCCTGGAGAATTTATTATTAGATTTGAATATGAAAAGTCATATACTGTGATTAATTTTTCCGACATAACATTTGCAACGATTCGATGCTACTCATTCCATGATATGAGTTGAACAACCAAAGAGAAAAGGGCCCATCAACAGATATAGGGGTAGTTGCATCCAAATGCAACCGCAGCTACAAGCTCATGACTGCAGAGACATTCGTATTGTGATTTCATATGTGACACACCGTATTCAGCTATTGTCGACTGTCAATCTGCTGCGCCGTACAGCATTCATATACGAAATCGCATTCATATAGGCACTATGACTTGCAAACTGACTTTTAAAGGGGTCAGTTCCAGTCACGACTTGATCAGGGATACTGATGTCGAACGGAGGCATGGAGTACAAACCGACATTTAGTAGGCTAACAGTGGTTCATGTGCAAAACAAGGTAACGATCATTGAAATCTGTTTAATATTCGATTGTATGATAGATTCGTGGCGGAGACCTGACTCTGTTTCTTCACTGTGGCTTCATACATTTTTCCTAAATGCTGTGTACGCTAATGTATAGCTATTTATTAACGTAAGCTGATCTTTTGGGATGGTTTGCCCCTGTGTGCTTTCATTTAATCGACCACATTTGGTGCTTTAATATACAGTCCTGGGACCGGTCCCGCATCATCCAAATACGATTCGGAGACCGAAAGATGCCACACGTAAGCTGCAAGCTGTGCACGAGCGCATGCGCAATATGATGCATCGTTTGGTGATTAGTCACACGTTTCAACATCGGTGTCAAGCTGGGTCGATCTGTGCCCACAGAGCTCATGCTGTGTCAACATATTCCTTTCCCAGTGACAATTGGCAGGATCTATGAATAGCGTTGTAAAAATTGTAAGTGTTACCCGTCGTAAGTGGTTCGCCTGCAAAATCCTGCAGACGTCCTGTGCTAAAGACTCAACTTAGGTTAACCACGTGCGCCAGCTCAGTCCCAAGTAGATCTCTTATATCTTCTGCCAGTATTGAATGCAGCAGATACCTGACGATATATATCAACACATGTAGGATCTACCACAGATATTTCCTTGCGGCAGGTAATGGGTAATATGGTAACTTTTACCAATCCATGGCGGAACTAATTTGAACAAAACAGTGGACGCCTGAATGCCGACGAAAGGTAGGTAGAGTATAAGTTCTTGTATATTTCGTGTGGGTTTTTTTATCATTGCTGGAGATCTCAACGAATATTGCTATATTCAAATAGAAAACATTAACATAACAGCATAGATAACATGAGTACATAAGATTATATAAAAGCATACGCAGGCGAATTATCTCAACTGAGGAATAATCAAAAGTAACCGTATGACCTTTGGGACCATTTAATCAACACTGTGAGGAATCAATTGCAAGACGCCCTCACAGAATAATAATTACCTTCCACTGATTGTACGAAGAATGTTTTAACATATGAATTGCTTTTAAACAATTTATCTCCCATCCTTGCTTTAACTGTTCGCATATCGTATTCCCAGCGGTAATTCTACTGTATTTACTATGTCAGGTTCATTTATAAGTATAATTTGAATTGTGCTTTTATTGTAGAATAGGAATAAGCATATTGCTTTGAGTTTTCAAGTTATTGCTATAAAAATTTCAAACCAACTTCTATGGAACTATGGAAGTTCAAGGTGCTGGAGCTATGGAAGTTCAAGGTGCTGTGTCCTTATAGCTTTGTTGTACCCTCATTTGGACGTTGGTTTTCCAAGGTCTTGCCTCAAGACACTATTCGAATTTCTGCAGTCCGGAAGATTACCTTTACAGCGAGACAATATGAAAAGTGATATCAAAAATCAACAGTGGTAGTCGTCATGCATTCTTTCCAAGTTAATCGTCACCAGCCTGTCGGCTGCAAGTGGCGACGAATCGTAGATGCGTCGAATCCAAAAAGCCTTACAGTTGGAGCATTCCCCATACTTCTGTATCGGCCGTGAACACGTAGCTAAATGCCGGGGCGAGTCACGAGTCCGCCAGAAGCGAATGCAACCAACCCTGCGGTGGATCCACTGGCCTAAACAGGATTGCTAGCTTGGTTGGTTGCTATGTAGTGTGTAATAACCAGTCGTGCATGCGGGGCAGACCAGGCCATGACCACCATCGTCGACACCGTTACCGTGTGCAGCTACGCCGGACCAAACAGGGTTACTTCAGGGACAAAACCCAACCCATTTGCTCTTTCTCTCTCTCTCTAATGTTGTATGGACATACATAAGCATCGGCAACCCAAACCATGGGCAGGCATGTGGGGTCTCAGTTGCTACTGCAGCTCTGGGTTTCTGGGGCAGCCTTTCGATGACGGAATATGGCACGTAGGTGTAAGCAAGGACATTGTCGAGCCAGGACAATGTAAGCGCGGGGATGTATAGCTCTGTAGTGAAACGTACCCCATGGACTGAGGGACATGCTACCGATGGTTTGGCCACGCTCTGTTTAATGTGTTCTACCACTGGTTATGACGTGTTTGTGTCGTTAAAATGCAGCGTCTACCTGCCCAGTGAGCTGACTAGCCAGACACGTCTACGAGCAACCTACGATAACGCACACGGACAACGTTCACGTTGGGCAAAGCAAGAAATGTATGAACTATTCAGCCTACGCCTCGAGCTAATTTGTACCAAAACCATTAGACGAATCCTGTGTATATTGTATACTGATAGCATCCATATTCATAATACTTAATATAATCTAGGGTAAGATTTGTTGTATAAGAAGGCAAATATCGAGCTTGTGTACACCAACGTTTTTTCTTATTTTGAAGAGGTTGAGGGAAAAATTCCTCTAAAAGACACCACATCTTCACGTCTTAGGTATTCGCTTTGATGGTGCCGGATTTTTATCGGCTAAAAATCTCCGAACCTATAACTTGAGTCAGGTGCCTGGGACTATTTTTATAATACTTGGGGCACAAGACTTGCAAAGACCGGCTAGTAGCCATCACTAGGCTGACGAATGGGTGTATAACCATCCGTCTACCCTAGGCTACCTTTGTCCTATGCCGGGTTCATCCTCCGGTTGGCGACGTCGCCCTGGGGTCCCGCAGGGTCTCTCCTCTGGCGTGTACCCCTGAGCCGACCGAGCTCGCTCTTCTTTTGGAGAACTGTCGCGATTACCGATGAGCCGATGCCCCATCCCGACGTGGTCTCCGTCATAAACTTTACAAGAGTTTTTATGTCGGTACGGGGGAGGGCTGGTGGGGCTCTTCCGCGTGGGTCGCTTTCACGCACCCATCTCATCACTACTGTGTCTATGCCCGCGGTGCATGCGTCCTTAAAGCGTTCGAATACACACAGCGTGTGTGCGACTGTGTCCGCTGCGTCGGTCTCGCAGTGCGAACAAGAGGCACTAGGCGCTCTGCTTATCCGCTCGAGGTAGAGTTGGAAACCCCCGTGGCCTGTGATCGTCTGCGTCACGAAGTGGTCGACCTCTCCCTCGGGTCGGTCGAGCCATGTAGGGATGTTTGGAATGAGGTCCCGGACGTATGCTCCGGGGGCCCCCGTTGAGAGGTGTTCCCACTGCTGTTGCCAGGCCGCGATGGTCTTTTCTTTCGCCTTCTCCTTTGATATTTCGTCTCTCCACATCCGTCTTCTCTCTTTAGCCTTCAGGTCCCAGGACGGTGTCCCAGCTAGCACTAGAGACGCGGCCTTGCTGACCGTCCTGTACGCCTGGATCATGCGGAGTGCACATGTGCGTTGGGCCGTCCGTAGGAGCTGCCTGTGTTGCTTCGTCGCCAGCGTCTTATTGAGCCACGATGGGGCTCCGAAGAGGGCGACCGATTCGGCCACCGACATCAGTAGTAAGCGCCGGTCTGCGCCTATCGACCCGTGGATATTTGGCAATATTCTGGCGATGGCATTTGCTGCTTTGGTGGCCCTGGCGGTGACCTGAACGAGGTGGTGCCGCCTTAGGCTCTTGTCAAGATGAACACCGAGGTATCTGGCGCGCGACACTACCTTAATTCTTCGGCCGCTGAGTGCAAGGTTCGGGTCCCTGAGCCTTTTTTTCCCTGTGAGAAGTATCGCCTCGCTCTTGTCCGGCGCGAGGGATAGTTCGACGTCTTCCATCCATTCGGCGATCCTTTTCAGGGCTGCGTTGGCGTAGAACTCTGTTTCCGCGACTGTTCTCGCCTGCACGGGGACAGCCCGGTCGTCGGCATATGCTAGAGTGTACACCAAAGTTAAATTAGTGTATTTTCCGGATTTCGGTTTGGGTGATCAATGAGAAGCGTTTGCCTCAGCAGATAGAATTATAAATTCACTAGACAATTTGACAAGGCACTTTTCTTCATTAAGTATATTACAATTAAGTAGCTGTTGTCTATATTCAATCAAATTTCGTCCCGCAAGTAACCAACACGTTTAAAATTGCATTCTGTCGATATTATGTCCATGTGAACCAGATATCACAACTTATACAAAACACTAATGAGAAATTACTTTGCAAAAATATAGCATTTAACCCCATCTGTTTCTAGACACGAATTGAACATGCCTACATTAGTAGGTTTCTAATTGAACATAAATAAAGGTAATGAGAAAATATCTAAGGAATCATATGAAATAACTGTGCGAGAATGGAAAATCAGAATGGAAGATTATGCGAACTACAGAGATGCCACAACTTGCCAAAGTTAAGTTTAATGTGTGTATTAGGTTGTCGACAGTATAACGCCTACTTCGCCTGCAGACGTCACACGCTTTGATACACATTTACGATATAAAACAATGGGCCCCAACGAACCCATTTTTCCTACAAGCTCATTATTAGCAGTATGCTGATACGAGGCATAGGCCTAAAAAAAATAGATGACACTGAGTATAGAATTTTTGATTACGGTTGTGATCGCATCATTACTTCGATTTGGTTAGCACTTCGCTCTGTGAAATGACAAATAGTGATACCCAAGGGTGGTTCCGACGCGTTCGCATGGGAGGACAGCTGAAAGTCAGCTAAAAAGCGGTAGTAATTCGTTTTGCGAGGTTGTCATTAATTTATGAAAAATAGGAATCTCAAATGAATATTGTGTTAAATTGACGGCACACGCGTTAGGTCAAATCTGTTGACCGCCTGATGTAATATTTACTGTTGGTGAGTATTTATTTCTATAAGTGATGAACGACACTTCTAGTCGCTGCAGTTCATATGAACCGCGAAGCTATACAATTCCGCAAAATGATTGATAATGCCTTTTCGAGGTCGACACTTCGAACCTATACATTTTTAGCTATATACAGTTGAACACTCGGAACACTATGGTAAAGGCCATCACTATGTTTTTCCGTTTATACTAAAGGAGTGGTCATTTTTTAGGCTAGCTACCCATGTCTATTGTGTCACCCGGTGTCAGACAAATACAGTGCGCACGTTTCAAAATAGCGTTGGAGAGTGAAAATATTTCAAGCGCCTAATAAGCAGGCAGAGACTGGCAATTATAGAGTTTCTGCCAGTGTGTCCTGGCTCTGCTCAAGCAGCGTAGCCTCGGCACGTGTCTAGATTTCAGCGAATCGCACGACCGCACCCACAATGACGACCACGACTATCGCCGCCAATAGCCTACCGTCTCCTATTCGAGATAGAAAATGCTGTAGAACGAGAGTGAAGAAGAAAGCGTTGCTCGTACCAAGCAGTCACACGTAGACGCATTGTTTTCCATATGAACGGGTACATGCATAGTTAAATACGTAGAGCTATGTGATATTTGACGAGAGTAGCAACGAGTCAGTTCCCCTGCAGTCGTCGCAGTTGTGGAGAATTCAACACGCACAAAGGATTCGCCTATCCTATAACGGATCTGTAAGCGGATGTACACATGTGACTGTTCAATTGGCAGATAAAAGCTGCAAAAGTGGCGCGAAATGAGAGACACGCATAGTAGGACAGTTTTTGTGAAACTGCTTTAGGCAGGCGGGGAGAGGAGAGAAACAATCCATGCGAATAACGCTTCCAGCTCTGAGGTCAATATGTTCGCTTAGTATTTCGCACGACGCTTTCGGCTATCGCATACGAAGCTTTCTTCCAGAGGATGACATTGGTGGAGATTCCCCTTCGGCTAAAATAACGCTGCTGGGTTTTCGAGATGCTTTTACGATTGTGTACAATGGTATGGGGTCATGAACAGTTTGGTCACCCTGCTTAATTCCAGATCCATGAAATTTATTTTAGATCAATAAGTCCGCCTATAACGATATATGGTATAGTTACAACAACGAGAGTTGAGTTGTATGGCAAGGGCACTCATGCAAGTTGTAGTAAAATCTAAAGACCCTTTCGACCGGAAGATAAAAAAATATCGAGTCAAACAGCATATGCTATATCGACGGTTTGAAAATCTCGTTGATCTGCTACTTGTTTTTTTTTCGGGGAATTACGGGAATGCCTGATGCGCACATGCGCTGAGCGGCCCAACTATAAACCGCCGCTAATGTAGTTGGACTTAGTTACTACTACGGCAATAACTAATTCGACGGAACAGAAACGCTCGAATAAACAAAGAGACCCCATCACCTTTTGTTGATTGCAGTCCGATGGACCCTTGAATTGTTCTCAACGTTCCCATTTACTCTTCAAAACACAGCACGCCCCTCCACAATTTATTGTATCCGTCTGGTTAAAACGAGCTGTTTTATTGTAAGCAAAAACTCTTCTTTTATTTGTCGCATGATTTTGGAGACGGCAACAGAGTATGCTAATTTAGGAGACCATCGAGTTTTTATGAATTTTGTTCACACTAGCGCGTTTTCAAGTCGTTTGTTGCGCTATGAGCTGCGGAAAAGTCGACCTTTACAAATGCTGGACAAAACGTCTCCGACAGTTAGGAGCAAGTTTATGGTTGACGCAATTTTATGACAGAAACACAGGAAGCCCCTAAGCTGTTTTCAGCTTTGCATGAATGTTTCCATTCGTACTCTCAGTCCAACTGGGCTGCACACCATACAACCTATGTACAACCAGCGCCTTTCTCCGAGTTCTGCATATCGAGTCCATGTTGAGGAGCACAACGAATCTGCGGTGATGGTGAATGCTTAATGTTAGCATGCCAATATGTATCTCAAGCGTGTCCCTGAAGTGTTTCACACTGACACTATTTGCTTTGCCTCTAATCCTTTCACTAGTGTCCTAAGTTAACAAAAGGTGAACAATGCGACAGAACCAGGATCATCTCTATTTGGCGGCATAATGATTCAAATTTACACGTATTAATGCCCAGTGTGTAACACAAATTTGACCTACTCCATCGCTGATGGGTGGATGAACTTTGATGAAATCTATTTGCCGAAAATAGTGTACACTTGCCTAATCGACATCATTCAGTTTTGAGTAATGTGATATTGGCTAGCAGGCTTGCTTGTTTTCGAATTGTTTAGACGTAAGTTCGGACAAGGTTCGTCTATTCGATATATATACATATATATATATATATATGTATATTTTTTTTTATGACGGAGAATGTTCATGCAGACAGGCCTCACAACTAAGGTATATATATATATATATATTATATACTTCTCCTCCAACGAGAATTTCGAGGAGGTTCGGGACGGGTACTCATTGTGAGTACCTGTGAGCACCTGTCCTTATCGTTCTTTATAGATGCCTGCGTTATTATTGCGATTGAGATTACGAAATAGCAGCCCACCTTTAGGTAATTTAAATAAATGCTTCTACTCAGGCGCAACGCTAGGCCCCTAAGGACAATGAGACTTTAAAACACAGTGGGCAATACGTATTTTAACCGAGTGGAAATGAGGTGGCAAAGTGGCAGAGACAAAGAGAGACCCAATTCCTATTAGGGAGTGTTATAATTAGCAAGTTATTTGGGAAGGTCATCTCAGATTCAGGGCGATTTTTGCTGATCTCTGGGGAGTGTTCCCGTGCTCATTGCCGCTGTACGGTGATGGAAATGTGGACGGCACTATCTAAACGCATCAAACAGCAATGTCGGTGTATTTTGGGTCCATTTTAGGCGTCTGTCTGGCTGACGCCAACTTCAGTCCTCAATCATGACCCTACCAATTGAACAAAAATTGTTGCTGGCTATGTTCCTGTTGTTACACAGGTCTACGATGCCGTTGTCACATGCTGTAATTTTGTTGATTTTCATGCATTTATAATCATGATTTTAAACAATTTTACCGTGCCAACGGGTGCCTCTCGCAACCATGCTATCCACTTGATCGTTAGATGATTCATTTTGTTATGTTCCCGGGGTCATCAGTGAGTGCTCTACCTCAGTCGTGTAATACGTTCATGATCGAGAGTAAAGTCATACATTCCGAAGAGCATATCTATGAAACGAGCTCGTAGAGGCCTCTCGTCGTCATACGACTAAAATCGGTAAGATTTAGTCCAGCACAAGACCGCTAACCTAGTTAAATGAACGCTAACATTAGATATCAAATGTCTTTATTTCATATACAATATTAGATAAAATATGGTTTTGTTAAGAGAGATGTATCAAACGTGCTTCGATCAACTCGCGCTGCATATAGCTTGCCATTCTTGACAAAGATAACAAGCATAAAACATATCCGCGTATAAAGCAATTACAAAACAATGCATCCGTTCTTTGATTAACTATAATACAATGGACATTTCTGTTCAACGGGGTATGTTTCTCGATTGGGCTCGTACTAACCGACCTGATTTTCATAACGAGAAACTTAGCCGTTTGAGACATCGCACTGAACACGGTCTTTGTATGTGGAGAACGTAGAATATCAAGCACAAATGATATTGTATAAACTTGAATTGGCCCATTTTAGTAATTACAGTATGGCGTGCGTTCTATACCGCAAATGGACATCCACGTGAATCGGCACCACTTTGTGATATTTTAATACAGGTCTATTAATTTATGTACTTTCCTACAATGTCATCCGGCAAGTGTATCGTCTGCACGTGCGACGTTGCACGTTAACCCATGCATAGATGCAGTCATGAAAGCCACCCTTACAAAGGACGAACACATATCAGCCAGGCTAACAGTTGCTGAACGCCAGGCCGCGACCACTGGTGCTGTCATTTCATCCCCTTCCCACTTGTCGATGAAATATCACGATGGTCGTGGAGGCAGCACCTCGAAGAGCACTGATCTTCTACAATAGAAAGCGAACTGTTTAATTAATGTGATTCTATTATTGTATGGGTTCGACCACCATAATCGTGTGTGTAATATGGCTCCTGAATTCTGTTACGTAATAGTGAAACGTGCTATATATATTACAAGCCAGAGTAGTTCAGAGGAATTTTTCCGATAGTCTATCGAACTGAGAGAATGAATAACTGTCAGTTGAAATTAATTTCAGAAACAGTGCCTGTTTGCATAGGGCCATTATGCAGATAAAGACACTTTGTGTTTTAATGTGAACATCTCAAGCAAATCTCAATTTTCGTTAGATGTTGAAATCCCAATATGGGACACAGATGGTGATTATTATTGATAATATCAATTAGTTCACAGTCTCGAAAGCCTACTTTATCTGCACACACGTACACACACACAAAACAAGCGCAAAAATAAGTGCATAGTGATGAAATAATAGGTGCCAAACAGTTCGACCTGCAAGTTCTCCCTGTAACCTCTTCAATACCATATCGTATGGTCGATCAAGCACACGTCTGCGATTTCAAGTCAATCGACATGCCTGACCCCGCTGAATTTCAGAGTGCTGATTTTGTGACATCGCTTCAAAACTGCCGAGTGATTATCTCACACAAATTATGCCTTTCTCATTTTGCTATTTATTTTGAAAGCACATAGACGTCACCATCGACAGTTCAATCCTTGACCTCATTCTATTTTTTAAGATTGTCACACCAGCACTCTTTCTGATGTGCCTTCTCCAAGGTAAGTATACTCCTGTCCCTGATGCGATCCGTACATTACTCGCCTCGTTGTGCGCATACGTGACATAGAAGTAAAACATTCTTGCGCAAATTGTCATATGGATCTAGACGAACTTACAGGCAACTTGTGTTCTATATTTCCCGTTTGGAATGTCTATCCATTCCATTGAACAAAAAAAGATCAAATACATCCGTCGTAGCACGCTGACTACGCAGGCTCTGCGTCTCGATAATACAGGTCCCTGAGATTTTGTGTCGGTCACAATTTTCGCCTTTCAAAAAGACCTTGTAAGACCCTTAGTTTGAAGAGGCCCAAGTTCGGGAATCTCTGACGCCACGCATCCGAGCGCGTGTTAAAGGAGGAGGAGTGAATCGACATAGTCATCTAAGAAATCTAAATGGCGTTGCATAAACTTCGCCACTTAATGAAACAATATGCGCGAATAGAAGAGCACCGTCAAGGTCATAGATATATATTATAAGGTCGAAGGAGGGTAGTTCCAAGCATGTTTAATTAACATTCTAATACCGACACTTTACAATTTACAGCTTTTGCAGGGGTAGGAACTACTAACTGAAGTGATACTTTTTACAGTCCCGGTCAGTGTCCCAAGTCAGAATCGGTTCTGGATTTAGTCAGTAAGAGTCTGACACCACCAGGCAAATAAATTAGTTGTGAGGCCTGGTGTCCATGCAGAATTTACCTTTAACCTCTATAAAAAAAAGCTCTTGCAGGGGTACAAATATTGCCTTAATCGTATAGGGCGGAGAAGCAACGGTGTGAAGGTACCTGGTGATGGCTGCTCTAATGATTTACTGTGATGATAATAATAATATTAATAATAAGGAAACATTTATTCGCTAATTTACAATTAAGAATTTTTTCAAGGGATTTGGGGGGTGGATTAGTAGGGGACCGGAGCTGAGGCTGACATTTTCCCGAGGAAGGCTATTGCATTGCCTCTCTGCACAGGCAGGGACAGGCGCTGCAGAAGGAAAGATCTTGCGCGCCTGTCCCCGGTGGCGCGGATCAGCCAATGGTAGACTCCTTCGAGGAAGTTCGCGGTGAGGGGTCCGTGCCCGCACAAGGTTTCAAAAGCAAGGGGGAAAAAGGAGTGCGGCGTACTTCCGTAGCTTGGCCCGCTCCGCACGCGCTACCGTGTAACCGGGGATGGTTACACAGTGGTTGATATAAGAAGGTGCTAGAGTGCCAACGACCGTGCCGTCCCAAACGAGGTGCTGGCCTCGGTGGAAGGGGATGAGAGTGAGGCCGTCAGTGCGGCGCCCGTCGGCAGTGTCGAGGCCCTGCGGCTCCCTTGTGCACGGAATACCGGCGGAGCGGAGGGCCCTCACGAGCGTGTCATTAAGCATCGTGTGTCGCGGATGGCGATCGGCGCTGCGCTCGCACAAGAGACCGTGGTGACCATTCGCTGCGAGAGGGTCCCCGCAACGCTCGCAGCTGTTTAATAATAATAATAACAAATGTTAGATCTAAAAGATTTTCAAGATACAGCCTAACATCGATAACCACCCGTGGAGGTCAACCGATGGTTGCAGTAGTTATTACATGAATTGCTTACACTATAACGACGTATTCGTACCCATTTTATCGCATCCTGTTAGACTATCGACGCGGTGCACGTCCGCGCCTGGACGCTCAGTATTTTCGACGCTTTGAAATAGAGACGTTTCATTTTGAAATTAACATATTGTTAGTCAGCTGGTTGTGATACCATCCAATTACAACAATACAACACATTATCTATATAAAGTTACTAAGTAGTAGCATTACTAATACGTATCGTATATATTTAGATATGCCTAGTGACACTTCTCGCGAAAAATGTGAAATCGATTCTTAACGCCCGCTTAAAATATATGAGTTATACTTCTACTGGTCCTATTCTTGTGACTGCTTTTTTTTTCTCGTACACGGACGCGAGAAACTTCTGTGTTCCTAGCACACACTCACTTACAATTTCAATGACCTAATTAACAGTAGGGTATTCCACATAAGCGTCAATGGTCCTCTTCACGTCCCCTACAAGCGTTTCAATTGTGGAAGAACAACGCTGAATCGTAGCACTGCATTGCAAGGTGTACTCTTCCTGCTTCCATCGTGTCCACCACGCGAGCTACCGCCGGCTCGATCCGCGCCATCAAAGCGATAGAGGGGAGGAAGACACTACTGGGCCTGGCCGTTCAAAAGGATTGGGGTCACGCCAGCGTACATTGTGCAGGAAAAAGGGTACCGAAATAGTACAAGTTGTTCCACCCAGATCGCAAACAATGCTCCTACGCGATGTAAGTTTTCAGACTGCGACGATAAAACGATGCACATAAAGAATGGGTGAGACGCTTCCGTCTGCTCGGAGCGAAGAAGCAGAGGACGTTGCTATAGGCTCTCGATAGGGACCTTGCCGGCGGGCACAATCAAAGGAGAAACTAATTGATTATTACAGGTTGGGTTCGATTAGAGAAATCGGCTGCAGTAAAGCTGAGCGAAATACAGTGGGAAATGCAGGTAAGTATTCGTCGGCACCTTTTGCTGTTGTAATTCTGACTTACCGAACGATTTTAGTCGTATACACAACGATATATGTAGTGGGTGAGTTTGAGGAACAATTCGTTTATAGCTGTTCATCAAGAAACCCAAAGCAGTAAGAAGTAAGCTGTCTCAAGCACATTTGTATTTATATGGTTACGTTAGGCGAATATAATCTCTTGACGGTGATTTGTCGTAAAGAGCAGGCTTGCCCGACCACAGCGTTCGTAGCTAATTCTATTGATCTCCTAATAAAAGGCACGTAGGTCGAAATTAGGCCTTTCTGACCGCCGCCGGCTGCTGCGGAGTGGTTAGGACTACTAAAGTGAAGAGATCGGTAGTCACGCGGCGTGTGAGGAATACAACCAGTGGAAGGTCCTGCTTCTCATCGACCACCATTAGTCGAGCTTGAGTGCATTGCTGCGCCCTGCTACCTCAGTAAACCGCTCCAATGGGCAACTGAGCATAGCAGCGTTTACAGTAATACTTCGAAAGAGATCACTACCTGGTCGGTCGGGAGGCCAATCCTCTCGGTGTTGGGTGAGGGATTACCTATTCACTTCCAAACAGTAGGCAGGTTATGAAATTTTGTTCTCAATATGGTCAAAACGAATGAGATAATAGCATTATGAATCACACGTTAGTAAATTCTAAGATTGAGTAGCCTTATACAAATTATAGTTTTGTAAATCATAGGCTTTATGAGCCATGAGTATTTATTGTATACTATGCATTTAAAACAACTCAACCTAGTTGAGCATATGACGGGTTATGCACAAGGCCGCCTCAAGCCCGAAGGCCTTGTGGTCCCAGAAAAGCCACGCAATAACCTACAAACTGCAATTAATAATGGCTAAAAATAGTATAAGTTAAAAACACGTTGATATCTATAGCCAAATGTGCGGTGCTTTGTAGCTGGTACGACACGTCAGAATACCTGGATCTACAGTATGATCTTTGCAGTGGTTGCCTTGATCAGGGACCTTCTAGAAAATATGTCTTCATTTCATCTTAGGCATCCTTACTGACCAACACTCTTTAGAGATTTCATGTTGCACTATTTCTAAATAGAGAGCAAGACTCTGTGTGCACATCGATTTTCCGAAGGCATTCGGCAGGGCCACAGGTTATCGTAGTTTTTAAATTAAAAATACTATAATTAATAATAAAGAATAGTATCTATACTATATATAATCCTTGCACCCCCTTGCCCTTAAAAATATTGGGACGGCCGCGCGACTAATCCTCTAATCTATTGCATTCAGTAGAGGACGACCTCAAATGACCGTCAGCGCGGTGGCTTGGACATCTAAGCTTCTGGCTGTAAACGGCGGGGGCTCGAAGATTCGAGTTCCATGATATGACATATAAGGGAACTTAAGCACTGTAAAAGTTGTAGTTCCTTTTGTAAACCAATATACCTTTAGCTTCAATTAAACCGCGTGCAGACGAGTTCTTGATGCAACGATTGTCGTGAACATGCAAAACAGCTACAATATTGCTATTCCGGGTACAATAAGGGACTGAGAATGTGTAGCAATATCTACATTTGTTTATTTTACGAATGGGGGATAGGTAAGTCCACTTTAAAGACGTTTATTCAATATACAATTGTAACCCGCTTTTTTTGCAACACACTATCGTTTTATTTCGAAATTGTGAAGACTTCGTACCTACAGCAAAACCTTAATCTGGATATGCAGTTATCATAGTGGAGGGCAGGGTAGAGGAGGGTATCCCTGGGGGCATAGTTCATAAACTGTAAGCAGATGATCTCGAGTTATATGGTCGTAATAATAATAGTCGTAATGGCAACGATACATAACAATCCTCAATGTGTGCAGTACCAAGTGGAGCGAACAAAACGAAAGCCTAATATCTGGGTCTGGCTGTGCAGATCCAGATAGTCTATCCAGTCGTCTAGTCACCATAACTTTATATATAGGTTAAATGGATCTCCCATCTCCGCAGTACAGACTGTCCGTGATTCGGGCTTGCTAAAGACCTCCAGACAAGTTAGCCCGGCTCCGTTTAAGCGTCGCTGCAATCGTCGGCCGTCATATTTAAGTTGCAATTTTTTCCGTTATGAAGTTGTTAAGACAGTAGAGTTCAAACGTCTCACTATATAATGGTCTAATTGTACTGAAGGTTTTATATTATTCAGAAACGTGGCGTCTTCTTCCTTAAAAAAAACACGAATGCAGAACAAATTTGTTCGTTGGACTAGTGCTTTCAATTTCAATTTCCAATGGAGATTTATTGACGGAACTACAATTTTAAAATCGATTTAGTTCTCGCCGAGAAAAATGTCAAGTAAACGTTTACTGTAGCACACTGTGTCGTGTATCACAGAACATAAACTAGTGATATTCAGATAACGACTAAAATATGGGTACAAAGGACTGTGGCAAGATGTAGAGTTCTTGATGAATCGATTATATTAAAATCGATAATAAGATTTCAAGAGGAGCTGATCTTCGAATGTTTCGAAAGCTGAGGATGCCTAATATGACTGAATACTTTCCAGTCTTACGAATTAACAGCTGGCGTAGCGATAAAAGTGGCATTGAGGTTTCCAACTTCGAGAGCGCAAACCTATTTTTGCATGGAGGATTTCAAGGTCACTTGAACGAAAGACTACGTAATCCTAATATTAACAAAAGTTAATAATTACAGGGATCATTTAATTAAAGGTAATCACAATTTCATTCAACACTTTCACATGTATTGATATAAGATATACCCTATGCGGCCCTACATTGGTGGAGAAAAAGGAGTAGTCTTTGTATTGTATTAGTTGTTTTTTTTGTCACTACTGTGGAACTTTCGCATTTAGAACACATTGGAAAAATATGTGTTCTCCAGCTGTATATCTCCAATATCCAGCTGTATATTGCGGGCATTCAGTCCACGGTCACCCTCAGCCTGTCATCGGAAACTATTTAAATCACACGTCCATTCGCTTCGAATCATATGCGTCGGTAGTGTAGAAACCAATAAGAGTTGGAGAATTATTTAATGAATTACTTGAGAAGTACAGAGCAGGTTTCTCCGTAAAGTTGAAAACCGGTCCCACCGAAATTGCCATTGACTACCAAGAGTAATCGATAGATTGAAAACAATTTAAGGAACCCGTGAATTGCGACAATGCAACTGTATTTTGTAATCTACTATTTAATAATAAAAGGGAGTACCTCAGTATTAAAAGAAATTTTGTGGAGTTCTCGCAATATATTATATAGTAAATATCTCCGTGTTTGACGCAAATATTGAACCAGGACTGTTCTCGCTTATTTTTGAATCTTTAACATTGCTGTAACTAGTCAAATTTGGATGAAAGCATTGCTAGATGGTGTTGAGGTCCGGCCCGCAGATAAAAGTTTTGGATTCAAATATTAGAACGATGTAGACAAAAACAACTTTGTCTACATTTTGAGCGAGGGATGATTGAACATGAGAACGGACATGATGGTAAAATGAAAGTAATACTCTCAAACAATTAGTCGAACGCAATATTGGTCTACATCCCTCACAACTTATGTGATGATTGAAACAAATCAAGTAAGAGCATTCGAGGATTGGCCGCAATCTTTCAAATTTCCATAGTATCGATATTCCACTCATTGAGCGCTGAGGATCAAAAATCGTGTTAACACCATTTCAATGAATGGGTTACTCAACGCTCGTTAGAAATTGAACTCGCGCCTTTACTGCGTTCGCTTTGATTGTTACTTTGCGACATAAATTAGGACAACGGCATGAGGCACCGGTGAATCTCGTCTAGGTTCGTGCTCTCTTAGCTCAGGAGAGGAGCCAGTCGGCAATTCGGCTGGTCGCGTTGCGACAGGCCTCGTGAATTACCTTGCCTGCAATAGGGTCCGACGTAGCAGGTCCTTCGAAAAACACTTGTTACCGCGACCTCGGAAGCCGGGGACGTTCATTGGCCTTCGTGAAGAATTCCATTACGGCATATAGACCGGGGAACAGTTTAGCCACTACGGTGCTATCCGGCAAACAGGTCTCGTCAGGCCCACATCCCTTCACCGGCAAAGGTAGTCGTTTCGCGGTTCGGACCTGCTGTATGGCGTGACTGCTCTGGTTGGAACACTGACACTATACATGCTAGTGCCGTATAGTATATAGACGTAAACATGGACCTTATGCACCATTACAGTGAAGAAGTTGCACCTTAATGGTGCATTTTCAAATGAGAACCACCTCCGCCACAACTACCAACTACGGACGACTAGATTTGAACAAAGATACCTTGCGTACGTAAATATGCTTTGTCGATATTACAAGAGGAAGTGGGAAGCGCTGATATGTGAACATAGCCGTTCTATCCAGAGCAATTGGTCTCTCTCTCCCTCTCTCTCTCTATCATATGTATATATATATATATGATTTCTGTGACCCCAATAAAACATTGCCACCGCCAATTCAACGCATGAATATGTTAGTAAGAGAGCACGCAATTAGTGCATTACTAGGCAAGTCTCACCAGTCATCGTGGTTACCTAAAGGAAGGACCTCTCAGCAAGGTTTTCTGAACCACGGAACCTGGCCTGGAGCAAGCAAGTCCCGACTCACGACAGAGAGACAGACTAACGCATCTTTGAGCTAACCACGACGCAGGTGTTGTGGTCTGTTTACAGAAGAAGGGCCTCTGTTCACTGGTCATTCGCCAACGGGTCTCTAATCAGAAAAGCCACCTCTCGACTACTTCTTTGATACGCTGGTCCTTTGAGACTACTCCCATCACCACAGAGAATACAGTTTTCTTCGACAAAGTCTGAGTGAGGTATATTAGGATGATGAACATTACTTGCTGTAAGCTATTCTGTGCTGAAAGGGCACAAGCTGTTGCTATTCGTTTCATATATAAACCTCATTCCCCATTGAAGGAGAGCCGATCAATGTAGATCGTTCAGAATGTGTGCATAAAGTCATTTATTTACAGTAAATGAACCCATTTTGATATCATTTCCTTTGCGCAAGGGCCTTCACCAGTGCGTGATTTCGTGAAATTAACTAATATGTCTAATTCAATTCTTGACAATTGGTGCTGCACTAAGTGGCGATTTGTGTCGCCCCAACTTCATCGACCCCTGACGAGCGTCGACGGTTTACAATAATGCCTATGGGGATCAACTAATTACCCGCGCGTCTACATGCCCACTTAGCCATTGCCACGCACACCTCAATATGGCCGCCATCCATATTTCCAGAGCCGCTGTTCATTGGGCCTTCTCTATCTCTCTTTGTCTAGGGGCTACACCGTAATTGAGTCGCGCCAAAGGCTGCGAACACGCCAAGGTCGCACACTGCACCTCGTAACTCTGCGTTAAGCTGTGGCGGCGCGGTGTAATGGAGACCATTTGCTTGTTCTGCTGCTCATCGTATCTTCTCCCACACCAGCCCCTCAGGCCTCCTGCTTCATCGCCAGGTCCCTTCCTGTGGCCGGCACCTATCTCATTTTGACCACCCGACACAGCCTTGTGTCGGCCCAACGACAACCCCTATAACAAGCCGGGCCGCCACGAGCCGTTCTAGAAGCGAGCTACCAGCAGTGCTGCTGGTTTAGCACTTGCACGACATGATCCTGCCAACAGAAGCGAGCACAGTTCGCCCGACGACAACTAACCACATATCGTTGTCGCCGTTGTTGCCTTGTCTGCCGCCTGTTGTTGTTGTCGTCGTCGTCGTCGTTGTCGTTGTTGCTGCCGCTGCTGGTATTACTGTTGTTGTTATTGTTGTAGTTGCTGTTGTTGTTATTGTTGTTGTTGTGACAGTCCATGTGCATGATGAAGGAACAGGGGAAGAGACAGCACGGAGACGCCGCAGAGAGGAACTGCTGGAGGAGTTAGACGGCGCAGACTGCAGAAACTGCCTAGAAGCCAGATGGCTGGCTGGCTGCCTAGAGTCCGATCATCAGACAGTGATAGAGGTGGACTCCTGCGATCGCGCGGTAAACGAAGCCCCCGCCACTGTCCCTTTCTCCTAGCCTCGTGGATGCCGCTGCTACCGATCTGCGACCGCAGATAAGCTAACATTGACGCTATCTCTGGCTCCCCCTACGCGTACCCGTTAGCTCATTCCACTAGCTATCCTGACCAGGCTGGAACTGCTCGGATGGAACGGCAGTGCAGCGTTGACCGGGGGGAGGCTGACTCATCGTGGCTCGTTTCACGGTGACGGCGGACGAGGATGTTCGCCGTGGCTGGAGCGACTGACGACGACGTTTGGGGTCGACGTGGATGGGTGTGCTCACCTACCGAAATCGCTGTACAGCTCCCCTAACTTGTTCTTCGGTGTGCTGCGCTGTAGTGAGTCCGCCAGCATGTGGTGGTACAACATTGTTGTCGCCGTCATCGGTTCTGCTTGGGATGAGACCCATTCCCTCATCAACCCCTATGGTGGCCGCTTATCCTCTCGCTCGATCGAGAGTAGCTAGCACCCGTGTGTGCTTCTCTTTCACTGCCGAATGACGATGGGTGTGTTTATTGTCGAATTGGTAAATTCGAGAATTTGTAATTCTCACGAAAGCTATCGGACGAGATGAAGGTAACTATTCAAGTTAACTCGCTAAGGATTATAGCTAACTGAAGTAATTAGCTCAATTGCTAATTGTAGACTCAAAGAAATCTTTAAAAAGTATTATAGTAGTTGCTTGGGAAGCTTACGACGTATGCGCAGCACTGTCTTGGCATCTACGCATCATCAAAGTCAAGAAGGTCGTTGGCAAGCAACGGTCGACTTATCAAGTGCCAAGACCCGATATCTGTCGTTATTTAAAATTTGGTGCATGACTAGTTGTTTTTAGTGCCCCAAGCAAGGTATAATGGACTCTTCAATCCTGATTCTCTCCAAGAACCAGTACTATCGGATTTTTACTTCAAAAACCCCTTTTGTTGAAAGAAATATTCCTCCTTCTGTCAAATCGGTAGCGTTATCAACTCAAAAATGTGATACATACTTTTATTGATAAAAATAAAGGGGTCCTCCTCAAACCTTCCGAGGGCTTGAACCTACGGCTCTTCAAAGCCAGAGACTTAGCCGTCAAAGCCACCGCCCATACGGGTCCGAGAGGCTCCAACATGTTTATGCAATGATAGAATAGATTTATTGTGTGTTTTAATATACACAACAATTAGCGACGTCGCCGGGTTGAGAAGGGTGAGGACAGGTCTCGGCCGACATGATCCCGAGGGACGCGATGGCATTGCCTCGTTGAGCAGCGAGAGAAAGGCGCTGCAGGAGGAAGGACCGTGCACGCTTATCCCCGGTGGCGCAGACCAGTCTGGGGCAGACCTCTTCGAGGAATTTGCAGTGAGGGGGTCGGGGCCGCCTACGATTTCAAAGGCCAGAAGAGAAAAGAGGGGAGTTGCCGGCGGTATACTTCCGTTGCTTGCAATGATAATTAGTCCTCATTTGCCAGACTAGACTGGGCTTAAACGACCGACTCAGCGGGCTCCATTTTCAATGAAGAATATCAGATAAATAATAAACTTCGTAGACTGAAAAATAAGCTTTTTCTCACAACAAAATGCCAGTTTCCTGCTCCGAACAAAATGAAGTCGAATCTACCGATCATCATAGATATGCACTCGCAGAGCTAATGAATAAGTGAACTACCCCGATGACGAGGTTCGGATGAAAATATGGCCTCGACTAGGCGTGGGTATTACCTTCGGCCCCGTAAGTCCTTCAAGCAGAAATCGCTTCAGAACTGGCAAGAACTACCTTGATAACTGCAGATTACAAAAAAAGCTTTGTCCCGGAAAAAAACCTAGTTTTTCTGAAAAAACCTAGGGATCGACCTATAAGGCGCACACGAATGCATCACACCGCCTGGCTCGACGGGCTAATCCTTCGGTTCAGAATCCAAGTCGCTACCTAAGGACACGTATGCTACTCGCTCCAGGAACAGCGCGTTCGTGTATCTAAAAATCAAATCACTGTTTGTTAAAGCTAACAATATTTACTACACATCAGGAACATTCATCTAATTTTAACATTGCATAAACTCGAAAATTTCGTTTCTTCATTAGCGACCCAATGTCATGGGAAAAATCAATATTAATTCTGCCGATGAGGCTTTTTTGTTGCTCGGAGCTTTGCCTGATGCCTGCTCGCAATAGCAACAAAAGCAGCAGTGAGGCTCACGCTCTTACGAACACGTACACACACGCATACACTCACCAATCAGAGATAATCAGAGATTGCATTTCTGTCACTCGTAAAAGCTACTGTTACTCGGAAGTTTGAAAAGGGAAGGCCGCTACACCCCCGCCCCCCGCCCCCCATCCGTGTGATTTCCCTTGACGGTGCCTTCTGCTGCTTGAAAAATATTGTATGTTTGTCAATGATCCCTGACACCTCATCGTCTTGCTCGTCTTACGGGGTTCCATTACTAGGTCTGTCCTTTGATTTGTTGTTTTCTGCTCTGTAAAATAAAAGTATATATTTAGCAGGCGGTCGGAACGTTGGCCACCCTCCTATGATTGGGATCATCTAGCAAAACAAACGCGTTATTCTTACCCTCGGGCCCGTCGTGAGTGCCTCTCAACTGACACATTGTGCCATTGTTTAGGCATTGTCTCGTAACACAGCCCGCTAGCTTTACTTTGCACAGCTACTGGACGATCTGCAATGAGAGATCTGACATACTCCTACAGGCCCTTCCCCGATCGTTAGGAAATAGGCAGGATATGTTTTAGAGGGCACTGACACACAATGCCTAAAGCTAATGAACGCCTTGTATAGTTTTAGGTAGTGCTGATCAGAACACAACTGACTTTTGCTTTTTAAAGAAAAGGTCTAAAACGCTGACTTTTATGACTTCGATAACGTTCATGAAATAAATTCACTATGCAACCGCGAAGTTTACTATGATCAGAGGGAAGGACTGTGGATTATTTGATTTAAATTACGTTAATGTAAACGCAAACCCGCCTAATCGGGATGGTATTAATGAACGAACATAATATTGTTATATTCTCTACAATTAATTATTAGTGTGCGGTTTATAAATTCTAATCTGGTATTGTAAGAGATCTAAATGTTTGTTATATCATTAACGACAAAATGCCTTGTCCTGTATGCATGTGATGTCCATAGTTACTAGCAACCTATTGATGATTGAGATAATTCTCACTAAAAATAGACAGCATGGCTTGTCAAGTTTTTAGCGAACGCGCTGAAATCATCGAGTAAAAATATAGAGTATGAGCTTTTAGGTCGTGCGCGTTGAAGAAGACAAAATGGCAACAACGACAACAACAACAATGACAACGACAATAAAATATGACGTTATGCTTTCAACTGAACGTAATAGCTAGCCAACCGGGCAACGTGCATCCTGTCTACCTGCGTTCGGTACAAAAATCAAGATTGAGTATATTTGTACTGCGGCGACAGGGGCGTCTCCGTATCCGGCGGCCCGAACGGGGTCGCTTCTCAGAAACAGCTCTCGCAAAAGACGTATTAACTTGATGCTCTCTGTAACTGACACTTGGTCATCATCGTATCGCCTGGCTAGTCGTTGCCTTCTGCGGTTCCGCCGTCGACAGTTGGCGCTATCTCATCTCTATCGCTTTGTAGAATGAATGGTGCATTTTCTCTAAATATTGCTAATTTTTACTTTCGACAGACAGTGACAGTGAGAGTTTGTTTCGTGTGAGTTGAATTGTTCGTTGCGCACCTGCTCAAGCGGTGGTAAGTCGTCCGCAATCAGTAAATGAGGTGAGATAATCTATTTCGCTTGACAAAAGCGCTCAACTTAATTCCGGTCAGGGACGGCATGGCATGAGCATAAATTTAACACACTGTTTTTAGGCTAAGTATGTTTATTATAGATAGTTTTTTTTTTTTTTATAGATAGTTATAGCCATTTAACAGGAAACTGATACAAAAGTGTTGAACTGATGTAATGAACACTTGTTCGAACAGTTCTTATCACTCATACCATGAAGTGTTGTAGTGAAACTATAGTGAGGCGACGTTCAAACGACGTCATTCGTGTCGACTCGTTACCTACGGAACCTAAACACACTGTCGTTGTGATATGGTTCATACCATATCCGTTGGGTTTCGAACGAGCGTTTTTGAACTGCCGTAGGAACAACTATATATATTTTGGAATAATAACTGCATTTTGATGCCCCTGCTCGTAGAATTGAGAGCGTGTAGAGCAAAATTTTATACGTGTGTGATTTCGAGTATGGCCAGATTGCACACACACATACACAGTGGCTTTTGGTCTTTACTGGACAAACTGAGTAAGAGAGACGCGGTCGATGGCTGTCAGTGACTCGGAAAGAGCTAAAGGAAGAGAGTATAGAGACCTTGGTCCATATCTTCGACATTTTGCAAAGCCCTGTGAACATCGGCGAACCCGCTAAGCTTGTGGCCATTGAGCATCAGCTTTGGAACGGTGGGGCCCGGTGAGTCGCGCGAACAGCACCGAGACAAATGGTGCTCACCGACCGCATCCATAGCAGCCAGCAGCAGCACACATTGGCCAACAGTGACGAAGAAGTAGAGAAACCTGTAGAATAGCGTGCTGATGATGCTGCCACTGTCGCCGGCACTACCACCGCTGTTGACTGCAACGAGAATATGCCGCAGCAACAACAGCAACAAGTCCCGTCTTCGAGTAAAGATATTCGTCGTTCGGCAGTAGCTGCGGCGGCGTTCGCGACCGCCACTTATTGCCCTACCAACAAACGCACATACACACACTCCCATGAAGACAGGCAGATACTCCGTCACTCAGTGAGGCAAGCGGATAAGCCGACAAACATTCACATAGAATCTCGCACGACACGCACACTTACAGAGTGGCCTATTGCAGGGGGCAAACCTTCACTCTCTGCGTAGACGGTGGTCGACGGACGCACAGATTACTAAACGGTCGCTAGACTGCAACGCAAAGCAGGGAGAGAACCCTTTAGTGAACGGTCTACCCCGACTCTCTGTTCTACCACACATGTCCATGCTGGTGCCGCTATCGCACATTTTACTTTCACGACTGCTCCCGGCGAGCCGACAATGAACACGTCGAGAAAGGTCACTCATTGTAGGGTTATTATGACAAGTGTTTACTACGATTGTTGCAATGTGAGACAATTGTTGCAATTTTTCATACATTCACATACTTGCGTTTATGAGTAGATCCAGCCACGCGTAGGCTTATTAACAGTATTAGCTGATCGCACGATACGTCTCTGCTCACTTTTATCGTTTGTGATGACCATTGGCCAGCGGCAGAAGCTACAGCAGGAGGGCGAGAATACAAATCGTATGCAACACCGTCAAGAGAGATGGCGGTTCAACAGAATGATGCACTACCCGAAGTATACACATGCCAAGGGCGTATCTTGTGATAAGTATCTCAACTCCACACTGTTGTGATAGATAGATTGAGGGCGTGAGTATAAATACAGTTTACCAACGCGGGGTGGTTCATTCAATCGTCGACTTCTTCGAGCCTATCAGTGTGACAGTAGCTGCTAATCTTCCTGTCAATATAAAGCCGATCTCAATCAAGTGGCTTGAGATGCGGAAGAGTATGATTAGTGAAGCTGAGACAGTGGATGTCGGCAGTGCCGATACTCTTTTTGGGATCTATTATTTTGAGCAAGCCATGTTCGCAAATGAACCGCTGTAAGCTAGCTATGTTAGAGTGAGATTGTGATCGTCAATTTACGTCAATTTCACCACTATTTAAGCGGTGGTCCAGAAATGTGATCTTTATATTATTCGAGGTGAAGGGTCTCGTCCTTGAGCAGATTGTTTAAAATAGACTGTCCATGATTAAAAAATACCGTCACTTGCAACACCTTTGGGAAGGAGCAGGTCTCAGTCAGGTTTATGAGCAGAGCTAACATAACGGATCCATGATACCCCCCTGGACAACAACAACGGCCAACAATGGTTTCGATCTGTAATCGCACTTCGTGTAGCTCAGTGACAGACGTCGTAGCTTTGCTATCGAAGCTGGGTATCCGTGTGTCTTGTTTATATCAACCGTTGCAGGCGCCGCTGCAACTTCCGCCTGTTCTATCCTCTAGTTCCTTTGCAAAGTTGGCCAGCCGCTCGACTTTTAGGTGCGCCATGACAAGTGCAGTGTTATACTGCTACAATGTTTCTCTCTCTCATCCTTTCTCTCGCTCTCTTTTTCTTTCTACCTAGCTGCATCTTCGCATCTATGCGGTGCATGCAAATTGAACGGTTCGTCTCGCTACCACTCTACGTGTATGAGTTGACGGTGGGACGCCTTGCGACACGACGAGATACCCTCGCTGTCCGCACGCTGCAGCCAGATCAGCTTACGGCTTGTGAGAGTACGCTGGTGCTGACCACCCGTTCTCCTTGTCCATGTCGGCTGGCTCTGAGTCTGCTGAGCTTCCAGAGCGCTACTCGCGCTGATCGACATTGCTGTTCGGCATTCGTTCGCCGTTCGCTTACCGCTGCTCGGTTTCCTTCTATAATACCTCGTAGCGCCTCGTAGCGCCACTGTTGGCCCAGTGGGCTCATGCATTCGGGTGGTCGCGGTCGTCTCTGATCTTCCCCCGTTAGCGAACACGCCCGTTCCCGCTGCTGCCGCCGCCGCCGCCGCCAATTGGGGTGGGTGCCTGCGTGAGTTCCCGGTGGTGGGTCGCTTGCCCTTTCCTCGGCTGGCTCTCTGATGTGCGCCCAGCTAGTTCCGTGGGCAGCCGTGGGGCGGCGCTGCGACCAGCCCATCTCTTCAATGGAGTTACCTTTAGTCGATGCCCTGGCGGCGAAAGTTTCGGATGGCCCGTGTGCAAAGTTGGCGGCGGCTGCTGGCGGATTCGAATTTGGTTGACGCGCGGGGCCGGAAAGCCACGTGGTTTCGTGAAACGGTATTAGTATAATAGTTGTTGCTGCTGCTGGTTGGAGGTGTGCAATGTTACGCAGCTCTAGATTGTCATATGGCCACTCACGCTCGCTAGCTAGCTTGCTCAGGTGCTTTGTTGGTTAGTTGGCTGGTTGTTATCCGAGTCGTTCATCGAGTCGTCCTTACAGGCAGCAGGCGTGAGTGCGTGATTCAATCACGATATCAGCTGTCTATCGCAATTCCGCCAATGTGAAGCACAATGTCGAATTACCGGAGGCGCGCTAGACGGGACAACGGGAACAGCTTAACAAAGCATGACGAGCAAAAGTCGGACGAGCAATGAGCACGATCTGTGAGTTCCATGTGTACGACCTGGTGGCCACATCGTTTGAAGAAGTTTGTTCGCTGCAGATGCGTGTCGATGGAGTAAAGTATCGCATGAGATATCGCACTGAGCGAGGGATCAGACACTGCTACCACAACAAGCTGCTGCGACTCGCGTTCATATTGCTACCCTTGATTACGTTTTGCGGATTGGTGAACGAGGACTGCTATTGAGGGTGGAAAGTGAATGGAAAACATATTTGATCGTTTGTTGCATCCAGCCGAATTCGTTGAGGGGATCTTCAGCAGTTCGACATCGTTTCCATAGGAATTGTTACGTTACGGAGAATATACGGAGAGGCGAGGGACACCTGATTTGGCCAAGTCATACCGGTGACAAGGCTTGTTCGTCAGTGTTGAGCGGGTTACCAGGTTATCACCGGCAGTGTGTAGGATACGACGGCGCGAAGGGGTAGGTCAGTGTCGGTGGAGGCGGGCGACATATCAGTCTGTCATGGGTACGTAGCCAATTGATTGACACCAGCCAGCCCCGAGAGCGATTCGGCGGTGGCGGTGAAAAACGGCGTCTGCGGCGGCCCCCAGCGGCAAAACAAGGCTGACCCTTGAGGGGCGCGCTGGTTCCACGATGTGCATCGTGCCCCGTTCGTTTCTTGCCGCTCCCGTAGTTGGTTGTCTTGGTTCACCTTGGTCAGCTGACAGCCAGAAGCCGTTGTTCAGGTGTTCACAGCGCGAGGCGCACCGTCAGCCAGCTGACGTAGTCGTGCGCCACGTGGGGGCCGCTGGCGCTCTTCCACTGCAGCAGCAGCAGCAGGTGCAGCATCAGCAGCAAGAAGGTGCCACGGGCCAAAGACGCTGTCGGCAGCACACGGCAGCGGCAACAAGGGCTACAATTAGCAGAGAAACGAGAAAAATAGCCATCATCATCATCATCAAGGACAACAACAACAACAGTAGCAGCAGCAGCAGTAACAACAACAACAAGAACGTTCGGAAACTTCGCAACACTTCACATATCAACGACGACGTGACAGTTACTGGCAACATCGACATCGATTCGTCGTTGATCCGATCTTCATCGTTGAAGCAGACGAAGGCGAATCAGGAGCTAGAAAACGCACAGCTTCCGCGTAAAGTGGCCGAAAGCTCTGTGGTGCTAGAGCAAAGCAAGGAATCGGGCACCGACCCCTCAGGTGAACGGCTCTGCTCGAGGAGGGGGCCTGGCGACGGCGACGCGCGGCTGACCGTCGCCGACCCTCGGCATGGGGCCGAGCGGAGACGACGAACTCCGGCTGCTGTGGATGACACCCCCTTCTGGAGCGGCGGACTGCACCGAAAACACCGGTGTGGCAGGCGCGATTGGACTCCGACTCAAGTCACTACTGCTGCTCTCGTTGCCTCTTTGCCACAGAGTGGTGCTTCACGACAACGGCAACAACAACAACAACAACAACAGCTACGACGGCAGCAGGATCCAACGCGACAACGAAAGCGTCAACAGCAGCAGCAGCAGAGGCGGCGCCGGCGACGGCGGCTGCAGCACCAAGAAGACAACTTGGAGCGAAAACGAACGAAGCATCACCAGTCAGATAACAGATTCATCACGATCCCTTTTGCAACCGTGCGGGATAAATCACCACCAACAACAGCAACAACAGCAACGACGACAGCAACAACAACAACAGCGAACTCAGCCACCACCAACGCAGCTACCGCTCGTAGTGCAACCCGAAGTCAAGCGAGCAACGCCAACAACGGCACTAGCGCCAACAACAACAGCGACACATGGAGAAGGATGGACCTCGCCAAGGAACAGAACCAACAAAAGCATCCGAAAGGACTTCCGTTACAAATACTATGCCAAGTGCCGTTGGCAAACGATACCCCTATGTTTAGTGCTCGTGCTGTATTTCTCCGTTTTCAACATTCCATGTACAATAGCTCAACTAAGGTAAGTCAACGCTTTTGATCTTTTTTTCTACGGGATGAAGAGATTATCTTCTGATTGAAGTTGAAGAATTGCACACCCGCATATACGACAGCGAAGACGGCATCTGCGAGTGCAAGCACAGTCATATACTTTCGAAGCTAGAAGTAGGTGCAAACGCCTATACTATAGGCTGCCAGTTTGAACACCACTCTGTGTAAATCTGTCTCCATTCTGTGTAAACGCTGTTCTTATATACGCTTTACTCCGCCGAGGTATTTAACCATTTCACGTGAGAGCATACTGTAATAATTAGGTGACTTTTTAAAGTGGACATTATTAGTGCATCCACGTATTAAGCCGGCCATCGGTCAAAAATTAGTAGGCCCCCCTCTTCGAACATTGTAAATTCAGCCTATCTATGTATATCTGATAGGGTAGGATCGCTAAGTTGGTCACGACGAATGTTACATCGTAAAACGGTCGGCGTAATAATCTAGTTTGGACTCTAGTGATATGATTCAAATAGCAGACTGTTGGCGCGCTAATCGAACATTCGTCAATGTTGTTGATACAAGACGATCTTCGATCGAATTCAACGCAGTAATTTCCAGTAATTTTAGAAACCAAAACGTGGACAAAAATATCGCCGATCTGCATAGAGTATCATTTGTGAGGGAAGCTATGCAACGCAAAACAAATGTCACACAATGTACTTATTACTGACACTGCTCCAAATATCGCTGCACACGCCAGACCGATTGTCTTGAGGCCTATTAGGCATGTACAATCCACGCACACATGCGCCTATGACGTATGGTATCGCCATCACCACGAACAAGTGTATAGTTCAGTCGGTAGTGGCTGAAGCCTGTTAGCAAATTGGACGGCAGGCCTGAAAGACAAACTCTGGCAAAAGTGCTCTGCCGTAGAAATTGTCACTGGTGCGTACAATCATGGCTCATGGGGTGGGGGGTAGCCTGGCTGAATCTCCCCGTCACGCAAGCAACCCAAAACCCAGCCCCCAAGAGTGACTGACCATATACTTCGCCGTTAGCTTAGCTGCAAGCTATTGCAGCTCACTTGCGCGAGGAGACCTTCTGTTCTCCCTAATTCTGCCCCCTCTCGCGTCGCTGGCGTTCAACTTGGCCACGTGCGAGTAACCACACGCAGCGAGCGCCTGGTGGGGCTTTTATCGAGCCGTTGATGCTTACGGACATGGTGAAAATGCATTACGCAGTATACATTTCAGTGTACTGTTTGATGCGACGTCAACTACATGTTTAGTGTGAGCATGGAATCCCTGATGTGACCCGCCAGAGTTGGGGCATTCTCGTTCACTTCGCCGTGAAAACGAGATGTGTCGGTAACCTTTGAACTGGCGGCTAGAGTAGAGCGGTCGTAATACCATTGCACTGTCGTGGCCTTTCAGCATAGCGGCGGCTGATGATTAGACCCCGCAGATATAGTCACTTGTATTGAGTGTGACCTTCACACTAATCAACGATGTTCTTCCCGTTCGAAGAGCGCTGCGCGCCACCGGAGAATTCTCCCCTGACTGGTGCTATCACTTCCGCTTCGTCCATACCAAACCAGTTTGTTATTATCCAGATTCTACGAAGAATCGCCTACTGCCTCCCTACCTAATGGATACGTCTATAAATTCACTCTATGTCGTTGTCAACGGGCTCGAAATGCCGCACCACCTTAGTTGGATTTAGCACGAAGCGCTCAGCTCGAAGGGCTACGCGAAGTGAGTTGTCTATCTGACAGCCTTCGTCTTCAGTCTTGCACCATCTCCAGTCGAATAATCATGACTAACCATAATTGTATACCGGGCATATACGAGTCGCATATAAAAAAGAAAGCATTTGTAAGCGTGTTCCGTATATCGTACTGTGTATCACCGCTACGCGGTAGTCACAGTATAGGTACCAGGTATCGTAGTACCGTAGACACCTCTCAACCGTACACCAGCAAGCTGTGCAGCCAGTTGTTCTTCCACTTACACCGCCACGGCTGCCCTTGCTAAGCACCGGCAGTGTCAGAGAGCGCGGCTGCTGTGTGTACTGCCTGATGACAACCCACGGCACAAATACACATACACAGAGTTGCAGAGACAGATAGAGAGCAAGAGAGAGAGAGAGAGAGAGAAAAGACAGGTCCTATACACACAGGCAAACACAGTCGCAGAGGCGCACGCGCGAGACGTCTACTATTACTTGTATAGTATAATATTTATTACTACTAGTACTACGAGTGCCACTAGTGCAAGCACTGCGGTAAGCCAATGAGGGTAATGAGTGGCCGGCTGGCCGCGAGCACATCATTGGTGACCGTTGTGGGAGGCCTGGCGACCGTCGGGGACCTCCGTCGGCGACCTCCGGAGAACACGAGAACAAGACTGATTCTACACACATACACACAGAGAGAGAGAGACAGAGGGAGAGAGAGCCACATCGAGAAGGAGAGCCCACAGGCTGAGAGACCACATGGAACAACCCGGCGAAGCCGACGGACGGCAGCCGTGCCGCCGGGTCAGTGTGCGGGGCATTTTTGGCATACTCACCTCACAGAGGAACTGAGAGAGAGAGATACAGTTAGAGGAGCAAGCGGTGCAACTGTATGAAGCGCCTAGCGATGGCGGTAGCAGCAGCAGCAGAAACACCAATACCGCTCACTACGTGTTTAATGATGACGATTTGTCGACGCTTCATCGTCGGTGGCTGTGGCGGGGTCAGTGGGAATGATGATTTCTTCGATGATGGCCAGCTAAACGCAATATTCTCGCGTCCGATAGGAAATTGGTTCTTGTTCCAGACGATGATGCTCACTGACCTTCTCAATGTATGAATGAACGAATCAATCGATCGGTCGAAGCAAACCTCCTGATTGCGGTTCGCTTAGTGCACAGCATAATTCATCGAAATATCATAGGTGTGCAACCGTGCGCGAAATATAGAATTACGAGTTATCTATCGATTATCTATGGTGCATCGTTAAATCCAAACGGCTGACAAATGATCTGTGATCTCTGAGGACCAGACAATCTATTTATCATGCTCCGTGAAACGAAGCTGTCTAGGAATGACAATATTTATATTTTTTTGACACAAAAACACGCTTAATATATGATTTTTTTGATAGATTTGCAGACTAAGCTCATTGTAAAGATCTGAACGTGTTTTCAAACTCCCATATTGAAATGCGCGCGTAATGATAATAATTATTAGTAGTGTATCGCCTGGGTAGGTGGTCCACATTTACTGATGCACATGAATCAGTCAGCTCCACAAAGAGGCCCAGCAATCAAACACACTCAAATAGGTTCCTCGGTAATAGGTTTGCCGATAGCATTCCCCTTCCGTCTGTGAACAGGTCTGAGAGTATCTGAGAGCTTCGGAGTTCGCCGTTCGACAACACATCTCAGGCTTGGCAGCAAAGGGCCTTGACTGCAGACGCATGTCAGCAACAGCCAATGTTATACTTGTCGGGTCTCGCTGTCCCGCAGGTAAATTTATCAGACGTTTGTTGAGGAATGGAACCGATTATGATTTCAATAGATTCCATTTTTGACTTTTTTTTGCCCTATGGATTTATGGCATTATTTCCTCGACGGATAGAAATGCCGTAGTCGACAAAAAGTTTTCTACTTCATTCGTGTAAATTTCATATATACATTGTCTAACTGCATAATAGTCCCGCAACCCTCCGGTAACATTTTCAATCAATTAATTCAATTAATTACAGCCCGACCTAACTTAATTAGCAATATTTTACGGAATGCATTTCTATCCGTCAAGGAGATAATGCCATCCATCCATAGGGAATGATTCCATTTACAAGAAAAGGCGCAAGTTTAAAACAATTTTTTTTAAGTCTTATTGAGTTACAAACATGACAAGTTTAGGAATTCTGTGACACACCCTTTCGCTTCCGAAGGATCTCGAACAACTTGACCAAAGTTGCCTACCTGAAATCGAATTGCGATCATTTTTGCCTCAATCCCCTGGCGGGCTACACAAAGCATTTGAAATTGAGATAGATCAATGGTCGTTTACATGTACATTCGTTATTTTTGAAGCCTCCGGTGAACTATAGCAGCATATCTAGAGCTATGGGTTTGATCGAAAAGTGCTTGAAAGTATTCGCTAAAGCAAGATTATCAAAAGTCGAATCAGTAAATGATCCCATACAGTGAACTGTATCCTCCATTTCAACAAGTCCCCTAACAAAATGTTCCCCTCCCTCGTTCAAATGACTTTAAACCATCTGTCATTTGAAATGTCGAAAATGTCATTACAAGCGCGCCTATCATACACAGTGCATGTCGTGTTCGTTCTGCCGTATAGACCATTTTTATGGTACTTATCAGAAGCGGCGCGGGGTTCCGCTGTCGTGTCTCTGCTTGTCGCCTCTTGCTCTGGCATCACTACTGCTAGTGACCACTCACCACTGACCACCGACACGTTTTGACACTGCGCGAGTTCCGGACGCACCATCTCCTACCGACAGATACATGCACAAAGTGCATGACAAATACAAGCCTGGACGCGCTCGATCTTCCACCCACACCCATTTACCTAGCACGAGATAGGACGCGCCCAGTTTCACACACTCGGGCGGACTGAGTTATCCACGCAAGAAGCCGTACAATACTAAATACTGCCACTGCGATTAACATTACCACGACTGCGCTTACATTGAGTGTTCACGTTGTGTAGTAATACGGTTGGCATAGAGCAACTGGTACAAGTGGTTGGGGGCCATCGTGCTCGTTGTCGTTGTAGCCATTTCTGCAAGGTTCTCTCTTTCTCTTCTCTGTGCCTTACATCGTGGCCTCCGTCTCCGACCGAGCGTACCCATTGCCGTAGACATGTCCACCGTAAGAGATTAAGGTAAACAGCCAGTAGAGGCGTGCTAATGTGCCCGCGAATTACAGCGTAGACCCTTTTCTCCTGCAATACGGCCGTCTTCAGCGCGGCCACTGGATGCACGAGATGCGGGTCTTTATCTCGGCCCCCGCCCTCCCCTACCTTAGCGTGTTCGTCCGCGTACTCTGTGAGCTGGGCGTCTACCGTCCACTCAACGAGGTGTCGGTTGTCCAGGCAGCAACTTCGAGGTGGATGATCTTAGGGGAAGAGAGCATAGGAGAGATCTGTGTGCCTCTGACACTGCCTTACTCACGGTAGGCCGCACGCTGCGTAGCAGCCTATCCTAGGCTAGTGCTGCTCCACTCGGAGCATAATCACGTGCCCAGCATACTTCGCTCACACGGCTGTTCCTTGACGATTCGTGTGGACTTTGGAGAGACTGCGGACACGAAGGGGTCGAGAGGGGTGTTTCCACTCCTTCATCGTCGCTTGTGGGGATGCAGCCACGCCACGCGATGACGTTCCGACTGTCGTCGCGTTGACACCAGCGGTGGCAGGGCGCGGGAGGGGGCAAATTAGACACAAGCCAGAGTTGGCCATGCAACCCCTTCTTTTCCACAACACACACACACACCACGACACAAACGCTACGGCTCACTGGTATACTTCGTCGGTTTGTTGGTTAAATGGTGGACAAACTCAGAGCAGGTAGTCATATAAACACCCATATACATACACACACACACACGTGTCTTGTAGATGCCGTTCATCCACTCTGGGTGTGCTGGTTGGGGGAGAGTTTCGGGGGGAACGTTTGGGGTTTTCTGGGGCAAAGTTTCGACCCGCCGAAAATCGAGGAGGTGTCCTTCCGCGGTTTGTTGTCGTGGGCAACAGGAACCACCTTAGAGAAGTTGTGCCATGAGTGGCCACCAGCACAGCATAAGCTGATTAAGCTGTTTCAATATACCTCAAACCTCTCAACACAGATATCGCTGCTAATAGCCGATTGCCTGCTACGCGGGGTGTAGACCATTTTATGGGTGAACCTGGGCCCAGTTGGCTATGACTCCGCATCCAGCCGCTGCGACCGTCTGGAAATAGCGGCACTGTGTATCTGAAAGCTCTATGACGAATTTTGGTATTCTCCCATGCACAACCATGAGCGAACTCCAATCAAAAAACGATTATACAAAGCCTCACTACCAGTGAGCCATACAGGATCAAAGGGCTATGAAATGCACATGTGAACGACTACTCGATATATATATATATATATATTATTGAATAAACAAACAAGTAGGTCAATGAACGTTCTATCGACAGCCGCTGAACGTAAAAGGAGTCGCTCAATGGCGGGAGAAGGGAGTTGTCCATCTCCCTGTTAAAACGATATAGTTAAGTTTCGCAAAACCAGACGAAGTTACCTTGGCTATTACCGCTCATCACGAGGTCCAATGATCTACCTCTACAATCGGTCGGGAGTAGCTTAATTCTAGGTAGACAGTGGACCTGACCTATGTGCGGAGTAGCAGAACAGAATTTGTTTACGATGCCAATGAAATTACAGCGGCACAGAAAAATCGCATTTACTTATTCCCATTTCATTCATAGTATATACTAATGAGTCTTCCAGAGTAGTGTCACTCAATCAATTATTTGATAATTGATGGATGAAAACCATCCAATATCCTATTGGAAACATTTAAAAAATAACTCAAAACAGTGCATTTCATGTAGGACTGCGACTCAGTTGAGACAGACAAAAATTACTTCTTTCCCTGAGACGTTATTCGTTTGAAGTTGAATCTTGATCTTTACGAAGGAACGATCCTAGTATAGAAAATTTCAGAGACAAACGCACGAACAAGGCGCAACAACAACTCATCATTCAATTACTGTTGTATTTCCACGGCATTCGATCTAGAACATCACCTATGGAGATTTTGTACAGGGCACAATTATCTTTTTCAAATGGCCAGTCAACCTTGGACCTCACTAGCTTGGAGCTTGACCCGAAATTATTTCCAAATTACTTCAGACCTCGCACGGCCTTGCAGGGATGGCTCAGGCTAAACTCCCTGGCCCAATACGATATAAAAATTTTGGGATCTTCACAGATAATGTCAACATTGTACATTATCGCCTCGATTGTGTAAGATTGCGTAGCGTACCCAATTACCAAAGATACTAGCAAGCAATAAACATTTAACTGTATTTGAGAAATTATCTGAATTGTGTTTGTGGCGACCTACCGACGACGCGGGTAGATCAAACAGAATTTAAGGGGTCATTGACAAATCCTAAAATCAGGTAACACAAAACATTAGCAGGCGAGGAATGGCACGAACAACAAATTGGGTGCGTAACCAAGCGTGTTTCGATTTAACCATCCTATCGTATGAGCACACGTTCAGCTCTCTCGGTGTCTCACCTCTTCACGAGAATCAGCCTGCAAAGAGAGGCCCTGATTCGACGTAAGATGAACCCACCGTGTTCATAAAGGACGGCTGGGTGTTCGTTGATGGGCACACGAATCTCGGACGCCTCAGCCGGCTCGGGTTGAACGTGCTCGTGTCGCCTCGTGTTTGACCTGTTTCGTTAATTTCAACATGGATTACACAGGTTTTGTCAACGTTGAGGTATCTATCTCCCAGCTCGGAATCACTGCCGAGGAAGTAGTACCAGCCCTGCCCTTGGTGGCCGAGTCGGACCACAGTGGTATAGGACAATTTGTATGCAGACACGAACAGTAATAACTGTATTCATATGAAATGTAATCGTGTAATAAGCTGATATTAAAAATATAATAAACGTAAATGGATGTTCAAGATAATCGTGTTCTGCTCACTCCTCTTCATAATACAGTAATTGCTAAACTATCATAAATATCATTTCAATGTGTTTACTGTCGTATGATATCGCCTGATATCTTTGATATTACTTGTTTTCGACACTTACGTTGTATCTGACTAAGCGAACGCACGTTTCAAAGGGATGATTTCTTACTAGTCCTGGTCGGTATCCCCGTCCGAGTCGTCGTGCCACAGATACTCCAATAATTCAGTGTGTAAAACGTATGCAATTTGTGCATAAATCTTCTTTTGAACACTTTTTGTAATAAGTATGCTAAGTTGATCCGTTTGCAGTAGCCTTATTGAAGCCGTTACTGCGCGGGCCGATACCTGTGAGCTTACTGAACACTAACTTGTAGATTAGATTCACAGCGACCCAAGCTCATCTTAATCACGGTCAGGATGCCACATCATGATCTATCTTAGGTCAAACCGCGCTGAGAGGTCATAACTCAAGAAGATAAGGCTTTTCATTTAGTCATGAGTCACATTCAATTCGCCATCGCTTGTTACTAGACGATGTTATATTGTACGCGTACAGTACTAGAAAAGGTCGAAAGACCAGAGCCATGATGAACGTGTTTGCGATTGTCGTCGTCGTCATGTCTGAGGTGGTAAAGCCTCTGCAAAGTCTGCGATGTTGCGCACCAGGATCAAACCTCGCTACCGCTATTAAATACCCGCCTTAATGCGGATGTGGTACCCACTGCATACAAGCAAATGAAGACAAAAATGCGTAATTTTCATCAATACGTAAAATACACCTCAGGATATAAAATTTATCACCTTTTTTAACTTGGCCAGAACGGACAAATATTTCCGGGCTGACCCTTAGCTAACATTTGACGTCCATGGTATTGGTTTTGCATTGCTTCGTAAGGCGAACCACAAAGTGCAAATGTGCAGCGGTGGGGATCGCACCGAAATGCATCACGCCACCGAGATTGCTACCTTGTTGACCTACGTTATGAATAGCTATATCCGTCTCTAGGATTTTTCCAGCTCACTATATAGGAGCAACTATGTGCAATTCATTGATTGACAGCTACCATGAGTAGAATTTGTAACTCGCCTCAATGGTTCTCTTAAACAACTTCGTACGGCGAATGTGTAAAGGCGTATCTGTCATTGCCTCTGTCACAGTCCTATTCCGCCGAACTTTTGTTAAAGGACAGCTTTATTGCATTGGCATGAACGGCAGGTAGGTACCCGCTATCTTCGACATTTTCCCTTAACTCTAATACGGTCGAACGGTCCTGTGGTTAGCCAAGCTCTCTCCCAGCACCGGTCTATCTGCTGTAGCTTGTCCTCACCGATGAACAGGCCAGCGATCGGAAACGCGAAAGGTCGTGAATGTCCTTTATCCACCGACAGGTCCATTTCTGTCTGACACTTCAAATGATCCCTCCTATAATCGTAGGATCGACCCGATTGCAACAGAGAAGCGGAAATCAAAGGTCGAATGATTAACAATATTACCCACAGTCATTACTAGAGGATTACATCTGACAAAACGTAGATAATTAACGCATCTTTCACATACATTAACATTTGTAGGCTAACTGGTGATACTGTGGATTTCGTTTTTGGTTTTATCAAGTACCGCTTATCTACTGCTCCATAGGCCATGATGGGTCGACATAAATGCGAGTTTAAGCAACGCGGCACCTGTGTATAGCCAGGTAAATATATACATGTGTACATAATATGATATACAAGTGCGGGAGATGGGATGCTGCTGGTTTTTCCTTAACTCTAAAAACGGGCCGGCATTGTGTGTTATGCATAACGGCCTCTTTAATAGGTTGTGCCAAATAGAAGCCAGCGGTGGCCGACTTCTCGCCACCTTTTTCAGCGTTAGCTTGCCGCCGCTGAAGTGGCTCTCGAGTTCCATATATTATACTTCTGTAGCAGCAGCAGCAGAAGCAGTTGTAGAAAGTGGCCGTTGGAGGTGGCGTTTGAAGCCGCTTGTCGTTGTGGTGTGGTTGGTAGTTCACTGAAGAGGATGCGGAATATGAACTGTTGCCCATCGTCGCTGCGCGCTGTTACCAGACGACTGTAGGTAGTCCTGCGCGCCAGCCTTTGATGCGTACGATGATGGCTGAATAGACCCTAATGGAGAGAGGCCGTCGGCGTTTGTCCCGGCGGGCCAGACAACGAGGAAAAATAGATGAACGAATAACAACACCGTTAGGTCCCGAATCGCTCTCGTTCGCGTCCCTCCAACCTTTCATTGCATGCACCGGCGCCGTTCATAGTCACCGTTGAATTCGACGGAGACTGCCGCAGGCTTAGCTCCCGCCGAGTGCATGTACCACGTCCAGAAAGAAAAAAAAAAACATATCGACGCTGCCAGCGGGCGGCGGGCAAGCAGCATTTTGATATTTGCTTGAACGTGTTACCTAGCTTGGTTTGTGTTTGTTTAATGCAATAGAATCAAATGCCGCGAGACCTAAATGGCATAGTCGCGCTCTGGTTTATTGTCGCTGCAAAATAAAATGCGAACGACACATCGACCAAACAGAGCAAGCCAGCGAAGAAGAGCAAGAGATTAATAGAAGTGATATTGGAACAGGGCAGGCAACGATCTCTGTTTTGGTCGAAGCGTCGGGCATGGACAACAAAAGAGAGAATTTGATGATGACATTCGACGAATGATTGGAATGTTCGCAATCAGAGCACCGCCGTTTGTGCGCTGGGTCGCCGTTCAGCCGCTGTGTAGCGTCCGCCTCGCCGCGTTAGCCAGGCAGGCTTTCGGTGTTCGATGGTTGTAACAGGGGCTGTCGGGCCGAGGGGATCCTTACAGCGCCCACGTGAATCGTTCTAAAGCGACAGCGACAAGTGACGATCCGCAGAAACGACACTTTCCATCCAGCTAGAAACAGAGCGAGAACTAGAGAGGGAGAAAGAGATCTCTAGAGGAATTCTACTACAGTCTCGCCATGCCTCTGGTGTTCGAAAAAAGCTCCTTTACACGTTGCCCATTCCTCCTTGGCTGGTCCTTGGACTGGGAGAGTGACACTTGGCGCTAGGCAGGCTTCACTCTCGATCGAGGTCCGTCGTGGAAAAGTTGCTCGAGGGGAGGCGGGGATTATGGGTGAGAGTCATTTTCGGATACGCTTGGGGAGCTCGCAAATAAGCAAATGTATTTTGCGTTCAGTAACTTTCGGCGGAGCGGACATAGAGAGAGAGAGAGAGAGAGAGATGAAGAGAGATTGAAAAAGCCGAAGCAACTAGCGGCGATATGGTAGTTGTAGCGGCGGCGGCTACTGCTGTTGTTGTCGTTATTATTGCTGCACATTCTGAGGCATCCCCCAATGAAAGCAGCAGTTGTATTTCGTTTATCCCTCGAAACGTCCTGATGTACGAGGTTGGTGCTCGATTCGATCTATGACTCTGCTTCGCAGTGCGTGTGTGTATATGCGTGTAGGTGTGCATTCATTGCTGGGCGTTACACGGATGGGTTGTTGGATGAAGGGAGTCTCTGCCCTTTTGCTGTTACCTGCTTGTACCTCAGCTAATGTCTGTGTTTTCTGATTGAGTTTGTTCGACAACAACATCTTTCACGAGGACAGTCAAAAATAGGTCTGATCCTAAAATGCTATTTATAGGATCTTATATCATATTTCACATTAATATTTTATGAGATTTTGTGGCATACTTTCCGTAATGTATTTATAGGATTTTATAGGATATTTTACATATGTGTTTCGTCTTTTAGGGAATTAACTTCATTAGCAGGGTTCACACAAATCCGATCCGCTGTAATCGTGATCGATGGCCTGCATTGCCGCTCGACGGTCCACGTGGTTAAGGTGTGGCTAAGGTGTTGTGAATTTAGTAATAATAAAGCTGGGAGGTCAGAAACACGGAGACGCCAAAAGGAGTCTTTCCATTGCACTTCATAACTGCTGCCGCTCTGCAAAACTGAGAACGAATTATAGAAATATAGTTGTTGCTCGACAAATGCAAGGGTGGAATGGGACGGTGAAACAGTATACGCCTTCGAATACGTATCGAAGATGGTTTGAAGGTAACCTTTCTCTATCCTGAGTATGTCGCCCCCTGAGCACCAGAAGCAGTATCGTGGACGTTAAATGTTGGCTGTGAATCAACCGGGAAGATTTATACTTAAGCATGTCACCACCATTGTCCCACGTTCGCCCGTCTTTTCGTAGCCGGGCCTGAGTCGATGAAGTTTCGCTTTATAGAAAGGAATTGCTAAAATTGGATAAACGAAAAGCCATAATCCCTAGTAGTTATAGCAATATGTCATATCAGAGAAATAGGTGTAGGAGGAATCACAAATACAAAATACTAAGGGTTCGAAATTTCCTGCTTTTCGAATCGATAAAAAGGTCGTGGGATGATGGCCAAAATGTAATTCGTACGAAGCGAAAGAAAACACTCGATACACTCAATTGGGTTCGACAGCAAACAATTGCTTATGCTCACTTAACTTTCGAAGTAGTGCAACGATAACATTAAAAAAATTCTGCAAAATTACGAACAAGGTCTTCTTTCCAAGGTAGTGTTACCTGTTTTACAGCAGAAATTAAGTCAAAAGTTACAGCCAAAAAATATGAAAGGTGTTTTCGAAAAAAGGAACCCCAAAAAAACTCACGTTGTTGGAAAAACTCAAGAAATACCTTGCGCCGATCGGTCGGTCGAATAGCCGCGGATGTCGACAACACTAGGTGACAATAATATTTGTATAATCCAAACTAAAGTACAGTATAGTAATAGCGGATATGGGTGGTTCCCCATTTGATACCTAATTACCATCCTGTCATTGGCTATACATTTCGGCCGCCATTGGAAGCCGCCAATTTTTCCTCTCTTTGCGAAACTCCTCGAGTATTGGACATGGACGTTCGTGCGGTGAAGAAGAGGAACGGGAACAAATCGTTAAACTGCAGCGACGATTGGGCCGACTTTGCTGATTCCGCCAATAAGTGACCCTCTGCGTGGTCTGTTTTTGAGCGGGGGGTGGAGGGGTAACTGAGAGACCGTTGTGGTCATTCATCAATGTTTACGAAATATGGCGATCAGTTGCAGAGAACCTGGTTTGCTGCCCTTCGCCTAGAAGTAAAAACATTCAATGTACGGGAAAATGATTGCAGAGCTGCAAATCATAGCGGGAGAAGAACAATATTGTAATGCGTAAAAAAATGTATCAATACTACTATATTCGTTATTTTCGTGTTCTGACTTGTTATATAATAATAATAATAACTTTATTTATGTTTCGTTAACTGTGCAATTTCACGGCTAATTTAGTCATCGAGTCTAGGGTATGATACCTTTTCGATAGATCGGTATTCTTCTTCAACACTAGACATATGACTGACCCATGTCGGTGAATATCGTATCGGAAAGATAATGTGTATTATAATGTTTGGGTCCGTTCTACGTAGTTCCGTTGCTCACAGTAAAGTCTGGTGTGCACCAATGGATTTCATAGGCCCGATTTAAGATAGGGATATTCAATCCAGATTAATCGACCAACGTCGAGGGAGAACTCGCTCCTCGCTATTCGGGGAAAACGCCCAGATGGATACTCATATTGGACGGTTTTTTTTACTAAATGCCAATTTTGCCAATTTTGCTGGGGTGAATGTACGTCGATTTACGCCTTGATTGGTTGGGCAAAATCGCTTGATGCATATTCGATTTGGCAGCAAGTAACGGCAATATATGAGACCAATCGTAACTTTGAAGGTCTTATAGTAAATACGCCTCTCACGTTTGAACGAGATCGCTTCTGCAAGAACTGCCACATGATAGATCTCAAATGATTCGTGCACGATACAATATTTGCCAAACGGGCACGGCTGTTCGTTCATCAATAAACATAGCTACGACTCGAATAATGAGCTGCGTCAGTATACCTTCCTAAAAAACTGCCATGTCGATACTTTTTTTGCTTGTACTAATGTCACAATATTACAGTTAGCACCCGTTCACCTGCTCTCTCTCCAATATCTAAAAAAAGCAAAAAGTAAATTCGAAACGTTTCTTTATATGACACAAGAACATAGCTTACCTGCATGTTAACTGCAAACATTATGTGGCTTTTATGTCAACCTATTCTAATACCCACTGACTCGGGAAGCCCCATTCACTTAAGATCCGGAAGAATTTTGTCTACGGCACTATTTTTGCATATACACGTACATGTCTATGGACGAGCAGTGTGTATTGTTGTTATTTCGTCGGCATTTACAAAGGGATAGCGCGCTGATTAGGACGTAATTTTCGTTCCTCCATTCGGTATAAGTTCTGCTAACTTTGGAAAGAACTAGCCGCTCGTCGCAAACACAATTGCCTTGACTCCGCATAGGCTTCATCCATCGTTCGGGCAGCACATGGATTCATCGATGAAAGAAAGAGATGTCCCTGGAGGAGAGCGATTCATGGCCGATTTTCGGATATCCATCGCTGTTTCGAATCACTTGCCTTCCAGGCATGGATCTGAATAGATTGTAATCCGCCTCTCGACAGCTTTCTTGACGGACGAACAGTCGGAGTGGGCCCTCAACAGGAAACAGAAGGAGGTACTCAAATTCTGAAGAGGACAACGTTTAGCTGGCTAACACTTCGGACTTCGTCTGGGAGACGAAATGGCGACGTACGTCATCTCCCTTACGTATATGGGAACTGGCCTCACCCCAATGGATTCACCCAGCATAATGAGAGACTGCCACGAAAAGTATTAACAGCATCAACCGTTCATCCAGGGGACGCAGCAGCATTTCGCCGCAAACAGTTTAATTTGAACATTGCGACTCCAACTGCCACTAATGAAATACAACTCATGTCGAGCCAGCTTAGCTCGAAAGATCTGTAGCAGCCCTTGGGCAAAGTGAAGCCCGTAATTTTACAACTTGTGCTAACTAGGCACTCGCAAAACCGACTGGTTTTCATTTTTGGCTGAAACGGCACAATTTATAAAAGAAATACTCAATACCGCGCTTTGGCCTAGGCGTACTTAATGCATTCATCCGGGTGCCAGTGTAAAAAATGTGGGGCGTAAACGCCGATGCCTCTACCACCTTCAAATTGAAATTAATTGATTAAATGTACAACATGTAACGACCACCTAATAGTTAGCAACATATACAGATTTTGTTAACACTTTATTATTATTATCCTAAGTGACATGAGACGTGTGAATAACCTACCATATTTTAGACATCGACAAGAGCATTATTACTCCCAAAACAATACAAGATGAAAGCAATACATTTATACGTTCACACCAATTTTATACGTTTTTATTATTATTATTATTATTATTATAACCCTTATTTTCTATGTTACCGCTATAGCATAGTTTTTGATGTGTTGCGACGTGCCGCAAGGTGTCAATAGACGACTGCGATGTGATGCTCCATCGGCAAAGCAATGTCCACCGATACTGGTTGAGTACGACCCCAATGTGCTCGATACAACACTCCTTTTGTACGGAGAAAGGTGCTATTTCATGAGTCAGTTAAATAAAGATAAAGAAAAAAAATATATATATATATGTATATAAGAACAGCTGTCGAGAGCAGTAATCGTCCATATTCTCATCTTCGTATCCTGAACGCCCAGCGCTTCATCGAATCGAAGCCGCAGGCCGCCGCATCGTGGCCGTTTGTTTCAAAACGAATGAGGAGAAAGACAACAGAGCGCAGGATTAGGAAACCATCATTAAATATCCACTCTTCATTTGCCAGTCAAATTCCGAGGGCACAATTAATATCCATCGCAAATGAATTTCAGCAAAATAACTATGAATCAATTTAGCGTGCTCAATCGAGGCTAACACTTAGTTCATGAGAAGGCGAGGCGAAGGTTGATCACTGTCGGTCGGTGGTGGAGGGCAAAGATTACTTTTATGTAGTGAGCGATAAAAACCTCATCTACTAATGAGGTCAGTCATCTAACGATCAACACAGAACTCGCACTGGGTGTACTCGAGTACTCTTACGATATCAGGTGATATCAGGCCAAACGATATGAAGATCCCATCCGCTCACTGTTATCGTTGGGAAAGGAATCAGGCAATCGAGACCTGACTTTCGACAAAATCTATGGAGAATGCTATAGCCGAACAATATTGCCGTTTAGCTTGATAGGATTGTTGTATACTGATGTACTCAAGTGGTACTGTCACTAGGCGCATATATAACATAACATGTGGTTGAACAGTTTCAAATGTGTCTCTTGTGAACGCTTGCAAGAAAATGACTATGGTTCATCGTACTATTAGAGCAGACAAGCAACGAATTGAACGTTAAACGATCGGAAAGCGATTCTCACAAGGTAGACAGAGTCCCAACGCAACATGTCTCTGCGGGTCAAACGGAAAAGCGTCCACGTGCTGCAGGATATTGCTAAGATTCGTGCAAATTAGGCCTTCCGTTAAGAACTAACTGGTCAAGCCCATTGCGTAGCTCAAGCAACGATTTCCACTGTCAGTAACAACGCTAGCCAACCCCTGACTCGATCGAGCCTAAATTCACTACCCGATGGCACTAATCGAAAGTGTGTTTTCTGCTTTCTACCTAACCTATTCTCATGCCCAGTTAGTTGAAGTCACAGCTAGAATGAGAACCATGGCAGGAAAAAAAAATGCTAATCGCATGTGTTAATAGTATTATCATATCTGCTGCCTTGGAATGTACTGGGGCGCTTATACAATTGGCTCCGCAAATTTCGACAAACAGCACACAAGAGGGTTGTCACTAAAGGTTCCCATACATAAAGTACTGCGGCCTGGATGAATCGGTTAAAGAAGATACCAAACATGCAATCGCATTTAGTAAATGTCTCAGAGAAATTACAACATTTATCGAGAGGTTCTTCCGACTTTGTTTTCTACTGTAAATACACATACGACTAAACTCAATTACGCAAAAGTTTCATGCCGATAAATGTGGCAATACTTTATTAGTTCCCCGTCAAGCTCGCACTCTTCAAATGATCGACACGTTGATCTTATGTAATAATAACTATAACAAGCAACTCGAGTTGTTCGGATTTTAATTCGCTCCACATAACTCCGCTAGGTTAACCTCGCCATCGTAGGTAGTACTGGCATCATTAGGCCTATCAAAACGGAAGCCACAGTTGGCCGCTTCGAGCTCGTCAACAGGCTGGCGGAAACGAGACAGCGAAAAGGCGGCGAAATGTGGCTACGTCCTCCACCCTTCGAGCAATAGGCCTTTTACCCCGTTCACTTTTACTGGCTACGTCGGCCACTTCAGCAGCTGGCGCCCTTCTAGCCTCACTGAAGCCTGGCCGTGTCCCTGATTTTGAAAAGCCTGCTACTGGAGAGCTGCTTTGCGAAGTCTATGAGGCGAGGTCCGCCCGGATCGCCGGCTCGCCATTGGGACGGTTGTCCCGCAATTCCCCTTGAGAAGGAACTCAGTCAGTCAGCTGGTCTGTCTGCCGGGAAGGCCGAGCGAGAGCTGCGTGGTCCCAACAAGGTCCAACGCGCTCGCTATCACTACAGATGACTGTTCGCAGGGGGTTAGCTTCTAGTAGACTTTGCCTCGTTGTTGGCCACCGGTGGCGGTGTCGCGCTTTTGCCAGCTCGGTATCGTTTTCCGTCCGGGTCCAACTTTGTGCCCGCTCTCACAACGCTGCCGTTTGGAACCCTGAAACAGCAACCGCAACATCACCCCCGTTCCTAATTACAACCTCATCTACTTCGCTGAACCGGCGGCCCGTTTCGCATTGGCGTACTGAACGAAGAGCTGAGAGAGAGAGAGAGAGAGAGAGACTGCTTGCTACTCCAGTATATAAAGACTTAATTCCTTGATCGTTCAGGAGTAGACCAGAGAGATCGCAGCGAGTAGGCTTCCACGCCTCAAGCAAATCACCAAATACGAAGATCTATTGCATGAATCAATATGGGAATTTTAAACCCATGACGCAAAACTCGGTGGGGTTATTAGGACTCGGAGTTACCAGACGAAGGTAATTCATTTGAGGAATATCGTTTGTCAAGGGTAACACGCCCGTCTTATGATCGACCCGAGCTGAAAATCTCATAGTAGATGTTCTCCCGCTTATAGCATATTGCGTACGACCCGGTGGGAATCAACGGAACACCTTACGGTGAGAGGGTACAATTATATTCACACTAGTCAAATGTGTCAGAGCGACACATTCGACGATTCGACGATTCGAGATGATATTCAGAATTGAAATGATTTAAACAAACCACTGAGGTTCAGCTGGGAATTGGACCCTCGTGACGTCATGGTCGGTTGTGAGGTTTGTGCCAGGGTCCGCCCTACAATGGCAGCTACTCGGCTTTTTTTTTTGTTGTTAAAGGTAGTGAGAGCCCCATAGTACCGAGGCAAAATACCCTATTTACTTGGCGCCATCGTATCGTAGTACTACGTGGCCAGTGATGACGTGATGACGGAGCTCGTATCCGCGTGATGAATATTGAATCACATACATACGTGTAGCCTTTTGGGGGGTCGAATAAAGGCGGCGGCGGGTTCTCGAGCAAGAAGGTGACTCGCATGTCAACGAATACTGCAGCAGGACGAGAGCGGGAGCGATGTAAGGCAATCGATTTTCATAAAGATTTGAAATTCATTTCTTCGAATAATTTTGACAGGAAAAAGGGAGAGGTCGAGATAGTGGAGATAATGGGAGAAATAACGATAAAAGAATACATACATAGCTAAACATTGTCGAGAAATACACAAATACATTCGTGTATGATACCTTTTCCTCCCCCACCTAGTTTACTCTGCACATAACTAAAGCGCTTTGCTTGAAACCAAGCTCAACCAGCCAGGCTGTTGGCTGAGAGTCAGCCCGAAAACCTTTAAGGCTCAACCAGCTCCAAATAGCGCAACATCACTTCTTCTGAATGTTCAGAGGCTCAGTCTCGCAGGAAAAACAATAGTAAAAGCTTATTGATATCCGGCAGCTTGATAAAATACCACTATGTTTAAACATATGAATATACACGCCTCGTATTCTCAAATGCGAAGGTCTTAGTGAAGGCAGAACGATCAGAGCCATTGTAAACGAACAAACTCTATTCAGAATTCGTGATTATCGTTCTGCCCATTGTGGCAAGGCCCTGCGGGTCTGCGCTGTCAAAATAGGGAACAATTTACCTACGCAAATTACCTCAGCACAGTAGTCTAAGAACTAGTATAATAGTGAGTAGAATTCAGCGAGTTCAAAAAATGCCTCAAAAGGTTTCTAATTGTGAAACACGTAATTGTGTCCACGCGCAGATAGACGTCCTCTACAATAATGCACTAACAACTCCAAAATGAAGTGAGCTCACTATGCTCTTCTGCAGAAAATTTTTAGGATAAAGTTTTTCTTCAAAATGCAATGAAATTTTTGCATAGACGCTATCATCTTTCATAGGGGATAGCCTCTATGCAAAAATAAAGAGTATCACGGTCTGTAGTCGCCGGTTCGGTCTTTAGAGATCGCGGTTGAGCTGGGATATGGTTAACATTGCCTTTACTCACATAGGTTTCTGGTAGAAAGCTCAGATAAGTTCAGCATGATCCACATGATAGGTCCTTGAAACAATGCTACAGAGCGGTTCCGAGGCCATTCTGCCATGGAACGTTAGCTAGATTAGGTCCAGCTAGTAGGAATAGAAATAGATGAAGATGATAACACGGCTAGATTCACCAATTTCGTATGCTGTCCTGGTGAGAGACCTCAGGAGAGTACCAAATCGACGCAATAGTACGCCGTTACTAATCCTATTATCGATAGCAAATATCGTAAATGCACCTTCAGGTATGACTATGAGAACCTGTCAGGTCTACCTTTGCTTGTTTTATTTGTTTCGTACTATGCACCTCACTGATCGCTGATTTCTCTGGGCGGACAATGTTGACTGATACACATTTAAGTGACGCATGTCACATGTCACCTGTCAGATTCACTTTATGTTGATCTTGTTGTTATAAATGCATATATTGTTCTAACCGTGCGAGTTCGACAGAAAGGTACGCGGTATGATTTCCTCATGTAGACAGACCTATTACCTCTTGAATGGTCTTTACACCGTCACGAAGCTCACAAGAAGTGTGTTCTATATCGTTACGCACATCCAGTGTGTTCCGCAACGTTTTACTTGAAACCTATATAATAAGTGTTCCAACGATTACCACCTCGAGTCTTGTCGCCACAGCAGCGCCAGATAGATGTCTCTCAAGTAGATACTAGATGCAGCATCTTCGTCCGAATAGAGCTGCCCTGTCGTACCGTCACGCTTGAGCACGCCGCGAGTGCCCAGAAGCGCGTCGGAGTGTCAGCCTCAATCAGCTGTCGAATGACAGATCCTTGTCATTCATGACGGTTAAGCGGTGATAGAGAATTGAACGGGACGGCGGTGGATCTTTGTAAGAAAGGGCTATGTTCGAATGTGTCTGCCCAAGTGGGTGTGCTAAAGTTGGCCGGGGCGTAGCAAGAACCCGCTGAGTTTTTCAACTGTCAATAATCCTTTCGCTTGTCTAAGACAATCGGTAGAGTGGTAGTTATGACTCTTGTTTTGAGTGAAGGAGACATCGCTGACATTTACGAAATTTTGACATATATAGATAGCTAGATGATAGATATCACTGGTGGAAATATGGAGAAAAAATAACTTTGCAGCCAGTGAGTTCATTTTGATCGATTGTAACTGAGAATAAAATCGACAACAAAATAGACCACCACAACAATGATAATAAACCTCAAATGAGCTACCTGCTAAACAACTGCTGCGTATGGGCCAACGATGCATTGAGTGAAGTGGACAGTGAGTCACCTGTCGGGGTGAGTAAGGCGACCCCGTGACGAATGGACTCATTTGAATAGCGCACGTTCAGCATATCGGCTTACTTCTATTAAGTGTAGCAATCATTTCTTCTTTCCCAAACAAGTTCGGTAAGCATCCACAATGCAATATAGTGAAAGACACTCCAGGAATCGCCTAGCTCCAGCGAACTCGAAGTTGACACAGAGGTTGATCATACGCTTCAACGAAACGCGGCTAGAAATGCCTGCTTGCAAAATGGCGCTATTTATTAAGGTGCTTACAAAACAAAACATTATAGGTAAAGAAATCAACCCGCAATTCATTACTTTGATTTATTGTTATTATGAGGCATTCATCTGGAGGAAAACTAGGGTTTTGAACCATTTTTACAATGCTATACGCATATGTAGTATCAGTTTTTTCTCGTAATTACGAGCGAATTTGATTCGGATACTCTTTTCTTTTCTAATAAACACGTTTCAAATAAAAACGATATTCTTAGTGTATTCGAGTACCCGAATCCAGAGGTTGGAAGGGTATCAGATAAGCGGTAGATGGCACCCGGTTGTAACGACGTTATCGCTCTCTCTCCCTCTTTCTCTCTCTTCGTCACAAGCGACGGTTTCTTAGTCATCGTCTTATTTATTCATCTGGTCGCGTAACCCGGCTCGATTGAGAAAAGGGATAGAAATCAACGGTAGCCGTAGCCGATAGTGAGGGGTGCAGCATCTGCAGCGGCTGGCTAATGGCAGCCTCGAACAATTCGCGGTCGGCGACTTCTTCCAATTACTGGAACTGACTCGGGCCACCCCCCGGGGACATCGACTAAACTTTGCTCTGACCGACTGGTCGAGCCGAATCGAACTGGCCGCGTGGCGGGATGGTCGAGGATCAACTGCGGTCGGAGCGGATCTGTCCTCCTCCATTTCATTGCGTTCGGTTTTCTCTTATTGTCTGCTTTATTCATTGACGTTCGTCTTCGAGCGGCCCCCTCCCCATTCGCGTGCCCAGTTCGTCTTAGTGTGCTGCTCCTATCCATCCAGACCGCCGCATGCAAGAAGCAGCGTAGGTGGGTGCGCAGCGTGGAACGTTCACCGCTCGCCCCCATCATTGTCCCGACCGCAAGAGAGAACTAAGCGTGAGCTCCTCTGGGCCGCCCGAGTCTCGGACTAGATCCGCTAAGAACGGAGCCACGCGCGCCCCCGCGCCCGCGCGCTTGGGAGACGAGCGTACAGCGTCGTTATAAATTGACTTGGAGATTAAATTATTGCTCATTTATTTTCTCGAAAGACGCAAAGGAAGGGCGAATGAAGCAGGCCCTGAAAAAGGAAAACAGGCCGCAGGCCGTGCACGCATCTCGCTTCCTGTTTTGCCGCCGTATCCCGTCTTGAATCGTCCTATCCGTCTGACACGATCTCTGTATCCGCTCATATCATGCGAGCACAACTGAGTGAGGACGCATCTCAACAGCAGACGGCAGACAACGACAATAACTGTAATATACCAAAACAACTAAGGTTATGACAGAACAGCAGGAACGAGTCGTTGCAGTCCGCAACAGAAGAAGGAACAGTTCCTGTCAACTATTCTTCAACTGACTATTAGTTAGCTGGTGAATTGCCTAATCCTATGTTTTAGGGCATCTTCGACACTTTTGTGCGGAATGAACGAGATTCAGGAGAAAACAACGAATAATAGCAATAAGAACTTTCGAGATGATTACACGCTTTATTTTCACCACCGCTTACACTGTCGTATATCACGTTACTGACACAGCTATATATATATATGTGTATATATATAATAATATATATAATAATATATATATATATATATATATATGTGCCGGAATATTGAGGCGCGTTTCTATTTTTTGTACTTCTCGGGGCGTTCATTTACTACGATGCTTTCGAACTGAATTGTCGACATTCTCTCTTACGGTAGCAACTCAATTCGATGTTCACTCGTCAAATAAGCTTATATTGGATGCGCACAGTTGCTTATCAATCAGGTCATTCTATGTGTGCTGCATAGTGGACAACGGGACGTCAAATCGACTACAGTTTACCTATGTGGGAAATTATAAATTAAGACGATTTTTGCTGGTAATTGAAGATGTTTTTGCAATGGCTGTAGTAGAGACGTTGCGCTGCTTGTTTACGCTAACAATAATGAGAGATATTGTGGACATAATTACCCGGGTTTACGCGAGTTGGCGTGATATAGCTAGTACGAAAGCTTGGTATGATCAGGTATGTATGGTCAGGTTCCTGTTACTCCATCCTGAAATGCCTTGATCGGATATAGATGCGACATTATTTTCTTTTTTTTTAGGAAATTTTCTTCAAACGCACGGACACCACTCGAGACATTTGAATCTCTATCCAAGGTGGGCCCATCCAGTACAGGGTTGACGTGGGTCAAAGAACGGGAAGAGAGGTGCTGTTGAACAAGGAGGTGTTGTTGGTTAAAAAGGAGATGCCGCAAGGCAACATCCCATTTTTAAACAAGCAAACAAAAAAAATGTTTTTCCTCGTAGAACGGTTGAACATGTCTCCTGCTAAAACCGTCGAATCCACGAGAGTCTATCTCTCCTTTAGGCACGCTTGATATCTAGCGAAGGTGTGTAACTGCTCCGGCTAATGTTCCATAGCCAGGAGTTTTAATCTCTTACGACCACTTCTCTGTTGCAACATACTGGCCGACAGCAATTATGCCGCATTGTGTAAGACCACAGCGAATTCAGCAGCCGATTGTGCGATTGCAGGCGCGTCACTACGGTCGACGGCCAATTCAGACTAGCTAATTGCTCAGGTCAAGCCGATGTTAATAGCTGCAATCCTCGCATGGGACAAGGTATGACAGCTGACTGGAAGAGTTGGCTATCAGAGACATACTATAGTCCTGCTTCTAGCCGTGGACCAGCACTCGAGTTACTGCTGAAGAAGGCAGATAGATGGTTTGCATTTGATACATTGAACGAGTATAAACAAGAGTCAGGAAGGGTATCTCGAAAAAAAAAACACAGGACGTGACTATTGCAGAAGTAAAGCAAAATGCTCTATGAAATACGGTCACTTTTCGTCTTACTTATTTTGGCAATATTTCATTAGAAGATGATACAATTTCCCTATAATGGGTAGCTACGTTAAGCTATTCATGCAAAGTTTGAATTGAAAGTCATTGGCTCCGAAAACGATGAGTCAGTTATTAATAGCATCTTAAATCGAACATAGTGAAGATCACAACAGATTACTTCCGCGTCTCAGGGCCAGATAGATAATATCGGAAGATGATATCTGAATTTCCATTATTTCACTAGGATGTCTGTGCATTGGCCAACGATAGATTCGTTTTGTTGTAGATATGATTTTGTATTTTTGTCTAATAGTCGACCCTTCCGGCTTCAAGACTTCGAGTCCTTCTTAATGTTCGAAGTAGATCCTGGTAATGAAAATATCGTAAACAGTTATCGTTTTATCATATTGGTCACATTACATTTGTTGTACTGCCCCAGGGTATATTTACGTTTCTAATTACTCCTTTTTCATTTACTTTTTATTTACAATGAGAACTTAAGCATTTGTGAAAAACTGCAGTTCCAAATCAACCAATGAACATCTTAAATTTGGGTTATTGTTCACTGTGCCAGTAAATACGTGTAAACGTATGACAATTACATCGAAAAAGGATATCCGTTGCTATCCGTAAATTAGCTATATCATATTGCGCCCTTTATCAAATGCTCTTCATGGATAATGGGAGTGAAGCAACGGACAATAGTACTGAATAAATTTGAACAAACGGGTGATCTATACAGAATAGGAAAGCTATTGGCTCGTATGTAATTATCTGTGAGTACGCGTCATTTTCCGCGATAAATAGGAACGTTATATTATTATTTCGTATGGTGTTATTCACCCAGGTGTAAGCTTACCCCTTATGAACCAGTCAATCAGTGAGGAGTTCATAAGTGAAAAGGAGACCTTTATTTATTATGGCGTTTAAGTACGCTTCTATCGAATAGAAAGTTAAAAATTAAGGTTAAACCGTGCATCCAATTTCGGCGACGATAACCAAACATTTGGGACACTAAAACAGAAACTGGAACTGGAGTTGACTGTGTCGATTTGACAGCATCGTTCTGTTTTAGTTTTCTATTAAAATCATTTTTTATTGTACCTGCCGTGCAGAGCGATCCATGGCTTTCTGGGCTCAATTACCATCTACACGTTACACGTTCGTTAACCTTGGCAGACTGGCTGACTGAAATTCATCTTGTCGTTCCTGACGCACTTCATCGTCGCATATCCTGCGGCGTCTGCGTCTTTTAGCCGCTCTCCCATTGAGCTGCCTTCAGGTGTTTGTCCTTGCATGGCCACCTGCTCTCGTTGACTATGTCATTGGGGGTATCTGAGGGGCAGCCCCTCCCCCGGTTAAGAAGTAAGATCGTGCCGAGTTCCTTACAATAGACAACGCCTACAACAACGGCGCAGTGTAGCGGGCGACAAAAAATACCGTCTTATCTCGAGAGCCGTTGAGAGCCGTCTGACACAGCTGCCTCTCACGGTGCCGACAGCGCAGGGGATGGGTCTCTAGGGCATCGGAGAGAGCGCGATGCGATGTATCGTACCCCCGTCTAGCATCCTGTTTGAGGGGGCTAGCATGACTGTGTAGGTGCGGCGTATGTCTCGATGTGCAAGGTTTTGCTGGTGATTGTTGTCGTTGTCGCCGTTGCAGTTTGTCTAAGTCGATGTGCCGTGGTAGTAGACGAGGGGGTGGTGGTATTGAACACCTTCATGAGGACGTGTATGTGGGATGTGTGGATGGGCTAGCAGCCAGAACAGAAGTATGTAGAACCGAACGGCGGAACGCGTTCCCCGACTCTTTGATGCGCAGAACCCCATACCTCTAAGATACAAGACGATGGGGAACGATTGGATATCGCGTGAGATGGTGGTGCCAGCGATGTTCTGTTGTGGTGTCTCTCTATTGGACGATGCGACTTTGTACGCCACTAACAGGTCCCAGGTTGGTGGTGCCTTGACGATGTGCCCCAGTGGAAGGGTCTTTTCGCTGCTCTCGCCGTTCTTGCAGTGACCGAACGAGTCAAGGCGTATGAGGCGGGACAACGAGCCCGCCGTTCGGGTGGACGGACGGCAGCAGCAGATACACGGCTGATATCAACAGAGGATGAGTCAGACCCAGACTCAAGGCAGAACCTCGCCGTTTCCGGCAACCAGCCTTTAGTGCCTGGCCTATAGTAGTTCGGCACAGGCAGTTGCTTCTACCATCGCTGCTGCTGCTTCTCCTACTGCTGATCGTTGCTCGGTTGTCAGTGCACTACTTCCCCGGGCGGCTGCCTGCCTGGTTTGCCAGGTGGCTATGTGGCTATGTGACTCCTTGATTTTTCCTTTTCCACCCGTTTTCTCTGGTGTCTCTCCCATCCTGACTCGTATCCTTTCTGTACCTATTGCGGCTCCTGTTTACATCTGCCTTGTTTTCGTATGGCCAATCCTTATGGCAATAACGGAGAGCCACTGTTCCCTATTGAGGAGGACAAGAAAGGCAGCGACACCGGGGCGGTAAATCCGGCAAGAGAAGAAGCGACTTCAGCAGATGAACGAACACAACGTCCGAACGTTGCTACATCGGCTTAGCCACTTGCTGCTTTTCGACCTCCTCTGCTCCCGATGATCGGCCATCATTAAATTAGGCGGAATTGCCTTCTCAACGCACACCATCATGAATTTTGGTATTAAGTAATATTGACGTCTATAGTTGCAATGATAATAACATAGCCTAACACCATTGTTCAGAATGTGGTTCCGACAATTCTGTATCAATGGAGATGAATTTGTGCACCTTATATATATATATATATATATATATATATTTCGAATTTCATACTAGACTATTTACTGTATCTCTACTGATAACTAGATAATCAACAATTAGTTCAATCACATGGATTGTTCGTATGTCCGTAAGGTATTGGTCGCCCAATTCTGAGAATTGAAAATTGTTAAAATTAAAACGATTATATAATAACAATAAAGCAAACAAAATATAGGCATGAAATGGTTCTTGTAGAAATTTCCAACTGCTAAAACCTGAAATGTGTCTCTCGTCAGATACTACCCTCATCGACCTATGCTTATTGATAGGCTTGTATGTGTCTCTTCTTCCAGGTTACTTCGTTTTACGCACGCATCAGCATTTAGTTATTGGCTTATCTTTACAAGGCTAAGGATCGTTAGGTTTGTACGCTAGATGGGTCGACGTTCGGATAATGAACGGTCCTCTGTTAGCACAGTGTGAGGATCTCTGGGGCTATTAATGTTTTTTGGCCAGATAAGATGAAAAGAGGTTATTACAATAGTCATGAAATGTCCCAAGTCTATGTATCCATGCGGTGGTGCTGTCACCTTGTAGTAATTGTGGGCTTATCAGTCAACTTTTACAATTATTTAATATCAGAAAACTACAAACATGTAATTTCTAGCTCTGAATGATATGTCCATAATTATATAACACTTTCACACTTAACCTATACACATAGCGATAAAGGTGCAATCAAATTGAGGTGTTTGTTGCAACACAGACGTTACACAATGCATACGCGTTTGACTATACAAAATGATTATTGCAAAATACCTGGCGCAGCTTTCCAATGAGTTTCACCGAAAAAATGGCTTACACGTCCTAAAATCGTTCTACCAATATACTCCAGTTGAATTGGCAAATCGGTCGATTTAGTGTCGACAACGTGTGTAGGAGCATGATGCAGTATGGACTCGACAGCTTGTGCCTTCTGACTGCCCGGGCGTCAAGGGAAACGATGAGACGGGACTCTTCGTCACAGGAACTAACTATCGCTGCGACCATGTGTCGTCGAGAAAAGGCAATTACGCTGATAACGCCATCCTCTACCTCCTGGATGGCCTGCAGTTTCGATGCTAGAACATTGTTCTCCCCTTTCGATGTAGTTGTCGACACTCAAGTTGTCTTACAGACTGTGCTGCCCCTCTCGGCAGCACACCGGAGACCTCATAGAGTCACCGCGTTGCTCCGAGATGTTCAGTGTCTTCGCCCATCGGAAGCAACAATCATAGACAGCTCGAATACGAACTACTTCCGTAGTTTCGTGTGTGGCCTTCTGCCTCTGCCTCTCTCTCTCTACAACTGGCTCGATTCGCTTCCGTTTGCAGTTGCCTATTTCAAGTTGATGTCGCCCGCCTGAGGAGGAACCCGAGCTCGGCGCTGCTTTACCACGACACGAGTCGAAGAAAATACTCGATTGAAGAACTATGGCCTACTTTTGACACTATTCCTGCGCTATGTCCCTCATTTCAAGAAGGAATACTCCTACCGAATGGAAGCTGTCCAACCCCGAAGATTTCTATATCATCCTTCGTCTAGTCTCGGCTGGGGAACCAAATTTCGACACCGTTGCCCCGCTATTATATTTTTTGTTACTTTATTTTCGCCGCATCCTTTTCTTTTGCCATTTGAGATCACTTTCGTGATGACACCCTTTTGTCAGATTTTTGACGATTTCGCGATTGTGCGAGCGATTGTGGACGGGCGACGCTAGCAAATGGCGGGCCACTACAAGACGTGTAACGGCTCTTTTCTCGTCTTAGATATACGCCTGAGTCAGGCCGACCCAACTCGAAGTCAAAAATTCAAAAGGCGAATGCGATAACATACTGATACGAACAGATACGAGGAAAAAAAACGAGAGGAATATCTGAGTATGAGCGCGTCTACAATAGGGAGGAGCCATAAAACTATATTTCGAGTGCTGGCTCTAACGTTGGTTAGTATCATACGCAGACGTAATGGCGTACGAAGTCACAAACATCTCCAGTCGTGCTGCATAAATGCTTTGCCCGCTTGCACGACGAGGTCGAGCAGAATACTCTTTTATGACGTATGATATGTAATCGAACGGGCCGCGCTTCGCGTGCTTCGCTAAGTGACGAAGCTAGCGTAGAAAAAGTGTTCGATGAGTGTTTCTCCTCGAACACCAGCGCCCTCAACCTGAACGAGACCAACGTGTCCATTTTGCGAAGACCCCTCCACAGGGTTTCGGTGGTTGTACGTATCATTTCAGACACAACTATCACACATGATCATAATCGCTACCATTTGCTAGTGTCGAATTAAAAGTTATGCTGTCGACGTCGAGGCGACACGTCTGCAGCTGGGCCAAGGGACAGCGTCATCCAAAGATGTACCCGGGTCCCGTTCACATCTCGCACATGACATTACGTCCTCGCATGGAGATGACACCACTGACGTGTGCGTCGTGGCTCGTACCGTGCTCGCCCCCTAACTCCATTGCAGCGGAACAGATCCCTGCTTGAAACTCTCGAAAATGTCCGAAGTTTCCAAATACCGTAGCTGCCGCAGGGTACGCACAGCTGCCTACAGCGCGCTGTCGTCGCTCACTCCTTGCTGTCGTTATCCGGCCAGTGCTGCAAATCCTTTTACCGCCGGCACCGGGGCCAGTTTGGGATCGGGAGTCGCGGCTCCCGGTCAAGCTTGATAGGAAAGTGATCGGCTCATCCCTGTAAATAAACAAAGTAGCACGAAATTCAGAGGTTAGGAAGCGACGAAGAACGAGGATAGAAGTGAGCGAACCAAAGATTACTAAGTGTTTTCACTCATGTGAAACAAATAGAGATAGAGGAGGAGAGAGACCCGAACAGACGTGCAAGTGGATTTATTTCAAATCTCGTCTGTTACTTCGTTCTCAGTGTCTTCAGCTGAATTCGTTTAGCGAGCTGTTACATGGTGAACGGCTCGTAAAGTGTTCATCGTTCAGTGAGAGACACAGGGTGATGTGTCAGACTTGCACAGGTTCCGTACAGCAAGTAAACCTGTGCAAGTCAGACTGTGACAGACTTGCACAGGTTTACTTGCTGTACGGAAAATGATGGTCTTACACTGCGAGGCAACTAGAGCTAAGAAGAAGAACTGAAAGGTCATGATCTATTTCTCGAAGAACTGAAATTTCACGATCGTAGTGTATAGTTCTACGAGTATATAGCTCGGTTCAGTGTTTGATAGTACGTGAGGTCCCTTCGAAAACGGGTATTGCTCTTGCATGTCTAAGTGACGAAGTGAGGGTGCTCTATAGGATTTTATTGAAACTTCATTGAGGTGCCGCAACAGCTTACCATTCCACTTCGCAGAAGACGATAATTCATGTTATAAATAGCACGTGTCTATTTAGGGAGGAGTTGTATTTTTCGCGGACAACTAGCATTTCATCTGTGTTAAGAGAATTATGCAGAAGGTACAAGCTTGTCGTGAACACATCACGGTAGCATCCGGCACGCGCTACCCTTCGTCTGATCACAATATTAACAAGCGTCGAAGCCATTACGTGCAGAACTAATAAAATAAATATATTGCCGCGTTATATGTGTTTCACACAGCGATTCACCTTTCGTTAAGTACGCGCGGGAGTTTGTCATCGTCAAGAGCTTTCCAAATTTCTCATTTGGTGGTTGGGAACGCACTCGAAAGGCACACGTCATCAGCTATCGTCCGAATATCGCAGTCGTCCAGTATACCGATAGTAATCACAAACAATTCAAGATTACCCTCGATCCAAAGTTTCTCAACGCTATAGTCGAGTCAATCGTCGAAAACGAGGGTCGCAGACGTACACACGAATTGAGACTATCGACTGATATTCATGCCAGATCAAATGCATTCGTATTCATTCGTTCTCCAATACACATCAATTTATAGGTAATTACCTTTTTTTTTTACAGGAAACATTTAATTTATTTAGCACATAGAAGTTCACACATGCAATAATTTCTGACTAGTTGATTCGTTAACTTTAAAGAATGGGTAAGCTTAGAAATTACTTTAATACTTCAAGTAGAAACTACTACTAAACATCGGTAGCACCCATAGAATCTGGTAATATTCTACCTTGTAAATGTAACATATCGACTGTCTTATTCGATGTATGAGCTCGCACTAGACACAATATACATTTTGAAGGAATGTTCGACCTGGAAGATTTGCAGCCCTCACAGCAAAAAAATCTTAATATAGCCATTGAAATAGCTAGCACCATACGACAGCTCAAAATAATTAAACACAATTAAACTGGGAGCGCTTATTACTATGATTATTATTGCTCCTGCAGCCATCATTTTTACTACTAATCCATATATGCCATGTATGCAAACGCCAACATAAGAGCACAGCTCTCAGAAGCTGAAGCAGAAACCGAAGAGTATCACGGAAAATAGCGGGCCATCCCGGGCTTTCATTCGGTTAAGATGAGTGGACGTTGACGGGCATGATTAAGATAATGAGAAGAGACGAGGTCGAGGGAGGTCGGGTCACAAATGTAAAATTAAGTCAAAACGTGCACATCTCACCCCGCCCACTATAACGAATATAGGAGTAGTATACAGCTAGCTATGTTAATAAACATATATAACTTAGCACTGTGAAGATCTCAGAGGCAGTAATGAAAAGGAGGGGTACACGCTCTGGCGTTGTGTTGCCACAGCGCCAAGTAGATTTATTAAACCAGCTTGATATAGCTTGTAATTGATAAGCAGCTCTACAGCGTTTTTTTGTTGATGCTAAAAAAACCCCTGTATCAGTATGCATGTGGACTATGGTGTAGTTTAACACGATGAAGGAAATTTGGCATTGTATGGATTTACTATATTTTTTTGGCAAATATAGGTGTGCGCAATGGGGGCTTGCTGACAGTAATCAATCTCTGATCTCGAAAATAAGATATGCCAAGGCCGGTGTAGGACGAATTGTTGCATGGTGAAAGTGGCCCGTTTGCCTGCACGAAATTTGAACGTGTTGCGATCTTCGCACACGACGCGTCACCTGTCAGTGCCACAACGCAAGTAATGCTAACACAAGTACACATTATTATCCCACAGAACGAGAAGCAGAACATCTGCCATTTTGGCGATTCGAAGCAGTTCGAAGACCAACCCGCGCCTGAAATACCCGTGCCATATTCCCTCTCAGAATCAATGTTCACGGCTGCTTGCGTTGTGTAGGGGGTCGAGACAGAAGACTCGCTGAGAGAATCTCACCTTTTTCGTTGTCGTCCGGCCGCCGTAGTAGCAGTTTCAAAGCTTGAAGGTGAACGTCCCCTTCGAATTAACGTGGTTCACTTATGCGCATTTATTTCGTATTCTGAAGTTCATTCGGTGGACAACTAAACTGAAGAGCCGACATTTCAAGGAAGGGTACAATTATTGGATATCTGGTAGAGTATGAACACTCTGATTGCCCTCGTATAATCCTCTCTGCTGACAGGTCCTTGATGCAACAGTGCTACACAGCGGCACCGAGAACTTTCTGCCATAGAATGACGACAGTTGAGGGTCAGCTATGGAAAAGCTGTTTGACATGAACGAATGTCTTAGGGAAGAATTTTTTCTTTCGATAAAAATGCCAGCTAATTTTAGAAGTGCCAGAATACATTTCATTGTATTTTATTTACCCATGCGCAAAATCCAATTCCGCGCATTTTTGTCCCACCTCGAGTTCTGCATCACAATTGCATTTGGTTTAAAGGGAACGTTCAAATCCGTGTGTGTCTGCTATATTTCTTTCCTATAGCTTGAGTGGGTTGCCCCCCCCACTATGCAATGTGCGACGTGGCCATGCGTGAAATCGGAGAATGATGCACGCTGAGCGAAGTGCGCCATTGTCTCTAAGGTCGCAGCCGATGCTAGCACAGCTGAACCCACGGTAACAGAAGCAACAACAACAACAACAATAACAACAACAGCAACAACAACAACAAATACTTTACTCAGGGCCTTTTGTAGGTTAAAGCACTCGGGTCACTCGAGGCCTGCAGTCGACCGCAATACGCCACAATGCTCGACTTAACAGTTCAAAGGCGGCTTATCAAGCCATAGCTTTCGCCCTTGTTCGCACGCCTGGATTTACCTTCACCCGTTAATGTCTCCATTTTCAAAGGTGACTGCCATTTCTGGTGGACCCATACTGCTTGCTGTTGCTTTAGCAATAGCAGAGACGAGAATCGAACCTGTAGTAACTGTGGTCGAAAAACAAGTCGCCATTGTCGTCGTTCGTTCGATAGGATCAAACCATCGGTCGACCAGAGGCGCGGCGTTGGCAGATTTCGGAATCTTGCGACTGTTGCACGTTCGTCGTGGTTGCTCGCCCGCTCGCTCGCTCGGCGTCCTCACTCTGTCTCTATACCTATCGTCCCACCTACCTTCATGTGTCCTGCTCCAGTGCGTGAGGTCTGGCCCGCGTGCAGAGTGTAGCACAGTCAGCAACCATGATAGTAGTAGTACTAGTAACAGTAGGACAAGAAGAGGCCAGAACCATAGCCAGTCAGAGAAGTTGTCCTGAGATGATTCTTCGGCTGATGCTACTGCTGATATCGTTAGGTCGTTCACCCGATGAGAGAAGCGACGTTCGTTGACAGATATCCGCGGCTGGAGAGAGGAATAAGGAGAAGCAGGTGGTTTGTCGACGACGAGGAGCTGACGTTTCATCGAGAACAGCAGGTGGATGCCGGCAGCAGGCTAGCCCTGCACTTAGCATTGGTAGCTAGCCAGGGAACAAGCCCGCTCTGGCTCTAACCGTAGTAGCAATAGAGGCAGGTGCGGGTTCGTACGTGACGCCTCAGGCAGAGCGTTCCCCGCACAAGCGCCAGACGGCCTTTTCCTCGTGCATCTCTCATCGCATTTCTCCCACGTTCGCTTTTTCGGCGTTCGGCCTTCCTTCCTTCCGTCATTCAGCAGCAACGGCAAGCGGCAGCAGCAGCCACAGCAACAACAACAACAACAACAAATACTCTACTTGGACGAACAGCAAAAATCCGGAGATCGACTCCAATGGCAGTGAGGATGACGACAATAACAACAACAATAGGACATAGAGACCAGGGGAATAGAGCGCAACGATGACGTCTATACGATGATGAGTTTGGATAGATGGCTGCAGGTGTACGAGGGGACGGTCAGATGACTTTGTTGCTACGGTAGCTTCCAATGCAGGCAATAAATGCGTGCAAGGGTCACAGGACGCAGCCTGTATTAGATTGTTGCTAGCGAGTTCACGTTAGGATGGTTATGGCCGGCAACAACGGGACAGAATTGAGTATATTGAGCAGAGGAAACCCATTTCGATTCATCTGGTTCTTACTCGTACCCGAGTAAGGAAGAGACTAAGCAATGGTGGCCCTGACAGGTCCTCATAGTAATACCTAAAAAAGGTTAAGAGTTGTAGTCTGTCAGAAAGGGGAACAGCTGAGGGTCAGCTCGAAAAACAGTTGATTCACCTGGTTCTGTCTTCGGTGTCATTACCTTGCGTCATCGTTTCGGTAGAAATTTCAGACTCCTCCTCGGATAAATGCCAAGCCATGCAGCAGCATACTGAAATGCGTGCAGTGTGGACGTACTTAGGTAACTCTGCAGCGGGTCTAGTTAAGTGTAAGTAACCCAATTGGATTAATACAAATAGGCCCGAAACTATAATATAAATTACACTAGTTATCTATATCCCGTTTGGAAGATAGAGAGACAGTAGCGATAACTGTCAACAGGTATAACCTGTCAACGAATTCCACTTAAACTTACGGATACACCTCAATTGTATTATACTGTACTGCTATTTTATAAATGAATGTGCCTCACTGATTAGAGAGCCTCTTGCAGATCTAGTTGGGGCACTTATTCATCCACAAATTCCATATAATTTACCCTCTCTCTCTCTATCTCTCTCTCAAGAGTGCGTGGCAGTCAGTGGTTTTTGGTTCCGGGTGTATTCAATGTAAACGTGTTATATATCAATTTACCGAATGATCGAATTCGTACTGTTATTCAATTCGGTTTCTTTCCGTATTGTTCCGATGCAGCCGGTTCCATATGCAAATCATTAACAACGCTCTCTCCCAATATCGCATGCCAATGAGCGCTAAGTCCAAATGAAGCAGGTACATAAATAAATTCGCTCTGTCATAACCCCTCCGGATTATTCAGTTTCCCAGCACTCAACCTTCCCAGCATTGCATTATGCATTTCACCTATACGACCATCATCATCGACAGTCATCACTTAGCATTCCACCAGTCGCGCCTTCGCTGCTGACCAGCCTTTACAAGAATAGTATAAAAAGAGACAGAAGAGGAAATCGCTTTGTTCGCCCTTACTCCATTTTGCCATCGAACCCTCGAGTTCCCCTCGATTCCCATCATTCCACCGCCCTATGGGCAATCATCCTCCTCAACGGGACGAGACGAAAGAAAAGGTCGGGTATTCTATAGATCAACCACTCAATCGGCGTGCTGTCTGTCGCCTGATGCTGTTGTCGCCAGATACGACCGCCTTGGGCTTCATTGCCAGTACGGTGGGTGCCGGAGTGTGGCTCTATCTGAGTACCTGTGTGTGTGTGTGTGTTTTTGTCACAAAAATGCGTATGTGCCCACGGCTCTCTTGCTGGCCTCTTCGTCCTTCTCTGTGCCAACTAAACATCGCCGTCGTTTAATGAACTCATAGGCTTCTTCTAGTAGAGACAGGATACTGGTGGGTCCCTCTCTCTCTCTCTCTCTCTCTCTCTCTCTCTCTCTGCCACATGCACCGCCCCGTAGATCGCACTACAAAAAAGTTGAGCGCGTAACTGCGCCCTGGTGGAGGTGGCGGGATAGCATTCAGATTTTCTTGCTACAAAAAGGAGCAATAATAATAATAATACCGGCTAACAATAGAAGATGAACGGGAGGGTGACTAGTCACAAAAAAACACGGATCATCCACTTAGATCAATTTTAATGAGAAAAGTGAACACTCAATCGCTGAGTCGACAGCTCACTCTGTGCAGAACAGACACTGAGATGTCTCCGTTCGTCAAACGAAACAATGAAAAACCGAGAACCATAGACAGAGAAAAAGGCGCAAAAGGGTTTTACAGGGAAGGATTAAAAATGTCGTACCGAAACTCTATATTCCAAACATCGTACATTCGTTCTTTTCATAACTGATCATTCCCGCGTGTCGATGGATTAATCAACCTTACACTGTTCATGAACGCGCTTACAATTATATTACCGTCTATGGTTTTCTACACCGTTTGTTACAAGCTTGCACCTCTGATTGTTGGCACTGCACGGCAATCAGTCATCCCTATGATTAGCTGTACACCCACACGCGAGCAATTCACAGCTCACAATGTGAATGTGTTCACCTCCATTTAGATACGCGTTCGTCCCTTCTGTATGATATGTCGAGGGCGCCGCATTAGACCCAATGCTTGATGTGTGCTACTCTCTGTCGCTGCGCCGATGCGGCTAAGCCACAACTCAATAGCCTTCATGTGCTTAAACAGAGACGATCTTGGGTTTGAGATGTTCGCAATGCCACACACCCCGCAAGGCGCTGTTAGGGACGAGGCCTTTGTTCTTCAATGTATCATCGTATGGTTTGTCTAGACAGCATCCGCGGCAACAGTGGCTACTTACAGCTGGGAACACCTCAACTCACGAACAGCCGCGCGTGGAAGGACACAAACAAACGGACACACATACATCTATTCAGTAGATAACAGAGACATAGTCGCATGTTACATTCGTGTGGTTCCCTTTACATACTTAACATCCTAATTCGCTAGCTAAACACGCACCTATCACGGCGATTATATATATATATATATATATAGTTTCCTCTATATATAATACAACGGGCTCACGGAGCCAGCGACGGTGGCATCGGCCGCAGTAACACAGCACGAGCGCTTCCACCCTATCTAACTGCCTCTCTACGGGCACGAAGATTTCGAACGCGACAAACAACAGCCAATGGGACTGACCACACTCACTCGGACTGTCGATTGGCACTACCACACATTGGACCACTACATATTGCAATAGTGCAGAAACAATGTTGGGAAGAAGCAGGCACCGCCGAGTCACTTTACTCGGTCACTATCGCCACGGGTACTCGGACCAGTGGTGGCTTGCTAACGCGGCCGCAATGGCAAAAGCGGCAGCGGCCGACCCAACAGACAACAGACAGCTGACAATTTGCGGGGCGGATGAATCTTTCAAGACTCGTCCCATTTGAGGTTAACGTTAGACCGCCGAGGGCTCAGAGGCCGGTTGTTCCTTTCATCTCGGTGGTGACCTGAGCGCGTACTATCGTATATAGTGTATTTATTATTGCTATAGATTCATCACGTCATCGTTCCGGGTGAAAAAAGAGCCCGAAGCTCAACAGTTCAGCAGAAGCATCTATTTACTGGCCAGTAGTTGGATCATCTGACCCGATCACGTGGGATTCCCCCCCCCCTCTCTCTCTCTCTCCCTCCAATCAAGTGGCCATGTTATCGTACCGGCCACCTAATAGCATTATAATCATCGTCAGAAGTGAGGGCGTCGTGGAAGGGATTGCTTCGAAGGAGACTACACAATGAAACTCGATCGTGAGTTCGTAAATATGTACAGCAACTTGTCGTGCATAAGGAAGTCTCTCTTTACAGGGAAACTCTTCCAACGGATGTGCTATCTCGTCACGATGGATCTAGTAATCATCAAGCCTGTAACCCAAAGCCCATTAAAACTTGCAGTGATTAATTGGTTTATATCTGCTGACATATCAGCCAGCTCTCGGTAATTTAGCAGTGACCTAGCAGAGAATTATTATTGTTATATTCAGTATACACCGAATCGACGACCTACGAGGTCTAAGCTCATCGGTACATCGAGTATGTCATACAGCAGAAGTTCCTGCATCACACATAAAATAATTTACCTGTAAAGAAAAAAAAACAAAAGTAGACAGCAATACTTAAAAAAATGGCTAAAATATATCTGTTTCTGAGTAGAGTCGAATACCGTCCTAGGACTTTAGCTATATAAACCCAACCTGCTTATCCACCTTTTTTTTCGAGAAATTTGCCACCTCTCAGCATAACGAGTCCCCTTGCAATGGACAATATTAGAATTGGGTGCTTGCCCCGGTAGTAGCGCCTTCCATGTCAAGCTCCAGACGATTTCACAGGCTCTTCAACGCTTGCATACAACGTTGAGACATACAATTTTTGAGATTCTTTGATTTCCTGACGCTATCGCTCTGTCTTTACGCCAAGGCCTGGCTGGCTTGGGGAGAAATCACCTAGTTACAGGGCAAAGCGACAAGGGCCCGATGATGTCGTCACTGACAAGCAGCGCCCGGTGGCCGGTGTTCAAGAGCTGTCAGGAGTGCCGCCTTCATTGTGCACCCTATTGTCACAGCTTTTATTATTATTCCTCGCCGTTGCTGCCGCTGCCTTTTCATTGTCGTCTAACAGCCCATCGGTTGTTGTTGTCTGTTCGAGTTCGGCGTGAGTAGTTCCAGCCGCGGCCGCCGCCACCACCACCGCATTGTGTAGCTGAGAAGTGGTTCGCGCACATTGCCGAACGTAAACATGATGAATTGGCCGAGCCCCGGCGAACTCGCACGATACTTTCTGCAGCACGCACTAAGTAGAGCATTGGGGAAGCAGTAGTTGCGGTGGTTGTAGTCGTATGCGCGTAGAGGAAACCGAGAAAGATGGAGAAGAATAGAGGGTGCAAGAGAAACTGGACTTGGAGTGACGAGCAAGGCGGTGCACAACGACAGGATGAATAGTTAGATGCAATCGTGTGCACGGAAAGCTGCCACGGTGGCTGCTGCTGGTGTTGCTGTCGCTGGCTAGCAGCCTGCCCCGGGGCCGGGCGATACTACGCGCATCGGGTGTAATGCGTTGACCATTATGTTGCGACAGTTTGTAGTCGTCCATAGGGCGATGGCCGAGATCATGTCATGAGCGCCAACCCGTCGGCCTCCATGACACTTCGTCTTTGTGTCGGAGTTGCTGCAAAGAATCAAGGGGGGCGTTGAAGGACTGCATCTAGGAAATCTGATACGGGTTTAATCAGGCGAGTGTGAGAAATAGAGCGATAAACTCAGAGCAAACAGGAAGCGTCATATTTATATCGGGGTCAGGAGCTGAGACTGATGACCCTCAGGTACTCGTTGATCTACCACAGCTTGAGCCTACTTGTGGGTCTCATAAGCTGTAGCAAATGCGGAGAAAGGGACTTCAGTTTTGGTTTGTCCCGCCCCTGGTGTAATGCGTAATAATATATATATATATATATATATATATATATATATATATATGGTGGCTTTAAGGTACGTGCCAATGCTATGCTGTGTTTATATGTATGAATAAAATATACTAGAGCACGTTGCGGAGAGAATATTAGGTTGACTTCTCGCTTCGGCTGGCAGCTGTTCGTACGAGAGCACGCAAATTCGATGGGTATCGTTCGAAGCTCGTCGCGTAACTCTTTCGCTATTCACTCACTTGCTAATTCGGTCAATCGCTGATCGGAGAATCGTGAACGGGGTCGGCCCAACAATTAACGGGAGTGACAAGGGCCAGTCGCCGTTCAACAAAGCCAACGAATCAAGATCCTCATTTTGATCGCCAACATCACCATCAGTTAGCAATCATTATCGTCATCATCGGCGATGTTCGTCACCAACATCGGATACGACTATACCACCGCGAAACAACGGACGCCATCTGATCGAGTTGAACGCACCAACATGGACAAATGATACGTGACTCGGTCCGTTCGAGCAAATCGTCATCGGCGCCGACTTCGTCTACAGTAGCAGGGGCTCTATTGCGAGAGTTGCACTATCCTATGGCAAGCCTACCGCAGCGAGCAATCGTCGAACAGCGATAACTGCTCAACGGGGCTGGCCGGCCGTTGGCTGTCGACAAATACAATGATATCAAGTTACGACGGCCACTCTCGACCGACGTCACTGTTCGTTTAGGTAGTTAAAACTTATTACAGGTTAGGTGGATGTTGGTTTAGAATAGCACTGCTGAAGTACTAGACGAAGTGAACTCAATTGCAGCTCCTGTGAGTTTCACTATCTCGTCAGGTGTGCGGTTGTCTAGCATACGTTGTACCTACGTCTACCTTCAGATACTATAGAGCAACTTGCAAGTTACTGATGGCTTTATATTTCTCGGTATTTTTGCATGGTCGTCGGAAAATTGACATCATCCTGAGCGTCAACGTCCTGAGCACACTTAATTCAAAATGTCTGTGTTTCGACTTTACAGCTATTCTTGGAAACGGTGATACGTTTTCTATATATTGTCGCAATCTCCACTCATTACTATTATGCGTACTACACATGATCAATCCAGGAACGAAGAATATCACCCTGAATCACGTTCTATTTTATCTGTTGGTAATCAGTTGACCGGAATATCGAGTTGTATCTATCAATGAGTGATAGATATTGCTAAAGCACAGTATTCGTGCGGCGCACATATTTCAAATCCATCCTTTCCTATGGTACTTCGCTCTGCAGACGCAACCTTAGCAGCGCGTAAGGTTCATTTTACTGCCTGGAAGTTGTTTGTTTACCAAAACATGTTTCTCCCTTGCGAGTTTCTTTTTCTTACATCGTTTGCTAACGCTGGACGCACCGTTGATCAATTGATCTGTTTGTCTGAGACACACGGTGAGCACAAGTTGAGGATTGACCCAACAGCTACCCAGCGGCTGTACGCGAACTAACGGATACATCGTCATCCGCTATCACCGTATCAGGACCATAGCAGGACACGGCGTTCGCATCTACCCCCGTTTGTTCCCTTCGCGTTCGTTCCTATCGTCCTTATCGCTGTCCCGTTGTTGTTCCGTCGGCCGAGCGGCCGGCCTGCTGCTGCTGCTGTTGCCGCCGGCCAAACCAAAATAGGCCCGCCTCGTTCTCCGTTGGTTCGATGCGCTCCGTTGTTGTTGTGATCGAAATAGACCTTGTCCGAAGACGCGCGCGGGGATTGCGGGCACAAGGGGATGAGGGGTTGAAGGCAACGGCCGCAGCGGCGGCTGCGGCGGCGTGACGAAGCTCAAGGAACCGGCACCTCGACTGACAATGTGGGTTGGGCGACTAATTCGGCAACGAACGAACCAACCAACCAAGTAAGCAGCCAGCGAGGCAGGAATCTGGCAACGACTCAACGTCCGTCCTACCCCCAGAGGGAAAGAGAGAGAGGGAGAGAGAAAGAAAGAGAAGGACAAAGTGACGCTCTCTTTCTCGCGTTCTTCGGCCGCCGCCTCCGTTGCCAACTCACCACAGACCTCTACTACCACTCGATTAGGCCAGCCGAAGTAGCGCCATCATGAGCAGCAGTAGCAGAGCGTAACTGGCCGCCCGATGTAACGTATGATGCTGAAAACGACAGCAGCAGCAGCAACAACAACAAACTATAAATAGGGAACGCATTATTTAAATTTAGTTCGTGACGCCAGACCATCGTACTTGGTAATGCTGGTCATTGATTCAGACCAGTTTCGAGATCTAGACAGAAGGTTAGACAGATCGACGAACAAGCTCGAAGGGTCCATACTTGATGATCTTATATGAATGCCTATGCGCCTATGTTCCTTCATCGCGGCCAAGGTGCAGATGACAAATAGTTCCGAGCAAACGACAACTGTGAGAATGTAAAGCATGATAAATCGTTGTAGTCATCATGCCGCTCTTATTATTATTATTATCTATTAAGTAGATTGGTTTGATGATCCTCCGTTTCTTATGACGCCATATAATTACTTACTATAATAAGAAATTTGTACAACGAAACGCTGGGCTAACTCGCTTCGACGGCGAAGCTGTTCAGCCTGAAGGCGCTACATGTCTGAGGTGTGGCTCTTAACCGCTAGACGAATCAGTAGGTAATTTAAATGAAATACTCACCGTACAGCACTAAAAAGCAGAATTCTACTGAGGTTAAGTGAAAGAATGAATAATTTCGCTAGCAGCAGATTTAATGTTGCCTATTTAGTCGCCTCTCAATGGAGTCTCCCTTCGTGGGATGAATGCAATCACTTGCCCAGAATCAATACGAGACCCCCCCAGCCACTTATACCAATGTCGCTTTGACGAAAGTCACTTATTAAAACGAAGGAGAAAACTAATGGACGATGTCTCTCGCATCTGCACAATGAAGTACGTGTCGCTCTCGGTGGAAGCGAAGTTTGTCATTCGGACACCACTTGACGGCTACACAAGCACAGTTGCATGTTGATGACTGGGCCGTAAATCGTATACAATCCTCACACTGTAGCCTTCTCTTATACTTGCTTCATATGCCATGCATGTCTACTGCTCGGACCACCAGTGCGGCTACTACGGACTTATTACGGTGGCAGTGACGGCGAGGACAACAACAACTCTGCACTGCGTCTCCCATGTAGCTTCGTAGAATACGACGGATGCGACCCTATTTAACCGGGCACTGTGTGGCTGTGTCGATCCCACCGCCAAGGGGATCAAGTCTAGCGGACTGTTATTATTATTGTTGTTGTTGTAGTAGTACCACACTATAGTTACTACTAGACGATGCCGTTTTTTCGGCTGATGGCGGCGATTATGCTGGTAGCGTTAGTTGCGCGAGATGGTACGTTGCAGAGTTGGCAGCTTTTTGACAGAGGGGTGGGGTGTAGACAATATATCCATCATGAACGAACTCGAATCGGGCTTCACTTCTTCACAGGTATTCACAGCGGTGGTGTGAATACCTGTGAAGAACTCCGTACACTTGGAGTAGAACACCATCCACGTGTTGGATTGAAGGTTGGCACCAAAAACCGATTAGCCCGCTGCACTATGTGGGCGTTGGGTGCCCACCGGTGAGTCCGTGTCCTGGCGGTCGCAATTGCTTGGGCGTTGTTGCCTATTTTGTTGTTGTTGTCGTTGTCGTAATGCTCGTGGCGCTCAAGGAAGAACTTTTTGCTTAGACGTCCCGCGGTGTCTCATCGTATTTTATGGCACTGCCAACCGCCAGCTGCCATCCTGACCTACCAGCACCGCCGCCCAGATGGCGTCGCATATGCCTGTCTCTGTGTGTCTCGCTTTGTCTGTATGTGTGTGTGTTAGAGTTCTGCGATACTTGTTAGCAGTAATGATGAAGACTCTCGGCAGCAGGCGTCAGGGGTCTAGTCATCCTTGTGGAGAACACTTTACGTATTTAGTTCGAATGACGAGAGCTACCACGGCGTTGAGGGTTGAAGATGGGATGAGCCAGTTTCCGCAATTGCGGCAAATTTAGCCGGCATGGCAACACAGAAATGCTGTTACCGTGATTGCTAGTACTTCATACACTGCTGCAGTCGCTGGTGTTGTCTGTGTGCCCCGTCACTCAAACACTTTCATGATGTACGGAGAGAGGTGCAGCTGCTGCTGCTACTGCTGTAGTGAGTGAATGAACGATGTGGATGGCTGCTGTTGCGGTTGGAGCTGCAACAAGCAGCGTAGGCGGAAAGGCGTTACCGACGGAGGAAGGTACGGACGACCGATTGAGGACAAGGGATGCTTCGGGGCATGGGACGCCAGAGAAAGAGTGGCGGGAATTCAGCAACAATGTAGCTAAACAGTGTGAAGTGAACAGCGATGACCGTTGCGATCCAGCTGAAGCTGTGCCGGATTCTGTTGCAGCACGACTACTCCTACAACAACTGCTGCGACCACTATAACGACTACCGCCGTACCATGGCCTCGTGAGGAGGGAATGTGTGAGTGAATTGATGGCAGGAATCCAACGGAATTGACCACCGTCTACCTCATCGGGGCCGCGGTAGTGGACGAGGCGCAGTAGGAGACACCTCCCCCGATCCGTAACTACACGAGTGATCGACGCTCGGTCTCTCTCTCTCTCTCTCGTTGCCAGTGCTGCTGCTGCTGCTGTTGTCATTCGACGTACGACTGGCTTTAAGCGGCCGCTTTAGGTAAGCATGTGTGTGTGTCTGGGTATTTGCGTGTCCGCGGTAGTGGTTAGCCAGCGGCTGTCCGCTGGTTGTCCGCCGGCAGTCCTGCATGACACGCGCTCTGTGCGCTGAATACCAATGAAATAAGAGAGAGCAAGAACTAGCGAAAGGCAACAACAACAACTACAGAAACGCTGATAGAAACAGCAATGACAGAGGCGTAGTAGCAGCAGCAGCAACCGCAGTATACAGCTGCTGGAACAGTGCCAAGTGTAGACGGCGACGAGTCTGAGGGGGACTGGGCCTGTCCGAAACCGAAACTGTAACGTTCATATAGAGAGGTAGTAGGACCGCGCAGGAGCCGAATGAAGGATACGTATGATACGGTGCAAAAGAAGGACACTCCAATGCACTCGTCTAATGCACAATGCAGCTCCGCTGCTGCTAACCCACCGGGAGGAAGCTTGCGAGTATTGTGTGTGCCTTCGGGTCTGTTAGCATTGCGTCGAAGCTCCGAAGCTCCGCCCGAGACAGTGCTCCATTCAGGCTGCGGCGGACACTCTCCGTGCAGTTTGCGCTACAGCGACTGGCACCGTCGTTTAGTTCCATCGATCTCTTTTTGACGACGAAGACTGTAAAGCTCGCTGCGAGAAGCGCGGCCAAAGAAAGGCCAGTACAAGTTATGGGATAGCGATCGCGCTGGCTGTACGATCGCTGGCTAGACGCTATCGGTAGACACCCTGTTTCTCCTGTCGAGGTTGTCGATGTTCCTGTTTGGGTTCGAATGTATAATATATCGTCGTGCGGTAGAGTGAAGTGTAAAAGTAGGAAAAAAAAAACGGTGGCGAGAAAAGGCAGTGAATCGGCCGGAGGGCGGAAAACAACCATGGCACAGATAGGCATTGAAAGGTGAACGAGCAGAGGAGATTTCGAATGGGTAAGAATTTCGAGAGCGGCAGAATGAGGAGCGCCTCGAAGTACTCCAGATCTCTCATCTTCGTTGGTTCGATGAAGCACTTAGACGAGCCAGGGAAGACGCCTGCGGATGGATACGATACCGAAAGCAACCGGGTGATTCGGAGAGAAGAGAAAACAAGACCGCCTTCGAGTCATACGAATAAGTAACCCCCCCTTTTTGCTGATGTGGGTGGTAAACACACAAACAAAGAAAGAAAGGAACCGCAAAGCTTCACATCAAACGAGGCACACTTTTGTGCGGGGGTTTGGCATCTATTATTTAGCAGTTACCTGGCCTGTCTCACCGGCGTCGTGAACGAGTTTTTGTACACAACATAGCGTGTTTTTTTTTGTTCTATAATAAGGTGGGTGAAATACAGGCGGGACGAGGAGGGAGTGTCCATCAAATGACTCCAATTGTATGGACTTGCCTTGGACTCCGGAAGCTCTCTGACGGGAAATGCCAATGCTCGATTGCTGTTTCATTTTCAAACGTGCAATATATTGCAAATACTAGACAATTCGTATGGGATGAGGAAATAACTTCTTTCAGTAGCTAGTCGCCAGTACAGGGTCCAAAACACTGAAGAGATTGTTTATTTTCACTTGCAGGTGAGTCGACACAACGAGTGGTGACTAAACATTAAGGAAACTCCGGGATGTCCCTAGAAAAATTGAGGTGACGACCTTGCATGTTTCAGCACATTGAATGGTGATATGTTGTAGGCAAACCAGACTTTTACCCACAGAATAGTGATTCTAAGCAAAGACCAAACAAAAAAGGAGCAAATAATTGTGGATAATTGTAGAGTGTAATAATATTAACTAATTAGACGTGATGCATTGTTTGCGTCACAGCTAATCCACCTAATTATTGAAGCTGTTCAGTGATAAAAGTCACGTCACTCCATGAAACTGCCTTGATTCAAGCAGATGTGGGAACAGACATCGAAATAAGGGCATTACCCTCTTCTGGCCATAGCAAATGGTTGGTCTAAAAGGCTAAAAGGACAACCGCGATTTATAGCAGACGCTCACTCGAAGAGCGATTTTTTCCTCATTGTCGTCGCCGGGGCCGCCGCTGCCGCCACAGTCGCCACTGTGCTATGGCCGGCCCTGCAGGCCATGTCCCCACCATCCTCAGCCCCCCGCTATTCGGAACGAGTGCTGGTGAGCCATTTATCTTCGAAGCTGAGCTGATTTTCTTGGTCCGAGTGCGTCCAAGCAGTTTGTTCACACGCTGATGTTGAGACTGCTGCTGCTCCCGTTGTCGCGGTTGTTGTTGTTGTTCCTGTTCTTGTTGTTGTTGTTACTACTATCGTTCTCTGTTCCCGTCCCTAATGAGATGATGATAGCCGATTCCCTCCGAATGCAACGCAACAGTGCTCTTCGTCTGTCTTCTTGTGCTCTCTCTCTCTCTCTCTCTCTCTACTCCTACTGTATGTGCTGGTGTTATTGCTATCAACGAGGCGAGGATAACTCCTGCTGCCTAGCCTCTTCTTGGTTGGCTGTGGGCCAGCCGTCTAAGCAGGTGCCGCCAGAACGAAGCCGATGGCTGATGTCCATTGCTCCCAGCACTAGCAAGAAGATACGGCGATAGTAGTGATTGGCGAAACCCGTCACGTTCGAACCATTCCGTTACTCTGAGCCCTGCGTCGCAAGAAAATAAATGCGAAAGTCTTGCTTATCCTTCCTTGGCCATTCGCCACAACCTGTTGTTAACATCTTGACGTGTGTGCATCGTGCGCGGTCAAACTGCACGATCTGGACCGACAGTGAGAGTTGACGTTCTCCTCGAGCAGAAACGCTATTAGCTCGTTTACTATAGACATGTATATGTTCCAGAGGGCCTTTCCGTCCGGAGTCAATGTGGGTATGGTTCAATATGGAGTTGATCCAACTACTCGTGTCTCCTCATGATCAACTCCTCCTATACGTCTGCGTTCTCTATTTTCGTTGAGGGTAAACGAGATGGACAGCGCTGTCCCGGTTAGCACTGCCCTAATCGTCTGGTTGTCGTGTCCGTGTCTATGCCTGTGTAGTTGTTCAGAGTAGCCATCCTCCCGGCGTTTGCGCAAGCGTCCCCGTCGTTCGAGTACCTGAGTGTGCGTATCGTATTGGTGTCGGCGCTTGTCCATTGGCAGTAAATAATCTGTGCCGTTCGCTCCCCAACGAGAAGTATGAGATCTTAGTACAGCAGACGCTACTTCTGCATTTGCTTCTATCTTGGCCGTTGCCGAAAGGGAGGCCCATGAAGAAGTAGGAAGGCCGACTGGCACCAACACAGACTGAACCCAACCGCTCGACATGACCGCTCATCATTAATTATTACCTGAGGCACTACCGTGTAGAGCTGTAGGGGTTTTGTCCGCGTTGCTTTGATGCCCCCCCCCACCCCGCCTCATCTTGACCTTCACCTATTATATTTAGCAGGAAGCTGATGCGTGTACACAACACTAGGAAAAATAGTATGCAGTCTTATTTAATGAAAGGTTTGCGCAGTGAAAATGACTCAGCGGCATCTGCTTACACGCTTATCAAGTATTGAGGGATATTTCCTTGAGAAATGTGAAACTTTCGAGCATGATTAATACTTCCGCAAGAATCCTTTCAGTTTCATTCGACGGATTTCACGGACGAGACACGAACCGATGTTGGTGACTGTGTGCGAAATAAATTGATGCCTTATCGATACGAATACATTAACGTAGTTTAATAGCCTGACCCGAAATATGCGTATTTGTTTTGTATGTACAATACATTTACAAAACTATAAATGGCGGTCGGAGGATTAACTCGGATCCATTCTGGCAGGAAGTCAGCCGGACTCGATTCAAGCCTTGAGCCTATGATCGCAAGCCGTTATCGAATCTAGCCAAATATACTATGGGGCTACTAATCAATCGCCAGCTTACCTTGGAGAGACTGATCAAGGGGTATCAGATAATATTTTCTATCTACGTACCTGCCCATCTGGATGGGGTTACCAAATGTAACTAAATATCATGTATTGATGTCTTTTTAGTTAATCGAATATTCTTAGTAATTGTAGCTTGCTATAAATAGATTCCCAGCATATACCCTTCACGTTCTATTCGACAGTCGGAAGCAAGCGTGACAGTTACGTTTGAATAGGAAGCACACCATTCCCTTGGTCTATTCTAATGTATTCAAATCGGTTCAAATTACCCTCTACCGAGAATAAATGTCTGCTGTTGCTGCTACTGTGGAGTATCTGAAAGAAGAAGTTTCAGTTCCGGCTAGAAATTTGTCTAAAGTGACGCTCTTCCAACTTCGTTGATTTTCGTTACTTTGAGATAGAGACTCCTCAGGGGAGGAGGGGGGCGTAAGTTTAACCAGTTACCACACGAAGACAAATCGTGCCCCCGGCGTCGGGGAGACGTGGATTTCTGCTCCTGATATTTTTCTCGGTAGTAATGTCACACGGTTAAGTACCGAGCAAGAAGGGCGTCGGCTTGACCTAATGAGAAAGCTCTTTGCCGAATTGTTAGTGGTAACTGTTCATCTGGGCAACAGTGGACGCCAGAGTGCACAAGGAGAGTTTTCTTTTTTGTTTTCGCATCTGCGGTAGCCTCTCTCTGAGCGGCCGCAGAACAGTGATGTTTCATTTACTCGGATATGTAGAAGGTAAATTGTTAATCGGCTAGCAATCAGTGCAAGCTAACTCAAGCATCGATCAGGATTCACTTGGAGTCGGGGCGCAGCTCCCAAATTTCTCGTATGGCTAATGCGCCAACCGACTGTCGATAGCGACCCGGTCAATAATCGAGTGATTAGATCATATTATATTCCAGCTCGTACTTGGTAAATGGTAAACAAGTCTTGTACATCCCTGTATTTGTTGGTTGAAACTGACGCGTGTGTCGATGCCATGAGGATCAACTAGGGCATTGAGTAAAGAGTTGAAGCAATTCGCATAGATAACTAATAAGTTTTATGCCTCACAAGTGGAGCGGACCATTTTCGTTCCAACCAGAGAAAATTATGCCGATGTGCCCCTTTCTTAGTTCTAATTCTCGTTAGTTCCAGTCTATGCTCAGTTCAAATTTGCTTGTGTATAGGGACGCTCTTTTTGAGTCGCTCCACCAAGTACATTAGGCAAATATTTTTTGAAAAATGTTAGGTAGAAGCGTGTAAGAGACAGCAAAGTACATAGACAATTCACTAATTCATTGAATATACGATTTACTAAACATAGGGCCTATGCGACGAATGAAATGTTTACAATATCGGTCATCATTGACAGGAGAGCAATCTTCATATTATTCACAACCCGTACGTAAAAAATCACCTCTTCAATTAAGCAATCAAATCCCCACACCTTTTCTCAGCATGGTGCTTTAATGTACAGATTTAAACTTTGTGGCTGCACAACAAATGACATCTTCATCTTCCACCACTTGCCATGTGACTATAGTTTGGCATGTTTAGGATCACGTTGGATTCACGTCGCAAGGAAGACTGCTCAGACTGGAAGAGGGTATAACTCTCTAAATCATTTTTTTCCCTATTTTTAGACCTGCATTCTACCTTCTTTCGAAGATATATATAAATGAGTTATTGCACTACATATCCGTGTAGATATAACAACTATTACATAGAGGTATTAACGTGGATTTCTTGTGCTACACTGTTCATTGCGACAAAGAAAATGCCGTGCGGTTATGCCCAGAAACTCGGTGATCCGCCGCCACTCTTCGAGGCGACCAGTCTACAACCAATCCGACAACATCGGGAGGGTATCCACTGACCTACATCTTAGGCCAGACAGTGAAACAGGGCCAACGAGATCCTTCGTTAGGGTATTAATGCATTCGACCGATTCTGTGCGGGTATATATTACAGCAGTCACTTGGTCAATTCCATTAAGGTCTGTTAATTCAGTCATCATATTGTTGGCAACTCAACCTGTATAAGGCATAAGCAGGGCCTCCACAGAATGCAATAATGAATGCATTTAATATAGAATACCACAGAGGTTGCACAAGTCGTTTGAGGGCAACTCAACTCTGAGTGATCTAGATTGCATATTCGGGCGAGAGGTTTAATCATGTCTTAACGAAGATATGTACCACAGATGCGTTTCCCTAAATCGGTCAGATAATACATGTGACAAGGTGGTCATTTTACGTTCGAGGGTGACCTCAGTTGTCATTTTTCGATCAATTATTCTCTGGGACGGGCTCAAACTGGCGCTTCAATTACACAGAGCCTGCCTACAAACGGTGTAGTGCATAATTTAGACATGTTATTTAAAGGCCCATTGATAACCGGCTCGTTGATAGGCCACAGAGCCCCCACAGTGACATTTACTAACAGTTCACTTTTAATCCCACTTATTTTGTACGCTCGTCACAATATCCCGACCGAGATCTCATATTTGAAAGATTTTCAGACATGGTCACTTCATGAACAAACAGATTATTAAACTATTTCACACATTTGTAGTTAAAAATAATAGGCTCAACGTCTTAAGTATGTGCGTCCTTGAAATTGTGGACTTTGTTCATAATTTACACTCATATACACGTTTGATTTAACGTTCTACTCAACCGATTAGCTTAGCAGTCGTTGTATTTTTGACGAAAGCGTTAATGTATGCCATAGTGTCTGTTGGTCGTGCAAATTATAGCCCCTACTTATAACTTGCGGGACGAATGATATTTAGATTGTTAATAACAGATTATGGTAGTCTCCGAAAGCACTGCCGATAATTATATGTTCTCAATTTATAAAGGCCTTATCTTGAATTCTACCATCCTTTACTATCTACCGTTGAGGCTGTAACAGCTTTCGACTGGAACTCAATTGACTTCAATACACACATACATACATTGCCCTTTAGCTGACCTTCGCACCGAAGCTCTGATGGAGACTTTTCGGTGCATCATAGAACATCCTGTGCTAATATTTCAACATCGCTCATGCGCGGTTGTGCAAATGTCAGTTCCGAAGACTCACATACAATACGATATATATATATATATATATAATATATATATATATATATACAGTAACGACGGAGTATCCCAACTGCGGACTCGAATGGGTTGACTTTGAAACAACTTGGATGCTCGCTAGAAGCTAGAGGCCATTATTTCATTATGTAAAATTAGTAACTGCTGTTACTAAACATTTTCATCAAAAGTACACTCTGATGACTCAAATATCTTCGGCCACTCCCAGCAGCTCACTTCAATACAATTCCTTGTATGGCAGTCGCAAACATAGCCTCGTCATCAACGGATTACTCCGATCAACCTAACAGGTCCTTTGGAAAGTTCATCGAGTAAAACTTCACTCAAGACTAATTGACCCGGGATAGACCTTATCCACTGAGAGCTGTAGGTATTTCGATGCAGCCAGAAGAGCAGATGACAAAAGTTGTTTCCAGCAACGTGAATGTCTCTGGTGTATTAATTGAAGTAATTTAGGCGAAACAACAAAATACAAAGAAACCCAGTATAAGAGATTGACGCAAGTTGTTCGAGCGTGTCACCGACCCTTACGGCTCGTACAGCGAGAAACGCATTTTTGAATTATACACTGACATGTATGCGTTTCATTAAGCCATATTTCCCAGTAAACAAAGGAGCGGCTTATTGATACTAAGCATAAGATATATAATCAGCACTAGTCGTGGAAATTTTGTGTAGGCGAGCCGCAGCAGCGTCTAACGTGCCGAGTGTACCTTGTGAAACCGTGCGTTGAGTACGCTTACGTTTAAAGCACGCAATTGTGTGTGACCGCAACACATTTCCTCGAATGCCTGTAAGGGCTCTCAGGATGATTTATCTGTAGGCTGGCCATTTATTGGCTATGTACACGGCGTACCGGAAGAAACACCGTACTTCGAGCGTACACGGCAACCTATCTAGACATTTTCATCGGCATAATTGTGTTAATCGTTGACTTGCACGCCTTTCAACCAATAGCGGTGGCAATGGTATTCAATATGCCTCCCACTCGAGAGCAGCAATTGAACATCTTATCGGGTTAGCTATTTCGGTCACGTGATGCAACCGTTCATGGTAAAGCACGAATACAATGATGGGCCAATGTTCGCTTGATTCGTCATCGCATAATTTCGATTATATATTTACCGGCTTCCCCTGTGAAGACCGGGCGAACACAAGCATTTTACCCTTATACATTTACATTAATGATTCCGTGACAGTCAGCCTTGCTCGTGAGCCATTTCGGCAGCTTGCTCGTCCCGAGGTCCCTGCCCCTGTAGGCATTGTACTCATCTAGATTGAAACATCAAAGAACCTACACCGCAAACATAACCAAGTAGACTATAAGGTGATGTTTATTTCGTCCGCAAGCCGGCAAAGCAGGACGAGAAAGCAACACGCTCCTGAGAGTAGGTATATCAACGGGTTCGTTTTGCAAACATCGAGGCGTGGAATAAAAAAACATTTCCTTGACTGGTCGTTCGTAGCATGTCAGCGTCAAGTGTCACACGTCGTCATCATACAACGTAAGCGACGTCGCGCTAAAGTGATCCGCACTCGCCATTACGCATTACGTTGGGTGGGTTTCCGACATCTGGCTCAGTGTTCAGAACTCGCGCAGCAGCAGCAGCAGCAGCAGTTCTGCAGCCGCTCTGCCCTAGAGATCGCAGTCTGCCAGCAGCTATAGGGGGGTAGCGAAGAGGGACAGGCGAGCGTTTTATTACCCCTCTCAGGATCCAAGCCCCCCCGACCTCCCAGCGTTTACTTCATCTCGCGCTTTGACCCCTGAACGGTTGGTTGTTCCCGTCGTCTTCGCACGATGGCGACCGTTAAATCGACCAAGACACAGTACGTCGTTCGCTTGCGCAGCACCCGCGCCCCTTAGACTCTGCTCTGTGGCTGAGAGGGGCGGGGGTGACCTCTTCGTGCGGAGCGGTGCACATTTGGGCGTTAGGATGGCGATTATGCCGGGAAATGAGAGCAGTCGTTTGCGAGACCCAAGAATCGTTGCGCCCCCCATCAAAAGACTCGGTGGCTGCGTATCCCTGGTTTGCTGTGCCCTCGAACACACTCGCAGATGACACCCAGCCATACAGCCAGTGAGATGCCTGCATTTTGTGCTGAAGCCGCTTGGGTTGCAACCGCCTGAGGAGTATGCCCCGCTGACCACTTGCTACTGACCATCGTTAAACGCCACCTCTAGAGAAAATTTGACAGTGAAGGGAGCTCGTGGGAAGTACATGCTTATCAGTATAAAGTAAATGCAGGTGTCTGTACTCGCTGTGGCGACCGAAGCGTCTTTACTGACCCCGCCCGAGAAGATGAATGCAAGTCAATATGAGACGACAAACAGACGAGATCAAGAAAGGGGCTAAATGTGCATTCGTGCACGGATGTGTATCAGTATGTATAATATATATATATATATGTCAAAGTGAGAACAAGATAAAGAATATGCATGTGGGAGAGTAAATGGGAAGTTTCAGAAGAAAAAGTGCCTTTATATAGGAGCATTTGGTGCTGAAATGCTTTGAACTATCCCCTGACACGTACACAGCCTTGACCTACCTTGACGGAATGAATGTACGGGCACGTACATTCCCTCCCCAGAAAGGATTTATGGTGAATCTTGATTCTGTTTGATCTTGATCTTGTTTACTGGTTCATTGGATCTAAAGATTCTGGCCACCTGACAGGCTGTGTTGGGCCCTCTTTCGGATGTATCCAGGGGTGGACCACTTTGATTCGTTTCCCCAGCGCGTGAATACGAATACTAATAATAATACTTTTTGAATACGAATTGACGCTCAATGATATCTGGATGTTCATTTGAGCTCCTACAGTCGGACAAGGAGAGTTTATTTTGAATGTAGGTTGGTGACGCCACTTTCCCAAGAAAACTAACCTGAGTGCGGTACACGACATTGTCATTAACGCAATTTACCAAACATACATCAACAAATTGCTACAAAATACAATACAATGAAATCTAGATGTGAAGCTCCGTGACGGCACAAAACAAAATCTAAGTGCTCCTTTATATAATACAAAGGAAGATTTTCTTCGTTTCTCACAATACATTGGGTTATTAGGTTGGCCAATAAATACTGATCGCTACTTACTCAATTCGAATTGCTGTATCCTTTGAAAGAATGAACCGATTTTAATCAATGTAGTGTCCCTCACTTGATATGACTCTCGCCCATGTATCAGGCAGTATGTCGATAGTGCAGCGGAAAAAACATCTCGTCATGCGAAGCGAATTTCCACCCATCCGGAATTTTTTCTGACCTCTGCCTCAGTCCTCGAACATCTCCCCCGCCGTGCTCTCCCAGCAGAGTTTGGGCTGTACGCCAAGTGTGACAGAATTTCCTAGCAAGGAGCGGGTACAGTACGGCGGATTTCGAAAGCAACACGAGCAATGTTGCAATATACTTCGCTTCTCCACGGCTCTTTTCTGTCAATTTTTCATCCCCCGTAAAAAAAATTCTTGAAAAAAAAAGTTCGTAGAAAATTCTTGTTTGTCGAGCAAGAATTCTTGTTTGTCGAGACAATGAAGATACCGATGGCATCTTCATTGAGTTCATATGACGTCCACTTTTGTTTCGCTGCCACCTTTCCTCTATCGTGTAGACGACCCATTATTTCCACTCAAGGGATCGAGCAGTTGGGCGTCGTCGATCTCTCATGGACGCCCGGAACGCTCCTTGGACTGACACCAGTGTCAACAGAGTCATATCTGCTACTGTGGAACCCCCTTCCACTTCAGACGCCGAAAATAGTGACGAAGTGGCTAAGGTTGTATATGGTTTGGTCTCCATATTCGATCATTTAGGCAGCTGCTGATAATTCACCCAGTCAAAATATTATTATATATATAATATATATGCCCCGGGGCCAATATATTAGACTGCAGTGAAAAAAATGATTGAAAAAAAGCCCGCCAAATTTGAAACCCGTAGCGATCAGTACTTGCCAACCTGATACAATACATGTTTTGATTTAGAATGTTCCTAGGCGTGTAGCCACAACATGATATACTATTACATACACACACCCAGCCATACCCTCCCCGTTCGTGGGTTGAATTAAAGCCTTGTGTGCACAGTCGCGCTGCCTACTCACAGACATACGAGAAGGATCTAACGCATTGTGTAGCGCAACAGGTAAGACGAGCGTGACGTCCCTACGAGCTGTTCTGCGAGCAGCCACTGTGTGACGTACGTCGTTGCCCGGAGCACTGGAATAATGACGTTAGAACTGAAAATGCCGATAGGCCTGCAGCGAGCAAGAGTATTAAGTGCAATGCCCGTGGCTATGACGCATATATGAATACATTCACGTAGGAAGTCTGCGGCTGGCTGTGACTCTTTTTGTGGCACCCACAATGAGTGCGAATGCGCATAAACACGGCGTAGGAAAAACGGTCATGGGTTAGGTGTCCGCACGTCCACACGATTCGGTGGATTGTTGCCAGAGCTGCTGTGACGGTGGTGGTGGTGACGGAGAAAGCTAAAGAGAGTATATGCCGGAGGTGGCATAGAGTATTGGGGAAACGTCGACGCCGCTTATCTTAACGACAGCGAGAGGTTAGACACTCTGACTGCCGGGAAAAAAAACGCGACTCGCCCCTTCTACACTTTGGCTGGTGAATCCAGGCCAGTTCTGACGCTCGAATCGCGTAGGCATGTTCTGTGAAATACCACCCGCTGAAAACAAAGAGGAAAGTGAGTTCAGCGGAAGAGTTGGAAACGGGTTTGCGTCTAGATACTGCATGCTAACGAGTACATTTGGAGTGATGGAAAATATCATGAATCCTAGAAGAAACCGAGGTTGGGTTATAGGCACTCTCCGCAAGTTGTTTAGGAAGTAGGAAATTACACGTGATGAAAACGCTGTCGCTTCGGAAGGGAACAATGCTAGGCTGCCATTGAAGACGGCCAAGATGAGCGCATTATCTTGAAGTTATTCATATTCAGCAGGTTTAGTCAGTAAGGGTTTGACACCACCAGGCAAATACCTTAGCTATGAAGCCTGGTGTCCATGCAGGATTTACCTTTAACCTCGATAAAAAATATGTATGTACCCAGCTTCACATTTGTCAGAAACAAAACTATGGTTTAAGAAATGGTAAATGATCATCTGGTTCGCTGACTGCTGCCTAAGGAACATTACGATTGTATCGTTCTCACACTTTATTATCCTATTGCGAATACAAACGAATTACAGCTTCGCTTGAAATCATGATATGCAAATATTCCGATTCGGGCATGGATTACTCTGTGTCTTCAACTCCAAGTCGTTTGCTTTTAAATGTCTATGGATTGAATATGCCCACTTATGTCAGTTCTCCTACTCGATGGCAAAGTAACATCTAAATAGTGCTTAGACTAACAACCGTGCGACGCGCTCTCGGCTTGCGCCTGACAAATCGAGTCTTTGATACGAAAGATAGAAAATACAAATAGAGAAATCCTAAAATTGACGGTTCAAGACAATCGCATCCCTTCGAACGAGAGTTGTGAGGCGAACACTAAACACTCATCGAACCAACTCAAGAGAATTCGCTATAGGCGAAGCACGATCACCCGAGGTCACCCGGTGCTGTTCGTCATCATAATATAAATTGCAGTTCTCTCTCTCTCTCGCTCGCTCGCGGACTCATCTTTCAAATCCGTCCGACACGAAGTCGTTCGTCGACCCAGACCTGGGGTACTCATTCTTTGAGTGCATGGAAGCAATTGAGATACGGGTGGATACCGGGTGGGCCCTCTGTATGGCTGCTTCTTTTTCGCCGTGCAACTTCAGCCCACCGTCACGGGGGCTTGGTAAATGTCGTGCTACGACCATGGCTGGGGGCAGGATAGCCGGATCAGTCGGGTGGGTGATGAGAAGCCGATGCTCGCTTGTTACCGAGGAAGAGCAGTGAAGTGTCGATGAGGTCGTTTGATCTATATCTCTAAGCTAACCCCATATTTTGCTGGTGCTACTGCTGCTGCTGAGTCTGTCCCCTTTTTGCTTGAAGTTATGAGGGAAGAGGCTCACCGATGGACGGACAGATGAGATAACGCAGACGCCATTGCCGCGGTGAACCAGATGAGGGCCAGCCTGCCATTCATTTGCCTCAGCGGATGCTACGTCACAGGGCAGGAAGAAGGGCAGCGTGTAGCGAACATTGTTGTCGTTGTTGCTTCTGCCACTCGGTCATAGTGTTGGCTACATCGGTGGCAGTATATTTTATTATTAATAGCGACAGTAAACAAGTGGAAAGATGCGAACTATCGGCCGAAAGCAGTTCCGTATACTTAGCATTACTCTGATTGGGATATTTACCTCTGGCTATGATGGATATTGTACAATGGCGAAATGGAGTGTTTCACTTGAGTGAACTTTTCTGTTTCGAGATGAACGTTTTAGTTTGTGTCTTATGTAATATCCTTGTAAGTAGATGAGGCATCCATGAAGCTCGGTACTTAGATGGTGACCTGGCTAAGATAGTTAAGTATATAGATAGATTCCACTTCTTCGATTGAAGAAGATCGGCCTTCTTCTTCTTCTTCTTCTTCTGGCTGGGCAAACAAGCAGTAACAAGATCAGGATATGAATAGAGCGAAATGGCGATTGTCATGATTTAGTTCTGTGTTCCCTCTGTTGTGTGATTGCGTGGGCGGATACATGCCTGAGTAATGTACGCAGAACAGTGCTGTTAGACCAAGTTTTTTTAAGAGCGCTTATAGGTGCTACTAAAGTTGTCGTTAACGTATATCTTATGATCTTGCGAATAATTAGAGACGGGTGTTGCCATGTGAACATGCCCATACACCGTGGCTTAATATATGTTTGTGCTCAACCCTTTGACCTTTACACAGTCAATTTCAGCTACATCTACCCGGGATTATTTCCTTATAATATAATAGTTCTCTGCAGGTGCATGGTCGATTACAAATGGCAGCACTGTTTACTCGCTGCGGAAATGGTCAACTCAGGTATTGAAAAAGACCAACTTAAATCAACATCTTGATACGCCTGTATACATTCACGCTATTTCTAATCAATAGAATATCCATTAAAGGTCCCCAACCCAGCCACGATTTCAAACAACGTGCTCAGCTCTACTCAAGGATGTGCGATTATACTTTATGACACTATCGTGTGCTTGTCGGTTCGACCTCTCAGCTCAGCGAGGCCGACGAAGAAATCTCGGTTAGGAAACATCACGTATCTTCCGTATTCGATGACACAAGGTGTTTTAAATGATGGATTACGCTCGTCGCTTCCTCTGAGACCACAGGGGCTTCGCCGGGTCTGGTTCACCTTGTTATTGGCAGAACGACTTCATGGAGGATATCGTCCATCCAGCTTAGCCTGTCTCATCGTAGATTAGGCCGAATTCTAAAATCACACGTCAGAATGCACTGCTCAGGAGGAATGCGTTAGTTGCAACTAATGCGTGCAAAATAGTGCCAACCCAATCAAAAGAGGATCTGTTTAAAGAAGGAACGAGTCGGAAAAGGAACGACCTTCAATTTCGAAGACGTTCTATATACTTTTATACTGAGTTTGTGGTTACTGCAGGGTAGTGATAAAAACGATCTCATTCGCTCCATTCTGGAGCTGGCAAAATTTATCGGTCGGGGAAGATAAGAAGATATACGGGGCAAAGAATAACATTAAGGGGAACATTTGGCGAGAGCAAAAACGCCACAGGTTCATCCAGCTGTGTGGATTAGGTAGCACTCACTGTATAGGATACAAGTGCTTTTGTGCGAAGCTGATATGAGCGACTTCAGCGTCCGAATATCTCTATCGTAATATTTTGGTAATCATTTGCTAGACATTTGACTGTCGCTGGTTTAAGAGAACAGATTTGATTAGAAAACATCAACAGCGAAGTTATTAATCAGAACTAGAATTAATACCGTTTCTATGAAGTATTTTATACAACCATCGAGTTTTCCTCTCTAGCGACCGCATAGCCTTTGGCAGAGGGGCTGATCAACCGGTCCATTTGAAAACCAAGCACGGGAAAGTCACTTTGTAGCTTGGTTGATCTTTGATAGATATTTGGCTTTAAACGCACTATGTAGCGTTGTACGGTAACAACAAACTTTAAATGATCCTATTCTTTCAGTTTGTCCGTTGGATTACCAGTCCTGCTTTACCTATGCCTTAAAATATATAGTAGCACCGCAACCTGTCCCGAATAGCTCCCAAGGTTCTCATTTGATACAATTCAATGTTTTGACTTTTACAAAGCGGTTTGATTTTGGCTTGTTTTATGAAAATCTAGGTTTGAGACGATACAAGAATCTGTAACATGTAAAACAACGCGCCCCATGGGCATTCTAGTGCCCTTTTGATTAGTGTAGGAAACATACTTGGCTATCTCACCTATTTAAAATAATAAAGGAATCGAAATAGCACAACATTTCTCACACATCGTTCAAAAATGTTCAATATTTGATTGCGTTTGTTTGAACCTTTTTTTTCTTGTTTCAAATGAAATAAAATATGTGGTGGTTCACCTTGTTCCATGTTTCCCTAAGGAATAACGGCCCGATGACACAGCGTTTGCGGTTCTCATCTCTAACTTGATGTTAAACAAGACCTTAGTGGTAGCATTCAACCTCTATGACATTTAATTCTATGCAGACTGCGTCGTCGCAGCTGCGTGTGCTTCTTAGAAATTAAAAATTACTTTATATGCAGGTGTTTGTGTGTGTGTGTGTGTGTGTCGATTAAAGTCTGAAATATGTGCGATAGAGTCAGTTTCTAATGAGGGAATTGTTTTCTCGAATCTCTATTGTGTACACTGTAACGCGTGTTTAAAGATGTATGTAAATAGTGACATCTTCACATTCGCGCTTGACCGTGCATCCATTCGTAGATGTCGCTAGATATCCTGTTTACGTGAGGAGGGTGATGACACGGCATTGAGAAGGCAAGGCAAGGACAGGAATGACAGTGTGCAGGTCGCGTTAGCAGGTCAAATGGAGAAGCTGCATATCTACTGGTCGCCTCGTCTTCATCCTCGTCGTTCTTCCTGCCTCGTGTCCTCTCCACTCTACCTCCATTTTCTCAATCTCTGTCCTGAGTGTCACCTCTTGCCTGTCGTAGCAACCTGCCTTGCACCGTTGCTATCGTAAGAACGCCAGACGGTAGACGGGACGGCTAGAAGCAGGCATCGATGGAGGTGGTACCCTTTTCAGAACCGCTCCGCGAATACGTCTCAACGACTTATACCGGCTCCCGCTGAGTGACCACGGGCTTGCTGCTGCTGGACTATAGTATAGTTTCGGGTGATGGTGGTGGTAACAGCGGCTGCAGGCATCCGCTGCTCTCGCTGCGCTGGCCGATGCGGTTTTGGCTTTGGACACCAGGAAGCGACAAACGTAGCCGGCCGACGAGGCAACTTTCGGCGTCCATCCATGTATGCAGTCGGAGTAGTGGCTGACCCGCCGCCGAGTAGGTCTCTAACGTTTTCGAGCGAGTCCGACCACAAAAGTGGTATCCGGTGTTCCATGGAGGACGTGCCTGCCCCTTCATAGGGTGGGTTGCCACCCCCAAGGCCTTCTCCAACACCCCTAGACCCCTTGGTCTGGCCAAAGCCGCTGACCCCGTTTGAGTGTGGATCCAAAGTCTACTCACCGCAGCCCGCCAGCCAGTGTCGATGGTAGCATCAGCAGTAGCGCCGCGCGACCTCTCCTAGGATTTCACTCCCCTGACCGCACTCTGTTCGTCCCTCGTATGGAATTGTGGCTTCTATGCAGGCCGCATAGTCCCGGTGGCCGGATGTGCCCGAGGTGTGGCAAGCCATAAGCGTTAAGCCGAGTTTTTTGCGGACGCAGGCTTCAAAAATAATGTTTGTTCTTCATGTAGTTACGACCTCAAGAAGACCTGACTGGTCAAGATGATCCGATCCACATACGATATCACGAGAATAGCCCCGTAAATGATTTTGCCAAAGATATATATATATATATATTTTTTTTTTTTTGGAAAAATCATATAGATATGGTACCACGAAAATAGTTGTGTTAATAACTTGGCCGAATATACATCTATAATATATCGCTACGTCAGTAAATTGCTGAGCTATCACTCGTGCAATCAACGCCATCTTTTAGTAGAGAGAGTTGTCTCTTTTCTACCGGTTGGAATTGATGCTCACTTGTCTATTATATAATAAAGCCATCCAAAATTACTCTGAAAAATTGGCAACGTCTTGCACACATACTACATACGTTGTTAACTATTGCGTATCTGTCCTTATCGCTAATGACGAACAAGTAATTTTGGTAATAAATTCAAATGCAATATTCTTAGTTGCCATTATCAGTTCATCCATACAACAGTGTGGCTGACCATTTATAGTCGTACAATAGTACTATATCTAGCCGTCAGCACGGTGGATTCGACGACCAAGTCTCTAGCTGAAAAATCCCGGAGGCCGCAGGTTCGAATCCCGCAACGGGACATATCGAGAACTTAGGCGCTTTTCACAGAACTGCAGTTCCGTTTTCTAAACCAAAACGTTCTATTGTAGCGGAACAATAAACAAGTGCTTTATTCAAACACACAATACGCGAAAGAGAACCGCAGACGATTCCGTTTTGGAAACATTTTAAATACACGAGGCGATCTGTTTGATGTCGCCTCAAACATCGTGCATGACATTACTAAAGCATTTCCACAAATCCAATTCCAAACATACAATCACTCCAAAAGGATATGCTAGCGGCCTCACATCCGAAGGCCACATCCGAGCTGTTGATCCTTTGTGGCATGACCCAATACAAGATCCGATGTTTGCCGGAAATCAGTTTAGGATAGGGACATCCATTGAGCGCACAATGACCCGACCACCGTGAAATGTGTTGTGAATGCGACTATCAGCGCTTTTGTCTCATTTTGTGTTGTTCGTTCTGTTCGGCCTTTGCTTTTTCTCGTTATTCATGCTACTTCGTCTTCGTTATTGTTTCTAGCGCATTCAGCCGATTGCAACATCTGTTGCGGTTTTAGAGGAGCACTCGTCTTGCTACGCTACGATTAGCAGCAGCACAAAGCAACAATATATATGTATATATATATATATATATATATATATATAAAGTTAGCATGTGTATAGTGGTCCCCTTATAACAGCCAGACCACTGGTATACAGTAGCTTGCTGGGAAAGAAGCCTGTAGATGAGGCCGCGTTATGGGATGTGGGAGGAATGTGTATGAAACGCGCTTGTTTTTATCAAGCGCGTTCACCCAGGGTGTTGTTTGCTCTTTACAATTGTTCCCGGAGTCCCGGACAGTGAAGGGCGAACCGCGAACGGATGTGGAAGAGTCGGCGGGGAAATCATGGAGTCGAGCGTGGGGGTATAGGCACGTGGAGTCAGGGAAGGTAGTGCATGTGGCGAGAAAAGATCGTACAACTTTGCTTCGGTGCGCTTCGCTTGTTCGTATTCGACGGAGAACGTGTAGTAGCGCTGTAGAAGTTGGGGTAGAGTCTGCCCACATCATTGAATGAGAGTTTCAGGCCAGAAGGAGAAGCAGTAGAAGAAGGGAACGACCAGGTGAACAGGTAGAGTTGCCTTCTCATCGGTGGGCGCCAGTGTGACGTTGCTGAGTGGGACATCGTCGAGAGGTTCAGGAGACAAAACGATTGCGGGGTTGGGGACGCTGATTCGTTTGAGGTGACGGCATATCGCGAATGAGAGACACGCCGAAAGTGAAATGGGCACATTTCGGCACTGGATCTTCGGTTACACAAGTGCTAGAGCAGTTGGTAGTCCGACAGCGGAGCGTACTGGCGATCCTCTCGCCGGCCACAGACGTGTGTGCAGAAGTGTGGAATGCGGCTCACCTTTATGAGGTGAGCCGTTGCAGCCCAGCAGTTGTCAAAAACGTCCAGAGCTTTAAATGACTGCGGCGGGCCACTCCGGAGTACTCGTCGAGTGAATATCTACCATAAAGCCATGCGTCCGACTCTGGATTTCTTGAGTCGTTCTCTTCTCCGGCCTGCCACGCGCACTTGTCGCTTGCTTCGCACACGCCTTTTCTAAACTCCTGTGTCATTCTCAAAGGCGTAATTTCCGGTTCGTCTCCCAGCTACCTTAACAGCTAGAGCTGAGCTATCACTTATATGACCCTTGGTGGAGATATCCTAAGGGAGGATGTAATCCAGCCAGCGGTTGGGAAAGATTAGGTGGAATGGAAGAAAATGTAAATGTACTATGGTAGACATTGTACATAACATCCCGAATGCACCAGCAATTCCATTTTTGAGGCACTCGCACCTCGAGAATTCTGATTTTTTGTCGAGGCTAGCAGCTTGTGGTGCATTCGTGTGCGCCTTTCAAACGGACGAGACGCACAGGTGGCAGACACCGGTTCGATCCCCACCGTTGCACATTTGTTCTTTAGGGGTCGATCTCATGAAGCGTCTTGTGGATCCTAAACGCTAGATCGTATAGACCTGAAATGTTAGCTGAGAGTCGGCCCTAAAACAGAAAGGTACAACTTTTCACCATGACCCTTAGTTACCCCTGTGCCGTCGGCGACTGAAGAATACAACAATTCAGGGACTCTGTTTGAGAACGCAACGACGTGGTTAGAACTAAAGAACGCCATCTACAGAGGGGTACTGTAAACTCCCTAGGCGTAAATGAATCAGCGATCAGGCGTTCAAGGCGCCGTTGGGCATTCGATCGGAGTCGGAGCAACGGTGGAGCAGGTGTGTGATAGTGCCTGCTGCTAGTGTAGCGACCTATTCTTTACTGGGGAATAAACTACAGACCGCCATCAAATTGGCAACTTCTCCTTTCGTCACTCAGACCAGAAATCGCATCGGTGCCCTTTTCCTCGATGTGTGTGTATTCTATAATACTATACGAGTAACGGCAACAACAATATCGATAAGTAGCAGCTGCTATAACACCACCCACAACAACAACAACAACAATAACAAAACGCCGCGCGACAACAACAGCGCGTGAAATGGAAGGAGGTTCCCACAGCAGCGATACAACATATACCATTCTACATACGACTGCAGCAGCAGCAACAGCAACATCATTCTAACAGTAGTTCAAGTGCACTTCGATCTTGTGTCTATATTTCGTTTGCCATGCCTCTCTTCTCCGCAAGCTGGCCGGTGCCTAGTCACGGCGCACAAAGTGGCTCACTACCTCTACGGTGGTGACCTACGACGACCAACGATGCCCGACGATGTGGTCCCGCCGCTATGGCGAAGCCATCCAGCAAAATCGAATGAAGATGGCAACAACGAAGGCTCTCCTCCCACATCGGTGAGGTAGTAGAGAGAATTCGCGCCTGCCAAAATTGCTCAATCCAGTTGAGGCTGCTCCATCTTTCCATCGTCGTCGCCGTCGACGTCGCCGCCGCCGCCCCCCCTCCGGCCACCGAAGAGATTCTGCTACCTTTTCGTGGCCGGCCCCTCCACCATCGTCGACCCATCTCAGTCTTGACGTGGTCGCCGCGCGGGCCATGAAGGGCCACTAGCCATGAACCGTAGGGCGCTATGAGCCACGCTGCTGATGGAATTGGATCTCTTGAGTGCGAGCGACGGGATGCTCACAAATCCCAGAAGGGGATTTTCGTCGGCCTGCAGCTCCGTAGAAGCTGGCGTCATCGGTCCACGTTGCCCGACGACTCCGGCTGTACGAAGTCGAATACGCACTGTCAAACGAAATGGTGCAATACCAAGTGGCTCATCTCGAGGGATTAATGCTATGCACTATGGTTTAGAAAAAAAAAACACTTTACGATCGACTAATGACACTGCTGTGATAATTGGGAAAATTCACCCGAACAGAGATATGCGTACCGAACCAGGGTCGAACTATGCGGAAAAGGCATAAGATAGGAAATTATCTGGCATTCGAGTTGATCTTGTAGCGTTCATAATCGATGGTACAGTTACTTTTTTATCCATTTCAACGCTCATACGTTCAGTTTGTCAATCCTGTTGTAAGTGTTGTAAGTAACTTACGTTCGCCCCTCTCTCTATAGATAACGTTCAGATACATATCTCTCCATTCAGCTTATGCTGCTACCTCTCATTAGTACTGTGCAGGGAACGTAGTACTACAGGTCACACACACACATATACATATATATATATATATATTATATATATATATATATATATATATATATAGAGAGAGAGAGAGAGAGAGAGAGAGCTGAGAGCTGTGTTCGGACGCCGTCGGAGGGACTCTGTTGTCGATGTGTTTCAACACTTTGACCTGCTTTGCCTCAAGGACATATGCACCTTTCAGACTGCTCTCCTTGCATTCAAAACATACAGTGGTAAGATACCAGCCGACATCTCCTTCCCTATCACGATGGTGTGGAAACGCTCGACCCGTAGCCCAACCACCTTTGAGGTGCCATTTGCTGTCAAAGAGTCCTAAAAAGTTTGCAAGTGAAGCAAAAAAGTTCCTTGCGGGGAGGGTTTAAAAAGTGAATATAATTACAATTATATTTTGTCAGATTATCCTGGTCACGATATGTCTCAGACTATCCTGACTACGTTGTAAGCCAGATTATCCTGACCGTGTTATAAGTCAGATTATCCTGACCTTATTTTATATACACCTTTTATTCAATTTTTTTTTTGCGAGAACTTAAGCATTGTGAAACTGCAGTTTCGAAAATAAACCACTAATGAAATGAAATATACAGTGGTGTGAATAAACATAGCCCACCCCCTATATTTCAACAATCGTTACAAAGAATACACATTTGAGGCATTTCTTCTGTGTCAGATTAATGTACGTGTCAAATAACATATTTACCACAAAGAACAGCGCATACAACATCGCATGCAGCCTGCTACAACAAAATGTGTCATATTTCGGTGGTCAAAAATGATAGACACACCCTCAGTTATCGAGTGTTTTCGCTGAATTAATCCAGTTTGTGTTGAGCATTCAAGCAGTACTGTAGTCACGGGACGCGCTTCGAGCCTTACTGATGCAGAGAAAGCAGTTATTACCGCTTTACACAGAGCAGGAAAGACCCAGACTGCAATTGCCAGAGAAATTGGCAAAAATCGTCACGTAGTGCAAAATTATTGACGCAGTCCATCGAAATATGGTACTAATAAGTCCAAAGGACGTCCACGAAAGAACAGGCAGCGAACTGTCATGCATATCTGTAGATTGGCCTCGAATTCGACCATAAGTTGTGAAGCAATCAGGCAAGGGTTAACCCTTCAGGTTCATAGATCAACAGTTTTAAATACAATTAAGCGTTATCCGCATATCATACGGGCGCAAATGAGAACAACACCTCGTCTTCAACAACGCCATATGATTGCCCAACTAAACTTCGCCCGCAACATTATGGACGTGACTGGACATTGATGAATATTGGGGCAACGTTTTTTTAAAAAGTGTCCTGAGGGTGTAAATCTATCTAAAAGGTACTATGTTGTTTCAAATCGTCTCCAGTGACGAGAAGAAGTTAAATTTGGATGGGCTAGATGGATTTAACGGTTACTGGCATGATGTACGTAGAGAGTCGCGGTACTTCTCGAAGCACATGTTCAGCGGAGAGTGCTTTATGGGTTGGGAAGCTTTGCAAACTTGGATTCACTTTCATCTCATCTCAAATGAATAGCGAGGACTATCAGCAGATGTTGACCAACAACCTACTACCATTTAGTAGCAGATTTCACCTACTTCCAATTGTTTTCTAACAAGATAACGCTTCAATTCACGTCAGCGCTAGTACACATGCGCGGTTAAGACGGCATGACATTGGTACCCTAGAGTGGCGAGCATGTTCTTCTTAGCTCAACCCGATGGAGAACCTCTAGGGCATTCTTATCCGAAGAGTATACGCGTCGAATCGACAGTATACATCCGTGGAAACACTAAAAAAGGCGTTGTTGGAGGCCTGGGGAGATGTCAGCAACCGGATCCTGCTAAATTTCGTTGATAGTATGCCAAACCGAGTCTTTGACGTTATAATTAGCAAGGGTGAGTCCACACGGTACTGATTAGCACAAGAAAACAAGAACTAATTCAGCGAAAACACTCGATAACTGAGGGTGTGTCTATCATTTTTGACCACCGAAATATGACACATTTTGTTGTAGCAGGCTGCATGCGATGTTGTATGCGCTGTTCTTTGTGGTAAATATGTTATTTGACACGTACATTAATCTGACACAGAAGAAATGCCTCAAATGTGTATTCTTTGTAACGATTGTTGAAATATAGGGGGTGGGCTATGTTTATTCACACCACTGTATATATGCAATGCAGGCAGACGCAGACGTCGCCAGTGACGGACAGACAATCGGCAAAAGAGCGACAGTAAGAGGTAGATAGGGACCACGAGAGAGAAATGACATATGCCTATGGTGCTGATCGTCCCCTGCTATAGCGACCCTCATGTCCACTACACCTCATGTACAATGCGAGTGTTGTAATGGACGTCGTCGGTCGTTGGTTGCAGCGTTTGCCGCTATTACAGTCGGAGTTGACGTCCGTTTTTCGGTAACGCTTCCATGTGCTGCATCGTTAGCTGGCTCACAGGCTGAGCACGCGGCTGGCTGCGAACCGCTAGACGATAGTCCACTCCCTCCTGCCCGGCCGCGTTGTCAAACCCTGGCTCACTTCAGCACCCGGTGCGACCCTCCAGCCATCGCCCGATTCAGTTGATGGTGGTCACGTTATTGTCTATAAAGTGGTGAAAGTTCCCAGACGGATAGCGCATGGCATAGGGTGGGCGTGATTGGCTGAATATTTCACGGGGTCGAAAGCAGGCGAGCTCTTGCCGACGACTGCTGGTCAGGTTCTATGAAGCGTGTTCTATGAACGGCCAAGTACTTGGTCTGTTTAATAAATGTCTACCGGAATATATGTCACTCAGTATTGCTATAGCACAAACTTTACGATACCATACCGGTAGCAGTAAGCCGCTACCAACTGCAGCTCAACGTTTCTATCACGTTCATGTTTCGAAAATTAGATTCACTTCCGAAACCGCAAAAGTCCGCGAGTCGTCTGCCGGTGTACGTACAACTGGGAATGATTGGTTATCGGCTCCAAGAAGCGATCCAAAGTGAGCGGACTGTTCTTACGAATATCTCTGACTCTAACTCTCCATTTGGTATTGTGTATATATATATATATACGTAAACCGCTGGTCGGCGTCTGGGGTCCCCGGGGGATGGGGTCGCAAATCGTTGCCGGTCTGCACTTGACACTGAGTGCGTTGGATACGGCAACATAATCGTGCTTCAATATCAAGTTGTCGCGGTCCGCCGGGTGAGAGCTATATTTTGACTTCGCTTTCGCCATAGTTTGCCACTCGTTGCGTCCCAGACGCGTACCAACGATGGCGCAGGCTGAAGCGATAGCGTCATAGTCCGTAGAAAGAAAAAAATAAAAAGATAAAGGAGCGAACGAGTGCCAGTGCCCACCAGCTCCAGGCCGTGGCTTCTCGTCCCGCAGCTGCTGCTCGAAGATGTGCCCGGGAAATGCAGCCGCCTGGGAGGAGGCGGAATATATTGAAATATGCACAGAATCAACTTTTCACTATATTAAAATCGCGACGCGGGCATGAGCACCCTCGGAGCGTGACCCGGCCGTTACAGGCCAGCGCCAGTGGAAATAAAAACAATATGAAGAAAAAGCTTGACGGAAATAGCGACTTCCCTTCACTGTATAGCAGATCTTCCTGAGGTTTGACAACAATACTGTACGTTGCGTCACGATATAAAGCCGATGCCCGAGGTATCTGGTGTCGCGGAGAGGCAATATGAAATACATCTATCGCTCAGGTCGCTATCGTTTTGTAAGTCTAGGTGACGCGAATTGGCGGGTATCGTACCTCTCATCTTGAATGCATTCTTATCATAGAATATTCTATTGAACTTGGCCATTTACGTTTAATCACTTAAACTACTGCTGCCCTATATTTGGTGCAGTCAATATGGTTGTCAACGCGAATCATTTCTAAATACCTCGAAACAAGATCTCGGATAGACTCGAGAGATTCCATTAAGAAACAGCTAGTGTTTCTCATGGGAACCGAATTCAGTTTGGTTCAAATTTATTCCTGGTAATATTCGCACAGTATATGGAGAATATGACAGTATCACCTTCAATCCCGCTATAAGTGTGAAAAATAACGTTCTGGCCGAAGCTTAAATCAGACTTCGAGGAAAAACATTATCAACACAGAGATGATTAAGTTGCAGACAGATGTAAGCAAGTTACACTTAGAATAGAATGTCGCTAAATATTTAAGCCAATAGATACGAGATACATAGACAAGATACACATGCCCCTGCAACAGACCACGGCCAACTATTATGCTATTGTAGCAACATTGATTGACAGAACGATAGACGAGGTTGATTGCCTACCATATGTTGTTACGCAGACGAACTTCCTGCGTCCTATTGGCTGTCACATCCAGGTCAAAAATTCACTCTATGGCTTCGTGGCACACGTCTGGCGTGAACGTCGACTTGGTGAGGTTTAGTGCTCAGGCGTTCGTCCGAGTCGGCTTCGTTTTGAAAGAAGGGACGGAACGGGAAGGCCACATGATCAGCTGTTTCTCCCGAACCGTTCCAATGTGCCCCGCTTCGGTCGGTGCTGCGTGCCACCCGATCTGAGTGCCAGGGTCTCGCCATCAGCCATCACTAGGTCTCTCTCTATCTCTCTCTTTTCACCTCAGCGTCGTTCATTCGCTGCACAGGTACACCGGCCAACCTCCAACCCCAAACTGCTAACGCTGCCGATGGCAGCGGCGGCGGCGGCTACCAGCCACTGAGTGACTACTCAAGCTACTAAGTTTTGAGAGAACAGCCATAGGAGAGCAGTCGGAACAGCGCCAGGCTGCTACGGCTGCCGAAGCGGCAGATGAGAGCAGCCTACCAGTCAAGTCGCTCGATGACTTACACCCACACCGACATCGACAAGCAAACATACACGTTCGAATCGTGCACGCTGATATCAAACAGCCCCGGTGGCGTTTTGCGCTAGCTGCAGGTTATCGGCAACCCCCGGCGAGCTGTACCCGCCCCGGGCCAGGTATCATCGTCCGGCGCCGCTGGCTGGGATGGATGATGGTGAATTATAGAAAAGGAGGCAAGAGATGGAAGAGGAGAGAGCACGGTAGTGGTCCATGATGATGGGACCACCGCTCCGCTGGCCGCCACGATGTGAAGAAGTCCGTGAGACGTGAACTTTGCGCCTTTGCTAAAACCCCCGCTTTGGCTCATTGGTGGCTTCAGCACGTAGCTCAGCCTCTCGCGCCCCCATCGGCTCGCGCCTTTCCCCGATATATACTATATATAATACACCAAGCAAGCTCAAGGGGCAGCGGCACCGCCATCACGATCGCAACCACTCTACTTCTCTAGGTTCACCGTTCCCGATGCCCTACCTGCAGTTCGGGCGACTCCGATTGCAGTTACTTGTGATATATTCTGCGGACAGCTAACACGACGTTGGGATCTGTCGTTAACTAGTCACTCAGGGTGACTTCATGTCATATATATACATATATATATATATGCATGTAAGTATGTTGCGGGCCCTAAAAGTATTCGTCACGCTATAGCTTCACACAGAATTCATGTGAATCATAATATTAAGTCCGCAAATTCACCTTCTTTTCTTAAGGACCTAGTCTCTGGACCCATAAGCTGCAATTTGTAGAGCACAAAACGACTCTGCGACGATTCCAATGTCCATCCATGGAATCAGATATGCCAAGTCGCCCATCTAACAAATTAAACACCTGTCAGTGGTAAAGTAAATCTCCACCCGCAAGAGCGTTCTATAAAAGATGTGAAACGGGCCGGCAGAATTCCACTTGAATACCCAGACCACTTAGTCAAATAGCGAGATTGCTCACCTGAGCAATCTGCTGCCGATATAGAGTTCGATGCCATGAGTTCGTTTCATATCAACGGATCAGGGAGATCAGAATATCGGCGGTCATTCAGTTGGTCTTTCGACTCAATCATTGGCAGCAGCAGTGGTAGCAACAACATTGATGGCTAAACCGTCGAGATGAGGATCCAAATTAGCTGGAGACCGGCCATAGTTCGTGTGGGAATTCGCACGTAATTCCGTGTGCTCACCCCCATTGTATTACTGCTATAGCTATCTCTGCAGGGAGGACCCACAGGGGTACTCCCATCGTACGTAGCCGAATGAACCAATTTGTTCATACGACGACAACGATCGTGCAGAGGGGGACTCAACGTTTTGAGTTCGAGTATAGCAGCGTGTCGGTAGGATGTCGCTGGAATTGTCTGCTAGGGATCGTGTCAGGGACCATCACTACGGTCGTTCCATTGACGTTGACCGATCTCGGATCTCGGACTCTCAAACAACGTGCTAACACAGGCTATTGCTCCGCCGGCAATCGTAATACCTTTATACTAAATAGCTTTCGACAGACGAGATACGGACCGAACTAGAAATCAACTATTATCTATGTATTGAATAATAATTAGGCTGTACGACAACCCCCCGTTGATGCGTAGTGGGTCCCGGTAATGCTATTATTTTAAATATTGGCGCCGCGGCCACCTACAATACAATACAAACTGCGGTTTATTGACGGAACTGCAACGTACATTGCTTGAGTTCTCGTAAAAAAAATAGGTAAAGGGTGTAAAAGGTGTCACACTGTAACAGACGAAATGACAATTGACAACATATTATATCTACGCATAAATAGGGGCAAATACAGCGACACGTTTCCTCTCTTCTTGTAGAGAATCATACCTAGCTCACAGCAAGAACACAATAATTACGAATATCACTGAAAGCAGTTTCCAGAGTCGGTCTGTTTCTCTCTCTCTCTCTCGCTCTCAGCAATTGGTTATCATAATAGCCACAAAAATGTCACACGTAAGCTAGTCACATTGAAATATCGAAGATGCACGAATCAATATTTCGCCGTCTTTGTTTAAAAATGTTTGCCCAGCGATACATTTGTCAACTGCACCTTTTCAACACGGTCACATTAAAGCTTCCTGGCGAAAACTACTGATATATCATTTGAACCTCACTCAAGTAAGTTACTTTTTACTTAGAAACATTCATACGACCCTTTACTTTAAATTGTTTAAACAAGATGCGTTGAGCAATGACTATGATACTCAGGCTGTTCGTTGTAAAATGCCGTAAAATGGAGTAACTGAGGATATTTTAACTGAACACCATCAATATATATATATATATATATATATATATATATATATATAAGAGATTGCAATAATATCACGCTGCCCAATGTTTTTCACGTTATCCGATTTTACTGATTCTTCATTTCTTTGTGACAAACTTCCTCGCGTCGTCATCTATTGCTTAATATGGAATATGACTTATGTTACTTAAGAAATTCTTATGCAAACAGAAAACGAATGCGTTTCATGCCTCTCAGGTTGGTGTTGGGGGACGATTCCGCTCGAGTAGCGAGATTCCGAACGGAAGTTTACCCTCCAATTTTACGCAGTGAAATTCGTCACTGGTTGAAGAAGGTTCAAGCGAAAGATACCTGAATGCGGATGTCGCGTCATCTCTTGCGGCGCATACAGCCGCCAGGCAGTCGGGTTTTCATGTGTCATACGTTTGAAACCGGAATGGTAAACCGCGATACTTAGCCTTTCCAGCACGACGCAGTTTTATGTGCGTCACTGCCCAGTAACTTGCACACCCAGGAGACTCTTACTGGTCATAACGTACATAGAAGCTAGTCATGTAAGATTTCACCCCTAGACTTGCTATTACGAAATCAAGTAAGCAGGCTTATAATATAAGCCGCATTTGTCGAGGGTTTCCTCTTCATGTGTCAAGATCGAGTCGACCTAGTGACAGATTCAGTATGGTGTCCGTCAGGGAGTTTGCCAAACTTTTTTACAATTCTCATTAACGACATATTAATATTTCGTATATAGTATTTCGTACCTGCAAATACAAAAACCCTTCTCTAAGCGCCCAGGTTTCCACCATATGAAACTCTCAGCCGCCGTAATTAAGAGCACCTAGCATTTTTTAACACCTTCAAGTAACTCACAAAAAATCAATTTATCACTAAATCATGTTTGAGATTCTATTATTGGCACTGCGTAGTAGTCAATAGTAAACTTATACCTAGTCTTGTATTCTTGCCTCTTGGATAACGTATGTATCATCAATAGTAATTTTACGTGTTAATACTTAACACTAAAAACATGAGCCATATTTTTGTAATAATAAGATGTTATAATATGGGAATAGACATGGGCTGTGATATATCTAGTTATATATTTTCAAATCCTGTCAGACGCGGAGAATCTTTGGAGTTCTTTATAATCTTCATTTATCTGAAGATTCTTGCCAGGTCCGAGTAAGGCAGAGAATAAGCAAAGGTGGCCCCGACAGGTCCTCATAGTAATACCTAAAAGGTTAAGAGCTGTTCCCCTAGGCCTGTCAGATAGGGGAACAGCTGAGGGTCAACTCAAAAATCAGTTTTAGTTATATTTTTGCCACAGTTCTCGATGGGTTCCTTGAAGAATTTCAATTTCATATGTCCATAAGACTCCTTAGTTCTTTATCTGAAGGCACCTACCCACCAGGCTTTTCATCATGAGCAATTCACTTTTGTCTTGCTTAACTCGTGCGATTATATAATATCGTGAAACGACTACAAATTCTTGGGACTGCATTCGTTAAATGTCGGTCGCCTATTTGACACGTACTAAAATATTAGTAGTTGCTGTGGTACTGGTGGTAATAGTGATAATAATAATAATAACTTCTCTATTTAACACGACAAATGGTGTGTACAGGCGATAACCACTGTACAATTAACCCCGACGCTGAGCTAATTTGTTTTCGACCCTATCAAGGTTCATAGCAATGTCGCATTCGCTACCGGACCGTCGGAGCTCGACGTGACACTCAGCACTCGCTTGGCGGCTGAAGTTGTTGTGTCCCACGCGCGTCGGAACACGGGACTCGGAACATTGCTATGAGCGTCCCTATTATACCTCCAAGACGTATGCGGCACACGAACAACAGGAGAACCCAACTCTCAAGTTTGACGTCCGAATGAATATTTGAGATGGTTCAGATGGTTGGGACCTCGTACCTTCATTCGTTTCTTCCCTCATCTATAATACCTCTCCTTTTCCTCGCGCTTTTCCGTTTGGGGTTTTCTTTCGCGTTTGCGTTTGCTGTTTCGCGTACTCGCTTCTGTCCGCCTCTTCCGAGTTCCCACCGGCCGTCCGAGAGTCCCCGAATCTCTAGCGTCAACCCTAGTGGCAGTCGGCAGTTGCGATCGTCGGGGGAGCCGGGGGGGGGGGGAGTGCATGTGTGCGTGTGTCTGTGTGCGATGGGGTACCTTTTTACGATCATCACCGCCGGCGTCGCCGCCGCCGCCGAGCACCAGCGAATAGACGCTTGAGTGAGAGATAGTATGAAGGAGAGGGGGCCCCCATCTCCAATCCGGCATTCAGGGTCCGTGTGGTCGCAGCTCAATGCGCCTCTCAGGTCTCCACGATGGTGGAGTCGCTTATTCATGACTGGCCCGGTGTGCTGGGATAGTGGAACGCAAGGACTAGACCACACTGTGGCGGACTGCGGCAGAAAGCAACGTGTGGGCGTATTCACGTGCGAGTTTCCGTGCCCAAAGGGAAGCACGACGGATTACCGGGTACACAGTAACTGGCTTGTGTAGCGCCCTCGCGCCTCGGTGCCACGCTCTGCTCTGCCCCCCTGACTAGTGGCAGGTTTCCCTTCACGGGCAGGACCACCAGGGGAGGATGAGGGTGGCGACGGCAGACGAGCTCCTGGTACTATTTACTACGATGGCGACTGCGAAGACTGGTACAACTGCGACGGACGGCCTGAGGCTCGAATCGTCAGGTTCCTGTCGACAATTCGGAATGAGCACCGGAGGATCAGAACAGTTGTGACTGATAGGACGATGTCGGCAGTTAGGGTAGTACGTCGTGAAGATATGCTACTCGTACTGCTCCTGCTGCTCTATTCGCCGAAAGCTGTTATATCCATCATTGTGGTTTGAGGTCAATTTGGCTTTGATCATAAATACAACAGACAGGGGTCTACGGTTCGTTTTCACGGTCTAGAAAGCGTTGAGCGGCCAAAGAGCGATACGAATAGCGGCAACGCTGCAAGAGACTTTGACGGGAAGAATTTGCCGGCTGTACGAGACAGGCGAAATTGAGGTAACTGCGGTCTGGCCACAAGTGGGGGCGACTACTAGATTTGACTGAAAAAGCAGAAGAACTCTGAAGCTGACTCTCATCGGCTAGATATAATGGAGATGAGACCTAAGCGACGATGAAAAACGGCGGAATATCTAACCCAAACTGAGGTGCGTCACCCGGCCATAATGGAATGTTGCCCTTCATGCAAACGCTGCCAACGAAAGCTAGTGAAAGACTCGAGGGGCGCTCATGGAGATCCCTACCAACTTCTATATACGCAAAACAAGATTCCCGAAACCGGTCGCTTATATATAAACGATAATTACAGCTGGTTTGAAATATTGCCTTTAGTTCATGTATTCTACCAATTATATGTTCACATTGAGCAACGTACTAATAATTGCATACAATAGATGGGAGACGCGGGCGTATATATATATATATATATATATCACGATTTCTTTTGTGGTATATACCTCCCTCGCCCCCTTGGTTAATTATGCTTGTGTAGTCCTTGCAGTACCGCAGATAACGCAATGATCTGTCTCATTTCTCTAACACGGTCTACACGATGGAATGACCTAACCGGGGGAAGATGACTTAATTTCATTGTTTTAATATCATCATCGGTTACGTCAAGATGAACGGCGTACGGCTGACAGCACTATGTACCAAATTAGGCAAATATTCTCCTCGTCTTAAAGGCCATTTTCGGGAACAGTAAATCGAACGCTTCATTGTCGGTTGTCGACTTTTCGCCTTGAACTCGCTAAAGAGTTATTTTGTAGGTTTAGCGGGGTATCATAGTTCCTTGCTTCCAACTTTGTGTTGGGTCCGGTTCATGTTTGAAAAGCACTCCTCCGGGCATTCATTTGGCCCTAATGCATGTACTATTGCGGCAGGGTGTGAGACGATTTGTCAGCGAGCCGGTGCCGGTTGAATTAGTCTAGCCTCCCATTTCAACCAGTCCCCGATGGACGAAACAACTGTAAGCCGAGGAAGGACCTGCCACGGTGAAGGGTGTCTTCGAGAATTGAATTAAATTTAAGCGCACACTTGTCTAATGGTGGAAGTTGTATGTTCCTAGGTGCTGGAACAACGTTGATGATGATATTCAATTAGGAGATATCGTTCGTAATATGCAGTGACAACTCTATAGTCGAGTCGTAGTTCGTGTCGAATATTACGAATATTGTGGATGACAAAACGGTTATGTTCTAACAATATGAATTCTATATCGGATCATCATCATTTACATCTCCATCCAATCGGATGTAGACAGCTGCATGCGCTTTTTCATCATTGCCAATGTCACTGTGGGATCAGTTGGCATTAGCTGCCTTGCAGAATACAAAAATTACGGAAACGATTACCCGTTTTACCGGAATTATCCTACGAAAGAGTACACTTGCCAATGAGGCTGCCTGTAGAGTAGCCTTTGGCCGTCTTCCGAGCGTGTAACTGGGTATGTGCGTGTGTGTGTGTGTGTGCATCTCATCTATGGGGTGCTTTGTGTTCGTGTTTCGACGCGGCGACGTCACCCAGATCCCTAAAAGTTCTGCTGAGAGAAGTGGAACAACCGGACGGCACCAATTTGCACTGATCGACGGCAGCCGTGGGGAGGGGGTATACGGCCCTTTCGAACGTTTCACGTATTCTGTTGGCTGACGGGTTCCCTTACAGTCCCGATCCAAGCGCCCTACTTTGAGAACGCTCGTGGTGGCGTCCAGTCCCAACCGACTCATTCGTTTGTTAACGAGATAAGACCACTCCGATGGAAATGGATTCATTTTTCATCGTTTGTCTGAGCGGCGCTCAACGCTTCTCGCCGCACCAGACCCTGCCCCCTGTTTGCCTTTTCCAACACTCGTACTCAGTTCGTTTATCGCTATTTTCTGAAGCGAACAGGCAGCTGACAGAGAGATGGAGAGGGAGGCAGAGCTGGTGCAACAGGGGACATGTCTACATGCAAAAAAAGATATGTACTCATACACGAATGTATTTTCATATATATATATATATATATATATATATGCGTTTTACACAAGAGCCCACTCAACAGCTCAGAAACACTGCTTGAATAAAGCGAGCAGCATGTACATGTACCACACATAACGAACATTTATGATTAATTTATAGAAGTGTGTGTTGGTCGGAGGATAAACTCGGATCTGTTAGGGCAGAAAGTCAGCCCGACGCAAACCATATATATGCTTCTACAGTATATATATATATAACTTCTGAACTGTTGAGGGCAGTGTGGGTTTCTGTTCAATTCGAGAATATTCGCCAACTTGTGAAACACCGAACCTCATTAGCAGTGAAATTAACACAGAGCACAGTAGTTAATCTTTATTGAACCGCTCGCTGACATTGTGGCGCAACTTGAACTGACAAAAATAACTCTGATTAACTAACTGTAGGTTTGTGTGATCGTTTGTTTTCTTTGCATTTGTAAATTCATCGCAATAAACCCTGCAAATACGTGAAACCATAGGGCTATGGCCCATGAGAGTATATTACTGCAAGGAATGGCAAAATCTTAACAACCCAGAAGTCTAACTACCACAAACAAAGCAAGATCGACAAATTGTAATAATTGACGCTGACCTGGTACTGAATAATATGAAATTATTTCAATACGCCTCAAATCCCCCAGTTGTAGCTTGATTTTCACCTTTCAGCTGACCTTAGTCACGAATACCAACGTACAGTGGGGATGGTGAATTCTTACTTCATAGTATTAGCAGTTGTGTCGGCGAATCGTGAACCAGCAGCTATAACGCGGTCTGGTCGAGCCGAATATAATCAATTTCCGGGTGAGCTAAGAAGAGAGGTGTGGCCATCCTGCATCGAATTGAGTAGCCATTAATTGTAGCTCTTTCGATGCCTGGAAACCATCGACATGGCTGATCCGTCGGCTGGTAGAACCCGCCAGTAACAAAGCTAAGGACCACAAAACAATACATTGCTGCATAGCGAAACGAAAAAAGGACCTGATATTTATTAGCGACGTCTAGCCAGAAGAATGGCGCCTGACGATGCAGACTCACAGACAACTATTATACTACTACGACGCTCCCTCCTCTAACGCTAAGGTGCGAATATCATATCTGAAGTACTGTCGAATCTTACAGCCGGCAGAGTCATACGCATAGAGCAGACTCGTCTCAGCGTAGCGGGCAAAAGGCGTCGTCTTTGAACGACGTTCATCAGTGGATTACATCTGTTCTCACCGAGTTCCTCGTTGTTGTTAACTGGCATTGCTTACAGTAAATCCATTCAAGTGAAATGTTACAGTGAGTAAACTCGTATAGAAGAGTGAACGATGAGATCAAAATGCTTCCGAAAGAGAAACTGTCTTATGAGGCGCGTTGCACAACATGAGAATCGTTCAGGCTTCCGAAATTGGGCGCAAGAACAAATTGCAGATGTAGAGCTGTGGTGGGTCCCCTTTGATCTCCACTCATCCACGCCGGAACTACTGGTTCCTGAACGATCGGAACGTCATACGTGAGGTGCAGAGCAAGCGATCATTCTGGTTGAGCATTACATTGAGAATAATAATAATTATAATCATCATCATCATAATAATAATGACAATAATCGTAAATAGTTCGAATATTACACGAAGGACCGCCAGCGTGCCTATGATGCTACAGGTTACGAGCGGCAATGTTGGACATCCCGCGCAATAAAATACTGAAGTCTACATAAAAACGCCTCAGACTCTCGAACGTGTTCCGACGAAGCTCTCTATCCTGACCCTCGTTTTTTTTAAGGTTTAGCACCCCGCAACACTTTCACTCTGTCGTTGCTGTTGAAACGTGCGACAGAAACGTTTGCACCGCTGGCACAGTTTCTGTAGTGTTCCTGTATGTCTCTGAGTGTGTGCCCGGGACACAGAAATGGATTACCTAGACGGCCACTCTTGCTTCGTTCAATGTCATGTTCGTCGACTGTCTTTTTTTTCACCCTGATGACACCCATGCACACATACACATATCATGATAACTTTGGCGCACTATCCGCTGTGGCCATTCTCGACCTCGCTGAACCGCTGTCGATTCTCCTCCAGAGACGAACTGTCAGATTTGCCGACAAAGCAGCCAACAGAGGTTGGCACAGGCTTCTCTGCCTGCGTTCGATTGCTCTCGGGTCGCTCCTTTTTTGTCCTCTCTCTCTCTCCTGTCCGTCTCGACGTTGACTGCCCGATGAGTACTCGACGGGGCGGTAACGGTACGCACCACTCCTCGATCAGCTGCTCTCCTGGCTGAGTAAGAGACAACGACATTGCAGGTCAGAACAACTCACCCCAACCCGCTACCCAACGTATTTCCCCGACGAACGACGTAACCACGGCGAGAAGCAGACGACGTTATAGATATGGAATCGAGACGAGACTTACCACCTTTCATTTTCAACTGCCTGCAAAGAAAGAAAAAAGAACGGGAAAACAGGCATGGGCTGTGCGTATATGAGATCCTAGAAGGATATCCTAGCTAAAGCTCTCTCTCTCTCTCTCTCAAAGACTACACAGTACAGGTAGTAGCTATAATAGCCAGCTGGCTAGCTTCATTCGGTCGATTGGGACAAAATATTCGGGGGGAAAAATCGACGATGGTTGCCCGTCTTCAGCCGCTAGCGTGGGGTACACTACCCTATCTCCCCATCTCCCCTCTTTCATTACCCTTCAAGGCCCGAACGTGGTGTGGCTGTCTCTCTCTCTCTCTATCTCTCTGGCTCTATTTCTCTCTCTGTGCTTCATCCCTCTCTCTCGTGCCTGCTCAGCCTCATCGCCATTGCCCACTGGCTAAGCAGCTAGACGGCATCGACAAACTTAAGCAACCATCCGAACGACCGCCCGTCTATCCCTTTATCCCGAGGAGGTTCCCATGAGGTCGTGTCTTGCTGATACTCTGACCAGGAATCGGAGGGGTAGCCAAGTTGGAGGGCGCAGGGGGGGGGGGGGGGGTAGCCGCCTCCGCTGCAGCTCGCTTCCATCCTTAGTCGAGGAGTTCCATCGTCCCACGGTAATCCCACACTGACAGATTCCGCCCGCTTCTCTCTGTATCTACCTGCCCTTCTCTAGTTGGGTCCGCTCAGACTGCCTCGTTCTCTCTCTCTCTCGCTTGCTTTCTCTCTAGCTGGCAGGGTTTCGCGAATTCGTTGTCGAAGGTTCCTCTCGTCGTCGCGGTCGTCAGCGGCGGCGGCGGCGAAGCGGCGACAGCAGCAGCGGGACTGCATCGGAGAAATCTCAGCTTCGTCGACATTCTAGCTGGCTGCTGGTACCTCCGCCAAAGCCGCCAATACGAAAATCCTCATACGGACATAACGAAAGAGAGAGAGAGAGAAAGTCTGGGTGTTCTACCCGATCCCCCGGCATGCCTGCTCGCCTGCCGCCGTTGAGCAGACGGAAAAAACCCCACTGAGGCACACGTACGGTGGACGGTGGACGCATAGAGAGCCGATGCCGAGGAAATCTTCCAAAATTAAAGACTTTAAACTGGAAAGAAGCGAATATCCCATTCCGTGGGAACCCATCGCGGATGTATCGATGCGAACGCCCAGGCAGACAGACAGGGTAGCTGGGTAGATGGCTGGCTCAAGCTTGCATGTAAAATTATTGCCACACGAAGATCCACTCTCTGGATATCTTCATTACGAGATCACGTAAGCGCGCTTGGAGTGGCCTGCTACGCGGCCGAGCAACGAGAAAAACAACCATCTATATAACATATATATATATATATATATATATATATATATATATATGGCAAAGTTGGCAATAGGGAGTTACTAGATATGGAGCATTTCGTTGTTTGATAATTAGTTCAAACTATAATACTGTTGGTCACAATTAATACCAATCCTGGAAGTGTGTAAATGACTATTTTAGACTCTTTATATAACACTTTCGGTAATCAGCCTACAGATCGATTACCAGACGGGCTATTTTCTGCTTGTCATAGCTCAGAACAAGCGGAAATTCAGCCCTAAGCATTCGACATTCAGGGCCGATCATGAGTGGTGTACACCTTACATCCTTCCTTCGCTGATAGGTTGAGCATGTTTGGCAGTGCATGTGATGCGTGCATTTCGAATATGCACGAATTGTATGATGTGTAGTATATTGAGCCCGTAAGGTTGTTGTTGTTGTTGTTGTACGACTTTCGCCGTCATGTTGTCTCTTTTCAGCACGACAGATCCGGCCCAGGAGACACGAACCGCCGGCACCGGTGGAAACGGCGGACCGAACGCCAACGGGACCCCGTCTTCCCTTTCGCCGCCTTATGGGAACGACGCATTAGAAGATGTCAACTCGACACTCTCCAAGGAAATCATGGCAAACACGTCGCTTCTTCTCGACAGTCTTCTGTCAGAAGAGAACTATGACCGACGGATACGGCCCGGATTCGGAGGTGGGAAACTGAGTTTGAAAATTTCTAGCTCGCTCGATTCAACTCGCTTCCAATGAAATATAATGGATACAGTTGGTATACGAGAGAATATACCGCTTATAGTAGTACAGTTATAATGTGGTTACGGTGCTATAGCAGTTGGTATAGTAGATATATTAGTTGATAGTTGCTTATGCAAACGCAAATATTAGATAAGGTGATTAAGGTCATTAGTGGTAATAATAATGAATGAAGATAATTATTAGTGTGTCATCGTTTATGTACCAAACGACAGCTTCATAACAAGAATAGAGGTTGAAGGTTCCGTCTAGAAACGAGTTTCTCTGGTAAGGGCTAAACAGCTATAAATAAATAACCTGGAAGATCAGTAGAAATTAATTAATATGTAGCGTTCCGAATAGTGACACAAGGAAATGCCTCGGGAATGCAGACGGTAGTTCAAAACTCTAGTGTACACTTGGAAAAGGGTGAACTTTTGTGAAATATTTTCGTCTTGAAACATCATGTTTTTCATGTTTTATACTATTAGTATGACGTTGGATTTTTGTTAAATAATCAAATTTTGCCTTTTCTGCCATAACGTCAAATATTGTTTATTTTTGGCGAAGGCGGTCGAGAAGTTACGACAAAATACCAACTCAATATTTGTGTAAAATACTCACTTGGGCGAATTGCAAAATAAGGTTCATTTTAGTTTGTTATCACTAAATAACCGCAATGGGATAACGGGGGACTTAGTGGAAGGATATAGGATTTAGTAGAACAGAGCAACTGGTTTTTCATAGCACGCAGTACGTCTGCGTGGTGTGAATCATATAGAACATGGATATACATTTAGTTAAAAAGCTGTAAAAAGCCAGAGGCCGCAGGTTCGAATCCCGTTGAATGACATATAAGAGAACTTAAGCATTCTATGCAGTTCCTTTAATAAATCAATAAAGCCTTACCTTATCTTAAGCCTAGGTATCCATAAGGTTAAATCTGGACGAATGTGATGCGGTTCGTTATCACGTAGGTCGAATGGTGATAGACATTCGGTCCCGGCATTGGGCTTTAACTGATAAAACATAAATGACACTTGAATAAAGCAGGTCAGGTCCTTGCAATAGCCAGTGCACTGAAGCGACAAACGATCAATATAATTATGGTGAGCGATGATAATGAATAATAAACATGACATGGATCTATGTAAAATGCGAACTATTATATATGTTGGTTGCGGATCGGTGACGAGATGTTCACCACTCATTATATATGTAGACATTTCACCTTGCCAATCAATATCTGCCATATCGATATCCGAGTGTCAAGTTTTGCCGCCCAGACATCTGGGAGGTGTCCATATCCTAAGGCCGACGAAATGATATGTTATGATGAATATCTTGATGCAAGGAATATCCATCTATATGAAGGCTAGCTGTAGCTTGTTTAACACACGAGCGTCGACCGATAAAACTATCTGCACCATTACGGCACAGTCGACACAATGCATCAAACACAGCAACAACAGCAACAATAACAGTAGCAACAACAACAACAACAGCAGCAGCAATAACAACAACAGCAACTACGAAGTCTGGAAAATCCATGAAGGAGTCAACCGGCCCTTGGAATTGTGTGCAGACAACACCGGGAATCTCGGTGTGCTTTGTTGCCCCGAGCTGTAGCAAGAGTTCCGACACCGGCTACTGTCGAATGTTAATACAATGTCTGAGACTGTGCTAGCATCGGAACATCAAGTCGGCCACCGGGAAAATGATTGTCGGAAGATCGAGTTGAGCTCTGTGTAATCATGACAGCTCTAATAATGTGTTAATGTGATGTAATAAGTTCGTAGCTTGGGAAATGCATAAGACGTATGGTCTTTGAGAGTTAGACAACTACACGAGCCGGCCATGAACGTGTGTGGAAATGTTGGCTCTTGCATAAGTTAATATTGTAGTGGTAGACAGCCCACGAATAGACCAAGCACGCTTAAGCCTGCTGCGTCCGCGATGTCCCACAAGCTCTACGAGTTTTGCTGGTACGGCGTGTCGGTCAATTGTCAAAGGAAACCGCCGAAAAATACACCCCGTAGCCAGCAGACATATTCAAACGGGGTCTGGTGATTTTTTCATTCGCTTCCTTAGCGGTCAACGTTCGTCGACCCGACTACCAGCACCAGCTGATTGCCTGGACAAAATTCGTCACATTCATCAGGTTGAGGCGTTAAGCCGACATAATCCGGTGCGCTTCGTTGAGTTTCCGTTCTGAACTTGTAAAAAGTTTAGTCCGTAGTCCTAGTAGATTCACAGTTTGAAGGTGACGTCGGTACCAAGAATATAGAGCCACTAAATATAGAGCTTCCACTTCAAATTCAGCACGCGATGCACACACCAAAACAAGTCGCATAAAATTGAGTCAGGGAGATTCGTCATAAATATGTCCGCGTGCATAGGATGTATAAATGTTAGTTTTATTTCATCGTAAAGGCTGAAGTTGCTCAGAATCAACATATCCGCAATGGACAATCTTCCCTGTGGCTCGACGAAGATCGATTTTGTCATGAAGGATTGGGGAAGGAGGTATAATGATATTCAACCTGTCAAAAGCGGCTTCATGCTGAATTGATTCAAACACTTTAAGAATTTGAAATTACTCACTGGGTCTCAGCTAGGCATCGAACCCAGCATCCCATCAAGGCTCCCTATCCGCGCCGTCGCCGTGGGTAGTCTGTTTAGTATTCTGATGTCATAAAGTTGGACTTTGACAACTGTACTCGAGAAGACCAACTACACGGCTGCTACATCATTACGCAAAACTCAACTGGAGATGTGGCATTCGCAATCCAGTCCTTCCGGTCGCGGCCACTGATCTTCTTCGGAGCACCATATATATATATATATGTGTGTGTGTGTGCCTATTCATCATGATAAGCATCGCAGCGTGTTACTTGCAGTTCTTCTTTATTTGCTTTGAAGCCCGTTCACCGTGTGATGACAACGGTACTCATGAAGTGGTTTCACCATCCTATTCCGACAAGAGCCACAAACAGACCGGGACATTGTGAAGTTATCAAGGGCAAGGACGACCTCTACACTAAGTGGTCCAACTCCTGCTGACACTCGCCGGTGGATTGGTGCTCCATGTCGCTCCATGTCACTTTCGTCCCCTCAGAAGTGGCCGAACCAGCGGCAGCAGCCAACCCCCTGCAGTGGTAGCACCGGGGGTGCTGTGTGCAGACGGCGAAAAGATTATATCATGTCCCTCTATCCCCATTTTCCCATGACGCAGCAGCAGCAGCACCACGCGGAGGTGGTTGGCGCCACTGGTGACGCCCTGCCCTAGCGCTGAGGTGGGTCATGACGGGACGGGTTGGAACTCTGAGTTGTTAGGGGCGTCGTGGTGAAAGAGGGCGAGGGTCCAGGGGATTCCGCGAGGGGTAGCTTTTGGATTGGGCCTTCTGTTTAATTGATGCGACACTGAGCCTTGTCGAGGGACCTCGGAGGGTTGCCGAAACCCGTAGAGTCCGTGTGTGTGAGAGAGAGAGAGACAGAGAGAGATAGAGAGAGAGACCGGGAGTGCAGCCGGCCGCAGTAGAGATACGCCTGTGTGGCCGCTTTTTTCGAGTCGGTCTCGCGGACGGACCTCACAACAGAGAGAATGAGTTGGACGCTTTGTCCGCATACTCCCGTACTCGTCGTGGTGCTTCTCCTCGAAGCAGCACTAGCTAGCTACGTTATCCCTGCCGGCAGGAGAAGCGACATCAGTGGCACGCCAGTCGGGCAGGTGCTTGGAGCGGTTGCGGTAGCTTCGGCGGCACCACAACAGTCTGGTTGCCAGGACAGTATGTTAATGGTAAATGGGAGCCCGATAGCACGGTCTGCGCCGGCGGGCCGCAGTGACCAGGCCACATGAACAAAAACGGATCGGGCTACCCCGCTCCACTCCAGCTCAGGCGGGCGATACCAGAGGACATGGTTGAATAGGGAGCAGTCGGGGAGAGGACTGTTGGGGCTAAAACACGGGTGACGAGGATTTATTATTAGACGGCTGACGCAGCCAACAGGACACAGTGTCCTAGACAGCAGAAGCAGCCGCAGCAGCAGCAGCATCAAATGCATAAGTATAAGTAGCACCACGAAGCGGTGAGGTAATACAGGCCGTAAGCAGCGAGGGTTGTATCAATATGATCATAGTAGCACGCGTAGACAAACCGACCCATGAGTGATCGACGAATCGCGCAAGGGAGCGTGGCCATTCGCATAAGCTAATACTTGATATAATAGAAATGGAGCATATATAAAGACTGTGCACGCCACTACTGACAACTACATCGAGAATCAGATTTCAAACATACCGTTTAAGGAATAATTGAGGCTTAGAAATGATAAATGTTCAACATTTAACGTCCGCAGTACTGCTTTGGGCATTTCTTCATAAGACGGACAACCCCTTCAAAATGCAAATGTGCACCGGTGGGGATCGAACCCGTGCACCTACGTTTGCAAGGCGCACAAGAAGGCACCACGCCAGCAGGCCTAGACGGAATAATTGAGGTCTAGACGGATTCTACCGCAGTTTCTGCAGGATAATTCTCACCAAAGAAACTTCTTATTTTGCGCCGTCGCGTACGAGTGCTAACCTAATGTCCCCCTCAGACAGTAATAGTCTATTGAGTAACAGATATCAGTAATTACTCTACTACTGCCTTTGGGGTTTTAGCCTTATTAAGGTGTAAGCAAAAGTTAATGAACTATCTTCATTACTGAACCCGCAAGTATAATGGATGGGTACGTCAGCTATGTGTTCTTGCGGGTTTGAACCGGCAAGCCTACGGTTCCAAGTCTACGTTGCCAATCTCTCCGCTAATCCGTTGCATTGAGACGAATTGTGTATAATATTGGTCATCGTGATGTACCTGATCTGGCAGATTTATTTCTCTTTAGCATTGAATACAGCAGTTCGTCCGAAACAGGAAAAGAAACAATTACTTTTTAGAGCCCAAAACAGCAGACAAGAAGCTGTCTATATGTACTCTTGATCGGTAGGAGATTGCTTGAGACTTTGCGCTTCAGAGCAAGAAATGCGACAAATCCTCTCGTTGAGATCTCCCATGCTAAAATTACGGTATGCCTCACTTTAGGATTCGGGATGAGACTTCACCTCGTCAGTACTTTTGCACCAATCAGCCAGTACCGTTGCATTGACAATTGTAGCTGCTCGATACAACGTTCCTTCCTGCTGCGGGCTACGCGCAAGGGTACATGATTACAGGGTGTGAGCGCTCCACGGTTCTTTGTACCAATGTTAATGGATCACTACGACACGAGAGATTTCTAGTCGAGTTCCTATCACATACTACGCCGTCGCCAGTTCGTCAATTGGTGACCAGTGCAATTGAAGTCGCTAGAGGAATTGCGACCTGAAAGGTTTCGCGAGCAGCAAAGAGTCGTTTCGTCTCTTCGGTACTACTTCATGGCATGGAGTACATAAGGGCCAGCAAGAACGATATCCGCTTGTCCGCGTCACTGTGATGGTGTTTGCCAGGCGCACATGCCGGTTCACCTAATTATAAATCACTACAATTCACGATAATTCCAAAATAGCGAGGCGAGACTACAGTGCATTATAAACGTGGAAGCAACCTCTGCTAAAAAAGACGAAAAGCGAACGCGGTTTTTTTTCTTGTATTAGTTAAACATACCGCTCTGAACGCAAGGCCCCCATTTTGTGTCTCTCCCAGTACTATGGCGAAATTAAGGAAGCGACATTAGGAGCTGAGCGATCACTTCCAGGAGTTAAAAGGGCCTATTGAGATGACCCTCACAGGGCCAACGAGGATGAGTATAATCTCCGAGTGCAAGAGAAGGCGATTCTGCTGATAATGACCTAGGGTAGTGTGTCCTGCTCAGCGACCCAAGCTGAACGACCCCTAAGCGACTCCCTGGGACCCTTACACGTCATCCGATGTTGATGTCAGGCTCAGATGTTCAGGCTTTCGAATGTCAGCTATCAAATGTTGAAAATCTCCGTATCTGCTCGTGCGAGCTGCTGGGTGTGCAGAAGCGGCTAAGCCCAAGGGTGCACCATATTTTACTAGACTTGCATTTGGTGTGGAACAGGTCAGTGATAGCGATTGACGCCGTGGACGCGGCGGAGGCTTGCTTTCCTTAGAAAGATTCAGATATCGAATCAATGCGGAAACCTGCTGAGAAGAAATCAGAGAAAACAGACCACCGATCCGCTAAATCTAATAAATTGTCAAAATTTTTTTGCGAGGGTATTGTGTGGAGCTGCCCTGCTCAGTCCTTTAACATCAATGCCTAATTATAGTAATGAGTACGATCCTTCAATGATTTGCCTTCAAGAAACTTGGACGCATGATTCTTCTCAGCTCAATATTGTTCACAAGCCTCATATGAATGCCTTTCACCTGCCGCGCCCACAGTGACCGAAATGGCTGGCGGGGTGGAGTTCTCGCGGCGATACGCAAAAACCTACCGGAGGTGCGTGAAATAAGTATCCTGCGTTTATCTACCGTAGTCACGTGGTCTCCACCACACGTTGGAGGATTTCATGGAACTGTTCCCTTCTTCGGACTCGGAACTCCATAATATCTATTATTTTGGGTCGACTTCAATGCGGGGCATATAGACTAGGATAGACTGTCAGCACCTTTCGAGAACGCATTACGTCTCGCAGGATCCATTCAGGGGAAACTGAGGACGCGGCGTACGAGAGTAACCCAGATACTTGAGGCGTCGTCTCACCCAGACCTGTCTTCGGATACACCTCTCGTCATTCTTTAGCACACAGGGGGCACACGACATAACTGCGCTTACATTCAGCTCTCCCGCTCGCCTGCGTTTATTGTCAGCCACCCTCTTGATTTCTTTGATTAGAGGTCAGGTGTAACGATGGGTAATCACGTAGCCAGCAACGATGAGCGATGGTTCAGGAAACTGTAGCTCTATCCATCTTTGAGGTTTCCAAAGGTACACACAGGGCCCTTGGTGGAACGTCGCTTGTCGGGAGGCAAATCGCAGGTCGAGTACGCGCTTCAACGCTGAGAGAAACCGGGATTTTTCGCGGTTACTCAACGCTGTGAAACTTTCCAAGCGACTCTTCCTTAGAATCTGCAAAGAGCCAGCAAAGGAGTTTCTTAGGCAGTTAGTAGACGACGACGGTCACGCTAGGATGAGATCATTTTTTCCTCTTCATATCGCCACTACGGGAAAGCGTGCGCGTGGTGGGACAGCGAACAGTGTCTTCGACTCTGTCCGCCCTGGGCCATGCTACAAGAGTTAGCTGGAAAAGCACCCTACGCTGCTCCTTTCGAGAATAGTCTTCGGAGCGATGCTGGTCTACACTCATGATATCCGGTTGATTATGGAAAGGGATGACCACAGTGGAGCCGGGAAGCGGTTGAATCTATTTCTAGAGTGGCTGCAAATGCTATACCAACAACGAGCTACACCCAAAATCGGCGAAGGTCTCTAAGTGTTTAACACTCGGTGCCCTAGTCTTCCCCGGAAGTTCATTTAGTGGTGCAAAATCTACGTTTTGTTCCCTCGGAGTCGCCTTGAATACGGCGCGGCGTGGTAAGGATTTCCCACTGCCGCGATCGACTACTACTAAATCCTTCTCAGTCTCGTGGCTGGCCGGCCGATGTTTGTTCATGCTGTTTGTTGACTAATCCGTGGAATGGGGCGTATTTGAAAGAGTATTTCAGGTGCGTTCGCGGTTTTCCGCGACCCGATGTTTGGCAGTATTCAAGCATGGATACGTTATGGTTGGATTCTTACAGGTTATACTGGCCATTGGCGCTCAAGGGATCAGAGAAACTGCAGACTCCGCCCGATAGTGAGTTGAGAGTCTGCATTTGGCTGAACGAATGCCCGACGGGGAGCAATCGCTACAGAGAGCCAGGTAATCTCTCTTCGCTGTGGGTTTGAAGCTGCCTGAGGCAGACACACGGACCGGTTTTGGCGGCGACAGATGGCTCTCGACAAGGTGGTCGCTTGGCCTTTTTTTTGGCCCTCGGAAGTACAAACGTACAACTGGTGTGTGGTCTGCCTTCTCGGTGACTTGTCTGTGCTGAGGGCTGAATTATCTCCGATCGATGTATGGTAAACGTGCTTCTTGACATGCGCCGTTCCGTTCGCGGCGTATTTTTTTTCGTCGAACTCCACGCTTTCTTCCGAAAAACGGATAAAACGTAGCTCGGGTCCCAGATATCATGGTCGCATCCTCTGATTCATGCTGAATGAGATCATGGGAAATTTAACGGAGATACTTTTATTATAGAAGAACTTAATGAAAAATAAGGACATTAAGGTGGTTGTGGGAGGGTTTTTCGTTGTCGGAGTGACTGCTACCATGTCCGCAGGCGAACAGCTTTCCCTGAGGAGTTGATATGGTATGGCGATGACGCCGCCCACAAGGGCAAATCACAATGTGCAGGCGGTTTCCCACAAGGCACTTACTATACAATAATTTTTTATGAGGGAGCCTCAGTGCGGAGCACTTCATACGGCAGTGAAGGGAGGACTCGGTATTCCAAATGAGAGTTTCCATTGGGTCTGAAGTTCTGTATTCTTTGGTAGCTAACGCCTTGCAATCTAAGATGACACTAGCGGCGGTTTAGCGCCACCTAGGTATTTTTTTTATATAATCAGGTTCATTCATCTAATTGTTGTTAGTCTAAGGTAATTGAGTGTTGTGGAGTTGTATGTGGTCGGGATTGGTACATAAGGATGCTTGCATTTACTGGCATGTCGGTCTGAAAGGCCAAATCCTGCTGTTCCTTGATGCGGAGCGTAACGCAGTCCAGGACCCAAAACGTCAAATGGTACCATGGGGAATTTTGAGCCGAATTTTCACTATTACGAACAGTTCTTTGGGGAATTGTCTTTTCCTTCGTGGACGAGTACCTGGCGCACGAATAAATGCAATGCTACGGTAGCTAGTGGAAAGTGTTCTTAAATGAACGGAGTATATGTTTGGTTCTGTTGAAATAAAATTTTTACATGATATCTTATATGTACGACAACAAATGTAGCTTTGTTCCTGTGAATAAGATAAAATGAACTCTCATTGTTCCCTTACACAGTCTACCCTAGTTTCACGAATGTACCCAAGTACGTTGCTTCTGTCGTTGCATCGTATTGAGACGAAGCCTGCGAGTTAGCTGCTTTTTTCGTTCGTCTTCGTCTCGATCCATTCAGCGGGATCAGTTGATGCATACGGTATAAGGGCGGCCTTTCTTTCCTGACCCCGCCGCATTTGAAATATCTACCTCCATTCAGGAGAAGATCTGGACCGATCCACAATGACCCAAGCAGAACATGCAGCTTTCCAGAGGCGCCAAGTAGTCCGAGGATAATCTTGTTCAATAGGTGGATGGGCGACGTCTTCGAAGGGTAGCTTGGTTGCGGTTTGCATCAGCAGTGTGCATATTACGCTCTGGATGCTCTCGGCCTCAACAGCTATCCGTCGGCCGCTTATCCGTACGTGACTTCGGGAAACGTCAGCCATCGCTCCTTCCTTCGACAGTGCACTCCAAGCACGATGCCAAACGATCGAATGAACAGAGCGAATGAACAAAGGGCACGCAGTAGCAACTGACGTGTCTTCCTCGAAGCGAGAAGGTCGGATTGAGCACTGCACATGCGCACATCACCGTTCTCGATCAGACGAGAACTCACCTCTCCACCAGGGGCCAAATGAAATACAAAGTGGCGAAATGCTATTTGATGCTGCGGCTGCTGCTGCTGCTGCACAGCAGGATACAACATTTGCACTTTTGTACCTCAGCTTTACACCACTGTATCATCATGAATCATATGTATGCAAATGGATTGAAAAGAACACAATGTATTGGCTATGCCTGTTGTAGGTGGTTATATTTAATGTAATAGTTCCTCTTCACAGAGGTTGGCTCTGTGCATGTCCCCATTATAGGTGCGTATGTGCATTACAGTATTTGACGTCCCCTTATCGTTATCACCCGTGGATGCGGTGAGAATCCTGAGCAGGTCTAAGAGAGCAAAGTCTGAGCTATTTATTGTTGCTGTTGTTCAACGAAGAGTAGAGTAGAACGCGTCCACTTGTATGCGGGTTCCACGCTCGTACTCGCTTACCGACCGAGGTAGCTTCGTTTCATCGCGCGTTCTCCACCCCCCCCGCCGTCCTGAATCTTCAGCCTCTCTTTCGACTCTCTCCTTAGCCCATCCGTCATATATTCAAATTGGTAACAACTCATACCATTAGCATAAGAAAGCCATAGGCCTATTATGTAAGGATCCGGGCTGAGCAGAATTAGCAATCCAAGAGAAAAGTTTGGAGACCGCATATACAACATGAGCATAGATTTCTCGTAGAAAAACGGCAACGAGGTGATGATCCTGCCGTGGCATGACACCGGATTTATTCTATCCATATTCGTTAATACCTAAACAGGTATTTAACCTGTGAGTGCAAGAATAAGTGTGTTTAATTATGAGGATTGTGGCGGGAAGAGCGCCAGACTAGAATGGGTTAAATCGACGTCGAACCAAGGTGACGTTGACTTTCAAACTAATTTCGAACACTATAGTTACTTAGCTAATAATTCAGGGTTTGGGGCATACTTAATAGTCATCTATTCCTAAGCGTCCAAGGTAAAGGTGAACGATTTATTGGTGTATTAGTAGAACTGCAGTTTTTCCAACGCTTAAGTAGAAGCAAATCGAAGAAATGTAATACTGCCATTTAAGCAAGCCCAAAGAGAGCAACCCTTCTTCTCGAGACATGCACATTGTTAACCAATATGGGGGGGGGGCTTATTGTACAACGGAGAAGTCCCAACACGGATTACTCACATTTGGGAATTCATTATACAAATGATCTATAAATGATGTCAAACACATTTGACTGGTTAACATGTTTCGCCTATGTATGCTGATATTTTATCGAACAGCATTCATATATTAACACGTGTAGCAAGGTGCGATTGACGTCTCTCGCTATTATAACGGGTCCAGCAGCCGTAAACTACATCTATCTTTAGTACTGGGCGTCTGGCGTCTCCAGGCATACCACGCGTGATGCATTTACTACTTTCGCAATACTATTTATAGAAGTTCCCTCGCACTGCGAAAGCATAATAAATATAGTGAACCCTTCTACAATCAACACTATGGCAAAGTTATAAGCCACCCTGATCCCGCGACGATTTTAGCGTTTCCATATTACCATGTTAACAGATAAAATAAAACAATAAATTTAGCACAGTACTTAGTCTGTTTCTAAGTGTTTACACGACTATGAATGACGCGTGTTGGGGAGCCAACGTTTTGCACCAATCGACACATTCAAATGATTGTTGTTTGCATTTTTGTTTGCTAGTTTTCTGCATATGCACATTGGTAAACCTATGCATCTGCTTTTTCTACGTTAACTGTAAGCGTACTTTTTTTCCTACCCCGGCTTCAATTGTAAGTCTATTCCCCGCTTGTCTTCTGACCCCCGGAGTAAATACATATATAATGTATCTTTAGAAATAGCAGGCAGCACTCGATGGCTATTTGGTGGCCTGGCAGCGATACTGCTCGGTGAGTTATGCTTATGACATGGGGAGAGCTATGTATTATTTATTTGTTTCGGCTCAGCCAGTTTCCCATGAACCATATTGATTACCGTGACTCGCAACCTGGCGCACGCTTAACGCTGTAGCCTCGGTGAAGCCTGGACAAAACGAGTGAAACAGACAGCTTTCTCCTATAATGTGAAGAACGAAAAGTATCTTCTGCAAGGTCAGCCCTACTGGATTTCCTATTACAGCTGCGTCCGCTGTATTGTTGCTTGTAACGTCGAAATCTGCAATTTCTCGCCTGTCGAACCCGTGAACACAAGTATTCTATTTTTCTTTTGGACGAGTCGGCCACACCTCGACGAGGTGTACACTGAACCCCTCTACCCTCGACGCCTTGGCGCCTTCTTTGATGGGTCGGCCTTTTCGAAAAAGGACCACACAAACACAGACAGAAGCCCACATCCGTTGATCATCAAAACAAATTGCACTTTCAGCAGAATGGAACAAAAAAAAACGACTTCTTTAGACGTTCGCTCAAAAGTCGCCGATCCCGTCCCGTCAGATCACATCGGTCAGCGGGCCGCTCTACCGCGATGCAGATCGAGGCCGTCACCCCTAGCAACAACTTACCTCCCTGATTTCGAAGCTGGTCTTTGCGCCCCGACCCTCATACCACTGCTACGAGGCGGCTGCCCGCAGACCTGGCATCGTCCAAAGATCGGCTATCCGAGCGTCTGGTTTCCGGTGTCAAATAACCGGTTTTCACTTCCGTCTCATCCTGCTGAGGATAGAAGGACTCTCTAGAACGGTCCTTATCCCTTAGACATCACATCTGGTTCTGCTGGCCGGATGATTCGAGTGGACCTTACACCTTACATCGCTATGTATACCTTCGACCATCTTGACAAGTACTTGGGACTCCTACACACTGATGTAAAATATCTTTACTCTAAGGTAGTATCAACCCTTGGGCCAGCCTTTAAGTAGAATCCACGCCGCCCATTCGATGATCGGGTAAGCATTCTAGAAGATACGTTCAATTAGTAGAGGCGGACATATCGATTTATCTGTGCAATGATCATTCTTAACATTTAAGACATAAATATTCATGGAGATTGTTTGTTTTACCAGCGCTGTGCATTGCGTCACATTTCGTTTTGTATTGTCGTTGCCCTGAAGCTATAATATAAATACTGATTTGGATATTGTAGGTTCACATATCACCGTGCGTTAATTCCTCCCATTGCATCTATCCATATATCCCATAAACACACACACATATATATATATATATATATATATATATATATATAGATATATACACTCCTCATGAAGAATAACAAGGACAGATAGCACCCAAACGTAGCGTTGCCCTACCATCGAGATAACCGAGTGTTCGTCGATCCAACGCAACTCGCAACTCACAAAATGCCCGCTGTCGATACGAGTGCAAAACTGGTGCCCGTCTACATTGTCTGTGGCACACTTGTCTCTCGTGGTTTTGTCGTCTCGATTACACTTCGAGCTACAGCCACAGCCTACGTAACTCTGCCTCGCTGGCTGTGTATGTAGCAGCGATCGGGCAACGACTACCTAATTATAGCCTTTGTCGTCAAGTGGTCGGTTCGAGCGGGACATGGCTTTTGGGATAGCGAACGTGGTGCCGTCCCTCTCATCCGCAACAGTCAGCGGTGTCTCCCACCAACATGGTTCCCATAGCAGCCAGCGAATATAGCCCACGACCGAGCGTCTGAGCCCGCCTTTGACACAACCCGTCCGCCCCTGCTTGTCTGGACACCTTCGATTTCGAAGCGGTTTTTCCATGTGTAGCCGTTCGCCGCGTCGCAGTTAGCAAATGTGGAGCGCTTTGGCACTTCAACGGTGGCTTCAACGGTGGCAGCTAGTCGAATGTATAATCGCCGATTATACATTCGACTAGCTGTGTTTAGACACTTAAATCTCTAGTGGTCTAATCGTGTACGTTTAGATTAGAAGGAAAACAAATGAAGAATATATAGATGAATGCGTTTGCAAAACTGGCAAGATAATCGTTAGTCACATTATAGGAAATATGATGTTATGTCAACATCGAAGCTGTGCTTGATTTATATCGAAGTCTCATATTGAAATGATCGGTGGACGTTTCCTAAAATGACGTGTTTAGGGATTGAGAAACCTGTGCGCTGGCCTCTGATGACATACCGAATGGACTGGAGTGCTCAACAATAAGTTGCGGCGAAATGTATAAAAAAAATACTTTAAGAAGGGATGTCTTTCAGACACATTTCTCAGAACACAAGAGTGTTTCTCTTGTTGACAAAACAGTTCATTTATCGTCGGTGATTCGTCAGTCGTACACCACACTACGGGGTACTTAAATGACGACACATCTGTCCATAGAATGTAAAAGTGTACTGAAACTGAATTTATATATATACAAATACATGTATATATAAATATATATATATATATATATATATATATCCATCACATGGCTTTAAATAGGTGGATAGGCGGACTGGCTGCCATCAGAGGTCAATGCTAAGGTTGTTTTCTGACTGTTGGCTATTTTTTGACCTTGCCATCCGAAGCAGGCCTTCGGCCCAATGTCCGTCAGCGGTCTTCTCCATCTATTCGTTGACTTCTTTTTGGCGTTAGTTGGACGTATTTTTATGTTACCCTATCACCATATTGACAACAGCGACTTCGGCCATGATGGCGACAGGGAAAAACTTAATGATCGACTTAACTGGATCTTGACCTAGGTCCGGGATCAACCTGGCCAAATTTGACCACGTGAGCCCGCTATTTCACTTGAAGCAGGTCCTATCTCATCCCTGATGACAGCTTGTACACTCTGGTCAGAGCGGCTTTGTTCACAAAAGTTGTGTATAGTATAACGTAAGCTAATACGTTATGGTACAGGTCTTCCAGTAAAATGTTGAGCTAGCTATTGATTAGTCAGGTAGGCGTCACTCGTGGTACCCAGTCCAGACGTCTTAGTTGTACAGCATTTAAACGTTGCAAACTGTCGGCGCCGCCAACACCCTCTTAGAGATATTTCTTCACCGAAATCAAAAGTCAACGGCAAAGGCAGGTTTAACAAAAAATGTCTATCTCACAACTGTGGCCTTGCTATTAGCTTCGGAGGGGTAAGCGTTACTTTGTGTGCGCAACTCCATCCTGCGTTCGTTTCGTCCAAAATAGTCTACATCTGTCATTCGGGCCCGCTGAACATTACGGACCAACGAAAATCTGAGGAGCCACCACAATGCTGAAAAAGGACTAAAAGACTTTCCGCGGTCAGTTCTCGAAGACCAAATGCTATTTTTTTCTGAAAAGGCAGCTCGCTGCGTCCGTTTGTCTCCGACGTGAATATGCTGAAACGCGGGAGGCATAGAAGAAGAAGACGAAGACGCTCATTGGCTGAATGCTGGCGCCGCTGCTTCTATCACTTCTGCTGAGGAAGCCACTAGATGTATTTGGAAATGCAAGCAATTGTGCTGTTACATAGACACGCGTTGCTGAATTTAATATGTACATTGCCAGCATGCTGTAATTACATTCCGGCTATATCTCGGCGACACTATTAAAGCTGTGAGCTTTCGCTAGGGAATTGGAGCTAATGTGATGGCCCTTGGTCGGAATCAGTCGGAACACATAGGCTTTAAAGCAACGAGCTCAGATTTTTTGAACTCGCTTCTCGGATTCAGTCTTCATGGATAGTCGATACCTGATCACGCAAGGTCTACTTGTTCGTGTATACTAAACGACATCATATAGTTGCATGACCGTAAGTTATAGAGCGAACGGGACACCTGCAGGGTTACTATCTCTTCTCTAGCCCACATACATATGTTGTTTGAAATACATCAATTCAATGTTAACGGGAGTGACCTATCTGCTTCCATTTTTACCATTATTATTCTATACAAGTATAACTTATCCTTGTTCTCTTAAATAACTTACATCTATCCCTGCATCGCAGAAGGATCAGCCGCATACGTACCCTCGCTAATAGTTTGCTCTTGGCTTGCAAACAAACATTGCCTTGAGGTGACCTGGTGCCCAAAAACGCTCCGCTTCCAAGTCGGGACGATTTGAAAACGAACAAGCGAGATGATTTTAAGTGAAATTGATTGTGGAACTCTGCCTTGAGAAGGGGCAGCGAATTTTTACAACTGCGTCGCACGTTGCCACCGCCATATGGATCCAAGTTGGGAGTGACATAATCAATGATTGCATTGTACAATGCAAGGGTCAATTTGTTTTTGTGTACGACGTTTACAGACGTTGCAAAACGCATCTCATTATTGTCTCGACCTTCGACACGACCTGTGCGAGGCTCGATTGTTCACTGGTTGAAACGTGCAGCGCCTTGTACTCTCGAGTAGGGATGTAGTTAACTGACATGGTACCTTATATTTTCATGTCAGGTATGGGCCTTTAGTTAATTGGAGAAAGATGGACGTTATGATTATTATTATTATTATCAGAATAGCCATGCTGTTTGTTCCAGTTATCGATTCTCGTCAATGACGTTCAAAACGTCCGGAATTTTTCTCGACTTCGTAATCTAACTGATTTTTCTATCCGAGAAATATGAAAAAGTAAATAGATAAACATCAATCCTAATCAAATAGTTACCTATTGCTGCTTTCGTTTGTCTTCACGTTACTTTCCAGGCAATGCCACAGAAATAGTTACCGATGTAGAAATTAGAAGTTTTGGACCAGTTTCTGAAAACGACATGGTAAGCATTATCATTTCAGCAGGGTCATCGCTGTCACCGTCCTCACATCATGTCCCTGTCCAAAAATTCCCCAGTTTAAAATCCGCCCCGAAAATGGATACACCTTATACACTTAACGCGTTATGCGTCCATATCTTCTCTCAGCTGCAGATGATGAGAAAATCCATTTAATTTATCCCTCTCCTTCATCATTTTCACCTTCGTTCTTTTTATTTACAACGAGCAACTGCTACTGCTGCTTACTAGAAAAAAAGGCTCTCGGGCTGACTCCCTGCCAACATTTAACGTCCACGGTGCTGCTTTTTTAGCATTGCTTCGTAAGACGGCAATGCTGCTTACTACCATTACCACTACTACTGCCTCCTACGGTACGGCAACACGGAGGTCTGTAATCAATGTATAAAGGGCAATGCAGGAAGGCATCAATTTTTCGGCGATATATAGAAGTTATTATATAAGAGAAATCTATTCATCATATTCGGCGAACGAGCGACAGTGGTCTAGTTATCTCCATATCTCTCTCAATATATCTCCCTCTATCTACCTCTCTCCAGCTCGATCGAGCTCTCGTTTGGAAGCTCGAGGTGGCCGTCAGGGCGTCGACGCTACCGCGTCTTCGTGTAGGTACCGACGGGGGTTTGCCAGCCCGGTGGTTAGTGTCTGCTGCTCGGTTAGGGTACGCACGATGCCGGAGGGAGCCGCTCATTTGACTTTGCGACTGACAGGCAGCCCGGAGAGATTAATTGAATTTTGTAATTAATAATTACGCGTGTATAATTTGTCGGCGGGAAATGCGAAAAGGGCGGATTGGCGAAGGGCCATAAAGGGGGTGTGCGCCGATTTGATGAAAGGTTCATGACGAGAAGCTGACGAACATTACGACATGTCCATCACCTCTCGTTCGCCATCGACGACATTGATTGTGGATTACCATTACAGGCTGGAACAGCAACGTGTGCGTTTCCGTTTTACAAATTATGTTCTTGGGGATAGACATACATATAAGGCGAGGTTTGTTCTCGTTGAAAAATCAGGCCTGGGCTGCTTCCATCGGGGAAAGCAAAGCAGACCGAGAAAACGTGTTAAGATCTTTTGAGTTTGAGTCCTAAGAGAAAGTATTTAAGAAATCTTTCTTAAGACGTCGGACTTCGCTATTTGAGATTCATTTATTTCGAGGGTTTCGAGGGTGAAAAAATAGCTCGGAAAGTCCTCTTTACAATGGTCAAACAGAAGAAAAGTCTCCAAAATGGACGCCACGCCAATCCATTGGGTTCTGTACTTGGGTTCTGTACTTTTCGTGCAAGAGATCTGATCAATCTCAGCTAGATATAATCTAACGTGCAAGGTTCAACCGGCCACATACGCACTTTAACCGCCAGCTGTGCTAAACATTTACGGAGAGCATATTTAGCTCACCGATACCGTTCAGGAGATAAATCACAATAATAATAAAGGAAACAGGAAGGAGGTTATGCAAGAGAATATGAAGAACGGTTACCCATCTTCATATTACCTCTTTCAATGAAAGTTCCACCATAGTGTACCCCATTGTGATATTATTATTAATATTTTCATTATTATTAATAATTCACTCGTTGTCCGGGATTGTTTCCGCAAAACGTCCATGCCCGGACAACTTAATTGTCACCTATGTCACTTGTACCACAATATAAGGTTCGCAATCAAATCAAGGGATGGGCTCAATACTTTCACCAGCAATGAATATATAGCCCCACGAGTATATTTAAATATTCAAGCAATACGTTATACGCTCGTTAAAGCGGTCCATATGGAATAGAATCGATATGTGGTAAGGACATGCACTCTGTGTGGTAAATGCCGAATGTTGGAGAATATGTTGTGCCCGATGCATTTTTTGGATGCTTAGATCAAAAGAAGGGCTAGAGTTTCCCCACTTCGAATATTGCACAGTATGCAGACTCGTACATATGGTCGGGTGATAGATGCCAGCCCATGATATAGCAATGGAACGATATGACTCGCTATAAGACACCCTTTACCAAATCGATTTTTCTCATCCCGAAGATGTACTCCATGGATTGTTATTTTCGCCAGTCGTGGCGCGACGAGCGCCTCAAGTTCGAAGGATCTTTGAAGAAGCTCTCGGTGAGTTGGCAGTTTCTAGAACGGATATGGACACCTGACACATATATCAACAACGGAAAGTCATCCTACTTGCACAAGGTATCTGTGCCCAACAAATTCATCCGATTGCAGAGCGACGGCACACTGAAGTATTCCATGAGGTGAGTGGCGGATTCAAGAAGATGCAACAAACATTTACAGGATCCGGGTACTAGATCTAGTAGAGGGACATCTCCTATCAAGAACAGTAATATACTGCGTTTGCCAAACTGCACAAGCAATTTGAAGCCCTATATAGATGAAATGTGCATTACAAGGAGGAATAAAATACTTCGGACGAGAAATATATTTTCGAATCTCTCTGGAGACAAATGACCTATTTCTATCTTGCAATGGTGCCAACTCTCTTAGGTAGTCAGCCCCATCCCAAAGAACATGAGAGTGTCAAGGTGGAAAGTGCTCTAAACATGGATCTTGTTCGAGCATGACGAGGGAGACATTTCAAAGCCAGCCTTGGAACATAGGATAATAAATAATATCTCTCACTTAACGTAAACAACTTAGTACGAGGAACGCGCCTCATTTGGCTGGCACTGGGTCCGGCCCTTCACACTAGAGTTGCTATGTCACATATATATTACATATGTATGTGGGGCCCTTGCTTCCTTGGCACACAATGCAGTTTGTTATGAAGGATCCGTGGGGGAAAGATCGCAGAAACGATTAAGACAGATCTAACGCGATTTCAGGTTGACGATACGTGCAAAATGTCCTATGCACCTTCGGAAGTATCCCCTCGACACACAAGCGTGCCCACTCGCGATCGGAAGTTGTGAGTATTACGTGGTTCGAAAAATACATTGTACCTTCTAGCTGGTGTACATGGATGATCATATTGACAGAAAGTGTTTAAATGACGAATGGTTTGGTATCGCTTTGCTCGCTCGAAGGGCTAGGTCAACCATTGATTTGATAACAAGAGAGTGGTACCGGAACCTGTTGATAACTGTTAACGTTGCAGATCTGCATAGCTTATGTACGAAGGTACTTTATCGCAGCTTTGTAGTTATAGCTTCTTTGATTTGCGTAACCGGTATGACTTGGTTTTCCAGCCGTTACTTATATCATAGCTCTTGATCGAAGGAAATATCTATGAGACACCCGTTACCAGTCTCAATGTTCCTGTTTGAACCACCTGTAAGATCAATGTTGCTGAACAACGAGCCCGTCTAGTGCGAATCGACACGGGCAGAATAAAAGATCCCACCGCTGCCGGCCACGGAATTTCTTACTCTGACCTTTCCTTTGAAGAGAAAGACAAGAGGAGACCTCGCTTCGTTCGCACTTGTGTTTCGTGTCGCTACCTATTCTATTTTGATGTCAGATAGAATGTGTCGCACGAGAGTGTCTCAATGGATACGTTCCCGATGCGTTCATTATCTCAGAAGTGCTTTTCTTAATGGGGATTCAATGGAGATCGAAATAGGTGCTACCACAGAAGGAATTCATTGTGGCAGATAGAAGAGCTAGTCACAAACCAGTTAAAAGTCGTGCAATCACATCGATTGTTCTTTGTGACAAATCTGAAAATATCGGCGTGAGGTTGGAACAACTACGCAGCTTGTCATTGACATATTTCGGATGTATCCACGATTTTCGTAAAAGTAGATGGCTGCAAAAAATTAAATTTTCTAAAAAAAGGAGAAAGAAATCATGTCAACCGATTCATAGAATTTGAATATACAAGGTGAGATAATGCATTTCTAACTCCAGTTGAATCGCGACTTAATACGGCAGCATTAACCGTATTCTATCTTATATTCTCATCAATCATGTTTTCCGCGGCTAGAAGTGACCAAAGATGACTCGACTAGGTGGGTGTTAACTACTGTATAAAAAGCATATACGAAATCTAGATATTCTGCAATACTTTTGGCTCTTGTTGTTGTTGTTCACGTTACAGACGCATACTCACCGAAAGACGTGGTATTCCGTTGGAATGGCGAGAGCCCCGTGGTTATCTCAAAAGACGTCACCCTTTCCCAGTATGAGTTCGTCAATATTCTTAGCGACGATCTCACAGTTCCACTGCCCAACGGAGGTACGTCTAAGACGCTGCACTTTTGCATAGGTATCAGACATCTGGAAACTACCATCTTCGCGTGACGTCTTCAGATACAGGCGATCTTTAATCAAATTAAGACTCTCTATCGGAATTCGAACCCGTTCTTCTGCACTTACAAGTTGTGAACAATATAGACCAACTGCGTCACAAAATTATTCTACATATTGAAATTCACAATAGTAAATTTCATATATGGCAGCATATATAGATTCCATATATGTAGATAGTATAATGTTTATCAACTATTATGTTGGCACGAAGATGCGATCATTTAAAGAATTTACTTAGTATTTCGCATAATAGTTTGAATCGCCCACACCGTCACTAATCACGTGTGTTTAATAAGTGCAGAAATTTTGGTTGATTAATGACTTCCTCAATCTAGTATGCATACTAGGGCGTTTGAAAATTCGCCGTCAACATCAACGATAAATAAATATATTTACCGTGATAAATGTATATAACAGTTTGACTTTCCAATGCTATATTCGGCTAATTCCATTCGCTGAGCACCACGAAGCATGACTCATTTGTGACAACTTGACTATGCAGTTGTACGGCTGTGACGGCAACTTGCCGTGCCGTACGAGTCAGCACAAATCAAAACAGGATGTGTGCCACAAAGAGCGACCTTCGAAACGGTCAGAAGTTGGCTAAAACCTTGAAGTGGTTTTTGACGAAGCTTGTTCTATACTCCTCATGCAGCCATCTATATTTGGGTGTTAACGAAACTCGAAAGTGTGTTCTCGTCATCCGATATTTGTGATATTATCATTATGCACTATGAGAAGAACAGCCTGACACATGCACTAAATTAAGCTCAAAAATGTTGCTTGCTTACATTATGAAGCACCGCCATAGATAGAGTTTAGCCAAAACGTCTCCAAGCACGACGGCTCTAAGCTATGAAACGCTTAGGATTTTCATACCTGCTAGGTATTATATATGCTGGCCCTCTAACATCAATATTCTCTCACATTCGGACCCATTCACTAACGGCTCGTTTCAGAGACACGGTCAACCCTTGTAACTCGGTTCATACTCCGCCGCCGACGTGGCTACTTTATTCTCCAGATTTACGCGCCCTGCTCGATGATTGTCGGAGCCTCGTGGGTCGCATTCTGGATCAATCGTAACGACGCTGCCGGTCGGGTTGCCGTAGGTCAGTGCTTGAAATGGTGACGAACTGCTATTGAATCCTATTGAGCGCATTGTATTTCTAAATGAGTTCTACAAATTGTGGGTCATTTACAAAACAAAATACTTAAGAGCACGGTTGATGCCCGCAGGGATTTTGCAGTGTCAACAGTGCACAATTTGTATAGCCATCGATGAATCTATAATTGGATTGTGTCTCTAGATCTAGCTGTCATTGAACCCGCACCGCGCGCTCAAAAGCGCGGAGAGTTTGTGTCCGTCCCATGTTACTATTGGGACGGACACAAACTCTCTACATCTATTAATGAATTCCATACAAGCGGTTATTTCTTTCGTCAAGTTGTCTTGATGTGGCCACGAAGACTCCAGCATTTAGAAATCTGTGCAAGAAATTAATAGAGCCCTCGCTATGTCGTCACTGAGATGTCGATAGTTATTCTTCAAAATTAGGGGCCGATGGACGACAGTGCTATTTAGGTCACCACTAAATGCCCTAAATATCAGAAGAATGCTTGCGTAGGATGCAGCGTTGACAGGTGTAGTCCTTTGCGTTAGTCTTTGTGATACAGCATCGAGGCGTCTTAGTGTCTAGCCTTACCCTTGTCTATGTTCTCGTCTATATACACTCATTCTGGGTTATTGCTTTTAGTGTCGAATATAATTACCCCCTCTACTTTGACCGGGTCTGTCGGCAACGGAATGATTGTAATTGGAGTTTACTGTGGCTGTGTGAGTGTAGAGGTTTCTTGACCCAAGTATAATTATTATTATTATTATACATTTAGTATCCCATAACCCTAGCTGAGGCTCCGGTACGCACGAAGTGATTCTGTTCCTTACTACCACTAACAACCTGAGTGTCTGTTGAGTTACCTTTGATGATGACAACGGAATAAATACAATGAAAAGGCCATGTAAAATTCATCTACTGGTTAGAGGAGAATACTTTTTTTTTATGGGGGGTTTCGGGAACGCGTAATGCACATGCGTGATAGAACAGCCTCTTGCCACCCCAGAAGACAATGCTGGTCCACTTGTAAGTATCCACAGCATTATCAAATATCGTTAACCCCAAGCGCCGAAAAAGGAGACTCCGCGACGCTGGATACAATGTTAACGATATCGTTTACGGCGCACGTTCACTTTTGGAGAAATTCGACTTTTGATGCGATGGAAATTTCTGACAAGGATGAGTTTCAGAGAACTGATCTAATAAGGAATGAATCTAATATATAATATAATAGCAGAAATAGCCTTTGCCACACATGTCGTTGTGGCACAATCTGCTTTTTGTTGGGTTCTTCTGGAAGTCGCCGAAATTGTGGTATTAGAATTCAGCTAAACCAATAATACTGTGCACTTGTTTCGACTTCTTGGCACTGGAAAGATAATAAAAACAAACGGTTTATTTAGAAAATATGTGCGCACGCTAGTTGGTGGATGATTTTTCGTAGAATCTACCAAATAGTTGTACGACGTACGGATGAACACCACTTCCCGCAACCTATTTTGAAGGGGAACGCAATTCTTAAACGGATACACGACAATGCAAAATCTAGCTGGAATCCGTTTTTCTCGACAACTTGATATGAGGCTTGATACCTGTACCATCGTACCCGGCACCCAGGGGCCTGCGTGTCTGACATTATCAGACTCCCGGCGTTTGGAGATTGATAGTTGTATTCGCTCTCCTATTTGAGCGGAACAACCCATGCGCCGATTAGCGATCACAAACCAGTATGCATACCCTATTCTTTTCAAGAGGAGGAAATTTTCTGTGTGTGAGTAAAGTACTGCTGTCGCTCGACGTTGTTCCTGCCTCGGTGACCATATTTATTTTATAGTTAGAAACGGAGCTTTTGCTCGGATCAGCTAATGAACGCTACACACTTGACTATACACAATAGCCACACCACAGCAATGTGACGCAAGTGGAGCGTAATCCTTCGCAACATCGACCCATGTAACAATGGAACATGTATGGTATTATATATGTATGATAACATGTACACAATAGCCATCTGTGGAAAGGGGATACGCCTCATCTTTAGCTTGTTGGACAGCACACTTGTTCTTGACATTCACAGACGTGAAGAGCCTCCACAGCAAAGTATATGAACCACATAGTGTATCTACAGACGTGCGACAGCACGTGTGTCCCTGCGACATTAATGATGTGATTTGCTTTTATGACGAGACGAACACCGAGGGGATGCCGGCCCTGACCGCTGGGTGTACAGGATGAATGGTAAAGGGAGAGATAGAGTGGGTGAGTTACTGAACAGTGAAGGCCGTCGTAGATGCCTCGTCTCACATCTCTCAGAGATGTCCCCCGTTCGTCTGTCTCTCTGTCTAGAGGACGAGTGATACATATTCATGTCCCGTTTCCCGTGGCCCGGCGCTTCTCCGGGGTTTCGTGTGTGCATATTTCATTGAATGAGCTAATGTTGGGGCAATCTTAAACTCGTTAGGGATCTTCCGCAGTCCTCGCGCAGTGGTCGGTGGTCGTTCCTTCGCCCTTCGTGACCACCCCCGCTCACCCCAAGCTAGGTGCCGCAAGCAATGAAGCTGCCAAGGGGGGCTTCGAACCACCGGCGGTGGCATATGTCGCCTCCGCTGTCGCCTGGGGCTTCGCCTTCAGGCATCTCCTCATACCCCCCCCTCCCTACATATAAACTACATTCTAGAGCGGAAGACGAGCCGGACGAACCGACAAACGGACGCATACATAATAATTGCGTTTAAAAATGGCGACCGTGGTCAGCAACCGATGCGAGCGCGTACCCGTCCGTCCGACCGAACGATCAGAGAATGCCACCGTTCCCGATCCTCTCATTCACTCGCCCACTGATTTATTATTCAAGCAAGCAGTGTGCATATCCGTACATACTGATCTACTAGTATAATGATAATAACAATAATCGCTCCCACTAGATAGATATTCACTTCATCTCAGACGATCACACAAACATCGTCATACATAATAATATACATGTGACTTCGCTCGTAGCCAATGCTGACGTTGATGATGCTGATGAGCACAACGGTATCTCTGCGTGTGCCTATATCGACACGTGTGACTATGGCGCAATCAGTGCGAGCGCGCGAGACAGAGGTCGACGGATCTTACCGGTTTTGCCACCACAACCCCCCCCGCCGCGCCGCGCCTTCCCCGAGCGCCGGCTAGTCCTTGCTTCTGATATGCTTCGGCACCGCCAATGTGCACCGTGAGAGGACGACCGTCAGTGGCTGACACGAAAACCACGAGTGCCAAGCCGGCCTGCGGGTGAAGAGATGAAAAACCACTGAGAAGGCTTAGTCGTGATGTCATCGAAGGGGAAGCAAACCGCACCCCTACGACACCAACTGCGCTTCGGCCAGCCATGCCTCTTGTGCAGCTGTCTCTCTCCTCTCTCTACCTCATGGGCCAGTTCAGCTGGGTGTGACCACAGTGGACAGGGTTATCGCCCTTTGGGCAGAACGTCAGGGAAATCAGTGGTACGTTGTGAGGTGTCGGCCAGCCTTTTCGTCGAGTGGTTTGCAGATGAGAAAAAGTGGCTGGACGACGATAGCAGACGTGGAGAGTGTATCTATCGGTGACAACGACGCATCGACGGCATTTCCGGAGACTGCCGCACTGTTGCTATCAGCCCCTCGTATGGGCACATATCTATATTGGATATAGGGGCAGGGTAATTGCGAGCGTGATCAAACACCAGCGAATTGCTTCGAGGCAAGCAACTGTAGAGATCTAGAGAACGATGCCGTAACGGGTTGTTCCTTGACGCTTTCTGCTCACCGTGGTGGTGAATCGTGCTGGTGTTTGTGGTAATCCTGGTCAACAAGCAAGCGACCAACATATACAAAAAAAAAGTGAGCACAATTGCGGGTAATAAGAAGCGATACAGATAAGATGTTGCCACTAGGTTAGCTTACTCAACGTTTGTCGGCTGCACTGGATTCGGTTCTGTGGTATTGTACTGGCAGCTGTACAGTGGTTACGCGTATATGTATGTACATCTGTACGGTGTGTGGTGAAGGAACGGGAGGGCTTTGCGGGCTCGTGGATACGATATCTGTGTGCATTTCAGGTGCCACGACGGTGCTTACTTTAGTGACGATGGGCTTTGGAGGCCGGGCATCGTTGCCTAAGGTAAACTACGCCACGGCTCTCGACTGGTTCGTAGTGATGTGCTTCTCCTTTGTGTTTGCTGCTATGGTCGAATACGCCTGCGTCAACTACATTGAAAGGTGCGTCCTAGGTACCAGGCTATTGATGTTTCGCGCTTTTGATCACTAACCCAATGTGCATATATGTGTTTTGTTTGTGTCGTTCGACGTCTTTTTTTTTTCTTGTCTGACCTTCCTCTGGTCTCCCACGCGTGGCTCCGGGGCGTCCGTGCAATCTTCGCGCGCCTGCTCTTCTCTCATCTATACTTTCAGGTTCAATGACTGTGCTTACTTTAGTGACGATGGGCTTCGGAGGACGGGCATCGTTGCCTAGAGTAAACTATGCCACTGCTCTCGACTGGTTCGTAATCATGTGTTTCACGTTCGTGTTCACGGCCCTAGTTGAGTACGCGTGTGTGAACTACATTGAAAGGTTAGTCCGCGTCGGCAGACGCTCCGCCGACCCGCGCATAGAGCGACGAGCAAGCCAAAATGAGCGGAAAAAACAGCAACCATATATTCATGTATGCATTGCCGTCTCTTACCGGATTACGAGTGGCTGTGGCTTGGTGGAGATTGCTTCGAAACCTCGCTGCTGGTTGATTGGATGGTTTGGGATGCTTGACATAGCCTGGAATCGCAGCCTGAGGCCTGGATCGGTATAGAGTTGAAGTTCGCTATGCGCGTCCGGCCTCGTCCGGCAACAGCGAGCGCCGAACTCGAAATTGCTCTGGCTTGCAATGAAAAGAGAAAAATTGAACCAAAATAGGCTTGGAGCAAAAAATGACATGGCGAACCCAACCCAACCCAAGGCAAACCCAAAGCACAGAGCGCAGAAGTCTGAGAACGAAAGAAACAGAATTCAAAAAATGCCCGCCGCTCGTTCGTCCGCCCGCTCGCCTGCCCGCCTGCAAGCGCATCTTGACGTCGCATCGTTCCGTTGATCTCGATTTCTTCGTTTTTTTTCGAAGGACAACACTGCTAGTGCAACGCCCGTGGAAGTGTTTGTGCCCCGAGTCCGTCGGTACAGGTCCACCTCCCAAATCGCAGCAGCAGGGCCAGCAAATCAAAGATCCTGCTGCTTGTTCTATTGTTGCCCCCGCAATGCGCCTGCACGCAATTCACCTTCTCGCCTGCTAACGTTCTTTGCCCCAGAAAGTGTGGGAGACACATTCACCACGCTCTCCGCCGCATTCTACGAGTCTGGATATCGTCATCGTGCTGCGCCGTGCTATGCCGCCACCGCTTTGCTTGACCGCTTGACCGCGCTTCGACTTCTACACTACTACTATTACTACTACTACCGAGTTCCGCCGACTAACTGGGTTCCGTTCTGCTGCCGTAGGCTCCGTTAGACCAATGATTAGGCTATTTACTACCAACTAGCGCTACTCTACGTATATATATATATATATATATATACATATTGTTGAATATTGGTTATCATCCATATGGCAGGAGATCATATATGACGCTCATCCGAGTTCCCCAAACGTCGCTCCTAATACAAACGCGCTTCGAGCCTCTCGCTGCGGTCTCAATGTCGTCCTTCTCTATGCTGTCGCTGGCCACACGTTGTTGGCCAACTTGACGCAGCAGGTTCACATCGTGCTTCCTCGAGGTTAATGTCGACGATCCAACAGTTCCAATCCAGGAAGAATCAATCAGAACTGATAACCCGTGTCTGAGTCCTGCCCCGACTGGATGGTTCCTCCCGTGCGACCTTCGTTCGCTCGATGCACGACACTGAACTTGGAAGCAAACACGAAACAGAGCAAGGGCAAGCCAGCTGTTTCCGTAGCTACATTCGTCTATAAGTACATAACATGTGTTTGCATAAACCTCTAGCTCCTGTAGACTTCCTCTTCCCTTTGCTCCTCAGCGCAGCTTCTCATCCACCACTGTTACAGCGGGCCATACATGCACGAAGGAACAGAGGATCTGTCGTTGCGAACATCGATCGATTGATGGATCGCCTTGATGGAAGAACATTGCTCTAATTAATAACTGTTTACGCTCTCCGCCTGCTAACTCCGCACTATCGTCATTCGTGTTTCCTTAGCTAGCGAGTGGGCCTTACATAATTACATGTACATAGTGAATGCGCGTGGAGCGATGAAACTTGTATTATATACCCTTCCTACCCCAGAGTTTGGTTAGCGCGTCAGCGACTATACGCAAGGCTATATATGACATAGAGGCTCTAACGACAGGATAGCATGTATATTATTATCGCAGCGTTGTGTTCATATGATTTCCTTATTATACATGTACGCGGTCACAATGATAATGGGCTTCCCTCAATCGTTTCCATCAAACATGACAATCGATGCCAATTAGAGGCGCAAACAGTGTTTGACAGCCTGTTACCATTCGTGAGTTTTACGCGTGTGTCAGTGGAACTGTCTGTTGGGTAGAGTAGTCTTGTGCAGCAGCATTTCTTCTGTAATCGGAAGACGATATGTACGTCAATCTTTATCAATGCGCGCCATAATGCTTGCCCAATTCAATGAAGATCACTGAAGACCATTGCTCATATGGCTATTTTTTGGCACTAGACAAAAGGGAAAATGCTATTCTCTGTAATGTCTGGATACCTGAGAAATATAGATGAACCATGTCAAAGGCTATAAATAGGCATGTTCGACTAAAACGCAATTAGACTATCGCAAATAAAACCACTACAGTGTAAAATGCATCATCATTGTTGTGCAGTACCAGGCCAACGATGCTTTTTGGAGCGAGTGGAAACAACCACCGCGTGTTGGACGTGAATTTACTGCCCTTTAAATGAATAAAGGCGGGTTAGATTGGTTTGACCCAACAAGCGAATGGACAGCATGCTTGTCAAAGTAAAATCTTATTCTAAGACGAAAGCGACCCTGACACGCACTCTCACGATTGATGAGACCTGAACCAAATGGCACACGTAACCCAACGGGAGCCAGCGCAGCCAATCGCTTTTGTATCCAGGTGAAAAAGCTGAACCGGACGTGAGGATACAGATTTATGACGAGCAAAAATTCTGATTATGATCATGAAATTCGACGGAATCGCCCTTTATCGGTTCCTGCCCTCCGAACACCTCGATCACCGGAGAGGTGTATAAAAACTCTGGGCAGAGAATCTGTATCCGTGGGCTGCCGCGAACAAGTGTACGCGTATTTGGCTTCTCCACGACACCGTTCGCCCCCACCCCACAAAGCTGCTCTTGCCGAAGTGTTTTTGGCCTACAAGGGGATCCATTTGTGGAGTGAACTCGAACATTCTTCTGATATGAGTGCGCTAGGCTTCTGTTGTTTTAGTCAACAACTAACAAGGAGAGGGCTACCAATTAGCAAAGTTGGGACGAGTTCGAGCAAGTCCTCAGAGAGTTACCTGTATTACCTCTCGTGCGGCAGTCATATGAACGGTGCGACGAAGTTGCCGACCAGATAGCGATATGTAGCATATTCCTTGGGATCATACTTGTTCTTCTCAAAATTACATATCAACAATAACATATCAATCTAAAATATGAAAAAAGAACATTTTGTATTAATCGAAATTATTCTCGGCGGCTGAGAAAGTCCGGCGGCTTTGTTTGAAAGCCGCCGGATTTTCAACAAACCATCTCGCCGAATTGCCTGAGCTATTTTCAAAACAAAAATAGGCGTAGGTTCATACCGCTAATGAAAGTTGATAGACTCGTCTAAACGGGAATTTCGGATTTTAAATGGATTTTAAGAAAATTAATTCAAACGTCAATTTCCTTGAAAGGCCGACGATGTTTCATACAATTCGGCTTTCAGCAAAATTACACCGCAGGCCTAATTCACTCAAATTTGGTGAAGCTTCTAGGCCTTTTCTTTAAGAAGTGCACGAATATGGCTAAGCTAAAGTACAACTGGAGTCGATCGGAGCGATGCTATAGGGCGACAAAACACAGTGGTTCCTGCGCTCGCTTGCGAGCCACACGGGGCTGTCCTATTGTATGGTTCAATTCATGTTTAAGGACGATCTTTGCATGAGGAAGATTCTATCCAAATGGACTATAATAAATTCGAAACAGACTATGGCCTGATAGCTCATGTATGTTTCAGTAAACCGCTGCGGAGCATGCTTACCGGATCAAAAGGCGACCAGAGATTTGTTGTGCATCTAACAAAACATTACTACCATAATACCTGTAACAGATACTTTGCCACTCTTTTTGTTTGACCTCATTTAGCTCAATATCATAGGATCACAGGAGGCATAATTCGCAGAATGTCTACGACGTCGTTTGCGCGCTTAAACGAATCTGTGTCAGCAAGTTTTAGTATGAACATTTTCCAGTAACACTTTACAGCCGGGATTGCTTGGTACAATTGATGACAATTCATAATGAAATATTGCACAGCAAATAACACAAACGATATGAGAATACTTCAAGGTCATTAAATACATGTTGAATGATAGCTGTTGAATGGCGGTTGCTTACCGAGCGATGTGTGTATGTGTGTGTGTGTGTGTTTTAAACATTTTGCCCGTGCGTACTCTGTATCTGCAGCTGAACGATAATATTATAGTCACATCGTCCGTATAGAGCAGCTATAATATTTGTCCACCGTGTAAATATTATGTCTTGAATAAGCGACGCTGTCCTGTTGTCTTCATTTGTGACACAAATCATTTTAGCTCTCAGGCGGTACGGTGCTTTGTACGGGAACGTTTATCTACGCACAGTATAATCCAGGCATCTTTTTGCACGAACCATTTTGCTACTGTTTTTGCGTGCCCGTGGATACGCTATATATATATATATATACATATATGCTTGTACGACATTAGCGTTGGTGTCGTCTGAGCAGCCCGCCAGCAAGCGTTGTCTGTAGCTGTAGATTGTGTGGCAGACCCTTGAAGGCGCAGCGCTGTGTAAGTATGATGTGTGACAACGCACTCGTGGTATATGTTAGCTAACGTATCCCTGCGCCTTGAGCTGTTTAGGACCAAGAGGATATGCTGTGAACATATAAATATATATATATATATATACATACATACATTGTCTAATGTGTAACTGTGGATGTGTTTCAGGTATATGGCGATGAAACAAAGAAAACAACTCGAAGCCCGTAACAAGTACGACGCGAGGCACGAACAGGTCCGACTGCAGCTGGAAAAGGTGAGAGAAGACTAATGAAACACGATTTTGATGTCTATGTAACACACCGATTGAAGGCATGCAATCCTAAATGACAATGTGCTCACGTGTCCACCAGTGGGTGATTTTGTTCCCTGCTCTTCTGGTGGCAGACTTTTACTCTCAGCAACGGCATGAGGTACCGTCCAACATGGTACTTGGCATGGTAACTATGACGAACAAAATACGCTCGCCAATGCTCCCGGTTCAGGAATCAATTTGGAGAAATTGACCCACGATGAATCAACACGACATAGCAGCGCTAGCAACACTTCGTAGACAACACCCGTGTTTAATAGAGATATCTCCCTGTTTCTTTGTGGTTACACAATGTATTCAAGTGGATTACAGGGTAATACAGCACGAACAAGTTAGCAACAGTTAGGGAAGAGACACATATACGCTCACAGTTTATAGGAAAGTAGATTTACAGTTGCAGCAGAGGTGAGATACATATGTGTGAGCACGCAGTAGTTCTTCGTAGTCTAATCACTGAAAACGGTACCTCACTAAACACGACCCCTTGCCGGTCATTTCAACTTTTAGTCTCTGCCATGTTCCCTGTACTGCCAATTCGTTATTCGGCCGCAGGCCGCTTCCCACGCTATAGTGTATGCTTAGTATAGACATGATATTGTGTTATACATACATCGGAACACAGTAAAATGGTACCTATGTATGTAAATGGTACAACGATCAAAAAACAGTTCAAGTCTGATTTTTACGTGGTACAATAGGATTTCATCGGAGCATGTGCTATTACAAAATCTTCCGGGTCACTGATATCAGTTTAGTCCGTTCGCACAAGGTTTAATCATGCGCGGAATTGTGCGCAGATGCTCGCCTATTCTCCAGGCGGTGAAATTATAATCGTGCGGGTCTGTGGAAAAACCAAGCAACTGATAACTGTTTCTACCTCTACGCGATATATTAGATCTGTAGCTAGGTGCGGGTGCCCTGCAATGAAGTTCAATACTTCCCATCAATACTTGCTTCACAAGTCCTCGGTCTTGTCCAAAGCTTGCCTTGGATGTGCCGAGAGAGTTGGTACATTAGCGTGGCAGTGGATCGGAACACCAAGACACCCACAGACGCATAGAAATCCTTCAAATTGTCCACACTCTGTCCTTTAATCTAATATTTGCCCATCAAGGTCTGGCTACGGCCTATGCACCTATTCACTTGGTTGATGTTCGTTGGCACCGCTACAGTACGATCGTCTTTCACCACGTTTCAACTATTAACCACATATGTAGTGATCCGTTACTTATACTTCTATCTGCTGCATCTTCCTCGCTGGCAAAGCTGTAAGTTTCTCTGGTGCTCCCTAGAACTAACTATTCTCTCAATAGTTAAACGGAAGTCAGTGCTCTCTCTCTCTTTCTCTCTCTTTGTCCTCTCGTTGAAATGGTATTCACTCATATCTACTTCTCATAGGACCCATTAGCGGCATGTGTCAGTTGACACCGTCAGTTGGCGCTAACCCTGACGTGACGCCGATACCAGATCGTCCAGGGTCGACGAGTTGCCGAGTATTACAGTATCAGCGAGCGAACCATATCAAGAGAGGCGACCGTCGACGTCGATTGAACCTCCCGGCGACAAAGGCACCTCACTTTACATCCGCCTCAGCCCGGCACCCAACGAAGCCCCTAGCTCAGCCACTAACCACCCTGCCTACTCGCCTATAGGCACATCGACGCGGCAATGCCGAAGGGAGAAACCTGACCTCGCTAGAAAGCTTCGCCAACAGCTGATACACCCTGCATCACCCGGCCCGTCGCGCCTGCTCACCACGTGTACCGCGCTCCGACGTACGAGCGGCCAGAGTGGGTGTAAACCGCAAATTCCGCCAAACCTTCCTGGATGATGAATATACATTCTCTTTCCGCGTAGAGCGAGCAATGGAGCGAACTTTTGCTATTTTTCACCGACGGCGATATCACGCGCTACGAAGGACGTTGCGGGGGAGCGAGGAAATGGCAGACACCGGGTGCGAAATGGGTGGCCAGTTGGGAAGGTACTTTTTCTTCGTATCCGCTGATGTACGTGTGGCCGCTATGTGGCGGTGTGAGGATCTGTGGAATAGGTGGCTAGCCTGGGGGTTATTGCCGGTTTCGGCGGCGGCGGCGGCAGCGGCGGCGACAGCAGTCGGAGCAGCACCATCGATGGTCTTTTCCCAAGATGGACGATGAGATACTTTGTTAAGGTGATAAGTGCAGCCGCACTCAGTCGATATATCGCGATGTAGGAAGAAATCCCTCCCACTTCTCCATCATCGACACGATGCCTGTCCATATATTCGATCAGGTGTCCTCGCCTTGGTGTATGACTGCAACGGGACAGATGAATATTGAATACGGTTACGTAATTGAACCAATGCCTAAATAATTATTCACTACCACGACACAGACGGGATCTCTTATCGAATCGATATGAATTTTGAGCAAAACGTATGCTGGAAATACCCCACGTCACTGAGAGATATTTGCCTAATCTATCACTTTGTTGTACCCACATTTCGTGTCGTACTATGATACACAGTAAAACTAGTAAAATGTTCGTCGGACATACTACACATTAATGGGATATATGATTATAAAGGTGTATGATACGACTGACTGAATAGTAGTATGTCTTCTACCGGAAACGAGCCGTTTCGTTCGTCAACAGACCCTTTTCTCGGTTATTTTGAAATTTGGCCAGTAGGCAGCGGTGCGCCGTTCCCCGCTGTGCTACAGCAGCATCAGTCGGCAGTAGTTTTACGGCCTAAAAGTCAGTCCCGGCGGGACGCACACATCCTCGCTCGCTCCAGTACAAGCACACTTCGGCCTAGAGGCAACGAACAGGGCCTTAAAGTGGCCACTGCTCTTCAAGGCAGCGGCAAGAGGCGATGTCTCGCTCGTTCGTTGGGAGGTACGAGGTTTCTGTGGGAGAAAACGCGGAGAGAAACTGGCTGTGCCGCTGCGGCAGACAGTGGGCATGGCCCTCGGGGCCTGATTACAGGAGGTTGAGCATCGCGCTTCTCGGCGGAACTGACCGGCGGCGGTAGCAGCACCAACAGCAGCTGAGCGACGGACGCTTGCAGGGCTACCAGCCGACGCTTGTGTCCCGGTGTGCTACAATACTTAGGATGTGGCCGAGACCAGCCTCGCCAACGTTCTGCCCTTGAGGTTGGCCGCTCTCCTGGTGGACACGACAAGTCTTATCTGGAGGAATGCGATGCGCCTCCCGGGACGGCCACGAAACCCTTTACACACATAGACGGAGAATACCCGCCAACCCTCCAGAATCCTCACAAATGTTTTGCTGTCCCCGATTTCGACGGGTGTAGCTCAACATAGCTTCGCCATTTGGAGTCTACAGCTGTGAACGAACGGCTGGACTCGAACAAGAGAATCATACTTTCCACGGCTTTCTATCGACACGGGCTTTCCTAGAATCCCCACCATTTACCATAGTATCTTGTTGACGTTAAGAATTCAGAACAAATCACAGGCGATAACGCTCAAGGAGCACCCTTCGACTTTCAGCCACTGTTTTGAATCCATTCTGCCACCGCGTCAGTTCGTTCCTCTTGTTTTGGAGTTTGAACGCCAACTACTGAAACATTGCACCATCTATATGCTGCCCTCTAGGTCTAATTGTGGCTTGGGAATCCCTCGGCAGCCATTAGCCGATTGTTGCCCAGGGATGCTCCGGGATGTGGATAAACTAGCAGTGTACAGAGCACTGAGGATGCGGTACAGATATCCTCTCTAATCGTTGGCACCACCATCCTAGAAGAGGCCTCGAAAATAGTCAGCCGCTGGGCAAATAATATCGCGAATATTATGTAATGGGTATATATTTTATATACCCATTAATATATTTCTATTATTATTACTATTATTATTATTATTATTATTATATATTTCTTACCACCATATGCGTATATCAAAATGATTGTCGACGGAACCACTAAGCATACAATTCGGCAGCAAAGCGGCATATTCCGCTTCTTGTACGAGGTCTGAGTAAGTATCGAACTAGCCTACGGAACAGTGCTTTCGACTCCTGGAGGCAGCACCCACCTAGCGTTTGAGTAGAGCACGCGCTGCTTGTAGTGCACGGAGAAGGCGAGGAAGGGCTATTGGACGAGGAACATGAGTTTGCTGGGACCCCGACGGTGCAGAACTGTACTAGGTGGAACTGCTAGCCGGGTAGTAGCGCGGCGAGGCTAAATCGCCCTCTGGAGTCTAGGAAGTGCGGGACTTCGAAGTCCTTGGGGGCAAACAAGCTGAGAATGACATGAAAACGTGTGTATGTGTGCGTGCGCCGGGCCGGCAAACATCAGTTGCTTAAAAGGCAGCGCCGGAACTTTTCGATCGAACTCTCACAGACGTCAGTGTCCACGTGCGGTGCCGTCGAGTTCACTTTCAGCGTTCATTAACTACTATTTTATATGATCGCAATGGTAGTGTAGTTGACCATTTTTTTGTCGTGATCAGACTTTCGTCTGAGTGAGTACGGCCTATATTCGTAATTGGCCGTAATTTCGCTGACCTTACCATCACATGAAGATAGTGAAACTCACGTTGAAGTGGGTATCTGTAGGAATTCTCTTGCCTTGATATTATATATATATATATATATATAAGAATGCAGCCCTACGGGGTTGGGCAACTGTTCGACCTCCTCAACAACACCATGCATGATGTTTAAAACGAAAAAAAAAAAAATGTATATATATATATATATAAAGTATTATGAAAGTATAAAGTAATATATAAGTAATATATAATATATAAGTATAAAGTAATATATAAAGTAATATATATATATATATATATATATATACATATAAGTAAAGACCCTCCTCTGATCACCAAGGGCCTTTACTCTAGTTGTCCACATATACCTGTGTACAGCACTAAAAATATCTTTCTCCGATACGTACTCATGATGTCATCTAGTGTTGATCAACATTTCGAGGTGTGAACGAACAGTGCTTACCTCTTCGTTCCAAGCGATGAAACACGCAAGCAATCTCTGGGTCCAAATGAAATGAAGGAACGGAAATGAACAGCGTCCACCCCCATCCGATTAAACATATGCTGAACATTGGTAGTAGGTAGACTCGTAGGTGGGCAGATGGCAGTTCCGAGCTCGGATCCACTTCTTCTTGCCTCTCCAAGCGATAGCTACCAGATACGCTCGTCAATTCAAGAGACTGCTCGAAGCCCCCCGCTGGCTGCAAGTGGCAGTGACACGGCGTTGCTATACGATCACCGAGGCCTGTAAGAGCGAGCCCTCCCAAACACTGTCAGAAGGTAAACACGGCTTTGATTACCGGCCCGACAACACGGCTCAGCACAGCACTGTTGTGGATTCCCGCTCGACTATCCACCGTTGGATTCTCGCCTACCGTTGCCTTCCTGCCTGCCCTGGCCAGATCTGTCATTGGTCTTGACATGAAGCACATCGAAAGATGGCGAAAAACGATATCGTCGATGTCGACTATAAATATGTTCAAGCGAACACACGCTTGTGTTTGCAATGATGTAGGCGGATAATTGCGACGACACATGGTGTGCGTGTATATAGCCTATCGTGGCCACTAGTGGTGACGATTTTTTAGATGAGCTTTGCGTGGCTCGCTGTTAAAGTGATTGAGCAGTGGACTATTGGTAGCGTACCAGCGGTGATACTATCGACGGTGTCTGTATTGTCTTAATTGTGGAGCGATAGGCGCCGTCAACGTGGGCCCATGACCTTCGGCCCTAAGCTTTTAACACGGAACTTTTGCCGTCATCTTGCATGAATGCTCAAGGAGAACCACCGGGACAAACTTGACGCCATCAGGTCAACTTTCGACAATTTCATTCTACGTTCAAACTTGTCGTGCAACAATCTCCAAACTACATTAGTAGTGGATAGTTAAGTGAACCATATAAGCTAGCTATTCAAAGTAATGAAGAAAATTCTATTTGAAGTTTCTATGCAACATCTTCAGTGCAAGATCACATTGGCTAACCCATATGTTGGTCTTGTTGTTGTTGATTCGTATATTGGTCGTTCTAAATAGGTATTATAAAGCAGTCCATATGCTACAAAGTACAATACATCGAGGTGTGTATAACCTCACCGCGTAATATTCCGGGGCGCAATCTTTTTTATCGTAGTGCCGCACCTTGAACGGTATCAGTGCTTATGTACTTCAGCGATCTATCTTGGATCCGTGTTCCTGCCCTCGGCCAACACTGAGCGGACGTGACCTGCAATTACAAGTGATTCTTTGCCCGCTCGAACATCTCTATACGGATGCACTTCTTCGGGAAACTGCCCGAGCTTATTTCTTGGTTGAGACCGTAGCTCCGATGATTAATTCCTTTCGAGATTGTCGACGAACCTAACTTGCCCTATCATGATGTTCGTAAATCTCCACCTAAGCTACTCATCACTATCAGCTGAAAGGCGAAAAAAGCTGATCAATTTTTCCTCTTAAAATTTGGACCTTTCTTTTGGACATACGCGTTTTTTTTGCTTAGATTCAATTATTTAGCTACATATGATCAAATTTCGCAGCATCTTCACGCCGAGAGGTCACCTATCGCAAAGCAACAGAACAAACATCACATGAAGTGGGCGACAATTCATTTATATTCTATGGCGTCCCTGCATAGACGCATGGCCCCTTTATCATTTCTTCACCTGAATGAGTAGCAGTCGGTATTAACCTGAAGATGTGGCCAAGCAGCAGCTGGCGGCTTCCATCTGAATGATGGCTCAAAAAAATAAGGCCAAAACTGTGAAGTTCATACGTAAATATCATAAAATATACATGATCGGTCTGCGCGCAGCGACCACTACGCAAGTCGATTCACCGGTGATCTCGTGTTAGTAAGCAAGCCGAGTGCTTGGCGGCGGTTCTTTCGTCAATGCACCGTCTAAACTCTTGTGGCTATCCCGAATGACAATTACAGCTTGGCCCGAGATCGCGATCTCGTCCCTCGATACACTGTGCTTTGAATTGAGATGTCCCCTTTCAATCGGGCCCGATGCAGCCTCTATCTAGCCAATCTATCCTTCTCTTCATTCTTTCTTCCATCGGCAGAAGGCTGCTCCATCAGCGTGGTAAGTTGTCAACTGCTACCACTGCACTATCATAGGCATATCAACTAGCCCTTGCGCTTGCACAGTGTTCGCTAGAACAATGGCAGAACAAGAGTAATCTGTGCCTTCCTATAGCACCCCTTCCCTCTAATTGCCGATCGCATTGAGACATGCTATACGCTTTAACTTTGTATCGGGTCGCCGGGTAAACGACGCGATCTACCAGGCGCTACTACTACTTTCTGCTATCTAGGATGGCAAGGTCGCCTCGTCCTCGAGTAAGGGCCCGCCCGAGTTGGCCAGTATGCTCTCGAGGGGACACTTTGGGGATGAATCTTCGTGCATCTGAACCTATGCCTGTGTGTGTGTGTATGCGCGCGTTTGTGCGTGACTGTGTGGCCCGAATTTGGTGAGGCCACCGATTGAATCCCCGCTCGTTGTCTCTCCCTACGGCCGGCTCCGGCAAGAGCGCATCAAGCGCCATCCAGCCACCGAGCCGAACGAACGAGCCGTGCTGTCCTGGCGGCAGGACGTCGACTTCGAAACGGACGAGTAGAAGAGTGTCTCTAACTCCTTCAACCCTAGCTCCGCTAGACGTTAGCCCCCTTGATTTAACCCCTTGAATCGTTTCCGAGTGGAGCACACACACACCGGATGGTTCGAGCGGCCGCTGCTCGAACAGTGGCTTGGTCTGGCCTGGGCCCTAAATGCTTCCAAATTGAGACAAACGACGGGAGCTCTTCGAAGGAGCTTTTCTGAGCGAAAACGGAGACGTGGAGGGGACCCGAAAAGAACCCACGCTCGCGAGCCCCTGACTTGCTTTGCCGCGGCCCCATTCATCGAGTCGAAAACAACGCCCGCTCCCAGCCGGGTAGAACGAGAAGTGGCAAGAAGCAATGAGACATCTGGGCAGTGTCCCGCTCCGTCTCGGCGCCGGCGGCACTCCGATTCCACCGTGGAGTGCATTCGCGAAGTACTACACGAAGTAGCCCTTGTACTGTTATAAGTAGTGATCGTGCTAGATTTACTGGAATGGTTGTGTCATGCCAGCATCCTTCTCGACCACTCTCATTGTTAGTATTATAATTATCCTTATGATTATTAAGGACTATCGTATGATACATCATTTCAATTGATCGAATGTTGTACGCCATAAGAAAGCTACTCTTGCCCCCCCTAGTTACAAATGGATACACCTCTCCTACACCTCGGGTGCCCGCGCTCTCGGGTCCTTTAGCAACGCAGTCTGCTAGAGCACAACTAAACGTTTGGGGTGAAATAAGTCTCTATTTCGTGCGGCTGGAACCGCGACACATGGTTGGCCCCTTGTGGTTCTCTGGGGTCTGAACATACAATGACATTTGTCTTGAACGCTACCAGCATCTTGAGAGGATGAGCGGAGCAATTCAAGGGCCTTCTGAAGAGCGGACAAACGATTCCCGCCAGGAATGAGTGAAACTAGAGCTCAATAGAAAAACAAGGTTAACATTCACTTGAGCTGCTAAGCTCTAAAACAAACAGCATGTTGATTTTATGTACTGGACCACAAAACAGAATAAAACACAAATGCGGGGTCAAGGGACTTCTCGAGAAAAGATCGTTTGTCTTAAGGTGGTACGACGCAATGTATACTAAGGCTTTGTTTCAAGGACCTGCCTCCTGCGTAAAATCCTCCTTACAAAGGGGGCTATTCGAAGTGAAGAAGGCCGAAAACACATTTCAAGGGTCTTTCGATCATTACCAACTCTTCCCTTTCAACTGGAACAGCGGTTTGATCACAGTGTCAGACATTTTGTGAACACGCAAATGTTAACAATACATAGATGTGAAATATGTCGAAACGACAATTTCGCAAAAGAAATACATTGGATATATGGTGAGTCATCGAACTTTGCGCGAGACTAACTAAACTTCGATTCTTCGGGAATCATTTTTAGAGGTGCTGAAACCTAGCAGCGACATGTGTCAAAACGTTCTTGTCTCGTTCCCGTTCGACTTCGTTAAAATGAAGTACAGATCACCTCTATTTTGGACTAACAAACTAACATAGTTATACAAATGAAAAAGGGCATTTTTTCTCAGCATGATTCATTTGCAAAAGCTTCGCATCATGACCGCCAGGTTATCCTACGGGGAGGGCGATTTTTGCTTTGCGAAGCACATCATTATAGTAGAGATGAAATATGTTTTCGTATGGCTTTGGTGAGACTGTTTGCGATATGATTTCTGCATCTATAAACAACATAGATCACGCGGTCCATAGCAGGAACCGTCTTAATGAGGTTCTTCATAGCTCGTTACTGCGAAGGTAGGCGTAATATTTTAACATGACACGGATCGCACGTTCATGGAATATCTGTCGTTTGGTTGGCAGCTGGCTCCCAGCCACTCTGCCATCATACATTGCTCCGTATTTGTGGGTATTCTCGGCACTGCTGCGAGCAATGTTGGAAGGAAAAATCCACGCATCATTAAGGTCACGGCAGGATTTGAACCCGCGATATACGGTCTAATTTTTCAAGCTGTACACCACCGTCATGGGCAACATTATTCATAGAATATCTACCGTCTGGAAACCCACTTATAGAGGTATTTAATTAATAGCGAGGATTTACCTAAATATTATATTAAGAATAGAGACTGAAGCATTGGACAGCTAAATATTTGTGATATTATATGTTTGTTGTCTACGATGTTTTTGATTGAGACATCAATCTTTTCTGTCGATAAAATAAAAGTCAAGTGGCCATAACCACATATTATATATCATAGTTGAACTTAGGGCTGTACTTCTGGGTATTAATTCATTTCAACTTACTTTATTTAAAAACGCAAAGGTAAATCGGATGTCAGCAAGGATGCCTGAATGGAATCCAACATGTGGCGTGAAACATGTGGCGTCACAGAAAGCAGAAGCAACCCAATTATTAAGGGTATTATAGGAAAACATCATGCCATTCGGTGGTTCGGCACTTAATGAGTAATACACTTAATAGTTGGCACAGTCCTAGTTAAGTATGGTACTGTGATGAACGTTCATTTTCCCTGACTCGAGAGCATTGAACAGTGAGGAGACAGATCCCTCCACGAGTTGAACGACTTTTCTTTGTACTGGACTGTTCGACAGCAGCCTTTGCTGTTTCCCTCTTCGTCTTCGTTGACTCTCTTCTCGATTCCATCGCTCGAAGCTTCATGGAGTCACACCAACGAGTCACACCAGTTGAGAGTAGAACCATTGAGGCCAAGTACCTCGTCGCTGTGGTAAGGCCACCGTTTTACGAGGCCAAACGACGACGAAGGCCGTCCCGAAGACGGAGTCGGCAGTGTTTGAGTGAGGAAAGGCAAGAAGGGGTCTGCCAGACGTTCTGCTGTTGCTACACTGAGCTTTGGAAAAAGGAAAGCCCACTGAATGCTGGAGAGAGAGAGAGAAAGAGAGAGAGAGACTAGACTTCGGAGTCGGCTAGGGTCATCGGGGGAAGGCAGGCAATGGACACGGGGCGCCCCAGGGGCCGTGGGGATCAGGGGCGAAATGAACCCCGCCCGCCTTCAGTCGCAAGCGACAACGGGTGACAGATTCGAAATCGATGAGCGGTGGAGCAGCAGGCGGACAACGGCGCCGCTGGCCGAGGGAATACGAAGGGGATAGAATCGGCTACTAGGAAAAGGAACACACTGACGAAAACGACAGAAGTCGTTCTCCCCCGCTGTTTGGCCCGCCTTTGGATGAGGTTTGGTAACGACAGAGGACACTGCGCTGGCTGGTTCGCTTCGGTGTCCTGGCTGCAGTATCGCTTCGATATGGAAGGATGGTGATCCGAAAGCTCTAAGTCCAAAGGGCGGGCGGGAGGTGGCGTTGAGGCAGGTGCCTTGTTGATCGTCGACAACTCGGCAGAGACAAAACATACTGGTGGAAAACTGAATGGGAAAACGGATGGTCCGGCAAATAGCTAGCCACAGATTAGTGATCTATTATCATTGGATGAGGTGAGCGGGGTGAGGCTTTTTTGTTGGGACTGCTATTGAGTTAGCACCCATTGCGAGATCATACGAAGCGAGCATGGGGAAGCGACAACGGAACAAATCAACAAAAATCATGTGAAGGTAAACTTCTGTGTCGTTACAGCGGCAACCTGAAAGATTGAAGTGGCGACTGCTAATTCGTCACAGTTCGATTTAACGCTGGCTGACTAATGCTTTTGCGAACTCTATTTATTTAAGGAGTTTCGCGAGAATGGACGGGATCCGGGCACGGTGAAGTTAGACCAGATTCGCCTGCGGCTAGAACGAGAGGCTGAACGTGAAGAAGAAGCGGACTTTGAGGGAACAAGGACAGGACTTGTGTCTGACTTCAAGGCCTACTGCAGGAAGCGCCGCCGTCACAAGTGAGTTGTAGCAATGAAGAACGATTGTTGTCTTATGGTGAAACCTAGCATAAACTATTATACATGCTGTTTGTGTCTATTGTAGGTGTAGGCTGTGTCGAGATTTAGGTTGTCAAAGGACGCCCATGTTGTCGCTGATTTGAGCGATGCTGATTCGAGTTGGGTTATTAACACAACCCAATGTGAGCTGAATTATAATTCAGGAGTCGAACTTCTGTTGGTCAGTTGCACTTATCCCGTAACACCGCATTGAAATGAGTCGTACAGTTGAACAGCAATTGCGGTTGAGCTGAAAAACATGGCTAAAGGAGTGCAATATTAATGTGCAATAGAATTGGACAACTGAATGATTCCACTATAAAGTTAAATTGTTGATCAATAAAAAAAACATGATAAAAACATCAATATCCAACTGATCATTGAAATTCAAAGTTGCTGCACACCCCACGATGAAAGTCTGTCAGCCAATATAAACAGAGTTACCAAAACGTCCTACTTGGATGGTCGAATGGCATAGACAAACAATCAGTGTATACTCGAATGACCAGCGAACTTTACCTCCGCGACGCCCGTTTTGCTGTAGGTTTGACAGAATCCGAACAAGTAATTGCCTAATCAGTGCGCAGTTTTGTTGCTCATCCATTGCAAAGAGCCGCCTGAGTTTGAAACATTATTACCACCGAACCTTTTCCACAGAAATACAATATTTGCCCTTAATGAAACAAAACGGGAATTTTCTTTTTAGTATCGCCCGCCAACCCGTGAGTATCTTGACTTTTGCAAAAGTCAAGGTACTCTTAAAAAGGGAATAAGTCTTGATTCCAGCTAACGAACTGCGAATTGGTTCTCACGGGCCGCAATCCCAAGCTCAATAAACAGTTAAATCGAGTAAAGATTATCAAGCTTTATGATGAAAAGGCATTTGAATATCCATTGAAGGTTGTTACAGGATTTATTCTAAATTTCTTAGTGTTTACCAACTAATCTACCGACTTACTTCAACGGGTGCATTCATTGTTCACATCGGTAGCCCAGAACGTTCATTGAAGCAAGTAAATAATACAGCAGTGTCTTGTCAGAAACAAGATATCACTAAGAGCAGTAGCAGCAGCAGCGTATCAAACACAACCTTTTTTTTGCTATAAATTAGCCCGGCTGTTGTAAATTTATAACAGCCAACGACGAAGTCATGCTACATGTGAGAACGACGTCCATATTGAAGATGCTGACAATCAGCGGTTGTTCTACTGCCCCATGAGGAGGTCTTCTAAAGCTAAAGTACACTGAATGTTTGCAGAGTCTGTTAATGAGAACTCATTAAGAAGTGCAAACCGAACAAATGCTGTTCTTGCCCTGTCTGCAAGAATTTGCGCCCGTGAACGTGCTTTTCACAGCCTATTGTCTCAGTCGTCGCTAGTTTGACATAGCTCGCCCTCCTCGTGGGTACGCTGGTCCGCAGATAGGCTGGGCTTCTAATTCGATGGCAGACAATGAGAGAGCTTCTGAAAGTTCGGACGGAAGCATGCAGGTTGAAGATGCTGCCAACTTTGTATCTTACTGTATACATTCTCGTGTTAGCCACGACAAAACATCGTCTTAGACAGTGATTGTGATTGAACTCTGGATGATTGCAGCACAAAGGGAATTCGTTCTGTTCGTGCAAAATCAATCTCAGATGGACGTGATGCTAAAGTGTGCTGTACAACTTCCGAATAGAAAGCATTGCTACATTGTGAGGAAGACTCACAGGACAATGCTAATTAATTAGATTGCAAACGGAGGAAATGGCTTATAGCCAATAAAACGAGAAATTTGGCTTGTTTCACGTCGATATATGTTTAATATTCCATTGAACGCTAATTGATCCACTAAACGTTTTACATTATTTACAATACTTTTATTTTTACCACACTCTGTAGGCCAATTTTACACGAGTCCGTGTGCACAGCACAGGGAAATCGACCCGTCATGTGCGTACGGACTTGTACAGGGTGTTCCTTAAAGTTACAGTAACCTTATGACAATTTGGGCAGTAACCGTCTTAAAATCTGTTTTTTTTCTATTTTCCGTAGATGCATATTTAGATCGTAAGGTGTATTTAAAAATAAAAAGAAAGATGAAAAATCCCAAAAAAGTTTCAGTGCCAGGCAATATTAGCCAAAAATTGCACCAGCACTTCAACATTTCGACTAAATTTTGACGTCCTCCAAGATATAATTCTCTAAAGTGGGTTAGGTTTCCTTTTTGTTTTGAAATCACGTTACTATCTAAAGAAAAAGGAAGCCTCCGGAACCATCCGACTTTGATTAACCTTTCATAGGGTTGCATAACTTAACGAAACACCCTATCGTTGCCCCGCAAATGGTTCTTCACAGACATTTTAATATGTGCTTCTCCAGCTCACATTTCGACATTCGTCTCAAACAATATATATATATATATATATATATGTATAGAGTCGTGCTACTTATGCCTGCACGCCTGCCTGTCAGGTTTCAAATGAATTTTAAGTACACGCAGGTCCGACACTACACATGGTCTTATATTGTATTGTGTAACGTCCAGCAAACGGGTGTGTGCACCTGCATTTCTCTACGAGAGACAAGCGTTAGGATCATCTCCTACTTGCTTATTGTCGTGGAAATTGTTGTACGTTTGGCTATCGTGTTGCAAATTGTTGCGATGGCACACGAGGCATACGCATGGATCAGTGGATGATAAGCCTGGATAATTTTGCCGATCCACCACTGGAGAGATAATAGAAGTGCAAGCGATAAGAGCACTCGGGATTTATGATCTTCGGGCGACATTAGGCATCTGGATAGTTAGCACTTCCTGCCTAAAACGCACATCGCTGAACGTAATATTATTTTCCGAATCTATATTTATGTAGATGATATAATGTGATGAATGAGTGATGATATTGTATATGGAGGGTATACACATATTCGAATTCATTTCATCGCTATCAAAAGAACTCAACACATATTGGCACTAATAGAGTCTTCATTAAATGTTGGGGCCCACCGTAGTTAGCAAAATATATTTGCATACTTTATACGATTGTAATACTGCGGTCGACATTCAATTATGCTACGAACATCGTTAAGTATAATAAATTAACAATACAACTTTGCCTTGCTAAGATAATTATTGCTTGTTAACGACCAGATTAATTGATTTAAACTGATGAATGTAGTGTTTCAGGCAGGTATAAAATGTGTGGGCTGCTACTACGCGTTCTCGATGGTAGCCCGCCAAAAGTCCCACGAGACAAGTCATACCGGCTGGGTGCTTTAACTAGGTTGACTTAAATTTACGAACAGGTTCAGGAGAGTGAATTTTCACAAGTTGAAAAGTGTTAGAGCATTTTAACTCACAATATTATCACGTATATAAATATCACACTTCCATAGAAGTTGAGTACCATTATGAAAAACTCTTCTGTCTTCAGAGTTTAAACTGATTTATGATGCGCTCTCACCACGTCACTTTCTGACTTCATATCCAATTTGTTGAGCTCTCCTAGGAGTAGCCAAATACTCCTATTTTACTTGCCGAATTGTGCTGCTTGAATCTGTGTTTAGCAAGGACGTCTTTCCCCGGAGGTTAAAATTTAATTAACTCATGTTTGCTGAGCCAAAAAAAAGCTCCATTCAATTAATTTACTGCTGTTACAGACCGCGTTATTTTGCCACAGTATATTTGCATTGGTTATTTGCATTATCGACCTTTCTACTGAATATGATGTTCAACAAAGGATTCTGAAGACTCATTCTGCTTGTTCAGTAAATGTCATTAATGCCAAAAACCCAATCATATTAGGTCTTTCGCAATAGTTGGTTTGACCTTGCTCCGAATAGGAGTTCCCGGCGCAAGTCACGATTTTTTTAATCAGGTCGAACTCGCATGACAAAACATGATGAAACGCCACCCGCCTTTCTTGAGGTTAAACGAACCATCATCAAAGGAAAGTAGACTGTTCCTAACGACTCGAAGTAGTTCGCTTTGAGTATAAACAAATCACTCTTTCAACCGATATTGACTGGTGGCGCACTGCGGCCGCGCTGTCCAGGAGATCATAGAACTCGAAACCACCTTGCAAAAGACCTAATATTCTTGACGTGTAAAAATCCATGACCCGAAAGTTCGGGACGTTTCGTGCGACTCAACAGGGGCGGTGCTGGACTCTGGTGTTGCCTCATCGTTTCTCACCCGCATGTTTTTAACATTATCCAAATGCGGTTCTTAGTGTCGCTAAAATCTCAATTTTCTCCAATCGTTTTCTCTCACAGTACGATACCATAACACTTTAATAGTAATCCATAATATATAAGCACAATATTGGTTACTCACTGTCGTAGCGTCACTAGGCCCCTTCTAGACATTGCCTTGAAAGCACCCCCTGTTGCAACGACGTACCATAAAGGCGTTAGACACGCCATCTTAGCAGTTGCGCGGTCACCATGCTATCCACTAAACCCACTGAAAAGCCCGCCCCTATCGCAGGCCGAAATTTCGAGTGGTGCGTATGGATCGAGTGTGTTTGGATCGAGTTTACATACATACATACGTGAGTGTGCAGTGCACGTTGTGGTGGCAACGCATATTGAAATAAACATCTCTCGTGTTCCTGCAGCTACTGTGGCCCGGACCGCCCTTGCCCGTACCGCCACGCTATGTAGGATAGAACGGAGCATGCTCTCTTCGCTGTTATCTCCTCCGCTCAGGAGCAACCCGCTCTCCCGGTGCCAAACCAAATAAATAATAGCTCTCGGACGGAACAAACCAAAGAGGTGCGGAGCACTCGGCTCCCGCTCGGCGGACGCAAGAGACTCGCACGTGCAGAGCACGATGATGGAGCTTGGAAGGCTCTTTCTCTTTCCTATCCTGCCAACGACTGACTACACACGTACTACCTACTCTCTCGCTCTCTCTCGCTCTCACTTCTCGCCGCTTCCTTGACTCGTGCACTGCAGACCTTGCTCTGTTGTTACTTTGCCTGCTCGCCTACCGCTGTTGTTAGTGGAACTGTTGATGTTGCTGTTATTGCTATCGCAGATAACAGAGAAGGCTTAGAGGGAAGGGTAGCCTCTCTAAGGGGAAGGTGGTAAGGTGGGTGGACTGTCAGGCCATTTGTTTAGTGGCATGCCCCAAGTTCCCGCTCCATCCAACCCCCATTGGAGCCAGATGAAATTACAATGAGTTGCTTTCAAAGGCGAGCAGGTTTCTCTACCTCCGTCAATTAACAATGCCTGGTGTTACTTTCATATCGGAAGTGCCGGATGGCGAGAAGGCGCACATTGTGACACGCGCATCATACGCCCGGTAACTCGGACATCTGTACGCGACAGTGATCGCGATTGACGTCGTTCAGATGAAGGACTTGAAAGTAAACACCTATTATATTATAGACGTGCGGAGATCAGGGGAAGTGACAGCCACCGGCAATAATCTGGAGCTTCATCAGCATGACTTACATCGTGACGTACACATCGTCTTCACAAATACACGTCACATATAGATCTGAGACAGCTCAATGATCTTTGGCTTACATTGTATCTATGTGTAAATTATTGGAAGATGATGGCATCGTGCGTTCGGCAGGCATCTCTCAAAAGGGGTGGCGTTAGGTCGTCTAACAGCTTTTTGAAACGTCCTTTTTTGCGTCTAGCATGTGATTTAAGATTGTGCTGCAGTTACCTTACCACCTTGAGCGTTAGTCTTTCTCGTATGCTACAAATCTGCAGTTGAGCTCGAGGGATGTCCCGCGTTGACTGTGCAGAAGCCGCCCTATGGCCGAACCATCGATCGGTTCATTGGCTTCAGAACGCCACGGTGAAACAACAACACATTTCTGGGCCACTAAACATATTGTGTCTACGCCATTGGTGTCTCGCTTCTGCACATTTTGGCTCTGCATCCGGCCTTTGCTATCGAAAGGCTGAGCCTATTTCAACGATTGCCGCCTGTACGTAGGATTACATTATGGAACGAACTCCGAGATGTGTCTTTGCGAAGTCCAAAGCACCAATATCTATGCAGTGTTTAGTCGGGAGATAGCCAAGCATAATTTGGAGCTGCCAGTCTTGCTAGGTGACCCATCATCGATCTCCACCGAAGTCGAACATCGATTACTGCGAGTGTCGTCGGTGTGCGACGCCGACAGCAGTTCGTTATCGCTAGTTGGTTCGGCAGGTGGAATGAAGTTGAACAATAATAATAATGCATCATGGAGAGACGGAGAGGCAGAAGAAGGACCGTAGACTCCCTTGTTGTGGTCTCAGTTGCTCTCATTAAAATTGCACATAAATGTCTCGCAAATGTTTTGTACAAAACTGTGAACTTCAGTCGTATAATACATAAGGGTCTACTGCAACAATTTTCGCCGACTACTTTCACCACTGACTGGAATATCCAGACAGAGCTGCGTTCTATAAGAGTCTAATTGAAGTATCATGTAATCGTGAGTCTACGAATTATTGGTAAAATATATATATTGATTCACATTTCGGGTTATATTTCTTGGCACCTGCGGGCCTCATACTTAATAATCTCATCCCGTCGGCATGAGTAACCACCCATTCTCGAACGATATAGGGTGTAGAGTCAGGTCACCGCTACCCCGTTTACGACTGCTATGTTATTGTAATGCTTGTTCAGTCTTTTCCGGTATATTATAAATCGATCTCGAAATCATGTGTCGTTAACCATGAACAGCAGCCTGTGAAAACAAAGCGTTCGCATATTGTTTGATTATCTGGTTGAGTCAGCGAATTCTGGCTAAGCAACTGTAACGAAGGCAGATGAACCTGAGCCCTTTTTGTTTCCTGAGGACGATGTCACACGATGTTACCACCTCACTACGTCTGCTTTCTTCTTGACAGAGATTGGTATAGCATTAATGTGATACTTTCCGCAAGGGAAATTTACAGCCCCGACACGTAGAGGGACTTGACTACCGTCTATTAGTGCGCTAAGGGCATACGGGTACGTGTATCCGTTACTGCTGTCCGTGCGTGCGTGTATCAAGCTGTGGATGCGTATGTTCGCGTGTTGTCTACGATCTCCTGCATATCAGCCATACGGTGTGCCTACCTACCAAAATTGCAACACAGATCACAGATGCTTGAATTGGCTATATGGAAAACAGCATAATCTCGTCGAGATTGTAGGAATGGCCGTCCTCTGCTATACAATACAGTTGTGCGAAGTTCTTGCTGCATGCAGTTTTTTTGTGTGCTACGCCTAGAAATGGTTGCGTCTATGCTTCAGAGCGAATCGGCGACAGTTTGTCGAGATACGACCAATCGTAGCCGAGAAATGGCCCATGCGAGAAAAATTCATGTTTGAACAAATATCTCGTACATTTGAAACAAAGGCAAAAGGTCATTCCTCGACATCTAACCATGATGGCATTTACTACAAATTACACTTGAGTGGCAACAGTTCTTAATTAAGTGTTGCACATAATTTACTTTCGACGTTTCCCAAGTGTTAGCGTGGAAACACTGAAAGGTCCTCTACCGCAAACGAAACGTAAAACTACTAATAAATTATAGTATCTTTTAGCATTTCACATCATATTCGCTATTCATTCACTGTCTTCATGGAGTATCGCAACACAAGCCGCCATGTTTGCTCGAATACAATCAATTAGTTAATTCGTTTAATTAGTTTATTTATTAATTATTGACATTTTGCAGGTACATCCAGATCGCGACTCGACCCGAGAGCGAGGATGCACTCACTCCCCACGAAATCTCTGGGGAGGTGGACGCGTGGGCGCGCATCATCTTTCCGCTGACCTTTACATTGTTCATGCTTTCCTACTGGGTGCTGTTCCTATATCTCGTCGATGATGAGATCGACTATTCGTCACCGAAGAACGGTATGACGGCCGGCGTTCCCCTGTTGGCCGCAGCCACGCAGACCGGAAGCAATGTATCGGGTGATTTCGTCGATACGACAAAAATCAACGGAGGTCTTCACTGATTCCAAAATTTCGCCAGCTCGGCCGATACGACAGTTCTCCTCGCGATTGCGATGCAAGACCACCTGTTACTGGGCGACTCGTCATGTGATGTTGGCCTCTAGAACAACATTGTACAGCGTTGTCATAAGCGTGCCAAACACCTTTGTGCATAATACCTAAAGATGTAACTTCGAGAACAACAGTGAACGGAAATATTTACTACCTACAGCAGTGAACCGTTATATGGTTGCTAACGCTCAGAAGGAGACATCATCGATCATCAACGGAGAGCAACTGCGATCGAGGAAGAGGACGATGAATAGTCTCCAATTGTCTTACACAATATCACGGATCACACAGGTCACAATACAGAAATGCATGCATCGCCGTGAGCACGACGTGTCAATCAATTCCGTTAGTCAACTTGTCTTCTTGACTCCCAATCCGAGTCCACCTTTACATACATTATATATATATATATATATATATATATATATATATATATACATATATATATACATATATATATATACATAGTGTAGATACATACAATATAATACTACTACTACTACTACTTGACTATGGGCCATACCGTCTCTATCCTATCCTAATCTTTAGAGCAACAGTGCAGACATAACGACCCCCACCACCACTCCGTCTACCCCGCTCTGTCTCGAGTCGTCTGAGCCCTGAAATCTGTCACCTTGATATGGGCTTGCGTGTCGTGTGTGTCTGTGCGACGGTGTCTCTGCGCTACGAATGCCCTGGGAATTCTTAGCGTTTCAACTCAAACACAAACGTGATATTACGAAACGCGTTATCTCAGAGTGCGGCCGAACCAGACGTACGCTGCTGATGATCCCTGTCGGCTCATTACGTTGGCAGAGGAAGTTGGGCAGGGTGGCGTGTTTTGTGTGTGCAAATCGTCGACAATTTGTACCTCCTGGACCCCCATTCCCCGTAAAACCAACTCGACGAAGCTAACCGGCGTAATTAGGACAAGCCGTTGCCTAATTGGCAACGCATCGTAGGCGACCTTCCGGTCGCGATGCACTCACAACGTACCGGACCGACGCCGATCCCTGGGACAAAAGCGGCGGCCAGGTGGATTCTGCAAATGGCGAGTTCTGTCATTACCCTAACAACAACAACAACTACCACTGGTCTTACCAGGGGTGAAAATGCGCGTACATCGTGGCCGGATACGATATGCATAAATGTCATTTCACGTCAGCGAATCTTCAGATACTAACACTCAATTTACAGATGGACTAAGCACAGAAGAATCACCGGGAGTAAAAATACTATTAGATCATATAAAATCTAATAATAATTAGATTATGATTGCCGTTGATGTTGCTAACTCGTTAACTAATACAGAAAACTGACCTTCATATCGGGCCAAACGTGCGTAGAGATGAAGGATTACTAGTTTATTAAAGGAACTGCAATCTTTACCATGGTTACGTTCTCTTATATGTCACAAGGTCGCGGGACTCGAAAGATATTCGTCAATATCAACCTCCTTTGAAAACGCCTTCAACGGGGATTCGCACGTTTGAAATGGCATTGCACCGTCGTATGTGACTCGTACGAATAGTTTACGTTGCGAATTTTCGTCGCATTCGTTACGGTTGTCAGAGCCGGTTGTGCTGCTCAATGAAAACTTGTAGCTAGTTAGAGACTCGTCCTGTCTAAAATGAAAGACAAATTCCTTAGGGATTGTTCTTGGCTTACCTGAACGTTCCATAGCACTTCCGTACTGTTGACAATGACAGCTGAGGCAGTACTACTGGTTCACATAGCATGACCTCTAGAGACACCATTGTCGAAATCACGATCGATATGCCCCGTAGACTCGATTAAATGTCGAGCTGACGTATAAAGACGTTCCAAAGGTCGAAATGTTATTGTAATCGTTCACCGGGACGTATGCACTTTCCGACACTTCCGAGGCGAGTGTTTGCCTCTTAGAACGAGATTCAGAGCGGTCGATACCGAGACAGGATAATTTCCCTCCAGGAGCGGGGTTGCCATTGTCTCCTTTGAAACACCCCTTCGAGATGATGTCGTTAACGATCTATCCGAACGTCACCTGCATGTGAAACCCCTTTCACGCCAGTGTTCTCCCTCGTATCTACTAAGTTCCCCAAGCCATCAATTTCGGTAGACTCTTTTGGAGCTCTCGTGACAGAAGCAAGGATTGCTCCATCGAAACAATCTCAATGCTCTGCCTACGACTGGCTGTTAGAGAGTGTGCGTGTTAGAGACTGAGGTATAGAGACAAAGAGCGAGAGAGAGAGAGAGAGAGAGAGAGAGAGGAACACGAAGTAAGACGACAACTTAGAACGATGTAGAGAGCTAGCAGATGGATTGTTAGCCCTAGTAGAGGTAGATGTGCCTCGACAGTCGGGTCAACGTGTCTTTCCACCCCTTTCTCCACTCCTCATGTTCAACAAATATGTACTTGGATATGGTATGGCCCGCTTTAGCGTTGTTGTTGTAGTTTTCAAACAGACGAGAGCAGGAAAGGCGAACCAAAATGACCACACTCAAAGCGACCAACTTGTAAGCAACATATCAAAAAGCAGCAACAGTAGTGGCAGCGACAGAGTAGCAGAAGTGAGGAAAAATGACAGAAGTAAAGCAAGGAACTAATGGAAACTAAGTGTCCGGCCCCGCACAAAAACAGGAGAGCTGTGTCAGAGAGAGAGAGAGCAAGAGAGAGAGAGAGAGAGAGTCGAGAAGGGCCATAACGATGTCGCTTCCGATGGGTAATGTATTGTACATACTGCGAATTGAAGAAACTAGACGAAGAATAAGCGAGACAGACAACAAGAGCAAAATGGGAGTAGGGTCGAGGGGATCAACACTGGATGATGGAGTAACGCAAATCGCTCAGCATCTGTGTCAGGGTGCCACAGGGATCAGAAATGAACATATCATATACATATATATATATAAATATATATATATATATATATATACATATTATACATAGAATTCTATATAAGTATATATACATATAATATATGGAATGAAAGAGAGAGAGAGATATCAATGTTTACAATTATATATAGCGGGAAGAGGAGATAGAAGAATGAGGTTTCAGAAATAGACATATTATTATTATTATTATTAGCATTACTTGTTACTGTATGCATGTACCTAGCGCAACGAAGAGAGAATGATGCGGCCAGCGAACTGACGCAAAATGGTTGACACATATGTGCCCACTAGAAATTTCGGGTAGGCCAAGTGACAGGGCGCTTTTTGTTGCCGAAAATGCCGAGAAAGAAGGTTCTCTTTGAGTCCCGTTGACACATGAAATCGTGTCAGGGGGTTCCCGCGCGAGGACACCAGGGTGCCATACAGAAACTTGACTGTTTGACTCCGGTTTTAGATTTCCTTCTTCCCAATTACAACCGGCTATCCGTCGTATACGACGAGTCCACACTTCGTGAGATGTCTCGTTCGTGACGGATTGCCAGGCACTGATTCAGACCCCTGTCATCATCACATAATTGCAGCTGCCAGATCTGAATGAGAGCTCCCCGGTGTTACTGGTTAATGGGGTCTGCGTATCCACACGATGATCAGCAGTGGATGGTTCCTCGTGAGATAGAAGAAGTCAATTTGTAGCAACTATTCTATTTAGCCAATAGATTAAAGAAGTCTATGGGCTTGTTTCGACTAAGCCCTACCCGGACAACGGCCAAAGGGAACGGAGCTTGTACGGGAAGCTATTTTTCAACATATTGAAACGGTTCCACTCCAGGACATCCAGTGCCACAGATAAATGATGTCATAGAAAAGCAAAACGATTTGCTGTAGTGACCAAACAATGACAACAAAAACGGCAACAGCAAGAATCATTGTGCTTCGTATTCCCAGTCATAACGGTGGTTATAATGGTATGATATAGTAGATGTGGAAATAAACACAATAATACGCTGGTAGTAGCGGTGATAATACCCTCATCGCTAGGATTGCTCGTATAAATGACGGCACCTATTGGTCATAACATAATATAATTAATAGTGGCGTTGTCTCCCTCTAATTAATACATATGTAGATACATGCACATCAATGTAGAATATATGTAGCGTTCATAAGTGATTACTAGATAGAGATGAGAACAATTGAATGGTGACTGATGAAGTTCTAATATATAACAGTTATAATATTGATTTTAGATGATGATGATGATAATAATAATAATATTAGTATGATAATGGTAGCAATTGGTGATTGAGGATAATACTAATAATATAACAGTAATATAACGAATGATATTAATAGGACGATATTGACATGATTGATATTATTATAATTATTATTGAATCAAAGGAATATTTAAAGCACAATAAACAAAAGACGAACTTCTCCGGTAATTCGCTACGCGGGTACCTGCTTGAGATTAATTTCGTTGTTGTAATATCATTGACGATGATGAGAATAGGCTGAAATAATGAATGCAGCATAATGAACGACGAACGACAAGATGAACTGATGAGCATTGAATAAAGGAAGTATGATAATAAAGTGACGGAAGATGAAGGTGACGTGTGAAATAAACAGAGAGCTGAAAAGCTTAACCAGACGCCGATACACGAAATGAAGAGACGGAGCTTGACGATAGCGAGACTAAGGGAAGGGTGCGGCGAGAGAAGAGGCCACTAGAAGAAGCATCCTCTAATAAATACGTTGAGTTCCATAGGAAAAACACACACTAACTGTTATTATCACATAATGATAACCGAGAGAAAAAAAAAGAGATGCTAGGAGAACTAATGTATGCTAGAAGGATTAAGCAGAAGGTAAGGAGAAAAAAATTAAGGCACTTGTAGCAACGGTACTACGTCGCCTGAACAAACTACCGGAAAACGATGCGTTTTTGAATCATATGCTTCGCGTTGAAGAGTTTACGTCGGCATAATCGTCAATTGCCGGAGTAAACTAGCATACTTTGTTGGTTGGTCGGAGGTCGGTTGCAGGCAACGACGACATGCCAGGGACATGAACACGGTTGAACAATGGTCGCAAACGATAGTAACTATCATAATATCAGTGTAATGTTTAATAACCCAAGTGGAGGTAATGCCGGTACCGTTAACTATTCAGGGTGTACTCGATGAACACGGTATGAGCGCACGCCTTATCGGAGTCGATCAGATTTCACCGCACTCGAATTACCACAATAGAATTATTGCAATTCCTGGCAGTCCCTTCTGTGTAAGTACGGTAAAGCTGAACGTTTATTGGTATATTAAAAGGAGCTGCAATTTTGTACAATGCTTACATTCTCTCGTGTGAACAATTATTGAGGCCCTTTTGACCATATGCGACCAATAGCATATTGATCCAGCTTCCCTCGAACTTGGAGTCACATTTAGCTATCTCGTGGGAAGTGAGTCTTGTGTCTACCGTACTTTATTTATCGATTCCAGTTCTCGAATAGCAATGCTAATTACTCCTGAACTGGAAGCAATATTTCCCAGATCCAACAATAAGTAACGGTCACTAAGTGGACCCCACTGTGTTCGAAGGTGTGTGTATGTGTGTGCGTGCATTGGAGTTCCAAATGAAATTCCGGGGTCGATTTAATAAACTTTAGCAAAGTGACAAACGATATATGTCAGAATCGCATGATTGCACCGTATTGGCAGACGGCGTGAAGCGTTATCAGAATGATAATTCCATTCTACGCTTGGCTATTACTTCGCTACAGCTAAGAATTGATGCCATTTTCAAGGTGCGTGTGACTCTATGCATAGGTTAAGCATAGGCGCTAGCGATCGCGTACAATTTATTAAGCAGACGATACTTATCAAATATTTTCATGATCTTAGTGGTGCTTGCCTGAGCGCACCAGCGACCTAAACGATCTTGTCTTGCTGTTATCGCTATATGAATGTATGGAGCGTGCTGACGATTAAGATCTAGGTTCTTACCAACTACAGTAACGTAATCGAGAATGATAACACGGGTTCAATTTACAGGACAAATATAAATATGCCCTTATCGGACTAGGATGACTTAGAAAGCGAACGTGTATAGACGGGGAGATCTATAAGCGATCATTTCTTCAACTACTACACTAATGGCATAAAATCATACCACAATTAAGAAGTCCGTTATCACACTAACAATTACGGTTACTATTATTATTTTTAACATATTATGAAATCTATGACATATACTTCGGTATGGGTAGACTTGTATTTCAACCGCCTTCCGTAGTGAACACTATCGCGTGGGAAGCCGCTTAACGATAGAGAAAAGTCCGCAAATAAATGATAACACGGATCATGATTTATTGCCATCCGTAAAATTTAAAAGTCGAACTTTATCACACATAATTTGCTCTAAAATCCTTTTTATTATAGTGACTCACTTTTTACTGCAGGAACCTTGACCCTGAATTGAAAAAAACATGTCCATAGGGTTATTAAAATTCTGCAACATATGATCAAATCGGATTTTCGAGCACAGACCCCTCTGGGTAGATGACCCGCTGAGTTGGCCGGCTCTTCATATATCTATTTCTACAACTAAATGATTACGCTGTGTCAATAGTGTCCTGCCTTCCGAATCCGAATGGACCTTAAACCCAATACAGCTAAGTCAGTCATCAGCGCATCCGCCGTGTGGGTACTGATTAGGTGCAGATTGCCAAAATCACTATGGGTCACTATCGAGCTACAATGTGATGTCTACAATAATGCAAATGTTGACGAAGAGAGAAACAGCAACAAATTCAGCACGAGGGAATTTCATCTTGTAACAAGCCAGCACCAGTCTCGCCATCTTACGCAGAGCTGTTGAGTTTCTAAATACATATCGTTAGTTAGCCGGCGAATGTGGCCTCGTTATATAGGCCGCGATGAGTGAATCAGCGGCTCTGGTAGCAAGGGACCACCGTGCTGAGATGGCTCTTCTAAAGATTCATAAAAACAATCCGGGACTGATAACTGTCACTCGCCTTAGAATCGTGTTGAACACGTGTAAAGGGAGAGAGTCTTGCTACTGTATATCATCTGGCAGTTATATTTTAGGCCAGTTCCCTCCCTCCCTCTCTCTTTATGTACCATAGCCACATATCGTTTAGGGCCATCCGGCGAAAACAAACAGCGTATCATTGCATTATTGTTTAGCGTTAACAGCCTACGGATGATTTCCGATATAGTCAAATATTGTGGATCAAGTGTGTGTGTGTGTGTGGTTTGCCACCAATGCCATACCAACAATGATGCTATGAAATGCTATGTGAAATATTCAAATGAATGAGAAACACTAAAGAGTTCGTGTTGATTTAGAGTTTAATGTCATGGTTCCAGGGATAATGTTTGAACATTCTTTCCCCATAGATAGACATATGTTGATGACATAGACTGGATGAACAATACTAATGATCGAATAGGAGTCATTATGATAAGTATGACATACTGAAGACGTGTTACATACGCGTATATATATATATATATATATATACATTAATTAAGATTATACATGGAAGCATGCGCCACTGATGACCACAGCATATCACAAGTGTATAATACAACTTCATCAACATAATTAGTGATAATTATAATAATAATAATAATAATAACAATTATAAAATATTATAAAAAATAATATAATGAATGGCAACAAAACTCATGACGTCACTAAATATTACTACTACAACCTATTCTTAGTACTCCGTGATGAGGCGGAGTAGCGACGGTCGGCGATATCTGTAGATACCACCAGCTCAACGTTCAGACTCCGGAGAGAATGATTGAGCAGATTCAACTGTGGCAACACTCATTCAGAGATGATGTCGACGACCTGCTTTCGAGGTGTAATGGCTGAGAAATGATGAAAGGCTATCTACCTCATGAAGAGAGACATAGGGGCGGTTTAAGTTGTACACAAAATAGATAAAATGCGACAGCCCCCGACAGTGCTAAGCAATTGTATAATAGGCAGATGAGTATAATATCATACGAAGTAAACACTGAACAACAACAACAAGGAAAAATAATAACAGCTATTATTATTATTATTATTATTAAAATTACCTTGAGAAACAAATGGCAAAAAATTTATCGACAAAATGTATGGGGTGATTAATTCAAATGAGCATATCTCTGCGGCTTCTGGAGTGATTCGCATCAGATAGTTTTATTGTTATCACTGTATATTATCAGCATGCAAATATTCACGTAGTTCTTATTCTAGTATGTTTCCGTTGTGTTCGTTATTCAGGAAGACCCCGTATTGTAATGACGAGATAATAATAATAATAATATTAATAATAATACATTATGATGATGTCGGCGACGATGATGATAACAGTTACATAAAATGCACCCGTTGGATATTATGACTATTAATTGCTTACATAAATAAAACATAATTAAATACATAATGCACCAGGCTCTTCCTTATGTCAGCCTCGTTTTTTTTGCTTTTTCTTCTCTTTATTGTAGCATTTAATTATAGATAGATTCTCGAAGTGTAATATTATGTTATCGAGCGCTGCCCTCTCACGATCCAAACGAATAGATATGCTGGCGTATCCTCGTCACTAATGGCCACGTATGACTCGTTGCTAGGTTATACTGCACAATAGGATGAACAAGACAGCTGAGTTACATCATGGAGACGTGAACCATTTGAAGCATTGGCTTATCTCATAAGGGAATTACGACTAATAAGTATTATATACACATTGGAGGGAAATGGTGCAAAAGACACTTGGTGGCCACATGTACCGCCACTAGCAGTATTTCCCGTGTGTAGAACGTGTGGACGCGAGATGTCCAAACAGAAAATACGAGGTCGTATGACCTCTCGGAAACATTTCGCGCGCCATCACTGCTCGTCTCATGACTCACCGCAGTAGTGCGACTCTATAATATAATAGTAGACTTATAGCGAATCAGCACGTCGTCATATCAGCGCCGTTTGCGGTGAGTTCGCCACAACTCGAAAATTAGTGCCGACAAAACATATGAAGTTAGAGTGGGGACTACGTCGGCTTTGCTTACTGTCGAACCACCCAGTGGGTTTTGCACCGTCCAACTTAGTCGCCTGATTTGCAACCAAATATGTGGAGGTGCGTTCGCGTGATTTCTGTTATACACCGCTGACGCGGGCATCTTGCTCAGTTTAAAGGAGCTTGCTGGACGCATCCAGGCCTCCCCAGCGGCCTTACGTGACACCACACAGTCAAGCCTATGCTTAGACTATGATATGCTATTACCCATATTAGGTATCCTGGTTGCTCCCTGCTAGACTGCAGTGTTTCTTACGATTAGACCCCACCAGAATTACTGGGCGTTTGGTAAGTGGATATTTTTCATCCAGGAAAATAAACGAAGTAATCTTTAAATCGGTTTGAGAGTACCGGGAACGAACATATTGTCGCTTACGAACTGTTTCGTTTATCTTCGCCTCTCGCTGCGGAGGAAGCCTTAGGACATTAGGTTCTCCTTTAAAATAACACCAGTCATAGGTGGCTCGCTATTCAGGCCGAGATTAATTCTAGTAACAATCAACAGCGTGTTTTTGATATTGAGATTACATAATTATCGTTGCGACTCACATTTCCTAGAAAGCACATAGTTAATCAAATTAGTAAAACAAGATACATTCTGTGACATAACCAGTCGGAAAGCTCACAATTGGAACCTGGCAATCTTAGCTATCTAGATTCAGAAAAACACATTGTTGATTCAATTAGTCCGTGCAATCTCACCAGATTTAAAAGATTGCCCACTTTGCAAATGATCTACTTGAATGTCCAAAAAATTGTTCACAACACGTAGGCGTTTCAATTTTCCAACATTCAAAGGTACAGACCATCTTGAAGACTCAAGATTCGGCTGAATTCAATGTGGTCACGTTCAGCATTACATCTCGAGGATACTCGTTTTATCAATTAATTTCTAATCTGAATTAAATTTTAATCATTTTCAAACGGCCAGTGACATCGTTAAAAATGCCTTACTTAACAGCATTAACTATGGAAATCAATTAGATGTTAAAAATAATTATTCTGGATTAAATTACTATACGTATGACTAATACGCTTGCTCTTTCGTTTTCCATACGCTACCATTGGAACTCCACCTATGACTCGCTACAACATCCTGTGACCCTCAGTGTCGTCAACATTTTGCGTATGGTTTTAAGTTATGAGCGTGACATCTGTAAGAGACGCAATTTGTGATAGTTAAATCCCCGAAAAATCCAGTTGTGGCTATTCTCATATGAACCGAAGGACCTTCATCTTCATTTTGTTTAATTACGTCTTCAAATTTGTTCTATCATGAACGCTTTCAAATATACTATTGAATGTGTTCGTAAATATTTTAGGGAACAAATGCGGAGAGAAATTGTTTCACATCCATGGAGTCAATAAAACGCGTATACATTTCGTTCACAATATTGTTCTATCGTCATTAAATCATTGTTTCAGCCTGGGAGACATTGAAGGCGAGCGCCTTGTAATCGGGTTTTTTTAGCGGGCCTATTACAATAAGGCTACAGATCTTTAAGGGTCTCCTTACGAAGCAATGCGCAAGCGGTGCCGCGGACGTTAAGTGTTGGCTGAGAGTCAGATCGAGAACGTCTCGATTATGGACCTTGCCAGGATCAGATGATGTTAAAATTAAATCCAATGAAGTGAGTGGTTCACTGACAGAGCGAACTGAATCCCTGCTCTTGGCAGGATTTAGGATCTGCGATAGCACAGCTCATTCATTTGACGCGAAATTTGACGGCGTTTGTTTTCCAGACATGCCCATACGCATCGTGTAAATCGTCACATTCATATGAAGATCCAATATCCTGCCAAGTGGTGTACGTCCTGAGGTAAATTGGTCCCATATAAGGCCATTAAAGGCAAAGGCGATTCACGGAGGAACCTGATCCCCTTCTAGGCAGCTGGCTGACTACCCATTTTGGAAAGACGCACACTCGACGTTTTTCTGTATTCCAATATCCCGCTTGTTTAGAATAGCTTTTGCATGATGCTAGGTACACCCCCCCCCCCGGGCGGGCTCAATGGCAGGCGAGTACTCAGATAACCGGCTCAAGGACCGGACGACAATGCCACTTTGCTCCTCGTGGTTGTTAGCTCAGTAATATGACCCTAGCCGATGGTGCTGCTGCTGTTGGCTGTCGTGGCTGTACGGGGTCACGAGTGAGGCCGCGATCGGTGATGGTGAGCCCCCCAAAACGTCCCGCATGCCTGCGTCCGTCCATGCATCCGAAGCAATATGGAAGTGGCCGACGGGTCAGCGTACACGTGAGACCGCTCCCCCAGGGCTCCTAGACTCTGGCCCTCACCGGCGTAATACCACGGAGCCGCTGCAGCCACGGGAACCTGCTCCATGGCAGCTCGCGTTTCTGTCTATTGCTCGGGCTACGAGGCACAGCACGGTACTGGCAGTGCCAAAAAGGGACTGTACACTATCAGTGGACAGCACTCCTTATCGTATGAGTAGAAGATGAGAGAAATAGTGTCATGGGGTTGGGTCTGATGTTCGCTGACCGCGATACTTCTGTCGAAGCCGCTGCCGCCGCTGCTGCTGCTGCTGCTGAGCCGTCGTCATCCAGGGGTCTGTCTCCTATATCGTGCGACAGCTATTGTGATGAAACATGTATGTTTGTAGAATAATGTGGAACGCCTGTGGCGTACACCAGGTATCAGCCACTAAATGACCGCTTCGATGAGCAGTTAATATCGACCGATAACTAAATGCTTGCAGTAGTAGTTGTAGTAGTAGTAGTAGTATTGTCAGAACTAAAATGAGCTACTTTTTCATTTTGATGAAAAATTGTCTCTGCTAAATGTGAACCATGTAACTTACTATGTGAGTTTTGTTGGTTTTTGTTGGAACTAAAATTGTAATCGTTTCAACACAAAACACTGATCTGTATATGCTCTTTTTATATATTGTTAACATAAGATATTTTCAACTATCCCCACCCTGAATACAATTCTCTTTTTTTTCCCCTATCTGACAGGCCTCAGCTCTTAACCCTGAATACAATCAGATCAAGGCATCATCAGAAATATTTCCACGTGTGTTGACAATCATCAAACGTAGTTGTTTTCATAATTGTTTGTTAGGCATGGCGAATAATATCTAATAATCAAAATATAACTGTGATGGTCGGGCGATTCGCACCCGTTACAGCTGGTAGTCAATCCGACTCTATTCAAGTCCATTATCCATATCCCCACAGGATTGCCTTGCTGAACGCCACTTGACAACCATCGTGGCGTAAGAAACCACGCTCTAGGATCCCCACACTTAGCACATTATGCAACTTAGCACATTACCATACTGGGGTCAGTTACTACGGCCAAATGAAGATTTGTTCAGACAACAAAAATGAGTTCTTCCAGGTCGAATGATGGGATTAAATGTAGATCTAATATTCACATATCAAATCCTTAACACGATGACAATAGGGACTACGTATTTCTGCCGGCCGACGTTAATCGACATTCGCTGACTTCTTTGAATTGTGTTTGCGCACGCATATCATGCCATTAGGTTGCAAATCAAGCAATTCAGCCGACGCGAGCGGTTCGTCAGATACTGTGTGGGATACCCCATGGAGACAGCTTTATGGCAGCGGATTCGTTATAGACGGTTCAACTTTTTAGCAGGAAATGCGCTCCATTCAATCGTGCGAGCTAATTAGGGAGGGCAACAGCGCGTTGTTAGCTCTCAAAAAATTAGATCGCATTGTTTTGAATACCAGATAGCTCTGGCAGTGCCACACGAGCATCTACTGGTCCCCAACGGGGAAGTTACACGGGGGACCCAATTCGCAATTATGCTAGGGTTCATCCAACACAACTAAATAACAATGGCTTGAAATCTACCGGGATTTGCGTAGCTAACTGCTCCCCAAGTGCCACTCTACAACATATTCTAGTGATCGTATGAGCAATATGCCGTAACGCGGGGCTTAAACTACGTGCAAAATTACTCCGACATATACCATAGTTTGAGCAGCTTGAACTGGCTATTGTCTAAATTGATCCGCTGCTCTGATCAAATGGGATCCGCATTCGAGCACGCTTCGGTTGCAGTGCTGCGAATTTTCGATAACCAAGAGCAGAACATGAAGTATTCTGAAACGATTTAATTATTGAAGAAAAATGTTTGTGTTAAAATGGGACCACACAGTGGTGGGAGATATTGTAAAGCCAGTTCAGTCAACAATGTTATCGCTATTGGGAATTAAATCAATGTTTGGTAAGCGTTAATGAGACCACTCCCAGAATGTTGTTGATATTCTCATAAGCATCTTTAGTCACGGATCCCCTCAGTGTAGAAATGTTATGGTAAACCAATGTTGGGTTCTCGTTGAAATTTCCTGCCACTTTATTTATTTATGTTCACACCATGTTGTGCAACTCGAAAAACAAATACTTTAAAAGGCGGCTGTCGGCTGGCGGCTGTCATGTGCTATCTGGTTTAGCGATTCTACTTTGCTACGTTCGCCTACATGCTACGTCGTGCAGATATTTTTAAAGCCTTCACAAATATATCGGGGACTTGGGTTCCTGGTATATTTCAGTCGTGGAAATTTTGTTGTGGAAGCCATGAATCGCACACCCAATGGTCACATGTGTATTTTCTCTACAGGTCTCCGGTCACCGGGTCTCGTCATAGCCTCAGTTGTATAAAACTGTCGCCCATTTTATCCTCTTGCTTCTTTATGAGTGCCTTGCATGCCTCCGTTTCTATCAGGTTAAACATTACTTGCAGATCTTCAACAAATAATGGCCAGCAGGTGTACCAGTATGTTTCGCGTTGTTGCATGGAGGTCCAGCCGACTTCTCTGTCTCCAGTACCGTGTCAAGTGAAGGTCCCCGCGGTTGACAGCGTGATCCCCAGATAAGTGAACGAGTTGCTGGAGCGCACTGGCTCGCCTCCTGGTCTGATCTCGTCCTTGGCCACTAATCTCCCTCCCCTGCTGAATTTCATTGCCTTCGTCTTCTTCGTGTTTATCTGCACGCCTATCTTCTTAGTAGATTTGGCCAGTATCCATGTCGCGTCTTTCGAGATGGAACCGACCTCTGTTATAGAGAACGAGGTCGTCTGCATAGAGAATCATTTTAATCGAGGAGTGGTTATTGAGGAGCGTTCGGTTATTCTTCCAGAAAGGTCAATGATTGCAGCTGGAAGAGCGGACGACACAGGTTGACCCTCTGTGTAAAGATATGCGTTTGTTCTATATCCTCCCGCATCTCACTCCCGTCATCTATTGGGACAAGGTTCTATTGCATCATTGCCTTTCGCACCCCAATGATCTTAATAGAGACGCCTATAGTGACAAGTTTCTTTGGAAGTAATTGCCTTGGTCCTGACTCGAATGCAGCCTTGGAGAAGACAACGAATACTGCATACAGTGAATTCCCGGTTCTGCTTAGAAATCTCAATTGCAAGCAATACGGATGCTGTTATGGTTGCTCCTCCGACATCATATTGCTCATTTCGAGGAAGGGTACAAAGCGACACACGTGTGATCTCGATTGAACCTTGTAGACTTAGCTTTCCTTATTGATCGTCCTTCAAAACATGGGTTTTATGGGTTATCCTTTTTCCTTGGGTAGCACAATAATTTTGCTCCTGTTCCACGACGCTGGGCTTTTTCCTCGTTAGAGCATTTATGAATTAGAGAAACCCAGTATTGCGCCTGCATCATAGCCTCTTTACGATGCCCGTTGGAGAGTTCGTTTAGTCCGCATGGCTTTCCTTTTGTATAGCGGGACTCCGTCGAGGATTGAGATAACTGCAAGAATATCTTGAAAGTCCTGGTCGGACCTCGGGTCCTTATAGATTGGGCCTGAACTGCACTGATGACCAGGGCGCGAGTTCCTCAGCCATAGTTATGGGGTTGTTGCTGCAGACTTCAGTGACTTCCATTATTCTCTTTGCGCATACCGTTTCTTGGCATCCCTCAGGGTTCTATGGGGGATAAACTTTAGTATTGTGATCTGCGCTTTCAAATCTCCCTGCCTCCGGTTTAACTTTTCGAGATGTATTTTCCTATATCTCACTGCGGAACACTCGGGCGTTAGCCATGACCTCTCTTTTTGGGCTATCTTCATATTGCACAGTCTAGGAGTTTTCTGGAGAGCCCGTCGCAGAGTGCATTGATGTGTCAACTCCCCCGTTGGTCGCGACCTTCTCCACAACCTCGCAAACCTTATATATCTAATTTCTGACCTATTTCCGGAGTTTCAACCAAACTGCACTTAAGCGTTCTCGTTCGTGTATATCGCACACGGCTCGACTCGGGTATCTCTTTTATGTCTGTGCGGGGGTCAAAAGCCAACTTTAAATTTATAGCCGATACTGTTTATAGACGTTGTTGGTCTTGTGTGTTTTGTAGTGGTACGCTTGAGGAGACGAATATATATATATATATATACACAACATCTCACTACCTGGAGACATTGCTCGACTAAATTGACCAATAATGAGATACGTCACATGTTCAGATATTAACGTGGCCTCAGCGTAGAATTTTCTCTCTAGGAGAAGAGCTGATAGGAAAGCCGCAGACGAAACAAAAAGTATATATATATATATATATACATATATGACATTTAAACTAATCGCATAGACTTTGAAATGGAACCTTTAATTACTGGTCAGTTGCACCGGAAGAAATCCCGCGTCTAATAACACATTGGGTTGGATAAATATTGAATTCTGTGCAGACATTCACGAAAAAATTTCCCATTTGACTGTGTGGTACTCAAACGGTGCTCCATACCTACGCAATCCGAGCCTCCGGTACCCGTGGCGCCATCTAACCGATCACCTAGCCACCAACCCTCGGGTTGAAGATAGGAAACCCCCACCGTAGGACGAAGGGACGAGCCTTGTGTGGATGGTAAGGGTAAGGGCCTGGGGCCCCTCAGCCTCCTGCACCCGTTTGAGTGGTTTCGAAGTGCAGGCCACCCCCCTAACATAAGCATCGTTCGATTGCACGCACTGAGTTGTTTGCACGTCAATCCAGCACGTCGCAGTGGTGAGAGAGTTTATCCTTGTTATTTTATCCGTGGTGCTTAGTTCTACATAATTCGTGCACGTTGCACACTGTGCATTATGTTCAGTGATTCAGCTTTCTCCGTTAACATCTGTGCAAATATTCGCGATGAGTTCTTATTTTCCCCTGGAATACCACTAGTGTTTCAGTTTCCTACCACTCAGTAGAAGATATTGTTGCCGCTGGCTTGTATTTTTCTATACGAGCAGTGTGGCGAATCATGAGATGGTGTTTAAGATTCTAAACGGCGTCAGCCGGTGACACTGTTTAGACGTGGGATCCAATCCGTCTTCGGGATTCGTTCCATCCGCACGGCGTGAAAATGCCTCCGCTTAATCGTGACAACGCATCAAGGTGTAATAAATTTAAGGCGGTTGCCCTTACCCGCGCTAGATTCAGCGTGGTTTGCTTGAGCTAAAAGGAAGCTGCTCTGACCGACTCGGGCCAGGTCTGAACATGGCGGGCTGAACATGTGATCGTTCGGCATATCGCTAGCGTAGGGTTCATTCGGATATCAACATTATCGTTGAGTCGAAGATGACAAGCAATGCGAATCATGCTTTAACTCATTACAATGTATCAAACATCCAACAAGAAATGCCTAAACTAGTTCTTCTCCAATTCCTGTCGGGGGGTACATTTCCTGTTTGTGTACGTACCGCCTGCGTAACTGTGGACATGTGGGTTGATTTGAGGAAGCTTGCCATCACGTGTTGTTAAATCTTGGTGCTTTAGATGCTGAACTGAGAACTGTCTAAACACCTTGCAGTTTGGATGGGACTATTCGAAAAAACTGGATACACATATATTGAAAATAAGTCAAAATCAATATATTGGTCAAAGTACAAGTAGCCAAACGACTGCTAAATAGTTCAACTTGATTTCGTGTTCGTGAGGCCCTGTGCGCTTAGCTATGGATGATTTTATGTCTAGAGTTACTTTTCGGAATTAGCATTGATGTTTAAAGATGATTGACGCTCCACTCAGCTGGATCGGACTCGATATATGGAGTGCCGCCAAAAATAAATACTCTTTTACAAAATATACATTCCATTAAACAGCGCCGCAGCAGCACCCGTCTGGCAGCCGTCTTCAGCTGCGAGTGAGTGGTTCGAAAGTTAATTTTTAGCTAAAAATCATTTTTTACGCAGTTCGCTGCAGTCTACGTGAAGAACCTCTAAGGACGTCATCGAAGAAAAGCTCAACGCCCACTCAACACTCCAGAAGTGGCACCAGTCTGGTGGGCCTAAGTGTCCCGTGAGGGAAGCGTCTGGCGAGTGTATGTATCATGGTGCTGATTGAAGTCTCCGTAAGTTCGTGAGTGCTCCTGTTCTGAGCAGGGTGTCTTCGGGTGGTCGCATCCTGTCGGCTCGCTGGCTGCTTCCGTCGGTGGTATCGCGCGCTTCCTCTGGCGGCAAACTGCGGCGACCGCGGGGCCGCCTCTTGGCTGCGGGCGTTCTCTGGACGGCCGCTGTCTCATCGATTTATCTCGTAGCGTCGCTTCGTCGCGACTCTGCGGGATCCCTCCTTCACGATGAGTGGACTAACAGGTAACTTGGATTTATTTACGTAGGACGTATTGCGTTATTGCTTTGATTTAAAGGCGTATAATTCAAAACGAACCTTGAGCCAATACAATGAGCTACTTGTTTAACCCATATTGAAACATTGTGGTACACAACGATTCTCAATTATGCGACAGAGATTTATAGTTTATACTAGAAACAAAATGAGGATTGGATTTGCTTCGTAACGCTAGAATACTTGTGGGTGTTGTTTATACCACACCAGGGAATGAGCTTATGTAAATGTTAGTAACGTGGGTTGGAGGACGCGGAGTATATTAAAGAATCGCTAACGTCACGGATAACCTTTCAACGCTGAGGGTGGTCCGTTCGACTCAATGACACAGTTCTATTGATAGCGGGGGGTATATTAAATTATTCTTGCGTAATGTGAGCTGACGCAAACACAACATGGCACATACCCGCAAAGTATTCGAAATATTGCTGAATACGAAATAAAGACCAATTCTTGTTTGAGTATATTATTTTTGAAAATATATAGACACTGATTTAAAGTCGTTTGTACAAACGCTCATTCGTGTATTCTATTAGAGAATAGTCATATAGCTACAATAACTAGCTAGGCGTTCGGTATGTGTAAAGTGTATCTAAGAACTCCTTCCAAAACAGCCAGCTCTAACCGGGGGAACAGAAAATATCACTTTTCTTCACGTGACTCTACCATATTCCCTATTTTCATGAGGTCTGGTGGTACTCCTCGAAGGCTTGAAGTCGAGTTGGCTCTAACCTTCGCCGATATACCGCTCTCTCCCTCCCCCTCAAACTATTCTTCTGGCTCAGATATATTGCCAAACGCCCTCCGGGCCCCGATCCGTATGCAGCACATAAATTCAACCAAGCGGCATCGGACGAAGCGGCGATCGGGCGTCCGATTCCGGACACACGCCACCCGCGGTGCGCAGCAATACAGAATAGCTATGACTCAGCTCATCTGCCACAAACATCTGTCATCGTTGCGTTCCATAACGAAGCCCGATCGGCTTTGCTGCGAACGGTATGGTCTGATATATATATATATATATATATATATATGTACATTTTTTACTTCGAGGTCTGTTCGAGTAGACTCTATGTGCGTCAGTTTATAATCCAATAACGTATGACTAAATTTGTCCGTGCTGAAAAAAATGATATGGCGAGTTTTGGGTGCACCCCAAGGTCCATTTTCAAGGCAACCTTATTATATTATCTGATGTTTGTCCCTTGTACAGGTGGTAAGCGTCCTGCAACGGTCTCCAGCACATTTGCTCAAGGAGATTATTCTCGTTGATGATGCTAGCGATGACCCAGAGGATGGGTTGGAAATTCAGCAGAAGTTTGACAAAGTCACCGTCGTTCGGAACCACCAAAGGGAAGGTCTTGTCAGGTGAGTGCACTTTCATTAACATATATATATATATATATATCGAATTGCAACTCTTCATCGTCTGTGAGAACTATTTGACTCCACCTATCTGTCGATCTTGATTGAACTTGGATAAATCGTAATTCCCATTTGAGTATATATTCAACATGGCCATTCATTAGATCCAATTGTCCCAGCCAGAGGAGTTCAGAGCAACAAATACCTGTATCAGGACATTCGCGGATCGTTGCTTTGAGTTTAACTGCATTTCGTTAATGCGTTCTTGCAAGGTCATTTTGTTATAAACTATTACAAGGGTCGATACCTGATATAATGAAGTGCCTTGTGACATTAGCATATTCTGAATCCTGATTTAACTGAAATTATCGATCTTCGTTTGTACACGACACGCAATGTTGGGACGGTTAAGTACACTTAAGCTCAGATTTTGTGTAAGTATGACAGCTACATATTATTAGGACCTTATCTGCGATTGCGGCTACCGAAATTAAACCGTTATGTACTAACTACCAGTAAATTTCATTTAACTATTCTATATGCATAGGACATTCAATCTGAATGTCTCTGTAATGGGATATGGTTGTTTTATCGTGCACAGCATAACAGCCACTGTGGAGCTTTTATTTGTTTGAGCAATCAAATAATAATAAACTAACAAAACATAGATCAGCCTTACTGACTCACGTCACCATTGTATCCATCATACAGGAGCTTCAAATGTAAAATTCGTCTTTCGAAAAGTGTACCAACATTTCTAGACAGTCCTAAGTTTCCTGGTTTGGAAAAGATTCTTGCTCCTTCTATAAACAAAAAATGTAGTGGTACAGATATACCAACTGATTTTCGGTAATGTTATATAATAAACACTTTTACTTATACATAAACATAATATACACCTTTTCCACTAGAGAGGTATATATTTTTTTGGAGAACCGACGCCACTTTGCTCGTGAACGAAGGTACACGCAACCAAATGCTTTGAATTCGTTACGAGAGCGTTGGGTGAAATGTTGTTATGTAGTGAATCGCTAGTGAATTAACGGTGCCCGTTATGATTGGCCGTTTGTGCTGACTTGACTTCTAGGTCTCGGGTACTCGGTGCAGAGAGAGCAGCCGCTCATGTGCTCACGTTCCTCGATAGCCATTGCGAGTGTAATACTGGATGGCTGGAGCCGTTATTGGCCCGAATTCGAGAGAATCCGACGCGGGTTGCTTGCCCCGTGATCGATGTTCTCTCAATGGAGACATTCGCCTATTTCCCGGCATCGTCCGACCTTCGCGGCGGCTTCGACTGGAATCTCGTGTTCAAAGTGAGTGCACGCTCTCGTTCTCAAGAATTCGACGATTCCCTACAGCTAACCCATATATGATAATATTGCATAGACAATTGAGCGCGGGCTGTCCGTCACCACCAGCTACGCAGATCTTGATCCTCCGTGCAATCATATTAGTCCATTTTTCTAGGAATATTTATGTAAGGATTGATTGGTAAGTTAATACAGGGGAGCAAAACTGCCCTTGGCTAGTCTCCCAAGCTTATAGACGCTCTACATATAACATATGCACTGTTCAGAATTCCTTCGAAGTAGAATACTGGCGAGTTACACTACGTAACAGGTGAATAGACTCGGCATCGTTGAGCGATGATGAACAACAGAGAATGAAGGGAAACCGGATCGTAGTCCATTATTAACAGGTTGCTGTAGTAGAATGATACGTAGCATCGCCTATCTGGCGAGGAAGGATTTCCCCATGTGCCTATTTTGTCCTATTCTTGATCGTTTCATTGTTATTGCGTAATACGACTTCAAATATTTAGCTATGCGTATGAATTGAAATACATGACTATGCATTCATTCGGTTGTGTATAGTACGTAGTTGTGCTGTGCACTTATGAAATTATGAGTGAATTCTGCTAGAAGCTAGTGGCGGACGAACCTATGCAAGCTATGCTAGAACTCAATGGAGATCTTCTTAACTGATAACTGCACTGATCGTTTCAGTACATTGCCCACCCATCGTCCCATGGTTGTGAGTCACATTAAATTGTGCCTAATACTGTTCTCAACGGGCGTTTGACTATGATTATATTCGAACATTTTCTAAACCAATCCTCCTTTGAACCGTCGATTTTGTGACAAATTGTAAATTTTGGAACGATACCACCAATTCGTGCACTCGATATGCGCAGCGAGTATTCACTAAATTCTCAATTATAATTTCCTATAATAATTGCTAGCTACTGTATGTTTGAATAAATATAATATATATTTCCTATTGTATTCATTATTACCATTATTGTCATCATAGCCACTCCAAGTGCGCATGAGCAGAGTCATGAGAGCAGTAAATCCATCAATCAAATTAGTAATTACATACATGCCTCGCAACATCTGTCGATGATAAAATCGATTTGCCAGCTCCGTCTAAAGCGGCATAGAAGTCACAGTGGAACGAAACGTACCCTTACCAAGTGCATTCTCTAACCGAGCACAAAATGGAAACAAAATCGTCCCTGTTTACAGTGGGAATTCCTCACGCGCAAGCCCGACTCTCCAACGGATCCGATCCGGACGCCCGCCATGGCCGGCGGCCTGTTTGCCATCGCGCGATCGGAGTTTCGCCGTCTGGGCACGTACGATACCCAGATGGATGTATGGGGGGCCGAGAATCTAGAGATGTCGTTTCGAGTCTGGCAATGCGGGGGCACTATCGAGATTGTGCCATGCTCTCGAGTGGGACACGTGTTCCGCAAACAGCATCCATATACGTTTCCTGGCGGAAGCGGAAAGGTACATTTCGAAAGTTCACTTTTTTCTATGATTTCGTGAGGGTTCTGTAGTGGCCGACCCAGGACGACCTGTTGTGCCACCTTTTCTTCTCTGTTTTAGGGATTCGGTCATAGAGACGTGATGTGATTGAGAAACACACTGAGTGAGTGAATCAGCGAACGAGCGCAAAATGGAGCGAGAGAGAGAGAGAGACAGGGAGACTGTAACTCACCAATATGAGTTTGTGAACACTAGAAGTACATCTGTATTGCTGCGTTTTGGCTTCTGGAGTTTACTCCGTAACTCGTACGGTGAACGGACTGTGGTGCTGTAATTGCCGGGGCGAAAATAGAGCTGGTGCAATGAAACACCTGCGGCTGTTATTATAGTTACACCAATGCTACACGAAGTCTCATTCTGGTCCCAATATCATTAGTACATAATTGGGTCCATACTATATATTGGTATCACTTGAAATATAATACACGTATGTAATACAATATAGATTAGAAAGGCGTAGACGCGTTATCTGTTCGACAGGTAGTATATAAATCATCTTGTTACGTTACGACGCGGATTAGGGACACTGGCCGAGTTGTCTTGCAAGTATACCATTTGTCAGTAGAAGGATATTCCAATCAATTGCTACAGATGTAATTTGCTATATACATACATGGAATACATAACAGGGTTGTTTTTTGCGTTTGCGCATGTTCCAGGTGTTTGCCCGCAATACGAGACGGGCTGCCGAAGTCTGGATGGATGAATACAAGCGACACTATTATGAACAGGTTCCAGCGGCCAAGGGCGTCCCCTATGGAGATATATCCGCTCGACTCAAGCTACGAGAGCAACTGCGATGTAACAACTTTGCTTGGTAAGTGAATCATATACGACATGAACCTATGCGTGTCATATTTTTTACTTGTCTTATGGATTTTAGGGATTTTTACGGATTATGTCTCAGATTGGGTCTTAGTGATTTGGTTGTCAATTGATGCTTGGATAGCCAAGATGTGTTAGTAATGTTATGAAGACCCATATTGTTGACCATGTTACTTTAGTAGGAAAATGTCATCAAATCAACTGCAATATTCGAGCGTATGAGTTTAAACGCTCTAAAAACTACCGACTCGTCGTCCATTTTACATTGACGAACACAAACGTGAAACGCGGCTTGTGCCCAGCATACTGCACCAATATCAATAGTTCAATCTGTCATCATTCTCGAGGAACATCCTGTGGATACCGGACAATCCACCGCCAATGCTTATGCTAAGAGGAAGACATATATTTGGCCGCACCGAAGTCTATCTCATTAAAATCAGGCCAGCCTAATATGCAGTCAGTTAATGTATATAATTCTATTTCTTTGATGTGGATGTCAATGTACAGGTACCTAAAAACCGTCTATCCAGAATTGAAGCTTCCAGAAAACGTGCATGGCTATATTAAACAAGGAAACCGCTGTCTTGACACTCTTGGCAGTGTCAGCGACGGCGCTAGTGTTCACCTGTATCCATGTCATTACCAAGGCGGCAACCAGGACTTCCGAATTACTAAGCACAACCAGATCATGGTGCACGACTGGTGAGCGGCCGTCTACCATTACCCGAGCTATTATTTAACGCTATCATGATCTCCTCAGGAGAAATGCAACACCATTACACAGTTTTTATTCTCAATATTATCCGACCTGTCTAGCAATTGGGCATTCTAAACTAAGGCTTTCTTTACACAGATGCTTTACACGTGATCATACGACTACTGTTTTTTCGAGCTGACCCTCACCTGTTCCCCTATCTCACAGGCCTACTATCATACAACTATTATACTATAGAACCGAAATAATAATCAACGCATTAACAAGTTCTGCCTGTAATGTTTCTATTTTTTGTTTCAAATGTTCCGCTGTTGCTGCAGGTGCCTTTCGGTGGATAGTTCTTCACTTGGTCAGCTGGTTCGATTGCGACCCTGTAGGGGTGATGAGTCGCAGCGGTGGACTCGAGATGGTGGAAAAATTCGACATGGTGCTCATGCTGAACTGTGTCTGACCCACAGTAACTTGTCGGCCGTAGCAGATCGCTGCGCAGGGATGGACTCGCAGATATGGCTCACTAAATATTGAGAGTAATGAGGCGTGCAATGAACGGGGGGGGGTGATTCAAGAACGTCGCTCATATGCGCATATACATAACACGCGAGATTCGTTGGCCAACTCAAGTCGTGTAATGAAATATCCATGGCAATAAGGTCACATATTACAGCAATGCATAATATATGCAACCACGAACGAGGATAGGAAATGCAAGAATCGAATACGCCTGAGTATATCGTCAAATTCACGTTGCTGACAACTATTGTAGCCAAAGGTTCTTGGTATTGAATTGTTCTTCCAGAACTGCAGATGGCGGAACTCATCTGGTTTGTCGGCAAATTATCTCCGATGAACTCATACTATGGGGATCGGGCCTCGGATTGTGTTTGGAACCGTCTTGTGCGGAAAAGCTCTGTATTGAATTACAGCGAAGATGTAGGTCACCTCACAGGATTGGGAACCTGCGGCCTCCAGCTTTTCACAGCCAGAAACTTAGAAGTTTAAGTTGTCGTCTAGAAATTCGCCGTCAACTTAACTTTATTAACCAAATGGGTATTCATTATATGAGCCCATAAGAAAGAGCAGTAAGCCGGTGATACTTCGCTCTTGTGCTAATTAAACAATAACTAATGTCTGAGCAAAGCTAGTGACGCACGATGCAGGAACGAAATTAAGAATTTGGTTTCTTTGACATCCACACTTCACGCACCATGAGTCGAAACAATGTGGGGGATCGCCGATCGGGTTGGTTAACTATTACATTTTATTATATCGAATGTTGAGGTCATACCCGGCGAGCAACCATGAAATTACCAACACAACAAATCAACTAATATTGATACAATATAATAATAATAATAGTAATAATAATAAACAGCAAATGTTATCGAAATTGAAGCACCCAAGTCAGGCAATAAGGTTAGATGTCCCGAGGGCGTTCCGGCGATCCGAGAGAAGCAGAAATAGAAAATGACGACAAAAATCGAAATAGCAGCTGTGTCCCTTTGGAGACACACATCGAGCACAGTTATATTCCTTATTGGCAATGGTGTCAGTTACCCAGCACCCGTTTTTGGTGATGGAATCACTTGGAGACGACATCCGGGCCGAACAGAAGAGACACTTGACATAGGAAACAATTACCAGGAGGAACATTTGAGCTGCTGTTTGTTAGGAATTAGCAAATGTATTTACAAAGCAAGATGCAAATGGGAAGAACCTACACAGACAGTGCGCCTATGATAAGTAAAGGTCGGCAAAGTTTCGATGCGAAAAATTCCGTCGATAATCAACCCTGAGAAACTTACCCTGAGAAGCTTACACGAGATGTAGAGGTAGAAAAATGAGTTAAAAGACGAGGCGAAGGCAACTAGATAGCCCGAAAATCATTAGGTGAATCAACTAGGTCGTGTCATCAATCACCGTCTGTAAATAATTCATATGACGTGTAGAATAAAATGCATAAATATTTACAAAGAAACATATTTGACTGAACTTATTCCCTAGTCCACCCATAGACGGGATCAAATTAGCTAGCCCGAATAGCTGGCCTTCCGATTTCGAAGGATTCGTGTGGATCATTCCATTTTGCTGCAGGCACTTGTCAAAATTTTTACTAATCATTTTGTGGTTAGGTGCAGGCCACTTAGAATTTTTCAGCAAAGCCAAAAACGAACTCTCGTGGCTGTATCCAAACCCTAACATAAAACGTTTCGTTGTGTAGATATTTTTCGTGAACTGACACTCGGCTCCTTCCGGTGCAACGGGTATCGGCACTTAAGATTTAAGTAGTACTATGAGGACCTCTCGGGAATACCTATGACAATTTTTTCAATCGGTGGTACTCGGCAAGAATCCACAGATGAAGAGATACGAAAAAGAACTCCAAAGAGACTCCGTGACCTCGGCAGGATTTTACCGAACCCCTTTGACCATCCTGTCCAGCAGTCCAAGACGCTCACTACTAGGCCATCAAGGGGCTTTTTGTGTGGATGTAAAAAACCCAAGGTGAATTTGTGCAAATCTTTCTGCCACACTGAACTACTGAACAGATAGCTAAGCTCGACCTGTTTGGTTTAATCAATAAATCCTTTTGAAAAGCTCGGTGTTTTCGGCTCTATGGCAGGATGTATCATCATGTCAATGGCTTTTACCAGCGACATTCCTATCGTTTGAACTGTTGGGTGTTCAGTAACAAAATACACTTCAGAGTCTTCCACACCGTGCTACATCCGCGTTTCACTCGCCTTATGCGCTCCAGAAGTACGCGTCATTTCACTTGGCTTGGACTAGCTCCTGACGTTATAAGTGCTTAATTGACATCCCTCTTTTATTATTAAAATTCAAGGTGCTAACAAGCATATAATGTTTACGTGTCACATAGTTGCACAACGGTGGATATATTTCACAGATGATATTACATCGGTTCATCATTCCTGCAACACAATATACAAGTATGATACAATTAAACGCAGCTCACTGTGAAGTTCTTGGGAACCTGTCTCAAGAATAAACAGCAGACCTCTTAAAGATTTATTTGGACATATGTGCATGCATGCGTACTTTATCACAGGATCAATAATAGTACAATAAGGCATCTGTTACCATTTGGTAAAATTTTTATAGTGAATCGAGTAGACGTCGATATGGTGTGCAACGTACCTGCTTTTAGGCTTAATATAATAGGTTCTATGTGTATACAATACCGGGACCGAAGCAATGCCGAAAGCAGTACCGTCGACGTTAAATGGTGGCTCTGGGTTAGCCCGGAAAATTTATTATTAGCGGGACGGAATGACTCAGCCCTCTCGCGATCCGTGCTCTATCGGATCCCAACAAAAATGAGCATCTTGGCCCACTTAGATGGCGATGAACACTCACACTAATTATTGGGGTTAGACGAACACCTTTAATAACCCTGCTCCACTGTCTTGTTGCAGTCATCCCGTTGCAATGGTTGTCCTATTCACTTGTGATACTAGTTCCGCCCGAGCATCACAATGAATATGAAGCTTTGAATTTAAGAGTTCTACTCGTTTTCATCGGTGCCGAACAAATTGCGAACCACTTCCATTGGGAAAATCGAAGTCACATTTTTCAGAAATTCTCAACCGTTTTCGGAAATGACATCTTATTTGATTTTATTATCTGCAGTTTCTCGCTTCTTCTCGAAAAGCTTGCCCAGAAGAAAGTCTCTGATCCATCGCAATACGAAAAGATCATAGATGCTAAACGGCGCGAGCATCTAGAGCCGCTTCGTGTTTATTGGTGACCCATTCAAACGCTATCTTGACGTCGAACTGGATCGAAGCTGTGACAGGATGAAAGCATCGCTCTAGTCGCAAACCAAAATTAGCAGGCGCCATAGATGGCATTAATTAGAGTTTCCTGTATCACGCCTTTCTTTCCTTTAGGATTTCTTATGGTCGTTAATATTCCGTCCTCAACTATACCAGTCACATCATTCTCATTCTACGAAAACGCGCTCTCAGAGCAATTTTTCGTTGATCTCCTCTCGATCCACCCACAGCAATTTTCATTTCCAAAATCATTTTACCTTCTCCCATTCATATTACTTGTACCTACTGCTGTCTTATCCTCATCTAGTATGCATGGCTTCACCCGTAACGCCGAGGGACTTGTGGTCTCCTCGAATAACCTGCCATTAACCTATTATTACTGGTGCCTTTGTGGAAAGAAACGCTGGTGTTTTGTACTTCGTGGTTCTCTCAATTGGAGCTCACTCCCAGTTTGTATTCGTTCATTAAAGACTTCCGTGTCCCAAGTTAAATTCGTCCTGAAAAGACATCTCCTTGGAGAGCTAATCAGGTACGGTGAGCCTACCTCTTTCTCATACGCTATACGTACCGAAACCCTCTCTACCCTCGTAATTTTAGTACTTTCATTCCAATTATATCACCAATACCTTATATTTGTTGCTACACTGTCCCTGCAAAACGCTAGCCTATTTGTTAAATACATTTTCTATTCGCTCTCTTATTGTCCCTTACAAATCAGGTAGGGAGCATATTTTCCAAGCGGCTCTTGATTATGTCATCAAAACTGTCTACAAAGAACTTCTCTAGTCCATTACACCCCCGTCGAAGCCCTGACTCGTGGGCATATATACTAGCACATCCAAATGTTATCACACACAGTATCCAGTTTTAATTGTCAATTTATCAATAAGTCGAATAAATCAAAATAACAATCCAGAGTGGTGGAGCCTCTGGCGGCTCCACACCGGACACTGGACCTGAAAGAAAAGGAAAAAAAAAAGGGAAACAGAAGCCAAGCTTTAATTATAGCAAGTAACAGTTGGGTTACCTTAAATAAAGGTACATGGATACAACTTAACTATTATATAAAACACTAATATGAGTCTGTTATGAAACACTAAGGCGCTACCGATTTGTGCACAGTTCATGGCATATAAAATGTATAGACAAACATGTAGATCATCTGAAGATCGAATCTTCCTGATGAATCGCTAGACATTAGTTACGGCTCTAATCCAAATATATAATACGTGTTAAGCTTTGGCACTCGACATCTCAAGTTACGAATGTTACATTGTAAGGCTTGACTTTGCCCTTGTTTTAAGCCAATCATTTTTTAGAAATAATAGTAATGCTAATTGTGAGCATTTTTTGGGAAATTATTTGATCTATTCCGGATTAAAAGGTAGTAGTATCATTAGGTGGGGTTACATGTACTGTTATCAGCACATATTCTACCATATTTGTGCAACTGCGGCCAAAGCAACGGCTAACGCAAAGCTCTCATTGAAGATGAAAGCGATTTTGTCTTGGATAGTCATTTAAATGACGAAAATTAGTGAATATTTAAATAGCAAAAATGCAAGTTGATTCTTGGGTCGTTCCTTGTCTAGCCTTGCTTGTGATATATTAATTGACGTATACCGAAACGAACACGAAATATTTGTATATCATCGCTTAATTAAGCATGTACCAATAGAAAATTAATAAACCTACTAGCTTACCGTGAGTCTCACATAATCACACTAATAAAAATAATAATAGCCGTCTTCTTTGCCAAAAATCTATGCCCAAAGTCGCTATAATGCTAGTATAATACCGTACTTGACGAACCCCTATAAGCTTTAGCAATAACATTTAAAAAAAAGGGGGAAAATTCTAATTTGACCTATTTCTGTGGGATCAAAGAAATACGGCGATGTGAATAGACATGTTGGAGCAGGTTATTACTACATCTCATTAAGATACGTCGAACGCGTGTTAGGCGAATTATTATGTTGGCTTTATATATAGAATACATATATATATATATATATATATATATTAGGGGGTCGCGTTCGAATTGTCCCGCCTTTCGAATGGCGCAGAGTCCGCACTACGCGATACCATGCGTTCATTCTTGGAGTGCGCACGCAGCAGGAAAGTGGCTTCCTTTCGAACATTGAGGTTTCGATACGATCAGAAAGATGGACACTGCAGCAAAAAGTGCAAATTCCCTCAAAAATCAACGGGAAACCACCATGTTTTTGTGTGTCTAAGGACACCCTCCAGCTGGAATCCATCGATAATTAGCGAACGCGTACGGTACGTCTGCCCTACGAACGGTGTGACGTTAGTGTGAGCAATTTAACAGTAGAAATTGGGACACCGATGACCACCGAGGCGGGGACCAGAGATCAGGTGCGACAAGGGACGAACGGATTGACAAAATCAAGGCAGCTGTTGAGGAAAGTAGAGCTTGATCCATGAGGCCCTTGTCAGCTAAAATTAGGATTCCTCGGACGACGTGTCATCGAATTATCACCAATATACTGATGATGAAGAAAACCAATGCAAAATGGGTTCCCCATACACTGAGTGCTGAGCAGATGGAAATGCGTGTGGAGTGTTCGACATTTAATTTGAAGGCTTATACGCAACAAACAAGTCGCTTAGAACACGCGGTGTCGATAGACGAGACATGGGTTAGCCTGCGTAGACCTCCTGAAAAGGACCAAACAAAACAGTGGCAGCGTCTGTGGCAGTGCCAGATAGATTCAGACGAAAGGTGTTGATAATACTCGCTCTGGATATCAAGGGCGTTTGCCATTACGAAATATTAGCAGCAAACGAAAAACTCAATGCTCCCCGATATCTCGGCTTTTTGAAGAAATTGATGAACAAATGGCGTGGAGATCGGCAGCACCGAGTGTGGTTACTCGACGACAATGCAAGACCTCATCGCACTGCTGAAATTACGGCCTGGATGGAGGGGAACAATATTGAGCGATGGCATCAACCCCCATATTCTCCTGATTTAAGCCCATGTGATTATGGTTGTTTCCATGCATTAAAAAGGGCAATAGGTGGGGTTCCATATGCAACCGTCGGCTTACTCAAAGAAGCAATAGATAACGAAATTATAGATGGAAATACAAATAGTAAATATTTGGCTATCTCAAAATGCAAATGGTAAATATTTGGCATCGGTTTGCAAATAAAGCTGGAGAGTACCTCTAACTCATACCAAAAAATCTTTGTTCGAATTCATTTAGTTCAAAAGTTATTGACATTTAAGGAGCGGACAATTCTATCGGGACACCCTAATATATAATATATGGGGGGGGCAGCGCTATAAATGATTCAATTGATATGGGGCTGGCTGAGGAATTGGTAAATATCTCAAGTCAGAATTGGCCTCAGTTAGACAACTTATAGTTGCAACGTTGGCGAAAGGAAAAAATTAACTACACGTACACATGAATGTTCTACAAGGTGCTAGAGCGCCGTCATCGCTAAACGGGGCAACCAGTTCAGACTACCTGACTGAAAACACGCCAGTGGAACCACAACTCTAGTATTGTTATTTTTTATTAACTGCTCTAAAACAGGTAATTCAACTAAATTGCTGCTTTGTTTTATCGCGTATGTCTCAGTAATAATAACGTTACAGCAAAATCTTTATCGTCGATGACTTCATCTTGTCCAGTAATAATAATAATAATAATTATCAGTCCCATGTGACACTTGATCCCCGACAGCCTATGTATTTATAATTAAATACCTAAGCGTTTTAATCAGGTTTCAAATGTTTGTGTATATCTATTTATACCTATGTTTATAATAGATATATATATAATGTTCGTGTAGAATGTGTAAAAATTGCCGCTTCGCCTTAACGGGTTTCATTTGTCATCATGGAATTTCACTTTATATAATCAGAGGAGCACTTAACTATAGCATTCTCATCATTATTGTTATTATTATTATTATTACTAATACTACTATTACTATATGTGAGTAATTCTTATTTTTCATCACCAGCCGTACAATCTATATATATTATATATATATATATATATATATATTAGACTAGCGTGTGTATTCCTTTAGCCAAAAGGCCAAACTCGTGCAGTAGGAGAACATGACACTGTCACGACCTCTAAGCGGGAGAACTCTACGATCCGTCGAACGGGTGGACTCTACGATCTGTCCAGAGTCCATTTTCTATGTCTCTCTCGTGTCTAGAATTATAATATTGTTCAACTTGTTCGTCTGTCGTCGTTAGCTAAACGGTCAGATACGTCGTATCGCCGCATGGGAGCAAGTACATATATATATATATATATATAACGTACAGTGCTAGAACTTCCGTAAGACCTCGTCAGTCCCTCCTGTCTTGACCAACACCACCATAGAGAGAGGTGCTCAAACGCGTATCTATGGATTACGGATGCCATTCAGCGAGAGAATCACCGTTCTACGAATGTCGCGGATCAAAGTGAATTGGTACGAGCTACTTGCGCGCACATATCCATCTACTCATCCATCTGGAAAAGGTACACACACGTAAACGAACACACAAAACATCGATACACATAGATCAACTTGTTCACGTTCGCATGCACTCTCGTCTATTGATCTTCTGGCTCATTAGTGACCCGAGTGCTTACATACAAATGTTTTATTAATAGTGATATAGTATGACGACTGTTTGCGCCCGTATTGCTGAATTCGTATTGAATCTACATCTCATCATCTGTCGCGATTATACCATCGTAATTAATTCCTTGTGTAACTGTATTTGTACAATACGTATCATTATGATAACGCGCCTCTCCTATTCAGACACGATAGTCCTGGTCACGTATACGAAGGTTATTATTGTCACGCCTGTATGAATGGGTATCCTGTGGAAGTGGCGAGTTTGTGCTGCCCAAGCAGAAGGGTCTCATGTGTGCTTTGTTCTCGATCTTGCGTGGACGATAATTGATTTATTTTTATTGTTTGCCACAAATCGAAATACGCTCACATAAGTTAGACGATACAAGCAGTAAGGCGTAGACCTTCATCTGGCTATGCTTGTGGTGACTTCAATTAGTATTTAATATGTTTTGTGTTGTTGTTGTGGCCGCTGTTGATGATACGGCCTTCGGGTATTTCACCAGGGTTTGACAGCATAGCCAGGAAATCAGCTTAACACGTGTGACGTACATATCGTATGCATTACATGGGTATGTGGAATACGTTTATTTGCCGTTTATAGCGCCTGGACTATATGCCTAGTTTTAAATGTATGTTTGTATATCAATCTATCTGTTTGTCTGCGTGGTAGATCGAGGCGGCCGAGTCAGTAAGCTTCAATAATCTCGTCATGTTGAGTCGACTCGCTTCAATTCAACTTATACAATGACTACTACTGCTACTACTACTGTCAGCAATGCATTAGCAGAAGTTCGTATTTTACTGAAAAAATGTCTACTGACACTATACTACTACAATGTTTACATGACGACAATAACTGCCTGCTGTGTGTCCGGGTGTAGAGGGTGAACGCCATAGCTCGTCGCCCGGACCCGAACACTTCCACCTGTCAAAAGGCGGCCTCGCCCAGCTCGCTGTACATTCAGCACCAAATGTGAAGTTCTTATCTGACGCCTAGACGCGTGCGTTACTATACATGTCATTTTATTCTGTCTCTCACACACACTCCACTCTCTCTCTCTCTTGCGCGCGCGCTCGAGTTCTCTACGACCGTTCCACGTGGCCTTGCGTCTGCGAATGTGCATTTGTTATTTGCGACATGAATATGAAACCTGCATGGAAGAGATAGTTAGTGACGTTACTGCGCCACACGAACTGGACAATACGTCGAGCCACACTTCGGTTCAGAGCCTAGAGAATAGATTTATCTTGCTCTGTTTGATTGTTGCTTTAAGCACAGGTTACTTGACAAAACGAAATGAACCGGCGGCGTAAATATATATTATATAGACTTTCAGATTTCGCTGACGTTAGATATTGTTGGTATTACACTTCCTATGTGGTGAACAAACGAAAATTGAGGCAATTGGATACTGTGCGTGATGCTAAAGTTCAAAGTGAGTTGAATGGTCCTATTGGTCACATTTGACGAACTGCTGATTAACCGTGGGTAGATGTGGTAAGTGGCAGTATGGGCTCGTTAGATTACTACGTGATATCGTTCACACCCGAAGACAACCTGAATCTTCACTATGACAAAACGAAGTTTCATCCTCAATACTATTGCCACACAGCGAACAGCTACATATATAAATTAATTCAGTCACTCAATTAATCATTCGGGTTTAAGGGAGGACGAATATAGTATACTTTTCGATATTGCGAAACTAATCGGTGCTTGCACAAACCGTACGAATCGTAAAACGTTCATAGTAGACGCTATTTGTCGCAACAACGACAAGAACAAAATGGACCTAACCAGCGTCGTAACAATGCTAAGGAACAGGTCGAGGGCTCAAACCACGTTAAAACCTTCGACGCTCCGCTATAAACAGCATGAATCGGTTTTCCATGAAGCTAACACCTTGTTCTCCAGCGCCGTTTAAACGTCGATCGACACCGAGTCAAGAAAAATATTTGTGCAGGCATTTTTACCGAATCGCGGTTAAAAATCAATAAAACATGCTGAGGGATTTGCCATTCAGAATTCTCCTACCTCAATTCGTTGCGAGCTGTTGTTGTTGCCCGATGCCTTCCCGATCTCCGTCCCATCTGCAGCAGAGGCTTGCAAAAGCATTCGATACTGGCAAAGCCTTACAAAATTGCCCCCATGTTCGATGTTACAATTTTGATCGAAGCTTCTTTTGTCAATAACGAGGCTACGGGCGTTTGTAATACGCAATTTAATAACAGCAAAAGGACTATCTGTAAAACGGGCGCGGAATAATCTTTGCTTATCGATCAAGGGCCACAAGTAACTTAGATGGATGACAAATCAAAACTGACAAATGTACATCAAATACGAACAACGACTCGCCTGCAGTCGAGATGAAATTTCAAAGCAGGAGGCTCTATTGAGAAAATCCGAAAGTGTTGGCCTAACTGGTCCAGGGGAAAGCCGCCCTCCGTAAATTTGTCCATGACATTGTTCCTTCTTCAGGATCCCCCTCTACAATGTACATTCAATATATTGAACATTGCCCATGCCCTTTACAAACGAAACAGCCTAATCTAACTAGTATCGTTTCAGTAGTCACCGAAAAACAGCATAACGACAGACACACTTGTCCATGCTAACGCTGCTCTCAATAATAAACAGGTCAGAAGCGAGTCTGGCCATAGTTTCATTTATTAAACTTCAACGTCTAGTGCACTGGTCATCGCACGCTTTGTCATCAGTAACCATTAACCTATATGTTGTTCCTCTTCGCACAAATACACACACTCAAATGTTAACCTACAGGATAAGAACAGATACGCACAGAACGGCGAGCGGAACTGCGCTGAGAAGAGGATCTCTTGATTTCTATCGGCCATCACATGACACTTGCATCACTTATTTCTTAGTTTACTACTCTATTGCGCTATTCACACGAGTACTGGGTTACTATTATACATCGTAGGTGTATTATTATAACACTGCTATTAACATCGGCCGGTAGTATCAATGTAGCCAAAATCACATATAGCATCATTGCATACTATCTAGAATTATTAATATATATATATATATATATATATATATATATATAATCACTATGCATTTTGCTATCAGTGATGATGAGTAGTGATGTCGTTAGTGGTCGGGGAATGGGTTGTTGTCTTTGACACTGATAGCAACGAGGCTATAAACGTATCTTAGTATAGACAAAATGAATTCGATCGATCGATCGAGGCGTACGTTCCACATTTGTCATTGATACCTATTCTTTATACGAATGACCGTAGGTTCACTGTCATTGTTTATTTTATATAATGGCGGTATAATCATCACTTCTTCTCTTGGTTTGTTTCTTTATATATATATATATATATATCCATTTCGTCCATTTACGACAAAACGGCAACGTATGCTCGAAATTATCGACCAGTCCGCGGGTTCGTTTTTAGACGCATTTTTTTTCTATTATATTGCACCATTCTATGTAAATAACGAGGGTGTGTTGTACCACCCACAGTTATGTAATATACCTTATACATCCAGAAGGTCGTGTTCAACGAAATCAAAGCATTTAATAAGTTTAAAAGATCAAATGTAAAACAAATGCTTATATATTCTATTCAAAAATTATATACTCATCAATGATCAAGTCACGGCGAGCGCATTGGACCGGGTAATCTCAGAACCGGTCGCGACTAATCAGATCATTATTAACATTATTATCATTTATTACGATGGTAGTCTATACAGATATAACTGCCCAAAAAAGTCAAATTTAGCTTATGAAAATTTCACATACCGCTAGGCAATATGCTTGAAGGATTTCGCGCGGACATACCCACTGGTGTGTCGTGCCGATCGTTAATACAAAATTATCATTATTATTATTATCATTATCCTTCTATCAATTGTTATCATCATCAATCTGGAATTACGTCTTGTTAACATTTTGTTTCGAGCCACCATCATAAAACCATCAATTCGTACTCAATCCATAATATATTTGATAAAGTTCATCTTTTTCATTCTCAACATCATTCGTTCTCTCATGATTCTTCATCGTTTTCATTTGTCTCGCTTTATTGCGCCGACCCCTTGGCGCAACGGTCAGGACATCATTACCTCCATTGTTTGTATTTCAATGTCATATTTCTCTCATTTCTCTCTCTCTCTCTCTCTCTCTCTCTCTCCAATATCCTGGAAACCACATCACGACTCATCAAGGATCAAGTCACGGTGAGCGCATCGGACCGGGTCATCTCGGAACCGGTGGCAACCAATCAGATCATTGTTAACATTATTATCATTATCATTGATTATGATTCTTGTCATCATTAGCATTATTTGTGATCATTGTTATAATTAATATCAATGGTATTGGTTATTATTATTACTGTTATTTGTCTTATTGTTATTATCTTAGAAGCAGAACCAGCCGTAGCAGAGGGAGGGAAAGCATAAGAATTCGCGATTAACGATGAAGAAGGGCGGCATAACTGGTTGGAAAACAGGCAAACGAGTTGTCTGCCCTGCAACGTTCTAATGACAAGTCATAATTGCCGTGATTGTGGCACACTGCACACCGTTCAGTGTCGTGCCAATGTGTGGTTAATTACTAGGTGGTATCAAGCAGGCAACGCCGTCAAAGGTTCGATCATATTTCCTCCGCGTTTGCCGTCAACCCCTGCTCATTAGTGTCGTCTCATCACAAGTGGCAGCGTTGAATAGACAATGAACAATAGAAACAATAGGGTATCGTTTATCAGGTTACCGCGACTGGGCCAATATGGAACAGCTGCGGGTGCACACGCTACAAGGTTCGTGTTAAAAATATCGGCGACACGTCTTTGACGCAACAGCCACCCCGTTTTAGCTTATAGGCGGTTTTACCTGTATTAGAAATTTAGAGGTAATCGATAAGATTCTCGCCAACTAATTGATATCAATCAGTGCTAACGTCGCTGAATATAAATGGGATTTGCTGTCAGTCATGAAACGGGGGATTCTGCCGCTCTCGAATCACTCAATGTCCAAGGGGCTGACCTTCCGTCACGAAAGGTTGAAAAGGCGCTAAAAAGGCAAAAATGACTTACAGTGCGAACATACTTCGCGAACGAGCAGCGGTCGCTACAGTGGAAAATCTTGAAATTAAAATCGGGTCGCCATAATTTGTTAAAGGTTAACGTTAGACAGATGTAGTAGATGTTATGCATAGAAATCTGCTCAGCGTGTTTACCTTCATCTTTGTCAGCTCCTGTACGCATATGCAATTCCTCTGCCATCGGCTTCTCTTGCAGTATTTACGATTGGGGCCCGATCGATGAGACGAACGGAAGCGGTGCTTCTATCGGCTACGGAGATATATTTTAGATGAGACTGAGTCAACAGTGGAAGAAGCACATTCCCTCTTTTCGGCCCTGTGGTATATATTTGCGTGATCCCGTTGACGGCGGAGAACTGGTTAGCGATGCAGGACGCGTCCATCTAACTGGTCTGGTTCGGCTAGCAGAGTTCTTCCTTGCAGAGTTCTTCTTCGTTGCCTGCTGGCGAACTGGCTCGGATCCTCAGAGGATGCGTTTGTTGTTGTTGCTGTTTCCGGCGTCGTCTGACGTCTTGCCTGACTGATTTATAAAGCGCCCGACGAAAATCGTGTTGGTCCGTTTTAGCGCCGTAGGCGTTCCCCTGGAATACCGCCTCCTCCCCCACCCCCAAAGTATTCCCTCAGACGAATCTTGCGTCGCAGATTGGCTGACCTCAGCCCACGACTGACAACGGCGACACGGGTGACTACTTCGTTAGCTCAGCTCGGTTGCTTCCCGCAGTTGCGTAGACCGCTATGAGACCGTTAGCTGAAGGAGACGATATCCCGATAGCCTATGCTGGTGTGAGAAGCAGAAAGAGACGGCTTTTGGCTTTCTTGTCTTAGTACAGTGGGCTTGTCCAGTGATTCCGTTTTTCTTAGCCGTGCAAATCCCGGCTGCCAAATTGAAAACCCTTGTCATCCGTGTCAGGCTAGGCTTTGCGCTGTTTTGACCCGGACAGGACATTGACAATGTCTCGCTCTCGTGTTAATTGAGTAACGAAGCTTGCCACATAGCTTCAAACCAGACCCGGTGGTGACTGAGCCGGCTGACAGTGCTCAACGTCAGAGTACACTGTGGGAGATAGTGATAACAGGTAAGGGACGAGCAAAGTAAGCTTTCTTCGACATCAGAGATGGGTTGGAGGCCGCCAGAGGAAACGGCCATTATAATGTCAGGTTAGCCGGGTCAGCTCTTGTCTGTAGACAACATCTATTTAGAAGGGAGAGCAATATCTAACTATATAAGAAAAAACGGCAAGTGGCGCTGCCAATAGTAAAACAAGGGGAGCTCCTTCAGGAGCAGCCAAGAGCAGGGCAGGCAAGCTTTGTTGTTGGCTTTCCCAACTGAATCCCACAAGGCGAGGGCGAGCTTCTAACAAGACAAAGAGGATGATGCCGGCTTGATAAGACGGCCCGGGAAAAAAAATTAAAGGACATATATACTATAGGGTAAGACACGACGGCTCTAGCGCACAATGAGGCGACGTAATTATTACGGCGCGCACTCCTGTTGCCTTTGAACCAGCAGCAGCAGCCACTGCCGCCCCCTCTACCTGGCTGCGCTTTGTCGTATCCCGGTAAACTCTAAAGTGCGGGGCCTGTCACCCCTGGGGAGTCCCGCAATGCCCCATTCTCACGGAGGTGGCTAAGGGTGGATTGCCTGCTTCGACTTTGAGAAGCCTCTTGTTAACTTCACATTTTCTTCGTCCTCCTCCTCTTCCCGGACCCCCTAGTACGGCGCTTGATAGCACAGCATGGTGAGGGTAAGATCAGTGGAACCTTCGCTTTTTGCTAAACCTCTACACCTCAAAAGGTGAAGGACAATTGTATGGTTGATTGTCTATGGCGTTTTGGTCTGTTCGAAGTTTTCTCCTCGATCGTGCAACGCCCGATGGTGGCGACCACACAGCTCAGAAGAAGACCACACAATAATCTGACGGTTACATACGACACGTATATGTTCAATAAGACGCAACTTAGTCTAATTACACTAATAACAATCTGTTCTCGACCCAGTCTGACAGGTAGAGATTGAGACAAGTGTATATAGAGTGCGGAAGGTTGTAGTAGCAGTAGTAGTAGTTAATGATAATCTGAGTATATATTGGTACGAACTAACAAATTTCTCTTTCTTTCATCAAGAACATCACAGTTGACAAATATTTTTCGAGTTGTATATCTACATCATATATCATGTGGATCGTATAAAAGGCAGAGGTCGAGGGTTCGAGCCCCGCAATATGACATATACCTTTAAAGGAAGGTGTACCTGAGTACATATATCTTATATGTATATATGCATATTTGTTCAAGAATCGATAGTGGTAGTTGTCATGAACCGAAATTGATGGTATTCGTTCAATTAACATTCCGATGGAAACGTAACAGTGATAGAATAATTAGCGCATATAGCTTAAGGGAGCGTGAAACTCTTTGAAGGGACAATTTCCACCTTCCTCTCTTATATCTAGCATTCATATTTGTTGCACTAACCCTACGATGTGATTAGTCCTGTTTTGCTTCTCAGGGAGACCTAAGCAATTCGAATTAAATATAGATTCCCATTCCTTGTTTACTCATACTAGTCTATCAGTTAGTGTTTGGCTCTAATAAAATAGCATGCACACTAAAGCACACCATTGACGATTTTCGCTGCCTGCTTGATAAGCAACGAAGTTTTCAAAATTTCCTCCTTAAACTTGCCACCTCGCTCCCTCTCTATCTGGAGTGTGTGTGTGTGTATGCGTATTAAAAAACAAAAGCAAAGCCGGACAACTAGATAACGTATTGTTAAGATTACGATAAAAAAAAAGCTCACGGGACGCATGCCTGTTAGAAATTGGTGTACGCTATTGTCTCAGCATTCGATTCTAATTAGTCGCTAGCAGGCATCGGTACATATGTTCGAACATACGTTGACCTGCCCTTGCCATCCCAGCATTGCACTTCGATTCCGACTATGCCTGTGTATAATAGCTAGGTAGGGTATTTAGCAATCTGTTGACTGATGTGAATATATTATTATATATATCGTGCACTGTACCTATCTTTCTGTACTATACTAATTATATACAGTACATTGTACAATTCTACGTCTATTCAATATCACCCCAGACGGTCTTACAATAATCATCATCATGAATAAACATTATCATCACTATTAACATAATACCTAACTGGTGAATCAATTATTGATAGATAAACAATAATACAATGACAATATACTCATGCACACATACATAGCGTCCATTGTTTAATGAATGACTATGATAGTGCCAAATGTATGTAATTCTTTTCATATATAACTGTTTGTATCTTTGCTGGGCTTCATCGGAATATGACAAGAAACCTACCTTATGTATGCATGTTAATGTCCCGCGTTTTTGTTTCTTATATATATATATATATATGCTAACTGTCGTTTTAGCTATCGCTAAGAATTTAGCACAAATGATTAATGCTCATTGTATTTGTTTCCTCCATTGCCTTCTTTTCGTGATCGCCCAACCCCCCCTTAAAATCATTCTTCGTTCTGCGTTTCCATAATAAACAATACGCTTCTAAAATGTTCGCTACCGACTTTCAATTGAGTTCATGCTCATCCTCACTGGCACATCTACACCTGCAACAAAAAACCGTTGTGGTCCCATTATATTCTTTGATTTTGTGGAAAAGTAGATGCAGTCCAGCCCCGTTCCGTATAGCAATCGGAACTCTGCGGGAGCGAGACTGCCAAAAATCTTCCATTTTTCCCTAACTCTCTCTCTCTCTCTCTTTCTCTCGGTGATGAACTCCTTGTCATGTTATCTGTTTACAACTCCTCGTTGCTTGGGCGCGCTGTTCGCTGTTGCGAAGCATGACGAGCCATCAACGTATCGTTGATTCATCGTACTGAAGCACTTAATGCGCCTATTTTGTAGGTGCTATGCTTTGTTTGCTATGCATTGTATCGGTGAACATTGTTTCCGCATTGTTTTTATACTTAGTTTTCTTATAGTCCATGTTTCTCAGAAGCGTTCGAGAAATTCTCGCCCTCGCTGTCTTTTTCTATGCGTGTGTACTCCTGGTACTTCATTCAAACTCACTTGACTTCGAGGCTCTGTAGCGATTCTGAGCTTCAGAAGCATCGCTTCCACGTCCAGTCTCTGTGAACCATTGCTACTCCATAGACAATGTACATACTATATGATATTCCTCGAAGCGCGAAATCCCATAGAGACTTAATGCTGCTCTCCCAATGCGGATTCCAAGATTTATTCATCATTATTTTCAGTCAGCTTACCATTAATTTTTGGCAATTTTTTTTCTTCAGTAATACGTCTTGATCAGGAAAAATCTTTTATATATGTATATATATTTATACTGACGATGTAATAGTATATATATATATATATATATATACTGTAACCTGGCCAAGGTCGCCAAGCTAGCCGTCGCATTAGTCTTGATAATATGCGCATATGTTGACTGACATTCGTCGTTATTAAAAAAACTGGGCGTCGTGAATCCCTCGTTTGTTGGCTTCTCCGCGGCCCCTTCCCAGCCCTGCCCGACGGACGTGCCAAGGTACACTCAATCTGGTCTCAAACAGCTCGCAATCAGATCGTTGTGTTGATCTCCTCAATATTTTATCTTATTATTATCTTCTGCCTGGACCCAAGTTAGGGAGAATTGTCAAGTGTAAGTCTGTTATTTCATCGACGAATTACTCGCCAAAAAGGCCATGCACGCGTTTGCCAACTTGGATAATAAGGTATGCAGCGTATTATAATCATATTCTCGTTATGTTAGTCATGATGCAGGCAGCGTTTAGAATATGTAGATATCGGGGGTGTACCACCAAAAAGGGTCATCCAACAGTCACTTCTCAAGGACAGTTCTCACACAGCGAAGGGACAACCGGTTTCTTGGCGAACACCTCTATCGATTAGCTTCCGCAGCGGTTTGGACAGCGCTAGTAAATATGACTTCATTAGTATTATTATTATTATTATTATGAGAATGTATTAGCACGAACAACAACAACAAGCACAGCTGGGATTCGTGGATGGAGGTGTGTCGGTTCGGTGACAGATCTGCAGCAGCAAAACATTGCGTTAGACTGACCTGTCCATCGATAACTCTTGTGCCGCTCTCAAGTTGTTTGGTCTTGGGTAGTTGTTTGCGGATAAAATCGAATAATAACATTAGTTGCCACCAATCTACACATATATATTATATATATATATATATATATATATATATATATATATATGGTGGTTCCAAGAGGTAAATTACAGCAACAAACAGCTATTGGCATGACAGCTTCGGGAACGCAGAAGGGACCTTATGTTTTCCCTTGATATACGATTTGAGAGAGATGTCAGCCCTATCACAAAACTGGTTGAGTTATTTGACAATCACACGTCGCTTAGCTTGTTTGAGGACAATCTATGATATATCATGCGTAGGCTGTAAAACCGTTAGTGGTGGGGATGGACAGTACGTATCTACTCCACCTTGTTCGCTACCCAAATTTTCGAAGACTCGAAATAAGCAGTTGATGCTATTGAAGCGACAATTGCTGAACAAAATCCTTAATTTTAACACCTGGATTGAATATAAAACGAGCCAGATTTTAGGCTGGCCTTCATCCGTTGGTATTGTACAAAGGTCTATCACGCTGCCGTCCCAATTAGAAGATCCTGAAGCATATCCAAATACGTCATAGATAGGTCCTCTGCGGCGTTGCCAGTTGAACAGCGCGCGAATACGATATCAATATTGGGCAACACTGTACTACCATCTACGCAATTGTCACGTGGTGTCCAAGTGATATGTTAGCGCCTACCGTTCATGGATTCTCACTGAGGCAATGATTAGAATATCAGATGTTTATGTCTCCGATCCTCAAACGCGTGGTAAAGGACGTTCCTAATTTGGCTATCAAATCTCACGATGAGCATGCAGGCGAAAAGTTACGCTGGATGTGTGGCAATTTGGGTACGATCAAACATATTCTTTAATTTTGCGCTTAATAACGAGTATCTGCACGACGAAGGCTTGTATGCAGGACTTTATTCGGCGTTGTACTGAAGACAGACCTTTGAGTATGGGTGAAGGCAGTGAACATTAGGGGGGTCTGGATCGACGTTGACTAAAAAGCGAGCAACTTATATCGATGCCTCCCCCTTGCTGGGGGATTCAGTCCACCAGCTAAAATGAACGGTGGTGGCGATATTCATCCACTCGTTGTTCGATGGGTCGCGTGGATTATGGACTGGTGATGCTGGTTGTAGGAATTAATGGGCTCGAACATCCCAGGGAATTCGTTACTGCCTAAGGACACAGCATTTCATAGGAAAACAGTTCTGTATTGCATATGATAGTTATCTTCTTCTTCGTCTTCTTCGTCATTTGTTCATGGATACATAATCAATCATCATGATAATCACCACGGCCACCGCCACCACCGCCGTCGCATATTGCGGTGTTTACTGATGTTTGCATCTCATTAGTGGCGTTTCTCCAATTGGAAGTATATACTGACTAATGTATTATTGTTCTATAATACAATTACGACTATTCCACCATCGTCATTCGTATACCATTGCCATGGTGGGTCCACTTACTATACATGGAACAATGAAGCTTGAAATTAAATTTAAGGTACAACGTCGTTGGGCAATGAAATCATTATGTTGATTGCTCCTTTATATTTCACTACTTTATGCCTGTGACCTGTTATTAGTGCTGTTATTAAATTCCAGTACTGAGTGAATTAGTTCCTATGTTGAGATTAATTTATTGCAAAATTTAAAACTGCAAAAATCTCAGACAAATCTATCATTGGTTGGTGCACGCTCCCTCTCCATGTTCGGAAGTTTTCTATGTGTTGATTTTTTCCATCGAAGACAAGACAAACTCGGTTACTAAACAGGACAAGATTACCCGCTGTCAAAGTTTAATAATTCGAACAGCACAATCGCTTCCTACGCGGTCTTCTCCTCATTTGGACAGCGCCAATAGTTACAGTTCCCTATACGCCAGCGACAACAGTACGCCGAAGCGTGTACAAGTATCTTCTCTTGTCCTTATGTGCGTGTATCTTCATCGGAGTCCTTGCGTGTGTCAGTAATTCATCGCCGCTGGGCAGTGTTGGCCCGGCGCCAAGCTGGATTTTGTTGGCAGAACAACCGGGTGAGGACGCTCGCTTCGATTCGATCGAGTTAGCAGCGGTGGTGGCGGCGGCAGTAGCAGTAGCCAACCAGCGAGAAGGGTCCAAGCAAACCGAGTGGATGCTCGATTTGTAGCCCAGGCTCCCGCCTCCAACTAATTTCTTTGTTGTTGAGAATTTGCCCACAAAAGCCGATGACCTGCTTAACAGGGAATTAGCAGTGATCAAATCATCTGCGCCTTCTTCGATTTATTTGCCATTAGTTCGTACAGTACTCTCACCCTTACCGCCGCGAAACGTCTTGTGATAGGCACGCGTCAAATGACGTCTCGTCCTAAATGTCAATAATAATATCATCCCTTCTCGGCCTGTTCCTCTTCTGCAGTTTCTTACGAGACTCGCGCAGGGTCGTCCTCTGCTGACGAGTTGGCAGGTTGTTGGTTCATTGCTGTTTGGTCGGCTCACGTTGCCCTACTGTCCGTTGGCCATTTCAACATGCAGGTGCTCGCACCACAACGGCGTGCAGAACAATACGCGTAAGCAATGACACGGTGCTGCTTGCCGCGGATCACTTGTTGTCGTTGTTATTTCTTTGGGCTACGATATTCCTTGCGGTGGAAGCTTGTTATAGACGTTGCCTGTTTGTGTGTCATTAGCGTGTCATAAGTTCCTTGTCAGTGTGAATGCTCTGGTTGTTCTTGCCGCTGTAGAAAGCGAAGGCCGTTGAGTATTTTGTAGCTCGAATTAATTGATTCGCAATTACAGCCAGTAGCGGATTTGTTATCGTCAACGACCAAGCATGCATCATCATGATTGCCAGCAACAACAACAGCAGTAGCAGCAGCACCATCATCATCATTATAAGGGTGGTTGATCATTATCGATTATCGATTGATAATCGATCAGTCGTTGAGTGTTACGAATAGGCCGTGTGGTTTGGACGTCGCACGACTACACGTTGGCAACGGCGATCTGGTTGTCGGAAGTTTCAGTCTGCACTGATATTGACGTTTGAGTCGGCGCATGCGGCGGCGGCGTCATGGCCAACGCGGCCGCTGCGCAAGCGCAACTGCACGCAGAAGTCATACGCGAGCACGACGGCTGGTCGAGCGTATGCAGTGCATGGACGCTGACATGAGACGTTGAGGGGACGGAGCAGGCGCTGTGCACGCGCGAGGCTAGAGCTGAACAGGCGGACGCTACCCCCGAGGTCCCGCCGCCTTGGCCAGCACCGCCACCACTGGAGCCACCGTGTTGAGCCTGGCAGCCCTGTTGTTGATTCTTCCAGGCGTCTTCCATGAGACTGGCCGTGGTTTCAGCGTTTCCCTCATCACATTCGGCCAGAGTGAGCTCGTAGTAATACGAGCCGACACACTTCATGCAGTATACCTGAAAAATGGACATTCGACAAAAGACATAGAGCGGAGACAAATCGGTAAGGTGATTAAGGACACGACGCGCATAGCGTTAAATATATCATACTCCATAATGAAATTCATGTATAATACGGTCACAGCGTCCAAGTGTTGCCCGAATGATATGAATCTTGTAAAATCCAGTTGTCCACCGTTTTATAATACTTAATTCGTGTTGATTTTCCGCATTTTGTGATGGCAAAAATATCTCGCTCGAGTCGCTCAACGGTAGCTCGATATATTGAACTAGCTAGCGAGTCAGTATCGAATATATTATATAATAATAGTAAATACTCCATGAAGAGAAAGAAAAACGAATGAATACATAACAAAGACTAGCTGAGAAGGAGGAGGAAGCAATAAACAATAGCTAGAATGATTAATAATCAAGATGTCTGTGATCGAAATGCATTGTCCAAGTACATCACGGCTTATGCACAGTAGCACCCAATATCAACCGGGGACAACGGAGCATATCAAAATTTTGTCTTAATAACACAGGAGATCTATAATAGATATCTATTTCAGCAGGGTATCGATCTACATATCAATTGATCTATCTATTTATGAGGTGGGCAGCGGTGTTTTTGTTGTTTGTTTCTGTGTGTTTGTCATTTATTTGCTGGTGGACGAGAGCCCTTGAATGAGATGAGATATATATGAGGGTATAAAAATGGTTATTTCTGATCGCATTCCCTGTGATGGCCGACGTCGATGAGTAAACCGGCAGCAGGTGCCGAGTGGTGGATAAACACGACCTCTAACACCATCGATGCACCGATATTAATACTTTTGTGTTGGTGTGCCTCCACCCAGCTGATTGGGCGGATACGATTACCATGGAGGTTAGAAGAGGACCGAGGGAATAATAGTTACGTGTACATTGCGCCAAGCAGTGAACGTGCCACTGTGAATTGTACTGGACCGCAGTTGCTTGATAAAATGAACGTTGTCGACTTGCTTTGCTCGATCGTGTCGAGTTGCTTGAAAGGCGACTCAATGTGGGTTTTGTGGAAACCCTCTGTTCTTGTGACGCCCGTTGTAGTCAGGTCGCACCGAGGTAAACAATTAAAATCAGCGGTCAAGCCAAGCCGCTTTGCGATAGCGGATAGATCGTAACGGGTGGAATGGTACATTGAACGGTGGCCATCATCTTAGTTGTTTCCGAAAAATGTTCTAGACATGAGATAAGCTGTCATTATGCTCATTAGAGGATGTTACTTAGATTGGTATATCGGCAACACCCAAGGTGGTTTGCACCAATGTTACTGTATTCGTATTCGGACTTTTCAGCTGCTCAGCTGACTCATTAATTTTGTCCACAGGTTTGGGTAGTTCGGTCTTCTGCCGGCCTGCAAATCACCGAAGTGACTGAGTTAATGTATCTGAAAGACTATCGTGGCACTGATCACTGCTAAGTCTCTGTGGGCTCTCCAGGACTCAGCTCCAATTATCCACACTCATACGCTGCTAAGTGAAGCAGAAAGGTCATCTCTATGTGCAGTAGATATTTCCACCGAAGGTACAAACCAAGCGGTATTTGATATCGCGGTGTAGAGGATCGTTACACTAGTACAGATCCACATCGAGGCGAATAACACTCGTGAACGAGTTAACGCTGAAAGAGATGAGGTGCTCTCACACAGGAGGCGGGGAGCTGTTACAACAGATGGGTATATTCCAGCATCCGATAGGATGCAACACCAAACATTGACGCCCTGCAGGGTGGGTCAGCGTGCCTGCTTGGACATGTTATCCTAGCCAGCGTCCTGAACGTCCTGCAGTACGGCGTCCTGCCTGCTGCTTTGTTCGCTTGAGTTCGATGGCCCCGAGGCACCCTCGACCAATACAGCTCGCACAGTGGAGCAGAAACAACCCACATCAGTTCGAGAGGCTGCAGTAGCAGGAACAACAACAGCAAACAGTGTACACTGGTGACATTGGTGGCTGTGGTAATTGTAGACGAGGCAGGATGGTAAGAGCAGGGGTGGGCAACGGGTGTGTGATTAACAATTGTTGACCCTGTTACATTTCCAACTGGACTTGTGTAGTCGATGTAGCCGCATGCGTCAAGGAGAACGATGGCAGCTGCCTCCATTTGCCGCGTTCGCTGCTTCGACTCGATTCGAACAGCAAACAGGATCAGCTAACCGAGGACAACTCATTAATCCATATCAGACAAGTAGAGTCTTGTCTTCGGGCTTCCGACTCTACCTTATTCGACGTCGTGCTGTCAGGGCAGCAGGTCGTACTGATAAACATATGATGACATGCGAACGACGATCATGGACGAATAAGCGGGCGAAGGTGCGATAATAGCACAAACCAAGACGGTTGAGGCAACGGCAATCAGCTAGTGCTTGTGTGTGTGTGTGATGGCTTTAGTGATGACGGCGGTGGTAGTGACAGGGAGAGATCGTTAATTACGCCTTTGACAATGACAATAGATGAATAATCATGGGCAAGTTGACGTTTGACGTCGGCCAGGCGAAATACTCGTGGGCGGCTGTACCGGGCTAAAAAGATGTTCATTTCGTCATCCACCCCGTCGCTCCATTCACCCTATTGGTTCGCTGTTCTGCGGAACATTCAACGTTGAGGAACTTTTTTACTAAACGGTATACGGGTATATCTAGATGTATGACATTTTCTGAAAAATGGTATATCGGAATAGTGTTGTCTCGCTGGTGTTCGATCTTCTGTAGTGCATTGTGGTCGACATCTGATCGAGCGTAAAAGAAATTGCTGGAGCGAGTGCCTATCTATTCTTAGAGACATAAATTGAAGCAAATATTATCGTAAAAGTGTTTTCCTTTATGAAACGCGCAAAATAAACGTACAATTATTTGCATCGCATACAGTAATTCCGCATTCGGTCACAACGGAATTAACTGTGACTGGTAATAAACGTGACCGACATATTGCTAGATGACATATGTATCTGCGTCTGGACAACGTTCGAAATTAAAGCTCACGTAACTATAGATGCTTATTCTCGTGCGCTTAGCGCAGCCATTAATTTCGTTCTAAGAAGAGAGTAGATTTCGCGGTGCTAGCTAAGTGCCAGCATCTCATGGACAAACAAAGACTCAACTCCACCCCTACCATCAAGAATACTGTCATCCACGATGCCATAACCCCGACAAGAGCATACGTCGAGGAGGCGAAAACAGCAGCGATCACTTGCACCGAAGCAATGATAAACGTGAACAGCGTGTTCACGAATTGCCAGTACAGCCATAGCAGTACCAATGTTGAGCGGTCCTGAAATAGAGAGAAAAAATACAAAGAGAGACAGGATAAACCTATCTGTTAAGTCTATATAACATTTATATGGTCGGATTCCGTTCTAGTAAATGCAGTCCATCCAGTTTGGCCCGTTGTAGAAAAAATTGGTTTGAAAAAATATTTCTCATCATATCGAATTCGAGGTAGGAGGATTTATCCCAGCATCACATGTCTATATGAAAACAATAGAAAGAATAACCTATGGTCTATTTTGATGGTGATATTATTTACAAAGGGATGTCCTGTCAATGGACTAGAGCGGCGAAGGTCTTTGATAGCACCTTTGCGCCAGGTGAAGGCGATAGTGGGGCGTGGCTGCGGCTGGCACCGCGATGTACGTGATGCCCCGAGTTCGTACAATGTGATACTCTCCATGGGAACAAGTTCCTGATTCGCTTTCTGTGCGGGCTTTTGTGGTGGGCTGTATCACAAAACCAGATGCGCTACGTATGTCTGATATCAAACATCTCGTCGAAAACGTTTGCCGGTTAATACCGTCTTTCTCAGTTGATTGACGTCTGCCACTGTTATTCTGTCTTCGAAATTGGCCAGGGGAAGCGTACGTCTCGGCAGTCTACGTCTAAGTTCAACTTTCTTCAGAGATCTGTCCTGCATTTTGTCTGTATACGCCCCCTGCCCCCGCATTTTATCGGGTTCCTCACAACGCAGGCATAGAGCAACAACTGCGTGAGATTCGTATATTCCTTGGTTGGAGGCTGAAGGTGACAGGAAAAAAAAGGCTCTCAGAATCCACGAGTGTATCAAGGCACACCTATAAAGAACGCTCAACATATCCACTGAAAACTCGAGTATTACAAGATCTTACGGCCAGGTATTTCTCTATCGATATCTTAGGCACCTCAAAGTCGCCCAGCTTGTAGCTTGTACAGAAGTTTCAAGATTCTAGATGGAGAACTCCGCACTTGTACAACGATAACCTACGTCCCATCTTTATGGTCCATACGTAGACGTCATCATGGGCTGTTTGGAGACAGTGGCTGTCATTCCTACCATATGAGAAATTGTATCAATAGTTTATTCAAACACACAATAATTAGGAAGTAGTTGAGGCCGAGGCCGTCATCGTCCCGAGGAAAGCGATGGCATTGCCTCTTTACACAGCGAGGGAGATGCGTTGCAGAAGGAAAGACCCTGCGCGCTTATCCCCGGCGGCGCGGATCAACCTATCTGATTGTTTTTGATCCTTACCATCAGTTAAACGTGATCTGCGTAGATGCAGAAATTAATCGGCTGTCGCATTACGAATTTCGTATGGTCTACGAACAGAAGGAAGGGTACGCTTTCGAACAGCGTTCTTTGCGGACAGCCCGTTGTAGCGCATTCCTTCTCTCGAAAAACCGCCCTGTACTTTGACATTAAATACCGTCCCTCTGAGAAAGTCCGATATCCAGTTGCGGAGTTTGCGCCCCACTCAACCCTGCCCCCTGTGCGCAGAATGCACAGGGGGCAGTTCATGTAGCATTGTTTTGCCTTCTCTGTACACCTATTGCTGCGATGCTATCAGACCTTGTTATTCGGCGTTCTTCATAAAACTTTTTGCAAATGATCTTCTCTAGGATCGTGCAGCTTATCGCAGTCAGTGGTCCGAGCCATAAGATATACTTGATATCGCACCAAAACGTGACAAATGCAGTGCTGCGGGCCATATGATACGTTTGCATATGAACCAGACAAACCAGCTGATCATTGCGATGAATTGACTGCTTAGTTTGGTAAGTTATTTTATTATTTTAATTAATTTCGTATACAATTAAAATTAGTTTACAGACACAAGAGATAAGCACCTTTACATCATGTGCCGTATCAATTTGAGTTAGTGCTGCCACGCTTACTCTTATTAATAATAATAATAATAGTATTAATAATAATAATAATAATACACGTTCGCATAGCATAATAAGCTTATAGTTATTTATAACTAGATTTACATCTAAGGATCACGATTCCAACTACGGTGATGTCACGCTGTGCATATGAATAATAATCTTTCATTATTGGCACGCGCCAGTCTGTGCACGTTCAACCAGCTGCCATTCGTCTTGGCATCTGGGCCCTTGTTTGCAACCTGTTTGCAGCAGCATTGACAGAAACCTTTACTTGAAGAATTGGTGCTCGGTGATTTTTAGCGCATCCAAAAGATAAATCGTTATCTTGAATAAGCACTGCTTCCTTTTGAAGTCATGCTCATGAAAACGTCCACGATTATTGTGCACCTTATTTGTACAGGGTGTCCGAAAGTCCTCTCACAACCGAGATCATATAATCGTAATCGTGGGGAGTCTGTTCGAGTCAGCATACTGTGCTTCGAGCAGTTGCGTAAACATTTCTACACAGCTTCTCCACTTGTTGTTCGGTAGGACGTTACCTAAACTCCTTTATATTACTCAATGACTGTCACAGGTTTCTATTTACGTTGAAGACAATATAATGTGTTACATCGATTAAAAACGAATCAATGATCGGGAAACCAGTGACGGCGTATACCTTTATTCCGAGACGTAGGTTGTAGCAGCCTTGCCGGCCGACGAGGTGATAACGAGTCGACACAAACGAAATGTTGCTACGATTTTACGAAATGAAAGACTTGGACTCATAGGGTCCGAGATTCAAATCTCACACGCGAATCTATACTTAATACTTATATTTGTAAAAGTTCCACTGCTATAAATTACAATTATATAGTAACCAATATAGTTACAATTATATAGTATAACCTTCGGATAATGCACTTCGCACAGAGACATATACATATCTATATATATATTCATTTGGTCCGGTGTTATCAACTAAAAGATATTTGGGAGCATCCCGTAGTATGTACAAAGGGGCCACTGGACAACGGCGAGGTTAAGATGCGCTCTGGGTCGGAACATGTACTTAACGAAATAGATCGACAACATCGGAGCGGTCAACGATGCTAGTACAACGCGGATAAATTATGCACATCATGTCGACTTTTAATAAGTAGAATATTTGATTGCTTCAGTAGGTCGTCTAGCCGAGCTGCGCAATACCATCGTCATGGAGTAGTCACTCGAGCTTTGACACAGTCAATCAAAAACGATTCAGCCAAGGAACATACGCTACTCAGTTGTATCTGAACGTCTGGCAAGCAGTCCCCTACATATTACATTAGTGGACACATTTAATTGATGTCCTTACCTTGACTCGGGCGGAGGGAAGAATTGCAAGGGCAAGCGCACATCCAGGTGCAGTATGATAAACATTTACTGAGCACAAGAAGTGCGCACCGCGTATGACTGATGTTACGCCTATGTGAGAAGGCAGCACATGTCTGGCGTACGGCGCCACTGGACCTTCGTGCACGAGAGCATGTATCATGTCAGACCCACAATGGGGGTTCTTACCACCTTCGTCCGTGGCTATTAGGACAATGGCCCTCCATGTCACCCCCCGACTCGCCACCGTTTGCCTTCATCCCTCAGTCGAGTCTACCGTTCCTAAGGGGTTCGCTTGATCATCTCGCTGAAACTCGGGGAAGTGCTACCCACTGCTCACTTAGCTGGTACCATCAAAGCTCGCTCAGAAAGATAAAGTACTACCCATGTGGAACATGAGTGTTCTCGTCTAGTGCCTTTGGCTACAATCGCTAACATCAGTAGCGTCGAAATAGGCCCCATCGCTGCAAGCGTTCGTGATGTTGTGTGTGTAGTGAAAAAATGAAGCATCATTCATCGACAGGGGAGTCGAGACAATTTCGTGGATCATTTCGTGTCCTCATTTTAGCTGAAACACCCTATCGAAATAAACGAAGATCTGAATCGTATCGCTTCAGTTTTCTTCATCCTTGATGAGAGCAGCACGGAACGCTAGATGTGCCATGATGGTTACGTGGTTGGTCATAGAGCCATTGCTGCAAGATGTTTAAAAAATGAACTCGCAAAATCAAACATACGTACAAGCTTACATGTAGATGGATGGAAGCAGGTAGGGTTTTGCAGAGTTCGTAATCTCGCATAGAAACTGCGCATATGCATCAACGACGGCGTTGGCTAAGTTGTTGTAATTGCAAAAACTACGGCATGCAATTATAGCTTTACGCCATAATTGCACTAGCGCCGGGATTTACGCTACACATTGTTCAGGTAACAACAACGTTACCTAACGTGATGATACTCGAGAGCAATATGCTTGAGCTATTGCAACATATAATACATAGTAAGCCATTGTCCAGCATGTTGTCCTCAGACTGCGACAATCATCTCGACATAATTAATGCCCAACAATTTCCGAGCCCTGTGGTGAGTGGAAGAGGAGGGAACCTGACTTCCGTGAACGGGTTTCTAAGTCCCATGCGTCATAGTCATTCGCGTAAGTGGCTGAGTGCCGCATGCGCGTCCAGAAATCCCCCGAATCTTACAATCACGCGGTATGCTGCACCAGCAGATAAAATTATCAGATACGCGTTGTGATCGCATTTTTCGTCAGGAGGTATCAGGGCATCAGGTGATTGCTAAGCGCTACATCAATTCAAATGCCAAAAATATCGTACGTACTATTATCAAATGTGTTGTCAGGCGAAGTCTGCATAAGTGGATACATGGGAGGTAATTGCATATATGTGATTATTGTTATGACCGGGTGCCGAATTGTATAAGGTAATGAACAGACTTCGTTGTATGGCGGATTGACTGGGCAATCAATTAGGGTACTAGTGTATTTTGTATCGTAAATATACATTTCTGATATCTGGGATCTTTTGATATCTCAATCCTTATTTGGATACTATTATTCTTTTAGTATCAAGCCCAGATTTATTTGTCATAATCATAACAATTACTATATGATTTATGCTTTCCATGTGTCCTGTTGATTTCAATTGGCGTCGGCACGTGGTCACGATACCTCTCCCTGGGATATGGAATAAATCAAAATGGGCAGACGGGTTCAGGACGAAGGTCGAGAATAGCAAAACAACTCGGCAGGTGGCTACCGGTGTCGGTTATTGGTGAGTATGCATGTTTTAAGGTGCTTGAAGTGGCCCCGGGACTAGACACGCTAGCTTGCGACTCTTAAGGGGGGTAAGGATCATAATACAAAATACACTATCCCAAAGTAGATCTACAGCCGCAGGAGATCTACACCCGCATTCACAGTCCAATTCCAAAACGTCCGCTATCGGATATTGGACACGGAACCCTGATAGTCTATAATATCCAAGGAGACGTGTAAGGAATGCCCCCTCTGAGCGATAGGATACAGATCGTTCTTAGAGTACGTAACACTCGTCTTCACACACGGAAAGGCACACGCAAGCATCTATCCACGGATACTATGTCATACATCCAACACAGCCAGGATGGTGGGTCCAATCAATTCAAAAGCACCATCATCATCATACGCTCACATATTAGTACAAGTAGTACACTTACGATTAGAACTAATGGCCTGTTGGTCAGACAGATCAATCGGTTTGGAGGACCGATTGGCAGTGAGCCGGCAGCCCGTAATACTGTGAGCTATAATCCACGAAGGCTTCCATTCCTCTCTCGTTGTTTCGTACTGAACGCGAAACGCACATGAATTCACTACAAATATTGCAACAACCCGCGGTGTGTCAGATCTCTGCAGCTGCCCGAGGCGTTCGCGATCCACCGATCCTACTCGACTACTTTACCCCACAGACTCTCAGGCTACCCTACACAGACGCCACTCCTCCTTATATACACATGTCATCGCCGCCTACACGGAAGGGTCTATGTATCGCGGAGCCGGCCAGAAAGCATCATCGGGTGCGACGCCCGCGTGTCGACCGTGTCGTACCTCGATAGCCTTCTAGACCTCAGACAGCGCTGCTGCCGAGGTGACTGCGGATACTATTGCTCATGGAGGAGAAAGAGAGAGAGAGAGAGAGAGAGAGAGAGAGAGAGAGAGAGACACAATATAAACACTGCTGTCGCAGAGACAACCACTCGCACGCAGCGTACACAGCGGAATGCAAATAACCCGACACGCAGCACGTGCCATTTGTGCTGTCCAGTCTTGCTATGCACCGTATGCCTCCTGATCTTCCCGCGTAACTCGCTGGCTGCTTGACTGACCCCTTGAAATAGGTTGGGCTTTCGGTGCTCGCATATGCACGTACGCCTCCTACAGATAAATGCACGCACAATCACGTACTCATTCATTCACTCACACATGCAGCAGACTCAGCCTTCGTGCATGCGACGTGGATTCGGAAAACATCAGGCACGGTGGCAGACATTCATGCAGGCCAAGGAGGGCTGCTTTTGCTCGTATATTTTTGCTATTGCATCGCGCAGATGATGATCTGGGTCTGGCTTGGTTGATCAGCACCGTAGAAAACGTGGAACAGCCGTGGAACGGCAGACGGAGAGCAAAAGTGAAACTTACGAAGGATGTTGCGAGGAAGTGACGCTGCTGTGTACACGAACAAAAACACTGGGTCTGGTGAATAGCTGGATGATGGAAAACATCCATGTATGCTAAGCATGTTTCAATAGCACTCGGCAAACACGGAGACAGATAGGGACGCAGCAGGGAGAGGCACCCGAGAGACAACCCGAATGGCTGAATAGCATTGCCTTAGGTAGAGTGCCTGTAAACGTCAAGATGTATAGCGGTTCAGATGACGAGTGTATCATATCATATGTACAGTCCAATTGCTGAAACCTGCACTGCTCGTCATTTCGCTGATGTACTCATTAAGTAATAGGACGCTGGTGGGCCTAATCACCTCGGCCTTGCGTATCGCAGCAAAATACTTGCTATATTCCCTATCGCAATGCATGTATATGATTGTACGTCAATTAAATTTTTTTAATCCCAGATTTCGCGGCCACCACGTTCGAAGAGAAAACTCATCGAACTCATCTAATATGTGCGACTTCTAGACATACTAATGGAAGAATCTGGAACTAATTATATAGATATATTTATGACTCATCAAATTAGTCTTTTACGTAAAAAAAAAATTAGTCTTTTACGTTCAAGCTCGGGTCGTTGTCAACTAGCTTGTCCCACCTCTAAACTCTGCCATCGAAGAAGTTGTTTAACCAGTTTCTGAGAATACCGAACGTTTCGCCACTTATATGGTTAAGCAATGAGGGGGAAAGTATGGTAATCTGGAAGTGCAAGATCCGGAGAATATGAATGATCGTGCACCAATGGTTGGAGGTCAAGCTTCACAATTTTTGGCGATTTTCCGTTAACAAGCGAAAAACTTTTCATTTTGTCCGAAACCAAACATAATACATGACTGCCACGTTGACATAAAGGGGTCATCAATTCGGAGCGGGTTTCACTATCGAGTGCGCTGACGTTGCTCACTATAATATGAAATAATCTCAAAGCGACAACTGGGGCCTTTTGCGTGTAGTTTAAATGAACTTCTATCATTACTAGTGTTCTTCATTAAATAAATATCATTCCCTCATTACGTTATCCAGCATTTGTTCTCATAATTTAGTGAAACACCTAATTATCCCCTATGGGATCCTGGTTGATATCTCTCAATAGATTTCGCTGAATGGTGGCTGAGTCCTTTCGAGTTTCCCCGATGGCCAGATATATTACAAGTCCTGCATTCTCGGCATTACATTGAGGACCATGACTGAGTACTGCCGCTGCGCTTCGACCCCCCTGGCTCACTTAACCACTCTGCTACATTATCATAAGTAGGGGAGTCTTTTCGAATTTTAGCTGGGACTTGGCCATTTGCCAGAATGCTTTAGACACGGTTGTTGTCGCGCTAGCTTAATAGAGCAGCGAATCTGTGGGACGGTATTCTGCAGTTGTACCGCTGTGTATGTACTGGCCAAACCCAAACTTTTTTGAGTTTGACGATATTACAATATGCGTTTTTCGTACCACATTGGTTTATATATATATATTATATATATGTATGACAGTATACATATATCAGAGCATACTTTTGTGCGTGGCTGGAACATTTGAGATGAACCGTGACCATGTTCTGGGTATATTTGCTTGAAATGGCGGACATTCAGATCGTCCGTACACCTTCATAGCCCAAGAGGCCACCGCGTCAGGTATAACTGGGTCGCCTATCGTCCTCAAGTGCTTTTCAGGCACACAATGGATCTTAGGTCAGATTCGCAGGCTGCACATGTCCGTCGTTTCGAGTTGATATCCGAAAAATGTGTTCAGATATTAAGTTCAACAGTACATACATTTATTGCATATATGAATAATTTCTACCGAATTTGCCTACTGCCAAAGTAACCGTAGAGCAGTAGCTTGTGCTTAGACTAATTAGTATAAAAACTGGGTTATCTGATGCACTTTTTCGGTTGCATTCACACGTTGCTTCGGTCGCCTAGTTAGCGTGATAATGATGCGACATCCCCCTATTTCTGACCCTGGCACCGTCAACGTTGCCGTCAGCGATGTCGCGATCAGAAGTCTCAACTCCTGTCAGATGTGTCAGTTTTGTGTCAGCCGAGTCCACCTCCTGTGGCGGCAGGGAGGTGGATTTTTCCTTGCAACTTTTCTCGTCGTTATGCTATACCAATGAGCGTCGACGAGGGCTGGGAGAACGCCCTAAATGAAAAGGTCCACCTCGGCCGAGTTGCTGTTTAACATAAGCACGATTCTTGCTTTAGGATAAGGACATCTTTTTTTTGTCACAGTCATCCTATCATCAGCACACGTCTAGCCAGAGGGCAGAATGAGGATCGCGCCGTTTTTCGGATTAAACACACAAACATCTTCACAAATGTGTATAGAATGTATGCGATAATGATGGCTGCTACCTGCCCTTCTCGCATGGAAACGGAAACAGTTGCTTTGTACTATTGTTTCAAATACACAATGCACGGGGAAATACTAGCGGTTCCCTATCGTACATAATTGTTTCCGACGCTCTTCCAAAATCGAGTCGATTGCAGTGAAATTGATCGAATTTGCTAGAGATTGTTCGCTAGCTTTCGAGTACAACCTTTCAATATTTCCTTAAAGGGGCATTGACAACCAATTTACTGAACATACGCGTCTTTCGAAACCTGGTTGGACATAGCTGTGAACAGGGCACCTGTCTCAAAAAGGAATTCGACGATTTTCACCTCGAAGTGGCGGCCGATGTCCGCTGAGTATCTGTAGTCTCACAGACGCAACGCTCATAGCGAGCTCTTCGTTCCGCGCATTTGTCCTTCCACCAGACCCCACCCACTCCAATCGTATTGTATTTGTGAAGAGCTTTTGCTTCAAACTGAAGCCACGTATTGTCCTGGTATTGTTTCAATGCCTGGGGCGTCCAGATGTATAGAGTCAACCTTCATTGTTCGCCTCCTCTGCGTGTTTTTTCCTGCTTTGTAAATAACACTTGGAATCGTTGTTTATGCTGGCCCGACCCGTTCATCGAACGCCCCCTCACGTCGATGGAAGTCTCAGCTCGTGTAACTCGATCCGCCCTTCGGGCAGATCAAGCTGAGCTCGCGATAGCAAACGTTCTTGTATAATCTTGTATACACATATATATATATATATGAGGAATTGAAATATGGCATTTAGATAAATATCCACATCTAAGCAGTGATTGGGGATCGGTATTGGACTTCATCGGTAATTCTCAAATTCGTTCATTGCATATGTAGTTGTGAGTCCGGTCGTATGTATACGAATTTGTGGTACGGATGCTTAAGGGAAGCGGATACATTTAAAGTTTTTTTTTATTTTGCGTTCATGTACTGTGTCCACATTCGAACTTCAGCGTCCAGAATAATAAATAAGTTAATACTGTTTTGTCTTTCTAATTATGCGCAGGTGCGTACGCTCCAAATGTGTGACAGTCGGAGCAAAGTTAACAAGGGGGGGGGTGTTAATGTTATGGACTTATTCAACTCTCAACATGACCTCCTTTGGCCTTGACAATGGCTCTCACACGATGATCGAAGGCCTCAGTGGCGGCAGAAACGATATGATCTGGGACCTTCGCCCACTCTTTTTTAACAGTGGCCTTCAAGGGTTACAGGATTGTATATTTTTTGCGCATCACCTTGGACTTCACAATACCTTAAATAGAGAAATCCAGCTTCTCTATTTGGCCATTGCCCTGCAGAAATGAATCCAGGAAACGAAGGCCATTTCCCTGCAGAAATGAATCCAGGCATATTTTGGGCTAGCCACCTCTGGGCGTCACTCGCTTCGTGGGGGGCCGCAAAGTCTTGTAGGAAAAGTCCACGATCCGTTTCCTAAATGGGCGTGTGCTCAGGGTTTCTGGCCGTCCTTCAAAACCAATACGACGGTAAAAAGCGCCTTTCATTTTTGTGTCTTGCACGACAAACTCAATCGGAGTACGTCCTGAAGTTGTTATTCTGGCCCAAACCATCACTGAGTCCTGATGGCTCCTAATTTTCGCCCTGACATCCCTCTAGCCACACGCGATCGATTTGTTTGTTTACCGTTTATTTGTTCCCTATCATTCCGCCTGTGAGGAGAAGTTTCGTTCCGACCTACCGTATTTTCTTTTATGTCGTTATAAGGTCATGGAACTACTGCGGCTCATAGCCATTTTTGTGCATATCCAGATGCAGTATCACTTGAAGAGTGCTCTCTGAGATTTTCATATCTTTTGGCAGTTTCCTGGGACTCCGACTGCAATCGGAGTCAAATACATTGCACGTTCTTTGCGGAGGTTGCAGTCCGTTTTGCGGAAAGGCATTGGTGTGCAGCGATAGTGCCTATATCATTGTTTCCCCTCACAGTCCGATACACGAACAGCCTATTCACTCCGAGGCGTTTCAAGTCGTTTACTGTCGCGTATGTCTGCTTACCAGCTAAATGGAGAGCTACGACGGCATTCGTCTTAGCTTCCATCGTGAACATTCCACACTCAACGATTTCCAGCGAGTGACATATACCCCTAATACTGGTCTAATACATTTAGCGCCACTCAAATCGAAAACCTCCCAATTTTAGTGCCCTGCTATCTAAACGTGTTTAGACTATATATATATATATATATATATATATATATATAAATATATATATATATATAATAAATGATTCCTAACTATTGTATGTTTGAATAAAGTAATGAATGTTTTCTTATATATATTCCATACATCATGATGTATGGAAACGCAGTCCGTGTTTATATAAACAACGTGTTTGCTTTGTTCGACGAAATATTTGTTCGCTTATTATTCTATAGGCTATGTTGCCTATGAGAAAAATGTCAACCGCATCTGCTCCGCGATGCGACTGCTTGTAGCCTCCTCGGTACGTTACACAGCGCCTACGACTACAACCACCACTGTGCTCTGTTACAAGTCGTTACAACTGCGCTGTCGGGAGTTATTGGCGTAACCGAGGAAATGGTCCGGGGGAATTTCATCTGACAAAGGCTGCCAGAAACTTCTAGCCTCTCACGAGTTTCCACTCTTCGATAGGAGAAGTGTTTCATGAAGAACACGCCAGGCTGTGCCTATTATATTATAGAGGGTAGCAGGCGTAAATGACGCCGAGTCAGTCTGAGTGACGACGCACACGATGTAAGCAAGGAAAGGAGTGTATTATAGCTGTCACCCGCCCGGTGGTGGGCCTCGTTGATTGTTGCTCCCTCCAGCTTTCCTGTACGTTTCTCTGGTTGGTGGTTGCAGGTCAGAACTGTGGCGGGCATGTTAGAAATGAGTTAGCCAGTGGCCGACGGGAAGTTCGTAGCGTAAGCGGCCCTGTCCCTGCTCAGAACGGACGAGGCGGAAGAGCGTTTGTTGTCAAGGCAGAGCGGGAGAGAGAGAGAGAGAGAAAGAGCTGCTGGACAGGCTTCCATAATATTATATATTCCATGTGAGAGGAACCATATTTGTATTTTGCTTTTTAGGCTACTGTTTGTTAAGAATCAAGTGTGCGTTTGTGGTGGGGAGCGTTCTAGTTTGAGTTTAACGAACACGAAACCCGTAGGGATAGGAACAAAAACACAACACTTCTGCTTACTTATGGCCCATCATGATATCATCATGTAAATTGTCGTTACTCTATCATCGTGGACGATACCATGATACCGAACGAGGTCGTTGAAAATAGGTAGCATGCACAAATACAAGTCGCTACGAAGGAGGTTCCTTGGAAATCGCAGGATGCCAAAAATGGCATCTGCCAAGAAGGCAAGCTATGTACATTGAATGCCCTATGATTGTTGTCGTGTTCTCAACATCAGTCAGGTTCAAGTCCTTCTTATGAGCCCATAGTTCTTCTTCGCCCCTTGGTCAAGTTCTCAAAGCCAAGTTGCCCACGAATACGGAGGTAATATCCAGGCGGACCGGTGCGAGACCGGAAAGACAGCCAGTCAGCGCCTGCAGGCCTTTGCTGTTCCGTTTCATTTTGTTTCGTTCGGTTTCGTTCAGTTGTTCGACAGCCGTCACAGACACAGCCCCCGCCCCTGTAAATACGCTGCTTGGTTGGTTGTTTCCAAGGCCTTTGCAAACTCCCCAGTTGTACACCGGCTGTGGGTTGCCGTGGCCGCCGCCGCCGCCGGGGAACAGGCCCCATGAGAGTGAACGAGTCGAAGAGTGCAAGAGGGAGAGAGAGAGAGAGAGAGAGAGAGAGAGAGAGAGAGAGAGAGAGAGAGAGCGGAGCAAGAGAAACAGCGCAACGGAGGATACAATATGCGGACTACGGGATGGACCGTGTCTTCCTAATAGAAGAGGATCTCTCGTTGCCAGCCCTGTCTCCATCGCCGTCGGCGCGCGATTCATCTTCATTTGGCTAGAAGCAGCAACAGTGGTGGTGGCGGCAGCAGCAACGGGTGCATCGGCTGTAGCTAGCCCGTCCGGATTCACCCCGTGGTCCGCAGCTGACCGAGCCGACCAAAGGACGAGGTAGCCTGTCCTGGGCAGTCGCTGGCCAGCAAACAGATCTGCTGTCTTTCCCAACAGCAGCCTATTCACCGCCACCAGCAGCCCGACGGCAGGCTACTACGACTGCAAAACGCTGGAAGCGTTTTCCGTTCTCGTCCTGCTGCAACGACGTCGGTCGACGGAACAACGCTTCCCCTGTCAGTTTCGTTCTACATATGTATGTGTGGTTCCAGCGGTAGTTTGGGGTCGATGGTTCGAGGCAACAGAGGCACGCCGTGCGGCCGGTATACTCAATTGAGTTCAGTTTAGCCAATCCTATTCCTGCGCCTCGCCTCCCGCTTCAAGCACCCCACACTACGCCCCTCGAGGCGTAACTCTTTCACCTGTCCTATAAGGCACTTTCACTGCAGTTTTACCTCTATTCTACTACCACGTTTCGCGTGGGTCCGACCGAGGATACGATGCACGACTGGCAGATATGTCCTTCCTGAGTTGTGTGCTCGAATCGTGTGCTCGTGTAGTACATGTAGTATAATGGATTCGTTGATTTCCACGCCGATGCCTGTACGGTGCCGGTGGCGAGTAGCTGTGGCGGCCGACGCTTACGCACGGCGAATGTGTCTTGAAACGCCTAGCTTAGTTTCGGCGATTCATGATGGGTAACGGTGAGCGGCAAGCTCACACCATCATACGTAGCTCCGTCTAGTTCCGTACCTGGGCCTCATATGGCACTGAGTTGTCGGTGGTAGTGGCATCATTTGAATCGACATAGTCGGACAGCCAACGACGCGGCCAAAAGAGCAACGCCGTACGCAATCTAACCTACGGCGGGGAGAACCAGCACCGCTGCAACTATTCTACCGCAGATTTGTGCTCGTAGCCCTTCGATAGACTTTATTGCAAACACCGATTCGAGAGCAAAACGGTACCATGACGCTAGCGATCCCATAGGTGTAGTATATCGCCTTCATCGTGCTACCAATGATCATCATGACATCGCTGCTTGATGCTAATGCCAATCATGACAATGATTATATTTGCGTGTATGTAGCTAGCGTCCTCTTGCCACGCTCTGTATTTACATATGAGTGTGAGACACGCGCGAGTCATCTCGTTTCACAACAAAGAGCGAACGAATCTCTCTCTCTCTCTCTCTCCCTCCCTTTCGTTTTCTTTCTCTCGTGGTGCTTGAAGCTCTTGCAGTGTTTGTACCTCTCTTCATTCCTTTCCTTGCCTATCTTTCAGCCTGTTCGTCCATACCCAGTTCTTTTCAGGCCGCTTTGGCCTGCCGGCGTGAGGGATCGTTGCCTAGGCGGCTGAGGCACCTGCAGAGTGGCCGGCGATACGGCCACTGCTGCAGTTTGGCAAACGGTGTTTTCGTTATCTGCCAGCGGTGGAACGAAGAGGCGAAAGCTAGTACAGCCTCGCGTGTTCGTGTGTATCTTGCAGGTTAGGAAGATACAGGGCCCTCGTGAAGTCCACATGCGCGGCTCTCGTCCAACGTCGGCATGTCTGCCACCTACTCGATCGGGTGGTGCCGTCTCACTTTTGCAGTACCCCGTACAGTTAAGTGTATGTACATACATGTTTGTCTCTGCATCCATACTGTATGAGCTCATTTAGCATCACTTTAGTGAAGGCCTCGTGGCTCCTCCTCTTCATCTGACTGACTGAACATGTGTGTCAGTCCTTGTAAAGCAAAGCACAGAATTACATGCGTAAGCACATCGATGCAACATAAAGGAAACATGTTTGTCTATTGGCACTGTATTATTGACGTCTTCTTATAAGCTATTATATTTAAATCGTGTTCTCCAAAATCATCATTTACCAGTGAAAAACGGAAAATTAGAAACGTTGGTCATTTCGAGAAAGAACCACCGTGTTGTTATTGATTGTTCTCTTTTTTAAGATGTGACATGGTACCAGTTGTCTTACAGAGTCTACACTTTAAATCGGAATCTGAATGGATTTTCATTTGCGAGAAAACACAACCTCGAAAAAGTGTCTGTTTCGAGTGGCCTTACGATATGACGAATTACCCGAGTCGATTAGCCTAACAATTATCGATGTATACAAGTAATGGTTATTCAGAGTAAATGGGGTCCTCCACAGGGCTGCGTGCCGGTCGGTCATCAATCCGGCGCCTGCTTCTCGAAGGACAAACCTTAGCGAACTCATGGCTGCTATTCCATTTCCATAATAAACGAAGCTGGTCGATATAAACTAGTCTTACTTACTACACTCCCACTTATGATACACATGAAAAAAAATGTGTGAAAATGATTGCACCATCGCGATAGCTCTACTCTGCCTGTTTTAGAATGTTCTTTTTTTTGTTTGTTTGTTTCGTTAGCTCTGTTGCTCGCTTACATTGCCAGCTCGCCTTTGCATTGTGCTATTGTATTGTGCAGATGCTGCTTACAGCGTAGAGCCATGCCGTGCAAAACACACCAGTGTTCACCCGTTCACCAGTGTGCCTGCCGTGTCGGGCTTATGGCCGTTTTTGGAGCATCCAACAGTGCCCCAAAAGAGGCGCCAATGTTTGGCTATGGCCCAGCTCGCTTGAAGCGAAAGCAGACGAAACGGATCTAGGCGGAAAGAGGGAGGGGATCACGATAGCAAACGGCGCTTCCTGCACCGTTATTATCATCAGCGCTTTACCCTTGGTTAGCTACATCTGTGCAGAATAGCCGTCTCCTCAGCCGGGAATCGCTACTGCATCCAGCTTGCCTGGATAATGCAACATAATGCAACTCCGTTTAACCAGCTATCTGGCCACAGCATATAAATATTTATGATGCATGCGTTCGTACCTGTTTGTGGCAATCCTGGACGCGAGCACGTTGGAAACTCTCGTAGCGTGACAATTGTTAGCAGTGGCGTATGTTTTAGCCCTATCGATTGAGAAGTTTATTTTCTATCGATTACGAATGACTATAGGAACAAGGACGGTTCGTTGCAAACTGTACTTACGTCTATAGTTACTAAGTGAAAGGCGCTCCGAACCGTGGCAAAGGTAACAACACCTCTCGGGCAATGAAAAGTCTGTGCACTAAGGTCTAAGTGCTAAATATCATATGATTGTGCTACTTATGTGAGCACATCTCACTAGATACCTTTCGATTGAACCTTCAGTCATGAAGTTTTGAAAGTCTTAGGTTGATGGGCGTAAGACAGTTTTCACGCCCGCAGTTTTACAAATTGCTGTCAACACAACGAACCCATACGACGATTCATACTGATGAACTCGCTTCAATCAAGGCATAACTCGGAGACATGTCCGGAACGCTTCCACCACAGTGTCTCACTAATTATTGGTCGTCCTGTCTGGTGAGGCTTTATAGTAAGCCTGCTGAGCTAATTCACATGCTATCTATGTTCCGAGTGAGTGGCACATAACGTAGTCAATAGCTAGGGATAGAGGTATCGTATATTATAGAATTGTTTCTCTACACTAATAGAACAGTAATTTCCAAGCACGAAGGGGGAATCGACCATCTTATTCCTGGGGGACGTTGCTCACGGTAGCCCCAGGGGTGTTCAGCGATGGCTGCTTTCGGACTCCTGTCTGTGCGAAGGCTTGCTTAGGTAGTCTCAACGAGTCTACTTCTATTATCATTCAGGCTTTGACTCCGGCCAGGCCTGGGGAGGGGGGGGGTTGAGAGAGATGATGCTGGAAGAAGGTCTTCCCGCTACCGGACGTGTCACCACATGAAGGATGAACAGAAAGAGGCAGGGACACGCTATGCCCTAGCTGAGAAATAGGCCAGTCGCAGCGACTGCAGCCAACCTGCAGCACATCCAAGGTATAGAATGTAGCGTAAAGCAGCAAGAGGAACGGCAGTATGATGGCGTCAGTCAAGTCATCTCATTCTCGGCCACCCACTCACCAACTCACAACGCGTTGCGTTCAATGCCGTGCTCTGAACTCAAGACGACGCCCGGGGCAATAGCCAAAGTCACAATTTCTATACAGTTATTTGACACGGGCAAGCGAAAACATCGTCTCGCGAGAGCATCATAACAGGCTGTTTAAGTGAGCTTCAGCCATGGGCAATGGTTGGAGAGATTAGGTAGAGTCAGGATGGCCATTGCACAAACGTGAAAAAATAACGGTCTGATGCGATATGAGGCGATAATCTCCCAAGCAGTGGGCTCGCATATTTTGCAGAATCGGCCAAACTAAACAACGATTAATTAAAACAAATTCGATTAACGAACCTTTCTACACAGTGAATATAGGAAAATCTTCTCTTAGTCCCATGTAGGACCAAGAGAAGATTTCCCATATTCACTGTTTTGAAAGGTTGATTAATCGAATTTGTTTTAATTGGGACATCACAATGGGTACTAGATAAATTCGTCTGGGATACCTTTGCACAATTTGCTACGGATAAAATATGACAACTAGGTAACATATGTTACGATTATTATTATTATGACATAAGGAACTCATTCAGGTAAGGGTTTGCATAGATATTTACATTTGGACAAACTGGAACGTCTGGCTTTTGCTTATTCATAAACGTACGCCTCTAGTAAACCAACCCTTGCATTGTATTGTACTAAGGATTCCATTCGAAGGACAACGTAGCTCGCTTTGCTGTGAAATAAAATTAGTTAGAAATGTGAATGACGGTTTTCCGTGTGGCAAAAAAAAAATCTCTGAAAGAGGTACGCCTATCCTGGCAAGTAGAACTAATTTACGCCAACATTGGAACCTGCCTAAATCGGGTTAATGTGAGGGCTTCTGCCCTGAGAGAGCTCATAATCATCGAGTTGGTAATCCGGCTTAAGGAAATGACCGCCCGGTGAGCATCGGCCTATCAGGGGGATGCCTTGGGGGGCATTAAGCCTAAATGCACATCTCGTCTATTGGATTGCTACAAAGAGGCGAGATAACCTCTTAAGAAGCGAGAGAGAGAAGGAAAGAGCGGAACTTTATTGAGGCTCACATGTTCACCAAGAGAATGAGAACTTCAGATTACCTACCTTCACCCACTTGCGAGAATACCCTTTAAATGATCTACAATATCATGCATCGATGGAAATGCTCGCCGTATACTGATCATCTAAAGGCAATACTAAGCATTAGCGTGGTACACCTCTAGCGCCTATGTTGAACTCATTAGTATCACATAGTCAACCAGTGATCGAAGTACTTACGTATTTAACGGAGTAATATAGGATCAACGAAAACAAGATGTCGATGCAACTCTCGATGATAATGGAGTACGCTACCTTATGGGGATCTGAAAATACAACATCAGGAGAGGCAGATAAGAACAGACAGCAGCGGCACATTACGAAAGGAATATTGCAGCGATTTGTCAATCGATATCCGCCACCTATAGATGTATCATATATTATAAGTTTCGCTATGTAATGGTATGATTATTGTTATGATAAGGCTCGTATAATCGTACGACATGTGCTAGAATATGAGCAACAAAGCTGCTCCTTTCCAATGAGATAATTATGTAATGAGACTTAAATAATTAACTTCCCAATAAGACTAGTATCGTCATCGTCAGCCACGTGGACTGGTGCGTGCTATGCAACATCAGTGTTCGAGTGTGGAAACAATTAACTGATACCTCTGCCATTGAAGCGGTATCACCTTCAACGACAAAAAAACAACACTCAAATCATATATCAAGGTTTTATCAGCAAAGCTACACGAACGATGCAACATATCGGATGTTATATTGAATATTTTTTTTGGGTATATACACCTTCACTGCTAAAAAAAAGAAACGACGTTCGGGACGAGGAACACTGTGACTTTCGAGCTCAAGTTCAAATTTTACAAAAAAAAAACAGATATCTACTGAATAAACTTTGTTGAAGTGAGCTTATTCACTAGTAGTAGGCTCGAAAGTTTGATTTGGCCTGAAATATAGCAAGTCGTAGTCGAGTGTGAAAAGGGAGATATCGAGGAGGAGACAGGAAATTGCCCACTTGACGTACCCACTTCAGAAGTATGTGTGAGAAAGTAAACGAGTGCCACTTCCCGGTTATTCCGACACGAGGAGAGCTTTGACGTAAGGGAGAGCGTTATCACTACTGATGGTACAAACGGACTATTCATCTGTAGTAAATGAAGCATATTTTATACACGTATTATGTCTCCGCCTCAATATACATCTCAATGGAATACATACGTATATGTACGGGAACAGTGTCATCAACATTTGAAGTATCCGTCTATAATTATAAAGCTGTATAGCGGTACATAAAAAATAGAAGAACTTCTTGGCCCCTTTTTCCACTGTTTGTAAGCAATACGCTCGGGCAGCAGATGTGGTTGGCGACCTGTTGGCCATTCGGCACTACGCAATCAGCACGGTTCATTTATCCGTCTACGAGTATATACATACGATTTTTGTATCATAGCGATGTACAACGATCGCAGTTGGTGTTCAGATTACGGTAAAACTTAATGTTAACATAGAAAAAAAATATAATCTAATCATAATGCCACGAGCTGTCTTTGAGAACGGACCTCGCAATGGAGCTAATTCAATACAGATAACCAATGAATTAAGTGATATTATATATATATATATATATATTTGAACTTGATTGAATTTAATTATTTCTTTATTGACAGAAGTGCGAATGTGTAGGCATGCATTGGCATGCCAAAACCCCCTTAAAAAAATAAGGTGACCTACTGTCAAAAATTATCACCAAGTCATATTCAACAATAAGATTGCACGCGGTTTACTGGATTTGATTCAAATAAATTTTAGCCCTTTTTTGATTTCGAAATCAAATTTTTTAACTCAGGTGAGAGACCGAATCTCGCTAGGGAGAGAACCCCAAACTGACGGCATGCGATAAGCGAGAGTATCGCGGCTTGATTCTTTGATAGCCAATGGTGTCACGAAAACTGTCGCCCTACGGGCGTTCGTTTGGTACAGGCTTTGATCGGAAGAGCAGCGTCTGTAGGCACGATGCCCGTGTATATATTGCAAGCAAGAAGAGCGAGGTGAAGTGAGTACAATGTCATCAGCGAAGGAAGGTCAAATCTCACTGGGATGTCCGTGACCGAGTCACTTCGAGTTCTACCAGCAATAGCCCGGAGTGCGTCATCCTGTATCACCTCCCCCCGCTGAAGTACGTTTTAGTAGCCTCCACCCCAGACTGAGATACCATAGCTGAATAGAGCTTTGTAGAGATGGACTAAACCTTCTGAAGGGACGCCAAGCTCTCTAAGTCGACGCAAAGAGGCCACTACGGCATAGCACTTTGGCAGTACGGAACTTAAATGATCCTTCCATCTGAGCTCATTCCAAACGAAGTTCAAGTCTACGCTCAGCCAATTTCTCAATCACCTTGGATAAGTAGTCGACCAGAGAAATTGGCCGATAATTTCCTGCTAATTTACGTACCACAAATGTTTTGGCTTTATACGGAGCAGTGCGAAGCGGTTTTTGTAGAACGTGGACCTGGCGATCACGACTTTGTGCCGATATTTGCGGAGGGCCGAACGCAGTCTTCGATTCAGGAGTGCTAACCTTCAAGTGCCATCTATATAACTTTTGAACCGCGTGCCTGAGACGCCTTAGCCTGGCGCAGAATTCAAACTTCTTCGAAGGTAATGCGGATATTGGCTCCATTACCAAACATTTCTCGTACTCCTCGACAAGCATTGACCGTAAAGACATAACAGCGACGTCAATATATTTTTCATCATAAATATATATATATATATATATACAGATATTTTTTTTTGGCCTATGTATTCGTTTCGAATTATAAACTGATTCAGCCAATGGCCCTTGCCGAGGTGAAGGCCTTGCGTCAGTCTCCCCTATTTCTATTTATCAATTTCACCGAAACCGGTTGCACACCGACATTACACTTATAGGCGCTAGATCCCTTTATTAAACATCGTCGACGGCACAGTCTCATTCCGATCCCTGAGCGATTTCAATGACAGAATTATGTGACGTATGCAGTGCCTAGCTTCGATCACGTCCTCGAGTTCCGACCCATCTGGGGGGGAGGGTTAATGGGTTTGAGAGTCCCACACTAGCGCTGTTTTAAGATAGACAGCTCAGTGCGCATGTGCATCAGGCATTCCCATAATCCCTAGAAAACAAAAAGCTTCGATCGCGTCATGAGGACCCAAGGCAACAACGAACGTCAAGCGTACTTCGCCTTCACGTAGCGCCAAGTCATATTATGTTTGTCTGATACATAAACACATTATATGTTGCTATCATTCGAATTCATTAATGCTGTTGGTGAGGTTTTTCAATGTCACTATGTGTAAGGTTCACCGATCTCATTCATGGCGCTTTTTGGTCCTCGCATTCAAAAATACCTGAATCCAATATGAAATCTCTCAGATGCGATCAATGAATAGCCTCGGTACCGCGTGTGCAGGATCATTCTTAGAAACATAGACTCTCTATGGCCTCGTTGTTGTGTTGCTATAGTTGCCCCATACACTTGGTGTATGTTTGAAAATTCTCAACGGGTTCCTGGAGTAGAACACATGCATCAATAATATACGCCTCTTTATGGTGGAAGGGGTCCAAGGGTATTGATCAACGAAACTGCCGACCTGCTCGACATCCAACGTTTTCTGATATTGAGTCGCCCTGCTAACAAATACATAGCAGCATTGCATTATACACATTTCACCACTGGCTGTAGCAAGTCTGAACCCGAGCAGCTTTCAGGAAAGATGACGGTGCAAAAACGACATTATTAACAAGCATATTGTTTTGAACAGCTTTGCGAGTCGTTCGAAACGAAGGCCTCGTTTCAAAAATTACGCAATGGTTCTGTCCTTTGTCATATAGTGTCCGCTGCACTCCAGTGTCCATTGAGCCATTGGATGACGATCGGCTGTGGATGCGCATCATCAACTGCGACAAGATCTCAGTGTCGCTCGCGGCTGACATAGAATGCCATGTAAACCCCAATAGATACAACAGCGCACAGATCATAGCTCTATCCTACTTTTGAGACGTAGTTAGAGTTTTCCAGCTCGCTACTACTTCGTACAGAATCCGAGCACAACGACCCGTTTAAATTTGATATCATATTTATTTATTGATTTCCGATATAATTCATTCTATGTCGGATATTGATTACGATCGTGGGTCTTAAAAGCTTATGCGTTGTATTACACTTTTGCAGCTGTAAGTGACACCATGCTGGCCTGCTATGTTTTGCCCATCTGATTAAATGGCACCAAGACGAATCATGGGCAGCACTCCTCGAAACTCCCGCCGAAAGCGATTGAGAGAATGATATGGACGAGCCGTCGGCACGGACGAGCTGCTTTACCATAAACATCGAGGTCTGGTGTTCGCTTTTTATCTGAGAGACTCGTGCGAGTCTTGTGGAACAACAGGAGTTGTGTGTAGCGACGATGAATTCAAAATATTGATGTCAACCTCGTCGTCAATGCGTCAGCTTTACCCCAACTCCCCTGAACGTTCCGGTGCACATCCCTCCCTCCGTATTCACATTCATGGAAGCCGGACAGGACACCTACTGCTCTCTCTCTCTCTGTGTGGCTGCATGCGATGTTCTCCTATTCATTCGGTGGCTCATTGAATAGACAACAAAAGGGGAATAAGAATTAGATATATTGCCTCAGCGCTTCGCTAAGGCTTCCGGCCCACGACGGCTTCAGTGCACGACGACTGCGCACCGTTATACTTCACAATCTACCTTTTGTGTCGGCGTGAGGGGGGGCTCATGATATCGACGTTCACTCTATGCGTTGGCCAGTAGTTAAAGTAAAGCTAACTGTATGTGAGAAGATACAATGTTGAAATTGTGTGTGTACATATATATATATAATATATATATAGTGCTCCATGTGCTGCGAGGTAATGTGAGGTCGCCAAAGACCAATCATTCGATGAGTATCCCCGAAAATCACAGTATAAAAGATCAAAAATCAGATCATCCATCTATTGGCTGCATGGTAAGCGTGTTATTTCCTCAGTTCTTTGACAGCAGGATTGATGTCGTTTTGCCACAAAATGACAGGAACTGCTTAGGGAAAATCGGAGGGGTGGAGGTTCTCAGCGAAATGTCCCACGTATACCGAATAACATCTGAGCTCATGGTATACAATTAGGTAGACGAAAATAGGCGTTCGCGCCCTTCTTCTCTGTTTAGCGAATCCACCAAATATCAGATATCATCCTGTTCTAAATATGGTCATCTACTCAGCCATCCTCGTAGCCAACCATCATAGTCACTTTTTATATAGGTAGATAGAGACAAGTTTACTAACCAGAATAATTGGCTTCATGATAACTAAATGGTTCCTGCGCCACAACTACTGGACACCGTAAATAGGTGGTGACTGGAGCTAATGCCTGTCCTAAAAACCTCATACTCTCGACGTGACATGAATGTATATATGAGCGCACTATACTGAATATAACTAAACCTGTAGCAATGCGCATATTGGCATTCGTCCATTTAACCTTTAGGTATTACTGTGGTGACTTGTCGGGGCCACCTTTGCTTGCTTTCAACCAGTTGTGCTTGGCAAAAATCCACAATAATGAAAGATGACAAAGAAATCTCAAGATCATCAGCGTCTGACATCAATATTGCATGGATAGTGTCAGTTATTATAAGCGTGTGTGTGTGTGTTTAACACTACCCGATTCAACCACTTCAGGTCTGTCGTCATTGAATCAATCTGACTAATTCATTATTCACGAGCGTATTCGATGTACGATGATGTGCGCGTTTAACTCTCTTACAACTGTACCAATCGAAACACTAAGTAGACATTCATAAAACTAGTACATACATTTCAAAATAATATCCATTATAAGGTAAAGTGGAAAAGTACACAACCTAATTCATGATTCCATAAGCTGTCGGCACCACCATAAACTATAGCTAAACAGAAGCAAGCGCTGCCGCTCGTATTGCTCACGTATTTTTATAGAGAGACCATTCTGAAATGGATGCGGTCACAGGCCGTCGCTACAGAGCTGTGTCAATAACTACGATGTACCTGTGGAACGTAATTATTTTTTAACAAGCAAGTCCACACCAATGAACTCGGCCGAGTTTTCTTGAAGTACAATAAAGGTTTTCTCACTAAATAATTTCTAGTCAAGATTTTTTTCTCCGCGGTCTCGAGGCGTGGGTAGGCCAGGTATTTTCAGCTGCAGCTTTGTACTCTGGAAGGCGTTCAGTGATTTCTTCAAATGTATCCGACTTTCAATATCAGCTCACAGTGCATTTGCGTTGCACAGCGTAGAGTATTGCGCACACTCGCGTCTTATGAAGCAATGCTAAAAAGCAGTACCGTGAACGGTAAATGTTGGCTGAAAGTCCGCCCGAAAACCCAGGTAGAGTATCGCAAAAAAAAGGCAGAGTATCGCACTAGCCGCAGCAGTTACACACCTTCCCTTCAGATCGAAGTAATGACAAGCGTACCGACTCCAGGGAAGAGATAGACTCGCAGCAGAGGATGGTGATTTTAGCAGGCAGAGGCGCTTTGTCATCTAAGTCAACACCTCTGAACTTTATCGGCCCACTTTTATGGAGAGACTGGAGTGTCTCTCGTGGTGTCCGTGCGTTTGAAGGAAATCTCCTTCTCTCAAAAAAAGTAGAGTATCACAACAGCCCGTTCTCGTAATATGTTCGGATTGATTTCCACTGTTCCGCGAAGATAGTTCACTAGAATATTTATGAATCGCTGTTTCTCGACTTTCCTATATATTACATTTCACTCGTGAGCGAGGTGGTATAAAGAATCATATTGACGCGTTTATTCAAACATACAGTAGGTCGGGATTTCTAGGGATTTCTAGGTGGTATAAATAATCTGCGAGTAAAACCTATTTTTTTTTAGGATTTGCAAACTAAACTTGGTATTATATTCGCAATGATGCATGCATATGAAACAGATAGTGCAGTTCTGACGGCGCTGTCCTCGATATCCTGGTGGTGTACGGGAGGAATCCGGCGCAGTCAGCGGGTCGAGCTAAATGGGAGGTCTACTCCCCGCGGAAGTGGGTACCCGTCAGCCAGGTGACTGACGCGAGTGGATCGTATCTGAAGGTGACAACGCTGTCCAGCCAGCACACTGCTCGGGCTTTAGCTAAACGTGATTAGTCAATTAGCTGTTAATTAACGTGTCTGACCCTTTCGTAGACGGACGTCGTTTCGGGCACAAACGAGCCGTCGAGGTCATCGAGTCAAGCCCGCTGTCAAGGTCGAATTTGCGAACACAGTCCTATTCAAATTTTGCCTAACGCCATTGTGCACCGGTGTCGAAAGAGACAAGCAAACATGCAAACAAGGCCAAATGAAAAACTTCGTCAGTACGTTAAGTGTTTGTACAGCAAACTATTAACGATAGTTGTTGGCGTGCCTCTGGCGTGCGTTTGAAGAAAACTACCTCCTCTCAAAAAAAAAGATAGTTGTTGGCAAATGACGAGTCAAAGCATGCTAGCTAGGCATAAATATTGTTGAATGGTGTCATGCTACGAAATAGGAAACTCGCACCAGGAAATACACAAGTTAATGCCAATATCGCCAATATGAACGTCATCATATATATATCATCATCATATACATCATATGTATATATATATATATAATGCCATGAAACAACTGGCTCAGAACCAGACACTTTTGAGCTCATATCGCATGGAACTTCATAGTGTTTTATCATGTCGCATACTTTAATCTGTTTACTTGTTGATAATAATGATACATTACTTATGATGATGATAGTCATAATAGCGTGAGCGATAATTGCTGTGATAGTTGATTTCGCGTGGCGTCTGTCTCCTCACACGTGCCGACGTTTGCAGCATACCCCAAAGGTCGGAGGGTTGAGGGGAGAGGAAGTTGCTGCCGAACCGCATGGGGGTGTTCAGGCAAAAACGCCACATCCGACGTGTTCCGTTGGGTTCGTTTATTGAGTAAACCTTAGTGGGCAGTAATTATGCGAACGCGGGGCTCGCGATCAAGCTACCCATCTGGCCCCCGGTAGCCACACACCATGCAGGAAAGATAAACAAATATGAGAGGAAACTCTCTATGAAAGACGTTAAATGAGGCCGGGGCGGAACGGAGACGAAGACCATCATCAACAAAGACGACCCAAAGGCCATGACGTAGACGTTGAGAACACGTGGAATCAGACAAAAAACAGCGCGAAGACAACGAGAGAAAAAAACGAACACTTGGGGAGGAAGGCAGAAAGAACGAAAAATGTATTAATTAGGTTTCTGGACATTCGGGGGCTGGGGATGACGAAACCCACCGAAACAGCGAAGCGAATCGATAAAATACAGTTGAACCACTCGAGCTATTATAGATACTATATGGATCGGTGAGCAACATCGAGTGGAACTCGAGAAACTGCCAGAAGATAAGAACTTTAGGTGATTCGGCAACTTAAGAGAAGAATCAGCCTGGCATGTTCATAACGTAAGGGGCTATGAGAAGTTCAGGAGGAATGCGGCGAGATTTCGGTACAGACCGCGACTGTTGGTTGTTTAAATAGGAAAATGTAGTTTAATATAGGTAGTGGAATATATTGTGTCATCGTTCGGAAACTAAACAATCGACAGGAACAGAACGTGCAGCTGTATATATAGAAAAATACATGGGGTCTATTAGTCGAAAACTCAAATGATGTAGTTGATGGTCTCAGAGATGAGTGCACACTTATGACATTCTACTTATCGAAGAGAAGAGCTGCATGGGTAAACTTTGAGATATTATATTCTGATGGAAAGCACAGGTGACCAGTAAAGACCACTGTAATCAATGCAATGGGAAACCACACGCTCACTCGCAAATATACCAGAGGTCAACAGTTGACTACGTTTTTTCTTTGGAACGCAAGAGGATGGTATTGGATTAGTAAATATAAAATAGTGTATGTTTGAAATGATAATTATTATATATGAGCTCACAATAGACATCAGACATTGATATATATTTTAAGTAACTAGTCAGCTATGGAATACAGTATTTGTTGAGTTTACTTGATAGTATTTGAATAGCTTTTTTTTTTATTTAATCGTTTTTTTGTGCCTACAGTGGTCATCGTGGACTCGCATCCTGAAGAGACCGGACGCAATAGATCCAATGTGAGATGCCGAAGTTACGCTACCCTATGTCGCTTTGCATATTCCACAAAAGTTGCCGTGGAATAATTAGGCTACTCCAGTATTTGCGCGAGAGTGCGACAAAGGAAGACATCATATAAGACTCTCTATCTGGAAGATACTAATGAGCGAACGAGTCGACAATACACCAGTGACTATACTATACGATTGAGGTACGAATAGAATAAAAAGCCCGTGGACTCGTCATCTGCAGTTTTTCAAGAGGGACTACAATTGTGAGATATATCTGGGACAATAGAGAGCTGACTGCACTAAACCAACGCACTCCCAGGCCAGCCCAATAGTGAACTGGAGAAGCAATTTGAACACCGGCGGAGAAGGGCAGTGAAAGAAATGAGCTTGCTGAAATTGTACAGCGAAAATAGAAGAGCGTGTCGTTATTTGAGGATGTATTATATATATATATATTCCAAATAAACCACTTCTGCATTGTTCGCTATATTGCAGAGCAGGGAGGTTGCATATGAAAGCATTCAGAGCAAAATATGAAGCACCTGGTGAGATAAGCGGCGGCGAGTATGTACTGACGAACAAGAGACGATTGTGCTTGAGTGTTGGGTTGTGCTACATTTTAGATAATCGTAAGGTTCGTCGTTTTATGAACGCGTTGCTGTTTGCAAAATATGATAATATAAAAAAACTCTACTGTAATTAATGAATTGATTGATGTGATATGAGCTCATGCACCTCCGCTATTTAGTGGGCTACAAGAGCCTGTCCCACTTCACTATTATTCCCTTGAGCGTTCGTTGCGCCGCTACTCTTTAAGCTTTTATCAAGCACAACCGTTTGCTTGTGCAGGGGCATATGGTGGTGACATTTCACAGGGTACCCTGTCGTGACTTTCGGAACTAGGCCGTCCCTGGAAGTCAGGCCGGGAGACATCTGGAACGTCACGTTGCATGGTCCTTGCCCCTCAAAGGCAAGGTGGATCTCATAATATGTATATATATATATATATATATTATTCCCTTGCTCTTCGTTACATTCTCGCCGCCGCTTATCTCACCAGTTGCTTCATATTTTGCTCTAAATTCTATATATATATATATTATATATTATATATATATAGCATAATGTGGTCATGCAAAATGGTGATAAGAGAATAAGTTCATAGACTGGATTACGAACGTAAATGTTGGTGAGGGTATTTTAGTCCTTCAGCTCGTGGAAACCGAATATATTATGATCCATGATTTCACATACAAGCGTTCGCTTCGAGGAGCTTCATTACGTTTCGCAGGCAAGCAGATACAGGGTATCCTGATGGTAATCTACCCAGCATCTGCTTCGAGAAGTTGTCTCATGCCTCATCGATAAGTGGGCGGCTTCGTTCTTCCTCAACGGTCATAGTTTCGATATAGGGTCGGTGTTGTTACACGATAGCTCGTCGTGAGGGCGCAAAGCTGTTTCTGCTATTACTCTGCCGCGTGTTGTTCGTATCCCTTCTGAGACATACACTCTCGGTGAAGCCCACAGCCCAGCGAATTATGGTTGCGGGTCGGAGACGATCACGGTCTGGATCATGAGGCAGCCAGACCATTCAGAACGTGCCTTTGTCCTAGCCCTTATGTTTTTAGTCCTTGTTTTCCCCGCTCAAACTGCAAGATAGCGATTGCTTGTCTACAACACGGCCCAGAACGGGCTGAGTAAACTCTCGAGTTCTGTCGCAGGTCACCATTCGCCGAATACAGACCTCTCGTACACAGCCATCCTATTACAGATGTACCCGGATCTGCACGTTGGAGGGGTTACTACCATGACCAAAAATATATAGAAAATGCTCACTAGGTATTTAGATCTGGGTATACATTTGTTGATCTGCTTATTCAATGACACAGATTGCTGCTTGCTTAGTGAGTGCCGAGGGAAACATTGGCGAAAACATGCACTTTGCATCTGCAGACAAACTCTTCAACAATTGTTTCGGGAAGATCTTTAAGGGATCTTAATTTTGAACTCTTGAGGCAAAGAAAATTGACGCTAACTTCAGGGAAAGCATGCGCAAAAAAGCGTTCCTTAGAATGCGCCGAGATAATTTCAAGAAATTTCGTTAGCTCCCCAGCAACCTGAATTATAATTTTCAAATAGCAAACTACACATATCGTCCGTATGTGTAAAATCATTTGCTTTTAGCTCCCATTCAGTGTGCAATTCAAATAAGAATCGCTGTTTCACTCTACAGAATAACACAAATGTGTTCGTTTGAGATTTGTGCTCATATATGACCACATCTTTAGGCATAGCGCTGTCATACCATTCACGGTCTCGTTCCGCTCCACGTTAGCTGGACCCATCTACCACCAACCTTCGCGTATTGTGCGCTCCCTCTTTGGCCCGGAGAATAAGATTTAAACCGGTGCACACATGGATCTGATCCCCTCGTCCGGCCAGTCCACGTCTCCCATTTACAATTGTTGTGTTCACACAGATGACGTCGTAAACCCGTAAAGTCGTAAAATAGCCAAAGCAGCCGGTTCAGACGCCAGTGGAAAGACGATAAGCTCCCAGGCATCGTTCCTGGGTAGCAGCAGCTAGAAGCAGGGAGCTCCCAGGTGGCTGCGGGACATGGGTTAGCCAGTTCCCATGAGGTGGGGGGAGAGGTCATGGCGGATCTTGTGAAAATTGAACACTACAATACAAACGACGAGCTATGGAAGGAAGACCTTTCATTGTAGGCCGATATCTCTTCGTTTTGATTTAGATTGGCATTTTCCGAATGCGAACATCACAGAATATACTTTGTCGTTTGCTTCATCTTCCGCCCGATACATTGATTATCCTCTGTTGCAACGGTTGTGATCACAAAGTCTGCACGACGTTGCTTTGGCCTTTGGTCAACATCTTTGGACAAACTAAAAATTATACACTTTTTGCCTCTGCGACCTCATGTGGCTTATATTACATGTGATCATGTGGCGTATCGTTTGGTTCACAATAGAGTCCAAGTCTTCAATTCAATTCAAGTACTCACTTGTTAACCAGAAGGGAATGGCACAATATGTGCAATATTACATGCAGTAATATTGCCATCACTGTCGACGGCCATGACAATTATTATCGCATTGTGGACGACCATTGACGTATTAAGGAGCACTTGCTAAAATGAAGCTTGCTTGTACACTATCAAACGGTTCGATATGTTTCCTAAGATAAGGTTTCCATACTACGGAGCAGTAGATGCACTCAAGTAAAACTAGACTCTTGTGAAGAAGAGCAATAAAATATCGACTTCCTTCACAATAAGGTATCGGAAAATTGTATTACAAGTACGCCCAAGGCCGTCCTGTGGCTCTTGCATTTAACAACCTCGTCGTTGATAGAATAATCATTTTTCAGCAGGTTCGAACCCCGCTGCGTGACATGTAAGAGAGCTTAAGCATTGTAAAATCGCAGCACCCTTAGAGAAACCAATACACCTTGACCGTCTATGAGCTAGAACATATAACAGCGCATAAAGGAGTGTAAGGATTAGCATGACTACTCTCACTAGATGTATTGCTGGGCAAAGGGGATCGAATCGTAGAACTTCAATCATTCGTATAGAACATAAATGTGATCCCTCGGGAATATCCTTCTTCGAGACAAGCACGAAACTACAGAAGAGCAAGGGGACGATGCATGCGCCCTGGGGAACTCACGATGGACAAGGCTCATAAGTGCTATCCGTGCCGTTAAGCTTAACACAGAGCGACCTATCAGGGAGATAAGTTCTGATCAAGCTAATGTTTTTCTTGTCTATATGTAAATTCTGAAGCTTAGAGGTCAGTAGTTTTCGGAAGACTCAATCAAAAGCCTTGGATAGATCGTAATAGACGCAGTCGAAGTCAATCTTTGCATTTCGAAACATAGCTCGATCGTGAATAGTCCCAACCAGCAGGATCAGAAATCTCACTTGATTTCTCCTTTGCAAACTCATGTTGGTCATTGTCCAACAGACCTTTGGAGGAGGGACAGGTGTAGATATAACCTATTTATAATTTTGCCAAAATTATTCAAATGGTGAACCGTGAACCACGGATCTGTAGTTATCCATGGCTATTTAGATTTGTCCTTATGAACATGTGTCACTAGTGATAGTCGAAAAAGTCGAAAACAGCTTCTTCCTCATAAACCCGAGTGAACATTAGCCTAAGAGGCAAGGGTAGGCTTCGCTAGAGTAGGACTCGGCTTTCTATAAGATATGGGGGGGATTGTCACGGATGTGGCTGCATTGACGTGCAAAATCATCAATTTCATCAGAATCGTATCTGTGATATTGGGTGAAGGGCAATCCGGGCTCTCAGAAAGAAAACCTTCGGTGAAGAGGAGCGAGTCCGTCGCACAAAGACTGACCCGAAAAAACCTTAAACGTCGTCGCTTTCCGGGAGTCACCAGATTCTATAATAGTGAGCCGTTAATTCTGCTAGATCCAAACCCATTTTTCGCGTTTTTGCTATTGTTCGCATATCTAAAGAATTCTTTAAAAAAGGAATTCTTTACTATGCATGAAACTAAAGTCGAATCTTACAAGATTCGTAGTCGGGTAGACACTTTTGTCAGCCGTGTGGCCATGCGAGGATTGGGATAAGCTTCCAAATCCAGCTCCTCAATATTATAGATGTATTCTAGAACACTTCTGTATCGCAAAGGGTTTCCCTTTTTAAGAATGAATTCTCCTATGAGACAGTGTAAGGGTTATAAGAAAAAAGCTCATACGTCTCGTTACCGGACTGGCAACCACTAGAGAATTAGCACAAGGACACGTTCAATAACGCAGCTTCAACGTCAGCCATGTTTCCCTTCCAGAAATTGCGACCACTGGGGTTATGAAACAGTTCTATGGATTCACGCAAGACTTAGAAGTTAACAACCTTGTGATCAGCATTGATAGCGCAGGGAGAACTACTAATAATCCTAATAATAATAACCGTCTCAACAAAAGGGCAGATTCGGTCGTACGTAATAGATCAATAAGTGATTCTTCACGCGTGGGATCTACTTGGAAGATTCGCATTTGAACATTATTCAGGTGAACTATAATACATTAAACACTTCGCGACCATATCGGTACAGATAAAAACCTTGCTTCTGCCAGAATATAATATGACACGTTTATTACGTAATATTAAACTATTACGCAATTGGTAGAAGAGCGAACGCGATTCTAATAACACTAATGTATGATGTAAATACTAAATGGCTAATTTCTCTAAAGGCGAATATCAGTCAAATCAATCGGACTACGAAGGCACCTACAATTGAGTGCATAATCATGAATGATACCTTCATACGGCGCTACGAGATTGTTGTGATATTCTCTTTAATGAATCGTTTGACGCGCGCAACCAGATTGGATTATGCCTCAGCCGGATCGTGACATTGGGATATTTCATCGATCTTCTTCTATACGCTTAGGAGGGTGAAGGTGACATATTCATAGTCGAGCAATCAAAGGGAGATAACATCCTATACGATACCCGGCCAGCCTTGCTGATGATAGTAACGCAGTATATCCAAGAACATACAAGAATGTTGAAAGCAAACTCATTATGCTATTGTCATTAATAGTTGCCGTTTTGACGCACAGACTTACTCCTGGTCGTCAAAGCGAAGCAAAGCTGTGGGGGCTAAACCATGCGGCAATAAATGCTTTGTTTCTTAGCTAGTTCTTGCTTACCTAAACATAATAAACATAATAAGCCTTTACCTTTACTGATCAAAAGGTGAAGGAGCACATACACTAGATGTATCATGGTTGTAACAATATTGCTACGTCTACATATAATGAACGACGACAAACGATGTCAACACGTCATCGAGTAATTGTATGTTGGAGAACTTAACGATTATCTTTAAATTTATACTCAGTTCATTAAGGACATAGCTATTACAAATTATTTCACACGATTCGAGGTATGCATTTGAAGAGCGGTTGCAATTAGCAGGACACTGCCATATGATTGCGGACATTAACGGTTACAAATTAGACAGAATTATTCCGCAGTGATATCGATATAGAAATAATTGTCTGGCGAAGAAAGCCTGAGCAAGGCCCGTTGCAAGTCACCAGTATGAACCCTGTCCTCTAGCCTCAATCACCAGCTGAGTACCAGCTACGCATCAATGGATATGTCGTGAAAGGGTGGTGCAGCTGTCCATGTGTGTTAATGGTCGATAATTGTAATGGCCGAACTGAAATCGAAGAGTCGATCGGTTTGTATCCAATGGTGAGGACCAGTGGACAGGACCGGTCTTGCAGTATGGTTGGATGACATTCAAAATAACTGGTCAAATGTCTTTTTGACAAAGCCAACCACAGTCAGACACCGTTTTGGATTTTGCGGATTCGGGCCCCGATGCTACAGCCTAGCAATTGATTTCATAAAACAGAAAGCCACCGAAGCTCGATCTGACCGAGATTCATATGATAGCGGGATATGTATGATGTCCAGCCATACTTCATTGTTAGTGTCAGTGGCCTTTGCTTAGCGTTTGACTGAGTCATATCTTGATCCCATTCCATGCATGGACGTTATATTCGTAATAGAATAGAGTCCAGAAGTAGCAGCGAACGCAACAATCCCTAACAAAGCAGCTGGATCATCTCCACTCTTTGAAACGAGTCTAAAATGTAGTTTTATAAACAGAGCGGAATATAAAATCATCACAAACGGAATAAGTAAGTACTCCTTTTTGAAAGAGCCAGAATTTACCAGTGGCATTAATAACAAAAATGTCAATATTCCTACAACGTCAGTACATAAAATAGGCGCGAGGCAGATTCGTCTATTCAATTGCTAAGAATGTATTGTACAAATGCTCGTAGGCAGAGGGTCGGCAGCGGCTGACTGCATGCAGGATGCAGCCGTTTGGTTGTTCCATGGACAACGTATTCGACAATGTGTTTTTCTTTGATATTTGTTTCTGGTTGCTAAAACAACAAACGGGCTGGTATTGTGCGACTAATGATTTGGTCTGACAGATAGCCCCCTGAGAATAGCTCTATCAATTCATCTGCGGGCGCCTCGTTCTGCAAGGCTATCTTGTCTTGCTTATTATCGCAAGCCATACGAATAAGACCCTCGGGGGTATTGGCGTAGAGGTTAAAGCAGGTACCGACTATTATGCAATACGAATAGAGATAAGTCAGGTTCACTCAATACCTAGTAAGCAGAGACAGCCTAATAAGAGCAGACTACATAAATCTATAATTTATATGGAATCGTATAGTAGATCCTAGCCATCCGTTGATCGGATATAGGTAAATCGATTTACGACCCCTTGGGCGGCAGAGGAGAGGAGAGGGAACCCTATTTTTTAAGGTACTGAACCATAGTATGCTGGTCACAGTTTTATACACTACAGTCCGCAGACGTTTGCCGCCGGAGTTACGTGAATCGACTCGCATTCTCAGCCAGCTCATGTGCGGTCATAACAGAGTCCACTGAATCATAGTCACAATCAATGATACTCACCAACTGCACCTGTGTCATCTTCTCGGTAAAGCTTGACCTCCTTGTAGCGATCGGGATTGATCATTTGGACGTACCCGTATATCATAAGACATCGCAGCGGCTGAAAATAGGTAAGTAAGTAAGTGAGAACATGTTATTGTTTGGTATACAGGAATATTGAACACTTATTAATTCACACACGATGTGTATATTGTCCTAATGACGTACCTGAACCAGCGACCCGTAGAAATGAGTGCCTATTTATTTCTTTACCTATATAATGTAGCTCAGTTCCTCGTTGATCGTAGCTATTAGTTACTCGTTGGTTTCTACCTCTTACCTGCTACCGACCACCGATTCGATTCGCCGATATCACCCACACAACATCGCGTATGGGGGAGATGTGGCGGTGGCACCGCTGGTACACATTGCTGCAAAGGTATTGATTCACGATGCCGGACAGAGAACATCGCATAAACTGAGAGACCACAAAGTTTCCTCTGTTGTCCCGTCTTACCTCGGCTATTGTTTGCAGTGAGTGAAACTTCTCAGCCTTGTTCACTACGTTACTCCTCACCATAGGCACTTACTTGCCCGAGGCCAAGTGATCGAGCCAAGTGGGTGTTCAGTAGCGTTTGCACTGTTCAAATGGGACGAAAACCGAGTAGGTGTGTCCACCTAATTCTCGCTACTGTCTGTAATGTGATGTCGGTCGCTAAGCTAGTAAGGTCTATAAATAGAAACCCATGCAGTAAAGTAGCCTTTAGTAAAATACTGCAGAAGACGTGTTCTCCCACCAATAAAGGTCTAGGAGATTAGCGCAAGTCACCTCTGTTTCACACAATTGACAATACATTTATATATTATGTGCCTATTGGCCTTTGATATGTCATCTGCGTAGCAGAGACATGAACCTGTGCGTATTAACCTCCCTCGCAAGGACTAGATGCCAAATTTCCTGCTGGTAATGATATCCCGCAATGCTGGTTTTGTGCCTAGATCAGGACGATTTCGATTAGGACACAGATAGAACGGGGCCGCGAATATAAAGACCACATGGACAGTCGGACTGCCCGTCCCTACCTCTATCTCACGTGTACCAGAGCCCAGCAGTGTGAGACTAATTTTCCGAGCTCTACTCCCGCTTCCCTGAACATAGAGCTTCAGTCAATCGAGCCGCCCCTCTATAGTCAAAGACGACGGGTTATGATGGGCGCCTAACTTCGCCGACCTGATGGCTTCGAGATGATCGATGAAACCTCCTACTTCGATTGCTAAATGGCCTTACCTAGACCACTCCTTGCAGCAGTTCACAGCAGTTGGCCGATACGCAAGACAGGCTCTGGGCATGGCCTTCTGACTGTAAAAGCGCCAGCAGCAGTAGCCATACCGGTGGCAATTGCCACGCCATTAAAGTTCACCGTCTAAAGACATCGTTTTCTTCACCTCGATTGTCGGAGTTCGACGGGCGGAGGGGTTAGGCGAAAATGGCCTGCACCATCATCGTTTTGTGGGGTATATTCCCGGTCATCGAAAGTAGTCTGTCAAGTGAACTGCACTCCTCACTTTCGAGTGACAGAGTAACAAAGCATTGACCGACCTATGTTTTGTTCTCCATCTCCATAACACGTACACGCGGACGGATGTGGCCGGGCTCCCTCGGTTTGGCGTTTGGTTGACGCAAAGTCGCTGTTTCTGTTGTCGGCTGTATTTGTCTCGTTGAAAATTGCTGAAGGCCTCGCCTTGTGGTGGAAGAGCCCGTATATCCCTGGCGACTGGTCTTGTGTCTACGGCAATCTATACAGCGGAAAGCTCAGCCCTCCAGGATACCCAGCACAGGTTGAGGATGAAGGCAGAACGGGAAACGGATGCACGACTGGATGCACGATACGTGGAGGACAGAAAGAAGCCTCCCTGTTTGGGAAGCCGTTACCGGCACCTGTGGAGCCTTTAAGAGTCTGCAAGCAAGGGAGCGAATAGGGGACTACCGCCCACACCCCTCCGCTCCACCTTCCATGCAGCTACTACTGTCTGCAAAGGACATCACCAATAATGGTTATTTCCTTGAAGTGCCGACGTCCTGCTGCACGCGGAACAACAGCAGGGCTGGAATGCCCTGGTAGGTAGGGTAGAGGCGTATTCACTTGTGGGATTCGACAGCCGCACCTAGCCCTTATCCTCCTGGCGTCCGATCCACCCATCGGCCCAATTCTCCCTATATACGATGGCCTGTACGGTTGTGTAGGGCAACGAAAGGCTTTGGTCGGCATTGTTTGTTGTTAAATAGATGGGCTACCTTGCAGTTGACAGACTTCTTGGTGGAAGCGGTTGCAGTGCGGCGATTCCATTACTCGAGATGCTCCAACTGGCAAGGCAATCGCTGGCGTGGTTAACACGCTTACTCTTGTGCTGTGTCATAGTTTCCTGTTCTATACACAGTTGTCCCAATGGCAGCCAGCGCGAGAGTGGCCAAATTGAGCTTATAGCTGGTGCCGTATTAGGACCGCGCCGGATGCCATGGCCAGTGAATACCAACGATAGCGTTCAAAGCGGCGGCGCAAATCAACCGTACGGGGCCGCGACATACAAGGCTGCGTCATCCAGCAAATTTTTTTGCCGTTTCAGTGATTTTGTAGAACAAATGGTTAGCGCGTTTCCATGAGAGATGCATAACTGCGTGGGAAACAGGGTTATTGTCAACATGATTGTTACATACAGGGCAAATGTTGTAGAGAAATCCATAAAACTGCGGTGGGCTTTGGAAACCAAAGTTTCGGTCTGGTTCAGCAAATTCATCTAGAAGGCTCTACTGAGAGGGCTCCGCTCAATAATTCATAAACGAGAGGGCTCCTCTCCTCTATAATTAGTGAACTAGGGTTAAACTCTTTACGCTAATGCCCATTAGTTTTGTAGGCCTGCTAAATAACATCGGAGCCTCCAAGTGGCATAGTTTGCCAACAACTTGCTCGTTAATGGATTACCGTGCCTGGTTCCGATGTAGAGTATACATGCCGTTGATCATTGACCTTTAAACCCGGCTTTGCGTTATGTCTGCATTATGTGTGTAGCTGAACGAAGGTCATTATACCAAACACGCCCTTATGATATTCATTCTCACATGTTTACTCCGTATGCTTACAATGCGATCCATGATTTCTCTTAGTATGGTGCTGATGACAACTCATCGAGCGTGAGAAAATACATGATATCGCATGGTACCTCATATCGCAGTGACCTGTTCACGGTGGCTGTTATAGAAGGGAAGATTTCTCTCTCAGGATTACTCCGTACTTCGTAGGTGCTATATATATATATATATATATGGTGCAAGTTAGAAGGCATGAGATGGCTAGCCGGGCGGCACCACCCCTTAGGGACGCTCGATGAGTGTGTGAGGATGAACGCCTGCAGTTTTCCGTTATGCTGAACGCCAACCCAGATATGCAATGGGAGTCGGACCGCATGGGAAAGACAGACCAAGAAGACGCTACGGGTGATACACATCCATCTGATAAGGACATACGGAATGAGGAAGGGCGTATGCCTCTTTGTATCTATTCTATCTATCTCTTTCTCCCCCTATCTATTTCTCTCTCTCTCTCTCTGTCTCTCTCTTTTACACGCGCCCTGTGCCACGTTTATAGCATTGGGTAGTGGGTCGTAGGTGGCAAGGTTGTACGTCGTATGCGTATCGCTAATTAACAAGAGCCGCAGCGCTGCGAGATCTGCTTCCGCTGGCGGTGGCGTTATTGATGCATTGCCCTCGCCTGTATCGTTCTAGATAATATAAGCCTGCATATACGACGTATGCGAGTGTATTTATGTGTGTATTTATATTATCAACACACACGCACACACACATACGTATATATATATATATATATATATATATATATAATCGGAAACAAGTCTCGATGTGTTTAACCCAGCCCGGAATTAATCGATAATGACAAGTTGCCAACGGCCCTGCTCACTCCGGTCGACTGCCTCCGACACTGGTGGATACCAACTGCTTTATATAATATATAAGCTAACTCGGGATCCAATGTAGCTCTGGAGGTAACCAGAAGATGTGGTCTACCGAATAGGAAAGGTGGGATCCGCGAGTCAGGACGTTGAAAGATACGCCGGCCGATCAGGCCATGCAATGGGAAGTGAATAGCGCGACAACGATAGCGTCAGGCTGGCAGGCAGGCAGGCCTGCATCGGGCAGTCGTTGAATCATCGGGAACTGGCCAGTGGCCTGAGGTCTGAGCAGAGAACGAGGGTAGTTGGGTTGGTTATCTGTAACTGGTGGCAGAGGCGGCGACGCTCGGGCATGGTCTGGCCTTGCCCGCCATGGTCCGTCGCAACGGGTAGACTAGCCGAAACTGAGACATGAGCTTCTCAGTGAAGGAGGCGTAGGACTTAAAGACGCGGTAAACGCAACGGAGAGGCTAATTTAGCAACGGATGAAGGTTATGAGCGACCTCGACTCGACACGTCGGCCTCGATCCGCAAGGGCGACGGAGCGAGTGCCTGACACACTCATTGACTGACTGGTTGAGCTGGTCCACCTCTTGATGTCTCTCTCCCTCTCTCTCTCTCTCTCTCTCTCTCTCTCTCTGTCGCTCTCATTTTCCCTCCAGCTTTCTTTCCCGATCGCTGTCCTGTCCATCGAATCTGATAGCTGGCTAAAGGCCTTCTCCGTCCGGGCGTCAAGCCGAGCGAGGGGTTTACGTCCGGATTTGACACCTCTGATATAGTTCACTCTCCCCAAGAGGGACGTGTAATGATAGAGAGAAAGAAAATGGGTAAATTAGCCGAAACTCGCAATCGTGCGAATGTTGCGGACGAAACTCAAGTGACAGGATTGCGGACCTCAGCTGAGTCGCCTTTTGGAGATAAAGCCATTTGTCATGAGAGTTGAACCATCGAGCGAGATAATAAAGACTATGTTGCAAAATTAATTCGAGACAGCTCCAGTAGATAGAAATTATATATATATATATATATATACATATGCTTAAGTATGTGTAAATGTGAATCGAAAAGCGCGCGTAATTTTGGAGGTGGTGGCCATAGCCAATCGTGATTTCGAAACTCATTTTACAAATTAGTTACGTTAGATACATTAGCTACGTTATTGTCTCTCTTTATTGCGTCGCTTACAGTCAAAGGCGGGGTATTACAGAAAAAGGTTAATTCACCATTTCGAAATGTGGCCGTTTTGAGCAAATATTGTTTATTACCATGAAGGATAGCGGCCGTACCTGGCAACGATGCTGACTTCAATAAAACAGCCTAAAGTCGGTTCTTGTGTAGAATCACACTACGCTGCAAAATAAAATTGTAGTTCACTCACTAGTCTCCCGGTTATATCAAAACTACAATAACCGGCTGATCTTAGAATGTAAAAAGGACTAAATATATAATACTAAACTGGACTGACAAATTCTGTTATAAATAGCTGATCGAGTGTATGTACAATTCGATCAATAGAAACAAAAGGTGATTAATTGGACCGTTGATAGAACAATGCACTGCGATGTGACAGTGATTATTTGAACGGTGATACTTCTTCACCCACTTGTCCTTATAGGAATTCGAGTAGTCCTAACTAACAAATATCGCTGATTTACTGTTTATGATATGATATAATATTAATTGATCTGATAAGTAGCTTACACACATGTGTAACTTGTTTGACTTGATTCAGCTTACTGATTAGTAAATCTGTCATTGGTCTCTGATGATCGTTCTGCCAATCACATGGAGACAATCGCAGCCCGATGAACTCAGAACATCGCACATTAGCCCACCTTTGGACCATTTCGCAGTTGTCTGCGTGGCTACGACTGCCATTAACGTGAAACTTTGAGTAGTTTCGTTTAACGTATAGGAACACGCGAAACGTAAACGGACGTTTGTACGTGAACAGCCAGCATGGGACATTAGTAGACGATACATAATAGATCGATTAACATATGTTTTCCGTAGAAAACTGAGCAGGGCTTCAGCACTAGAACGCCCTCCAGCCTACTCAAGGCGAACCCCTGTGGTCACAGCTAGAGCTCTGATCTGCGAGCATGCTTGCATTAGACTACAAACATGGGCTTAATGTTGTCCAAGAAAACCTCACAATCGACTTTATATATCGATATAGATCAATCGTTGCCGCGTACACATCGTATGAGCCGTTTGTGTTTATTGCTTGTGTCTACGAGACGGATGTCGCGATGACAACACATAAGTTGCTGCGATACGTATATTCATTCATATTATACGGTACAGCTCGTACGGCAGAAAGTTGAAAACACGCGTCCAATATTCATTTCGCTCCATTCCATTGTATATATTATATATATTATGTATATTGGCGGTATCCCGAACAATGTATGTTCACCATACGGCTCGACCCCGTACGAACGAGCGGATTAGGTCGCATCGATGGGACGGCCAAGATGGACGGTGTAATGCAGTGGCACCCAATCGATAAAGGCAAAAGCAGCTTGACTATTTTTTGTCTGACTATTTTCGTCAAGCTTGAATTTATTTAGGAGCAATCGAACGCCGTTCAGTTCCACCGCTCAGCTTGATCGGGTCACTCCCATCCCACCGGATGGAATCGGAATCTGAGGTCGTAGGGTAGGTTGTCGTCGGTGTAGCGAGCGCCTCGACAATAGAGCACTGGCATCAGCATAGCACAAATGGTAGTTGTATTGAACTGGCGGTGGCGGCGGCGACGACCAGGGTCTGTACCCGTCCAGCGCTTGTGCCTCTTTTACTGATATCGATTCCTCCATCCATACAGGGTAGGTAGCTCGAAACGAGTCGCATCGAGCCGGGGCCACTCGTGACAAACTGCAGGTCCGATTCAAGGGAGCATTGCTTGGACAGTGCTTCGAGCCGGATACGGCGGAGGCGGCAGATGTTGCGGCATGCAAACCCGGATCACGCTATGTGAGCATCGAGAACACAGCAGCAGCAGCAGCGGCAGTAGATATAAAAACGGCAGTAGCCGATTCCACAACAAGGCCAGGCAGCTGTGTGCCCTCCCTCTACCGAAACCCCATCCTAATTTACCACACAACTTGCATATCTTACATATGGGCATCTTTCTACGTCGCAATGGGATAGAAATATAGGAGTGTAATCGTGTTTTTTTTTGGAAAGTGACTACCGTTCGATTTAGTAGCGTTTGATAAATATAAGCGCCAATTTGAAACAATACGCACGAATCGAGGACGCCCTAAGGCTGGACCACCTGGCTTCTCTAGAGTAGCTCACCAGAAAGTACTACAATATAAATGTACGATGATTAATTGAATCTGCTACTATATCTGAGATATAATAGTGAACGCTGTAAAAGCGAGATGGAAGTGACAATTAATACTCTTGAGTTTATTTAGTAACACGTGTTAAGTAGGTATGTGCCAATTAAATATCGACGGCACGTATGAAACTAGTTTACTTGCTTGTCTAAAGTATAGTGACCCTTCATTGAAAAAATAAACAATCTACCTTTGTACTCAGTAGCTTTTGCACGATAATTCAAAGCTATTTCGCTACCCTACGCCATAGTTTGTGCGCCCCAAGGCTGATGTCATTTGTGCGTGGCAACTACTGTGAACAACAAATCCAATCCTCTCCGACTTTCGTTATCCGATGATAGAGCCCTCACCGGAGCGACGATGGAGCTCAGCCACCGTTGGACTGCAACACAATGAGCCATCTCAAATAGGACGAGATGGAAACACAAGTAGAGAAGGAGCTGAAGGAAAAATTGCCGTCCCTCGGGTGGAAGTTCCGAGATGGTTAAGTATCGTATAGAGATAGGAACGGAAGCCTGTCCTGGGCATCCTGACGAATCTAGGTATTGGCGGTATTGGAATTGGCGAGGCCAATGCTCAGACGTACGCGCCATCGACTGTCGAATTGATCCAATCGTAGGTCTTACACAAGGCAGAGGTGACGTTGCCCTTACTATAGTACAATAGCATTATACGATTATAGCTCGACGAAAAAACAGGTTCAAACACGGCAAAAGTCGCAAAAAAAATTCAGTTTGTCATGAATGTGTGTTAATAATACCTCGAAAATAAGTTTGGATGCAAGTTTTGCGGTATGCCACAGAAGGACGCGTTTCCTTCAAATCTCATACAATATCTGTTGCAGCATGCATTTATATCTAGACGGATTCTTGTGCGAGACTATCCATGCCTGCAAAATTACTTCATTTTTGTTCTTGTTTATTTTAACTGTTGCAACATTTGTTACATCCGTCTGCCAAACAGTGGTCATTGACCACTGTTTGCGCGCCGAAATTCAAAACATGGCCGGGTTTATTGCGTTGTGTATAATTGTGGCCCCAATTCCCTATCTTCCCGCGTCCAGCACCCCGGCCCCCGTGAGCGCTCTCGCTACGGTGGTCCCTGACAGAATCTCTCTATCGCGATCGCTTCCCGTCCTGGCCTGCGCCGCTGCTGCATTACTGCCGATGGGCAAATCCTTAGGGAGAACAGACCAAGGAGGGCGAGTACCTCTTGTGGAGCCGGGACGGAGACCCCCCAATTGGCAAAGGTCCATGTATCTCTCGGGGAGAAACGATGCTTGAGCGTGCCCCACTTCATAGCACCCCGGTCGGCCTCGCGGGCCTCGTGATGCTCTCAGTCCATCGTACCGTGGATCGTTTCTTGGATCATCTCAATCTCCAACTAGATTCCCTACCCCTTTGCGCGCTTCATTTTCTCATCTCATTCACTCTCCTTTATCTAGCGATGGTTAAGCCGTGCGAGACGTGCAAATGTGCATCGCTCCCTCTGCAGCTACAGTCTTCGACCCGCTGTGGGAGCCACTGGACAGCTGAAGTGACCTGGCCAAAGGGAGAACTAGCACAAGCACAGAACAAGCAGAGGAGTCAATTTCGTTTTGGGCGCGCAGAATAGCAATGTAAAGAGTGTAGGTACCTAAATGGTAGAGTATACTACAGGTATCTTCCACGAGAGGGTTTTTCAATCTATGCTGATGCCCGGAAGGAAAGTGAGCGAATAAAATCCACGGACTATGTATTATAAATCATATGAAAGTACACCTGGGCCTCCCGGCGCACCGACCATCTCTATATGTCTAAATTAGGGGATACTTAAGTCTTTTATTTGACGTCAACACCATTTAGGGCTCAAGTAGGACCAACGTCCGCGACACATGGGATTGTCTATTTGCTATGTTTATTTGGCTTTCAAGAGATGAAACAACCTCAAACGTTAACTTGAATCCTCATAATGGTACGTTAGAGTGGTAAACTCATAAGGGACGACGTCACTTCTTACATGTATGAAAGGTCTTTTGTGGGTCCCAGATGTCATCCAAGTTAAGCCCCCGCTACCACTCAGGGTACGCCGATGTTGCTATATTTCTTGTAGACATGCTTTTCCATTACGGGACCACAGTAAATGCATATCTATCTCACTTTCCACAAGAAACGGCTTTGCTAACATCATCCATGTAATATACCCATACAAAAAAGTAAACCCATACTCAGAAAATTTTCCGGACTGACCCATAGCCAACATTTAACGTCCACGGTACCAACTGCTTTCGGCATTGCTCCATAACAGAGACGCTCTTTTAAATGCAAGTGGGCAACAGTGGGGATCGAACCCGCACACCTTCGTGTCTCCTCCGATTGAAAGACGCACACGAATGCACCACCAGGCCACTAGCGTCGATTCTAAGCTGCTCAAATCATGCTACAATAGTTTAAACTGTATTAATCTTATTTCAGCACGTATTTTCCAAGTTAACCAATTATCTGTGTTAACAGTTTGATTCCGAATGCCCATTCAAGTTATCTGGTCGATTATTAGTATAATCATCCATATTCTAAATTGTTGACTGGCTGGGGCCCACTTATCAGCACGTGTTCGTTCTCAAGTTCGAATGTATTTGATAATAGTGCCTAATTAGAAGTCGAATTACTTTTCAGTTAAGAGGTGGGCGATGATACCGACAAGACAAAGACTTTAAATCATCTTCTGGCTACCTTGATGAACAAACAGAAATCTCAACCATAACGAGGTTAAACAACATTTCATTTGTTATATTATATTTAGTTTGTTATCTAATTTTATAAGTAATGAATGTTTAGACATGACGATGTAGTAGGTACCCAGCGACTATCACCAGCCCGCTGCTGTCAACCCAAACGTTTATGGCGGTACTCGCTTTTGTTGAGATGAAAAACGAGAAAGGAATTATCTCAAGGTCATATTTCGTCTGGCGACTCGTACAAGATGTGGCCTATGTTATCGTGCTGGGACGCCGTCGCTTTAACGAATGGATTCTAGTGGATGCTCTAGGATGATACTGTACTTAGGAGAGAAAGAAAGTTTTTCGCGTCCGTATCACCGCCCGCGATACGAGAATATCAAAGACCAATCTGCTATATATGGTATGCTCAAACGACAGGCAATTCCCATACGAGCTGGACGAGGGTGAGTTCCTCCTAAGTGGCCATTATTCGTGTCACAAACATAGATTTAGCATATATTTCTGCGAAAAATAAGGTACACAAATGATTATTATAGCTATTCTTTCTTCGTGATGTCGGGCTACCAAACGCTTGAGCGATTTAGTTATTCAATGTCAGCATGTCAACATCATCCCATAGAACTGTCTCATCCGCAATTCATTACATCCGTTTACTCCTGTGTGAGATGGTTGGCACTTGTGCTGGCATACAAGCGTCTACGGGTTGCCTTTGCCCGCCATCATTGACAATATTTGAATACTAATTAGTTCTGTTCTTCTTGGTAGTTTCAAACTCATATGTTTAGCACGTTCAAAGGTATTCATCGACACATGACCGGGGTGATTCAGATTATGGAACGAATTTCAATTACAATCCTGGTATTTCAATAGCTTCTTCGAAGTCGGCTTATTACTCCATCGAAGCCGGCTTGTCATTGCTGCGGCAGTTACATGGCCGTCGTTCCAAGCGACTGACCGAACGACAAAGGTAAGTCCGGGCCAAGGCCACAAGGGATGACCGCATAGTGCCAGCGTCTGCCGCCCCCTCAAGCTCACGCGGTGTTGAAGGGAGTCACCGGAGGGGTAGGTGTACAGCTGCAGCACGGCCGGGACGAAAGTACGCTTGGTCTGTGTGTCCGAGTGTGTGTGTATGCTTAAGCCGTGAGAGACGGATGTGTCCAAACTTTGGATGGCCTGTGACCGTCTTCCTTGTAGCCCCCCAGTGCCTCTGACCCACGCACTCACATGGGCTTTCCTGCCCATGGGAAGGAAGGGCATCCCCCTTCGTGCCCGTAGAGCCCTCAGCTAGGCGAAGACCCCTCGGCAAAGACGTGCGGGTTGGCCCTTGCGTTCAGTCCTGACAGCCGCGTTTGAAAGGGATGTTTTCTCTCTCACGGTCCCCACATACACATGCATAGATACACACACACACACACCCACAAACGACACAACACACTCTAGGCTCTCCGTCTCTCTAGAAATCTATCTCTGCCTCATGCACTCGAACGCAGACCCACCGGCAGACACACATACGCGTACAGAAGCTCGCACATGAACGTCCAACAGCCGTTTTTGATGGTTCTTTTTCTCTGGTGGCCAGCGTCAGTGTGGGCTCGTTCACGTGAAGGATCGTCCATCGGACAGCGCAGCGCTGAGCAAGTCGATATATACAATACAGGGCCCAATTCTGTCATCGCCTCAGCCACCTGCCGCTCTACCCTCGACGTTCATCACCACTCCTATACAGCTCTGCGTACCATTAACCAGCAGCGGCCGTTATGAAACACCCCCCAGGGTAAGCCTCAAGCGACAGATACATATCGTAAAATTCACTCTGTCGTCAAATTGCTAATTGAACTAATTGGGCTTTGGTATAATAGCTCTCTGTTCTCTGGATCTCGGGCTCTGTTCGACGTCTTGCCGCTTGCGTCTCTCACCGTAAAATAGAAAGTAAACAAAATCTGAAATCATTGTGAAGTGTAGCAGGTGATAGGATTGTCTAATAGGCACCTCTCGTATATAGCCGATAACAATCAATCCATTAATCAATGATACGAAACGAAAGCCGTAGACTTAAGGGCGACTCTATGAGAAACGATAGGCCTAGCTGAAGTAACACAATATGATTCTTCGTCGTTACGTTTTGCTTATCTAAAATTCATTTTAATCAGTTGATAAAGATTAATTCCCTCGGTGTTTTAACAGTCGCTCTCACACACTCTCGCAGCAATCATTTTGTGCTTAACGTGGCCGCTAACGAGATTCCTTATTCATGAGCCTTCTTCACTTCACTTCGATGGAGGCCGATATCAGGGAGGCTAAGCTCGCTAGGAAGCTCCCATGTTCGCCGTTGATAGTCGCTGTGGAAACGACGCTTTGGTCCAATGGTGCCCTGCCTTATATCTATCGTATGGGAGCGTGTGTAAGAGTTCTAGATCCTTATTCGGCAGTACCGATCGGCAGTACTCCTCGTCTATGTGGCCTGTATAGCTACGGAAGGGCGTGCTTTATCGTATATCAGTACACGTTCGTTCTCGGCGTAATGTGAAGTCTTCTTGACCTGGTTTAATCGGTCCGCGTCATTAGAGATTAGCCCCATCCCTTCGTTTGTGGGATGAGCAGTTCACAGAGACAAGGTAATTACTCTATCGCTCTGAGCAGTCTATTAAAGGGTTACTAACTCTCGGTGCTAGGGCCGACACTAACCCTTCGTCTTTTGTGGATAAGCTTATTTACTGCAACGATGATATGACAAGTATGTCTCAGAAAAGAACATTGCCCTCCAACGGGACGCCAGACACCTGTTTCACAGAATTATATATACAAGACAGGGCAGGGTTGTCGAGTATATGTACACTGTTTTTCACATCTGCATTACAAGGCTTCATTGTCATTATCGCTGCTGCTTCAGTTCCCAGAGCGCGTTTTCACGCTTTCAACCGCCGATTGGGACTATTTCCGTGTTGTTTTTATTTGCGCCATCGTTTCAGAGCAGCTAGCGAATCGTTGAAAGGCTCATACGTGTTCTAAGCACGAGATTTATCATGTGGCAGTGGATAACTCCAACAGGAAAATGGTGTCTAAGCCGATACAGTACTTGTACCAGAACCACATTACCGCATTATAGATTATGCGTACATTATTCGAGGTTCGTTCAGCCGTCGCAAATAAAACAGAATCCCCTCACTAAAATATTTGTTGGTTGATTTCCTGCGACACCTCAAATAACATAGTACCTTCTAGCCTATCCTTAGTTTACAATGCAAGCTCAATGGAGACGTTAAAAGTTCTCAAAATCTGTATCGACTAAGCGACCTTTAAACGTACTGCTTCTAGCTGGCAATAATCAGAGTGAGAGACAAGATTCGGTAGCCAATGCTTGTTCCCCCTGGTCAATTTCTGAGAGCCGCACACTCCACCAGGCTGAACTGATTGACTTTCGCCGTGCTAACCTGCCACCGCACAGGACCGTCGACGTCGCCTGTCACCCATCCAAAAGTCGAACTTGACCACGAAAGATTGGACACGATCTGCTCCGCGCTTCGTTTATCCTCTCGCTCTCACCATCCTTCAGCTGTTCTCCCGATGGAAACGAACTCGAACACCTTTTTCTGCCCTTGCACATCGCTGCCGGTTACTGGCTAGATTGCATTTTTTCCTCCTCCCATGAGGGCCAAGTGGATAGCAGATCTTCGATCAGACCTCTGAGATGAGGCAAAATAGTGAGAAAGATAAGGGGAGAGAGAGAGGCGACCAGGTCGGGAGTGAATGGAAACCGCGAAGGAGAAGCGAGACGGAGCAATGGACGGGTTGCAATCGGAAGGGATCGGGCTTCCACTCGAGCAAACTCCCGGACAGCGGCTTCCATCAGACGTCCGTGGATGACAAAGCGAAGTTCGTCTAACGAAATCCACTCACACGTAGACCTACCTACCTGGCATTGGGAACTACCAGGGGGAGAGGGAGTGTGCAGAATCCACTTCGGACACTCAGCGTTCACTCTCTCGGTGGTGGCTCGGTCTTACCTGGAAGTCTTCCAGAATCTGATATTTTCAGCGGTTTTAGTTTTGTCTCTCTATCGACCGAATGGACCCAGTCGCCGGCATATCGACTAGATGTATTTCAATTCATGCTTATTTTGTTGATCTGTTTGATTTAATGTATTGTGTTGTTGAGCATACGATTTAAAGTTTAAAAATATTACATTGGTGCTATTTTATGCATTAATGTGTGACATCACTTTCGTATGGCACTTGCTGGCGAGCACTGTTACTGATTAGGCAAACACCGATAATATATTAGCAAAAAAGGTGACCGTTATTAAAAATTGGAGCGATATTTCTGTTTAGAATGTGACCTATGCTATATATATATATAGCATATATATATATATATATATATATATAGCAAGGCAGAAGCTGCACCTTGCTTCTCAATACAACACTAATCAATTCACTCTGCCATCCGAGATCTGCGCAAACAAATTTGACGCAGTCTGAAGACTTCTCCCTAGACATCTTCGACCGCCGAAGTCCGCATCGCCGAAGGCAGCGTCCGTAGCTAATTGAGTTGCCACTGAATCTATAGTCATCGTACGGAATACAAATATCCTATTAACTCCAACAGCAGCACAAATATAGGTCGAAATTTAAATTTAATAATTGGCTCTCCTTATATTCCCTCGATACCACATTTCTAAAACAACACAGCGAGCCCAGAGAGCCAGATATCATCAATCTCCATGATTATAATATCCGTTTCTGCCGAAAAATAGGTTTTCTTCGCTTTTCGCTTGTGCGAGCCAACGACATCGAGACACTGCATGATCATTATGGCAATTTGGGTCCAGGAGAGAGGGTAATAAAGAAATTCGCGCCCTCAGAATCATTAGTTACTAAAGGATAGCTGATTGATTAGTGTAAATGCCTCATTACTCTAAAATACAAGTTTATATGACCTAGCAATGTCAGAACACGGATCAGGATATGAATACGTCGAATGTTTCAGGGTGACGTTTACGCTGAGCTTGAAGATTTCGCTTTCAAAATTCAACTCGCCTCATTCCTTATAGACCGAATCCTTTGCGGAGTCCTTCCGGGTCACTGGTTTATCCACGGAAAGCAATTTTCATTGTATGTTTTCGCGTGAGAGCCACATAAACGAAAAAAAAAAACTCTGAACCATGTCACACCACGCAGCACAGACATGTTCGAACTGCGGGATGAGATAGTGTAATTCGAATTTCTCGCTAAATTGAGTACTCATCTGCTTGGTGACTAGCACTCGAAGCAGGCATACAATACGATAACACATATCTCAACTTGACCGTATTCAACTACTAGCGATGTACGTCATTATCACTTGACAGATACGGAATTTCGGTGAAATGTACCATCTCGGGCAGATGTATATAGAAATTTCCTATTTTATATGCTTTGTTTTCGCAAGATCGTCTTAACAACGATCCATACGATGGAAGCGATACTACTTCTCCTTTCTAATGTTTACATTTCTTGTTTCGTGTTTATTTCATTGAAGGCGCGTTTTTGTAGAATAGCCTTTCGCATGGCAAACACATATACACACACACACACAGATACATCCATAATTACATGGTCGCCTTAACTATTAGGGAATTTGAACAAAGATTATATTAAAAGATTACATACAAACAACTAAATGAGTTAGAACAAAGGTCTTTTGGTATGAGTTAGAGGTACTCCCCAGCTTTATTTACATACCGATTCCAGCGCTCTGGGAATTTTGAAATAGCCAAATATTTACCATTTGCATTTCCATATATAATTTCGTTATCTATTGCTTCTTTGTAAGTAAGTCGACGTTTGTATAGAGAACCCCACCTATTGCCCTTTTTAATGCATGGAAACAACCATAATCACATGGGCTTAAATCAGGAGAATATGGGGGTTGATGCCATCGCTCAATATTGTCCCCTCCATCCTGGCCGTAATTTCAGCAGTGCCGTGATGTCTTGCATTGCCGTCGAGTGTCCACACTCGGTGCTGTCGATCCCCCCGCCATTTGTTCATCAATTTCTTCAAGAACTCGAGATATCGGGGAGCATTGAGTTTTTCGTTAGCTGCTAATATTTCGTAATAGCAAACACCCTTGATATCCAGGGCAAGTATCATCAACACCTTTCATCCGAATCTATCTGACACTGCTACAGACGCTGCTGCTTCACCTTGTCGGAGCCACGTTTTGCTTGGTCCTTCTCAGGAGATCTATGCAGGCTAACCCATGTCTCGTCTATCGACACGGTGTGTTCTAAGCGACTGGTTTGTTGCGTATAAGTCTTCAAATTAAATGTCGAACACTCCACACGCATTTCCATCAACTCAGCACTCAGTTTATGGGGGACCCATTTTGCATTGATTTTCTTCATCTCCAGTATATTGGTGATAATTCTATAACACGTCACCTGTGGAATCCCAGCTTGAGCCGACAAAGGCTTCATGGACCAAGCTCTAGTTTGCCTAGAAGCTGCCTTGATTCTGTCAATCCGTTCGTCCCTTGTCGCACCTGATTTCTGGTCCCCGCCTCGATGGTCAGCGATGTCCAAATTTCCACTGTTAAATAGCTCGCACCAACCTTGCACCGTTCGCACGCATAAGGCAGACCTGCCGTACCCGTTCACTAATTGTCCATGAATTTCAGCTGGAGGGTGGCCTCGGAGAAACAAAAACTTGATGATCTCCCGTTGATTTTTGGGGGAATTTGAACTGCGTGCCCACTCCAAAAATTAACGCATTGTATCGCATAGTTCGGATTGAGCGCCATTCGAAAGGCGCGAAAATTCGAACGGAAATCCCTAATAGTAGAAATTATATTGCAGAAAGAAACGCGTCAGACGCGTACCAGCGAACCCATAGCATAATGAGTTGGTGCTGTACAATGATGGTTCACCAATTGTTAAGCTTTCACTTTGCTTGTTAACCCGACTTGGTCGCGCTCTTGGTTGGCTCTACATTGCGCCCAACGGCCAAGCTTTCAGTCAACGCAAAGGTAGGATAAGAGCTCTTCGGACAAACCACAGATTTACGGGGTCCAACTGGGCATCTCTGCAGGTTCTGTTCTCGTGCAAGGGGAATATTCAAGGTCGTATTTCGCTGTAGTTGCAATCGTCCTGTCGGTTGGGCGATTCGCCCAATTTAGCTGGCCTGGACCGGCGTCGTCTCTGCCATTTTTAGCCATTTGGCTCGACTGCTAAAGGATTCACAATAGCCTTTGAGCCCTGCTCGCATAGTAGCGAATCTGTGGTGAAAAAGAACAAGCTCGTTAGCGATATTTGCTATCTGGGGATTTTATATTGGCCCGCAGCGAAATATCTGGGCCGTGGTGTTCACTAAGACAAACTCCTGCTACGAGAACAAGTGTGGCATTTCAAGCTACAATCTCTGAATTCCTGCTTCTAGCACGATGAGGAGCAGTCTCCTTTATTTCTAGGGGGATTACCATTAGTTTATCGATAGTACAATCGGTTCCAGCACTCTGCACGGGAAGACATCTATACGCACTCCATGTGAAACGAAGAGAGGGAGGGTAATCTTGGTTGGAAAGGTCCTCGGACTTCGAAGATAGACACTCTAATTTAAGGTACATTAGTCTGCCGTCACCGTCCGCCTAAACTCGCTCTCCGTTGTGTTGCTGAAATCTGCCGAAGATCTTAGAGGGAAGTATCCAGTGGCGGGCGGCTGTCGGCTGCTGAGACGGTGACCACTTTATTCAGGTAGCCAAAAAAAGGGGCAACATCACATAGAATTGTTTTGTGTGTAAACGTTTGTGTGGTACATAACAGTCTCATCACACCAACCGACAACTCCTGTAGGATTCTCATATGTAACCATCGATGCCTCTGCCGGTGGCAGATAAGCAGTTCCGGTAGATGGATTAGCCCTACAGCTGATCGCTAACAATCGCTACATAGACATACTCTGAAGTAGAAACCAAAATAACATATCAACATCATATAGCATGGGTAACACTCATAAACGTGATAATAGAGTCATAATCTTGCATCACTCCATATTTGTACCGGACAACTGGAGCTATATAGCAATAATTTATATTCGGTTATAAATGAGCTGGAAGGCAGACCTAGTTTCTTCGAAATCTGGCCTCACATAAGGCTGGCAGTCGAGATGACGTCAAGCATGATTATCCATGGAGAGCTAGCTCGAGAAATATAGTTAGAGAGTTGATTTAGATTGAATTAGAGTTGACTACTTTATCACCATGGGTCGAGTTCAAATAATTAGCCCCAGATACTAAGTACATACACTAATATACTACTACTACTACTCGAGGCCGCACATGTGTTCCCAGACACACTAGCTGCCATTCTTACATCAGAGGAGAGCGAACTTACGGCGGCCTTGGTGGTCTAGGAATTACGCCGCATCGTGGCATCTGTAAATTACGGTTATGTGAATTGAGAGTGGCAATTATAAATATATAATTGGAAATATAGCATTGGAAATATTTCCAATTGGAAATACGGCCAAGGAAACGAGAGCTAAGAATACCCATTCAATGGGTAAATAGTAGTACTATTGAATTGTTCAGTCAAACCCATAAATATTACTTTATGCTTATGCTAGATCACTTCAGACCGAGCGTGGTTAGTGGACGATTGATCTAACGTAACAATGGGATACAATAACCTTCTTTCTGACAATGGCTCCCGCGGGTCTCGTTCTGTTTCAAGGGAATGCGCGAGGCAGTGCCGCTGTTAGTTGCCGAGTTGAAATTCGTCAAGGAACAAATCGCCGTTGAAATTCCCTCAAGATCCCGCACTACCAACTATTTTCGCAATATAAAAATATTGGCACATTTTGTAAAAGCCACAACATGTGTATTGTCGTCATTAAAGAACGTATGTATCGCGGCAGTATACTGTTCTGTAAATACAACTATTTAATTAAGTTCGTACTATACGAAGTGAACATGCTGAATCAATCTCGTCGCGGAAACATATTCATCAACACAATGTCGTTTGAGGAAATCCACACGATAGCATCGGTAGTTGGTGATTAGTTAATACGAACATAGTGAATGGCCTCGCCTGACTACTGTCAAAGAAATCACTTTCACAACATGTGAAACATACTTTGACGTGCCGCGCCCGCCTTTCCCCAGCAATGACATCCGACGCCGCTGGCATCTCTGAATATATATATATATATATATATAATATATATATACACACTCTCCTAGTTCTTTTCCTCGTCTTTCACAGCCTTCCTCGCGACTGTTCCCAAAACCACGTAGGCGAGGCCATGTAACCAGCCACTCGACGACGGCATAAATTCTAAATTGGGGCAATCAACTTCGCTGCGGCGTTTGCTGAGCAAAATATTAGCGCTGATGGGCGAACAGGCCCCCTCAACCGGCAATTCCTCTGAGCAGACCCCCGGGTGCGAGCCCACCAGCGCCTCGACGCACCCTGTCGTGGGGGGCGCTCACCGCCGTACAAGAATCCCGAGGGCGCACAAATTCTCATCAGCGAAGGCAGGATTCTGCCTGTAGCAGGTCGACACCTAGGCGAAACGCTGTCTTCCTCGTCTTCTACTAGGGTCGAATAAGCGCGCTACTCTCGTGGATGAGCTTGATATTGTCGTCAGTATAGTTCCAGCTGCCGGTTCTGTGATCGCGCCTCATTATTAGCTGTGCAGTGGGGACCCTGCATATTTGTAGTGTCCAATTATCTTTTGGAGTACCTGATGCGAAACGCGTTTGAAATTGTTTTGAATCGAGAGATATCGTATAGAGAGAGAGAGAGTCACTTTGGCGTGACATCCGTAATAGTATTTTCGTATTTTTAGGAGTCATATCCTACTTCTGTGCCCTCCGATGATGTTATATGGCGTATTCCGATGAGGTCAGTCGCGACAAAGGAGTCAGCTGCTACATGGCTCGTGACCTGATACGATATAACTATTGACCTTGATACGATATCATATTTAGATAATTCGTGATATGATATCGTGTTTATGTCGTGATTCGTCATGTGTATATCATATACTTTTATGGCTCGTAATATGAGGTCATAATAGTGTATATGATTCGTGTCTAATGTACTATCTGTCTCGCCATATTGTTACTATATTACTCCGCGTAGTTATATGGAGGCTTCTCCTCGTCGTATGCGAGACGTGTCCGTGGTCTTTCGCTGCTGTTCTCCGCAACAACCTAAAGAAACGTAAAATCAACTGCAGCGTCATCCAGCGGACAAGACGAACAACGAACTTCTTCATACCAAGAGGGTCTGAACGACAAGGAACAGGGTCCGAATGTGGACTGACGAAGAAGATAGGCGCTGGCTGGTCATGGTGGATCCCATGAAACTGATGACACAAAACCTCGTTGCTGCTGACCAGCAACTAGAAAACGAGAAGGTCTATTCCGCGGGCGCCCCAGTCTACTCGACTCTGTCAACGAATGCGTGTGGCCGTCCGTCCCCGTGTTTGTCGGTGGGTGGCCGTGTGTATGTGTGTGTATGTGTACATGCATGAATGAATATATGTGGTGACACCACAACGCATGTACTGTACACTCTAAACGAACAAGAAAAGTGTGTCGCTGCCAAAAGTGAAAGTGCCCACACTGCTATATAGAGTTTGTTGAACAGTCGAGAGCTTATTTCGTCTGCTCATGCTGCTGCTGCTGCTGCTGTGACCGCCGCTGCCGTGGAATAGTGAGTGCTCTGCAGATCCTACTGTCGGGCTGGTGGCATTGCCATCACCGTTACTGCTCCTGCTGATTCTGTTGTTGTGGCCATTGCCCAGCCAGCACCGCTTTCGTGGGTAACAGAAAAGGCCCAGCTGGCTGTCCTGGCTGTGTCCTGTCCTATGACGAGCTCGCTGTCTACCGCCTGCCGCCCGCAGACGGTCTACGAGACGGAGGCCGCCAAAGTCACGGGCGGAGTGCACTGGAGTGGAGTGCGACAAGGAGTGGACGTGCACCAGCGGGTGTCCGGGTCGATGAAGTCGTCTCCCGCTGGCTACAGCCGGCCGGCCGGCCCCGCCGCCGGGAACCGCTGGTCAGGGTACGGCAGGGGGTTCTGATGGACGAAACCTCTCCTTAGAGGCGGTTGCGGCTGCGGCGACAGTAGCAGAGGCAGCAGGGCCCGCCACAGTGTGCGCGCCTGCTTACCTGCTCTATAGTGGGTGCTGATGCCGCTGGTGCTGCTGCTGCTGTTGAAGGCACGCTACTAGGTGTTTGCCGCAGCGCCATGATAGTGTTCTCTAGCATCGTGCTGTTCTGTCGTCTCTTTGGGCCGTCCCAGCCCCTCTTCTCACCTACCAGCCGCCCATCGTAGCAGCAGCAGCAGCAGCAAGAGGAGGAGTAGCAGTAGTAGTGGTCGTCATCGTATTCGCTATCGCCATCGCCGGAAATAACAACCGTTGGGAGGGAGTCACACCAACCGCAACAACGACGCTAACAACAACAACAACAACGCGAACGGCTCCCCTGGGAAGAAAGAAAGCTGATGTCTGATGGTCGAACCCGAGTACTGAAAGCGACCGTCGAAAAGACAGAATGGCGACATTCGCGTTCGGTCCACAAACACGAGCAGACCCGAACACACACACACGGCCGCTATCACCGATCCGTCCCTAGTAAGGCATACGCTCGCTTCTATATATGTAGATAGAGAACACTTCCGACTAACGGGGGCAATAGAAGCGAATGGCGTTGCTGATGATGATGATGATAAGCTCCCCTTCACCTTATACCGGCATCTATTTATATGGTATAGGCGAGTAAGTAGGTAACAGAGCCTTAATAAACTGTTCCGTACTCTCAGAATGAGACATCTCCCCCACTGCTATGTATGTGTAAAGGGATTGTGGGCAACGGGTTCACAACGAGGGCTGGCGGAGCTTTAAATCCGTGCACCTTCGTGCAGTCGCACATATGTATATTTATATTTATATAAGTGCGTATTTGCAAGTAAAAAATGTTCTCCTTAGGTTCTCCCAAAAACGCAAAACGAGAGAGAGAGAGACACCAACCCCGTGCACCGTCTCGCCTGTTATCTAGCTGCCACACAGCTACGCACTCAGGAAGGAAACAACATTGAAGATAGGTCAACTACTCAAGCAGATTAATCCATTCGCCTGGCCGGCTTCGTTTCATTCAACAGTAGATGGAATGAACAATGGTGTGTTTTTTCTTCCTTATTAAAACAAATGCAACATACAATCGTTGTGAAACACTTCCGACGAAGCTAAGGGCAGCAGCAGCGGCAATGAAAACAGATAAACAGGCAAGTGTAGCGGACCAGGAAATATTCATGAAAATGAATTCTTATCATTTCCAGTTGGAACTGTCTCGTAGTAGTCGGGGGACTTTCATGAAATGGTCTTGGTAACGTATCTGAACTTAAAGCTCTTCTGCTTATTGTATGGTGCTTAATAATTGATAATGAATTTCACTAAGCAGCGAGCAGATGCCCAGAGCGCTATGTCGCAAGAGCGAGTTTCGAAAATAGTTGAGGCAGGGTATCAGCTCCTTTCGAGAACGAAGCGAACAATTCAAGGGAGCATTTAGGCTCATCATTCTGTTCGTGTTGCAATAGGTTAATAGTGTACAACTACGCGCCACAACTGTAACTATTGCTCCATAGATAGACGAGTATGAAGAGATCTGAGAAAATGCCCTAGAGGTCTGAGGCGAAATCACTAGAGATGAAATCACTCACAGACAGCTTGGGAAGATCTGGTAGATTAATAATATCCTTAAGGGTCCCGCTACACGGTGCCCTGCGTCTGATCACCTGTATGGATACAATGACAGCTAGAAGAGATGTAGGTGTCGAAACGGCTTCCGCAAAGAAAGTACGTAAATATACTTTAGGCTCATGAGTATTCTCATGGGCTGGTTAAGGTGACGGGGGAGGACTTAGAAAGCTGCTACTAATACTTGAAAGACTATCAACACAATACAACATGCAACGTACCATAATTATTTATTCACACTATATGATCATATTTTCGAATTCAACGATGAGTAGTGATTTGTCGTCTTCCATTCCTGCTTAACTTGACTAAAGCCGATAGAGCAGTATTGGGTTTAGTTTTGCCCCCCCCCCCCTGTTAAAGTGTGATATGGTTGTCCCTTATTGAGTGAATCCTAAACAGAAAATTCGTTTCACTAGGGTCTAATTCACTACGCGTTGCGGTTGGACTCAGGGTTCGATCAGAAATCACCCCGCTTTGCACAGGCTATGTGTAAGCGACAAGGTGTTGTATAGTTAATGCCATCGATAGTGAGGAAACATCTGAGTCCTCATTTGGATTGGTGAGCCTGTCCGTGTCCCTTGTCACGCCTCCACCCCGCCTTGATTTCTTCCTTGCAAATACATTTCGGAGACGAGACGGTCGAGATTTGGCAGACTTCTCTGCCAATTAAACTAACAATCAGTCAGGTTGTGCTGCTGCTAGATTGCACTGCGGTGCCGGACAATGCAGTACCGTCGGTCCCGGCTGTCGGCGACGAAGACAGGTGTCGCTTCGACAATGGCTAGCTGAGGCTGGAAGTAGCTCGATTTTCTGGGACAATTATAGCCATCTGGCGTGGCCTGCCGTGTCCTGTCGATGTCCTGACTGATGTGGGGCGGACACGGGAAGTAGGAGACGGCCGGTGCGAGACATGACGCTTGAAAAGGCGATGGCTGGAAGCGGAGTGGGCGACTCTCAATTTAAGTGGTGTCAGTCCAGAGCCCAGGACCTTTCTAAATTCACTCGTGCGTTTTCTCTGCTCGGCTTCTCGTCGCAGTTGCTCGTAAAAGGTTCGTCAGAGCTCGGCTGTTCAGATCGACTTCGGGTCGTCCTCGTTTTAGCGATTTGCATTCGACCATCCTGCTCGTCGGAGAGCGGGTCGCGGACCGTGCTGACTGAGGTGACTTCCATATTGAACCGTCATTTTGCCATCCGTCCCACGATGGCGGAGCAGGTGCTTGGCGGTGTCGACCGTGTCGTCGGTGGCGGCGGTGGCGGCGACGGCTGCATTCCGTAGGCAGATGATTGGGCCTGTTGAGGAATTGGGAGCGGTCGGGTAGTATTGCGATGGTTATGAGGCCCAGCATTGGGGAAATTGCCTGCTGGGAAGATCGATGGATAGTGGTGAAGCTGAGGATGCTGCTGCTGCTGGCGCCGTTGCGAGTTGCGGTTCCTTCGAGACTGGGAGGTTTGGCGGCAGCGACTAGTTCTTCGTTCGTACTTCATACTACTTCTATTGCTGCTGCTGCTGCTGCTGCTGCTGCTACAACTACTACTGCTATCTCGTCCTGCAGTTTCTCCGTCTCTAGCTAGCCTCCCCTATAAGCTGAACGGATATTCTCCCTCCCACTCTCTCGGCATTCATGTCAGTTCGAGATGAATAGAGAGGGTGAGGCGAATGCAAGCGAGAGACGACAATGTGGCTGGCTCACAGAAAAGCAGCAGAAGGAAGCGGAGGCCGTTGAAGCTGTCGGCAGTCAGACCAGAGAGACCGGATTCCACCAAGCTCAGTCTGACACTCCGAACTCACTTCATTCTGACGGAGCGGGAACGCGCACATAGGGATGATCCGGCGTTCGGTCGAGTCGTTACAAAATGGAAGGTCCATTGCCGGCATGACAGACACACAGACGACGCTGACTGAGTCAGAACCTCTTCGCCTGCTGCTGCTAGTCGCAGCTCACATAGCTGAGGCAGCGAGATGCATAGAAGCAGCAGTAATCATCGTGGCGGGTGTGAGTCCAGTGGGAGGCGACATAAATCTGCGACATCATCTACTGAATAACATCACGTTTGATTAGTGGCACAATAGAAGCCGGTAGGAGGCTTTCTCTCGGATTAAACATGTCTCCTGCTCTTCTTCTTCTTTGCAAGAACTGGTTGCAATGCCACTGCCGCCACCGCGTCGTCAGCTCCCTGGGGTGCAGTGTCACCGCAAGGTAACCCTCGGACCGCCCGCTTACCAACCAGTTCTGCTGTTGCTGCTGCTGGTGCTACCTGCTTTGCTACCGGTCTTTCCGAGTCTGATCTAGCCATCAGTCGATCATCAAGACAACGCACAGACACCCTTGCATACAAGACCCTACCAGCACGCTGGTATAGTTTCCATGGCAGCAATAGAACCGGCAAGGTGTTCGTTTAGGGAGCGTGGCAAAATGACGCTTTCGTTTACTCCTTGGTCGTATCACGTCCCTCAGGTATGCATAACGTATAATAGTATGCATAACGACGCATAACACTTAATCAGCGTAATAGCAGTGAAGGCGGTGGTGGAGTGCCTTGCGTCGGCCATCAACAACCAACCAGCCAACCCTTGCCAGTGGCACTACAACGGCGTGCACGCCACTAAGCAAGCGAAACGCAAGCCCCCCTCAATGGATATGACTTCGTGTGGTGGGCCAGTGTCGTGATCTAGCATTTCCGCAAAAAATCCACTGAATCAGCCGTTAAATATTGTCGAGCAGCCGGTCGAAATGTGGATGAAAGCCGGTAATGTGTGCCGTATGAGTCAACATCGGGTATACAACATCATATTGAAGTAAACTGCCGGAAACGTATGCTTCAACGACAGAAAAGCGTTCGGTGAAGTTCTATCTTTGAGTGAAATGTAGGTTTAGGTGTACAACTTTAATAGAACATTCATCCTGGTGTAAGTCAATGGAATATCCTCAACCAAATGAGAGATCACAATATTGCTTTCTTCAAGCCGCTTCGATGACTGTATTTGTACAAGAGGTTTCGTACAAATGGAAAACAGCTCACGCCTTGGCAGGTCGCGTTAGCATTGTTTCAAACGTTTAGTCAGCTCTCCCGCCCTCGCTCGACAACGTCGAACCAACCGTTTTATCGAAGGAATACGCGTGAGGCCTCCCAGCAGCATTAACTATATTGCCTCACCTTAATCTCTCAATCGCGACACTGGCAACAGCTAAGAGTAACGCACGAAAAACACCTCGTGATACGAACACCAAGAATATCCTGCAGTTGCACAGGCGAAAAAAAAGCTCGAAGTAACAGGAACGGTTCCATTGAGGATCATGTCAAGCTAAACTGGCATGGACGCCTCATCAAAACCGAAAAATCAAGGGACATTGTTGAATTGCTGGTCGCCGAGATTTATCCGCCAGCGCTGAACGATGAAACGAACACACTCTGTATGTTTTGCGACTTGGCTGTAGTAGCTTGGCTGCGTAGCCGTTCGAGATACGCAAACGAGGTTAATTTCCATGCTGGAGACCTAAATTTAATGAATAAACGCGAGTGCCTTTATATAAATAGAATCGAGAGGAATTAGCTTGAATAGAATGCACAAGAAGCAATGAAACGCAGAGGCTCGCCAAGCTCATGCGACGACTGCTGCTCTTGACCCACTTCGAGGCTGCTCAACGAAATAAGGATTCTTTTCTCTTGCACTCGGTGGACGCACGAAGTTTAGCTAGCAACCTTAGTGGTAACACCCACTCGAACAGCACTTGCCACCTATGTGCAACATAGCAGATATCAGCCAGCGATCAATGGAACAATGAATTCCGACGTCTATGGAAGATGGTAGTTGCAATCGATCAGTTCAGCTATCAGGTTATTGTGGCAGGCTGTTGCACCATATACGCTATCTAAATATAGAAAGTGTGCGCTCAAGCAGGCGGAGCCCAGCCTGCTTTCGGCTTGCCGCCCAAAAACACAACAACAGATATGCTATTGTCATCGACGTGGCCGTCATCAAGTACCGCAAGATGTTATTGTGCAATATGGCAATCATTGTAGCAACGCAAGTGACATAGACCGGAAACTCATCTTTCTAAGTATTGTGTAGATTAAAATAGCTCAACAAACTGGGATTTTAGATGCCCATGGAATATCTAATTCTGTGACTGCATTGTTTACCTTGCCCACTAAGGGCATGAACACCATGCTCCGACGCATGGGTGAAATTGCATATGATTATACATAGTGGCTGCGGTAAATATATTCAAATTGTGACCCCCCAACGAAACTGGGGATGCACTTTGAGATCATCAAGACTAATACGACGTCAGCGGGTAGACAACATAGAGTCTCTTTTGATATTGTGATCTGTCTACTGATCTATGGAGCTAAACACAAGAGAGTGTACGTCCGACTGACAGTGGACCCAACAAACAGCTCAGCTTACTTTGAAGTTTTTTCAACTGGTTGACCAGGCTAAATAAACAATACAATTCGCCTTTGCCGTGACATTGTGTGCGGTTATATTGATAAGTCGCGGTGCTCGCTGCAGACGAACCTTGCGCAAAGTGCGTTTTCAGACGCACCAGTCAATACCAACCGCGCGGTTAACAATTGACCATCGTGGACTAGGCCTGTAACGGGTTCCCTTGTGATAGATATTTGAATCGACTGAATAAGTTATCGTTTCATGCCCGCCTCCCTTGATTAGCTACAAATTAATATGGCTACAGATTAATTAGCTATATGAATGTATGCATACGATATTATCGTTATTACAGCAGCCGACCTTCAAGTCGTCCAACGTGAATTTATGACATTCTCACAATGTCAGAATATCGCTTGAACGAGCTCGATGTCCGGACGCTTCAGGGCTTGATCAAGAGGTACGCGATATCTCAGCTCCATTGTGCGATGATATTTTTAACCTAACGTTGAGGGATCCGTGTCTGGCATTTCAGCAGCGTCTAGCTGGTCCCACAGGCTTTCACAACTGTGAACTTATTATGTATCGTCTGAACTCGCATCTGGCTCAGCATGGGGAACCGCACTCGCTACGGGTTTAAACAAGAAGTGGAGAAGAACTGTCGCTAAATTCGAAAGTAAAATATGGCTAGGTAGAAATTCACATTAAATAACATGTGCTCATCTGTAATAAATCTTTCAATTTTTGGCATTAGTAAATAATAATAAATACATAACATGATCAATATCCGGCGTCTCAGAATGATGTTATGATATTGCCAGCTTCGAGTATTGGCGCAACCGTTTATGTTAAAGGTATGACCTTGCGCTCCATTCTGTTGTCTATTATGCATCGGTGCAATTTTATTTAGATACTGTTTTCCTCTCGCAAAGGCCAAAATGAAATATTTAGTACTTAGTTGTCTGTGGGTAAAGCTACGTATGATGGCAAATAGCAGGTCCGCACCTGCGCATATTAAAGGACGATATTTCAGTCTATCTACGACTCTCCGTAACCCGATTAATTCTTGCCGTACAAACCGAGCAAGATCATGGCGGGCTTGGCAATCGTGATTCGGGCCGACGAAACACACAGCCGATCTCACATGGCTGCCCTTTTATGGAATCGGAGCGATTTCCGATCTTTATTTCCTTGCGGCAAGTTGGAACGATTCTATAGTCTAAGCGTCATTCTGCATGTCTACATATACATCTCAGATATAGAGAGAACTCAATCCTTTGCTATAAACCAATCTTCCTCCCACTTTTAAAGAAAGCAGGAGCACATATGCATACACACACACACACACAACACTGCACCGACTCCGACTAGTAGTGTTGCCTGACCCGGTGCTGGCGATGGAGCAAGCCGAACAAGCCGTTCTCCAATGCCGTCGTGCACTAGATGTCTATGTTACCACGCATCTGCGGACGCCAACGGTACCCAGATGTGAACGAGCACGGCGACCCCCCCCACCCCTCGAAGATGGCCCGACATTCCGCCCTAGCCTCCGCAAACGGCCAGCCTTGCAGACATTTTCAGGAAGTTGGCTCACCGCCAACAACCGCTGCAGCGAACACTCTTGCCATACCCGGTCGCCGGCACCCGACTTAGCAGCAGTTGAATCCCACCCGCGCCGCTATGAGTTGCGTGTGTCTGTGTGCTACACTGACCCCCTAACGTTGGCGTTGCTCCAAACAGAATGTGCGTCTTCCGAGCCGGCCTGCTGACGAAACGTTGTGGAATATCCATAGTGGATCCATTGCAGGACACAGACCCTCGACGGTCATGTCGTATGTAGAGTGTGTGTATGGGTTAAACCTGTGCGCATTATTAATGCAGTTCACTTCTAACTACGCTGCCGCGTTGATCTGTTGTCTCCAACACGCCTGAAGGTGATGTCTACGAAATATTTCTCCACCACTTTACTCGTTGCTGTTCCCACAATGGTCTTCGTGGTGTGATGTGTCCCTTGTACATTCATGTCAGCATGGTGAGCTTGTGTTGTCATCCGGAAAAAGTTCACCTTCCGAAAATAGCTGAGGTGATCAGGCCAGCATATCTAATAACCATCAGACTTCCAAATATGATGAGCGTTAACAAGCATTCTCCTTTGAATGTTTGAAGCATTCCCTTTGAATGTTGGGAATCTTCGATCGTGCGTTACTTAGGTGACGATTAGCAAATCAAGAATTAATTTTAGTAAATGTAATTACACCAATGCGATGCTAACTTTGATATCAAAAGTTAATGAAACTCTCGGGGCATTTTCGCTTTCGTCTATGTATTTACATACCGCTCCTGTTCAATTCTATATCTCGAGGAAAAAGTAACGAAGAAATTGCACGAAATCTTCCCGTGAGTTTCCAAAAATTTGGCTTTACATGTACTAATCAACATGACAGGAGCAATTCAGGTTCAAAAGGAAGTCATCGTGAGAAGTAAACGAACCTTGAATCAATCAGGGTCAAGCAGCAATTAATTCCGAGCAAGAATGTCATTGTTGTACCCCAGTAATAGCTTAAGCTTGTTTTGCGAGGTTAAGGGCAAAATACATTATGGAGACGAGACTTCACTACTGAGGTGTTCGTCTGGCACTGTGAGGCCTTCACCCACTAAAACCGCAAATGTCAAGATCTCGAGTTACGGTTTGGGGCTACTTTTGTTTTATTTCCGCCCAACAACAATTCATCTATTTTAGTTGGGAAAGTCGCCAAATATCGACGCACTTAGGTCTTCACGATGCAATGTGACCTATATTGATACAAGCAGGTAGAATATATGGTACAAAAATTCGCCAATGATCATTCTTATAAGTGGTGGCAATTAGAAAACCTAGTTTATTGATAATAGAGAAACGATGCCAGGGATATACAGTGGTATAACTGTGGTGGATTATAATTGAAGATAATACAGTTTAGCTCACAACAAACAAATGAGAGATAAAGCGTGCGATCTAAACGTGTCAACCAAATTCATATCCAGTACAAGATCATGCGTCACACGGTTGGAGATCATCGATCGGTTGGTTAAACTTCAATCACAAAATTACATTCAAGGCAAACAAATCGATTAAATCAAAGCTTTTCCCTTATATTTATAGTTATATAAATGACATTTAACTACAATATTAAATCGTCATTAGTCAATAATAAAAGTGGGCAACCCTTGTACCCATCTTGTAATCGTGAGATACATCTAAGAGCACCCTCCTCTATATAAATAATCAACAGAAGCCTTCTTTGTCTATCCGTGATAGCGAGATCGTTTCCGTTGTTCTTTCCGCAGAATGCGTTTGAAGGTCAACGCCTTGAAGGCATACACGTTGATATCGATGACGAGGAGGGTCGACATCTCACCGGCAGAGAGGTGGAACTGAGTAATCAACTCTTTCCATAGCTGACCGTCATCTGTCTAGCTTCCAACACTACACTTCGACACAACAATTGCGCTCGTATGAGCCCCTTCTCCCGACAGATGTTTGAAGCAATGCTAGATAGCTGTACTGAAACCTGCTATACAAATGCAACTATTAGTTCTGTTAATAACGTCACCTCATTTTTCTTTAATTGAAGCCAGTTCGATCACAGATCTCAATCATCAACCTTGTTCTCTGTCGCTCTTTGCATCAGTAGTTCGCTCATTATATATATATATATATATATATTGTTAATAATTGTGATAATATTTATAACGGTTATTCGTGCTGGCTGATTCCGGCAAATACGATCCCTCGTCCCATTGTGGGGGAGGGACGGCTTAATCTCGAACGCCACATTGTTCACCGAAAGCTGGTGGCGTTCAATTGTAATTGAGGTGGCGAAGTGCCACGTCAAATTGATGAACGTGCCATGAAGTGCGTCGTCCCCGAACTTCGAAGTGCTTCGAAGCTAACATGTAGAGAGAGAAATAAATGACCACTCGATGTCGCGGAGAATGACAGTTGCCAGAGCGCACTTGTAGTGGCCGTATGACCTACTCATACATTGTGTTTTTAATATAGACCGTAATACCACAGAAAGGCAATTGGGTGACCCGGAACGGTACCAAGGAAATTTGCTCACTAACGATCATCTAGCTCGTATCACAACTTTCCTCACAGTCTGGTACCGTTGACCAGGATAAAACTATACGATCACCGGTCCTTGCCCACTCGCCTGTAAGCTGCGGTCGGTCTCCCTCCAACGCACTGTAAGTGACATTGCGATTTCGTCTTTAGGACACTAAGTGTTTGTCCCCCAACACAAGCAACATGCCCATCGATCACACCCCGCCATCAGGGCGTAACGTGCCGACGGGCTCTTCTGCAGCCACGACCAAACCCGCAAGCAGCACTACAAAGCTCAGTGTACTTCGAGGCCAACGCACAAGACAACGGAAACATCTCAACTCGACTATTGCGAAGGCGAGAGAATTCACGCAAGCAACAGCAGATACCACAACCGAGCTATCCGAGCTGGTGTCGAGCATTCAGCGATCATCAGAGAATATCCGGGAGGCCGATCATCTCATCGTACACCATCCCGATTTCAACGACGACAACCTGGATGCAGAGTTGGATGAAGCCGAGGAATACCGAGTAGCAGCCGCCGATTGTTGCATATTTGTGGAACGCTTGCTTGCTGATGTTCAAGCCCGCCTTCCAACCGTGACTGGCGTGACGTCCGCACCAACCAGCAGCGGCGCAGCCTTTGGTTGGCTACACAACGCCGGCTCTTCCACCCAGTCACATCAGGCACCTAGTATTACGTGCCTACCGCCGCCTGCAAGACTTAATATGTCACCCGACGTTTTCTCTGGTGACCGAACAATGTTCCGCCAGTACACCGACCTCAAGGAGCAGGCTGAGCATTTGTACCAGCTCAACCGTCCAAGTCGCCAAGACCCGCCGCCGCCTCCAGCATCGTCTACACGCAGCGACCATTGGCAACGTCATCGCCCACCCGGTCAGCAACAGCAGCCGCAGCATCGACGCGAAGATCGACCTACTCACAACCCGCCGCGGCAGCCCCCGCATTTTGCCGCAAAGACCACGGTTGCAGCCCCCGCTGTCCAGTCTCGTAAGAAGCCATGCTTCTTCTGCAAGGATAGATCGCATAACCCGTCGCGTTGTTCAAGCAACGTTAGTCATCAGGAGCGCCGCCGAATTCTGGACCAGCTCAACCGTTGCCATACATGCTTCCGACCTCGTCATGGTGAGGACGAACGCTGCCCCGGTGTGTTGAAAGCGTGCCTGGTGTGCCAGAGTGAGCGCCATTACACTTCCATGCATCAGCGAGATGGGCTCGCGGAGGCCGCCACTTCTGGCGTTACCGTTACATCAGCATCATCGGTGCTGTCATCCTCGATACTAATGACCGCGGCAGCTCACGTCGTGCATGGTGGTAAGCGCCTGCCAGTCAGGATCTTCTTGGACCCGGGTAGCAATCTCAGTTTTGCACATCCGTCTCTTATTCAGCAGCTTCCTGGCACACGTCCTCTCAGCAAGGTGGACCCAAGAGTTCAGGGCTTCGCGGATGCCCGGACCATCACCGCCCAGCGACATCGTATCCGCCTGGCCAGCTACCATAACGACAAGGTCATTGGTGCGGTGAAGCGTGCCTTGTTCAAGACACTTGGTCGTAGTCTCGATAGTTTTGAGGGACTGCGAACGACTGTCTGCGACCTCGCAGGCCTCTTTGTAGACGTACCACTGACCGACGTGGAGAGTGGCCTCGAAGTTCCGCCTCCTGGAGGCAATAGGAACGTATTCAGTGAATTTTTCCGATGGGTATATATCCCAGCAGGCACCTGAGCTGCCTTAGTCCTGGAAGTAGTGTAGCCGATGCAAATTGCACCGGGAGTTCAATTGTAATTATATTATAATACCAAATTGTTGTAACAATGTTTTATTGTGTAACTTGGACTAAGTACCGTCCAATTTACAGGTGGACTGTTAATAATTGTGATAATATTTATAAACGGTTATTCGTGCTGGCTGATTCCGGCAAATACGATCCCTCGTCCCATTGTGGGGGAGGGACGGCTTAATCTCGAACGCCACATTGTTCACCGAAAGCTGGTGGCGTTCAATTGTAATTGAGGTGGCGAAGTGCCACGTCAAATTGATGAACGTGCCATGAAGTGCGTCGTCCCCGAACTTCGAAGTGCTTCGAAGCTAACATGTAGAGAGAGAAATAAATGACCACTCGATGTCGCGGAGAATGACAGTTGCCAGAGCGCACTTGTAGTGGCCGTATGACCTACTCATACATTGTGTTTTTAATATAGACCGTAATACCACAGAAAGGCAATTGGGTGACCCGGAACGGTACCAAGGAAATTTGCTCACTAACGATCATCTAGCTCGTATCACAACTTTCCTCACATATATATATATATCTGTATCTCTTCCTTGATATTTTTCCCTAAAAGATACATCCGTAAGAATAAATAGCACTCGTGCCAGGCTTTGCGCAGGCCTCATTTTTGCTCAATTTGTTGTTGTTCATGCGGATTTCCAAACGCTTATCTCTATTTGCTTATCAGGTTGTGACCTCGAGCTGACGACGAACTCTAAAAAGGGCCCTTCACATAGACGCGATATCAACGACGACGCGTCCATTGCAAAGCTCGATGAGAAAAAAGCCTGTATGCTAAGGGTGGGTGGGGCCATACCCGGACACCAGCATCGTACGCGCGGCAACAACAACTGCTTACTCGAAAATCCAGCAATCTTCAACCCCTGGCTTGGCACCGACCGAGAACAGACTGCCGACACCCAATGTAGCCAGCGACACAGTGCACTGTGAAGGGGCCATGGGCACGCATTATACCACCAATCTATACACGTTGGTCTGCATGTACGTGTGTGGGAGCTTGCCAATGTGAGGCCCTCTTTGTCGTCCTATTGGTACCTCTTCACAAGGGCGGATCAGTAGACGTAGACGAAAACGGCGCCCGTCGGCGGTTGTGAAGGCGATCCTCGATGGAGTCGGGGGGGCGGCGGTGAGGGGATCTCTAGAGTGCACAGGTCCTACGAGCGCATTTGAATCTCCCATGGGAACTTCGAAATCTCTTCGCGCTTGTTCGCGATTTGGTCGAAATTGTTCCAATCCCCCAGGGTAACCAGCGGGTGCGGCTTCGACCTCCTTGGCCTGCGCCTCAAATAGGGAAAATGCTGCTGCCGCCGCCGCCACTTGTGCCGTCCTCGTGGCTGTCGATTTACAAGCGCACGGGATGAGCCCACTTACCATGGCAACAACAATCCTTTGTGTTCGCCCGACGCTGTACGAATTTCACTTCGGCTTTGGTTGTCTTTGATTCCTCTGATCCATTGCTACCTGGATTTTTTTTTCTTGAATAGGAGTTTATGGCGCGGCACAATAAAGCCGCATTCATTTTGCGAGGCCACTAGGTACATACGGACCTTCTTGCTGGAAATTGCGTAGCCGCTCCTTGTAGTTAAGGAACACTCGTATGAATGACGTTCACGACTGTTCGCCTTGTGCTATCTATCCCACTAACTCTCCATGAGGACTACAACCAATGATGGTGTGTAGCACAGATTCCGCCTACGTTTAGGCGTGGTCATCGGTGCAAATTGAATGGCTCGAACTTTATAATGATGCCCTGATAGCTTAATACTACTGTAATCACCTTATCTACTTGTATACAATACTACTGCCGAACACATAAATACATGAATCAATGCGGTCTCCAGTTTGCAGATAGGTCATAATGAAGTTCTAACTTCAGTGAGACAGAGTGCACCATTGCGTCGTATGGCTAATTGATGTTACATTGATAGGGTTTTAGAAAACCAGAAGTTGTGATGAGTAATCATCGTTCGTTTTTTGTCTTGACGTCTGTATCAGAGCAACAGGTAGACCGTTGGCTGTTCGGGTCAATGTATAGCCAGTCCCGCACAGGCGAAAGCCATTTGTCAACTACATAACCCAAAGCCACAGAGACGACCAAAGTATGTTTCTGAAAGGCGTCATGATTGACCACTTGATCTGTTCATGCTCGCTCGCCGCTTCAACGGATTATTGCTGGCTGATAATATCTTTGCAGGTGATTTAAATGTTGGACTCGACCGGCTTGAAGCTTCAACAGGAGCGTGAAACTTGTGCGGGCTCAGTGCAAAAGTTACACAATGCGAACCCACTGTGTGTATTAGTGCAATGATGCTTCCCGCAATAGATGTATATGATGATGCCCTAGAATGAATTATCATGAGAATGCGGCGCTCAGCAACGCAGCATCATTGCTTGCAATTTCCAGCCCTCGGTTCTAGAGCTGACTTTGCGATCTTCTATCTAGGAATAGAGCTGAAAGGTGATTCAGCCCTCTACAAGAAAATTGTTGGCACGCCCTTGCTGTGCCTGCAATAATCGTACTTCAGTGTGCGATTTGCGGGCCTCGACTGAAAATAACGATCCCTTGGGGGTGATGCAAACAGCAAGGCTTCGGCAGCAGCAGCAGCAAAAGCCACATGACCCGTGAGTTTCTTGGAGTCACTTGTTTGTGCTTTTACTACGATGGAATTGTGCTGATACTGCGGCATGCTATCCCGATGACAATCAATTCACCTGACACAATGCAGCGAAACTGTGGCGATAAATATAATAGACAGATAGATCAATATTAATGGGGCAAAACTAAGCTCATCGCTTGATGAAAGGCCAGCTGAATGAGTGGGCAAAGGACTAAAATGCAGCGCCGGAAGTCGAACGAGGTTGGTGTCAGCAGTGCCGCCGGTAAATCGCTACAGAGAGATGTTCGTACCCGTATGGTAACTAATTGAAAAACGATTTCAATACTGACATGCACTGTAGTATTCACCACGCAACAGCAACGGTAAGCCAGAAAGAGCCAGCGTTTCACTACACTCTCCCAACATGTTATGCCATCAGGTACTTCCTAGGGAAAAACATCGAGTCGGTGGCACTTTGTTAACGCACGGGAGATACCGTCTGAAACACTCCGGTTGACAAATTAGCCAGAAACATTTGTAATAGATAGGGTCCTGTGCAAACCGTACAGCGGTAAAGGGCAGTGATATGAAAAGTTGACTTGCAGCCAATGCTGCCGATGAGTGTTTTAAGGCATAATTTTGACCTATCCGAGGATTAAAGTTCTACCTCTGGTAACGGGCAGAGAAATATTTTATTTTGTGCATAATACGCAACTAGCGTGTTGATTTTTTCCAATTTTCAACTAATTGTTTGTACAATGTGCCTCTGATACAAGAGGATCTATGCAAAAAGAATATATATAATATATATGTAAAAAATATATAGGTTATGTATATGTATATATGTATATATATATATATATACAATAGGGCCGAGCGAAAAATAGCGATTCCTTCATCGGCAGCCTGAAGAATCTAGAACTAAAATCGCAACTCTCAATAGTGTTTTCACCTATAAAGTTGATGAAAGCATATTTGCTTGTACAAGTATGAGTCTCATAATTTTTGCTCTATCTGATGCTGCATGATATTTGTAAATTAGCTTCCGTTTTTACAAATCGCAGAGCGAGTAGTTGTAAAATCGAACTATTCGATTTTACCTTCGAGTTATAATAAGAGTACCTGGGTGAATCGAAAAATATTATACGTGAAGTCTGTGAAGCCAATGACGCTTACGCATGAAGGCACATCAGGGTTGATTTGACGCAGTACAAGAGTTGACTTGCCAACTGGGCCCAGTACAGTGTGAGCTCACCATTCCTGATGAGCTCTGAAGGACTCTGACCGAAGGATAGGATGCTGAGGAACGTGCTTCCGGTGGGTAGAAAAACTCTCATCATGTAAAGTTAATGACTATCCCCGGAATGAGCGAAGTTAGTGGATCTCTCATGAGTACATGCGTAATAGATCTTCCAACGTCTACTTGGTCAACCAATCAGCCAACTGTCGAGCTCCAACCCAAACACATCGACCATAAACGCCGACAGGAATCGTTCTTATCGAAAGAAAGAACATCCCTTTGAATAGTGTTGTTGTACAGTACTGTAAAAACCATAAGCATAATAAACACACTCATACGTGGGTAGTCGCTCACAGTCATCTTAGATCACGTCAGTCATTTGTGCTTTGATTAGAAGATACTGCAACAAAGCTGGGATTCCTATGCGCCTTTGTAATTGCATCAAACGGCAACAATTTCCTCAGCAGATTAGTCAAACAAATTTGAGCAATAATAATAGTAATAAGTATATTGAAAACCGAGAACGGTCTGCGATCGTTAGAAGGGGCGACCATCATAAGCTGTTCTATTTATTGGGCTCGTATTTTTTTGTGAAATATCCTCCTTCTCGCTTCCACATCGCCTTGCACGTACCCAACATTTGTCTGAGGTTCCGAGTTCTTCCATGTTCGCTTGGCAATAGCTAGTTGAAGTGGATGCAAGGGGTTCAGCTTACCCTTTGATTTTTATAAATGGGCGGAAGTGTAGAATAGCAAAGTATCGACGCAACCGACACAATATGTCAGTTGTCAGTACGGAGAGTTTTGGACGTTGAAAGTTGAGGCGATCGGCACTGTTTCGGCGAAATGTACACCCTCAGATCTATCAGCGCGAAAAGTTCCCGAACCGTTTCGTTGAACGGTGGCAAGGAACACTTCGAAACATAAGTAGGATGGGTTCAATTTCCGGAAGAAGATGATACATAGGAGCAGTCTTTGTCAAGAATTATAGTTCGTCAGGTGCGTAGTTAACGCCAGGTATATGAGGTGTACCCATTTAACTTGGACCATAGATTTATAATACTTTAAATTTCAAGAAGCAACACGGTTGGCGCCACTCGGTCGTCAGAATTAAGTTCATAACGCTATATTGGTTTATTAAAGGAACTGCAATTGTTACAATGCTTAACTTCTCTTATATGTCATCAGCACGCAGCGGACTTGAACCTGCGGACTCTGCCTTTTTACAGCCACAGACCACTTAGCCGTTCAAGCCAGCGCTCCGCATGCTTGTGCTTTAAAGTAATTTGTCTACTCGATTTAAACGCCTCCATTGTCTTGAAGCATTGAAGTTAAATCGGGCCTGATCGAACAGAAGTACCTTCAGTATTCACAGCGGTTTCGCCAGTTCACTTTGCCACCAACCACAACAGCTACATAGAGACGCTGTATTCTAAATTCGGTAAACTCGCTCGAATATATTATACACCATCTCATGATACAGCCCCATCTGATTCCTCGTTATGTCGCCGCTATAACCGCAACGAGGCTGACACATAAGCAACAACAGCGGCACGCCAAATCGAACCAACCCAATTTCACTTCTAGGTAGAGGCCGCCGAGCACCAGGTCTGAATCATCATAGGGGCACGCAGTTGTCCCTCACAGCCAAACAATCCGGGTGCATGCACGTTCTAGACCCGTCCCGGTTTAGTGCTGTGGATAGCTTAGCCGAGGTCCAGAAGCTGTGCAGGCGCCCAGTCCAATGCACTCGCCGATTCACGCCGGTGTTACAGGCATAACACGATCGTGCCACGCTGGGCTAGTGCTCGTATGTATGAGCGACTGTGTGCGTGCACTGCATCTGCTGTTAGCAGCTATGTCTACACGGAGCAGGCGCACCGACACGGCGACTATACGGGCTAAGAGGGACGTATTTTTTGGGCCGAGGAAAAGAGCCAAGGCTGGCGAGCCGTATATAGTAGTATTAGTATCAGCGTAATACTCATCGCAACGGCAATTCGGGTTGGTCTCTGCTTTGAGTCGCGCGGTGTCGTGCCGTCACGGGATTGCGTGATGCGGGCATCTTTTACAGAGATTGATGCGTCTTGCAGCTATATTCTTCTGAGGTAAGAGTACTTAGCGTGATAGGCCTGTTGGCGACGCAGAGACAGACGTTGTTGAAGGTGAGCTCATCACATTTATTGTCGTCTTTTTTTGTGTTCGTGTCTTCTTGATAACCACTTCTCGATCAGTATATGCCTAGTACTGAATTAATGCACTCTTTACTAAAAAATATGACTCTAGCTTTCTGAAAGCAGTGCTAATCATTGTGGGCTCTTCCAGACACCCAGTTCAATTTATATAGGAGAAGCTGGTTCGAAGCTTATACTGTCGTTAGGTGGAGTGTCTCTCAAGAAGTCCACTAATAGACAAACATTCTCTGGGAGGTGGGCGTTCAGTTGTACCAAATCAGCAATGCTTCAGATGGGTATCGTCTCAAACGGAAATTCAAGTACTACGCTCTTATGTAATACATATATATATTTTTTTCCTTTTTTAAGAGGTTAAAGGTGAATCCTGCATGGACACCAGGCGTCACACTAAGATATTCGGCACTATACATCGGCACTGAGGCCAGCCATGAAATGCTATCTGAGGGTCTGCCGTAAAAATATTCTATATTGGAGTCAGAATCAGGTCAAAAGTAGTCCATTTTTGAAAGCATTGTGTCTATGTATGTATTGTATATCTATGTATAGTAGCCAGTATATTACAACAGTATATATGTGTGTGGCATCAATTAATATGGTCCACTTATAATATGTATTTATACTGTGCACATATGCTGAACTACCTTGCAGCGAAAGTTTCATTATCCTGCTCGATATGAGGCGGAATAGAGGGGCTGTTGTTAAAAATTCACCATCTAATGACATGAGTGGAGCCAATCAATATGAAAAACTGAATCTCCTCAGGAGTCCACTGACCAACACACTAGAAACCAGGATACAAGCTCTCCTGCACTATGTGGCCGCAAATATTACATTCGCACACTTGAAATGATCAATCCTTCCCCACTGTAGAAACCAGAAGAGTGTTTGCCCGGCTGTTACAATCAACTCCGCTATTATAGTTGGTATTACTATGGCTAAAAATACCGTGAAATTGCTAGAACAAATATGAGTGAACTGAAATCAGACGTTGGTATCTTCGACGATTTTGACATTACTCATCCGTTAGACAAATTGTGCGAATTCTTTCAAGCCATTCATATTATTAATCATAGGCTTCATTGATTCAGTTATCGAGGCATTCGCCGCCAGCACGGTATGTGCATAATTCTATGATGTTCAACTGGCTGCATATGCGCCAACACCAATTTCTTACTCGAGCTTAGCCAATCGTTGTCTAAAGCATTATAGTCCATTCATCGGCTGTTTAGAACATCTGAGCATATCGACTACTTGACTGATCTCCGTAAGGCAGGATAGACCATATGACTGCTCCATTTGACGCGTTGCGATTGCAACTAGATCATGTTGGCTCTGTATAATCATCGCTATCATTATATTGGATCTGCTGGTTCGTACCTGCTTATTATTATTATTATCAGATTCTGATCACATGATATGCTTAGCATCAGCTCACGCAGACGCACCGCATTGTCGTATGTTAAATATGCGACAATAGACGCGGCAATCCTTCTTTACGTTCTATATCATTTAGGATAAATTCGGAGCACGCCGAACACAAGCTGTTCAGTCGCCACGCTCAGTCTTGCGCTGTCGGTCTGACACGCATCGCCAACGTGAATTGAATCCCCGGCCATGCAGCGGCCGGTGCGGGAACTCGGGGGTTTGCTGAGGTCACGCGAGGTCCGACAATACTGGCGACCATTATACCCCCACCCCCCACCGGTCCACCCGTTGAGGTATCGGGACGAGCCCCCCAGTAGCCCCCGAAACCGAACGGAATACCTCGCGAAAAAGGTACAGAATGGCAGGCCGTCCCTGTCTTGGAGTTGCGCGAAGTCGGAGTGACGATCAATCACTACACCGCGAGAGTTGATTATCGAAAGCGGCCTGGCGATCGCTTGTGTTCAACGTCCCTCAACGTCAGCTATGCCCCACCCGACAGGAGCTTGTTTCATTTTTCGCCTAGCCATTGTAGTACTGAACAATTCGTTCTCGGTTGCGTACATTTTCTAGAGCTCTGGAAAATATCTAAACATGTTCAGCGTGTTTCACAAACGAGAATTACCTCTCATACCCCTCGTATTTAACACATGTTATGGCTACTGCAAAGTGCCTATACTTGTAGGCTGGTAGTTGTCGTGAACACAGCATCAAAATGAAGCTATAAAAACTGAGAATCTCACTATGATTTAACCGCAGATAAATTCGTCTTCTCGAGATATTATCATACGACTGGGCTGGAAGGGCGAAATATTATGAACGTTTTTTTAGCTTATGACGAATTGCGTATATAACCTCTTATAACCTCAGTTAGCGAGCCTGCTACAGTATGGCATTATTAGTTGAATAGATAGGAACATTTCAAATTTGGACGGGAATTTCCGTTGGTCAGGCGTGGAACCCAAACCCGTAGATGCCAAAAGTCTCTGCACCCTCCCCATAGGGCTTTGAAGTGGGTTACGTATTTCGATGTACGCGTAAAAAGACGGTCGTATCTTCGAGCCGTTTCATATATACGTGCGTACAAATAACGTAACAAATGCTGCTTATACTTTTTAGAAAATATCAATGATATTCCTGTGTATCAAAGAGCAACTACAATATAGCAGTTGGATATCCTGGCAGTGCTTTACGGTAAGTGCGGTAAAGGTAAAGCTTTGTTGGTTTATCAAAAAAACTACTACTTAACAATGCTTGAATTTTCTTAAATGTCGTCACGCAGCGGGACCCGAGCCTGCGGCCTCCGCCTTTTTACAGCCAGAGACTTAGCCACCGTCCAATCGCCATCGAGCTGACTTGTGCCTTGACCCATCTGTTTTCCCTTGGAACATATGAGCGTGACATAGGGAAGAACCCACAATAAAAAAATAACGGTTTCAGAATGCTATTGAAGCAAAACGGTTGGAAATTCGTCGTGCCTGGTGAAGAGGTCTGCTTCGGCGAGTCCTAACATTAAGACTCGACTATTTTCCACTCTTCGAAGGGGACGCGCGGATTGAGAGAAGCAATGAGAACGGACCCAAGACAAGTATGTGTGTATGAGCTAAGTTGAAATTCTCCCTTAGATGAAATTGCTTGCGACATTTACCATTCGTATATGGAAAGGCTACAGTTTCATGTCTTGCTATCTACCTGATTCGATATAGCAATCTTGACCAAAGAACACAATAGAGCACAGCATCAAGCCATGACTTCGGTAGAGGCAAGGCAATTCAGCTTGCTTCAGTGGCAGACGCCTCACGAGGACAGTAGCCATGACCAACGAATGACTTGAGTGTACATACACATCTGAAGGGACTAACACAAGTGAATCTTGACGTGCGTCCGTCACAATCACTTGCAAAGGTGAGGTCTCCTGTAGACTCCACTCGGCCCCGGACCCGCGCTGGTGGCAGGTCACGCATAGCTGCTTGGGCTGGCAGCCGCAAATGGGACGGAGATTGTGTGACAGGAGCCGACGTCGGAGCCCTGCGGCTCGGGCGTGGCTAACATAAGCTGTCGTAGGAACGTCGCACCCTCGTCAAGTGTGGCCCATATGTCCCCATACACGCCACTGACGCCGTTGGTATACTGTCTTTCGCGCAATTAGTTACGGTGTAGATTACGGCGGCGTAGCCGGGGGGCAATTTTTTTTTATTTCATTACTTCATATCATAGCACTTACTCGAAACGAGCGGCTTCGGTGATAACGATTTCGTTTTGTATGCCTATACATATATATATATATATATATATATAATTTTTTTTACATACCCAATTATGTCACTAGTCATTGTATATATTAAGAGACACAATCTGAAATAAATTTCACGACGTATTTTGTTTATCAGAAAACACAATTACTACAGTGTTTCGCCAAGGTATGCCCTGTTCTGAACAACCTATGATGTGTATTAAGTCAGGCGGATTAGCCAATCGTACAATTGACGAAAATCGATTCTTTTCGAGTGGGCAGCAGTCGCTTATTCTCTGCAAGACATCTTATAAAGTGCAGCCAACATTGATGCCACGAAATCTCAATCAGTGCACCACACATAATCCCCTGCAAACATCACAATGGGCGGCAATAATGAACGAGCCATGAACCACGATGTCAAAAATCTCTATCGTCTAGCTCCGCCTCTTGCGGCTCAAGCGATCTTTTCTATTAAATGTGCACTTCTTGTATGCACATGCCAAAACAGTTGCAACAGTTGCAACAACGTTTCGTGCACTCGAGAACTGCCTTTGGTCTCTCTCTCTCTCTTCTTTCTTTCTTTCCTTCTCTTTCCCTCCCTTCCTCTCTCTGTGTCCCCGTATTTTCCTCCTGTGTTCTCTTCGTTGGACACGTCGCGGCGTAGCAGGTGTACTCCGATGAATAATGCACTGAATCGTGCGCTTGCAGCCTTTGCCGCTGTGCCATGACCTGACAATGTGGTCGGCACAGAAACCTCGCCGACGTTTCATTTTGCTTTTGCCCAATAGTCGAGGGCTTGCTTGACGTAGATTCAGCGGGAAAAGATGCTGTCCGCCCAGGGTTGAAATGCAACACAGGTCAGGCGCTCCTTGAGGTCGTTTCCTGTCCTTATATCCTTACACGGTCCGGTTTCCCTGTAGCCTCAACAACAACAGGCTTCATCCAAGGCGCGCTTCGGCCATCCTGCGTCGCCTGAAGTACAGAATAGACACATGTATGGTCTCGGGTCTACGTATGCCACTAGGCCTGCCACCGACACCCAAAGCTGTTTACTTCGGGGAACGTATATTGCCGCACGCCCAGCCGAAAATGACAACGCCGGCAATTTTCCACAGTAAGCACACTGGCGAGCTCACTATAACTTACGATATACACTGGCAATTAGCCTTGATAGACGCGTAGAGAATCAACGATTAGAAGAATTAAAAGACAGCCGAACTTAAAAAGGGATGTGGACGTTTGCAAATTTGTCAGCAAAAATCGAAGTGGTAACTATAACATCAGTTAATGCTACTCTCACGATATTAAAGCTGTTAATTAACTTAACAATATTGTCATGTTTTTTCTCAGGGATCCTGTTGAAGCTCGTTTCGATTATACGAAAACGACAATATTCACCACAGATCGCTTGCGGTATTCGACGTAGCACGTACAGCGTAACGGGTAAGGATATCTATATTAGATGCGAGCCCTTCGTTCGGGACTGTCGTCAGAATATCGAGCACCGAACAAGGGATTTGACATATGCGGAAATTCTCCAATTCGCCGACGAACGTGTCATAGAGGAATCGAATTATTCAAAATAAAATTACTCGCAAATGGAATTACCACGGATCCTTGCTGTCCGACAGAGATCAGGTACAAAGGGGGCCAATGCCCCTTTTGTACGAGCATACGATAGTTCACGCCAAAGACTGAAGAACGTATAGTAAATATCATGCAGGTAAGGTATATATTGCAGCGGGTACACTTTCAGCAATACCCAATAGCTTCTGAGTAGAGAATACCAGATGATTGCCGGCGACGAATGCGCGCACCTGTTCGCGTTGCGAAGCTACGAACAGCATCGTTGCTTTTGGTGTCTTATCTCATCTGTTTCATCCTCTGCCGATCGTCGTTGTTATCGCTGTTCGTGGGGGTGGTGCAGCTGCTTCGGCCGTTGTCGTTGCCTTCGTCGTGGTGTGGTAATAAATGAGCTCCCTGATCAAGCCTTGTTCTCTCTCTCTCTCGCTTTTCCCGTCTACTTCTCCCTGGCCATCGCCTGTCATTCTTGTACGGAGCGAGTAACGCTTTCCCGTTTCGTGGCATCCTTCCGAGCGAGAGTCTCCACGCTCAAGTCGCCAGCTCGCACGGAGCCGTTTGTTGTCTTTTCCGGCTCGTCGGTAATCTTTCTTCAACACACTTGCAGGGACCGGTTTCTTTCCAGGCTACCTGCACCATCGGGTCGTCCCTTCTTCTTGAGTCGCCGTCGCTACACAGGCTGTTTGTTGTTTGCTTGCTCGCTAGCAACCAACCAGCTACACGAGCATGCCGCGAGGGCGTACGGGCAGAAGGCTGACGGGCTGAGAAGCGGACTCCCTTCAACCAGCTCTGCGACTTCGATACGATTTTCCTACCTCGGCGTTCATTCTAGTTCCGCTTTCCTCTCATCGTTCTATCCAGGCTCGTCCCAATTTGAGGTTGGACCAGCAGTAACCGAAGCTTCTGCAAAAACCGCAACAGAGGTACAGGCTCAGGAGACACCTCGCAATGGAAATAGCAACAGTGTGGCCGGTCCGGAGGGGATGCGTGTTTGGTGGACCATGAACCTCGAGCAAAGCGCGAATCGTATTCTTTGTCTGTCTGTCTGCTATGGCGTTTAGCAGTAGAAGCAGAGCAGCGAGAGACAAGCTGTTCCTGTATTTTCTCCATGTACCGATCCTTTCAGCCGTCCTCATTCGTTGTTCCTTCACTCAGCAGGACTAATAAATGATATCGCTGCCCAAGCTTCTGCCTTTCTCAGAGTGGTAGGCTCCTCTGGTCTGTGATTTCCTCAGTAAGAGCACAGAGCTACAAAGCACTTCCACACTCAGCAGCTGTCGCTGGTCAGCTGCTTTGATACAATTTTGGTACTTTGGTGCCGAACCAGCGGAACAGGGTACCGGTATATCGCCGAACGTCGGAGCAATGCCCTGTGAGCAGGCTCTAGCACCTGTTCGGCTGCTCTGGAGAGATATAGGTGCCACGTGTGAACCGCAACTACCCAGTACACTCCCTAGCTCGTTATTGCCCAGAATGCATAACTGTTGTAGCTATCGTTATTAATCACATTGGCAGCGTTTGCTGCAGCAGCAGGAGTAGATCTAATGGTTGCTGAGTTACTGCCAGAGACAGCTCTGCCTGCGATGCAAATCTTCTCTCGATCTGTTACTAGCATCTTGCTACATGAAGGAACTCTATCTAAATTCTGCACTCAGGCGGCATTGCAATTAACAGCGTCCTAGGGGAATCGCCGCAGTGTTCTCCAATTGAGCAAGGATAGAAAAGCTCTCCTTTATTCGATGACTCGATGGTAGAGTGTATTCAAAGGAGCGTCTCATTCCGTTTCAGTTGCAAATTAGTCAATTAAAGTCGATTACGGTCCATGTACTGAGGTGCAAACAACTCCGGCATGATTCCTTCATTTCAATTTGAAGTTTTACCTGACAATTGCCGTATGTGTCATATAAGTCTGGCAGCGATTGGTCGTAATATCCCTGCATTGTGCAAATGATCGATGTATCCAACCTGTGAACGATCACATAGATGACAAATATCGAATCAGTTCTATAAGGACAAACTGCCTTTGTAAACGCAGTCGTGTCGAATCCATCAATACCGTCAAATATCTGATTCGATCAGGAGTCCATTTCGAAACGTCTGTGTTTGAGCTTCAATTTAACTATCATATAGTACTTCACCTTAATCCACTAGCATAGTTTTACACCACTTTTACAGAACTTCCGATAAAGGACTACCTCTTGACCAAAGTCTAAGTGTGTTCGATCGACAACTGCCGAGGCACATCTGAAAACATACCTGACATCAGATCGGATTATAGATGGAAGAATGCTAAGTGGCCACGGTAGTATCTTCAAATGATGTCACAGAAGAAAAAATTCATTTCGCGAACAAAAACACCGAACGTTCTTTGGTTCTACTCTGCAGTTGTATCATATCATTTGTTATGGGTACGTTTGCTATATGTGCGTCGAACATATTCCAAATCCCTTCAAAATGTTATTTTTTTTACTTCTTGTGACCGTTTCTTCTAAAATGCGAACATCTGCTGCGACGCCCAGGCTGCAGATTCGTTCACCAATTGAAAACGCCTCGCTCGAGACACTGTCTCTGTCCACATACCATACCCCCCCACCCGCCGTGACACCATTCATTAGCGGCACGCTAGAGGGCTTTAACAATGACAAAAAAAATAAACTTTGCTTGTACATTAGCGGACGGATGTTGACGAACATCTCTACTTGTGAGTTGAAACGTTTGAAGAATCGTTCGTGTTCGTGGTTTGTGCGAAAAATTTTTTTTTATAAGCGCTCCATGTCTGCCGTGTCAGCTCACGTCAGCACTAAGGATAACTCACGCCAGGTAATTGTCCTATTGCGACTAGCAGTTAATTCAACATATTTATTGAGTTGTAGATTACACTGTCGTTCGCAGAACGCTGCGTGAGCAGTTACATTGGGCCGACCCAAGGTGTTATTTACATACTAAACAGGAAAATGTCTAGTTAAGTGGTTAATGAATGTTTTTGAGTGTAGCCGAAGTTCAGTACGAGTCGAACTATAAAATTCTGCTAAACCGCTGGAAATGGCTCACGGGCTTCGACTTAGATATTGTTTAGGCAAGTAACCATAGCAGCAGAAAGAAGAAAATATCAGAAACATCAGCTTATGATGTAGGATTTTATACAAGTATACAATTATAACCAATAATCTGTTCATCACTTTAGGCTGGACGCTTGTTTTGCAACCGAATGCAAAATTTCATTTATGTCTTAAGCTCGTTTTCGGGATCTTCTTCTCGACCCAGATAGAAATGCATTGCTTAGTCACTCATGCAAGTGAGCTCATTGAGGCTGATAACGAATGAATGACAGTTGTAATGGTTCTCACAGCCAACAAAAACAGTTTCCGTTAATTTATGATTTTTTTTAAAAATTAAAAAAAAAACCAAAAAAAAAATGTTTAACACGTCAGGGCGTGTTCGAAGAATGAACACATATTATACGTGTTGTGGCCCGAGCAATGGACGAATTCTTGCAAGTTGAATTCATATGGGCGATGACACATCTCATGTTATGCTTCGATCACTAGCTGGAATAAACAAGCCATGTTTGGAGAACGCGGACGAAGTTTTTACAAGGTACAGTTGCCTCTATGATAGCTGATTCCAGAATACAGTGTAAGGGTCCGCCATCTGATTCTATTATACCTGGCGAACATGTGTTATGTTTTATATATACAACTTTTCAATTAATGCTTGACGTGTTTCGTCATTAGAATTACAATATTCAAATAATTATCAGACGTTTCATATAGGATATAAGTGGGTAGTATCAGCGTTATCATGTGAAAGCAATATTTACGCTTGCGATTGCTGCTTGATGCGTGTGGGTGGAGATTGTCTTTCATTTAATTAAAAGTACAGTTGTACAATTTGTTTGTTTGTTGTCACAAATACATTCCTATTTATATTTAGTATTTCGTCGTCTTACCCTGTGCGTTCGTGGACTGCAACTGATAGTCGAGTATCTGCATTTTGAGTGTACATAGAGAGTTGAGAAAATACCTATTATACAACGACTAAGCGCGATGTCAACAATTTTAATCCGGCAAATTAACCCCGTAGTGTTTTCATCCACGGTTCCTCGCTTAGCCCCAGCGCTATTAATTATCCTAGTCAGCAGCTAAACAGGCAGCACTGTCACCCACACAGCGATCTCTCAATCTACAGCAGCTATGCGGTGACCGGGTGGACAATAGGCGCAAGCGTTTCGTGGCGTGCGGCTGTGACTGCCACGCGCGGGAGTTCATGGGACCTCTACTCCTCGGCACAGTTTGTGGCTTGACCCGGCCCTTTCTGTGTGGACCCGTGTGGTGTACGTACTCTGACAGTTTACGAGTAAACATCTGCGGGAAGACGGCCAAGATCTGATCTCGCGCAGGATATCAGCTCAGGTTCCCTCGGGTCTAGCAACAGACCTGGGGGACCCTCCTTGATTTAATCGCGCTTCGGCCGACTAGAGGGTATCGCCCACAGCCTTTGAGCGGAGCAGACGTTGACCTTACGGTCTATATGAAGATGATCGTAGGCTTACCCAGAGCGAGGGCAACGGTAGATATTCGGCTGAATCACTGTATCCAGTTGTTTTTATACGGCAATTCCAATACCGTGGCCTTGGGTATCGTGCAAAAGTTGGATTTGAACGGCGTAGCTGGACAGACCACCAGTTTAAAAATCGCTGGTGGCCCGCATAAGCTCGGGCATCTTCAGCACGACAACGGACCGAAGCTGTTGCAGAAACACCACACGTACTGATTAAAAAAAATTGGTATAGCCATCGATTTTAGACAAAATAGCCATAATGGTATATGTTTGATTTCGCCTCTCGTATCTTCCATTAAAGATGCAGTACTCTGTTAATCACTTGGTATACATTCGATTCTTTGGCTCAGAAGGTGGCCCAGAGATTCCCTTTCGGTCCCCTATTTACATTTAATTTTCGCTTAAAACAATCTCCTTATTCCACGAAGGAGTCCCAGATATACTAACAACTATCGTTATTTGTCCATACACGTCGCCTTATTTGATTCAGTCATCCACGGTAATTATTTCGGTCCGGAGGTTCACCTCAGTGTAATTATATCACTTAGATATAAAGACTATGGCGATTTTTTCACGGAAACTTCGTTTCCACCGCAAAACGCATTTGTAATCATCCCTTCCACGGAGGGGTGGGAGGTCTACCATAGGCTGATCCGCGCCACCGAGGACAAGCGCGCAAGATCTCTCGTTCTGCAACGTTTCTCTTTCGCTGGGCAGCGGCAGAGAGGTAATGCCATCGCCTTCCTCGGGACAATGTCGGCCTCGGCCCCGGTCCCCAATTAATCCCCCCCCACAAATAATTCCTAATTATTGTATGTTTGAATAAATGTCGTTGAGCTTAAACTTGAATTATCCCTTCTCATCCATCTCTTCTGTAGTGACGTTGTTATGACATCGAAATGCGTTTGACTACCCTAAGTATGATTATATATTTTATAATATATTTGATATTGGGTCAACAAACTCTATTCAAAATAATAGAACTCTGCAAACTTCCAATCACCTTAGACAAAAATGATTCTAATTAATATATCAACAATAATATAAATTCATCTATGCGACCTCGTGAATGTTAATTATCGATAAAAGGTTTAGTCCAATATATAGGGTAGCTTAAAAACCCTGCACCATGCAATTCTGTATATCAGCTTGAAATAGGTACATATGAATCGGCAAGTTGTATTTCCAAGTACACAACTTTTTGAGCACCTTCGTCAGTGCAAATCCGAGTATCGTCGACGCTGTCTGATTACTTCTAATCGAAGAAAATGTCAACTGATCAATCTCGCGCAACTTCAGATACAAATCTTAAGGCATAGATGCGATCCAATGTTGTCCCCTTCCAACGATCTGGCCCCATGCATCCGGTGCCATGTGGAATAAGGATGTAATTTGTAATATGAGAATTATATGATTTTAGTAAGAAAAATAAAATATGTTCTGCATTGTATACATACTAGTACATTTTAATAATGCCCATGTCTACTATCATACACTGGCATAATGTCTTCGTGAAGTACGATCGCTGCATCAGAGGAGAAGACATCGTCATGATGGGTGTCGAGTATTGACTGCTAAATGAATGCTGTAGTGCTGCAGTCGCTAGCCCAGGGCAATCTCCTAAAGACCTCTGCCGACGGAAGACTATTTCTATAGGTCTACGAATATAGACCATATGCTTGTAGTGATACACCCAGTCGCCGAAAATATAACAAGCCAAATCTTGCGGCCACCAACCAAGAAAGCAGTGTCGGAGGACGATTAAGGCGCTCTGAAAACAATATACGCACACCTATATAATAATATTGTGTTGTAGTTGTCAGACCGGAAATTCGAGATCGTATGCAGGCGATCGGTATGTTCAGACTAGAGGTCTGCCTATAAGCGATCGGTATGTTCAGACTAGAGGTCCTGCCTCATCCAGCAGAATAAGTCGGGACGATAAGCGAATCCTCAAGGGTAGTACTCTCCATGATGCTGTTCTGCCGCGTAATAGCTACTATATCAAGAATTATTTATTCAGGATCAGGCTATCTCTCAAAGCTAATGTCTCTCATGCTAAGAGGACTGCTGGTTTCGACCAGGCGCAAGGAAGAAACAAGCGAGCAGTCCGGCCACAAAGCTGAAAACTGTGGACCAATGAGCTAGAAAGCTTGGATTCACTCGAATTGAAACGTTCAGAAAATTGTTTTTGCCCTGAACGAAGTGCAAAGCTTGACACAGATGATGTGAAGAGCAGAATTCCTGCGAGAACTAAAAATATTCGACTGAGCTCCCCCAGAAAAATTGAAAATAGCCAAACACATTTAACTAATCGTGGGGCGGCGTACAACTGCTTTAAACGCAGAGACTTCTTCACTGGTCCAGTCACCATGCAAGCACCTTATCGTAGGGCTGTCCAGACAGGTTCTCCTGTTGTGACAGAGAGTTCCTAGACTCGAAGGACAATCGTCAAACGAAGATTGCATCAGCGAACTAGTCGGGGTTACATTAATGACTCTCGAGGACACTCGTAATATAACCTATTGTCCGTGTCGTCCAATTACAAGATTGGATTGAGATCTATGGCTTGTACCATTTTACTTTGATAATGGCAATTTGGCCAAAGTGCTTTCTATAAAATCACATTTAGCTATTCAACCGTACGGAGCTGCTCACGCGGATAACACTGAAGAACCGTATTTCGATTTCACAAGTTCACTTGACCATACAATTCCAACAAGTGCATGACTACAATACCTCTTTCACTATTCTTCGGATTGTGCTTGTAAGCCCAGTGCTTGGCCCTTCCTATTCATGTATTCCTTCATATGACCTTCACCTATCGATATTTTAGTAGGGCTATTTTTATTTTTAGGAACCTCTAAGCTAAAAACTCCACAATATTCGTGAAGTCAGCTGACAGCTATAGCTATGAGATAGCGGCACCAAGGAACATTGATATGCTGTCGAGTTCACCCCAGCAAGTTCCCGAATTTCTACATGTACGTTTACTACCTTGTAGGCAGCTAAACTTTGAGCTCTCCTGAGATCCCTTTAAACCCTATTGTGACATACAAGTCTATTAAAAACAGATGTTATGAAGCTATTAATTCTATATCCTGATGATCTCGAGATTCATATAGTTAATCGTGATGGCTGTGCTAATGCTTTCCTGGATTTGTTAAATGATTCGATCACAGCCCTTCTGCTAGGTGATGAAAAAACTGTGATGGCAGTTTTTACCCTTTGATTCTGCTTCCATACGGCCCTCTCCTATAATTGCATTCACAATAGCTATTATTATGGTTGCTACAGCTTACGTAGACCCGGACTGGAAGCGATGTATAACAGATAAAAAGTTGGAGTGGGGAGAGTGTTATCATTGTCGCCTTCCCATATTCGGTTGACCAGGCTCTGAAAAGGACCCGCTAAAGTCCTTCGGTATCGAGACCCCTCAATCGTTCGAATAAGCAGAACTATATGCAGGGTACCCCGTGCTATCGTTTTCCTGCTAATGTATATACCATTGTATATGAATGTCCCGGATGAATTGCGCGCAGAGTCGAAAGACGAATTCAAGATCGGGGTCATGACTGTTCGTTTAGAAGATTGACAAATGCGCACATATACGCTTAGATATACGCCCATCCAACAAACGGGATCATTTGTTCTCCTTAACAAGGGTACGTCTAGAGTCATGTTGGATTTGGTTTTTATCGTGCGTTTGTCTGCTATACGTCACGATTGGAGTTGATTCGGGGGATAGTACAAAAGAAATCTCCTCTCATGTACAGCGTGGTATTCCCCGCTGTTTTCGAATACTGCGCGAATCGGCACCATTCGATTCGGGTATTGTGCTCAGTTCCTACCTACGTTCATAGGCCTAGAGAAGCTCTGTCATGTTTTCTCCTTTGTCTAGTCGCGCCTGTGCACTGTTCGATATGCTGCCCGACTTCCTCGAGAAACAAAAAAGCGTAGACATTCGTGAACGCTATGTAGCGCCGGCGTTGGTCGATACCCGTACGGGTATGATGGTAGACCATGGTTAGTGGAGAAAGAGGATCAAGCCATATCGTCGACGTACTTATCGGTTCAATTGAGGCGGCCCTGGAGAAAGCGGTCGAAGGGGCAACACCTACCCATTCGTGGCTCACTCTGTCTCGGATGCAGGTCCTTGGATCTTCCGCTCCGTCTCATGGTGGGCCCATACACAGTGGCGTATACTGGCACTTGTATATCCTTCCTGCGTTATTCCTGCTGGCCAGTAGAGACATTGCGCTAGCTGGTGGTGTTCTCCCTCGCCATGCCATACTGCGCCACCGTTCCTCGGTCTGCCACCGCTGAGTTCCCATCGCAGTTTCTCCTTGGAGTCCCTTGCTCTTCCAGCGTATGCTCGACGAAGAAGCGTATAGCGTATGCCTTTCTTAACGACAGCTGAGGACGTTCGCCCGGGAAACAGTCTCGGCCCACTTCCGCCAACGAGAAAAGGGGAAGCCGGATGACACTGAACGAAAGAGAGAAAACAGACGGGGACTAGGAGGCGGTCCCGGTTGATCTGGCTGCGCCAGGAGCAGCAGCTCTTGCTGCACCCTTTAGACGCCACTGGCCACGGAGTCGCTCTAGTGTGACTCGACGCCCGCTTTAGCATGGATTTACGTATGACTCTTGTATTCAATGCCACGTAAAACATTCTAGGGATGAGACATCCCTTTAAGCATATTGTAGGCCTGTTTTCGATACGGTGTTGTGTCTGGACTGCAGTTGCCATTTGAGAGATGGATATGCATAATTATTTGAGTAACACAATTCACACAGAAATATGAATGAAACCGAGTTGCACGCGAAGAAAGGAGAAGTATAAACATGATTTGATCATTAGAAATGAATCTGTACCCCACACCAAATGAGTTCCTAACGAAATTGGCGTTACTTGCTAATTCACTTGTTCTGTAAAATAATTATGGTTCATGGGAGACAAGTAGTATTCAGTTCAGTTCTTCAAACACATTGAACCACAACCCAACACATGCTCGATAAAAGTAAACTCAAGCAAAGTTCACGACGCTAACTAGGTTTTCGACGCCCTTACTGGACCACTCCCTTGCAGTTGTCGAATGGCTATCTAAGAAAAATTGCCAAGTGAAAAGTGGCAGGTGTAAAGGGGACGATGTTTTTAGCCCGTCTCTCTTTCTCTCTTCTCCTCTCCCTCTGCGAGTTTAGCAAACAACTCTGAGATGTGGTCAGCTATGAACCAGGTAGAACCCAGTGTGTCTGGATTCTTCCTAGCTTGGTCGTCAGATTGGGTGGAGCGTCCGCCTTGAGAAGGATTCGTTAACATCCTTAGAAGCGGGCGGCTCGTGGGACGTAGCCGAACTGAGGTGGCAGAAACAAACGCGTGGGCCAACGGTCCCTCGACTCGCTCCGCGCCACTGCGGATACAACCTGCGCCGTGCCCCTGACCTGAGCTCCTCGACAGCCAGCGAACAGCTACTGGCCTGACCCAAGAACGAGTGGAGAAGCTCAGGTGAGGACACTCGCCTAAGCTCGCGAGTACGGTAACCAAAAGGCCACCAACCCACTGCCACGAGACGACCCGTTTCTCGCTAATTGAATCTGCAGACCGCGCGTGCAGACGCTCACCAAGGCAGATTCACCCAACGCCCAGCCACAGCGACGTACATAGACAATACGCACACACAGTCGCGCACATAGACACACATACATTTTCGCTCAAGCCTGACGCCAAATAGTCGACGGCCGTACAGCCCGTTTGCAGAGGAAAGAGACAACAGTCATAGACGTCCTATGGGTCCTTTCTAATCATATAATCAATTCTATCGGTTTATTTTTCGCCAGAAAGTGAGAATGCGAGGGAGAAGCCTATTTAAATTTTCAATACTAGCGATGGTCGCGAAACGCCCCTCCCCCCCCCGCGGTACAAACGAAGCAAAAAGCCGAACTGAAGAGAAACCCCTGGAGTATCTTCTACGTAGCGTTTTCACATTTTTCGTCATCTGATCCACTATGTTCGTTCATTTCTCTCCGGGTTTATCATATCGGCCAACAGGCTCGGTGGCCACAGGTTTTCTCATTAGCTTTCGAAAAGAAATCAATGTAAACTGACTTTCCGTATAATATACGCAGGTTAGCAGATAAGCAAGCAAACAGATAAGTCACTATTATACCTTCCTATTGTTTTTGCACATTTTCGTCATCAGTAATGTATAGGGAGAATGACAAGAATCGTCAAATTGAAAACGCAGACATGACGACTGAGAACGCCACGGCGGGCAAACATTGAAAGGTCCCAGCAGCCCTGTGGAGGTCGCCCGGTTCTCCCCGGACGTCGAGGTCTGCTTCAACAGAGTTCTCTTGCCGCCTCTGAATGTGATAGAAATTGATCTGTTATGGAAGATAGATATTATCGACGGACACGCGCCGCCGTCCAGGTTTGTCGTTCTGCATACGTGTCTGCTGGCTAGTACCACTACTGATGTCCGGAATATGGCGCGACGAATTGCAACGTAGGAATAAAGGAGGCCCGGAGGTAGATTTTCTCACGCGAACAGTGGGAAGGTTTTGACACCCGCTTCTTCACCGAGGTTGACGTCGAAGGCGTGAACGTCACGTAAAAATTCTCTCTGTCATGTTATCGGGTCTGGGAACTGGGGATAATTCAAGTACGTGTCGGAAACAAGCGAGAGAAAAAAACAACGTGTCGCAAGCTGACGTGCCTTTAAATGACGAACCCTAATGTAGACATTGCGTGTAATATTCGTTTCATCAAAGATCAATTTCCCTCAAGCGGAGTTCAATATAGCGCAAGGGGGACCAAATAGTTCCAGTAGTATTGAGGTGTCACCAACATCTCGTGTACAGCGTCATCATCATGACATCGCACATTAAAGCGAAAACCTATAAAATGAATATTAGCTTTGATATATGTATGTATATCTCACCGAGATCCTTCAATTTCGCTTGTCGCTCTGATCGCTTGACTAGCTAGATATTTAAACGGCGTCGCATGGCCACATGAATATACCATTCAGGTCAATTTTCCGAGCTATCTGAACAAATGGCCGAAAATACTTCAGCACCACCACATTCCACAGCACACAAAGGCAATAGATGATATCTCAGCTATAAGCAAGATTGGAATAGCCCCGACGTGGAAACGTCTCCAACAAAGGGCCACTCTCGCTCCCTCACTCCGCTGTAAAATCTCTTGGAACATGTCCGGCTCTATCTGGCTGTGCAATTATGCTAAAACGAGAGCGAGCGAAATTCTCTTGGAGCGGTTTCCGGTTGACCCGCTAGGGGCTGCGGCATTGCTAACCACACAGCAACAGTGCATGAGCCTGCTGGCGGCTAAACGGGCGAGCTGGATGAGTTAATATAAAACAATGATCATTTCAATGATATGATGCTAATGTAGGATATTTTTATTAGGGAAATCCAATAATAATAATACCAACAACAAATATGATCTTATTATATAATTTATCGGGGCATTGTTGTAATTATTTAAATATAATAATACCATCCTTGAGTTGAAGTTGAAAGACCTAACTGCCGATAGTTATTATATTCGATTATATATTCGATTTTGAAAAATATTCGATTATGCACTATTGCTAGGCTACATCGCTACGTTCGATGCTAGAAGTCGTGGGTTCAAATCTTATGACAGGAGTCGTAGTATTTATAGACTACTGTCTTGTGTAAGGCTGAAGACTAAGTCGCAGTCGCTGCCTCCGACGCCAGAGGTCGCGGGTTCAAATCCTGTGGTAGGAGACTTAGTCCTTGGGGGCTACAGTCTTCGGTATACATACTCCCCCCCAATGAATGGATTTAAATCCTGGCGGCACCTATTGATGCAAATAACCATACCGCCTCCCCACTTAAAATAATATGTGCTATTATATCTAGTATTGATGGTATTAAACGCGATTGGCAGTCGTCAGCCTAAGGTCCTACTAGCCTTTTACTGGTAACCTAACTTATAGGTTAATACAGGCTTAACACTGGTTAGAATTAAACCATTGATGGCCGGTTGGCCTCTGCATAAGAAAATTCCTAAAACATATTATTATTGTTATTCTTAAACGGGTACTAAAATATTTTAGCTTGAAATGTATTTACTATACGAAAACGATCTTTCTTCATTCGAGACACATAGTGTACGCTGTATGATGGACGACGCTTAAACCAGCGATTCCCGGTATTTTCAGCTAGAGATTTAGCCCCTTAAGCCACAACATCGGTGGTATCATTAAACCGACTCGGAAACAGTCGAAGCAATAATACTCTTAGTGTATTGTTGGATTGTGAGCCTACTGAGCATACCTACATTACACTCAAATACACCCCCGTATATTTAGGCCAATCTAAAATAGTGTACATTCGCTGCACAGACATTATGTGTTCGTGTCCAACATTAGATGTTCGTGAAACCTTTACGAAGATCACAGGCAATCCAACAAATAGGCATTCGCCTAATGTGATAACAACTCGAGTGCAGATAGATGTTGATTGAGATTTGCAAGCGGCAGCAGTAGGCCAGCAGCGAGCAGTACACCTATATGTACAATATGGTCAGAGTGGCCAGCGTACGATGCGTGACGTCTCCTCTCCACCTATCCGAGGTAGTCCACCACATCAAGTGGGTCGAGCCTCACTACGCACAATGCTGAGGACATCGAATACAAGCTGAGCGAGTATATCGGTCCGAGGACCTTATAGCTTGTCCCGTTTGTCTCTGTGTGTTGGTCTCTTGCACCGTGATGTGTGGTAATCTTCTATAATATACTTTTTTTTAACGATAACTCAAGCGTCGTAAAAAAACTTGCAGGTCCGTCAATAAACGACATATTTGAATTGAATTGAAAAGTCTTGCCTGATGTAGGCTCGCTAGGACCACAGCCTGAGCAATAGGGGCAAAAAGGCAAGAGGCAACTGTGTGGGAGGGCAGCCGAGATGGTTGGGTGGCCTGAATGAATGGGCGCTGTTGTCCCCGTCGTCGCTATGGCGATGGCTTCGATTCCGGCAGGACTTCGACTTCAGGCCGTTGCGGTACGCGATTCGTCCAAGTTTCAAGTGGTCACGAGCAGACCTGTGTTCGTGGCCGAAGCGACCTGCCCGTTCAGCGTCCTTCGAATTTGAACGATTACGAATCACATCTTGTTTCGGCTGGATTGTAGATCGTACGAAGCTGGCCCGTCGCAACGATAGCTAAGCGACTCCGCTGAGACAAGCGGAACGATGCATGTATTCGAACCTCATGTTGGAAGGTTGGATCAAATAAAACAATCGCGTCGTTCGTAACACGCTCGCAGGGTCGAAATAGCTAGAAGGTTCCCACATAATAAACCCATTAGTACGTGCGTAGTATATACGAAGATTTCAATAGGCCCATTGCTGGTAGATTGGTACAGAGCGGGAGGTAAATTGGTACTGAAATGTCACCGGCATCTTTCTGTCGTGAGTCAACTCAATTTTTTGAAACACCCACGGCGAATCGTCTTGAAGAGGTCATTAGACAACAAATCTTTATCCAATATTAGGGGTTTTCTCAATGCTTCCAAGATTAGACCGATATTATCCCTTCATCTGGGTCAGTGTGCAACCAACGTTGGCAGTACCGAGAGTTTATCCAGAAAGTCCATGTACATATGTAACCCCCGTTGGAGGCAGCCTCTTTTCTCCCGTATATCCTCAAGGGATTAGTAATGCCGAACAGTACCGAGTGCTTTGAAAACAGCCACGTCAACCAAGCAGATGACTATCAAAACTAAACACTGCTCTTAAAACTTACCGCAATTTGTTTGCTAACATATTCAATCATACATTGCAGGTTTCTCACACTCGAGGGCGACCAAGACGAACAGTTCGGGTTTTATGAAGTTATTTAAAGAGCAGACTGCTTGGCGCGTTCAAAAAAAATCGATTCATCCAAATAATTACTACTCTCATTTGAATTTAATCGAAATCGTACATCGTATTTGTTATCGCTCATCGTAAATATGCAATACTCACCTTGGATACAAATATCGTCGATATTTTCAGCCCAGAATGAGCAGGAACGGGTGACGCGCAATCACGAGTTATGCAGCACATGAAAATACAGAGGAATATAGAGTACAAGAAGAAAACCGTCGTTAGTAACAAAAAAGAATATGGAAAATAAGGGCATCTCTCTACTGCAGGCATTTCTACATACAGACAAGGTGGTGAATGCGTGTTCGTGTTATAGCTATAAGAATATTATACGTAACAGTGTCACTAATTTGCTGCAGCTATCGATGAGTGTCGTTTCCTTCAGAAACGCATACGAACATGGTGAGCCGCGTAGTTTGATTCTGCACCCAAGTATAATGGATATATTGAAAGAATGTACGCAGCAAATATGTCAGGGAAATGCTACTCGTAGAAGCCTCCATTTAATTGTGGTCTACCTCTATCATTTAGTTTATGCTTTATGGTCATCTATATTGTACCTGCTCTGAGCCGTCTCTCTCTCTCTCTCTCTTTCTCTGTATCATTCTGCGCGCAGCCATAGCATACCGTACATGACAAATAGACACGTGGCCTGAGCCATTCTATGAACCGACAATGAACCACAGGTCACTTGTTCGTCCCTCGTGTATGCTCGTTGTTATTGGCGTCGTCGTCGTCATCGTCCGGAGAAGAATGCACGTTTGTGCCCCGTCTGTAGACACAGGCTCACAATTATCATTGTGATGACGACCAGTACCAGACTAATAAACACCTTCTACGATGTCCACACCAGCGCAATATACCACCGACTGTCAATTTTTTTCTCACTCTCCTGACGTCTCCCTTTGTCGATGCCGCAGAGAAAGATTGCCACTTCGAGCCCGGTCTGTGTCCACGCGTCTGCGGATCCTGGGCTATCACATTCGTGGTAGAACACCACATGACGATTTCTATGCACATAATTGCTAGCGCCGCTCTTCCCATTCGTTTGCACACACGGAAACATCGTACGGCCAATTGCAGATGATAATATCACCTACGTTGATGAAACTTCTGCGCTATACCTACTGCTGGACAATAGCCCTTCGAGTACGATTAGTGTGCAATACTGCTGTGAGGTGATCAGGTGCACCCTTAAGTCCGCTTCCGCTTTAAGGAATATTTTTGCTTCGAAGCTCGATTATAACAGTAGTCGTCATTCAGATGAAAAACAGATCAGCAGAGAATGGAAATTAATAAAAGCATTCGTCGGCCCAAAGATTGTCAGCGATGAAATCCTGTCGTTTGCGCGCAGCTGAATACTCAGAGTTCGCCTCAAAGCACAATTACCGCTGTGTTTTATAGATGGGAAAGTGCGTAATCAACGGTCACGCAATAGTTATTACTATTATTACTATTATTAATTATTACTTTGAGTTTAGTGCCTGCAAAAACGGAATTCTTACTACTATACTTCGAGTCAAGACTATGGCAAAAAAACTTCCAGACACATTGTTCGATTATAATCGACGCACGCTGGCAGTGTACGGCAGCTTGACAACTCTGTTGCGCTCGCTGGGCCTGTCCACGACGAACCGATAGGTTGATAAATGGCCAATTAGTCTTATGATATCGGCATAGGCCGATAGAAAACGGTCACACAGCTATTATTGCCTCCCCTGGCTAAGCACAACGTGATTCTTCAAACGTGCACAGCGTTAAACTTCCTCATCATAGTTAGGAACTGTACCCGTACGCCTCGCAGTTCAGCACATGTTGGTCTCATATAGGACTTGTCGTTAGATTATTTCTGGAACTACCGACCTTTTTTTAAATAGAGTCATATGACGAGATGTACTTCGAGATACACGAATACTACAATGCGTGAAAGGGTAACTCAGCAGACCGTGAAACACCGACATTGAGCGAAATAAACTCAAGTAGAGTGAAGGTAGGGTGAACCTCCCGCGACATCATTCGAATTTCACGACGCTAGTAAATACAGAGGGAGAGAAAGTGGCTAAATTCGGATGTTTTCTCTGATAAGATCCGGGTAATTTTTTTTCTTTTTGACTACATAAGTGCTCAATTGCATGTGCCTAAGAACGGAGATTACGTGAGATTACCTCACTAAACCTAGAGTTTGGGAGAAGATATCTTTCTAGGAATCCCTTTTATTCTATATATATATATATATAGTACAGTAACGTCTCCTTCGAGTCATTGCAGCCTTGTACAATAAAAGGGACTTCTAAGTGCTGAGAAGTTGTTGAGCCTACTACACACGACGTCCATCCAGGTCACTTGACGGTAAAATAGCAATGCAAGCGAAGTGGCGTTGTTCAGCTTGAGGTTGGTATAACAGTCAATTTTTACGTCGTTCCACTTTATTCTCGACTGACCGATAAAGAGGGAGAGAGAGAGAGCCTATAGTGGCTGTGCTCTGACGAATAATAAAAGCACTCCTACCAAGGGCTACGAGAGACTGTCCACATAACCGGCCTCGACGGTGCGGCACTTTTCGCGCCTCTGCAAAACTCCTGATCCTTGAACAAGAAAACTAAAAGAAAAAACACGTTCCTTGGCGAAGAAGAGAGCGAGAGCGGGAGAGAGAGAGAGAGCTACAGCGATGTTTGAAGAGGAAGAGTCTACAGCCGGTCTGGATCTCCACTATACGTGGGTTTTTACAGAGCGGTCAGAGGAACTGGCGCGTTTATTTATTGCACATAAATAATGTTATCGCATATATAACGGATGTATAATGTGTAACGGATATATAACGTTATCGGACGTCTCCACTTTTCCAGTCGATGATCCAGCAACTAAGTTCTTTACTGGGATTTGTGATATCCCCTTGGCTAGCTCGAAGATGTAAAGTAAAATTGAGAGGACAGCTTTTGCGTATTTGCGCGTACTGAAACACATGACATCTTTGCCTTAGTCTGCGCCTGTTGAAAGCATCGGTTGCGAGCTACCTGACACACATCTCGTTGCCTCGCCTAAGGTCAACCAGCCTAGTCAACGATGAGCTTCTCGACGTACTGATCGGCCTGACTAGCTTGATCACTTGCGTCAGGCACGTGAAGGACAAATCGTCATGGGGCGAAAATATTTTCTAATATTTAGTAATACGGTACGAATACACACTGCGTGCAGCACTTACCCATGGACTGTCGCGACATATCAGCACGATTAGGTCATGCCCCATGAGACGACAAGTCTTCGGATGGAGACCCTGACGCCGTGCGCCAAACTTTCATTTTGTAACTGTTCGGTTTAATAACGGCAACGAAGGGACGTTCGTGTGTGATCATCTGTCAAAATCCTCCTTACCGAGGGTCTAAACACTGCCCGACCGTTGATGCGACTGACGTGCTAGAGGATAACTTTATCTCTGTATGCCAGAGTGGCAGGCCACGGTAAGGTGGCTCGTCATCTGTCTCTGCTGCTCTGAAGGGCTCCGCGCGAAGAGAAAAAGTTGAGCCTTGAAGATTTGAACGTTCTTGGCAGATTGCCTCTTTCGTGTATTTGACCTCGCCTCGATCTCTCAAGTAATAGCTGCAGTAGAAATATTGCGCTTCCCGAAGCGGGGTCCGGCCAATTGGGACGCGAAGCCCCCATAATACCCCTCTATTATATTGTCGCATTATTATGGGGTCGCCGTCTAAGGCTCGGATAGGCAGCTCAGAAAGAAAGAAGCTTTCGTCAACTTTTCATTCGCTATTCCTGCAATATCACTATATAGTCATATTCTATGACAGATTCGAGATTGAAATAATACGACCATCCCTAAACTAGTGGCCTTTTTTGTCGAGTTCATTTTTTTCGGTAATAAGATGTTTAGATTCATAGGGCTAAATACTATAAAGCCTTATATAATATGTTACTATTCTAGCCTAATATATTTGCTGTTCTGAAATGTGCTACGTAGGTCCAACCATCAATCAAACGTGTTGTAAATGAATATAATGTACTTACGGTGATTCAAAGTTTCATTAAGGCATTCGTATATTAATCCTAATAATAAGCTTATCTGAAATAGCCGTAATGCAGGTAATTTCTAAATAAGATAAAAATTGCCGCTGCTTAACAACCACTCGTACAACCAACTGTCAAGCACCTTTTTCAAATCACTCTGTATATATTTAGAAATATTTACTGCCACCCATTAGCACACAGCTTCTCAAGTATCACGTCGCATTGAATATACATACAGTTTTACGCATACACCCTGAAGACAAGTGAAAAACGCACGCGCCGGCCACGATTCCAGTGTCTCTAGTGGGCTAAGGCGAAGCCTTCCTGTGAGTTATAGACCACAATGATGGGAGAGCCACTTCCTTCCGTTTCAATTTTGAGCAGTGAAACCCTTTGATAAAAACGTCTAACTGAGGTAAGATTCTAACTGGATTACTCAGGGAGACGTTCGTCTGTAGCCTCTTCCTCTACGGCTACCTTCTTAAACAATGGGCTAGGAAGAGTTGAATCATTCTGTGGCAATCTTAAAATTATACAGAATACATATTCGTTCATATTTGCAGCTATTGCGATTTTATCCGCCCGACGAAAGGCCAATCGAACAGACACCCTCGAGGTAGTTTAAGTAGTTGTTTTTATTTAAAGTATCCAGGCAGATTCTCAGGCAGCATTTAACTTGTAGGGTAGTCATTTCGGCATTGCTTAATAACACCGAACCCCTTTTAGAGGCAAATGTACAACAGTTGGGATCGAACTCGCGCACCTTCGTGCCTCCTCTCTTCATCCGCAAGCGATTTCGTGTACATTGTTTTAATTTTTCGTTTTGTTAATGCGTTTGCCGCAATTTTGTTTAGAAAATTCAATTAATAATGCACAGTAAGTATCTACACATCTAATAACGGACGAAAGTTTTAATTCACCCCTTCTCACCCACTATATTGATTGGTTGGTCTCGCGAGAATACATCTCGTGGGGGATTTTCAATTAACCAAGTTCTACCGGCGAAATGGTTCGTCTTCTTATTCAGTAGGAGTTCCGTCCAAGTTGCTCGTCCGTCGCGGATATTACTACGGCATCATTAGGCGGACGTATCTGCGAAACGGTTAGATCTTGCGGGCAGCCGGTTGTCTGTTGCCAGGGCGAACACGATGGTGGTTGTGTTCGTGCAGGTAGCAGCACCGTAGCATTAGCGCGCCCCATACGTTACATGACCACTATCGTATGCAATTTGCCCGGAGGCAATCTTCGTCCGCATAGACTGTGCGCTGCGAATATCTCTTGGTGGTGTAGGCTCACGGCTCGGGGCCTGTGTACCTAGGTCTGCTTGCTGAAGCGGGCAGATACCGGCTGTGAGGCAGACGTGATTAGATCTGTCGCTACATCCCCAACACGCCAATGTCATCACCCATCAGTCACCACTGACACCACTCATCCGGTTGCCTCGCTGATTTGCTGTTTTCTCGATCTTCTTTCGTTTTAGGCCAAGCTGAATACAGGTTACAAGACAAATAAATATCGACTTTCACTGACATCAGTGGCACTGCTGCTATTTAGAGAGAGATAGAGACACAAAGAGAGAGAGAGAGAGAGTAAGAAAGATAACGGGCACGCTTCTTTCTAGAAGCCTGTCCCTTGTAGACTTGAGCCAGCGACCCTCAGACGTACGAAACGCGCCATAGGAACAAGTAAACGAACAGCGGTTCGCGCTCATAGTGATTACCTTACTATAATATAATGTTTAGTTTGAGCTTTCCTCGTTCTATTCCAGATTCCTACATCTCGTAGTATCCCAGACTTGAATTACATGCACAGCAAGCAATGAATATATATATATATATATATATATATATATATATATTTGTACAACTAAGTGTGTCCACATTGAAATTTTGTTTAACTGGTTGAGAGCCATCTGGTTCTGCCTGAGCGGAACAGTTGTTTCAAGCGTTTCACCAATCTTCATTATATGTTCGTTTATACGAGAAATCGGCCGAGCTCCACGGAACGCGAAACAAAACTTCAATCCCAGAAGCATACGGCCAGGCCATTATTGAAGCGATCGTGTTGTGTACATGTTTGTTTTGCATCCCCATTCGCCCATAGCAAGCCCATAGCTAGCTAGCAGAAGTAACCCATTGGTAGACAAAATAAATTGGCTGGCTGCAATTCTATGGTGACTGTCACTCCTTTCCAAGCAAAAGCTCCTTTGCCGTTGTTATCCTCACAACAGGAGTCCACCAGTCATGATCGAGTAGGTTGAATGTATCACATCATATCAGTGCCTTGGTAGAATCATTGGGGTGGTGCCAATGTCTTCGGCTAGCTTGTTACTCCTCACCCACGGCCGATGTGGTCTTGGCCATCATGTGCCCGTCGCTGTTCCTGCTCCCGTTGTCCGAATGGAGGTTTGTTCGTAGATAGGTGAATGAGTGAGTGGGTGTTTGTCTGGCCTGGCTGTGTCTCCCGTCGCCGCAGTGTCGCTCGGTGAGCGCCTGCGGCTGCGGTCGCGTATATGGGTGTGGATGGCCAAGCTGGTCGGGATGCCGTGGAGCGAGAGCGTCGTCGACGTTGTCCTCGCAGCGCAGTCCGTCTCTTTGTGGCCTCTCCCCGTTGCGTCCTCACAGTCGAGTGGCGCCCCGATGTCTGCCGGCGTATCCCAAAAGTCCCGACGCCCGGCGACCCAGCCGTGGACCCCGCCTTGCCCGTTCTCGTTGGGCTGCCGCGTCATCCCCTCCAGGCATTGGGTTGGCTCGTCTCTTGCACCTCACGTTTTGGCGAGAGCAGGCGACCCGCTGTGAGAAGGGGCGCCGTCGGGGCACGATGGCAAACGAATCGCCCTAATGCGCGGTGGAGAAACCTCCCGAGCATCGAAAGGGAAGGCCTCGATGGATGTCGGGGTCTAGTGAGCCTGGTGGCCTGACAGGACCAGGCAATGCTGAAGAGTCAGGATAGTGAGTGCAGAGTGAGCCACTGGGCGAGCTGGCGGTCTAAGAAATAGTCGACATTCTCGCCAGCGGCTAGGCAGACTATGTGAAAGGAAGTGAAAGAGAGAGCGAGAACGAGACGCAGAGAGAAGAACAGACAGTGAAGCAGGAGATAGCCTCGCTCTCGAATGCAAAAGCATAAAACGACGGCAAAAGTACATCGTAGCAGTCAAGCGACGGGACACGGAGCGAGTAAAACGGATGGCAAAGGGCAGCATGCACACATGCACAACTTCGGGCGTTTCCCGATCCACCACTCACTCGATCCACAGTTGGATTGGGGAAGAGTTCGAGCGGATCAGACGAGGGCAGGGTCTGGCACAGGCAGTTGAAAGGAATAAGGAGAGATGTTAGGCAAACTGGGCAGGTTAGCTGGCAGACCACTCGCGGCGCTAGTGGGAGTTGGGCCGGTGCTCGAACAGCAGGTAACGGGTAAACACCCGAACAGTTTCTCTCTGAGATACGCTTGTTTTTCATCTTGTCACGTGCCGCGAGAAGTACGTGGCTGACCGATGCGACGAGCGTGGCTAACGCCACCCTGCCGTCAGATGGGATAATAGCCATAACGAAACTCCCTCAGAAAGGATACATTGTAGATCTAGCTGTCGCAGTTGTGACAATATCTCACACACACACGCAGTGTAAGCATTATTTCTGTCTTGAAATGGTCCGCCGAGTCGTTAGGCAATTGGGCACAGGACCCATAGGTAGGATGTGAGGAGTACTAGGATTGCAAGGGTGGTGATGCAGAAGGAGGTGATTTGATCAGGTCGACTACAACCGCTGTAACGATATGAGAACAAGTTTATTTCTGATTTAAGTGATATAATTGAAACTCTGCAATAAAACGGTTGAGCTTACTAAACTTAGGCCACACGGAAGATCTAAGGTACTACTAAACGAGGCTCACCCGTGGGTATTGATGAGCCATGCTCGGTAAGTCTACAGTTCGTAAGCGTAAGATCCTACGTAGCTTAATACACACCCGGGTTAAGATGGGATTAAAAACGCATGTTAATAATATGTACCCCATTTGAGCAAACAGTGTCAAATATATATATTATAATATATATTACACACAAAAAAATATATATATATATACCTATTTATTTCCCTGCAATAAGAGATATGCCTCCACTAAAGCCCAAGTCGTATAAAGAAGAAGATCAACTATAATATATATATATAGGATGGAATAGTTGTTTAACCCCAAACTTTTAAAACAAATTTCAGAGCTGTCTCTTCCCTCTCATTGACGCTGCTCAACATTGAGGTAACCTAAGCATCCTTAACTCTTGCAAAATTTGAATCCGAAATTCTCAGAGGGACTCGGAGCAGCTGCAGCTCTATATGGTAGCTGCAGCTAAGAAAGTCAACGTCTTTAATATTAACATTGCTACGACGCGCCACCTCGAGCCTTCACCCGTCCAATTTACTTCGTTTGCTTCGTGGCTTGTTTCAAGGTCATTTGAGAAGTGCAAAAAGGAAAAATCCGAATCGGCACAATAACGATCCCGCAAATCGTACACTTTAAGTCACATAGTTTTAAGTGGTTGAAATTCTAAGCTTGCATGGTGCTTTAGTGCAGTCTACGCAGTTGTAAAACAAACGCAAATCGAATTATATTTAGCTTGAAGACGAAATGTATATATATCCATATAACCTTCGTGCGGGCAAGCAAACTTACACACAATTTGCACACAAACTGGAGACCTAACCTTACAAATTCGAGCCGCATAAATGGCCGTGAATAGCTACGAGGGAAATTAATCAGTGTCTTGCTCGACATCCTTTCAACGTGTCGGCGCTCGTTCCCGAGACAGTCCTTCTAGTAAGGTACTACTTAGCGCAGGACTCTACATCCTCAGGATGACCATTTGGCTTCAAGTACATGATTCATTTGTTCGAATTAAACGCAGAGGTTGAACTTCGGAGACTTACGATACGTACGGTCGTATCGTAAAAAAAATAAAAGATATATATATATATATATATATATCTAAAAAACACAATGCCGCATAGTTAAAGCAAGTCCTTTTGCAACTATTTGCCGCTAGGAACGCTGCATCAAGATGTACCAGCACATCCGAGTTTCAGCGTGAGCAAAATACAGGTAAAAAATCATGTCCTAGAAAAGGCTGGCAGAGAATATTCTTATAACACGTTGTATTCCAAAATGATTTATAGTAGACGCTCATCGAGCTTTGTATCGTTGTTGCTACAGCATCGCGGAACACTTCTTCTCTTCGTAGATATATTTTATTATATTTTCGTGCTGCAGTGAAAACTGCTTTACAAACTTGAGGCTCATACAACCTAAGCGGCAGTTTGATAGGCGCCTGACCGTGGGAACTAAATAGACTATACGCATTAGTGTCATTTACCTCTGGTGGATAGATGAACAATGAAAAACAGTGTCCGTATGAATCAGCAATCAAGCGGGTCCGCTGGCTCAGCCGAGTGGAGTGGTGTTGCCCATAGCTCAATGTATCGATTTATTGTGGAGAGGATCACTACTACGAGAGCAAGCAACATTCTGCCGTGACACATTCGATGGATATTACCATATTTGTGCCGTATACCCTGCCACAGAGTCGCATAATATAGCTGAATGTCGGCATGATAGCGAGGTCCGGAGGTGCTATACATATGTGTATATATATTTATATATATATATATATATATATATATACTGGCACGCCGATTGCATACGCTTGTACAACATTGGGTGTTTGATTCGAATGATATCTATTGTCGTCGTGTATGGCATAAGAAATCAATACGAACAAGGTAGGACGTGAGTGCTAGTTGATTTCGCCTAAATGAGGGATATCCAGCGAAGATGTGTATATCATTCCTGTAAGGGTTACCATTCTCATGGTTCTTTGTCGTATGAAAACCTCTATTATTGGCATTGGGAAAGTACCGCTTTGGCAGCGAATTGTCCAAAATGGCTTCATTAGGTGACGGGCGAATGTGCTCTGCGATCATTATATACATAGCGCATAATGGTTTAGTAGTTATCCATTAGAAATCAATTTTAACACCGTTAGGTTCCATGCTTCTGTCGTGGCCCCTACCATAATTAGCAAGCGTAGGTGATGCTCACGCCAATATTGAAGACCTCGAGACATCTATTTCCCTCCTACTAACCACGTGTGTTCTCCCATTATGCGCTAACTGTGTAGATGTGCAGCAGAATACTACACGTCAGCTGGAAATAAGGGGATGTTCTGTGCCTGCCAATTTAGTGTGACTCGCAGATATAATAATATATTAAACAGCATCCGGTCAGTATGCAAGATTAAGGCACTGACCTGATAATTAAGGATTGAAAAAAACGGCCGTATTCGGAATGGTTGAGGTAACATTTTGATAAGCGAACGTCTTGATAAATACATCCCCAGGGAAGGACCCAAGGATTATTGTACGGAAGCAATAGAGCGTCTACCGCAAGATAGCGTCAGAGGGCGAGAAGATTCGAGAAGCATTTCCAGGGTCCGCATAAGAGGCTGAAATAGCGAACATCGCAAAGTGCAAATTATGAAATAGATATATATATAAATGAGATAATGGTTGATAATGCCATACATGATTTAGTTGTGAAAAAGAACCGGTGTTGTGGCTGGGTTTAAGAAAATGGCACAAAAACCGTTCACTCGAAGGTGGTCAAGGTTGTGCAAACCACTAACATCACTATACTGCATAAATGTACACGTTTGTGCATGATATGTATAAGCTGCGAACGTATGGTATACATTCAAGAAAGCATTTCGTAAATGAACATCTGATCGACTAGCTTAAGTCTCATTGAGAACGAATGCAATTTTGAGTAGATTTATTGTCAGTTCCTTTAGTCAGTCTATTTGCTGAGCATTGCTTAGGAAACTGTTATAGTCCGACTGGCTGAAATTAGCTATTGCTATAAATTATTATATCGATATGTCCATTAGCATGTTGCATTGTTGTGCCGTGATTCTCGTTTAAAGGGAGATGTTGAATTTACATACTCGAAAAATGAACATAAAGATCGACCAAATTCAAGAGTGCGTAACCATAGAACATATATATATATTGTGGGAAAATGTAGGCAGCGACGTAATCGGCGCTCCCGTCTCCACAAAGAGGTGTGGATCGTATAGTGGGTTTGGTTCTGTGGTTGGAACTTCGTGTCGGGACGAGACTCACTGAGTCTGGCGTTTCCTACGTTGACGCTAATGGTTAACGCTAAGTGAAGACACACTGCTTCGCTGTGACCGGACAGGACCTTTGTCCTCCTGCGACTCTCTCTGACTGCCTTCAATTGTAGAGTGCAAAGGCCGGGCTTTATTTCAAACACAGGCAGATCCTTGTGTGGGTGTAGGATCGGCGAGGGCATGCTGTTCACAATAACATGAGGGGGAGGGCAATGCTGGATCGCACTCGGTCTGCTCTCTAACACAATTCGAACATCAACATGTGTTCTACGATCGCTGCCTCGCGGTGCCCCATATAAGTGTAAATGTGTTTTGTGCTACGTTTATATCATTATTGGTAAGCGATCCCGTACATATTTTCCACAGTCCACCCGATGGGTGGGCAGTGGCACACCCATCTGCAATTGATTTTGGGGTGAACCCTGTCACAATTATTTTGAAAGTAAAATATTATTACAAACATCCATAAAATATTGCTAGAACCATTTTATGAAATATTATTACAAACAAATTTATGATCAAGATTTTTTTCTTCTTCTTTTATGTGGGCCACACAATATTATTGGCTCATTAGGACCAGTTATCGACTTCAACTTCGCCAACTTGAGGCCAGCGGTGGCAGGCCATCGGGTGATTTCGTCGATGGATTGGACCGCCTCGTGGTCCGTAGGGAAGCTTCGCAACAGAACGTCACGGTAGAAGTAGTCACGACGCCGTAATTCATTTTTCGGGTCCACCCGTTCGAATGGGCGGCGCAGCGGAGCGGCGAGGACCAATTCCGAAGAAGTGGCTCTCCAAACGATCTTGTTAGATTTGTAACAACTAACAGCGGGGTCGCTGAGGCCCTGTCGGAGGTACCGCAAGTACGAACGGTTGTCGGACATTATCTTGGTGTCGTAACGGACGAGGACAGCAGGGTTTCGTTCCAGCGGGCGTCGCTCGAGCTCGAGGCGCCGCAAGGCTTGGTCGAGGTTGTTTTCCGACGTTGCTAACGACGCTCGTTTAGGCATGACTACGGTATATGACTTCTCGTCATAGACCAGGCCTTCATTGAACTGTCGTAGCTGGTCGGTCTCATCGACGGAGTGAAAGTCCGGAGGCACGTCGGTGACTCCGATTTTCTCGGTGGCCCACAGCTGTACGATATCACGCGCAGGCCTTGACATCGCCGCAGCGCAACATACTGAATGTACCCGCTGTACATCGACCTGACGCGGACGAGATTTGGGTGCACCTCCGATCAGCCAGCCGAACGTCGACTGAGTGGCCACCAGTCCCGGAACAACTTCTCTCATAGTTCGACCGACGACGTCGTAATAATAATCCATGCCTAGTAGGATGGTGGGTGGGTCTGTCGGTCCGTTGCTGGAGTACGAGGCGTCGGCCAGTGGGAACTTACCACCAAACCGACGAATGGCGCGGAGTGTGTCGGGCGAGCAGCGGTTCAGCGGACCGACATCGAAGTCATAGGCATACGCGGCGATAGAGACGCACCTTGATTCTCGTTGTCGACCGGTGAGGCACAAACAATAGCGTTCTGACACAAACGCCTTCTCACTGTTGACGCCTTTGATCACGAGATCGGCCCGTCCGGTAGGTTTGAGCTGCTCCAGCTTTACGATGAGCGACGGCGAAACAAGGGTCAACTGGCTCCCAGGATCCAGAAACACACGAACCGGCACTTCGACCCCTGCATGTGTTACTAGAGCAGAGGCCGTCATGACCATGGACGTGAAGTTACTGGTTGGGGCTGCTGACGCCACCGTGAGAGAGGCCGTAGCTGCATTCACGATACCGGAGCCGTGCGCTTCATCAGCACCCTGTTGGTGCATGCTGCTGTAATGCGAACGGCTTTGACAGACTCCGCAGGCCACCTTTGGGCCTTCGCACCGTTGCCCCGCAGGGTGTTTCTGAGCGAAACAGGAATGGCATTTCCCCCTGCGGTCGAGGATGGCCTTGCGCTGCTGAAGTGTCATCGCGTGTGAGCAGCGAGAAGGTCGATGCTCCCTGCTATCACAAAAGAAACACGGGTTTCCAGCGTTGCGCTTCGGCGGATTTACTACAGCGGCTACCGTCGACTGCCACTGGGTACGCGGGGGGAAACGCGAATCAAAATTTCGCTTGCCCGGTCGGTCGTATGTTGAAGGCACCGGCTTGAAACGCTCTGGCTTCGGCGGTTCTCTATCGCGCAGTTGCGAGCGAGATGATTCCTCCAGATGAGCGGTGTATCCTCGCAGGCAGCGAGTCAGCTGGCTCAGCCGCTCTCTGGCAACGTCAACCACACTCTGGTGTCGTGCAGTAGCAGACTGATCAGCTGCGCCACACAGCTGATCTCGGCGGATGTCATTGTCAAATTCGAACACAAGCTGACTGGGCAGCGCCTTGCGAACGCTGTGTTCAAGCGACAGCGCATAGTGTTGTGCCTGCACACCGAGGGCTTCTAGCTGCAGGGTTGTCGTCTGGATGTGGTTCAGCAGTGTACGCAACCCCACAACATCACTGGTAGATCGCACACGGGGGACTGCACTGAGTCGTTCCATGACGCGTCGTTGCTCGTGCTCGGTGCTGCCGAAATTTTCATCTAACAGGCGTATCGCTACATCATAATTTTGCTCAATGATCTCCAAGCTGGCGATCAGCGTCTTCGGCGGCCCACGTAGCTTACTGATGAGGTGCAACAATCGTTCGATGTTGCTGGTATCTGGGCGCCTGTTCACCCATGCGAGGAACTGCGCACGGAAGATACGGTACGAGGCGTTGCCGTTGTGTCCATCAAAGGGTTCGACCCAGACATCGAGTGGCGCAGCGGAGGGGGCGATCATTGGTCGCTGCCGTTCAGACGCAGCAGACGAGGTCAGCGGCGGTAGACCCTCGCATCCCGTAGCTGATGCTGTGGTTACCCGCTGAGGCACCTCTGAGGCCGCGGTGGAGTATATCGAGCGAAGTGTGTTGGTGACGTTGCCAATTTCTGCCACCGGTAAGCTCAATCGCGCATTTCCGAGATGTATGAACGACCCGAGCTTATCCGCCCAATCCTCAGCCTCTTCGATATCGACCTCTACTTCGCAATCCAATTCAGGGTGGTCGAAGATTTTTTGGTCAAGAATGCTGAGGCGGGATTGCGCAGCCTGTATTTCGCTTATGACAGCGGTGAGGTTTGCACGTCCTTCCAGGTTCGCGATGTCGATGGTAGGGACGAGTGCACCTTTTGCAGCCATTCTGTTGCGCAGTGTCGTACGCTGACAGCGCAGGATTCGTAACCTTTTTGGCGGAGATGTCGGGACACCTTGCGACGAGTTGTCGCTGATACTTTGCGCTGGCGTCGAGTTGTTAGCGCCTTGGCCATCCTGCTGGCGTCGGGGCGAATGGTCGATTCCCATATTGAACGCACACCTTTTAATCGAACTCACGGCCCACCAGCTAGTCCGTAAAAGCACTACGGGGTTCGCCGCACAGCCGGGTCCCGATGAGTCACGCCAGGTCACGTACGCCGAGTCGCTTCACCACTGTGGTCCGCAGGACCGAGTTCAGATACTGATTCTGTCACGAATTTACAGACAATTTTCATGCGCGGCTTCGCGCAATTTGAACGCTCGTCGGTTCTGCTGGCTCCTGTAGATTTGTCTCTTGCGATGTAAGATCGCGATGCGAGTCGGAGGGGTCCAGGCAGGGTCGCCTAGGTGCGGTCGCTTGCTGTGTCGCGCCGTGGGTGTGCCAAACAGTTGCTGACGTAGTCGGCAGCAACGCGAATGCGATGTAAGATCGCGATACGGGTCGGAGGGGTTCAGGCGGGGTCGCCTAAGTGCGGTCGCTTGCTGTGTCACGCCGTTAGTGGGCCCAACAGTTGCTGACGTAGTCGGCAGCAACGCGAAGTTCCGCGCACTCTGGTCACGCGCACCAATTTTTTGTGTGTGCCGAACAGTTGCTGACGTAGTCGGCAGCAACGCAAATGCGATGTAAGATCGCGATACGAGTCGGAGGGGTCCAGGCGGGGTAGCCTAGGTGCGGTCGCTTGCTGTCACGCCGTGGGTGGGCCCAACAGTTGCTGACGTAGTCGGCAGCAACGCGAAGTTCCGCGCACTCTGGTCACGCGCACCAATTTTGTGGGAAAATGTAGGCAGCGACGTAATCGGCGCTCCCGTCTCCACAAAGAGGTGTGGATCGTATAGTGGGTTTGGTTCTGTGGTTGGAACTTCGTGTCGGGACGAGACTCACTGAGTCTGGCGTTTCCTACGTTGACGCTAATGGTTAACGCTAAGTGAAGACACACTGCTTCGCTGTGACCGGACAGGACCTTTGTCCTCCTGCGACTCTCTCTGACTGCCTTCAATTGTAGAGTGCAAAGGCCGGGCTTTATTTCAAACACAGGCAGATCCTTGTGTGGGTGTAGGATCGGCGAGGGCATGCTGTTCACAATAACATGAGGGGGAGGGCAATGCTGGATCGCACTCGGTCTGCTCTCTAACACAATTCGAACATCAACATGTGTTCTACGATCGCTGCCTCGCGGTGCCCCATATAAGTGTAAATGTGTTTTGTGCTACCTTTATATCATTATTGGTAAGCGATCCCGTACATATTTTCCACATATATATTTTTTTTCATTGGTACAAACGCTGTGATGCATCCATCAACATCTTGGATGTATTGCTTCATATGTGCGCTCCACTCTTGCTCACTAAATTATTTATCGATGTTTATATTAAATTTGTTAATCTTGTTATTTTTGCGTATCCACCATCATGCCGCTGCCACAGGACGATGTCAAGTCAACGACAGCATCGCTATCACCTCAAGTACGGGCTATGTCATAAAACAAACACGTTCCTTCAAGTTCAGAAAACACACGTACATACACACACATCCACACACACACACACACATTTAATTACCATTGTATTCTATTTCGTTTCTTTGTGGTTCATTAGTGCGCCGCTATAGGAGCCTACCTTCTGCCGGCTGTGTTCGCCTTCTCAGTTACATTGTCTTCGCATGTTGCTTTCCGACTCCGCTGTTTCCTTTTACACTCAATTACTTCACAGCATCCAGCAGTGGGGTGCCGGCAGGCAGGCACTCAAAAGCAATGACACATATACGCGCAGGCCCGTTCCTCTACATGCTGCGTCATAAAGATAGGTTTTGCACGGAACTCTCGGCGATGCCTGGGCTGCGCGCCAGACTCCCTGTGGATTTTCGCCTCGAGGATGGCATGCTGTTGCTGCAACTCTGTGTATTTGGCTATATCTTGAATACACACACACACACACACACACAGAGGCACCTTCTATTTCATCAGCTTCAACGACGTTGGTATTCTTCTAGGGGGACTACCATCAAAGTTGGAAGAAATAGGCACCGCTGGAAGATCAGCCACCAGGGAGTTTCTCTCCGCTTTGGATTTTTCTCTCGTCTGGTAAGAGTCAGAGCAGCAGTTTGAAGCATTACGCCTCTACCAGCCTCGAAAAAATAAACATTGAAACCACATTTTTTTAAGGTGCACCCTAAATAGCTTGTATTTGTACACTCCATAAGATTATTGCGCCCATCAGCGTTACTTGTAACGCTCGCATTACCCGTGAGTAGATTGACGCGACTAACTACCGACGTCCATATATCATATTATATTTTCATACATTGGGATATATTTAGTATATATGACGATATTTCACCTGCTTGGGCTAATTTAGAGACAAGGTCCAGTTGGAACTATTAGCAGGAATTGCACTTTGGCGAAACGATCGCGCATCGATTCTTACTCGATGTGCCGATCAGTAACTAGAATTGATTACCGTCTCGTAATCACGGGGTATTCTGCCCGCCTCCTAATTCCTACATGTATTTAATAGGCATTTTTTGTCAATATGGTATCTGATTGCGTTAATTCAATGACATTCAACGCACTGATTAGTGCCCGATGAAGATCAATCTGTGGCATACGTTTCCGCCTCGGTATCCACCGTTGTTTCGCGAATCTGATCCGATCCGAATCAAGCATCGCACGTCGCTCGGTAACATCAGGCGTCCGCGCAGCTGGCCGTGATCCGAGACGGGATTGCCGAGATGACAATCCTTGCCGATAACTTTGCAAGCTACCACCCTGCGGGTTTCCGCTTCATCGAATAGTGAAACGTAAAACTGTGTGAACACGGGAAATAGCCAGGGCAACGCGGATAGATATCGGGGGGTATGAAGTAGGGGGAATATTTATTAGGGGACCCCACATGCAGCTCACGTAGCCACTGGAAGCCGCACGATTGGTTCAAGCCCGATGGCTGATGGCCAACCCTACCAGCTTGCCAAGTGCAGTTCGCTTCTCGCGTGCGAATGAGCAGGGCCTGCGGAACGCAGCCAGAGAGGTCGCTCAGGCTGACCAAGCCCAGAGAGTGGGTTGTACGTATCGTCGTCGCTAACGTCGGGGGTATCATAAATTCATAAATATATGAGCTCCTGCTGCTTCTAGCTGTCTCCGGGCGAGTCTGCGCCCGCGTTTATGTTTGTGCGTGTATGTGTGTGTGTGTTCGTATGCAGTTAGGGCTCTGTGGAGGGCACTGGGTGGCTGGTTAGCTGGGTGAGCGTCACTGAGCGTGTGTATTTGAGTATGTCTATTTCCTATGTGCGTGTGCACGTTTGTATGTACGGTTTGGGCAGTGTATTCCTGTATTGTTGGGAGGGGGCTGGGAGGCTGCACAAATGTGCGCAATGATTTTATACTCGCGAGGCAGCAGCAGCAGCAGCAGTTACAGCTGTGCGCAGAAAGCTAGGAAGATCTAAGCACCAATCCTCTTGGAGCACCGGCTCAGGGGAACTGCCATTCATCACCTCGCGAATTATCCCCTGGGACTAAAAGCTGGAGAGCGAGAGCAAGGAAGGAAGAGAAACAGGCTTCTAAGTGGAACGGCCGACAGCTGAGCCCAGAAAATAGAAGCTGAGTGCAGCGAGCGAGCCAGCAACCGGAGTCGAGCAGCTCCGAGGATTACACCTACCCCTGTGCACCGACTTGAGCCTCCTCCACTGACTCTAGCTAGCCGCAGCATAGTTAGCTTTTGTGCCAGACTATGACACTTGGACCCATACCGACGGTATCCGGAATCAAGTTAGAGCTGTGCCGGTTATCTGGAAACGTTCCTCGGCTCTGTCATGGCGAAGGCAAGCTGGCAGCGCGTGCACTCCTTCGTTTTCAAAAGATATCTCAATAAGAAGCAGCGCATAACGCGGAGAGACATAAAATCTCAAGGGCAAAGCAAACGAAAGGGTTAAATATAATTACTTGGCCCTACGTGAGCCCATACTCAAATAGCAGCTGAATTACGACAGATGACCTCTGAGACCCCTATACACCCTGCGCGTAAAGAGGATTTCTAGTAATAACTTTGTACACAACAGATTTTCCTGTGCGGGATGCCCTCACAGTAACTAATGGTCGAAAATAAGATAGCTGTTCTAAGAAACAAGATACCTGTTCCTAAGGCCGAATGTTGGGATTTCTAAATTAATAATTAATTACTTTATGTCTTCAGTAACATTATAGCATATAGTAGAAAGCCCATATTCATTGTCGGCGATACAAAATGTTTCGTTTTTTATTGCACTGAACATTTCTGAGAAATATTGATCTTCTAAGTGCCCTTTCGTTCATACTAAGTTTTACAAAGGATCCTCATGATTTCGAGATCTCCTCTTATGGAAGCGTGATAATCTTCCATAAAATTGTGCTTGTTCTTGCGGCGTGCATTGATCAGCGGCACACTATCTAGTGTTTCCCTCTACGATTCGCCGAATAAGTGTGAAAGGTCACAGCAGAGACATTGCCCACCGAATCTATTAGAAGGGTATTGGTTTCAGTCGAAGAGATGCGGTTTTTACTAGGTGAGAGCGGACGATAGGTATTGTTTGTCCCATACAAATAAATATTGAGGCGAAATAACAATAGCGTACACCATAGTAAGGTTCATACAAATCAATGAATCACGTCGCAAGCGAAGTGTCGTTGCTTTGATGAAGCAACAACAAACCACTGTCTACCAGGGTGGGTATCAAGGGAATAATAATCCCATTGATTGCCAGCCATTCCAGCCTATGGTCGCCATAGTATATGACTGCCATGTAATGGTACTCAATGGCGTCCTTTTCTTTTAGTGTTCTATACGAGAGGAATCCAATAACAGACAGTGACGATGATGATAGTAATAATAATAATAATAACAACAACGCCGCACACACAAGCGGCATCGTGCATTCTTTATCACCGGTACAGGCGATTTAACGAAGTGTAGACGCTAAGACGTGCATCTGACACGTGATTGTCGATCGACCAAATTGTCGTTACAAACAGTTCGAAGGGAAGGCAGCTCGCTTGGGACTGGTACATTGCACGGAGTTTGCTTTGTAAACTCTTCTTGACGGAGAATCAACCGGCTCTATCTAGGGAGGGTCGTCTGGTGTTCTTTAGTTAGCTAGTATCGCACCTTAATAAAAAAATAATAACAGCGCGTACTTACTAGAGACGGTGCTGATTGTTGCTGTTGCAACAATCATCTAGGTGCAAACGAGACGACGACCCGCCTGCTCTGTTTTGTTCCGGTACACGAGCGCAATTTAACTCGACGCGTAGGTTTAACTCGATTTAACGCGACACTAAACATAGAAACTCGATAACCCGATGAAGAGTGCTTATGACGGATTCCTTCAACATGGTAACGCGCGACAGGCTGCGAAGCCATAATTTACCGGCAAAGATAATAATACTAATAATAATGATAATAATAATAATAATATTAACAACGTTAAAGTAAGGCAAAGTTTCCACGAATGTTTTTCTAGGGAAGAAACTTTTGAAAAACCAGATGCTCGCCAGAGAAGCCAGAAGCTTTCTCGCTGATTTGCATAGGAGGCATATTTATACAATATGAATATTCCACTCTGATGTGCAAGGAGGAGTTTAGTTCTCGTCGACGGGTCCCAGTGGTCTACCCGTGTTGCGCTTCATCATTTGCCCTCGACACAAGTTAACAGGAGCGTTCGCGATCCTCTACAACGGAAGATACGACTAAGTCTAAAGGCTCAGTGCGTGGAGGTGAGTTTTGATGAACATTCGCCACGAGGACATTTATGTATGTGTGTAGATAGGCGCGTGTCAAGACCACGCATGCGTATAGACCAGGCTTGAAGTTGTGAAATACTCGAAAGTCGCTGATAAATGGCTTCCCTGGAGTACCCAAGCTACGCTGCACTATACGCAACGGACGGTCAGGAAAGTCACGGCAAAGTATTTCATTAACGTCACTTCATCCACTAGATACGGCAGCTGCAGCTCCTCCTGTCATTGTGCTCTGTCTTGTGACCCACAAAGCCCCCCCTTCCCGATCCACGTAATTTCGTCTCAAGCGTCTAGCACTCAATGCGCATCTTGGCTAGGCGTTCTTGAACAGGCAAAGGACTTGAATGAATCCCCCGAAAGAAAAGAAGACATGTATACGAGCGGGCTCGCTGCCATGCTGCGCGCTGGCCACCGGCCGATCGGCGTGCGCAGACAGATGTGCACGGGCCCCCGAAGAACAGTTAGCTACAAACGGGTCGGTAACCTACCACGAAAGCAGATAAGTGCTCGAAGCACATCTGCCCGGCCAAGGATGACGACCCCGGGAGGCTTCTATGGTAGCAATAATAAAGCGAGAGGTAGCGTCAAGTGCCATTTAAGAACCCCCTACCCCTCCCCGTTTATCACATTTCGCTGTTGTACTCTCAGAAAGAAGGCAGCACTTCGAACCGCCGTCCTCAACAGACCCCCCCGTTAGCCGTATCCAACGATACGAGAATATGGGCCAGGCCATTCGTGCGCCCCTATTCGCCCGTGCTATGGCTGTTCGCTGAGTCAAAACTTTTGCGTCTTCCTCGCTCTCTCTCTCTCTCCCCGCCCGGCTCGCGTCCCGTTGGTCGCATCGAGGACGACACAGCGATTGGTGTGGCAATGTCGTGGGATAATACTATGGATTTCCGAGCATGAGCCGTCACACGAGTACGATATGCGCAATATATTCCGCCCATAGATTCTGCCCGGGAGTCTTTTATTGCGTAAAAGAACTGCCCGAAGCACCTATGTCTCATTAATGATGCACACAGTCGACTCGATTATATGCAGGAAGAGAGAGAGAGAGCGAACGAGCATAGTTGCTATCAAACTGTGGACCGGTGTTGACAACCATCTGATCCGTTCTAGTTAACTTCACCGTCCTCAGCGTGCAGCCGCTGAGTGATCAGTCGCAGAGTGATAAGGACGCGCCCTGTGAATTTTCAGAGTGGAGTTTGGAGAGGATTCCAGATCAACTACTCCTCTAGAGTTCGTTTCCAATTATCGTAATATAGAAGTTCATTGCGCCGTCTAGGCTATCACTCACATTGACCCTACAACAGCCGTATACTTCTCATGGAGTGGCTATTCTTGTTGGCAGGGAAAATGCCATTTGGTTTTTCTATAGGTAATATATATCGGTACCGTATCAACGATCGCAGTGATATGTGCGTACATAGAAATTACAGCGTCCTTGATAATAGAATTTGCTCCTTGCGAATCTCTCGTATCGATTCTCAAAAAGGTCCAAGTTACCTGTTGTTAATGAAACACGCACTTAAAGTGATAAGCAGAATTAGCGCGTGACCATATCATAGAATGAACCCGTCATTTAATCATTCATGTTATAAGAATCGCACTTTAGCCAATTTTGCAGCAGAATAAATAGCATCGCCCAATAACGATAGGCTCCTACCTGATGTCTTTGAGATCTCATGACCATTCGTTCAAATCCATATAGGCTCGTGCGGAAGTGTCCATGAGATAGTACTCGCCTTTCAGTGTTCACGCGATAATGCTCGTCTATAATGGTGTTTCACAAGGGATCTGTTTGCAAAGCGCCCTTAGCTGTGGATTCGATGAAATGTCCCCTAGCCACCCGCAGATCCCGTCGATCCACTCGACGATAAACCGATATCAGCACGCCACCCAAAACCGGGGACCCGTGGTGGGAGCCGAGTCTGGAGATGAGCCACACACAGAGGTAGAGATACCTTTAACGGCGTGTATGTTTTCCTCATAGATCATGTATGTCGAACCACCTGCGAGCGAGTTTCGATAAATGCGCTATTTCGGTGAATGCTTTTTGATTAAAGCTGATAAACGCGTCGCGCTACCGACATCACCCTCAACGCTGCGCATAATTCTCGAATAGATCCTCTACCTCACTGTATCTATCGCCATTGGCCTCGTACTTCGTCATCGATCCATAGACCACGTTTCGAATGCAGTTACTATTCGTCCGACCTCGTTGTGCGTGTCGTAGAATAGCCAGTCTGCATATAGGAGTCGGATTGCGGACGCATATCGGAGCTGCGCTTCACAGCATATGCATGGGGCAGAGAGTGACCATTGGCGAGAAGAAAAAGTCGTCAATCAGTCAGTCAATCAGCCTGGATGCGTCTGTAGACACGTGTTTGGATCGTAACTATATATCCGATTCCTACAGAATATGCTTAAGACTATCAGCCTCGGTTCAAGGTGAGTTTGAAAGCAAGGTAACTTCATCAATGACGTCCGTACGGTCCTGCTTTCGGCATTCCTTCATAAGACAGACCCCTTTTAGTGATGGCTGTGAGTCCGCCCGAAAAATGTATTTCTTATATAACTTCATCAGTAAAATAATGATCGGAACATCATACATCATCGAAGAGGTAAAATATTGACTTAGCAAATCTCGGCATATGAAAAATGAATGATGCAAGCGTATTTCAAGCTTTGCTGTGTTTAACGTATAACCCGACTCCCCATTTTTTTCTTCAAATTATATTTATTTGTATTTTCAAGATGGACCGCAGCCGCATAGAGGGATGGTCCTCTTGTCGTTTGCTCCTTTCACGAGGCCCACTAAAACGACGCTGCAAATAACATCCGTGCGACATTCCATGCTGTTTTGTGGTGGATTTGGCAACCTCCTTTAAAAGCCAGTCACGTCGTACCAAGTTAAACGCATTTACGTACGTAGGCTACGGGCTTGATCATGCCTGCACCCCCCCTGACCCCCGTGACGTCTTTTCCGAGAAATTCTCTCCGGCTCCGTAGACATTTTTCTCTGCAGCATATATATATATATATTTGTGTGTGTGTGTAACATGAGGACTTCGTGTTTGGACAATGAATGAATGAGTTAGTACTGTACAAGGTGTGAGTAAAATGTTTCCTCATCACCTCTGAACAGAGAATTAAAGTATTGTTAAGTAGACGCTGCATAGATTTTCGAAAAGGCCTAAACGAGAGAATGAAGTTCATGTACAATCCCAACTTAGCGCTGTCGAGAAATTGTTTTCTTTTTCGCTTTGCTACGACTGAATAATACTTTATTTTTGGGTTGAGTGTTCGTGTTGTTCAAAGCTAACCTGTTGGTAAACTTAAATTCGATAACTCACACTCTTCCACGCACAGCCAAGCGTTACTTACAGGTCAAACTCAAGGCAGCTTTTAGTCTCGGCGCACTTTTTAAAGGCCCGTTTTCGCTTCGAGGCTGCCACTGTTTAGCATATCAGATTTGTATCTTCTTCGAAACAGTCGCACGAGTTAGCACCTAAGAAAGTATGACTAAGGATGGGGCATTTTCTAGTACACTATATGTCAGCACAGCTGTCCTATGAAGCGAGTCAGGGCGCTGGATGAGAGCAAGTACACTTCTTGGCAAAAGCGAGGCAATGTACTGAATGTTTAACTAAGCAAAATATAATCGATTGCTTAATGTAGGTCACATCGTCCTAGCGAGAGATTTTCTAACAGTACATGACAACGAAATGTTGTACGATACTGAAATAAAAAGCTGTTGTCGAAATCAATACGTTTCGAGTTAATTACTGACTAGCCTTACTATGTAGCGATTATTAATATACTAGTCAAATTAGTGCGTGTGGGATCGTCGCTAGGCATCTCCCGGTACAGGCTTTCTATTTACAATGTGTAGCTTGAACTTTCCAGAGAACTTCCGCTGGTTCGAACCTCGTTGCGTGACATATAAGAGAGCTTAAGCATTATGAAATTGCAGCTCCTTTAATAAACCAATAAAGCATTATCTTACCTTATCATTATCCAACACCGACTGGTTAATCTTCTTTACTAGAAGCTCAGTATAAGTAGATCTGCATTCACTGAAAATGGGTGGCTTTGCTGAACTTACCCCTATAAGTCAGCCACTTTCTCTCGTAGCGGCGTCTAAGGGAGAGCCATCATCCCTGATCTTTAAATGGCCCACCACTAAATCGCATTGTATATGTATCGGTATACAGTTCTATAGAAAGCAACTTATATTGTATATACGTCAGACTCACGTTGTTAGCCTTTACTCAGTGGACTTTGCGAAGTCTCCTCAAAAAGGAAGCATCGAATATTCGACCACAGAAGAGATTTGTGAATTATTCTTCTGACGTAAGCAGAAATTGGATACCCCATTCATTGTTACTGCCATAGTAAGCCATACGGCAGCATTTCAAGATGGCTGAATCAACAAGAAACGCTAATGTTTATGAGGACGCTTCCTGCAACTCATCAGGCGCTATCAAATGAGTCAATCTGTTTCAAATTTAAATCCACAATACTTCATAGTTTGAGGCATGTAAAGAATCAATTTAGTGCAATCCGACCGCTCCAATATTCGCAAACGATCCTCTGCTTGCTCTTCACTCAAATTAAATTAACGAAACCTTTTATTAGAAGTCATTCATTTAGCGCATTGGTCGCTCCATCGCTATTCATTGTTCAGCCCTGTCCTGTCCTCTGTGTTCCCCTAACATTCGGCGAAGTCAGCGACCGTCCTCGTCCAAATGGCAATCAAGACGAGACCCGCGCCAACACGTATCCCTTCTGAGTCACACGGGACCGACGCGCCGCACACATCCCGGCGATCTTTACCGAGAGGACACGGATGATGGAGGAGTACAAGGCCCAAAAAAGATGGCCGCATCTGGCCTCACTTCTACGAGGGTATAGTTCTCCATGTCCTTATGCCATCCCGTAGAAACATGAGAGAGATGAGGCCCCCGCCGGCGGACGGTTTCGAATGTCTTTCGCTCGTTCTCGAAGGGATTTATGCTTTTCCTACAGCCTTTTCCCATTTCTCGTCTCGTTCCACAGTTCTATCTTTCTCTCTCTCTTTCCCGTTTTGGCTTCTTTCCCGTCCCAGTGCTTTTACTCCTGGCTCGCAGCCCTGTCAGGCTGTGTTACTCCCCGTTTCGCGCGTATGGTTCGTCAGTTCTTCGCTGACAACTCGCCTGTGGCCGGGATCACGGCTGTGCTTTTTGAACCCTTTCGGCTTACCACGTTGAGTCTGAGATCCACCCCGATCTGGACCGATGCGCTTTTCTGCGCCCCACAGTTAGGTCTGACACCCGAACATTGCTGTTCTTGTCTACTGAAAAATGGCGGAGATCTTTGTGTCTTTGTACTTAGGGGATCATGCCCTCGTTCCATTCTTCCATAGTTCTTCTCGTACCTTCTTTGTAGATACAAACTATAGTTATACGGACTATGCTAATATGTAGTATAGGGGTATAGAAGCGCTGACAAAATATGCTCCCAACAACCTGTGGGAGTTGGGATAATACATTATCATCTTTTACTTATCACACCCGTCACGCACTGTATGTCACATATAAGACAAATTAAACAAGGCAGCTCGATAGTAAGGTATAACTACGAATAGTTCTCACCGGGCTAGTAAAAAAGCCTGCCGTAACAATGCTCCTCGAACCTAAGCCAGGCTGGCCACAAGAGGACATTAGCATGCATTTGGAAGCGTGGTATTATGTATTCCGTAGAATTGTCCGCATTGCGGATTCACACAGGAAGGATGAAGCGGTCTCAGGGTAGTCGGTGGAGGAGGAGAAGAACTTGTCGTAAAACTCGCGTACACGGCATATCTTGTAATAAACAACACGACTTGCAGTTCGTACGATTGTCTCCCTTACATGTGTGTTCCTTACACATATTATCTCCGTGTATATGTGCGGTTGGCTCAATCTTCCGCAGGAGTTCATGTTTCATAGTTAGTCACAACGCCGATGAAAAGTTGCCTCTTGAGTATGAGGCACAACCATAATAGCATTGTGTAGAAGCAGGAGCTACGATCAAGTGGTCTTCGAATGAGACGCGATGACTGTGCGTACGTTGTGCAGGTGTCTGGCAGGCGGCGCTGCCGCCCTGTTCAATTTGAGCTGGTGGTACGGCTGGCGAGGCGGGCCGTAGCACCCAGTGCGCGCTATACATTTGAACTCCTTTGCCTCCGAGTCCCACTTTTCTGTATCCGATAAAGCTATGGACATGTCACTTTGCGGGTGATTTGACAAAGCGTGCTGCCTGTAACGTCCTACGTTTTTTCGACAGGTAACAAGAACAACAGCAACTCGAGAGAGGGAGGATTGCAGCGGCCCTAATCCTGTGCGATGTTGGTATTCCAGCCGTATCCCTCGTTCTTTATGCTATTGCTCAATTTCGCAGCGTGGCACCTTCCTCAATCCAAAGTGGCATCGTGATCGCTCCTCTTCGAAATGCCGCGCCGATTACAGACGTGCTGAGGTGACAACTCAGCCAGTGGTAATAGTGGAACCAACAGTACAAGTAGTGATACACAAATAAAATCCCACTATTCGGAGGATTCTCTTCGTACTATATTTGGGATACCTATGAATTGAGAGGTGAAGGCACGTATTTTGTATACCAATATATATATATGTATAGTTGGTAGACAAAATACGTGCCTTCATCTCTCAGTTTACAGGTATATATATATAAACATATATCGGATACTACTATATCTAATTAATGAGAAAATAGATATGTGGGCTTGCAGACAGCCCGAAAAGATGTCAAGATCACAAACGAGACGTTATCGAAGAAGTTTCCTATTGTGTGATTCTCGGCTCTTTTCCTTGACCGACCTTCATACTACGACATAGCACTGTTCCACAAAAATATGCTATCTAGAATGAATTAGCTGAAACACTTACAGCTAACCAGCAAAGCAAGTGTGTAAAAATCATGAACTCCTGGCTCCCAGCCATATCACTCGTTGACGTCAAGAGCCGTCACGTGACATAGGGGATCTTCCCAGCCGTAAAAAATAGCGGACATGCCTCCTTACTGCTAGACGCTCAGTCGAGGACTTTTCCTTCTCGTATGGTATGATCCCTTCCCAGGAAGTGAAGTGGAGAGTGGAGCGACTGTGCACAACGATGACGACGACCTCGCGGTGGCTGTTAAGGCAATTGGGCGTGCCACCAAAATTGCAGTATGATTCCGCGTTCAGGGGAACTTCGACGACATAAAACAAGACGGTGTGTGTGTCGATGCTTCAAACTGCTGTTTTGCTACGCGAGCGTTGGCTGCGACAAATAGCCTTGGAAGAGTAAGCGCGGCTAGGGTTGACCCCATAGCTGGCTCGTGGGCTTCTAGCCAATAGGCACAAACATGTCTAAAGATCGCAGAGCGTTATAGCAAAACGTATTGAGGGAGAATACATTCTGACTGAACGAAGTGAATTGGCTAATCCTGCATACTGTTCATATCTCCAAATTCTCCGTTGACTGAACAGATTGTCTAACGTTGTGCACACACACACACGCTACTGATAATAGGTATAAAGACAAACACAGACGCTAACTGTGTTCCTCTCGCAGCACTGCTGGGTGGCGATTCTTGTGAATGTTAAAATATACTCACTTAAACGGTTGTTAGTTTCCTATGGAATAATGAAAAGTGGAACTTACTCGACGTTTAAAAACGTCTGTCGAAAAGTCAAAAGCGTCTCTCGCCCTTCGGCCTCGACCATGTTTGCTCTTCGATTTTCCGCGAAGCCAAAGGTTCTCGAATCTTGAAGGCTGTATCGCCCGCGGGCTCAGTCAGGTGTGGCTTCCTCCATCCGAACATCGCCATATCGCGTCCGTCTCACCAAGGTCTGATAAAACTCCGATCCAGTTCCGGCTTCGATACAAAAAGAAAATAAGGCCTTAGAACAACTTCGGTCTTGTGGTCAGAGGGGAATGATGTAATTTCGCAGCAGGCGCATTCATTCTCGTTTGACCTGCTCGAAAGTCCGACGGGCAATGTGGCGTTCTGTGTCCCCAAGGATTCGCTTTTCCGGTTTATGCAAAGTAAACCCGCTGTCGCCACCGCGTTCAATCTGTGCAAACCATCAGCCTAAGAAACACCTCACGAACACATTAGCATTTCTCTACTCTTATTCGACAACATAGAGATTTCAAGGGTAAACACTCGTATTCACCCCATCATCTTGTCCATATAATGCTAATTCACCTTACAGCTCCCTTTGGCCAGCTTGGTTCGTTACCTCCTTAGGGTTCCAGCAGTACACAACAACAAAGCACTCGGCGCTCAACTCACCATTGAAACAGGCGTAAGTTACCTTCGACCTGCCTACTAGAGAGGGCTACAATTACCACCACTGAAGAGAAAAACCAACAATATATTATAGAAACGCTGTCCCATTGACGACCCCCTAGAGGTGCTCAAGGTGCCTACGAGTTATGCAAACGCACTGTGAATATTTAGGCAAATCGAGCAGGAACCATAACCACGCATATCAAACCATTAAAAGTATTAAGTTGAATTCGCTGAATATCGAATTATCATGACCAAGACAAACGCGCTAGAGAATGGTTACCGTCATATCCAAACGTAAGTCGTAAAGTACACAGATACTTCGGTGTAAGAAGGCTTGTGTTTTCTTCGTTACAATATTAATTCTTCATCCAACACGGTCTTTGTCATTTTCATCTTCTTCACCTAGAACCATTGCTTTTACAGGGGTGTGTCATCGTTACCCTAGCTTACCTATCGTCGTAAGAACTTGCGGCAATGCTCGACCGCGTAAGACAGAGGCATCACATCTCGTCCCTCAGAGAGCGGATGCGCAAGAGCAGCCCTGTAGCCGCTGTGCGCCGTACACAACGCTGACGGGCGTATCTATACCCAAACATCACAAGACACCAAGGGAAAACTACTATATAACAAAAACGAGTCTGCCTTGGCAAAATCAAAATTTCACAGCGGGAACCGCTCGCAGGCTATTGCCAGACTAGTTTAAGTGAGGCTATAATCTTCTCATTCTTTCATCTGTCTGCGGCGCTTGAGTAATTTTCTAGAAAAAAACGTGACGCGGTATATCGTCGACTGTGATCATTGTCATCATCAGCGGGATGGCACCCGTGTCCCAGAAAAGTACTATTATCTGAGAGCCGTTATAACGCCGTGTCATCGGGTAGCGACACGGCCATGTATAGTGATTTCCTCATGGCACGTTCACTCAACGCTACGTAATGAAGGTAATGACTGAAAGAGGATCTCCTAGGGGAGCTATTGATTTATAGATGTCAGCTCAGTTTCTATCATAATATCCTGTTACTACTTTGTGGTTTTGCTTAACAGAGCTAGCACAGCCGTATTATCCTCGATACAATTGAATATCCACTTCGTAACGTGAAGCTTTTACAAATAACTAATGAAATGGTTGCGGTGCCACAAGTAATGTAATAGTGCCTTATACTTAATGTTATTTGCAGTATGCATATGTATGCTTCCAGACCAACCCGATTTCCACATTTGCGTTTGTGCCCTCATAATATATGGCCATCTTCTCTAAGATTGTCAGCGAAACTAAAATGAGGCACGGATACATTAACCTTGACCACAATGTGCGGGCGTACACATCGTAAAGGTAACAGGATTCGGGCAGGCGAATGATAGCTGACAGACAGCGTTGCGTGGTACACAAAGAGGAACCAGGAATATAACGGCAGAAGTAGCACAAAGGAACTTACGATGTCGAATGCCTTACAGCAATTAACAGCGCGCATCGCCTCGGGGCTAATTAGACGGCAAACAGTAGAACGAGTTGATCGAAGAAATACTTTGGTGGGCTGGACTCATCTGCCACTCTGCGACGTCCTTCCTCTCCAATTATATATTATATACTCGATCTGTCTTCTCTGCGATCGCCAACTGCAGAGATTCCCTGAACATTGAGCATATTAGCGAGTTAGTCCACTCTTGACGTCTCTCGATCTGTTGATCATCTGGCAAGTACGAAAGTCAGCACGTCCGATGAGTACAGCATTTCTTGGAAGTCACGCGGGCGAGCGAGATGTCCTCACGCATCATGACACTCAGTTCGTCTCGAACTATTCGGCGTGACTAAAGGGACGAGACTGTAATATCACACCTTCGGTATCGAGCACCCGAAACCATCATTTGTGTGTAACAAGCAACACAGCATAGAACACGATCGTCACCCTAAAAGTGTACTTAAACGCACTTCCTCCTTTCAAATCGTTTGATTTTCATTCGTTGTATTGAACTCATTGTATATTACTCAGTAAACGTACATTAATAATTTTAGCTAGCCGAAATCTGCTTGTTGTATCCCGTCACGCTGTTTAAATCCATCTCATTCACTGGAACCTGCATATCATGCAGTTCAGCAACTTGGCAGTGGCAGACTTCGGCGCCATGCCCCCGTATCGGGCAAGCCGAGCCAATGGCAATGTTTGCATTGTACATAGACAAATTAGAGATTCGAAGTGTATTCGCGTGCCTGCCTTCGAGTGGATTTATTTCTATGCCTGCAGTTTTACCTACACCGTGTTGGTTTGTATTCTGGACATGTTTCATTGACTTTCCAACACGCTCACGCTGCATATTAGCTGAGAGGCCTCGCCATCGACGACGAGGATGCAGCTGCCTCGAGGGAGCCATACGGAATATTCACTACGAGTGTTACCTAGGCAGATTTACGATTTAGTGAATAACCCATCGTCAACATTAATCATCCACCCCATGGCAATGTGCGATTTCACTTTGTAGTTCAAACAGGAATAATAACATAGTCGTGTTCTCACAACTTAATACAATTTCTTCGGTGGACGGTTCTTGTCATCAACAGACCTGGTAAATAGGTCGGTTTACTTAACTACAGACCTATTTCTCATGTATCCAAAGAAACTTGAGCATTTATGGTGGAGCAGAACCTTTGGTGCCACTTGGATGTCTGCGTTTCTGTACAAAGGAACCTTAAATTGGTGGGACTATTTGCAACTGGCAGGTAAAGGTATAAACCTCACTGAGATGACCACAATTGCAAAACAACCAGCTCGAATTTTCATTACAGCCTCGCATCCTTGTGAGAACCATATATTCATAGTATAATGCGAATCAGTGTGGCCTCTTTTGCGCGGCCGCCTTGGAAGCCATATGCATCGGTGTACTGAATAGGCAGGTACCTCTGTTCGTATCCAACACAAAAAAAGGTACGCCTCTTTGATTGTGTGTTCTCGAAAAAAAAAAGCGACTGTATTATATCATAATAATATTATTACAAACAAACTATTACAAAAGTTTTCGGAGAATCCACCAGAGTAATTAATCTCTACCACGCCGACCTTGTTCTGAAAAGTCGCGTTAGTTTTTTTTTCTGCCATATAGCCTCATGTTACACTCCGTCACATTCTGCACAGACTCTCTAATTTTCGAACTAATCGGGCGGTTGTGCTCGCTACAAACGACAAATGCAGACAAATGCATTTCGCGTCGACGACAAATGCATACACTTGATATGATACATGTAACTACCTTTGCACCAATCTCCAGGTCAACTACAGCACCCATCCGGAGTCATCACGCTGCGCTCAAGTGACGAATCATCTATCGTTGCCACTACTATCTTTCTTACTAATTAGTTAACTGCTAACTTATTTGAATCTACATAAATGAAGCTCGGTGGCCAAGGACGTATGGCTCGACCCAGCGGGATTTCGAATATATGTTTATATAATCTTTGTTCGCGGTACCGACTTCCGTCCGTAACAGGCCTTAATAAACGTATAATCAGATAAGCCGAAATATAATATAATACATACTAAACTTAGACAACATAACTCAACACACAGATTGAATGACTCCCACGAACTGCAAATCGTGAGTACTTTTCTAGATATATCGTCTAAGCGTCATCATAGTTGTATATAGACGATATATATATATTCGCAGAAGGTTCTCTTTAACTGGAAGAGCCTGTCCGTTGTTATATATCATATAGTTGTGTGTTCATAGGATCTTCCATATGGGAGGGGGTCGTCCCGAACTCTTAGCTGTAGCCTCACAAACGGCCACGGTAGATGTATGATACTGACAGTGAGTAGACTAGGGACTCGGTTGCTGATGTCACTCTGCCATATACGAGGCTCAGCACAACCTTAGTCCCTCGTTCCCACTTCCGTCTTGTTCATCGCTCTCCTCCCGACTCCAGTGGATTCGAGTCGGGGCTTCATTTCTACGTCAAACGAACGTTGTTCTTAGACGGTAACTTCGACGGTGGAACAGCCAAGCGCCGTTTGTGCCGCCAAACCGAACAAACATACGACTGAAGCAGAAAGTGAGTGTGAGCCACCAGTCGCTACCAGATTCTCGTATATGCACCGCTGACTGGCAATTCTTCGGCAGTTCTTCTAACTGCCAACGAGCCAGTTGAGTATTAGGCATCCGTAGCGGTAAGCACCGTTTTCAGCTGGACGGGAAAGCAACAACTGTTGGCATATCGCTTCCAGGCAGAAGCATCTGATGTGTGTGTGGGGAATCTTCGTTTGTGGTTTGCCGTTGACTTGCATGGTAATCTCGTCATATAATCATATAAACGATCAGTACTATTCATTCTCGACCCCCCTAAATTTCCCCATTGGTCTCCGTCGTCTCCGCTCGTTCTAATGCGAAACACCATATACAATACAACACAGGCAAAACAAGGCCATGGCGAACGAATATTTAGCAGACTAGCTCCGTTTGTGTAAACTAATGCTCATATAATATGCATTGTTCCGCTATATGTATAATAATAATACAACTTCAGTAGTCAGTACCTGGTCAACGGACTGCACTAACAGGTGCCTAGATCTATTTATTTTACTCCACGCATCGCGTTGCCACTTGGGGAGGAAGTATACCAGCTACTAATGGCTAACCAATTTCAATTTGCGTAAATATTCCAAGAGCAGAATCTCCACGATCAGTACTGCTGGCAATTATAATAGAACTTTAATTCTCAGAGGAACTCAGGTTATGAAATGCTGCATACACGTGGTGAATCCAGCCAGTGGTGACTGAACAAGTCTAAGCTATGTGAATATGTGAAAAACAGGCCAAGATGTCACCAGTACATTACATGGGTTCGTTATTTCCACGTTTGCCAAGTAACGAGTTTTGGCTGGCTGATATTTTCGCAGGGTTTATCCAGCGTAGCAAATAAATGTGCCCAGATGAATCAGCCTCTTCTTCGAAACCGAAATGGTACTCTACCACGGGGCCAATTCCTACAAGCCGGTTAGACGTCCAACCGGAAGGTCGGCAAACGAGAAGGCGCGTAGCCCATAGTGCGTAGCTTGGCACAAGCCCTTAGATGGCTAGATTGCAAATAGATGCACGAACCATCCGGTCTGATAGAGGATCTTTGACTTCTCGTCTCTTCCTCCATCTCTCTCTCTCTCTCTCTCTTATGGTTACACGCCGCCGGATCCTACCTGCAGGTCTTTTCATGTCTCAGGCCTGTTTCCTACCCCGCCTATACAGGCGCATCTCCTTCGATGCAAGCCATTCCTGGCGCACTGGCTTCCATGTACCGTAGCAGCCGTAACACACGTGGTGCATTGTCAGATGGCAGAAAGCCAATCCGTTTATTAGGTTCCATTGACCAGAGGGTGATAAGGTAACAGTGGAACACCTACCTGCTCCCCCGATATAGGGACAGCACATACCAGCGGTTTGTGTCTAGGCTAAGCACTTATCAAAGTCTCGGGTCCAGCGATTCGTCCGTCAAATTGATCCGACGCAATGGACGACCGGGATAGGCTCCCTTTCAAAGGATTTCAGGTCAGCGACAATCAACAACAACAACCGCTAGGTCACTTGGGGCTATTTGGCCACGAAAGAGAGATAACCCGCCAAAAGTGGTCAGCGCTGGTTATGGATTACTGTCATTGATCTCGTTATCGATACAGAAGAAGTAACGCTTTGCCCATTGTCATGCCTAATCGTACTGGGTCCAAGTTCTCCTAATACCCGTTTTAATCTGGGCAGAGCCGTTTTTGCTTTCTGTGCGGGAACATCGGGTGAGCCTCTCTGAAATTCACCGCTCTCAAACCATTGGAGGTGTCCATTACGGTTTTAAAATTGACCATTCGACGGCTAGACGAGAAGGAATTCCTTAGCTATCCGGAGTCTCACCTGAATGCCGGGCACCAGAATAATTGTCGCCAGGAAATGTTTCCGAAAAATGCCCTTACAGGACCCAGCATATATCTCTCTCTCTTTCTTAATCTCCCTTGATCAGAATTCCAATGTAGGCTATTGCAATAGAGATTCTGCCACGTCAGTTATAGACATGTATAATGTGTTTTTTTTCTCGCGTGGGACTGTGCACATCTTTCTGTTAAATATATTGTATTATTGTTATGATTATTATTATTATTATTATGATACGGACACTAATACTTTATTAGATGCTGGCAGACAAGACATACGTTGCAGAGTCAAGGGTTATTGTCTGCCCGACGCTCGAAGATCTAAAAGAAGGGGGACAATTAAGGCCACCCATGAGGAGTATTAAACCACTTGACAAGAACGGCTCCGACCGATAAGTGGTTCCTTGATGATAACACATCCATTGAAGCCACAGGAATAAACCTCACGGGCTGTCTATTCGACCTACTGACTTTCGGCCGTTCGTCTTAACTGGCATAAGCGAACATTTGCGTGAAACAGGAACAGTTGAATTGGACTGCACAGCGTTTATCAAGTTTGGAAATTATTAGCCAGTCAATATGCACAAAAATGAAGGTCACTGTCATTTCGCCAATGAATAGTATCGTGAGCTCTTGTCTCATATGTCGAAAAAAGGCTGCTCGGATTGAAATATCACCACAGTCTAACATGTATAACTACAAACTTTGAATAGTATTTCAACAACTTTGTATCCATCTATTATAACTAGCGAATCGCTTAGTTTTGCGTTCCCGCAATGATTTTACATTTACCGAATCTCTTTTATATATATATCACATTTAGTCAATCTGAGTAAATGCACCATCAGTGATCGACGTGGTACGTTTTAGTACATCGTTAAGCGGATATTGTGGTCAAGTGCCCCACGTGGTGCAATGGGTTTTGAGGACAATCACTCGAGACCGGGATCGCGTCTGTTTCCAATTTGCAATGGACAGAGATGAATGCCTGGCCGGGAGATAAACGATTCCAAGACCGCTTCTTTGTAGGCATCCTACGGGTGAAACTTCCGTATTGACGTGACTATCGGGCGCTCTTAAAATCATTATGTCTTTTCATTATTAACTTATTACCGTTCCATGAAAGGAAGACAAAACACATGTTTTCTTTTTATGAGATCGTTTGGTCAACACTCTGCGTGCCTTGGTCCACTTTGATCATCGGGTAGTCATCACTCAAACACTACGCATCTCATATTGCGTGTTTATCTGGCGTTATCTAATGTAAGCAACTTTTTTTTATCAAAAATATTTCCAACTCGGGTGCCGGTCTCCATTTTTGTAATGTACACATTTTAGCCGACAATGCAGCTCAACCTGTTTCGCGTATCAGTGCTATTGAATATTCATCCTTGTCGCCGGGTGTGATCATCTTCAAGATTCGATCCAGATTGGCATCGCATCTGTGTTGCTATCAAAAGGGAGAAATTACCTTGGTTGTACAGTTCGTTTCATAAACAGCCCTACATGTCTACGAACATTTACAGGCACAAAATTACGACCTTACAATAAAATTCTCCAATTTCTAAGTAGCAACAAAGGGAACAGTCAGCTAAAGATGAAGTTTCTCTTTCACCATGGGTGACACAAGGGTGCGCAGCGGACCCAGAGATCAGATCGAGCCACGACGATAATCTTACGCAGCCATGGTGTCCATGTGTGTCAGTCTGAAAAGAACTAATCAAAGACATAGGCTTGTGCGAACAACAACAACAGCAGCAGCATCTGCCGCAGACAAACAAATCAAAAACAACACGAATTTAGCTAGGGACAATTCAAAGAGCAACGGGTGGCCGCTTTCAGCCTTCCGTCGGCCGACGCCAGCTAACATTGTCCCTATAAACGAAATGTGCCTCCCACCCTCCGGCCAGTATATATTTCGCCGCCGTCATGCATGACGTGCATAGGTGAGTACTTTCCCTGGCGAACCGCGCACAAGCTCGTGCAGCTAAATTCGAAACGAACCTTAACCACCAACCGGCCCCCTCCCCCATTCCTTCCCTCGGGTGCATTTTCCGCTTTTACAGGTCTGCACGCGCACACATTTTACATATCATTGCCATCATCATCTTCATGGTCATGGTGGCGGCGGCGGTGGTGGTGGCCGTCCTCTATCGTCGTCATAACCGTCAGGAGCCTTTTTCGTCGTTTTGTCTTTTTCTTCCCGGCCTCCCATCTGTCTCGTTCTGCGGGCTCTGGCGTTTCTTTCTCTGCCCAGCGGTGCCTTTATATCTGTGTCTCTCGTTCTTGTGGGGAGTGACAGCAGGGGGCAAGGCCAAGATTTAAGAGAACGAAAATAACGGCTGACCAAAATTCGCGTTTGTCTGTCTGCTCCCGAGTCCCTGCGTACGTTCGTTCTTAGCCAGATCATCATCTTTCTTCCTCCGGAGGGATTCTACATCGTTTGCTCGTTGTCTGCCACTGACAGGAAAGGCATACAATGTGCGCTGGCCTCGATGTTCCAGTCTAGTATAGGTGGAAGGTTGATGGGCCTTCTCACTGAAAGGCATTCTACTGACGATGCTATTTTAACTTGATGTCTTCGGCTGTTCATTCTCATCGTTATGCGGAGCATATGAAATTAAAGAAGAAAAAAAGCGTAACAATGCTTCCAACGTGGGGAGTACGAACAACAGAACATGAGAGAGTCGGAACTGAACAAGTTCGTAGAACTAGTAAAAGCGCAACGCACCAGTGTAAGCAAGACGTTCCTTGATGTAACCGTCGCTCGAAGAAGTTGTCTTCCACAGGGCGCAATAATTAGCAACCTGTGAAAGTAAGTGCGGATAACCATGTCTGTCTAAGCCGATTAAAGATCATAGTCATCCAAGCTTAGACACATAAAACATGAGAACCGGATCGTGTTTGTCTGCATGGCACATCGATGCAGATGCCTAACCGTACCCGCGTCTATCGGCATAGAAATAGTGATATTACAAATTAACAATTCCTTCTCAAATTCATTCCCCATGGCCTCCCCTCTAAACCACATTTAATCCGATTGACTTCACACTCGGGATTAGCAGGCGGCTAGTGCACATCATCTTGTTCAAAGCTTTATTCTTCTTAGATATAGATTGTTCAGGTCCATAGCCAAACATCGGCCTTTCGTTCTTCATCTTGTTCCTAGATGCGAAGGATGACCTTAGATGAGTTTGTTTTACACAGAAACAAGTGCGGCAAGCCTCACTAACGCTTGCCGCCGCTATAGCTGACTCATAAATATTTCCACAACTATCGGCGACAGTTCCATGGGCATCTTAAAATGCCGTGGACAAAATGGCAAGGCTCCGACCATGTAGGTTCTGTACATTAATACGTTCCGCACATTGATAGTTTCTCTACGTTTCATTATAAGGGGAGGAAGAAACACCTCATTAATTTTTTCTTTTATTTTCCTGAGAGAGGTTTAAGGCTAAAATCCATCAAGGACAAAGACCGGGCTTTCCTGCAAGGGTATTTACCACAGTACAGTGAGACTCGTACTCACTAAACGCCTTCGACCTCAAAATCTTGTGCCGCTCTTTGGAACTTATTTAATTATTATTTCAAACCGAACCACATTCAAACAGAACCGTGATCACGATACAAAGATGTTTTCTTTGTTCGTTGATAAAGGAGCGAGCCTCGACTATGTCTACCGGAACAAAAGGAGAACAGTGTATAGCCAGCATATGTGATCAGTACCGTCACGTAAATATTTCGTGCTCTCATAGGAGACATACTATTAGCGACTAGATCCTCGATGTCTTCGACGACTGAGTCGAACTGCTTTTCAGATCACTCCATACATTGGCGTTGCTCCGATACCATTTGAAACGCAACTTACATGTCGTATTTTAGCACAGACCATTTTTATTGGAGCTCTGCGGTTCATGTTATCATTCCTGCGAATAACTCAAAGCTTCCATCGGCAATTAACCGGAGCAGCAAATAACATTGCCCGATTTTTTTGTCATCTCGATAGAGACGAGCACGTTCCGCTTGCTTAATGAACTATTCAGGCGTGGATGAAATTTCACACATATCACTGTGGGCGATCTCGGGCACACATTGACATTGAACAACTGTTAATATTATTGCAACAGTATAAATAGCTTGACTATTTTATTAGTAATATCAAAAACGTTCGGTTGATTGTCAGCTGAAGGTTCGCAGTCCGCTACTCCAATACGCAGTCGGTTACTAGTGTGGTCATTGAAAGAGGCTCCATCTAGATATTACGAGAGGAATGTTCATGCAGCCCGATTTGCATACATGAACCGTGTCGCCGTTTTGAGAGGACGTGCCTGTTTTAAAGTCATCTTGGCTAAGGACCTTCAAAAAATTGATTGCTGAATTGTTTTTGATCATCTATTCTCGCAACGAATCGTCCATCGTACTTCTCATCTGAGTGGATTCGGGCTGGTCCTCACCCACCATTTAACATCCGCGGTATTGATTTGCATTGCTTCGTAAGACGGGACCCTAAACGCAAACGGGACCCCAAACGGTGGGAATCTAACTTATGTACCTACGGGTTGCACTTCAGGCTACAAGATAGGCGTACATGAAGGCGCCACGCAACCAGGCGCAATGGTTTTTCCCATTTATTTAGCTTTTCTTTATCTCCTCTTCCCTTGCCTATTTAATCCGTCTCAAAAATTGCGAAGACCAGTTAAACATTATGTGGCAATTTGTGTTCGAATGTACTTCGGTCCTATGCTGGAGCAGCAGGATCATTCCGCGCACTGGGGGGTCAGCTTACGAAATCAAACTTGCATCTACCACCGCGGTACACTACATATACATTTAGCATTCATCCATCCTACTCGCGGCTGCACTGTCGGGTAGGGATTTTCTGCCAACGGTGGCCATCCTCGCGAGGGCCAACGTCCAAGACAGGTCGAGTCAACTTTCCACCACGTCGAATAACCTGAACAGCGGTAACGAAAAGACACAGAGAGACGCTAAGCTAGCTTAGCGAGCGCATAGGCAGGAGACGTTGGCCGGCAAACCAAAGTCAGATCAGACGGCCCGAGTTAATCAAACCACCTGGGCACACAACTCACTCACTCCACACACACACACATAAACACACTAGCTCAGACGCGGAGGGACAGGCATGGTAGGAAGAATGGGATCTCTGACGAGAACGCCGGACGCCTTGTCTCGAGTTGCGTTACGCAGTGTCATGTTGCTTTCGCCCAGAGGAATGACGGGAGAGGGGATTGACTGATTTGGCAGGGCAGTGGCTCCATTTCCGAAGCCTCTCACTGCGTGGAGGCATCCCGACAGCGACGCCCAGGCCTTGTTACACAGCTCAGGCTCTGTCATTCGTCTTTTTCTCTGGTCCGTCCGCTGTCCGGCCCTGTTACCTTCGAGGGTGTACGCCTTGGCTGTTTTCGCCTTGTTGTCCCTCTGCATGAGATTCACCAGAGATCGTTCGGTCGCAGTAGCGAGCCATGTCGCGCGGATCGATTCAGGTGGGCTGGCAGCCAGCAGCAGGCCACTGTATCTGTCCCCGTTCATCCTACTGGGTCCCATCGGTGCAGGCATTCGATTTTGTCCGCCCGTTTGATATCGATCATTTCGATTGGAAAAGCGAGTGGCGACACAATGAATGGAGAGACAAACTCATGGATAAGAAAACGACACATGCAGACTGCCCAGCTGGCTGTTGTCCGAAAGCGCAACAGATCGAGGCAACGCGCGTTTCAGGGCAGGGGAGACCCCCCCATCCCCGCGAACAAGGAGCCCGTCCCGGAGTAGAGGCCACGCGAGAATACAACGAACAAAACGGACCGAGCGACGGGGCTGATCATGGACGCCAAGGGATGAAACACAAGATAAAGCAAACGGGTTCTGCCTTGAACGACAACGAACCAATGTAAGGATTCTTGCGCAGGTAGTCACCCATCTATCCCCCATTGGTTCTGTTCTATCAGCGAATGGTTTTCGTTGTGTTGTATCGGACTGCCGGTCATTCTGTCGCATGACACTAACTCGCTGCCTCGCCGTCTGCATCTAATTCTCTCAACGTAAATAAATGCACCTCCCTGTTCGCTGTTCACCTTTGTCCTGCAACGCGAGACAAACGGAGTCGATATGGCACTAGAGGGAGCACCAGGGGGGAAGGCAGCGATGGATCTCCGATATCACCTTCATCCATTCTCTGCTTCGTTCATGAGGATAATAGCATCACTGCTGTTTGCGCTATTGCTTTGCACTGCTGAGGCCGGTGATCCTCATGCTGCTATCACCGAGCTCGCGACACTGCTCGGCACGGCTAAGCACTCTCACCCTCATAGAATTCGTACGGGGTAAGCAGTTGTGTGAAGACGAGGTCGCCTGGCGAAGAGGTAGACGCGATGACTGGCGACTCGCCATCACTACAACAACGGTAACGGTTACTTTCGAGAACAGCAGCGGCGGACGCCGATGATGACGACGGCTGCAGCAGCAGCAGCAGCGAAATGAATCGAAGTCGATCGCCCGATGATTTGATCAGATAGAACAGGCCGACTACATGTCCTATCTGTCCTTCTCCACATCTTTGCAGCAGGACCAGCCATTGGGAACTAATATCGGCTGATCTGCCGCGAACAACGCTATCGCTTGGCTGATCGTTGGCCCCGGTACCTGTATAGGAGAGCAATGGCGAGACGGCCGAGCGGCAGGGAGACTGCTGATCTCATCTTAAGCTACAACTCGGGTCACGCCAATTGCGCGAAAAACTGCCAATGTTAGCTACCGTGTGAATGAGTGAGTCACTGATGAGCTGTGAAATGGGGCCCGTCCATGCAGTGCTGCATAGCGACATTACAGCAGCTACTGCTGCTGCTGTTGTAGCAGATTGTATGACGTATCATACGAAGAGGGTACGGGCGGAATGGACATAAGATATGGAGATTGTTTGTAGGCGACAATGCATCTAGTGTACCTTGTGTAACGACCGCCTATGTATTGTTTTAGTACGAGGTTTGTTGTGGATTCTGGTGCGTAATATTTTGTGTATTTGATCCGATAGATGACCACAAAAGGAATATGTGTGCCAAGTAGAATTCCTCCTTTGAAAGTTATGTGTGTTGCGCCTCCTGCTTAGGTAGAATAAAAAATATGACATTGATCCAAGGGATGGTATGGCATTATTTTAAATAGGAAAACAACACGCATAACACAATTCAACTCGCCTAACCAATCCTCTACAGTTTTGAGATTCAAAAGCTCTTGCACACGTTCGGGATTATTCTTAGCAAAAGAACGGTAATTAATTTCATTTATGTATGCTCAAACAAGGAAATCAAGAAAAACAGGCATCGGGTCCTCCAGGTCGACCTAAACGTTTCAGATCTACTAATGTACACTCGCTGAGTTCCTGTGTGCCAAGCTGTGCTTTTCCAATGTTTTTTGCCTCGGGCCTTGAAAATGAACCCATTCAGAGTATTGAAAAGTCCCCCTACCCGATGTATTGCCCGAGGTAGTGCACATAGGTAGACTTCATAAGCCAGACGTGTTCAAGTTCTCAAAGGAGTTATGTAAAACGTTCAGGAGGCTCGGAACGTCTGCAAGATTACACTGTGGATTGATAGTCCCTCTAGCCATTTGCGCCGTCGCATTCTAAGTGGAGCAAACGCGATAAGGCAGGCCGAAGTCGGCCCTGAGAAAGACGTGAAAGCATGAACATCGCTGGCTGCCTAAGAAACTCGAGCGTTCCCATTTCCAATTGTTGTCGCAGCGTGTGCGCACGATTCTTCGACGCATAATTTACTCTAAGTGCCGTCTCGAAATTTTGGGGAGCTCCTCCACAATAGCCCAAGGGTTACAGCTGCTGAAAGCCATCGAGAATAAGTTTCGAACCGAGATCACCTCATACTTGCGCAACCCTTTTAGGGGTTTTGTTTTTTTGAGGGGATTACAGGAATGCATGATGCACACAAGTGTTGGGCAGTCCATACCAACAACACTCGTGTGGGACTCAAAGGCCGCGCTAAACCCGCGTACCTCCCCCCTACCCAGATGGCTCGGAAAGCTTGTAGAATTAGCACTTCCACTGTTCCATCCGGGGGATCATAGTATCATACAATTGGCCACTGGGTGGCCATTTTAGGTGATCGTACTTGTGTTCAGTTCACACGCGTTGAATGAGTAGATTCCTGCTTCCACGATACGAATTCAAATAATAAGTCAACTCATTGTTGGCAGCAACTAACTGAACATAACTTCGAAAAAATCGCACAGCATTTAAAAAAAATCATGCGAAAAAATTATGCTATGCGAACCGTGTCAAGCAACATGGTCCAGCTCCTCGCTCCCAGATGGTTCTTTAGTTAACTGACGGTATTGGTCGCTGACAGTGACATGCAATTAAATCGCATACATCTACTGTACTCAATGCACAAGGTTCATCTGAATTCAAAAGCGTAATAGACGTGGAGCGGAACTTCCTATAGCAGCTGTCACAACTAAGCTTAGAATACAGATTGCCACTAATCTACACCTCAGCTCGCATCTGTGTCAGCCAGCCAAATCAACCTGACCATTGACAACCACTGTGATTCATTGCATTAATATCATAGTTAAATTAACTTACATATATTTGTCTCATCTTAATGTAATTCCGTTATTTGCTTCTCATCGAGCAGGACGGTTGCCAACGATCCTACAAAACTTTGATTTCCCCCAAAAATTATGTGGTGCTGCACATCCAAAAGGATACAGCACTATCTTACCAAATGAACGCAACCAGATGTCTGCATAGACTCCATTAGAGTCGTTCTGTGAGAAAACAAACCGTATCTTTTCCAACTATAGCGTAGCTTATTGACCTTCAAAATGTTAACTTCACCTTAAGCTCACTGCAGAGAACAAACGCGCTCGAACACTTCCTCAACACCGGATCAAACAACCAGAGAAGTCAATGTACCCTTCTCCTCTAAAGCATTTGCACATAGTGCTTCCATATCAGCAACGTCTTTGTGACATGTTGGCCAAACGAGCCCACCAAAACCTTGAGATTCCCATCGAGCTAATGGACCGCTAGTCATTGAAATGATTCACCGCCACGATTTTACCGTGATCTCGTAAATTATATGCACACGTAACTCTGTACGTAATTCACCGCTTTATCTAATAATAAAGGCGTTATATATTCTATTCTTCATTTCTGTCCGCCAGACCAATCGTACAGACGAGCAGAACGCCTTGCAGACCCCGACAGCAGCCAGCGCAGCACCGACGGAAACGATGAAGACTCCTTTTGTGCCCGACCGAGACGATGGGAAAGGTGGATGAGAGCGTTTAGATCGCAACGGCTCCAGACCCCGAAAACGTGATCCGGCTTGAAATTCATGACCAGCAGAACATGATCCGGTAGAAAACTAAAGAACGAAGGTAGTCAACACGGAACGCGAGCATGCGTCCCGCTATGCCGCCGTAGTTCATCCGCCAGATCCGCCAGTCTTCTAAGAGACGATACCTGCATTTCTTCTGTTCCATTGTGGAAAACTGGAGAGACGAGGAGACGAGTGAGGTAGAGTCTTTGTTCAGCGAGGTACGGTAACCGAAAGCCTCACAAGGTCGCTTGACTGTCCTGCAGCTGGCTCATACGCGCGGGAGTAGGTAGAAATGGAGAACGGGGGCCTAGGGCGTAAGCCGAGCGGATGCCTTCGCGTCCTTCGCTGCGAACAGGCCGAGCCTGTGTGCTCCAGAACAGTGCTGTTCCATGACTGAACGCTGATCTGGAGGGGTGCTGAAGATGATTGCGTTTGCTCGTTCATTCCCCAAGTCCTTCTAGCTTACCCAGGCAGGCCAACGAGATCTACTACGAAGCAAAAGCGAACCCACGAGCTGTGACAAAAGGTAATCCATACAAGTAGATCAAGTTACACGCGCCCATTCATCATAGAGATAAAAAATAATAAGTCAGCCAGAATTAAGCGCGCAAAGCCTGACGGTCTATAATGGTTAACCCAAATTCACTAGGGAATCTTCTTACATGGAGGAACGTATATCCTCGAGCTTTCTACCAACTCTTATAGGTGGTCTCGGACCCGCAAAGGAGACAGTGGTATTATACATATATTATAGTATATGAACCTACACACAACATATACTGTCTCGTGGAAGTCGATAAAAAAGGAACATTTTCAGCAACGAATGAAGGCTTCAATCTACTCATAAGTGTTATGAGTCCAATTAGCTGAGAGAAAATCGGACACACTCAGGCAGGCGTGAAATGTCTAAGATGACGTTTGACAGTAATTCGATTTTTCGTTTGAACGCTGCTTCCCACCTTCCGGGCAAATGAAAGTTCGAGACTTTTTTCGCGAGGTTCGTCCGTTCGGCGTACTTCGTTGCTGTCGCAGTTGTTGCGGGCCGGGACAGCATTCAATTGTGCAACTAGAGACTAATCAAGAAACTTCACACGGTTCGATATAGAAACAAAAATGACTAAGGCAACACTCATCATCTGTCGTATATACAAAGTTACCATGCTTTATTATTTATATATAGCAAAAACACAGGATAACGACGGATTCGGGGGGGTGGGGGTGGAGGAATTGACACAGGAGCGTTTCTCCTTTGAGTAAACTATATTCGTCCACAACTACGCAGTCTGTATAAATCGCCTGTTCGGTACATCCGTAAGTGCCGTCAATGACATGTTCTACATTGGACACTTATGTTCTCATCATCTCGCCCACTATTCTATGCGATTTTGCCTCGTGGCTGACGCCGCCGAGTTGTCTTCATCGCGCAGGATCTCTTCAATGTACCATTGACAATATACCAGTAAACTATGGACGTGCCATATATTGATTGATCTCATACGAGCCGATATCTCACATTGATTTACGTTAGCATTCGGACAAGTACATATGTGTATTGATTGATTGTGGTGTAGCGTCGTATATTCGATCGTACATTTGTATTGGTGTGGACACAATCATGTTCAACTTGGTACGAGCAGATCACGGACACAAAGTTTCACTTCGAGGAACGACTGTTTATCTTTGACGCTGAGTGGCCGGGCAAATTCATTGAGCTCTCTGTTCGAGCATTGACGGAATACCGCTCGTTTGTGTTCGATATCGTCGGACGCTCCGTACGCTGCGATGCACCGTTCGGCCATTGGAACAATGCTCTCGATCAAACGTTCAACCTCATCGTCGCCGACCCGTTTGGAGAGAGGCTCGATGCAGGGACGCGACGCGCCAACAACGGTCTGTAAAAAAATAGATTTCGGCAAATCGAATATCGAGATGTCGGCGACAAAAAAGTGCCATCACATCAATCACACAAAATAATAGAACAATTATTAGTTATTATTAATAATAAATCATTTTGATTCTCGGTGCATACCTTAACAACGTAGTACACGGGCGCATGTATTGCCAAAAACACAGCGGACGGCGCTTATATATTAGGTTAATTGAGACAAAGCCTTCTGCAGTAATGACTACTTCGTTTTCAAAATAAGACAAGGTGTGTGGTTTCTGGACGAATCCTCGATCAATTGATTAAAAAGAGATTCAGATTTTAACTGTCCGTAATTAAAGAGCTCCGATAATTTGGTCAAATTTGGCGTTGTAAAAGACCACACCGCAGGGCCTGAGTCACTTAAATTTGGTGATATTCGTTGGCCGATAGGCTTAAGTGTCGTGTTTGCTGTTTCAGGCAGAAGAGACGAGCTGCCGAAGTGCAACTGGAGACGATCGAAGTGGTGCTCAAACACAACAAGAAGCAGTGTACCAAGTGTGTTTTGGAGTGTTCCGAGGCACCGATCCTCAGAGTCGCTTGCGAGCTACATAGGACTGTCGAACTTCGCGGTTCAGCTTAGCGCCAACGACGATCATTGCACGAGGGAGATTCTGGCCAAATGGATGCCGGGCAAATTTATGCCGGGAACAAAGAGACTTCCGCGCTTTTGTTGTGAGCTGAATTTCGCTTTTATTCTAAACCGAAAACGACCTTGAAACGTACTCTCGCGATTGATTGACGGAATCGCCTTCTATAGGCTCCAAACCCCCGAGAATCGTTGTTACCAAAGAGGTGTATAAAAACTTTTTGGCAGGGAATCTGGATACGTGGCTTTCCGCAAACAAGTGCACGCAGCGCGAAGCTTCTCCGCGACAACGCACGTCCTCGCAAAGGTGCGTGTTGCTGAGGAGTTTTTTTTGGCTGAGAAGGGAATCAAGTTGTGTGGTCAACCCGGGAGACCGTTGGACTTCTGTTGTAACTGAAGAGGAGTCCGAAGGCTACCAACTACCGAATGGAAAATTTGAGCGAGTTCGAGCAAGTACTCAGAGAGATCGTTCATTGTCTCTCGCGAGGAGCTCGTTTGAAGGGTGTGCAACGGCTATTGACGGGATGGGAACATGTAGTAAATTTTTAGGTACCATACTTATGACTCAAAATATTTTCATTAACATGAACATTTATTTTATTAAAAAAAACTCCCGCGGCTTGGTTACCATCAGTGTACTATTATTAAAGTACTATTTTAGTTGAGAATTAGCTAAATACCTAATTGTCGCTGGTAAATAAAATAGATCTTAATTGTGAAATAAGAACAGGCATAAATGGTTCTCAAAGGTTGAGCTACTGTTGTTTCTACGAAGGACTACAAATTATTTTTGCATTTTCCGTTTTACCCCTCACGATCGGCGGGTGGCGTTTGCCAGGGGAATCTCTACAGCAGAGATTCTTCTTCGAAGGAAAATTACTACCGACGAAGTGGGTTATTTTTTTGTTATCACGCGATGTATATCATTTGGCGATAATCAATAGGATTCGACGTTTGGCACCAACTAGGAAAGGTAATATATTATATTTAACGGAGATAGTGATAATATGCAATGCACAATTTCGTTCAAAAACAACAATAAATTATAGTACAACCTTTTCATAACAGTTGTGTAATCTTGTGAATGATTAATCCATTTCGTGATTTTTGAGCTCATTTTCACTGATTTGTTCGAAGAAAACGGCAAACTTTGCTTAAAATCCCACCCGAGCTTCAATATTATTAACCACACTCTGACCTCGTCTAGGATGACTTTTGCGGTCTTTCCACTTGCTTCTCTATTTTAAGATCAACGTTAGTACCTATGCAGATACGCGCTCACAAAAACATGAACGGAGAACATTGGCTAACATTGTGTATGTTTTGTAGCTTAGCGTAACATGAGAACTGAGCCCAAGGCGCACTACCCAGCGTCGTCCATAACAGTCAGACTTTCATTTTCTCCACCAAAGTGTTACCAATCATATCTCATCTATGTTTCAAAGTAGCCTTTTCCATATGTACCCACTACCAATTGTCCTAGATAGCCCCCAAAGTGGCCATATAATTCGATGTTTTGACCTTCACAAAAGCAATCCGGTTTCGGTGTGTTTTATGAAAATGTACCTCTGGGATCTGCGAAACTATAATAAGCAATTGAACTGGTTACTTCTCTTCTTCACAGTTATAGTTATTATACATTCGGGTTAATTTAGAAAAATAATACTAACCTATATCATATGTAAACTTTTAACAAAGTAAAAAGTAATAACTTGTAAGATATTTCAATTTAGTATAATACGTTTGTTAGAACGATCATCAAAAAGGCAGCCGTTTATTTATGGAAGCACAGACCTATCCATTTGGCACGTGACGACGTCCGTCGAATTATGTCTAAAACAATACAGTTACGCAATAGGCAGACGTGCATGCATATATTTGATATACGCGTGTCTAGGCAGATACGCGGATTGGCATCAAAAACTGATTCGATTTGCGTTGTCGAGACGCGCAAGTTCGAAAAGTAGTGCGTAAACTATGTTGATGGACAGGAACGTAGCCTATTTTAAATGTTTCGGGCTGACATTTCACAGCCAACATTTAACGTCCACGGTACTGCTTTCGGCATTGCTTCATAAGACGGACCCCTTTAAATACAAGCAACGTAGCCTAACCCGTTCCTTCACATCTATTTCACTCGGCCGTTGGTCGTCTCCCCATCGCTGTTGCGGGGCACATCGAAGCAGCACCCGAGCGTTCAATGTGAGTCTAACAGACTTGATATACGAGCGAAGACAGAGAGAGAGAGAGAGAGAGATATAGGAGGTGTTGTCGCCCGTTCAGGGCGCCGCCGTTCAGAGGTCTCCCGTTCCTCCTCCGAGGATCTCCCTCCTCCGTACACTGTCAACGAAGGCTGCGCGTAGTCAGGAGAAATTCTGAGGGGGCACGCGCGCCGTTCCCGCTTGTAGCGTCGTCGCCTTCATCTCGCTACCTCAAGGGGGCACCTGTTGGAGCGGACCGGTGGTGCGAGTTGTGGTTCCATTCTGTCGACGAGGAGGGGGATTCCCGTAAGGGGTTCCAACAGAGAACGCCGTCGGACGACGACAACGGGCGGGAGAGTAACGGAGTATGAGCGTGCGAAAGATACCGAAGATAGAGAGACAGAGTGGGGTAAAGCGAGAGCGAGCAAACCCCGTGAGAAGTTCGCCAGACGCACACAGTGGCTCCGGCTTCATCGCTACTCACCACTGCTGGACTGAGCTGAGCCAGCCCTGCATAAATAGCAGAAGCTCCGGAGCACACATATCCACGCAGATGTTGTACTTGCACCGTACCATCTTGCTGAGGATGAGGGGATAGACTGTACAAAATGGGGTCTGTCCGTCCTTCTCTCTCTCGCTCTCTCTCGCGGCTCTGATGAGCTGGGGAACACTAAGGGCCATCTAGACAGCCACACATCTGCTACAGTGTCCAACACGCAGTAACTGCCGCCTGTCTTGTGGCTGAACCAGATGGATAACCCGGTTGTTGGTCCCAGAATGCTTGCAGCATTGTGCGGACTGTGAAATTGCAGCCTGCCCGCATAGCAGGCTTTGAGCCTTAAGAGAATGAGAAAACGACTACATCCCAGAATAACTCATACAGTTCAGCGAGTGTCTATGTCGGGTTTACGTGTAAGTGTTGACACGGGAAACCACCGTGACAGTTTCGCGCAGATACATTGCATATTGGCATAAATTGTACGAGCTAATTTGGACTATGATGTTGTTATCATAAATCTACAATTGAGCAGGTTGCTTTACGCTTGATTAGATTTCATGCCATGGTCTCGTATATGGAACCCGTTGTACAAAACTCAACTAAGTAGATGCCAAGCTAGTTTTTAGTATTCGATGATATCGAATATAAAATAGGTTCACATTAGACTCACGAAAGAGCCTTATGCCTTATGCATATTTTAATCATTGGTGGATCGGACGTTCGCAATATCATATCATAATCATACTGCATCCGCCTTGTTCCGAAACATTGATAGAGTGCATGTGTGTTGTGGTTGCATTGCGATTTCAAATATTCGGTCATCAGGATCATACTTCTTCTAATCGAGCAGGATGTTATGTTCGAATTTCGCCCCTTGCCATATCTGCAAAGCAGTTTGGCGGCTATGAGACTAATATCTCTGCACCCGTGTACATATCATCCTGTTGTAGACATCGCCCGTCGTCGTGTTTGTAACTGTATTTTATGTAGCCCCCTGTATTCTCTCTGTTCATCGCTAGCTCTCTCTCTCTCTCTCTCTCTCTCCTATCGAAGGTTAGTGGACGGCCTGATTCTTATGTTGTTCTTCATTTATCCATTAGAATAGCATTTTCATTTAAACAAACGGTACTATGAAAATTACCATTAGTATAACCAGAGGAAATTATAGCAACCATCTGAATGAGCTTTCATTATAGCTTTGAGTTACAGCGGGGTCGCCCTGTAGGTGAGTGGCGGTGGCGGCCTTGACATGGTTGACTCTCAATCCGTCCCTCCATCTGTGGGATAGACGAGGCTACGCTAGTGTATAGCTAGCGTTCGCCCACCGCGGGCAAGGCCTTATCTTTCGTAATCAAGCACTAGACACTCTGCCTTGAGGTCATCCATGTGTCCCTCAGACGAGTGGACTCCAATCGATTTTTTTGATTATGTATTATCAGTAACTCGTGCTCTCCATATCAAAGGTCGCATAGATTCGAATGCATTAACGGTGATTGTCGTTCAGGAGTTCTCCCGAACTTGAGCATCGAGTCTCACCCTCCGAAGCCTGAGTGAGGCCTCTTACGTTACTTCGGTTATGGTTGTCCTAATAGTTTGGTACTATCGTCATACAGATCAGTTACAAGAGAGCGCAAGAATACAGCAGTGTGTGGCGTTTTTCGGCAATACGGTAATTCCATCTCGATGCTGCTCCTGCGTTGACGGATGATCGCTCGTCCGCCCCTTTGTTCGTAAGCAACGCGAGAGGTTCACGTTTCATTCAACCGTCCATAAATGAGACGTTCCGTGTCCACTGTTTTTTCTATGGAAGCACCAACCTACTCCCTATAGACCTTTACAAACTTGGCCGATCAGATAATTGAATTGCCAAAGTCGTACAACGATCTTGCGGCAGAAGAACAAAGTTCCTCATGAGAAAATTGCTCTTGATGACATCAAGCCATTTGGGAGCAGACAATATATAGGCGGAGAGTCTTAAATTGAATCTCTCGATCCTAAAAGGCAATTGTTACTGCAGAAGGACTCGTTTGAAAACGTCTTTAAGTGACCATTCGTCACTTCTAATCTCATTCGTATCCTGTACTAAATATATACATATATATCAGCAATTGAACATGTGACGGCTAACTGTTCCTTAACTACCCACAACATGTGTAACATAAATGTACACTTTGTTGACACGTGTAATGTGGTACAAGACCAATCCTGAACAACAAACCAGCAAGCTCGCCTCCGGGCTGTCGACAGGCCTGGTGCGGGGGCATGGCTCCACGCGCTGCCCTCCTCGTCCCTTGGCACTTCTCTCGAAGACCTCTCCCTCCGCTTCTGTGTGGGCTCCGCCTCGGGGCCCCCGTGGTTGCGATCCACAGCTGCGAGCGTTGCGGGGACCCTGTCGCAACGAATGGCCACCACGGACTCCCGTGCGAGCGCAGCGCCGGTCGCCACACGATCCGCGACACACGATGCTTAATGACACGCTCGTGAGAGCCCTCCACTCCGCCGGTATCCCTTGTACAAGGGAGCCACAGGGTCTCGATACTTTCGACGGGCGCCACCCTGACGGCCTCACTTTCATCCCCTTCCACCGAGGCCAGCACCTCGTTTGGGACGGAACGGTGGTTGGCACTCTAGCACCTTCTTATGTCAACCACTGTGCAACCACCCCCGGTTACGCGGTAGCGCGTGCTGAGCGGGCCAAGCTACGGAGGTACGCCGCATTCCAGGCAACCCACCTTTTTTCCCCCTTGCTTTTGAGACCTTAAGCGGGCACGGCCCCCTCACTGCGAACTGACTCGAAGGGATCTACCATAGGCTGATCCGTGCCACGGGGGACAAACGCGCAGGATCTTTCCTTCTGCAACGCCTGTCCCTCGCTGTGCAGAGAGGCAATGCCATCTCCTTCCTCGGGACAATGTCGGCCTCAGCCCCGGTCCCAGCCAATCCCCCCCCCCAATAATCTCCTATCTCCTAGTTATTAGATATCTCCTAATCCTTAGATATCTCCTAATTATTGTATATTTGAATAAATGTTTACTTGTTGAAACCAGCAATATATAATAATACCCAGCGGTGACGTCACAATGGACATATACCTTTGCAACTAATCTGGAGGTACTTTATTTTTGAGAGGAGGAAATTTTCTTTAAACGGACGGACACCACGGGAGGTACTTGTTTATAACAAGTGAACACAGTCTCGCAATTTAATTACTCGGCACCTGCTAGCGTATGCATTCCTTGAGCAGCTTAAATTCCCCAGAGGTTTCTAGACGATTGTCGGCGTAAAACTTCACCAAATATAAAACTCGTGACCACACCTCTCTAATATCGAATTTCTATGCGTATATATTATATATAATAGCACATTATGCTAGTCGATACTTACTAGCGATCATTGAGTCCAACTCCTCTGCAGTTAAACTGCTTGTAAAAATATCGAACTCGTTAACCGCTTCATTACGTTACATCGAGAAAATAATATTTCAAAAACGATTTCTATACGCTAAGCATTTTCCGGCAAGTAGATATGAATCTTAGACAAGGTATTCTAATCATTAATCAATGAACGATCCAAATACAGATGCATGCACAGATCTGCACAGTCACTTAACATCGGGGGGCTAGCATTTCTCAGACATGGGTTTCATTAGAGCTCTACGAATTACGACTGAAATCTTCACATGGAAAGTACACTATGAAATTTCAGAAAAACGCAAGGGAACGAGACCGTGTTAAGCAATATAGCGTGTGCTTTTCTGTTCACAGTAGTTTACTACAACTGAGACGTCCATGCTGACTTAAGCCGTAGTGGCCAATATTTAATCGTATCGTAGAGGTCGACTCTCCCATGAAGGCGGAGTTCCTATTCTGATTCATACATCTCTCACAAATTCACACATTTCATAGTTAAGCGAAGCCATCGCTGTCGATATCTGTCTGGAAGTTGAAACAGCACATGTAATCACCACCTGCACCGGTTTCCTCACCGGTGGTGGGCAAGGTGGGCCAAATGTTATGTAAGAAGCTGCTGCCCTCGACGGCAATCTCATCCTAGGAATTAAAAGGGGGTCGAAATTTACCCAAAATTAACTGGAAACATTCTCGTGCCGAGGAGACTTATCAAATGTGATAAATCACAAAAGAGTATTGTTGATACTCTATCCAATACTGGCCACTCGCTCAGCTTGTGGAACATCCTAACGCACCAGGACATGTAACAAGCTTTATTGTTCTTATTGCGGAAATGATGTTCGCAGTGGATCTGAGGAGATGCGACATGGGCCTATACAATATGATTATGCTACCTCTTGAATAGACCTACAGAATATCGCCCAAAAAATAAGTATGGCGAATTTCACAGTAGCCTCATTTTAAACTTCCTGGAGGTGAAACTCACATAAAGAAGGTCAATTGTTCTCAATAGGAATTATATCGGGCATCAAATAGACCAGGTGGAAAGCAGAATTGCATCGTTGAAATCCTCTGAGCAAATCCTTTAGCTGCGCGAAACAGCGCACAAGGTCAAAGAGACGCTAGCCGTTCATAGCTGGTGAATTCGTTGATCGTCTCTCGGGAGAACATTCTCTAGCATTTGTCGGAGATTCCTTCCAGACTCAGTACTTCCCCTGAGGACATCCACTGAATTTTTATAAGCATTAGGATTACCAAGCTTGCGTTCAATTGGGTATCTTCCCTGAGCGAGGAAGGAACCGTAGAGCTGCCCTCATAGGGTAACTCTTAAGGGTTCTAAAAGAAAAAGGCAAGCGACCTGTCTTAAAGACTATAGATCATTTTAGCCCCTTAGTTTGTCTTATGGAAACCCATCTGTGAAGACACCAAAGTCCAGTCATTACTTACTGAAGAACGGTTTGCTTGAAGAGCAGGCTTGTCGACGACCCCTCCCAACCATTAGAATCTCAACATGACTGGGTAACCCATGTAAATGAATCCGAATGTGTTGATGTAATTTGTTTCGCTCTTTGCTCTCTTTTAGAGGCGGTCGCACAGCAGCAGCTGATTGATTTATAATGGTACCGCACTAAGAGATGGGATGGAAACTAGTAAATTGATAGAGGATGAACATAACGTTTAGAGTTCAAATAAATAACGCGAACTCAGATCAAGGGAAAGCTACCTCTCTGTATAAGCCCTACGTGCGACGCTTTAGCTTTGCGAAAATGCAGCTCCTTTAATAAAGCAATATAGTTTACCTTTCCTTACCATTTGCCCAAAAGTACAGATATAGTTTTATGTCATCACCACACAAAGATGACATAAAACTACATCTGTCATTATAGGCTGAAAATGTACCGAGTTGGCATTAACGTGACTTAATCGACAGCTTGTATGGTTGGTCCTGTAGTCTAGACTTCAATCTGTCGACCAAGAAATGCGTCCCGCTTTATCTTAGACAGGGAAACTGAATACACAGTTGCCAGCTGGGTGGGATATTGGGTCTGGTTCAAGAAAAGGCAGGTTTTCATCTGCGATCTGGTGCAACGCCATAGATGAAATACCCGGACCGTGTGCTCGAAGTAGCCAAACTTGTAAACTGACGGGTCTCGAATCGGGGGTTACGAAGTTTTAAACTTAAATAATCAGAACAGTTCATGAAACTGTTCAACACCCACGTATCACCATCGTTATGTCAGCGTTTGGGTAATACGCGCGCTATGCGAATGCTCTACATTAAGGCAATGCGGAGAGGCTCATTCAGGTCTTAAAGAAGACCATTAACATGGCTATAAATAATCATCACTATTGATTACACGATATACGATGGTCGTACTGTACTCTAACAGATCTTTTCTACCCTGAGGCAACCAGAATAGACTGTAGGACCGTCTTCGCATTGCTGATTCAGTCAAGCTTTACTAAGCTAATATTAGCACTGTCAATATAGTCTAACTGGAAAGTGCGTAGAGATACCCACACGTCAATAGTGTCTAGATGCTGAAACACGCAAATGAATTAATCCAAGACACTGTTTTACAACATCGGCTCACTAATCATCATTATAATATATATAAAACTTCTTGTATGCCAGTACATGTAAATAACTTCTTCTGTGCCAGTACACCGTTCATTAGTTATAATATGTTGATCTAAACGAATCTGTGTATGATTATCGTTGCTCGGCGAACTGCTCAGCACACCTCGCGTCTCAGAAACGAACATAACAAATAGAAATGAGACACAAGATCCTACTTGCACTCAAACGCAACAAACCAACCCGTAAATCATCTGGTCCACAGTAAACCAACCGGTTAATTCAAGCCTAACGATGAACCTCAAATAAACATCGAGCCCTAATAAAAAATGATTGGGCCGTTGTTAGTTCTTAGGAAAACTACCGTATGCTCTGACTATTCTTGGACATAACACAAAGGGAAATTTTCCAGTTTTCCAATTCTTTGGCCGTTGAAGCTTGAATGAGGAGCGCGTGATTCAGAACAAAAAAAACCGTGCGAACCAACTGAGCAATTCCCAAACGTATGCAAGGAGGGAGAGCCTTGATGGAGGGAATTCTCAAATTCTTGCCCTAGTGGTCGCAAATTCAGCAGGAACTGTCGTACGTCAACGCTGTTTACAGTCCATACCACGTATTGCTCTAATACCTTGTGCATGATGATAATATGCATTCAATTCGGGACTGTTTGAGTGGTTCGTCTATTCCGGAAAGTGGAAATTGGGAAGTGAATGCGATATGATGGGCGCTCAAAAAGCTCCGGCAAACGGTTCGATACGAACACTCAAATGACTCCAACAGTGAAAACAATTACATTCACCATTCAAAGGTACTAGAGCTAGATGCACAACACCTTTGTTTGAAAAGTCGCTTATAAATCGACCGACTCAACAGTGGGCATTTCACTTTCGAAGCGACCTTCGTTTGTGGGTCTTCGCTTGCGGCTGGCCTCCAGCCCCTACGAGAAATGTCAGGAGAAAAAATCGTTCGCGATTAGCCCCGAGCCCTTCTTCCGTCAGACATTGTGCGAAGCTACTGGACAAATCTGACTCAAACTATGCAAGATTCGTTGTCGGGCTGGCACAGACAGCCGGGTCCCTGAGGGCTCGGAAGTTAGAGACCACTAACTTAGCTCGGCAGATGGTCCCCGGCGGCGTGGTGCATTCGTAAGGATGTCGTATGTAGGTTTTCTTTTCGGCTGACTCTCTGCCAACATTTCCTGGACCCGTAAATGCAAATCTGCACCGATAGCGATCGAATCTATGCACCTAAATGTCCTCCGGTTTCAAGGCGCACACGGATGCACCACGCCACCGGGCTCGTTAAATCTAGTCAATGGCAACGGGTACATAAGCACTTTGCTTTAAGGCATATTCACGAGGACCCCTACGAATAACAGAAGTACATCCAGATACACCTTTAGGAATAAAAACTTCTTGTGTATTAAGGTTCGAAAGTTGAGTCACTTTTGTACAACCATGCATAGTGTTGCCCACTGTCGTACCAATCCATAGCTACCTTGTACATAATGGCTCGGTGTGGATCCGATGCTAGTTTGTCAACGACGATATTAAACTGCTCGATAATCCTGTCGGCGTCAGCCCGTACGCTGCCCAGAGCGCAAGCGCTCGCCAGCAACATCAGGTGTAGCCTTTTAGCCATTTGTCGAGCGCCACCAAAAACCACAGGCGAGTCCGGGGTTCGATTGTTATTGGACACTTCCAGTAGCATAAGGTTTCCTTATGTGGCAGTTCCTTCTCCGATGTAATCTCTATATCTGCCTCGCTCTCAGTTGTGTCCACTGCTTCGTCGATGACAACTGCACAAAAGTAGCGCCGCAGGTAAAGGTAAACGTTTATTGGTTTATTAAAGGAACTGCAATTGTGACAATGCTTAAGTTCTCTCCTATGTCACCAGGTCGCGGGACTCGAACCTGCGGCCTATGGTCTTTTTTATAGCTAGAGACTTAGCCACCGTCCGGTCGCCAGCGAGCTGATGGTGACAATATCTGAGAACATATCCTTGTATCAATCTCAATTGATCAAATTGACTAAACGCAATCTTGTCCAAACGTATGACAATATAATCTTATATATATATAAATATTCTATAGAGATATGTATAAATATATATATATATATATATATCTTCATAAGTTTTGAATCGTTCTGTAGCTGCTTGGATGGGGCACTTACGATTTCATTACAATGATGGCGTTTATGCACCGCGGAGTCGAAGCAAATGAAGTCTCGTTTTCTCTGTTTGAGGGCGTTATAATTCTCCTATCTGGAAAACTCGCCACGGCGGAGCGTGAGCTCCCACTGCCGAACACAGGGACACTTAATAATAAATTAAGGAGCTCACTTTTCTCGCTATTCATATCACCCAGTGGTCGGGCCATCATACACCACTCGCATAGCCTTATTATATAAAACCACGCATGGTACATTTTTTAAAACATAATTACAATGACGACGACGGATGGCGGTAAACAACCGTTATACGCTTCGAGACATGTAACTAATATATATATATATATTGTATGTCTTGGCAAACCGTTAAGACAGTCAGAAATAATTTTGACAAGTGCGTAAAAATTTGAAATTTGACTTTTAGCTACGAGCACGGAAGAGCAATGAAGGCAAAAGCGCTAAGGAAGCGGCCGACCAGAGCCTTCTGAAAAATCGAATAAAAAAGTGATGTTACTCAAATTAAGCAAAAATCAGCTACTATGACATTCACCTACAAGTTTCGTAGAGTGACGATTTATCGTCATCACCTACTACTCATTGGGCACTCAATAATTTCAACGAAAATGGACCACTTCGAAATGCATTTCCATGTGGACGCAATTTACTTAACAAGCATGTATGCGTGGTGACCACAGCAAGGCAGTGCCCAGCAAGCTTCGTGACAGTCATCAGTGATCCCTGCCAAAGCCTTCGAGTATATCGGTTACAACGGCACAGGCTATCGTTCGAGAGAACAGACCACGGGTATCGCGAACTAACAAATGCCAAAGAACAAAAAATGCTTGGCCCAACTCCCGACCTCTAGCTTCATGTCGACTTTCACGTTCGCTGTGGGACTGCCTTCGAATTGTGGCAACGTTTGCAAGCCCCGTCCATCCTCTTCTTTATCTTTTTCCCTGTTCTTCTTTACAGCAGCCCCAGTGTACGAGTGCCTGTGTGTCAGACACAGCGCTGTTCGAACAACAGTCCGTCGCCAGTGTGAAGACAGCAAACGTATACCGACTTCTCTTCTCTTTCTCTCCTCTCTCTCCTCTCTTTCTCTCTCTCTCTCTCTCCTCTCGTAGTGAGCCATAAAGCAAGAACGCTGTTTCTCAAGGGATCTCCCGCCGGCGCGCTTCTGGGAAACCCTCCCCCCACAAAGTCAAACACGCCCCGTTGCCCATATTCCCCAGTACACCATCTAGCCGCTCCAACATCATCTCACTTAGAGAGGACTGCTTGCTCTCTTCTTCGACGGACTGAGGAACAGACAACCGAACACCTATTTACATCTGCTATCCTGGAGCTATCTTAACACGCATATACATGTACTCACACTTACGACGCTGTCTTGTTACGTCTCGCTTCCCGCCTCCCTGTCTTGCCTCCGTCTTATTCGCCTCTGCAGAGACACGTCGCGCTGAAGGGGCCCCTCAACATGGGCGAACCCTGAAGCCCCCGGAGATTCTTGAGTGGATGGCAGCTCCGGGAGCGAATGCCAAGTATGGTGGATATGAGAATGGGAAACACCCCCCGGGATAAGTCAGGAGTCAACTAAACAGGGCTAGTATCAACAGAACCCAGCCTTTTTACGGGAATCCGACCGAACATCTGCTAAAATTTTAAATGAAAATCCACCACACACGCTCACACTCGGAACAATCTACCACAATCTGCAACAAGAGGTAATATATAACGAGCTAAGATGAAACAAGTACAATGTGATCCATTATGAAGTAGCGGCAGCGTAGTAGCGTATCCGTGACGTTTCCAAACCGTCGACTCGCTAAGTCTGAGCTAGACTGCTACTGCTGTTGCTTCTGCTGATCGACACGAACTTCACCATGAGAGCTTCGGCCGGTAGCCGCTAAACAGTGTAAGCGAGCGCACCTGCAGACTCACTCTCCGTCGGATAGATATCGCCGAGAGGCTTCGCCAGAACACAGCTGCGCCAATATCGAGTGCCGATCATTCCGGGTGACCATGACGTCGAGTGAAAGATTGAAATGCTGATTGAACCTCGCCTGCGCAAGCAGTCCGTGGAAGTTCGCGCACTATGCTGCTCATTGACGCGCAGTTTTGGCCGTAACTATTATATATCCGAGATATCGGTTGAATCATATAATCACTGGAAAATATATCGACGCTACGAGAAATCTCAGTATTACCGCTAATGTGGACAACGTCAACAAGTCATCTCTTTGAGCTCCACTGTGTAATTAATCAACCATTATTATGTATCGTACTGTTCTAAATTTCAAGGTCCATAAAGTCCGAATTCAGCCATATTGTTCCTTGGAGTGAGGCAGCTTGTGAGAAATCGGTGAAAATGCATTGATTGGCCATAAGAGCATAACGATATCACCTTGCTAAGACCTTAACGTCAATAGAAACAGAAAACACAGTGAAAATTATGATACACGAACACCGCAGCAGCAGCATCGCAAATATTTGGCTATGACCAGTTCCTTTTTGGGTCCAGTTATTCGGATTGATAGAGTTTGTCATTTGCGAGTCGTTATTGAGGCATTAAGCTCTGATTACAGCGCCGTCAAGAAGATTACGTCCCTGGCGCGCGACGTCAATCAACAAGGGTAGGCGAACGTGGACGCATTTGATTTGTTCCCATAAGTGAGGCGTGTCAATAAATGTTTACTCAATTGCAGGCTCTCGAAAAGTTAACCGAAATTTAAGAAGACGTACTTCATTAATTTTCATCTGTTCTGGAGAGCTAATTGTATTTGACAGCAAATTAAAACACCACCGAAAACAAAGGGGTGTTCTTACACTATAATATACGACAGTCTGTTTTCTTTATATCCTCATATGAATCATAACCTTTTTTATCCCTTCTTCTTCGTCTTCTTCTTGGAAACGAAGTTTCTCAAGTCTCTTAGATGAGGCTCTTCAAATGAAAAATTTACAGCCACATAAATGGTGATATGGCGGGACCAAATGGTCGAGTCGCCGTAGTGGAGGACGACCGTTATTGCTGTGTATCGCTAGGGTAACCAAAGCGTAACAAAGTACACAATGGGCAATTAAAGTTTGCTTCAGAGTAGCTGCCATCCGGTTTGCTGGAGCCAATGACAAAATAACAAATGGCTCAAGTGCAAACAATAAATGTAACGGAGTATCGAGTCATAGGATCTGGCTCAGATGTCAGCCAGTCCGTGCTTTCAGTCGATAAACACCGAAGTGATCATTCCTCGTCACTCGATTCATACCAATCTCATATATTACTTCTGAGTGACAAATAAATGCTATTCCCATAGTAAAACCCTTAAGTAAAACCCTGAAGTCTGCTTCTCATTTACTTTGCCCTGAAGTCTGCTTCTAATGAGTTGATGACGAGAAGATTCTACAGAAAAAAGATCGGCCACACAAATATTTAATCTTTCTTTTCATTCGGAAACGGCGTAGATCGAAATGCCGCTATTGTGTTTTCATTGATACGCCACGAGAACATTTTTCTACGAGCGTTCGCCGGGCTTGCGACCTGTGTATATGCACATTGTATTATACACTTTGCGCAACAAAATAGACGTCCCCGTTTCTTTAAAATAAAACTCTCAATTTGCTCAATTACTCGATTAACATATAAATGCATTACCTAATAATAATAATAATTATTATTATTAACATCATCATATTAGATTCACACTATTCTACTGAGCGCGTTTCAATATGACAGCGATATTATACAGCGTTCTCTGTAGCGATGTTCTACCTTCAAATTGGCAACGCTCTCTCCGCAATATCCAAATGATTGCAGAACCGTAATAGTCAAGCTATCCTTTCTGCTCGTTCGAGGTCTGCTTGAACACATAAAGCCTAATGCAAAGCGCGGACTGGTCTCGATTTCCAAATGATAGCTCCATCTCAGCCCATCTCACCTCACTTCATTCGCCGCTCGGTGACTCTACTCGGTAGTGCTGGCGTACATCAGACATATACTCCCTCTCTACCTTGCTTCCTATTCGCTATTTTAGATGTTGTTGGCCTCTCCCTCGGTGCAATTTTTGTGCAGTTCATCGTTCCGATCATGCGAAAGCGGCACGAACAAACAACGCCGAGCTTGACCCACGAGTTGATGCGGTGGCCTGCGAAACGTGCTAGACGACGCTGGGACTAGCCGGTAACATACATTCTGCTGGGTCCGATGATCGATTTAGCCAGTTTTTAGAAGGGGTCACCGGGACGAACTCGACTAATGAAGCTTAAAACTTACTCGAGCGGTGGATACCTTTAATCGTTGTGCGTCAACATATTCGCTTTTGTTCCATTGAACTGTATGCACCACGCCGGTGGACATCACCAAAGCTTGTGGGTGTATTGTTAAGGGAACAACAGCGTAGTCATAGGGTACATGTGTTCCTAATCGGATCACGTGCCATTAAATTGGAAGTCATAGCAATTGCGTTGAGTTTCTTATGTGACGGTAGTAGACCGGTTCCTGACTGACAGCTGTGTAATGTCTGCTATTCGAAGTATTAAAAGAAGCGGTGGTAATTAGCAATCATCTCTCTCCCTTCCTCTGCTCCTCTGTCTACACTTCGGCTGATCTAAGGCGCGCCCGTCTCCTTCGCACTAAGCATCATCTCAGCCGAACGAGCCTTACAAATGCATTGTCCTTCTGTCTGGCCAAGCAGATGGTGGACGAAATAGGTTTTTCTTAGAAGAGACTTAGATAGGAGACACACTCCAGATATTTGAACTCTGTCTGTCAATGAGCAAACACCGTGCTATATATATATATATATATATATATGATATAGTTCCAAAGCAGGCCGTATTTGAAACCACTCTTATCATGCCTATGGAGGGGCCGATGCTTTCAGCGTCATTATCATCATGTTATACGACGGCACAAATTAGAAATTGACCAGAATCATTCCTTGTGATATATAATAAAATACAATAAGGGTTGATAGGACACGCCTCCATTTCCTTCTGCTTTGATTCAGTTTGCTAAATTTGAAAATATTCGAACGAGTGTCAATTGTTTCAAAATGAAATGCCGGTACCATCCCCTTCAAGTGCCGTCAGATGACGCACGGTGGCGTATCATTCCAAACTAACGCCCAGTGGAAAGACCCAGGGGAATTGGTTGCATCGTGTGCCTTTTTCCACAGCAATAAATTTTTGTTTCTATCTTTACAGCTGTCTTTTATTACTTTTATTACGCGACCGCGCAAACATGTGGACGACTGTTTTAAAGAGCCTCCCTTAGGCGCGATATTGAGGGAATAATAAATTTACAATATAAAACAATGCTGTTTATCAATTGAATTTTCCTCTGCTCGTGTTGTTTTTGCATGACTTATTTAATAATGAAATAATAACTGGTATATGCCCATCTCATCGAATCCATATTGCTTATCGAGAGCATATACGGGGTGTCCAAAATGAGCTATGCAATTCAATTTAGCGTGGGCTTGTGTCTGGATGCCGTTCGGTTGTCCTCATATTTAGCGTGGCTGGCATGACTGCCTATGGGGCTGAATATGGTTGCGAGACTTTTTGAGCACCATATAATAGTATAATATGTATCATATGCTTTAAAACTCACTTGAAATCGGAACATGTGGCCTGTGTTCACTGTTTAAATCTGATTGAATTAGATATTATTATGGGTATAGTAAACATAGGCATATTTTTATTAATCTATATACTTCATTAAAGCTCGTGGTGTCCGTCCGTCTAACAAATGACCTGCACTTATATTTGGGGCCCGATTTTGGGGGGTCGGAGTTTTGCAGGAAATCCGGGGTCAAAATAACGGCCGGTTGGATACCATTAGGTGTATGCACGGGTTCGATCCCCACCGTTACACATTTGCATTTAAAGGGGTTATCCGTCTTATGAAGCAATGCCGAGAGCAGTTCCGTGGACGTCAAATGTGACTCAGCCCAAAAGATGTATTTAGGCCTATGTAAGGGATGTCTTTTTTTATTTCTCGATACGTCTCGACGAGCCGCATTGATTTACAACTGCTACGTATATGATGCAAAAATGCGATTTTCTACCGTTTTCTGGTAATGGGTGTTTTTTTACGTTTAATCGATGCTTGCCGTGCGTGTTCCTATACCTAAAGTTGACGGTTTTCGAGATTTTTCCGGGATACTGTAGTAAACTATGACGCTGTCGAGGGCCGAACACGCCCCGGGTTATTTTTTCGCTCACTTTTCGCTTGATTAGAGTACTTTCCCTTTGTTTAAGTGGTTTAATTTTTGGGAGGTTGACAGCGGTGGCGACTTTTATGATGGTAACGATTAATATCGACATTTGGATAAGTTAATTTTTTTCATTTGCATAAAAAAAACATACCAACAACAATTTCACAGTTTTAGTCGTTTTTAAACATTTTCCTTCATTTTTCTCTTGTCAAAAATGTCAATTGGGAAGGTGACAGTTTTGATGAGAGGCATCGTTTGGTGGGGTTATGGTGTTCTTTTTTCTTATGATATTCTTTTACTTAGACAAATTAAATTAATTCAGTTTAACGTTAGACTTATTCCTCATGCAGATTGTATGTATAGAACATTGACAGGCTGTTTTATAGCCTTAGTTGATACATCTGGATAAGCTGAAAAAAAATTGTTCTTATGCCTAAAGTCGATTGTTTTCGAGGTAGTGATGATCGTGTGTCGAGATGTTGAAAAATACTATTTTGTCTGTCTCTCCCCATGTCCGTAACTTAGTACGTCGGCCAAGGCCGAGGTCTGCCACCGGCGTTGCTCAAGCGATGACTGAGAAAGCTGTATCTTAAACATTAGCACCAGAATTTAAAACCTTTAATAGACAGAAGAGAATCACGGCGTCGGCCAGGGGACGAAGGACACTGCCGAAGCATAGCCAACTGAAGTCTCAGAAACCATCTATATTCCAAGTTTTCGCACAAGCCCTCCAAACAAATATATCGTGATAGGGATGACCTTATACAACGTTGAGAATGACCTCATTAACGCCTCAGAAACGCCACCGAATATCGAAATTCTCGCACATATTCTCCAAATAAACACATCGCGAGCGGTACTGGAGTTGGCCCACGCCCGCCAGGGCAAGGCTAACTCTAGGAACTATATTATAAAAGCCGGACGCCAAGGGTTCAAATACAACCATGATACATACTTAATCAATATGAGTGATTAAATAAACAAAGCCTAACTATATCATACTATTATAATTAACGAGTCATCCTCCAGGCACGAAAGGCGACCTTCGCCGAAAGTATCCGGCGTCGCTTCTAAGATTTCTATAGCCCCAAGCCTTGTTGGGGCGTGTCTGGTGAAGATGCGAACATATAAGTAAGCTGCTCCTTTCATATTAATTAATTAACCTTATTATTGTTGGTGTTAGCCCGAACCTGTCATATCAATTAGTCCAACTGCGGCATTCATACAAATTATGTCATAGCCAACAATTCCAGGTCCAACGGTTACATGGTTACCCATCTGAGTTCACTGTGTCGCCTCACAACATACACAACTGTTTGACAAAAATCAGAGCTATGCAAAAGCAATACAATGGACATGAACTGTTCGCTGAGAATCTGCCCGAACACACGTTCGATGATAAGATGTATGAAATTTGACTTTTGCTGAGATAACATCGTTGTCTTTGTGCTTATTCCTGCTTGTTTAGAAGTAGAACACACCTTGCAAATATATTATTATATATTCAAAAAGCATCGGGGGTTACCACAGGACAAAATTGTTAAACATTGCTTGATGTCTCGTATAATTGCGTCACGTTTGAGACGCCCCATATGTCCCGTATATACGTGAGCGCTATACAAAGCGTTATTTATATAAGAAAAACGTAAACTCTGGACAAAAGTCGCCTTTTTTTTTTGCTTGCGAACCTAACTCCTGCGTGTGCGTTTATTACGTCACGACACAACCGGCTGGATTTACTAATTTTACTACGCATCGTAGCTATTTCCGGCTGTCGTCGCGTTTTGAGTTCATTATAAAAAGTTGCACAAATGCCTTCAGTTAATTTCGATACTCCAACAACGGAAGCGCTCATAACACTTCGATTGAAAAATAGCAGCCGGGTTTCACTGTTTCTTCGGCTCCGGATATATTCTTTCCGTTAAGATTGTGTGCGTCACTTCATATTTGTACTCTACATCACCAATACAAGTTTTATGAATGAAACTTACTTCGCGAAAAGGGTGATTTGTTTATTTTACACATTCTCTTCAGTAGAGGCAGTTTTCGTTAGTAGTCAAGCTACGGCACGCACATAGCTGCGGGAGTCATTATGGTGCCCGCGTCACACGATGGTCACACCCCACCATAAATAAATAAGCTTTGATTATTTATTTAAAATGGCAGCACATACTACACAACATATGAGGAACTACTCATACAACATGTAATCGCAAACACAACTGTTGCACAGCGACAGACATTGACCAACCTCCTCACGAACTCAACTGTGTAGTTGGAGATCAAGAATACGTAGCATCTTTTCCAGGTTTTCTGGCATATTATCGGTCGCCGTTCTCATTAGTCTATGTGAAATGTGCACTATCATAGCAACATTACATCGCCGATAAAGCCTAACCTCCCATAACAGCGGCGCCGTACGAGCGACCAGCTATCATCGTTGGCCGACTGGCTGAGACGACCTCCTCGTATCCCTGTTATTAGTTCTCCCAGAGCGCTGTCCGCTGGGGGACGCCGGCTGCTGCAAACGATCGAGCAAGTGTTGCTGCAACAACTGATCAACGGACTCCATCTTTTTTTTAAGAGGTTAAAGGTAAATCCTGCATGAACACCAGGCCTCTCACTGAGCTATTTGCCGAGTAGTGTCAGACTCCTACTGACTAAACCCAGAAGCGATTTTGACTTGGGGTACTGACCGGGACTGTCAGGGTAATACTTCAGTCAGTGCCTTGCAGGGACCGGCAGTTGATTCCAACCATGTCAAAGGACTCCATCTGCTGAGGCTCATCCGCTGTTTGCTGTCGCTGACAACAGTCCGCTGTAGAAGCGAACGGCACGCTGCGTTGCACAGGCTGCCTACCGCGTGCATAAGATGCCAGCAGTGTACGAGTGTGGTCAAGTCGGGCCACGTAAGTTTCAAGTTTAATTGTTCTAATAACATACAGATTCGGGTGTGATCTTCGTCAAGCGTCTCTTAGTATGAAATAGAACGAGGCGACGTGGGTAATGCAAATGGGAGTGTTGCTGCTGGAAACAAACCTGCTTATGCCCGCTCCCCCACGATGATTGGCAGACAGTTGTTGTTGTGAGGGGTATTGTCGAGCGTTTGTTTTAATCGAATTATTCTCATTATCAATGTGCAGTCACTACTGATAAAGGGTGTATCAGGTGGTGCGTTTACGCTGGTCATTTAGCTAGTTTCAAATAGACCATATGCTGTCATATCAAATATGCGGTCTCGTTAAAACTTTGAGAACGTTTGACATATCATCAAGTCTGTTATGTTGCCGAAGTTTAAAGAAGAAGATCCTTAATTTTGACCACTCATCGTTGGACGAAATCCTCGATTGATTTCGTCGACATTAATGACTTCCATTTATCTAATACGTTCGACAAATTCTCCCGTTCGCCTATGGCATTTGAGCCATCGATCCAGAGCCGATAACTGTATAAGCCTCGGCAGTGCTTCCATATGAAGGCTTGTAGCGCGTTCGATGCTTTGTGACATTATGATGTAACCTGTTCGTTTGAAGCCCTTCAATCGACTTCAGGTGAAATTCGATAACACCCGATAACAGACGACATCTGGCGCATTCGGCATTCGATATAAATAAATGGAGAAAAAAAAACTTAGGAAGATAAGCTGCCATAGGCTTAGTATTGGTCTGTGAAAAGCACGATTTATGGTCACAAACAGATATTCTACACATTTGTCTTCCATCTTATCCGTGCAAATAGAATATATATATATATATATATTGTAGTTATAAAGCCTGATCATCCTAGACTGATTAGCAGGGACACCAATTTTATGACAGGCGGCGTAAACGTGCGCTGACTGTGGCAATCGACTGTGGCCGCCACCGGTAGATTGCCCAGCAGCCAGTTAGCAGCAGCCTGGAGAGGGGTGTGTTGGGTTGTGGCAGCCTATAAGACCTTCGCTTCGCTCGCCTCCACTCGTATACGGTACAACTTCATCAACGGATCGATTTGACCTGGGCAGCCGCCTCTAGCAGGTAAAGACCGCTAGAGCTATTTTGACCTACTGCTGCGGTCAGTCGAATTATACACCAGGCGGTCCACCGAACCAAGGCTACTAATCAAACGACTATCATCAACATTAGTCGATCAAATTTAGGTCGAGATTCAGAGCCCCCCCCTCCCCGAACAACTTACAATTGTCGATTTGAGTAGAAATTTTGCACAAAAAAAAAACAGCACAACACAAAAGTGTACAACACATACAAGTGAAAATTGATGTGTCGATCGTAGCAATGACGAGCGGTATCAAGATGCGAAATATATTCACCATTTCTCATAGCGATCGCTCATGGCTTAATGATGTAGACAACTAAAAGGGAACGCAACGAGATGCAAATAGTGAACTAATTAATCATAGACTCGTAATTTAAATATAATAGCTAGGGGTGACCGATCCACCGATCTAAATACTTGATACAAATTTCATTTTGAACCTGGTTGGTGAGGCTGATGAACGTGCAATTTTCTCAAACACCGGATTGACGAATTAGATCTGTGCACTACGCAGGATATCTATTGTAGTGTGGTAAATATAGGGATTCACCATTAGCCTGATACACCTTGAGCGACCAAGGGACATCTTTCCTTCATGATTCTTATTATTCTAACAACACGTACATGTCAGTGTTTGTCCGATGCAAACAGTATCACTTTTCATAGGTTGCTGAAGCAACTCAATTGTTCACGCTTGTTATTATTATTATTACTATTATTACTGTTATTATTATTAACTATGATAACATCGGATGACATTATCAACCGTATACCGGCCACATTACCGTACATTACCCTCCATGAAATCAATATCTCCGATTCGTACATTCTCTGAAAGATGTTCCTGCTAGAAAATAGTTGTGTGAAACTATTCTATGAGTTGATACAATCAGAATATCAATTCAAGTTCTACTGTTTTGTTTTAAGAGAATATCTGAACATAAGGCTACTCATGAACGTACTTTTAAATTGTAATCTTCCATAAACTCGAAATCTTCACCTCATCAAGGAGAGGTTTTAGAAATGTGTTTCATATGGGGTACTTTTGTAGGCCACGAGCAGGCCTGGACAGCGTCGATTTTTTCGACAATTTATAATCTTCGGCAATTTTACCTTACATCCACTTAAATCTGCACAGCTACAATATGTCATGTTGTCCCTCTATTAGCATCGAAACGCAGGGCCAATGGTCGCCTGAGTGGCACCACAACCCTGTCTGCCCGCGCTATAAGTACAGCTAGGTGAGATAACTAAAGTAACAGTATAAATTAATACCAGTATTCATTATATGGCGGTATAGGCGGCAGATACACGAGGTGTCACGTAGAATCGACCACAATTATTAATGAATAATGCATCGATTTTTCACTGCGTACGGCCAGCCAAAGATGAACATCAGTATGAATCGGGTATTAACCCCAAAAGAGAAGGAGAGAGAGAGGAACGAGGTTGAAAAAAACGAGATGAATTAAAACTATCCTATTCACCTGTTTTCCATTGACTGCCTACGGACCTCTAAAGTATTCACCTCAAAGAGACAGTCAGAGATCCGGTCGGACGCAAAAATGACAACGACCTCAGCGGAAGCGACATCACAACATTCATTTCTGTGGCCGATGTCATTTGTAATTCAGGGAACTGTACGTTTTTCATTGACGGCCGCAGAGGCACACAACGATAGGCCGACATATCGATCTACTCCAAGAGAGTTCTAATAATCTGTCTTACTCACTAGGCATTATTGTGCTGACGTTAATCATACCAATCATAGGCTGCGCTCAATTGAGGGCACGCAGCGATTTGGCCAGCGATTTTTGTTTCTAACGACGCCATTACCTTGAACAGTCATCGTGACGATTATAGTATGAATATTACATCATTGCATGCGACAGGAGTTTTTTATGACTTGTTATTGGGAAAAAGGGGATACGTTGGGAAGAATTATCTTCGCTGAGGGACACCTCCATCTCCGGCACCTATGTCTACATCAAGCGGAAATCGTGCTCGAAATTGTTCGCATTTCGTCGACAGACAACCCCGTAAAGGTAAAGTCGATGTTGACGCTGCAGCTACTTTCGTTTATCGCTCGTTGGGTGACCATCCTCTTCTCTCTATCTCTTTCGCTGTTGCTTTGGCGTCGTCTGGCAGCTACAGCAGCAACAATAACGAGACACGCCCACACACATCCGCACGTAGACGTCGCCTGACAGCCTTTTGCCATGAGCAAACTCAGCCAGCTGTCCACACACACACAGACGGCCTACACGTGCTAGCATATTGTCATCTATATGGCACATATGATATACGACCTGCGCGCGTTCATGTAAATTTCTAATGCATACATACATAGATACATACATATGAGGGGTACAGTAACTCCTTTGAGAACAGAGGCTTTCGACAACCTCCGCTATTGTTGTTGTGTTATTGTTGTTGCTGCAGCTGCTGCTGCTGCTGGTCTTCTTCGGACAGTGATAGAGGAGGCGTAGCAAGAGAGGCGTCGAGAAGAAACCGGATGGCTGAAAACCCAGTAGTCTCGTTCCGCATCGCGTAGTCGTGCATTGAAGTAGTGCACGTTCTAGTTTTCACCAGCTGTGCTGCCCGAGCGGTACGCTTCATGGCGCCTTTAACCGTCAGCATGGGAGGGAGACCATGATTTGTGTGTCAAAGTAGCAGCGGTGGCAGACACCGGCTACGGTAGCAGGCATAGACTTTGTGTGCAGGACGATGGACCATGTAAACTTTCTTTGAAGGGATGCGTGCTCTCTTTCCCAACCCTGCTAATGTGCTAATAGATGCAATTGTGAGGGAAACGTGAAAAGGGCGTATGGAAAAAACATGGTCGGCCTGTGGGCGTCATATGAATATGATGTTTTGTGTTATAGAAATAATATCAGTGTGTTAATGACATTTTCAACTCCAGCTATATTAGGTAACTTCATTAATTGACAAGAATAATAAAAACCACTCTGATTTCGAGGTAGTTGAAATCACTTGGGAGCGGATTGGCACGAGAGATAGTTTTCCCTTAGACTCTTATGCAGTGGTTAGTAGTTGTTTGTCAGCTTTTCTGTATAATTCATTGTCAGCATTAGAGAAACAGCTTTATAGGATTGCAAAAAGGGAAGATGCAATAGAGGGAATGAGATGAAATAATGTGTTCGAAGGCCACCATGAATATCCATATATAATCTATTCTAGCTTTTGTTACCAAAGTTACGCTTGAGTCCCATTCCTTGTATAATAGTTTGATCCATTTGTCATTTCGAAGATTCTTGTGTAAGATTCTTCCTGCTTTCTTCGACAATGGCGGATCTGTTTCACGCGCTTTCCATTCATACATGTGGATGGTGCGCGTGACATCTCTCAAATAATAAGTAGCATTAAAAAATAGTATAATTTCCTCCTAAATAGTATATGATAGTGTGTGTGTGTGTTATGCTTTCTGTGCCAAGAGGTTCAAATGTATGGAGTCCAATAGCATGTTCAGCAGAACGCTCCCCTGCGATCAGTCGTGCGGCCTCAACCGACAGGCTCCTACCAGCCTAACCAAATCGTGATAAAGATACTCAATGAAAAAAAGATGAGAGATCATCCCGCTGTTTGTCACTGTCTCACTCCTTTTCCTAATCTTTCGACGTTTGTCGGTTTGTCCATTAGTTTGTGCTGCCCTTCCGTGCACTGCATCAGTACCGACTTTGTGGGCCAGTCCCCACCCGGCGCTATACCGCTATTATCATATTGCAGACTTTGCAGGCTGTGATGCACCGGCAGCAGTTGGGGTCGTCTGCGAAAAACTGGCCGGTTGTCGGGACAGCGGGGCTTGTCAGACGTTTTTGCTGAAGGGCTCGATTCTGGCCACGCGTTTGGAATCGAGCTGCGCTGAGCTGGGCCAAGCCAACTCAGCTGCAGCCGTTGCCGCCGCAGCAGCAGCAGCAGCAAAAGCAACCCAGTTTCGAGGGGTTTATATAGATATAGCCCTCAGCTGGCGAGGTCCGTTTCGAAGTAGGCATAGGAGAGCCAGCGGGGTGGCACCGGCCGCTCCTGCTGCTTAGACGGCGTTCATTGGCACCCCTCAACGATGCGAGAGACCGAGAGGAGACGTGTGCTCAGAAGGCCGACTGCCGGCTCGCCCGTTCCTTGCTTTTGCCGCCACGAGGCCCAGCAGTCCGCGGGCTACCATCTGCCAAGTGAGTAGTTTCTCTCACTTGGGTAACGTATTTATTACGAGGAGTGAGCGGAGGCATGAGCCCTAAACACATCCTTGAGCCTGTCCATCCCCGGCCCTCCACACTCCCATCTATGCTCCATAGTTCCATAGCGGCGTTCGTGCCGATGAAGAAGCTGCCCCCTTTTTTCCCCGTGTTAAGCAGCACACGCCACACTGATACTGTCACTAGCAAACACACGGACCCCTTACGTAGCTGCAATAGCGAACACCTACACTCGACCGACCTGTGACCTAGCCTATCTCACTCGCTTGCCGTCTCTCTCCCTCCCCTCCCTCTCTTTCAACTTTCTCTCAATGATAATACAAATAATAAGAACAATCCTGTTTTTGATGACGTATCAGGCCTTAGAACACCTGTGATATTATTCTACCACCATTGACGCGATGGAAAACTAAAATAATCGTAATCGTTGCACTGCGTGTGTATTATTCGATGAGCAATTTGGTTTTCATACCAACAAATGTACACGAATAAATGGGCGGACGTTTACTTCGAGCAGAAGTTCCGAGTTGAAGTAGACGGCTGTGAATTACCGCCCGTGCACGCATCATAAACCTAGCTGATAGTAAAGTGAGTCCGCTTGGTGTACGCTGCCTCGCTTAATCAAAAGCGTCTGGGTGGGTGAGAACCCTTTATATAGGCAAGCAGTGTGCCAGTTTCGCCACAGAGCTTTCGTGCCTGTGACGTGTAATGGTCTCTTCGTTCGGGAGCATCAGTTGCATTTATATCAGAAACAATCGACAATGATCACAATCAGTGGACGCATCGTAATTCCTATGATACATATTTTTCATACAATGGTATGATTACATATACACTTGACTAAAGCCCGACGCAGTCACAGCTGAGCAAATGAATTGATAATTTGGTCATCGTTTTGTTTTGTGTATATTTTTCTTTTTCGTTGCTTTTGCCAAATTATAATCTCGCTATTTATGCTTGAATAAGACAACCCATTGGGATGCAAAGTATAACGGTTAAAACGGTAACCGTAAGAATGGTGCCAACCTTAGGAATAATTCAGCTTTTTTTAGCTTGAATTATTGAATTTTACTGTTTTGTAAAATTTCTTAATAAAATTAATGATCGCAAATCCATCTATATACATATATATATATATACCTCTCGAGTCTAATGTCACCCAGGTATCTTGAACCGTATGTTTCAATCTGTTTGTCTGTCTAATCGACAACTCGTTGTACCTGTCGCAAACATGAACTCCGAACGTCCACCCATGATGCAGTGAATTCACCAAGTTTGCTTTCATATTCGATATGTGACATAGTATGTACATATGCATGATTTGTATATATGCATGTCAAAACATCGCTCGTATCCACCAGCTCGAATATGCCAGGTTTAACGCGACATCCACGACCAGGTCGGCGCGTTCAAGTTAGAGACAGCCTATATTCATGAGGCGCAATGTCTCGCCGCGCCGGCCGTCACATGAATGCACACATTTATTATATTTCACTGGAAGTTCATAATGAATAAATTCTTTCAGCAGGTTCAAGCGTGTAAGAACTGAATTGTATTGGAGTGTTGTCTACATGGTCAAATACACGAGGTCGTGGCCCGACTCCGATCGTCCACTTCGACGATGAGAGCGAGCCCAAGCCAGCACACTAACAACTGTACTCTTTTCTTTGCAAATATATTCCTAGAACATCTTTGCATGTCACCCAAATGACGAACAATATAATGTTATCACTCAAAACGAGACGAAACGGTCATGAAATGCACATCTCTCATCCCCAATCCCGAAATCCACTATACTACAATCTCAATTCTCATTACGGCACATGTCTTCGACATCGATAAGTGACGTGTGTTACTTACGACTGTGCCGACGGCGATGGCGAGCGAGCCAGTTCGCGTGGAGCAGCAGAAGCAGCATTTGTGCATTGGGGTGGCCTCTCGGTCGGCTTGGCCGTCCGTTGGCAAGAAATGCCACCGCACAGGTTCCTGTTCCGTCGTTACAGGACAGCCGCCACCCGGGCGAACTGCAGATATCTAGAAGAAGACGTGATGGTGGCTAGTTGCAATGGCGAGCAGATCAAGATGCGTTCGGTTGAGGTGGCTTCGGTCGACGACGACGATCGTCGCGGACGGGGACGCAGATGTCGACGGGGACTGATACTCGACGTCGCTGCGGCTGCCAGCGAGATGATGATGACGATGATGGCGGCGGTAACTCTGCTGTTGCAGTTGTTCGAGCAGCAGTCGCCGTTGGCGTTTCGACCGCCGGCTCTCGAGGCTCGCGGGCCAGGAGCGGCGCGGGTGCATAGCGATCGGACCGAGACCGTGAGGTCACCCAGTCCGGCGGGCTTCACCGCGCCCCACTCGCAGCGGCACCAGCTCCAGGACACCGGTCGAAGAGAAGGCACACCGGCGGTTCACCGGTGTGTCTAGTCGACACGGCAATTCTCACCACCACCACAATTAGCGACTGATATTGACTCGTCGAACCCGCACGTCGTATCGCACGACGTAGATCTATGACGATCTATGATCATACATCATACACATATGCACACACAACGACACATATCTGAAGTGTTGGTGCGCTCAGCACGGCGACGAGTGACTATCTCCCGTAGCACTATCTTGACTTAGTGATGGTTACGCATGCATCGGCGAGGCCTGCTGGTTGTTTTCAGCAACTGGCCAATGTTCCTCCGTGTTGTCTGTCGTCTGGCGCTTTTTCTTCTTCTCTGTGGTAGAAGTCACTTTCGGAATAATGTGACGTCTACGCGTCTTAACACAGACAAGTGGAGCTGAAATCTTCTCTGTTGATGTTGCTGCTGCTATGCACGTCTGCCGCAGAAGGTATATTCTCTCCACACAAATCTTTTCGCGACACTAGAAAATCATCAAGCACAAAAAGGACGATTGCAAATGCAATATCGAGCGACGAAGATAAAGGTCTTGAAGATGTTTGATAAATCCACAAATCCAAATCGCTCCAGCGATACGATACGATCCACTACTCAAACGAAAGCATGGGGGGGTTTACACGCACAAGCGGTTCCGAAATACGACCCAGGGCGCCACTGAAGTACCGTTAAAAGCCGGTCATCAAGTCACGGCAGACGAAATATCTCAGTTCCAGAACCTGCAACCTTTAGCAACGTATGCGCACTCGGTCGTCTCGGCGGACTCTCCGACGATAAGTGTAATATAAGAATAAAATAATGTCACGCAACTGACTCGCACACGGTGGATTTCACTGGGTCCTTATCTTCAGATGTTATCCTTTTCGATTCCACGATCAAAGCACAACAAAACGATCCGCCTCGAATCACCCAGTAACAGCCCTTTGACTGCTATTTCAACGATGCCTCTCACGCATACTCTCTATCTCCCCTTCTCTCTCTTCTTCTCTCTCTCTCTCTCTCTCTTTCACCGAACAAAAAACACTTCGTTGATTGAGCTCAAGACTCGCTCGTTCTACTGAACCTTAGCCTGAGGCCTTTAGAGAAATCAGTCGTCCTAAGGATGTCTCCTTCTTTTTTTCCGTTCTTGTCACTCGAAGGAAGAAGCCGCCAACGGGTTTCATGTAACATCAGAACGTGTTGGCGCGTTGATCGCCGCCGTCGATGATGGGTACAGCACAACAGATCTCAGGAGGCGTCATAATGCATATGAATGTGTCGCCGCCCGAATATGGCGTTTAAATGATTGCCGCTGCCTCTAGTAAGCGACGTCCGCTGCCACCGCCGAAGCACTGACCTCTTGGAGTCTCTTACACACACGTTCGGACCTCCCTCTAACACTCTCGCGCTTCGGGACAGTGTGGGAAAACAGCGCGAACTACTGGCACGTTCACATGCGCGTCGATCTGCCCAGACCTAACGTCGCCCTGAGACGCGTCACCGGGCGAGTCTTCCTTCGATGGCAAACTGCCTTTGAGGCAACTTCTTTTCAGCGTCTCTCATGTGGTCACACAGTTCGCGCTGGCCGTCCTGCGCGAGGAGGAGCTTCTTTATCAGTACGCGCTCACAACTTCCCCCGCCGCTGCGACACACTCCGATTATCCATTGAAACGTCATCCGCTGTCTTCTGATACCACGGCCGTCGTCGTTGGCACTGCTGTTTACCGGCTGACAGAAGCTACGGTGTGTTGTTGACGCGCGCGCTCGTTCTCGGGCGACGTTCCCGGAGACAAGCTAGGTTACTGGATCTCACTTCTCCTACCGTCTCTCGCTCGATGACTGCTGCTGCAGCCGCCGCCGCCGCCGCCGCCGTTAGGCGCTCGTAGCAGCAAAGCTGATGACGATGACAACCACCACCACCATCACCACTACGACTGTTAGTAGCACAGACACAACAACGCAATCGGGCACAGTACAGGCTTTAGGTTTTACGGGTCGGTTGCCGCAGCAGCAGCCGTGGCAGTGGTGTCTGAGTTCGTTCGTGCGTGCACCGTGTCCTGCCTGCTCTCAGAGGCCGGCACCGCATTGCGTGGTCCTGGCCCACGCCCGACTTGTCCTCACCCTCGCCCTCTCCCTAAGCCCTCTCCACGGGCCCCAACCCAGGCCACACCAGGCCACGGTACAGCAGCATACATAGCGCTAGCACCGCTACCACAACGACCACCATCAGATTCATTCGACCTGGATGGCACAAGGCTAAGCGGTGTCGACCATAGACATTCTGCAGCCTGATTACAGTCAGAGTCACTCGGAAGGACACAGAGCCTAGCGTCACAATGTACAATAGCATACAATTACATGTAGCATACACAAATTACATTCGTACGCACCATACAAATATTGATAGAACTACGACATGCACACTAAGTCCACTCGTATTGCCTAATAGAAGATGGTCTTCTGGTGAGAGGGTGTAGTAACAAAAGCTAATTGTTGTTGTTCGTAGTGACTCGCTTTCTCTCTCCTTCCCTATATATATATATATATATATATATACTTCGTCTAAACGATCACACATCGCTAGTGTTACTGCAACCATCGTTACTGTACTAGGAGAGCCGCTATCCCATGCCACGTACCGCTTCCGTGCCCGTCACACTCGTACAAGCTCAATATTTGAATGGTGTAGGGTGAAATTATGGGTGGCCAGCCAGTGCTGACGAGTGGGCTGATCTGCATAGTCACCTCAAATTAGCTTCAGTCTCAGGGCTAGACACGTTTCTGATTATCTGACGAGAATACAGTACTACACCGTCTGACGAGGCGAGCTCTGCTATTACATAGCGATACGAGATGATTGGCAAACAGGATACGACATTTTGCCGCACTTGACTCGCTTCGTTTCAATAATAGGCATTGTTGGATACTCTAGATGTAGATCGAGGCGTGGTTGGACGCATTGCTGCACCTGAAGCAAGGCCGTACACAGCAAATAATTTGCTGGCTGCTTTCAGGAACGTGCAACTAATAGACCAAACACATATCGAAGCCCCGCACCTGAGATATAGACGTCGTCCGGACTATCAGAGATGTGCGTCACTCTAGCACAAGTGTTGTTTTTTGAAGCAAACTAAAACATACGACCTGATCCGAGATCCTCGGGCTACAGGCGACCGACACAACGGTGGCGTGACTATGCCTAATGCTAGTACATCCTACAAGGAGACCTCTTACATAAGTCTGATTTCTCTATATAAGAAAGTAGATAGCGTACGATAATCATATCATGTAAAACGAGATAAGTTTGTACCCATCACATTATTGTGTTCAGCTTCGAACATGGTAGAACTCCTTTCATGATGTTATGTGGTTAGACCTTGTCTGAGGAGGGGACTCCATGACGAAGTGCGTAGGCCGTATGCGAAGAATCGTGCTCGTGTTAAGCGTCGCTTCAGAACATTGCATCCGAGAAATTTGCGAGTGGATAACCTCGCTGACGGTAACCATGCCCCAAGCTAAGCATTGTTGCGATCTCTTCGAACACATATATATTGGGCCCAAATGCGATGGCAATATACACCGTGGTTGCCAAGACGGCGTAACGAGATGCCGTCACTGAATAGGCACAAACAATCAATACTCGCTGAGCTTACTTACACGATTTCTGATATTCCGCTAAAGCGAACCTTTACACTTCGAAAAGGCTGACACCGAGATCCCGTAAAGCACATCTCGACACAACCGCATCTCGATTGAACAGATTCCGGTTCTATGCATTGGGGTGGCAGTGACATTCTCTTTGCTAGATACATCGCCAAAGTTAATAGTTCAGCATCTTTCATTGGTTTTTTTCAACGACGACTATTTTTCGACTGCTGTTGAAAACGGATGGCAGAGATGCGCGCTCGAGTTATACACGACGACTGAAATCTCGCTGCATCTTTCGAGATGTTTTCGATCTAAGCGGTACTGCCTTGCGGTGTACTTTGGAGGGAAACTTTTTTTGGAAAAGTTCGCTTTAACGGAATAGCGAACGTCATGTACGTAAGCTCAGTGAATGCTTACTGTGTTATTGTACATATCAATATGTATTCAGCAACGACACTCGTTATACTGTCTTGACCGCGTAGTTCGACATCTATTTGGAACCCTATAGATCATATTCAACCGTCAATCTTGAACAAACATCGGTTAATCAATGATAACTCACATCACCTTTTCTAGTCATTCTATACAGTGCTATTAGTGGTTCTCCATGTACCGCATAGCTTGTTACATCAGCTGAGCGTGCTCGTGTGTACTCGAGCGAATTTGTCTCATAGTTACCACAAAGACGGCTCGAAACCTGCTTATGGGGTACTTCGCCTGGCTCAGTACTGGCACGTGCTATTACGTTACTATTATATGTTATCAAGTCCTAACTATCACTTTCGACGGCTCGTTTGGCTACGAAGTCGCGACATCCCCATCTGCCTGACTGAATTACGTTGTCTTTCGACACTCGCATATTGGCAGAGCCGTCACACCGAGTAGAATGCCTGCCCTTGGACTACCTATTGCTTATTCCAAACGCATATTGTGTGTCGCAAACCGAGCCCATTGTAAAACACCTGCTTCCGCTTGAGTCGAGAGGTTGATACGCCGTGGTTTCAGCATTTCCTTTCTGTAGCATCATGGATTGTTTAAGACTTCGGCGAATCAAGAAGGTGTCGTGCACGAATTAATACCGTTCATTCTCCACCACATATAAATCGTCGGGTGGGTAGATGCGACAGGTTCCCCTCTAATGGGGCACGACGGGGGAACTGGATATTAGCACGGTGCAAAAGTTTTCATAAAAAAAAAAACTTTTACAGCTTCGAGCACGTCCCTAACATCGGCGAACTATTCGTGCACTCAACGTCCATGTAAGATACGTTATGGCAATTTCGCCGGCTGGAATTGAAATCTGACGGAACCAACTCCGCAGGTAGAACTTTGAATTTGCATGGACTCGCTAAACAAGCATCGAGCAAGTGAATGCGCGCAATCGGCCTAGAAGACCATCGCGGCATGTGTATGGCCACGCTATGTACGTCTGCAGCTTTGAAATCGCTCCTTCCGTCTCCTCGAATATTCGCTAAGAACTCACAGAGGGACAACATGCGCAAAGATTCAGAGCATTTGTTTTTTATCGCCAGACTTCTGAAGCACCGTGTCGTTGTCGAAACGAGCTAGACGGGAATTATGGTGTTGCTATGATTATACGCAAATAATGGGTAGTTCGAAATGCTGTGCGTTGTATCGAAGCATCTTAACAAAAACCAAAATACGTCATATATCTATTATATATTCATATCTGGTAGATGTACAGTCTCAGTATCAATTTATAATAGTTGAGAGTAATGGAATCCTCAAAACTACCCTACAGAGTTCCCGTTTTAGGTAACAAATAATTACAACGAATTAAAATCCAATGTACTGGCTGACCTCACCCTGAATTATATTATTTCAATTAAAATAAAGAATAAAGCCCGCCTGCTAAAGCTTGCGTAAATATAATATATTATATGTATATTACATCATATTTCTATTTGAAATATATAATATTTATGACTATTTTTAGTTATATTATTCATCAATTATTCATACTTGAAAAATTATATATGATCGCTAATTAGCCCTATATTTCATGCATCATCATTCGCGTTGTGGGGTGTCGAGCCACAGACATCGCAGACTCGCTGTAATGCCGTCAAGGTTCGACTGCTTACCTTAATCGCGCGGTTGCGGCCTTTCATAGATCGCTATCGAGGTAACACTGTTTGCTATGTCGCTCGAGGTTGGGTAATATTCCTCAGCGAGTGAAGTCTATTAGTAGTTGTGTTTACGCTGAAACTTAAATAAGATTAAGGATCTATATAACTGAGGATTGGTTGTGAAAGTATAGATCGTAATGAGTCACTCCTCATTGACTGGACCTCGTGTAATTGCATTTGTAAATAGCAATTGACTGCCTTGATCAAGGTTATTACCTCAAGTTTAGCTGTTGTCGGGTTGCATAAAGCCATTATTATGTCAATGTCCCTATGTCGATTTGGCACTTTAGCAGTTTGTTGTATTTCGCAATGGGTTGCAAGGTTAATTAGCTTACTACGGGGAAATGTTAGGTGAAAATTATTTTGCGGGTACTTGTTCGGAAAGCTTGCAATTTGTCACACGGGTTGAATTCGTCAACTGCAGTATTGAATGCTGACATTTTATACTCTATTGTATATTCTAAACTCTATAATATTGCATATTCTTCAAATCTATCATGCAGACTCGTAGGGGATCATTAACATGTTAAGTTGTTCACGTAATTATAAAGTTATAAATGATCAGCATCACGAACAGAAAGTTATAAGACGCCTGCTCCTGCGCAATGATAACCGTTAAGCAGCCACTGTATTATCATCTGTATTTTTGTTGTGTTAATAGATAAGCGAAATCGACCCAGGCTCCGTGGCAACTACATCGACTGTCTTGACTAACATGAAAACAACAATTATCTATTGTTTATATAAGCGAAACGTTTACTAAGCAAGTTCTCAAGCCGTCAGGTTGGACGCGACGTGAGTCGATTACTCATCACAGGATTACGTTGAGATCCATATGCATCCCATGCGACTCCTCGCAATGCAGCTTTTCTATGGACGATCGTGTCAAATATCAAATCCATGTCACTTATTCCACTTGGGCGCTCACCCAGGTCGTATGTAGTATATGCAGTTGATCCCAAGAGGAAAAATTCGTTGCCATGAAACGGGCTGTTTGAATCTGGCCATCCTCTCCATATACACACACGTACGGGCACGTTTTCCTAATCAGAAAGCATGCTGAGATCTGCCAACTACAGCCGGATGTCATGTCTGTTGTGAAAACTCTCTTTCACGTCATGCGCATTGCCTCTGTATCATATATATATATATATATATATATATATGTACTTGGTGTCCGTCGGTAGCATATCACGACACGCTTCGTATTGGGTTGCAGAGAAGACCCATCCCCATATTTCCGTTCGAGGAAGGGATCTGCGAAATCTACTGTCACTTCAATTTACCAATGGAGGCGGACACCATGCGGTGTCAAGTGGCTGTTTGTCCCTGTTGAATAAAGTGTCGCATATTGAAGCATGTCCTGCTCGAGACTGTCCTGACTTGCTGCCAGGGTGTCTTGGGAGGCGAATTGATACATTCACAGTGAGCTGAATGAGGAAGGGTGCAGGTAAGCTCAATGACGAATTAAATGCTGATCTCATTGCAATTGTGTTTCGGGCTTCCTCGGAGATATTTGATGCCTACAAAGTGTTACTCGATTAAAGAAATAAGGAGCCCGTTTCAAATAACGGTGTGGCTACCATTTCGTTCACCAATTATATAGCGTTAATCTATTATCGTGCCGGTGTTGTTGTTTTGCATGCGCGGGAGTTGAAACCTTTCTTTGCGCGTAGTTACGGTTCGCTGTCACTGCCACCTACATGTGTTGCTGTTGTGGTTACGGTCGTCACCATCACCAGCGCGATTGTTGTTATGACTCTTAGACATCCCTGTTTGTTCAATTTGATATCTACCAAATACTACTCAATCGGAATTTAACACCCTTCAAGATTTGTCAACGTAGTTATTAAATTCAAATTTGGATTTAATAACTTCACTGACAAATCTTCAAGTAACGAACGCATCGATTCGTATTTACCCTGCGGGATTCAAACCAGAGACCATACGGCTCGAAGTGCCCGGGCGTTACCCCTGTGCCATCTCGATGGACGGATACAAACAGTCACTTGACACCGCATAGCGTCTGCCATAAGCGATTCGATGTATACTATGTGGTTATATCTTTATCTGCAACGTCCCTTACAAAATAGTGAGCGCAGGCAATGAATATATTTGTCCATATTGGCATAATGCACAAAGGTAGCATCACAACGCCATGAAAGAAAAAGACAAATGCTAAACTTTCGTGAGGCCATTACGGATTCTATAACAGCTCTATATTTCTCTCCGGCTTTCGTGTCCCTGGTTGGGGAATTTTCCGCCTAAGTTGATCATGTCAAGCTCTTGAAAATTGATGCTGTAAAGATGTGGCTCCTCTCTCGGACCAAACTACTGCTTCCCTGTAGCAATATAATTTTCGGCGACCTCGGTGAGCAATACAACCCGCCGGATGCGGCCAAACGGTTTCCCCAGAGCGGAAGTTACGAAGTTACGAAACAGCGTGAAGATCTAAGAAGCACAAATTTGTCTCATGAGTCGTACTGATCACAGGAAAGTGTCATTGACAACATGACAATAGGGTGGACCGTCCTCCGGTTCGGCGTTCAATGAGTGACGTGATATGGCGTACGAAGCGACGGAGTTTTCCCACTCGATACATTAGAATCGCCTTTGTCAATTATCTAGAAAATGCGTAGCCTCTTTGTTGTATACTCGATATAAATCTCGACCTATCATACGCTGTCATCTCGCCAGGGATTTGCCTTTTTGAATCCGGTGGATACTGTTGCTTATACTACGAATTATTTGTAGCATTTGATATTCAAATTATATGTCCCATGTATATATATATATATATATATTAATTATATGTCGTACTTTTGCAGTTATTGATGCTGGCGGACCGTTTGCAGCCTGTGATGTGATAATTTTCTTTAATATTTTTTTAATAATGCTGTGTAATCCTCATTATGCAAGTCAAATTAACTATGCCTGCATTGGTCTACAAATTGTTTACTCATATCGTGTCTGTTAACGTAAACATTTTCTGACAAAGCGTTTACCCGCTACACATTTGTCATTAGTTATCTTTTCTCTTTAAGAAATGGGGACATCATCGCTACTTGTGACAGCGTTCTGCAGACTACCCTACAACCGAGTGCCCTTATTTATCTAATATTTCCATGTACCTCTTGTAATTGTGTACCCGTAATTTGCGTACGTTGTTTTTCGAAGTTAACGTTTTTGGTCACCACACGTCGAAGGTAATTGTTATGAGCTGCTATCAGTGTCTCTTTTTCTGCTTCTCAATCAACACACTGGCCACATTGCTGATATGTAACAACTTCATGCCCTCATCGATGTCCGACAGTCGATCGCTGTGTGTTCTATTAAAATCTACAATAACATATAATTTTGGTTGTCGAAACGGTGAGCTAAACAACTTTCCAAACTGTTTGCATTTGAACTGGAATTAAAGCCGAGTTGTTCTTCCTTGAAATTTGGCCGTTATGTGAATCTACGCACAGATATCTCGAAATTAATTCTTGTCTGAGGAGTTCTACCAAGATTCGAGAGACCAAAAAATCGTTATTTGGAAAATACTTTGATTTCGTTCAAAATGTCTAGAATTATCATTTGTTTCAATAAATGAGATATATAACGGCTTCTGCCTAACGCCCTGCCGCCGTCCCAGTTACTCAGATGCGTCACTAGGTATTGTGTATATTAAACACATACGATAAATAATTTAACCTCTGGGCATAGTTTACTACGGTCATTCGTATCACTCTGGACACGAACGAGGCCTAGGGCCCCCATGAGACCTGACACGGCTGCCTTTGATGAAACATTCTTTGACTTAAATAAGCGTGTTGTACTTCAATACCCTCACGAGGCTAAGATCTGGACCTCAAAATAACCATGTTACACAAATACCTCGCCGTTCGTTCGATCAGATCAGATGAGCAATATAATTGCATTGTATTCTTATATTAATACTTATTAGAATTATTACTTAAATTCTTAAATAAACTATTAGTAATGTAATAATGACGTTCAGCCATTCATCAAGCACACGCAAAAGTGGCGCATTAAGCTTAAACAAAACAATAAATTAAAAAAAGGTCCTCTCGCGAAGGAGAATTGACTTCGATTTATTTTTGACATATATATGTAGATATTCTTAGCCCTTGAAATATACGTGGCATGCTTCATATATCCTTCCTGGAGATTTGCTACGAGATGCAGGATCGCGATGATTATCGAACTGATGGATAATACTCCCGTTGCTGTTAAGCTTTCCTCGCGCTGTGATACGAACGAGAAAAAGGAAAACTGAGAATCTATGTCTCACAAAGAAAAATACATTTGATCGGATGATTTGACACTTTTCAAACCTTATAAACACGTATAGAGTTGAAAAGTACAAGAATTCTACTAAGTTGAGGTGTATAATGCGCCTGCCTTGATGCTCAACTCATTTTTGACAGCAATACGTGTCCAGGGCGGAAAAGGTGACTCCTCCGTCGAGAAGGTGTTTTTTTAACCACAGAGGATCGTATTTTAAGTAGACACTTTATTGATATTACAGGATAATACTCATCTATATCTAGCTATAATTGGTGGTGGATTATTAATTGTTACTGAGTCATCCTGTGAACATCCACCTTTCATTTAATCATACTTTAATCATACTTCACTAAAAGTAAAGTTTATTTTTATATCAACTCACAAGTCACCTTGATGTTTCGCAGGGTGTCTACTGGAACGTCGGAGGGTATATGTATGCGCTTGCGACGATTCATTACCAGAGCAGTGGTCTCTCTGTAAATTCTCTCTGCTAAAGTAATCTCAAAATATAAAAAGCAATCACAGATATACCGGCAGATCAACTTTTATTATATTTAGGTTTAAAGGGTAGGGATAGGTTCTTGTCATTACTTCTCTGCATATTTACGCTTACTGTTGATAATTGCTGACTGAACGCAAGTTCATAAAACAAGAGTATTTTCATGAGATCTATGTAGCATAATGTACTGTTAACACATGAGCAAAACTTGTTTAAAGCAGCCAACAAAACTGTGTGATGTGATCCAGAATTCACCACCCTTCAAAGCGTCTGTATCAGCTAGTTTCTCAAATATTTAGTAAGTAAACAGAGAGAAAAGTAGCAGATTTTGTCGTATTTTATATATATATATATATATACAAGCCAGTAGACAACATGACATAAATACGTAAATAGGATCAATACAGGCTGATGATAGAATAAAGTCTGATGTGCCACATTATACGCACTATGCACAACACCAACGTGCGTAGATTAAAATAATCACGAGAATCGTCGGAGATGAATTTCATGCACTTGCTGCGAAACACATTGCAGAGCGTAGGGGCGAAATGGACGATCCCGCTGAAATACCGAGTGGACCAACAGAGAGAGGGCCATTCATCATTTTGAGAATTATATCTTATGAATTATTTTCTCCACCATTAGAGGTCGGGAAGGAATTCGTGAGATAATTTAATATATAACACGCTACACTTTCGAAGCAATAATGGCGGTTTCAAGTCGGATTTAGTCTCAAGAGAGATCGTGGTTAGACGCAATTCTAGCTTGCTTCCTTCGTCAATAGCAATCGTTATGGCAATTAGGCAATCAGCTCGCGTTGCCTTATACAACGCCACCCGGCTATGTCATACTATGATACCCTGTATATCCTATTAGATAGCTGTGTTATATTATATAATTTCATATGTATGGGTAAACATCTGGATAGCGGGACTTAATATCGTATTGTCATTTGTAGATGTGGCACACTTTGTCGATTGAGGATCCAAAGGAGGTACGCATATTCCATGTTGATTCTGTCTGCGAACACCATCACTATGGGCTGTGCGCACATGACACGCACACACATTCTACCGCAGTCACTGGCACACATTGAAACTAAGACATTTTCTTGATGTTCTCCAACAGCTCGTCCCCGGCTTCACTTTTCATCTGTTGGTGAATGTAATTTCCGATGGACGCCTGCAACTTGTTGAATTTCGTCGGATCGTTATCATCACTCAGTATGCATGGCGTAGCCGAGAAGATACTGAGAAGACTCCTCTTCTTCCCTCCGGTGTACTCCAGCGCGTAGAAATTGAGGAACAGAGCGAGTCCCAACAGTCCTTGCGGCAGAGCTAGATAGATGAAGAAGCGTGGGTAGCCACAGTTGTAGAACAGTGGAATGAGGCCGTGAGCAATTACGGCGAAATGTTGGTAGATTTGAATTGCGGTGAGATACCTCTTCCACCATAGGTATGGCCTCAGCTGAGGTCCCAATGATGCTAGAAAATAGTACGTGTACATGATGACGTGAACACCAGCGTTAACACTCAGTCCGAACAGGGTTTGGCCGTCCATGCCGAGCGAGATCCAGATGTGTCCAAAAAAAACGCAGCAAAAGTGGTGCGACACGTGTTGAAAGGTTACGTGGTCATTCTTTTTTCGTAACACGAAAAATATTGTGTCCAGAAGGTCGCACGAACGCACGAGAAGGTACCACCATGCTAAGCTGACGATGCGAAGGCTGTTCGGATCGCTTGCATAGGTCATTCCTTGGCACAGGATGTTGTAGTGTGCGAAATACGAGTTGGAGAGAAACTCGTGGAAAAAATAGGCATTTGAAACGATCATGAACAGATTGTGTAGTCGAATAGCCCAGCGTAAATCGAATGGCTCACGCTCCTTCATTAGTCGAGGTCCTAATCCGTATACAAACCACACATAACCTCCACAGACCACCAGTGAGAATAGTGGATTCCCCATGAACGGCCAATCTCTCGTTCTCGGGTCGAGTCGTTCATACACAAACGTTTGTAACTCCGACAGGCTCGAGGGAATTCCTACCGTTGCCATCCTACCGATGCGGGTAGTAGATCAGACCTGCTATGAACGCCTATGTATGAGGTCTCAGCACTTCAGCTTTTGATCCGACACAGCAGAGAAGCGTCGGGTTCTTTCACGCAGGGGCAACCAACCGCTCACAGCAAACGGACCACCGCGCCGTCTAAATGCTGATGCTCTAACCACAGAGCAGAGCGCAGCCAAGTGTCAGTCCAGCGCGATTACTTGGCGTTTGCCCCCTTTTTAATATTCTCTTTCCACGCGTCGGTCACCGACGGACCCTTGCCGTAGGCTCAGGGCGACGCTTCGGTTTCCTATGAATGGCCAACTTGTAATAGTAGGAGTGATGCCGCGTGTTGACATTTCGATATCGCGAAATGATTTTTTGGTAGTTGGTTTTTTTTGTTTTATAGTACCTTGTTTTATGATGACTGTACATTATTCTATCTCGTTAATGGAAAATACGAATGTCGGAACGGTATCGGAACAGAGACCCAAAAACCAATCGGTTAACAACCATGCTCCTAAGTATGAAGAATATCTCGATACCATGTTGCCCAGGCTTAGCTGTACCACTACCACTGTAAAGGTACCTGGTTCATTTTGGACACTTGTCCGGCGCCAGTTATGGCCATTAGATGTGAGATCGCATGTTGAGAATGGCAAACGATGCAGCATATTTGAATTTATATACGATTCTGTTTAGCGCACAGCTTATTTAGGCATATTTTACATGAATTCTATTGACGTCGCCTTAGAACCCCCAGTTATCTTGTTTTGCTGTGGCATGCTGTATATATCTACGTTCATTCAGCTTTTGAGTCCCGCTTCTGCAGTTCGAACTATACTATAGTTGCTCATATATACAATGTGCTCATAGCTAGCATCTTCAAGCTAGGAAATAGGCTCGCTGCCTCTGTGCAGGTTATTTTGCCTGAATGCAACGAGGCTCTAAGCAATGTTCAGGTCGAACAGTATGTTAAGTTTACTTGGAGGTCAGCAGTATTGTGTAAATCGCCAATATGAAGGATATTAATGAAAGCATCGAGGGAAGTCACTGTCAAGCTCGTCGAGATTTTCTAACAACTGCAGTGTAGCAAAAACACCAACTAACGGTAGCAACTTCATCGTCAAATAACAAGTCCATTTTAGCCGATACATCAGGTAACAATGGCACATATGTAGGCACCGAGATCGGCATATCGTTCTTACAACAATAGTGTGAAACTCTCAGCCGCTAAAACCTAGAACTTCTCACTTAAACTTCATTAATTTTAGAGAGCTCTTTGTATTTCATGGCCAATCACTTGTTTTTAGGTCAACTCCTTTCTTCAGTGGTTCGACGTGGGATATATCGACCAGAATTCATGGATCATACATTTTAAAGTAAGCCTTTATTGTCCAACAGTTCATTTGTAGCCGCTAGGATTGTTTTTTTAGCTACTACCTCACTGCAAACAATTCTATGAGTACTGTATCAACAACGCTCAGCTTGGCATAAATTAATTTAAGGTACGAATTAAATATCAGTCTGGGAGAGTCATTAGATTCACAAAACCTTTACGAAATATATATAACGAGTCCAAATTACAAAAATTGATTTATTTCAAGCAAAGACTAGCAATACAAGTGGCTTATCTCTTGACACACCAGGGATCAACAGGTCCCTGGTAATATTGGTTTTTCAGGAGTGCTGATCTAAGTTCTTGCTTGAAAGTAGAGAAAGCCATAGATCAATGACATCCGCTCCTGTTTGTATGATGTCTCTTAACAAGATCCTTTCTGCCGCTATGTAGGGGTTACCAGGTGAAGGCAGCGGTCGAGAACATGAAATAATTAGGCTCCATTGGATAGACGACACATTCAAATGAACATTGATATGTAATTATGATATACGACTGAGCTCACAGTGAAGTAAAAAATAGAGTCTTCGATAGGGCGTACATAACCAGGCATCTTTACGGTTGATTCATTTCTCATACGTTACCTTGAACTTCAACTGAATCCTACGCAGATTATAACGACACTATTTGATGTTGTTACACCTGTCATATGATCTATGCAATACAAATAGTTTGTGCTTCTTCATTTTGCCGCAAGAGTTTATTACCGTAAACCATTGTGACATAGGTACAGGGTGCTCCAAAAGTTAGCAACCCTATGGGAAACTGAACGAGGCCTGACTGTTCCACAGGGAGCCTTGCCTGCACCTTCTTTTTCTTTTTTCTACCGATACATTCTCAGTGTATGCTGCAGTAAAGAATGGAAAGGAACTTTAGTGCGAATCCTCGACAATTTCGATAAAGTTTGTCGTCAACGACGCTGCCGGCGCAGACTGGCGACTCCAACAGGGCATGAATTGGGAAGAACTGGGATAATTTTTTGTTTTGAATTCTATATCGTTAGTCCCCCATAGAGATGCGTAACTTTCGAAACACGTCGTATATATATATATATATCATATATATCTTATCGATTGTATATATATTTGGCATTATAGATATATAGTCATAACAATTATGAATTACTCGCTTACCACCGGGATTTACAGGAAAAGTAGTACCTGCTCCATAAACATCGACACCATCAGGAGAAATTAAGATAAGCACAAGTCCGCTGGCAGATATTTCTCAAATACAAGTACTTAACCAATCATGCGAAAAATAGACTAGTAGCTTGCTCTAATAGAACATCGTTGGAGATATCAGATATATAACGAATCGCACACAAGTTCGTACAAACGAGCAAACATTAATGATACATTGAAGATCCGATAAGCTGGCTACGGCTATTGCCAATGTATTTTGTTGTTAGCTAAACATGCCGGTAACGACAAAAATCTTGAACTATCTGATACAGTGATATATTCACTACTCTCCGAAGGGTTCCGCCTACGAATTTCGAACAAACAGAGTCTGAATCTCAGCCGCTAAGTATTGTCCGGCACTCCGGAATCTATTTAAATTCAACTGTTTAACGCTTGGGGCCAGTCTTAGCTCTAAGAAATGATATTTGTTTTGGCTACACCATATCGAAAATCATGCGAATCCTCAAGAAGAACGGGGATTAAATAACAGTACAGCGAAATATCTCTACCACACGAGTGTTAGCATAGTGTCTCACATTGAACGAGGAAACTTCTTTGATCGCTCGCTGTGATCGATTCCTTCGTTTGGATACTTGTAGTATCCATTCACGGTAACGCACTGTCGAAAGCGTGAACTATAGTCTACATTGCCTATTGGCGTCGCTTCTCGTATATCGAGACGAGGTGTCATGAGACAAGCTAGATTTAGGAAACTGATTGTCTTTGACGGTAGTCGGATCGAATCTTCCTCAAATGCAATTTACTATATTTATTGTTATGACCGTAAGACGTTCCGATCGGAATCCTACACTGTTGACTCTAAGGTGTCCGTTTGTGTTTCGTCAACGGTACAATAAAATCCGAAAAGTCGTCTGACAAAAAGGCAGATCACTTTGATATTCTGAACGAACGGACGTTGACTACGAACACCTCATCACGTAGTTGACCCAAACCCATGACCCAAAGCATGTGGACATCCATGCAGTACTAGACCAACGGTGCGCACAATCTTCACTATCAATCTTTTTAATTATATTTATCTTAAGATATATATATATATATATATATATATATATATATATACTTATAGATTTTATCGGCAACAAGCACTGTCTTCACGTTATGTGGGGGCTTTTATTGAAACAAGTTTATTAGTGAAAAGTACTGGGAACTAACCGTGTGAAGAATTCGAAGGTGAACCACATGAAAATTCTATCACAAAAGTTGGCTGCTGCCCTGCTTCGTATAGTTAGCCAGTTAACTAACAAGCATGGTCACACACTGAATAACGGTCCATCCAGTTGTCGTCAGCTTTTGCTACTCTACGGCTTACAGGGATGTGCGCATTCAAATGCCGGCTGTGCCCAAATGAGCCTGAAGAGCAAACTTGCTTGGGTCAGAGCAAGTAGCGTTCTGAACGTGGCCAATATATCAGGTGATATGCTGATTATTTTCAAGTTTATTACCCAGCACGGGTGCTAGCTAATTTTACTTGTTTCGAACTAAGTGACTGTTATGGATCTCCGCAGGGTGCGCTCATGGGCTATTCACTCATTAACACGAACATTAATTACTACAGTGCTACTGTACAGCTATTAAAATTATTCAATTCACGGACGACACTTGCATATTAGTACAGATCATACGAGCTAAAGTAAAATACATACATAGTAAATTGTATAGAAAAAATAACCACTACATGAGTGTGATTCAATGCTCTGAGTAAAATATCAATAGTTGGCGTCCAACTTACAAAGAACTTGTAAAACAAGCCCAAATGTAGTACACACATTGGAAAGGTATAAGGAACTTGGAAACTAAAAGGAAATACTTGCACACTACTACTTGCACACTGAATAGCGAAAAAAATGCATAATTTTATCAGATAAATCTGATCCCTTTACTCGGTGCTAACTATTATATAACTGTGGCGCCTTTCAAATTTACACAAATAAGTCATATAGCTATCACCATACAAGGCTTTTAGCATTTCATCAACGTTAATTACATACGCTACGTTCATGCAGTACTACACTGGGGTGCATAATAAGACACCCATATATTTCAACAAATCATTACAAAGAAACGCATTTTCGGCGGAGAGTCCTTTATGGTTTGGGGAGCTTGGCAAACTCGCACTCGTTTTCGTCTCATCTCGAATGAATAGCGAGGACTATCAGCAGATGTTGACCGACAATCTACTACCGTTTAGGCCAGATTTCAACGACTGCCAATTATTTTCCAATTTTTTTTGACAGCACGAGTACACGTGAGTGGTTAGGACGCCACAAAGTAGAAAACCCTAGAATGACCAGCGTATTCTCCGGATCTCAACCGGATCGAAAACCTCTAGTCATACTTGTCCGACGAGTATATGAGTCGAATCAGCAGCATACATTTGTGGAAGACCTAGAAGACTCGTTGCTGGTGGCCTTGGAAGGGGTCAGCGACCAGACTCTGCTAAATATCGTTGATTGTATGCTAACCCGCATCTTTAACGTTATAATTAGCGAGGGCTCGCTACACGGTACCAATTAGCACAAGAAAGCGAGTATCAACCCATCGAAAACATTCGATAACTGAGGATGACTTATCATTTTGCACACCCGAAAAATGACACATTTCATTGTAGCAGGCTGTGTGCGCCGTCATATGCGCTATACTTTGTGGTATGTATGTTATTTGACACGTACATTAATCTGATACAAAAGAAACACCTCAAACGTGCATTCTTGGTAACTTTGATTCGTTGAAATATATGGATGTCTTAAGTGTATGCACACCCCTGTATACCGAACGATTAATTTCTCTCGGTTTCAGTCTCACCCCGCAATTCCGAATTGAAAATATTTGAGGGTCATATTCCTATGGCATGAAGCCCATTCTTGTAGACAACAATCAGACTTCCTCAGGATTTTAAGGTGAACAATCCTGTAGTGTCCGCTAAAATCATTTATAGATTCCGCAGTTTTATCAATACGCGGTATTGCACAGTTTTATCAATACCTTCATCGTCGAGGGCATCCTAGATTTCTATAAAAATGAGTAAGAGTTTCCATAAAATCCAAGCAACGATCCGTGGTCACGCTGTTTAGTGCAGTTGGTTAAATAAAATAGTTATTTAACTCGTACATACTACAGCTAGATAAATCAGGGTATATATTATACTTCCCATTTAGTTGTTGTTTTAACTGTATTACTATTATTCGTACGGGGTGGCATTTCTAATCACATTCGCAATAAACACGTTCATATACAGACATATACAGAAAATTCGGGTGTCGCTTGTCCCGAGTTGTCGACGGCTCATCGATTACACGGTGTTGACATTCGTTCAACGGGGTACACACGATACGGCCAATGTCAATCGTAGATTGACGACAATACGCATCTGCCACTACAACAAACTATTGCTATTTCAATTCGACCTTTGTCTGAAGAGCAGCTCTGTTATTGTTTTAAGAGCTTCTTCGGAAATCTAGCGTTGGATATCGAAACACGGACGATTTAGCTTCTTGCGACGTCATTACACACGCATCCATTATATCGAATGGTAAACAAGGCGTGTAGGGGGATGTTGTTCTCATGCATTGGCAACGGCAAGCATTTCGTGGACAAAAAGTTGGTCAATGAGTAGCGAGGAGGAGCAGTTCATGCATGGATGGGTAATAGGCCGAACAAGTCAGCATGGCGAAAAGACTAAAGTCGAGAAAAGGTATTATATCATTGAAAAGGAAAGAATAGGATGGGACGAGACGGAGCGGAACCAATCAATTTGTTCAATGGTGATAGCCATTGCCTATTACTAGTATCTGTCGACTGGTGGAAATTATTGCGCAGACGTGTGAGGTATACGAGTTATTCATTTCTTCAATGGACATCGTGCGGAGGAGCGGTGCTGTCTGTAAGAGCGAGCGAGAATGTAGAAAATAACGTCAGCCCGAGCCTCTTCGTCTTTCTCGACTAAACTCTACGTATATGCTATATTTATTAGTGACCAGACGATGATGGTGCTCATGGTGTTTGACTCGTAATGAAATCAGAAAAAGTGATTATTATCAAATACTGTACAATATAATATATAATAATACTGATCCCTCCAAATACTGTACATATATATATATATATATATATATATGAATACGCACGAAGCGTTGTATAATACAATAGTACGTATGCAACTGCGTCTTCTGTTATGATCCCTAGATATAGCGTCTACGGATCCACGGAATTCGCAGTTTTACCTATATATACAAAGTTAGCACAAACCAAATTGTTAATTTTAGTTTCGTGTTTTGGGCTGTGCTCAAACGTTTTTAGCAAACACATTGACCTCCTTGATAGAGAGGTTGTTTAGGAGAGCGAAGAAATGCTGTTATATCCCGTGAGAGTTTGTACAGAGAGCTTCCCTCCATCGACGAGCTGCAGGGACTATTTCGACATCAGGATGCACGAATGCTTCAAAAGATCGGGCGCGTAAACGAAATGTCTGAAATCCGTCCAAACCTGTTGCGGAGTCACCGGTTCACTACTCAAGGCAAAAACCGTCGCTCAAACCGAAAAATTAATGAACAAGTTTCCATGGCGGGTGGCGCGAATTTTGGGTGGCTCATATAGGAGCTCTTGTCGGGTTGACTAAGCCTCCTCTCCTTTACAATAATACAAGGTAGTAATAAAGCCGTGCACCACATTGTGCTATATCTCTTACCAGCCCTTTTGGCCAATATGGGGGAGTATTTAAGTTGATTTTAGTTGAAAACAGGGAACCTACTAACTTCCGGTACATCCAGAAACTCCTAGCTTTCGTTGGAGTGCTGAACGTGATTCGGCACACCGTGTATGAGATGCTTCAGTACGGATCGGAAAGCCGGATCATGTGCTCACATGATTGAATATATTGATCGTCGTCATGTTTCTTAACAGCGGCTGTCTGAGAACGTCAGAGCTTCCGTCAGACGTGAACGAACCGAACACAACATAATACTCAATATACTCCCTGCTCTAGTCAGGCTCATATGAGTACTGCTAAAAGAACCCAGTATGCAATGATTGTACATGGCACATGAGCAATGATCTAGAAATTGAACATGGAATATGTGTCTGGCCTGAAATGTATATTGTCAGTCAATCGCACTTTCTTGACACCCGCCAGACCCACAAAGTATCATATCACATAATACAATGCGTGCGCGTATCGACAACCATCGGAACTCATATCTTCTCATATCTTTCGTGGCCATTAGCGCTGTCTGGGCCAGATAGACATAACTAGTGATGTTATCTTCGATGGCTGCGGCGGCGGCGGCTGCTGCTGCTGACAATGATGATAATAGAACCGTGGTAAAGCTATCCGCGTAGCATTATCTGATGCCGACTCAAGCATAAATAAGCACAACATGGCGAAAGCGAAATTGACACAGCAAGCAAACAGACATACGATGATAAGAAAATCATCGGCAGGCGGCGTCAGACCCACGATAGATGACGCTGATCGCCGGCCCCGTAGTTCATTGGCCCCCTCAGTAGAAATTAAGGATGGTGTTACATCGCATTGTTGATGATAGCACCACTGGGAGCAGCAGCGGCTATTGATGCTGAAGTGATAAGGCTAAGATTCAGGAGGCACGCCAGCGTCGTGAGCTAGACCATAAGCACAGCAATGATAACAGCACTATTGATTAGGCGCGCCAGTAATCTAAGCCATCAGTGAGAAGATAAGAGAGCCGAATAACTATCAGGGAACGAAGATAGTAACGGAGCTAGCATGGTAATATAGCCGCTGAGATAATGCCAGCACAATTAATTCTATATATATTTACGTTTATATGCAACAACATTTCGATTGGCAATGAAAAATGAACAAAATCACCATATTTTTTTACATGTGTATACATTGTACATATATAGATATATATATATATATAGATATATATATATATATATATATATAGATATGTATATATATGGTACAACCTACGGTCGACGAATACACAACCTGTCTTACTTATCTCTCTAACGTGTAATATTGATGATAATGATAATAGTAGTAATAATAAAAGTTAGTCTTATCTAAGGAATATAAATATTTGGTTTGATAATCAGTCGCATATGTATAGTTGTTTTGATTTGTATTTCATTGTCGACTGCGTACGGGCAGTCACGAATAGTTTTGCTAATCAGTAGTAGACATGGTACTAATTAACATGGCTAGTAAGAATATTACGGAGTGAGCGTAAACACTTGATAGCATTGAATATTCAAGTGTTGTGTTTTTCTCTGACGTTTTTGGCAGTGAACTTATACTTTTTATGCAGATAGGTTTGTTATCACACAACAGTTGAGCTTTTAACTAACGTTTTTAACTAATACATAATACAAGTGAAGTTTCTGAGCAGGCTCTCAGACCCAACACTTAACGTCTACGGTATAGCTTTGGCATTACTTCATAAAACGGACAACCCCTTTTAAATGCAAATGTGCAACGACAGGGATTGAACCCGTGCACCTACGTCCGTCTCCTTCGGTTGTGAGGCTCACTCGATAATACAAGTAATAGATGGTAAATGGTAAATGTTTATTGGTTTATTAAAGGAGCTGCAATTTTACAATGCTTAAGCTCTCTTATATGTCACACCGCGGGGCTCGAACCTGCGCCCTCTGGCTTCCGACAGCCAGAGACTTAGCCGTCCAGATCGTATGTATATAGAGATATCACCACAAGCAACCACTTGAAGATTTCAAAATGGAGGTACAATACTTTGATTGATGCTTGCGCTCACGCTGGAAACTAGTGACACCTGTTTATTGAAGTAACACTAAAAAAAAAAGAAACCAGCTTTGACTAACGTTCAATAAAAAAAACTGTGTTCAGAGTTTAGCTCGAGTCGAAGAGTACAGGCAACTCGTACAGTTATAGTTGCGTCCAGTCACTCGAAGCTAAATGCGCTTAAACCGAAACGGTCATTACAGACAGAATTCATTTTACTCCGCCACCATTCCTGTGATATTAGTTCCGCGCTAGTAGCCATAGTATCACCCAGACCGACGCGCTTTTTCGGCAGCCGAATACCTACCGGATTACGTATATATTGAGCACATGGGAACACATTTGCGGCAAACCTATTATTCAGTGGTCTCTTATCTTCCATCACATATGTAGGCATATTAGGCATTGTAACGTAGAAGACTCTGGTGTGCACATGCTCGCCTCAATACTGACAACACCGGTACTGCTTCCCGGCCACATCGGGAGCGTATTATCTCAACATCTGAGTTATACACCCTCATAGATCCATCGTTACCGAATACTTCAGAGCATTGCCGCCATGAAAAAGTTCATACCCCGGCCCATTTACTAAGTCCACAGCATGTTTTACATGGATGCCCGATGCATGTGCCTATTCGGCTGTAGTCCATTCGAGTTTGGCTTCCTCAGAAACAAAGCGGTATCATTCCAATGCAACTCGTCTGGGAGACACGACAAGACATGCCCCGGAGGCGATTAACATCAGGTGCCCTTCGAACTCAAACTGCGCTAAAACCATAACAAGGCTACGAATGTGTCATTCGATGTTGTCACGAGACCTCGTATACGCATTAACCGTTTGAGAGGTTCTATTTCATCGCAGGACAAACATCAAATATAAATACCCTCAGGACAGCGTTCTGAGTTTAGTGGTGAAACATAATATTATACAAATGAGAGCGGATGATTCGGTTTCCATGGTCACAGGTTCAGCCGTTGGACGAAATGACCCATTTAGCTTATTCCAGTATTCAACTCTAGGGACGTGATCTACTGTCAGCACTGGGTGATTTTAGCAGACAGAGGCGTTTTGTCATACATGTCAACCCTGCACTGGATCGGCTCACTTTGTCTCTAGTGATATCCGTGCCTTTGAAGAAAATTTCCTCCTCTCAACAAAAAAGGATTCAGGTATTTGTTCGAGGGGGCAGATACTGACATGGGATTCGCCAGGGTGTTCCAGTGCGGACGTGCTATTACCGATGCGGCGTCTACATAATCCCACGTTACAGTTATATCTAGCAGAAATCGAACGTAATTAAATCTACACAATTAAAGTTTGAAAAGTTCTCTCAGAGAACCGCCTTCAGTGAATTACTCTCACATATAGGTATGAAGAAAAATATTTCTTACGCTGTCTGATATTTTGTGAATACTCCACATTGGTCCGACGAGCTCAATAAATGATATAAATTAACAGAATTTATCCGCTTTAAGAGAACTTTGTCATCGACCAAACATCAGCTGCCATTGTGAGGCTGCCTCCGAAGGAGGGCTTCATGTTTAATAAACATTTATTAACAGACCTAAGGAAACTAAGCATATCCGGATCATATGGATTCATATGGCTTGGCTTTTACCGCAAAGTTTTGTTCAGTCCTGTCCATTCCAATATATTCTGATACTTTTTTTTTTACTGATACTCATGACTGCCCAGAGTGGCCTTAAATCAAAACCCAGCTCAGTAGGAGCTTCTCAATAATCAAATAGAAACCCTTCTATTCTACCTCATTAGATGGTAGCAGTCGGAGGTAGTTAGTCTGACTAACTTATTAACCCTAATTCCATAAAGCAGCAGTCTTCACTGTGAGGCAAACTTCTTTCCCATGGACTTGGATCGGCGTGCGAGTAGTTTCTTCTTCTGAACTAATACATAAAGTCACGAGGAAAGCACGTTTGACCAACCGTGCTGCTGTCGAGTCCAGCGACTATCATAGTTTTGTTAAACATATGCACATTTTGTTTGTCATGACGCCGCGCGATCTTTCAAAATAATACAATATTTTACGTTTTTTTTGGGTCACATACAGGCACACACAACAGAATGCCGGTTGAGCAAACTCGACCATCCGATAGACCAGAAGAAGAAGACTAAATGGGTTTACGATTCCACTTATGTGACGACGACAATAACGTTGTAAATAAAAAGATTATAACCCATAATGACAGTAGAATACTTGCACATACATAGAAACAAGATCATTGCGTACTGCAGTTCGTCGTTTCCTCTACTGAATTTACAGCCCTAGTAGTTCTGGAAGATTTGAGTAATATTATTATTATTACTATGTATTTCGATTGTCGAACTTGACTCGTAAATGATAGAATCTTGAGTTCATATTCATATCGTTTACACACGACGCAATTAATGCTAAAAGCATAAGCATAGTCCCCATCGTGTCCCGGGTAAAACCTTCAATGGTAGCATTGGCGCTGAGAAGTTTCAGCTCTTGCAAATAGAATATATCCGTGTTCCCTCATTTAGTCACCCTCATAATTGGCTTTAAAATTGCAGTCAATTGCACATATTCGCAGAAATAGGGTTAAAGACAGACGGTGTTCTACCAATCATATATTCTTTCGATTCAAAGAAACGCACCGATTTTTCAGCTTTTGAATCGAAGACTTTGATCAAATATCGACTTGATCACTCTACAGTGAAGTGCCTTGCAATGTGTTAATCTATTGTACAATCAAGTATAGGGGGTGAGGAGTGTTTGATTTGCATGTGTCCTTGTCAAAATTGAAACAACCTGAAACAGAAAGTTAATAAAATGCTCAGAAAGTAAAAAAAATGCTCTCTTACCTTTATGACAACACTTGCCGTGCTCTAAATAGTTGGAAAAATGACCTACTCTTGGTGAAATGATCGTAAAAATACATCGGGGTTGTGCACAGATTACCGTTCTTGGTACTTTTTAAAAGAAAGTCCTACGTTTCTACTAGGAGAAACGATTTTATGAGCGATCAAAAACCTAGTTTTTTTTTGTTGAATCTACAACATCCGGTGTTACATAAGTTTTATTTATGATTTTTCACAGCATCACTTGTATATCGTGGACGTTGGTAAAGGGTAGACAGCCCTGGTAGCATTTGACACGATTAGACAGGCCCTGATAGTTCTTCTAGAGAGAGCGTTTCACATTACCCTTGCAAGGCCACAGGTACATATATCTCCTTCAGAAGTTCTTTGACCGCTTGCTCTGAGATGTTTACATGATGAATCTTCCATCGCGAATTGTTGAAAATTAAGGCCGCCCATGTCTTCGCTGATTTTCTAGTATGTTTTTAGTCACTACTACACTACACTAAACATTCGTACAACACTTCTGTGCACGCATCATAACCGGTGGTATCGTTCTATCAAACAAGATAATGTTCATCATGGAACAAAACATGGACCCCGTCCTCGGTGAGCGACTATTCTTGGCAAGTAAAGCGATAATGTTCGCACTTCTTTAGCTGTCTTAAAATCATACTATATTTATTTACAAAGTAGCACCGAGTAATGACTACTTATTCTGAGAAAACAAGAACACGAACAAAAAGAAGACATGTCCCCGTCGTTATGATCTGTGCCATATTCTAGCGGGAGCTGCTGGTGTCTTGTACTTGATTTAGTAGCATATAATAGCTTACATCGAAAACCCACTCGCTTAGTTGAACAGCATTTAGGTGATGGTAACATACTCAATTGCATTTCGTGATTTGGAGGCAGATACAGATAATTCGAGTAGTTCAATATACCTATAGAAGTTGGAGGATAGTATGGACGACACGAGGGCTACGAAAACGCCGAAAAGCCGAATCTAAGTTAGCCAAAGGGGCGTAATACTGAATTTTGTTATCAGACAAAATACCTCAACAAGAAAAATAGCAACTCGCTAACTCTACGAGATCATGTATTGATATTATCCCAAATCGATCCTCGTAGTCGGTTCATGCGCAGCTTAATAATATCATTTGAATCTGTTTACTTAGGTAAAATTGATCTTAATTTTGCAAATAGCATTTGCGAATTGAAATCGCAGTTGGCACTGTAGCTTTACAAAAACTGTACAAGTGTGTTCATTATAGAACGCCGATATCAAATGCAAAGTAATATCCACAGACGAAATAACTGCGTCAGCTGTATTTCCTGGAACGCTCTAGAAACATGTGCGTCAGAACAGTCCGGCGCATAACGCCTTTGTAATATGTTCAAATTGTGCTTGAGCTACAGTTATGTCATATGACGCCATTGCTGTTTCTATGCTCAGAACTTTAGTGAAATGCGGTGCCCCGGAATACCTTGAATCCACTCTAATTAGACCCGTGTTGTCAATACAGATGGGTTTGTGTCCTGAATAGGTGAGGAGACCAATGATAAACAATTTCAGCAAATGGGTGAAGCTCTCCGCTGCTCGCTGTAACGGCTTCCTATTCCTGTCCAGATCCCTTTCATGAGCCAGGAGACAAGTAACTACTGGCTCACATGATCATTTCATTACCCCCTCAGTAGACTCCTTTAATAGATATAGAGACTCTGCTATTTGTTGCCGTGTCATGAGCTTGCATGATTCAGGATATGCGTTATTAAGGTAAGTTCATATGGCAGCCTTCCACTTTGATGATTTAAAACTCCTTCAAGTGATCTTGGGATGTTCGTCAGTCAACATGAGAAAAGCACTGTTTAAACCAGTCAAGGCTTTAAGGAAAGTTCAGGCGAGCGCTAAGAGCGGTACTGCAGGGTATTTGCCATTAGACTTCTAGTGGAACGGGAAGTTACACTAGAAGTGGAAACAGGGGAAAAAATAGGGCGGATGTTCAAGTGGAAAAAGAATCGTCTAATGCTGTCGAGAAATAAGTGTGGCATTCGTAGTGTGTCCCATGTCACACATACTGTGTATTAAGATATAGTAGTGTACTACAATGTCGCATAAATTGTGTAACGTACGTCTCAGGCTTCGGAGAATTGAATCGAATTTCCAATTTCCAACTTTACAACGAAAAAGATCCCCAGTCTGACGACCGAAAAGCGTTTAATCACAACCATCAGTGGCATTAAGTTGGTCTCATCTTGAGTTATACACACCATGTATGTGCTATCGATTTTATTCAATTTTAGAATGACTGTGTTTCGAATGTACTCATTATGAGCAGCAACAGTGAGTCTACTATTTTCCAATTGCGCAACATGTTTCCACTCACCCTGTATGTATGAAAAAATCTTTAACGAGTGATACGAATTGTTCGGCTTGAACTTATGAGACCGAACCCTTGTCCACAGGCTACGAAGTTGTGAGAAGGAGCTACCCCTATACGTTACTTTTAAAATAAAAGTTGGAATTATATCCATATATTATATCTACTACTATATGTTTCATTTGCAGTTGCATTTGGTCGCTTCCATTTCTCATCCGTGCATCACATGTGCCTGTTATTAGGGACAAATTGTTTTATCAACTGTCCACTGAATAAAAATGATCGATTCGGTCAGCCAACCTAAAATATTGCTCTATGCAATGGCATCAACAGCACCGGGCACAGATGCCATAATTGCAAACTCTTGAAAGCGACTAGTGATTCAAGTAATTTATGTTGGAGTTTACTTTGTAGAATGAAGTGGCATGAGTTGTTCCTTGTTTTGTAATTACTACCGGTACTTGTAGCCCATTATAGAAATGTATGACGTTTAAAAATACTTTTATATTATTGCTCGGGTATGCGAATCGCTGGTAAAATATATCGTAGCTTCAAATCATGCCCTGGCGTCAGGAAAGTGCGGACTATTCCTAATGACGTTTCTTTCTCATAGTAATACTCGGTCATACGTACAAGTACCGAGAAACCCCTGATGGAAGAAAGGATGGGGCTAGCTGTAAAAAGAGGTCAATTTCATTATCTGAAATTAGGGTAATCTAATTATTTGAAATTAGCTCGACAGATGCCACCACATACCTGCTTCCTTTGTATATTTTCAATTAAGTAAGCCCAATTAAAACGATTGCAGCTACAAAATGCATTATCTAAAGTTATATCCGAATCAGGTGTAACAGCATGTTATCTTGGCCTGCCCAATAGTAAGCTTGTCCTAAATATTGAAATAGACATTCTGAAAGAAACATTCAAATTATGGAGGTACGTGGAGATTTATGTACGTATTTCACATTGAGCAAAGCATCTTGTTGTGTTGAGCGACTTTCAAATCTCAACAAATCGTAGTATGCTCCCCGACCGAATGATATGATCAATCAAAATTATATAGCCGCATATTCGAAAGGAGTATATAAAAACATGCGTATCTCATGCAACACTTGAACTTTCAAGAATCCTCGAAGATAGCAACAGTTATAAAGTGCTTTGCAGTAGATATACATATGCATGCCGTGGTATATAGATCGCTGTCGGTTTCAGCGTCAATATTTACAGGGCGGACTGAATCATATTGGATTCAAGTGCCTGGTCAGCCAAGGTGACGCAGACCAGGCTATCTTTGCCCCTTGGGCTATGGCATGATTGATCACGTCCGTGTGTAGTCACGGACGCCCGATCTGTTCGGAAAACACCGTCATGTTGAAAGTACATAATTGACACTCCATCTTGACTCGACTCGTTCAGCTGGGCCGTTTTCTTTTAAGTAATCACTCATAAGTTTAATATTACAATTATTAATAAGTGTACTATTAATTATGAGTACATTCACGCAAACGCAACCTGTCACATGAGGGAACAGCTGAAAATCAGCTCAATTAAAAAATTGGATAGGAGAAACGAGGCGACGTATAGACTTTCGTTCGTTTCAAAATCCCAAATAGTTACATAAGCAATGCGTGTATCATACAAGTCTGAGCCATACGGCAGTGATACAAACGTCATTCAATTCGACCAGGTCGACGCCTGTCGCCTTCTCAATAGCGGTCAAGTTTTTATAATAATACCTTTATTTCAAATTTCTTTATTTACTTGAAAGAAGTAATTTGGGATGAGACCCAACCTTGCCTAGTTGTGTGTAAGGGATAATACAATCTTCACTACATATATGATATGTTATAACCTGGTGCCGTTCCTAGCATATACGTGAAATAGATTTATATTTTCTTTGGAATAATTATAAGCCGAAGGCGAATTTTCATATCGGTATTCTTATGCTAATACCTCCATAGTATCCAAAAACGAAAATAGGTCCATGATTTATTTTCTCAAGGAAAATGTGGTTATATATATATATATATATATATATATACCTATGAAGACTTGAGAATAAATACTTTGAGACTTTAACATACGCAGCCATATGAAAGAGGAGCATGCCTCCGAGTAATAGGTATTTTAATAAACTACCACCTCAGTACCCATGTAATTTAATATCACAATCACGGCTTTATAAGAACGTGTGACGTCATTGTAGCACGAACTTAGGGTAAAAAATAGCCCTAAATATTGGACTTCATAATGCGTCAGTGAACAGGAAACTTGTCCCCAAGCCATCGGGACAAACAGAGGAGTATTTGCTATTATAATGTATGCTCTACGTCACAGTGCAGCATTTCACATCAAAGATAACAAATCGGATTGGACAGATTCAAAATTTACAAACAATCGTTCTGGAGCTGTAAAATGTAGCTCAAAACCTAGTTGATGCATGGCAGCTCACAGGAACGCGTATACAAGGGTATATACGTCTACAGTCTCAAACCGTACCAAAAATAGAGATTGCGTTGCCTCATAGTGTATCTATTAGAAATCTTTGCAATAAAAATTATCCTTCACGAGGAAATTTCTGTAACAGAGGATATTCTGTCGTCCAATCAATATAGAAATTTCGAAGGCTACAGTTTTAAAGTAATATCCTTCCATTAATGTATTGTACTTGCTATTCTTAGAAGGTTTTTTATTATCTTTAATTTAAATCACTAATTCATGATGTGATATCTCTCGTTCTGTTTCTTTGATCGTCGGATAATTGATGTTACCATTCGTGTCAACATGGTCATACTGGTAACTCCTAATTAGAGGCAGACGTCTGCGAAGGAGCAGAAGGCAACGTTTGGCTGCGGGTTAAGGCTTTACTGGACATGGGATTTTTGCCACCTTAGACGACCGCCCCTTCGGTAGGTCGTTGATTATCTTGACAAGCTTTGAACAGAAAGATATTAGCGTAAAAATTGCACAATTGTTAAAGATCTACTCAGCCCCGTTTAGACGAACGAGCAAATAATGTGAGGAATTTCTGACTTAATTAAAGAGTTAACGAATTAAAATGTGCCAAAGTAAATCATATATGTATAATACCATTTACCTGGACAGTACACATTTAGTGGAATAGGGTGATAATAAGCACTCTATTTAAAAAATACTCGAAATTCATTTCTCAATATACATTACTACTTTTCTACCAACAGTAAAATGCTTGTACAAATTATCATCATTGTTTTTTTCTACGGATCTATTACACATTTTTTCTCAGTCGCGCTCACCTACACAGCTCGAGTTTTGTTGAGAAACTCATTATATAGAGGACTATATTTAGGCATCATATCCTATCATCCGATATTCCGCTACAGGCGTTTGTTGCTACCATGGAGCGATGTGGCAAATGGCGCATCGCAGATAATGATTCCATATAAATGAGGTTTTGTTCGACTAAGGCTTTACATCAAGGGATATAGTTCATACGTGAACGATCCGAGCGTCATCCTTCCCCGTACAACCTGATATCGGACGTTGCATTCAACTTTCAGCATTAATATTAGCTGGCGGAAGTGTTGTTTGCCATTTTCTCTACAAAAAATTGGTCCTGAAAGAAATATACGGGCACCCAAGTAATAAATCACTGTGAGATCATAGAGTATATCATTAAAGTGCACTGTTACATGCGGTGCAGGAAGTATTCGGTGATTCGTCAAATTTCGAGAAGTGACACCTGGGTCTCGTGTGTATATATATTATATATAACAAGGGCTGAAACCATTAGGATAGCAAGAAACATGAGGTCTTTGTTAGTTTTCGCAGCGCTCGTCACCTGCGCCAATCAAGCGCTGTCAGTCAAGCCCTTCATTTGTTACTGGGAATCATGGTCAAGGTAAGCTCCTTTTTGATTGTTACTGAGTCCACCCCTACATACGAGAGTTATCCAAACCACTAATAAATCGGTAGTGAAATATACCTTAGGTTGCGGGTTTAAATCCTGCCGAGGCCAAAGGGAAGTGTGCACTTCTCCTCCAGACATTTCTCGTAGTAATACCACACGGATAAGCCGAGAAATGTAAAATGAGAAAAGAACTAAGGGCTAACGAGACTCCCTTAAGACAGCATGTTGTTGCCTTCGTGGAGAAGAGTGCAATTTCAAACCGTGCTTATGACAGTGCAATAGATAACATAGATCACACAGATATTCCACGTTCGCTGTAGGACTGTGCTCGTCCTCGGTTCGGTTCTGTCGAGATCCAAATACGACAAGATATCTGTTTCGGTGTGATGATATGTGAAACCCTTAATTTTCTGACGATTTTTTTTATCGCACAGGTATCGCCCCCCTCCATACAACGGATCAGTGGACAACATTCCCATACATCTATGCACTCATGTGATCTACGCGTTTGCCGGACTAAACGATAAGACCTGGGAGATAAAATCCCTTGAGGACTGGGATATCAATGGTGGAGGTTTCAAGCAGTTAGTGGCCCTAAAAAAGCGGAAATCTTCACTCAAGGTATCGTTTGCTATTGGAGGCTGGTCAGACAGTACACAGAAATATTCCCAAATGGCTTCAGATGCTGATCACAGGAAGACATTCGCACAATCTGTTGCCCGTTGGGTTACAACGTATGAGTTTGATGGAGTTGACCTGGACTGGGAGAGCCTTGCTGATCCCATCAAAGGAGGAGTTTCAGCTGACAAAACCAATCTCGTACTTCTCCTAAAGGAACTGCGAGATGCTCTCGGGTCCACCAAGTTGTTGACGGCTGCAGTATTCAGTACGACTAAGAAGATCACCGACGCCTATGATGTACCTAAAATGGTCCCGTACTTAGACTTCATTCACGTTATGACCTATGATCTCCGCGCTTATTATGACGGCAAGCTTGGTAACCATGTGGCACTATACTCTGGCCCTTATGACTCTGACGTTTTCACTCCGCTTACGGTTTCTCAAGGTATGCGGAACTGGGCTAATGCGGGTGCTCCCAAGAGCAAGTTAATTATGGGCTTTGGATTTTACGGACATTCATTTAAGCTAACTAATTCAAATAATCATAAACCTGGAGACTCCTCAAGTGGCGCAGGAGATGCAAGCTCCGTGTCGCAAGAGGCTGGAACACTCTTTTACTTCGAAATTTGTCAAAGACTTAAGCAAGGCTGGACCCGTGTGTGGGACGACGCCTCGAAGACACCTTACGCCTACAGTGGCAGTCAGTGGGTCGGGTACGAAGATGTTCAAGGCATCGGCCACAAGACGAACTTAATCAACAAAGAGGGGTATGGAGGAGCCATGGTTTGGGCCATAGGATTCGATGATCCAGGCAAAGCTTGCGGACCCGATGTGTATCCCCTTGCCAATGCCGTTGTCAAGGGTCTAAAGGGTGGAAGCAAAAAGTAAGTTAAATCAAACTGTGTTAAATCAAATTAAAGAGTTAAAGTTAAATCAAATCCTATCACTTGTTTCTATGACTGATTGGTCATTGAATTGCACACGTTATAGAAGATACCTTAGACATGATAGAATACAAGACCAAGTGGCCCAAGGGTCCGGCAGTGCTCGCTCGACAAGGACAAGAACTAGAAACAGTTATCAGTTATCAGATTTTAATGTGTACACCGAATACACTTAGGTAGGAAATATGCTAACCACCACATCGTCAAACCTAAATCCAAGCGTAAATCACAACCAAATCCCAGGCCCTGCAAAGTGCGTTGAGGGTACGGACTATTATATATCTCGCGCTACCGACTGAACGAAGTTCCTACGCTGTATCAACCAGAATTATTTGTACTCCTATTATATTATACTTCACCTATGACATATTATTATACTACTTATAATCAGTATCTTACATAGAATAAAAGAGTTACCTTGTCTACTATACTTTGCAGTAATGATGAATATGTGATAATAGTTTCGAACATAATATTACAACGTCAATAAATATGCACGTATTCAATAAATTCTAGTTTTGTTTATCTACATATATGTTGAAATCAAATGTTAGAAGAACAATGTGTCAAGCCAATATTAGTTCTCATATTGTGGCAATTTCGGCCTGTCTTTTCTTTCGGTTAAGTGTATTGCGTTTAGAATCCATGTAACCGATTTCTGGAATCCATTTCCCTTGAAATAAGGCAATGTTTCTAAAGTTGATTCACAGAAGTTCGCATCAGTTACCATTGCGTGCACAAATTCTATGGATAAACATGATGAATACAGTGCAACCGAAGGTAGCTGGGGCTTACGAGTTTTCCTTGATCAGGAGACAACCGCTGTTTCTTTTAGACAAGATCTATCCCATTATAAATATTACAGTCCACCTATTACTGCCAATTTATAAAGATATCTCGAGTCAGTTTTTCCTCTTTCCAGGAGTTCCTTCTTCGCTGTTAGTCCGTTTAGCTGAAGTGAATGACTTCACCCTTACATTGTTTCTGTGGAAGAGATTCTTATAGAAAATGTACTATCTTTTTGTTTTCAGATCTCCTTAGCAAAAACAGACTTCAGGCCTCCTTAAAAGTTTACTACGATATATGCGATACTGAATAAGTCTCGCATGAAAAGGTCAAGATAAGTCGTCCTGTTCTCGAATAAGTCATCAAGTATTTTCTTTTCGTAGGGCGCTTTACAGTACTATAGAATACACATGCAACGTCATCATCAACAAAAGAAGGCACATCGCTGTTGAACACGATGCATGCAATCACTCGAACAAGATTTGTCCAATTGCATATTGTCTGTTGTTGCTCACGGCCACCTCGATCGTCTGTACCCGATCTTGAGTGAACTTGAAACAACTTCGATAACAGGTAAGCTATATAAACTATATTCTTGAAATGTTACGAGTTCTCATAACTCCACCTAATACACAGCCTCGCGAGCGATGCAAAATAAATCTTAACGACTTAATTAACGACTCAGGTAACTCGCTTGAGAGCGTGGCTGCATTATTTTCGACATCGCTTACAAGGAAATTTCTACGCTCACACGTAATAACGAGATTGGTTTACTTGTTTTAGAAGTAAATCTAACAACAACAAAAAATATAATCAACGAATGCATTGCTAATCTTTTCAGCATATGGTCGTGTGGCTTTCGTACCTCAAGATCAACAAGAAGGTCAGTAGTTTACTTAATTCTATTGAAGGCTTAATTTTATAAGGGAAGTTATGAAACCAAGGACAGAATACAAACATAATATTTCGCTTACAATCTTTTTATTCTAAAGGAGAGGCTAAATGCTAGTTACAAACATTACGAACCGTTGATTTGTATATCGTAGTAGAACTGTTACAGAATACAGCCTATCGGAACATACTTCGAATGCACATAGGTTGGACGCCTCTGCTTTGTGCTATCGGGGTATGATGGTAAATTCTATCGTATGATTTGAGACTCGTAATACTTAGGCACCAGATGTAGATCTACATTTCCTAGATCCGCGCACAGCGCTATGGGAAAGCGTGCATCGATCATAATGTAGCATTGTGTAATCCTTTATAGAGTACCTAATCCGTCAAAAAGTCAACAGTTGTTCTCTGAACCTACTTAAGCGACCGTGTGAAAAGGTGGACCGTCATTCCAAGCACCATCCACCATGAAGGTCCTGCTGACTCTTACGGCCTTCGTGGCCTTTGCCGGCTCGGCGCTCGCTGGCAAGCCTTTCATCTGTTACTGGGAGTCCTGGTCCAGGTAAGCCCTTACCTGTTGTTGTCGCCTTATATAGCGTCTTTTAAAACGTCCATGAAAGGTTAGAAGACATTGGATAATGGTGCAGTAATACACCGTATTCCACTCATTTTCCTTTCTGAAAATGTTGTGGTGTATGCGATCTTGAAGTAGTGGAAGGCTTGGTTTTCTCTTCTGTTTGTTTGGCGAATGTTCACAAATATGGGATTCCCAATTAGTGCAGTATAGCGTAACACCCGAGATATACCTAACCAGGGTGTGAAGTGTGGATCACCAATTTTATATTTTTTGGTCTAAAGAAATCAATTAATTCTCGTAATTCCCTCCTTAAGAGTGGCTCCATCTCGACAGCCAGAACATAATGCACAGCATTTATTTTTGCCACAGCTTTTTCAAAGCTACACTCTGCTTTAACTCACCCCTTGAGAGCTTCGAATAAAATAATAATGAATGCGCTTGCCTATTTCGTAGGTACCGCGCTGCTCCGTTCACGGGTAGTGTGGCTAACATCCCCACAAATCTGTGCACCCATGTCATTTACTCGTTCGCGGGCATGGACTGGAGCACCTGGAAGGTAAAGGCCCTTGAGCCGGATTGGGATATTAGCCAGGGTGGCTTCAAACAGCTCGTGGCTCTCAAGCAAAAGAACCCCAATTTGAAGGTGTCGTTTGCCGTCGGTGGTTGGGGCGAGGGTGTACAGAAATATTCGGACATGGCTGCAAGCCCTGAGCGCAGGAAGATCTTCGTGAACTCCGTCGCCGAGTGGGTCAACACCTACGGCTTTGATGGTTTCGATCTCGACTGGGAGCATCCCGCTGACCTGGAGAGAGGAGGTAACCTGGCTGATAAGGCTAACCTTATTCCACTCCTGAAGGAGTTGCGCGAAGCTATTGGCCCAAATAAATTGCTCACAATCGCCGTTTTCAGCACCAACGAAAAGATTCAGATTGGCTACGATGTTCCTAATATCGCCAAGTACTGTGACTACATCCACGTGATGGCCTATGATCTCCGTGCTAACTGGGACGGTAAGCTAGGCAACCACGTTGCTCTTTATCCAGGCCCCTACGATCAGGGCAAGTTTACCCAGCTGACCGTTGCTCAGGGCATGAAGAATTGGGCTGACGCTGGCTGTCCCAAGAGCAAACTGATCATGGGCTTCGCTTTCTACGGTAAGTCGTTCACTCTAACCAGCCCGGCTAATAATAAGCCTGGACAACCTTGCGCTGGAGCTGGCAATGCCGGCGCCGTGTCCCAGCAGGCTGGTACACTCTTCTACTTTGAGATCTGCGAGAGGCTTAAGCAGGGATGGACTCGCGTGTGGGACGACGCCTCCAAGACACCTTACGCGTATAGCGGTAACCAGTGGGTTGGCTATGAGGATGTCGAAGGTATTCGCCACAAGACCGACCTTATTAACAAGGAGAACTACGGCGGAGCCATGGTCTGGGCTATCGGACTCGATGATCACCCTAACGCCTGCGGTGGTGGTGCCTACCCTCTCGCTAAGGCCGTGGTCAAGGGTATGGGAGGTTCTAACGGAGGAGATGACGTCACCCCTGATCCGAGGCCTGACCCGTAAGTGTTACAACTTGTCAGTCTTGCAAGCATTAAGATTAATTTGCGGGCCTATGGTTATTTCGCAGCCAGTAGCTGAAGAAATAATGAAGAGTTCTACTTGAATCCGCATAGTATGTATCGTATTCTTAATAGTATATTATGGAACGCAGCTAATAAACGCGTTTTATTATTTTTTTGCAGCACGACCTCACGTCCCAATCCTACTCCGAGTCCTCGTCCCTCGCCGAACCCGAGTCCGGTGGATTGCTCTTCCGGCCAGGAGTACATTCCTCACTCCTCGAAATGCACTAAATACGTGCGCTGTGTCAATGGTATTGGGTATGAGCAGAGCTGCCCTGGTGGACTGATCTTCGACAACAACGCGAAGGTCTGCAACTGGCCCGCCAATGTCAACCCTAAGCTACCAGCGGGCTGCTCTGACGCAAACGGTCACTAGATTTTTCCCCACAGTCCAGCTACAAACAAGTTTGAGAACTATAAATGACAAATTATAGCGACAATTACTTGTGCCTGTTTACTTGACACATATTCGGATAGTCGTCCTTGTTTTCATCTCATTAGACTCTATGATAAAAGTATTGTTCACGTAATTTAACTTCCTAACATTCCCCCTCCTATGTGGAATATCTGTTTTGTCTTCATGTCTCTAAAACTTAGCACGATCTGTTTCATACAACAATAATGCTTATAACGTAACATAGTTTGTACCAAAAATAAGGATTATTGTCAATTTTCTACTAAGAGACAATGGACAGAGATGAAGTCCAATGTAACTCAAGAGTTGAGACGAAAAGTAATCCCAGTATGTTTGGTGTGGTCTATTTTTTGGGACTATGCGAGCAAATTGTACAATTGCTTTCGGTCCTGTGGTGCGTGTGAGAAATCAAAACCAAACCACGGTGATCCCTCATCGGTCCCCGGAATTCGGGATTCTTGGACGGTAGGTCTCACTTCATCGTCATTTACACATTTGCACCACCTCAGATGTATCGTTGGAGACACCTAATAATATTAGGTACTCCGAAACGTTTATTTCCGGGGTTTTCGTTTTTAGTATTTCAAACTTTGGCGCCATACGAGTGGCGGCGGCGGTGTCTGGGCGCGCAAAAAATGTTAGTCGCTGATGGGGGATTTCGGATCAAAATAAAAAAGAGCGACCAGATCGAACGATCTTGAAAAAATCTGTGTGACTTCAAAATTTACCTGTCTCGAGGCGAATTCCGTGCAATAATGTTTTTCAAGTTCAAAAGGAGATACCGCCGCGAACACTGCTACTATGCAAAATGTGTACTGCTTTCGGACCTTCCACTGTAACGAGTCCCACAGAGGAAGCTTGGTTCAGGAAGTTTTGATTAGGAGATTTCAACCTCGAAGCTGTCCGTCGCGAAGGAAGATCTTCTGCAGTTGATAACGAGGCACTGGTGCAATGCTAGAACATGATAAGTCTCTCTTAGAGCTCCTACGCTTGCTGACCAGCTAAACGTAACACAGAAAACCGTTTGAGATCACCTGCGCGCATTGGGGAGAATTTATATACTCAGAAAATAGATTCCCCATGAAAGAAAATCGTTAAAAGCTTTCTAAGGGTGAAAGAAAACTGGAAACAACTTAACAATAATATTGCAATAATCAAACAATACATTGAGTAAGTCTTTTAACATAACGCAGTATGGCTTTTGTTTTATCCCCAAGCTCAACGAGAGATGAAATAGTTTAGCCTAACTTAAAGGGCGCTCACAAGACCAAAATACAGCTTGGAACAGCAATTCTGCTTTCTATATATTTATCCCTAGGGAGAAAGAAAATCGCCAGGTATGAACATTACGCGCTATCGACAATCCTGCATATCTTGTACAGAATACAACCTGTCGAAAGGTGCTTCCAAGATAAATCATTTCGAGAATTATTCCTACCATGGAGATTGCAAGCCTCGACCCTGTATTATAGGAACCTGTCTGATGGAGTTTAACAACTCCATCGTATCATGGATTTGAGAATCGTCACATTTGCTCAACAATCAGAGCTATACATTCCTACTCCGACACTTTGGCCATTCGGAGCAGAACGCTGTGGGAAAGGGTGCATCGATAATAATGTACCATTGTATAATCCCTATCGAGTGCCTCCGACCGTCCGAAAAGGACGATCGTCATTCGAAGCACAACCAACCATGAAGGTACTATTCTCGCATCTTGTCCCGGTCTGTAGTACCAGAGTTAACAAATCTATTCGGGGTAGATTAATGCCTCCGAGAATTTGAGAGCAGAAACATTCTACACCTTGAATTTGCACATCGATTCAATGCGATCTCTTTCCTCGGCGGGCTAATTGGACGCGTAGCAACGGGCAAATCGGTCAACCGTTTTGAATCAGTGTCATTTCATAAAGCGGAATTATCAAGAAAGCTAGTAAGTCCGAGTGCCACCGCATCGCCAAATCCTAATCCAGGTTCAAGATCTCCGAACGTTGAGAATTGTGCTGCTGATAGGGTTAACGGTCAGTGTATCTCTCTCACGCTGAAGACTGCATGAAGCTCGTACACTGTGCCAGTAGTGTGGCTTACATCCAAGACTGCGGTCCGTGAACCATCTTTGATAGAAGAATGAGTAACTGGTGGCTCCTACCAACTGGATGCAGCGCATCGCAGGGTAAACGGAGAAAAGACGACCACAACTATATGTCATGATTGTACTATCATATTTCGCAGTAATAATGAATATATTTTTGTTTCAAAAATAATTTTAAAACTTTTAGAAAAAAATTTAGAGAATTCACTCAATACATTCTGGTTTTAATTGTGAGATAACGCGACTCTGACTATTGTAAATTACGTTGTTTTAATGAGTATTAAAAAGTTTATTCAAACATACAGTAGTTAGGAATTAGTTCTAGGGATTATGGGGGGGGGCAGAGGTCGACAATGTCCCGGGGAAGGAGATGGCATTGCACCTCTGCACAGCGAGGGACAGGCGCTGCAGAAGGAAAGAACCTGCGCGCTTGTCCCCGGTTGCGCGAATCAACCTATGGTAGACCCCTTCGAGGAAGTCCGCAGTGAGAGGGCCGTGCCCGCCCAAGGTCTCAAAAGCAAGGGGGAAAAAGAGGTGGGCTGCTTGGAGTGCAGCTTACTTCCTTAGCTTGGCCCGCTCCGTACGCCCTACCGCGTAACCGGGGGTGGTTGCACTAATTGTTGTTTTAATTGTTTTAAGAGTATAATAGTACGTCGCATAATTCGTTGTAAAATGTTTGCTATAGCCGATACTGTGAAGGAGCGAATTTGTCAATTGTAAATAATAACAATCGAACACGCTCGGCCCAGTGCCGGCAGTCAGAGCGCAGAACGGGCGCACACAATGTGTGTCTCTATTTGAATAAATCAGCAGCGGATGGGTCGTCACCAGGGGCGTCATTCGTTGCCCAGACAGCAAACCTGTTACATCGCGTTGTCACTGTCATGTACCGTTAGGTAGTCGCTGTAGGCTAACTCCCGCATGTAAGACGCCAGTCACGCATGCCCTCCAAAGGTACTATACGATTACGAACCCCCTTTATGTCAATAAGACTAGGCCAAGCCACCCGCATGAGGCTTCCTCGGTGACTCGAGCGAAGCGTCTCAAACAGCAAATTCAAAATTATTGATATAAAGTCAAAGGAAACTTGATATGAAACTCTCTGACGGTGATTTGGCAATTTTTTTCTGCCTTGTCTCTCGGTTCAGTGTATTGCGTTTGAAAACTATGAAACCGATTTCTCCAATCCACTACCCTAAAAATATATAAAACAATGTCTCCAGATGTATTCAATATGGTTCAGCTCAGTTAACATAATATGCCCCAATTTTGTGAATAATAGATTGCCCCCGAAGGTAACTAGGATAGTCTTCCTGATCAGAAGAAAGGTGCCCCGGACTTTCTATAGAAGCACGTAGCGTTTAACCAGCTCAGAGTAAGTCTGGATGTACTTCATGTATTGCACAAAATCTCAGAGCCTATAATAGATCACCCACGTGCTTCAAAACAACTGAGAAGCGTTTCCAGTAATGTACTGTATATCAGATTCCCCGCAACATAGCTTCGCAGCAAAGACCTGAAGTACTCTACTCCTTCGGGATAGTCTTTCCTTTAAGTAACCATTTTAGAAGAGCTATCAGTGCTTACAATCGCATAAATTATCGAAGTTTCTTTACATTGAGTAAATTAGTTAGCAAACAGTCAGAAAGATAATTGAACGGTAAAATAATAAATTCAAAATAATATTATATAACAAATAATTTTGAAGAATAAAATAAAGCTACCATCTGGTTGGTTAATCCTTTCCATTCGCTTGTTCTATCTACCGTCTATAGGCTTGGACCACCCATCCTCGATATAGTTGGATATGAAGGCCCTTCTTGACATTAATTCAGCCGCAAGAATGACAGCCACAAGGGTACTGCGCGTTGCGGTGGGCCCCGTGCACTAAGTTTACGATCGCATGCAAGGACCGTTATGAGTAAAACAAAATGTCACGGAGGACGTCTTGAAAACTTGTTTAGAATGAAGATTAATGGAAATCAAACCCTTCTATTCAAGGTCGACGGCTTTTATATTCGTCGTATAACAAGAGCTTTTACTTTATAGCAGGATAGACCCGCAAATTGTTCTGTATATTAGCACAGGTGCGATTGACAGGATATGCTGACACATTATATAATACAATACAAATACACCTTTATTGGTTAATAAAGGTGTATTTGTATTGTATTATTACCTGCAACACGGTATAATCACATATTGGCCCTCTGGGACGATACTTTTCCAGTCACATATGTTACTGTCAACCTTCTTCAATAAATGTTGATGTCAGTGGCATTTTGACTGTATCTTCTATAGCGCGCAGCAAAGTATACTATACACCAATCGATACTACAGATACGATTTAGGGGTAAGTGTTAACACTGTCTTTATTTTCTGACACTGATAAAAACTCGAAAAAAATGTCCCCATATTTGGCGTCCTTTTGTCGAAAACATTTATATTGTCGTTCTTTCTTCAAAGTCAGTCAATTAAACTAGAGCCGATGTCGTTAACCCCTGGATCGTTGTTTTAGAGTATGGTAAAAAAAATTCATACAGAAAAGATGCTTATTTTTGCTTCCAACTTCCAAGCGAGACCTCCTTTACAAAAACGGACTTAGATCAGTTTAAATTTCGATAGCAATCCGTGTAACTGAATAGGTCTCGTCTCAATGAGCCAAAATAGGTCGCCCCGTCCACAACGAGGAATTCAGTAGTTAAGCTTGATTCTATTGAAGGCATCGACTTATAATAAGGGAAATTTCTGAGACCTAACACAGGTTACAAGTGCAACGTTTCCTTTTCTATATCTTTATGCTAAAATGCCATATATAGGAATTACTTGCACAAGCCATCGACGAGGCTATATGTCAATTTGTACTTTGTAGCACAACTGTTATAGAATACAGCCTATCGAAAAGTACTACATTCCAGTGTATCTCAAAGATATATATATATATATATATATTGTTAAATTTCATCTTACGATTTGAGAATCGTTATACGTATTAACTGTTGGAGATCTACGTTTCCTGTGTGTGCTCTTTACCAGCGTAGCTCACAATGCTATGGGGAAGGGTGCATCGATCATAATGTACCATTGTGTAATACCTATGGAATACTATTCCGTCATGCTTCAAGTAGCTGTTCTCCGAAGCTACTTAAGCAACTGTCCGAAAAGGTCGATCGTCATTGGATGGATCATCAACCATGAAGATCCTGCTGACTTTTGCAGCCTTTGTGGCTTATGCCGGCTCGGCGCTCGCTGGCAAACCTTTCATCTGTTACTGGGAGGCATGGTCCAGGTAAGTCCTTGCCTGTTATTGTCGTACTTAAGAACTGCAGGACTACACGTTGTATGTGAAGTCATTTTCAATCCTGAAAATGCGCTCCAAATATGTGTGTACCCATCAAATAATGGAATATCAGTTACCTCTACGCAAATATCTGGTACCGGCTCAACACTCAGCGCTGATCAACAATTAATATGACATGCGACCCCTTTAAATGGATATGTGAATATCAAAAGAACGAACATAGAATCGACCACCGAACGTGTACACGCCTGTTTTCATTTCTCAACAATTTGTTTGGTTTTAATTGACAAATGTAGCCCGCCTCACTCTCCCAATCAGTGCAGTACTTCATCGTTCCCAAGAAAAGAAAAGATATCATTCTCCGTACTCTGTTCTCAGTGCTGTCACTGATTCCATTGCGGAATAGCCATAAACGTCGCTTTCGGCATTATTTTCTATCTTTTTTTTTGACAACCTTCAGTTGTCCTACTTGCAGACTGTTTTGCTTGTTTCTTTTTTCTTTCAATTGCTTGGTCCTACTGTTTGACCTCCATGGAGCCTGGTCGTTGAGCTACATCTGTTGTCCGGGCACCTAAAGCATTATCTCGTAGAAACATATATTCAACTGCTTTCTCTTTCTTTCTACATAACCGGCATTTGGTATTTATGTCTAGTTCATGATCTGTAATCAACCGGAGGCAAAAGCAAGGTAGAAAGAGTTTATTTCGCAAGCATTAATGCTGGAAATCTCAATTGAGTTACTATTATTATTATAATGATAATATGCATTCCACAAATCTATATGGGTGGCGTCAATTAAAGCAGTTCGCAATAATAATAGCCGGATTCCAAAGTGTGGATCTCAAATATAATGTTTTGTGACTTAAAGAAAGCTATAATATTAATGATATCTCGTAGTTTGCTTCTTAAGAATGGCTCATTCTAAATAGCCGAAGCATTATTTGTAGCAGTTCGTTCCTATACAGCGTTTTCAGAGTTACGCACTGCTTTAAGTAATCTGTAGATCAAGAGTTTCAAACTAAGCAACGAACGTACTTCCATATTTCACAGGACCCGCATTGCTCCGTTCACGGGTAGTGTGGCTAACATCCCCACAGATCTGTGCACCCATGTCATTTACTCGTTCGCTGGCATGGACTGGAGCACCTGGAAGGTGATGTCTCTCGATCAGAAGTTTGATTTTAATGAGGGTGGCTTTAAACAGCTCGTGGCTCTCAAGCAAAAGAATCCCAAGTTGAAGGTATCGTTTGCCGTGGGTGGCTGGAACGAGGGCGTACAGAAATACTCGGACATGGTCGCAAGTCCTGAGCGAAGGAAGATCTTCGTGAGCTCCGTCGCGGAGTGGATCAAAACCTACGGCTTTGATGGTTTCGATTTCGACTGGGAGTATCCTGGGGACGTGGGCAGACAAGGCAACCTGGCTGATAAGGCTAACCTTATTCTACTCTTAAAGGAGTTGCGCGAAGCTATTGGGCCCAATAAATTGCTCACAATCGCCGTTTTTAGCACCAACGAAAAGATTCAGATTGGCTACGATGTTCCTAATATCGCCAAGTACTGTGATTACATCCACGTGATGGCCTATGATCTCCGTGCACACTGGGACCGTAAGCTTGGAAACCACGTTGCCCTCTATCCTGGCCCCAGCGATGAAGGAATTTTTAGGCAGCTCACCGTTGCCCAGGGCATGAAGAACTGGGCTGACGCTGGCTGTCCCAAGAGCAAACTGATCATGGGCTTCGCTTTCTATGGTAAGTCGTTCACTCTAACCAGCCCGGCTAATAATAAGCCTGGACAGCCTTGCGCTGGAGCTGGCAATGCCGGCGCCGTATCGCAAGAACCACGTGGTACGCTCTTCTACTTTGAGATATGCGAGAGACTTAAGCAGGGATGGACTCGCGTGTGGGATGATGCGACCAAGACACCCTACGCGTATAGCGGTAACCAGTGGGTCGGCTATGAGGATGTCGAAGGTATCCGCCACAAGACTGACCTTATCAACAAGGAGGGCTACGGCGGAGCCATGGTTTGGGCTATCGGACTCGATGATCACCCTAACTCCTGCGGCGGGGGTTCCTACCCCCTTGCTAAGGCCGTGGTCAAGGGTATGGGAGGTTCTAACGGAGGAGATGACGTCACCCCTGATCCGAGGCCTGACCCGTAAGTGTTACAATTTGTCAGTACTTGAATTCGCATAGTATGAATCGTATTCTTAATAGTAGGTTATGGAACGTAGCTAATAAACGCGTTTTATTATTTTTTTGCAGCACGACCTCACGTCCCAATCCTACTCCGAGTCCTCGTCCCTCTCCGAACCCGAGTCCGGTGGATTGCTCTTCCGGCCAGGAGTACATTCCTCACTCCTCGAAATGCACTAAATACGTGCGCTGTGTCAATGGTATTGGGTATGAGCAGAGCTGCGCTGGTGGATTGATCTTCGACAACAACGCGAAGGTCTGCAACTGGCCCGACAATGTCAACCCTAAGCTACCAGCGGGCTGCTCTGACGCAAACGGTCACTAGATTTTTCCCCACAGTCTAGCTTCACCAACCGAACTTATTTAACAAAAATAATAAACAAGCATAAATGACAAATTAAAGTAACAATTACTAGCGCCTCTTTACATGACACGTGTATATATATATATATATATTAGGCTGACCCAAAAAAAATGACAGACATTCATTTCAATATCGGCTAAACTAAATGAGTTAAAACAAAGATTTTTTAGTATGGGTTAGAGGATCTACAGACATCCTATTGATCACAGTAGTCGTTCATAGGCGGGAAGGAGAACAGAGGTATTGAGAGGAAGTCTGGTCTTGAGAGAGTGAGAGAGAAAGGAAACAGCTGAGAGTCAGCTAACAGCGGTCATAGTGTTGGCATGCATTAGCATGCCAACACCCCCCCTTAGAGAAAAAGTTGAGTTAGAGGTATGCGCCTCTTTTATTTATATACTGGGCCCAGAGTTCTAGCAGCCTTCTGACAGTTAGGTATGCACTATTTCTATTCCCATTTATAACTTCATTATTTAAGGCCTCTCGGAGCAATCGACCTTTGACCACCTGTAGCCCTCTTTAATTGATGGAAGCAACCTTAGTCACACCTTCTTAAATTGGGGGAATGGGGTGGACGCCATTGCTCAATCTTGTTGAGTATAGTAGTATCAATTCACTAATTAAATTAGTGAATTCGACCCGTGTATTGTAGTTTCAATCCATGTTTCGACTACAGAGTACTATGATTGCAAGTCCATAGATTGAGCACCGAAGAGGATGTAGAGTTGTCTGTCACCGATTTATTGCCACATTAAGGTTAGCCTATCATAGACCTCAAACATTGAGTGACCTTTGCAAAATTTCCCTCGCGGTAATTTTTGAACACTTGATCCGGCCGAAGCAGCGCGACATTGAGTTTGATTACAGCTCCACATGCCTGTAAAATTGCGTCAAAACAATATAACATAATTAAGTGTACAGTTCAAATCAGAGACATAGACTTGCCCCATTTGCCAAATGTTTCTCCGTCTGCAAAATATATCTAGTCATAAAAACTAGCTCATAAAATCTACTCCTCTTCCCTTAAATTCGTTCTTGAGCGGATCTCACTTTCGTTGTACTGCAAAGAGGTTTATTATTTATTTAAAGCCGACTCCTCAGTAAGTAACTTAGTTTGCTGCGGGTCTTGATTATGACGAGTATATATGTATCTCACAAAGCACTCGTCAGTGGTCTCCCTAGATTTTACTGCTCGAGGATACAGTTTTGTATGGTTGGTTGTAATTGCTCTTAAAGCATTTAACTTAAATAATATGTGAGAAGGGCGCCATATCATCCAATTTTACTAGAATACAGCAAGTGCGTGGGATTGCCAATCAAAAAATTACACTAATTTAGGCACGTGACTATCCTCTCGACAAATATTAGACGTTCAGCCTCGGCATAACCGACTTAAATCATCGGACCTAGAAGAACCGTCCCGATGACAATGTTAGCTGAAAAATGTTCGTATATTGAATCGAGATTGTACTATGTGTGCTCATGAAAACGTTGAAACAAATGTGCAATGCTAAAAACGTTAGGTCTATATATTTCACGTCTACAATTTCTCTCACCCACCAAAAAAGGTCACGTTTATTCAATGTAACACTCGATTTACCTGTAAGTTATCCAGTCTGGCCTTGACGCCACTCAGTGGATTTTTAATCATCGAGAAGAACAACTGCGCTGACGACACATCCAGAAATGCAAGTAGACCGACAGTAATTGCAACCAATGCAGTGTAGATACGCATAGCTGTGCCCTGGATCACGATCGGGATGGTTGTGAGCGAACTCTACCGCGAGCTAGTGCTTTTCGTGAACTCTACGGATCGTCTGCGTGGATAGAACTCGTCGATTGCAGGTTCTGCCGTTCCGCACCCACACACACGATGAAGGCAAGGGGCTTCTCGGTCCTCTTCTGAAGGTCATCCTCCAAGCGTGTCAAATCCCGTTTTAGGCAATCGCATTTCCTTTATATTGGGTGAATACCGCTCTGCAATGGCGGGCTCCCTCATGCATGTCTCACTATGAATACTATGAAGATTGAAAACGATTGTCAAGTCCGACAATTCACACCGATTCGCTTCGGTTTTGGGGCAAACAATTTAGAAGCCGTCTATACAACACGCCTCTATAGCTTCGACGTCAACGCGTCCCAGTGAACTTTCCCTTTCAGAGTATTTGTTAGCTATTTTTAAGGTTCTACATAGAGTGAGTTGCTTATGAAACGTGTTTTTATTTGTTTGATATCTGGTCGATTACATAAGAGGCGAACCACTGGAAGATCTTAAATACTATATGCATAACAGTGAAATGGAAACTTGACCTTTTTGTGAAATTAATTTACATTATTATATTTAGGCTGTATATCTTATACCCTGTCTATATACGTGCTGGCAGGTCTCGCCTAGCCTAACTTTACTAGTTGTTTTCTGAACACCCGTACAAATCCTAGTTAAATCAGCAATAAATCGTTGTGCCAAAATTAGCGTCAGTTTAACCTGTCAGGTGTCAATAAATGCTATATATATAATTGCTTCATCTTTTAAGTCGTCATCCAGGATACTGGTAAGTAATAAATCGTTCTGATTCTCTTTTTCCTACTGTACGAACATTGGTCGTTTGTTTTCGATCACTAACGATATATGTAAGGGTTTCGGTGTATTTTGATGTTTCAGCACCGTCTACTCATGACTTAATTCGTTAAAACCATTTTGGGCATATAAAAACTGCGCTGTTCGAACTCGGTCGTTCTCTACGTGGTAAGGAGTTGGCCCTAAAAGCTCCCCTAAGTAATTTGCCATTCTCATGCACTGCACCAATCGTAAAGGAATCCATAGCTGTTTTCAGGTGTACATCTAAAGCACGGGACATTACCTCAGTCATCTAATGTGTGTGTGTGTGTGTATGTGTATGAGTGTGCTGTAACTACACCACATGTTGCATCGGTCATCCGGGGCTATACTCAAAAATGATGAACCGGTGACCCGCAAAGTATTCTACATGCATTCATTTTTTTATTTGTCATTGTTTATTGTGGTGTACTTGAATTTACTGGTAAACCATACAACCATGTACATGTGTTTCGAATCTCTATGACAGTTCGACCAGAAGGCTCAATCAGGTCCAGGTGTATGCTTAAAGCACTATCTTGTTTTATGCACTTTCTTACATAGGCCATATAAGTCATAGTAGACCATGATTACATATCGTACGTGATTCGCGTACATCCGAAAGGAACAAGCTACACGTTTTAAAATATCTCCAAGACGTGCTGGATGATCAAAAACCGGGGCGGGTGGCGCTGATCATCCAGACATCGCTGCCCAACACTGCTCAAATGTAACGATTCCATCCTTTTGCCGCTTCCTCCGCACTCTTCGGTTTATCTTGCTTCGCGTCGAATAGCAGGGCTTCCTGTCGACGTCTGTGTCGACGTCTTGTGTCGGTCGTCATTACATTACACGAGAGAGACAGTGTGAAGGAGAGAACGTGCGAGAAAGATCGCGAGAGCATTAGCCGCAGGAGTGATTCCGCCATCTTCGACGACCTGGACAGCCTTCTAGCCCCATCCCGTATCCCTACTCCCTTATGTTCCCGTGTCCATCTACGCCCCCGACCTGTACACCGGCTTCAAGCCATACCCCATACAATATCCAACCTCCTCCATCGACACTGGCATTGCCCCCCATTTCTCTACGGTCCCGTATGTGGTGTCCCCGATCTCGAGGGGTGAGAGTCGCAAAGTCACTTCTCATTAGCGATAAGTGCAGCTGCCGCTACGCGGTTCTTTGCTGTCGCTGCCACCCCGCAGCAGCCCCTCCTTTTTCTGGTGTAGCCCCTTTTACTGGCCCATGGCCCAGGCCGCCTGGCCCCTTTTACTCATGACGTGGCCAGTCGGCTGATCTCACGACACAGCAGCAGCAGCAGCAGCCGCCGTAGGACCAGTGGCAGTAGCATCGGCAGAAGCAGAAGAGGTGACCAAGGACCATAGACCCCCCACCACAAACTCCTCATTCGCCCTCCTCCCGAGCCTCAGCGTCTCATCCGCGACTCCCTCACTCTCGTCTGGGGATTGCGGACTATGGCCAGGGGCCATTTCGACGGCCGATCCAGCCGCCACCGCGCCAGCAGCAGCCGTGGGTGTTGGTGTATGGCCAGTCGTCTGACGTTAGGCTTTGCTGCCTTCCATCGCCGGCTATGCTACCTCCCGACAGCGGACAGGAAGAGCCACCTCGATCCCGTCGCCGACAGTAGCCAGTGGCAGGCGGCGGCGGTAGAAGAAGAGACGAACAGAGCCTGGCCTCCCCCGATGCTCTGCCGCCGCTCGTTCAGAGGTGGAAACGACAAGCGAGAGTAAGATAGCGCGAATAGAGGAGAGGGAGAATGTGTGGCCGAGGTTGGTGGCCGGCGGAGTTAGCGTTCGGCCCAGCTTAGCCTTAGAGGAAACAATTTCCCAAGAGAAGCAAGAGCCAGCTAGCCGGTGCTCGACTAGCGAGACCGCCAGAGTCCAGCGGCCAGTGGCCAGCAGAGATTTGCCAGGTGGCCAACCGTCCCAGCGCGGTCCGGTCCCGGTCAAGCCGAGCGCTGGATGCCGGACGCTCATCCGACGTCGCACTGCCGTGTCCCTGTGCCGTACCTGTGTTTTGTCCCCAGTAGGATCCCGTCCCGTTGTCCGTGGAGGATACTCCGGTGGCATTTCCCTCTCAAGTAACTACTACGCTGTGCCGCTTGCCTTTGCTACTCGTTTCTGTTCTGAGCATCCACTGCCGCCGGAGCTCACCGGCCTATTCTCTATCAACACCCACACAGGCCGACCATCACACACACACACACACAGAAACATTGCGGCCACAACGACAAAAGGGCGACAACATCGACGATGACAATGCCCGAAGAGGTGGGTAGAGCGTGGGACTGAGAGAGAAAGGGGATACGGTGATGCTCGAAAAAATTGCGACATTCCAGTGACGGCGAAATCGCAGGGAGTCGCGCATCGCCGGTACCGTTTGTATAGTACAATATCCACACACATCGGCTTGCGGCAAGGGCGGAGATACGGCGGATTGTATTAAGTGCATTATGTACAGCTACACACATAGACATACATCGAACAGCAATCTAGAGAAATGACGTAGGGACTATGGTTATGACTCGTACCAAGAGACGCGCAATATGTACATATATGCTATGAGTTCAGTTCGAATTGTAACGTAAACTATTTTTATAGATTTCATTTTTTGCGCTATACTCTTATCTTTTCGATCAAATGCTATTTGTTAATATTATTATTATTATTCTTTATTATTAAATCAACTGGTGTGTATTTAATTATTTAGGCGGTGCTTTTTTATTATTATCTAACACCGTTTATCTATTGATTATTATAATCGTTTGCCCGTGAAACATACGCTTTGGTAGGTAATAGATCCTGTTGCAACAAAATCGCATGTGTATATAAAACGAATATCTTAATAATGAGATTCAAGCAGCAGATAGGGTACCGCCTACTCCTTTCTATTGGAACCTTCCCGAAACGATTGCCTATATCATTTGAAGTGGAACGATAAACACTTGACGGCGAATCGCTAGAGGATACAGCCGGGTTAGGCTATGATCAACATCAAGAGTACACTATTCTATTCGGATCAAGATATTGGGCATTGAGCAGATGTGCATCTGGCTGACGAGTACCCGGCACTTCAACAACAGATAAGCCATTTCTTCGTTGAACAGCACTACAGAAGACATTTGAGGCGGACTCGGCGCACCTATTCGCTTGGTGTGGAGTCTCTCGCGCATCGGTGTGCTGTGCTACTGATGCATCTCGATGGCTCTATTTCCTCAGTCTCATCAGGTTGCTTTGATCAAACGGCAGGATTCTCGCCAATTTTCAAATAAGGCGCTTCTTGCAGAATAGCATCAAGCAATATCATCAATCGTGGAATTGCAAGCCACTTACTTGACCACCTAATGACAACCTTGTGTCTTCAAGAGTAATGAACCGACAATTAGCTCTGACGGATCACCACTATGTTTAACTTGCTTTTCTTAGGTCTTTCTGACGATCCGCTCAGAGGAACATTCGAAGCGATGGTCCTCGACGAGAAGGTTACAATCATGACCATGCCCAGAGCAGCCCTTGGTGGACGACCGTCCCAGAGGTAGTGGCGGCGGAGGCGGTTGTGGCATCACCGTCGTGGAAGCCTGGTCTGAGGTGAATTTCTAATTAAACAACGAATAAACGCAAGGAAATAAAGCCTAGGCGACTGCTTATCTATCTCTCTCTCTATACTTCACACACAAACACATCTACTCTCTCTGGCTGGTGTTAAAGTGCACGTCACTTCGAAAAATCTACAGAAACCTCTTCTGCTAGCGAACGAGTCGACGCACTCTGAACGACTGACTCGTAACATGTAGAATGGAGATATTCGCAAGAGAAAACACCGACAGGCAGCTGCGTGTGTATTTGGGTGCGAGCTGAAGCTAGGTGCTATTACAGTAGCAGCTAGACTGTCCTTGTCTTGCGAGTGGCCGTTTGTGGGCCATTCGTTGAAATCTCGACACTTGAAAAGGCAGCAGCAGCAGCACTGCCGGTGGCGCCGTGTTTTCCCTAACTAAGAAGAGAGCATTGCTCCGAGAGATTCGTTCGCTAAGAAAGAGCCGGTCCAGGAGACCATCTAAGCGGGAGTCATTTGAGTCGAGTGCGAATCCTCGGGATACCCCGGTCGTTGGAACGACAAACCTGCGATGGAGCTCCTCTGATCAGCTGCCGTGCGCGCAAGTTCGGCCAAATGGCTGTCGACTGAACGGTAACAAGAAATGTCTCGACCTTCGAAAAATAAATTCACCCCTGCCGGCATGTCGGGTTATATATTTAAACAAAATAGCAATTTTAAACATGCAAGTATTTAGAATATTGTATAGTTAAATATAATAAAAAGTGTTATAAATCGAGTTCATCAATATGCATGAAGCTATTGATCCCCATGTTTGACCTCTCTATAAGGGGTAGGTAATACAGAATCTTTCACGTAGTCTGTGTTAAATATCAGTGGTCTTTATCCATTCCTGCTGTACATCTGCACTATAAGCACACATGTGGACGATAGAACAGAAAAGAAATAATTCTGATCACATTTCAAATATTCCCGCGTAGCTATCTGAGGGATTAACGGCACATTATATACAGGATAGAGCCACACAAGATTAATTTACGTAATATTTTACTCAGTTTGTGGTTATTTATACCTTGATATCGCCATTCTTATATATATATATATATATATGGTAGAATAATCACACTGTCTTTATCTTTACAAAGTTACCTAAACATGTGATTCTATAAATATTGTCCACCCAGCTCACGCCGATTAAATATCGCGTGGAACGCATGTGAGAATCGTACTATTCGCAATCCAACATCTGTGGCGCAACAGTTCTGCGTCACGGCTCCTTGAGGATGGATACAGGTGTCATTCTCGCCCTGATCCTAGCAGGCCTGCTGGCTTTGGCTTCGATCGAGGCTGCGGTCCCAACAGACGAGGAAGGTATGTTCAGGCTACTCTGATGCAGTCATGGTAAAATGACTCTATTGGCAAACTTAATATTTGACTAAACCATAATATTTTACTTGAGATTGACCAAGTGTGATCAGGCAACCCAGTCATAGGCATCTATTAAGATAGTTCTCGAAGGTTGGCCATGCGCGTCGAAAACACGATTCGTTTCGATATCAAAAGCAAAGACGAATTGAGTCTATCTAACAGTCCTGTAAGGAGAACTATCTCGGGTGGTGACAAGTGAACGGTAAGGTCTAATATCCGATGTGTATTCTAAAGCTCTGGACAAACCGCGCGACGGCGGTGATGACATTTCTCTGTGGAATATTCTCCGTAGCGCAAAAAGAAACTGTTACTAACCGTTACGTTAGTTGTTTCGCATTTATATGAGGAAGTATTGTATTAAACCGACGATTCACAAAGATGACGCCGAAGTCGAAGTGCTGCAAACTTAAGGAAATGCATCTGTGTATCTAATATCGTCAATAATAATAATACAATAATAATAATTAATATATAACATCGTGATATAATATCGTCACGCGAAGCACCTCGTAAGTTTGTCTGTGTATTTTTGCAGCCCAGGCTTGCCAGACATGTTGTAATGCACACAACTGCACAGGAAGCACATGCCCTTGCCCGTCAGGACTAGCCAACTGTGGAGTGACCTGCAGTGTGGCTTCGTGTGAAAAACAACCATGTGATCCCCGAATCACCTGTGAGGCAAACCAGTGTCCTGGTAAGAATTCTGAGCTTAACTTCTTCGAGAATATCTTATTTCCGAGCTGGTAACTGCATAATATTTTGTGTGCTTTTCAGGGCGACAGTGTCCCCCGTGTGGCCCAGTACAGTGTAACCCTGTTACTAGGAAGTGCGAACGCGTATTTTGCTTAGCGGTGATGTGCCCGGCTATTGCGTAATGCGGCTTGAACAGAGTACATCAATACCCCCTCATCTCAGAAAAACAACTGCAGGGGCAATTGAGACTGAATAAATGAAAAAGTAATTACAAAATCAGCGTTTATTACTACAATGTTAGAACTGTGTTTTTAGAACGTATGTATATATTTTAGAACGTATGTATATATATATATATATATATAAATTGTTTGGAAATGAATGTCCATTTTTTACCCCTAAGTCGCCTCGTGCACAGAAGAATGATTGCCTTTACAGTACTATTCGTTATAAAGTCCACTCGCCATGCTCTCGCTTATCGCTTACGGGTAGTGTGGGACTCCCTTCATAGAGATGTCAGACAACTCAGCTGAGATACCATCATCGCTCACGAAGTAAAGAAAAAGTCGTTGTAAATAATTTTGTGAAATGGTATATCGTATATATTATATATTCTAAGGCATATACCCTCGGGGCATAAGGTGACATCCCGAAATTTCGATATTTTTATTATTCTATTTTTTTTTCACGTGAACTCAATTATTGTAAAATTTCAGTTCCGTCAGTAAACCTCAATCCGAATGTATAAATGTTGATGGGGTTGCTGGCTGGTTCAATGAAAATGGAATGTTTACCTATGTGGAAACTCTCCTGACTGGAAGTACACAATTATCAAACCATACTGGTTTGTACAACGAACCCAAACTTTCGATACAAACTTTTATTTTAATGGACATATTGCCTCAGCAAGTCAGATATTCTGCAATCATTCTGGTCAATACAATTTCTTTGTCTAAAAATTCTGCTATATATATATATATTCCCTTATATAAATCACTTATTCTATCCAACCTTTTATTTTACGCTCCGGTACTAGAGTATCCTTTAACGAAACACAAGAAAAAGTTGGAATATGTTCAGAGACTGATTCTTAGAACATTCGTGCTAGACGCCACAACCCGAAACAACCTCATGAATACTCGTTCCCTTTCGAGGATGACCAAACTGATGGATGATAATACCACATTGTGAAATTCCCCATGTTATTATTAAATTTATAAGCTTGCTTTCATCACAACTGCACGCCGATCCCTTTGCTCAAATATAGGATATTTCTAATTAAAACAATACAATGCAACCGCATGTCTCCTGCGGGATTTTGCACCAGTGATGGTAAATTTTTAAATGTAAATTTTTAAAGTTCGCAAAAATGCTTCCACACAGAACTAAATTATGTTGACAATGTCTAGTCTCATGAACAACATGTACACATTAAATTTCAAACAGATTAGAATGCCGCGCAATGACTGCGTGTGGACTCCGACTAAATTCATGTGCCAAATATCAACCCGGCGGTTTTCTTTACAATAATTGAACAATTAAATCGAATTAAATTCGTAATTATGTGAAAAATTGCGTCTCTACCGAGAAACAGGCAGGCCCAACTATAGCCACCAACACTAAACTTGGACTTAAAGCCGATCAAAAAATAGGAGTAGTATGAACTTTATATAAGAGTTGCCAACAAAAGTCGGATGAAAGGACCAAGAATGGCACTTACGTAATATACGTGTATAATTAAGTCACCAAGAAAAAGTGCATTTGCTAAGAACAATAGAATAGATTCGTACCTTCGTAGACAAATTTTACTTGTTTGCGTCGCTTGATCCGGGCTTGACCGATGATCGATGGTTGGCGCATGGTTTATTAAGACCCAGCTGGTACTTTTCTAGTGGACGCACACATCTGTGACATCTGTGGCAGTACAACATAGACGAGGTAAGGAAAAAACTCAAGGCTGTTTTCGGTGACTGGCGTCTCTTGTTGCTTCAAGGGTTTGTCAGGAGGTCTCCAGATGGCGCCAAAACTCGAACTCTTATGCCCTAATTCAACGACTGTTCCCACTTATTTAAGTGGCGTGCTGTTGTGTGGATACTCGTTTACAAATTATTCTGTATATATTAATTAATATGTACCACCCCTTTTGGTTAATTAAGGTGTATTTGTATTGTATTGTATTTGTATTAGTGCCGCTGTTACGACGTTTTCTTTTCTTTGTTCGGCAACAACTGCGCAAGCTAATATCTAATACTTGTACAGACAACGCAGCGCACGGCAGTGGACAAATCAGACGCAGGCGCAATTGTGCCCTAGAACTACAATAAGCGCCATCTGGTCTTCAGCTGCAACAGGTGAGAGAGCCTTATACTTACTCCACTAGACATGATGGATAATGGATGCGGATGGGTCTTACCACAGTACAACTCAAATGCAGGAGAGAAGTTAAACTTAGAGAACCCAATTGACAATGATGACCCATAACCATGGATTGTTTAACAGTTAGCGAAATATTACAATTGCTATATGTGTTGCGATTTATTCCTGAATGATTATACCTATTCGAAAATAAGAACATATAAATAAAAAAAAGCAAATATACGCTGGTATTGATATTTACACACATGTGAGCACTTGCTTATGTCGCATAGTGGGATTATAATTAGTGGCCAAAAACTCACCTGTCACTCAGGTATAGGAGAGTAGCGAGTTTTTCAGGTGCACGTTAGGTCGATTTGACTTCGACTCAGATGGGTTATGAAAAGGCAGCATCGGAGGCCGCATAAAAATCCAACTCCTCCACGTCGTTGTCACAGTGTAGTTTAGGATGAAGTGTACGATGGGCGTAATCTCCACTCTGATAAGTGTCACCCTATTGGGTCTGTTGACAGCGGAGATCACTGTTGTGTCCGGTCAAACGGTGTCCGGTGAGTGAGAACATATTTGGAGATTTTCACATGCGATTGATGATTGAGAACGGTTTCATCGGTTTTTTTTTGCGATTTCATTGCATCCAGTTTGCCTATATCTTGCTTGCAGAGTATAAAGTCATAGTCATAAAACAGAATCGAACGATGACATTGTAATGAATGAATACCTGTGAAAAGATCGAAGATCAATCTGTTCCCGTTTATGGCAGTTTTGTCTATAATTCTATTTCGAACTATAGGTAAAGGTAAAGCTTTATTGGTTTATTAAAGGAGCTGCAATTTTACAATGCTTAAGCTCTCTTACATGTCACGCAGCGGGGCTCGAACCCGCCGCCTCTGGCTTTCGACAGCCAGAGACTTAGCCGTCCAAGCCACCGCTCTGACATTTAAATAACTCACAGCGGGTTTCACAGATATTTGTTACAGTATGTGGACTGGGGGCGGATCGGGGAGGGGCTTATACCTAAGTAAATTTTCCGGGTAGATCCTCAGCCAACATCCAACAGCCAACAGTACTAACGTCCACGGTACTGTTCCTGGACACTTGCTTCATAAAACCGACTTTTTCCTTTGGTATAAGCCCCCCAGCCGAGCTCGGTGGCTTGGTGCATTCGTGTGCGCCTTGCAAACAGAGGAGACACTCAAATGCACACCCGAGTTCGATCTCCACCATTGCCTATTTGCACCTAGTTGTCCGTCTTACCAAGCAATGCCTCTGACATCACCTTACATTGGACGGTTATCTTATCAGATAGAAACATTCACACAGGAGGGTGCTAACTATCTGCGGAACGGTACTGCTTCTTCAAGGGCAATAATAAAATATCGGAATCTTGTGACACATCTGTTAGTAACTTAATGATGATATGAGCTTTGTTCAATCCAAAGAACGTAAACGGTCTTATACTAATTTCCATTATCATTACTAATGAACCCGTTAGACACGTACCTGTACTCCTAGCCGTACAGGTAGGAATAAAATAGCTTATTTATTTTATAACTACGTGCAACTTTAAATAATGAGTATGAGTGCACTAGAAATAACGCAAACGAAGCCATTATTGGCGTTCTTCCAGCTTCATGCGACAACTGCACACGTGAGTAGTTTCAATTGCACAATAGATGTTAAAGAAACAATCATCTGTGTATTTTTGCAGCCGAGACTTGTCAGGCATGCTGTAATACACGCACATGCACAGAACCAGATTGTCCTTGCCCGTTAGGATCAGTGAGATGTGGAGTGACCTGCAGTTCGGATTGGTGCGGCGAACAACAATGTGATCCCCCAATCGTTTGTGGGGCCAATGCGTGTACTGGTAGGAATGCTGACTATTAAATAGATAGTTTATCTAGTGGCATAATCGTGATCTATAGATGTTCTTATAACTATTATTAGGAAATCCTCATTGTACCTACAGAAGGTCTCTTTGACCACTCCATTGCAGTGGATTCATAGACCAAACCATGCCATAAGATCGAGGAATGATTTCCGCGTACTAAACAGAGTTTGTAAAAAAAAATATATATATATATACCACTCTTTTTGGAATCTTTTTATATCGGAGTCGCGCCTTCAATGCAATGCCTCCAAACACAGCGGACTCGCACAATATTTATTGTTATAAGTTTGTGTTTATATCCCAGCTTTTACACTTCTTTACTGTTGTTGTCTGCTCCATATTGGCAGAATTTCTTAGGTTTCGTTAAATTATGCATAGTGCATACGAGCTAATTTAAGTTGTCCACGAATGCTAAAGCCTGCAGCATACTTATCGGCTTTGTTGGCACTTGCAAAGAACTTCTATATGAAACGTCTGCTATCCGTTCCTCAGACCTTCGTCCTAGTAGGCATGCTGTAAGACCTTACAAATAAAATGCTATAGGTCATCTATGGTGTTCTGATCCAGACAAAAGAACGCCTTGTTTCTGAACTGGTACCTGCATCATGTTCTTTGTGTGCTTTTCAGTGCGCCCGTGACCCAATATGCACACCTGGGACTGGTGTTTGTAGACCCGCACTTTGCTTGGCGGTTATGTGCCCGGTGATGGATACTGCGTAATGCGGCTTGAACCGGGTTCATCAACACTTCTCTGTTCCCAGAAAAACAATTAGAGGGACACTTGATACTGAATAAATGGAAAAGTAAATGCAAAATCAGCGTTTATTATTACAATGTTCGAACTGTGTTTTTAGAACGGATATATATATATATATATATATATCCGTTCTAAAGCAGCTATAAGTTGTTTAGAAATGGGAGTCCATTTTTCCCCTAGGTGGTTGTTGGATGAAGTATATAAATAGGCGAATTCTGACACAGCACAGTGGTTACTGAGTTGTGTAGTAAAACAAAGAACTGTTGTGATTTGGCTACGAGAACACCCGACAGCAAGAACAATTGCGCCAACAACAAACACCAACTCGCCACATTAAAATCTAAGACGAATATTGACCAACTTGCATTGTCACTACAGTTGGCATTCCGTAATACTAAATCAACCACTAATGCTTTGGTAAATCGACTCTCAGTATTTTCTTGCCACCCGGAAGAAGGCTTGAAGGCTGATGTGCGGTTTCAGCGTTTCGAAGATTTTCTGGCAAACGAGGTTCAGACCTCGATGATCCAGTGAAGACACGGTTAAATATATCAAAATAGAACACAGCAGCTTTCCAGAGATATACTGTTCATTCTCCCAGCCACGCCCCTGAGAGCTTAGCTTTGCTGATATGATCAAGACTCTGAAAGAACTCTCGGTCAACAAATGTCGCTCTTCACATTCAGATATAACTACTTTCAACGTCGTTGTGCTGAAGACCAGCACCCGACATTTAGTACAAACCGGCAGAATTCAGAGACATCAAGCCTCGCCTAGAAGCCCACATATGAAGCTCACAGCAACCACGCTGACTTCACTGACGCGGAGACCGAAAAGAAAATTGATGCTGCATTGAGTTGGGCCGAGTGCGATACGTTAGTTAGAGGCAGCAGCTTCTGGGTTGGTGGTCGCAGGAAAGATGGTCGCCACCTTGCGTCTTGCCAACCATAGTGGTTGGTGACGACGCGAGGGGCAGCTCCGCTATAGTGAAGATTCGGTTGGCTCTCAGCCAGCTCGGTCAGCGGTCGCGGGCAGTGGAGCGACTTTCTTTGTGGGTCAACCACGACTTCGACGGACAGCGGCGCCCACTCGCGCAACAGGTCAACATGAGCAGTTGACACCTGCATTGGCTTCCCCCTCGACCATCAACTTGTTTGTTGACACGGTGCCGGAACCGTTCAGTGGCGATAAACAACTTATAGCTGCTTTTCTACGACCAGGCTGGACTTTTCCGGATCGTTCTACACGCGTTCCAGAGACGGGACGGTGAAGAATTATATCGCCTTATTCACTTGCTCGAGTACACACGTGGCTCATTTGGAACTGGTACCCACAATGTCAACCCCGGTAACCCACCTCGCATTCCGTGGGTTTCTCGTGTTGCGCCTTGGGTGCACACATCTGATCTCAGACATCTCGCGATCCTTCGTCAGGGCCACCAGCGATGTTAAGCGCATCTTCAATTTAATGAACGATGCCGAGTCAAGGAATAACGAAGGACGCAGTTGCAAAAACTTTTGGGCTTTTTTTCTCTTTTTTTTCATTTGTGACGAAGGGCTGCGCACTATAGTCGGTGAGCTTGCTGCCCTGGAGAGCCGCTCGAGATAACGCCTACGCAGCTCCTACACGGAGACCTGTGAGGCCCGCTCTGTGCCTGACCGCGCCACTGCATTCGCTAGGACCCAACGTTTGGCTACCGCCCGACCAGTTGCGGTCCGCTCTGACCAATGCGCACCAAGTACTTCAAGACGTTGTCAGTCAGATGGTACCGCGAATGTCACCCACAACCTCGCTCGGCCAACCAAGATGGTACGGGGAGATCGAAGGCGATTGCGATCGGATATGTTTGCTTGCTGAAGGAAGATAAGGTACCGCGTGTTAAGTGGAATCTCATCTGGAGCTTGGAAGCATATCAGACAGGGCCAAATGGACTAGAGAAGTTCTCTGTAGACAGTTTGATGGCATAACCAAGAGCCACTTCCAAAAATGCCCCTTTTTGTGAGGAAGAATAAAGAAGAGAATAGGAAATTTCTATAACGAATATGTTAGAGGACTAAAGGCTTGAACATAAGACACGAACTACAGCTGCAACGACGGAACGTGTTTTCGATTAGCTCTTCAATGAGATGTTTTTCCAGAACGAATTTGAATTGGGGCACGGAAGTATCTAACGAACGGATACTAACAAGGAGTGAGTTCCAAAGGCGAGAACCATGGAGTACGAAAGTATTGAGACCCGGGTATCTTTTTACAAGGCGCCAGTAGTAATAGGTCAGTAGCAGTGCCTCGAGTGTTATTCTAATAGACCACCAGCCCCCCATTGTTATAGGTGAACCCATGGATAAGTCTGGATACAAGACAGCCGCAGGTACAAGTTCATTCATTCATATTGTTTATTCATGGAACTGCGGTTTTTACACTGCTTAAGTTCTCAGATGAAGAAATATTGAGTTTGTAGGGAATATTATTTAGGTAGGGTGCATCGCCTAAGGGTAGGGGCTAAAGGACACATTCCTAGTCAGTACGTTCAATGAGTAATGAGGAACGTAAAATATCGCTGGAAATTAAAACTGTTGTGAGGGAGTCGAGAGGAGAAATGAGAAAAATGGCTCTAATAGCGCGTTTTTGAAGAACGAGAATGGATGTGATGTGGTTGACATAGTTGAGGCCGAAATATTCACTACCATAAGGCATTCTAGGGGTAAAAAGGATATAATCCAGGAGTAGCCAGAAACTATGCTCCAGAAGCTTTCGTCGCGTTGGCCGTCGCGATATACCTGGAATATTTGTCGCATCCTCAACAGTACCAGAAGGACTAAGACTGGGGCGAATGTGTAAGAAGGTAGCCTTGTGAACATTGAGGGAGGGGCAGTTTAGTTCAAGCCAAGTTGCAAGAGCAGGAAGATCTTCGCTGACAATACGAATCAATTCCTTAGGATCATCTCCTCTTACGTACAGAGAGGTCCGCGTAGAGGAGGACGTAGGAATGTCGACAGACATTCACTATATTGATAAATGTAAAGAAGAGCGTGGGGTCTAGAAGACTTCCCATGGGGGACACCTAAGCTAATTCGTTTACTCGAGGAGAGCACGCCTGATATGGCGACGAGCTGACGACGATGCGACACAAAGGACTGTACAAGGCTCACAGCATTTTCGGAGAGATTATAGGCACAGAGTGGCTTGAAGAGAATAATCGGACGGACTGAAAAGCTTTACGCAAGTCGGCGTTACAATGTTTGCGGAAGCCGAATTGGTTTGCTTTTTGGAAGGAAGAAGATGAAGATGTTGTTACTCGGGTCATGATTCGGAACTACTTTCTTGTTCCTTCAAAATAAATATGTGTCCTGCGGGATTTGAACGGGTGAAGGTGAACTTGTAGTTCGTAAAAGAGCTTCCATACAGTACCAAGTTATATTAACAATGTCTAATCACATGAATAACATATTCACATTGAACTTCAAACCGATTAGAATGCCGCGCAATGACTGCGCGTGGAGTTTGGTTGAATTCACGCGCCAAATGTCAGCCCGCCGGGCTTCTTTACGATCATTGAACAGTTACATAGAATTAAATTTGAAATTGTCTGAAAAATTGCGTTTCTACCGAGAAAAACAGCAAGGCTGAAATGATAGGCAGCAACACTGAAGTTGGACCTGAAGCCGGTCAGTAAAAGTGGGTATAATATTATACCAGAGTTGTCAGTATTAGTCTGACGAAAGGGCTAAGAATCGCATGTCTCATGTGATAATTAAGTCACCAAGAAAAAGTAGATTTACCAAGAGCAATAAAATAGACTCGCACATTCGTTGACAAATTTTACTTGTTTGTGTCGCTTGACCGATGATCGATGGTTGGCGCATGGTTTATTAAGACCCAGCTGGTACTTTTCTAGTGAACGCACACATTTGTGACATCTGTGGCAGTACAACAGAGCCGAGGTAAGGAAAAAACTCAAGGCTGTTTTCGGTGAGTGACGTCTCTTGTTGCTTCAAGGGTTTGTCACGTGGTCTCCAGATGGCGCCACCATTCGAACTCTGATGCCCTAATTCAACGACTGTTCCCACTTATTTAAGTGACGTGCTGTTGTGTGGATACTCGTTTACAAATTATTCAGTTTGCATAACAGTTATTATTACGTTTATTGTTTAGTTCCATGATTGTATTTGTATTGGTGCCGCCGTAGCAACGTACCGAGATTATTAAAATAAAGATTTGTTTGGCGCGTTCGGCGAATGGTATCAGCGTTTGCAGGTACTCCCAATTGCGCAAACTAAATAATACATGGATAAACAACGCAGCGTACGGCAATAGACAAATCAGACACAGGCGCAATTGTGCTCTGGAGCTACAATAAGCGCCATCTGGTTTCCAGCTGCCACAGGTGGGAGAGCCTTATACTTCGACCTGACATATCAATATAGGGTCTTACCACAGTACAACTCAATTACGGGAGAGAAATAAATAGTAAACCTAATTCACAACGATGACCCTCACTAACCCGAAACCATTGATTCTTCAACAGTTGGTAAAACATTTAAATTTTTATATATTTTCCCAATTATTCATGCATATTTATTAATTACTATTCGAAAGCAAGAGCAAATAAGTAAAAAAAATAAAGTATTCGCCGGTATTGTTATCTACACAGATGCGAGCACTTGCTTATGTCGCATAGTGGGATTATAATTAGTGGCCAAAAACTCACCTGTCACTCAGGTCGAGGAGAGTAGCGAGTTTTTCAGGTGCACATTAGATCGATTTGACTTCGACTCAAATGGATTATGAAAAGGCTGCATAAATATTTAACTTAACCACGTCATTATAACAGTGTGATTTAGGATGAAGTGTACGATGGGCGTAATCTCTACTCTGATGAGTGTCACCCTATTGGGTCTGTGGACAGCAGAGATCACTGTTGTGTCCGCTACCACCACCTCTCAAGCACCGGTAGCTACGAAAGAAGATGGTGAGTGAGAACATATTTGGAGATTTTCACATGCGATTGATGATTGAGAACCCGTTTTGCTTTATCGTGCGATTTCATTGCACCCAGTTTGCCTATAACTTCTTAGCAGTGTTTAAAGTCATAATCATAAAACAGAATCGAACGATGACATTGTAATGAATGAATACCTGTGAAAAGATCGAAGATCAATCTGTTTCCTTTTATGGCAGTTTTGTCTATAATTCTATTTCGAACTATAGGTAAAGGTAAAGCTTTATTGGTTTATTAAAGGAGCTGCAATTTTACAATGCTTAAGCTCTCTTACATGTCACGCAGCGGGGCTCGAACCCGCCGCCTCTGGCTTTCGAGAAGCCAAAGACTTAGCCGTCCAAGCCACCGCTCTGACATTTAAATAACTCACAGCGGGTTTCACAGATATTTGTTACAGTTATGCGAACGGGCGGCGGACCGGGGAGGGGCTTATACCTAAGTAAATTTTCCGGGTAGATCCTCAGCCAACATCCAACAGCCAACAGTACTAACGTCCACGGTACTGTTCCTGGACACTTGCTTCATAAAACCGACTTTTTCCTTTGGTATAAGCCCCCCAGCCGAGCTCGATGGCGTGGTGCATTGGTGTGTGCCTTGCAAACAGAGGAGACACTCAAGTGCACACCCGAGTTCGATCTCCACCATTGCCTATTTGCACCTAGTTGTCCGTCTTACCAAGCAATGCCTCTGACATCACCTTACATTGGACCGTTACCTTATCAGATAGAAATATTCACAGAGGAGGGTGTTAACTGTCCGCGGAACGGTACTGCTTCTTCAAGGGCAATAATAAAATATCGGAATTTTGTGACACATCTGTTAGTAACTTAATGATGATATGAGCTTTGTTCAATCCAAAGAACGTAAACTGTCTTATACTAATTTCCATTATCATTAGTAATGAACCCGTTAGACACGAATACCGTACCTGTACTCCTAGCCGTACAGGTAGGAATAAAATAGCTTATTTATTTTATAACTACGTGCAACTTTAAATAATGAGTATGAGTGCACTAGAAATAACGCAAACGAAGCCATTATTGGCGTTCTTCCAGCTTCATGCGACAACTGCACACGTGAGTAGTTTCAATTGCACAATAGATGTTAAAGAAACAATCATCTGTGTATTTTTGCAGCCGAGGCTTGTCAGGCATGCTGTAATACAGGCAAATGCACACAACCAAAATGTCCTTGCCCGTTAGGATCAGTGAGATGTGGAGTGATCTGCAGTGTGGCTTCGTGTAAAAAACCACCATGTGATCCCCCAATCGTTTGTGGGGCCACGGCGTGTCCTGGTAGGAATGCTGACTATTAATTAAATAGTTTATCTAGTGGCATAATCGTGATCTATAGATGTTCTTATAACTATTCGTTTATTAGGAAACCCTCATTGTACCTACAGAAGGTCTCTTTGACCACTCCATTGCAGTGAATTCATAGACCAAACCATGCCGTCAGATCGAGGAATGATTTCCGGGTACTGGACAGAGTTTGTAAAAAAAAATATATATATATATACCATTCTTTTTGGAATCTTTTTATATCGGAGACGCGCCTTGAATGCAATGCCTCCAAACACAGCGGACTCGCACAATATTTATTGTTATTATTTTGTGTTTATACCCCAGCTTTTACACTTCTTTACTGTTGTTGTCCCCTCTATATTGGCAGAATTCCTTAGGTTTCGTTAAATTATGCATACTGCATACGAGCTAATTAAAGTTATCCATGGATGCTAAAGCCTGCAGCATACTTATCGGCTTTGTTGGCACTTAAGAACTTCTATATGAAACATCTGCTGTCAGTTCCTCAGACCTTCGTCCTAGTAGGCATGCTGTAAGTCCTTCCAAATTAAATGCTATAGGTTATCTATGGTGTTCTGATCCCGACAAAAGAACGCCTTGTTTCTGAACTGGTACCTGCATCATGTTCTTTGTGTGTTTTTCAGTGCGCCCGTGTCCCGCGTGTGACTCAATATGCACACCTGGTATTGATTTTTGTAAACCCGCACTTTGCTTAGCGGTTGTGTGCCCGGTGATGGAAACTGCGTAATGCGGCTTGAACCGTGTTACCTTTCTGATCCCAGAAAAACAATTAGAGGGACGATTGATACTGAATAAATTGAAAAGTAAATGCAAAATCAGCGTCTATTATTACAATGTTAGAACTGTGTTTTTAGAACGGATATATATATATATATATAGTTTGATGGCATAACCAAGAGCCACTTCCAAAAATGCCCCTTTTTGTGAGGAAGAATAAAGAAGAGAATAGGAAATTTCTATAACAAATATGTTGGAGGACTAGAGGCTTGAACATGAGACACGAACTACAGCTGCAACGACGGAACGTGTTTTCTATTAGCTCTTCAATGAGATGTTTTTCCAGAACGAATTTGAATTGGGGCACGGAAGTATCTAACGAACGGATACTAACAAGGAGTGAGTTCCAACGGCGAGAACCACAGAGTACGAAAGTATTGAGACCAGCGTATCTTTTTACAAGGCGCCAGTAGTAATAGGTTAGTGGCAGTGCCTCGAGTGTTATTCTAATAGACCAACAGCCCCCCATTGTTATAGGTGAACCCATGGATAACTCTGGATACAAGACAGCCGCAGGTACAAGTTCATTCATATTAAGGTTTATTCATGGAACTGCGGTTTTTACACTGCTTAAGTTCTCAGATGAAGAGATATTGAGTTTGTAGGGAATAATATTTAGGTAGGGTGCATAGCTTAAGGGTAGGGGCTAAGGGACACATTCCTAGTCAGTACATTCAATGAGTAATGAGGAACGTAAAATATTGCTGGAAATATATATCGTTTATTCAAACATACAGTAGGTCGGTATTTCTAGGGATTATGGGGGGGGGGTGAGGACAACAATGTCCCGAGAAAGGCGATGGCATTGCCTCTCTGCACGGCGAGGGACAGGCGCTGCAGGAGGAAAGAGCCAGCGCGCTTGTCCCCGGTGGCGCGGATCAACCTGTGGTAGACCCCCTCGAGGAAGTTCGCAGTGAGAGGGCCGTGCCCGCCCAAGGTCTCAAAGGCAAGGGGGGAAAACAGGTGGGTTGCTTGGAGTGCGGCGTACTTCCTTAGCTTTGCCCGTTCCGCACGCGCTACTGCGTAACCGGGGATGGTTGCACAGTGGTTGACATAAGAAGGTGTTAGAGTGTCAACCACAGTGCCGTCCCAAACCAGGTGCAGGCCTCGATGGAAGGGGATAAGGGTGAGGCCGTCAGGGCAGCGTCCGTCAGAGGTGTCGAGGCCCTGTGGCTCCCTTGTGCAAGGAATACCGGCGGAGTGGAGGGCCCTCACGAGCATGTCACTAAGCATCGTGTGTCGTGGATGGCGACCGGCGCTGCGTTCGCACGAGAGACCGTGATGGCCATTCGTTGCGACGGGGTCCCCGCAACGCTCGCAGCTGTGGGCCGCAACTACAGGGGCCCCGAGGCGAAGGCCCACACAGAAGCGGAGGGAGCGATCGTCTAGAGCAGTACCAAGGGACGAGGAGGGCAGCGCGTGGAGCCACGCCCCCGCACCAGGCCTGTCGACAGCCCGGAGGCGAGCTTGGTCAGCAACGTGTGGCGCAGAGGCCAGGAGGGAGTCCCGCAGCTCCTGGTGCAGGGCATCGGACCATGCCCGCTGCTTGCTCTGTTTGTAAGGAGGGACCCGAGCGCGGACGCCCGTCTGGTCAAGGGCAGCTTCCTGGGAAGCGGAGAAAAATTAAAACTGGTGTGAGGGAGTCGAGAGGAGAAATGAGAAAAATGGCCCTAATAGCGCGTTTTTGAAGAACGAGAATGGATGTGATGTGGTTGGCATAGTTGAGGCCGAAATATTCACGACCATAAGGCATTCTAGGGGTAAAAAGGATATAATCCAGGAGTAGCCAGAAACTATGCTCCAGAAGCTTTCGTCGCGTTGGCCGTCGCGATATACCTGGAATATTTGTCGCATCCTCAACAGTACCAGAAGGACTAAGACTGGGGAGAATGTGTAAGAGGATAGCCTTGTAAACATTGGGGGAGGGGCAGTTTAGTTCAAGCCAAGTTGCAAGAGCAGGAAGATCTTCGCTGACAATACGAATCAATTCCTTAGGATCATCTCCTCTTACGTACAGAGAGGTCCGCGTAGAGGAGGACGTAGGAATGTCGACAGACATTGACGATATTGATAAATGTAAAGAAGAGTGTGGGGTCCAGAAGACTTCCCATGGGGGACACCTAAGCTAATTCGTTTACTCGAGGAGAGCACGCCTGATATGGCGACGAGCTGACGACGATGCGACACAAAGGACTGTACAAGGCTCACAGCATTTTCGGAGAGATTATAGGCACAGAGTGGCTTGAAGAAAATAATCGGACGGACTGAAAAGCTTTACGCAAGTCGGCGTTACAATGTTTGCGGAAGCCGAATTGGTTTGCTTTTTGGAAGGAAGAAGATAAAGATGTTGTTACTCGGGTCATGATTCGGAACTACTTTCTTGTTCCTTCAAACAATATGTGTCCTGAGGGATTTGAACGGGTGGAGGTGAACTTGTAGTTCGTAAAAGTGCTTCCATACAGTATCAAGTTATATTAACAATGTCTAGTCACATGAATAACATATTCACATTGAACTTCAAACCGATTAGAATGCCGCGCAATGACTGCGCGTGGAGTTTGGTTGAATTCACGCGCCAAATGTCAGCCCGCCGGGCTTCTTTACGATCATTGAACAGTTAAATAGAAATAAATTTGAAATTGTCTGAAAAATTGCGTTTTTACCGAGAAAAACAGCCAGGCTGAAATGATAGGCAGCAACACTGAAGTTGGACTTGAAGCCGGTCAATAAAAGTGGGTATAATATTATACAAGAGTTGTCAGTATTAGTCTGACGAAAGGGCTAAGAATCGCATGTCTCATGTGATAATTAAGATTAATTACCAAGAAAAAGTAGATTTACTAAGAGCAATAAAATAGACTCGCACATTCGTTGACAAATTTTACTTGTTTGTGTCGCTTAACCGATGATCGATGGTTGGCGCATGGTTTATTAAGACCCAGCTGGTACTTTTCTAGTGGACGAACACATCTAAAACTAAACTTTTTCGGGCTGACTCTCTGCCAACATGTAACGTCCACGGTACCGCTTTCGCCGAACGAACACATCTGTGGCAGTACAACAGGCAGTACAGGTAAAGAAAAAACTCAAGGCTGTTTTCGGTGCCTGACGTCTCTTGTTGTTTAAAGGGTTTGTCAGGTGGTCTCCAGATGGCGCCACCATCATAACGCTGAATCGTATCAGCGTTAGCAGGTGCTCCCAACTGCGCAAACTAAATAATACATGGATAAACAACGCGGCGTACGGCAGTAGACAAATCAGACGCAGGCGCAATTGTGCCCTAGAACTACAATAAGCGCCATCTGGTTTTCAGCTGCAACAGGTAAGAAAGCCTTATACTTACTCCACCAGACATGATGGATAATGGAAGCGGATGGGTCTTACCACAGTACAACTCAAATACGGGAGAGAAGTCAATAGTGAATCTAATTGACAACGATGACCCTCCCTAACCCGAAACCATGGATTGTTTAACAGTTCGTGAAATATTACAATTGTTATATGTTTTTTCAATTATTCATGCATAATTATTAATTACTATTCGAAAGCAAGAACAAATTAGTAAAAAAAAATATTAAAGTATTCGCCGGTGTTGTTATCTACACAGATGCGAGCACTTTCTTATGTCGCATCGTGGGATTATAATTAGTTGCCAAAAACTCACCTGTCACTCAGGTAGAGGAGAGTAGCGAGTTTTTCAGGTGTACGTTAGGTCGATTTGACTTCGACTCAAATGGATTATGAAAAGGCTGCATAAATATTGAACTTAACCACGTCGTTATAACAGTGTGATTTAGGATGAAGTGTACGATGGGCGTAATCTCTACTCTGATGAGTGTCACCCTATTGGGTCTGTGGACAGCAGAGATCACTGTTGTGTCCGCTACCACCACCTCTCAAGCACCGGTAGCTACGAAAGAAGATGGTGAGTGAGAACATATTTGGAGATTTTCACATGCGATTGATGATTAAGAACCCGTTTTGCTTTATCGTGCGATTTCATTGTACCCAGTTTGCCTATATATTTTTAGCAGTGTTCAAAGTCATAATCATAAAACAGAATCGAACGATGATATTGTAATGAATGAATACCTGTGAAAAAACCGAAGATCAATCTGTTCCCGTTTATGGCAGTTTTGTCTATAATTCTATTTCGAAGGAAAACTAGAATATGCCTAATTCACAGCGAGTTTCACAGATATTTGTTACAGTTATGTGGACTGGGGGCGGATCGGGGAGGGGCTTATACCTAAGTAAATTTTCCGGGTAGATCCTCAGCCAACAGCCAACAGTACCAACGTCTACGGTACTGTTCCTGGACACTTGCTTCATAAAACCGACTTTTTTCTTTGGTATAAGCCCTCCAGCCCAGAAATGTTCACACAGGAGGGTGCTAACTATCTGCGGAACGGTACTGCTTCTTCAAGGGCAATAATAAAATATCGGAATTTTGTGACACATCTGTTAGTAACTTAACGATGATATGAGCTTCGTTCAATCAAAAGAACGTAACTTGTTTTATATTAATTACCATTATGATTAGTAATGAGCGCGTTAGACACGAACATGCGGTACCTGTACATCTAGCAGTGCCCATAAAAAAGCTGCTATTTGTTCTAACAACTTGTAACTTTAAATAACACAATTATTGGCGTTTTTCCAGCTTCGTGCGACAATGGCACATAAATTGTTAACAGCGTCTCAGCTATAAGGGGAGTTATTAAACCGATGATTCGTAAGTCAAGTGACGCCGAGTCAGAGTGCTCCTAATGTAAGAAGCGGCATTCATGAGTTAAATATCATCACGCAAATCAACTCGTATGTGGGATGTTCAAGAAACAATAATCTGTGTATTTTTGCAGCCGAGGCTTGTCAGGCATGCTGTAATACAGGCAACTGCACACAACCAAAATGCCCTTGCCCGTTAGAACCAGTCAGATGTGGAGTGATCTGCAGTGTGGCTTCGTGTAAAAAACCACCATGTGATCCCCCAATCGTTTGTGGGGCCAGGATGTGTCCTGGTAGGAATGCTGACTCTTAATTAGATAGTTCATCTAGAGGCATAATCGTGATCTATAGAAATTGCTGTAACTGTTCGTTTATTAGGAAAGCTTCACTGTAGCTACAGAAGGTCTTTCTGTGGATTTGTAAGATACGATTTTACAGAGTTTGTGTATATAAATATATACCAGAAGGACGGCTTGCTCAGCGACGTTGTGAACTTGTGAATAATGACTGCTGAATTGGTGTTAAAGTGATACATTTCTTTCAGTGCCGATAGTTGGGTAACAAACAATTGTGCATCGCTTTTTCTTTTCAGCGCCTGACTGTCCCTGTGTTGTTTCATGTCAAATCAATACCGGATGCGTCGTGAAATGTCTACCCTGCTAGTCGTAGCTGCGCTTATTGCAACTGATGCGAAGCTTTGATACTTCGAAACTACAGATGAATGAAACTCAACGCTGTTTTGACATCTGCGTACACGGAATGGTCGGCAAAAATAAACCAACACAACATAAATTCTCCTATATTGACCAAAAAGTTGTGGGTTATTGCCTAAAATCAACCCTGGAAAAAATAAATAAACATCAACGACGTGGAACCGAAAACTAACAAAATGGGAAACGATCCATTTATCGAATGTGTGAGCTGTCTATTAACTCATTGCGTATACACGTGCTCACTGTATCATGATTGAGTTAATAGATACACTTAAAGAAGTGTCTTCATTTAAGCCTCTGCTTCCATGTATGCTAGGCAAAACGATGTTTGTATTACAATAATAATCTAATGATTACAACAATATTCAACTATAGTAAAACTAGAAAAAAAGTGGCTACTTCAAGGGGACATGTTTATGCCACACGTGGTAGGAATCCACTTAATCGAAGTGCTCTCATGCTACCACTCAGGGAAATTTTATCGAACTACGCATTTAATCTGTGAGTCAGTTGTGTGTGCCCTTCTTCGTCGGGAGGCTGAAGTGCCAATTTTTAGAGGCTTTAGTTGGCCTTCATCGAATCATTAGAAAAGGATTACTCATGTCGACAATACATACAGTATCATCTGTGGGCAAACACACAGCGGTGGCTGTATAGCTGCTCATCCCCTTCCAGGCGCATCTCATCTTAACGCTGTCATTATGAAAATCTCATTTAGACATGATCGTAAGAGGAGCCAGTCGCACGTTTGCTATCCTTATCGTACGCACTAACCTTTGTAGCGGGCTATTGTCCACATACACCCCAGCGAATTTTCATACTGTTGCCATGAAGCATGTTCGCCACTAACGATTCCAGCATCTCACCATTGGAAGGGGTGAATGCAACACAAGACGGTGAGTACACTTGAACTCGAACGAGCTTATGAGGAACATCGTAATTCGGCTCTAGGAATCTTAAGAAGAAAACGACAAAACGGAGCTGGTTCTCATGGATAATACGATTTTCAGTAAAATAAATGCCGACAATAGTTAGCACTCCTCTATCTTGCTCATCTAGGGAAACACCACCACCTTGCTCGAGAAAGAAGCATATTCTAGTTTACATTTAGCTATACACGTTGGCTGTGTCGATTTCTAACGCGGTATACCGTATTTGCCATGCAAACAAAATAAAATTACATTCTAAACATAGTTTATGTCGATGCCGCAAGTACATTACCTGCCGCACACATGGTGTGATTCTTAACTACATTGCAGAGGGGGTCACACTAGTAGATACAAAGCAATCGAAAATATGGTAGAATTACGGCAACTTAGTTAATTCCTACTCCCCCCTCCTGCTCTGCGTACAGCAGGTGCACAATAATACACAATACAAATTCACCTTTATTTTTACGCTTATCGCTTTACCGCAGCGTAGGTTCTTTTCCCGAGTGATCACGAAAATACTATGCATGTTAATTCTGAGCCTTTAATATACTCGCAGGTCGGCGGTATTCTGAAGTTTATCTATATATTGTCTTTAGCGCAAGTGCTTCTTTCGGAACATTGCACCTTGCGATGACTCTGCGTATGAATTTTTCCTAGATCCTGTTTAGGGCATCGTTTATTTTACAACAGAATAAACGTCCTGGCAAAACACTGTTATACATAGTGACAAATAACGCAACCTCCTTAACAGTATAACAACGGAAAGTCATGTTACAGATACAGTTACAAGTTCGCACGACCCATTGGGAGCCATTTACTGTACACACAAAGTAGCGTTGACTAGATGATACGATTGGGCACTTGGGCACAGAGATTAGCATCTCATTGTCCTCACACCATTTTAAGCATTTCATTGTAAGCACGCCACAAGGAAGAATTGCATGAGCAGTTTGCCGGCAGGACCATCACAGGTTTCATACAACTTGAGGCCATCTACATATAGTTTGTAAACTGCGCTAGTCCCAAGGATGTCCGGACTGTTAAGAACAAATAAGCAAAACAACAGGGAACAAAACACGCCCAGTCTCGGGTTGTACCTGTTAGTTAATGGCACGTTGGTCTGCCCTTTATGGATCCGTGTTGGTTATCGTCAAGAAACACTTTATGAGTAAGATGGTGAACAATGTGGTCGAAAACGATCTTCTTAAATATTACACAAGCTATTGCTACTTGCGCCACAGGGTTAGAGTTATCAACATCTCCTTAGAGCTTTTCTGATGTACTGGCGTGACCGGTGAGTGGCGAAAGCATTGACGACCACATCTTTGCAGCTATGGCACAGTATTCATCGCAGAGGCTCGAAGGAAAAATTGTGCAACGATGGTACATATCATCAACGTTTGAGGAGGAGTTGAAAACGAATTGCCATGAGACAAGTAATAGATTGTCTCCCATTGAGTTATATTCACCTTTCCAACACGTCCCATGCGGGCCTCAACATGGGCATATAATGTAACTTAAGGCTTTCATCTCTACAAACACAATTTGTTGTCGGCGCATTATCTGCGAATGTACATAGTTCTCGAACAGGCGAAACTGTCACAGAAGTACAGAAACTGAAGTTTCATCGGTGGAAGAAAGTCCAACAGCAACAACAATGGTAAAAAAAATCAGACCAAATACGTCCCAAAAAATGATGTGCGTCTGACGGTGTTAGTTCTCAGAACGAGCGTTTTCTCCGATATATTGCTTATCCCATATCGGCCTTGTTCAGTCTTCTCTCACCTTCCTAACGATAATAAAGGAGATCCAAGAATACATTTTTCGAAAGCAAGCCAAAGCACACTAAAGCTGTGAAATCATAGAATGCAATTTATATTAACAGAAGCGAGATACTTTCACACGTATTTTTCTATGAAATAAAAATACTGGAAAATCTAGATTTACGTGGATCGAGCTGTCGCACGCTACATGTTAGCTCCGCCGTCACTGTTTGTGATAAGTACTCTGCTGAGACGATTAAGGGCTTTGCTACGGTCTACGTCGATGAAAGAACCTTTCACTACCTTTCGTTTTCAATACGCCAGACAAACTTCATCGATCCATGACGGAAAAACTGAGCTATTCAGAACTGGTACCTAGCAAGTATGATTGCCTTAAATGAGCAAAAAGCCTGAGCTCTGTGTAGTTTCGACGCGTTGATCTGAACCCTCAATCTCACCCCAACTTCTTGGTAACCATGTGGTTGGGAATATAAAATCCATGAAAATCCCTGGTGCCACCGTCGGCGACAATGTCTAACAATCGCCACTAACACATCAAGGTCGCTCAGGAATCTTCTAGGTCGTTCCCTTGCCATATGCTTTATCCAGCTTTTCGGCTTGTGACATGTGGTCTACGCCACTGAATTTTCGACTAGATTGTCTAACGAATGACTATATTGCCAAACAGCAGGCTTCGCAAAACGGGTTTCTTCGTATGTTCAGTGGCCCAGCTAGCGGTGAAAGAAAGGCTGCTGGCATGTTAATCATCCTAAACCAGATCCCCAGACCAGATCGTGCACAATATTCATCAGTATAGTCACGTTTTGGTTATTCGGGCTGTGTGTGAATGGAATTGCCTTCCTGATCAAATTCGTGCCACAAAATCTCTCAAATTATTCAAATCCTATTACATCTTAGAATTGTCCTTCTAGCAGATCAATAATTCTTATCCAGGGCTTTTTTTATTCGCTCTCACTGATGTCTTATATAATTGTGAATCAAAATTTCACCTTGGTACACCCCCTCTTTTTTCCGGCAATCCTGTCCATTGTTACCTGTTTTTTTATGATGTACAGGAACATATGCCCTAGTTAGCTGGTATATGCTGTCAACGGTAGCAGGACGTTCGTTTCGTGAGGTAGTTGCTCTACAGATAATTGAAATCTACCATTGTGACCTTCAAGACCTTTCTGTAAACCGCAAATCACTCTTGCCTTCTGTCTCAAAGACAAAAGTATAACACGTTCAGAACGTGACGCAGCCCTGTGGGAGACTCGCCACAGCTTCGGTGCGATCGAAGTGATGCAAAAACATTGCACTCACTGGGCCAAACCAAGTGAACGGTAACGCTCAATGGCAAAACAGAGAAAATCATGTAGTCTACACACGATTCTATCTACAAAATTATATTTTGAGTATATCCCTGTAGGTGTGAATTAATTAACAGTAAACAGCAACGAAACGCGAATTAATTTTACTGTATGCGTCAGAGTTTCTCCTCGAATCCACTAGAACTCGCCTGTAGCAGAAATATCAGGTGTTTCACGGACGACACAGCAATTCCCCATAACAATGATGAAATTTGAAATTTCCCGGTACGCCTTCCCTACGCCTGACAGCCTTATTAACAACCGCAGCTGCGTTGGATTACATCAAATATTTTTGCAAGCTTTAATGAATAAATTACAGGGGGCTACTGCATCAACGTGTACAATTGAATTGCCGGCAATTTAGGGTATTTCATTAATTAGAAAGTCGTATCCCATATTTGAATCTGGTCAAAAGAAACATCCCTTACATAGTAGCTTCGGCTCACACAGGTTGCGAAAATAAATATACGTCGACACAAGTGCGTCAAGTAGTCGCTATACGGCCATAGTGCTACACATGCAACTTGTTGAAGATGGTCGCGAGCTCTGTCCTGATCGCCGGCCTATTGGCTGGTTTATTTAGCATCCCTCTGATAGGGACCACCACAGTCGCTACCCGTACTGATACGTGTTTCCCAACAGAGGAATATGGTAAGTACTATTTCAAAGTATAAAATTTTGCGAAGAAATGGCAACGCAAAGAAAATAAGTGAAAATCTATACTGCGGTACCGCGATCAAGGAGAAGCTCCACTTCAATAAACTGAGTACATTAGTTCACGAGGGAGGTTTTCTTATCTCGCAGCCTTTTATGACTCTCGCAAGTATAGACGAAGCAACGAGATTAGGATTAGTTGATCGACGGACGAGGCTGACTCTGTGGCTAGCTTGCCTCTGTGGTCAGAACTTAGTGTTTCACTAAGATAAAGGGGGTCGCAAAAGATACAAGGGGTCTCGATGATTTACGCAACCCTACAGGACGTTACATGACTTTTGGCGGCGTCGACGTTAACTTTTTATGCGAATGTTGCCTTTATTCCTCCGTAAAATCAGTTGCAATGCATTCCAAATATAAACCAAACCACTTCTTTAAGGGAGAACGATAGGATACATTTGTACCATGAGTTCGTTAACGCAAGCTATATTCTAATTTTACATGCAGGTCCTAAGGCATGCCTTGTAACATGAATCTGAGCTCATCAAGGCATAATGTATTGTTTATATATATATATATTATACAATACGTCATTCTTCCATTTACAGACGCATGTGCTTTATGCATTCACGTCAACGGTCCGCAAAATAATATATATATACAAAGTATCTAAATATTTATCTCAATCTTCAAAAATATAGAAAATACTAAAGTTTGAACTTGCTCATATACATGGTGGCCCGAGAGGACCACCCTACCTAGCGGGCAAGCATCTACAGCCAAACGCGCTTTGTGTGCATCTAAATCAACCCTTTACTTCAAATGATCCATTCATTGCTTGCAGTTCGAATGTGTGAAAAGTGCTGCTACGAACGTAATTGCACTAACGTAAAATGTCCCTGCCCCGAGGGACCGCGGGCGTGCGGCGTCAAGTGTGAAATAAACATGTGCTGTTCACCCCCGTGTGATCCCGCGCTCAATTGCTGGATTCTCTACTGCCTCTGAAGTAAGCCTCCCTGCCTGGCTATCTATTGATTAGCTATTATAAATCAAATCTCAAAATTGTCCTCCTAGGGCGCATTATTTTGCTGTTGTTATTCTCAGACTGACGTTAGCGTCTCCCAATGCTTGCGCGAATCGTACCGACTCGTCACGTCGATTGTATCATGACCATAGGAAGTCGTAGGGAGGGACGAGGTGGTGTTAAGTTGGGCCCCTCTTTTAGGTTTCTCGATATAGCGTGATCTGCGTTGGTGTTTGCGACCGGGAAGACGGGCCTGAAGATTCCTCAAGGATCCCTCCATATTATAGAGACTGAGAATTATAAACTTAATTTGCAAAAGCATCTCGTTTTTAATAGAGAAATTATATAATTTGTCAAAAATCGAATCTGAGCGCAGATCTCGAAAATAATAAAATATAATATATCAAACATTTCGATGCTCAAGAAATTCTCAACGGTTGTTAAGACGAAGTGTATATATTGGGGTAGGCTCGATATTGGGGGTGGCCTGCCACTAAAAAATTACATGGCGGAGGAAACCTGAAGGATATTATGCTAGAGTATTGAGTCCGAGTGCCAAAGAATCGATGTGCGGACCCAAGTCAGGATCAGGAACAGGTGGTCGATGTCGAGGATACAGTCACCTATACTATGCTTTGCACAACTATTGTTTTTCTGTTCTGGTGAATTAATAAAGAACAGAGATATTATGTGTGTTTGGTGTCCTTTTCAGAGTAGCAGGAGGCGACAATGCGTTAGCGTTTGCGCAAGCTAATATTATACATGGATTAATAAAGGATGTTCCTGAAAGATAATAAATATAGCACGATTTGTGTTTGTTGTAGCACCTGAGGTCGGCTGTATTGTTTATTTCACTAAAAAGGGACCATGCATTCAGAGTAAACAATTACCAATATACTCACGATCTATAAGTTCAAATAACTTTACAGTTAACATCATACACAGCAAGAAAATTTGCTGGAAAGGCTAGCAGTAATCGGTAATGTAATTCGCAGACACAAGAAATTTTTTCACACGTCATGATCAACTATTTTTTTTTTTTGTAAGTGGGAAGAAACGCCGTACGCACGAACGGACAACACCTTTAGATGTAGGCCCGCACAGTGCCGAACGCGCCATAAATTAACGGCAAGCACGGCTACCGGCTTCACCAACTAAAAAACTTCGGGTTTTCAGTTGGTCTGACGGCCTCTGCATAGCAGCCTCTCTCAAGCTCACCTCCATGCCTTCCAGTTCTTCCTTAGTAGTGGGAAGGTAGAGGTGGTGGATGCCTACCGGATCAAATGGCCGGGGTAACCCGTTGGGTTCCTCACCTCATCAGACAAGCCGTTCCCATCAACCTGTGAACCTGACACACTTGTGGCATTGTCCTCGGCGTGACTTTCCGCGGGGCGTGAGCCACACACGTCTCGCCCTGTCTCGTCTTTCTCACGTCATGATCAACTGCAAGCAGAAATTGATAGGAAGTATCATCACAAGCTAATGTATTATAAGATATTTAAAATGAGTACCCTACACGTTTTCCCTGTTTACTGCTGTTGTACCATTTTACAATGTACCTGTGTATGTATAACACAATACCGTGCGTGGATAAATGATGAAGTTATATATATATATATATATAATAAAGTGAGTAGCCTCAGCGGTTACCATAGCTAGTGAAAGCAAGTGACAGTGCAGGAAATTTGGTTGTATTAAGCAATTGTAGTATCCCTGGATCTTGTATACTGCTAGAAATCCTTTTGTATAACTATATATTTGGGATTTGCATTGCTTAGGGTTGACGACGCAAACATGGTTGTTTCAAAATAGTTGAGAAGTCGGCGCCTGGACGGCGTCAAGCTGCGAAACTAATACATCTAGGGGATTGAAGATGAATGGCCGGTTTAGCCATTGTTATCTGTGCAGTGAGCGGAAGTATATGAGCTGGGCGGTTCGTTATGTTGACTAAGTCAAAGATCTGAAGGCCATCCTCGGAAGCGTAGATATTATTAAAGAATAGACTATAATTCTTGAGACGTAATTCAAATCATTAGGGCTTCGCATGCGCGTGTGCGTAGCTAAGCTGGATGGGATCTCAGATTCTCATGGAACCTGAGTTAACAACGACGTCAAACGTAATGATTCTGCAGTCTGAGACAGATGGCGGTTTAGACCGAAAGTCACTAGACTTATTGTTAACTTGTTAAACAGAGCCTGGAAAAATCGAGAGGCTAAGGTATGCCGTGTGACGGGACTACATTATAATTTCAATTTATTTCCACTATAATAAGGCTATAGTTTCTTTTTTTTAATTCAATCTGAGTTTTTTTATCTCACTGGCGTGGAAGTAATAAGTGAGTGCGTCCATTGATATCGCCACCCGTAGGTATGCGATATTCAATGTCAGAACTGCTAATGTCAATCAACGTAAGCGAAGTTGCAACTGAGTTCGCCATCCGAGTTAGCATCAACAACAGTCTTATTCTCAGAAATGAAGGCAGGTAACGTATATAGGCAGCGAATCGAAAAGATGATACCTGTGGTGGGACAGTAAATGTACTTCAATGTCGCAAACAGAGATTGTAGATTAAAAGTAAATAACGTAAGTAAATAACATAGAGAAAACATCAGATATCCATAAAGAGAAAGAGAGTTGTCCAAGATAATGGCAAATACATTATTTTAAACATTACGGACACCTCGAACTTTGTTCGTTTTGAGTAGCAAAAATTAACGAACAAAACAGCTCGCCATACATTTCTCTATAATCCCCATTGTACACAAACCTCTGTGCTACCAGGCGTTCTTGAAATCAAACACGTCATTCAATGGCTGAAACAGGCCCTGTTTACGTGCTTATCTGAGCTGGTGTTTATATATATATATATACATATAATTGTGTTTGTGTATTCACTTCGAACTTCCTCAGTGTACAGTGAAGAATTTGTTTGTCCGAATTTAAAGCAGTGACGTCAGCACAGGCAAGATATGTATGACATGGATGTTTTCCTGTAACATGGCATCCAGGCCGCTTGTAGATGCCATTATAGATCTGTTTGACCTTTTGGTCAATCCTACAATTCTCCTATAATTGTCCTGCAATTTTGCGGTAGGATATCCCCACTAAAACGTACTCATCGGTATCGAAAAATCTTAAACAACAATATATTTAGTGGTATCTGAAAAGCTCTACTAATAAGCGGATTTACTTCAGTAATTTTAGATTCCCTATTAATAAGAGGCGACACTTTGAGTAGTCCGGGAAATCGCCAAGTGCAACCGTGTATGCTTCTCCACAAAGAGGGACACACAGGTGTTTCGTAGGTGACTCAACATTTTTCCAATGTCCGAACAAGGTTCAAAATTCCCGCTAAATCGACCACTACGAAAAAGGGTGTGCCCGTTTTTATGCTGATTCAATGTGGTGCTTCTTCGCGCTGATTTATCCAGGGAACCAACTAAAACTTCACCTCTGGGTACTTGGTGACTGTATTTTCATCGTTCTGTATTGTTCCACACATTTCAAAAGTGTTAGAGGCGACGGATCTTTCAAGGTTGCTTACCTAGCTAGCAGATGGACAGTGAAAAGGGTAATAGGGACTAACCAATTTGCAATAGGAGACCTGGCATTCGCACCGTGACAGTTCTCTACCTCTGGTGGTAAACTTGAAGATGGCTTCAACTTGCGTAGTCGTCCTGACTCTTGTGGGTCTCCTAAATCTAGTTTCGGCCCAAGATCCTACAGGGGTATCCACAACGATTCAAGATAAGTATCCGACAATCAAAGACGGTAAGTATGCTAATCTATTACACATGGTAGAGTTAGTTCCTAGAATCTTACGATGCTCGAACATGTGGCATGCATGACAAGACAAACTTGTTGCTTGAAGATAACGCGAGTGTAGTTAGTAATCTTGAATGATATCAAAACATGCCGATTACCGGCCAACTGAACATAATATGCGATTTCGACATTTACTATTATATTATATATTTGTAAAGATAGCTCCAAAATGAACCTAATATAAATAAGGGATTATTTTCAAAGAGCGCTGATGATGGTCACCAGCACAAAATAAGCGGCATCGAGAATCGACCGATGTCTAAAGTATCATGAGAAATGCTGCTAGCAGTACACATCGCATAGTACCTCATATTCTGGCAGATTCCGCCAACCACGAATATACCCATATGAAAAACATTTCAGCATAACTATAATTCTAGACACCGTCCAGATTTCTACGTGTAAGCTCTTGTCAGCCCCGTAAATCTTCGTCCTTTATTGTCAACGACTTTTTGACTGCGAGCATCTATCGTAACATGTATCACTAAAATCAGTGGATCCTCTGTATTCTACGGGATCTGATCAAGGAAGACACGCTCAAGAACGGACATTTGGGATAACTTGTCGATGATGAAATGACGTTCACATGTCGCCTCTAGACATCTATATATCTATATTCATGTATCTCATAGAAGAAACCTAACGCGGTCAAATTCTTGATCATAGATGTAGCTGTAGTTCCCGGTTATATTCCATAAGACAAAAATTGTAAAGTCAGATTAGCTGTCGTTATCAGGAAAGCTATACCATGCCGGCACGAGAGACGTTATACGTGGTCACCGGCATTCACAAGTTTTATGCTTTATTGGTGAATGTACAACATTCAAGATCTTATTTGTCATGCAAATAAAAGCGTACGACGAGTGACCAGATACCCACCAGTGCTCCTACTTATATACCAGGGTATAAGACGCAGCCTTGATTGTTGAGGACATATGTGCCCCCCGTGTATCACCCCGTTCTCTCAATAATGTCATTTTTATATTGCATCATCAAACTGGCGGAGCGTTGCTAAACGTTATAAATAACAACTGCTGTACAAAACACAAAACAATGTATATGCTGAATGAACAAACAGTGACTATGTAGTTGTCAAGACAACTCGACGTATTGAATTAAATCGGAGGGAGCGTCAAGAATCGTCAACGACCTGGCCGATGCGTATCTCACTAACCATTCTATTCGGGCGAGATTTTGATATGTTTATATTTATTTTTATATGTATTTTTATTGCAGCGAGGAGATGTGAGAGATGTTGTGAGTCGGGCATGTGCTCTGACCGAAGATGCCCCTGCCCTACAGAACCAATCCCGTGTGGCGTTACATGTATGATTGCATATTGCTATGTGCCTCCTTGCAACCAACCACTCACATGTTCGCCTACAGTGTGTACTGGTAGGTTTACGTTATCTTGAGTTTACGTTAACCAACCCTGTTGTATTTCCGCTCCGATGATCGGGAGCACAGTATTATTATACTGGCTAATAATAATTATAATGAACTCTGCCCAAAAACGCCCATTCAAAGTCCTCTCTCAGCCGCTTGTGAAAGCGCCGCAAGGACAAAGTATGCATATGTTTGGAACACTTGGTACATCACGATGTTACACAAATATTATCAATGCAAGACAATGGAGCGCCAGATCTCATAGCTGACAAGCACTTCTAGCTTGGTTTTGTTTTTGCTTAAGGACTCCTTTTTATTCAAAGGCCTACGTCACTTCACGAGGTTTCTGCTGTTTGCCGCCCGGAGACTTAACCACTCAAGCCGCCTCCCGAAAGTCGCACAAACGAACGCTGTGAAATTACTGCAAATAATACTTATAGCGAATGATTAGACGTAGACCGTAGAGGAAAATCTCCCCGAGGCACAAGCCCTCGGGGAGATTTTTCTCTACGGTAATTAGTATTTGATATAAGGGATCTACCTATAATACTCTCATACTCGTATACCACGTATTTTTTCAGGATCCCTTTGTGATCTTTGCAGTCGAAAATGTCTACCCGATGAACGGTGCATCATACCGGATTTCTGTGCTAGCATTCTCTGTCTGCCGATCTCGCAGCCACCTGTCGATCCAACAATGTAGCTATAACATTGTGACATAGTACTTAATTTTACGTAGAAGACGAAACTTAAGGTTACACTGCCTTAAAACGACTAATTCCGGTAGACAATATTTCATGATATTATATTAAGTTGCTTCAAGCACACCCGTCGAATTTTCAAAAGGCCGTCCATGTTCTTCGAAGAACAGCGATGTTTTATCAAATTCTGCACTCTGCACCATCACAGCTCTGGCGTAATTCACCTAAATTCGGTTATGCTGTTGGGTCGGGAAGCCCTGTCTGCGACAAGAATAGTGTACCAAATTTAACGCAGGAGAGACGAGCTGCCCAAGTGCAACCGGAGCTGATCGGAAAAATGGTCAACAACGTGTCTTCACTATTCGAAGCAATGGTCCCTGCGCCCGCTTACGAGCCATACAGAACCCCATGATGTACTACATCGCTAATGACGATCTTTGCATGACGCAGATTCGGGCCAAATGGGTGCAACGCGAATAGCAGTCGGCACAGAGAGATTTCTGCGTGTTTTGTTACGAGTAGAACTTACACTACTATTGTAAGGCGAACGCGACCTTGAAAAAGTACTCTCACGATTGAGACATCGGATTGAGACATAGGTTGAATTGTACATGCAGCCCGACATGAATCAACGTTGCCAATATTTATATCAAGACGAAACAGGTGAACCGGAGGTGTGTGAACAGATTCAATTAGAATTCCCATTGTGATTGATCCACGGAACTGCAGTGCTTAAAAGTGCTTATGTTTTCGTTAAAAAAATTATTAAAGAAGCTAATTGCATCACAAAGCGAAATGTCGATAGCATTAATCACGGGGGGAGAGCTCGACATAGAAATCTCTCTCGACAGCAAACCCCAAGCAGGAAACTAGGTGTATAAAAAAATTATGCCAGACAATCTGGGTACGTGCCTTGCCGTAAACAAGTGTTCGCTCACATGTGCTTCTCCACGACAACGAGTTTTTTGGCTGAGAAGCCAAGCAAGTGGTAGAGTCAACACGCATATTCTCCTAATGTAGGCACTCTATGCTTCTTGTTGTTTTCGCTAATTGAAGAGGTGACTGAAAGCTATCAACCACCACATGCAAAATTTTAACGAGTTCGAGCAAGTACTCAGAGACCTCTCACACGGAAGTCATATGACGGGTGTGCAAGAGCCATCGATCAGATGGCAACGTGTAGTCAATTCTCACTGATCATACCTAGAACAGACAAAACAGTTTCATTAATATGAATATTTTTTATTTGTGAGAAAGTCCGGCGGGTTTGCTTGAATCGAGGTCATATTATGGTCCCCAGTGATCAAGTAGAACGAAAAATTTGCGTAGGTTATTGAAAATACCTCTCTAAACGTCGGTTTCTCCAATACAAATTGTGCTGTATACTAATTTTTGTCGACCTTTGATAGACCCTCAGCTTTCGTATTTCGGGGTTAGAGTGTTCCATTGCCTTGAAAGTGATCGTCCAAGCGGTCGCTATACTTATACGACTCCTCTCCTAAGGTTTTTGTTAAATAGCCTTCAGCATTTTACGAAATATACCCATTAGTTAGTGTTGGATAATAAGAACTATTATATATCAAAGACGAGACCCAGGGGCACATTCCGATCGGGCGGATAGTAATGTACAGCTATCGTGTTTGTAAAGTCGTGATTTTACGCAGCACATCACATTTGAGTCTTTTATGAGCTCAGTTGGAAGTCAATCACGTACTAATAATGAATATAGGTTAAATTAAACAATTAAGACCTTTCAATTTATATTCCAATTTGATGATTATTATAGAGAACTTGTTTACAATTGTTACGATTTTCGGATTCATTGCTTAGCCGGTTACCGACACGCCAGGACGGACCACAAAGGGCCTGAGCTCACATTGTCTTATAGAACAGTTTCAGTTTCTGTAGCTTGTCGAACAAGTATCGCTGCTGTAACCTGCGGGGCCGTAAAGTCTCGCCCAGGTCACAAGATGAAGGGTTTACGTGAACGTAAATGACCATCGTCAGAACAGAAGTACGATACTGTTGGTAGAGAACAGAACTATTGTTTGTGGATATACCTATACCATAGCCTGTTTTCTTGAATTTCTTAGAAATATTTATTTATATTATTATTAATTTATTATTCTTGAATTACCTGCTGCTTGAATTCTGTATAATTACGAATATCTAGTCTAACAAAATAAGAATAACAATAATAGCATGGTATACCGTATCGCGTCAGTACTAACAAATACATGGTGTGAGCTGTGCGATTTCCAGCGAGTCAGGTGATGCGGTGGATGTTTCTGAGTATGAAGCGTGTCATTTACGTCAGCATTTGATGGTGATAGGCCGCCATGGTGGATATTTCTGTTCGCACGATACGGCTGGCCAGGCAAGCAAAAACAACTGTCGCTTCTGTAGACGACACCATTCAGCCATTTGAACTATGGCTATGGCATGGCCTCTAATTGTTACAAGCGTCCCAGGAGCAGCGCAGATGGCCTAACGTAGGAAAATACATGAAATCGTCTATTTGTCGTCGCATAATCACGGTTAAGTTTTAATTGCGCAGATACCTCGAAGACAGCTGATGTGAAACACTGGCAAATTTGGGTTAAGTTGCCCCGATCCGGTCTAATTGATAAAAAAGACTTGACAAAATAATTTCTCCAACGAACTACAGATGTTTTGCTAGAATCGGATCGCCTCCACCTGAAATTTTGTTTTTTTGTACAGCTGGCGCCCAGCCACCCATCTTCAAATATTGCGCATGTAATTTTCGATGTTAATTAAATTTCCTTATTTGCGGCTTTCAATAACAACAACAATCTGATGATAATGAATTATAATTAGTTGGAGGGTGACATACCTTGATACAAATATATTTCAAACCATGGACTTTCCTGTGAGTGACGTGGAGGCATCCAATGTTATTTGTGTTACCGTCGTGCCGTCTGTGAATTAATTATTCGGCTTAAACCTGCGGCTTCCTCCAAAACCAATGTCATTCGAAAGCATCAGAACTGGGACCACCATCTGTCTCCGCTCAACATCCAAGAAATGCACGCGGTGTATCATCTGAGAGAGAGATCCATGAAATCTGCTGGGTGAGAACCTGCCAACTACAGGTTGTCTAGAAGATGGTCACCTACGCAGGTTACATGACTAAATTGTGGAGAGTGGCACAAAGACAGCCTGTGGAAATATATCATATAATACAACATCTGTGTTCTGCCAACAGTTTTGTTCGGCAACTTGTTTGAAATGATCGCGACTCCTGTCTTAATTCTAAGCCTTTTGGCTTTAGTCGGTCCTGCACAAGTTGCTGGACAATCTACAACTGAATCAGGTAAGTTGTGTTAAAAACAGTTCATATATTAATTCCATCTTCAAAATCGGACTATGTATTGTACCCGCCTAATTCTGGAGGAATTGATTTTGCTTGTCTAAGATTAATTTCAGGGGTTCACTTTGAGATTTTGTAACTCCTTTGTCAAGCGTCTGGGTAAATAGATTTACTTGAGCAGATTGCTATCGGAAACGAATCGGTCAATTAATAATTAGTAATCTACCCTACATTTGTGTGAGATTAAACATATTAGGACAACAGCAACAAATCTCCAGACGTGTTTCTATGACAGCACGATTTCATGTGATGCAGCGAATCTAAGTGGCAACTACCCGTAATAATAACAGCAACTAATTCCTAATAATTGTATGTTTGCAGTTGTATGTGCTAAATATATCCTTCGTTAGAGAAAGAAAATAATAGCAATTACCGTTTACTAGTTGGCTAATTAATCTATTAACTATTTTGGTGGGTTTGGGTCATCCTTTTTTTTTTGTAAATCGTGCTAACCTAGTCTTTCTGCTGTCATTATCACACCATTATGAAAACGCTTAATGTGTATTTGTGTTATAATCTCTATACATCAAAAGGCCTTGAAAGTGTATGGATCAGTATCTATCAAACTAAATCGTGATGTTCAATCACCATAGAGAAAATAATTGTATCGGTGATGCCTCAAAGGAACAATATTCTCCGCCCCGCAGAGCACGAGTGACCCCGCCGATTCACTTATACGCACATTCCTGGGGACGACGCAAAATCCTGGGCAATGTTTGTAAATTCGAGTACTCCCGTATCTGCACTGTAAGCCGAGAAAAAAGTATCCTTCGACAAAGTGGATCACAGCATGGTGCTTGCCAAAATGAGAAATATATGATTCCATTCAACGACTCTGAATTGGTTTAACCTAAGCCACAGATCCCACTGCGTTAAAATGACAAACAGTGGAAGATAGGGGCAGGGTCACGGGGGATAACTCAGTATTTCAGATTCTGTTCTCTGCATCCGGCCTTCGCCAGAAAGGCTGTGCCGCTACTATGTCCTATGTAATATTGGTCTGGGAGGTCAACAGATGTCTCTCTGCAGAAGGCAAATGTCTTCAGTATAGGGACGACCTTCAAGAGGCACGCGCCTGTTTAATCTCCGTACCACCATGTTGCTCTTCAAAACGCTACTGACGATACGCTAAGTTGAATTAAATAAGACGAAATAAGGTTCATCTGAATCGACGGAGCTGAATTGCCTACAACAGCTGTCACAACGAAGCTTGGAGTGCACATTGTCATTAACCTGCGCTTCAGCTCAAAACCTGTCTCAGCCAGTCAAATCAGCCCGATTACTGACTCTCACAGTAATCTCCCGTTGTATTGTAATCTATAAGTCAGACACGAAAATAAGGTTACGCAAATCTTTGATTGAGCGCACATGCTAAAAATATACAGATCTCTCGAACGTGTGCAGAAATTGAGAGATTAAACAATCGCCTTGCTATTTGAACGTCCTTGTTGTTTGCAGGTTAACGTTTTTAGCATTAGATCAAGCAACCTCAGATATCTATGGACATTCTATATGAATCCTATTACTGACCTTATAAACAATGTATTCATCTGGTTTACAAAACCAGTGAGACTCATATCGAACTATTTACCAGCATATTTTGAAACCTCACCATTTTGGCTCGTGACATTGTAAATTTATGGGTTTATTTCATTTAATATCTACCACGTCCACCCGCAGCCGCCTTACGCAAAATGTATGCGTTATCTATTCTACTCCTATGATCATGTTAACAAGTGCATAAATTTGTAACGACTCAAATAACATTAAGAACAACTCGGTGAAGACCTGTATTAGCTATGCAACAGACGTTGTTGTCGTCGTCAAGATTCCTGTAGATTTATGAGATTTTATCGAAGTGAGACAGCGTAACCCATACTTCAGAAGCCTTTAACAATTATTATACAATTCTGATATCTACACATTTGCATGATCGACTATTCTCTTCTTGTCTAGACACCCATATTATTATAGATAGGCCAAAAACTAGGAGAAAGTGACCACTAAACCAAATACTGCAAGAGCTACTATTGTTCCCGTCAAAATTGCCATAAACATAAACCAAACTAAACTCCGATTGTGGGGTGATCAATTCGTCGGTTTAACCCCTTGTTCTGGCCGAATGTCTCACTTCGGTTTTGTTTTCGCCATCCCAAAACGATGTTCTCTATATTAATAAGCACTCCATACCTGATACAAATAATTAATAAATGAATGGAGATTGCATGACACCATTGAGTTAATAAATGACTAGTATGGTGTAGATAAACACGTGTAGTTAGTTTAGGTTCATAGTGCCTCATTTGTAGTCGACCTGTTATTTTTCCAGAAAAGACGTGTGCGACATGTTGTAGGACCAATTCGTGCTCGAGACCGCAATGTAGGTGCCCAGAGGTACCAGCCCCGTGCGGATACACTTGCACTCAAGCCGTCTGCGTTAGGGCTCCGTGCAACGTGCCCATTACGTGTAGACCCGCTCCGTGTCCAACTGGTAAATTTTCTCCTTGCTCCTATAGTTAATTGTCTCGATTTTCCCCGAACTTAGATATATGCTAACCATAATCCGATCCCTATGATAATGTGAATAACATTTCTCCCTCTTGCTACTATAACAATACACTTCGCTTGAAGGTAAGGTAAAGGTATATTGGTTTATTGAAGGAGCTGCAATTTTACAATGCTTAAGCTCTCTTATATGTCACACAGCGGGGCTCGAACCTGCACCCTCTGACTTCTGATAGCCAGAGGTTGCAGGTTCGATGCAGGGTGATGATGAATTCTTAGTGTGGTGCTTTTTTGATAGAAGCACAGTTGCGAGATACTTGGGTCTCACAGCAAAACGAATGTGACTATTTGTAACGTTTCGTCCATAAGCTGTGTTTAGTACCTGAACATTATTATAGCTGTCCTTCATAATGGAAATATAATGGATACAGTTCTGTACAAATCGGGGTGTATTACGTATTCGCAAATAAGAAAATTGCGGCATAGTTTGAGGTACAATTGAATGTCTCCTAATAACGTATTGTGCTGCCTAGTAATTCGATAGGTTGAGCGATGCTGCGGTATCATTTAGGAACAGAAGCCACAGCAGAACAGCAGAATACCCGACCATATCGACCCTGTCGAATTTACGTTTTCTAAAGGCCGAAACCTCAGGTTAAAGGCCTATTGCCTGTCGTCTGTTGAGTTCGGTGAGGACGTACGAACCAAGTTAATTCGGGTGCGAACAAAAGTGCCGCCATTATCCGCTGTACGAAAAAACGACGGCAGCGTTGCTGATCTATTTTCGATGCAGATGCACATAATGGTTTCAACCCACAATTATCAATAGTAATATTTTTTAAATATAAATCTCTAATGGTTTTACCCTAACCATTGATTGCTTCTCAATGCGAACCTGTTTTCCAGCTCCAGAATGTGAGAAATGCTGTCCGTCCCAAACATGCACAAGTCCCAAATGCAATTGTCCAAAGGAGCCAGGTCAATGTGGGGTTAAGTGCTTCCAAGCCATGTGCAATGGAATCACATTTCCATGCAATCCGCCAATCACGTGCATTCCTAATAACTGTGAACCCACTACGACAACCAGTAAGTTTCTTAAACGATCGCTTCCTTTCCCGGGTCCCATTGACATCGTTCTACACCGAATGGGCGATACGGTGCACTTGATGAAGCATAAGGCAAACAAAAACTAATATAAGCACTGCCTACGATACTGTGATTCTTGTCCCTATCTAGATTGACATGATTACAACTATAATGCTAGTTATGACCTATGTATGCATCCTTTTTGATCGAACGCTTTTAATAAACGTTCCCTGTGATCGTACCTCTATTAAAGATATACGATCCGTGGGGAACGTTTTATATTATAAATATAATATATATATATATATATAATATAAAACACAAATATCAATATATATATATATATAACGTGTTTCATATATTTTTTAAATTTTGTACAATTTTCTGAAAAATATTTTTAATTCCTTTCGTGCTAAAAAAATAAAAATAATGTTTAACCAAGGGAAGATAAACGAGGAACACCGTATCGTTGAAATGTCGTTCGCCTTAGGAAAAATTTTAAATATATACAGGTTCATTTTATTTATTTTCTCGCAGCAATTTTATATAGATTCTGTGGCTCGAAAATTTTTGTTTACATTAAGGGAACGTTATTGCGTTAATACTCATCGATCCACTGGATTATTTATCCATCTATTTTGGTCTCTCGTACTCTCACCCCGAATAGAACACAAAATATCGAGCCTCGAAAATTTGAGTTTGTGGCGTAACTCCGACGTCTACATGGTAGTATCCTCTCGGACTGCTTTTTTTTAGCTCACGTCTAAGGCATGTATTTGGCCTATACGAGGTTTATTTGAGTTAAATTCGGAGAGAAACATATGTCACTAAAAGGTGAATCAGTACAGCTATATATATATATATATATTTGTAACCTTACAAATCTGAGTTTTCTCCTGGATAATTTAAAGGGGACCCTATAATCTGTCCCATACCATGTCAATGCACCGATCTGCGAAGCATTCTCACATGCCTTGCGACATCAAGGATTTACTGTCCTGATATAATGATCGACCCCAGAATGTAGCAATGACAGGTAACCCACACAGACGAATTCGCACGTCACATGATATAAAAACAAAGAGATGTGCCAAGTCATTTCTGTTGGCTATTGATGACTCTTTTCAATTATTGTTCGTATTACTATGACACTTATCCGTTACTATCATTACAATTAACATTAATGACCAGAAGTTATACAAAACAACATCTATGTATATGTGACCCTGTAATTTGCCTTGAACGTATCAAATATTTTGAATTTTGATTAGGTCAGCCATTTCGCCGTGAGCCACATCAAATGTTTTCTGCAGATCCATGTACATTAACTGCAAGATGTTAGCGCATATACGAACTCACATATACAGTGGGATAAACTCTTTGCAGAACTTTTTTTTGAAAGGAGGAAATTTTCTGCAATGGACACCACCACAGACATTCCAATCTCCATAAAAGTGTCGGCACCCACGACCGGGTGCCTTAGTCTCCAACGACTAGTTAGTGCTCCCCTGTTGGGGTCCTGTCCGGAGACGTTCGGTCACCTAATCCCGGCCAATGTTAGCGGGAATGCGCGAAGAGACTGATGAAGGAGGAGACCCCCATGACAGGCCGGCCAATCTGTCCAAGAGGTCACCTCCATGTCCCCATCCAGTTTATGACTCCGCCCAGGCCGCCCTCATTTTGATCATGTATGCCCCAAGTTGTGTGCCCCAAGTTGTGTGCCCCCGGACCTCGCTCGAGCCCCCCTGCTCCCCCGCCACACATCCTGTCACTGTGTGTTCAACGTCGTCCGCCTTGCCGGAGTCGCACGGCACGCATACATCGACCTTTATCATGTTGGTCTGAAACTGCCCGTGGCCCGTCAGCACCTGCGTCGCCTCGTACTCAAGTACGAGCTCACATCCTGAGGTCTGGCACCCTTCGTCACTCCGGGAGTAACCTGCGTTCACTTGTTGTTATGCGCTGAGGGTGGCCCTCCGGTCGATGGTTGGATCAAGGTTTCTAGCTCGGAGCCCGACGCCTCTCTCAGCAGCTAGCAGGTCCGACGGTAACACTCTGGCAATAGCCAAGAGGACGTCGGTTGACACCGCCCGGTACGCTCGGCTTACCCTGACTGCCAGCATTGAGCTGACCTCAGCAGCCCCCTATCCTTTGCATACGGAGAGCCAAGTCCGCCCATATTAGTGGACATTAGAGGGCCATAGACGCCAGCAGGCTCCTTTTCTCCTCCGACACTCCCCCACCCTAGACACGAGGCGCGCCAGGTTCAGGGACACTCGCTGCGCTTTAGCTGTGCTTGATGTACGTCAGGCCGCTCAGCCTCTGGTCATGAATGACTCCAAGGTATTTCGCCTTCCGCCTGATTTCTATCTGGTGACCATCGAGCAAGAGATTGATCCCCCGTGCCCTCTTCCTGCCTGTTAGGTATACTACCTCCATGTTAACAGGTGCAGGATGGAGATGGTAGGAATCCACCCACTGTACTACCCTACGTAAGGCTTCATAAGCCGCGCCCTCTAGGGTGTCTTCCTTTCTCGCCGTGGCGATCACCGCCGGATCATCCGCGTAGGCGAAGAGCCTAGCGTTCTCCGGCGTATCGGTTCGCGGAGCCCCATTATAGGCAAGGCTCCGGAGTACGAACCCTAACATCAAACCCCTTGCATATTTCCTTTCTCTCCAGCGTCATCATGATTACCCCCAGTTAGCAGTGTTAGACGCGTTTTGTAACCTTTAGCAGGAGAACGAACCGCGCGTTCTTCCGAGTTTCCCCAGATTCCCTTGATAGCCGCATGACTCGATGCAGAACGTCCATGGTAGAGCGCCTTTTCCGGATGCGCGCGCGCCCCCTTCTTCTCTATTTCAGCGATGAGTTTAAATATTATCTGCTAAGAGTTTACCCACCGTGTCACCGGGCCCATTTTACCCCCGGCTTGGGCACCGGGACCAGGTGTGCGCATTTCCATGTGTGAAGCTAGTCCTCCGGGGCGTTTGTCCCGTCGATTTCTCCGGCCGCGGCCGTTTGCTCGGCCTTTTAGCAGGTGCACGCCTGCTGGTGGTACCTGGCGTCCGTGAACTCTCCGCGCAGCGTACTGTTTGTGGCTCGTAGGCCCTCCATCAGCTTGTTGGTGGTCCCCCACGGTTCACCGGGCTTATCCCCGGCAAGCTGGAGTCCCCTTGCAGTATTGGCCAGCTTCTACGCTATGGACGTCATGTCTATATTACGCGGCGTAACGAGGGGCGCGAGAGCTTTAACCTGCCGCAGCTCTCGCAAGGAGTCCTCCATTGCCGCGAATTCGGCCTTGCTCTGCCAAGCATCGGCCCCGTCCTCACTAGAGAAGTCCCCGCCCACACCGTCATGAGGTGGGATTTCTTCTTCCGAGATCTCCTGAGTGTCAATGCCCTCGATCTCCTCCATTGAAGTACGCCTCTTTAGCTTGAGCTGGATTTTTCCGGGGGCTTTTCCCGCGGCTTGGGCCTTTCTTCGCTACACCAAAGCCGAGCGCGAAACGCATTCGTCGATGCGCGAGCGTGCTCCCTGCTCGTCGGTGCTGAAATTACTCACGGCCCCACCCGGCGGTATCCTTCGCCCAGTTCGAGCGGCGACGGACAATCGTGTTACCAGCGCGAGAAGAGTTATTATTAAAACCCACAGATTTAACCACATATGGCGCCTACTATGAAAGTAACCCTTGATCAGCATCAAACGTATTTTTTAAAAGTTTGCACTTATGAACACTGATAGACTTACACAGTATACTGTTGGAACAAACAGCAATAGGGTTGAGTCGAGCCCGGCGGCGAGGTGCATTCGTGTGCGCGTTGCAATCAGAGGAGACACGTAGGTTGCAGGATGCTGAAATAGTCATGGATGTTGAAATAGTGATGAGACCACACGCTGAAACTGCGTGTGGTTTTATGACTATTTCAGCATCTACGAAGGTTGCTTCGGATTGTGTTATATTTTGAGGTGGTTCAAACACGGAACCCCTGTGTCTATCATTGCCTCTATAAGAGTGCATTCTACCTTGAGTCACATCTCTGCTGACGTGTATCTCCAGGTGAAGTGTATTTCGAATACGTCATTTGCTTACGTGAGGTAAATTGTAAATTGAATTTTTCTTTGTTTCTTCTTGTTTTTCAGCGGCGTAAGTCCCCTGGTATATCCCGTATCGAACGCCAGTCAGCGGACCTAATGGATTGTGAAGGGAAAACCTCTTCTCTATCATTCATTATCGCACTCCAACGGGAAGTGTTGGAGTCAGTGACATGAAATTTGACAAAAAATGCAATAAAACGTATTTGTGCCGCATCAGAAGTGGGAGTCATCCATTCGATTTTGTGTTAGGTAGTTAAAGATATCTTCTTGAGCATATTATTATCATTTTCAAGAACGTACAGAGAAATGCCTGCAACTGTCATCTTGAGGTATAAAAATAACAGCAAAAGATAACCTGTTTGACAAATTTGCATATTCAATCTTCCGGCCATATACATATGTTGTACTGGATTCGAACTAAGATTTCACAGTGCCAAGATACCGGTGCCGTCGTCCGTGTGTCCATTGTAGTTACGGTTGCAGACTGGAGCGATGGAGAGTCTTTTAAGGGGGGGTCTTAATGTTTGGTGAATTTCAGACCTTTCTTTATTATTAATAGATGCTCATTAGGTACAATGGTTATACGAATAAAATGCAGGTATATGAAACACTTGAAAACAGCTTCCATATGCATAATTCCTTACCATGTATATGCAACTCTTTTGTATATTTTTGTAATTTTTTTGGCAACTTGAGAAATCTGTCCGATACTAAACACTGATGTATCTGTTACATTGTCAAGTGAGTTCGAATGGTTTTTCGCTCTACAATAAAAACAAAACAATGCTAAATATTTATTTATTACCTGTCCACGGTTTTACTTCCATCAGCACGGTGGCTTGGACTGCTAAGTCTCTAGCTATCGGAAGCCAGAAGCTGCAGGTGCCAGCCCGCTGCATGACATATAAGAGAGAGCTTGCGAGAAACATTGCGAGATTGCATCCCTTTTAATAAACCAATAAACCTTTACCTTTTGTACCAGAGCTTTGCTTTAGGCATCATATGCCTGTGCGCTGTGTATATACAGTCCGATTAGAGTATGTACTTTCACAACTTCAGCCTGGGTCTCTCATCAAGACGACATTTTTTTATGTTCATCGTTGCAGAACTGCGACGGCAAATATCGCTGTTGTAACCTGCTGGGCCGTAAAACCCCGCCGAGGTCACAAGATGAAGGATTCACGTGAAAGTAAATGACCATCGTCAGAACAGAAGTACGGTAGTGTTAGCAGAGAACAGAACTATTGATTGTGAACTTTACTTATACCATAGCCTGTTTTCTTTTATCTGCTGCTTGAATTCTGTATAATTAGGAATATATAGTATAACAAAATAAGAATAATAATAATAAAAGTATGGTATACCGATGTATCACATCAGAACTAACAAATACATGGTGTGAGCTGTGCGATTTCCAGCGAGTCAGGTGATGCGGTGGATGTTTCTGAGTCTGAAACGTGTCGTTTACGTCAGCATTTGATGGTGATAGGCCGACATGGTGGATATTTCTGTTCGCACGATACGGCTGGCCAGGCAAGCAAAAACAACTGTCGCTTCTGCAGACGACACCATTCAGCCATTTGAACTATGGCTATGGCATGGCCTCTAATTGTTACAGGCGTCGCAGGAGCAACTCAGATGGTCTAATGTAGGAAAAGATATGAAATCGTCTATTTGTCGTCAAATAATCACGGTTCAGTTTTAATTGCGGAGACAGCTTGAAGACAATTGATGTGACACACTGGCGAATTTGGGGGGAAATTCAAATTGCCCTGATCCAGCCTGGTTGATAAAAACTACGCGATAAAATACTTTCTTCAACCAACTACATATATTTTGCTAGAATCGAATCGTAGCGTCTACGATCTGGGTTATCAAATTTACTCCGAGAAGCTCGATTATGCGTTTGATGCTTTCACAAGGTTTGATCGATATTTTTGAGAGCAGCACATCACGCACTCCAACTAATTGTTCAAGCGGCGTTCCTTCTAAACAAAGGCATTCACACGGTGGCGTGCCTCCGCCCCCTGGGACTGGAACTTGCGCCGATACTGAGGCGGTGGTGCTCAACGGACGGAAACGTCAGCCGAGCATCGAGCTCACCATGGCCGGCCATAGTTTCAAGCCAACGAAGACGGCCGTGTACTTGGGGGTTATTCTCGACAGCGGCCTCACGGGGGCCCCGCACGCAAATTACGCATTCGAGATGGCGGAGCGAGCCGCCATGACCTCGCAAGGATCCTCCCACGCACACACGGAGCTACGGATGAGGTCAGAAGGCCGCTGGCCAAGGTGGCAGAGAGCATTGCCCTCTATGCCTCCCCCTTTGGGGGCACTCAGCCAAGAGGAAGACGATTGCCCGGATGCTCGACAGTCGTCAGGGGACTATGGCGATCAGGGTCGCGAGATCCCACCGTACGGTGGCGACCACGGCATTACAGGTTCTGGCCCGCCAGATCCCGTGGCCGCTGACGATCGCCCAGTCTACGAGGGACGAGGAGCATGGGCGCGAGACGGAAGGGGGCGCGCCTACAAGGCAGGACGGTCCGATTGATCGGTGGGTGAACAAGTGGGCCTCCACCCAGCCCGGGCAACCGGGGCATTGGACGAGGTCACTGTTGCCGGACCTCTGGGCCTGGTTAGCGGACTGTCACGGGTCCCTCTTCTACCCGCTGGTCCAACTTCTCACCGGCCACGGACAATTCCAGCAGTACCGTCACAAGATCGGCAAGGCGGCGTCCCCAAAGTGTACGTTATGCACTTTGGGAGTCGACAACACAGCATGGCACACTTTCGAGGCATGCCCTCGTCTCGAATAGCACCGGTGAGACCTCGCGGCTAGTGTCGCACGGCCCTTTCGGATTTCATGCGAGGATATGGCCGTCATAATGATGAGAGACCGAGAGAGATGGGCCAACATCTGAAGATACGCCGAGGCGGTGCTCAAGGACAAGGAAAAACTAGAGCGGCAGATCGGAAGGGGTGACGTTCTCTAAGGGTGTCAAACGTTTGGAGTAGGGACAGGAATTTTTTCAGGGCCCCCGTGAGGGTATGCCGGATTGCGGCGGTTTTCCAGGGGGCTCCCTCCCGCTTGGGACGCGTGGGGAAAGCGAAGTACGTATTCCGTCTTTTCTCATTAAAAAAAAAGGCATTCACACAACCCAAAATAAGATAACCTTTCTTTTAAATGAGCCAATTATTTTGCAGGTATTCGAATAGCTAAGTCATAAGTAAGAACATCCAGTAAAGATAATAGTGAACAGCTTATTTCTAGAACTGATCTTTGGCGAGAGTCATTTACCGTCTTCGAACCTCGCGATAGAAATACCATTGGTAGTGGTAGCAATTCACCCTCGCACATGAACACAGATGTTTTTACGCTACTCCAGGTTTCAGATAGAACCTCTACCTGAACTTTCGCATGTAATTTTCGCTGTTAATTAAATTTCACTACTTGTTTATTTTTTTAGAATTAAAAAAACACCAATTTTAACCAATTTTATTTACTTACATTGGCATATATAGCCCTATAATTCGATAGATAAAAGGCCTTTTTTATTATTTTTTTTTTTAGAGGAGAAAATTTTCCTCAAACTCACGGTCACCACCAGAGACATTCCAATCTCCATGAAAGTGGGCCGATCCAGTGCAGGGTTGACGTGGATGACAAAACGCTTCTGCCTGCCTCTGCCAGATAAAAGGCCTAAAACGTAGTACGTGTACATACGTATATCTGGAAACTCTAGGTCCTGTGAATACCTATATTGATTAGCATCTTATGCCGTTGATGACGTTTATAAATATTCATTATACTACATGTATCATGGTTCCCACTGCAAACCATGGACTCTCCTGTGAATGACGTGGACACATCCAATGTTATTTGTGTTACCGTCGTGCCACCTGTGAATTAATTATTCGGCTTAAACCTGCGGCTTCCTTCAAAACCAATGTTATTCGAAAGCATCAGAACTGAGACCACCATCTGTCTCCGCAAAACAGTTCGTATATTAATTCCATCTTCAGAATCGGACTATGTATTGTACCCGCCTAATTCTGGAGGAATTGATTTTGCTTGTCTATGATTAATTTCAGGGGTTCACTTTGAGATTTTGTAACTCCTTTGCCAAGCGTCTAGGTAAATAAATTTACTTGAGCAGATTGCTATCGGAAACGAATCGGTCAATTAATAATTAGTAATCTACCCTACATTTGTGTGAGATTAAAAAGATTAGGACAACAGCAACAAATCTGCAGACGTGTCTCTATGACAGCACGATTTCATATGATGCAGCGAATCTAAGTGGCAACTACCCGTAACAATAATAGAAACTAATTCCTGAGATTGTATCGAAGCGAGACAGCGTAACCCATATTTCAGAAGCCTTCAACAATTACTATACAATTCTGATATCTACACATTTGCATGATCGACTATTCTCTTCTTCTCTAGACACCCATATTATTATAGATAGGCCAAAAACTAGGAGAAAGTGACCACTAAACCAAATACTGCAAGAACTACTATTGTTCCCGTCAAAATTGCCATCAACATAAAACAAACTAAACTCCGATTGTGGGGTGATCAATTCGTCGGTTTAACCCCTTGTTCTGGCCGAATGTCTCACTTCGGTTTTGTTTTCGCCATCCCAAAACGATGTTCTCTATATTAATAAGCACTCCATACCTGATACAAATAATTAATAAATGAATGGAAATTGCATGACACAATTGAGTTAATAAAAGACTATTATGGTGTAGATAAGCACGTGCAGTTAGTGTAGGTTCATAGTGCCTCATTTGTAGTCGACATGTTATTTTTGCAGAAAAGAAGTGTGCGACATGTTGTAGGACCAATTCGTGCTCGGAACCGCGATGTAGGTGCCCAGAGGTGCCAGCCCCGTGCGGATACATTTGCACTGAAGCCGTCTGCGTTAGGGCTCCGTGCAACGCGCCCATTACGTGTAGACCCGCTCCGTGTCCAACTGGTAAATTTTCTCCTTGCTCCTATAGTTAATTGTCTCGATTTTCCCCGAACTTAGATATATGCTAACCATAATCCGATCCCTATGATAATGTGAATAACATTTCTCCCTCTTGCTACTATAACAATACACTTCGCTTGAAGGTAAGGTAAAGGTATATTGGTTTATTGAAGGAGCTGCAATTTTACAATGCTTAAGCTCTTTTATATGTCACACAGCGGGGCTCGAACCTGCACCCTCTGACTTCTGATAGCCAGAGGTTGCAGGTTCGATGCAGGGTGATGATGAATTCTTCGTGGTGTGGGGTTTTTTTGATAGAAGCACAGTTGCGAGATACTTGAGTCTCACAGCAAAACGAATGTGACTATTTGTAACGTTTCGTCCATAAGCTGTGTTTAGTACCTGAACATTATCATAGCTGTCCTTCATAACGGAAATATAATGGACACAGTTCTGTACAAATCGGGTTGTATTACGTATTCGCAAGTAAGAAAACTGCAGCATAGTTTGAGGTACAATTGAATGTGTCCTAATAATGTATTGTGCTGCCTAGTGGTTCGATAGGTTGAGCGATGCTGCGGTATCATTTAGGAACAGAACCCACAGCAGAACAGCAGAATACACGACCATATCGACCCTGTCGAATTTACGTTTTGTAAAGGCCGAAACCTCAGGCTAAAGGCCTATTGCCTGTCGTCTGTTGAGTTCGGTGAAGACGTACGAACCAAGTTAATTCGGGTGCGAACAAAAGTGCCGCCATTATCCGCTGTATGAAAAAACGACGGCAGCGTTGCTGATCTATTTTCGATGCAGATGCACATAACAAATTTAACATTTCAATCCTCAATTATCAATAGTAATATTTTTTAAATAAAAATCTCTAATGGTTTTACCCTAACCATTGATTGCTTCTCAATGCGAACCTGTTTTCCAGCTCCAGAATGTGAGAAATGCTGTCCGTCCAAAACATGCATAAGTCCCAATTGTATTTGTCCAGATAAGCCAGGCGAATGTGGGGTTAAGTGTCACCCAGCCGTGTGCATCGCATCTCCATGCAATCCGCCAATCACGTGCATTCCTAATAACTGTGGAACCACTACGACAACCAGTAAGTTTCTCAAACGAGCGCTTCCTTTCCCGGGTCCCATTGACATCGTTCTACACCGAATGGGCGATACGGTGCACTTTATGAAGCATAAGGCAAACAAAGACTAATATAAGCACTGCCTACGATACTGTGATTCTTGTCCCTATCTAGATTGACATGATGATAAATATAATGCTAGTTATGACCTATGTATGATCCGTTTTTGATCAAACGCTTTTAATAAACGTTCCCTGTGATCGTACCTCTATTAAAGATATACGATCCGTGGGGAACGTTTTATATTATATATATATACATATATATGTGTATATATATATATATATATATATATATAACGTGTTTTATATATTTTTTTAAATTTTATACAATTTTCTGAAAAATATTTTTAATTCCTTTCGTACTAAAAAAATAAAAATAATGTTTACCCAAGGGAAGATAAAAGAGGAATACCGTATCGTTGAAATGTCGTTCGCCTTAGGAAAAATTTTAAATATATACAGGTTCATTTTATTTATTTTCTCGAAGCAATTTTATATAGATTCTGTGGCGCGAAAATTTTTGTTTACATTATGGGAACACTATTGCGTCAATACACATCGATCAACTGGATTATTTATCCATCTATTTTGCTCTCTGGTACTCTCACCCAGAATAGAACACAAAATATCGAGCCTCGAAAATTTGAGTTTGTGGCGTAACTCCGACGTCTACATTGTGGTGTAATAAGCAAAGGTGGCCCCGACAGGTCCTCATAGTAATACCTAAAAGGTTAAGAGCTGAGGCCTGTCAGATAGGGGAACAGCTGAAAAACAGTTTAAGGTGTCACACCTATAAGCATGAATGACGATATATATATTCTTAGTGTCAGATTGTAGATTATTGTTCAGTTTCCTACTTTTGCAAGAGGTTAAATCCCTTCTGTATACATATATGTATATAAAAGAGACATAAAAAAAATATGTATATACTAGTAACCTTAAAAACTGCATTTTCTTCTGTACTATTTAAAGGGGGCCCTATATTCTGTCCCATACCCTGTCAATGCACCGATGTGCTATGCCTTCGCAGGTGCCTTATGACATCAAGGATTTACTGTCCTGATATAACGATCGACCCCAGAATATAGCAACGACAGGTAGCCCACACAGACGAATTCGCACGTCACATGATATAAAAACAACGAGATGTGCTAAATATAATCAATGAACGTCCATAGATTGAGTGCTTAATTCTCGAGACTGGCATCTGTCATTGCCTCTATAAGAGTGCATTCTGCCTTGAATCACATCTCTGCTGACGTGTATTTCGAATACGTCATTCGCTCACGTGAGGTAAATTGTAAATTGAATTGTTCTTTGTTTCTTCTTGTTTTTCAGCGGCGTAAGTCCCCTGGTATGTGTCGTATCGAACGCCAGTCAGCGGACCTAATGGATTGTGCAGGGAAAACCTCTTCTCTATCGTTCATTATCGCACTCCAACGGGAGGTGTTGGAGCCAGTGACGTAAAAGTTGACAAAAATTTCAGTAAAACGTATTTATGCCGCATCAGAAGTGGGAGTCATCTTCTTGACTAAATTATGATCATTTTCAGTTAAAGAACGTACAGAGAAATGCCTGCAACTGTCATCTTGAGGTATAAAAATAACGGCAAAAGATAGCCTATTTGACAAATTTGCAGATGGAGTCCTCCGGCTCATGTGTTGCACTAGATCCGAACTTAGATTTCACAGTTTCAAGATACCGGTGCCGTCGTCCGTGTCAACCAAAAATAGAGAAGTAAGGATAATCCAGTGATTTGAGAATGGACAATCTCGATTCGTCAAACTTAAAATATAGTTAGGGAGCGTGACTAGCCTAAGATTTTCTTTCAATATAGTTAGGCATTTGATAACGTAAATGAAGTTCATGGACACATATAATATTTGATGCGTGTTTGCATTTACGAGGGCCTATAATCCATGGCATAGCAACACGCTCGGCTTAGGGGTGCCTTGATGCAAATTCCCTCTTCTTGTCCGGCTTTCATTCGCGCAACAGTGGTGAATGAACAGTGCGGCTCAATCAGTCCATACCATAATTCAAATCACTAGTTAAGAAACAATTATCCATATCATTTATTCGAGTATTTAATATAAGCCTCTTTATTTGGTCACTCTTGCTGAGGAATATCGAGGCATCAGACAACTAGGTTTGCCATGGGTAAATACCATCCATACCAGTTATTGTATTTTGAAATTTGGTTCCCGCGATCGCATACCTCAGAAGTCCATTGGCGTTCGTCCATAGAGAGATTTAAGCTTTCGCAAACACTTGAATTTTAAGGTCTAGTAAATATTTTTGATAGACATACATACCCAACGCAATTGGAAGCTCCATTGTGGGTACGCTTAGAGACTGGAGGGATGGAGCGTCCTTTTTAGAGGGTTCTTAAAGTTTGTGGAACGTGACACCGTTCTTAATTATTAGTACATGTTCACAGGGTACAATGGTCATATGGATAAAGTGTAGGTATATAAGAAACACTTGAAAACAGCTCCCATATGCGTAACCGGTTACGATCTATATTTCCGCTGATTTGTATCCAAATTTCGAATTATTTTTTCATCTGACCCCTCAGCTCCTCCTCTACTTGACAGCTCTCAGCACTTAAACTTTAGGTATCACTACGCTGATTTGTATCTGGCGAAATAAAACATACATATGTTATGGCGACTCGAAAAATTTGCCCGATTGTAAATTCTGATGTGTGTGTTACATTGTCAAGTCAGTTCGTTTGGTTTTTTGCCCTAAAATAAAAGCAAAATAATACTAAATGTTTATTTATTGATTATGTGCGCACCGTCCTCCGCCATCGGTGGTCCAATGACTGGTCAGGTAAAGGATTCCTTCCAGCCAAAACGTGCTTAGGTTTTTCGTCGTAAAACCGGTCAAGGAGCAGTTTGATATTATCCAAACATTCGAAATTTTTCCAGTTAATGGATTCCTCAGAGGTCAGGATAGATGATAATCCGTAAACGAGTCTGTATGAAGTGGGTGGGACAAAGTAAGCCAGAAGAAATTGAAAGCAGTTTTCAACGGAACGCAGAAGTACGTGCGACCGAATGCTATCGTGGTAGAAGTTTGCACTGCATCGTCGTGGACAACGCTCATACTGAATGGCCTATCTCAAACGGTCTAGTTGCTGGAAGCACACGACACCAGTGACGTTTATGTGGAATAATACGACCCTAACTATTGGAAATTACGTTGTTATTGTTATGTTAATATTATAATATGTAGTACGTGGTGCGGTTCGTTGCAAGATGTTTGTTTTTGCCGATACTGGTAAGCAGCGAATCTGCCAAGTGTAGATAATAACAATTGAACACAGTCGGCCCACTGGCGGTGGTTAAAGCCCAGAACGGGCGTACACAACGTGTGTTTCGATTTGAATAAATGAGCAGCGGATTAGCCATCAACATGGGCGCAATTCGTTGCCCAGACGGCGAACCTGTTGCATCGCGTTGTCACTGTAGTGTACCGTCAGTTGCTGGTTGTAGGCTGGCTCCCGCATCGAAGACGCCGATCACGCATGCCTTCCAAAGATACTATAAGAGTACGAACCCGTTTGTGATAACGAGAATCGCTGAAGCCACCCGCATAAGGCGTCCCGCCGTGGATGGTGGACAGCATCGAAGCACCTCAAACACAAAACCAAAAATTTTGGTTATTCGGAAGTAGCTCCTAATATACGACTCCTTTGAATCCCACTAAATATTCAACATTACCTCAGAAACAGTAGTTACTGCGTTTGCCACACAACAACTTATATCAGCTAAGGATGCCGCATCTGCAATCGAAGTTTTCAAAAGAGAGCGGTTTTTTCTGAACAGCAAATCTTAGGCATTTACGTGCATGTCCGTATGACACACCAGTAAACTCTGAGATCTGTCAAAGCGTCATATCGCAAATTTTTCAACACGAGAATTACATGAATTACATGCTTTCATAGAGCACTTGACCCGTAAACTGCACAAATCCTACGACCCGTTTTGGCGGCATTCGTTAAAATGGCAGCATTCTGTATAGTGACAATGCTCAGCAGTGTTCCATAGTATAGCAATATTTGTACATGAATTTCATGTCCTATGGCCTTCGTACAATTTCAATATTTACTCCGGCTGATATGTGAGAACTTGAGGCCTCATTAATACAAGTGAACAAATAAAAATTGTTTAGTGAAAGCGAATTTTCGCAATGGGCAATCACGATGCAACTGAAAGACCGCTCTCGCATTGTTTATAGACAAAACCACGCGTATGTGTCCCAGCATGAACCAAACATTTGGGTTCCTTTAATAAAACGACACCGGAGACCGAACTGACTTACTTTGTACTATAAATGGGGTGCGCATAAACATATACATATATATATATATATATATACAGTGGTGTGCATAAGCTTAACGCACCCCTATATTTCAACAAATCGATACAAAGAATACACATTTGAGGCATTTATTCTGTACCAGATTAACGTACTTGTCAAATAACACACACACCACAAAGAACAGCGCATATGACGGCGCAAACAGCTTGCTACAATGAAATGTGTAATTTTTCGGGTGTGCAAAATTATAACGCACCCTCAGTTATCGAGTGTTCTCACTCAATAATTCTCATTTTCTTGTGCTAATCAGTACCGTGTGAACCAGCCCTTGCTACTTATAACGTCAAAGACGCGCTTTGGCATACTATCAACGAGATTTAGCAGGATCTGGTGACTGACGCCTCTCCAGGCCTCCAACAACTCCTCTCGTAAGTTTGCCAAGCTCCCCAACCCATAAAGCACGCTCCGCCGACCATGTGCTTCGAGAAGCACAGCGACTCTCTACGTACATCATGCCAGTAACCGTTAAATCCATCTAACCCATCCAAATTTAACTTCTTCTCGTCACTGAAGACGATCTGAAAGAACGTAGTACCTTTTATAATAGATAGATGTGCACCCTCAGAATACTATTTTATAAAACGTTGCCCCAATATTCATCAATGTCCGGTCTCCGTCCATATTGTTGTGGGCGAAGTTTAGTTGGGCAGTCAGGTGGCGTTGTTGAAGACGAGGTATTGTTTTCATTTGCTCCCGTATGATATGCGGATGACGCTTAATTGTCTTTAAAACTGTTGATCTATGAACCTGAAGGTTGAACCCTTGCCTGATTGCTTCACAACTTTTGATCGAATTCGAGGCCAATCGACAGATATGCATGGCAGTCTGCCTGTTCATTCGTGGACGTCCTTTAGACTTATTAGTACCATACGTCGATGGACTGCGTAAATAATTTTGCACCACGTGACGATTTCTGCCAATTTCTCTGGCAATTACAGCCTGGGTCTTTCCTGCTCTGTATAAAGCAGTGATATCTGCGTTCTCTGCATCAGTAAGGCTCGAAGCGTGTCACATGACTGCAGTACAGCTTGAATGTTCAACACAAACTGGATGAATTCAGCGAGAACACTCGATAACTGAGGGTGCGTTATCCTTTTGCACACCCGAAAAATGACACATTTCATTGTAGCAAGCTGTTTGCTCCGTCATATGCGCTGTTCTTTGTGGTGTGTATGTTATTTGACACGTACGTTAATCTGGTACAGAATAAATGCCTCAAATGTGTATTCTTTGTATCGATTTGTTGAAATATAGGGGTGCGTTAAGCTTATGCACACCACTGTATATATATATACACAGTGCGGATTTATATGTCATATTGTATATTAAAGATAGAAGTAACCGCAGTGAATATTCTTGTCAGTATACTTTTCTAGTGCAAAAGTATAGTGCAATATCTGTATTCCTCCGTATGCTCTGTAGGCCCAAATTACAAATTATTCCGAACAGCAAGAAATCAATATGAGACTGGTATGGGTTAGATCCAACGGGTTAATATATTCTCAAATTGCTGCACAGGCAAGCTCAATTTCGAATCTTCTCTTTGACCTCCCCGGAGAGTTCAGAGGCGGAATATCGAGCAATCTCTTCGGCGACGCCGAAAGTCTGCTAGTTCCCAGGCACATGCAGTCGGTTCTATCAGTAGCTACCTTTTACAATATGAATAATTTCCGCGAGCTCGTTGTTCGTGTGTGTGTACGTATCAAACAAGATATCAGTTCCAGACCCTCGAATGCATATTATCTTCTAGCAATTAGGTCACGTGAGGTGTTTAATACAGAATAAGTTGTGGAGCAACTTTGCCCTTCACTGATTCGCGGAGATGTTCTATAATGATATTGCACTTGCCCACCAATGTTCCATGACTTCTACGCCATCCCATCTATGAAAGTCATATTTGGTGAGACGTCCTCCAGATTATTTCTAAAGAATGTTGTACGCATTCGTACGTATTCTCAGAGTATATATTCACCTAGCATTTAAATATGTTTCAGGAAATTTTTCTAGCGCACACGTTGGAGTTCATTTCACGAATAGGCAGGTTATTACCTATACTATGCTTATTGCTGTGACGTTATTTAGCATAGCTTAATCGTGCTAGCTGGGTATTCACAGACATTGTTGGAACTAATTGATACTGCGGTGCGGCGGTGTAATGGCGACCTGATGGTGTCTTTGTAGGGGGATACATGGGCCCAAAGTGAGACAGGGTGCAGGACATTATTTGATTGATTATAACAATGCGCGATCATATGGTACACTAAGGACACGTCTCATTGGTTTTATAACTAACCTGGGTCCAGGTTCTGTTCATTGGTCAGAAGATATTGCCTTACCAAAACCGCCAAAACGTCTACCGCAGCTATCATCGTCGACCGCATCTACATTTTTCCACTGATCCACTGTACCATGTCATTGTGATGTCAACGTTCATTCTAGCTTGCCATGGCAACTGCATACATAACCGGCCTGCCCTCGTTCTGACTTTAAGGACCAGCCTGTCCTTGCATTGTGTGTGTGCAGTGTGTGTCTGCGTGTTCGATCTTACGCCTTCCTGTTGCTCGCCTTTCTTGGTTCGATATAGGCGTCAGGTTGTCGGAACGGTGGTATCTGCGTCACGTGGCCTGGCGTCGGTTACGGACGGTCGCCTGGCGCTCTCAGATAACACATGGCCGTGTGGCTGGCCACATCATATGAGGCCCCAATACAAGACATCTCCCACAGTCCTGACCGTACAGAGAGCTAGGGAATAACAGAAGCGGCCTGGCAGAAGCCGAGGAGGTCTTCACTCTGTGCTATCACCATCTATGATGGGAGGACGTGTGACGAATAGAGATGGGCCAGCCGTTCTAGTGAATCCTCCGGAAGCGAAGTGGACACTTTTTAGTCCAACCACTATATATAAATACATCGGGCGGTGTGTCACTAAGCGTGCAGTTTGTACGTAGGCGCGCATGGATGAATTTAGTCAAAGGCCGACTCTCTCTCTCTCCCTGAATGCGGACGCGCGATCTTCTCAGGGAACTTGAGCTTGAGCCAACTATTATATATAGCTCGTCCATCCTTTGACGATGGATGAAATAGGCCAGCTCACAGTATAGGGTGCAAACAAATGCGGACATACATAACCCCCATGATGGGACAAATCACCGTCTATCCACCCTCCGGGCCCTGTACGTCGTCTAAGCTCCTAAGGCGGCACCACAGGGTCGCCAGGCCGCTTGGCAAGAGCCAGGTGGCACCATACGTACGCCGTAAAAGTACGCTCGTTCGTTGTCGCAGCCATTGTCTCGGCTGGTGCTGCATAATATTGTAATAAACACGGAATAAATCGTCCATCCTCATCGTAGTTCGTCCTTCGTTTCGGCGCTTGATAATGGAGAACAAGCGCACTCTTTCTTACCTATAGGCAGCCTGCGGCCACCAACTCGTTGGTCGAGGGAGAAACTGTTAGAGGATCCGCCTTCTGCTGCTCCTACGAAGGGACTACCCTTCCCTGTTCTCTGTCTCTCTCTCTCTCTCTCTCTCTCTCTCTCTCTTCTCCGTCTGTATTCATGCCCAAACAACAAAAGCACATAGAGCTAAGCATATATATATATATATATGATATAGCCAAATCTTTGCCACAAGGGACAACCAGACTGATCATTACTGCTTTCGGCTACAAGGACACATCAGTTCTAATTAATAAATCTGAGGACATCAAGTATGGTCTGGAATAACCACATTCATTTGTATTTATTACTTATTCCTGTATCTAACACATTTGTATACATATTTGTCACAGTTAGACAAACGGTTTCCATATCAGCTGTCGCAGAAACATGTAGTTACCACACGCAAGAATTCTACGGAAAATCAACTGCTTTCCGGCGGTCCAATCATAATGTTTTCCCTCCAAGCACGGCCGCGTATTTTTAGTTACAGTCGCTTACTCTCTCTGAGCGTCCTCTTCACTATTGTTGAGTGCACCTGCTAATCTTATCATGCACATTTCATCTCCCAAATTTCCCAAGGCATTCTCTCCTTCGACAATAGATACAGTATATTGTGTATATTATTATACAATTCAGCTATATATAACTACCCATATTTCATTTTTACTTTTTTGTTAACTTTTTTTTGTTTTTTAACTTTTTTTTTCTATTACTTGTTATTTATCTTTTAATTTATATTGCTTTTCTTTACTATATTTACCTTTGTTTTATTTTTTATTTGTTTTAATATGTGACTCCTATTTATTGTATTTATTATTTTCCTTTACTTTTTACTATTGTACCTATATAAAGCACTATGTGAATGAAGAATAGCTATGCCACAACGCTTGTTCATAATGTTTGTCTATGGAGTTCGCTCCCCGATCAGTGCTGTATCAGGCTCTCTGCTCACGTAACAAACTAACGCAGCAATAGAGTGAATCTGTGTATCTGTACACGCCACGCGAGTGTATAGGGCGCGTTAACTAAAGAATGGGACAAGAATGAAGCAGACCGATCTGGGCCGAACGACCAACGGCTGCCAGCTGCCATGACGAATCAGACGTAATCATCAAGGGGGCGAACAGAATAAAAGACGAAGTGTATAAGAAAGAGAGACGCCGAATCGGTGAATCAGATGTGATATGGAGGCGACTGCCTCGGTAGCGGAGCACAACGAAAGGAGGTAGATGGGTAGGTAGAAGGGACGCAAATAACGTACCCAAATAGGGCCAAAGAGGAGCGACACAGCGCCATTGTGGACGTCCTTTCTCATGCGTTTTACTCGAAGAACTAAGGCAGCAGCGGACGAAGCAGTAGCGGCGGCGGCGTCGGCAGTAGCATCGCGGCACCACTAGTAACCAAGGATAGCGGCTTTAAGTAAGAAGGCGATACCAAACTAAAAAGAGGTGTAAGAGAGTGCAAGCGCAATGGCGAAGACGACGAAGAAAAGCCCCACGCCCCCGATGGAGGAGAAGCGAATACATGGAAAGTGTGTCAGTGTGTGAGCGGCAGAGATAGAGAGATAGAGAAAATAAAGGCGGCTCTGGGTGGTTTAGACGACTCTGGCAGGGGTTCTTGGGTGAAACGTGGATGCGGGGCGCTGGTTTGTTCGAGGTGGCTGCAGCATGTGGACGTGCCGTTGAGCGGGAGCAGCCGACAATAAAAGGAAGCCGTTATAGGGACAACAGTGGCCTTTTTGCCGCTGAAGCACTCTGGATATTCACGTCGGTGAGATGAAGGGATCTCGGTGTGATATGGCCTCTGCCAGAGAGAGAGGGGAGAGACCGTTCGTTGCCGATCCATATTCCATGGCACCTACGTGAGCGTCTGAGTGGTTTGTCCTCGTGTGTCTAACTGTGTGTATCTGACTGACTGTGTTCATATCATAGGCGCGCTAAATGAATACCGCGCGTGTATGTAACACAAATATATCTACGAATCATCTATCGAATGGATAGATGAAGTAGACGAAATTTGATTAGAGTATATGCTATTTCATATAGATATATATATTATTTAAGTTGTTTGGAAATGTGTCCATTTTTACTGCTCCTCGATACCGCGCTCGCAGTACGCTACCAGGAAAATTCAGTTGAATGACCGATTTGATTAACGAATGAGCCACGCTGAGTTGTTTGTAACGGTCAGGTTGGTTTGATACGTCTGCATTTGGCCTCAGCTCGATATCGCTGCAAGCAGTGGTGAAAAACTGCCGATTTGTCATATTTTGTCATGTGTGCTCCGAAATTTGACCTAGACGACACACCAGGGTCTATAAAGTCTTCCGACAACACCCTCCATGCGAGATTCATGGAACGCTAGCGATTACCATTTGAGAACTTCGAAGTTGGCCTAGCAACCGTTCATTCAACGTTACATTGCCTTGAAAAAAAGGAAGCTCTATACGTGGTCTTCGCAGGCTTTGTATGCTATGTTGTTGATGGACATTCGAGGACCTATCCGCCTTGAGCTTCTGAAAGAAGGAGTGAACACCACACTGCCGTGTACACCGAGCAACTATGCGAACCTCGAGTTCCAAGAAAAATGATTAAACAACACCTCCACAACTCGTCAACAGGATGTGGTAGTGTTTCAACAACCTTTCATGTGAATTCGACAAATATTCATAACTATGGCTGAGAACCCCTTGAGCATCACTATTTCCCCGATCCTGCTTTTCCTGACAACCAATTATCAGATCGATCGACGAGCTATCTTAATAAATTCAAGTCTTCGAGTGACGTCGAAAACGACGTAAATTAACTAAAACGACATTCTTAGCTCGAAAAAGGGACAGGTATATAAATATGGTATAACGAAGCTGGTGACAAAAAAAGTCTAGAGGTAAAAAATGCACACCCATTTCCAAAAGTCCAAATTCATATGATCTTCGATTCTTCTCCACAGTATTTAATTTTCTCGGCAATAGCTAGCAATCTCAGTTCTTATCGACCATGGTTCTACACTCACTCTTAATTGAATATCGGTTATTCGATACCGATCAGACTATTTTTTACCTCGCTGATATTATCATTTGATTCTAAACCGCGCACTTTTGACCTATAAGGCTTCACATGTCTCAAACCATGCATAGGTTATAATTAGCTTGTTTCTTCCAAATTTCATGTATCCATTTGATTGCACCCACGCCCCCATGCACGGCTACACGGTTAACAAGGTTATCAAGAGCGCCCTGTTCGTTTAATTTCCTGGTGTTGTAATCACCAAGACAAGAACGGTGCTGTCTGCTGAAAAGTACAAGTTTTATCATGTGCTGGAGTGACATACGACCCGACGTGACCCAATGAGAGTATATTCTGCCGCTAGCAGATAGCGTTAGTGCACAGGGTCCAATAAATATAGTGACCTTCATCCACTGGCTATTGTGCTAGCCATCAAAGAAAGACGTGCTCGTAGAAGGCCGATTAAGGATGTTACAAAACGTTCCACCAAGAACCAGTTATTCCGCACGAAAAAAACCGAAGACAGCTTTGTGTGGCAAAAAATCTATGAACAATGAATGATAAATAATAACAATATTACTTGTTCACAGCACTCAAGTTCACATAGAGAAACACAGTGGACACGGATATATAATAACGAGAACCTGATTTCGAAATTCCTGACATTTACACTTAAGAGAGCTATATGTAACTGAGACCTTCTAACAGGTGTCAGTATGACATATAGTATTATATTTGCTTACATGCTAGCTTTTGGTTTATCAAGAAGTATGAGGGCTAATTGATAGTTATTTATGAATTGTGAAATTAAGGTACTTTTTAAAGGACATTTCAAGAGAAGGCTGAAGGTCACAATGGAAATCCCGGGACGACTTTTGATCCGCTCTGTACAAACATCAAGCGTTTACCTTGCCTGAAACATTTAGAACGTCGTCTAATTGAGAGTGACATCTATAGAATTGATTGCGACAAGCAATCACAGTGATAAACGAACGGCGTCATATTGACCTATCGATTCGTACACAGCAACGGTTTCGTGGACCCTCTCCAACGCCGTTAGCAGCGGTACTCCCTAAGAGAATATCATCCGGCGGGTACAGCGGTAACAGCGGCATCAACGAGCAGCAGCAGCAAACATTGGCGGGACAGGCGTCGGGTCCCAGCCTTCTGTTGAAGGCCCTCATTACACCCCATGAGCGTCTATCCAAGGCTTGACTGCATTTCTCGGTGACCGGGGGGGGGGGGGCAGACAAGGATGTGAGGGGCCTTTTCCGAGACGCTGGGAAAATAGGAGCTGGAAGCGGCCCTCCCACAATCTTTGCCACTTCTAGGAAAAAGAGGTCAGACGAGGAGTGGGCCAGACGACCCGCAGGCGGGGGGCAGGCGTGGCCAAGGAGCTAGCAGCTAGAGCCTGCGCACTGGCAAAAGACGAAGCCTGTGATTTGGTATAGGGGCCACCACCAGCCGATGTCTATGGCGGTTGTGGAGAAGCTGCTGCTGCCGCTGCTGCTCTCACTGCTACTAAGGATGATGGTAAGCTTGGACGGAATACTGTTCGAACATCCCTCCTGCCGGATACTACCCACCCCTCCCCTGAACATCAGCCGGGAGAACAGTGGACCACAGAGCAGAAGGCCGAATAGAAGCTTGCTGAAGACGAAGACGGAGAAGATGAAGGAGAATGCGAAAAAAAAAGGCGGCCAGAAGGCGGCCGCTATAATGACGACGATGCTGCTGCTGATGGTACTGCGGCTGCCGCTGCTCTTGCTCCTGCCGAAGCTCCTGACGATGGCATGGGATGATGAGAAACGTTTGGGACCGAGAACGCCGTTCTGTCTCTCGCTGTCTACCATCAGCACCAGCACCACCAGCAGCCAGATGCAGAGCTTGCGAACCGCTGCCCTGAGTACGGAAGGGCAAAAGGGAAGATACGAGAGGAGGCGGTGGTTTACGTGGCAGAGCCGTGATGCCCTTACACCTACCTCCCCATTACCTTGCACGACTCTTGGTGTAGGCCCAATCGACACGAAAGGTGCGGAAGTGGAGAACATGTAGTACGTGCCCGATTCGAAATGCCATGTGCGGACGTACGCACATATAACAAACATATATTATAGTAGTACTTATAGCAGGGCAGGTCAACTGCCTTACAGAAGTCCATGCCTGACAGCAGGAAGATGGATATATATATATATATATATATATGAGATGACCTCGAAGTGATGCTGGTAACTTCTGTGCAGCGCCGATCTCAATTCGAGTCCAGCATATAGCGTTTGCTGTGGTAACACCGATAACTTCGTTTGGTTGGTTAACTATTTCCGGTACACTACTTTGTGGCTTTATACTATTAGGACAGAGGATTTGTTTAAGCAGGTTGTATATGCTGCTTAGAAATAAAAGCGCTAACCCGCTCAAAGTTGTGTACCGACAATAGTTAACCAAACAAACAAGCAATTTCTCTCAATAAAACCTGATGTTGAATTTTCTCATTTCACTGGACCAATCCTTGCACAATTGAAGCAATAATTATGAGCCAATTATTATTATTATTATTTATATATATGTGTCTTACCACAACGGAACATTTCATGTGTCAAAATCTATGTAAATTCATACATATTAAATTAGGGCATTCGTTCGCCTAGGCAACCGAGGTCACGAAATAGTAAACAGGTTACTTCCAACCTGTTATACATTACAGATGTAAATCCTAATATAGTGAGTGAATCCAATTATATTTAATCTAAAATAGTATTTTCCTCATCTTCAAAGACGTACGCTTGACTAACGACGTCTTTATTTCCTTCACTAGTAAAAGACGTACGCACCCGTTGAGAAAAATATGCTTCAGTTCCAAGTACAAGGAAAAGTATAGCTGTATATCTCTGTAAATCGATTACTTTCGAAATTTTCAACATGTGCAGGGCACCCTATTACAGCATATTAGGTTTGGTATAACTCTCACCCTAGCCGCATCACGGCAAACGTCGAATTTCTGATCGAATTTCGGTGGATCTTGTCCAGTAGACAGGCCTGTTTTTCTTCTATTAGGTCTGGTGTTGTTAACTTGACAGGTTTTCCTTGACGTGGAATTCTCTTCCAAGATGCATAACTCTTGTTGTTGGCCATTGACAACTGTGATAGCATAAACGTCGTCCATGTAATAGTCTAATGTGGGGTGTGGTATTTGCTCTGGGTGGACAACTTTTTTTGGCTTGGTCTCTTTCTGAGCCCGGGCCGTGTTTGGCTCACTGCTTGGTTGATAGCCATGTATTGTAAGTGCCGAGCTGAATTTAGGGAGTCCTCAATGAGGACACTACTTTTATCGGCAAATTTGTTTATGCAACGAACATATGTATTACAACTCAATTTAACAGTAGGTTCATAGACAGCATGCTTTAAGTCATTCGTATAGGTGTTATATGTAATATATAATATATTGAATTGGAATATGATTAGTCAGTCGTGGTTAGTCGCAAGATAATGAAGTGTATTGACTCCAAGTAAGATAGCACGGAATATTAATATTAAAGACATAACAATGTGGCTGGTACTTCGGTGTTTGTTGCGATGTTTTGAACGTTGACATACATACGTGGCAAATAAGGAATACCACAAGAATACGATGAAACTATTAAGCTCACTATTAGAAAGTGACAATATGAAATAACTAAATCGTATATTTCGATATACAGGTTGTTCGGAAAGTTACACACTCTATGGGTGACTAAACAGGGTTTGAAGAGAAAAATATCGTAGATAATGGCAAACTGCTATTATTGAAGGGGATGCGATAAGCGATACCGGGAAGGGCGGTGCTGTTGAACATCGTTAACAGTTCCAGACGCAGGCGTGGTTGGTCACGGTGTTGTTAGGTTTATCAGCATGGGAACAATACCCCCCTTTAAAAAAAAAGATGATGGCAAACTATGCCTACAATTTCACTAGCGCTTTCATATATTTAGCAAAATTTGATGTTCTTTGAGATAACTTTTTGTGTTTATACTTAGTCCGTTATGTAAAATTTGGAAATCGAATACGCCTATTGACGTTCAACCTACGCTGCATATCGACATTCTGTGCCTGCTAATCGCATCTAGGAACCCTCGCCCAACAGGCCCGTCCTGAAAGTAGAGTGAGCGTAAGATTTCTCCTAAAAATCGCCGGCATATACATCGTTCGTGTATGTCACGTTCTGCGGCACAGCTTTGGATGGCGTTATTGCATACGCGCATGTATAACCCAAGTGGATGCGCGCCCGCCGACTAAGGGGTTAATTACTTACTAACGCGACTATCAAAAACGATCGCGGTCGTCTGATTGCGATCATTAAACACTTCATTTATCTTGCAAGTTCCTTCTGGCTGCTGAATTGGCTCTTGTGGTCCTTAGGAAAACGTTTATGGAGAGGGCTAAAAACTGTTACTGTCAGTTGCAGGCACACCAACGCAGCCTTCGGCGCTGCTTGGCCGCCAGAGCTGTTATAAGAGGTGAGCCTCCCGCGGGGCAAAGTGAGATCTTTGCAATATCAGGCATCCTTTGAGCCGGAACGAGGGGTAGACGCCGACAAATTTCTGGACCTTGTTGAAACACATTATCGAGCAGTTGGTGTGCATAATGCATTTCCCTTATCTTGAAAAAAAACCCTTCTAGTGAGGTCATATGGAGCACGACCCAATGAACGGCGTCTGTAGAGACAACATGAGTATCAGAGCGGCTGAGGGTTCTGTAAGGAATTGGATAATTGATTTTCCTTGATTAGCCGACGTGGGACAGATGCGGATGAGGACGCGAGGGGTTTAGTATCATAAGAGTCCATTTACAGCCTGCCTACTGCGTCTGTGTATCAAGACAAGTGTACTGGGATTGTTTATTTACGCGACGTGAAATCCAGAGCATGACGGTGGACAGTTGGTTATCTGAAACGAGCATACGCAGCAGCAGAAACTACTGTGTGTGTGCGATTAAGGTAGGATTCGGCATGCCACATAATGGTCGATAAGTAATGATTGTTGCATTCTACATAAGATGCATTCAAACTAGATCACATACACTGTAATGTGCCAAGCTAACGGGGAGGAAACTAATGGCAAAACCAGCATTTGTTTCAGCTTCCCAGTTTGAAGGGTTGGCTTAAAGGCGGACATGCTAGCCACTGTTTTGCAAAACTTTGCGAAATAAAAAAACAGCCGCATATCAACCATACTTCAGCTCTGCTGCAGCTACTTCGGAGAACGATGCACGTGGGCATAGCTCGAATTCAGACATCAAAAATGACTCCCCGCAACAAAAACACCTGCGAAGTATAGCTAGGCGTCCGTATACGACGTTCTACGCATTCCTACCACATCGGCGCAGCACCGAATTCAGTAACCGCAGTCGGACACCCAGCCGCCGCATAGTGAATGTATGAAAAACAGACAAAGTTGGCGGCCGCCCAAGGGTAGTTCCGTGTTTGTGTATTCGCAACGGCGAACGAGGCAGCAGACGTCAACGTCACACGGCAATGGTATGAAATGCGGCCCATCTTCGACTTCGGCAACACTCGTGCTTCATATCTTCTTCTTCTTCCTCTTCTTCTTCTTATAACACTATTCTTCGTGGTTCGTCTGCGAGACATCCTAGTCCTGTCGTCATCATCTGCCTAGCATCTGGTGTGGCAACCTTTCGACGTGCTCAGCCCGCAACGCAGATAGACGCCGTACGGACGAACCGGGCTGCGGGCCCGTTCCTCGGAGACATGGCAAGCCTCGGAGCTGCATCTTCGTCGGCGTCCTCTGTTGCCGCTGCTTTTGCTCCGCCACTGTGTCACGGGTGATGGTCGTTGAGCGTCAAAGATGTGAACGCTAGAGGCGATATCAAGGAATTTCTCCCATCCGACGGAGCAGACGGGCATTCCTTTGCGTTTCCTTCGGGTCCCGCGTATCAGGTTCCTCTCCAACAACCACATCCGCAAGAACACTGACCCGCGGGCGAGCACGAGCGCGGTCTCTCTCTCTCTCTCTAACAGACACACACACACACACACACATATATATACATACACAAGCTATCTCTTTCATAGTTGTCTGCTCTGTCGCCGGCGTCACGACTGCTGCTACTGTTGTTACCACCGCTGCTGTCGAGTCTCTCCCAATTTTCCGCGTTTCTCTCAGTTTCTCTCTCTCTGTAGTCCTCTCCACCTATTTCTCTTCCACCTATTCGCTTCATCCTTCTTCTCCATTCGCTATCGCGTACTCACTCTATGCCTGCTTCAGCTCCTTCCATCGATTCGATGTGCTGGCTCCCCGTCGAGGTCTACCGAGACCTAGCCCATCCGCTCGGCGACTCGGACACCCACCCACCCAACAGCCACTGGGATTTCGCCCGCAGCCGTCGACAGCTGCCCAAGCGACGGGCGGCATCCAGGCGGACGACTGGAGCTCAGGAAACGGTAGCGGTAGGCTGGTTCGAATTCTCCCGCGAGGATCTTTCCCGCTTCACTGATTCTTCCAGTGGTCCCGCTCAGGTTCGGAGCTCTTCCCCTTGAGCCAGATCGAACGGCGTGCTTTCCCCGCCGCGACGCACATCTCTGTAGACCTTCGGAAAACGAACAATTCTAACGACGACGACGACGTCGTTGTTTCTACGAAGCATAGCCGTGGGAAACCAACGTAGCTCCATCCGACAATTCCTTCGTCGGAAGAAACGTTCGGAAACGACTGAAAGCTACTGCAATCATGGGGAGAAGTTATTTAGGTAATGGAAATTGTTGGCGTTGCATATGCGTTTATATTGGATGTTACGTTGTGCAACAGAGTATTACAGTGCAGCATTTCGTCAAGATCGCTCGTTCGAGGGGCGCCATTCGACATATGCGATACAGTTGTGTGAAGTGACGAATTGGCTCGTGTTTGTCGTCAACTAGAGAATAGCAAAGAGAAAAAATGTTCGTTTAACAATTTTGTCTGAAGGTCTTAAGTAAACCCAGAAGTGTTAGCTATATTTTTCAAGAAATACCACGAATTGAGGCCTTTCGTAAAGTAGTCGTCTTGGCAGAGCACGAGGTGTGCATTCTTTGACGATCTGGTCTAGCCTAGTGTACTTCGGGAGGTGAACTGTTTAGTCTAGAAAATTCAGCCTTTTGTTGAGGACTGCTCAACGCGTCAGCAATTAGCAGAGTCGAGGTTAGGTGCAATTAAATCTGGTAGTAGCAAGTGGACCGAGTCGTCTTTTACTGAGCAATGTCCGACCGTTTAGAGGTGCCATATCGCATTATGCAGCTTGCCTGATTCGTTCAGGTGAGTTGAGAGTAGCACTAAACTCCAGGTACGTGGTTTCCATCGCGGTGGGGTCGCGTTCATCTCGATATAGGCAGCAAGTCCTTTCAATTATGTCAGCTCTGTTATCGAGAGGATTGGCGAAACTAACATATTGTAAATGTAACGTGGTTGTAGTGGATAGAATAGTAATAATATACACTTTACTATTAACGAGTACATATAATAGATTACCCTTCAAGCGATTCTCCCGAAAGAGGACATGAACACATACTCCGAGAATAAAGGATATAGTTTCCCTGTCAGAATACAGAATTCTGATTGGGTATTGTGGGTTGGGTGAGGCCGCATATATACGTTTGTGTCTATGATTCCGACTGTTCAAACAACAGTAGTCAGGCCATATGCATCAGGGTTTCTCCATTTTCTTCCCGTACATGACCGTAGAAGTGCGCGTGCTACGTAGTAGTCGGTATTAGATTCACTACAACCATGCCGTTCAAATGGGGCAGCGGCTTATAGACCAACAACACCAACCTCGTGCTGGATTACGGAGTATTTCGACAAGCAGTTGTAGTATTCACGGAACATTATACACACCTGCCGAACTGCTGACTGGCTGGCAATACTAACATGTTGAGGCACACACAAGTTTGACCCACGAACTCTACTCACCGTATATAAACTACGGCATCCGACAATCCCCATTTTGCCCAGTCTCTCTTCACACTCTCATGGTGCCAGCTCCTGGCAGGCCGCCCTCTACCGGTCCTTAGGCCGTTCCTTGTCTACGAACAAGAAGAAAAACGATAGCAACCAGCCATAGCTGCCAACCACCATAACCCAGTAAGCACTTGAAACACCACACTGGCTGTGACCAGAGGGTGCAACCGACCAGTTCCCGAAGGGCCCACCAGCAAGTGTGAGATGACAAGGAAACAGAAAAGGAACGAGAGAACGGACACGGAATAGAATACAACGGCAAGGAACGGTCGGTGATCAGTCCTTGAGTCCCCAGCACGAAGGCGACTCCTATGTCGAGAACGGTCAGCAGCCGCTGTTTGTTTATGGGCTAGCAGAAGCAGCAACCGGAGTGATAATGGCACGACAAGCAGCGCAGGCTTCGCTCCGCCGCGGCTGGGCGAGACCCAGTCTTGGTCCTGTACCCTGAGGGTGGCCGCTGTCGCCTCAATGTCACTGACAGACTGCGCGAAGCAAGAACTGCAAATGCTCCCTCACAAGCCAGCGTTCCGCATGCGAAGACTCCGAAAAGACGCCTCCTTACACAATCGGACGCCTCACAAGCGCCACAGGTCAGACAGCCGAAAAAAACCGGGGAAAAACGCCCCAGCTACGCGCTAGGTGTAGACTGGTCCGTAAAATGACGATCACGGAGGTAGGCGGCAGTGTGCAGGATCCAGCCCTTGCGCGCGGCCAGATCGGACGAAACCGCAGCTCTAGTAACCTACCGGTCACCGACAAACAACAAAGCCACTGGCCACCGACAGCCGTACATGTAGTTCCTTTGACACAGCCGAAACTTTCTCGCGGGTTGAGTTGCAGTTGCCGACCCCCGCAGCTGTCCATAAATTATTCTCTCCCTGCCTGCTGCTGTCGCCGCTGGTGCTACAGGAGTTCTCTATCGTACGACACTGCGACGCTGTGAGCGAACTACCATCGTTTCTTTGTAGAGCGGGACAAGGAGCAAAAGGAAAACGAGTTTGGCTGGGGAGGACAACTTCGCAATCCAGGCCAAAGCAACAGACCTTTGTTTTCCAGAATAGCTCAGGACTAACGCTAACAGCGCCAACGGAGCCAATATCTAGGTAGCCACGTATCGATAAAAGAAAATTTCGCGCGCTTTAGGGCGGGCCATTTGCAGACTCGAAGGTACGTCAAATAATCGTAAAAGAAAATGTTTGGGAACGGGGTTCACCTATATAAGTGAGTGTTGACCTTTGCTTCGGCGGTCACGGTAAATCTCAATTCATCATCTAATGAAACAGTGCATGGAAAAGAAGAGATCGGGTTCAGATCGACTGAACATTGACATATGCACACGATGTCAGAGTGCTAATCTGTGTCTTTGGTGAGATAGCACGGAAATCCGTCCTCACAGAGAATACCGTTATTGAACAGCGCTAACGAAGCCAGTTCGCCCTGTTGTTCCGGGTTACTTACTAAAATGTTCCGGGTTACTAGCCCCCCTAGCAGACGAGGTGATTCGCACTTTACTTTCGGGAATTCAGGCCCGTCTGTCCGAACGATGGCGAAATATCCCTGTGAATAATCGTAGGAAATGTCACTGATAACTTAACGAAATTCAAGTGCAATCTGAAACAGTGAGCAATATTGATCTGTAGAGCAATATTACGAACAGCTTCGAATTCCGCATTTTAAGGTCGATATGATGCACTCTCGTGAATAATTGAGGCAGCAGTACAGGCTAGAATAGCGTTGATCATTCTATGGATACTCTGCTGGTTCCCATGCAAATACTTAATCCCTCGCCAGCTGTTTGCTGTCCATGGAAATTTCAGCAGCTGTGACCGCTATTTCATAGGCACAAAGGGAACGAACGGCTAGCAACGTATCGTCAAGCCAATGTTTATCTCCAACATTTCTGTCCTCATTCTTCGACTCGATCGCTCCTGTGGATGGCCTTCAATCGTTCGCAGTATCTTCAATCTGTCACAACGCAACGTTGATTTCGACTGCTGGGAAGCAGAGGACACTAGTGTCATATACAATCGGGCAGCATCCCCGAGTTGTTCCTCTGCCCCTGCCCCATGGTACCTACAGTGCATGCACAACCAACCGTTATGCAAATCGTCATCGTGACGGTGCACTTGCGATACGCGACGAGACGAGCTGTAGGACAAGTGCCCACCACAGTGAGGCTCACGCCCAGTCGCCAGGCCTGCCGAGAGAAACGTGGGTAGATATTGGGCGGCAGGGAGTAAGCGGGCGGTAGGGGTTACGTTGTTGCAAGGAAGATTCGCTTCCATTGATAATAGAAGCTCTCTGTGTTTCTCTCTCTGTCTCTCTCTCCCTCTAGTATAATTTGTCCGGAAAAGGCGCTCTTCAATGCGAGTGATGCCATTCACATGGTAATGGATGAATGAATGATCCAGAGAACCGATCCTTACCGGGAGCGTGTGCATGTGTGTGTGTCCTAACTCTCCGCAGTCAGTCCTTGGCCATCCGGGATCTCGAGCCCGTCAGTCGGCCGACCGGACGAACAAGCCTAACCTGCATTGCCCTAACCTTGGAAACTTGTCTTGCCTGCCCCCTTGAAACAGTGGCCCGGGGCCAGTGTCCTAATGCATGACCTATAAGTGAGAGAGGGATAAATAGATAGAGCAGGGTGCGCCTGAAACCGATGCACTGAAACCCAGCGGAGCTGCACGGTCTGACCGCATACGTCCATCTCCCCTATTCAGATGGTTTTATTATATTAACATTAACAGCCACCCAGCCCTGGTGGACCCTAGCGGCTGATCCTACTTAGCCTTATGTCCTGTGGAGATTCGGCGTTTGGCAGACGCAGGCCTTAATGACGCGCACACAGAGCGCATTTCCATTCGTTTCCTCGTGAGATCAGAACAGTGGACCCGGGACATATTTCACCTCATGGGCGTATATCCATTAGGACCTACCAGTAAAACGTAGAAGATACGGCGGTTGTTGGCCTATTTAGATAATGTTACCCGTCGTAATATTGTTGGTCGAAATATTCGTCATTTTTCTTAATCACCTTGTTCCAACGGCGGCTAACAGACAGGTTGTCTTGCGGAAGAATCTTTTTGTCTGCTCGAAAAAAGACTATTACCGCAGTTGATCTTGCCTTAATATGAAATTGTCTCCGACAATAAATCTTTTGCTCGTTCCTCTAAAGGGATCGCGCAGTGCTGATCCGTGGTCTCCAACTTACAGAAGAAGCCTCTGGACATCCTTCAACAGGCCATTGTTGACGCCACGCTCAAATTTGGCATCCCACGCGACTACCTGCTAAGATAGAGCTGACTGTGGTGACAGAGCCTGAGAGTGCTGTATCTTGGAGGTTCTTCCCAAATCAACTAACTCGGCAGTAGAGCAGTACGCGGCGACCTAGATAGTGTCCGAAACTCGCAGGGATCATAGAGAGTTGCAATTAGATTCCTCTACAGATGGTAACTTTGTTGAAAGGATACTTTGCTGGTTTATTAAATGGTGACTTCATTGCGCTAATCTAATAATTTCTTCTATACTTACAATAGGCCTTCCAGTAGAACGGAGACTACGTTTCCCTAATAGAAACCCCACGAGAATATGTGAACCTTTTTCCTAACTCGCATTCGAAGGATCAAACAAATATTAACAACAAAACACGGTCAGCTGCGATGACTATTTACCATCTGCTATATAGCTGTATATACAGAATTTTCCCCTTTTGTAACAGGTACGTGCAATTCATAATCTAACACATATATCCGGAACAGTTATTAATTTTCCTATCAATATTATTGTCATCATTATATCAAAATATTATTACGCATTCCCTTTTCATACTACATTGAATCTGTGTCATATCTGTGTATCTTTAACGATTTGCTCCGCAAGAAACGCCTTCAAATGTGTGGTATAAACGGCAGGTAGCAAAACTACAAAAATAAATACAATGAATTTTAATCACCGATTCTGCTTCCAATACGTTCCAATCCATGTGGATTCAATGACGATAATACGAGATGGCTCGATTTGTATACTATCTGGTAATGCATTTTACCCTCAGGGTAAATCACTCTAATTTCGTTAAACAGACATACTTTACTACAATCCCTGCAAATCGCGTTCCACCGTCAACTTCGGTGGACGTTATAAGCCGATTTCTGCTAATGGGCTCAACCTTTGGCTACACTTTTTTAATCGGGCCATCTACAATGAAAGGAAAAAATAGATTATTTATTATTTGTTGAATTTTCACACAAATTTTGTGGACCATGCATTGCCATTCTAGACCTTATCGTCCTCGATTGGCAAAATGTTCTTCGTATTCTGCTCCATGTTTGTGCGTCGATAATCTAGCAGTAAAACTGCAGTTCTGTTAATAAACCAATAAAAAAATTTACCTTTATAAAAACGGGTTACAGATTTTCCAATAACATGATTATTACTATCCTGGTCGGCCTCTGCCAAACGTGTAACTACGGCATACATTTATCATTGTTGTGGTTTATTCTAACATACAATAACTAGGAATTAGTTCTATGTTGGGGGCCATTAGTTGGGGACCGGGGTCGAGGAAGGCGATGGCATAGATCATTTCGAACTGTCACTAGCAAGAATAAGAAAATATCAACAAATGGCTGTGATAATAATAATAATAATAGGTGGCTATGCTAATGACACACGCCTTGAAAAACGTCTCCTCTAATGCCGACATTAAGATACATTGAAATTGATGCCGATAGATTCACCAAATCATGTTTCTATCTCCTATTATATATAATAGCTATATATAAGCTCATTATATATATAAGCCTATTATATATATATAAGCTCAGCTATGTCATTTTTTGGGAGACTCTGTTAAATTTTTCATAATTTACCTAACGGCCAAAAAATATACCGCGTAACACATTTTTCCGGGTAACGAGAGAATAGTCGTCCTAGTATTAATTTTTCCTTCTTAATTTTAAGAGGTTGAGGCGGGATGTAGCTTCCCCCAGCTGCAGAGGAAGAGATGAGAGCAGAACACGTCAGTCGTGGATAATAAATGGATCCGCCGTTTACGTCTTTGTCGATATCATTGTCTCCTCTCCTCGAGTTCTCACCCCTCCCCCGTTTCCTGCCAACCTTCTTTTCCACCTGACGATGTCATAGAAGCACCAACAACCACGCTAGCCTCATCGGGTAACCTTACCAACAACCACGCTAGCCTCATCCGGTAGCCTTACCAACAACCACGCTAGCCAACACAGCAGCAACAAGAGCAACAGGATTAAAGACGGCTAAGGGCCAGCAAAAAATAGGGACGCCGCCCCTAGGGGTACCCGCGACAGCGGCGAACAAGCGCTTTTGCTTCGTCTGCCTTCGTCGTTTGGTTCCCTATGTATTATAGGAGAGTGAGTCAGTCACAGTGGCGGGTCCTGTTCACTAGGGCTACACATTGTGAAGCATATGTCCTATATTCGTGCACTTCTGCTTAGTCGGCTTCACCAATCAATCAACCTTTACACCTTTCATCTTCAGCCAATTCTATCCTCAGGCTATCACAGTTGACGACGTCCTCTCTACTGCCTACACTTGTTTCAAGGCACAATTGACTATTCTTCCCCTTCTGTCTGCTGCTACATTCGACAGCACGAGGCAAGAGATATAGGGAGATTGAGAAAGCACTGGTGTCTTGACAGCTCCTCCTTATGTCTCCTTTGTTTGAGAATCGAAATCCGGTAGTCGCACGCCGTGACCAATTTCATCGTCTTCTTCTCCTTCTTCTTGTTCATTCCGTGGGCGTGTCCGGCTGTCGCCCGGTGCCCGAGCTACTGGGCGGTGGGCACGAGTGTTGGGCGTATGTCTATGTTTGTTATAATAGCTTGCACAAGCACGGTACTTGATGGCGGCACAGCAAGGAGGAGTAGACCGATCCGACAAACCAGCCAACCAACCGATCGACTCTTTGGGGGAATAGAACTATTTTGCCCTGCGGAGCTAATCGCTCAGCAAGCAGCGCTTTTCGAGGAAATTGCCTGTCGACCGACAGTAACAGCAACGGTACAGCAGGACCTCCCGTATAGCTAAACTGTCATGTGCCCTTTCGTGTCGACGTCGGGAAAAGTTGGTCGCTCCTACCACACTCTCACTGCCATTCCTCTGCCAGAAGCTCCACAAACTCCCTCTAAAAGGAGTTTGCCGACGTCTCGGCCAAACTAGTCGAGTCCAAGTCGAGAAAACTGGCACACACAGAAACAGACAGACGTACACATATACTACGCGAATACACACAGACGCGCGTACGTAGACGTTCACACAAACTCTTATACACATAGTGACCTATCCAAGTCCGCGAAAGCAACTGCGAGGGTTTCCAGCCGCCCGCTGCCTCGTTCGATAAACAGCCCAGCGCACTGCCTGATAGCGACAAGCACAGGCCGGCTTAGGGCTTTAAACCTCTCTCCCGCTCCCTTTTCGGACAAAAGACACAAGTGATGCAGAGATGAGAGAAAGAAAGAGAGAGAGGGGAGAAAAAGTGAAAACCAGAGTCCACTGCCGCAAAAAGAAAAAGCCCTCCACGCGACCGATTATAGGCAGGCAGTTCGCTAAGAAGAGCTCTGACAAGCCCTATATGAACGTACGACTATAGCGGGTGAACTCGTGAGTGTGCAGTGTGAAGTTCCACGCAGAGGGAAAGAGAGAGCGAGAAAGAGAGGACTTGCACGACAACGGCTTCGATTCAGCGGCTCAACTCCGACGAAGCCAAGCCGCCTGGTTGGAATTCCTTTGCTGCCTCCCCCAATGAGGTTAGGTTTTTCCTCATGTCGGCTATCGCCCAAAGTCACTTTCGTGTTCAGGTGTGCTAGCCTTCAGGCGGAGGTCAGCATGGCCGAAATTGGCGATCGGTGAATTTGCGGCCGGACAGCTGAGCATTTAACGTGAGCGCACACTCTTGGAACTGTTGGCTGTCTGAAACCATGGAGAGAAAATTGGACCAGCACGCCAGTTGGCTGTTCCGATATCCAGGATATTGAAGCTGGGATACACACACCAGCAGGCCACAGCCGCTGCTACCACGACAACGAGCGTCGTTGCTGCGAAATGAACGGTCATCTAGCTGGATTTGTGACGGTGTTCCCACCATGACGTGGAGAGGAAGAGGGTGTCTTTTAAAGGCTATAGAGGACCTTCGGACCTGCAGCGCTCCGTCACTCGCCGGCCAAAAATTCCAAACAATACAAGCCTTTCATCTTTTCGCGACTCCTTTTCACAGCACTTCTACACAGGCGTCAATTCAGCAGTGGCCTGTTTCAGGCCCCATTTTTCCTTTCGCAGTCATCCAAGCCAGTCCTGTCCGCCTCCATTGTGTTGCAGTGGCAGTGCGGTGGCGGTAAATCGCAGCTGGGGCGCAAACGTATTGAAACTGACCACTTGTTCCCCTACCCCGAGAGGAGGCTAAGAATGGCGGGGTATGTTGTACTTCACAAAAGCAGCGACGGACACCCCACACCTATGTCGGGTCGTTGTCGGTGCTGGGTCTGGATGCTATTATATATTATATTAAGATTGGTTCGAACCTTTACTCTGTTTTTAAACAATTGCCGAGGACAATGGCAATGGTACGTAGGATACGGCTAATTCAAAACTCGAAGCAGTCAAGTACAACTGTCCCTACAATGAATTCGCTAACTGATTTGCCAGTCGTTGTAGAGATGTGACGAAGAGTCAGTTGATATGGCATGAACAGTCATTTTGTTGGATCGCAATTTCTAAAACATATCATATATTTATACCTACGAATAGCTGTTGAATTATTACTTCTTACGATTAGAGAACAGTTAGACTGTCTGAGAATGTGAGTGAATCTATTTTGCTGCCAGAGAATCCTCTGAGGGCGTGTCCGAATCAAACATGTTCATCAAAATTAGCCATGCCCTCAATTTACCAATTCAGAGCTGATCCGATTTCTCAGATCTCCCTCATACATGTATGCGCAGGCATACGAAATGAAGGGGTGCGATTCGTTCTATTTCTATTCTCAATCAAAGCTCATTTAAACGCTCTAGTAACGTAATACACTATCATGCGTTGTACGCGATATTGTGAAGCACACTCTTGCATTTATAGCGCCTTTGAAACAACGGGGCTTTATCTGAACCGGCACCATCTTGTCGGAACCTCTTATTCAACACACGTTTGCCTCTCGTTGACAATTGCAACGCGTTCGTTGGATACACACTTGCCCTAGGGCAGACATTGAACGATGTTCAAAATTGGACGCTCCTTGCTTCCGCGTGTTTAGGCTGTCTTGGTCCACATCTAGTCCATGCCTCTCTTGCTCTGTTTATTTAAGCCTGGATCGAGTATATAGGGAACATACTGTGCTGAAAGTAGAAGACATTTGTTTTCCTCTTTGTCTTCAATAGAGCTAGTGATGTTCGAGTGCTACAATGCATCTTTTTCACTCGCTGATTTATATGTTCTGTCATATATGAATATGCTGAGAATCACAGGTCCAACAATATCGATTGTCAACTGCACCAATCGCGTAGTCTCTCGTATACAGTTTGTTATGATTATGACAAATAAACCTGGGCTTGATACTAAACGAATAATAGTATCCAATTAAGGATTACTGTTTTTTTCGAGCTGACTCTCAGCTGTTCCCCTATCCGATTAAGGATTGAGATATCAAAAGATCCCAGATATCAGAAACATATACATACGGTGCAAAAAACGCTAGTACCTTAATTGATTGCCCAGTCAATACACTATATAACGAAGCCTATTCATTACTTCATACCATTCGGCACCCGGTCATAACATTGGCGACGAAGATGGGATTCGAGCCCACGCGGGCAACACCAAACGCCGATGGATACACTCCAGCTAAACTTATCTTAAATCGAGATATTCGTACTAGTCTGGATCTGATCAAAGAGGAAAGAAAGGATAACCTACAACAATCAACCGAACGATTTAACCTTAAATCCAAATGGTTACCTGGCGACACAGTCTTTATAAAAGACTATCGTTATCCTCATAAACCAATCTGGACTTCTGGAACCATCATCCGTAGATTTGGAAAAGTCCTATCTGAGATACAGTTGGAAAATTGACTTGGAGACGACATATCAATCAACTACGTCATAAGTCTAAAACTCCTCCAGAATCAAATTTTCGATTATGTTATCTCAGCAATCATGAAACTCAATCACAACCTCAACCTACTGAAGTCACTCCATCAGATTTCGATATCCGAAACGAAATCGACATCCTCCATCACGCTTAAAAGTCTCATTCAAGAATAAGACACACGAGCGACCTCAATACTAAGTAAGAGAGGAATGTTATGATTATGACAAATAAACCTGGGCTTGATACTAAAAGAATAATAGTATCCTATTAACGATTGAGATATCAAAATATCCCAGATGTCAGAAAACAAATAATACTGGTACCTCAATTGATTGCCCAGTCAATCCACCATATAACGAAGCCTATTCATGACTTCATATCATTCGGCACCCGCTCATAACACGGTTATATTATTAGCTAAGAGCGTCGAAAGTTCTATCGGAGCCAAACACAAAGTGAGCACAGACACAAGCGGCTTTCCAGTCGCACGTCTCGGTGGGACCGTAAGGTAAAGGTAAAGGTTTTATTGGTTTATTAAAGGAGCTGCAATTTTACAATGCTTAAGCTCTCTTATATGTCACGCAGCGGGGCTCGAACCTGCGGTCTCTGGCTTCCGATAACCAGACCGCCCAAGCCACCGCGCTCACGGTGGTATCACTACGACGGTATCGCTACGATTACTGTATGTTAACGTTTTAATATATAAACATGTGGGCTGCTGGGTCGAGTTCACCGACTCATATGTATACATCACTATGTACCGAATTTAGGAGGGGTCCACTGACAAAAATACTAAATACACTGCCAAATACGATTAAATTGAATTTGTGAACACGAAATATATAGTGGCTTTCCCGTCGAGAAAAATCGGTTAGGTTATAGTTCCTTCAAGCGATTCTACCTATAACATATGCCAGGAAAGGTCTATATAAAGGTCTATTCTCGGCCTGTTGCCTGGTTGACTGTTGCTGATTTTGGAAGAAACTTCCGCTGCTTACCATCCACCCTTTTTAGCGGCCATCCGGTTTCCGGTTTTGCATCCATGATGTGTGTCTGCTGTGTACCTTATGTGGCCTTAGTCGCACCTCCCTATCTTTCTTCTTGTTCATATATTTCTGGTTTAAGCAGCCGGCTTGGTCTACTTTCGGTATCCAAGGCCGTAAAGCTTTCGTGTTTTCCGGGATCTAAAGACCATGACTGGTGACCGGGATTCGGAGGCCCGCATGTCCTTGGCATCCTCGTGGAGTCTTGGCCAGATGCTGGCGCACACGAGCTCGCGTTTCTACGCAAGCTGGCACGTCGGCGTATAAAACGCTTCCCCAACCATCTCAGCTCCACACCGCTATCCGCACCTTCCTCCAAGTAGAACGTAAATTTGACCCGAACGCCCAAAAAAACGAAGAGCCAACTAAGAGGAGCAGGAGGGAATATTTGCAGATCTTTCTTAAGGTCGAAACAAACAGGAACAGTGCCACGGGAGAGTGTTTGCAGCACTGGTTCACAACCGGGCAGACTGCTTAGGTCTGGGCCGCGACATCACGGGTGTAAAACTTTGCCAGAGTCTCTACGCGGAGCTATCTGAACTATCAAGGGTGCAGGTACAAGTTGGAGTACTCTGTTCATGTATTAGAGGGACCTGCGTATGGATAAGGTTTATATGGGAAGCATTTAAAGAAGAACGATATTGCGCAATGACATATTGAACAGCCCGCATTTTCGTACAATGCGTTATTTTTGGTCCAATTATCGAGAGGAGACTACAGCCTGATACCGTTTAGCCTTTCATAAAGATAGTCTCAGCAACTATTAATAGGATTTTGCGCATCTGACCTCATAGCCAAAGTCATAAGTTCCGCTTAAGTTAAGTACAAAATTATATAAGTAGCAAAATACTACGAAGGCTACTGTCTGTGTAGGACCTGTCTTTGGTGGCTCTAGATGCGAACGAGTCTAAGGCTTTGGTTTTATCCAGGCTTTGCTTGTCATTTATATATATTAAGATTGCACTTTGATGCTTGGGTGAAAGGTTGTAATTAATGAACTTTTCAAGAATGAAATAATTGAAAACAGCTGCTGTGGATTCAAGGGAAGGAGGGCAAGGGTAGGCGTATAGTTGAGGAAATACGGGACATAAAGTTGGTACGGAGGCGAGAGTAAATTGGTTAATGTTTATTCATATGCAAATATGATACGCAGACAAGGCTTACTCAAATGCGTTTATCAGCCTACAGTTTATTTATAGGTTATAACAAAGAACGAGGGCCCAAAGTCAATATATATATAAGCTAGCATCTTATTGACATGCGACACTTAGACCCAACAGAAAGGCGTCGGGACCTAGTTTTTATATAGAAATCAAGTAAATTTATGCGGGCGTTCGTTTCGCTCCGACGGGAAACTCGCAGAGCATTCGCAATACATTTGCCGGTTTGAAAATTGTCTGAGAGCACTTCCCGGACAACATAAGGTTCAATGTCGAGTAGAGCAGTGTAACGCTTGGCTATTGTTCGGGGCAAGTCTATTTCAACGATACGTTGCAGGCCCAATGACTATTATGTACCCAACCTATTCTTACAATAAAACCCAAGAAATATATCTGTTTCGTTTACTTAGGGTACACAGCAACCAGGATTCAGCTCCCATTAAACATAATGCTAGATATCGAATTTTGCGTCGTGACCTTCGCAGGTATTGTGACCGATCAATTCTGACAGCGCCTTGAAGGCATGACACCTACAATATGGCACTGTACGCACGAATGGTCTCCAATGGGAGCTGAATCCAGGTTGTTGCCAACACCACGAAAACGAAATTTTCATATTTAGTGTTCTTATACAAGGTCTATTCTCATTATATTTTGGGTAAAAGTTCGGCACACCTCGATTCCAATTTTAAGACTATTTTTTCGAAAATTGTAAAATTACGCCGCCCTCGAGAATTCCACAAATCGTGCGACGAGAATGCGTACAGTAAAGGTAAAGGTTTTATTGGTTTATTAAAGGAGCTGCGTACGTTTTTAGTTTATAATAAAAACATTACCCTTTTTTAGAGTAAGGTTCCACCCATCTCAACTAGCTAGTATGTCCCGTCAGATCGATCGCTCTCTTCTAAGGGTGGGTAGCCTGTTTCGCTTACCGCAGGGAGCCAATCTGTTGCGCCGATTTCGTCATTTGCAGGATGGACTTTCCTATATTGGAACAAGCGAGTGTCGAATACTTCTCCCTTTTCCTAAAGAGACCACTTCCACCACAGCGCTGTGCCAGTGAAAGGAGAATATATCATCGACTCATTGAATGTGTCTCTCTGTTCGAATACTCTGTGACCTTTCGTTGACCAAAGGCACAGGGGCGGAAAGTATGCGAACAGAAACTGCCAGCCTTTCTAGAATAGGGCGATTGGATCTGCGAATCTTCAAACGAAGCGGAGCCGACGAGTCGCATCGTAAGAACCGCCTTCCGAGATCTCAAATCTCGCCCAGCCACCATCTACTTCGGGCTTGACCTCTAGTGGCTTCCCCTTTCCATGAGCAGGAAGGAATTCATTCACTGCGGCAGAGCCACCTTGCGACGCTACCCAATTGCCAACCACTACTCAGATTCCCTCGGCAACAGGGTAGTGGCTCCTTCCGGTACCGAAGAGAAAGCCAAAAAGGTCCGGTCCATGAAGGAGAAGCCGTGGGACATGGGAACGAGTCGGTTTGCTCCCAGCCCTCACGGGATGGGAACCCGGTCTCTCGGTCCACGTATGTAGATATAAGGGTAGATGTCTGTGACCAGGCCTGGCCCCTATTGGATATCAGCACGGGCATCGCCTACCATTCCTGTTGGCAAACACCACTGATTGGAGGAGACCGATACTGAATACAGTAATACATAAGAGTATTGAGAGAACTAATGGAAAAGGGCAGAGCCCAGATGCTGGAAACGTATAACCGCGAAATCGAAAAAAACCTCAGGAACCCGTGAGTCAGAACTGATCTTCATCGTACCGCAGTGAATACAAAGAAGATTTTTATTTTACAGACTAGCAAACTAGTTCTTTAATGTGTAATAATCAAGACTGACCGTGAAAACAATTTACTTGTCGCATACGAGAGCATCAAGTTAGTCGAACTGTGGAATCGATAAACGGGCACGCTATATCATTAAAATGCATTACATTATAGAGTGAACGCAAGAAAGACAGGGATACTCCAAAAAGCGTAGATAATATGCGAGGCCGTCTTTCAGCGTCTACGGACCTCGTAGGCAGATGATGAATGAGGTTGTGTGAAGTGCGATAGGTTCGGAGAAATTCGTTGGCGAGAGATAGAGGACCACCACAATTTGACTACTTCACTGTCAATATATAATACAATACTTCTCTACTCGGGTGGAGCATTCTTTATGACCACGATGATTTCAGAATTATTGCATCGTAAGTGACGAAAGACTCTCTTCCAACCATCACATCAAAGTTGCTAAATTGCAAATCAAACAGTAATTGTTTGACTAAACAAGGAAGATGCACACTGTTCGAAAAACGGATTTCTGAAACAGCTAAACGTGATAGTGAGTTCTCCAGTTCGTATTATTGGACACTCTATACTATTGACATCGAATAGAAAATGATCCACAGTAAAATGTTATATTTTCAAATTTAACATTTAAGTCTATGAATCGCGGCCCGAATGGAGCATTCCAACACACACAACGGAAGTTCGTTCAGGATTTGCCTAAGATAAGAGTCCGCCGTATATTAGTTTGGCCAAGAGGGCAGTCGGATCTTTAGGCAACCTACAAAGCCGGGTCTTGCCATTTAATTGATTTTAACGATACGTGCTCCTCACAAGATAATGCAGCACGTTTCGACAGTGAGCCACTTTAGAATGCCGCCTAGCAATGTTTTTCGGTTCCGGTAAATAGCTCTGTTGTCAGTCTCCGCGTTCCTGCGGAGACTGACAACAGAGTACGCCAAACGTACAGGCGACGACGAACTCGAGTGAACGGGTACATTGGCGTTCCTAGTCCTTCTTATATATTCTTTCTTTCTCTCTCTCTCTGTCTCTCCGCTTAGCTTTACCCCTCAGGCCTAACGTGGCCGACCGGATTTCCTTTCATTGCGAGAAGATTAGGGGCCGTCGAAGCGAATGCCACCACAGGCCGCTTGCCAGCCCAAGTCTGCCGGCATGCCCGTCGACACTTGGGCCTAAAGCCAGTTGTTTAATTATTTAGCAAACAGCGAACGCATGTCCTGCAGCGCCAGCTGCAATCGCGCCTGGAAGATTACATATATACATATATATATATATATTATATGTGGGTCCCATATCGTCTCCGTCGCGATGAGTGATGCGTTAGCGCTCAAGCCATCGTCGGTAGACAGCGAGCGAACGCAGAGTCGAATCCTTAGCTAGGATTCATGTAAAATCCTCCATAGTGTCCTGTCGTGACACATTCTACCGTACAACAGAAGGGACATACGTACAATGAGATGCACCAAATACAAGTGATATACAGATATCGCGCGATAATCGTCCGCCTGTAATTCGCTCTCTGTTCATGCTTGAATTCATACGGTATCGCACTTTTCGGTCATTGACTCCATGGGATTATCATGTCCGACACTTGCCGCTATGAAATTAGCTCGTACAAACAGCGATCGTAATATCTCTTCCCTCATATACCGTTGTTGACGCCGCCCTCTCATAGCTCTCAGATGAGGTTTATCTGACCTGATTTTCAGAGATTGCAGGGTAACAAACGCTGTGACATCTCGGCTGACGAGTAAATCCGCAATGTGTGTGAGATTTTCGACTGCAGTTCGGGACCATTCGTTCACCAAACAGACGCAGCCCGACACCCCTGAGGCGAGGAGTGCAGTTGTGATTTGGTTTCCATGTCTTGCTTAATACACCCGGTTGTCAATGGAAAATAATACTGTAGAGGTGATTCATTGCACACCTTCTAAAGGAGGTAAATCACATTGCCCCCTGCTGTCAGTAAAATTACCGATACGACATGCGGATCAGGCTTCATTGATCAGTAAAATCACGGCCTTACTAATACAGGTGAATTCCTTAAACTAGCAATTTCAAAAGACAACCCAAATTTTCGCTATATACTTAGTACGACGGAGATATGGGCTATACTTCAATCCACAAATCTAATTCAATAATCACTACTGACACTTGAATATGCTGTTTGTTGGGTAGTCTCCGTAAGATTCACTGTTCAAGTATTCATGTTGTGCTTCCCTCTTAAACTCTTTGAAGTAGACGGTCCCAGCCACCGGACAGAGCTAACAGGAGACATAGAGTCCTTAACAAGGTTTCGCTAAGAGGAGTCGAAGTAGCCAAGAAAGCACTGCCACTGAAGAGGAGCGAACAGAAGAATTACCAAAAATAGCTGACTAGTTCGTGGTAGCAGCGTCGACGTCTTGGAGCCGTTCCGTTCACGACTTGGTTAGCTTTTTCCATGTCCTCGTTAACCATGTCACTTTCTTACACTTCCTAGATGTCTTCGTGAAGTAGACACAGTGTAACGTCGATGATACAGGGATCTCACTTTTACTAATGTGAAGGAGTTGAATGTACGTGTCTCGTTTGGTTGTTTGGGTTGGATTCGACCGTTGCTCGTTCTGTCTTTGAGTTGGGTAAACAACTATATTGGATTTGAGATTTTTCATTTTCGCTTTGTCGGTAGCCTCTGTATTTCAAGTTGTTGGTGTCTCTGCATGTATATAATGATTTGTCTTATCGAGGTAGATTCTCTTTCGTTTCCATTGCGGTGATGAGTGGCTCGGAGTTGCATAGGCGCTTTGATTCGAGTGCTAGACCGAACCTCAGAACATCAGGACTATTTCGAGGGTCTATCCGACAACCCTGACGTATTGCACACAGCTTGATCGTTATCCGGTAATCCTACTGGGCATAGCGAGGTCGTATTAACATTCTCAGGTTCTTAGTATTGCATAACCTTGGTTCGCAGTATTCACCGGGTGAAATGTTCGCGAGCTGTGACGATCACTTTGGTCCCTGGACAATCGAAAACACTGAGAAAAATCGTCCAATACACCAACCGATTGTTTCGCTGGAACATGACCTTTGTGAGCATCAGTGATATCGTGTGGAATCCTGGAGATACTGTAAAAGAACGCGAAATGGAACAAACTCCAACAGAAACATCCCAAATACTGAAAACCCATACCGACCAACTACACAGAATGTTGACGGCTAGGAGCAGTTACTATTTGAACCATAAAACAAAGGATTACAGAAAGATGAACGTATACAAACGAATAAATATTGTAAATAATTATTGTAAAAACAACATTTACACTAGGCCACATAACAATTGAATATATAAAAAAAAAAACGTAACGAAGCGTCCTAGACGTAATTACTGGTGACGTTTATTTTTTTTGCCCATTGGCTGACACTCATTCATTACTTCGGCGTAGGTTCATTTGCGCTAATTCATGGCTCATTACAATGCCAATTCATTGTTTGCATATATATCATCGCTGCAATAGTTCACAGAGAAATAAGATTATCACTACAGAGAACGCGTGTCATAGATAACACGCAATATTCTGCTCTGCGCAGTGCTGAATCTGAATATATAATAGCATTCTGACGTATCGGGACGCTCGAGCACAGGATTACGAGGGATATTTACAGCTCGCAAACTTTTCACCCGGTGAATATTGCGAACCAGAACAATGGAGTACTGGGTACCTGAGGGTGTGTACACCTAAATACGACAAGCAGGATCGTAGGCAAATCTATCAAGGTCTATCCTGAGAGGAGAGCCTGCCGACGGGGTGTCCTTCAACCCGAAGGACAACTTCGGATAGCACTGTATTAAAGAACTATATGTATATCGATGAGCAACGAAAGTGAATATACCCCAATGATACAAATCATGTATATATATGCAGATATGTACAAACAATAGAATACAGAGCTGCCGACAAAGAAAACATTCAATATCGAAAATAAGGAATCCGATCCCTCCAACTCAAAAGTAAAATTGTGTAACGTACGAATCAACTAACACAACCAACGGAACGCGTACACACGTTCAACTGTTTCGTATTGGTAAAATTGAAACTTTCTCCATCTTCGACGTTACCGCATGGCTAGTTCAGAAAGAAATTAAATACAAAAACGAGGCATACTAAACGAACTGCACTGTGTGATACCGCTTAAGTTCTCGTACAAATAGTGGTAAAAATGCTGTGACAATATTGCACAACGAATGTAAGCTCGCCTGATTAGTTACAGATTATATACAAACCATTGTTTAGACATATCTTTGAATAAAAGGTGGTATAGGTATTGTAGTAATCAGTGAAAATAGTTTGTTTTCAGTATTCAGCGAAACAAACGGCGGCAACGCCTCCAAGAGCGTTCTCTCGACTAAGAGAAAGCACGCGAATCAACTTTCGCGCTGTGATAGTGAGTGGAACAGCCGAGACCGTCAGTGCGGAGGATCATCTCCAGAAGAGCACCCGTATCCATCCAATTACGGTAAAACTGCCGAAATCAAAAGCGGCTATCCAGTATTGCCGATGCTGCGATTATATTGAAGTGATCAAGGTGGATTTTGACGACTTGTTCAATGATGACGTATGGGAAATTAAAACTATGGGTCGCAAATTATTCGGCAGGATAAATTCGAACGAAGTGCTTATATACTATACACCTATTCTGCAATAGAACTTTGAACGAAATAAAACTACCCTGTATACTACTGCTCAACACCCAATAATCATTGACTAAACCCAAGTAATATATATAGTGTCATATATTTAGTTTTGTGATATAGACTATATTGTTTTTAGTGAAAACATAAATATTACCCGCGTCCTCGAAAGTTGGCCATGTGAACACACAAAATGCAAACACAGCTCAATTGTCGGTTTCTTTCAACGTCCAAGTCGTCAGCCGTAATAGAGGCCATGAGGTGGTGCTGCTGCCCGGTTGCTTGTGAAGAGAGGAACAATGCTGTGCCATAACATATCCGAGCTGACTGAATGTCGATCCACTCAACTCAGACTCAACCCGGGCTCCATTACAATGATCTTACTACTCTCGTCAAGTTGGGAAATAACCGGCATATATCGAATATGTTTCTTTGAGCGAGATCACTACTACATATCGAAGATGGACTGTAAATCGAGAACCCAAACAACCAGCCACAAAAGGCACATCGCACAGGTATAGATGACATTTGCGCATGGCGAGTTTCACGGCTGACTCGTTCTCGGCATTAAATGCAACTTCTGTTTGACTTTGGTTGTCTATCGAATGAAGTGTATTGTCTTACAATATAGCACATCGTCAGAGTAACGAGGAAAGTGGTTGGAGAGCGCATATCTGCTAGGCTCGTTTGTTACCAAATGGCCGTGCGACGATTAGAGCAGTTGACCCATGGCAACATCAGGAGGGAGATTTCCGTGAGGATTCTACCCTTCAACATCTAAGAAGTATCAGGATACAAGAAACTCATTCTGTAACTCTTTTCGACTGCGAGCAATTCGGACGAGATGTCATCAATCAAGACTCCGCAGCTTCTGGTAGATGTTGCTCTCAGAGCATCGTGCTTAATGATTGAGGAATGATTTGAGACACATAATGATAGCCGCTTCCTCATATCGAAACTGTATAGCAGAACACAGAAGAAGCAGTGTCTATAATAGCTAATTCTTTACCCTATCAGGGCCACGATAATTCCATCGCGCTTTGGAGTAAGGTCTGACAAGTGGGCCTGCTATTGCATCGCCGCCTGAAAGGTCAGCCTCAAACATTTAGTGGTCTGAGAGAGCCTGAAGCGTGGGATGTGGATCCCCAGCTTCGGCTCTCTCAAGTATTATCCCCTGCACGTCAACAACTCCCTGTGCCGTCCGAATATTCTAGTCATATTGTATTGGCATCCACAATAAGACGACATATTTGATCGTCATAACCAACGACGTATTCGACGAGAACGGAGTGAACATCGTCGGCTCGCTTAGCCAGAGGAAGACGAAATAACAACGAGGGCCGGGCCACATCATTGCACATGCATTATTTGTCGAAATGTACAGCGGAACGAATGTTAGGAAAATAGGGAAGGTGTTAGCATCGAGAACCGATCCCTGCAGAATAGGATCATTGTGGAGCATAAACAAGACTTCTTGGTGACTCCACCGCACTGAGCAACTCGTTATCAATGACGGCGACGGCATTGACAACGAAGGGCATTGGAAACGTACAAAATCAAAGATAAAAATACCTGTGTAGGTGAGAAGCGGCTCGTTCCCATCAAGTGAAATACTGACGGTGTAATCTAAGAAACTGACATAGTTGACTGGGACATGGAAAAAGCTAACTAGATTGCGAATACAACTAACCAAGACACAGACGTTACAACTTCAGACAACGGATGCGCTCCTATCACATCTATAAACATACATGACGCTATACAGGGATAAATAAACTATTCCGGTAACTACTCACTGGGCATCCTTCCAAAGAGTGTGTTGAACCTGACCATGATCAAATTCATAGTTGCCATGGAGAATCGTGGCAGGGCCAGTGTCACTGAGCGTGCCACCATGATATAATATCACAGATGGGAAGAGTATATACCACATATGCACCGAGCACCATACGCAGAGCACAAGGGCCAATATATTCAAAGCGACGATGATCACCCACCCTTGAATGTCTATGTCTATGCCATTTCAAAGCAATTGATGGTCGTGAAATGTGAATTGCATATCGTTAGGCCCGCGTTATTGAACAGCATAGCGATTTTATGGGCTTGCTCTCCCGCTGAAGGGTGAAATAGTGAAGCAGTTGTATATACGCTGCTTGGTGGTGGATAGCCTGGCAATTGGCCAAGGTCATAAATGCGTAGGGGTATAGCAATTTAGCGATGTATTACAGCACAGAGCAAATGTAAGTACAGTTCGCTGCTGGCGAACTGAAGGGCAGCGTACACTGTCACGCGCTCACGTCATAGGGCGTGACCAGGGTAATTATAAAGGGGTTAACTGAACATCGAATGACAACCTTCCACGGTTATGGGTATTACTACGTCATCAAAATGAGTAGATAACGGCTTAACTTTTTGCCGGGTTGTTGGAACTACTAATGCATTAACGGGTACGCCCTCACTTACGCCGAGTACGATTGAAATCGCAAGAGGGCTCACACCATCGGGTATAATATATACAGCAGGATACAGTGCGGGTTGATGTAAATTTATTCAGACAGCGAATCAACTGTCTCGCCATTTGACGAGGCTAGAAGACCCGAAGGTATAAAAGATGCGACTCGGTCGGGTTGGCACACTCCGGCGTCCGTGCTGTGAGTCAGTGCAGAGCTGAACGCGGGCGTGCAGGTGGATGGGCGGGTGTATACGAAGACGATATAATAACAAATTAGCGATAGAATTAGCAGGTATGGCAATCGATCTCGTTTTTTTAGACAACTATCATTGTGCATTTAAAGAAACTTCTAACGAAGGACCAGCACAACACGTGACACTATACCATCATGCTCATCTTTTTTTATAAACTGGGTATTGCCGTGTGCACTCCCCACTTTTGTACATCTTTAGGCGGCCACTCTATCGATTCGGAGTGCCTAAAATACTCCGAACAACTATATACGTCTCGTGTGCAAAAAGCTGAGCCAACGAACAAAAAGCCTGTGTCCCAAACGACTGTACCATGCAGGCTTGTAGAGAGTATAATCTCCAAATCTATATGTATGTGAAAACGCCAGCAAGCAAGGCCTGATCTCTAATGCTCAATTTGCTTAGCGCACAGGGAGAAGCATGACTTTGCAGTTACTTGAAACACAGCTAGACTGGGCTGGACACCACAATAGATCCGGCCATTTTGACTCTGTGTTCTTTGACCTCAAGTCAGCCCTTGAACAAGTCACCCACTTCTCAAAACATTACTCCCACTTCGGAGTTGGTGATCCATTAGCGAAGTGGATAAGTGACTGTTTCTGTGATAACACGTTCCGGGTGCAGGTAAACGATAAACACTCCGATACGACCAACCTCAGGCTGTCCTCAGAGAACAAATATAAGGTCCCCTGATGTACATACATTCGATTAAGCATATACTTCCACCATCCATATCTGTCAAGATCTATGCTGATGATGGTAAAATATACTGCGAGGTCGATTGCGACCGGGAACGGGCACAACGACAAGACACCGTAGGCCAATAGTCCATTTCAGGAAATGGACTATTGGCCTACGAAACTTCCGATCGAAAGATGCGCAGTCCTGCATTTCGATAACGGGAATCCTAAGCAGTAAATTTTATCGATTCGTTCCCTCTGTGTCAAACGGGACCTTGGGTTGATTACTTCGACCATGATGAAATATGCTGAACACGTCAAAGTTGTCGTGCTTCGTGTTACGCGTCGCGAAAATTGGATACTACGCTCATTCATGTTGAACGAGCCGGCACGATTTGCTTAACTTTTCGTGGTATTTGTAGAAGAGTTTATGACGTACGCAGCATCAATTGGGGTACTCAGGGCTTAAGCTGGATAGAGAAAGGTTGCAAAAAGTGGGGGATGTCGCTTTGAGATGCCAATGCGAAAGGACGGAGGTGAACATGGTGCCTATATTTACCAGATTTGACAGTATAGGATACAAGCGAACATCTGCATGGATCGGTAGCAACACTAATGAATGCAATCTTTAGCGCGAGCCCCACGACAACTAGAGCTGGCACGAATGTTCTGCTCAAATCCAGTGGCAGTAATCAGTACGTTAATGAGTTGTGTCCCCGGAGACTGCTCTGCCTAAGGGATCATTTTCCTGAAACAGACGACATGTTTTTTATCTTCTCATAGTAGCGAGTAAACATGTCGTAGGTTGACCTTTGGTGGTGAAGTGAATTGAATATATAAAAAAAAATTACACAGTGCCAGAGATACGATTTGCAGCTTTTACATGAGATAAATGTTAGTGTTGAGCCTCTATCGTGTGTCAAGGTCCCTCATTGGCTTCAGTACCGTGATTTTCGAATCATTTAGCATAAATATTTATGCATGAATTAAATACGTGCTTACGTAGTTCACCGCCAAAAAAATGTTTTAACCTATATTCAAAATTTTTGACAAAGTTAGAAATTATACTTCCAGCTTGTGAAAGACATTGCGTAATTAATGAAGGATTCTAACGAGCCTCTTGATCACTCTCTACGATATATCGATGACAACGCCATTTAGGGTTCAGGCTTACGACCCTAGGTTGATACAAATCTTTTCTTGTCACCAATTACTGCAATACAACAACAAAACTCTTGCGCCGTCTAACTTGAAAGAACTACTCATGCTTAGAGTGCTACTGACGTCTACATACAGTTAGAGAGGGGTGACTTCTCTAGACCGATCGCGAACTCCGTAAAAATACTAGCGTCTACGAAGGATACCGTTCTCCAATGCCTCGCGAGTGAGATCTAGCAACTCAACTCCACCGGACAACCAACCGGTTTGACGACAATTGTCCACTGGATAATGCTACGGAAGAGTCCATGAAGGTCAGTGGCAGTACCACTGACCCGCGTCTAGTTCCAAGATTTAGACTTTGCGCTCATCGATAAGCGTAGAGGCGGGTTAGCTGTTGAGTGGCTGAGTGAAAGACTGTCTTGAAACTAACTAAAAAACAGAGATAGAAATACCGTATTTACTAGGATACAGTTACGTTCGTGCGCTATTTTCTTTATGCTGAATGTTGATGCAGGTAATACATGCATGTCCTCGCTACCCATGGCTTGTTTTACTAAATACTTTCTCGTATACTATATTCTGATTAGATAATAATAGCTAGAAAAGCGCATTGCGGTTAAGACAGTAGTGCCTGTTCTTGCGAAACAAATCTGTGCAGTCCTTTTATTGACGTCGATCGGTCGGCAGGTAAGCGATCTCATCGGTACTGTCGTGAACACAATTCCGTATTGAAAGTGATCGTACAATAGAAATACAAATACTAATAGAGAGGGATCATGCCTAATTATGCACAATGACCATACATACAATCTGAGGTACGACGACTCCGTTGTTCAGCGTAGCCTTTGTCGTTGAGCGCAGTCTTCGAAATGGGCTTGCTTTAGCGAGAACGCAGGAGATGGCGAGGTTCATTTGAATAGCGAAATGGGCTTTGGATCTGCGCAGAGGTGGGGGACCCAGACGCAATGGACAATACAGAATGTTCGGAAAGTTTCGCAGCCCTATGGAAGATTAAACAAAGTTTGACGATTGCGAAGGTTGCCCCCCCTACAGTGCTTTCACATTTTCATCGTGTGGTCTAAATAACAAATAATCAGAAAATGTACACGAAATATATCTGAGGGCATTCAAATTTAGTGAAAGTCTTGAAGCGCTGGTGGGATTTAAATAACATTCCGAACACTCTGTAAGTCATGAAGAAAACATATGATGGTGCTCATATAACATTATCCAATGTGAAGCCTCCAATTAATTTTGCATGGCTGGCCAGCATAACCAATCGCCTGATCACCTAGATTTGGTAAGGTATTGAATAAGGCAAGTCTTTGAGTGGCAATGCTGCTTTGGAGCTGGTCGTATGTGTTGTTCTACGCTGTACTGATGCGCCTGTTTGATCCATACCTAGAATAACTGCGGCTTATCTGTCAGTTAGCGGCTCGTACAGTTCGGCCAACGAGACTGCGCCATTAATCCCTGTCACCTTACCATTCTTGCTTATGCGAGCTTCTAACGAGCAACTCCCGAACGATTTTGGGGGAACGTGTGCCGTCAGACTATTTAATTTGGCGCTCAGACCTTTGGTGAGGGGCGGTGAAGACTGCTTCAAGGATGTTGCTGGCCACTCGTTGGAGTATAGATTGCTTCAACTCCATTTGTAAATGAAGCAATCTTCGCAGAACGACTCAAACTAAACTGAAATGATTTTGCTTTGTAATTAATTAGACTAGTACTAATAGGCAAAGGCATAATCATTTGTGTATGCCATGACGAATGTCATGTCGCCTCCCCCCCACATCCTGACCAACTCATCGCTGTTACTCTGCCCTTATGGACGGATCGAATGTAGACGATGTGCACAACGAACAAGATAAAGTGCTCCTCTACATCTCCGACTCGTCAAGTCCTTTCGATGGCAGCTGAACTAACAACGAACAAGCGAGCATAGAGCTGTCGAGGAAGAGGGCCCATTCTACTACGGGAACTCAGCCTCTCGCTCCCAGATCCCTGATCGTAAGCTATCCCCTACTGAGAACAGTCCCCCCTGGTCCGGTCCCTTTGGGGCGTCTACTCTGCTTTTGACGAGCGCTTGTGCCAGTGCGACGTTCAGGCTCTAGTTGAACAAGCGAGGATCGTGCCTAAAATGCCGTTCGCGTAGCAAGCGGTGAAATCGAATTAGTTTGACAGTGTGTTCCTTGGACTCTGACCGTGCTGACATGCGACTGTGGAGTGGCTTCGATCGTGGCTTTTCGGGACGCTTTCGATTTGGAAGTACCCAAACAGTTGGAAGAGTGTTCAGGGAGAATGTGGACGTCACAAGCCTGTGCGCCTGCTTGAGTTTGTGGAAATCACTTGAGACATCATCTGATCAACTTCGTCTGGCGCTACCTACAGAACGGCAAGCTCTACGAAGGATTGCGACCGCTTAAAAGCCGAGTTTGTTTGCGATTTTGAAGAGGCCATAGCAGGCTGGGCTGCGTTGTATCGTCGGTGAGCTCCGACTCTTTCTGTTTCTCAACATTTCCAACTTTCAGATGAAGTCATCATTCATTGAAGGCGTCCCGCTCTGAGCATTTGTGTATTGAGGCATGACCTGCCGTCTGCTCTTCTTCCGGACCGTCGTTATCCTCTGTTTTGAATGGACCATTCGCTAGCTAAAAATAACCAATGAAGGCTACAAACAACACAGTCACCGAATAAGGAAATTTGTTGCCAAATGTTGGCCTTAAATAAACATGCGTGCGCCAATGCTAAATTATATAGAACGAATACGATCTTGTTTTATATCTAGTGGGTACTTCAAGAGACAACGACAGCTGGACTAAAAAGTTGTATCTTGAACGAGCGCTGTAAAGACGGGTGACAGTTCGAACATTGTTAGTGTGGAGGCACATCGAGTGTGACTGCCGAAGAAGCTGTTAATTATCCGTGGGAAAAGCAGGACAACTTCGTCAATTATAAAGCAAGATGACATAGTAAAAAAAAAATAGAAAAAAAATCATATTACCAACCGCAACCGACGCTCTATGAATGAAATAAATACTTATCGCGACAGGATCTCCGGCAGCATTTTGGTGGAGCTCGGTTTTCGAGTAAACCTATTCTATGACGATCCGTCGTTGTCAGTAGTTCGTTAACTTATATAGACTAACACTTTTAATGGATGTCCCAAGTCGTGATTACACAGGACACAGGACAGGCGTGCTCATTTTCACCCAGCAATAGAAGCTTAGTAACTTTTGCACCAGAGCTATCCCCTTGGGAGAAGCTCCAGTTAGCTTTTCTAGTATCTGCTCGAAGCAGTACACTTCTCTCCGGACATTCTGTATGTCTCGTAATCTTGTAAATCGAATCGATGAATAGAGATGGGCCGAGTTACAGTGTCTGCCACAACTGAATGAAACAATCTCCTTACACGTGGATGGATATGGATAGACTTGTGTTTCGAAAGCTAACGGTATCAAAATGCCTCAATATATAGGCAATGTAGGCTGCATGCGTTGAATCTATTGAAGTAGAATTGTAGCGTAGCTTTTAGGGTGAACTCGAAGTGCACGAGATTCAATAGGTGTTCATTGTCAAAACGTGGAGATTGATGGGGTCAGAGAATGAAACAATGAACATAAAACGTCATCGCATGCGTCTAGGCTTACGCTCGAGCAAGTGAACAGTGAAGTCGCACAAGTGGAAGTATCCTTCTGACCAAATGTGCAATACGAATGCTGATTCTTTTTTAATAATAAACTGTGTCTGGCAACACAATATATTGTCCTTCTCCATTGAAATACATTGAGTCGAATGTTTCCTGTTGCGCCCTTTGCGCCTCATAATGCTGTCACTGCACTCGCCATCTAGCGCATATATTCACCGCGAAAATATATTTCGTAATAAAATTCATGCCGTTCTGATTACTCGAGATTTTCCTTAAAAGAAATGTCAAGTACAACGAAACTTTGGTCACGTGCAAATGATCTCGCTGCTATATTGAGGATGTTGTTATATTGAGAATAAGTTATTCTCAGTATAACAATCAACCGTAATGCAACATGGTATCGCGTACGTTATTGATCTTCAAGCTGGAATCAGGTTCTACCACACAGATTTTGCCTCCGATTTCATTCAATGGCCAGTGCGAGGTCACCAGGCGTCGTCGACTATTTCTGTTTCTTGTTGTATTTCATTATATTTACATACAACGTAATCCACCATCTTGTATCAGCTGCAGTTTAATGGCTCATGTGACGCAGGATCGGTTAAACATCGGCCAGAAAATGAAAATAGACCGTTATCATGGAGGGGTTGTTCACCAATGAACTGAACTCCCGCGTACTTAATATGCGAAGACCTGCCGAATAAACGACCGGTATCTCGAATACAATCGGGCATATGTGAATAGGAGTCTCGTGGTGCTACTTTTAAAACAATGTTACATCTAATTGGCCTGTTTGAGGTCTGGAAATGTTTTGGATCAATACCTTTTCAGGACACTGTGTTATCTTGAGCTGACAAATAGTTTCACACGCATATGCTTGCTGTTATATGAAGAATATTCTGAAATTACTATAATATTTATATAATAGTACGTTTGTTTTCATTTGTATATATAAACTCTAAATTAATTCATATTTTTTTCAACTCTCTAATATTCTGAAAAAAAAGAGGTCTAAGGACTAAATTATTTTCCAGTTCGTTTCGTATCGAAATTATTTTTCAATAGAATAATCCTCAAGTATCCTTGGAACTAGCTCTGACAGCCCCTAGCTGGATACACTTGGTTGTTAGAATGTCACTGTTTTTAGAGAGGAGCGTGTATCTGACTGAAAATATGTACTACTAGGCGACTATGGCTATATTATATATTAAGATTTTACCACGTATAAAATAGTTGAACTATTTCCAACTACAGCAACGTAACGTGTCGCCACCGTTATCGTTCAGAAAGAACCCTTCACAAGAATAAAGAAACAAGATCTGAGGGTTGACAAAACGGGTCGAATTGTACAGGAGAAATTCGGTCTGATATGTTCTGCCATGGAGGTTTAACACTGCACAGCTTATGCTAAAGTGCAGTGAGACCCTAGTTCATGTGACCAACTTCATGTAGTCATAGAGTTTCGGCTCTTAGGAGAATAATAGTGACCTTGCAATTCAGTGCAGCTTACTTTTCGCTGTGCTTGGAAGCGCGGTTGCGGTGATCAATCTTTCGTAGAATAGACCATGGGAGACTTGTCAGCCCACCTAGCTAAAGTGTGTTGTGCTCATTCAGTATTCGTTTCACCAGTTTAGCAATACGAGCTCAATATTAGAATATAGAAGAGAAATAACAAGAAAAACTCAGAAAAAGGCTAGAGTTTATTTAGGCCTGTTTGCCGATCTGGCTGGCGGAAAAAAGATACCTCTCACAGTAAGTAACAAGGAAATTTCGCCAACCTATATCTCCAATTGTAAGAGGGGATTCCAACTGGATTACTGTCGTAAATGCGCAATTTTCGAGATATACATTGTTTCAGTTCAGGCAAAATTTCGTATTTCTCGAATATCTCATAGAGACAGTGAATCTGAACTTAGTATGTGCAATTTTGTAGTTGGTTATTATTTTCTATGACTATGCCCCTGTCCAGCAGCCTTGCGAACCGAACGGTGCCTGTCATACCTGTTCGCTTGGCCCCACTGTACCGGAGAATGACCAAAAGAACGCTTGTGCGTTGCCCTCAAATGCATAGCAACTACGTAAATCAAACGACGTTTTACGTGCTCCGTTTTTCCGTCCCGTTTCGTTCTTATTTTATCTACGTTTGCTTCTTGGCACGCAGCTGAGACACGCAAGCTCGGCCATGGCTGGGCTAGATTAAGCTGCACCAGCCAAAGAGCATCTTCCAGAGGACGGCACGCAGGCGGCACGCTCGCGACCTGTCGCGTGGCCTATTGCGGCCAAAACATCAGTAGTCCCCATCCTCGTACCGGATCGTCGTCGCAGCCGAGTGGCAGGACAGTGGCAAGCACGCCAACATGTGCATGCCACGAAACAGCGGACGGCATTGTCGCAAGGCGGAGGCGCTTCGACCCAAGGAAGCGAGCGAGAGACAGAGCGTGCAGGTGGTTTACGTTTGCGTGCCGTCGCGCTCGTTGCCAGCTGACTCCGTTGAGTTCGTTCAGCTTCAACTGCTTCCCGCGCCGACCGACTGAGCACAAGAGAACGAACTGAGGCGAAACGCGCAGCCGGTGCCTGCGCGGGGAACGGCCGCTCGATGCTGAGTGAATAGGAAGGCGGAGGCCAAGCTCAGCAGAAGCAGGCAGTAGCAGCAGCAATTCCATGCATACCATGGCGGAACGCATGGGCATACAGGAGGGACAGGCATTCTGGCGAGACAGACCGATTCTCGAAATTGTGGTCGCCCCCGCCGCACAGAGACAAATAGCAATTTCTTTTCATGCCAACCTTCTCCCCGAGGAGATGGATCGCGCGATCATCTTCTTACGGCGGAATAAAACGAAAGAAGATGAGTCAGGGAAGCGATCGAGGCGCAATGAAAAAATCTCCTCCTGTTCTTATTGTTGTTGCTGCTGCTGCTGCTGCTGTTGTTTTGATTTTTTTTTCATCCTCATCGTTGCCCGGCCGGAGAGAGAGAGATAGCTGACTCGCTCGGCTGGTGGCAGGATTCTATTCGAATGAATCATTCTGATGACAGGATATGCTTATGATAGGTGGGATGGTGGAATGTGGACAAATGCGGCCACACTGGAACACAGCCGGTGCGAATGTCTGTGGAAGCGCACGGATGTCTCTGCGTGGCCCGCTCCGGAAGCGACGGATTATGGACACAACTGACACGAATCGGAACTCCTTCATATCTCTTAGGCTGGAAGTGGAAACACTTAAGTACAAAGCGTGTTACGCTTATCCAGGTAATGCATTCGTAATGACTGGATCATTGCTGATTCACCGTGTTGTGCTGAGGCTAAATGTGGCTGTGCAGTAGAAACAGGTCTTCAGACGAGGATTGGTTGCACTTATGTTAAACGAACCTTTTTGATACCTTACATGATATTGTTGTCTTTTGTTGTGTAGACACAATCTGATTAGTTAGTTGACCCCCCTTATTGACAAAATGTGATATCACTATTTCTCAGCCCTGTATTTCTTCATTTTCTATACGTATGTTATATGGTGTTGCGCTTCTAGCATTATTGCAAAACGCGATTGCCGATACTTTGGTATGACTATATGATCGGCCAGATGCCTTACTGGTCCATGCGGCGCGATAGAGCTGTCAGAGGTATTCGCCGAGATTATTTGCAGTTGCACACACCTGGTAACGAGTTTCGCCACAGAGTGCGCGAGGTTTTCACTTCCCAGTGACTTTAGCTTGAGCTGCTGCTGTAATTAGCAACAGTTCACTTGAAGGGATGCCGTCCTTTTGCTTCAGCATCGAACATAATCAACGAGAGCTAATTCGCAAGGCCTAATTCGCAAGACCTAAGGTGGAAGTTTCGTGAGAGAGGCACCAGCCGAACTTATTTAGCCAGACCTTTATTAATACGGGGTCAGCATAAGTGGTCGTCCTCGCTTCGTGCTCATTTTATCGAGTTATCTAAATATATTATTACCGGCTGCCGGTGGATGCATTGGACTCTATGCGTTATCGGCACTCAAACGTTGTAACTGAATGAAGAGTCTAGATAATCGTAAGATTAACACCTTTAATTATGACAAATGGCATCATAGATACCCAATGATAAACCGAGATAGCGTATGGCTCTGAGATAACGTAGCGCTTCAAGCAGTGGCTTGGCAATACGCCATACAACAGCTGATTAACATTACAGTATGCTAGTATGAGAAATGGACAGAAATAGACCATGCTGTTGAGATCCACCACTCGCGTGCGAGATCTCACTTGCCGGTGTTTTGAAAAAGCTTATTGTGAAAACTACCAATTCATAATAGCCGAAGAGTTACTGATTAATATCACTGTGACCATCCGGTGATAGAACATACCAGTAAGGCTACTGCCGATCGCGCATGCATGATTTCAACAGCTGTATCTATAGAAATAACATTGGAAAGATTGAATATGTGAAACAGGTCAATCCTATGTGCTGGTGGAGAAAGACCTAGGTCATGTAGACTGTTGCACAGTAGGCACATGTTTTGAGGATGAACTTGGATAGGCAACTCATAACTAGCTAGATGGACGGCCTCTGGCACTACAGAAGTCGCAGATCTGAGTGCGGTAAAGAACATAATATGCCATTGAACAAAATGTATTGCTATTTGCATTACATTATACTACACTGGATGAAAAGTTGGACGCAGCACGGCCGGGATTCGAACCACGGATCTTTCGTTTATCGGGCCATTGTAGTGATCGTGTGAGATATTGCATCACACACCAGCATATGCGTTGACCTTAAACTATCTGAGAAAGCCACAACAGCTTACTGATATACTTGGATTAATTTTCAAAATATGTAAATTTTTTTAATTGGTGCGATAAAAGTAGCTTCAGGGTTTTTTTTGGACATAAAACATAAGGTAAACTAGCCATGGTCAAAGGTTGAATATTATTAGACAGCACCTTGCATGCCGTCTTGTCTAGGAGGTGATGTCAGGAGGATGGCCGCCCCATGACGTTTCGATATTGTCTATACGAGATACAGCATTTTGGATAATTCTTCGACATTAATTGGGCGTTATTTTTCAAATCCCAGCTCATCGATGGTAGCCGGCTTACTGGCGCACACGTTGTTTTTCAGAAAACCCCACAGGAAAAAGTCCAGGGCCGTCAAGTCGCACGATGGAGAAGGCCAAGGAACCTTCGCTCTCTTGGAGATTACGAGCCCACCAAGCTTCTGCTAGAGCAGCTTGATTTTGGGTCTAATTGAGGAAATTTCCGTCAATACTTGTTGGTGACGATGTACATTATTTTGCCGAAGAATTACGGTTCAATGACACCTCCAGCCCACAATGCACACCCTTGGACTTCTTCTGTAGGGTTCTTTGAAGAACAAGGTGTACGCCAGTAAGCCCGCCACCATCCAAAGGAAAATACCCTGCAGAAGATTTTGAAAGAATGCCCAATTTGAGCCAAGAGATCATCAAAAATGGTGTACTTCGTATCGACAATGCCGAAACGAAGGTAAGACACATCGGCATAGATGGTTATTTCTAATAAAACTCAAATTTTGACCTTAACTAGTCGATCTTGTCTTTGGTGTCTATCTAAAACCCTCAAGTAACATTTACCGCGCCCGTTATATTTACTGAAATTTTGTGTTGGTAGTGACTGGTATTTAAGCAGCAGGTCAATGCCTTTTAGCTATTTCTCTGCAAAATGTGCGACCTCCAGAGGACACCCATTTATCTTCCCCAGCCGCATAGCTCCAATGATAAGAAACATCACATGGCGTATATAGTATGTATATAAAAGGTAGCTACGTAAGTTGTAAGCATAATTTCTATATAAACTGTATATATATATATATAACAGCTGATATATGTTATGTGGCCTTATGCGTATCATTCATAAGCTACTTCCTGAAGAGTCTATATTTAACTATCAGCAGATGCTACCGTAGATGGTAGACCATTATGTCGTCATTTGTTCCTCAATCTGTGTAAGTGTGAAACTCTCTCCCTTCGTATGTCGATTTCTCAATCCGCCTTTCGACCTCGACAACCGCTGTGCCAGTAGGCCACGGTAGGTAATCAAGAATATACAAGTAAATCTATGCTTGTTCGTCGTCCAAGGCATTGGCAACAGCCTGTGATCGAACACAGGGTTTAATGACTGCAAGCGTCGCTCGTTTAAATGACCGCACCGAGAGTCTCGGTGCTGCTGTGGCGCATAGTGAATTTTCCTCATGTTGCTTACACGAGTCCGGGCTGCCTGCCGTGACGTAACTGTCCCCTGACGCAGATGGCGTTCTATTGGTGAGGAGTTAGCGTCGATTCGATTGACTTTCCGGAATCGCCTCCTGTAAAGGAAACGTGCAATTCGCACATATGCCATTCGGCTGCCGCTTGTCCACAGCGGCACTGAGCAGACACCATCTTGGCGGCAGGACCAACGATTTCGTGTGAACCGTTCAAAGCGAAAGGTGTGTCACGAATTGTCGACAACGCGATTGTCCGACTGTCCGACAGACAATGAAACTACTAGTTAGCTACAAAGCAGTTTACAAATCCTATCATCAACCGTTGTCCTCGACATTTTCTAGTGCTATCTGCTGATCTGTGTCGTGGTGATTCGACGCTGTCATTGTGGCCAACAACAATTAACACAGTGCGTTTTCGTCGCCGTCATTGCTGATTCGGGAATGGAAACAGTGGCATTGTGGAACATGGCAGTTCGGTTTATTAACACCAGTATCAGCTGCTCGATCACTAGTGTGATTCTACCCGTTTCAAACGGGCCTATATCCAAGCGTGCTAACGGTATTTTTAGAGCACATAAACAACAGTTGACGGACGACGAACAACAGCCGCGTATGGAGCGCTATCCAATAAACAGTGCTCAATACTTGTGCCAACGTGCCAACCCGCTAGACAAAATTCGTGACAGACTTTACAGAGCAATATTGAATATGAGGTTGAGCAGTAGCTTGAACACTCTATTTAATAGTCTCTCGACGAATGTCGTCAAATCCCGATATATTGAGAAACCCTTCTCGTTAATACAGGATCGTTTGATTTTAATGTGCCCATATACATTCCGTCATGCAAACGATATACGTGTATCATTGTGCAATGAATTGTCTATGTAATATATGAAATATTCTGCTCATCAGCGTCCGAGATAGAATTTCGTTCGACGTTATTTATAAAAAAAACCACATGAAGTAAAATGTCCATATGTGGAATCATTTCTCAAGGCCGACCTCACGATCGCTGCCTGTTTCCATAAATGGACTTTATATGTATATATATATATATCGTAAGTCCGTTGATGTAGAAACAGGCAGCGATCAAAACATAGCGAATATACGTAGAGTATAATATAGCAAAACACATGATCTATATATATATATATATAATTTGTTTTACACTGGCGGCTATAGATGAGCAAAGGTGAAAATTACTCCAGATGATACAGACCTGCATCTTGCCCAAGTCTTTCCCAACCTACGGCTGTTATGTAGCTTGTATTAAGCACTAGCCTGAATAAGCCGAATTATATTCGATCATAACGTTTTGTTCATTTTTGTGGATTGCAGGAAGAGGAGGTCACCAAATCAGGAGCAGCAGCAGCCACAGCAAAATGAGCCCTGCAGTGACTCTCGCACATCCACTGAGTACAGCTGCGGCCAACAACAGCAAGCCTAACGGCAAACCATGCCTCACAAATTTTGATCCTGAACAGGTCAAGCTACTTCAAGAGGAATGTATCCTTGTTGATGAAAACGACAACGTCATTGGGTCGATATCAAAACAAGAGTGTCATCTGATGGCCAACATCAATAAAGGTGAGCTGCTATTATGATTTCGACAACGTATCTCCATCGAAGAGAGAGAGATCGTCTCATCAGTACTTCGAAATCTACCAAAGCTATAATATATTACAACGGATGAATGTTTTTGCCGTTGCACAGCTGCGTCACTCAGGGCTTCGGCCGGGACCTAATCATCATCGTTGGGTTTAACATTTGTGATGCCATATTATATTCTACGTATATTTGCTACGAAGGCATGCTTCACAGGGCATTCTCGGTATTCCTGTTCAACTCTGCCGGGGAACTTCTGATTCAGCAGCGTTCCGATGAAAAGATCACCTTTCCTGGTTGCTTTACCAATACTTGTTGTTCGCATCCATTAGCGACAACGGCCGAGAACACGGAAGATCCAATCGTTGGCGTCAAGCGTGCGGCCCAACGTCGAATGCTTGTTGAACTGGGAATACCACCCGAAGAGGTAATCATAGCTGACGTCAGTACAAAAATGGTAGTTGTTGTGATCTTACGTAAGGGATAGCGGGAAGTATCAATAGTTTCATAATATCATCGCGAGAAAGAGGGGTGTAATCGTGACGTAAATCGGACGATTTGAGCTAGAAAAAAAACTGTTATTTCAAGAACAAAGATACGGAGGCTTCTGCAGTGATTGACCCAAGGGCCGATAGTTTAACAGGCTGTTTAGGAGCGGATTTTAACTAGCACATTTTACGTCGATATTTTCTATATCCACGATTATTCTACTCGAGCGCATATTTTTACATATACATATATTAAGGTAGTGGTGTTTTTTCTTATAGTTATCTCACACGTTCAAGAACCGAGAAATGTCTGATTACAGAAGGGATGGAATCTAGCCGCAGACGAAGAAATCCATATAGTATCCTCGGACATGCGGTTACCTTTGCGGTACCGGAGTATAGGGTTTATGTCTAGATAGACACGTTGTATGGGAGATTTTAAATACGAGGGGGTCACCGTTACCAGTCCCGTTTCACGTAACCGTACCAAGGCTAAAATCATGCGTGTAACTGATCTAATGGGGCGACCTTACCGGCCTTGATCATGCACTGTTGGTTAGATGTCAAGGCTACAGCTAGTCTAGAACTCAAAGGGATGATTGGTAATGATCGAGGACTATAATGTGTTTCTCAATTCTATCTTGTTCCCCGTCACACCGTTCGTGTTCCTTGTTGCCATTGGTTGCTGTTACCTTTTTAGCCACTGATGACAGACCGATAATAGTGGCAAATCAACGCAACGTAGAAAAAAAAAGCTTCGAGAACCCCTTTCGCCATACCATTGCCACAGCAATGAGCCTTTCTCATTGGCTGACGTAACGGTCGCGTCTAGCGATGACGGGGAAACAACAACAGTCGTGATATCTTCTTGCGGGAGCAGAAAGACGATGCCTGTCGTTCGACAAGCTACATATCTCTTCCGTTGCTTGCATCTGCGCAGCTGAAAGTACATGGTGCATGATTGGCTAAAATCAGGGCTGGGACTCACCGTCGGTAATCGACATTTGTGAGAAACCATTCTACACCGAAATAATCATGAACATGAATTTATCCGAGGAGCATTACGCGAAAATTAGTATGATCGCGTCGTGTGGAGCAGATCTGATCATGGCAGCTTACGCAGAATTTTTGAGAACAAAACGATCTAGCTGACATGGAGTTGCCTTATTGTCATCAACATGGTATCGTCGTTATAGCAGCGATTTTTATTCGCCAATTCATTTGTTAGCAAGGGACGTACAAGGAAAATGCACAAGTCGGAAGATGGAGCTCCGTGTTATCTAAATGGTGGTACGCATCATTCACCCGCTGCTCGGCCTTTGGCAGAAACGCCTTACTGTATTTATATGAGGATATTCCCTCTGATTCTTACCGTTGATCTTCCTGGTCCCGCGCTCCTCGCTCCCCCGCAAGAAGATGGAACAGGCGTCCAGGACAATAGTGGCCGTGTAGTAGAATTGTCATTAGGCAATTTTTGCAATGGTGTCTGTTTCCAGAGGATAACGGCTGCCCCACACGTATATATAGCAGTACCTAGAAGTAGAAATGCAGCAGTCGTTGCTGGCCAACACTGGCATAGGAGACCGCTGGTTTAGCTGTGCAAGCGATGGCTTACACATTACTATCATTGGGGCTGGTATCTTGCATCGGGGACGCTTGTAAAAGTAGAACACGCGACAACTATGGATCAATGCAACTCGCATAGGTGATCTAGATGAAACTGTCTGATGCCAACAAAGAATATCCTCGGGAGCGGTGCAAGCGTTTTGGTTTTTGTAGATGAAACCTAACGACTCGCATTAATTCATATCGAGACACATTTTGGGGTATCATTTTCGGAGTTTTTGCATATTTTTTTTTTCGGATAGGTCTTGTCGAGTCTTTACAGATTTTCTTTACTTGTAGAAAAATCTGGTATGTACCTATAGATTCTGGCCAACTTATTTATGGCGGTATAGCCATTGACGTTACCTAATTTCCCTGATTCTAACGAAAAATTCGGTCTTGAACAACTTTCCCTGGCGCAAAACGCCCGTGTAAGTTGTAACAGATACAGTACTTCGTCTTCTTCGAAGTCGGCCAGTTTCACCTCAGTGGATGTGTTTACCGACTGAAGGGGTCTCTGCAGATTCAATCGGTGTATACATAAGCATAGGCGACAGGTGAAATTTACCCTAACCTCGAAATGTCCTATTGTAAATTCACAGTTATTTTGTTGGTTGACCCTATAAACGACGTTTATTCTCGGAACACAAACAGACTCAAGCCATTCTCCGTCAGCTGCCGCCACCATTGTGATCGAAACATGATCCATCCAGTTTACCCTGCTGCATGTGTTGCCCGCGAGGACTTGGCGAAATCGGCTGGTTTGGTTTCGGCATAACTAGATTCAAAACTCAGCAGCAAAAATAGATTCAGCGCATAATTAAAGTAACGTATAGCTTTCCCAATTATTTCACAGATACAGAGGTTGACAAAGAAAGCGTCTAGCAATTCCGTGTGTGCATTCTATTTGCAGTTGCCGCTCGACTCATTTCACTATCTAACTCGAATTAAATACATGGCACCCTCGAATGGTGACTGGGGTGAGCATGAGGTCGATTATATTCTATTCGTTCAACGTGACATCGAGACGTTACGGCCAAATCCGAACGAAGTCAAATCTACATGCTACCTGCCCCGGGACGGGATAGACCACTTTATAGGTTTGTAGCGCACAATTGTCTCTTCCTCAACTTGTTGTTATTATTATGTCTATGTTAATAATAATATACCACCATAATAATAATATGGTGGGTGGCGGGGACATGAACTGATACTAGATGACAGGTCTTACAAGAAACAATTAATTATTTAATTAACTGATCCAACTAGAAGATGATGCAATACAATATTGGTTTATTCACGTAACCCCGAGTACACGATGGCTAACTACAGCAAACAACATGTGAATAAAAGCAGATTATTCGAAATGCCACCGAGTATTTGCTCGACAGTGCAGCGTTGGCCGCATTTTGTCGATGAGACGTACGTAATTATTTACGGCATAGTCTACTCCAAGAATGAGCGGCATATCACTAATCCTTATTGCATTTGTATTCACAGGGAGCCTTTCAAAGCAAAACGAGCCGTTGACTCCCTGGTTCCGGCTGATTCTCGACGCGTTCCTGAAGAAGTGGTGGGATAATTTGGACAACATAAAGGCGTTTGAATCACACAGTGTCGTTCATAAGTTGAACTAACTCGAGCGGCAGCAGGTTCCCGCAAAATTATGGTGAAATGCACATTCGAGCCTAGGTTTTTCCTCCACGATTTAGGCGTATTTTCAAATTGAGCATGGTGTAGGGCTGAACGTAGAAAATAAACAAATAGATGATATTTAATTACGAGTAATTGTTTAGTCCACAGGTTTGCCCATGATGTGTCGAAGTCTACTAGAGTTAGTGACAATGGGTTGTCAGGCGAAGCAGTTGGATTTGTTACGGCTTGCTTAGAACCGTTATGAAAACATGTCTAAGTTGTCCTATTGTTGAAATAAATAGGATATCTTGTTCGACTACAGAGAAGGCAGGTGAACCTGTCGGTAGCCAGGTTATGGTCGGTGACCTTTGCAGAGCTACGTAAGATTAGGCTGAGGTTCCGTCTGGTTTAAATTTCAACGCGACGAAATCAAGTTATTAGCTGCTAACCCCGTTAGAGATTAATTGGTCGAATAACGTGTCTTCTAGTATTACAACGAGTGAAGTGTCGCTTGAAAATTCGGTACACGTACTGCTTATGTGGGATTATGTCAGGTGGCATGCCGGAGCTGCTCATATGAAAGCGGTGAATAGATTATGAGCTCAAGTCGAGACAATGGTTAGTCACATGAACGTATTTTTATGATTTAGACTTCCAACTGAATATGAACATTGGAGTTCATAGGATCTTGCAATAGGATTGAAAAGTCGATTTTACTGTTGAACAAAGTAGACCAAAATATATTTTTAAGTTCTATCTTACGATAGCAAAAAACCAAACAAGGATTCGCGCAGAGTAAAGTTTCGTATCCAATCCGCCTATTGGAGTGTAGAGCGCGCATCAACGTTGGCCTTCCCGTCCAATCGTTTCTAAGATCTTTCCAGAGGTCCATTCATTCCAAGCATAATTGGTATCAGGCGAGACTGAGTGGCAGTCCTGCACCACAAGCAGCCATTAAGAGCAATGGGAGCTTCCCTACCGACATCGGGCATCGACCCAGTAACCCGACGACATCAGGTACTCGCAATCACATCAACAATACAGAGCTGCAAGGTCTGTCTGACAACCCAGCGCGAAATGGACAGCAGCCAAATATTTACACAGACAGATCGTCTAAAAATTGTGTCTCATTGACACCAAAGAGCGAATCTGGCTTTCCGCTACTGCTATTAACAGTGCATCTGCTACAACTCTATTTCTTCATGTTCGTCATCAGCTTGGATAATTGTGGACAAAGATTCACACACACACACATTGACATACAGAGCAAGAGGGAAATACACACGAACTCATATACGCAGTATCTAACAGGATAGGCTTCATAGGCTGGGACCGCAACCAGATGATCACGGAAAATGACCTGCTGTTGTCTGCTGATTGCCTGCACACAGAGAGCTATGACACAATCCAAGGCTGTGCGGCGTCGGCTGTGCGTGACTCGTCCCTAATATCTATTGTACGCTTTGCCGTCCTATATGGCTGGAGGTGTGCCATGCGTGTGCCGCATGTGAACGGCTGTGAGCTGTGTTGAAAGGGCAATGACTCAGCATTGGTCAACATACGGTCCACTGCGAGCAAACCAGCGAGCCTGGAGGTGCGCGGACGTTCGTCCGGCCGATATTAGACAATCGACGAACGACGACGATGTACGGCATCGCAGAACGAACATGTTCTGCTTTGCTACACGGTTCCCGGCTAGCCAGCACGTCGCCAACTGCTTGCTCCTGGCTGTCAAGTCGCTACTGACTGCCAGAAAGAACCTACCGTCCACTCTCTATCAGACCTCCATCCTCGACTCGTCTGCCAAGTCTCGTCTACATGAAAGCTAGCAGTGGGTCCGGCGATTACTGAAGACATCGGCGTTCGTTTTCCCTGCGTCTATGTGTGGGTCTGCTGTCTCTCAATCGCCTGTAACGACTGCACTCGTTACTGCTCTGCAGCGGTAGTGGCTGTTATTGTTGTTGTTGATACTGTTGTTATTGTCGTGGCAGGCGCAGCTTCTTTTCCTTCTTCTATCTCATTTACAGAATCACATAATTGATCCATGGCTTGCAGTTAGTTATTCGTTCCGGGAACTGCGGGACAGCGGGGGCGATGTGGTGAGGGGCAAGACGACGTATGAAGTCAAAATAACAAATGCCACGACCACACGCAGAGAGGCCGATATAGAACAAGCGCCTTCGCCACCACTCGGACAAGGAACAACGACATTGACGGCAGAGGGAAGAGCTCTGATGAACTCGGACACATGCTCTGGCGAACGGGGACAGACAAGCAACGAACATCGAATAATTCGAACATGTTGTTGCCAGTTAAAGCAAGCGGCGCCATCAAAGAGCTGACCGAAGAAGCAGGTCTACCGTTTGTGCGCTCGCCGGACCAACCGACCGCATGGCCCCGATGAAACAAAAGAACCAGGTCCGGTCCGATCCCGAGTACACAGGATGCAAGTTACTTTGGCCTCAACAAAGCAGATGTTGCAATGTGTACGTGTGGCATGGTCTTTGTGTCATGTACATTGGTCTTAACGTAGACAGGACTGAAGACAAAAATGGTCATTGTTGCGAACCTAATGGCGAGCCAAAGCGCATCGATGTGCACATCGACTGCTGCTATATGTGTATATACAATTTTTTATTACTAAGGTTGTGGATATATAAGAACAAGTACATGTATCATATTTATATACGACCCTGCGCTGACGATGTTGTTTATAACGTTACTCTCATATGATATTTACAAGGAGAAATCAATCAGTATATGTACATATATATATATATATATATAAATTATAGCCTATTTATATATATATATATATATATACGGAAACATAAATAGAGAGGGAGAGAATGAGAGATGGCTATAGAGACACATTCATAACGTCTACGTAGGACCAGCTCATTTTCCTTCAGGAAACAATATCATAATAGTGGCACATAGCACGAACGTACGTACGCAGTAATGTGTACGTCTTTCATTCACCTTTGTTTCGTGTTGCTCTCCACTACCTTCCGCTGTAGGCCGAGGTATGTCCCGAATATGAACCACCCAATTTGGCAGTGCTACTCCTACGACGTATTTGGCGGTAGACCAACCCTGAGGATACAAGAAGTGGCTGGGCGGCCGCGAATGATGGAGACAGTTAATGTCAACACTATGTGACGCACACGATGGAGGACAGAGCTGCTAGTGAAACCCACGAGGAGGTCGTTGTCAGGAAATCGTGCTTCTGTTATGGCCAAGCGGGTAACGGCGTGCATTGTTATTCGATGTGAGCTCTGTCTACGCTGATATTGTGGACAACATACTCGCTCGTATACACCTCGAGGATGAGGCTCATTTCCGGGTGGCAAAATGATCTTTGGTAAGGTTATGAAGTGCCTGCCAATATGGAGTCATAAGCCGCCAGTTAACAAGCCGTGCTCACTGCGGCACACAGCGGCCCCTGTATTTAATACAGACGATACTTGGCATTTTCGAATGTTGGATCATGTTCGAGATTTTCGAAAGTTGGATCATGTTCATGAATATACACACGAATATTATGCCTCAGGTTGTATAATATGACTGATATAGCTTATATAACATGAATAATGGACAATTATAACAACATATATAATATGAATGACCACTAGCCATTCGAAGGCCAGTCGGCTTCGGTGGCGCTTGCCGCCTACGACATGATAGCACAGGTTGATAGTAGTCTTAGACCTCTCCAAACGAAAAAAAAATTGATGAGCCCAATACCCGCACAGGCGTGTATTGCTTCGATAACTCGAGTCTCTCTCTCTCTCTCAAATCAACATACACAGTTGGGTGTGTTCGCTCGGCCGTCGCCTGCGTGCCTGACCTCCGCAATGGGAAACCAACCCGCCGTGCCGGTGGTGGCCGCCGTGGCGATAACGGTAGATGGAGCGGGAGGCGTGCTCACACTTTTCGATCAAAGGGTCTTGGGGGCGAGGGAAGCCTCTCGAAGCGGAAAATGTACTGGGCCGGGCGGACGGCGGAATTGTGGGGTCCGAAGTAGGAGTCTGGGAGGACATCATCTTCGCCATTGGCGCCTTCGCATCGGTGCCAGCCCCATCACTGGCGCTGGCATTACCCATTCGGCCAATGTTGGCCTGAACGTCTCGTCTAGGCGTCCGCGCCAAAGGACGCCCTTACGTCCTTACCCCTTATTCGCTCTTTCTCTCTCTCTTTGCAACCAGCTTCTATCGTACCGCGCACTTTTGCGTGCGTCGTATTTTTTTGGCTTCGAACAGTTCCGTTCTTTTCACTATTTTTGTCTTGAATCCTCTACTTTTCCTCGCCCTTATTCATTTCATCCTACTGCCAGTGGAAGGCCAACATTGTCCCCGTCGGTCGCTGTTGTACGTCTTGTACGTCTCACGACAACGGACGCCAAAGCAAGTATCGTTTCCCGAATCCTTGCTTTCCGAATTCCCGGCACAGACATCACCGACGATCCCAACGACGACGGTTCCGTTCTATCGATCCCATGAATTGATAATACGCATTGACATTCTTCTATCTTGCTGCTACCGGGCAAAGCCGGAGTCCCGAAGCGAGGGTCTCCAGTTGCATGAGACGTAGTCTTCGATATACAGCTTCTCTCACGAGTTATCTTCCGATATGAAAGACGTCAATTGAAAAAAAACATGCTCCAATTCCCAGATCGCGAAGGAGATGTTTTATTTCAAAAATATTGGTCTGATTATTTAAGCTTTACATAAAAATCATTTCATATGATGTCGCTGCAGAGGTCGTAAAAATTAGTTAAATGCCTCTGACTTGGGTTTCCATTGCACCTTTTTCGATTCCAATAGGCTGAACCTATTTGTGATTCTACCTGTTGGCAGATGGAAGAACCAAGTTCGGGGTCCCCACTAAGAGCCTTTCTAAGAATCGCCGATCCTAGTGCCCCTATTGAGTTATGGTTGCTAGGCTACGTGGGGCTCGATACGACCTAGGTTAGCTTAGCGGGTCAATTTTAAAGGTTAGCCAAACCCCAAGAGTAAACAAGCGTCTGGGCGTAACTTTCTCCACCGTATCTCTATGGTGGAGTCCTAACGAGGGCACTCTCCCATATTTTGCCACTAAGGCAAGCAACTGAAACAAGGAATCGTACGCACGTTACCTGCTATAATTTTTTGTTCCATGTTTCCATGGCCATTACAACTATGAATATGTATGTCTTGTTCTAGAACTAGCACCGAATGTCGCATCATCTATAATATCTCAGAATTATTTTTATGATTCGATTTGTTACCCCAAACCATTATACGCTTTCCAGATTTTGCTCATATTGATGATAGTAAACAATACTAAACACAGATTAAACATCCATGATAATAGTGCGGCGCGAACAAATTCGCGAAAAGATAAAAATACGCCCATAACATATAATGCATAGATATTCTAACGTTTCAGATCACGACGACGCCAGCGATTGCAACTCCAAGGGTTGGCTGATCTCTACATCCTAACAATAGCTGGGAGCTATATTTAGTATCGGAAATCGGAAAGCAACATAGATGCCGTATAATATAATCATCGAATACAATATTTGGTCCATTGGCGTACCTGCAGTATAGTTAACACTTTAGTTACTCGTTTAGCAATATGATAAAAGAGAGTCACAAAGTACTGAACAATTAGAACGTCGGCGATTGAAATATATACATTATACAAATGCTGATAATAGCACAGTATTAATACAATAAATATAATAAAATGAATAGTCAATGAAAAAAAAATCCCAAAAATCCACCCCCGAACGGAAATGGAGGTCAGACGGACGAACATCACTGCGAGAATAAATATTATAGAAATAATAAATTATAGATCATCATGTTAATGTGAGAACGTAAAGCGCTTATGGGCTCATGTCTTTATGTCATGGCGGCATAGTCATCATAATCAAATGTTTATTCTCGGAACTGCAATATACATACATATGCTTAAGTTCGCGGTAAAAAAAAAAGTAAACGGTTGTAAAAAAAACGTACGATGAGTCTTGACTCATTTATACCCGTGAATGAGACCAATATAGAAAATCGAGCTCGTGGTCCGCTATGACAACGCAGTTTGTCGCCGGATTGCTTTGACTTACGTGGTGATTGAGGCACGTTACGGTGCACGTTATACGTTTAGAAATGATGTTAGGAACATCGAAACATAATAATAAGAACATTTAGGGAAACAGCTGGCTCTGCAGGTTCAGACTTTATGGTTCCACATTGTGCGAGAGCAGCCTTGTGTTGCTTGCTACCAGGAATACAATGCTCGCGGTTTTATAGAGCCAATATATATATACTTTGTCCGGGCACAGAGAGAGTGCATTTACGAGAGTCCACATCGAAGATGAGGTAGTGTCAGACAGTTGTTATTTTTTGGCCTTTTACGATCGACGTTTCTACGTGGTCTATCACCCCCCGTGGGGGGGGGGTGTTATTTTTGTGGAAAAATGTAGACTCAGCATTTTTGAGCCTTAAATGTGCCACTTCTAGACTAAGTGTGGATTCGTATTGTGTTATAAACAGATTAGTTAAATCCGGCCCAGCTTAGCAGCATCATGATTTAATGGCGATATTGGATAACATGGAGGCCAGTACTCAAGCTTCTCCATTAGGTTTCACAATGTGAGAAATATGGACACCCTCTCTTCTAAACTGCTGATTGAACACCGCGAGATAAACCTACATTAACGAGGAATATACTGAGGCAACTATTGAATCGATTCAGTATAGTTACTGCCCTATATTGTTTCTAAACACAGTATTTGAAGGTGCATTGTTGACATCGGAAAAAAAGTAGTTTAGTCGTTGTCACGTTCATTCAAGCGCGACTGGATTCGAGGTCGGAGTATTCAAGTTGAATATAACTGTTTGCCTAAATGAAAATAGCTATCGACCTATCTCGTTCTATTATATGCTTATACAATGTACACTTGCACACTGAATTGCATCGATACCCAGTGACTGACAGAAATATCCACCCTACAATAGACATTTTTGGCCGCCTGCAGAAAGCTCCGTTCTCGTCGGCGACTGTGCTCGCATCACTATTGATCGAATCGAGCACGCATCCATCTTCACCTATGCAGCTTCTAAGTTGTATTTATTCTCCTGATCTCTTTCCTCTCCCGTACAGATCGGCGGAGGGCGACACAGCGAGCTGTGGTCTATTCTCTCATTTTTCATATTCTCAAGTGTCAAACCAACAATCGAGGACGAGGACGCTGTGTTGTTGTATACATTATACATTTACAAAAGAAGCAATAAGGGACGATTGTTACAGCACATAAGAAAGCAACGATCCTTTGGTATCTATGCTCTACAGCTTCGAGTGAGGAAGATGCAAACACACTCGAATGTTTTGAGTTGTCTCGATCCGTAGCTATGCAGCTCGGGTAACAAATTGCCGAGCGCGCTGGGTGGTATGACATTATGAAGGACTTGATTTTCTCGCTGCTCTGAGCTGAAAGTACAAGTGATGAAGAGGCTCTGTGAAGAGAAATCCAAACACAGCATCCTCGTCCTCGATGTCTAGGTATGGTGATATGACACGGCTTGTCAACGGAGGATGACTTCTTTGTGACAAAATAGAGATAATGATTGTTATATTATAATAAGTGTTGTCTATTGCTCAGCTGAGTTCTAACTCCATTTGCCAATTTATCAGTGTGTCCCAGGATTGAGGAAAGTTTCCGGAACAAAAAGAAATCCAGAAAGAACTGCATTTTTCCGATTTTTGCTGTGAAAAAAATCCGAGGCGTTTCCAATTTTTCAGGAAAAAATCATGTTTTTTTGCCTGGTGCAGTACCTTCCTGAAGCTGTCTTGAGGTTTGTCTTCCTGACATTTGGCTATAATCATAGTGAGACTTAAAGGGCATGGCAAAACAAAAGATGATCAGTTTATATATACATATATATCAGGTAATCATAACTATAATATAGATATATATATTCACAATTTATTCAAACATACAGTAGTTAGCAACTAACTAACTATAATTACAACTCCAACACAATTAAGGCCGTTCAAACTTCGAATGATTTTCATGCAATCATCATTGAGCTTAATAGATACGGCAACAGGGTAGTAAAGAAATGGCACGGGCAGTAACTATTTGATATAATTGAATAATACCGTAATGATAATAACGCTTTAGCAGTTTCGTTTATAATAATAATTGGTTTTCGAGCTGACCCTCAGCTGTTCCTCTATCCGACAGGCCTCAGCTCTTAACCTTTAGGTATTACTATGAGGACCTGTTGCCCCATCTGTACCCATATAAGTGTTTTGTACCCGTCGGCGCGACGAATTGGTCCACTCCGCTCAGAGCGCGAGACGGCACCAGGCAGAGATCATCGTCATGGGTAAACGCCCGCTATTGCCACGATAGTGTCAGCTGCTGCCACTGTTGTTGACGTTCGAATTTGACACTTCGATATTCTCTGTATCTTGGCTTACGATATCCTATTGTCGTACCCTGTTCTATTTTTCCATCTGCGGCTCTAACGGCCACAGCACGGCATATGCCACTGAGCGTTTCGAGTGTCATCGTGTGGGCAAATAAAGCTCAGCGATCATTGTCCTCATCATCGTGGCATCATCATCATCATCATGTTATCCGTGCGATATTCTATTTTGCGAGGATACCTTTGAGTGCGTACTGCCTGGGTTGGGGGAGACTGAACATCTAGCTGTATGTTCAACTCTCCATTAACCATTCATCACTATTAATGTGTACGCATATACATTGCAAACTCTAGCGGTAAGTTCGTATGGCTCAATCCGGGCGGACAATCTATTGATTATTAATATTTATTTTTAAACAATAATGGCAACAACAACAGTAAGATATAGCCATTTTAGTGCACCGGGTAAATTACATTGCGCACACTACACATACGTTCACTAGATTTTGCGGGAGCGAGTTTGCTGTCTTTGAGAGAAGAACCGAGCGACTAGGAGGTCAAAAAAATAGGGTACGATGCTTTGATATGGGCGTACCTTAAACAACCGCATATAATTTTTTCGCCTTCATTAGTATTTATCTAGTGTTAATTTAGTATATTTATTTCAAAATTCTTTGCGCGGCTTACGCCCAGCATATCGCAGTAACTAACTTGGATTCGATTAATAAACGGGCACGAGTAACCCATTGGCGTTCCCATTTTATAAACAACCAAAATGAAAAGTGCACTCGATATGTAGGCTATGGATAATGAAAGCCTTTACGTGCGGTGTATCTTATTAAAATAGATCCTACACCGCGAGAACGATATTGGTCAGTCTATTGTTGATATCTATACCTAGTGTGTTTCGGTGGAAGACGGATATTACGGCGCTTGCTAATAAATAATTAATATTATTGATTTACTAATGCATGTGCCGTCTGTATCTACGATTCGTGCAGAGATGGTGCAAGCAGCGGAGGGTAACGTTCAACCTGTGTGGGAAGATCTGTTCCACGGGCTCGTACGAAAATGTGTGTTAACACCTGGAGCTGGCTCAGAGATACCAAGTAACGCTGAAGTTCGGCTGGCCATTTCGATGTACGTTGTTTCCGACTTGTCCGGCTTTAATCCAAAGGCAATGAAGCAAAGGCTCCTTTACCAACATACTGTCACCGAGCCCTTGGTCAAGTCGCTGTCGGCCATTATGCCAATTGGACTGCAACGAGCCGTATCGACTATGTGCACTGGCGAGAAAGCCAAAATATGGATCGACTCTGTAATGGCCTATGGGAGTGTTGGTCTCGTTTTCGGCGATGAACCGTCCGAGTCAATTTCGCCTAATGCTGCGCTATTATTCGACGTTCACGTTGTGAACTGGCAAGTCAACGAGCTTCGGCTCTGCGCCGCCAGATCGGGCGGGCTCCGATTTACAGCGATGCCATTAATCGATGAGCAGCTTATTCAGGCAGAGAAGGATGTCATGGAGAGGAGGGAGAAAGCTGGTTTGCGATCGCTGTGTCGGGCAATCAGCCAGCTCGAACATATGCGAATCAGTAACGAGAAAGAGGAGAAAAAACGCAAATCAACTGTTCTCGCCGCCTCCGTGCTAGCATCCGAGTGTGCCCTAGCGTTGGGTAGATACCCGTTGGCGGTGACGTTCGGCAGACGTGTACTTGAAATCACCCCGCTAAATCCCGATGCTAACTATATCGTTGGGAGAGCGTATTTCGCCCTGGGATATAATCGTAGCGCTAGATATTTTGCGCAAAAGGCGTGGTGTTGCGATGTTGAGAACGATCGATACAAGATGACACTCGATGAGATTTGCAAGCACATGGCCCTCATTGATGACGGCGACTCCGACGGTGACGATGAGACCGATACCGCCGACTACGAGCTTCTAGCAGAAGTCATCATGGAGAAACGAAAACAGCCTGAAGTAGTGCGAGCACTAAAAAAAGACTTGGCTAGATTGATAAATGCGTCAGTGCACAAACGCCAGATCGACATTCAGGGAGGCTTCTCGCCCGCCTTTTTAGAAGACGTCGAGGAAGGTCTAAGGAAAAAGAATCAGTATTTGCTAGTTTCGAGGACATCCCCAGTATCGTTGGAAGTGCGCATTTTATAACGTGAGGAAAAAGAACCGTGAGTGATGTCTAAACAGCAACTGTGATCCTTGACCAACGGGGTGGGGAGCGGGGCGGCGGCGGAGTTAACCAAATAAATGACACTGGTAGGTAATTGTCTCTACCTCCAGTTTGCTCATCTTTGTCAAACACTGAAACTACTTCGAGATCATAGCTTCGGTAAGTTTCATTGTTCATAAGGGATATGAATAATTGTCGAGTAGAAATCGTGGCATATCTGAACATTTCCCGTTTTCTACAACGTTGCATACGTGAGTCCAGCTAACCTCTTAGAACTAGTATCCCAGCGTAAATTGTGGAGTATCATTATAATATTAATGCGCAACAAGGAGTTAACTATAGAATGTGACTAATAAAGTGAAAAAGAAACTGATCCAAGTCAAGTGATAGAGAGGAACTCATTTTTGGGACGTATTTCAGCACCGGGATGCATGTCGCACCATTAGTACGACATTACTAATGGAAATGAAAGATACTGAGCAGGAATTGTACAATACGATTTGACTAACGATAAATGGAGGAGCTCACTCAGAACGAACTGACCCATTGTAACTTGTTTTTCGATACACGGTTGTCACAATGTTATGTGCAGGACAGTGGGCTACCGCGAATAGAGCTCGAACAGTTTCGGTAGATATTGAAATAATGTGTACGCCAGGTATCACGTTTGAGACTGCACTGACCCAACTGGTTCGCAAACAATCCTAAACATGTTTATTCTTAGAAGTGTAATTGCCCCGGTTACATGAGCTGATGCTTTCACTGTTGGACCATTACTAGGTATCTAGGTATTGTGCACAACACAGTACCGTGTAAATACATGACGAATTTCTAGAATAAAAAAAAAACCTGTACACACCGCATTTAGCTAAATATAAAGCGCTGTATTTCTGTAGTTTACTTTTTTAAACGAGCATATTTATTCTGCATTGAAATATTGGACATAAATTTGATTCCATGAGAATTTCTATCATTACTTAATTCGAATATATATATTATAGTATGACTTGGATTATGGTCCGTTGTGGAGGTTCAAGGGCCCCTTAGCGTTTTCCAGGAGGGGTGAATTTTCACCAGGAAGTGCACTAGGCAGATTCTTTGTATTCAGGCCTATTCCATGATTGAGGGATCAGCTAATGCTAATTCTAGAATCAGATTTGGGCCTGCGCAGGGTGTAGAAATCGTCTAAAATTCTAAGAGAAAGAACAAATTTGATAGGTTCAAAAACGTAACACACTCAATGTATGATGTTTCTAACGCTACGCTAACATGATATTACTATATACTTTCATAATGTTTTTATATATTATCACCAATCTGGATGACATCATCGAAAAGATTGACGCACGTGTCTACAAGCTCTGGGTAAGCGATTATCGTTAATCAGGTTGGCGTTGTTTCTTGTAGTCGTCGTTGTAAGGGCGGCTGAAGCTGATGAGCGTTGTGAATCTTTTCACGGTGACTCAACAAAGCTTTAAGGCCAATCACGATCGTTTAAATATTGTTTAAACTCACTAACGTTTTTAGTGAACCTCGAGCACAGCTACAGATTATTGTTGTAATTTTGTGCACCTGCCGATGGTATCGTCACCTTTGCGACAGAATCTCCAGTCACATGTGTAAATCATGCTACTTCATTATACTGCGAGCGAACGATATTAGTCAGACAGTATTAGACAGCTGAGAGTTACAAGGATTGAGGTAGCCAGCATATTGGAATGAACTGTATGAAAACATGCGTATCTTCCCCTATAAGAGAGACCAGTTTAGCTACAAGCTGTTCATTGTCATAAACGGCCATAATAAAACAACACCTGATAAAAAAAACACCACAAGATGCGCTTAGATAGCTCTCTCTGACTCCATTCTATTCTGTCAAAGTCGTTTCTATAGGTTGTACTATTTTATGTACAAGCGATATAGCAGTGGCGTCCGCATGCGACATCGACACCCATCATGCTGGAATAAATTTTTTCTACTAAATTTTTTTTACTTTCTCTCGGCTGCATCGCGTTTCCAAGATGTAATGTATAATTTTGTTTGAGTTGCTGCTGAGAGCCGGCAATTAGCATATTTTAAATGTTTATTATGTATAATTAAATGTTTATTATATCTATTTCGATTCCCACCTATATACACATATTCCATCATGAAAATACTTTAGCAACTATAATTTCTCTTCTTCCCAACTCCATTTCAAGGAACTCCAACGTTGAGGTTAGTAAGTGCGAGCACTCTATGTTGTTCCTACTAACGGGCAGAAAGTTCGCATGGTGCATGCACGCGCGCGAGAACATACGGCGCGATAATAATCGTGCTAAGGACCACCTCGCATTTCTCTCCGAAGCACAGACGCGCGTCGCCTGAAACACCTTGGCCATTGTGTGGTCATTGCATTGTCTTGGTAAGTGTCTACGCTCTCACAGGCGGCCTTGAACCGTCGGCCTTGCTATCACCTACGTAGTCTGCCACCTCTCCCGTATTTCCTAAGGGCCCTCTGAGTAGAGCACTGACCACGTCCTTACCGGGAATGGGACGACAGTGGAAAACAGATCTTTAAAGACCCAGAGCACCTATGAACACCATGGTCGAAAATAGACGAGAGAGAAAAACGTCAAGAGAAACCCAGTCCCTAAGCGAGGCCTCAATTTAGTGCTTTACAAGGCTGCCTTCGTATATTTATAGCATATGATTTAAGGAGAAGCGAGCTGGTGGATACTGAATAATACTTTCATCTTCACTTAATTTCCAAACATGATAGCAAGAAGGGACGACAAATTGAAGACCTGTGGGTCGTTCAACTAGATACGCCGACTGTCTGTTCAAAACTATGAGAAGTAGTTCATTGGAGCTCTTATGAACCTCGTATAAAAATGATAGCTGTTTAATGTTGGACGATTTTGGTTCAAACTGCCATGATGGGGTCGAAGTCAACCGGACTAAAATGAGAACGGCGAAGGAAGAACATTTACATATCTAGAATACATACAACCTTCACAAAAAAACGATGTTGGCAAATGGTCAAAACGAATAATATGATTGATAATTATGATTTCGAGCACTAACTCGCTCTCCTATATGCGACATATGGGTTTAACCTGTCATTTGTGCTGTACTCAAACCGCGGCCTTGAGAATAAGTGAAAATCAAACTGTATAGTTAACTTGGACTTCAAACAGTTTCAAGACCCTGGAAAATAAGGGTCTCCCGAAAAGTGTGTGTAATCTCAAGTCCTGAAAAGAACCTCGTACTCCAAACAAATAAGCATTTATACTATTGGGCTACTATAGTCCTTCTGTTTAAACTGTCGGAAAAAGTTTTGAATAGGGAAATCGGGGCGGGTTCCAGGTAAGATGTCCGCTCTTGGGAAATAACCCCGAAATGAATATAGGCACGTTTCCGTAGGAGTGCAGTGGAACAAAAAAATACTGTTTATGACATAAGTGTTCGCTAGCCGCGTGGACGATAGTGGTGACACCATCGCCGGCACCTTTCTCTATACTCCCAAGGATCCAGATCTTCTGACAGTCACCACAGAGGGATATGAAGTGGTCAGTTATAATACATAAAAATTTAATAATACATTGGTCGATAACCATGGCCAGTAGGAGAATGTCAGTTGGATTCTAGTCCCGTCTTCGGTATTCCCCTATCTGTTCGTTGGCGTGCGTTGATGGAACCTCCTTGATGTTACTGTATTGAAGGCTCGAGTGGTACTTGCGTGAACACCACAGAACTGCGAGTACCGGGTTGTCAATTTCGAGCCATGTTTTTCGTTCGGCCTTCGATGGCCTTACGCTCTATAATACAACAAAGAATTCTCCGTACTCATCGTCTGTTGAAATACCGGGCGGAATTATCATGAAATGATGGTCTTCAAAACTACCACTAGGGTAAATTGGTCAACAATATACAGGAATAGGAATCTTAGACATGATGAAGGTCTAAGGTTAGTAGTCTACCGGGAGTACAACATTGCCTAACGGGGGCAGTAGCGGTCACGAGGAATAATCTTCTACTTTTGGTCAGTAACTCCAGAAATATCGCCGAATCTAAATCATCTGCCAGGATGTTATATATATATATATGTATATAGTAAGCGATGTGAATATCTATCAGTAAATAAATTTCGCATCGCGTACAAATGGCTACACGATGGCTATTATTATTTGGCCAATATCATTTCAATGACTGTGTCCTTTCTTCGCAGCAATTTTGCAAACTCCACGCCACTTAATGCTACTCTATACGGTGGGACACCAAGCAAATTGTAGATGATTGGTCGTCGCCAAGTCCAATCCACGGGCAATAGCTTTCACCCGTTCTCCGAGGCCCGTTGCAGCATCGTCGTCTGAGAGAACACTTGAGTTGGTGGCAGCGTTGGTGATGGCAGAGCGGCAAGGCGGGAGCGAGGGACTCGTTTACTCGACCAGTACTGAGTTCGACCAGTACTGAGTGCTCGGCCCGGCGTACCGATTGCCCCGTCCCCAGCGCGCTACTCTCTTCTCCCGACCGCGTCTATTGTAGCCGACAGTTTCACTTGTGGACTCTCCTCCGCTCAAGCCAAGTCTACAGCAGGGTCGCACAAGCTGCAGTTGAATAGAGTGGACCTTCTTTGTTAGCTCCGGGTGGCGCGGTAGCTCCAGCTACCGGCCGCTGCAGCTGCTGCTCAAAGGCAGATAAGAAAAGTGCATTTTGTGCCAAAACCCTTTTGTGGGCACGTTCTCTATTTTTCTGTGCGGAGACGCCGGGGACAGAGTGCATCGAGGCAGCGACATTCGTGAGCAGTAAGCCCCTCAGTGGCTTCTTCTTCTCCTCTTTGTCACACCTCGCAATCTCAGTGACCAATCGCTTGGAGACGCAACGGTTGGTTCGATGGACAGTTCACGGCGACTTCGACGATTTTGGATTTGGCCGAATTTCCGGATGATGTCCATACGTATAGTTGTTCTTGTTCCCTGAGCGACGAATTTCAGGTTACTGATAATTATTGTCATTTCATGGTAGGAGGAAGAACTGGATTGATCTGTATTTATAGATGAGTTAGCAGTTTGATCACCATTCTCATACATAGCTTAATCGTGTATGTATGTGCCTGTATTTATGTGTTTATATTTATTGCACTTAACCAATGAGGTATAACTGTGCAGCACATAGCAACGTTCAGTGAGACTAGCCGAGACGTCTTCTGTATCGAAGAGCTTCAATGGGAGAAACTAATCATGATGTTCTGTTTAAACGTATCTGCAAGCGTTTAGCCTCTAATCTTTGAGGATGAGTTGCCCGAATTGTTGGTCCGTTTAATGACTCGACTGTTTAATCGCTCTGATCAAAAGAAACGAACGACCATGGCGACTCTATCAGTAGGGGTGAAAATTGCATTGTCCCATTATATTTTAGTTTTGGGTGCAATTAGTACAATGAAGTATCATAAACACGCTCGGAGATGACGTAGTACTGAAAGTGTCGTCTGTGACTTATGTACGTGAAGAGAATGAGGATTCAAAGAACTCGCCAAATATCTTTGAAAGTTAACTGTTCTCATTCGGTGATTGTGAACTATCATACATATCCACTTGTCCACACTTCGCTAAGAAAGATAAAGTGAGCAGAACACATACAGTAGAGGACTAAAATGAAAACAAATTCATATTATCACTGTATATGTATACAAAGAAATATCCTATGTTCAAAGTAGCATAGTATATATATATATATATATCTATACTAAAATCATGTTTGTTTTTCTTCACTAAAAAAAGTGGCCGACTAATTGTACCCGCAAAACCTGAAATATCTCTAAGAACACCGTCCTCTGTATATTCTTAATAGAATATACAGAGAACAAGGAGGTCCCACTTCCCCAATCCTTAAGCGTCAGTAAAATAGACGTTGTGTTGCTCCTTTGGATATCTAAGGCAAATCTTTGCATTAAAAATTCGGTTCCACGTGGTTCTCCTGTAGCAAACGCGATAATCTTTCTCCTAAAAATATATGTGAACTAAAAGTGCTCTTCCGATAATAAGAGCTAGCGATGAATCAGAACCTCGATCGCGCCTTGTGGAAATCAAGTATCGATGAAGGCACAGACGTCACTAGTGACACGAAATGATTTCACACGAGAGGTTGACCAAGGAAAGCTGCTCAAAATTGTTCGAACGGCAAAATTAATAAACTGTCCAAAGTCATCCAATTTCATTGTATCATGACACTCGGTGATGCGCATCCACCTGCTTTCGCAGCTGCGCCGTTCAACGGCATGATGTCTCACTCGGCTCGTTGGCTACCCTTGTTGAAAACAAGAAACGAACGTATGAACGAGAATGACCGATGCATAAATTCGACTATTATATCGACAGCAGCTGAGTGACGTGTATACCTCAAGAATAAGCTAATATATGCTTGGAACAGATTAGAATACGAAGTTCCGTGCTAACAACAGACTCAAGAGAGAAAACACCGTCTTTCTCTGCAAAGACACCCTATTATATACGTGGCAGGCGAGGTCTTTATGAATATTCAGTATGACGCGCAGAAGGTGTTATGCGATGGCACAAAGCAAGAGCTCGCCGATAACAATGGGACAACAGTGAAAGATATGTTGAGGGCACATCGACATTGACAATGAACGAAAAGCAAGATGGATATACAGCGAACATATGTAAATCGCGAACGCGTGCGTCCTCTGGAGGACAAAATCTCAGATAAAACATGGCCGCGTGCTGCAACACAGCAGCTACCGTCATTCGTTGAATCATGTAGGCGATGCACGGCCACTATTATCGAATCACTGTTATTAACAGGAATCCGTGTTGTTTGAATCACGTTGTATGTGACTGTGACGGCAGGGAAATTTGTGCTGCTTTTGATTAATTTAAGAGGTGATTATCAAGATGATTTGCCTTCAACCAATATGTTCGACTATTCCATGTGTATCACTTCAACGATTTTTAAATGGTACCCTTCGGCTAAATAGTTGATGAATTGTCTCTGATTTATAACGGGGCGGTAATTTTTCTTGCACAATATAGATAAGGGCTGCACAACCCTTATTTATACTGTGATCGTAGCTTGTATATAATACTTGTAGTGGGATTTCAAAGCTTTAAGGAGGGACGTTGTAAGACGGGAACACATGTGTCGAGACCAACGCCTATAGTGTATAGACAACAAGAGATAGACGCACATCGGTGTCTGGTCCGCCAGTCATATTTAACCATTCTTTGGCATTATCTTGTATTACTCTAACGTTGTGATTTTAGCTTAGATTTAGACGTTTGAATTCGTCCGAAACACAAGCCGACATAGCTTTTTCTCGAGGGCTGACTCACAGCCAACATTTAACATCCACCATACGACTGCTTTAGGCATTGCTTCATAGTCCGGTTGCAAGGCGCACACTGCAATGCACTGAACACGAACCGACTTTCTTTCATATACATGCACATAATTGCCAGCGAGAAGCATCAATTTGACTAACCGTATATCATGTATTTGCATAAGTTGAGCGATTCTAGTATGCTAAACAATGTAATTAAGGGACGACTCTGCGCCGGAGCGTTAATAATCACTTTAGCGTAGGTTCACATTAGGCATGTGGAGGTCTCGATCATCAGGCGGGGACCTTGGCTTGAATTCTCATAAGCGTCGGTCGATATGCAATATCTATGATGATGATAACGCGTATGAATAATAGTTAACGTAATGAAAAGGAGCCAACAATTTTGATCTGAGGATCCCGGATAGAATCGAGTCTCTATTTTGGCTCCACAGGCTCATTAGTTGTTGAACCTGATTGAAGGCTCACGTAGGACGTCAATAAGGGAAATGCTATTCCATTAGCTCAACGGCTGGTCGACTGCTACAAGCCTACTTGCTGCTCTAATCAAACTACGCCAATCCCCCATGAAAGGTCCGGTGACTCCGTAAAGGCTCATTTGCGTTTCGGAGTTTATACGAGTCTCGAGGCTGTTTAAGCGTTTTCTGGTCCTGAGCAAAGTAAAGTAACCATTTGCATAAACCGTTGTAGCAAACTTTACGTTATACGATGTTTGATTCGTACGATAAGCATACATGCAATTGGTGAAATCCGTTATGGCAGAACCCTTAAACGAAGTGAATTCACTGCTGAAATAGTCTTCGTAAGATAAGATAACTGGGATAGCTAATCATAGTGTGAGAGAATTCTGTCAGTCGACAGAATGGCAGATGCTGATTAGTATTTCCCGGTTTAGTCATACGGATTCTGCATCCCTCTACGCGAAGTGGAACGCACAACACAGTGCAAACGTGATTATAGTTGTTATTGTTTTAGGGTAACTCTCGGAATTTACCGCGCGAAACCCTTTAGTTTGAATGATACAAGATCATATTAGGTTATACCATCTTGAAGCGATGCTCAAAGTGGTGCCAAAGCCAGCTATGGGAAGTCAGGTCAGCTAAGAGCAAATAGGTTATATCACTATGTGTAACGAAAACTATGGTTTGCAAGTGGCGTTGCTGCTTAGTCACGCTTAGTTTGGTGGTCGAAAGTATCTCAATGCACGTTGACATAATACGATAAGAAAATATTAGAGTTGTTGTGGCTTACAATTGATTTGTTCGTACAAACAGTCAATTGTCACCCCTGACACCTCGTCTAGATGTCGGTCAATATGTTGGAGGGCAATATTTCAAATCAGTTGTGCCACCATCGTCGTTGGCTGGGAAGCTGCAGCTTAGATTATGTACATCTACAAAAACGTAATGTGGGTCATGAACAAGGGTATACACATAATAAGAGTGAGCCTCCCCAGAGGGCCTTGTCGAACATAACGACCCGTTATCCTTATATACATACATACAACTAGAGCTACCGTGGCCTTACCTCGTAATGCCCATTTCGCTATAGTTGTGAATAATGCTTGGGCCTGTTTGTTTATACCGCCATGTGTAACGTAAATTATAGTTCAGAAATGAAGCTCACTTGAATGTATCGTGTTCTAAGTATTCTGTTACCGTGTTGTACAAATTCAGTTGCCTGCAATCATACTTTTTTTTTCTTTTTTTAGAGGAGGAAATTTTCTTCAAACATACTGCACTGACTGCAATGTACTTACAGTAACCCCAGCACATTTCCGCATTATTCTTGTCCTTCCCGTGGAAGCATTCCTTCTACGCAACCGGTACCGCATCTGTGCGTTATGATACAAGCATCTATAAAAAAAATGCAATCATTTGCAATGAAGTATTATACATTATACATTTAGCACATATTTGAACTAATAGCATGGCCACGAAATAGTTGGAACACATTGTACAGAACTGGATCTCTCGTCACCTTCCGGGTGTCGGTTCGCCATCGGAAGTAACCAGCTATGTAGCCGACACCACCACGATATACTATTAAATCAATCCGCGAGCTTATGTAAATCCGCAGAACATAAATACAGCTGAGTGTAAACGCAGGGCCGGCTTTGGCTCGATTCAGTTTCACGACAGTTAAACCCAATGGAACGGGCGAAGGTTTAGGGTTGTAACATCTACTAGAATTTCGCCCGCCTGATGTTTGAAAATGAGGAGAGAATAGCTGCCTACCTCAGAAGTGCTTACCGCGTGTCGGAATAGAACCAGCAACACTTGTATAAACGATTGACTCAATATTTCGCTGGTTTATGTGGACCATCAGTTCATGCATTCTCGTATATAGAAGTGCAGGCGACAGAAGTCCGCCTTTGGGATGCGAATACAAGCAGTGCATATCGGTAGGCCCATTACGGGCTATGGGAAAAGGAATAGAGCTCATCAAATGTCGAAGTCGAAAATCAGCCGATTATCGAAAATCCAACCACCCACGCCCACCTCAAAGCGAAACTCTATCAGACCCCAGAGAAAACGATTGAGAAAACCGCTACACATCGATAAAAGCGCGTGCATCACATGAGCAAATATATCTGAAATCGAATTTTAGTCCAATAGAGATCAGTTGATTGTGCCGATTTTCGTAAAACGCTACATTGTTAGAGATAGAAATAACAAAACATTGCCATAATTAAGTGTACTTGTATTACTGTGCACAAACGCTTATAATCTAGTGGTGTATGCCGTTTTCGATGACACGGAATGGTCAAATCATTTGTTAGGAATAACTATATGGCTATACATATTATACTAATTGGACGCAATGCTCACAATTTGATGGGTAGAACATGCAGATATGTATATGTTTTGTCAACGGCGACTGTTGCACCATCGGTTCATCTCTGGTTGGCAGGCGGGCGGCAGGTTAACCCGGAATCTATTATGTTGTTCATATGGTATCTATTCATGAATCTGTATTGGACTAGAAAAAATGAGATGTTCTATGAAAGGGGGAACTGTAGACTTCCCTCGGGGAGTCGATAATTAGGGGCTGTACTACTTCGCTGCACGCTGCCCTGTATAACTGGCCTATAGCTTAGTTCGTGAACTCGTTGGTTGCCTGGCTCCTACTGCTAAAAACGCTCTTTCGCTCCTGAGGGGGTCTGATGTGGAAAAACAAACTTGTGGGACGTCGTATAGCCCGCGCGCGTAATAATTATGTGTAATTAAGCACTTTTGTACCACAACGACAATAAGATAATAACCCTTTCGGAAGACATTATTGCGTGAGTCTGTTACCAAAGACCCTCTAACATTACGATCGTTTGTAGAGACACACAGAGATGAAGTGTTTTAATTTTTGTACATATATGTATATATATCAACAGCCTTACTGACTATTGTATATATGATATTAAGGCACACAATACTAGATAATTTATATTGCACACAATAATTTGTATATATATATATATATACGCAGTAACTAACGTACCCGGTCGAATCTCATCGCGTTCCACTTGCACAGCTGCTTGTAAGTTTCTCATCATGAGGGTGTGCTTGTCCTCCGAATCACCGAATCATTTAGGATGAAACGAGAGCCTACAGCAATTCGTAGATAACAAGATTAAACAAGAAGCGAAAACTAACACGATTATTATACCTCGCTTAACGAAGGATGAACGTTAATATGTACAATCCCTGTTGATGAATGAATAACTATGCATCGGGACCCTCTAACCAGTGTATATTGTCACAACGGATCGCAGAGAAGCGCGTTTGCCATTTAATGCCTTAAGGCCTCCTTTTATCGTTCAATCCCGTTATATAATGGATGAAAATCGTGCTATTCTTGTAGGTAATGTTCCAGTCATACATGTGAAAGGACACACGTGGAATTTTCGAAAACAGTGCGAGCAATTTCAAATCCGCCAGTTTGAAATAACATCCTGGGCTTCTGACAGCGGTTTTTGGAATATCCAGTGCAAGCGTTTGCCAATATATTTTAGCTGTTGTTTCCAACCAAACCCCGACTTACGCACGATTGAAATGGACACATTTAGATTACAAGGAGTAGTTGGCTGGACGATTCGAGGCATCAGGGCACAAGGGCGGACGCAATGTTAGGAAGAATGATTTGCCAAAATGTGGGATTGCGATCTCCGAGGGAGATCTTACTTCAGACCCGACGATTGGGCGGCTAGTTGTTCGAGTGGCAAATCTTGTGATGTTGGCTTTGTGCGTCACCGCCAGCGTGCCTTCCCTCTCTCAGCGTCTGTTCGACTGTTTTCTTGACGTTCAAATCACATCTTTCAATACGACACGAATCTAACTTACGCACGCAGCTTGCAAATGCACTATTCATTCGCAACAGCTATCGCTAACCGCGAAGTGCAACTAATGCAATACAAATACGAAGACTTGGGTTTTGTATTGAATTGCATCGGATTACGAAATAACCCATGTATAACCGAGACCTTTGGAATATGATCCGAGACTTGCGAAGAAGTTTTCCGAGGGAGACCGCACATAACAAAGCATCTACTTATTATTTGGCAATGCTAGTGCTTACGATAGCCGCAAATAATGAGCTATAATAACCCCGCACCCGCTAACACGTATATAGTACTAGACCGATCAGTTCTAACTTTCACGACCTTTAACCGTCCATATATATATATATATATATTATATGGACGGTTATATATACGCTTGTTATAGATGCTAATTCCATGGTAAGTTTACTTTTTACAAACTGCGAACCTACATTTCTCCTTACATCCTGTCTCTTGCCTGTGAACACGAGCACAATCACCCTTGTGCATCACAAATAACCAAGCCCATTATGTTAGTTCATAAAGTAAGTGTTCTAAACCCCATAGAGAGAAGTCGTTTCGACATCGGGGCATGCACTTCGTGATAGATCACAAAGTCTACTGCAGCTTCAATTTCGTAGAATGCTGGAACTCCGCAGAGTGTGTGCCACGAAGCAAGTAGCACAACATGACGATTCGGTCTGTCCAACCTCTTCCATCGGGGTCGATCCCGCGAATCACTTTTCCCACGTCGTGATGTGGTCGTCGAAGGAAGCCATCGTAAGTCAGTTGAACTGAAATATTTAGTCTTTGAGGAAGAGGTGGGTATCCGCCAACACCAGACACTTACGTCAGTACCTATGAGATTCCGGCGACGTTTTTTTAGGAAGGAGGCTTTCATTCGATTTTGATGTTCGAGATTGGCAGGGCAGAAGTCCTCCCATATATCAACGCTATGTACGGCTACGCTAGGGGTGACCCTCGGGTCGAACAGGCGAATCCCGATCCTGAGTGAAAGCCATTACAGAGTTTCGATAGTCTACGTTGATCTAAGCGCTTTTTGCGCGTCTCATCGTGATGTCTGAGGTGACCCTGTGTCCTTTGAATGATTTGAGGAGCCCCAGATAGCGAAATGTATTGGGATGTATCTGAGGGGGGTGTTTTTCAGGTGGGGGGTATAGGCTGCCGGGACACTACCTTCTCGTTTAAATTTCATCACCCTCTTTTCGACTGGTTAACTGTTGACCTCAATTCTATCACATCCACGTGGGCACTCAGAGCTCCTGTTGAACCTCAGGCTGGCTCATTTCGTGGATGACTAGACCATCTGGGTAATAGTGGACTCAGACGAGATTCCTGGGCCGAATCTGTTCAGGTAGAACTCTAAGGAGCGCTAAGATTAGGAGATAATTCCGTCTGCCCCCTTGTGTGAGACCAGTGGTTTGCGAAAATGTTGGGAGAATAGTCTTCTTCAGTTTAAAAAACGAGCCGAGCCGTTTAGTCAGTTAGCGTGATAGGAGTACCCAGTGCACATTTTTCTCTACTATTCAAAGCCACTACTTGGGTTACGTCGGATCACCCTTGCCCTTGTTGACTAGAAGAGCCGCCTTAATCCATTGGGCCAGGAGCATCTCTGAGCCAAGGCATTCGTAAAACAAAGCCACCCAGCAGGGAGCCAGACCAAGATCAATCTTGAGATACTTGCTTCGTTCACCATTCAGCCGACGGTATTATTCAATTATAGTTCTTCGAAGGCCTACACGGAGGAAAGCTTCTGCCCGAGTAACACGTGCTCCACCGAGGTCGGCGCGTTCTATGCTGCTGTGTATACTCGGAACTTATCGGACACGAAATCTGCCTACCGCGTGAGAACCAACTGCGTGATTGCAGCTCGGTTTCCGCTAGCAGGAAGGCCTCCCGTTGCTCGAGGTGTGCTGCGTGGTGTACGTCCTTCGACATATAACTCTAAATGCCACAACCAGTAGTTGCTGCGGCATAGATCTCTGGCAGAATTTCAGCCGGAATATGATCTGAGCGATCTAGGCTGGCTGACAGGCAAAGGAGAACTATGGCCCGTGCCTTGTGGTGCGCACCGGATAGACTGAACATGAGATTATCCTCATAGGAGTCTCTGCGTAGCGATCCACGTCGATCGACTCAGGTAGTGTTCAAGGCTTTGTGCGCTCTTTTCCAAAAATCTTCTTAAATCTAGCTTTCGGTGGTCGAACCTTGCTGACAGTTACCTCCAAACCGTCGATGACTGAACTTGCTGAGTTGCCAAGGAAAGTTGCCAGAGTTGCTTGGGGTTAATTATTCACCATTCGAAATCTGCCAAGGTGTTTTTCAGGGCTGTGATGCGCGCTCCACAACGAGGGGAGCGGGAGAAGGAAGCACAGCCTTACCAATTTCTCTACAAGAGTAAGCACCGATTCCGTTTCCTCTTGTCGTACATATACTGCAACGAAAATAATTCGCAGTCTTCGCACTGTGATGATGTTGTTCTTCACAGGACAAGAAGTAAGCTCTCGAGTTCGATGGTTGAAAAACACGGTCACGCCTCCATCTAAGGCGTTACGGCCCGTTGCTTTTTTGGGCGAGGCAAAGAACTGCGTAGAATCCTGGAATACGGAGGCGGGCAGTACCTCACCTCTCGGCCAGCACTAGAATGTGCGCGACGTCCAGCCCTGTTGGAGCGAAAAGGCCAGGGTTGCAGCAACCTCGCACTTCCACTGAGCTATCCTTAGGGTCTCTCACGGCTTCGACTTCGGCCCCTGTTCGAATTGCGGTGCCGTTGTTGGCTGCGGTGATAGGAGTCCCAACTAGGGCCTGGCTTAGAAAGTTCATAATTGTCGGCGCTCGCGGGTAGATGTTTTGGTTGTGGGTGAATATCTTAATAGCTGAATATTTATTATTCCTGAGTTGCTATACCTAAATTCGATATATATATATATATCACTTCTTTTCTAGTGAGCCTGCAGTATGTAATGAGGGGTTAACTAAATTTCTATCTATAAGCAATCGTTGGATAAGGCAAATAGCACCTTTCAAGCGATCGAACAAAGAGGTTAACTTTCGATTAAAATAATTTGACCTAGCAAGTTAACCGATTTGAGAATAGTGCATATTTTGCATATGCATCAAAAACAGGAAGTTTCCCAATGTATTGACTCCGATGTGCAGATTGGAAGTGATTTTTGTCACTTACGTTGCGAAACCCCTGACATCGCGTATTAGGTATTGCTCGCAAGCTTTTTTTTGGTGGCAAGACCGCTCTGCACTTTCGCACTCAAGATGTCATTTACTTGTCTCTGCTGCAAGCAAATGACATTCGGAGTTCGAAAGCTCTCTGGTTATTTCAGCGCAGTTTAGTCAGAGATTTCCCTGATTCTAGGTAGCCGTAAAAGCTGATTCTGGATCGATGACGCGGACAGGTCAGCTGTCGACAATTTGCCTCCGCCAGCACTTCAAAATGAAAAACAATGATTCGACCTTCGTTTTAACGCTGTAGCAGAGCTGAGATTTGGCCTCCTAATAGAATTTACCCTGGGTTGCCCAAAATCGTTGAGCGATTTGCTCAATTGCAAGCGAAAACGGTCAAGCTTTTGACCGTAATTGAGTTCCCTCGAAATTTAGCGAAGAGAGTTGCGAACTTATACAACTTGCAGCCCTTTAACTGCATTTGATCTGGGTGCCCGTTCTGGTCTGGCCGTTTTGGACTTAGGGTGAGCACAACACAGCACAGCCATCAAAAGCACTGGAATTTCCCGAGTACCTGACCTATCTAAATAGGGTCCTTATGATAAAGAAAAGTGACACGATCTTATAAATGACTTGACTATAGCGCAAAGCTTACAATGGCCGAATCATTCTCGTTTGAGAGATATGCTGTGATGACCCCTCTATATATGGCGTTGGTGGCACAGCCATCGTTCCTAATTAATAAATGATTAAAGAAGTTCTATTGAACTATACTCTTCGTTTAGATAGAACATCTCGATCAGATACGAGCTCTAGCGAGTCCGTGTAGTTGTTGCAAACGGCAGCATACTCTTATATAATAGATTAGGTTGTTAATGGAGACAAAACTTCAAAGATATTTCAACAGTCTGGCCAGGGAGAATGACCAACATAGGATAGAACAAAGTATGTAGTGAAGTTACGAAACAGTTACATCGACAGGGTCCTGTACGATCTCAGAGGGCACCATAGGCCGACCCGGTATGAGAGAGTATATTGTAATGCTGCTTATTTACATTTCCCTTGGGATTCTTACAGCGGCAATAGTGTCTTCGCAAACAGAACATCCAGTCTCGGCGTCCGGGAAGTCCGTCCTCGATTTTGACTTTATTATTATTATTTCCTCAAAGTAGAAGTAATATTGACGAAAGGGCAAATTCGTATTCAATAAGAAAAGCATATTGTATTCAATATGCTATCAAAAGTATAGTAGCAACGCCACCATTGAACTCAGATGAGTGAATACAATGTGCGCGCGTGATTATAACTCAATGGACCTGTTCAATAATACTTTTTATTTTTGAGAGGAGGAAATAATACTAATGACTTGTTACTGCTCGATAGGGCCATGCAGCAGTTATAGTTGATATGGCGTTCTTGTGTGTTTTATTGTGATATGTGAGATAAGAATGTCTATCATGAATTCATAGAGTTTGTCTTGGGTTTTCAGGTACAGGAGCAGTCGAGCTCGGTGGCCTGGTGATGCGTTCAGGGTGCGCCTTCCAATCGGTGGAGACCCGTAGGTGCCACTGTTTCATCCCCACCATTGCATATTTGCATTCAAGAGTGGTCTGTCATATGGAGCAATGCCGAAAGCAGTACCGTGGACATTAAAAGTTGGTTCGAAAAATTTACTTACTTATAAAAAAAAAAAACAAATTTTAATAATTATACCAAAATCGTTTTTTTGTTAGAAATGAGTCTTGCAAACATGCGTATTTAAATAATGCTGGTAAAACATGCTCATTCAAAGAATTTTGAAAAATATATTAATTAGAAATAGGCTAATTCATATGATTCTAGAAAAAAATGGCTTTTTTTAAATAATCCTGCAGATAGACTAATTTAAATAATTGTGACGAAAAAAGGCTAATTTATGTAATTCGCTTTCGCTTATTGTTTACAAGAACGATACAAGAATTAGCTTGAGCTGATCTGAAGTATGAGCCTTCCTGAACGTCCTCCTGGGCAATTGAGGTCTCAGCTCTGTATTTCATTCAGAACGGCTACGTTTTACTGGCCCATGCTAACTAGATTAGTTGCTGGCCTCCTAGTACAATGCCCATTACGCAATGCCGGTTGTTATAGTTTTATTATTTACTAATTACTATCTCTTATTGTATTTCTTTCATTTTCAAGTGTCGCGGTAGATTTTGTATGAATGATACGTTTGGCGAATGCTTGTCAGCCAGCGACAGTAAAAAGTAAATCCTCATGATGTCATGTGTTTCAAGTATGGAGTCCCCTCTACCAAGCACTGTCCATCACTTAATATCATTTTCATCTGTATCATCAGCGTACACATCATATGTAGCTGTTCCGGTCCTTTACTTCCCTCTTGGCTGTCCGTTAATATGACGAGTTAACCCTCGTGTTGACATCGCGTTCATCTGTATCAGAGGTCTACTGGCTGCTGCACGATCCTACTTTCGATCTGCGCGCGTCCCCAATCCTTCGATAAATAGAAATGCAGAAGAAGCTGGAGAACTCTATGTCATATCATTTGGGGAAGAAACGTGGGGCAGCGTCCGGATAACGGAAGACCTGTCAGATTTCACTCCGCCGTAGGGCCCCAGGTCCTAAGCGTTTCTCTTAACCTACGTCCCGTACCCTTACCGTGCCCCTTAACTACTTGTTTGTAGCTCCTAGCCCGTTCTCGTGTCTTCTTCACGTTTCCACAGTTCTCTCGCTCTCTTTATATATATATATATACTTTTCTCTCTGTCTAGCTCATTCAGATAAGCCGGCGTGACCAACCATTCTGTCACCTTCTGTCCGTCTGCCTTCCTACCGATCTTCTATATCTCGAACGAACTCTTCGGTGAAGATGGGTGATTCGTCTTCCGGCAATCCTGATTGATGACCGGAAGTCCGGACGTCGCTGCCTTGTCCTCTCCGCGCTTCCACCGCCTCTCATCTTCGATGATGTTGATTCAGGAAGTGATGAGCGACAACGACTTAGGTCGATCGACGCATTTTCCAATGCGATGCACTATAGGTGAATGTGTTTTTCTTTTGTTGGCCAAAGTCGTAAAAACTACCACCGTTGGGATGTGGCGCATATTCTCCACTCGTTCTTTTCACCAAGCGCAAACGAGACGTGAATTTAGCGCTCATAAAGCACCTACACCCAGACTGACGTGCACCACTCACCTTGAAATTCGCTCATACTTTGTATACGCTTCCATTTTTTGCTCTCTTTCTCTCTCAACGTCCCTTATCTCTCGGCGCTCGTTTTCCTATAAATTGAGACGGTGTGGTGGCCTACTTGGCTCCCCGATTCTAAGTCCCACTCTTTATGTCGTCGCCGCAGAAACACTGCAGACGACTTCTCTCAGAAGGCTCCCCCTCTTCCTCGCCTATCAGCCCGAAGAAATCGAGGTCGCTTGGCGGGCGACGGCTGCGCCCTCAGGGGACGATGGACGCTCAAGGATAAGGGAAATAAAAAAAAATAAGTCAGATAAGGACTAACGAGAACTTCTCCCTCTCCGACACGAACGGAGGGACAGAGAGAGAGAGAGAGAGTGGAAGAGATACGCCTAGCGACCGACGATGCCATGCCACTAGTAACAGGGAGACTCTGACGGGCTTCCGGGGTCACTTGCTAGGAGGAGGAAGAAGTTTCTCTGGGTTCGTTTCGAGTCTCTTGGGGCTCTTTCTGCTTTATTTCGGGCGACGTTTTCGCTTGGGCTTCCCTCTCCACTATGAAGAAAGGGCGCTCAAACTACCGTTTGACTCGACCTTCGTAATCGAAGCGTTAGTCGTGTTCGACATGAAGGACCGCCACTGTTGTGACACTGACACCGTCTGCCAGATTCAATGCGCCCCCCCCCCCGCCCAGAAAGCGGCCCACGCGAGCATCGTCCCATACCAAATGATAGCATCCCGTTTTTCACAGTCTCCGCCGGGAGCCTTCACTCCCCAGCCGACGTCGTCCCTTCAATTTCGCCCGTAGAAAGGTTGCTTGGGAGGTTTTCAAGCATCGCGCAAATAGCCGCGTGGAAGGAATCACGCCGACGAAACAGAGAATTGCATCTTCTTCGATGGATCCGCGAATGCGTAAGCCTCAAAAAGGCGTCAGCCGTTTGAAGGCGCTCGGTGTGAAACGGGCAAGCCCTCGTACGATGGAAGCTTACAAGTAAATCCATGCTGGAAGACAGACGATTCTGTTTGTAATACGGCAGCTGTCTGGCGGCACACTGTCAGCTTAAGTAAGGAAAATCAGGAGGAGAGATATCCCAATAATATGTACCTTGGGCGTTTTGCATATGTTTCCCCTTGAATGTTATCTCGAGCAGATTCCTTTCCACGCAATAAATAAAAGTATATGGCCACGCAAACATGATATGGAAATAATGCGCTGTGTGCCGAAACACTGCTCAGCGAACAGTGGACACTAATCAGTAATAACCTTTTAGGATCCAAGGTTGCCTCTAAGATGAATGTAGAATAGATAGTAATCCATGTTAAAGAGGAACTAAACAGAGGTAATAATTCTTATTCTGACCAAAAGGGAAATTTTCCGGGCTGACTCACAGACAACCTTTACCCGTCCACGGAACTGCGTGGCCTGGCCAAAATGTGGAAGGAATATAGAATTGTACTGTAATTTAGGTACTATTGTCAGTTTCATGTATAAGATCTCTGCTTTTTCCTTGACCTCCACTAATGGTCAGTAACGGGGAGTAATCCGCAAGGTAGGCTGATTTCGGCCAGTCCATTGAAATCCATCGTCCAAGCTGTAATGTTACAATTGGCTATTCAGCTGACCTATTTTAGCTAATATGTATTGTATGTAAAATACAACCTTATTGGATCTATGCTCTCAATCTCGGTATATACCGCTTCATCTGTACGTACGGTCGCCTATTATGGGCCCACGCGGCGGGTCAGAGATAGCGAAGTTGAGCTTCACAAATCCTAAAATAATGATGAGCATTCGGGTAATATTCAGCCTAGCCAGCTGTTTCCTATGCGAAACTGCGAAAAGGGGCTTCGGGTCTATGGGATCACTCTGCAGTTGAAGCCCTAGGCTAGAGCTAGTAATCCTTGCCTAGGACGTTATCTATGACAGTATTGTGTCGATTATATGATCACCTGTTTATGTAAGATAACGTTGGCATCCGATCCTTTATCGTTAAACACCGCTCAGATTTGATCGACACAATTGTAAGAATCTAACTATAATCGTTTCAAAGGAAACGTGAACTCATTACACCTTAGACAGTTATTGTTGTTCAATATGCATCTGTTATTAAGTCATTCCGGTGGATTCCGCAGATAGCCACTCTCATATATCTATTAACCGGGATCGACATAGCGTCAAACCTCTGTCCACTGCAGTGAAAACGATACGGCAACTGCAGATTGGCGTTGTGTATTCCAAACATCTGCTAATTCCTCATAGCTCGATGTACAAACGGAGTTTCTGCTATCAATGTTATAACCGTCATTTTGTTTGTTTATGCATTCGGTGCGAACTAATTACAGCAATTGGGCGAATAGTTTGTCCGCCACGTTGTTGTCCGCCCTTTGTTGAAATCGTACGTTGACCGTAAACTACGTCTCGATGATAAGCAAGGAAGAACTGTGGTACTTCGCATTGACCGAATATGAACTCGATGGCTTAACAAGCTCGACTAGTCGAACAACAGTGAGAATTGACGCGATATTCTATTTTGAATCGATTTCCAACTTAAGCCAATGATCCCCCTGTAAGGGCAAGCATGAAGATGTAGCGTCAATGATTTCACTATGCGTAAATATAATAATAGCAATCACTCGCAATATCGCAGTATGCTTTTGAGCGTCGAAAAATCTTGATCATTTACAGGGGGCAATTCTTATGAATCACGGCTCAAATAAGTACTCGTTTGGCACATTTCGACAAGAAGGGATCTACATTGCCGATTATCGCGTGGAGTCAGCTCCCGGGTGTCTGTATGTCCGTCCGTGCATTCGAGTGCCAGTTTGTGTATGTGTATACTGTTTGACCAGTCGGCCTCTTCTACATATCACTCAATATATATACGTGTATCTACCTATATAAATATATATATATATATCATGGTCATAGATGTGTACATAGATATGAGTGAACGTGTGTGTGTGCCAGTGGTATAGATGGTACGGGTCTGGGTGGTACTTCTGCTTCGCCGTCCGCATAAATATTGGCCAATCGTTGGACGTACACATAAACACACGCACACTTACATAAATGGGAGCATCTGCGGTGGCAGCCACTTGATATTGGTTTATACGTTGATATTGGAAGGACGCATCACTATACGTATGCATGCATATATAAATATACGCACGTTCGTACGAAGTGTGGGAGAACGGTAAGCTTTGTTTGGGTGTACTGCCGGTGTACTGCTGCGCGTAGGAAACTCTCAACGATGTCGGCATCAATGACAATGAGACGGCCTCATGTCTGCCGGTGAGTGAGAGAGAAAGTCAAGGAATATAGGTGCGTGGAAGTGAAGGATATATATATATATATATATTAAGAGAGAGAGAGACGGGACGGGGCTAAAGTGAGATGGGTGTATTCTCGCACAGAGAGAGATAGAGACCAAGTGAAGCCTTCACTTCGCCTTGCCGGTTCCTATGCTCTAGGTGTCTACGAAGGCTTCAGGCCGTCCGGGTTCGCCCACCTCTCCGCCGGATATGGGGAGTCGACAGGCGTGTTTCCTAGCGTCTCCGGCTGACGCTAGAACGGCGGGCCGGGCCGGTTGGGGCTAGGTCAGGTTGGGTCGAGCTGACTCTAACCTAACCTGAGTTCCAGGGGGTATCTTCCAGTAACAGGACATCTGTCGCCTGCGGCCTCTCCGCGACTCATCTCCACACGTCGTGTGCCGACTTCCGAGAGCTGGAGGAAAGAATAAGGCGTGAGGTGGATGTGAACTCTCGACCATCGTGCACTCCACTCCGCTGTCTATAGGTCGCATAGGTAAACTCATACAGACAGATTCTACCACAACAGCAGTGACCTGAACACTCACTATACGATTATATTATGTTAGGCGACGTCTGTCTATTTACTGTCGGGGTTCCGTTGTTGGACAGAGACTCGCAATTGTCGACTTGTCGTCCCCTGGTGATCCTGCTGTGATCAACGAGAATGCTTGGTCACTTCGGCATCAGAGGCGAACTACGATAGTCAATGCGTACATACATTGGCCCTTCAGGCACCAGATCTACGTTCCCTGCCGCTATGGCTGTTGTCACTCTCACGAAACGCGTAATGCCAGCGTAGAAGCAGCACCCGTAATGCAATAAGTTGGAATTAGAATGTAGGCTACGTAGAATAATGCTAGATGACACTGTGTGCGGCAATGACACCATGGACCATGGCTGCGCCCAATGACCGCACACAATGTCTACAGTGGAAAAGATTTCGTATTAGATGAGTGGCGTAGAACGGTGTGAATGAGACTACCTGTGTTCCTCTGTTAAGATGTGGTGTATCATATCCTCACGCGGCAGTACAGAGAACGGGGGGGGGGGGTGTCAACAGCCTAAGGTGATTTGTATCTGGAGCCGGGCTCAACGCAATGAGGCACGTTTGTGGGCTTAGCCCCTTGATAGAATGGCACTGGTTAGCTGCTACTGCTACTACCGCTACTCTCAAAAGACTCCCAGTGATGGATGAACCCCGGGAGACGGAACTGACCCCGAGGGAGTTTTTGGGCTGTGGGCACGGGGAATTGTGAAGGTCAGGAATAGAGAGACGAAGGAATGCGAAAGGTAGGTTCGCCAATGGTCCTCCGCCAGTAACAGCCGCCTGCAACCGTGAGTGATGGTTTCCGTGATCGGGGCGCAACGGCCAGAACAAAGCCGTTAGTGATGGTGGTGGAGGTATCGACGCGCGAACGCCTACGTCTGAGAGAACGCTTAGTGATACGTTCTGACACAGCAAAAACCATTTCTCTCTTTTAATCTAGAATGATTTTACCTGTCAAGCGACGTGTGGACGTTGCCGGGTATATAGATTGAAGACTAGCTAAGCTAGATCGAGCACGTCTGTCTGTCTGACGGTCGGTCGGTCTCGTTGTAAACAGTTGTACTCTTCGGTGCTGGCTGTATACTCTAAATTTACGATTGCTAATGATTTAGCTATTTGGATCTGGAATTGAAGTGAAATTCAGAGTGAGAACAGTCCATGGTTGTTAGCTAACTATGTTTAGTTTGATCGTGTGCATCATTAAGTCAGAACCAAAAGGATGAGAACCCAATCAATATAGGTTATGCGTGACCGAGTGACCCCACCATCGTACAGCTAATTTCAATGCACTGAATAGTGGTAGGTCATGCCACATCCGTTGATCCTTTTCAGCCGGCACGAAATAAAGTGCAGTGTTCACTGTTGAAGCACCGGTCGATTCCAAGCTGACGTACCTAGCCGACCGTAGTAGATTCATACGACGCATATTGATGATCGCCACCCTTTTCGCTTTAAGCCATGAATTGGCCTTCACGCTCGCTTAGGTATTGTCGAAGGTCGGCTCTTCCCGGTGCCTCACGTCTGCGTTCTATTGCTATACGTTCATTCAACGACCAAATGTCCTTGTATTTAATTCGAATATTCAAGCTGCAGTTAACTCGCCGACGTAGACGACACTGTTTCATAGCCATCGCCAGAGAGTGCCGTTAATGTATTTCGGTAGTTGGACAAATAATTTATGTAGAGGAGTAGATGAAAAATGTCGACTCCGTTGTCATATTTGTGAACAAGCTTCGGAGTGGACTATTTATTGAAACGTAAGGGGAAGAATTGTATTCTTTGTAATACGTCTTTAATTTTATGTCGAATATATCATCGCGAAAAATCGATGTTTTTTTATACTGCTTTGAAACTCATAATTGCTTTTATGGATGGCGCTTGGTGGTAGCCTATAAATGGGAACAGACCTAAGTGTTTAGTTCAAGAAAACAGTTTGAACTAATGCTTTGAAAGCGTTCTATTCACTTGCTTGTTTGCTACTCCCGATACTGCGAGACGAAATAAATAGCTGTACTTTTCGGATCACGACAATTCCGTTGAATTCAACCGCCTGAAACCCAGAGACAACTCAGAGACGCGCAGAGTTCGACTACAACCGTTTTTGAGCGCGGTAACATCTCATTTCGAGGCTGTGAACTGTGTTTCAGTTCGAAATTCGGGCGTGGAACATGCAGAGGCTGACCCTGCTGTGTAACGGTGGCGCAGACGAACTCCGAACTATTAATAATAAATCCACGGAATAATAATAACTACAGCAGTCGTAGTGACGTCTGTCTCTGTACGTGTGTGTGTGTATGTTTCTATAGGAATAACGACCATGGCGGCGCGGGGAATTCATGTGGCCGAGCCATCATCACTCGCTTTGAAGGCTTCACTCGAGACATGGGAACCCTGTGATTTATTTATCCGACGACGTCAGCCGTACTGTCGCAACTATTTCGTACAACATTGCCATTCGGGCACGCCCTGACTCTACGCATGTGTTGGAATGATCGGTGGACAGGAGATTTGAGTCATGACCCAACGAAGTGCCTACAAAGTTAAGCTGAGCTATTACAATGTAATCAAGGTATTTTTGTTGTTAAAAATAACGCATAAGGTAATATAACAACACATCATTTGAATAGTGCCATCATTGAATCTAACAGGCCACAGGGCGAAAGAAAAATGGTGACTTATACAAATCTCAACAGTTGGAGATTTGTGCTGAAAGGTAAGCTTTAAAATGATCTCGCTCAACGAGACAAATGATTTATGTCGGGACAATGGAAGCAGAACATTATAAGCCTTTTATCTACGTTTGCCGACATACAAAGACTTTCAGATCGTTATTTTGGTCTCATTTGGGATTATCATAAAGAGAAAGCGAAAATTTGATTCGTAATCCTTTTTCGTGCTCAATTTTTTTACCTGGGAGCGTTATCATAGTTAAAGCGTCCCATGTGAGATCCAGTGTTACCTTGGCATTTTTCGTATGAGTTCACTAGATATAGTAAAATGTAGCCTCTATTAACTTCGATCGCACAATCTCTTCAAGGGCTTGCCTCATTAAAATGCAATTCTTACCGAGTGTGGCCCGATACACATGTGTGGTTCTACTACATAAAACCCGCTTCCGCTTACCCGTTCATAATATCATAATACGATCATACGAATGCGTTTCTCAACGTTGTCCATTACAAAAACACTGACCATTTTCTCTCAATGTCAATATGAAATGCGAGACAGAAATTAGAACTTGATACCGATTTTGAGTGACGTCTGCAGATATGCACTCTTCTACCTGGCAGGGTAGTGTTTTCCCCGATGGAACGTGAGACAATGTCGAATCATATTCGATTTCCTGTCTCCCTCTTCGCTACGCAATTTGCTTATCTTTGAAGTCCATGATGTGGGTGGCAGACACATAGGTATCTCCTATCTGACTGAACTTGGTGCAGACCATAGTTGCATAGTAATTCCGACTAGCAGAGTCTGCCCTTTGATGATCTTGGCCCGTAACGATGATATCAACGAAGCAGGTACAGGCAGCGTTGGCTGCGTATTGCCTTCGAGCCTCTGCTGCTGTTATAATCTGACAGATTTCTATTTCGACAGGCTAGCGAGGAGAAAGAGACGTATGCTAGATAGTAATTGAATCTTATGCTTTGAGATATATAGTAACAACCACCAGGTTGTGTTCTAGACAGACCGTGTCTGAGCTGAAACCTCATTTATTTTAGGCAACGAAAATAAACGACTTTATCATATTTGACCTTTCCTGAATACGAACTTCTGCCTGATATTTGCCGCAGGGTCATCATAAGGCACAGTTTAATACGTGGCAGAATTCAATTACTGAACTCGACCAGGTGCCATTACTTGGGCGTTCGCCCATATGTCTACATTGTCCGCAGAGAATCACGTTGAAGTATAAAATAGAAACAAATGAAACGTCATAGCTTCGATGTCTCATAGACATTATCAGTATTACTAAGAAAACTTGTCAAATCCACCTGGAGTGAATCCTTTCGGTGTGAACGCTGAGCTTCCGAAATGCATGAGGGGAAGTCACTTGGGCAACGGTGCCCATTGGATTCGTAATTTCAACTTTTGTCGAGCTGTTATATATATATATATATATATATATATACACATATCTGAGCACTCCTGTGTCAACCGTTTTCATTACAGGGTATTTGAACGACCATCAACCATTCAATCCAAACTCCTTTCTTCGGTCGTCTGTGGTCATGTGGGTGAAATTTTCAACGTGGCTCTCACACGACTAAATGATCTTAACTTCGTTATGAGTCTAAACGTGGGTGGAAGGCTAATAATATGGCAGCGGAGTTAGGGGCCGTCTTCCCGATAGAAGTTTGAATGGCACCTCTCGTCCCTCGTTCACGCCCGTACCAGTTTTCTTAGCGGCTTCAACTCGTTGCAGGACCGCACACTAGATCAATAAAGATAGAGGAGGCACAGAACCGCCAGCAGCTGTTGCTGCATAGTCAACTGTGAGATTTCGTCCAGCTTGATCATCGATTCGTTTTAAGCCGTATCTAAAGTGACCATGAAGTCCTGCTCATATCCCATCAAAAATCTTAACTCTGTAGTAGTTTGCAGCTTTGGAAGCTGGAGGGTCAAAATTCCACCTAAAAAAAGAAAGTAAATTCTCCGGGTCGACGCTCAGCCAACAGTGAACGTCCGCCGCATTGCTGCTGCCGCAGTACACAATTCCACCTTTTTGTTTTAAAGAGGTTAAAGGCAAATCCTGCATGGACACCAGGCCTCAGACAATTCCACCTAAGGAGCCGTAACATCGCTGGGCCACATCACTATGCGATACACATCTGCCAGCATTTAGATTATTTGCCTCTTAAGTGAGACTCGGGTGAGTCTAATGTATTTGTGCAGAGTTGCTTTAAGCATTGACAACACAAAACTTTGCAGTCAGGACGCCTTTATTGTTTTAGACTCACACAGTAGAGTGAAATGTATACGTTGACGGTGATTTATGTCTGATGGTTTTTTTTTTGCTAGAATTTAACCATTATACAACTTCAGTTTCATTACAATTGCATAATCCATTACATAATTCGTTAATAATTGGGATTTTTAGAGGTAAAGGTAAAGGTTTTATTGGTTTATTAAAGGAGCTGCAATTTTACAATGCTTAAGCTCTCTTATATGTCACGCAGCGGTACCTCGGAGAAACATAAATATTTGCAGGGTGAGAGCCCTATTTCGAGCAAGAGTTGCCTTGCACGGTATACACAGCTTTACATTATGCAGGACAATTGTAAATGACCGCCTCAACCTGAAACCCTGTTTATTTATTTATTTAACTTCCCTTCTTCCTTTACTTATTTAAAGGCGTGAAACTAATTATTCAGTATGTCTTCAGAGTCCTCCTGGGGGAGATGCCTTAGTTAAGCTTGGCCCTCAATAAGCGGTTCGATTCAAGAAGAAGCCTCTCTCGGTCTGCCTTCTAGGTCTCGCCGTCTTATCTTATCTAAGACGACCTGAAACACTATCCCCACTTCAATATATATATATATATATATATATTGAAGCGTATATAACGTGAATTTTTTTTTTATATTTTATATATATATTTTATATATATTTTTTTTACGTGAATTTGTTTCACGTTTTCATTTTTTTGTGGTGAAAATAGTCTGCGTGATTGTCTTAGGGCGAATCAGCTAATTCCTATACTTTTCGCATGTGCACATTTCACTGACCTTCATTGTCAGTTGAATTTTTTTTCTACGCACGTGTAACAATGCACATCCGATTAATATTGTTTAGAACTACTTAGCTACACTATCAATAATATCTGAAATATTAACATGGTATGTTTTCATCGCTGATTATGTACAGCAGACGTTCAGAGACCATTATCCAGACAACAAGGACGAGACTACGTGGCATGTGCGCCAGAATGAATTGTTGTCCCGCGCATTCATTGCCGTCGTGCTAAAAAGAAGATACCACCTGGGAAGAAATGGTGCGAATCTCTTCCGAAGATTACCTTCTTATTTGCGAAAGGGAGAGAATGCCTTTTGCTGCTATGATTGGCGTTCGGCGATGCTTTTGTTGCTCGGTGGAGGCGTGGGACTGGAAGCATATGCAGAAACCGACTGAACAGAGACCATTACCCTGAACAATGTACACCGGCGATAGGAATAGGCTGCTGGAAGGGCCCGTTGATTTATTTAACGACTCGCAAGTAACAGGCCGCATTGTTGGTGATCGCATACCCTTGTTGGTGGGGGTTGTGTGATATATATGTATACATGCGCTTTTCGCGCCCATTCAATGCATTGAGAAGCGATTGAGAGGCGTACTAAGGAAGATGAACTATCTGATGTCGTCACGTTAAAAACAAATATAATATATAGATATATGTATGTGGACTGTATATTCCCATGGCATCGATAATCATCAACAGGACTGTCAAAAGAGAGCCGATGAAAGGAGTTTGCAACTGGTGGTTTCGCCGAAGTTTAAAAAGATGTCGGATGTCCGATGCTTGCACGAAACGGGGGCTGTTTTCTACCAGCGATGAATAGCGGATAAAGGTGTTTCATTAAGCGAGTGGCGGGGTTACGTGGGTGTGAGTGTAAGGCAAAATGACATTTTTTGGTGGCGAAACTTTGGCATGACTCGGGATAACGTCGAGATACTCTAATTCCCAGTCTCCTTCTATAATTACTGTATACTTCTGGTTTAGCATCAGCTCTTTTAACGTCGTCAATGCTATACTGTCGAAAACTGCGCGAGCGAAGAGCGAGAAAGGGAGAGAAGAGACTTGGGAGGCTCAATAATCCCAATATGTTCTCGTCCCGTTGTTCCGGGCCATTGAAGAACACACACGATCTATTGGCCCAAATCGGCTGCATCCACTAGAGCCGTCCGACACTAAGTAATACCTGCTGGTAAACAAAACATACGCAAAATCAGTCACGGGGAAACAAAGCAACAAGATAGAAGTGTGTGTGTGTGTCATGAGATGTGACTATCCTATCCAAAGACAGCCGAACCAATTCAATCACTATCACATGATGCTTCGGACGGGGGGAGGGTTAGCTGCAATCGATGACAGGCGTATAACAGAAGTCAATAAACATATCCGATTCAGGCTGCGCGTGGGGATCGTCTCTAACCAATGACAAACGCCTGACGCGATTTTGGATGTCGGACTTTGGGGAGGTCGGGCACACGGGTGTGTTACACCGGGAAATAAACTATTTACTACAGAATTTATTTACAGCGGTCTATAAGTTCAGTTACCAACCCATTAAACTCTACGACGTAGCCTAAATCTCCACTTAGCCGAGTAAGTTAAACGTAGAAAATCTTCGAGAAATGAAAGACAGGATAGGTGAGAGAAGTAGGACGTAGATAAGTGGTGACATAATCAGGAATCGCCTTTTGTCAGCCTAGTGAATTTCGTCTGGTTTTCCACTTTTTGACAACCCACAATGCCCGTTGCCGACAGAGGGCAGTCTCAGTGCTTTGCTACAAAATATTATTTATTTATTCAATGAACCCTACATTCTCACATCATATATATATATATATATATAAAGAGTGAAGAAAGAAATAAATAGTATTTTGTAGCGAAGCACTGAGGCTGCCCTTTGTCAGCAAAATGCAGTGGAGGTTGTCAAAAAGTGGAAAACCAGGCTGAATTCACTAGGCTGACAAAAGGCGATTCCTGTATCAAAGTTAGCTTGAACTTGCAAGCTTCTTGATTGGAACACAGTTATAAGTTATATATATATATAACCCTCTGATTGAAAAGCAGTGATCAAATTGCACTGAACCTGTTATATGTTTTTTCATCACCAAAATTGCACTTGTCCCCTTCGAAGTAGCCTGCTCCGGCTGCAAAGCACCTACGATACCTTTCCTCCATTTTTCGAAACATTTTACAAAGGCCGATTGTGGTATCTGCTTTAGCTCTTTCCGCGATGCCGCTTGAATTGCGATACTCGGAAGATTGGGCCTTAGCTTCGACGGTGTAACTATACACCCATGTTTCGTCACCTGTGATAACACGCTGTAACAAATCTGGCTTCTCTTCGATCGCTAGCGGATTCACACGGGACACTTGTTTACGGACCATCACCTGGCGCGCATTCAGCTTCCTCGGCACGAACTTCACACAAATCCGTCTTATTTCCAAATGAGTACTCAGAATAACGTGAACTCTCTCCTGAGAGATGCACAAACTATCTACAATCTCCCTCTGGGTGATTCGACGGTTTCCCAGCACAATTTCTTTCACTTTCGCAATATTTTCGTCCGAAGTCGCCGTTGATGGAGGTCCGGAGCGCGGGGAATCCTGCAAATTTTCTCGCCCTTCCCGATACCATCTATACCACCTGTAAACTGATGGCAAAGCCAGTGCTTAACTTTCAGATGCGTTTTCTGGCCATTCAAACCGTTTTTAAACTCAACGTCGCGCTGCTGGGTCTCCATGATTTCGCGGCAGGGCCCCGACATGACTCACTACAATCTGTCACCCTGCGTGAACCAGACGGGCTACGAACTTGTTCTAGTTATCGCTGGATAGCTAACGAAATTCTAAATTATTCGAGATAGTTGCATTTCGATTTTCGATTTAACGATTTTTTTAAGAACGATTTCTTTTTTTTTTTAAGAACGATTAGCGATGACCACAGCAACTCGATCACGACTGTTCAATCAGAGGGTTATTGTGCATAATCCGACAGTTGCAACCATAGTTAAATTAATACTGATATTTATTTTATAGTGTACAATAATAATAATTACCACAATAATAAATATACATTTATTCACACATACAATTTTTAGGAGTTATTTCTAGGGATTATTGGGGAAGATCAGCTGGGGACCGGGGCTGAGGCCGACATTGTCCCGAGGAAGGCGATGGCATTGCCTCTCTGCCTCACAGCGAGGGACAGGCGTTGCAGAAGGAAAGATTCTGCGCGCTTGTCCCCGGTGGCGCGGATCAGCCTATGGTAGACCCCTTCGAGGAAGTTCGCAGTGAGGGGGCCGTGCCCGCCTAAGGTCTCAAAAGCAAGGTCTCAAGACACAATAATAATAATACATTATTGTACCCACTATCGTACAACGTCAACCTCAGGCACTACAGTAGCCAATCCAATGACAAGCGTCAGATAGTATTATCAATATCACGCAGTTAAGTAGACACTGAGTATCAAGGACGAATTATTCAATGCATCCATCATAACGGATGGGGACCACAAGATATAGAGCACACCCAAGGTCGGTTGGATACTAGTCGATGGATATATTGAGGCCATGTTCAGGCCTTGTGCCAAAGTTGGGTTTCTGTGGCTGTTTCTGTGGCAATCAATGAAAGACATATGCAATAATTAGAATATAATATAAATTTTACATTACATTATGATTATACAACTGTAGTGTTACTGTAATATATATATATATATATGTCACGTTAATTAATAAAGTTAATTATTAATTGACTCCGATTGGCCCCACGGGAGCCCCATGAAGTAACACGTACGTATTCAACGTGGGTGAGTATAGAAAGAAAGCCAATTATATTAATAGAATATGAGCACCCCCTGTGTGTAATGGGGAACAAATCAAGAAGCCGAACAACGCATAATCGATCGAAATTTGATCATTTCAGCCGGTTAATCACAGAGTGAGATGTTGATTTCGATGAGGTTCTCAAATCACTAAGGAGCGAAAAATCAATGTCATTTTCATGTAAAGGGTTGTATGCGTATAAGGTAATCCAGAACTTTGCAGTTGGTCTTCGGCAACAAGAAGAATATTTCTTCTTGTTCGGGACCACTGTTCGCACCGGCTTTTGAAGATTTTCCCTTTGATGCCTTCTGAGATCTTATTTGTTTTCCGCCAAATATTTTGCTCAGTCTTCCAAAGGGTTCCGAACACCCAAAGACATATATATATACTGTACTATTTTCATATATATATATATATTATACATGTGACCCGAGGTGCACGTCAACTCATCACTCACTTGTTCGGGAGCGAACTGCAGAACAACTTTTTGATCATCCTGTATATTAGAGGCAAGCTTGTATACGAGCTTTTTTTATGATCTCTATCGTTATCATCACATTCATTAGGCGCGGCCTCGAGAAAGGTTGGACCACTATTCATTCGTCGGTCTCTGACACTGATTGTGGATCGGAGAACGGAGCGTTGCTGTAAATAGAAGGGAACACAGGAACAATGATGGCAGATAGTAAGTAACCGACAGAATCAGAAAGATTATCGGTACAGCTCGCGTCTGTAGCCTAGAGCCATGCTGACGGGGAACACTAGCAGCACAATGGTTCGAGCTAAGGGTGAACGGCGTGCTAATCCAAAACTTCGCAGTTTCATATCTGCTTAAATATCGAAGGAAATTGAACGAAACGGCTGCATCGGCGACTAAGGGAGATTGAATTTATTGTAATTTGCCAGACGAAAGTTAAGTTCTGATCGACACAAGTCAGCAGCGCTCGTACGTGAGAAGGACTGGCACTGAACGTTTCCCATAGGGTGAAGGTTAAAGCCACAAAGTATTACTAATCATAAGGTAGAGCCCTATATACAAGTAGATAACCTCTGACCCGTAGTATGTTCTGATTTGTCTTAACATTGGTTCACTTTAAGACTACCACAGTAGTCTGTGCGGGACCTGTTGAGAAAAGAAGAATGAGTAAACACCAGTTCAGCGGTGGCCTTCTTGTATCTGTGAGACAGGTGGCATCGTCCCCAAAAATAACTATAATAAAAGTAAGTATCTATACTTAAATCGCTTACAAATATTGTTATGCTAATAAAATATCCTAGGTATTTCCTTAAGAGATTTTCAGCAGCATATTGAATCATTGCTGTTAAAGCTAAAATAAAAATACACAAAAGCTAGGTGTTAGAAAAAATTCTCTCACTCAACTTTGTTCCCCTCTCTATGCGAAGATGGTGCAGGGGTCCACCGCACTTCTCAAGTTTTTCTTAAATTCACTTTGAAAAGCTAGTGAATGTTTAAGATTTACAACGACAATGATTTTGCGACTTCGGAATTGTTTGTAGCCCTCGGTCAACTGATTTTTTTAAACTAAACGCTTTCCTTAGACTAAAATTATTGGATTTTATTCAATTTTGTTGTTTGTTTGTCTCCCTCGTGTGGGTACAACAATGACAAAGTCCCTTTTGACATTCGAGCAGTTTGAGTTGAATGGATTGTATTTAGTTTTTGTACCCTGGCTATTCTTGCGGCCGCCAGGAATCGTTTCAGGATTATGTGTCTGTCTCAGTTAAATGAGCCTTTGATAGTACAATATCTTGATAGTACAATACAATAACTGAACAATTCCATAAGAAGAATGGTTAGCCCGGCAATGGTATTCCATAGCCTGATACTCTGTGGTCGCTAATTATTCTGCGTATTGGGCCACCCAATGATCTGAAACAAGAGCATGCCTCCATTTTATTATGCCTCATTATGTATGTATTGTAACGAAGAATGAAGGGGGGGGGGAGAAGATGAGGGGCTAAATTGCTAGTGTTTCTTTGTCACACGATAAATGTCTACTGTGAGTGTCTATCTGCTTTGACGACCCTACGAAAGGCGTGGAATGATCCGCATGCTGTGGTCCTTGGCTAACACGCAATAGCCGAACAGGGGTCAAGCATCTCTGATCGGTGCACAGCTACCGATAAATAGGGATCCTTTTTTATGGACAAGAGGGCCTATCAGAAGCCATTGAGAGTTCCGCCGAAACACAGCTCCCGAAGGCATAGGCGTAGTTTAGTGCCACATCAATGCACAGATCAGCTGAGACCAGAAGGCCAGGAGAACGGTTATCCAACGCGGTATCGGATATGTTTCAATGCCATTACGTTTTTTTGCAAGGCCTGAAACCCGTCAGGCCCATCAATACCCTCAACTAAAGGCCTAATTTATGATGGAATGGGTATTATTTCGAATAAATTATAGGGCTGGCGGTTATAATGATATTAACTGCGCTTAAATGAAACTGGCAAAACGCGAGTTGATATGATTAAGAACTTGACCAATTCAAACAATGAGTGAGTCTCAGATAAAGATCGAGCCCGCTACCCTCATGTGAGCAAATAGGACCGCTTGAGGTGTCTGCGCTGTCAAGCACTAATTCTGCCTCGCAGAAGTGATCACGAATTAGAGAATTCGTTGTCCCTTTTATGGCCAGCCAGATCACTTGGGCTGCCTCAGAACATGGGAAACGCGATTGGTTTCGTTCTGGTTCCCATAAGGATCATGTATATAAGTAACACTAGCCAGCTAATGCCCACACATCGCACATTATTGGAGCTCTTGTAAATGCTGGACTGCACGTTCTACTACACAATGCATCATAAACAAGCTATTATGTATAGCGTAAACTTTTTATAGCTAATAACAATATATTTAGGATTCGTTATAGCTTATACCATGTTTTTTATTATTATTATTATTATTATTCTAATAACCACCGGCTACTTCAGTGTCATTCGTAAGCGCAAACGAAATTGTCCACTGTCACCGGCAGACAGATCATTTGAGCCATAAAGGAGTGTGTTCGTAGATGTACCATTGTCACCCACTTTTTTTCATTGACTAATGAAAATAAAATAAATTCAAACACACAACAGAGAAGTGTGTACCGAGGGTGTATTGCTACTGGTAGTTATAGACTAAGATGTCAACAGAATTGTCTACATACTTGCTTGTTTGTTATGTTTCACTCTTTGTTTGCGATATTCGCTGTTCGGTTCTATCAGTTCTCCAATTAGAACCTAGAGCTTCACGCAGTTTCCTCTGCACCTGTATTAGAACAAGACCAACACAGATCTCCACCGATCTGCCTTTCGTCGCTGTTAAAACATAAGAACGTTTGCTATATTTCCAACGAAACGAAGGGTTCTACATGCTATGTCCATGTCCATTTACATACGCACCTGTACGTGTTATGGAGATGGGCGAGTATGCTGGGTACGTCCCCATCTAGTTCCCTTGATCTCAACGATATTTCCTGCTATTTTGCCATCATCACCACCGTCGCAATCGCTACAATGTTCTTTCGTTCGACCATTACCGGGGATGTGTGCACCAGCTTGCTGACTGTTGGCAACACCGGCAGCATGGCCTTGCAGAGAACGTTGCCCGCGCGAAGGGATGCGTTCGGGGAGATACCACTGGTGGGCGGCTGCCGCGGGACCTGCGTCTGCCGCTGTTGTCCCATTCTGTACGCTTATGTATCTCGAGTTTGGCTCGCTCGCTCTCTCCGTCGCCTCCGCCGAATGTAGATTGGATCGCCGAATGGAGAGTGTCGGCCGTCGCCCAGCTTCAAGTCGAACGAAACGAACGAAGCAAACGTAAGCTATTGTTCGCAGGAACAACTCCTCAGGCGAATCGTCGGCGGACATAGACCGACCGAGCGACCCACGGATCCATCCACCGGCTGACGGACGAACGAACGGAACGAATGAAGAAACAGGGGGGGAAAACGCCAGCAGTCGTCGTCGGTGCCGACGCCGATGACGTGGCCAGCCCAACTGAGGCTAGGCCGTACCCCTGCATTCGATTTTGCAGCAGGAGAAACTGAAGTGAGTGAGTGAGAGGTGGCGCGTCAGCGATGCTGGCGCAGGATCCGCCGGGGAAGGCAGTGGCCTAGAACGGTGCCGATGCTGACCGCGCACAGCTCAGTCGGTGTTGACTGTAGGCGGCAAGGCGCACATTGCGTCGGTGGCGCTGAAGCCTCCTGCCTCATTGAGCTGGCGGCTGCGCTATTCACAAACTTCTTCGTTTACGAGTGCTGCTGCTGCTGCCGCCGCAGCCGCCTCGCAGATCAGGAGATGACAACGATGGCAATGGGGTGGTTGTGAGCGTGTTTGAGTCGGTGCTGGACTCGGAAACGGAGATACATCCGAAAGTCTGTTGGGCAACTTCAGCTCACGGGACGCAGAGTCGAACGAAAATGGGGGAAGGGGGACGGTATAATACGGTGTATTTGCTGTTCAGCTGCCGAAGAAGAAGAAAAAGCCAAATTCATTGTGTTTCTCAGGGAACCTTTTTCCCATGTACATACAAACAGATGGACGGACGAACAGACACACTATACATCTATACACATACAGACACGCACACAAGGGTCTCGAACCTGTCGAATGCCCGAAGGAATTGTTTTCGATTCTATTTGTGCGTCTGAGTGAAACGTCTGCATCACGACCGATAGTGGATCTCCGGGGGGATTGTTTGTGTCACCGCATCTGCCGTGGTTGAGCAGCAACAGTAGTCCCGTCAGCGCCAGAAGGGTAATCGTGGAATCTGCCGGTCTTGAGAGAATGACATTGCAGCACAAAGCGATGTAGAGACACGAGCGTACCGAGACGAACTCGTTCATGGGATGAAATGGCCGATCTCTGACTTCAGAATAGCTGTGACGGGAGAGGCAGGGAATATGGGTCTTCGGGTCTGGGTCGTACAACAAGGGCACAAGATGCTCTTTAAAGAAAAAAATAAATGGCAAGAAACGAGGACCTGCTTACGGCGGAAAACATTGCGACAGGCCTATTGACCCGAGACAGAAAACGAGACGTACTCGAGGGAGAGGGAGAGAGAAAAGAGAATCTTGTTGTTGACAAAAATCTAAAAGGATTTGTCATTAGGAGATAAAAACTATCGTTCGGATACCATTCAGCGAAGCATTTCAATGGTATCACATGTAGGTTTTAGCCAATTCTTCTAGATCAGACTAAATTAAATGTTTGTTTGGACGTGACAAAGAGCAGACATTCTCTCAAATAAAAAACAGTTTGTCACGTCATGTCGTAGTACGGTTCGCGATTTATCTATCATTATCTGCTCGGTAACTAATACGTAGAAATTGACATCGCACGCCACCTGCCGTGTCTAAAGTAAAGTCAACTGCGCCGGAAGGACATGATGGTGCACGCAGTTTCAACTCAGGGACGAGGAAGCCTTCCGAGTTGAACGCTGGTCGGTGCACTTGACGGACATTGTTCCCAGTTTCGTGAACACGGGATTCAACCTATGACGTTAGCTGGACGTTTTTTTAAGGAGCGTGACATGCTAATCACGCACCGTCGCTGCCGGATTGGGACGAACTATGAAGCTGAAAGCAGTATGGGACTGGATCCCGATGGATGTATCTTGATCCCTCCGAAATCTCTACACACTAAATATATCTCGCTCCTTTAGTTTCACCCTGTGTCGATCGGATCTTCACTGAATAGTATTTACCAAGGCCCGGAAGGAGCGGTGGCGGGTATGTAACGAACGAACCACTTGGCCATGGTCACCTCCGTCCATGTTCCCCATTTCAGCAGATGCGTTTTGTCCCAGCCAGTGGGAAGTGCCCCTGTGAAAATGGCCTCAAGACAGCGTCGCCTACGACCTTTGGCGAAAGTCCTTCGAGCCACAGTTTGTTTTACTTGTCCATGCTACCTGAGCAACTTTTTAATATCCACCTCCCCCGTAGTTCATTTCACCGTCATATGCATTCGACAAATCTTAGGTTACGTGCATATACGGTCCTTCTAGTCTATGGGCAGGTCGACCCGTTTCTAGCATGTTCGACTACCATACGCCTGGCCGGCACGATGATGAAAACACACGTAACTAAGAGGCGCTAGTGGACTGTTCTTAGCAGGGAAATGAACTAACCTGTGGCCTGAAAGTTTCCCCGTAGAAGGTATCTAACTTTGCCCCATTTTGTTCGTCGCCTGCAAAGGCACTTGTAAGAAACGCTATCTGCTTCGCCAAAAATGATATTGGGATTACGCTACCACGCACAACGTATACACTGCTTATAATTCTCCTTGGGTCAGCTAATCCGTCGTGATCTCAATGCAGGTGTGAAGGATTACTATCGTACGTATAAGATAAGCTCTTCATGACCTCGCCTTATTGAATATACAGACGTGCAGGACCCGACCCTAACTCGACCACCGATAGATGGACAAGGCTCACACCTCAATAAATCATACATGCAGGACGACCAGGATTACTACCACGCTATCATAGCCGTACCCTGTCGTACGCGGTGAATTATGATTAGGCCGTTACGCAACATGGTGAAAAACTGATTGACCTCGATCATAAAGATACCGCCTCCGAACAGAGACCCCCGGCTGATATTCTACCTGACTAACTATCGCCCAATGGCTACTGGCATTTACTGCTGCGCATTGTTTTGTTATAATTCGTGAACGCTCTACGCGTGACCAAATATGCACGATGCGTAGATGGGCACCCGGTAGAAGCTATTTGACTAACCACATACTTATAATAATTATCAAAACGAAGTCGATTTCGAACCAAATGCAATCACAAACCGTACACGGCACTGTAGCATATGTAGATAAACACCTCATCATAAAATCGTACCAGGCCATAAATGTGTACAGTGACAGAGGATACACTGCAACAGAGGATGATCAGGAGAGACCGATGTCGCTCCTGAGAGTACCCTGTATTGTAATAGTGACGCATGTACCTGGTACTATGTATCATAAAATGTGTGTTTAGATGTCATTCGTCCCTTCGCCAAACGTAATCTTTGTGTCAATCTCTAATACGTTTCTGATCACACTACTTGGATGTATGATACAATATTATTACGGTAGAATTTGAATCTGCGACGGATCTAGGACTCACAACATTATAGGTTTATTCATCCGGGTATGACGCTCGGTAGTCAGACACTGGCGCCTCACTCCGATGACAACGACATTTTTCTTGTACTTTAGCTTACTTTTGAACTTACCTGTCACATTTTTGAGATAGAACAGTTAGCTTGAGTTTTAGCTCGTAGTCCATACTCCATCATATTTATTATCTGGTACGCCGCTGATGAAAGAGGTGTCGAAAACTTTGTTTGTATCTATAGTTATGTACGCCCATGCAAAAGTCTCAATGAACGCTTCTTGTATAGTTTGGAAGGTGAACCCGGTGGCGTAGTGCATTCATATCCGCCTTACAATTGGAGGAGAGACGGACGTGCATGGGTTCGAATCCCACCATGGCACATTTGCATTTAAATGGGTCCGTCTTATGAAGCAATGCCGAAAGCGGTACTGTGAACGTTGCCTGTGAGTCAGCTCGAAAAATTTCCTTGTTAAACACAATGGGCAACCGTGGCGAGACAAGCGATGCAATGTCAATCCACATTCGCACCGGAAATTCTTAAAAGGATTATCTCGGGTATTAAGCCTCTGGGCGAGCGAGGCGCAGGAAGTGCGCAGGCGATGATACACATATAGAAAGATAGATTATAGAACTCGTTGTGTCTAGGTACAGAGCACCCACGGCGCATCTCTGATGCAAAAGTAATTCCGGAAATGAAAAAAATTTACCTAGATATAGATTTTTGACCGACGTACGTCTCTAAGCGTCGCTTTGAAACTATAATATATATATATATATATATATATATATATATATAGGCTTCTAAAGCGGTAACAAGGTTGCCTTAAGCATTGTATGCAATTCCTTTAATAAATCAATAAAGCTTTAACCTTACATCTTCCCCTCATTACGTAGACACCTATCTATGTGATAACACGGGTATGAAAATGAAGTAGACCAAATGTTTTATTTACGCAATTTCAGTCCACCCTACGAGTGAACGAATCGTATCCCTACAGTATCGGTACAGTAATCGTATTCCTACAGTATGTTATTATCATATAGTAGAACATTTTGCGATCACTTGAAAAGGCTGCCGGTGATAATCCATTCCTGGCAATGCCGATTGCCTGAAAGACAGCGATATCTATTGGCTTTCTGCCTGCAATGAAGTCTGCCGGTAAAAATATTGCTTTCCCTTTTTCCTAGTAACTTTTCCTTGGTTGACCCCTCGAATTCCTCAAATATAGTCTATATAAGGCAAATATCGGTTTTTTTCACCGACCGCTTTTCTTGCCTCGGATATTTGCTTGTTGGCGAGCCTGGCTGGGAATGCAAAAAGGAAATATTCCTCGAATCTCGTTTTGCCTTTAGAGGGAAGAAAGAGCTTCCATCTATCCATAAACCCAATAACAGCACCAGTAGCTTATCGAATCCTATCTATCGCACACACCGCTAATGCGAAATATTTTTATTCTCCCTGTTGACTGATCCGTTCAACCGACTCGTTGACTAACGAGGAAATTTACTGTGTTTCATGAGGGTTGGACGACGAGCGGTTTCAACCTAGACAATAACCACATAAGTGGACGTGTGTTAGCATTGGTAGGAATGACAAGTACGATTGATTTAGTCCTCCAGCCCCGATGTGAAGCGGTGGAAGGCGAAGGGTAACAAGAGGTCGTTGTTATCGTGGCCTGCCTGTTCGCCGTGCTTTCGCCGGCGCTCCAACGTAGTTGGTAGTAGGGGTTAATTAAGAGGATCAAACGGCGCGGAAAAACGGCGACTGATTATGGCTTCAAAAAGGAGAAGCTGTCCCGCGATGGGGTTCAACAGCGACGAACATCGGGCCGTCTCGTCGGGCGGACAAACTAAATAAAGGGAAACTGCGATATCTGCAGAGACGACGGTGAGACTTTGGTTCGGGTGACAGAGCTCGAAATGATGCGGCTGGTTCTTCACTGATCTCATGTATGTGCGTATAATGCAATTCAATGGGATTGCAAATGTGCATAGCTTGGAACTACGTGCGGTTGATAGGAGCTTGTAAATCCGAATTATTTCTTCATTACGAACTATCTTTGACGAACCGTAACCGTAACAACAAACTGAATTGCTAACTACTGTATGTTTGAATAAATTATGGATATATTCCAATAGGAATACAAACTGAATAACAATAGAATTTGTCTTACTAAAGGTTATCTAAAGGTTGCATAGCTATTCCATACCTAAAAAGTGATGCTGCTTCACATATGTAGTAGCTATAGCAATACTACTTAAAAAGCAGTAGGCGGCTTGAGTCGTCGCATACGACTCCCTTGAAATTTTCAGCTAGAAAAAAAGCAAGCATTCAAGCCTTAGCACAACAACAGTACACCCTAAACACACGAGCCAAGATTTGCTTTTAGGTGAAATAGGTACACCGAGATACGCAAGTAAGATAAATATCCCATGAAGGATGAAAGGAAATGTCAGTTCTGCACGTTGAAATCATTCACTACAGGTTATATGTCTCAGGAGACTGTACTTATGCCTCTTAAGGAGGATCGCTCGAAAAATGAATGCAACTTGAAGCCGAACACCCTTTCTTACGTGTCGTCATTTTTTTAGGGCTGCTGGAAATATGCGTCTCCCGAGTGCTGCCCTTGAAATATGCAGTCGTATGGTGGCATATTTGTATGGTCAAGATATGACTCTGAGAGTGGAACAGCTAGAAATGCGTGTCTGGTATACATCCGACAAGGAACCAGTTGGGACTGTTTGTTCCCGTGCTAGGCAATATGTAAATTACATAGAGTAGAAAGCTGTCTCGCCGTAAGTTCTCAACGGTTAATTCGTTCAGGCGGGTTCCACTTACATATATAATAATAATAATAGTAATAAAGATAACACATGAAGAACAACTTCTAAAACATACATCTCCAGCGGAAAGAAGTGCAGTGCGTACGCTCTGCTTCGTCTGTGGCGTCTAAAGCGGTCAAATTGAATATATGTTTTACTGTTATTTCAATTGTAGCACGTCTATGGAGGGCGCACAAGTCTGAATCGCGCACCTTACACCAACCTCAAGCAATTACCGCAAAGTGCCTCCAGGGAACTCCATTGCATAGACTGACATTAACGATTCCCATAGTCAACCGTAGCACGGAAGGAACATCATTGAAGAAGGAAACAGAAACTATGAGTCGACGGTGACGTGGGGGGCTGGCTACGGAGAAAAACGCTGTTTTAGGAAGAGATGAACTCACACAGGATCTTAATAGGAACGTGGACTGTAGGAGCTGTTTAGGAAATAATGGTGTACAGTTTCGGTAACGTATTACTTAGGGGTTGTAGGCGAAGTGGGTTTACTTTTGCGGTTACCAGACAAAGGACTTTGTTCAGATAGAATAGGGTTTCAGTGGTTGGAGAAATCACTAACAAAATGATCGAAGTCTATCTATGAAATCGGCCCTGCTCAATGTACATTGCAATTTCAACTAAATGACTCGGGTGACTCGCCGCGGTGGTGGAGACGGCCTCCATGATTGACCGAATCATCGGCTGTGAGGGCGGTGAAGGCGATGCTTGTCTGACCATATTCATTTGACTTCTAAAGAAGCGGTGTCAGCAACCAATCATTGCCCGGTAGTGATGGTTCTAGGCAGATGTACTATATACGAACATGTTTACATTGCTGACGCGACGGTATGTTTCCCCTAAGTGTTTCTACGCCCTCCGGAACTGCTTACAAAGCACCACTATGGCCGCGAGAGCAATGGCCGTGTTTATACTAGTCCCCCATCATGTACATGATGCTTGCTTGTCTGAACAAGCTTCATGGCGGGAAAATCCTACATATCTGGGAAGAAAGAGGACATCCCATCCTCGCTAAGGGGGGTAACAAGATTTAACGCGTACTTTGCGACTACTCTCATTTTTTGTAATAAGATTTCACGTGTGAGACGATCCCAGCATTCGCTCCTTCTCTTCGCTCGCTGTGACGGAGCGAAAGTCACGGATCATTTATTTTACGCAAGAGACGACGATGACAGAAGCGATAGAGCAAATTCCTTTTACACGAATCGGCCAATTGCATATCAGGAGAACTCGACGCCTACTTGATCTACTGGAAGTATTGAATATTTGTGTTGTGCAGGTAGGCGTTTCCGCCTACCTGGTATTTTAGCGGATAACGAGTTTTAACGCAAAAGTGAAACTGTAGCTTTTTTTTCCCCAGCTGTTGATCAAGCCCCAGCTGTAACATGTGCATATTGCACATTAAACTTTTTATTCTCTAAAAAAAATGTTGTATGTGAGCTAATTCTAATTTCTCAGTGATTTTGTCAGTTGCTTTCGAAGCATCTAAATCTGGGGGGCACGTCTGTGACGACTTCATCTGTGACACTGCTGCTGGACAATGGCCATGGCAATATTTGAGCAGATTCGGTGAGTCGGTGCCCCATGAACAAGAAGGTCAGTCGATTTTCGAAAGTGCACTCAACAGCTTCAATGCTGCTCTGCACAGCCAGTGCTAAGTGGGTCTAAATGAAAGAAAGAACATATATGAAGTGATCGCGTAGAATGGTGGTGTTGACTTCAAAGTGTCGCTGGCTGCCGCATCACGGTTCCATTACGACGCCGTGTTGAAGTCCGGTGTTGTCTCGACGACGCCATCCGCGATGTGCTTAACGCCTCTCTCTACATGCTACATATTTTGAGCGGACCACACAGCCGGAGAACAGTTTGCAACCTCGTGGAGCGTTTAGAGACTCGTTTCATCGTCTCTCGCTCAAATATAATCGATGTTCATGTTTAGTTGCCTGGATACGAGCGTAGATAGATCAGCAGTTTTCATGGCGGCACCACCGCGACTTCAAAATGTGTGCAGGCGCTCGAATCGAACAAGAATCCCGCTGACTACACTGCTAGCTATTGTCCCCGTCGGCATCTTCCGCTTGGACAACCTTTCGCAGGCTAACACAAAACTATTGAATTTTTATTGGACCCCGGAGAACTTTGGGCATGCCGACGTGAATCAGCTCGTCTAACGCATCCACTGTCACTAGCTGTTGAGAGCAGGATATAAGGTAAACAGAGAAAAAAAAATACGTGGCTTAAAGAGACGAACAGCCAATAGCGTGTTCATTGTAGCGTTGCTGTTTCCCGGACGACCCATGATTTCGCATGATACTCACCAGATCCAGTGTCCGTTTCGTGCCGCTGTGACTCTCTCAAATGGGAATAACCGAGTGTTACCTGGTGCCCGGTTAATGTTTCAGCAAATCCGCGCAACTGGGTTACGACTCTTGCCTTGTGGTGAACCCAAGGCAATAACTGTACGCAGTCACCCTTCATCGTCCCTTCTCAGCACTGCCACTGGACGATGCCTTGCTCATATCCGTGACAAATGTCGGCTGTATAAGCATGTTCTGCACGCTCCCCTGTAGGACCATAACCATGAAAGGAAGACGATACGATGTTTGACGTCGTCCATATTTTTCAAGAAATTATTGCATGTCGAGTAGCCACACATCGGCAGATGCTAACCTCATTTATGTATGTATATATAGAACATGCGACAGCAAAACACATACTATAAATATGGAAAGAGGAGGAAGTACAGAGTTAGAAAAAGTTCGCTTATACAGATTGGTGATTAGTAGGGTAACAGCTATACCTATGCACAGAACATACTTTATGTTCAATTGGAACATGGTTCGGGCTCATGTCTGCAACTCTGCGACTTACGTCGCAATGCAGAAGGCCAGTGATATACTGTCCAATGAAACAGTTAAGTGTTCCGGAGCTGTCACTTGCTATGCTTGTATTTACTACTCAACAGAAAATCCCGACTAGTGCTCGAAGTTGAAGCTGCCTGGGATTACAGTCTCCGGACGGTGTCTTGTCAGAGTTGATAACGTGGTATGACTATGACATTTTTGTTCATTCGGCAGGACTGCGTACCGGCATACTACGATGTAGTTGTTTACACCTTTCTCAGTGAGCAATTCCCCTGTGAGTGGATAACCTCACAGGGCCAATCAGATGGCCTCTTCGTGGTCATCAGACGTCAACTCCAAGAGATTTCTTCCTTTGTGTGTCATCAAACACTTCCCTCTTTGAGGGTGGCTGAGAATCAGCGACGAGATAAAGGTATTCATTCTGAAGTGACATGAAGAGATTAATAGTAATAATAAGGAGTTGTTCCTCAATGTACACTTCGATGCTGGAAGCAGACGCAAGCATATTTGTATAGTGAGGTCGACCACGCGACTGCGAACAAGCCATGTTTCGATACCCTCATTATAGACTAACAAACCCACTCAAAAAATCGTTATTGATATGGGCATATATTTTTCATACGAATTTTCATACGAGCTATTAATCCACATACTGCCCACCTATGCTTCAACTGGTAGTCTACTATTCCCCATCGGGTACAAACAAATCGGAAGTAAACTACTATTTTCGAAAAGTGATAAGTTTACTTTTGCTTCTTCTCTTGTACTTATGTACAAGTAGACTCCCGACAGGCTTTATGGTATACGGCCTCACGATACTACTGACGCATTCGCAGAGGTTAAGTAATAAATTCTGATTGAACGTCACTATTCTGTCTAGACGATATTTTGATATACATATTGAGTTGCGATATGTTGCCACACGAGCTAGTTCTTGCGCGATATCACTTCGCAGTTGGTTGCAGTGGGTTACGATTTGTGGCCGGTCAGTATGTATGCAAATCAGTGATGAACATCTTTCTATTTGATTTCTATGCCCTCAAGGATATTAAATATGGTGAGGATATTTCTGCTATAAATCGCACGACTCCAAATGCGTCGAAGGGAATTGCGATGAATGGTGTCAAATTGGCAGCATTCAGCACACACATCTCAGATACAACTCATCTGTACTTCGCTACGTGGATTGGATTTCATATTGCAGTTGATCACATTGTAATTTATCGGACGTCTAGCTTAGATCTGTGGAAAGATAGACACCAATCACAAGTTACTTTGACACCAATCTGGGTCTTGGGCTACCGTGAAGATATTTGACAGAGCATTCGGTCGTCTTCAAGGCTTTTCCTCTTCCGCTTTCTCTGTCTCTGTAGCCCGTTCGTGATGGCATCCCAACCTCGATTTGTGTCCGCTATTGCAAGACGTATACCATATATATATATATATATATACGCGAGTGTGCGTGTGTGTGTCGTTCGCTCTGTACGTTTGTACAGAGAGTTGGAGACGGCGCCCCTATGGCTATAGTGATGGCTAGTGGCGGCAGTAGCAGCGATTCGCACAACTCATTCGTTGGCACTCAGGGCACGCCCGCAATCAGCCTCCTGCTCTTCTCTCTCTCTCTCTCGCTCACTCTCTCTCAGCAAGCGTGCGTGCGATCGCAGCTAGGCAGGCAGGCAGGCAAGCAAGCTAGCCAAGGGAACGAAGCGATTCGAGTATGGGTACCAACCGAGAGGTGAGGGGGAGGTCAGGTCCACCAGTCGTCTGTCGTTTGACGTCGTAGCCGTTCGTCGGCTTTCGCGGCACCAGCCAGCCTTTACTTACTCTCGATGCTGGCGATTCGTTTCCGAAGCTATGGGCAGAGTCTGAGAGCCGAGTCGAGGCACAACGCCCACCGCCCAGCGGCGCCGTTTTCGCCTCCTCCGCCGTCAGGAGTTACCAAGTGAGTTCGATCACATGCGAGGGGCTGGTCCCGCCACCGCTGACGCCGGCGACGACGATGACGACAACAACGATGGTACTGGCTGGTGCTGGTGCTACCGCCTTCGCGTTTGCTACCGTCGTCACAGCAAGTTGCTCTTTCCATCCCCCCCGATTGCCCAGCTACGCCCCATCTATCGTCCGAACCGAGCCGCTGAGCGGATCCCCGATCCCGTCCGGGCCCCCAGTCAACAAAACCCCGCTCGCTTTGCCCGAAAACAAGCGGGTGACCCCGAAACCGACGCGTCGTTTACCCGCAATACGAAGACGGGCACCGAGGGTTGAGCTGAGACTCGGCAGGACCTCGATCGGTGAGTTGTGTGTCTCCTTTGGACGGCCTCCGACGCCGGCCGAGCAGCATACCAAATGTCCGGCAAAGTCAAGCAGCAATGCGAAAAGCAGAAACTGCTAACTTGCAAGGCAGAGGGGAACAAGGCTGGAAAGAGGGAGAGAGAGAGAGAGATAGATCCCAGTGCTGAGACGAAGGGGCCTTTTGGAGAAAAACCGAAAGCTGAAAAGAGAGAGAGAGAGAGTGTCGCGTATTAGGAGGCTGGCGGTCGTCGACGCATGGGGGATAGTGAGCGTCGCGATGAGATCTCAAGCGTCAACAAACTCGAAACAATCGGCAACGGGATCTGGAGGTGGCACTTATTTTTTTGACGGTAAAGTAAATTTTCCGAGCTGACTCACGGCCAACATTTTCCGTTCACGGTACAACTGCTTTTGGCATTGCTTCATAAGGCGGACACGGATCTATTTGGACCCTGCTCCGTACTCGACTTTGCTATTTTACGGGACAGCTGTAAATGCAGGCATATGTATTGTAACCGCTCTTGGACCTAAGGACTATGGTAGCAGTGCGTATAGTATTGAGGAAACGTGCAACGAAAAACTTCAGCGATCAGCAGAGATTATCAGTGATTTACAGGGGATAGGTTGCAACACGAACAGAAGCGCACTGACTTTCAGGTGAAATATCTCTCAGATTAATTATAATATGATGTCAAAGTTACGACCCGGAGGTACGTGATAAATACTTAACAATTAAAGACGGTAATTCCTGCGTGTAGTGCATTTGCACATATCGTTAAAGCTCTACAATTCAGAGCATACAGGTTATTATCTGGGCAACATAATAGAATCCTTCGATTGTAATTAGTGAATGCATATATATATACATACGTAATGTTTGAATCAAAGATGATGCAAACACTATGAACTGGTAAAGTAACCAACACGCGTCATTATTAACATATTAATATTCTATTCAAGTACACGTATGCGAATTATACTAAACTGAGACGCCCAGTTTCACGAGACCCTGAAACTTCTTTTTTAATTTTTTCAAGCTCAATAACACACCACAATCTAAATATCTTTACACTATCAGCGACAAACATACGTGGGAACAATGGATGCGATACACCCAATCTATCGAAAGTGGGCCGTCGCACGCCGCCAATGGCAGAAGGACGACCTCTGCAGAGCGAGCAAGGAGTGTCTTCCTCCTCTGCTCGAGTTTCGGGGGGATGGCTTGCAGGGGTTTTGCGCCTGGTCGGTGCAAGGATAGACGTCGGCCTTCGAGCGCGATGAGACTCCTCCGGACAACGATAGCTGCCAAGAATAGCGCGTAAGCGCTACCCTAAAGTGGCCTTGTTGGGTGTACTGGCGGTGGATGTGTGTGTGCTGTTAGACACTTCCGGAGCGCAGATCGGAACGGGTGCTCCGGTGCTTCGTTATTATAAATATGCGCCCAAGACTGCTCTACGAGAAGCCGAAATGCCGTCATTTGTGTTTCGGGCTCTGTTTGCGCTAAGAAGAGGAACAGCACATTTTAGTCGACCAATTCACCCCTTAGAATCGAAATGGCTTAACGATAAGTTTATGTATCAACAGCGGTGCATCAGCTATCACCAGCCCTGTGACGCTAGGCGTCAGGAGAGCTATGTGTGATAGAGGTTATATTATATTATAGTATGCGGGGGCGGAGAGGGCAAAGAAGTACGCGAAATAGATTGTTAATGTGACTGGGTTAGGCCTTAGTGTGAGGTCTAATCAAGGGTGTATCCGGCCTAAACATGTAAAAGCGGGTGCCGTAGAATTTGCGTATCACCGCCAGCGTTCACCAAGGAAGAAATTTTATAACATGTAGACAAAGCATAGCGAACTTGCGCGAACGCAAGCCTAAATCTAACTGAATGCCGGTTGAATTCGTATTAGACGTTCTATCAGAGCGTCATTGGCTAAACCGATCTCGGAGGGACACTTGAATCGAATAATCGGCCGCTATTAACTAGCGTGCTCAGATTACCCAATCGTACAGGGCAATTCTCTTTGCAATATATCATATCTGATCAAAAGCAGTACTGCTCATTATATATTTGTGTGGATAGAATGCGGATATAATCGACAGATTTACAATGCTTTCACTATATTTTAGGCATACGCCAAACGCTCTGCTGCATTTAGGTCGTTCGGAGTTATTTCGCACATAAGAGAAATATGATAACCTTAGAGACGCGTCACAGCCAGGTGAAATTTGGTCTCTTATCATCCGAGTCTTTTGCTTAGAGCGAGTTCCGCACTGCAGCAGTTTTTTAGAATAGAATTTTTTTAGCTAAAACATCCTTTAGTACTGAAAATCAGCGTCCCGTGATCAAATGCTTCCGTCTTGAAGGAACTAGCCTGAATGAGATTAATCAACGATTGGTAAAAATGTTAGAAAGAAAGGCTGTTCACTCGGCGAAACTAGGAGTATACTCGATTCAGGAGGGGTGATTGGACCATTGGAGACCACAGAGGAGTTGACCTCATTTCAGATATCTCACGAGCGAACGACTTGCGACAATTTTCACAGCCATAGAACAAACTATTTCGATTATAACCCCCTTTGACAGCCTACTCTACGAGAGCGCGCACCACACGTTACGAAGTTATAACGAACACACATTGCAAATGAGCACAAAAGTTCAAAATTGTTGTGGCATGTTCTAAATCCAAAAAACGATAACCAACAAAGCTTGTTGGGATCGGCGAATCTTGAGTAAATTTGTATCGGCCGCCCAAGAGAGACCAGGCAGGGAATAGCTCCAAACAGATGAAAGGCCATGCCGATCAGTGTCGAATAGATTTGTTCCCAAAGTCATGCTTGTACTTGGTATGTGGATAATCGGCATTAGCTCTTTTATGTTTCTGCGTAAATGCGATAGTTCGTGCTCTTGAAAAGACTCACACATAAAAGCCGTATCGTCCCAACAAGACCACCCAAAATTCATCGATGAACTCAGCCTGCATATCCTCCACATTTAATCCCTTGTGATTACGATTGTTTCCAAGTATTAAAACAGCAATTTAATCAGGTTCACCAACGCAAATGAACATTACTCATATAAACTCGGATCCTGATTTTCCGTTAATTCGTTGTAATCAATACAGACGTGCGCGTGTATAGTTATTAGTGGTAGTATTGTTCGATGTTACAAACATACCCCACCGATGTCAATCCCTATGAAACCGCACCACTTGTGTGTACACGGTGTTGTTAACTTTAATTGCCTTATATTGGGGAGTGTTTGGCAAATGCCCCAGCCAGAAAGACGATGTTCACGACTCGACATGTCGGAGGTTCGCGCCAGCTGTTGCCTTCAAAAAATTGGATGACGATGGCACGTTAACGGTAATTAGGAACAGGTGCGACATTCCGTCCCCTCATTGAACATGTAATTACTCCTTTCTTGGCTGTTTCAAAGTAGCCAGTACATGTGCGTGTGTAAGTGCCTTGAAAGTCGAAACAGTACAGAGAATCCTAGTAACAATGCACGCTCCCTTAAACATGTGCAGTTCATGATACAGCGATAGGCATCAAATGGAGGTGATTCCCGAAAGGCCGCACGCGCAAATCGAGACCGAGCGACAAGGATGCACTACTGAAAATGGGTAATGATCATTCTGCTATCCTTACTATACATGTAACTCAGAAAGGTTAGATTTCCGCGAACTGTTTATGCACCTCTTAAGAAACTCTCTCTTTGCGATGGTACACGATGCGAAGGACCGTTCAGCAGCTATCATGTCAGGCCCAATGTCCACTTGTGCATCCTCGTTTATAAGCACCGCATTTAGATGTGCCGATGATACATCACATTTTAGTAATGTGTCACAAGTGTTTTGATTAGGTTTGATTTTGTCTTTATTTTATCATATCTTGCCTCACCAAGGTGTTAATATCGTTTGCTTGATTGATCGAGATCACCCTTGGTAATTGTTTCGAAGTGGTACATAGTCACCTACTGCCTTACCAACATCTCATCTATTGCCCAGCAGGAGGCCTTTGTGAATAAAGCCTTGATTTAGTCGTTTCTATCAATTCTAAGATGTATGTCCGCAGAACAATTCTCTAAGACCCCTATCTCGAACCTATGAGTATCGCTACTGTCAGGCCACTACCAACACACCTAACGTGATTCCGTTTACGTCGCCTGTCACGTTACTAGATGCGTAGCTCCCCTGGAGATCAAATATGGCAAAATGCAGTTGAAGCTGCCCCTGCCGTTCGAGTCGTTCGATTAGCCCAGGCATCAGCATCCGCATCAGATGGCTACTACAAACAATGATGAAACATCGACTGGTCGGCCTGAAAACCTAAAAGGAGCCCATCCACAAACCCAACAAAGCCCTAAACCACAGCGACCCCCTTTGTTCCTATGTCCGTGGGCTCTTCAGTAGCGCAACCCCGCACCGCTCTACCACAGTTTGTTCTCCTTCTCTGCCGATGCCCGGCGCGGCAATAATGGAATATCATTACAAAAAGACCCGAAGTCGACCCTCTTTGTCTCGTCCAGCCCCAGCACCCTCCCCCACCACCCATTTCTATCTCTCTCTCTCGCTCCTTCCTATTCTATTCTTTTCTCGGCTGCCGCTTTTCCGCTCCAGGAAAACAAGAGGCGAACAGAGGCGTTCGACGGAGGGTATCGATCTGCTACAGTAAATCAATTTCAATCTATTTAGCTAGCGCAGGGCTAACGCCGACAGCGTTCGGTCGCCACTCGCTGCCGGGCTTTACCCTGTTCGTTCGCCCGCAGTGCCGTTACTCGTATCGTGCTTCGGCTACTACAACAACAACTACTACTCCTACTACTGTTATCATCTCTACTAGGTACGTTCTAGGCCTTAACGGCTACAATTCGGTCGGCAGTGGCGTCGGCCTCGGCGCTGGAAACCACCGCCTCCACGCTCACTTATTTCGTTCTCCGTTTTTCTACCGTTTGTCCTTCTACTTTCGTCAACATCAGTGACAACAGCCACAACAGGAATAGAGTGAGAGTAAGCACGAGAAATAGAGGGCATCATCGCCGTGCGCCTGCTGCTTACACTGTACTGCGACTACGGTAGCATTACGGCGACCGCGCCTGCTCTGCCTACGGTGGCGACAACAACGACCACAAGAGCGCAGCGTGGCACGTAGCTCCGGCTGACGCAAACAAACGGCTCAGGCAGGCCCTGGATACATCCGGCATTCTGGCGGCAGTGGCGGCGACAGGAGCCAGTATAGAGAGCCGATTGCCAGCTACACCGCAACAGTCTCCGCTACCGCCTTGGAGCTGAGTTGGTCTCAGTGGCACACAGATACATACAACTACACACAAGGAGACCGACCGACACGAAGACACCCACATCCGCGCGAACTCCCCACAAACAGCCACAGAGCCATAATAACAGAGACGAACGTAGCGACATTACGACATTGCAACGCAGCCCTGCTTCCTCCACAGCCTCGCACGCCTCCTTTCCAGATCCCGTCCGTTCGTTGCTGTACCGGCGCCGGTTCACCTCGAGCTGAAGGGTAGTGGTCGCAGTTGCGGCCCAATTCCGCGAGGTTTCCCCCGCCGCTGCCGCCGCCACCACCACTACTGGTACCGCCGGCAATACTACCACAAACACGCAGAGATCCGGCACCTCATTGTACTACTACCATGCTTGCTTCGGGCTGACTGACTGCTTGCTTCACATACACAAAGGAAGGACTTGGAACGACTGGCCCCCCTTGTCGATCCGGGGTGAACGGTCACAAGCCGAGCGGCTGTTCTTTCCCTCCGAGTTCGCCGTTGAAGGGAACAGATCCCACTCGCGGAGAACTCGCGGAGACTAGTGTGAAGGGAATGACGACGAAATGTTTGCCGATTGAAGGTTTCCGGCCACTATCCTATGACAAAGTGCTTTAGACCTTTTCCCGAAGTCTTTGTTTCCTATCCGTTGCGCTTTCGTGGAACAGGCATCAGAGGCAGCCAATCGGCGAAGGCCGCCATCAGTGAAAACGATTCGAGGCTGAATGCTAGATTGTCGATGTGGACAATCATCTGGCGAAATCAGGAGAACAAAGGCGTTCAATAGTCGTTAGGTCTGCAATTTTTTGCGACTGCTGTTACGGCGGAGAACTCGAGTATTTGGGAAGGCGACCGTTGAAGAGTGGAGACAATTCAAAACCGTTGAGAAAAACGGCCCGCTGAAGACTCATTCGTAGTAAGAAGGAAAATGAGGTTCACAAAGAAAAAGAAAAGGTCGTCTTGCCATAGGAAAATCTGAACAGCACGGTATTAACAGTAAAGAATCACTAGTAAGATAAGTAGTAACAGCAGTACCACGGGCATTAATCCTGTTACTGCTCAAAGCCGTCCTTGAAGGCCTGCGATCACTCAGATTAAGGTAACCCCTGGCGAATGCACCGGCAGTTCCTTCATGAACCTGCATATGGACATTTTCACCCCCTCCGAAGTCTATGCTTAAACCACTCGTATGCTGCGGAGAGGTGAGCGCAACAGGTTGAACTAGGCTTTAAGATCCGGCGACTGCTGATGCAGGCGATAGTGGTGGGTTTAGTTCAGCGCTGCTGGGTTACAATGAATAACAAAATCTAAAATATTACAAGCCAAAAGCCACTTTTAAGATTTATTTTCAATGTTCAAAACATACGGAAACCTTCCATAATAATCCGAAAGGATAAGAGAATTCCTCCGTCGTTATGGTTCATCGAGTAATCACTACTGATCGCACCGATCCCATGGGCGCCATCGAGTTAAGCTGTAGAACACACTGCGGTAGGTGATGACAAATATCTAACAAATCGAGCCATCTTTTCTACGAGTTGGTGAAGCTTTCCAACCAAACAACCGGGGCCAGAACGCGCCCAATGTTGAATCAAAGATAATTCCGATCAGTTCGAACAGTGATTGTTTATAAAAGAAGATAACTTCGACATCCTGCCGCTGTAGCCGCGGCCGGACTGCAAAGACGTGTGGATACTTTGTTAGATCTGGCAAAATCGTTCTTTTTCTCTTGAACAGTTTAAATTAGCTGAGGCTTTTATCTCTGCTCATCCCCTCTCGTAGAATGACAAAGAATTCCATCTAATTGGAAATTGATCCCTTGGGCTTCCTTTGAAAATTCCAAGTTCGGCTACCCGCTGTCCCAGAGCCATCGGACACGCTCTATTTGAGTGTAATATTAGCTAAGCTGCTATTCTTTCTGGGTGGTATTTTGTTTCTAAATACAAATAAAAAAATACCCATATGTAATATGTGAGACAGACAATGATGTGCATACGTTTACACTGTTCAATTTGTAGCTTCTGAAACATCGCAGATAAATATATATATATATATATGAGTTGAGGAATCTAACGAATCAAGCAAGGTCGTTCAGGCCAGATAGGAAGCCTGCATATCTGATACGACTTAGATTTACACCCCCATCAAAACGCATATTTGTTCTCTTCAATTTGACGAAATACGCATTCACACAGATAGGCCCAGTTTAACGACTGTCTTGTCCAGGTGAGTGAGTTCATAACACCACTTTTGGAACAAGAAATTTCATTCTTCGATTTCCGCTATTCGTTCCACCGCTAATAATTAACTATTACGACTGAGTGACTGATGGCTTGAACTGGCACCGAACGAAACTTGGCGTAAAAAGGTGGGAATAAATCATTAGCGGAATTTCCGTTTGCAAATCAATATTATTGTTATTAGTATTTATTATGACTATTATTACTAGTAATACATAGTAATATTAGACGCAAGAAGCTGAGTCATTTATAATATAGCTGCATGTCGCTTCAAGGGATATTTGGCTGCTCTCGCTACAACCCGCTTTCAGGACAGGGTCCGCGTAAAGGCGGGGCTCTCGGTGCTCTGATTCCGTTCTAGGGCTTCCCTTATAACGAATAGTAGATGGCGAACATGGTGAGTGCAGCTGCGGCCTCCAATATCGGAAAAATGGGTGATGGCAGGTCGGTGTTTAATGAATTTACAGAGACCGTTCGGACAGACACATGCTCAGGTGTACGCTTGTATGCACATAAACAAACCTGCTATACATCTGAACAAATATGCAGAACAAAGCAGGCTGATGTAACCCTGAAATCAAGGCGTAGATGCGAGCGAATGCATATATCGATTCATTGTTAGCTGGTATCGATTTCTCTAACTGCTACCTGTGTAATCGTTCGATCGTATCGTAATTTCTAACCATCTCATCTCAACGTTTCTGTTCGAATTCTCATGTCTACTTCGCTGTCTCGCAGTGAAGCTTTGTAAAGCCGACTCCTTTATGTCAACGTGATTTCCGCTATTCATTCCGCTATACGGTCATCGAGTTCAACATTCGTACAAAACACGCATGAACCTTGCTTATATCGCGAGCCTCAACCATCAACCGCTTGCATTTGCAGAACAAAGTGTAGCCGTTCAACTAGGTCCGTCACCAATAATACGATTGTCACGTTTGATTTTCCACGGATTGAATATAATCAGCGGTTTTACACCGATATTACATTTGCATACTATTCAACGAGCTGGAGTCGTGATGATGATAGTCCGATTGTCCTCAGTCTGGGAAGGTTCGCCCCCCCATATCTCTCACGTTCCCTCTAACGTCATCGTGTACACACACACACATATATGCATATATACACGGGAACGACACCCCATAACGGAATTCACCTCTCTGGCCGAGAGATGAAAGAGCTTCTCCTCTAATCCTGCTCGCTTAGTCCTTCGCGTTATACGCTTCTCCGCTGTTGCTGTCGCTTCTCTCAGCCGTCCGCGTACGACATAGGGTGTCACTGTTGATCTCTGTTATCAGCCACTCTTCATCATCCGGGCGTGCAGATTTTCTCAATCCCTCGCCCGGCCTCAACCCCATGCTGCACATCTGTGTATATGCTCTTTTGACGTCTGCGAGCTCTTCATTCGAGTGGGCTCCCGATTTCGCTGGTTAATGGCTGGGGAAGCTGACGCATACCACGTAGCTGTGAGCTATTGTATATAACGAACGGCATGAAGGCGGCGAATCCTTCGAATCGACATTGCCTTTTGTATCATCGCGACATTCAGCAAGGGCAGCATCAGGTAGGCGAGCAGGAGGCCAAGCGTAACGTGCGTGTGATGCTGACGACATCTGCGTCTCCTCCTGGAGGAGGCGCAGCCTATTTCTCCATGGTGTCGTCCTCTTGATGCCTTGTCTATGCAGTGCGTGCTATATTGTCTGTGTGGGACGTCTGCATGAGCACGAACATAGGCACGTATATCTCAGGGACGAGGGTCGAGCATGAACGTATCTTGGACGGCGGGATAGAGAGAGTAGTTCTCTCCCTCTCTCTCTCTCTCTCTCTCTCTCTCTCTCTCTCTCTCTCTCTCTCTCTCTCTCTTTTGCTCTTCTGGTGACACAGGGTAGAATGATAGACATGGACTTTCTGATATATGACAGCTTGTGTTATACTTGTCTGCTATCCTCGCCAGCTATTTAGTTTGTTTGGTAGTTTGAAAGGAGCCCAGTGGCACTGGAGTCATTTTCATGGGAGTTGTCCGCGAGCCACCTGGTATACTGGTACACAAGCTGGCGGGCGGCGTGTAGGTCCGCCCAACCTTTGAGCTTCGATTTTTCGAAGCATGCGGCTACTGTTCCCAAGGCTTTACGAGGCTGACTTACCTTTGCTCCCGTGTCAGAAGGCTGCTGCTGTTGGGGGCAGAACAAAGTTACAGAAAGCTACGGTGCTATGGGTGAGAGGAACGAGCTATTGATTGAGCTAGGTGCATATCTGTATTTGCGATTGGCACTTTTCGTTGGTTACGTTAATCGGCGACCATCGCTGCCAGCACCACTCGCGTTCAATTGCTCCTTCAATCCTTTGCTGACACGATGTCTGCCGTGCTGCTGCTGTTGCCGTTGCTGTTGTTGTCTTTGAAGCGTGACTCTTCATGTCAGCCACTCACCCGCCCACAGACAGACATATAATAGATAGACAAGCGGAGCCAACACAGGCGATAACAACAGTCAGCAGGACTAGGGTGAGCACAGCGCTCCTTCGTTATCCTAGCACGAAGTGAATGAGGTTCGTCCCGGTAGTAGTGTGGGTGTTACGGGGGGCCTAATCTCCCGTTGCTTCTGCTGTTCCGGAACCCTGGACGTCATGCCAACCCACACTGATTGTTGTCCCCAGCGCCTCGTTCCGCCCGTTCCTCGTGACCAGGCCGAGCTTGTGGTCTGACATCTCTTGAATCGCTGGCTATCCCTAACGCAGCCTGCTATGTGACCCCGTCGACAGCCACCGTCCCGTCACGGCAACCGACCCACTTATATCGAGCACTGCTTGCCTGACAGATATTTAATAGATTTCGGTTTAGACAGCTCACGCTCGCCGTCGACCTGTCGATGGCGCCAACGCCGATGCTACGAGTAGCTAGTCTGTGCAAGTGTCCGCGTCTACTCGGCGTTGTTGAACGGGCCCACTGCGGCCCCAAGCGCTCCGAACTTGAGACACCCTTCAACGAACGACGCCGACAGGAATCTTGGTGTGTTCGCGAGTTCGACATCACCGACGTATATAAATAGACGCACAGGAGTTAGTGATAGTTGATATGAGGTGCGGAACATCGAAACTCGGTGGTATCGGCTGGCGGGAGCGTAATTCTCAAATGTGAATTTCTTCTACATGCTATGCGCTATTGGTATTTGTATTATACATGGCGCGCGACGGAGACAATGTATGTATCAGAGACCGCCATTCTCTAATACAATAGCGCGGTATATACGATTGGAAACCGGTAGAGAGGCTCTTCTTAGCCGGAGACCAGTATTACTGTTGTTGTTATTATGACATTATCGCCATCATTGTTACCATCCGTGAGAAGCAGCGAACACGGAGCCAACTGAGCAAAGAATATATCCTTCTCCCCGGAGGCGTCTAGGGAAGGGGAGCTGGCCTCAGCAGCCTCGACGGCCTCTTCGAGCCCCTGCGGACATCGAGCCTACTCACTATTGGCATTTGACGCCTCGGACCGCGCTTGCGTCCACGTCGTCTTCCATCCCAAAGGAGAACGAAGGAATATTGACAGGAGAGGAACGATTCCGCTGCTTGCCGCGTTGCGTAGTGATCCCGCCGAGTGGGAGAGTGGAGCCCTTCGAGTTACGTTAAGGGTGATACAGCCGCTTGGGCCATGTTCTGCTCGTCTCTGTGTGATCTAGACTCGACGTCGATATTCGTGTATCTATCATATTATCAGCTAGTTGTCTTGCGAGCGAACGGGTAGGTAGTATACATCGGTAGGTTGCATTGTAGCCTATCGGCGAAGAGAGAATTCGATGCGTGATTATGGTGAACGTCGACCGAGTGCCGAGCCCGCTGAATAAGCTGGCTTAACTTATTGATTGAAGTCATCTACATGCTCGAGGAGACGATAATTGTCAAAGTACTATACTCGTCCACTAATCTCGTATTGCCGGTAGGTGATTAGCCAATGACAAACGGCTGCTTCAGGTAGGACTAGCTAGACTGAGACGTGTGAGCCTGGTATCGCGGTACGCCTTACAGCCGGAGCACACCCATAGGTGCACGGCAGATTCGATGTCCACCATCGTATATCTGCAATTAAAAAGGTCCGTCGGCAACGGTTGCTCGACACAGTTGTGTTGAGTAAATGCTGCCGTTATTTTCTCTACATTGGTAAAGGTAGCGCTTTATTGATTTATTAAAGGAACTGCATACAATGCTTAAGTTCTCTCATATGTCATGCAACGGGATTCGAACCTGCGGCCTTTGGTGGTAAGCTATTATTTTTTATTTGTTTGTTATTTTTTTATTATCGTGTTTCAGTGCAAAGCGCCATCGATTTATGTTTAATTGATATCCCAAAAAGCGTGCTGGGATATTTTGAAAGTAATTTCAACGATGATTTTCGTAAGCTCGCAAATATCAGAAGCCATATGTTCACTTTAGACTGTTCACTCGCAGAGTAACTAACAGGGAAACCTGACAGTTGCTCTGCGATTGCGCAGTTCAGCATTTGCGAGTCGTGCGTTTAGTGGGGCGCTCACCCGCGCAGTTGGTTGCAGTAATGACAGAAATAGTTGTCGAAAAGTTATAATGGGCATAGCATTCTGGTGGAGGTTCGTCTATTAGAAAAATGTACAGGGTTAATGTGATTAGCTAAGACCCACATGATTGACCTGAACATGTTATCACTCAGGATGAAGCAGGCATCTCTCGATGGCAATTCTCTGTGGTATGTTTGTCTGTATATGTTTGTAGTCATGCAAACGCGTTCAGGTATTCAAATGGGGTAGTTTGAGTGTAACGCGTGTAGCCGAATGTAGCATTGGGCTTAAAGGTTATAAGTTGGCAAGAACTTTTGACTTTCTGCCTTGTTGGCCACGGGCTGAGCCTCGTCCCTGTCATTTTCAACATCACATGGGGAGAGGCATGTGAATCCTAGCAGTGGTACCAGATGCAGCAGCCGTTGAGGTGGTGCTCCACAAGCTAAGCTCGGCACTGAGTGGCATGCTATCAAGGTGGGCCCATAAAGACGGTGAGCTGGCTGTCAGGCCGTTCAGGCGAAGATGGTCAATTTCGGGCTATATGAAACTCAGGGCCGCTTAGGACAGCTGGTCTAGAATGTAGATTTTAGAACGTGTGCCCGATTTATCCTGGAAAATCACGGTGCGATTCGTTGTTCCGTACGACACACTCCCTTTCAACTGGAGGCTGACCCAAGGAGCTGCATACACGAACTTATAGCAGGCTTATAGAAGCCACTCGACAGTTGGTCTCACTAGCCGCCCGTGAGAAAGGTACAGAATATTCTTAGAGACTACTCCCTCTTAAAACCTGGCTGCTTTTGCTTGGCTGTTTTATAGAAATATTGTATTGCAGAATATACCAACGTGACAATTTCAATATCATGCGTACATAGAGCAATGGGTTCATCGGATAGAAACCGCCAATCGGGTTGAGCCTTTCTGAGTTCACCATGACGCTATTTGATTTAGACAGCAAAATGTACAGTCAATCGTGCTTGCAATATGCACTAAAGTTGTGTGTGCATCGCACTGCGTCGACTTTGTGATGATATGCCACATACTTTTAGGTGCAGCCAATAAAAGCTCCCGAATGTTGTACAGAGACTCCTGCTCCACCTGTAAGTTTAGTATTATACGTTGGCGGGAACACTGCTGGCCAGCAGTGAATGCTTTACCAGCAAGCATAACCTACGACCCGGCCGTCAACGTCAGACATTGGATGGTATACACATCAACTGCTATTCGCTGTTCATGTAAAATGCTGACCCTTAGATCGTTTTCGTTGATAGTAGTTTAGTCGAACGTGCGCCTCATATATATATATATATATATATGTATATATATGAGGCATACCTTTGACTATATATATATATATATATATATATATATATATATACGCCTTCTGAACATTTCATCCCAGAGAGTCAGACGCGACTTGGTTATAGACAATTTTAATACTAATAATCTTGTGAGATGGCACATATCTATTATAAGAATGTGTCTTTCAATGGATCACCTCCCTGGAGGCGGTCTTGTTTTAGCGAGGAATCCTTCTGCCGGCCCAATGTTCGACAAAGGTGGATAGTTAGTAGCGGTTGGAGTGAGCTGAGGAACAGGAATACCTCCCGGAAGTTACTTTCTTTCCAACGTAATAGTAATTAGGTCGTACGCCGAATAGCATTGATAACTTCTGAACAAAAAGAGCTACAACTATAGTTTTTTTTAGTATGTATCAGAGGCATTTGTTATTTGCACAGCACAGACAACGCTGTAGAGCCTCTGAACGGCAGTATCCTTTGCTTTTGTGTTGCCGTGCCTAATTTCGTTAGCGATATCTTCTTTAACCAACTCGATATTTGAATAAATCTGGAGAATATGTTGATTGAATCTATCGATGACTACTGTTCGCTAGTTTCATTCAGTTCGTCATCACAGCGCACGGTGAGATTCTGCGTTGTCATCGAGAAGCCACACGGCGTGCTTTCGATGTCCGTGCCATATGTCCATACGTGCTCTCAAGAATCCGAGATACCGGGTTGCATGAATTTTTCTTCGTTTTTACGCAGTAACTCAAAATAATCAATATCGATAACCTTTATAACAAGTACAATCATCAATATGGGATAAAATATATATTCGGCAGTCTCACTGGAGATGGCATTCCTTCCCGTTCGAAACCATTATTTTGCGTGATCCCTTTAAGGCGGCCGATATAAACTCACCCAAGACTCATTTATCGAAACGGTGTCCATTATGCTTTTTGTTCCTTTCGCCGATGTTGGTTGCATTTGAAGTATGCCTCACGTGTTTCTATCTGCGCCGGAGTCAATTCGCTGGAGATGCATTAAACATTTGTATCCTGATGTATTATATAATACTTTTCCACGCCTTTCAACATCAAGTGAGGATAATGTAAGAACATACGAGCACCATCGCGTCCTCAATGAGCCTACATCTTTTGCTTCATTGTGAGTTCGTCTGGACGCTTCTCGTCATTTATTTCCAGGCCGTTGAGCTCGAGGGGAACCCGAGAAGCGGCCCTTTTTGAAACCGCGGCCTAAAAAGTCATTGATTGCAACATGTCAGCCTTGTACCACAGTAGTGAGCTTGGTGGACAAACTTCTTTTTGGAACAAACGTAATCCAAATCGAAGACCCACCACAGTACGACAGTGGTTGTCGAACAATTGAAGGCCAATCACGCGCCACCAAACAATGTCTCAATAGCATTCAACGAAGAAATATCAACGTCGAAATTACAATCGATGCCGGCCAACAAATCTCCAAACTCTACAAAACAATAATAATAGTAATAAGAAAAATAACTTAATGACAAATTAGGAAAATTATGCAGATATCGACGATCCTGTCTACACACGAGTGTACCAAGAAGATTAAATTATCTTTATAAAAAAAACATTCAGCTAATCGGAATTATCATTATAGTTCCCTCCGCTATACATTGACGCGACCATCTCGATTCCAATACTTGCTCTAACTTGGGTGCGGACGCTACCAGCCACCCTATAATTATGCGAGACACTTAGTTCTGTACAGGTCCAAATATGTCCTATGAAAGCCGCCTCACGCTGTTCTATCCGGTAAACGGCAGCGGCCATCTGTTACAGGTAAAACAAATTGTGGAACGAACTAGAAGAACAGCCATCTTCACGCTGCCATGGTAGAACAGGTCACAGGCTGATTTTCCTCATGTACTCGATCATTATCTATCAGCTGAGTACTCACAGCGTTGTCGAACGATTAAAGCCCTTACGGGACGACGCGCAGCTTGGCAGTTAATAATCGGAAAGACAAGTTTAAATGTAGTCAAACTTTGTCTGCTGTAATTGCCCTTCGCCGCTTGCTGACGGCGTCGGATGCTACCTTCTAATCCCCTAACCCAGTATTTGCTCCATAGCAGCGGTGACGATCGATCAACCGATGCCTTTCGTCTATCCTCACCTGTCGTAGACAATTCACTACGCGCATGTATGACAGGGCGTCTGAGTTCAACCGCTTAGCTAAGTGGAGGATAATATCGTTTAAGTTTTCAGAAGCAGCGGTACTACGTAGTGGCTGTCTCTCAGGGTAACTGGCCTCAGGCCGTCTTCAGTAGTAGCAGGCAAGTCTATCTATTTTTTAATAAAAATAGAAGAGAAATAATATGTATATATATATATATATATATATATATATATATATATATATGTGTGCGTATGTATAAGTTGTGGATCGTCTTTTTTAAACCGTCTTCCCATGTCGATGGCATGAGAGCATGAAAGTGGCATAAAGCTGACTCATAAGATGGATACGATGCGGCACTGTCGTTGCAACCGCGGAAGGCGCAGCCGCCTCTACAAAAGGTTTCATCTTCATGCAGGGTGTCACTTGCTCCGACTCTCTCTCTCTCGTTCTTTCCTTCCACAGGGACATCGGCGGAGCCGGCGACCGCGTCACTGGCTCGCGTTGGAAGCTAAGCGTCACCCGACGCATCGCTTCCAACGTCACCCCGGCGACCCCCTGTCCAATCTCAGCCGGCAATGGTGACAGCCGCAACGGGGGCTGGAGTGTCACGACAGCGGTGCTGCTCAGGACTCAAGAAGTGTCGCCATGCAAGTCGTGCAGGCTATATCAGCAGCGGAAGTACGCTGGTATTCAACACAACTTTAGCTAGGTTGTTTCGCTTGTTTGTTTCTCGTATAACGAAGGGATCACTTCTTCATCACGACACAACACATTACCAAGAATGTTATTATTTAAACAGACCGCGTTCGTCTCAAGCAACCGATCGAGGATATCCTAAATCCCATGATGGCATAAACAGAAGTAGTGGTCAAATGAGTATGTATATATATCTATATATACACTCATTGTGTCGTTTTCAAGTAGTAACAATCTTAGACCACCTAAGTATAGTAGTCTCGTAACGTCGGGGTGAGCTTATGTACGGTGAGAATTTGTTATTGTTGTATAATAATTGTTTTTGTTGTCTTCTATTTCGCCAGCATCGATGGCAACAGAGATACAATGGCGGTGACTGTAGCGTCGACAGCGCGAACAATATCGGTAATAATAATAACAACAACAACAACAACAACAATAGCGGCAGCAGCAGCAGCAGCCGCAACAACAGGATCGATGGTAGCCTTCCTTTCGAGAACTCGCTCCATTTTCCTCTCGAACGAGCAGACGGCGAACGTCGGCTAGTTCAATCTGGTCCTGGGCCCTCGGGCAGCTTCTCTCTCGATGCTGCTCCCGATTCTGCTCTGAGTCGTCTGCGCACTTTGCCGCGCGACGCGTATTACCCCGGAGACGTTTCGGTAACGCCGGATGGACGAACCAGCGAGGGGACCGGCGGACGCCGCACGAGGAGCGGCGCTTCACGCTGTCAGAATTTAAAATGAAATTTTCGCCCACATACGCCTGTTGCTGCAATGAAGTTTTCACTGGTGCCCGCCCATTGGAATAATATTGCCAGTGCTTAGCCTCCCCCACGTTCACCCTTTCAGAGTCGTATCCCTTATGTCCCCAGTTACCCTGGCCACCCGTCACTCCTTTTCTCACTGCGGTGGTTCAGTCGGCTGGCTGCGCCTGCTGCTCTGGGAGTCCCTCATGAATTCGCCGCCGCCGCCGCCGCCTCCACCGCGGCAGCCACCGGCGTTCTCTCGCGACGGCCGCTTTCGGGACGGCTGCCAAATGAACGAAGTAGTCCCCCACAGCCGGCCGCCCCGTGTTCAGTTCTCTACGAAGCCGGCAGGGGCCCTCGCCTGCTATGTCCTTCTGGAAGGTGGTGGCAGTCACTAGCAGTGGTCGTGTGTAGCAGTGGCAGCTGACTTGACCGGCCTTACATGAAGGAGGCGGACACCGTGAAAGGAAAGAATCGGGCAGTGGCCCAGCTCTGGCGTCGACCCGGGAGTTGACGGCAGTTGGCCTCCTCCTCCTCCTCCTCCTCGCCGGTACTAGCCAACATGGCCACGAGATCTGCGGGCGACCCATCATGGATGACCGTATGTAGCAGAGAATGCAACGCAATGCCTCTGGGACTATCGCGGCTTCGGTTAGTTCGACCCAAAATTCTATGACGTATGAAGGGAAACTGCTTGCTGGAGAAAACAACCTCGAGGTAATATAATAGCGCAGCGGAGGGTGTTTGGGAGGGGGGAGGGAGACCAACCAGGAGAACGCTGGTTGCAGATTTACCCACGCACCACGTTCTAGTGCAGACCCCACTCAAGTGCAAGGACAAAAAAGCTGATTTAGATCATGTGGTCGCCCTGTGTATCTAATCTGCGTCGAGAATTCGATATTCGGAGAGGAATAACATGCCTAAATTGCACTTAGTGCTGCACTGACTATACGTATAAGCAAAACTCGAAGCTATGTCTCATGGTCACTTTATTCATGACTACTTCGTTCGGGCCTACGAAGACCACGATGTCAAAAAAAAGCCCACTTATATGTGACCGCCTGATGACATATTCATAAGAGCGCGCTGCGGTGTAGAGGAGTTCCGGGGTAGCTTTATCTCTCCTGGTTTAGTGAGAGTCAACTGCTTTAGCTTCAGTACATGTGGTCATATTCAGTGGTGCATCATATGCTTGATTCGCGGTGGCCTCATCTCAGTAAACTGCCTCCACATCGTATGTTCACTAAACGATTTGAGACACTCAGTCGCTCGCAGCCAGACGCTCGCAGCCGCTATTTCCACTGCGCTCCATAGGCACTATAATGCACCGTGGTGAACACATGGGTCATACGTTGCCGCACCAATACAGCGGTATCAGAGTCCATGCATACATGAGCTGCTGTGCCTATGAGACGGCATGAGCAATTGTTTGCAGTAAATGTTAAATAACGCACGACACATGCAGAAGCTACAAGGCCACACTTTAAATGCCTGCGCGGTTGAATTGAGACTGCCCTGTGGACAGTCTGGGACAAGCTCCTTGGCGTTTTTATCACGTCGTGCAAAGCAAAGTTCACAGGGAAGTGCCCTTCATGTAACAGCCGCATTTGCAATTCGACAATGACTGCTCGGAGGAAAACCAGTGAAACATACGTCACGAAATTAGTTAAAATGTCTTAATAGGGGTCCCGATAAAAGGTGTTTATGAAAGACATGTACATGTTCCCTCACGATGCAACAAGCAGACGACCTTTGTCACTCGCCATCGTATCTAACGGCGGTGAACATTCGTAGCAAAAGTTGGTGTGTAAACATGTGGCAAAAATGCGCATATTGTATAAATGGAAGCTGCAGAGATCGCGAAACTCGTGTTTGGAGTGTTGGAAATAAGTAATTGTTATTGCCGTTGCGAAATGATAATAATTGTGTTGGCAAATCTGCACAGGACCGCATTTATGTGTATGTGCGCTGTGGGATGCAACCCGAAGACCATATGGTTACCCATCCCCGATGTTGCCTCTTCTACACCATGTGTTTCTTGAATTTACGCTTTCGTGCGTGGCGGGAAGAAAATGGCAAGCACAACGCTGTAGATCTTTAAAATCAGAAGAAAGAATATTCGTGCTGTTTTCTGTGGTTGTTTTCATCAAACGGCGAATAAAAACACAGTGTTCAAGGCGAGCAGGCTAAGGAAACCTTAACAAATGTCTAGTGACGAGGTGGCCACTCACCACGAGAAAGGGATCTGAGTTCGATTTCCCTTCTATGTACGTTCTTCTTTTTGGGTCGAAATCCTTAAAATATGGCTATAGTTGCATAGGCGGAGCTTCAACTTTCGAGCGTCAGGCTAGAAGTCTATAAAATTCCTCAATTTCCCGCGTGTTGCTGACTTACCTTAGGACGGAAGTTGTATTCGTAGAAAACAAAAAAAAAACTCAGTAATCCATTACCAAAGGCGCCCTAACGTTGCACGACGTAATGTAGCCCTCTCCAATGTATATTGTTCCGCCCTTTCGCACGACTATGCATCACATCCATCCACTTTGTTTTTCCTCCGGGTACTCCACGACAGCGTAACGTACTGCTAACAGGCTTCGAATTACGCCCTCTATAGATAGATAGATATGCGTACACATATATACCCGGGTAATGCTCACAGAAAGAGAGGAACGGAGCTGGAGATACCGATTTTCACGCATCGTCCTTCCACCTCCTATAGCTTCATGCCTCCCGACGTTGTTCAGCAAACGGCCAACAACTCCGAAGTAGCGGAGGGCCTCACCGCCGACTCTGCGGAACTGTTACCAAGGCGAAGCGGCAGGCTATCTCCCTTCAGACTCACATCGTCCTCACCCTGTCTCTGCGTAAGGTTTCCATTCAACGTGTGACAGTTGACGAGCGGTTTTTCCGAAAATGACGAGAGTCGAAATTGAGGCGGAGCCGACGCCTCTGGTACAGGTCTTGGTTCACCCGTCTGTCCAGCCGCGCATCTGAATCGCGCCTCCCCCCATTGAGCCGTGTAGGATTTCAAATGTTTCTCCCGGCCGATGCGAGGGGAAAGTGGATATTTTACTGCGCCGGTCCCCCTGTTTACGGCTACGACTACCACGAGTCCGCGTCAGGCCGTACCGCTTCGTGGCAGGCCCTAGCAGGCCCTTGCGATTTTGGCTGTTCCCTTCGCAAATAGTTTCCCGTTTCAAAATGAAATGTGTCTCCTTCCCGTCGACGAAGAACGGGCCATCGCAGGACCAAGACCAGGGCGAAGATTACAGTTGTCCAGTAGTGTCGTCGAACACGACCAGCAGCAGTTAGTTCTGATAACACGAAAGAATAGACTCTGTCGTTGCTATTTCTCTCTCTCTCTCTCTATCTGTCTTGCTAATTGTATAATTATCATGATGTATAACAAGAGTTATCGCGCCTACATCTTCGTTGTTAATTCAATTTGTTCATTTCTTATTGCTATGTTCCTCGAAACGATAATTAAATATTTCGTCTTGCTCTTCACCTTCGTATTCTCTGCTTTATTGATTTTGTGTGAGCGCGTGTGCATCTGAGATATAGCCATGTGGCTTTGTCGTTCTAACAATAAATATCCCCTAATTAAATTGTGTTCTTTCAACAACGGGTGGGGGGATACATTTCGTTCCTTGAAAGAATCAAAAAGGGGGCTATGTGACTTACTAACCATCGAATGGGAATTATAACACATTGTGGGCCGTGAAACCACAAGCAACAGTGAACAGAACAGTTCAACAGCATAAAGTAGAACGGAATATCCCTGTATTATCTGCATCTTAGATATGTTAGATAGCAGCTGGAGAAGACGGAGACGTATTTGTTTTGCTGTTCAAACAACGGCGGCAGTGTCAAACCTTCGAAGAAAGTGTTTCCGATATCTTTCGGGGTTGACTTACGCACACCCACCTCTGATACGTAGCTCGATGGGTACGATTACTACAAGCCTGTACAATTGTTTCAGTGTCACTACAACAAGCCTGGAAACCATTCTCTATCTCTCATACGACAAGATGCCGACGCTTATTATTATTATTATTATTGGAAACAATTCCCGTTTCCCTGCATATCCTCTACATGAACGCGACGCCAATGTCCGTCGGCATCGGTCGGACGAAAAATGCTCATGGGTCTTCATTTTTCTCATTATGTTTATTTCCCTTGCGTTCATTCACCATTTACACGATACAAAAAACATCGTCCATTGTTACCGTTGCCAAATAATCGCTAGGGACGTATTTCTCTCATGTGGCGTGGTGGAACATACGAGCTTAGCTCAATCGCCTCGTTCGCTCGTCACATACGCGTCACGTAGAACGTCCTGTTGCAACAGAATCTCGCTCTGTCTGTTCGGTGTTAGCGACAGTAATAAATTGCCTTACACTTTGCGGCTTTGCGGCCCTGCCTCCTCGTTGTGTAGTTCCATTTGAATTATAGTCGGTGCTATTATTATCATCATTAATATTATTGTTGTTAGTATTATTATTGTTATTATTATCATTCGTTTTATTTGTTTGAACATTCGCAGAGGTGGTCATTTCGCGCAATTAGTAATTTCACGCATCCAACTCGTTCACTCTCATTAACATGAGATCATCACGTGCACAGCGTTTTCACTTGATTCTCATATTAGTTGTCGTTCGGATAATCTCCGGTGTGCTTTCTTAATGAAACCTCTATCATTCCTCGTATTATGTCTTACCTAAATTCATAGCTAAGAAACAATTTGTGTAAATGACTTATTTCCCTGGAGAGTTACCCCTCGCGGCCTACGTGGGTCGAGAGCTCTTTTACAACGTATGACTTCGTCTTGGCAAACACATGGCAGCCAATTCACATATTGTTAAACCGACCTTTGAAATAAAGCGTTCATTATTATTATTATAATAACACCACCCGTGCAGTCTTGCGTTCTGCCAAACAGATATTTGCCAAAAATGAGATGTATTTTTAAACTTTTTGTCAATTAATATTAATAACATGCTATAAGAGTGTGTACGCTGACAATTTGATTGGCATTCTACGAACAATGCTAGTTATATTATTTCGCAGTTGTAGCAGTGGTGATAATACTAATTAACGTACCAATGATAGCAATTATAGCTGACACTTGAATCTTCAGGTGTGAATGTATTCTTGCTGTTGTCCCTATTGACATTCGTCATTGAGGATAGACGGCTGACTATAATCGACACAATAAACATGAAAACCATACCAACCGAGTTGATATAACTTCTACTATACATTATCCCTGCTTCTCACTTTCGTACGAGGCTGCTGTTTCCACAGACAAGCGAACGTTTTTATTATGCCCTCCCAACGCTACAACGACTGTGCTCGGGTCCAAGCCATATTAACCTACCTTGCCCTATATGGCGTTCACTCTGATCATTCATCGTCCTAATCATGATGGGATCATTTTCTAGCTTACGAAATTACCTCATAGTGACGATCACAACAACATTTTAAAATTTTAGAACAAGTCGACAAGTGTCGCCGTAATGTCGCCAGCATGCTATAACAACATGAAAAATGTCTGTATTCAAATTTTGCTGAATATCTAAAATCGGAAACGCGTCAGCAATCTTCCGCCCGAATGATATTGTCCATACGAAAGCGAATATTACTGCGCCAACTTTGAATATAGCGATAGCAGCAATAGTGGGTGCTGTCAACACCGTTGAATGAGAGCGAACAAATTACTTTCAGACCCTGCCAATGCCAACAACGCTCGCGTCAATGCGATCATTGGAGCATGAATGCATACCCACAATCCTATGATTATCCCTGCAATCCTAATTATCACGACTATCCATCCACTTGTTTGGATATTTTTACACTGTACATTCCGTAGTAATGATGATGTGTGGGTGGATACTGGTAAAATGCCTTCATTTCGTGGCAGCTTGCTAATCAAATACTGGCAGCCCTCTCTACTAATGAAATGTTTACCTCGCGTTTACTCAATAACGGGAGAAATGCCACCAGGAATAGACCGGAGTAGGTTTTGCTTTCGAGCAAAACCTATCTCAGGATAAATTGTCAATACACGGACTGATCTCGAGAAGGTCGTTACAAGAGGTAAGTACAAGGTTATTACAGAAATGAATGGATCTGGTTTTCAAGCTTCCCGGCAAGGAGACCTTGAAAATCGTATCTGTCTCTACAAACACACACACACAGCGTTCGCAGCGCGAAACTCATTCCTTTGGGATAAATACGACACAACGTAGAATCCTTTCGGCAAGCTTCAGCAGCGGAATACATTCTTTAATAATATCAAACGCGATTTACCTCAGAAACGTTTCTGCTATTTATTAAGTGAGATACTCCATTTTTTTATGGATAAAGCTAGGAGCTGGAAAAACCACTAGAGATTATGCTCATTCACCCCTTCTAAGTTTGGTATTTGTGTAGTTGCTGTTTATAACTAGCAATGGTTTGTTTGTATTTCTTCTGTTAAAATCAGATTATATATATATATGTATTAAAATTTGATTTACAAAGAACCATTAGTATTTCGCTACGATCTAAATGATATCATTGATCATTGATTCCATCCACTGATGCGGGCTCTCATTATAAGTAAGTATCAAGCTATCAAATATATTCGATACAAATAACACGTCTATAGTTCAATAAGCATTTTATTCACCTTAATATTTGCCATTCTATAGGCTCATTCATTGTTATAAACAACAAAATCTCAACGATATACACCATTTATATATATATATATATATATACTTTTCCACTGAATATTTCTAAATCATGACTTTAGCAGCGGTTACGTAACGATGCCTTTGAGGGCCCGTACCACCGAAATAAGCGAAAAAATAAGACCTAACGCGACTGATACAGCGGTTTCGATTGGGGGTAGATGTGTCCTTGAGTAGTGGCCATTTTTGGCTCCGTGTTGCTTCGTGTTTTGGCCAGGATTCCGAGAGTTGCTTGACGGCGACTGGTTGCACAGCGTTTTGAAGGGGCGACAGTTGTGGTCTAGACCCTGATAGATTTGGCGGAGTGGATTTTTATTCAGGCTGCGCCCTCCACAACGGCCAGCGTGAGCCTGGGTGCATTCATACACGGCATAGTAAGCACTGGAAATAGAAAACATTGCAAAAAAATTACAACGAATTGTTAACGGCATGTAGCACACCATCGAGACTTAATCACCCTGAATCATAATCATTCGCGGCAATTGTTAAATATAAAAAGACGCCATCGGGTTCGTGCTGTTTAAATTTACATCATTTGCTTGTTTACCATTTTTGAACAATTGGTAATTACCAATATGACATCATTGGCGGACCAAGCGAAAGAAAGAATCGTTCTGAGTTCTCATCGTGTCGTGATTTCAGCGACGTTCACATATCGCCGATAATAACAACTTAATTACTTTCACGTGTTCGACAAGAGTGGATATGTGAACCATATATAAACTTGAGCAGCTGTCATCGCTTACAATTGATTACTTCGTTACTTTTCGAGTTCCCTCGTTTTCACGGGCTCAGCGAGCGCACAACAGTGTCATGGTGGTCGTCGAATTAAAGGACACCCTAGAAGCTTCGATGTCAATGAATGATGCATAGCATTGAAAGACATATTTCTCAGAATAGTCTTTGAGGGGGAGAGGCTATTTATACAGTCATGATTGTAGTGCTAGCCATCGGGCACAATTTCGAGATTCAATATCAACCGCAGTCAGTGCGTTTGAACAAAAATTTCCTCCCCTCAAAACAAAAATATAAATCAGCCCCGATGAGGCCCAAGAGAAATCCAAGGATTTGCCAACACGTGCAACGCTGAGGCCCCTGTTGAGATTGCATGCATTTTCTACATCATGTTGACATGTTTGTCATGAAAATCCGTACCTATAAATATAACCGGTGCTACATAATGTACAAGTATGTGTATTCAGTAGGCATCTTGAGTTCAGTGTGAAAAATGATCTCTTCGTTATAGGCGAAAGGTAATATTATGAATCTCGTTTTGTGACAATCTGTTCATAATTGTATCCTGCCCAATGCTAAATAACATTGCATATATATCATACGATAGGTCGATGAAAGTTATTAAAACATGAAAATAACGTGAGTAATCCCAACGAACCAACATTCGCGAATAGCTTATCGCTGTACATTGTTCTGAATGATTAGATGGCATCATTCGTAGGCACTTCTAGTGATGACCTATTTATGAATTAAATTGATTACAATTGTACCCAAGTGAACACCTTTAAAGTGGACCTAAAATCTCTCAGATTCATAAAATTAATAAACATACATGTATAATCGTACAGAGTTACTTCACGTCTCCAATCTCTCTCATTGTGCCAGTTTCTAGTACTATATTTTCATAATTTTCGACACCTCGATTTTCGAACGGCGAGCATTTCGACTGAGCACTTTGATGAGCATTCTCGGGGACAGAGACTATCAGCACGTCCTACTTCGGTCATCTCACAATCGCGACTTTGGTCTCATCTTCTTTTGTCTAATGTGTACGCCCTCAGATAGTGATAGATATCGATAGCGAGTCATAATTGCAATCGTCTTTCATGATGATATCTTACCAGCACATATTGTACAAAAGGGTGGCAGGATCTGTTGTTGAGGCGGTAGCACTTCCGGAAGACGTTGTTGTCTTGTTCTTCCTGAATTGCGAGGTGGACGACGCGTCGAAGGCGGCGGACAGCAGCTTTGAATAGGGTTTTCGACAAGGGCCACCACTTCGTTCCGAGTAAATTGCCGACACGCAGTGGGCCTCACGTAGGTACTCTAACGACAAGTCGAGCAAAGGAAGCCAAATCAAATAGGACACATTTGGAATCAGCTATCGGAGCCGGTTACGGTTTGATCTCAGCACGATTCTTGCGCGGGACAGAGCTAGACAGGGTGATATATATATGTCAACTCGTATACTCACCATCTTGAAAGGGTCCCGGCCGGCAAAGATCTCTGATAACGAGCTGCTCCGCTTTAACGGCTTGCGCGTATGTTGCTCGCACGTCGGCTTGGCATGACTGAGCCTCCTCCAAGATACACCTGACACATTTGTCGATGAACAGCACTTGTCATAAAGTTGTTAACCATTAATCGTCTCACGAAACGCCATCCGACTATGTAACTAATCATAATATGAATTGAATCACGTTTATCATTAAGTACGAAATGCGAATTAGATAGTCTGAGGTTTCTTGGTTCGAAGAAAATACTGATAATGAGCCTGATTTGCAAAAGCCAACAAATTAGCGTTAATTTGCTCACACACCCTTGTGGCTCCATTACAGAAAATGACTCTAGACTCATAATCAGTGTTCGCTAAGTTTAAAGGCCGAATTTGCATCTTCTTTGGCGACTGCTGAATTTATATTTCAGAGACAATTTCGTGTTGCAATCTATAAAATCGTGAAAATATTTTCGCACTGTGTGTACATGTCCTTTACCGGCGAGCATAAATGTCACATCAACAGTGAATGCAATAGCCTGTTAACATTGACCGTAAACAAGCCAACTGAAGCTGAGCTGGCCTTAGTTGCCAATTGGTTGCTCTAATCCCGCGCCTATATATATATATATTATAGTTATTATATTATTTTGAGTGTCGCCGGCACATTCGTAGTAACAAGTATATTGATAAAGATTATTCAACAACTTTAACACCGTGGCGGTCAAAGTTGCATCACGCTAGTCGATGTTCTACTCGATTTTTGACAGATCACAGCACGACTCACTGATGAGCATTTTCCATGTTATCACAGTAGGCGTTGAGCTGGCGGACATTGACAATAAAACGGGTAGAGGCGAGCTCCTTCTGAAGTCCTGACGCACAACCAAAGATCCTCTCGTACTCACAGGCTGAAAAGAGACAGAGAATTATCATAGCCAACGTTTAGAAAGCAGCGGAGAGAACAGATGAGTATCTGGCCTGCATATCTGCGCGCTTGATTAAGCGACGCCATAACGAGATTGTGGCCGCAATTCTGAGAAGGGCGGTCGAAGCAAACGAACCCAGTTAGCGTCGAGCGTGATGACGATTAAGTAAAGGAATAGATGAAGGGAGATAACGAAGGACATGACGTGAGCGGACATCACACTGCGTGGACTCGACAGAGAAGCACATGTGTAATAGTAGTGTTGATTAGAGAAAACGGTAGATAGTTAGGGAAAAAGTTGACGACACTTTGAAATATTCAAGGTAATTTTTAGAAATTTACACACACATTTCTATTTTGGTGTACCATAAGAATACAACGTATAGAATCAGTAAATTGAAAGGAAGAAATTAAATTTGTTGCTGCCAACTAGTTCTGTTTTTGCAGTGTAACGTGGTGATATTGGTTTTCGAATATAACTGGGTTCAAGATGCAATATTGGTATTGCAGCGACAACAACACTAACAATAATTCCTAACTACTGTATGTTTGAATAAATCTGCGCTTCGGCTCTTATCGAGCAGCTTCGTCATACAACGTATATATATATATATATATATATATATATATATGTGCGTGATATAACGAGTGTCTCTGTTCATTGCTAAATAAACACTTGAAAGCCACTCTTTCATTTCTGGATATTCCAGTACGATTATGATACAGCAGAGTGCCAACAGCTTTTGTATAACCACTGCCCAGCGACAGTTACAATATCATTCGCGTAAGCGACGAAGTACTTTCGAAGTGTTCACAAGTTCATTTTCAATTTGTAATAGCTTAATCAACACAAAGGGCTGAGAAAATAGATTCCGTCTTCTTCCATAAAGTCGTACATAATGGATACTTCCGATATGAACTCAGCCTCGCTGGTGGCTCGATGACGAACTCTGGGTGCGTCGAACATACACATTGGCGCCGCGATCGATGTTGATAGCAGTTCTTGGACTGCTGCATTCTGGGGCCACCATATGATTAGAGAGCAACAAAGCTATTGTTTATTATATAATGGGAGCGACATTTTAACGCAATGAAATTTTCTGGTCCCGAATGTTATTGGTATGCTTGCTAACATCATTGTGTGATGCTGACTTTTGCAGGAGAAGACCATACGCTTGGAGTTCAGTTTAGTACAATTTTTTCTAACTTTAGTGTTGCAACCATTTCTCTCAGTTTTGTTCAGATCCAGGTTTGGTTCAAATTTATGGAACCGTTGAAAACTTCTTTGAACTATTATACTTCTTGAATCAAAATAATGAAACTGGACCTCCAGAACGGGAATGTGTCGGCATTGTTCTAGGCTGGCGCGCGCGACGTCGTCGAGGGAATATTCACAACGGATTGGCATTCTGCTTGCCCTTAATCAATATTTCGTAGTTGCCGAATGAACGCTTTCTATATTGCTAGGGCCACAACAAACACTATGTCGATACTGACAAATTGATCGATCGAGTGAAGCGCTATGCTTTGAGGAAGAACATCAGGAAAATACAACGGTTGATATAGAACAAGCTGAGCGAGGTTGTTGGAACAACTACTTCTACAGATACAACGAAAGCGTCCATTGAAGGTGGACAGCGTTCGAAGTAAACTTAAGCTGAGGCCAATATGGCTGAACAGCGGTGACGCTTACCATGAATGGGAGGGAATGCATCGCTTAAGCGGAGAAAAAGAACAGCGGGAACTGCAACAGGCGATCGAGGTGGCCAATTGAAAGCCATAAATAGCTGAGAGACTTGGGAAATATCAACAAGGACACGTATGGCACGCAGGGCTCGCACGAGCAAGGGTGATCCACTGCTGGATGCAAGAGAAATACGGAACGAGGAGATACCCGATGGCGATCCACTGGGGCAGCAAGGGGCGGAGACCAGCGACTCAGCTATATAAATAAAGAAAAGGCCCGTTGTGCGAGATAGAAACATAACGCCGATGATGACGCCGGCGATGTCGTCGGTGGCGGCGTTCACTGAAGAAGATGATGGCAGAGCAGCCGGGCGCATCTGCCTCGTTGGGTCTCTGGCTGCGGGGACGCTACTGCTATGGCGGGCTGAAGTCAAAGGGGCAAAACTAATTAGGATTCCCTTAGTTCCCCTTGCTTGTCCTTATCTTCCTCTCGTCTCAACGTACCCCTGCCTTTCTACTTGTCCCTGTTTGCTTCCACACTATCTACAGCATCTCCTCTCTATCCCACCGACTTGAACTGCAGCTGATGCTATTCTGCTGCCCGCTATGTTCTCCTATGTTTTTCTATACGCTCGTTTTCTCTCGTCTCCTCGACGATCGCGAGCAAGCCGATGTCGACGACGATGGCGAGAACGCACACAGGCTAGCTGACGCTAGCCTAATGAGTTTTCCACATTGGCAGCGGCAGTGACATCAGCACCAATAGTCGCAACAGCAGCAGCCACGACAGGACGCAAGCATCAACATCGACGGCAGTGATAGCACAAGCAGACACAAGCTGGAGCCTTTCATCCGCCTTTCCAAGATACTATACGGCGAGAGAGAGAGAGAGAGATTGCGAGAAGGAGCGAAGCCGACAGAGAGATAAACAGAGATAGAGATGGATAGATTGGTAGATAAGAGCGTCGTCATTCCCTCTGATCACCCAAATCCCCATCTCCCGTTATTCGCTATTGGTCGCCTCTCACCGGGCGTCGTTCAGCTGCTTGCTCCACCTCGAGGTCTCCAGAGCTCAAGTCATATAGGTGACACACACACTGTGGATTCGTAGATAAAAAGGATGCAATTAAAACTAAAAAGATGTAATTGAACCTAAGCGTTGTCGGAGGCGGGAAATCTTAGAACCGACATACAAGTGTGGATTTCTATTTAAACCACTCGCAAGCGTGCTACCTTCAGCTTAGTGTTTGTCGTGTAGGCGTGTCTTACAAATGCATAACGCGTCGTACGTTTGAGATAGAAGGTCGCAGTGTACCTATTCAAAATAATCAGATGGTATAAGAAACCATGGCGCGTTACATACACTGCTGTCATTTTCGTGCTTCACAGACGGCATCTTCTGTCTGTCAAAACCGCCAGTAGTGGTATGGCATAGGGTTCTCTGCAGTTTTCTATAAGTATTACTTCTCGCTACATGAAGGTGTGTAGTATTTTGGTCTTGTACGATGCTCATATTTCGCTCGGAAATGTTCCACAACATATCTGGGCAGGACTGGCGCGTAGTCGTACTTTCAAGGGCACGTCTTGATCCCTTCCTGGACCTGTGATGCCTCGCGGCAGCTTCTCACTTACCGCCAGCCTTTCCACGTCGGGCTCTAGACGCCGGCGGCAATCTAGAAGGAGGCCTCCACCTCTATAAGTGTTCACGTCGAACAGACACTGTAAAGTGGGAAGGATCGCCGGAGAAATAGCATAGCAAGCAGAAAGTTAAAAAGGGAGAAATTCCCTCTCTGACAGACGTAACTGCAGTTACAGCAGCAGCTTATGGAATAACTGGCGAGAACAGCACTCTGAAGGCCGCTGTTCTGAAGTTCGGAATGGGGAAGGCAATCATTTCAGTGTTCTCCGACTTCGCCCTTCGGGTTTTACATCATAAACTCATCAAGTGATCTATTAGCGCAACCTAAGCGTTGAGGGGTCTCGCACGTTGTGCGCACGCGTTCGACAGCGACTCGCTCAGTGCCTCTCGATGCTGCATTAGCAACAGGCATATCGATGCGCCTTTAGATCGGTGCAAACAGTGATGATGTCAATTCTGTCAGGCAAGAAAATAAATATTTACCATCTAACTGATGAATTTGCTATGAACTCTAATGAGGCATAATTCGAATTGAGTGAACTCCGATGAAATATATATTATGTCCCATTTTAAGGAAGAAACGAGCAGATCGTCGTGGTTCAGGACAATGTTCAGTGAATCGAAGTCACCTTTTCATTTGTCAAACATGCATCCGAAATCTTCGAAAGGAAATAGAAAAACCGGCGAGCATAGATGACTAAAATAATAATACAAGACATAATTTTTTTTTGGGGTTGATTCTCAGCCCTAAACATTGAATGTCCTCTGTATTGCTTCCTGCTATTGCTTCATAAGAGGGACCCCTTCGATGCAAATGTTTAATGGTGGAAATCGATTCCGTGTGAGCACCTATGTGTCTCCTCCACTCGCAATGTAGGCGTACCATGCCATTGGGCTCCTATGCACCTACCACGCCATTGGGCTCGATCCCGATACAAGGGATCGACTGTGACCTTCAAACATCAGGTACCACTAAGCCCGAAGCATTTGTGGTTCTTTATGTTCTTTACTCAGTCAATATGCTTGTATATACAGATTGTTGTAGGTACACACGTCAACGAGATTCCGGGTTCCATTTTTCATCAGCACGGACGCATTTTACGATCCTTTGTTGATCATATACATATAATATGATGATCCATCATATATATATATATATATATATAGTAGTATAACTGATTTATTCAAACATACAATAGTTAGGAATTTCTAGGGATTATGGGGTGGGGGGGGGTGAGGACGACAATGTCCCGAGGAGGGCGATGGCATTGCCTCTCTGCACAGCGAGGGACAGGCGTTGCAGGAGGAAAGAGCCAATTAAAAGTAAGTGCATAAATGAGTCGCATAACAGAATTGAAGGCCAATGCACCACACCACCTTCGAATACTCAGTGAAGATTTGTTCCCCGATGTACTATACTTATGCCACGTATGTGCTGATAGCGAACCTTCAATTTTGTTATGCGACTCATCTATGCACTTAGTTTTAATTCGCTTGCCTTGCAACTCTCATTTATCGGCAATCTATCGCAGTTCAAAATCAGCGGAGGCCATTCAAGCTAAAGCCTTCAAACACTTTCCTGAAAGAACCCTGAACGTTGTGAACACCTACACTAGGTTTCACTATTGGGCAGAAACTTACAAGTACATCGTTTGGCCAATCACTTCAGAATCGAAAGACTATTAACAAGAAAGATTCACCGCCTATTCGCACAGTTGTTCTTAAATCGTCTATAATACAATGGTAGCACGTCCAGTGGTCATTTTTTGGTAATTCGTATTCACTGCAATCTGCCTATTTCGATTTATTCGAGTCAACAATAAGCATTGCATGTATGCAAGCACGTATATACCTACGGATCAGGCGTAAAGCAATGTCAGTCGCTGAGCCAAATCAACTCGCACCATTCGCACCCGTTACGCGCTCTGGCATAACGTAATGCTAACTTCTTTCTTTTTTTTAAGGGGGGGGGTGTTGGCATGCTATTGCATGCCAATACCATAACTGTCCACTTCCCGTCTGTGAACAACTACTGTGGTCAATAGGGTGTCTGTAGAAAGCCCCGTGTATGTAAACATGCAGTATTTATGACGCATACAGGGGGTGTACGGTGCCTTCCTTTCTGCACAGTGGTAGCTGTGCCGCAGACCACATTAGTTGACACTACTACTCAACAAATCTTATTGCGGAGATACTGCCCATAGAGGTAAATATGGCTCCACTCAGATTTGAACCTCAGACTCCACAAAACTCCCTTTTGGTACTGCCTACCTTGTCCACCACGCCATGCCCGCAGGCAACGTAATGCTAACTGGACAGTGTTAGTTGATGTCTAGTGACGAGGTCCAGTCTCGTGTGTGAATTTTAATATGACATAATCGTGTTGTACTGACTCGACCACTTGATCTGCACACGATTTTTGAATAGTTTCACGGTAACAGCTTAGGTTCGCTAGAGCAACTTGAGAGCAAGCTGCGTACCTCCAGCTTAACATTCGAACCTGTTCTTTATCATTTACTAACAGTGGCTTACTTTGGCTTCAACAGGCCATGCGCAGGGTAACTCACGACAGGCAGAACTGTGCACTTGCGCTGCATATCGCTCAGCCGCAAATGTCGACTCGGGGCTCGGGCGACAATTTGTCACAACTTTCTTTACTTGATGGTATCCATTCGACGCCGTGCATGGAAACGACCCGCTTGCGTTAGTCATGTTTGCGTATTGCATATAGCCCTGTTCGAGAACTTGAAATTGGGCTCACTAGTATTTTTCGCATCTGTCATGGGCGCCGAGCCATCAAGAAATATTAACGAAACAATGGTTGGCCTCATAGCGGAAGAAAAATGACCTGCATTTACAGCGACGTAAACGTGTAGCAGTAGCTAAACGTTAAGTGGCGATGTGATGGAGGTGTCAACCCCCTGGTAGGCGCGTTCACCTTCGACTTCTGAAGCTGCTATTTAGAACGGTTTGCGTTGCGTCTCTGATGCAGCTGATCGTTTGCACTCCTGTGTCATTTTCTTCCAGTTATAACCAGCCGCCAGATCGTCACGTAACACCAAGCAAGGCAATAAGCCTCACGAGCCGTATGGGGTTACCGGCAAACTCTGCTGTATCGTACAATGGAGCAATTTGAATTCTCTCATCATTCTTCACCATCTAACCAGCCAGTATATACGAGATAAGCTCAACGTTAGGCACAACAAGGCAGCGATGAAAAATCATATTACGGATAGTAATATCCTCTTGAAACGCACAAACTGTTCCTACTCGACCAAAGTACTGTACGCCGCGTCCTTGAGACGATAGTAAAGATGGAAAGTTGTCAGGTACAAGCGAAGTTCAGTTTAGAAGATTGTAGCCGCCCGCTCGGCAAGGTAGCTTGCTCGACTAAGTGGAAATTCGAAGAATGGCTAGATAAGCAGGCGACTCAAGTGCCGTCGTGCGGCACACTCCATTATACGACGATGTATAAATGTGAAACTTTTAAGATGTTGATCGCTATAGCAAAATTGCGCAAAATGGGCGCAACACAGTGATATGAGACGGGGAGCGAGCAGCCAGGCAGGCACGAAGTAGATTTACAGTGACACATCCAGAGGCTCGCTGTTCTCGATGAGGGTCGAAATTCGCACGTGTCGAGACCAATTTGAGGCAAGGCACTTCGCGGTATTCAACATTTTTACTGCCGTCTCGATGTGTCTTTCTCCCGGTGACGTTCCACCCGAACACGTTCTGACTCCCGCGACAGAGTCGAATCGATTTTTTTCGGACGCTCAGCTTCTTCACCCGGAAATTCTCCCACTAAATCCGATGTTTCTCTGGTGTTTTAGCAGAAATTCTCGGTTTCGACGACCTCGAACTCATTGAGGTGCACTGAATTGGGCGGGGCGACATGGCCAGGCAGATTCATGTGTCCGTGCAATGTGCTCCTTCTACCGCACGCGCCTTCATGTTAGTCCGAGCGTGTTCACCGGTTCGCCCTTCAGAGCAATAGACATTTGAACAGTCAGTCCGCCGTCGATTTGCCGGTTAGACATACGATAGGCAGCTGTACCAATTGCCTACCCGCCGGGTAGACGGCGACTGCTGCTGCTGCCGCAGCCGTTACAACTAACGCTGTTGGCAAACAAGACGAACGAGGAGATTGACTCGTACCCTGGTCGTATAGCAGCAGCGACGTCGGTGGGTATGGACAGCCGAAGTCCCACAGGAACAGGAAAAAGGAAGAAGTCTCCGTGCCCGAGGCCACAGACGCGGTTCGACATCACGATATGGATACGTCCGATTGCTTCGCCTCTCTCTCTCTCTGTGGATGGGCCTTGCGAATAGTATCACTCTCTCTACACCTTTTCTCTCCTCCAGGTTCGACAAGGCCTGGCTACTGCAGTTGGCCTAGTGTCGTTGCTGCCATGCCCTCGCTGGCCTCCACGGTCCTAAGCACTGCTAAGCGTGCGACTTTGGTGCGTTCAACCAGTCGGCGCCACTTGATGCTCAGGAAAGTCACAGGGAAGACATAGGTAGCGAACGGGCGAGCGAAGTTTCTTCGTCGTGATCTCGACAACGATTCGCACACGAATAGCTGAGACCCAGAGGGACAACAACTCATGTCAGGCGAAGTGTTTAGTTAGAGGACTGGACCAAACAGAACTGAACAGCGTACATCAGTACGCAAGATGGACAGTAATATAGAACGTAGCTCTCTGAACACTCGGAATCTGCCGTCATGGCAAAACAATTTTTTTAAAAATCTCTTGTCATGGGCAAGGGCCTCAATGTTGTCTGCTCGTATCGATTGAATGAGGAGTCATCATTTACAATCAATGACATAAATACTGCACTAAATATTTACCTTAAGCATATATTAGTAGCCTTAGCTTATATTTGCATAAAAGAGGTTCGAGTATGGGAAACAGCCAACTCTACCGCAAACTCGTTAATATACGCTTAGTATTCACGAGTTCAAAAAGTATCTCAATATTTTTCCTGACCTAACACATCCCTATCAAAAACTTGAGCGTTGTCAAAACTGCAATTCCCTTAATATGCTAAAACTTCGTGTTGTGTCGCCTCGATCAGGCAGTATCGCTCAGAATAAATAAAGCACGAAGCGGAATATATATTCAAAATTTGTCATGTTAAACGACCGTTAACACTTTTTTTTACACAAGTCTAAAGTAGATTTTGTGTTTGTGATTCGAGTCATTTATATGACATCATTCATGTAACATCGCTCTGTCTCGCTCTCAGAGGAACTGAGAGAGAGAGAGAGGATAGAGAGAGAAACTCAGCTAATTAATGTGATAGAAGAATTAATCAGATGACAGTGTGAAGGACGACTATTCTCTCCTATACTGGGGTCCACTGAAGAATCACAGTGGGGTCGTATTGTCATATTGCCCGTTTCAATAGCGTCTTCAATAATATACTCGACCCTACCACAGTCGGAGGTGGAACAAACACGTTCTTCTATGATATATTATTATTATTATTATTATTATCATTAACATCATCGATCAACAACCGCAGACATGAGATCTCTAGTATATTGATCTATGTATCCTGTCACTCTGTGGTCTCTGTGGTAAGTAAATTGTACGGGTGTTGGGGATTGCTTGAACCAGGCGGGATCAGTTGAACCGTTAGATCAATTCGTCGTCGTCTATTACAAATGCTACATATTTAGTATGACGGTGTAGATCTGAGCTAATTAGTCTGTTCGCTACCCAGACAAACAACACGTTGGATTGACCGGCCGTCGATCTAGTAGATTGACTTAGATCGGCGTAGGGTGTCTGAAATTGAAAGGTTTTCGCTTGGCGGTGCATGAATATCCTTGAAATTGCGCATTTGCAGATTTATTAAAAACTATATTAGTGTAACATAAGTTCCCAATTGGCTATTTTTCGAGCGTAATTGCTCTGCAGTGGATTGCGGTGAGGGAACGTAATCTAAATTATTTAAAATACTTGTTGCATAAAAATACTGAGTATAATCAGTATAAGATAATAACGTACAGTAAGATCGTCTCATTGAGAAGCGAAAAATATATTCGATGGGAGGACACGATTTTAATTGTCATTTTTTATCTTGACTGTTTCCAACAATTTAATTCTAGAAAATAAAGTCTATGGGTTAAGGGCATTTCGAAGCGAACAATAACATCAAGTTTTAGACCTTTCGACTTCTACGTAAATCCAATTAGTAAGTCACGCTACCCTATCAAAACACCCACACAACCAGCGGCTTGTTGTCCAAATGCTGTCGAAAACATGACACTTATACCCCACAAATGACTGTTATACTCTTGCAAGACACTAGGGGCTGAACTTGCTTTTATGACCTGTCATGATCCTTCTCGTTCCAAGTCAAATTTAGCTTGAAATGTTCGTATATTCGCAAAAACCTTTCCCAACTTGTATACTACAGTGTTATCTTGCCGTTGTTCACTATCGTCCAGCACTCACGAGGGTATACCCAGGTAGGCCGAGGCAGTGGGTCAGTATCTGTGTGTTGTCAATCTATTGTTGTCCTTTACAGCGAATAAGAACCGCTAACAAATGGCATCGCCACACGATGGGAAGCAGCTGCTGGCAGGTGCCTTATTTCTTCCCTCGCTTTCGATCTCGCGTATCTCTCTCTCTCTCTCTCGCTCCCCTGATCTCTGCCTCTCTTTGGCAGATCGGGCCAGACACGGACGGACACGTAGAGTCGAGACCAGCTATCGGAGACCACGAAGCGGCCAGAGTCCCAAATTGCATCTGGCCTCCGTTTCCGTGCACTTTCTCCGGTTCGCTCTTCCTGACGACGTCTATGGGTAGTGCAGTTACCCAAGCCTCTGACCCTCGACGCATTTTTCCATCTAGAGCTGCCTCCCTTCTATCTCCTCTCGCGCTCGCTTTCACTCTCTCATTTGCGCGCTGTCGACCGGCGTTGCCATCGTGTCCGAGCTGGGCCGAGCTGTCCGTTCCTCTCCATGGCCACGCGTATGAGACTGTTAGCCGACCACTACCACTGGGTCGTGCTGGCGGCAGCAGGTACCTCGTGGCCCACATTGGCCACTTTCTGGCGCACGCTGCGGAACTGTCGGTACTCTCTCGGCGAACGCGTCGATGGCAGTGGTACGTACCCCGGCAGCCGGTAAAGTGAGGAGGCCGCTTCCGGTCGAGCCTACAGCCACTTGATATAGTGGCATGTGGGAGCGTAATTGCGGGGAAGCCGCCATCGTACGATAGGAGTCGGACAGAGCAGAAGTTCTCATGCTTTCTTGAAGCCGTCCTCTCTTCTCGCGCCATAGCACTGCATTCAGAAGCTCTGTTGGTCACCATCAACCTGAGACGACTGCGTGCCGAGTCTCGCAACTGCCACTTGGCTTACCCTATATCTAGCTGGTGTGTGCTGGACGCGCGGGAGTGGTAAGGCGGTAACAGCTACCATTCACACGGATGCCCATAGCCGCCCGTTATTTACGGGGAGGAACGAAATGGAGGCGAGCATTCGCGAGCACTTCTACCCTGTTCCACTGTGTGGAGGATGGCGAGCGATGGAGGAGATGGTCGATTCCAGCTTCTTACGGCCTGCCTCGCTGTCTGCTTGTTTGGTAACCAAGCGTCCAGTAACAACCACTGTGTTCCTTGACCATCTGGACCATTTGTAAAAGGCACTTTTCGAGCGCATCTTGTCTTCGACCCCGATCCGTAAGAACTATAAGTACACGCGCAAACAAGATTGGCAGCGATTGACGGGTGCGTGTGCATGGAATCCAATTACCAACTAGATTGTAGATGGAGGCGCCGATAAGCTGGATCGATTTCTAGCCTTTCATTAATTTTGTAGTAGTAGACCGTAGTTCCCTACCTAAAATCCTTTTCGTCAAGTGAGTCTAATTTTTATAAATGAAACACGCTCCTTAGAGTTATGGGCGTACACTTCGTCCAGCGCGCGACACTGGACCACCTTAGCTGACCGTTTCACTGACCGTTCTCTCAATTTTGCCTCACCAAGGGCGCGCTACAGCTCCTCGTTAATGAAATTCCGCTCACTATGTTCCTCGTACTGGACGGTCGGAAAGTTAAGTGACGTTATGGTGTTCGAAAGCCCTATGCAAACCCGCACCGAAACACCGTGTAACGCGTTGAAGAGAAACGCAACCCTCGAGAGGTTGCGAAGAGTCGTAAAATTATTGAGGAAGTCACGCAGCTGCGTGACTTTCCGCATATATATACATATATATGTGCCTTCTAGAGATGAATTCAATGTACAGAGTAGATTCTACGTCCTGTTGTATACGATGCATTGTGTGGAACAGGAAAAAAGGCTCCGCAGAAGATATCAACAATGCAAATGCCGCTCTTATCTTCTCGTAATGTCCAATGTATATGAACACTCGTAATCACAATTTCTATTCAGAACTTTCCACCTACGGCTAGTTCAAGTTGGATGAGTTCGAGCCTTGTAAACGAAATAGTTCGTAATGCACGTAATTAGTCGCTTCCTGGTGAATTTCGGCTAAGCGTGAACAAAGAGCCTTTCAAGAAAAATGCCTAGAAACGACACGTTATTCTGAGTGCAAAATACAATCTCGTCTCTCATAGACAACATCATCGCACGGCTCCTCGTATAATGGATCTATACTATTTTCAGAGTGGCGCTCGTTGGGCGTATTTGTTTTTATACTGGTATTGGGGCACATATTATTGCTAACGCGGTATACTGCAACAATCAGGTGATGAAATTAAATTAACTGAAGTAACTTCATTTTTGCCGATCGTATCCCAAATGGCGTTGAAGGCTCGACATAATATGATGAAATCAACACATGATATTGTGTGATATATAACACACATCTTGCGTACCTTGAATGTATAGATACGAACACGTTTGAAGCTCTTGTCATATACAGCACCGCCGTCAACAGAAAGTCTACTAGTACTTTAAAGCTGTTTGTCTCTGCGGCAGCTGCCAACGAAAAGTCTAGCGAAATCCTACATCCCGTATGGCGCACTCGTCCGGGTAACGATATGGCAACGGCACGATGGAGATGATCCTGGCCGTAGAATCGAGCATGAAAGACAGAAAATATATAAATCTATATATATATATATATATATAATGTCAAGTAACTGTCTTCATAAGGTGCAGCGCCAGTCGCATTGACAAATCCAAAACGAGGTCAGTTTAGGCAGCGTAGTTCAACACCTCGTAGTTCAGGTGTCTACAACACTACCAATTCAAGTACAGTGAGCAACGTAATCAATCCTTAATACATTATGCCGTTATGCAAGTGCTACGCACTGCCTATATCGTCTACCTTCGTGGCCTATTACACCTATTGATGTTAGGGTGATCCATTTCTTATTTTACGACCTTCATTCATCACACTGTCATTACATATGCACGCATCTTGGGATTTGCAGATAATCGCCATAGAATAATAACTGGTGCATGCTGCCTCGAAACTCGAAACTCTCTTCTATCTATGCGCTTCGGAATATATAGGCCAATCAAGCTAGCTGTAGATGGGCGTTGTTTGGAGTCATCTATATGTACACACTCCTGCTAAGATCTTTGATCACTAAGCAGTGGCAAGAGGTAAACACACACCTGGCGCAATTCGACGAAGGGACGTTCGTTATACTGGACTGCCACCCCGTCAGCCACCTGCACAAACGTGTTTAAAGCTATACGCATACGTGAGTATGTGCTACACCTTATTATGATTATTATTATAATTCTAATTATTACTAAATCATATATGTGGCTCACGTTCATTTGGCAACAGGGCTTGTTCTCTGAGCAACGGACAAGATAACACATGCACACACACACACACAAACATAATACATGCATACGTGTATATATATACACATATCCCACTCACTGACGTCCATTCCGCCATAGAATAAATACTCGATACTCTTCCCAATATGCTGTTAAGTCCTTAAGTCCTTCCTGATATATTATTTGCACTGCGCTCTGTCCTTAGTAGCGCGTCATTGGCTGCTACTGCCGCGGCGGCTTCCGCTACGCGTGGCCACGACTGTCTTTCGGCCGCTGGTGCCCTGGGAGTCGACAGCCACAACGTTAGCCGGAAACAGCAGCTGGCGCTACTTGGAATAGGAGCGAGTTAAGATGTGGGACCAAAAGCAGCTGTCCTATGAAGGAGGAAAAACTCGGACGACGATGAAACACGAGAGTCTCTCTCTATCTCTCTATTCCCGTACCTTGGACCACTCCCTGCACTCATCGTTGCTTACTTCCTCTTTCTCTCTCTCTCTCTGGGCACCCTTCCCTCAGGCTGTATACAGTCCTCCATTATACAGTCTGAGCTGCCTCGGTTGTTGAGTGGGCTGGCCTCAGTGCTTCAATCACACACTGTTTTCGAGGTTGGCATTTGATTTAGGGCATGTCTACATGGTACTAGTCTACTAATACACGCGAAAATATCTGTGTGTCCAGCGGATAGCTTATGTGACAGCTATCGTCTCTGAACATTGCGTGCTTCGAGAACAGCTCGGGGCCATAGCTCCAATAGTTTGAGCTCAAACCAGCTATAAGCGACAGTTCTTAGGCTCATGATATATATATATATATATATATATATAATAGTTTTCAGCTTTGGGGGCATATATAGCTTCAACGTATAGAATTTCCTAGCACTTCTTCTGCAAGGCACGAATCACTAGGCGTCCACTATGATTGATTTCTGTTGTAAGATACGATCTCGCATTCGTACTACTACGCGAGTGGAATCAGACAAGAACAACGAAAATGCACTCTTTTTTTATCACGGATCCTTCATGATCGGCAGGTGATCGCCCGATACATTTTCGTTAGGTGTAAACATTGCCACAGTTGTTTTTCTTCTTCACAGCTGTTCGTACCTCGTATTTTTGACAGGATTTTACCACAGATGGTGGACCATGGCGGGTGTGGAGCGCACTCCTAACAATAAGAGCCTTATGGCCTATGATCGACTGCAAGGGGTTGACGCCAGAAAGCATTGCGAAACGTGGCTAGATCCGTTTGAAATAGCACCAAGGTCTGCTGCCCTGCCCGGGGCCGATAATGGTATATGTAATAGAAATTCCTCACGACTGCGCAGCCTGCTTGAGAAACAGCCCGAACCTTAAAGCGAACGCTCACTTCTGTTATGGAAGTAACATTGACTTCGTTCGAATTTCGTCCTGGCTGCTCGGGCGTGACCACATCGGAGATAGCGCAGAAATCGCTTATTTTTAGCTAAACCACAATTGAGAAAGAAGTGTTTCGGCACGGGAGCGATGAAATGGTCCTACTGACGAATAACTATGAAGTCTAAGAGTGCATGGGAGCATGCCATATTTTGAAAGCTCTGCGCGTCGTGAAGACTAGAACGTTTTGCAAATTGTTCAGGTTCAGACTTTGCTAGGAGGCTGGACAGGTTACGCCATTCTTGGCAAAAAATATTCCCGAGCACTGAGGCTTGACTACGTCGGTATGAGCTATGTGCGATGGAGATTTTTCCTGTAGATTCAAGAATCTCGTTAGATTTATAATAAATTGACTGCAGTGTGCTATGTCGGTATGTTTGAAAGGATTTCACCTGCTTGTACCTCGACACCAAATCATGATATCATAGACATGCCGGGGGTACTATGATGAGGGGCTTGACACTGATTATGAGACAGGGATGCAAGGAGATACTCCTGAATCATACATGCACTTATGCGTATATGTATGAATCACGGAGGTATGACTATATTTCGGCAGCCTTGAGAAAAAGTAGCATAACAGGCATCGCTTAAGAAATATATATATGATATAATAAGAACCAATTCTTCGACTGAGAAACTGACATGTGCAGAGGTATGTGGAGACTCTGCTTTTTGGTCTAGTACACGAATTCAAGTAAGGCAATTAAAAATGAATAGTAGTAAAATGTTTAATAAGAGCAATTAATTTGCAAGAGAGTTCATCACGCTCGATGTTTTACTTCATAACTGAATTACTCAAAAACGTTCCGTGACCGATAACGTGTAAATATCTAAGCGTAAAGCTAAGAAGCTACGCTTTACTTTGCTACAACCCGAATGCAACTTGGGCTAGCGAATTATTGAAATAAGTTTGTACCTTTAGATGGTTGTGACGTGGCTTTCTTTCAGGTGCTATGCCAGAATGGCATAGTGCGGTTCGTGAGTCCCACACCAGTGTTGGTATGGACCTCCCAACACGTATGTGCATCATGCATTCCCGAAATCCCCTTATCTTTATTATTAGAATACAGGATCTAAACTATCTCTAAACCAATATGCTAGGTATTGGCCCAAGGTGAGCCTGAAATTGGAACCGTTAAATGAACACACACTTAACACTTACGAAACGAGTATGCCTTTCATAATACAGGGAATTGTGTTCAGGCCTTTCTCAAACTTACAGTATAGGTACCAAACCGTAGAGATTCGGCATATATCAGTGTTGCTGTGTATATAATTTTAAGCACCATTTTACGGGATCAGCCGATAGGTCTAGAGGGTACGCCGTTTCTGTCTAGTGATGAGCGTCTTGGATTGCTAGACAGGAAGGCATATATGGCTTTAGTTCGAATCCCGTTAGACGCTTTGGACGATTTGGATTCCTTTGTCATCTTTCTTTCGGTGTATATAATTGCCACATACGACACGGTATATATAAAAGTAAAGGTGATCCCGACATGACCTCGTACTGATAACTAAAGGGAGAGAGCTGAGGTGAGTAACAGAAATGTTTTTTTCAACTCAGAAAGAAAATGTTTTTTCTCAGTCGGGATCGCAAACTGCCTAATTTTATCGGGGAGGCTTCACTGTTTCAGTGTCTCACTAAACCAATTGGTGTTCGGTTCGTACCATATGTACTCTGTCATATAGGATTGGTGATTATTTTTCCATTCTATGGAAACGCGTGTCAGAGTAATTCGAGAACTAGGTGAATCAACTGCTTTGTGAGACCGGGCCAAGCGAAACTGGCGAATTCTAATACGAGATCGTTTCAAGGAAATTCAATTCAATTCACTCCTTTATCTCGATTTAGCCTATTTAAGTTCCCTTTCTCCAAGAGATGCCTCTTTACTGTAGTTTCAGCAAATATTATTTTCCATACGAGATCCGCTACTGTATTTCATTTGTAGGTTTCTATTTTTAAGAACCGCAATATTCGAACTGTAAACTAACATTGTGCGAATTTCAACGCGAATTTGGCCATGGGTTGCTCTGTTAGCGTCAACAGTGGACGGGGTTTCAGCTGGTCACTAATGGCAGGAAATATTAGGCTCTATACAACCAGCGCGTACAGAGAACGGGGTTCATCGATTTTGCTTACGAATAGTCCATTTCGTATGTAAAACACTGTCAATTTAGCCTGGGTGCATTTAAGCGTCATTGCTATAACGTTTCTCTATTTTTTTCTATGGCTAATGGGACGTCCTTGCCTATGGTAATTTGCATAGCTGTCAGTGCAGGAAGAAGCATTAGTTTCCGGGAACCTTAAATTTGTAAATAATCCCTATTTTTACAGATAAGCCTTTCAAATATAGCTGAGTTTTTCTAGACTCTTCTCCTTCCAAATGCTTAAATTATCAACTGAAACTATTTATCCATTAAACGCTTTTCTTCACAGAATTTACTAAACTAAACGGATCGAAAGAAACCATCACCGAAATTCATGACACTGCACAAATTAATTAGAGAAATATATGAAAAGATGTCGATTCGTATGCGGGACAACATGTGTTTTAGATCAGGTGCTGCGGTAGTAGATGCAACGGTAGACAAACGCCGAGTGTTGCGTTGTTGATCGCGCTGTGTGTTGTGTAAATTATTCTACACAATTCACCCTTCTAGTATATATATATATATATGTAGCGTCTCTGCCGGTCACTGGCCTGCTCATACGAATGTGTTTTATTCGGGCTGATATCTGATGTTATTTAAATGCTCGTTCGCTTCGGTAGTACATTCTAAGTAACGAGAAGGTAAGCCTACTGTTCATTGTATTCGCACTGCACTCAAGCTTCAATTGATTGACAGTAAGCAATCTGAACCTCTTGTTATCTCCTGCCTTTACGGCGGAGCTGTAAGCTGAGTTAACTCCTTGAGTCGAAATTCGACATCCACGCGAACACGAATTTCTAAGATCAACCCTTGGAATCAGACACACTCGATGCCGTCTCGAGGCTTTTGCAGGCTGGAAGCACAGCAGATTCAGAATTTAAAGTGCTCTTGAGTTCCGCACAAGATGCCTATCCAAGGATATTTATATCAGGCGGCCAGGTTAGTTCAATTCAGCTTTTCCGACCCTGTGTTATTACGAAGAAATGCAAAAAGCAATTCCGTCGACGCTCAATGCTTCAGGCTGAAAGTCCGCCCAAAAACATTTAATTCAGCTTCTCTGATCACCATTCAAATAATAGTATCCTTTGTCCTCCTAAAGGCGCTCTGATCAACAACTGGATTCGCTTTGCCTTGATACGCTGCTGCATTCAACAGATCCAATGTTAGCAGTTTCGCAGGTGCTCACCGGTTACATCTTTGAACTGTTTAGGAAGATTTAACTTAACACATAGGTCTACCCGTCAAAGGTCATTTACATATTCGACGTGTCTATGAAGTCTACTCGACTTGTGCTCGGCCCTTGCGGTACGAAAACTGGAAAGATTATTGTGCAAAAACTACAAAGCGATTTCACATCTTCTAGGACATTTCTCAGCTACACAAGTCTGTCAGGCGGTAGCATTGAACTTATTTGTAAACTGCTCACCGAGATATATATATATATATATATTTAGCCCGCTCGCAAAACGGATACTTACCATGGCCCTCCCAGGTTTGCTTCAGTTGATTAACTTAATTTCCTTTGGTTGATAATGAAAATATTCAAGAGAAAATATAGATGTTTTACTGTACCTAAAGTTTCAAGTTGGCATATTTTATTGTGCCGGCACCCACTTGTGCAGAATTATCAGGGCAGGTAGTTTAGCCATGACTGTAATGTGTAATGCAGTAATGTGGACAATACAGTCAACATTATTGCGGTAATCCATATCTATAAAAGGGTCTGCTACATTTTTTAGCTGTTCAAGCCCTTAACTTTACTATATTTTGAGAACGGTATATAAGGATAGTATAAATATATATATATGTACATATACATATGTATATATATATATACACATATATTTGTGCTAGTAGATAGCTTACAAGGCACGTCTCTCCTAAAACTCCAAGCACCCGAAGTAATCGTTTTCATCAATACCCCAATTCCCTTGGGTAGACGTAATTACGATCGTTCGAGGCCCGAAGAGACGTGAGATATTGTAAGTCAGTATATACGCAAGCAATAACCCGTGACCTTGGTCCGCAAGGAGCTAACTGATGTTAAGTGCATGGGGACTTTCTAGACGCATCCAGGCTTCTAAGCGGCTCCATGTGATAAACGCCTTGGCTATTCCTCTCAAGCGAAACTGGAAGGTCGTTCGTATACGGTCGAAGTCGTACGCTTACGTCGTCTAGCGGAGGTTCAATGACACGGAAACAGGTTCGGTTATCTTCAGCAGATCAAAATCTGTTGAATATTTATCCACCTTTAACTATTTTTGGATGTTGAGCTTGATCCAAAATACTAAAATTGAACACTTGCGCCATGAATGTTCGCATTATTAGAGACAAAGAAAATCAACTCGAAGAGGTACATCGAACTCAGTAACTTGCGTGGAAACCTCCGATTTTGATAACAAAACAAATGTAAAATGTGCACAGAATCAAGATGTGCGCGCTGAGACATAAATTTGCTAACGCACTCTATCTGGTGAAAATCCATTGAATATTTGCAAAGTGAGGGCTTCAAAATCGAACACTTTTGAGACAGTCCTTAGCCTCTAGTGCGCAGACTTTAAAGGTGTATAAATCGACCAAAGGTCCGCTTTTGGTGTTGGCGTCCTCTTGCAAAGAAAGCTGCCCAGTTTGGCTGGAGTTAGTACCTATAATAGATACTATTTTGTCGTTCGTTTCTACCCATTCTTTCGAAACATAATTAGATTTAGATTAGTCCCACTATTAAGATTACGCTTATTCTTCATCACGATGATGATCTGCAATATCGCCTGCTGTTCACTGTCTCTGTGTTGCAGACGTTGCGTTCTTCGTGTTACGAATTTCAGATTAGAGTTTCGCTTCGTTGAACCCAGCGCGAATTATCCAAACAATTAACCTCCTTAGTTACTAGACTTCTATATTCAGCTACAATGATTTTAATAATGGCTTTCGCCCTGCTGGCATAATCCCTATGTGGTATCTACACCATTGATAGATTTATTAAACGGAACAGTTGTCCCTATTCATGAAAATACGTAGCTTTCCGTGATATTTATAAAAATATCACAACCATACATCGTCCACCCCATTCGCCACTGTTATAGTATGATCATTATTATTATCCAGAGCTCCTCGCTAGCTAGTGTTCCCTCTGATGGCTAGAGAGAGCAATGCTGATTGGCTCTCCTTTCCATTCTAGCACAATGTATGGTGGTTTCTGTGAGCGTCTTCAATTCAGCGCCCAGCTCTATCATTTATCCGCTCATCTAGCATCACCCCATGGAGTGCTGATCCAAAATTTCATCTTGCGTTGATTCTACGAATCTGCCTTTCAAATCATTAAAGGTTGGCGGTTTTCCGGCCTCTTGATATCAGCTTTCAGCTTAGGTAAGAACACAAACCTAGGAATAATCCGTTCTTTAGAATTGATTATACTATTGAATAGCATTATACTACTCGGCTGCTCTGTATTTGTCAAAAGTATAATAGAAATCTTATCGTCCCTGTAAGCGCTCTTTCATCTTTGCGACTCTCTCTCTCGCGATCTTGCCGGAAGTGTTAGGATTACTTATCAATATATTTTTCCTGATCGTATTTCATGATCCTTGAACTCTGTTGGTTTAAAGACTAGCTACATCGCTGTCCAGGCCGATGTGCTGCTGTCTTTGCAGACTCATCTCCCTCTATCTGTCTGTTGTATTCCCTCCCGGGCGTGGAAGTGTAATCTTATCTTACACTTAGAGAAGTATCTGCTCTAACTGCAAACCCACTTCTTTTCCTAAGTTCAATTTTAAAAAAAAATTGTTTTTCTCTTATCTATGTGCCTATGTCTCACCCTACTGTAAGCCTACCCGTCCCCGTCCTGTATATACTTCTATGACTTTATAATAGGTAGAAATTAATTGGTGCCATTGATGCATGCACATTTAGCGAACCTCGAAAATGAGACGTACCCAGATAAGTATCTGCAAGGATAGGAGATCTCGGTTTCCATTACAAAGTAACTCAACCTCGATGTATCGCTTATGTTGAACCGAACGGTCAAATTCGATTTCGGATACGAAAGCGGCCACCAAATTCACGCGGTCGCGATGCTCTCCACTTCGTATCGCTGCGTGGTTCAGCCCAGGGAGACGTCTAGTAATGAAACAGCGTCTTGTACTAGGATAGAGATATACAATGGCTTCGAGTACGTTCGGCTTGATTGCTCTATACATATATTAACATAGCTCATCAGTGTTAAGGAGAATGTGATGCGAACCTAATCAGTACGCAAGAAGAAGTTTGGGTTTGGATCTGACATGCTGGAAGATTGTGCTCACAACCTCATTTGCCGGCTGTGCAGGGTGTCCCCTTTAATGTCTAGTGGCCATCTCTTACGCTTGATATTTTTTCAATCTGGTGTGGCGTATTTTTCTTGTCCCTGTTGCGTTCAATCGGTCATCGATTATGTGGGAATTTTCTCTGGACCACGAAATATAACGATCTCGCTATGGTGTGAAACCTTTCAGTGTTGAACATTTTGAAAAGTTGCGCCTTGTAGCTAGACGTCATTAGGTTGAAGATCAAGTAAAAGTGATGACGAACGAGATGACGTGCACTAATCGTATACGTAATTCACGTAATTCCCTATGCGTAATCCACGTCGTGAAGAGTTTCACGCGAGTCCAATCTCTCGTATCGTTCGTTAATTAGTAATTCGTGGATCGTGTATAAAAAAACGTCTAAGGCACATTCAGTTATCATAAGATTTACATACGTCCTTCCCCAGACACCCCCTCTCCGTCAAGGAAGAGCATATTATTCTGATTAGATCACAGCTACCACGAGTGTCTCAATACTTACCGTAACACCAGGTGACAACAGTCCCGAGTGCGACGATAGTTCTCAGGAGCATCTCCTGTATGCGGAACACCTGTTCTGGACGCCGGCTTCCTTCCTCCACTTCTCAAAAGGTTTGCTCCGAGCTTTCCCGTTGTTGTTGTTGTTGCTGTTGTTGTGGCAACTGCCGCTACTATTGCTGTCGCTAGTGTCGTCACAACGATTTCCCAGACGGGGTAATTCCCACCGCTGGCCACTACGCCCAGTAGGGCGGATAGCGGTCGATCGTTTATCTTATTGTGTCGTCGTACCACTGCCTAATCCTTCGGCACCGGTTCCTTAGTACCGCACATCATAGCACCAACCGGTGGTGGGCGATCGTCCCCTCTCACCCACCATCGCTCTGACCGTTCGGTGACCGCGGCGAAGTATCCTCATGGTGGAATGGTATTCATAATCATCATGATAGTTGCAACGGTGGCAGTAGTAGTCGCAGTTGTTGTATTATCATCACCGTTATCGTTGGCACTGCCACTTCGGCATCGGCCCCTTCGATTTTTCATCACACATCATGTACTTTCGCACAGACACATAGCTGAATCACGCGGCCGATTGGGCGCCAAGCTTGCCACGCCGCTCGGACGCCGTCCACGCACTCCTAGTGGCTGTTGGCCTAAGGTCCGAATCGTCAACCGACCGGTGCCACATCCTCTGACGGTCTACTCAGTTAACGCGGGTTGCTCTGTCCCTTCCCTGGTGACCCTCTCCTGCGGCCGTTGTGCTCTCCCACGGCCTACCGCGTCCTCGGCGTATGGACTGTTCCTTCCCTCTCGGCTTTTCTATGTGTTTCATTTGCCGTTAGCCCAGTTACGTGCTAACGTCGAGATGAGCTGGAAATATTGATTTGTAAAAGGCACCTCTCAATAGGATTAATGATTGCGTGAAGAGGTCTGTAGTGACGTGTGAACGGACGGCGAAAGGATGCAGAGAGGACGATTTATATAAATAAAACCTGTATACGAATCAAATGATGTCAAGAAGGGAGGCAATGACTCGAATTCTAATAAATTTCTGTATAGTCCAGTGAAACTAACCGGGAGTTCCAGCAGTAAATAAATAGTGGCCACACTTAGTACAATAGAAAGTGTCCAGAAAAGGGCCATTTATGGCATGCGTTGCATTATAATGTATATATATATACAAACACAATAATTTCGAGGTGACAACTAATGAGAGGTATTGATTGTTGCACGTCTTGATGGTTGAATCTCTCTGAGGACGTCGGCTTGTAGGTGGAGGAAGATGATATCGATTATGGCAAACGTTTGATTGGTATTCCTACACAGGTCTGACACCCGAATCTTGTCAAAATATTACGAGTGAAGCAAACAGACTATGTGAGCCGTTGAGCACCTTCTGTTGGTTATCTCCATTATCGTGGCACGTTGTGCGGCTTTAGTCGTCAGATTGAAGCCGTTTCCATAATACATAGTGGTTATAACTCGCGGCGACTGTTTTGCACACTATGAAACGAGACAAGATATAATATGTGTCAACATACCCGGTACCCGCATTTGGGAGGAATGTCAAACCCCATGCAAATCTATAGAGTAAACGAAATTAAATCAACGCCCTTTATTGAAAAGTAGATGAGCACAATAAACCGACACAAGGTTGCCGACAGCACGACATTTACCAACCGTTCTGTGGCTAGGAACCTCGGTAAAATATTTCTCTTAGATCTCGTTCTGATTTCTTTTTTAGCAAACATCCAATGATGCAACAGAGCATGTCCCGAAAAATTAGAAGGAGAAATGATTTCAATATGTATGACCTCTGCAAAATTGCATATCTTCGTAAGATGGACGCCGGCTCGAGCGTGATGACGTGGTCGGTGCGTGCTGTGCGCCTTGCAATCGAACGAGACCCGCAGGTGCACGGGCTCCGTTCCCACCTTTGCAAATTTGCATTTAAAATGGGTCTGCCATATGAAGGAACGCCGAGGAAAATCTACTTCAACCTCTGCAATTATGCGAGATACCTACGTACTAAATGGCATATTCACATACACAAAAAAATATCATTAGCGACGGCTGGCATGATAGCTGGCCACGTTGTGGTAATTAAGCTGCCTTTATTTTGCAACAACTCGATCGGGCTCTAATCTGATCTCGTTGGCCCTTGTTTGCGTTAGTGTTCATCATTAACGACACTGCCTAACCATGGGTAACATGACAGAAGTAACGTCCAATTAGCTCGGAGACGTTTTTTTTTTAGTTAATTAGACTTCCTGGTGCAGAGTGACTCCTGTTTCTCAAGTTCGTTTGAAGCTCACAGGAATTCTCCAAAGCGCGCCCGTCTACAGGTTGCCGAGCGCTTGAGACCGAACCAAACCAAAGTCAAGATATTACTGACCTCCTCACCATGAATCTTTTTTCTTTTTTGAGGGGAATCACGGGAATGCATGAGGATGCACATACGTGTTGGGCGGTTCCTACCAACACTCGTGGGGGACTCACAAAGGCCGCACTAAACCCGTCGTGTTCGTACGCCCCCCCCCCCGCTCCCCAGATGGCTCACCATGAATCTAGTAGTAATTTTCTGGTACAAATTTTTAGTGCCGTCGAGAAACTATTTTAGGGTAATATAGTAGCCTCGTTCCGATACGCGTACGCTGTGATGTAGACAATAGCGCCAATCAATTGCGTCAACAAGGTAACATAACTAATTCAACATAAAAATATTATAAACTATAGTTCGTTGTTCTAGAAGCATTTTAGTGTCGAAACAGAAAACTGCCATTGGTGCAGTTACTTTTTTATTGTTTAGCTGATAACGTAGTACTCTTAGAGCGTGCTAATTCGGATCAATAGTTTGCCGCCGTGACCGCAGTTGACCTGTCTTATTGTAGTGTACAATACTTGAGTTTGAATCTATGTATAAGATATTTTAAGCAATTTCCAAAAATCGATAGCTGGTGAGAACGAACTAACAGAAGGCTTCATGTCCTGCTTTTTAATTGTATTTCAATAACAGTCATTACCTTTGAGCCTATCAATGCTGAGAGGTCAATTGTTTTTTAAAGTAGGATGCAACTCGCGTCGTCGTGAATTTCCTTCAAACATATTTGCACATGCTACTTATTTGCATGTCTAAATCAAATTGGTGTCCTTTTAGATGCGGCAATCCAGCTCTAAATACAGGTCGAAACAATTTCATATTCCGGTCGAGAGCGTCGTGGTTCGAGTGGATTTTCTTAGCAGGCCCGTGAAAGCAGTAAGAGGGGCCGCCTCGATGAGCGTGACGTCTTGTTGTTAATTTCTGCGCACTATGAAAACGAATGTGCTTAGTGGCTTCTCTTCCGCGTCTCTCAATGAAGCCTACCGAGACAAGCTAGGCTTTGAGCTCGCCATCCCGGCCAAACCTACTAAATTCTACAGCCAAAACGATTTCGTCGAATAGATCATGTATGACCATATCACATTGACATAACTGCCGTCCTGATCGAGTCGCTGATCAATACATATCTATATGTATGCTGTATATACTATACAAGCAGGCTACTCTCAACGCGTAATCAACCGCCTTGCAGAAACAGTACCCACTCAAAGGCTAACGTGAACACAGTGGACAAGCATGTGGGAGCAGAAAGACAATCAAGGTGCATAAATTCAAGCGAACAATTTCGGAATTGACGAAAACACGTCGCCGAATAAAGGGCCTAATCTTAAACGGTAGAAACAATTATGTCCTTCGGGACCTAATTGTTATTATTGTAGTTCGGGACCTCATATCATCCTATATTCGAGAAAATGGTCTTGTACGCTGTCACGAATTTACAACGTAAATTGTAGCGCGTATTGAGCATGTATGTGCCCAGTAATTGCTTTCACTGGCAGTTCACTCGTCTGCTAAAAAATGCAGACTTGAAAGGCTTCTCCTTAACAAAGTTGTGTTTGAATTAAGTCAAATCCGACTTACCAAGCCCGAATTCAGCACTCATATGAATCAGAAAAGACATCAGTAAAGCGACCATCTGCATCTATAATATAGTCAGTCTAGGGCACTCGATTCATCCTTAAACAATGTACCTCATGCATCAGAACTACCCCAATGAGCTTTAGGTTTTCGACGAGGCTGCTGGAAGCTTTTTCGGACGCGGCATGAATCCTCTACACTGAAATCGCGTTCTCTGAAGCACTTCAACAAGGGCGGCCTAAGGTGAGTTAGGACACGCTGTTGTGGAATCTGTCTGAGTGCATTAGGACCACTCGGCTAGGACACTTCAATAAAACCGAATGCGAATTTCCGCTCCTTAAGGGATAGATTGCATTCACAAATGGCCGATAACTCCCAAGGGAAATATCCTCGAGCGTCCAGATATACCCACTGGCTATTTGCATCTTGATACCTTCAGTATTGTCTTCGTAGCAGTGCCTTTATTTTATTCTATTGAATGGCAACACTACCAGGGCTACCTATGTAGCAACGATCGCAGCAGAGAGTTGTTCGTTGAGGAAATCCCAATGGGTTGCAAGATCAAGAGCCAGAGGGCGTTTTCGACTAATTGGTATTTATTCTTATCCAGGAGATGTTGTTGTACTATGGGCAATACAGCCTCGTTTCTAATTTACTCACCCCTGTGAGTCGATAAATGGTCCGCCTCTGTCTGAAGGCCACCTTATAACAGCAGAGCTGCGTTTGTTCGACGTCCCGTTCGTATTTCAGTAGGTATAAAATGACCCAAAAAGTACTATAGCAAACTCGCACTCATTGCTGCATACCAACACTAACACATGTGATCAACAGCAGATAACAATCAGTCAAAAAGTCAGTTAAAACACAGAAAATGAAGAACATTGCCTAGAATCTATTTATTATTTGCTCGTTAACGGGTAGTTCGAATATGAAGTTGACGGAAGTGGATGCCTTGACTCGCACACACATACACACATATATAAAAGTAACTGAAAGAAAAACGCGTGGATAATTTTGAGGTGTCAATGTACAGTGTGCAATGGCGCGATTATTTTAGCTTGATTTTCTTTTGAATAATTGAAAATAAGTTCCAGAAAAGATAGCCTAGAAACGCTTCTGCGAGCAATTCTGAGCTACCTTTTCTGGAACTTAATCAGCCACGCTCAATTAGTTAACAGCTATGCTCAATTAGTTAGCAGCTTATCAGAGTACACACAGTTTCTTAAGTAATAATTATATAAACGAGACGCTTGCATAGCCAGTTTGTCCAGGATTTTGATGTGAACTGTCTTTGTTTTGGTACAGAATACAAGGATTACTTTGTATATTTCAGTTAAATGACATCATTCAAGATATGTGTAATTCCAGTATATGACACATGTTTGTCCTGTCACTAGCACCAATACAGCTTAGGCGCTATGTGGAGATAACCAGAGGTGCACCTCCCCCAACCTGAGGGTCTTTTAATTCCCCCCACCCTGTGACACGTTTTTATGAAAGGAAGTTCGTCTTCACATAGATTTCAGTCGCATGCTGTAAACATCTAAGGTCAGCAAATACATATTCTACATCGTACTTCATATATATATTATACATCATATATGTGGGCAAGAAGTTCTGAGTTGTCAGAGTTTCCAATGCATTCTTCTTCGATAGTGGGCACATCTTCTAGCTGTGAGCAGAGTTTGAACGGCTCAATCAGTGCCCGTTCGAGCCGAATCTTTGTAGCGCATCACGGGGATATATATATATATATATATATATATATGTGTATATATTGCATAAAACTATTACGCTAATCATATAGAATCTGTATTACGTTCCTTCTAACCAGGGAAAGGAGTTTCCGGACATGTGCGTCCTTTCTTGAGAACGGTGGCGTACCAGATCATTTGGTCAAACGTTCTCTTAAGTTGTCCCTCACAGCTAGAGTCCTTAAGCGATCCGTCTTCATTCACCGTGTTGTTTACCAACGGGATGTTTGTCATAGCCTGTAATTAGAACAATGGCAATATTGGATTTTGATGCAGTGGTACACTTTTGAAGTGAGTGTAGACCGGCCGTGAACTTTCTACGGCGTTACGACGAAAATTTGCAATGGACATACATGGGCATACGTTGACATATCATATACCACCCTATTCTGAATGCTTGCCTGTAGCGGGACCATGGATAACTCGGTGACGAATTCTCGTAGCTGAATTGCAGCGCTTACGCCCCCTAGACGGCCCATTGAATACGTCACAGACGCCACTGGTTTCGCCGCATATGATTTCGAAGGGAAATTGTCGATCATCGAGCTCAGAGCAGCTGTAATGCGGAAAAATTGTCAGTAGGCATAAAGACTTCGCCAAACAGGCTGGTTCGTAGCCGATATATCATAACAAAATATCCTCTATGATATGAAACATTTTGAAATTCGCTTCAACAGATAGTGAAGGTATAAGCATACATGGAAATAATGGAGTGGACCGAGACGGTTATACGGTGAGAGGTTGGCTCGCTTTCAACATTCGTCTTGAGATGCACGCTGATCATCGTCTGATTATCGTTGTTACAGCCTATGTTACTGCCTTCGAGGGTCCCTTTCAAGTGGGAAATTTCTAGATCAAATATGTCGTTATCAGCATGACCCAGTCTCGGTGATCTTCTATGTCTAGGCAATCATATATCGTTATTTTCGGGTGGCGGCTTCTCGTTCGACCTCATCAGCGATGGCTGCCGATGAAGACGCGCATCAAGCGACGGTCATAGGTTAGGCATCCTTACAAAACGTCAACAGCAGCTTCTGATTCAGTATAATCGGATTAGCCTACTGGCAGGGTTTAGTACGTCACTGCCACGAGGTCAGTCGAGGCGCTGTTTAAGGTCAGACAGCATCGGCAAAGCAGTCTAGCAGGGATTCATGAACGGCAACATAGTTCAAAACATTTGCTTGCACATTGTGCTTGCTAAATTTCGAAATGAAAAGGCTCTCAAAAATATGACTATAAAAGCATAATAATACTAATAACACTCACGAGGAATACATCGGTTGTATTCTCCACAAACGATCACGAAACCGTCACTTTTGGAAATCAGCTCATTGTCCGCCACCAGCTCTGCCGGGGGATCCGACTGTTGAAATAGTCAATTTTAATAAAAATATTCATTATATGTTCTTAGATCACTGAATGTATATATAATATGCATACGCTGACTATTGATTTACCCACTCCTGCGGCCAGTATATCAGGACGATAGAAAAAACCAATTGAACTTTTCAGGGACCCTCTATCGCGCGTCCATGACAAGGATGGGGTCATGGACAACCGTGATGTAGAAATGGTTTAATCAACACAATGAACTCGTAGTGCGATGTATCAAACATCTTTACTATTATTTTTAGAATGACTTAGTTGACAATGACTTGCATTGTACAACTGCAGTTCCGTCCATCAAGCTCATGCATAAATGAAATTGTTAGAGTCAACAATGAGAGTTTGTATTGAATCGTGGACAGGACCCACCTGATAGAAGTGGACCGGCTGCTTGACAGTTGCGAGATACGTCTTCTCTAGGGGGTCTGAAATTGCAGTGATGAACTGAGACTTAGCAATTAAAGCACTTAATTGTCGTTTGCGTCGGAAATGTACAGGACATCTGACGAAGGTCGTGTGTGTAAAATCTAATGACTAACTCATCGGCTACACAAGTTGCATAAGTAACTTGTGTAGGTTGTTGGTCGTTATCAAAGTCGGTAGTGCCTACATCGGCATCCCGGAAGACCCTTGTCAGCGAAAAGGAAATAGTCGTTACGTTTGTTAATTGACTTGTAATTAGCACGATCGACCGTGATTGTTTTTTTGTCGTGATTACCAAAAACGTTCATAATGTTTTCTTGTAAACTCTTGACTAATGGTAATCCAGATGCATGCTCTAGTTAATAGCCACAGAATATGCGTAGTGAAGGAACGCACTGTAGAAAGATCCCTCAATTATGGACAAGGTTGGATGGCATTCAGGTCCGATGGTCGTAACACCGAACAACACAAGAGGCCAAGTAAATGGCATAAAGAATCAGATCAAGACTACAAACATTCAGAGCTCACTAAGAGGTTCTCAACTTAAGGCAAGCTTGTCTATCCTAGCTACTTGTTTAATTATATGTATTACTACGAATGATTCAACATAAAACGGTAAACATTACGTGGTACGTATCGAAATTCTATGGACGTAGCCAGACACTACGGGAGCGAAGGATATCAATCATACTCCCCGGACACTTCCTGATGAAAGGACTGTAACAATACAAATTGATCTAGTTCACCATAGGGCCAAGGGAAACCTTGAGGTTTTCTGTTATATTATAATTTGTGAGACTGCAGTCGCCCACACTGTGTATTATTCATGAAGCCTCGATTATAGAATTTCTGCTAAGAGATCTGGATGTAACATTTATAACAAAGATACTGTAATCTTTATCCGGCAGCTCTAACATGGCGAAGTTAACAAACACCCATAAGTGTACAGATGCTCTTTTTACAATATTATATTATACACTGTATGGTAAACAAAACTAACCAAATACGGTGACATTAATATTCCTCTGGGCAAGGTGGTTCTTCACGAGAGCGGCCACCCGCGAGGCCATCCGACCGTCGCGAACGCTTCCGACGAACAAGATCACATTTAAGCCGGACATCTCTCTGTGGAAACTATCACATTTGTCTTGTTAGAAGTACGTTGAATATTAAAAGAGATCAATGAACCAGTAGTGGTTACCATGACGTTCAATACTCGGGATGTCACTGGACTTAAATATTTGTGTTTTTTTTTATTGTAAAATTAAAGTAAAATTTATATCGTGATTCAAGATTCACGATGAGTTCGACGAGTAGTCGAAATGAACAATAAGAAAAAAACCATTGAATATTGTTAATATATAAGTACTGCTCAGGGCGCACAATCGACGCAAATTGTCTCAAAAGTCTTTAGGGAGGAGTTAGATTAAGATTGCGCTGCTATCCTCGACTATGCAAAAAATCAGGTAAGTTCGAAAACTAAAAAAGAAAGCACAGATGCTGCATAGTCATATCGAATATATTATTATGTAAAACACAACAATGTAGTTCGTATATGTTTTATTATGGTTAAAGACGAAGGTCCCAAGTGTGATGACAACTTGTGAGATTAAATGGCATATATATATAAAGTTATGCTATCGCGTCGCTCGGAGGTGACCATGACAGCCTTGGTCTGATACCCCAATTGTCCCCAAGTGCTTCTAAAGTTTTGTATATTTGCATTTTTTTTAACTAATCGATTATCCATCTAATATAGCAATTACCAACTAAACAAATAAATAAGGATATTTGAAACTTAGGCACATCTCTCGGCCACGACACTTTATCTCCTATATATGTGTATATGTGTATTACGCTCGAAAACAACTCGCATCAAACGAAGACTCGAGGACTACAAGGACAACCACGAACGGGTGGTCCCTTTGTGTGAAGTGTATCGTGTACTGGTATCGGGTCTGCGGTAGGTTAGTGTCGGCGCATCCATCGAAGTGCACTCATTTGTTGGCTGACCTTGGCTGTCCGTAACAATTCCTACCCTGCTTCGATTTTCCATAGCTGACCCTCAGTTGTCTTCGTTCTATTGCAGGACTCCTTTCCTGTCCAGCCCTACCAAACCGTACCGATGATACTTCTGCTACCACCAAGGTCATTTCTCAAGGCCAAGTGAAATAATCGATCTTCACCAAAAACATGTACTTGGAACCGAGTCAGATAAACGCGTGCTTGTCAACATTCGTCCATCCTTTTTAGCTGACCTGACATAACGTGCACTGAGAATACCGTCAGGCTCCGGGTCTCAATAATTCTGCTCTGACTCTCACCCACGATTAGAAGGTTTTGAATTCGTATCGCTTCGCAAAGGTGCAGATCTCGACAGGGTTATCAGTGACGTCTCGGATCGGTTTTCTAGAATCGGCGCATTGGGACACGTTGACATGAGGAAGGATCTCACTAATAACTAAAGTTCATTAATAAACCCGCAAGTACAACGACTGAATCGGTTCGTACATGCTCGTGTGAAATTTATACCAGAGGGCCAAGGGTTTCAAGTACTCGTTACGATGAAAAATTTACGAAAATGCCGAGACCGTACAAAGTATATAGTTACAATTGTTCATTTTGCCTTGCCTAGACAAATCGAAATTAGAAATATCAATTCCTTTTATTTCGTATTGTTTCGATGCGCCCCAGCTTATCGCCCGTATTGCAAGGCCAATATAAATCAGCACTTCAGTATTAGCCTGTTTATCCAGTACGCTATCCCGTGCAGAGCAGGCCAAGCTGTGAAAGTACTCCGCCCCGAAGGCGACTCACGTCTTTTTCTCTGCTTGCCTTCGAAACTTTAGGCGGCCCGGGCCCCTCACGGCCAATCCTTCCGGGGGTTCTGCCACAGGCTGGCCTACACCACCGGGGACAAGCGCGCACGGTTCTCCCTTCTACAGCGCTTCACTGTATAAATCGGCAATTGTATTACCACAATCACCAAAGCATTTATTTATTTTCTAACTAATAGATCGAACGCAATACATATGTCGGTAGTAAACACCGCATTAAAATTGAGCGGATTTTCTTCGCTTGCATGTTTAATGTTAAAATGTTTTTTTCAGTTAATTTTATTCATTTTTTTTCATAGTATTCGAGTGTATTCAGGGAGCCCTCGTCGGCACGAGTGACTTAGATGCACTAGATTACGTATCTCATTTCACTCACGCTCTGCTTTCATTCATTGAATGCCCGAGTTTCCTAGGGTGGGCCTCATATTAGGACTGACCTCGCCACGATGAGAGAGATCGGTACAAGCGAAGGCTCAGACCAACCCTGGGAGTGGTCACTGACCTTAATGCTGCTATATTCGGGCGAAGCATTTGCAGTTACACCAACATTGTCCCCGTCTCTGACAGCCTCCCACCACAGCATTGCACAGCGCAGCAATGAGCTAAGGTAGCCAACGCGGTCACTGGCTTTGTAAAGTTCGCTTAAAACCTATCTGTGTATAGATACTCATTGTTGTGCCAATCGGCTCAAACAGTCGAGATAACTCAATTACTATTGGCTGTTGACCGCTGGTATGTGCCGCGTTACACAAACGACGGCCAGGTCGTTCGTCGAGCTGATACTCTCAATAAGCTGCTGTTTAGGCCAGCGCGAATGGTCCGGCGTTGTTTTTATCCGGTGCATGCGAACCGCGCAAAACGCTCCACAATCAGCGTTATACGATAGTCTCCATTTTGGCTGACTCCATCCTGATATTAAGGCTATTAGAACGTGAGATATCTCTGAATTTTGCGCTATTCTGCTCACCATTGTCTAGCGACACTTAGCTAGGTAACCGGCTGAATGATTTCCAAACACATCATCTGACATCCGTTGCCTGGTAAGGTAAGGCTTCATTGATTTATTAAAGGAACCGCATAGAATGCTTAAGTTCACTTATATGTCATGCAACTGGATCCGAACCTGCGGCAATGGTATGCAATCTCAGCCCAAAAGAGTGATATGACTTGAATTGAGGACCTGTGAACACTGACCGTTCTTTCCTTCCTATCGGCTTCGGCAACAATATCCTCTAAAAGTTGATGACGACCCGCCGCCGCCGCCGCACCACTCTGACGCTGTATTCGACTGGAGTCAGCTGGCTGTCCGTTTGGCCAACCACAGCACTATCCTCGAAAGTTGACGGCAACCGAACAACACTCAGTGAGTTGTGTATCCAACGAACCGATGAATGACACTGTCTCTCGCTCCGTCTACTGCGCTATCTTACGTTCGTCGGCGATGATGTCAGGCTGATACGACGGCAGGCTGAGCTGTGGCCAAAGCAGCAAGCGCACCGCTGCTGCTGATGCCGGTCCCCTTCAATAGCCGTCACGAAGCCGAGACAAACACTCGCTAGCGCCTCCACTTAGAGCCATCACGGTGGCGAGTGTCTGTGGTCGTCGCGCGCTTGCTCTGCCCTCGCCACCACAAATTGTGACGTCACTTCTCCGGTCGTCACTGAACTAACGAACGAACGAGGGATCTGGTGGCCGGGAGTGGGGTGGAGACAGCGAGATAGTTGTCGTCCAACGGCCACTTCAACATTTTCACGAGTTCCGTGGCAAGGGAGAGCTGCTGCTGGTAGTGGTAGATGGTGGCCTTTCAAGGTTAGGTGGGGATACCACATTGATTTTGTCCAATTGAGTTGTCGGGCGACCACTAAGCGTCGTCATCGACAAAATGACCGGATCTGCATATAAGGGTCGCATAGAATAGAACTACTACTGTTCGTCGTTGGTTGCATGTGTATTTCAATTTGAGGGAAGGAACTATTTCGACCATTAGCAATAATGACTGTTGCCTTGATTATGGAACGATGACATGTCGGCTGCTGTCTGCGGAGATGATCGCGAAGTTTGCAATGAAACATTGCTTCATTGCAAACGTGTCCGAACAGTTTCTCATTCGTTTCGAGTGAGTGAATTGTTTTGAATAGAGAGTATACATTTTGAATCGCGCCTCCATTTAATTTTGAAAAAGGGAGCCTCCGATAGTCCCACAGTCAGGCAAGTCACAGTTAAGCAAGCAATCAGAACGTATAGATATATATCTGAAGTGTCCGACTGTCGCTCGACACGTTTCCTTTCAGTTTTGCCTTTGTCGTTTGACCTTGCCGCTGTATTGGTGAATCTCACTTCGATCTCGACAGCGGCTGAAAAAGATGTGAGCAAAATGTTTACCTATGGATTCTAACGTCTGGCTAGTCTGAAAACTGAAGCTTCGGGCTCTACTCTTCACACGCTGACGCCGGTCGAAAAGTCGCTGCAGGAAAACTGGCTGGTTAACACAAAAACTTAAATACTTGTAATGCGCCGATTCTGCCTTGTGCCGACTTGAGGTCGAGCTAAATTTGTTTTGTCATCGGAACCACTGTACTGCGTCGCTGTCAATGCCAAGTTCCGAAGCACGTTTAAGATATTCGTGTTGAGTATGAAGCACTATACAAGGCTTAAAGTGAACATGTCTACAGTTAGTGCCTGATTGCTTCGAAAATGTGGAAGTGATTCTTATTCGCTAATGAATAGGACCAAGATGAAGAACGAATTTGTTCTTGACCCGACAGTGACACAGCCACCAGCCTGGTCCTTGGTGTAACGCCCACCCAATACTTCCAATTATATTAGTTGTTTTTACCAAGCACACAAGGTGTGGTTTTCAGTTTCAAAATCAAGTTTATTTTCGGAACTACAATATAATACGCTTTAGTTCTCGATAAAATATAAAAATAAAAGGGTTTTTTTTGCACCTCAGTTCACACTGATAATAAAAACATTACATATAAATGTACGATATTCAAAATGAAATTACACAGTTGATGATATCGCAACAAATATACATTTGTGCACAATATAACATCATTCAAACATTACAGTGTCAACAATATGTGTAGCCGTCATACTTATCACAATTATTTCACAGCGTTCATAAAAAATCCTTTTGCCACCTCTGCAACCCTTTTTTGTTGGCTTAAGTGGACGAATCTCCTGAGGAAGCGATGTCTAGACCATTGCCAGCTGGCAAGCGGGGGCGTGTCGGCTAGGTTCTCACCTGACGAATGATATCACAAATTCAGTTGGTCGGCGGTAACCTTGCACTGACACGCCACGCCGCGTGACTCAATCCAGCCCATTTGCATCATAATCCTGTGCTCACTAGGCTGCGGCTGTTATGCTGACATTTAAATTATATAGATACTATCGTTGTCACATGGATCCGCAGCAGAACGGGGCACCACAATGAGCCACATATTGATTATCGATAACTGGCAGTCAACAGCCCGCCGAAAGCGCACATAACTTATATCATTCTTATTAATCTTTCATCCTCTAGCTTGTGTCAAAGCAGATGACATATCCCAATGCAGCATCGCAAGATGTTGTATTGAGATATGTCCCTATTATTACTACGCCCGTTTTGAGGCCATATTGTCGTTATTCTACGTAGCTCGAAATTAACGAGAGTCTGGTGAGGCTGTATTTTCTTCGTCTTACCTTCATTAGTTCATTTCTCGCAGTCGGAAAGTTTATTTCCCTGGTGTCTGATTAGTTGTCAGAATGTTACCTCGTGATTTAACCCATTATCATATTTGTTTTTGTCAACTTGCCGGGACCTCGGAAGTTGTGCCTTTTCAATGACGCGAATGAAGGTGGATGAACCGGTTAAACCAAATATTACCAAATATATTTATTTTCACAGCAAGCTTAATCAAACTCGTACGAGAAAATATTCCACCAAGATACTGTAGGAAGTCGCGGGGTTTCCTCGAGCTTGTTGATAAGGTGCAGATGTTCCAGATATTCGAAGAAACTCTACGAAAAGGGGCCTTCAGTGCCATTGTTAGGAGGTTTGGCAAATTAAAATTTTAGCAAAAACATTTGAACAACCGAAGTTGATAAGTTTTACACAATCTAAGTAAATTTTTCGGGCGACTCACAGCCAACATTTAACGTCCACGGTACTGCCCTCGGCATTACTTCATAAGACTGACCCCATTTTTAAATGCAAACGTGCAACGATGGGAATCGAACCCGTGCGCCTACGTGTTTCCTCCGGTTGCAAGGCGTACACGAATGCATCATCAGGCCGCTGAGCTTGACAGTATTACACAATCTATTCGACGTCAAATATTCCCATGATCAGCCCGATCTTGTCATATTGTTAATGTGTACATATGACGTGTTTGAGCACTACCAACAACGGCGAATAAATCATGAGATTCTTATTTTTTAGCGACACATCTATTACATCTTATTCCTGCATAGTCCATTGTCCTTTGTCTTCTAGATGTATTGTTCGTGTGCTTAAATCGAAAAGGTCCCTTCGAGCTCGACCGCTTTGCGCATAACATTAGCGACCAGAAAAATTTACTCATGGCTTTGTTGAGTTGTGACTCAGATGAAGGCTCCAAAAGTTGGCCTCCCTCATTGACTGCACTTTGCTTGAGCAAAATGTTAGCCGTCGCTTGTAGTGGAATCATAGAAAGTGCCCGAAAAAACTCGGGTCAAAGACAGAACTATGTCGACGCACACGCGCCTCCAGCGACAGCTGCATTCGAAGAAAATCATTTTTAGTACTCCCTAGCCACACATGACAACACAGTGCCGGTATCGCTTTTCGCAAGTTCTCCAGGAAGGGCCGTAAGAAAGCCGAAAACCGTGACCCCTTTCCGCCTTCTGGAACTGTTGACGATGTCCAACAGCTCTACTCTGGTATTCTGTATGGGTCAATGGATTCCTTGCACACGAACGACTTTAACAATCTATGACTAAATGATACACTCTGATAGTTGTCGTTTTAGAACTGATTCGAGAAAACGCGTATTGCTATCCGAGTAATTGAATGGAGAAAGAAAAGAAAATCCAAAGACAAAGAAACACATCGTTGTCTTCGTCCCTCCACTCATCAGTAAAATGCATTGGGAAGATATTTTTCAGTAAAATTAATTGAGAACCCGGTAGGAGGTGGAGCACAACTACATCTACTTTTTCACTATACACTTATATTTATGTATGTATAGTGTGAAATACATATATATATATATATATATATATATGTATATATATATATATATGGTATAAAAAACTGTAATACCGACATTGACTTCACTTTAACTTATATATTAGAATTTACGAGTTGGTTCACTAATGTGATTTGGTTATATTGATTGGAGCGATATTTACAGGATATTTCTTAGCACGATATTTGCATAAAGACACATGAGGCACGCAAATGCGGAAGAGGTCCCAGAGCAGCAAATGAACAAAAAAATAAACAGGAAACGATCTAGAAATGAAATCCAAAACTTTCTCGTTCGTCGAGCGCTTGTGCCGTTAGCTCATTTATGGCAAAGTGACAAATAGTTGTTTCCAACGCAACTCTGCCGCTCTGTCACCCGAAGTAAAAACATTCATCGCCAAAAAAGCTCTAGCCAAAGGAACACATTGAGGTTAACCTGTGCACGTTCGTAAATTCTCGCCAGCGCCTTCCTAAAAGGCTACAGAATTCACATCGTCCACTTATCTTGAACAGTTTAGCATTATGCATACCGATATTTAGAAGCTGACGCGGAAACTACACAGGTAAGGAGGTTCTGGCGTATGTGACATAATAGATAAAAATGAATATGAAATTACAACAGCGGAATAATACTGAAAAATAGGACAGAAAAGCAAACAAAACAAGAGAATTTTTTTTGACACAAACCTACCCACTTCCTTCTAATTGGTTAAGGAACACAGAGGTTACGATGGTCAGATCCGACAGGCTGATTGCCTAATTATGTAGGCATCAGATATAAGTCGGATACGCGAGTGGATGCCTCTGAACGTGTACGTGGATACTATGCCGATCCGAAATGTACGGGTCACCCCGTATGTGATGCAGGAAACCTTCCAAGGAGGAAAGTGCGCTACTCAACGATTACTCTCGATATATAGTAATTTAAACAGGGAAATTTAGGAGATTTGCGACTAACGTGGAATGCATCGATTGCACTCGCCGCAGACAATGACAGGCATTCTCAATGAGATTCTGATCGTCGGCTACGATCCTCTGGCGAATCGAACTAAAAGTTGTAGCTTCAATCTAAGTATACATATATATATATATATATATATATATGAAAATGTCATAATTCAGTTGCAATACTAAGCAGGAATTGGTACAACCTAAAATCTTACCAAGGTTCTCTGTAGCCGCTAGCGGAAGGGATGACATGGAAAAAAGAGCACAGATATGGCATATCATGTGGATGAGGCTTCTGCTGTCGAGAGATGCAAATTAGCACGATTCCGAAACAACGTGGATCACGCGTGAATATCCGTGAAGGAAAACAGTACCTAGCAGCAATGCCTCAATATTAGACCCAGCACAAATACAAAGAATTTACAAGAGTTTATACGATTTCTTGATCGTATTCCAAAGTAACTACAAAGATTTTATTGGCTATATCCAATAAACATATTGTATTAAAGGATATTCTATATTCTATAATCAGCAATGAACCCTGAATAAAAAACAATGTTATTTCGATTGGCAGATTACGATCTAGCGAAGCTGATTCACCTTGCTAAAAAATGGTCAACTAAGTATCTAATATAGGAATCTAAATATTGACGAAAATCTCAATACAGAACATACACTGTTTAGGTAAGGTACAGCCCTAGAAGCCAACCTCGCTGAACTAACTCGTAACATTAATCCTGACGTGTAAAACGCTGTAAGACTATTGACCTTATTTAACAGGCACGCTCGAACAGCTGCCAGATAAGGCTCCTGCAAGGGATCTGTAAACTGTAAATATTACCATTGCAGAGGGTTAGTGTTGCTGGCGGGCCATATCCTCTCGAATTTCGGCACTGTAACTCTCCAATTGTGTGAATTGATAGGGAATTCACACCAGACACAACAAGGCGTCTGTTATCTGTTATATAATCAAGTATTTTTTTAGAGATTAAGAAAACAAGGTTTTATCCAGACTAGACTACACTACTAAGGTATTCGCGTGGTGTTGTGGAGCTCGCTAGACGCGATATGTTGCTTGAGAGCCTGTCGCTCTCCGCTGAGCGCCAGGCTCTCGAGGTGATTGGACGGCATTTTCATTCGGGACATCGAGAAATTCGGCGTTGCCTATCGCTTGTGGCAGTCCGGGATGTTCCTTGTCGTCCGAACCGAAATCTCGAGTTCGTCTTCATCTGTGTTTGGCCTATCCATATCGTGTGTGCATGAGATAACCCCCACGTGGGCAGGTCATTCATTATTATGGAAGCGTCGGCAAGCTCAGAATCTCCTCGCTGAAATTCGGCGAGAGGTATCAGCCCTTGTAAAAGACACTTGGACGAGCCATTCATCTTATCCAGGGTTTACTCTAAAAAATATACCATATGTCAATTTGGGCACAACTGAAGATTCATATCAACGAATATACTTCCCCTTGTCTAGAACAGAGATAAAACTAACAAGAAGCAGGTCAGAGGTCCAAGAAGCGTCTTGCCTTGACCATATCCACGGTGTGAACACGTGATTTAATGTCCCAATAGAATCTAACTCTAAGGCCATCGCAGGAGGCCACTTTAGATATTGCCTATTATCTACTGTGCTAAGCGTCGTATCCCAACGTAATATTTAGCGGTTGCCAGACGGGTCAAAACCAATTTTTTTTTGTCCATTCCTTGAGCTCTCGGTCTCTCCCTTGGTCGTCTACTTTTGGAACTGCTTTTTTCTTCGTTGTTGAAAATACCTTAACTCTCCAGTCCTCAGCAAAGCATGATGCCACACAACACGCGGATCATGTCACTAACCCTAGGAATTCTATCCTGAACAGACGATCCTGTAGAGATCTTTTGTAGGTTGAAACCGGATAAAGAAACATATATATATGTTTAAACATAGGATATTGTTGAAACCTTCGGTGTAGGTCAAACCAACAGACTGGAGACACACGATAAGCAGTAGTGCCCTGTGCTAACTTGCGCAGAGGCTGATTAGTCGTTTTACACCAGCCGTATCGAGACACACAGTATAAAGAAAAGACACGATACTTCCTAATGTAGGGTATAATTTTGAAGCAATTATATTTGTTCATATGATAATCATGATAATGTTTGCGGCATATAACGTCAGTGTAATCATTAATGTTCATTGCAAAATATTTCGTTGACATACGAATGAAGAAGAAATACGGTGCCTACTTAAATAATAAGACAAGTGTAATTTGAATCCAAAAAAAAAGTCCTCATTTGTCCTCAAAGTTAATATCTACTAAAAGAAAGCGGATTGTAGCATTTAAATAAAATCAGCTCACTGTTACCGCTAATTACAATATTAGCGCAATATAAAATCGATACAGACATCTACAATACTTTTAAAGTTAACCACATCCGCGACCCCATCTCGAACAGATTGGGTACATCTTTTAACTCAACGCTAAATGCAAGTCGACCATTGAGTGCTTTCATCCTTGTCCGAATTCGATACAGTTCCGATTCATGCCACTGAGGTGAGCAGTTAATGAAACAAAATTAATGCTTCACATTGCATACTTATTACATCTAAGAATAGGATATAGCGGATTAATTCACTTCAGTAATAATGCTCTCTCGCAATACCGAGGGTTCCAGCAGCTCCAAGCTACGCAGGGCTACTCTATAAAGGTGAAGAGCGTGTTATATATGCGTTAGCCTAAGGCGATTCCTCTGCAGTGGTACAGCATGGTCTCTTATATTTCATTATAATACGCAAATCAAGGCAATTGTGCAGTTTGCTTCAGCTAGCTGTAGAGAAACTCAACCTCGACCGTCTCGCGGAATTGCCTGACAATTAGTTCACGGCCCATTTGTGACTGCAGCGCGGTAGAAATATCGCTTAAATCATCAGGCGAAAATCCGCCACATATTGAAATATCTGATTCGCCAGAGTTACCCTGCTTTTTGCATAGCATTATTACTTTTTCGATGATATGGCCTCTGCTTGACGTCCTTTTCGCCATGATTATGTTGGCCATTTGCTCGTAATCTTCAAGGTATTCCTCATCCGACTCGAATGGATCGATTAAGGACACGTGTCGATTGATCTCGTCAAGCTTATCCTTATACTCCCTCTTGACAATGTTGCTTAGATGGGCTCGTCTCACATTTTGTTTCGCAATGTCATTATAGCCGAGCGCAAAATACGCGCAACCTAAGAGAAAGGTGGCCTCGACGTTTTCAGGCTCAATTTCGAGTGCCTTTCGTGTACACGTCACGGTAAAATCGTACCAGCCTAGCTGCATTGCGGTCTCAGATGCAAGCTTCAATGCATAGAGTAGCAACTGTTTTTGGACGCTGCTCTGTATGGGGTCAAGGAACGAGTCGATTGGCATCGTTTCGATTATCCCGATCGCTTTCGTCAACGATTGTATCGCTAGCGGCCTTTTCTCTGCTAGCAATTGCTTTTGAGCCTGGCACAGCAGATCGTCGATAACGAGCGTCCCTGCGTTTAAGTTCGGCGTCTCAACTAATGGCTCTTTCGTCTTCCAGTTTACAAGGCGAACCTTATAAATTAGAGCTGTATTAGGCGGGATCTGTTCCGCTGCGCCGCCTCCGTACCTCAAGCCGACGCTGCCGTAGGCTATTAATGGGTCTATCCATAAAATTGCCTCTTCGCCTGTGCACATGGTCAATACAGCTTTCTGTAGTCCGACAGGCATTATGTCTGATACAGACTTGATGTAAGGATTGTCCTCGGTATGTTCATAGATCCGTGCAACATTTCGTAACTGATCTTCTACGCTGAAGACCTCGAGAGCCTGTCCTGTGCCGTATCCGCTCACGTGATTTACGCACATTGTCATTGTTAGTTTCACATCAGCTTGCGGTGAGACTATCGGCCCTGACCCTGGCCTAAGGACAAGCTTACGTACAAGCCCATAAAAAAGGTCTTCTACGCTCGGCAGAACACCATTGTTGCAACCCGTCCCTGAAATGAGCCGAGTGCAGACTGAGTAACAAATTGAAAATTACACATACCGGCCCGGCTCCCAAGACAAAATCCTACACATACTTGGTTTTTATTATAATATATAATAAAATATAGTATAATTTTTGAGGGAAACATTTTGTTCCAGCCAACGTTATATGGAAACGCCATATACTGTAACACTGTACATCAATGGTGGTTAACCCAGCTGATCGCATACCACCATCACTAAAAATTATATAGTAATCCTACTTTAAGTCAACACTACACATGATAGGAAAACGAACCTTAAACTATATCGTCATCAGAATCATGTTCAAATTTAAACATGGCAGCACATGGTATACCATATACAAAACGTAGTATTCGTCGACTCAGAAAACAACAATATATATACACATATATATATACATATATATCATTTGAACCCAGCAGTAATAACCAAATCACTCAAATGCACCACCATTTCTTGAAGGGAAAGTATACATAGTTATTGTACACGTACATTATTGTAAGGCTATTATGAGTGTTTTCGCCACGTTTCCAGAACACGCCATGGCCATAGATAGTTATGTGGTCGGCAATCTCGTGTGATTTGCTAACCACAACAAACATTTTTAACGATTAGACTGGCAGAGTGAATGTGTGCCCAATGACCTGCCAAAGCAGAAATTGAGGTGAATTAATTTTAGTCGATATCTCGTTGTTGAGAGGAATTCATCATTGATCTCAATAGAAAATGAAATCCATGCGAGAATTTCTTGTGTGCCCTTAAAGACAATGACCTGGCTCTCAGTTTTCTTAAAAAATCGAACTCTTCTCAATCGCAAAACCGAATTGAGTACAGCGAACCACCTTCTCGCTCCGACGCGGAACACTCACCCATTTTGAGAAAGACAATCCCATTACTGAAATCACGAAATGGTGAAACCATCTTAAGCAGAGAAGTCTATTGTCGATTGGTGTCCGCTTGGCAAAACATGTGTATCTGAATTGAAACGATCAGTTGAGCCGAAAACGTCAAAAAACGTAGAACTAACGTATGTAGTGGAAAGGGTACATTTGAAGAGAGTGAAAGGCGGGCTTCAGAGTTCAATGTTCGAAACGATTAATATGAAACGAAGTAATTAGCGAACTGGCCCTTGCCGGAATCACTAATGGTAAATATGGATGAACCAGTCGACGCCAGATCATAGAAAGATTTGGCTTATCTTGGCCATTGATGGCATTTTATGTTTTTTTTTTGCTGTTACTAAGTTAATTTTCCGGGCCTCACTCACAGCCAATATTTAACACCCACGGTAGAACTGTTTTCGGCAGCTGTTGCTGTTACTGGCCTGTAAAAAAGGACTATGCTTTAAACGAACCAAAAGCCCATTTACGCCTGTGTTTGCCTTTTTTATATCTAAATCTGGAACCCTCTTGAATGCTGACTTGAAATCAGTGAAGAGCTGAGGCCTGTTAGATAGGGGAACAGCTGAGGGTCAGCTCGAAAAACAGTAGCTGTAGTATTGATCTGCGTCCGGGTCGATAAGCGAGTTGCGCATTCGATATCAAACCTTGGTTATTAGCATTGTGGTAGATGGCTTTGTAGATGATGCTCTCGAAGATCTTGCACGCTACGACTATCAGAGATACCGGTCTTTTGTTCGACGGTTCTGCCTTTGGCACTTTTTTATGCACAGTTGTTTAAGAACCGTCGCCGGGCTAACGTCAACATCATGCACTACAAATTGGAGAGGCCCACCCGGGGAGAGCGGGAGCAGGCCTTAGGTCCCAATGTAGAAGTAGAACAAGAAGATTTTGACGGATACGTGGCTTGGAAGAGGTTTTTCTGGATCTGAGCTTTTTTTTGGTCATCGGTTGCAATCATTCCATCATGGCGCTTTATTGAACTCAGCGAATTGAGTGCGACGATTATTCTCTCACACATGTAATTATGAGTGGCTTTGCCGTCGTTATTACCCAGCACTCCTTGGTCCCGTACGATTCGCTGCCGTATAGATGCTTCGTTGATCTCCCTTTGCAGATCTTAAGTAGGTCTGTTTCTACGCCCAATGCTTCGTGTAGTGTCTGTAGGTGTTTTGCTATTCGGGATTGTCCTGCTCTTTGCAAAGGGACGTGTTTGTTTATCAGATTTCTTACTTCTGTGGTAAACATGTCGTATATAGCATTTATGGTGTAACTGTTTCTACAGAAATTTGTCCAATCCATTCAGTCGAGTGTTGACGTTATTGCCTCCTAGTTCCCTTTTGCATAATCTGGAGTTATAAGATTATCACTTTATTCATTGATACCATTAAGGATGGAAAGCACAACTGAACTATGGTCAGAACCAATAGGGTTAGGTGTTCCTTCTGAGACTTAATCATCGTTGCACAAGACATTATCCAGAAGAGGCTGACATATATGACGCCCGTCGTGAGCAGGCTAATAATATAATACTAATCTCAGGCTAATACTTGAAAAATCTTCTTGAAAAGAATAAGAATACATTCTCTAGGCAGAGTTGAGTCTGGCTGCAATGCTGGGTGAATGTCAATCGATGGGGACACTGATGAAGGCAGCAAATATAATGAATTTCAGGTAAATAATGCAAAATTAAGATAGGGTGAATATAATGTTCTACTCTAACTGGAAGTACTACGAGAAGAGGGTATGTACTCAAGCCGAAATCCATTTTCACCCTCAACTTGACGTTATGACGTCAACGAATGGCATATGGAATGGTATTGTACACTTACCGTCTGGTGCATAATATTTTGTGTAACAAGTCTAGAATAAGAAAATTGGAACATGGTGGAGGTGCTGTTGCAAACAAATTCACTTCCGTAAATGTACGTTCGGAACATTTTTAAATAAATGTATTTTATTTAAATTGGCCCGTGTCAGTTAGTATGCAGTAGTCGTATCAAATACTACTTGTTCTAATCAAAATATTTCCTAGAAAGAATTGTTCACCATACCCAAGATAATTGTGGTTCAGTCCCAAGCGATACTCAAGTCTTTAAAATACCTAAGGCTTTTAATATAGTGTGCAGGAGTCTCACACTTCCACGGCGAATATCTCTGAGTCAGTGAAGCCCGGTGTTTATAATGAATTTTTGGAAATGTAAATTGTTATACAAAATCTGAATACTTGGACAAATGATTTCGTTATCATATTATATAAGGCGCAGCCAATTTCTCAGATGAGGAAGGAGGTCTTTCACGTTAACTATAATTCAGTACACATTGTAAAAAAAAACCGAAGAAAATCAAGCAAATAATCAACTGTATGTGAGGACTGGCCTAGTATGACATAACATGAAATAACTTCTATAAAGTATAGATCAGCATTCAGCTTCTGTCAACGAGCAGGAGACGGTCAATCCGTCCTTCAATATCACTGATTGAAGTTGAGCAAACTTCATTAGTAAAGTTTACCTAGTAAAAGTTAAATTACCAATTAACAATTGCCTATTAAAAGTGTCGGGTACACCAGCAAGTCCGTTCTACATAATCGTTGAATTACTTAGTGATTCGAATTGTGATTGGCTCAGACAAATGTGGGAAAGCAGACTGTAAAAGGATTTGAGGCGCTTGTTTAGTTTTCATCTGGAAAGCGGAAAGGACTTGAAGCAGACTAGTGTAGCTGTAGAGGGAATGCCTCCTCTCCCTCAGTAGCTACCTGCCAACGAACAGCTCAGAAAGGGTTCGTCGCCTTCAGAAAAGGATGCCTCTGATGGCAGGACTGACACAATCAACATGATATTTTTATGAGGTTATGGGTCTGAATGCGTGACCCCTGATCAAGCTCACAAGGATCCTGATATGTGTATAAGGTTATACAAAGCGATTGCGTCATTAAAAATAGTCGACTGTTCCTCTGTATGGAAGCCTCATCAAACAAAGTAATTGGATATGGCTTAGAGTCTTGGGTGAGATGTTCACCTAGAGGGAATGATATACATAGATCTACATGATGCACAATAATTTGTGCAGCAGCCACAATGTCAGTGCAAAAGTTCGAACTGGACTCATCAATAACTTAGCCTCCGGGCGTATGGACACACTGTTCCACCCACTGTTGAAGGGATGCTCATGTGACTTAGTAACGGCTCTTATGATCATGTGTATTATGCATGTATATGATGTGCAATGATCTCACAATGCTAAAGTTGTATATATATTATATATATATATATATAATCTTAAGGATAAACGTGTAACCTGATCATTGTGAAATTGTAGTAAAAATATAATGTATTATATAACTTGAGCATAGTGATATTGTAGTAAAAACGCTCATATTGAATGCTTCTATCTGGACAGATTTATTCAACAAGAGAGGTGTGTCAGAACGGGACGTCTCTCGCAGATCATCTCATAAGTCTCTCTCAGAGTCTCACTGTTTGTTTTGTATGGTCAACGCCCATGTAACTGATCAATGAAACAAAAACCGTTGTCATTCATTCGTTGGCTATTCTATAGCTGTCATTTGATAACAACCTCGAAAGCATCAGATTTCCCGTGTTATTTTCTGTTATGTGTTATTATTCTGCACCATAAGTTAGTCTTTTTGCTCAGGCATCTTGGATGCTGTCGACCGCTGCGTAGGCTGTCTAGATGCCTTTTGTGAAGGCGGTACATAAGGCTTTACGAGAATCTCTGAAAATTCTTTAACTTGATCTACACCCCGAACCTCACGCTCTAACAGAGGTAACTTGACAACGTGGAAATCCTCGTAGAGGTCATTGATCTGATCAAGATACTTCGTTTGAAGCTTGACGCGCGCCTGGCACATGCGGCAATCATCGTCCTCTTTAGGGAATAGCAATTGATTAACGATGATATTGTGAGTATCGATGCCACATTTCGTCAACTCCTGCACTAGTCTCTCGGTTTCGTACAGTGACAGAAACTCCGCTATACAAACACAGATAAATGTGGTTTGCTCAGGATTTCGGAACTGTTCGTTCACTTGCCTAATGACTGGTAATAGTTCCTCGAGTTTATTCGACATTAGATCCGCTGACAGATCACCTGAGCCAAGCATGCTAGCTACCTGATTGATAAGTGGGCTTAACTGGTTTTTCAGATTGAGTAGTTTACCGAGTCCCTTCTCCATGATTTGTGGGAACGATAGCAGGCGTAGCGTATGCCCTGTTGGAGCGGTGTCGAAGACAACAACGTCGAAGTTCATTCCCTTGACAAGCTTCAGTACCTCCGCATAGGACATTGCTTCATCGACGCCGGGAAATGCCTGCACGAGCTCGTGCACCATTCCCCGGCTCATCTTATATGGATCACCATCGTTGAAGTACTCGTCGGGAAGCTCCGAGAGACCAAGGTTGGGGTCGACCTCCATCGCGTACAGGTTCGAATAGCCCTGCACGAGGGTGGGAACTTTACTGAACTTTTGATTGAACGCATCGGAGATATTGTGCGCAGGATCGGTTGAGATGATGAGGACACGCTCTCGTCTACTCGCGAGTTGTACGGCAAGAGAGCAGGAACATGTCGTCTTTCCAACACCGCCTTTGCCGCCAACGAAGATCCACTTGAGCGATTGCTGATCAAAGATGTTTTGCAACGACGGCTCCAGTGGCTCCATATCCATGGTGGCAAAGTCACTAGTCACTGGTCACGAACAAATGAATACCTGAAGCAATGGAAAAAAGTAACAACAATTGGGTCATTCACCCCATAAACCCATCCAAGTATACGCAATATTCTTATAATTCATATTGCGTTGAGGATCGAAGTAAAATATTGTTCACATCGTCGATGTTTGCATTTAGTCCATAGAGATTGCATAGAGCACAGCAGTGAGTCGGAAGCCGTCTTGAATAATCCATGGTTGATTGGATGAATCGAAACAGCCTCACTTACATGCATTGTTAACTCCATATCACTATAAATTATGCAAAAGCGCAATGAGGTAATCGCTCCCTCTACCAGAAGGTAGCCGCCAACCCTCGCTCCCTCCATTGACAAAGATACAGAGTCATCAGTGCAGCGAGTGCCTGTGAAAAGTCGCCGAGACGGTGGTTGAAGTTATCATAACCCTTGAAAGGAAATATTATCAGTCTGCGCAGCGCTACAACAACAACGAATTCATATTGGTTGAATGGTCGATCCGATGTCATCCGAGTGTTTAGAATTGTCTTCATTTGGGTAGCAATGAGTCATCTTTCCTCGTATCGCTATGTCCTGTAAAAATTCTATTTTCGATTGAACGACCGTCAAAGTCGCACTCGTGCACACCAAACGACTGAGGGCTTATCCCACTCCCGGACGAAGCTGAGTCAAACTAATTGCCAATGATGGAGCATTTTTCTCCAAAAATTAATATGGATCGATCAATCAGGAAATTACGTGAATAATATAGTTTCATCACACAGGTGCGCAGGTGCGCACACACACACACACAGAGATAAAATACCTTAATGTCTATCGCACAAACTGATACAGAGAAGAACTGCATAACACACTTTCATGGCGCGGCTTGTGTTGAATACGATAATAATTTGCGGACAAAAAATTTATCAAAAAAACGCACAAAACGGTTGAATAATACTATTTGTACCATAGTCTTATAGATTTCATAGTGTCTTTTGGCTCGAGACTTTTATACGTAACGTATAGATTAGAAGTAGAAATAAAGCACAAAATATATAGACTAGTTCGACTGGGATAGAAGACATGACAAAAGAGGCCTGGAAGGCAATGAATTGTATACATACATTCCCAAATTGAATGTTATGCCGCACTCGAAACTCTAAATAACTTGTCTATGTCTATCGTTGACATAGTCTAAATATACACCGTTGTCGTCCGTCGGAATCGATCAAAGACTCGAAACAATCAATAGATCCTACTCTCGATATCACATACAGGCAGAGAATATTCTAAAACGACAGATAGAACAGTCTCTCTTTGCCTCGCTACTCAATGCAGTACCCTCATGGGTATATTGAATCCGCCAGCTGCGGCTACAATCAACACTCTACAATAAGTAGTAATCACGAGTGTCATTTTTTGTACCTATACTTTTTCACGTATATACTACCTCATGTACATTTGCATCTACATATACACAATATATAATATATTGGCACACGCACCTGAACTAAAGGCTAGGCTCGTCGTTCCACGCTATATGTACAGGTGCTGCTCCACCGGCACACCGAAAAAATCGTACACCAACGTTGATATAGCTATCACCCAAACCGAAGCACCTCCCTGCGGAAAACGGACAGTCCAGCTGATGACGAAGCGGAAGAGCCCGAAGCGAACGAGCGGCTCGATCACACAGAGCAGACACACAGAGCCACAACAAGTGCTCAGCTGCAAACGGTGAACGGCTGCAGAGACGGATACAGAGGCTCGCCTGTCGCTTGGGTTGGCTCACGTTGTAGGCAGTTGACGGTTGGCGGCTGCACAGGTGGCGTTTGCTTGCCACTGCTCATTCATCCATTCATTAGTCTAAGACATCATCTATAATTAAAGGCCAATACCGAATATATCACAGCACCGATACGAAAATAACAGGGGCGTTATTAATGGACACACATGCGGTGAGCTCCTTAGGATACTGAGGCTGAGGATAATTGAAATGATGGGAACAATAACGACTGCCTACGGTGGGACTCGCGTCTGGGAAAGCAGCAGCTAACGCTTAATCGAGACTGTGCTCGTTCTGCTGAAACCGTCCACTGTCCCAGTATGGCGTTTTGAATTCATCGTCAATCTTCGGCAAACATTAGACCAACCACTATATAGCAATATGCAGGCCAAACACTATGGGTGTTCCACTGTGAAACGGTGGGTTGGAGCTGAAATTGTTTGCCAATATTGCTGTACCGCGTAATTGTCGTCAATTTTTGCATCAAATGTACAAACTTCCTTGTTCTACTACCATGATGACAGCCTTGGATGAACTAGGTTGGCAATTCTGTTTTCGCCTTCCCGAACACATTATCAAACCTATTATTTCATGTGATTTCTAGATCAGTGCATTATTAGACTGCATGCAACGCTAAGTTTGATCCCTTGCCTTGGATTTCCATTTGTCTCGTGCCAGTGTCATCGTCACTCGAACGCAACGAACTACGATACAGCTCATACAACAACTCGCTTTACTCAAATCATAACTAAACGACGTCTGTTACAATAGATAAGGAATTTTGAACTTGGATAAGAACGAGACCTCCACCAGGCACTCCAGTTATTATCAACGTATGCCATAAGGATTGCCAAAAGTGAATCCTGTATTGAATCCGAGAAGCGCATCGGTCACGAGCGGTAGACAACGTAGATATCACACGATGAAAGATGATGGAGGATAATCATGTGAGCACATCTTGTCGATTTTCGTCGCAAAATGGGTACAATCGTACGCCATCAGAAAAATAGCACTCGCGCTAAATCTGATGACAATGTTGATGTATAATTTTCGGTTCTTCGAACTCATAGCGGAAAAGACGCGAAATTATTTCGAATTTACATCTATTACAATCGAACAGACCCAGCAGTACATGATTCTGCAGTGTCGCAGAACGACACACACAATTGAACACCTCTACGTACCTTGTCATGCACATATTCGCAATAAATCGCTTGGTTAAATGAAAACGCGAAAGACCATTGGTAAAAAACACTGCCAGACTCTCGGGTAGCGCTGTCAAATTTGCAGTCACAAAATAAACACTATACCTATAAATGGAGAGACTAGACCGAGATCTCGCGCGGAGCCTCAGACAGGGCTGCCGGCGAGGCATCAAGATGGCGGCCTTCTGCTAAATGATGGAACTTTGACAGGGTGCGGTTCAAGAGCTGTTTAACGTTCTAAGTAGAAAACCTTGTAAAACTTCAGTGAGCAGTGGAATATCAGAGATATGGGCAACATTGGTGCATCTCTGTACAAGAAACGCCCGAAGAAACGAATCTTGTATCCTGTCTTTAAGGGGCAGATACCCGCCATCTGTGAGAGGGCACCCGCGAAATTCAAACTGCTTTCCGATACGGTTGTATCGAAGTTCGTTCTCAAAGAACAGTATAATAGTTTTGAGGAAATATTCAATTCCAATAAAATCAAATATTCCATTGGAATATTTCATCAATTGGGGCAAAAAGGAAATAGCTTGGTATTCTAGTCAGACTAGCTCAATAAAGTCACCATATATATATATATATATATATATATATATATTAAACAACAAAAATATTTATTCAAACATATAATAATTAGCAATTGTCACCATCGTATACAATATGTAAAGGGTTATGATTTAGACAAACCTCAATGACGGTAACTTAGCTGCCTCTCTCCTAACGCTTGAACTAACTATTTTTCTTAATTGACGCTAACCATTATTACATATAATACAATACGACAGCACCTTTTATTCTGGGTAATTTAGAAATATTTAAACTGTTATGAAATAAAAAGAAAGATCACACCGAGGCCGTGATGAAAGGGAAGCGAGCGCCGGACCCACATTTTCTGGTGTAAAAATCAGGACATTTCCCTGTTTGGGAAGATATACGAAGAGATTAAGGAAAAAAATATGGAAAAATCTGGCGAAAACGGGAACATTCGGAAAGATTCAACGAATCGTCGGACATGGTCTGCAACGGCGACCAATTAGGAATCTACCATGTTCTACCAAGTTCCAACATTATTAAATTCGAAAGCAGACTAGCCCGCAGCTGGGTCCGGACGGTGGCTCGGAAAGCTAAGCCGCTGGATATAAAGTGAATCACAAGACGCAGCTTCGAGCCAAAAAACGTACATCCATTCGTAAAAAAAAGATTCATCTGTGTTGTATTGATTATACAATATACGCACTATAGTTGTTTTAATTAAAATATCACTTACCTGTTACATTGTACAGACCTATCATGTTTGTTGACTAAACATAATGTTATAGAAATTTCAAATTGTCCCATCAAACGACTTCTATGAATATGACGGAATTTTCGAACGAGGCGGTAAGAATCGTTATGTAATTTTATATTGGATATCACAACATATAGTATAGCTATTATATATATGATGGCGTGATTTTTTCAATGATCTCATAGATAGTTTATTAGTTGAACAAACAATTCGTGTGTTTGTTCATTTAGATTATCTATTAAAAAAAATCGTATCCTGGTTTGAACTTCTTGTTAAAAAACCTGTTCTATTGGGTGGCCAAAGACAGTTGAAGTAGAATCTAATCTGTACAACTAACCATTGTACCACGTAACATCGTCCTCGATATATTATTCATGTAGATATACGAATATACAGAACGACCATATATATATAATGTATCTAGAGATAGATGGTGGCGATATCTTATATATATGACATTTGATCGGCTTAATATATCTTATATATTAAGCCGATCAAATGTCATATATATATATATATATGGCAGGAGTCCCACAGTACCATGGCAAATACCTTAGCTGTGAGGCCTGGTCTGCATGAGCATTCTCCGTCATAAAAAAGAAAAATATATATTTATATATATATAATATATATATATGAGTAAGTAAAGATTTTGCCATATTTACCTATCTGGGTTTATCGATGAGCGACTCACTTTAGACACAAGACACAGGTATCACACACAGTATTTCCAAATGTTTCTAGAAAAAAAACTGACTTTCCCCATTTTGTCTTGAAAGTTGAAAATGTTGTGTTGTTTATAGTGGAAATACGTGGCTCGATCATAGAGAATTAGTTGGGAAAATAAGATATAAAGAGATCATACATTATTTAAGTTTGTCTTATGGTTTCGAGTTTCCTTAATACTTCTTTTACAAATGACAAGTCAGATATTAGGTTTGCCGACCTCAAATTGGTTCCCTCGACCTCGTGAATGCTGCACACGTTACGTGTTCGATATATATGTTATGTGTGTAGGGACTTGCAAATTTGTTTAAAAAGGAATCACAAATCTAACACGACCTTTCGGACTACGACGTGACTGCTACAGACTCTTCTTTAGTGGAAAACAGCATGCAGAACTGAAAAACCTAGTTCGTCTCACTAATCTCACGTATGTTCTCTGTCAGTCAGTAAACTTTCTACATTCGCTTGCGCTGCTAATCCTCATTCCAACATTACCTCTTACCAAAAAAATAGGGCAAGAAACTCAGATGAGAGACAGAGAAAGAGAGAGCGAGAGAGGGCCTAAATGATTCCAACCAAGGGCACAAATGCAGCCCCTTCCAAGTCGCAGTTCTTCCGCTCAACTAATGTCCGCGTGTGCACAAGCAGCGAGGAGAGGTCGTTGCCTATAGGACAAAACGATGCAGGCTTTATTAATCGATTCTAGTTGCCTACCGCAGAGTCTCACCATTAAAGCACAAGAGGTCTCTCTTTTATAAGTATAAGTACTACTTTATTGTTTCCATCATTATTGATACATTACATGTTAGATACCGTTTTTTTCTCTAGCTGACCTTCGTTCTCAGCTGACTTTTCACTGTGGGTCTAGGTACCGCTGTGTAACATTGCTTAGGACAAAAATGTACAACGCCGGCCATGCTGGACTTATCTGGGATTTCTACATTAGATCGATGCGACGGTAAGGCACTGTTGACCATATCTCAGCCAAACCGCAATTGCTCGGGGGTCGAACCGGCGGCCACAAGTCGTGCTGATGTTGTTCGTCGTTTCTATCGCAACCGCACTCAAGGAGATTTGCTTTATCCACCCAGGCCACGCCGCCACAACGATAAATGCCTCGATTGTGTATATACTATTCGTATTATTATATATATGTATATTATAAATAGGTACCTATTAACGAACTACATCTACAAGGTGTATTCCACTGTCGGGAACACCGTAGTTGGGTTACATTTCTAATAAGGCGGCGTGCAGCAAAGTATCCGTAGAGTCTCCGACAAATGTCTCTGTCGTTTCCGAGAAAATGTCACCCGGTAGTGTCCATAGAAGATAGTGATTGTGTTATAATCTGAAACGCTACCTACAATTGTACCCGTATTCCCTTTGTTAAATCACTCATTTTGAACATGCATGTGTAGCTCGTGTGCATTTTAATCTGTAGTCTTCTCTCCAGTCACAGACATAGCCGTCCAAGCCGCCGCGCGTACGTACTTTACGTTTAAGAGCGGGCTTTATCATTAGGGACAATTTCGAAAGCTGTATAGAAGCATCTCCCGAAGTCGTCACATATCCCACGCCATATATTTGAACCATTCATTGAGTTTCCAGCCATCTACAATTTCACTAGCCGCACCCTATAGGCAATAGGGTTCGGATAGATCGTTTAGACACGTGCGCGCACAAACAGCGACATGGAGAATTAACTCAGTTGCACTCGAGAAATATATTGTTCGCCTTGGTTTCAGTTTCCGCCAAGGTCTACCAGTGGTCGTACTAGACAAGGTCTAGCGGACAACATACAATAGGAGGACGTTTGCACGTCGTGGGTACAACTCCCAGTCGATTCATCTGAAACGATCATTCACTTCTCGCCCTCCAGCCTGAACTGGTCAGTCGATGGCCGTAGTGTAGGGTGGCACGAGTACCTCGTCATCTGAATGCCACACTAACCGAAATCGTGCCCAGCTCGTTGCTGCACTGTCTTCGGATTATATATTAGGCGTCGATTCAACATTAATTTAGTAGGGGCTCTATCTCCAAGGACGTGTGGTCCATAAGCCTAACCAAATAGCCTCGATTTCGTTCCAGGAAGAGCTCCATTATGACATTCACAAGCGACTGTGAAAAACCTCCCCTGATATCAAATGCGCCGGCATTGGGATTCTCTTTTAGTTCCTTCTCGATTGCTCGCCCCACATCCTTCAATATTTGACGCTTCACATTAGGCCGTTCCCTTTTCTCGATAATCACCTCGGCTAATTGCTCAGCTAGGTGGGTATCATCGGCGTCGTCCGAATCGGTGGTGCCATTAATCAGGTGTTCATGATCGCGGATTTCCTTAAGCTTCTGTTTGTACAGTTTGTTCGCTGGATCGTTGCACCACGCTGTTCGCACGAAGCGTTTAGCACTGTCAATGTGGCCCAGAGCGAAATATGCTCGGCCGAGAAGAAAATTCGCGGTGGGATCGTATGGAATGATTTCCAGCATTCGTTTAGCGTACGCGGCAGCCATTGGGTACCAGCCAATCTCTAATGCGCACTCAGTTGCCAGGCTGAGCACATTGAACAGCAGCCTCGTACGTTTTTGCGCCAGCTTGGGATCTTTTTCAGGATCGAGTCTCATCCGATCGAGCATCTTGACCGCTCTACCTAGCAATCGCAAGCCGACATCCCGCTTGCCATTCGTTAACTGCTTATTCGCCTGTTCCAGTTGATCTTCAATTTCTGTCATACCTTGACACCGAAATCTGTCAGTGCCACTTACCACGTATCTCAGTCGGGTGGCCACACTGCTCGGCTGCCAGCTCACAAGACAGACCTCATAGTACAGTGCAGCGCCTGGTGGAATTGTATTGGACGACGCATCGTCTCCATAGACAAGACCCACACTACCATAGGCCATAAGAGAATCTATCCATATATGTGCTCTTTCACCAGCACACATTGTCATCACAGCTAGCTGTAGTCCAATCGGCATTATATGCGAAACTGACTTAACAAGTGGGGCGACCGTGGCGTGCTCGTAACGCCACGTGAACTGTTCGTTGTCGTTAATCTCTGTCTTTCTTTGCGTGGCCACGTACATCGTCAAGGCCAACTGAACCTCAGCATCCGCCGGTACCACCTCGCCTGTCCCAGCAGTCCTGATCAGCTTTCTCACGAGTCCATGGCATATTCTCTGCCCGCTCTGTCGAACATCATTGACGCTATCCATATCTGTACACACGATGAAGAACACGATGTATAAATGCTACAGCGTTAGTTTGTTATCAGGAGATACTACGTTACAGATATATGGAGTGATTTCAATAGTAAAATGTAAAAGTTTATTGATTTATTAAAGGAACTGCAATTTTTGCAATGCTTAATTGTTCTCTTTATATATCATCACTTTGCGGAACTCGAACCTGCGGTCCCCTACCAGAGAGGCTATAGCAATATTAAGTACTTAAAATTCAGTCATTAATCGATGCAATAACCCAACAAGCAGAGCTGGGTAGAACGATATCACTTGAATTCTTCTATTCATATATAGGACAATGGGCACCTAGTTGGATGGTGGCTTTACCGCTGCTCAAACGTGAAACATTTTTCAAAAGTATCTGACCGCTTAAGGGCTCACCGTAAACGGACGGAGCCCTCGACAATTTTTGGTTATATACTTTTATGATCCATTTTCTAATATTACTAATATTATCTTCAATATCGTGATATAGTATCACATTTGTCGAATAAGGTCGTACCCATATGTCACTCGGCTCTGATCTGATCTGATGATTATGAAGTGCCTGAACTGTTTAGCGAACCATTCTTCTCTCAATTTCCAAAATTGGCGAACGTCACAAAATATTCCGAATTTCGACTCTACCTAAATCACATTGTACGTAATTGCGACTGCGATACCAGTCATTTTTCAATTCGAATCACACTATGGGTGATCAGATATAATGACATCTCTTAATATCTCTTTTAGCGTTCAAAGATCGACAATTCGGTTGAAAACTGCTTAAAATGATGCTAACTTAAAAACGAAACAGCTGATTTTTACAATATTTTTTGCTGGTATTTTGAAATAGGCACTGTTCATCTAAAACTTGATTCAATCGTCCGGTGATTACAAGGTGGGCTAGACGTTACAAAGAAATCAGTATCACTATTTGGGCTCTAGATAAACATTTTTATTGTATACACAGACTCGAAAATTGGCTTCACATATTCACTAAATATCGCTTAAGTATACGTACGCTGAAAACTGCTTTGTTTCCTCGTGAAATGGGGCCGCTGCGAACGCAATTATTACAGTGGTTTACGGTACGCTAACTATGTCTCAAAACGAAGCTGAAGCGTGTAATCTCACCTTATTCAAATATACTCTACCCCTCAGTCTCATGGTGCTTTCACGACGATTTGAATAGTAAATTCACTGTTGTATAGGATCGCTAGTACAGTCGCTCTCTTCTTATTGGTATAGTCTGTGTCTAGATCCGTGGTGCGTATAAACATAGTAACACCAGCCTGAATTTATTTTTGTTGGCTCTTTAATATTCCACAAGCTGTGCTACAAATCTATTATACCTGATATCGATCTGACGGCCGATGCTCGTATCTGATGTCAGCGAAAAGCGCCATTCGTACCGGTACACCAATCATATTGTGTGATTTATTACTAAATAAACATACATACTGTTATAATTATGTACGCCGCAGTGAAGATTTATTGCGGCTGAAAGTGCTCAGCTGGAAATTCAATTGGAATTCCTCACAGTATCCTCACAATGTTCGAATATTCTCTAAGCCTGCGTATAAAGCTATATAAAAAACAAGGCTATACCACAGACCTGCTGAAACATTGTTCAAAGGAGCTGCACTGAGTGCACAAATGCTATTGAATCATTTTTCGAATCACCCTATTGAATCTGTTAATAACACAATAAAATAAACACAATTTTTGCCAAATATAACAAGAACAGCTGTAATTATAACCTTGTTGTTCGGCTAAAATGAATTATATATATATGTATATATATATATATATCAGTTCGAAAATTCCTGGTCAACGGACGAAGTGTTGTTCCACGAATTGCCATTTTGATTTTATGCCAACAATTTCGATATAATAACTCTTTTTAAAATCGTACCACAACAATACGTCTAAATAAACGCGACGTCTTTATTGTACGATACATTTCACTATATACTTACGTTTATTCAGACGGGCAGCGTCGAGAGTAGGGTTGTCAAGCAAAATGCAAGAAACTCCTGTGAGGGGGATTCGAACGAGGTGGATAATGTAGTCGAGAGAGTCGGCTGTCAATTTCAGAGTGACGAATGCGGTTCAGCCAACACGATCGCGTCTAGAAGATCGAACGTGCAAATCTACCTGATATCTGCACGTCGTCCACGCCCTGGACTGATGTATGAGAAGTTACGTGGCGCGTGTTCGTTGAACCGTACCCCCAAACACTGGCAGACATACGCAGACGAATGTCGAAGAGGGCTCATATACATCTCCATCGAACGCGTCCGTAGGCATGCATTAATTAGCTGGCTCATTCACCGGTTTGTTCGATGTCATCACATCTGGTACTTGCTTGCCAATGTAGCAGTTCTGGCTGTGAGGAGGCCTCCACTAAGAGGAGAATTGAGCATACATTTCCCGATTGTTCGTATCGTAGAAGGGATTTGATGGGGACACCTAATCGCTACCTGCTGCTGTCGCTTCTGCACGGAACAGTGGCAGCAAATGTGCGGTGTGGTATCGGGCCGCGGCTAATCTATCTCTATTTGTTCCTAGTTGAGTGAGATCATAACGCGACTCCCGCGACATTGTACGACTCATTTCAGTGTATTGGCTTGCCGTGTGAACACGTTAACTTTCACTTATTAGCAGTTAAGACCCGTTTCTACAACGGATCACATCTGCTAATAATATAATGCTAAATAATGCTGGCCCCGCAATACATAATAAATGTGGCTCATATGTCTGCGTTATCCGTTATCAACCAACAATAAGAACATCATCGTTAGGCTTGCTTCGAATATCACATCAATAGATCCTGTTTCTCTCTATCAAATTCAATTGCCAATACTGAGGACTGATCGCTATTCCCATGAACGATTTCGCTCCGGCAGAAATCAATGGTACTCTGCTCTCATACAAATTCATGGCAGCAGCATCCTCATACACAAGGTCCATCTTGCTATTATATCATTGTGCCTATCATACCGAACTGTGGCAAGGGTGAAAAGCTGGCTCTTATGCTTGAACTATTATTGTTCGTTCACCTGAGATGCACGACCGGACAATCCGGGAATCATAAGGACCAAGAAGTAAGCCCAGAAAAAGCAATCAACTTAAGATTTATATATATATATATATATACCACCTGTTCTGAGTCGAGTCCCCATAGTATATTTAAATTTTCCCCAGGTCTCCGTCGATTAAGGCTTTCAGTCAATAAAGCTTATCGCCGGCATCTCCGTGACAAGTCATTAGAGTCGAAATCAGCCTATAATCGTTGTCTTCTTAGATATAGGCGTGCTCTTCGGCGGGACCGTTTCTCATTTTATAAGAGACGCTTCACTAGCTTTAAAGGGAATTCCACGCAGCTGTGGAAGTTCATCAACTCGTCCTGTGGTAGAACTAATAAGATTGCTGGGCTTCCGCGAGCGCTGGAGATCCCCACGGGTATTCTGGAGACACCTCAGGCCGTCGCAGATGAGCTCAATAGACATTTTGCGTCGGTAGGAACGAAGACGGTATCTGGCATTCAATTAGAGGATGATATCAGCCAGGAACTTGAAACTATCTGGCCGTTTCCTAAGAGAACTTTTACTTTTCCGGTAGTCAAGGAATTTGAGGTACAGAGGATTATGGAAGTTACGAAGGCCTCGTGGGGCGTTGGCGTAACTGGTATTCCAAGTCGGTTGATAAAAGTATCTTCTATTGTCTTGGCGCGCCCACTAACTCATCTCATCAACCTATCTCTTCGTACTGGGTCTTTTCCCCGTAAGCCGAAAGATGCATGGGTTATTCCGTTGTTTAAAAATAAAGGTGATCGGAAACTAGTCGGCAACTATCGACCCATATCGTTAGTTGATTACTTATCTAAGGTCATTGAGAAGATTGTTACTGTGAGTTTAGATCGACATCTCTCTGCCCTGAACTTCTTCTCACCATGCCAATTTGGTTTTCGCAAGTCCCGCTCAACCGACTTGGCCCTTGCGCATTTATGCCACGAGGTGTCTACAGCGCTGGAATCCAAGTACCTGTGCCTCGGGGTTTTCTTGGATATAGCGGCGGCGTTCAACTGTTTACGTCACTCCCTCTTCTTGCAAATGCTCGAACATCTTGGATGCAACGACATGGTGTTATGCTGGTTCAGGTCGTATCTGATGGACAGGCGGCAGGCCGTGAAAGTTGGGTCGGTGACATCGTCTTGGGAAGTCCTTAACATTGGGACTCCACAGGGGTCCATCATGGGGCCCTTTATGTTTATCATTCTGATTAATTTTATCTTATTAAAGATAGCGAAGGTTGTTCCCTGTAAGACAATTACGTACGCAGACGACACGACACTCCTGTTTCGCATCAGACCATCGGCGGACCAAACAGAGTTACTGCTTGCGATAGAGAAAGTGGAGTATATAGTAAAGATTTTTGGGAGATTTGGTCTAGTCGTCAATGCGGGGAAAACCTGCCTTACTCTGTTTTGTACACCTCAGAGAAGGAGACCGGTAGACTCAGTTTTATTTTGTGGTGAGCAGGTGTCGTTATCGGATACGGCTAAATGCCTCGGTCTTTTGTTGCATAAGCATCTCAAATGGTCTGCCCATTTGAGAGCTATCACTCCTAAATGCTACGCTGTAATTGCTCGCATTCGACGTCTTCGAGGGCTTGGATTTCCGAACAATTGCCTCTTGCTTGTCTACAATTCCTTGCTAATACCGACGTTGGGATATGTCATGTCCATCTGGGGCAATGGATATAAAGAGGTAGTAGATAGAGGGAGAGTAATTCAAAATGATGCACTTCGAGCAGTGTTTGGAAGGTCCCGCAGAGAGTCTGTTACCGATCTCTATGGCAGGTACAAACTCCTCACCGTGGATAAGTTAAGTCAGGTTTCCACCGCGATTCTGGCTTTCAAAATGATCAAGGGTATAATACCGTCCGATGTCGCGTTCTCCATTGTGGCCGTCGACAGAAAAACTTCTCGCCGGGCAACAGAGTTTGTACTACCTACAGCCGTCAGGGTAACTACTTGCCAGTCTCTGGCTTATCAGATGCCGTTGGTTTGGAGCTCGCTCCCGAAGGAGGTTAGGGAGCTCACATCTACCAGGAAGTTTGCCAAGGAGATAAAGAAAATATTGCAGTTATAATGTTATATAATTGTGTGAATTAGATACCCTGAATATTGTGAATTGTAAATAATTTGAGTGAATGTAAATATCTGTTGACAGAATAATCTATTATAATTGTGAAATCGTAATTGCATGAACAATTTGGTGATAATACACTCTTACTTTTACCCTATTTTTTAATCGAGAACTTAAGCATTGTAAAATTGCAGTTCCGGAAATAAACCGCAAATGTTATGTTATGTTATACAAAAATGCGACGGCGAAAGGTATTAGACGGGTAGTGCAGTTACTGTTAAACACCTCCTGCACGGAGAAAGCAACGAGACCCGTAGTCAATTCCTTAAGTGGGGAAAGTTAGTTCCTCGAAGTTAGTTCCTCGTTAGTTCCTCGAAGTGGGGAAGCCATTCATTTACGGCTTCCCCACTTCGACTCTTAAGGTCGCGCGAGCAGTTATTTAAGCGTTAGTCTTTTGCAAAAAGAAAAAATACAGTTACGGTTATCGTTGGTGAATCGGTTTCGCTCCGATCAAATTTTTCATTCGGCGAACATGATATCGAGCTACGGACTCTGCTCACATCTGATAACCGTTCTCTGAATTGTTCCGGCATCAAGGCATGGATGTTTGTCGTAAATCAAACCCTGTTACAGCGAACGGATTCAGTGAGCTAGTGATAGTGTGGCGTTCGGCTACGCCGTTTGTGGCATCATTAGAGATAATTACGTTTTTCACAAGTTAAAAGTTTGTAGCAGATGTACAATTGTAGTGAAGTATATAACGAATAGCACACATGATGTGATCACGTCGATCACGCTGACAATGATGAAGAACGGCTCCATCGGTTGTAAGATATCTACATGAAATGTCTTTCGGGCCGGCTTATAGCCAACGTTTAACTTAGTCAAAGGGACAACTGATTTCGGCATTGCTTCATAAGATGAACTCCTTTAAATGCAAATAGAGAGAATCGAACCCGTGCGCGCACCCACACATCTACATATGATAGGATACCCATTACGATTGTGGAGTCGAACATTTCCACTACTGCCGTACGCCAGAACCGGTCTCGTCGTCGAGGAGCGCTCGGAAAGCTTGAGATATATACAACGATATATAATATACGGGTATCGGGGAGAAGCCAGGTGGTTGGAGCTTGTGCTCGCTCGTTATGATTGTTGTTATTGTCAATAGTTCCTTACCAACCCTCTCACAATCTCAATCCGCGAACGATCGTCTGCTCAATCACCGGCCGTGAGCGCCGGCACGTACAGCTGTTTGACCTGTGCCATGAAATACTATAGAGTGCCCTAGGAATGATTTAGGTGAATATAATTTGTGTACGAATACTTAACGACAGTTCTCTCGGCAAAGGTGGCTTCGACAGGTCCTCATAGTAATACCTAAAAGGTTAAGAGCTGAGGCCTGTCAGATAGGGGAACAGCTGAGGGTCAGCTGGAAAAACAGTTTTTCGTTCTCTCGAGCGACGACAGATTTCAGGTAATCATAATATAACCAGAAAAAAAGTATGTTCGACATTCAACTGTTACACAAGTTTACAGTGAGAACATAAAATCACCTGTTTACTATGTGCTTTTTATTTATTTGATTTTGTAGGACGACTCTTGTTCACCACTGGTGCTCACATGGGGAAGTTGATATTGGGTGGTAAGTAAAATTCGATCAATGCTCACTTTGAAGCTTCGATTCATTTGGCGGATAATGATTGCTACCGGTGGCGCGTTTCCAGAAGGTTCTGACGAAGTATTTTTGGCAAGTTGTAATTGAAGGGGGCGTTTACATCTTTGACCCATGTACGCAAACGCTTCGCAAAGATGATTTCGTTCACTGACTAACGACGCGTCCTCGTTTAATACAGTGCTTGAGACTTGTCCATAAGTATAAGTACATAAGACATAGGGAAACCTTATCATTGTTTCGAAGTAGAGGAGGGAAAACAGTAAGCCCCCTGGCAATTGTAGCCCATATGAAAAAGGAAGCAGAGAAATTGATACTTTTTCCACATATTCACACATGTTGCTTTTAATGACGATACACTATTCAAAAGCGCGTACGATTATACAATGATAATTTTAATAAAATCTCCGTCGATATGCTCGATTATTTCCCGTACTTTACGCCATATATTGGCTTTCTAAGATGGAAACAATCAAGATCGCGATGTACTATATATATATACACCTATATGTAGATATATATAGTACATCTCCAGATGTGCGAGCACATGTTTATTGCTTAGTGCTAATGAGCGGCATCGCTCATTCTACAAAAACTCATGAAGCACTCCACTAACGATACTGTATTATTATTATTATTATTATTATTATTATCATCCCTCGTTAAACCATAAACGACATCATTAAATGACATCATATTTTAATTCGGCATACATGTCGAGAGAGGAGGGGTGAAATTGCCGCTCCTAGTTGTATGGATAATAACGGTTATTTGTTGTTACTATTATTATAATTATTACTGTCATAATAGACGTGCATAATTATACCGGGTTCTTTTTCGTTCCTGATTATTTGGCTATGTCCATTTCCAGATATGATCAGCAGTCTCGAGATTCAACGTCTCGGGGAGGATGTATTTCGGGGTCTTGTTCGTAAGCTCATCACAGCCCCCGGGACAGGACCAGTGATCCCCGAGAGTGCGGAGGTCACGTTGACTTTGAGCATGTTTGTTGTGCAGAAGACCTCTGCGAAGCAGAGTGCGAACGCCCAAGAGAACGATGACCTGGATTGGCGTCATGAGCATTCGAGAAACGAGCCGCTAGTTCGGCTGCTTTGCAACATTATGCCCGTTGGATTGCAAGAAGCCGTAAAAACGATGAGTACTGGTGAGGCGGCGTACGTTTGGGTGCACCCCGCGATGGCGTATGGCTCATCTGGCCTGGTCTATGGTGACGACACGCTAACTGACACAATTCCACCGAACAGCGCCCTTGTATACGAGGTGTGCTTGATGGCTTATAGCCATAATGAGGTGACCCTTGGACAATCGGCAATCTCAACCGGTTCCCGCTTCGGGAAGATGCGTTTCGACGAGATGCACACCATTTATAGTGGTCGTGAGAAGGTGCAGGAGTTGCTTAAGAATGGACAAAAGGTGGCTGCCCTTCGTACACTCTGTGGAATTGTTAAGATGTTGGAATCGATGCGAATTGACGCCATGAAGGATCCGCATCAAAATGAAGTCCGCGAGAAGGTCAAGCTGGATTCGCTCAAGGTGGCAGCTGAATTGGCCATCGAACTGGGCTGGTTCCGACTCGCGGTGACGTTCAGTAAGACGATACTTGAAGGGGAGTATGACAACGCGTTTGCACACTACTTACTTGGCCGGGCGTACTTCGCACTTGGGTGTAACAGCAATGCCAAACGCTTTCTTAGACGAGCCCATCTGCAGGATATGAACAATGAGATGTACTCGGAGAAACTAGCTGAAATTGAACGGCATATGACCCTTCTTGACGAATCGGACTCTGAGGATGCACTCGAAGACTATGAGGAACTAGCTGACATCATTAGCAAGCGACTGCAGAGGAACATTCGACGCGTCATTCGAGACGTGGATAAACAGATCCAGGAGCATGTCAAGGCTCACAGGTCAACGATCTCAATTAAAGGGGGCTTTTCTGAGACGATCCTCAACGACATCAGCAATCGTCTAGTGCAGAAAAATAAAGGACCCGATTCAGTCATCGTCAAAGAACTATACAACGAGCTCGAAATAAATATTCCGTAAGGACACACAGAAACGAGAAGAGCCAAAATCGCGCTTGCCAAACACGGATACATAATCACCATTTTCATAGACCCTTTCATAATCATAATCGAATAGAGTTAGTTAGTTAGTTACTGACTATAGTCATTACTTTATATTTTTGAAAGTGTCTTCACATAACGTGCATAGATCATTGAGGTTGACACAATCGTAGAAACGATTAATCCCTCATGTCCTTATTGAAGGTCGCAGTACGCATAGTCTCGGGAGATAAACAGTTATTGCATCTGTGTTTATTCTAGATAGAAAATAATATTGAATGAGTTTGAGTGCGTGTGTGTTCTCGTCTTACTTCAGCTTACCCTCAACGTCAGTCTACTGAAGGGCTGATAGTATATCAATGTATAAAACATTTATAATACTAATGATATATATATTTACATATAATAGTATATCAACCGCGGACGCTAGCTCAACACTGATGCGCATACTGTGGAACTATCCCGCAATGACAGTGATATTGTTTCAGAGAGACAACAACCCAAATAATGTCATATAGGAGAAGGACGAATTGTTGAAGCAGCTTGAACAACGTTATGTTTACGGTGGCTCTATAAGCCGTATGCTCGTGAACATGTTTAGAGACACAGTATTGTAGGAGCATTGTTACAATTTACATTAAATCCATTGTAATAGTCATCTGTTGCATACGATAACACATAAACATATCTGAGCATCTGTGTTGTCGATATGCCCAGGTATGATGGTGTTACTGTACGCGTGAGTTTCATGTGTGGGAAGAGAAACAAGTCGAAGCACGAACAAGGTGTGTGATCATAGCTAACGTACTAAAAATCCTCTATCGATGCGACACTCCCTATGCAAATGCAATGTTAATATATCGAGCGATGATGACATTGTCTCTTTAAATGCCCCTGTGGCGATTTTTTCAAATTCAAATATTTTTCTTTTTGAGTTGCCTTGGGAGCGCCAAGAAAATATAGCGTGTGATATAAAACAAAGCTACGGTGTCAGAGTACACGATTAGCAAACTGCGATCACCGAGTGTCATGCGCCCAAAATTTCGAGTTTCATCATCGAGCAGAGCCATCATGTATAAGGCACTGGCGCTCACCATCTAACTTACCCTGTGTCAGATGATTATATATATATATATATATATATAATGGCCATTATAAGCCTTCCTAGTGAGGATGGCCTCCACTCAAACAGCGAATTGGTCACGCAGATGGAGTGCAAGCACAAAACAACCAGAAAAACCAGTTCATATTCACAACTAGCGGCAACTTTATGCCTAAACTAATATCTATATATAATTATATATATTGGGATGGGTCTGACGCAGCAGCGTGTACACGCCGCAATGACCGGATTGTGGGACAAAATGATGATGATAATGATAGATAACAAAATAAAGATGTCGACGTTGGTGGTGTCTAACGTTGAGAAGGAGTGGCTCACTACACTACCGCATCTCCTGCCGACGACGAGACGACAACAAGTCGGACGAGTTTTCATTTGTTTCGATTCTATGTTGTTAATTATATCTTGTGTGCAACACGAATTCAATCTTAATCACAGTTAATGTGAAATATTTCAGCCTGATAGAGGCCATACATGCGGCTCAAACGAAACAAGAATTTAGCCAAAGCTCATGAGATCAGCTATATATTCAGTAGAAGACGTCTTCGATCCTATGGTGAGGGCTTGTTAGAGAACTATATACGTTATTCCCCCCCCCCCGCCCCACCCTTCACAAGCCTCGAGGTAGGGTATGTATAATATGCTGCTATATCATATCTATTCTGTGATTATCTCTTACCTAATCAACTCGGGACACTGGATTTACTCTGACATTGAACACACCTTGTGATACTGTAGAGCACCGTGTAATACACGTAGTATAGGCAGAGCGCTTTATTCTAGTATACTTTCCCCGGTACATTGATGCTATCGCTGATGTCAATAGGCTTTCATAGTCATGACAGAAATGTGTCAGATTTTTCTTTGCTTATCAGAAAATACGCTTAGTAGGCTTTCACATTTTGAGGTGCATTTAGGTGGATGCTGAGAGGTATACACAGAGTTGGCATTCGTGTTCACCGAACTGGTGAGTCGGCTAAGGCCAGGTATCTGAGGAGAATATCTGCTTCTAGCTTTTCCAATCTTGGCCCTGGTATCAGCGCCGGTCCCTCAAACGGATACTGATCCCAACCGCTCGGGTCACCCTTAGCACGAGGGTCCACAATGAAAAACGACTCATTTGAATTTGTGTACCACTCCGTGGCAAATCGTACACCCCTCAATTTAGCTATACGTGCATACAAAGCAGTTTTGTGAATTGTTTTGTGCCTTTGACATTTACTAAAATGATGATTAAATCACACTGATCGCTCGTCGAACGTCCAGACAGAATGAAGGCACTAAAAATCTATTGACTAGAGAGCCAGTTTGTGCTATATATAGCGTCGACACTGATTGATTTAGCTTTGTCGGTTACGAGATACAGATGTTTGGATTTATTGTAGTGTACTTCTTTGTATATTATATATAACAATTACAATCTATGCAACGCATTGAACTAATCAATTGATAGTATTTCCATATGGTGAAAATCTTCACTTGATTCGAAGGCGAACATTTATTCACAGAGGTTGAGGGAGAGAGAGAGAGAGAGCAGTAATCAAGTCAAGCTTTCCTAATTAACTTTCTCTCTCTCTCTCTTTCTTTATTTACCAAAGCCATGCTTCCTTGTTGTAGAATCTCCGCTAGCTGAAAACGTGTTAGTAGGTAGTTGCTTAGCACATTTCTGTGGTGGTGGTTAATCAGTCACTAAGGACGGCATCTCGCAACAACCCCGTGACGGAATTTGAATCACATAATGCACACGTCGCTGTTACATTTGAACGGTCAATTTTAGCAGAGGTCAGAGCCAGCTAGATTTTCACACAGATGCCAATACAACTTGTTTTTTATTTGTCTTTAACAGTATGCCCTGTTTGCCGAGGAAACAACTGCGAGTCCGGAACACGAAGGACGCATTTTCAAAATTTGTCCACAATGTATCTTGTCCAGCGAATACCCGCTATTTCTCTGCCACTGGCTCTCTCTCATCTCTCTCTCTCTCTCTCTCTCTCTATCTCTGACTAATTAATCATTTCGATCGTTCAAATATGTCTTGCAGTCAACGTAGCTGTCAATCACACACACACCCAACAATCATACATGGAGCGTGCTTCGGCCCATTGCTCAGACACCAGTTGATACACGCAGATGATGTAACTCGGGGGATTGTAGCGCGTTTGCGTGACGTCCTTTTTCGAGCTAGATAACAAATACCTGTGCGGTTTGCTGATTTTTTGATGAAATTCCTGTCTCGCCCACTTGAAGCAGTAAATAATTGGGCCATTTGCAATAATGCCGTTAAGCCGGGATCATGCGTCGAAGCATCAAGAGTGTATCCCTTATGAGATTCTACCTGAGATTCAAATCCCGCATGCTTTGCAGGGCGGGGGCATCCCCCAGCGCAGCCACTGGCGTGTGCAATTTAGGTTGAATAACACGGAACATTCGTATCACTGCGGGGCACCGTAACCTGCTTTAGGCATACGCTATTGTGTGCTATAGAGGTCAGGGGAATAACGAGCTCTAATTTAATCTCTTGTCAAACATCGTCGCAGTGGCACGATTTTAATCTGACACTATCACGCGTGTGCTTTATAACAGTAATCGCCATTTTCATGTGAAATACATTTGAGGAATTTACCTTACAATGTAACAAATAGATGTCTAGGTAAGAGATTCGAGTTGGTGTCTTCCACTGATGTAAAGTACAGAGATTGTTAATTGTGTAGCCCCCCTTCAGTTGAGTTAGAAAAAAAACACAATCGATATAGGGTATTTATACGAGAAATACAGGGCTACGTTATTCCCACCATTGGCTAAATTCAAATATAATTTCGTCCATTATTAAGAGCACCAATGTCGAAACTGCCTCATACGCATCACAGTCAATGGCGCAAATATTGAATTGCACGATGCGTGCGTTCACCAGCTGCTCAATGACCGTCGCCATTTTCGCGTACGGACGCATTGATATCAGCAAAGAACGCTTCGCTACAGTCGTGTACCATCTAGCAGCTTGCTCTAAATCTATGTAACAAAGACAATGGTAGATTCACAGAGATGACATTTAAGCCTCGGTGTTCTCGTCATTATCAACTCTCCTATTGACGTTTTCTCTGCCGTCCTCAGCCATGAATTGAGCTACACCGTTCGGGTTAATATAACCCCTGCAAATTGTTCTTTCTCACTTCCATCCTAGACCTGGCCGATTCAGTGCTCGCTCGCCGTGCCAACGCTACGGCGAATCTTCCAGGTCAGATAGGCTCACATATAAGTCAAGATGAAATCTGCAGGAACGTGAGGTTGGGACGCTGACGGGAGTGTGCACGGAGTTGATACAAAAGCGTATCTCTCATTTGTTTCCGAGTTCGACGCTAACAGTGCTGAACAGGGCAGCGGTGTGCATTGTAATGTGCATCCTTTCTAATGGTAGTAGATGGTGCTGTATTCGATTGGTGATGCACCTCTGTGGTGAGCTTGGTGACCAGCCACAGCATCTACTCTCTGTAGCAGCAGTATTCTCTTGCAATCAGTCACAACAATTTGTGCCAGCCAGATACAGGGTGTTCTTGGATTTTATTTCAATTGACAGTTGAATCGTTTGTGGAACCAGTAGGTGTAATAGTTTCGTCTTCAACGACTGTGCTAAATATCGTCTCGCAGTGTTCACACCGTTCACTCGTTTGTGCCGTATGACGGAGCGAGCTCCGTTGTCTGCAGCAGACAAAATACACAGCACAGCTTATACGTACACACGCACACAGGCACACACACAGGAACACATTACGAAACCAAAATTACAATACTTGCTCTATGAATGAATCAATGAATTTCTAGTATTTTTGACAGTGCTTCACGTAGGGACGTGACACTGCTGTCGTGTGTAACACATTGACGTGTTTATACCCGTTCCCTTGTCGGCTCTTATCTGACTGCAACTGGCTGCAAGTCGAATCGCATAGGCACTGGTGAATACACACCAAATCGTATTTTGATATAAATGAACCTTGAAAGGCACTGTCCTGTGAGAATTAATTATCCAGTAATCTATAATACTGGCATAGCATAGCACCTCTCTCTCTCTCTCCTGCCGCCGTTGTCCATTATCCACTTTGCAAGATTGTTGATATTGAACCAAAGTGCCTGGCTCGCTAAGTGCCTGTCTGTGCAAATTGTGGGAATTGTACTCCGGTTCGGCGGTCATATTCTCTAGGGAATGAACTTGTAATAAATTTCGAAAAATGTCAGTGCTAAGGTTATGTCTGGCTGAGTTTGCAGTCGAATGGACAGCTTACCGAATAATGTATCAGAAGCGTTCGATTTATTTAAATAACGCTGATTATTATTAATATTGGTATTGAATTATTATCGGTGAAATTTCACGTTATCGTATTGCTCTATAAACAACGAACGGCTACTTATAGAGGTAGCAGGTACACCATTGACTGCACTGACAGTACTTAGCAAATAGTCAGCCGCGAACAGTAGACCGGTGAGGTGGGTTTTGCGATGTCATTAACATTAACAACCGTGTATGTGTTCAGCTTCAACCATAAATACTAGCAATATAGAAATCGTCAAACTGAATATAGCCTCAGTTTCAATGTTTCCGCTTACATCGTCTCCGAATCACGCCTTTGACGATCGTCACATTCACGTTCATCAACTATGTCCTCTATTTTCACTGTTCATCTGACAAATCTATATCTGCACGTCTCGTCTGTCCGTTTACTGTTGGTCTCATTGGCTGTATATTCGTATTTATTCAGTCATTCAATCGTTGTTTGTGCTGTACTCAATTCGGGGCGTATCGCGATGGTCCCTTCAAATCGTTTGCTCGTCGCTGCCAACTCGCTGTGAATTGGACTTTACACACAACCGTTTCGACTTACGCCTCCGTCGATTACAGCCTGCGTTTGTTTATGGATTGAATGCAGTCGGATGCTGTTGGATGCGATTATTGTTGTTACTGATTCTGGACCATGCTGTCATCGAGCTGTTGTTGTTGTTGCTTTTTATGTTGTGGCCACTGTCATTATGTTCTTGCCCTTGTACGTTACTCCATGACCGTGTCAGCAAAATCGGTACTCATTTCATATCCGCCTCCGCCGCCACTGTAATCATCGTTTCCACCTCCGCCCCCGTAGGCTCCGTAATGACCACCGTCGCTGTAGTGATGATGGTGATCGCTACCGCCGCGGTTGCCCATCATATAGCCGAGTAGACCGCCGGTGGCCGCTCCGGCAGCGAAACCACCTACACCGGCGCCTAGAGCACTGCTACCTCCTCCGCTGGCCTGTGGCGCGACTACAGGAGCCGCATAACCTGTATCGTCATCGGACAAATGGGAAGCAAGATGAAAAACAAGCACGAAGGCCGCAAACAGATGAACAAAATGAAATATATAATCGAACCGATCGAGAATGGATCGCTTAGATATATATATATATATATATCACTTTGTAACATGCATCACATTGTATGAGACTTGAAATCGCGTTTCATATTAATAATAATACTCATCACAATAAAGAGGGGGAAATTTGACTTTTATTTTAAATACCTCTACGACACTTTGACAATATACCAGATATGAGCGAATATATATATATATATATATAATATACACATATACAAACATAGAATGTATAACAAGTCTAGTGTGCCATACAACGAACTATGTAGGCAACAATTCAACATATATTTTAATTGTTTAGAGCCGCTTCTGGACTTTCATCAAGCGCGCTTTCTCTCTTCCTCTTTCTATAATATTCTGCATGCACAACATGTGCTACGCTCACAAATTAAGAACGTCACCGGTTAACAGACAAAAAACAACAGTCACAGGATTGTGGTGGATGTCGCCCGAAGGATCCGAAGCATAACAAAATCTCAAATCAGTTATCAATATAGGAATCACAGCAAAAGGCGCAATACTAATGATATGCACTGCACGTAGAGAACCGCCCGAAGAAGATGACACACAGGATGTGGGAGTCGACACCGTTGCTTTAGCGAGCTGACACAGTATTGGTGCTTCAAGGGTTCACCAATGCAGAACACATATTTCCTTTGACAGGAACATTCGCAGCAATCTTCAGCAAGCGGGAGGCGAACACTGGCAAAATTGGCCACACGATCTGGAACACTAACCTGATGAATACGCCTGATAAGGCTGAGGTCCCATACCTGGCTGCGCGTATCCGGGGTTGAATCCAGGCTGGGCAGGATAACCAGCCCCTCCTCCGCCTCCGTAGAAACCACCCCCACCCATTGGTTGTCCTGGGGGCGGTCCCATGACAACTCCCGAGGACTCCCTCGAGCGAGAGCAGGCCTTGAAGACGGCGCAGAGGATGACAACCACAATGGCAATCATAATCAGTGGAACGATGTACTGGAGAGGATTCTTCCGATGGCTATCGCTGGGCGAACTCGGATAGATCACATTGCGGTTCGGGCTGCGACCCCCTCCGTGACCTAGTGTTGAACAACACGAATATCCTTGCTTAGTCGCTGATCGATTCCGTAAAATATCATATAATTAGCATGCATTTCGAGCATATGATTTTATTTAAATATATTCAGTATTCTGTAGCTAGATCTACTCGACGTGAGTTATGAAATAAACAGCATAACGTATGGCAAAACTGTTGGTTTTGTTTGGCTGGCGAATAAAAAGGATCCTTATAAATGATTCCGATAGGTGCTATTGATAGTAAGTCCTCCGTTGAGGTAAAGCGATTTCAACTACTTGATAAGTTCCTAAAGGCTTCTGAGTTACTGGATGAAATTTAAAGTGGTGAATAGCATAATAACATAATTTCCCATATTCAGATCTCTGAACTGAAATCGGACCTGCTTTGAAAGTTAGCCCGTTGGATTACATGCATTCCCCGGAGTGCTGGCAAGGGACGGACGCCACAGATGTAAATCCAAAATGGTTTGCCAAAAAAAAGTATATATATTTATATATAGAATCGGTGTCCCGGTTGCCATTTCTACTGGACGCACCCAAACTCAGGCGGTGTTTGCACGTCTCGACTTGTCAATAATTTTGATCGATTTGCCAAAACGATTGCAAGTAATTTACCACAGTCGAGTCATCAGCTGTGCGTACGATTGCCAAGGCGGCAATCCAGCCTGCTGCTGAGGAGATAATTTTAGGTGAGTGCAGCAGATGTTATCACGCTCAACACGTAAACATCTGAAGAACCTCTCCATTGGTAAGATTCGCCGATAGCATCGTGTTTGTGTAGGTGTGAGCGATTACGGGGGCAGATGCAGTGAACTAGATCTTCGCAAATGGTTCGTAAGCTGAACTGCTGTGTAGTAATGCAGCGGTTAAGCGATCAGTCAGCCAGTCATGCTGTTTGCTGCTGCTGCTACACTATGAAAATCATAGCCGGTGGTTGATCGTGCTCCGCTGTTGCTCCAATGATTGATCAGCTTGAATTTTTTAAAGACGTCTGTCTCTGCCCTGATGAGAACCATGTGGACGGTTCTGCCAACCATCTCAGGTTGTTATACGATAATATATAGTCGTATAATATTGTTGACCTTTTGGGCAATTACTAATACCACCCCGGGAATCGTCGAGTTGGTATGATCGTTTCGGCGGCAAACAAACGAACAAAGTCGGACAAAAATGATGCACCACCAGGCTTCAAGTGTGATAAAAAATGTCCTTGATTTTCAATAGGTGGTAATTAAGAAATTTACATGGTGACTTGATTCAACCATCGATATGCGGGACTAAGGTGCCTATTCTTCCTCAAAGAGCTCCCTAAAGAGCACGATATATATATATATATATATATTGGGTCAAACCGCAAGCTAAGTAATGAATTGTCATCTGCAAAGACATCGAAGCAAGCATATAGATATATATATATATATATATCGTGCTCTTTGGGAAGGTCTTTGAAGAAGAAAACTGATCATTCGAGAACGAAGTAGGAGAGGGCAGTGTCCTAATAAAGCTGTTCCATAGTTATGTACATATCTACTGAGCACCTAGTACGTAGCGTTATCTACATAGATCAATGTCATGTAGACTTCATAACTCTTTTGTGCAGCTTTGCATCTTCGTACGAAATAGTTGAGTCTATTTCTTAAGCGAACAACCTCAGGGAAGAATTAGCAAAATGAAGAGAAAAATGATCCCCTGATTGTAGGCAATTACTCCAGATAATGGTTTCTTTCATGTATATAAACGAACCATTTATTTTAATAGAAGATAATTATGCAATTCGCTATTGCGTGGGAAGGGGATTGGGGATCATGAAGAAGTACAACTATTTTTTATAGTATAATACTTCTTAAAGTTTTATGATCACTATGTTATTCTGTATATAATCGCTATAAGACATTTTCCAAGGTGTTACCACACGAATGAACTAATTTCGAGGATCACTCAATATTGAGTGGCTGTGTTTTCCCTCACTGAATATGCTATCTCAAGATTGCTGACAAGCCATCCCATCTCGCGGCCAGCGGTCCCACGATGGTCCCAATTGATTGGTGTGCATCCAGATGGCAAGTTTCTAGGCCACGCGCCAAATAGCCCCAAGCAAGGCCCTAAGGCAAGTACGATGGACGGAGGTGCATATTCAAGCAGTGCTGCGCAAGTGACGTACAGTGATTTCTATAATCGGCCTTAACTTACTTATTCGAGGGTACGAGTTGATGGGTCGTTGTTGAGCTAGAGTCGTATTGTAAAGCAATCGGTCACATACGATTAAATGTAACAAGAAATTGTCGTGCAACACTCGTCTCAGCCAGAGGTTCAAGTGAATTACTATTATCACTATTGCCAAGATGAATTTACTAACAGAGTTAATAGATGGTATCTGACGAGAGGTCGACTCCAATCATTTATTGAATTGCAGGTGTGTATTTCATCGTATTTCATCATCAACGAAAATATATTATTATCTTATTGTATATGATTACCATGACGTTGGTTATTCATTGTGAATGGCGTCATTGATGGGCTAGCCTATTTCGATTGGTTTATTCCTCCGAATACGACCAGAACATACTTTTCGCGTTGACCATCAAACATGATGGGAGTGAGTAACATCGGTATACACAATAGACAAGCTGGCTCAGTATATTTCTAAACCAATATCCGAAGTTTAACGGGTCAACGCGAGAGTTCTTGCTAACAGAATGAAAGCAATTGACCTACTTCTTCAAGGTCTCTCCATAGTCTGTCTGGAGTTTTACCCAATCCTGATTGGGCTGTCCATCTATGCACATTCTCATTCACATCCCGTAGTTCCTAGACAAGTATCTATAATGATAATTGTATATAGTTGATTCACACACGACACGTACTAACTGAGTAGTCAAGGGCGCAACTTCCTCGAAGGATGTACTCTTTATCACCCTCAGGATAAGCCTCGCATCGCACTCTGGTGTTCTCCAACTCTCGGCCACGCTGAAGTTTTCCTTCACAGCGCCAGTTCACGTTGGTGCCATCCCAGCCCTGATTCTTGCATTGCACGGCTGTAGGCAGATCACCAGCGCAACCAGATATGCAACTGAAATTATACAATAACAATAGAAATAGTCAAAACAACGACAGCAACTTGTTGTATGGACAAGGACATTTCTTCCAAAATATTTGTTATAAAATTATTTCTTTCATAAATGTTTTATTTGTGTTAAGAAACTGCCTCCTTGGTGGGATTTTACAATATATCGAAGCGAACATAACTCCTGGCTGATTGCAGCTGTCGAGCGACTGGTTATTTATTTATTTATCTGGAATCAGACTACTCCTCAGGGGGACAAGCCAATCGAACGCCCTTAATTAGGCTCGCACACGTTTCAAGTGAAGCGGTGTCAGTATGTAGAATTGTTTTCAATCAGCTTAGTGTTGGCTTTTCACGACCAGCTGGATTCTAATGACCTGTGCATATCATTTTTGGAACATAACTTATAATTGTTAAGGCTGGGCGGGCTGAACCACTGTGGGTGCTTACTTGAGCTGGTTTGGCGGCGTTGTTCTCATTCGGGTGGCCAATCGTCCGGCCTTAAACGTGAGGACTTCGATCTTTCGTAGACTAACTCTGTTGTCATCTGATGTTTGTGAAAGAGCGGTCAGCATCGGGCTTTGCGATACTGTCGCGTTTACAACGGCAACTCTGTAAATACGAACATGTGAAAGTAAATACTCAATTGCATTCACACCTCTGTAAGGTCACACGTGAGGGTAAAGGGTATTCGCTCGAGCTATTGTCGACAATATAATCTATATCAATATATATATATATATATATGTATGCATGTAATAATGACTTGGTCGGCGCTGTATATATAGCACGTATCAATCAATCAAATCTACGGTTTATTGTCGGAACTGCAGTTTCACAACGCTTAATTTCTCGAAAGGGAAGAGAAACTTTAGTAGGTAAAACAGAACAATTGCATGACCATAAAAGCTGCAGCAAACATCGGGTACATAGTTAGATGTGCCACTGAATGGACAAAATGTGAGTATCCTCTTGAGGTTATCCTATACAGAAGCCCATATCATTGGAGGTGCAGCATAATGTCCATAATCAGCCCATTATTACACAAGAATATTCAAATTTAGTTATATATTAACTAATAATTATATATTAACTGCTATTTCATTTTAGTTGCATACACACACATCTGATTTCATTGGACGATACTACAGGCACTTTCCCTTACTACGAACATGTTTATGAGAGCATTTACACAGTCTACTGCTTCGGTTATTTACTCAACGCCTGTCTCGTCCATTAGATATGATCACGTTATAAGGACATAATCCACCATTATAAAGTATACCCATAATACGGCCAGCCTGTTGCCATTACCATAGAGTAGCGGTCACACTTCAACGATGAACGTATTCGAAATAGTGAAAAATCACCAAGATGTTTAGACATGTTCAGCTTATTTTTCGTTGAAGAGTGCGCAGTATATTTCACCTAAGGTGCATATATACAAACTGTATACGATGAACACCATAGCACACACAGTTATCAGTTGGCAGTTACCTAGGTAACTGTTAATAGATGCTACCGCGACAAAAGTGCATTAGACTCGTTTCGTTTTGCCTAACATCGAAAATGTTTGGATTGGAAGTCCGCTATATATTTAAATATGACACATCAAAGTTTGGGTCTTAAATCAAGGAGCTCCCACCATAGATGGCTTTGCTATCTTTTGAGGTTGGGGATTCCTGATGCGGACACGTGTTAAACGCGCGTGTGTGCATCAAGCATCCGCACTTGTTGGCAATATGCAACAAGTGTGCGTCTCTCCCTAAAAACGACTTATATCTGACTTCTAGGTGGAAGGCCTAGTACGGACATCCGATAGATGAAAAAGTATGACTTTTTTTTTTACCTGTTTTCAGCGTTCTCATCGCCGTGCGACAAAGCGACCAAGGTGAACAGGACAACGCCTATGGCCGTCGAAATGACCGGCCGTCTCCTCATTGTGATCCCGTGGCTGTTCACCTGAGGTAAAGCAGATAATAACAAAGACGATGTAGAAATGCCAGCGAATAGACAAAATTCATATCATAGGGACACGCACAGTCCTCCTGAACATCACCTAGAAAAATTTCACAATAAAACGTCATGAAAATATAAAAGATCCAAACACAGCCACGAATTTCAATCGGTCTATCTTGAACATCGCTCGACGGCGACTGAATCTGAATTTCTTGTGGAGAAATAATAACAATAATAATCGCCTTCACCATATGCATAATATATATATATGTATTTTTTTTCTCTGAGAGCACATAACGATTGTCTATTGCCCTAGATTTCAATGTCTGTGGTGCCGATATTGTCCTTTGATAGGTCCACAGCTGTTACCTGATGTTTCTTAGATCGCTATTGCAACCTATATGCTGACCTTTCGACCGAAATAGGTATTTCTAAGAATGGAAAATGTTCAATAGCAGCCGAATATTCGACGCTGCCTAACCCACCTGAGTAAATGAATTAAGAAATAGGTTAGGCTAATGAAATATCGTCCATCTTATCCTAAGACTAAACAACTAGATCCAGAGCCTGAACAAGTGGAACCTGTTCGTAGATACCCCCGCGCCATATTATTTCTACGTATACGGAGAGCGGTATTGTTATTTCACTGTTGGGAGCTCACATAGACTCTGCAGTTTGTGCCTAGACGGAGAGCTGTTGAGGTTACAGCATTAATCGGCGTATTCCTAATTAGTGTATGTTTGAAATTGTATGTGCTAAATAAATTAAACCATGTTGATTAATCAGTCAATCAACGATCGGATCGGCGTAAGTGACCTTCAATTGGCCTTACTGTCAGATTGAATTAGCGTCGTTATGCTTGGTTATTAAAATAAACTTGCAGCTGAACTTTGTGGTATGATCCGTCCGCTAAATAAAAACTTCCGAGTTCTTCCACCGTCAACTGATGTTGCCATGGGACCCGAACGTTTCATGCGAGACGATAAGAATTACACTTCACCGTCAGCTAAGATTTTACACTGTCTGATGAGTAGGGGAGGATTTCACACTTAGTATTTGAAACTAATATCAGATAATTGGAGAGGCTAACTGTGCGCAGAAACGCACAATGATTATGTACAGAGAGGTATTATTTATTTTTCTTAGGTAACTTAATGTTGGGCAAAGCCCATTGTACCTGCGTTTGTCATTATAGACTGAAATGACTTCTATAGAATGAACTATATTTCAATACAGATAGTGTCTCTAGGGACAATATCAGGTCAGTGGTCAAATATGAGACTAAAGCGCACTTTTACTTTTACGAAGTGGGCGGCATGATTGATTCACACAAATGTTCAGTCAAACCCAGTGAATAGGCTTCACCTTTTCCACCCTACAATGCAATTGTGTTGTCTAGGAGAAATATGATCAGTCAGTCTCCCCGCTATTAACGAATACTGCTGTGCAATATCCAAATTAGATTTCCAGCAAGACGCAAGTGGCAAGCGTTCTAACCAACGCTAGCATGTAAACGTTTAACATTATAATTGGTAAGCGAATTCCACAAGGTCTTTCATACTAGACGACTACGTTCAGTTCCTTCGATAGGCTAAATTTTCGACCTGATCTCCATAGATTTACACCTACATTTCAGTGTAATCTCAAATTTACAAAGCAGGAACGATGGTGCATGAAATATACGAATAGTTCTCATGGAACACCTCAAAGGCATCCCGATGATAAAGTGATATTCATCTGTGGATCGAGTCTCAGCTTGTGGCCATACCCATAGCACTAGGTGTTCGTGTAATATATGATAGTAACATAAAAGTTCCACCATAGTGGTCACCAGGGTTTTACAACGATCATGAAGCACTGATGGGTCTTTAATAGACCAGCTGAGTAGATACGCTTAAGCTATAATATCGTTTCCTCGCAAATAGTTCAAACGTTCCGTTGACATAGCGCACATAGTGAAACCCAATTTGCGCGTCAACTTTTGAACAAAACGATGCAAGCTCTATCGGTTGCAAGTGATTGAAAAAAGGTGCAATATCTCACATGGTGGAGTTTCCCTTTGAATACGTCGCACGCTTTCTCTATGGAGGCGTTACGTAACATCTTTCAACGCCACAGAGTTGCGTGACTTTCCGAACACAGTGCATCTCCTTTAACTTCGCTTGGCATCTTGCCAGCTAAGATTCTCGTGAGAGCTAATGCAACCCTCAAGAATCGTGCGGCTTCAGCTCACAATGGATATTTTGATTGGCGTGAGCAGGACCAATGTACATTTTGTTTCAAGTACAGAGACTATTCTTGTCAACGGCGAACTATAATAGTTTCTACCTGTGTCAACTCTTTCAAATTCGACTACAACAACGCGTTATATATTGCGGTGACCCAGTATCTCGTAGCAACAGTATATATATGGCCACAACTCCGAGACGCCCAGATTACCTTAATGGACTCCACAATTTTAACAACAATATAATACGATTATCTGGAAACCTGCGCGTCAGTCATCATCACAACACATTTCATGACTAACTAATGTGGTTCTGATATTATTTGGTTGCGCAACACATATTATTATTAGGTTATATAGAAAGAATCTAACTAAGTATGTAGCACCTGGGTCACATCGTCATCAGTTCGGTCGCTCGTCATCCGAAAACTGGTTCGAAAACACTGGGCAAAGTGGACCACTCCTGAACAGAGCATTACACTCAAAGACCAACTATCGGACAGAACGTTCGTGCCCTGGCCGTGGTTAGCGACTGTTCCGCCCACTGACACTTGTTGGGGCATTGTTTAAACAACTGCCCACGCTATGACGTACGCCTTACGCAGTTATGCATATACATTTGCAATTGTGTTTTGTGATAAAACTCGTGTGCTAAGCATTTCGCCCTTGCAGTGTCAAATATATGAAACAGTTAAGTAACCCGTGTAGTTCTCATGTGTCAGATCACGTATACCGAAGTTCAAATCTGACAACAGGTGCACTTCAGTTGACTGAAATCATCAAACAATGCACTTCAGAGCGCTGGAATATTAAAAGAAATCAGATCAAACTAAGGAACTTTGTCAGAAACTCAAAATCAAATCTAGCCCTTACAATTAAAAAAATTCAAAATTCAGCTTAACAGTGGTTTGCGGAATAAATCAAACAGTGTCGAGATTTCCTTCCTGGAAGCTAGATGAGAACCGCGGAGCTAAATGCATGCGGAACGCATTGTATTTCTAACGGCAAATACCCACAGAACAGAGTCCGAGCTCGATAATCCCAGTGAGACAGCCATGAATCGATGGTACTATATTTGCCAGTGCTCGGACAAAACTATTGTAGAGAATCGTTTACAAGGTTTGTCGTCATAACTAAGACGATCACCAATATTACAGTTCAACCGTACTCACTATGTCATCAAGGAGATTTTGTTTCTCGTAGTCGTTATTTTGTTGTCTCGTGCATTGTATCGCCAGATTCATGTTCATAGTATATCGAAATAAACACTGCACACATCTCGATTCCCAAAAAGATGTCAATACACTGCGCAGACCAGAGTGCTGCTTATTGAGCAGTGATAACGCAATATGTGTTCCGCCAGCAAGCCCAATCCTCGCCGCGCTTCCGTGAAGAGCTGCAAGAACCGGCGATGCGACTAAGTCGCAGCGTTGCCAGGCCCCAGTGGATGGATCCAAGTCGGGCTCATCTTCAGACCAGCGAACGGTTTCAACTCCCACCAAGTTCAAGCTATTCTATCTCGCGGGAGTCGTCACTTTTGCTGCTGCTGCTGCTACGATGTCTAGCGGATGCCAGTGGCTATAGTCTATCGTAGGCTGGCGTTTCGCGGGGGGGAGGGAGGTTGAGTCGGAGAAGTCAGCCAGACATGGCCGACGGTGATCGGTTCTCGGGTCGTGCCAGCGTTCGTTAGATGAAAGCCAAGAAGCTTCGTTTGTGTGCAGCGCAAAAAAGAGCCCGTAAACCGGAAGGAAGAACATTGCTTGGCTCGCAGGGTCCATGGCTACGTTTAAACAAGTCGGATAGCGATGCTTTCTATTCATTTGAAAGACCTATAACACACATATATACACACACACACACAGACACAGACTCACTCAGATACTCAGATGATGCTGTCTACGGTCGAAAACGACTGTAGGGCCAGTATGGGAAATCCTCGCCGATCACCAGCAGCGAAGACGTAGCGTCGTAAACAGTGATTCACTGTAGAACACCCACAATTCAATATTGAGTAGGATAAAATGACATTGGGACGAGGTGACAAAAACGCATTCACTAATGTGCCCTATCATCGTTCGATATCGCATTCGGCTTTATAGAGCTATCAAAAAACAAAGATATAAATTAGCAGCTCGTAAGTACATCGTGTTTCCGGATATGAGCTAGTAGCTGATTAGTTACGGGTGGGCGGGTTTGGCACTCTTAGCAACAGATCGGTGCGTTTGCGAGGGTAGATAAACTACTTATTATTCAAAAACGGTATACTCAATGCAGTTGCACTTAATTACAGCTGATCTCTATATGCTGTGTCAACACTATAATTTAGTATAGAACATGTATGTGTGTGTTTGTGTAGGTGAAGTATCGGTGCATAAATAATACTAAATAACAATAAAAAAATGTGACAAGACAAGTCAATTGTTTAATTCGATTTTTTGGAATAAACGCTATATAAGAAATTAATTACATGCGCGAAAAAGTAATCAATAGAGTGGAATACAGCGAAAATATGACCCGAATATATACGAACATGTTTGATCTCTTATTGAAAACATTGAGATAAATATTGAAAGAAAGGTCTTAGTAGAATACTGTGTATAATATAAGATAAAGGAGCTTCCGGTAAATAGGTTATATACATGTCATCGGTGTATCTCATTCACATAAAAATCTAACATTCTCACCAGATTTATGTCTTCTAAGTTAGCATGTAGTTTGTTTTTTGATTTCCAGTTACCCCATATGCAATGTTAGCAGACTAAGTCCCCGGCTGAATCGCTGGTTCAAGCATCGCCGTACGACGTAGCCTACACATCGAAACAAAGCTACACACAGAAGTCGATAGCAGAAATCGCATGGACAACACACGAGTGAACTGCTTGACGTAGATATATGACGTAGATTTCAACAGGCATCGTAAGGGCGCTCGTATACAACAGGACAGAAAACCTAACGTCAATGGCCGTCGCAATAACATTACGACAATATTATCAATTACCGTCAGCGCGGTGGCTTACCGTGTCGTGACATATAAGAGAACTTAAGCATTGTAGAAACTGCAGTTCCTTTAATAAACCAATAAAGCTTTACCTTTACCATTTTACGATGACACATCTCATCTCCACGTAATCATTTCGTGGCGACAAAGCTAAGTCCGGGGCCACAGGATCCCATCAGGTGTGTGTGTGTATATTACACGGTGTCGAAATATGAGTATATTTTGTGAAACAAGAAAAGTTTATATATCTTCAATTAGACAAGCGGTTCATTAGGAAACAAGGCGCTTAGTTCGCTAAGCTGAAATACTTCAACGTAGCGAATATTCAATTAATCACACATGACTGCAGGGGGCTGAACGCAACCAGAAAACGATTAGAGAAAAGATGCTTAAGTAACTTCTCATTTGTTTCACTACAGCGACGCTGAGGATAATCGCGCAAGATTTGAGTAAAACTTTTTGGCGTAAAAATCGAATTAAGCAACTTCCTGCGGCCACATCGATGTAACCAGATGGACTTTACTGTTGTCTCAAAATGTCGCGAACGGACGAACACATTTCATTCGGTAGTTCGGCACCAAGAAAGTCTCTAAACGTTTAACAGCTTTTCGATGTAAGTTCAAGTACGTTGATCGCTAAGACAGATGTTGCCTGCCACCCGTCATTAACGAATGCATCAACTGCAACTTGGCAGACTGCGGGGGAGAGGACACCCCCGACCTCAACATCATTATTTTCAAGCAATTATACAATTAGTATCAACCAATCTATCCATTCCCGGTGCGTGGTCTCTTCCGTTTGACTCATATGTGATCAACGTGTCAACATCGGCTGAGCTAACTGTTTCATGAGACAACAACACGTCATCAACACCTCATCATTATCCTCGTCACTGTTATGAATATCAGTGTCTCGTTATGAGTCATCGCGCATTGGACGACACCGTTCCCTCGTTCGTTCGTCATCATCGTGCTCTTGCGATTTCTGCCCTTCGACGTCGACGACGATGTTCACGTCACTGCCAACCGCGACTGCCCGGGCCATACACAGACCGCGCCGAAGGTCCCGGCGGCAGCTACTGTGCCAGTGTTCACAATCGCAATAATGGACGCCCATTGAGCCAAGTGAGTGTCGGTGCGTGCTGCGTTCGTACGTTGCTGTCGGATATCGCGCTCATCCGCCTGCCTGGACATACGCTGACTGTCGTGGGCTGCTCACCCAATCGGCCGGTTTGACTAACAACAATAAAAGTATAATAATAGTAACGCTCACACGTCCCGATCTGCCACAGTACAATACTATGACAACTACTACTGCTACTACCACCACTACTGTATAATCAAGAATGAGGGTTGAGTTGTGTAATCCGTGGATACGACATACGGCACAGATCAATTGTAGCTCTCATGCGGATCCACGTCTGCACGGCTATTGCTGCAGAGACACGTTGACCGATACAGATGAGAGATAGTAGATGGTATACCTCTACCTTACGCGGTGGGGTTTGTTACGCCAGCTAGAGACTAGTGCTTCGCGATGGTTCGACATCGGAGGACGCTGTACATCGCATGCAGCTACTTTTGTGGAAACGACTCATTGTGCAGGGGCTAAATTATGATGCCGATTGCTTCCGTTGGCCACGAGGTCGGAGGATCATGCAAACGTCGAGCAGAATCAAGATGACGAACGGTGGGGACACACACGCTGGCTGGCCATATAACTTGCGTCATGGATATATCTATCAGTGACTGGAACACCGTACGTGTTGTACTCACACAACTGAAATTTAACAGTGACCTTTCAGAGACATTGACAAATCGTATCAAAATCGACCAGCCTCATGTTTCAGGGCGATATCAATCAAACTTTCGGCCTAAATTGTGACATTATGTTAGTAACAATAATATTAATTAATAATAAGCGCTGCATTTTATCATTCGTAAGATTATACGACAACGAGTCCCATTGAGGGTTGTCGTCCTTTTGCTCTGGTTTGCGAGACAGCGCGGATTCGCAAATTCGTTCATTTAACCACTCACTTGGCGCCGAGAGGAGTGCGTTGTATCTTTGTTACTTTTCGCCGAGAAAAAAAACACATCAGGACGATTTAGAAACTCGATAATCTAGCGTTGTCTTACCGAGCAGTTGTCATAAGTTGCCCAACTGGCAGGCGTCATGACAAAACAACAGTAAAGAATAGCACGGTACGTGAATTGCTTTGATTGTGCACTATTATGAAAGTAACGTCTGCGAGCGCCAGCCGGCTGAAATCGACTTGAATCTGCTTAGAACTTCAAAAAAAAAAGAGAAACTATTCTGTGAGCTGGCATTCGACACTCGTCAACGAATGAACGTGTGGCTATGCTACTTTGTACCTATGCTGTCGCCACCAACGGAACTTCAAGCTTGAACTACCCCAGATGCATAACAGCAGTGCTAGTAAGCCTTAAACAATGCTGACTCAGAGGAATTACCACAATTCCACTAATTCGTGAAATATGTAGGTTCGTGCACAGCTCCAAATCTCGGCCAGAAAGTTTATTAACGCCTGTGGCAACTTTGATTTTCGACTACCTGACGATCATCTGTGTGTGACATAACAGCGCGCTCGATCGTGATCACTCTGGAGTCTTATTGAATACTAAAATAGCCTCAGCAAAGACAGCTATAAGAATAGCGTCTATTCAAGGAGCAATGATTTCAGAAGGCCAGACACTTTGAAGCTAACGGCCACCAGGCAACGCAACGCTTAGTCAACAATGACAGCACGGTGTTACTTATGACTCAGAGAATCGGCGTCTCGACGAAAGCGCGTTCGTTCGAAAACTTTATCGCTGTTAAACTTAGGCTCAAGTCGCTGTTGTCAGATCCCCCTCGAACGCACGGATATGACGTCACGTTGCGGGAACCACTGTAAAATGGCCACTGGAGTCAACCAGTTACCGAATGACATCCATGAGAGTTTGGTGTTCGCTAGCATATTTTACGACATCATTCGCAAAAAATAAACGCAGCACCAAGGTCAAAGTTCAATATTGCAAGATAACGAGGGGGGTCGTCTTTGAGTAAATCGTTTGCCAGATCGGAACAGGCTTACAGCTATCATATTGTGTCGGGAGCGTCACTGGCAACGACGCCTTCCTGCAGCGCCACACAAAAAGCAAGCGGACAGCTGAACCAGCCCTCGCTGTCAGGCCGCTCGGTAAACAACAACCTTGTTCTATCGGTCAACACTGAACGGCACCAACAATAACACCACCGAATAGGAAACTCAACGACCCTGGCACAGAAGGACCTTGACAACGCAAACGCGGAGAGACAGCAGGCAACGACAGTAACAACAATTCGGGAGCGAACGCGAGTCGCTTCACTTAATGGTACGCACTCGACGACGACACGACAAATCGACACAAACGAGTGGTAGCATAGAATTGAAGCTGAAGTACATCAGTTCATTGTGTCGTCGTTCGCCATCATATATATATATATATATATATATATATATATATATATATATATATATATATATATATATATATATATATATATATATATGTATATATATATTTGTTCGAAACGAAAGTAGAGGACAATATATATAGAGAATATAAAATTAATACTAACTCATCCTCATGCTAAGAAATCGAGTGCAAGCTCCATCTGTAAAATCGACGCTGGTTTTGACATTAACGTATTTATATATGATGCCTTGTATTTAGCAACGCTACACATATTCAGCTAGTTGGTGTTTAATATATATATATATATATATGGGAACCTATACCTTTATGCATATACCTGTGCCTACATCCGAAACGAGTCGCGAAACGAATTATTTTTGTTCTTTTGTGGTTGTTTATTTAGAGAATATTCACACTAGCGTTCAGATCGATCCAAATAAATATAATCATGTATCTCTCCCTTGAATCGCCCCACTCAACTAAATTTCATCAGCTGTTTTTTTGTGCGAATCGATGAGCCTCGGCTGCTGTATGCTGTACCCCCTAAGTATTTGCGTTCGAATGAGCGATTGAACTCATCGCGTGACCGCACTAAAACTAAAGTGATTCATAAGACTAATAATTATCATCGAATCAATTCTGCCCGCCCATACTGTCCTGATACGAGTCATCTTAGGTATGTTAAGTAAATCGATTTAACCATTTATTTGTCTGATCGTTCGCTCTGCTTTGATCTTCTCTAAAATCATCGGATTGCATTTACCGCTCACGATATTCCCTCCTTCGCCAAATTGTTACTATCGATATATCCACTTCAAGCAATCGCCTAACCGAAAATCAGTGGCACCGATGTCAGAGAAGCACGAAGCTGCAAACGCACGCCCCAGCCGTTGCAGGAACAATAACAACAACGGCCCATCGGTTATTGTTATCAGCAACAAACATGATTATGTTGTTCATCAGAAACAGCAGCAGCAGCATCGTGAAGACAGTTTGCACCTACGTTCCGTTTAATACGAACGCATCCGCTCACCAACACACACAGACATCGGCGGTTGCGCGACAACGGAACACGAAATGGAAATTAAGATCATGACGAGACCCGTTCGAGCCGCCAACTCTGTCAACCAACCAGAACTCTAGCGTCGTCATCGAATCGATTTCATTATCAGTGTCAGCATTGTCTTGATCATATTTCCATGAGATGAGATCATGATTGGCGATGGCTAAACAGCGTACACATCAAGTGGCACCAGCGAGCTGATTCGCTTTCAATTTCGTCTCGGTAACTGCTGTCAAGCAGCGTATAGCACCAAGTATAGCACCACGATGCCAGCATACATTTATATCAGCAAGCAGCAGCAACAGCAGTAAGATACCTATAGGACCTATCTACCAACCTACCTAAGAGCCGCAGCATTGACAGCAACTGTCGCTCGAGCCACCGCATGAGATGAATATAAATTCAAAAGTCATTCCTCTCATAATATATATATATATATACATATACTAAATGCGCATATAGATAGATGTACGATAGTGATAGGATGATATGTGCTATTTCGTCGTTATTCGATCGAGAAGCCGCCTCTGCCGCCATCACCGTCGATTTTCGGGCCAACGTCGCCAGAAGCGCAACAGTTCTATACCACTCGTGTATGCCTACTATGTTCTCCGTTCCGGTTTAGCAGAGCAGTGCAAGAGCATCAAATCAAGAGGACTCTAGCCAGCATATGATAGACGTTATCGCATCAGCCCCCGTGAAATCCCGGAAGATGATTATGCGTGTCACGGGAGACGACTGTCGAAATCGTCTAACAGACACCGTTTCGCGGGGTTCCTCAAACGTCAACCTCTGGTAAAAGCTGCGGGCAGAATAGACAGAATCCGATAGAATTGATTCACTGATTGATGAACGAACTGATTACGGGGGCAGACGTCTTGATTGACTGATTGATGGGCTGGCCAACCAGTGCTGCTATCTCGTACACCTCCGCCACCTGCCCGGAGCCGACGACGACGAGAAGGCAATTACATTGTATTTGTCACTGTGAATCACCGCGCTTCTGAACGCATCGTTTTGTTTAGCAAGAAAATGTCTTCTTATAAGAACAAAAAAAAAAAAGCCAACAACAGTTATCAACAACGCTCGCCGTCGAGCCAGCCGTAAATACGAAGGTCATAATCGAATATCAGCCAGAGACGGGTGAAACAAATTCAGATGAGAGAGGGGGGGGCGCGGGGGGCTAAAATCGAGATATATTCAGAGAGAAAGCGAAACAGAGTAATTAAATGACGTCGATGAACGGCCATTTGTCATGGAGATCACGATTATCTCGACGGACGAACGCTTCATCGGAGAAGACGGCGAAATATTCGACAGAGTAGAATGATGCACTGGGTGTTCGCTTGTGACTGTTCAACTAATCAATTCACACCGTTGTGTTTGATTTCTTTCCAGTTCGGCATTTTTTATTTTTCTTTTTTTTTTTGTTTGTCGATCCCTGCTTGCAAAAAACAACTATTCGACTCTCCTGGTAATAATAGTACGCTACTTCGGGACAAACTGCACTCATTGAGCAGATCGAGTTTCACATCTGGAATTTAACAGCTGAGCCATCTAATATGGACGATCTTATAGCCGTTCGTCGCTAATCTGGTTTACAAATACTTCATAGTTTTCATGGCACAGCGTCGAAAGCGTGTGATGTCATAGGCAACGCTCTCGACCATAATCCCCATCGAGAAACATATGCAATATAAGTGAAAGCCGTAAGAATGTTTGTGAGCAATGCTAAATTATAATCAAATCGATAATCGCCCTTCGCTTTAGTTCTAGTTTCTTAGTCTCAGTGTGGGTTACTGTTGGATCTCTTCCAGATCCCATTTTATTGAGGCTCAACCGGAACTTGCTGTCAAACATACGTACACCAATCTGCCCGACATTAAACATACTCCAAATAAGAAGTGAACAACAATGATCCACAAATCAGCTGAGCTATTTTTCAGATCAGCAAAACATACCCATTGACATTTCTGGCCAGCTAAAATGACCACCACACTTCTAAGCGTCCATTAGTGCCCTATAGAAGAGCTACAGCAATATCATGCGATGTAAATGCGACATTTCTCTTGTTGCGCACGAGCTTTCTCTTCGACTGACACATAGACCTCGTGATCGTGTTTTTATGGCATAGAATTTCCAACTTGTTGTCATTCGACTAGACGATTTTCCGGGAGCGGAGGCCAATTCAATCGCAACGCGCAACGTTTGTTGGAACTATGACGTGATTGAGGGTGAAGCAGTGATCTGTCGGTTGCCAATATAAAGAAAAAAAAACTGTACCATGTAGAGCGACAGGCGGAATAGACACGGTAGACGCCCATCCGGGGAAGTTAAAGGACGCGACCAACCAAAACGTCTGATTAAAGAGCAACCGAAATTTCACTGGGGAGAAGAAAAACGGCGCATTTCATTGTTATCACAAAATACAAGTTATTGAATAATAATCCGCTCAATATAATGTCGTCGTGCTGCCGTCAGCGTATGATAGAATTTCTATTTCCTGTGCAGCCCAATTCGCTAATGATTACTACGGCAATTAAGCGTCCTCTAGCCGATAATACTTTCGTATTTCTTCGATCGTACTCGCAAGCTCTGCTGTTAGCTTGCACTGCACGGAACCAAGATCACAGGTTTAGTTATGGCTCAGTATGATATATGTCTCAACAATAGTGAGTAATGCTGTTGAATTTCGTGTATGTATGTTACCAATGACCTTTGTGACTGGCAACACGCAGAGCATGCTAGCAGGCAGCGAAGTACAGCATCTCATGGAAACTCAGTAGCGCCTGTGTAGACGAACGAACGTCTGACCAATGATGTGTTTAATTCTACTGCCACTCCAACATTAAATGGCATAGTCACGACCTCTATTTAGTTGGTTCCAAGAGAATCCAAACGAGCTATTAAACGGGGGATGTCTATTCTATTTGTATTTGTCATTCTGGAAATCAAAGATGACTGTACTCTCCGTAGGTGGAGGATATGTATACGATACGATTTAACAATACATTTTAGTGAGCCCAACCAATGAGTATTTCGTCAGAGGAAAAATGATCATCAATATAGTTGTGTTCGTTCGTTCAGTTTTGTTAGCAGACAATACGCGTAGCGGTGGATATCACACACCGATATAAGTGAATGTGTTTAGCTTGCATCAAGTTTCACATAGGAATCATCTGTATCTTTGGTCGTCATACGGGTGCCGTATATTGCACGACGTTGATTGAAGTGCGCCACACGGAGGAGTAAATTTCAATTATTTTGAATCTTCTGCCTCGTTTCGCAGCAATTTAGACTGACAAAAATGTGACTAAGGTTATTTGAAATGGGGACACCCATCCGGCTGGTCAGTTCGTTCACTGACGCAAATCTAGGCAGGCCGTGGCCTCTGCCGACGAACACATTTAGATGAGCTGCCCGTCAAGCAAACGATGCATAGCACAGCAACAAAGGCTATGCGAACTTAGTCCACCGCCGTGGAGCAGCCCCAACGATAACTCTGAACGTGGACGTGTACATTGGCGCCGCTACATAAACACAGCCAGCACACGTTCAGGCAGACAGGCACACGCTAACATCTATCCATATAGACCTCGAAGCGTGACCGAATTACAGTCCAAAGTCGCTGCCTTCACAGTTCCTCGTTGAGGTCGGCGAATTGAGCTTCGCCCACTTCCTGGTATTGGGCCTCCAGCATATGGAACTAAATGGTTAGCTCAGACCGCCGACAACGTCTTACTACTTGTAATAACGTCAATACGCGAAAGTGAGTCGGTCTGTATTTCGGGGAACATTCATTGTAGATGTGCCGATATGGGACTACAATGCCGGATTAATACAGAATGAAATCCTCCTCTCTATAATAGTACGCTGCTGTAATTCCATATAGAATAAGCACATTGACAACGTCGATACCTGAGGTGGTTTTTCCCGTAGGAAAAGAAAGCACTGTTACAATGGAGGCTCGAAAAATGCATCGATTAATTTCGACAGAGAGACGGAAACGGGACAGAATAAAAGAGACCTGATGGGAGAACGTAATCTGCCCTAATTAACATCACTACCTTAACTATCGGCTTCATCGGGCCCCGACATGCGCATATAGTGTCTATGCATGTCGGACTCTGCTCTCCAGCAAATTTGATAGAGTTGAGGGCTTTAACACGTTTGGGAAAGGTCGTCAGCCGTCAAACAACTAGTGAATGAGTATAGTACTGGGCTGTCTAATTAATAACGAGTGTTATTAAACACATCCTTCTTTCTGCTACTACTAAATGATATGACCGTATTCTCTGTGGCCATTGTGCTAAAAGCTTTAATATTTCTGAAGTCGAACGGAGCGCCGTAAAGATGCTTTCTTGCAGCATTCTAGCTAAATCTTTCCGGCACAAAGGTAACATACTTAAATGCTGACATAGCACTGACAACACGTCGGTGTATTCGCTGCGGATGTTCCTCAAGATGGCCTTCATTTGTATATCTCACTCGATCACATCCGACTATCAGATTGTAGATAATTTCGTACCGGGAATATAAAGCAGAATAATAACTTATAACATAGCATTTTCTAAATATCGCAGTAGCAGCAGAAGCGAGCACGGTAACTTCGACAACAAAACATATCAATATATAAATCTATGATAATACTCAATAATACACAACTACGTCGGTTGCTGTTGGAAACAAATCAAGCAAACGGAAGAAGTACTGAAACTAACGAAATTAAGTAATGAAACTCAACTATTTCATTACTTAATTAACCAGTGAGTTCCCGCAGACTTCTCAACGTTACAATACACGACTGTGACCAACCTAGAGAAGGTGTACCATACATGATGAACACATGACCATATTTTTCCACACAATCGTATTTAAAGAACATGACGTTATTTCCATTTTTCAAGATCTCGTAGCTCAAGTTGTGCCGACCGCCTACTTCCCCAGCGGTGTCTGTCCTTCGGAATAGCTCTTCGTCCCTTTTAAAGACTCGTTTCTATTTGCCATTTCCAAAGTTTCCACTCACCTGAACGGTATCAGTCAGCATCCGTCAAAAGGGAGAATCGTTATTACTCCGACCTCCGGCTAAGCTAGCGTATGGACGTATGTTTCTTCTTCTTTTAGAACACGAACGAATCGATCCGCTTGCGATTATTTGCAGTACACCTAGTGGTTGCTGTCGACGCAGTGACAAACGTATTTACACTGTCGACGGTAACGACACTATCACCGTCACTACAGAGTCATCGCACGAGGCGGGTGCGCGCACACCTTTTTTGACCAACTGTACGATTCGCGCAGACCGTTTTCCGAACGAGATGGTTTTCTTCGTCCGAGGCGACGCTGTTTGATGAACGTGTATCGCTCTCTCTCGATAGTTCTATACAGCGATCGATATATCGTGCTACACAACTGCTCGTGTGTCGTCACTGAGCGATCGCCAACGCCGCAGCCCCCCCTGTTCTGGGGCAGCTCTCTCGTTGCAGCCGACCGAGGTCGGCCCACAGGCGAAGTCCACACAGACACAAACACACACACAACTTTCGGTATCGCTTGTTGTCACGAGCCAATGACGATGACAACAACAGATCAACAAACCGAGACAGCGAGCGGCAGCCAAATCGTCACAGCGAAATGAAGCAGCACCACCACCACCACAAAGCCAGCGAATTCTCACCTCAGGAGATCTCGCTTTCTTTCTCTCTCTCTCTGTCTCTATCTATCGAGCTTGGCTATTTTTGCGCGCCAGACGAGAGTCGTTCGCTGAACTCAACTCCGCACGCGGGCCGAATGAATCCAGCTGCTACGTAAACTGCCACACTCGCTCACCGCGATTGTCTCATCTCACCTCTCTCCATAGCCGATGCTGTCATTCAGCTGACCCACTCAACAATCAAAGCAGTCGATTCGGTTTTCTTCCTCTCCGTGGCGGGGTTGACTACAGTGGAATGGCCGGCAGTCAACTCGTCCCTCCTTAGCAGCTTCTGGAATTACCACGTAGAGCTACTACTAGTACTACTTGCAAGTAGGATCGGTCTGTGTATCAGTGGCGCGCAACTCACAGTGTTGTCTCTATCGAGCGGCAACACAGCAGTGGAAGCGGCAGCAGCAGCAGCAGCAGCAGCGCAATATTCATTACGAACACTCTCACAGGTAAAAATCCACACAGTGATTGGCCGACACTGGCTGGAGAAGTCGGACTGATCTCTCACTCTCAACTCTAGCGAACTCTCCGCTCCAGAGTAGCTGGCTGCACACACTGCTGGCTGCCTCCACCATACACGTTCAACAACGGCTAGAGAAAGAGATGGCGAGAGAGAGAGAGAGAGAGAGCGAGATAGGGAGAAGCTGTGGCGCGGTGATATCCGTTTCGAATATATGGACTGTACGTAGATTTGTGAGGTAAATCGATATTTTTGTGCAAAATGTTCTAAATGACAAGCGGGATTGTCGAACCGGACAAGAGAGCTTACTAAGTTCTCTTGTCGTTTATAGTAGACGACATGTTCTTTTTTCCTGCTAACACGTCCACGTCTACCGCATTTTTCATCCTTGATAACGATACAGCGCAGCAGGAAAGGAAAGCCCAACCGCGAAACTCGGTTATTCGATACAGAGACCAGTTGCACTTGCTACTACGCAAAATGCATGCAGAGAACGAGATAGTCAGCGATAGCTAGGGACCAGCTGGCCCACAGAGCACCAGCCACCATCCACAGGCTGTCCGTCCAGCGCGCCAATGAACACACTTCCTAATGGATAATGGGATGACAAAGGTAGATTGGTTGTTGAACTTCTTCTCCGTGATGGCGATTCGTTAGGGCCTATCTGTGTGTGTACTCCTGTTGCCAACAGAAACGCTTCCGCTAGTCCGAACCTGACGATAGCGACAGTTCAGAGCGACGTCTGCAACTCGACAACTTCTAGCTCTGAGCGGCAGCCACCGGGCCAGAGAGAACGCGTGTTGTTGGCCACCGATCGGGGCCAGAGCCGCTAATGTCTGTGTGCCGACTGACTTCAGTCATCCCTCATGCGGTCTGCCTACCCTCTCATAGTCACTGAAGCTCATCTGCGCGCTAGGAAGGGCATCTAGCCATAAAAGAGAAGAATGAAGGTTTGGGAACAGATCGGCGAGGGAAACAAATCGTGTACCACCTGCACCGTCTGGTTCCTTCCGTAGTCTCAGGGAGGTGTGGATTTTTCCTCCCGACAAGTGTCTGATGGGAGATTTCCCGATGTCACTCGGGAAAGTGTCTGATGGGAGGAAGGCTGCGGTTCAGCCGTTCACAAGCATGAATAGATAAAGAAATACTGCCAGTCGAGTATATCTCGTGGAGTATATTTATATAGGCAGTTTTCCGAGCTGAACCTCAGCTGTTCCCCTATCTGACAGGCCTCAGCTCTAAACCTTCTAGGTATTACTATGCGGACCTGTCGGAGTATATTTATACAGCGGCAGCATATGTCACTGTATCTAGCTTTGTACATTGTCCATACAGTATTAAATACACATCATTGATCAGTAGATCGCCTGCAAGAGTAGCCCGAAGACCACTTAGAAGATACACATGTTCATCAATATAGGCATTATATTGTTGTTGTACTAAATGTGTCCGCACGCCCCGGTGAAGCTGCCGGGCTCATTCGCGGGGTGCAACGCGTTGCAGAGCTTCAAACAGCGACATATGGAACGATCAGATGATGGCTTGGTTTTCGCGAGCGCCGGGAGAGGGAACTGTGCAGACGAACAATAATATAGATTTAGATATACAGCAGCAGCTGCAACAACAGCTCATAATATCAACAATAATAAATAATGATACTACAGCAGAGCGGGACGGCCGCTGCCGTCGCCGACCAGCAGATCTAGTTTGTTGTATCGCATGATCTGCTCGACGGCAGACAGACGAAGTGAACTCCCCCCAAAAAATGCGGGGTTTTTCCGTCTAAATAGTGACAACAAACATAACCATGCTGTGTACAGTGGTCGTCTGAGGAGAACAGAGAGAAACAGATCGGTTTTCATTATGTCGGAAGGTGAAGACGCCGCGAAGGTGAGTATCCACGTCCCGGTTGACGGGAACCCCGGTCAATGTGGCCAAGACGGGCGACAGGACACGCACCAAACACTGTTGTGACAGACACAGCTGACACTTGATCGTGTCAGCTGCTTTTGCACTAGAATGGGGAAAAATAGAGAACTGAGCGTGGACAATGTCTTATAGACGTAACTATATGAAAATGATCCCGGTCGATCAGTTCGTGAACGATAGCGGCAACTGTCTTGAACGAACCGCCCGTCAAAGTATGGGTAAAATTTCCAGTGGTTCTTGAAGGTGTTATCTGTCAAATTAGTGAGCTGGTTTTATGTGTGGAAACTAGTTGATGAGAGATGCTTCTGTCGATGTAGGGAGACAGAAGCCGCAACGAACTGAATACAAGTGAAGTCACACCCATTCAATTCGCGGAGCCACCGTACACGAAATGGTCAATCGAAAAGAATCTCGCGTGTCCGCTAGCATCTGTTCACGTCGTCAAATTTTTCTATGTGGTCTTGGACATGAATGTACGATTGGTTGTGCTAAATTCGCACGTCTAAGTCGTTCAAGTCGAATTTGCCTTCCCAGAAGTCGGGAGACTTTTGTCGTTGAATGCGAAAGCTGACTGATGCGAAATGGTGACGCACGAAGGGCAGGAATACAATACAAATTAATTCGGTATGCCCCAAAATAATTTATCATAGGGTGGAGCGTATTCATTTCGAGCCACGTTGAATAGACCCTTGGATGATCTGCGATAGGTCAGGGGATCTAGTTTTCAGCAAATTTACTATATCCCAATTTCACAGACGCCTCGACTGCTCATACTGAGGGAATTAAGTCACTTGAAATCAGCTCGATTAGTACAGATGGACACTCCCCGGTGAAGCTTAAATGTAGTATATTAAATAAACAAACTGGGGCGTAAAAGTCATAAAGTAGGTTTGTAGGGATGTGAGTGCTTGCCTTGACTTCGGTACGCATAATTTGTTGTCATCATTTCTTGGTTAGAAAACATCCCATAAAAGTAAACAGACCCTTATATGAATTTTTCAATAGTATAAATATATTTAACAAAAAATGACATTCGTATCCTCCTCCAGCTGACAGAAATCGTGGCCGAGCTCGCACTCTCGGAAAAAGTTATATCGATATAATCGCTAATAATCGCATCTTGTCCACTACTGCTTCTCTAATGATTGTATATCGGAAAATCAATCACAATCATGATTAATAATTATGCCAATTGTTCTTCCACCACTCGTTCAACTCGTCGGATAGACCTACGAAGCTTTAAAGCTATCTGGGATATTTCAGGCGATGTCGGGTACAACGGAGCTACATAGACTCTTCGGAGTAAAACACAGTCATATGCTCCAACTCAGTGAGAATCAATTCAGAATTATTGTAAGTATACCGCTACAGTATGTATGATATATATATATATATATGCCTAATATAAACTTTTACAATACACTCGTTTGTATACTCAATAGCGCTGCTTGATATAAACATGCATGTTTATAACTTTTTCGGGGATCACCCTCCGTATTTCCTATCAACATGCATCTATGTTTTCTTTGCTTCATCTAGGATGTAGCATCTAGCATAGCAGCTCTGGAAATGTTGTGTACTAATCGTGAGTACTATCTTGCTTCGACAGACTTCGAAACACATTGAACTGGTTAGCGCTATAAAGATCTGACAAGATCGCCCACGTACCGTATCTGATCGACGATGTTGACTCATTAGTGAAAGCCCTTTTGATTGTCAATTTTTTGTCAGGTAACTGAGGAATGGCTAACGGCGATTATTTCGTCGGGTCGTCTGCCTCCGCAATGCCCCTCATTAAATCTGCCGGACGCCGAAACAGGCGCACTTATGTTTCAGAAGAAGCATCATTTACCGTTTGGATTCACCTTTGTGCAAGTGAGTGAGGCGTTTCTCATAGACACTATACACGAGCAGGGCATCTTTGGCCACGACCATCCTTCTAACCCACAGGATGGTTAACGAGGCAAAAGGCGGGTCGGCAGTTAATTGCTTGGTAAACTGGCCGAGATCATGTGCAGATATAGATTGATATGAGTTCTTCATGTTTGTTGACTGTTGAGGTGGGTATTTTGGTGCAGTAATGCTCGAAGCAAGCTGTACCATCGTGAGTGAAAATCTGTGCATGAAACTGACCATTGTCTAGAACGTTACGGATAGGGAGTGTAAAGATATTCAGGCTGGTGAAGCTAATCTGTTCTGCCAGCTGATAATAAAGATTCGAATAGTTTAGAAAATTATGCAGTCTCAGTCATTTCCTAATTGCGAAGTCATATTTTATTAACGGTAGACGTGGTTAAGTCCACATATATATATATATATATATATATCTTGTGATTAACAATGTTTGGTTTTCAACTGAACACATATTTTCCCAGGTGGATATATTAGCCAAACGAGAGGACTTGTACGTTCGCAAGAAGTCTATTCCAGTACCGAAAAGATGTAAAACTTCAAAAAGTATTTTCGAAGTGCTCCAAAGTATCAACGAGACTAACTTCTCCAACCTGTGGACGGAGGCCAATGGAGATACCACCGAGGAAAACTCAGCCCGACCTGAGGACTTTGAGGTACACCACTTATCTCTGATCATGTAATGAAATTCATGAAATGCTCATCCATTCGTTTCTTAATTGTAACTATTTGACTATTTCGATCTTATCTATGAATGGCTACAAATACTATCAAAATAATCTTTCTCAGGGAGACTTTAATGTTGCATTTATTTCATTTGTTATTGGATTGTATTATTCGATTTCTTTTATAATGATTATTGAAGAACGGTCACCTTTGGGCATTTTGCGGACGAGGTGCACCAGCCTGTTGGTCATATACCTTCGTGTATTTCCATGCGATGAAAACATGAGCACTGACATTTGCGTCTTGCGTTGCAGAGTTTCACTGATCGGCTAGCCTCCATTCTGGATAAGTTATACAACTGTAAAGTTATAAGCGACTGTGATAACCCGAAGCTTTCGTCGAAGACGCCGAAAGACAACGGTATGTGTCCCAATGTGCTATTTGTAATACAAACGTATCTGTGACGACACGTACGGCTCATCACGAGTATTGGCAAGGGTCCCTTCTTATGGCTCTAAACAAATCGTTGCATCTATTGTTGTATCTTCAGAGTTGCCGACGGCCCACCCGGGCATCCATCCTCTCTGGGTCATCATAGAGACTTCGGCAGCATTCGTGCTGTTGTCTCCGTACTTGCCTCATACTCTAGTTGATTTGCCACGATTCTCACCGGCTGTCGTGTATCGCTCACCTGCGCGGGGTCTTTTTATCGCCTATCAGCTCGCGGAGATCTTAGCATTTGCTGGTGAGGCCGCACTCGACATCGGGGAGTTGACGCTTGAAGATTTTCGCATCACGGATAGCCTTTGGATACTGGTACGTGCCAGGTATTCGGTATGAACGTACCCGTTTCAAGATGAGAAATTGACTGAAATGAGACAACGGACTCATTTCGGTCAATTTCTCATCTTGATTTCGTTGAATGAAACGAGAACTCGTGATCCTCAAGGGGGTCTTCCTTTAATCATGAATTCTTCAATCGTTTCACTACGGGTAGCATCGATTTCGAAATATTTAAAGGCTTCCTATTACAATGAGCCACATTTGTTTCACTCTGTTATTATAGTTAGTGCAGTATCTTGAAAGATGGTAACAATTCAACGATACTTCTCGTTTTTGACAGTTGTGCCCGAGATGGCATAGGGGGATGCGGAAGAGCGCCATCACAGCTTCGGAATACGAGGAATTGCGTTCCACCCGCCTTCGAGTTCTTGTGGAGCGTAGCACAGGAACAGAGCTGTCATTGGAGGAAGGCATGAACGCATGGGTAGAAGGAAATATGGGGAACTTCGAGTATCTGATGCTTTTAAACAAGGTTAGTTCTTGCTTCACAAAATGTTACTTTTTTATTGACGATTTTTGATGATTTAAACGTCCTTTGTTCCTTATAGACGCACATGTGTAGAGGGGTTTAAGTTCGTACAAAACGGCGTCGATAAAAAGCGTAATTCAGCCAATAATAATCATCACCCCCAGAACTTAAGCTTGACTCGCACGATTTCTGCCGGTGAGTCATTATGCATCTTAACAAGTCGAACTTACCGAATCGATTAAAATCCTTTTGCGTTTTGTTCTTAGTTAAGCGGACGTTGCGCCAATAATCCTCACTATCATCCTGTCCTTCCGTGGGTGACGGATTTCTCTTCTTCCGACGGAGCCAACTTCCGCGATCTGTCCAAGTCCAAGTTTCGCCTTACCAGGGGCGATCGCCAACTAGATGTAACCTACGAGAGTGCTCTCAACCTTGCCCAGCAAAGCATTGATGGTGGCGAAACAACACAGCAGATCGAACGCGCACTTCGAGTGCCCCATCACATCTCTGAGATCCTTTCCGACATAACGTATTACGTATATAAGGTGAGTAACCGATTAGTCGCTGTTTCATAAATTTTGTTTACTTAGAGAGATTGTTTTCTATTCGAACTGACCTTTTAAGGCAACTTCGTCGCATTGTGCTCACTTTTAGAGCCTGTAGGAGGGTTATTTATTATACAAACAGATGACCCATCAGTTTACCTACGCAAACTAGTGTGCCGCCTTTATACCGCTTGGCATTGCTAATCCTTGCTCTCTTAACGCAGTGGTCAAATTGTGGTCGATTTGCGCGAAAACATGTTTCTTCCACATGACAAGAGTGACTGCATAAAGCTGCTTTGTAAAGCTTCCAAGCATGCACTCGTACATTTTAACTATATTATTGCTTATGTAGCATGTTTTCTAATCGTATTCATACTCATTATTGTAGTTGTTGCACTGCTGCTGATGTGTGTGCGTTCGTGCCTCAGCTGGAAAAATGGTTTAAAGCTTTGTTAATAATCTCTCACTGTGTTGTTATCACTCTACTGATATAAATCAATCAATCAATCAATCTGAAAAAATTTTTTATCAATCAGATGTAGATATTTTTGTGGATAGTTGTTTTGTATCTTACCCAATGTTTACATATTGTACAAAAAAAAAAATGTGTACCCTTTATATATAAAATATACGTTGCAATAATTCTTTTAACTATCATTTTTACGAGAACTTAAGCATGTATATAGCAGTTCCGTCAATAAACATTTGTTTGAATTATCTATCACTGACTGACTAGGCCCGCCGCTTCAGCAAAGAGGTGCTCTGCACTCATGTTCGCCAGAAATGGGTGCCAGCCGAGTATCCAGCTTCGGTGCAGCGACTGCAGGAATGGTCGCCCAACGAAAGCATCCCCGAGTTTTTTACGGATCCATCTATATTCCGATCGGTGCATTCGGACTTACCAGATCTAGAGCTGCCGTCATGGGCCGACGGCCCTGAAGACTTTATTGTAAAGCATATGAACATCCTCGAGAGCCAATATGTCGCTGAACATCTACATCACTGGATCGATATCACGTTCGGTTATAAGGTTTGTGTAAAATGTTTTCCAGTCGCTGCTCTAGAAGAATGTGGCAATTAAGCTAAATTCTGCTAAATTTTACACAAAATATTAGAGAATGATTAGGTGTAGATACGTTACTGAACAAAAACTACCGCGTTACTTCGATGATCGATTGTAATCGATTATCTTTTTCCTTCATGAGACCGACATAGGCGCGCGTACTTCATTCTCGAGTCGCTCCAACTCTCACTTCATCGATCTATCGATCTGTCTCATAGCTACTAACGCCGACGCTAGTCGATAAGAGCATCTCCTCCCTGCCTAAGCCCTGCCCCTTAGATTCAAGTTTGTTGGACATGGCGTCCATTTGACAAATAAGCTGTGGCAAGTCGACTCGGCATCGCTAATTGCTGAGCTCTCGATGTGTCTAACTAACCAATTGTTTTATTTATAGCTGACTGGGGCTGCTGCGATTAAGGCAAAGAATGTGAGTCTCCCATTGGTGGATAATCATACATCTCTTCTAGCTGGGGGCGTTAGCCAGCTGTTTACACTACCCCATCCACCAAAACGACGAGTGGGTGCCAATAGACCACCAAAGGTAAATACAGCAAATATGCATTTCATTGTTAAGTGTTCCATGGGTATATTTCTAATTTCGCGTGAACGAACGCCTTGTTGAAATTCTTGACACGTTTCGACATAGTCAGTGATTTTTCAGTGCTCACGAATCAATCGCCTGTAAATATTTTCTTTAATTCGATTTCACTTTGCAGAGTGTTGCCATATTGAAATACATTGTATCTACTAGGTATAGTGTATCTGGTCATTGTTTCTGTATTTCTAACGCTGCGGTCAAAAGGCTAGTTATTATTATTAGTAGTATTATTACACGTTGCTTAATTTTCTGTTGTGGACGGTAATATTCTCGGCAGTTGTCAACATCGGCGGTGCTACGCAACCCGGCGCTGCGTCACCAGCGTCGGGGCCGATCGGTCCATGGCCGTAGGACGGACGGTTTACCAGAAGGCCGCTCAGACAATAGGCCACTGCAAGAAGATCAGGTCCTGTTGCCTTCGAGTGCCGGTACGTCCGCCTCCGCGCTCTTTGATCAGCAGCTGCAGACGGAAAGCCTGACAGCACAGCATCAGCAGCAGGGTGGAATCAACCGGAGATTATTCAGGTGAACACCACGGAAAACCTCCGAGATTCGGATAACAAAGTTTTTTTTTTGTTGACAATCTTGATTCACGTTTCCCTCGACGTGGACGCAATTCTAATTTTAATCTTTTTACGTTTTGCTAACGCTGTATCTTTTGATTTGATTTCGTGGTGAATTGTTGTTCTAGACTTCTTCACTGAACCTACAATATAGAAAAAAGATAAATTAATATATATATAGGGTCAAACCGCAAGCTAACCAATGTCTGTATTCCCTAATTCATATCTGTTGTATTTAGGACGTCTCGATCTGTCTCCCGTGAGACAACTACCACTCGGCCGGAGACTCTCTCTATCCATCTACCTAGAGATTTCCAGCCTTTTTCAAAGCTAGGCCACATCGAAGCGCAGTTTCTTTTTCGGCAGAAACAGCTACTAAGCACGAGTGACCTATTACCATCGCTGAACCAGAGGAATCAAGAATTGTCATCTAGAAAGACATCGAAGTAAGCATATATATATATATATATATATATATATATATATATATATATATATATATATATATATACATATATATATTGTTTTCAACTAAACATACTTTTATTGTTTAAAAAAGTCGTATAGCAAGTATATGAGACTATCCGTACAAAAAGAATCAGCAACTTTGTAACACATTGAGGACTCGCATAAAGTGCAGATAGGGGAGAAATCACATAAAAAGTATATAAGAAGAGAAACAGCATAGATTAATTAAACCGTTTTTAGCGTTTATTTGTAGACATTTGGGTCTGAAATTTTGCACAAGTCTCTAGCTGTTGGTGTAAATAGTGTAAGCTGTTGGTATTATGTGTGTGGGAAGACAGATATATCTATATATATATCGTATGTGCAGACGCGACGACGATATAGCTATCATGGTGTAATGCTGTAATCATTGGAGCATTGGAGATCACGAGGTCTTCGGAGATCTGGTTGATCAAAGCCGACCTGACTGATCCACGAGCTTTCCCCCGCCCCACCGTGTCTCTCTCGTATTCAATTAATCGCTTTTTGTCCTTGTTCGATTACCAGAACGACTGAGAGCGATCGTAGCCGCCAGCGCGACAACAGCGTCCTCCTTCTAGGCTGTCTATTAGCCGAGTTGAGTCTCACACCCGTGTATCATGCCCAGTCGAGTAAACTGCCACTGTTGGAGCGGGCGATTTTCCTGCGGAAAGCCGTACTGACAATCCATCCACCCAGGTAAGCAGTGCGGACGACAATTCGTTCCTGTCATGATATGCTTTAGGTTGTTCCTTCGAAACCTTCGTGTCGCGTGCGACCTTCGCTAACTCAGCTCATGATTTGCTTTGGTCCGACTTCCACGATCTTTCCTAACACGTGTCATTTCCTGCTTCAATTCGGCAGGTATCTTCGAGGCCTTATTCGATCACTGCTCCCTCCCGATGGTGTCTTTCCCCCAGTGGGAACGGACGGACTTCCACCACCCCGACCATCATTTCTCCTCTGTCCCTACGTCTCGCTTGCTCGTTTTCCGCCTGCATTTGCCCGCCTCTACTATTTCGTCGCTACATCGCAGACGCAGTCACTCGCTGATGGCGTACTCCTTCCTGGCGCCGAGCAGAATCACGTGAGTTGGTTGTGCCCTACGAAATCGAGACACTATCCAGCAATGAACAGCCAGTGCTGAGCTGATGGAGATGTATTTTATTTGTACGAAGAACAAATGCTACGAATCTGACTCGGTATTTCCCAAGAACAAGAGATACAACGAACAAAAGCCGAGAAGCTTTTGAAATGAGTTTCGATCACATGGCAGAGACGGCTTCTAATTGTTTAACGATGAATAATAGATATTGCGATACAATAATAGTAATTATACTCATCGAGGATAGAATAGCAGTAACATCGTGTTCGTTTATGGTTGTGGTTTTTGCTGACAGATCTCGCGTATCTCCGGTCACCTCCCGCAGCTGCTGGCGGAGCTGAACCGCGAGTCAGTAGAGCTTGTCCTGTTGCATCTATCGACGCTTTTCCGCCAGACGGATTCGTGCGTTTTGGCAATATGGCAGCTCTTCGAGCCCCTCGCGCGCGCCCTCGGCCCCAAAGAGGCCGTCGATGCCTTCCTCAAGGACCTCATCCGAGCCTTTGACCCAGAAGTAAGTTGGAGGACGAGCGAGGGAGGTTGAAGCACTGGATTCGTTTCGTCATTCTTTGGGATGGAGTGGTTCACCGTCGATTCAATAGTCCTTCGACAATCCTTCATATGTCATAATTTCGTGTTGTTGTTGTTATTGTGGTTGTCGTTGACGATGATTGTCACAGGTGGCAACGGCGAAGCACATCAAGTTATACCACCGTTCGTTCATCCTGCAGCTGATGGTTCGGCTGGGCCTGCAGGCGTTTCTGCAGCATTTCGCGACCGTCCTCGTCGAGGCAGTTGGCGGGTACAGGGACTTTGAAGAGCTTGACTCAAACTCCAACTCGACCTTGAATGGGCTAACAGGCGAACGTGGAGCGGGCAACCAGCACGCCTCTGGCGGGGCCCGATCCGCTCTTCTGGCCAACCTCAACAACAATCCTAACCCCACGCACGCAACGCACGCTGCCAGCACAACACCCCATAGGTAGGTCAGGTGATGGGATAACTAGAGGACGGGCGGGGGTCCCCGGGAGGTAACCAGCGAGATCAACCACCTCTTGTCAATTAGATTGGATGACTGATTTCAATTCAGCCAAACCGATTAACGACCTGGTTAACCTTCAGGCCAATAGAATATAACCACTCCCAAAGCTACTTATGTGTTGCAACTGTTTAGGCATATATATTCCCGGTAACCGATCAGGTATCCGCGATATTCTATTTGGCCATAGGCAGAAACGCTCTTAGCGCGAGGGAGATTTTGCACCTCTCTCCTGTTGCCCGATTTTTGTTAGGTCGATACTTTCACAGTAAGGTCAACTTGGTGAGAAAAGCAAATTACAATCTCTGTGGTGGAGGGTAGATATGATGCTTTTAATTGTTCTGAGAAATCATGAGCTTACAATTAACCGGCTTTAATTGTGCATAGTTGAATGCTGCGTGCGTCGTGAAAATTACTAATTGCATTTTTCTGCGACTGCGTAAATTTCGAATGGTTGTATGATTATGTGCAGTGGATTGTGTGCGACATAATTAGGCTACCATATAATTAATATGGTGCAGCTATTTTGGCCAAAAAATATCTATGCCTGCATTGACGCTGAAATCATATTTCATTAAATGTTGATCGTTATCGTTATCTCTGGGTTAGCGCTTAAGATAGCTGATGTCTAAAGGTTGGTACCGGGCGATTTAGACTCACCCGTCTCACTTATTTGCTTCAGAAATGCGTGGTCTCGGAAAGGTGGATTACAAGCGCGCTCCCCCAAATTGAACAGACGGCTTACATCCAAGTTCTGCTAGGGAGGATTTTTTCCCCAATAGTTAGATTGGAGGGTGACTTCGGCGCTTTCGGCTAATGGACCGCACCGAAGTCAGCATATAGACCTATATAACCATAGACGTCGAGGTTCATTCGACATTAGATTTTCTTTCATATTATATATGGTCACCTGCAAATTAGCATTTGCAGTCGTATCAGTAGTGGTTGAGACGTCGATTGAGTTATCGGAACATAGAAATGATTGATCGATTAGCTCAATAAGTCGACCAATTCTAATTCGTGATATTCAAACTTCACTGTGGCTTGAAGAATTTGAACTACCCATTCCCCCCTTGCTTTACTAATTAATTCGGACAAAGCAATGCACCGATGAATTCAGTAGGTCTTCCATTGTCGTGCCTTCCCTCTCCGACAGTCGAAAATTGTATTGTGGAATACCGGAAATTTTATGTTTTTCAATCAAGATCGGCGGGACGGATGACCTGAGTCGCTTGGTATCGTTAGACGTTACGTAGTTTCGAGTGTATAGAATACGTGTGTTTGATAGTCATAAATAAAATAAGGCATGCTCGCACACTATACACTCGTGTGCTCTGTGTAACCGCCGTTCGATTTGATATGTGAGATGAGATCTGCTAATAACAGCCACTCTGTCGACAACGCAGGGAGGCTGTTGTGCGCGAAATTGAGCTAAGATAGCCCACAAATACTGTGTCGTTTCTGAATTGACAATTGGTCGGTCAGGTGTAAGTTAACAAAGAAGCAGTCGCATCTTGACTCGACGGAGCTGGAAGAGCTAGAGTCCACTTTGGCGTCAGTTCGCTCACATCCCGACAAGGACAAAGAGACCAAGTCCATAACTGAGCCTGATGTAGGCCTCGGTAAGGGCATGCCCTCCTCTACGGACTGCCGAAATGAGCAAAGTGGTTCTGAGGAGCAGGACGATCTAGGTGAAGGTGCCGATCTACGACCCGAGGAGATCTTTATGTTCGAGGCTGAGGACTCCGACGTAGCAGATGGCCAACAAGGTGAGCAGCCTGATAGAAAGTAGATGTACTTGCTTTGTGAGTTCTAATATTAGCGATTCTTTAATGTAAATGTGTGCAGGTGCACTCTCCTATTTTGTTTTTCTATAATAATGTACGGATCAGCTTATCACTTCGAGTAGCTTAGTAACGCTGGGTCACATCAATGTGAAGCTGAGTATCTTGACGCATTTCCCATTCGCGAGTGATTGTTTAGCCTGTAAACATGAACCTGCAATTAGCCTGATTTTATGAAAACAAAAATGATCCTTTAGCTTCACGGCGTACAATGCCTATCGACGACGCCATTGCAGAGAGCGTTGGATCACTGGCGCGGGGAAGATCTTCAACGATAATCCACACCGGGTTCACCGATCATCCACCTCAATCGGGTTCTGGCTCGGCTTCAGCAGCATTTTCGTTGGAAACTGTGTCTAATGGAACAGAGGTGCCGCCCAGCCAACATTCGGCCGTATGCACATCGACGCAACCGACCCCGTCAACTAGCTTTAAGAGGACAATTCCACTGAAAGGTATGAACTCAAAGCCCCAGCATGGATACGTTCCCACAGGAAAATATGGATACGCACCCTTAGATCCCATTTCGTTATATTAGCGACGTTGTAGATTTGAGAGACATCAAAATGTGTTCGTCGAATTCTACACAACAAGCGCAAACAAACAATTTTTTTTAAAAATAATTGATTTTTTATAATTTCTGTTAAAGTTTTTTCAAAAAAATATTGAGAATTTCTGTGAACGCGTCAGTGTCATTGTATTTCGGTGGAGGTCAGCTATACCTCAAGATAATGAAGAAGGAATAACCACAGTGTGACATTGGTGTAACTGTAACAGTCTTAGGGGTCGACAGTTGTAAGGCGGTCATTGGCACAACGAGATAGGACGTGGTTACTGAAAACAGCCAGTCAGTTAATCGCACTGCGGTAACTGCAATTAGTTAATAGCAATGGGGGGTCAAGCTTAAAGCCACTAAAGTGACACCCTACAAGTGTTAGTTGGCTCATTAGAAGCATTAGTGGTGTGTTAGCTGGAGCGAGTAAGACAGCTGCAAGACGATAACGGAGTTTATCTAAGAGAGAGTAACTCGATAAACAAAATCGAAAAACGCTGTAACCAAAAAGCTCCGAACGCTAACTAAATATAGCAGAATGATTCTTCAAGTGATGAGGGTTGTGGAAATAGTGGGACTCGATGTTGGACCTCGTTATCCGTAACCACAGTGTGGGTATATGTGATACGCTTTTCTAAATCCAGAGTAGAACCTAGTGCCTAATATAAGGAACCACTCGGTCCCAGTACAATAAGCTCGGTAAAGAAAGGGTTATGAGGAGCTGTTGACGTCGGAATCTTTTACGGCTGAAACTCTCGCTGAAAACATCATGGATCGCCTATTCAAACCCCAACTACATATGCACACACGCGTACGTCGTTTGCGTGAAATACAGAATGGCAAATAACAGTAAGAGATATCATTTTTTTTTAGTCGTTTTGTCAGCGATCGGCTCCTAACTGTATATTTGGCACCTCCGTCTCGTTATTTCCATGTCGTTTTGTTGAAGATATCAATTCATCCTCGTATAACATCAGTGACGTGGCGTCAGAGAGCATCGTTTGGCTCGCCCATCGGCTTGGGCCAGTCCTCACGGCCAGACATCTCTCGCGAAATCTTCTGCGGATGCTTACGCTCTGTTACTCGGGAAGCGACCAGATGGAATTCACCGAGCCTCTGTACAAAGACAATAGCGATTATGGTAATTATACGCACGGGCGTTCTGACTATCCCATATTTAGCGTATGCTCAGTGCATATCATGTATGTATACTGAGAGGTTTTTAGAGTATAAACACCCCTTGGTAGGCTTCTCAGGGCACATGATGAGAACACGGCAACAATTGTGATAACACAAGGCGTATATACATATATATATATATATATATATATATATTGACGTTCAAAAATATATACGTATATATATATATATATGCGCCTTGTGTTCTCATCAAAATACATATATATATATATATATATATATATATATATATATATATGTATTTTTGAACGTCAAGATAGCTGTCGGAAGTGGGAACCAATTAGCTAGACTAAGAGACCGCATATATTTGCATTATAACAATCTAAACGTATCATGCGATCCGTTTCGTGTTGTTGTGGTTGTTGCTATTTTTCTTGTTGTTGAATTCATATGTGCAACCGGCAGTGGTGAACCTGTCACAGACATACATTCTTGGTGATGTCGCTGCGATGAAAGCGTTCTCCACGCTCTGTGACGTCGCGTTTTTGTACGGCGAGCACTTCATCACGTTGCAATATATGCAGCACGTGGCTGACCTTGTGGAGCTCTGCCGAAAGCACATCACTGAGACCCTCGAGGCATCGCTGTTGGGTGGGATTACATTGCTCAAGCATGTGATTCCTCTGCTGACCGACGCTACGCTGATGAACCACCTGCAGGTAAGGCAGTGTATCTCGCCGGGAATCTTTGAAAGTGACCAATCTCGCTACGGTTTTGAGCTGACCCTCAGCAGCTAAAAAAACCTCCGATCTAGTGATAAATGATATTAGTATTATTATTAGATCTATGAACTTGTTTCCGCCCTTGTCTGCCAGAATGAGCCCCGTTTACAGAATGAACTCGTAGAAGATAGTTTATTGTTTCCTTGAGGCAAAAGTTTCAAATGTCGATTTTTAATTACACCCTTCTCAGACGACCATCATCCGCAATATAATCTACCCGTTGATTCAGCTGGTATCCTCGCTTCATCACACTTTTCCGAACGGGGCTCACGCCCGCCGCCTTATTGCATATCGGGTTGCCGACGTTCTTCATCTCATTTCGCTGCGGATTGGCTTTGAGATGTCGCGACAGCATCTGTCAACTGTGCTGCGTAGGTGAGTTGATACAGGACGATGCGGCGAGATCGTTGGATGCGATTGGCTGTAATGTTTGTACGAGGCTCTGTAAGCTGGCTGGCTAAAAACTCGCGCAGGGATTCTAGATTAAGATTTTTATCAGAGGTATCTCGAACTCTTTATATTAAACAATATAATGCTGTTATAAATATTTTCGACGGAAATAAAGGTGACGCCACTCGATTTAATCCCAATTGAGTTCAAGTAGAATTAACCCTTGTCAACCCAAAATCGTTCGTAATATCCAATTCGCAATTACCGCTTGATCGTAGCAAGGCGCCGATTGTTAGAATATGAAATGCGACTTACATTACGCCATATCTTTCATTGGCGTTTAGATTTTTCGTGTCATTCGAGAGGGCCTTTTGCGATGAACATCAACTGGACGCCGTAGAGCACCTCACTCCTCTTGGGAAAAGTATCGACAAGAACCCCGGTGCTCAGAGTTTCGGGCTGACACAGAGCATGGATGACTATTTGGATATCAAAAAGGATTCACCCAGTCAAGAGTACCGTATTGGGACGCCGGTGAAAATCTCCTCGGTTCTCGTCAGCCGCGCGCTTCCCTTCCAGCCATCACCGCCGTTGGATAACAACGCACAACAAGGTAATCTAGGGTCGCGTCCACTTGTATACTATACTTGCTGAAAATAAAAGCGACCAATTGTTGCCGTTATTAAGCAGCTCACAGGTACATGCTAAAGATAAATATAATTCTCAAAAATCGTCGTTATTCTAATAAGAAATGAGAACAACTTGAACTAAGCCAATTTAATTGCGAATCTGTCTAGGAGATACATAACGTGGGATCTAGTTAGCATCCAATCTCTTTCAGAAGTCACGGATATATTTGAACCATCTCACATCGGTTAGTTGTGTATGTTATCTATTTTAAAATGTGAACTGTTATTTGAAATGAACTTTAAAGGTGATAGCGACCTTCGACAACGTGCCTTGGCTGAAATACGGCTGGTATTTGACGCTGAAATGGCTCAAGTTACGTACATTCCGTTCTGCAAGCAAATCGGGGGAATCTACATGGCCGAAACTATACTGGGAGCTCATAATGACCTTGTGCGGAGGTTGTGTCTTCGAGAAGAGGAGGGTGCCCACGGTGGACCTGGAGGAGGCGCCGGCCGAGCTGGACACCGCAGAAATCCAAGCTATGGTAATAAACGCTATTAGTTTCTCTCTTATGTTTTACTCGTTGGTTCTTTGCTTTGCTTTGTATCTCAACTCAGTTTTGGATCAGGGATATGCGACCTTTTGATGACGTGCGTCATAATACCCACCGACACAAATTGGCGAAATAATGTGGACGGCTAAGTCTCTGGGAGTCAAAAGTCTGAGGCAGGTCCGAGTTCCGCGAGCTGGTGACATATAACATAAGCATTGTAAAATCAATAAAACCGTTACCTTACCCTTTTAAATACATCGTATATATATATACGTTACAGGTCAGGATGAAAGTTTTGTATCGAGCGAATTTGGTAAGAACGTTGCCATTATGGGAAACCGTATCGACGTACAGATGGAAGCCGGCTATGCTGACGATGATAGCCGGAGTTCGGCTCATGGACCCACAAGTCTGAGCGGCGGATTAGGAGGCCCGCTCGCCGTTGGACGCTACGACATGAACTTGCTACGCAGAAAAATGGCCAATACTCAGCGTCATCTGAAAGGCAATTGGCTGAGCTATTGGGAGCACGAGGTGGGCCAAGATCCCAAGAACACATCGAAGCTCGACTTCAAACAGATTAAGCTGCAAACGTTCGTTGGCCATACCGCTGGGATTCGACAGATAACAGCGTTAGATAATGAGAACTCATTCCTCTCCGCGTCCAAGGATAAGACCGTGAAGTTGTGGTCACTCCGGAACTCGGGCAGTGATGATGTCGGTTGCAATGCGCAGTGGACGTATACCCTTCATAGGAAGAGTGTATTTGCTGTACATTTCCTCGATTCCCATAGGGTCGTGGGATCATGTGACGGTTCTGTCCACATCTGGGATCCATTCCTCGGTTCATCCGTTCGAACTCTCGATCAAACCCGACACGCACCGGTGACAGCGTTTGCCGTTCTCAGCGCTCCATCGAGCTGTTTCTTGGCGGCGACTGTTCACGGCCTGATCAAGGTTCTTGACGCACGCTGCGGAGAGTATCAGCATGACTTCAAGACTTCTGTCGGTGAGTATTGCTGCCACGTGGTGATTCATGCTTGTGAGCATGATTACGAACGATTTCTGTGGGGTTTCCTCTATATTTGCGTCGACCGTTGCTGGCTCAACAATGTCCTTGCCAGTGGCAAAGTACTAAGTGGTGTTGTTTTACTGAAAATTGTAATAATGTTATAGTAATTTGCGAGAAATCATAATCTTGATTGTATTTTCAGGCGGCTCAGGTAGCATCCGATGCATCACAGCTGGCCCTGATAATCAATGGGTAGCAATCGGTCATTCATCGGGCATGGTGAGCGTGTTGGATCTTCGAACCGGAATTGTGATGGGAACATGGAATGCCCATGAGGGCGAAATACTGCAAATAAAGGTACAAACGAACAAGGCATAGATCTCCGAAATGCTACCTTGCCATCGTAGATACTCTACCAAGGGATCGTTTGGACCCCCTAAACAGCACTTGGAATAGTTCAGTGTCTAACTAAAGTGTTCGCTAGCACACGGGATCGACTAAATCCTACGAATCTATCGTATTTGTCGCTTGATTCGTTGACTGTGCCTGACACACCTTGGTCATTTGTCCATTTCAGGCCTTAACGGGAGGTTTGTTTGCTACATCCGGTCTTGACCAAACAGTGTCGGTATGGAACGCGGACGAAGCTAAACTCCGCTGTCATCTGAAGGGAATTGCCGACCCTACGATTTGTATTGCCCGCCATCAAAGGGAGCTCGTCACTGGTACCACCTCGAACCGTGTTACAATTCATTCGTCGCTAGAAGGCGCTCAGCACGCAACCAGCGTTAAGCTCCGCACTGATTCATTCCGGGGCATGCTTACCAGTCTAGCGATTCTTCCTCTCAACCGACTCCTGTTGCTGGGCGCCGACAATGGAGTTATCAGCCTTTACTGCTGATCAGCAGCATGGTCATATTGTCATTGATACAGCTCATACTGGGTACTACTCATGTATTATCTCTGGTATCGTCACGCACGTAGTTCACATGTTGACAGAATATACCTTTTGAAGTTAGATAGTTAGATTGTTCTCCCGCCAATTTCGGCCATATCACACACTGGTGGACGCACTGTGTGGACTACATGCAAAATGATTTTGCCATTGTGGGGAGAGGTTTTCGAGGGTGTGTAGAAACCGTGGTTTAAAGGTAAGATAACATATTAACATTTAAGAAAAAGGGGCTTTAATGTTGTGGTGCAGGGCCACCGAGGTATGGTGTTGAAGATGAACTTTTAAGATACTCATTCATTAAACTCAATGTCGACAATATTTAGCACTCAAGCACTGCAAGTCCAAAATGGAGAGACGCTAGGAACCTTGAGCTGCTCGTTGAAGAGTAGATTCTTGTAGTTGAGTTCCACGAGACAGGCAAACCAAGGATGGAACTGACATCAAGGGCGACAACCAATTTAACCCTACCGCTAATGGATATCCATGTCAAATATCCATGTCATGCGGGCATACACATAGAGAGCGAAAAGCGTTCTTCAAAGCACAATACTCTACAAGCACAAACGAGCATTCAATGAGTAGATAACCACTATTTCTACAACAAACTATTATTAATGCGATACAGCATAGATCATATATGTTGAGAACCGCTGGTAGCTTTGTGCCTGCCCCAGTTCCTCAACAAAGCACCGACTAATCGCACCGAGGGACAGACGGACGAAGATATCAATGCAGTATTTGCCACCTGTAAATAGATAGAACGATAGAATTTTCATTATCGAGTTAATCGAACGACGAGACAACTAATATATATGATAGGAATAAAATAAGAAGAGAAGCCTTCCAGTCGATGAGCCTGATCTTTGAGTGCACGACGGGCTCAAACGATTTCAGAGAGCAACGTGAAGTCGACGCAAGGAAAACATCGATTTTAGGATTTCTCTGGGCAGTTCATGGTAGTGTTTGTGTGTGTGGGGGATCTTGAATATCGCTCCCTCACTATTCGCGAACGGCAATTGTGCACTTCTTTTACGCACCAGCCATATTACCGGTCGTACGGACTCACTTATAAAATACTGAGCTTTATTAGTAGCGCTGTTCTCACGGGCTATTCGCTAGACCACACTGTATACCACCCGTGGCGGTGGCAAACAAAATTTTAACTAAAACCAAACAATACATGACAAAAGCGACCCCAAACAACTTTAAACGAACGATGAAAGTTTCACAACAAGCTCCGTGCTTCGTTTGAAGTGTGTCATAGTATTATTAGCTCGTACAGATCTTTAAGACACGTTAATATTTCGACTTTTCGTCAAGTGTCATCATTCTGAACCGTAATTCAGTACATATATCTGAACTCGGGAAGCATTCAAATGGCGATTATATAATAGTGGCAGTTGGTTAATATATGATATTCCATGATGGTGTTGGTGGTTGATAAATAGAAAACTCTCAGTGATTTCATAGAAAGGTTAAAATGACTGAGCCTCAATTTTGCTATGGAATATGGAATATTAACATTGTGCGAAACGCTCATGCAAGCTGCTCGTTGTGAAGTAACATGTGATTAAAGGCAATTCTATAGGAAGATATTTGCGAGTTTGGTTTTGATTATCAGTCAATCGCTCTGCTCGTGAATTGGGACGAATCCAAATACACTTCGAAAGGAGTCTTTAATGCAGTATTTTGTCGTATCCAAAGCATGATAGATAGTGATTAATGACTAACAACGTTACGGCGCAGAATAATCGCCATGAGTATAATACGATGACAAATGAGTGAGTGGCGATAATGTCGGTGTAACTGCTAATTGAATGAGAGGACCTTCGATCAAGTATAAAAAAAATCTATGACAGTTCATCAAAAGCAACGCCCCATCATGAGCTATCTCTTATCGTAACGAAAAATTTCAAGTCAAATAGACGAATGACTAACAATTATTGATATATATACATATATATAATAAATAATTTTAATCTCTAAGTGACTACAGATAAGATAGCTGATACGAAGTGGTGGATGATAGAGAGTCAATATTCATATATATATATATAACGGTGTACGATACTTATTTTCATGCAAAATAAATTGAGCATTGTTGGAGAAAAAAATGATTCACTAATTCTCAAGTATTCTAAAAATATAACAGAAACTGGCTCGCTCAATAGGCCAGACGTGCTAGCATGCAGCAAGCTAAAAATGCTAAAAATACGTTTAGACCATAATGCTATCCTAAGGGGCGAAGTATGAGGCGATTAGCGGATCTAAACGTATATTTCGAATATATATATATATATATATATATATATTGAATACGTAAAACTCAGCCAGTTTCAATGAGTTCAACGTGAAAATTGTCTTCCGATTACCACGACTTAATATATTTCACAAAGGAATGGGTTACATGCAGTTTTGAATCTGTGGAAACGGTGGCTTCGGTGGCGCAACCTATCTGGACGTTTCAATGGACTGCCACTTTAAATCGATACAATACGGGGCGGGCTTATCTGCTGGATGCTATCTCGTTGAGGCGCGCACAGTTCATTCGAGTGAATTCCCCTGAGTATAGCGAGCAATGCCGGAGCGGGTACCGCGTCTGGGTCCCTCTCTTCCAAAAGAATTGAGTCTCTGGGGAACAAAACCGTTTCGAGAGTATCTGAGGAACCTCTTGATAGGCCACAATGCCTTTGGGAATTTCCGACACTACCGTGGTCTTTGCCGTGAGCATCAAAGACCGATATTTGTTTGATTGAGGTGTCTTCGAATTTTTCTAACTTTTGCTCTCCAACTTGCGGTGGGGCTAATCAAGATTACCACAGGGATGCTTACCACCAAAAGTTAATCAGAACTTGCGTCTGATAATACATTTCACATCGCCTAAGATAACGTCGATAAGTTACTTACGAATGGCTGATTTATTTCCTAAAATAGATAAGTATACGGTGGTTTGTCGTCACTCCCCTGTGCAAACGCTTCCCTATAGCTGTACATTTCGTAGCCTGAACCTCTTCTATTTCTCTGTTTGGACACTAATAGAGACATCACCTACAGGGAGAATCAAGTAGAGGACTAGCTATTTTCATCATTATAATATAGGATACCACTTTCAAAATTATTATATCTGCAGCGCCGCCACCATAATGTGTCCTTAGATTCCGTTGGCCTCCCCGGTGGCATCGCGAAACCAATGTCTCTTCTGGTACTGCCGTCGATATGATTAAACGAATCGAATCAAGTAGCCCATAGTAAATCTACGTAGAACAATAACATGTTTAACAGACAGATGCTCCAAAAGATCGAATCTCCGATGCGGGCTAAATTCTCGTATATAAATGCGATCCCACAAGCCAAGAAGGTATCAGTTGGCCACATTTCGTCCTCCGCTTAAGTTTGGTAAATCCCACAACGTGTGGTCAATCAACATGCAGCGCCGTCTCTCACCGATCGCTCTGGTTGCTCTCCTGATGTTCTATAGCCTAACGGTAATGGGACAGTTCAACGAGATTGCTGAGCAGGTCGGCAACATGGGAAGCAACATCCCCGGCATGAACAACTTCAACAACATCACCAACAATCTACCGCCGTTCCCAAACTCGCTTCCTGGAGGCGGTCCGAACAACGGCTCGTTCAACATTCCCAGCTTGCCGAACAACATCCCAGGACTTCCGGACGGTCTTCCCAGCCTTCCTGACAACATCCCAGGATTTCCAGGAGGTCGTTGAGGATGCCGATTTATGGCCTCGTATCGACGGGGGCGGGCTAGCATAGTCGGCGCTCGAGACTGTCGTAAAAATGATACACAGTAACGTGGTACGCTATGATTATGACAAGGGGCGGGGGGGGAAGCATTATGAGAAATAAAATAATAATTCTAATACTTGTTATACTCTTTATCTGGTCACAACGATTTAAGATTGGCTTCTTGAGCCAATATCTAGCTCGTATCGGCAATGCTGGTACAATTAGCGTGCGCACGTGCTAGTTATCAGGTCGGTAGACAAATGATGGTAACAACAGCAGGAAAGGTCTCTTAGTAGCAAACGAGTTTGCGGTGATGAAATGGTCACCAAAGCATCACAGGTTTGAATCACGAGATTTTGTGTCTATCTAAAGACACCCAGGGGGTCCACAAGATGTTTTCGTTCGACTCGTTCGATTCAGTTACTCACCCGAGTACGCGATTCAGTTCTTTCTTAATGCTTCAACCCTCCGTTAGAAAGGTTTATCGGTTGTTGAGCAAAGACAGTTGCCTCTGCAAGCGTTTCATCTATGTTTGAAGCGGCAAACAGGTATGCTGACGTCTCAAGGTCAATCGTCTGTTATAAAGCTATATTTTAATTGTACATCTTTAATGTAATCAAATATGTAAATCTATCGTTAAGTTGCTCAATCAATCATGCATTATGCATCTTGAAGTACTTACTACACATTGACTATATTATATATTTGGAGCTGATCATCTGATACCAACTTTTTCCGACAGAAATATAGATGATGTATTAAACGTCTTTTCTTTTTTTATCAATTTAGCTTCATTATTCCATGTCTAGCTTTTATAAATTATTATAACGATAAATATATTGATAAACCATTTGAATGTGGCAAAGTCTGGAATTGAGTAATTAAGAAAATAAATAAAAATTCGTCTTCATGTCCGTGTTGGCTACGGTGGTGATATCTTTGAATTTGTTTCTCGAATAATTTAATTAACCGTTTTAAAATAGTTTTTTGACTGAACAAAATTCTATACCGTTAGTAAAATTGTTTGGAGGGAGATCCAGGGCAAAGCCTAGACAAGTAGTACTTTTGGTTTTAATCGTACAATGTGGAATGAAGCAGTGTTCGTTATAGTTTTTACCTGATAGATTTGGGACTTCGAATTCGGCAACCGTTGCCAGCCCTTATATATATATATATATATATAAGGCATTATATATATATATATATATATAATGCCAGACTAACTTATGACCTTCTTGGTTGACAAAGCACATTTTCAGCAACGTGTATTTGTTACCTGTTAGTGATGTCGCACCTATGGCATACGAATGATAAGAATATCATAGGTTGCATTTTCCCTATTCCTCCTGACACATAATGGAATAATTATATTGAATTCAAATGCTTCATTAATCGTATTCAATACTGCTATAATAATGCTGATTTCGTCAGTTGATCAAAGTGTGTTTAATAGTCTCCACAACTGTAAACGTAAATAAATCTGTTATTGTTACTGACGTAAATAAATAAAGAGTTATTTCACAATAAAAAAAAAAGTTCAACGATCAACGGCATGGGTCGAGAAGATATCTGCTTTGCGAGGTGTTTGATCACTTCATCGTCAGCACCGCAGCCGACAGGGGCAGAAACGTTTCTCTAGCAAAACTAATAACATCATTCTGCCTATTCGTAACATGCAGTAGTCGCCGTCACTTCTTGCAACAAGTGCCATTTATCATCTCGCCCCGGCGATCGAGCGCTCTGTTAAAATCCATATATTCCTGTTATCATGGCCTTGTTCCTGTTGCATGGCATTCTCGTTGTATCACGTTGGCTCATGAACGAGCTAATGTGTCTATCATCATGTGGTGGCAGCAGCCGTGAGGAGGATTTACATCTTGAGTCTCACCACGGGTCTGTTTGTTCGTTACTGCAGTGTTCTGCAACAGTCGAACGCGGAAAGGGGGGCGGCAGGCGGGAGTCATCGCAGAAACTAATTGAAGACCCCGACCGCGGCGCCGTCAGATGTGGTGACGTCTGCCATCGTCGTTGGAACCGTCTCGACGAGCCGGTACCGATGATACGCCGCTCGAATCCGACGGTCCGAGACGCCGATGTTCGTTCGATTATGTTCGACGCCACGCCGTTGGCGTACGAGTGGCTGTTTCGTTAGGTAATTTGCGGGGCAAAATTACTTTTGGCTACCGAGGGTGAATTTCATTCATCCTAATGGGCTGACATAGGTAATCACTTTAGATACTTCGGCTGCTTTGGTAACAAGCAAAGCAACTGCGGCGCTGGCGGCGGTGGAGATGATAACGCTAACAATGATGATTGCCCAGAATCTAAATATATCGCCGATGCAACGCGTTATGCAATAATCGTAATAGTACTAATAATAATTTATTGTTAATAACAAAGAAAAATAAAAACGTCAAAACGAGCCGCATTTGCAACCACGCCGATGAGAAGCTTCGCCGCCCGTGATGGACGATTGATTGATTCGGTCTGACGAACTTCGACTGGTGAGAAATACGCTGAGTGTTGAAAAGGGCTAAACAGACATAACGACAATATGTATTGCGATAGTTTCTATTGCTAATCTGCATTGGCTTATTTCATCAACTGTATTGCTTTTTTTTTTGTTGAAATGCTTAACACTAGGGTAGGTTGTAATACCTCGTCGTATCGATGCCTTTATCGTAAATTATATTGTTCTAAAATTCATTTTCAAACTGGTAACTTAAGGTAGCGTTATCTGCTTCAATATGCATGCGCTTAATGCTACATGGTGAAATAGTGGTTTCTCTGTGAGAATTTGATTATTAGTCACACGCTGTCAAAATGAAAAGAATCATACATCTCAGTGAAAAAAAGCGCAGCAATGAAGTGACGCCTGGCCGCACCATGATTTCTTATTAGGAGGTTTTGCTCTAAAGGGTTTAATGGCCCACTCTTCCAGTAACGAAGCTTGGAATTGCTTCGCACTCGCTTGGTAGATCTCGCGGCATTAATTGATTGATGTTTTTACTTCCGAGTTGTTAAATGAGTAATCCGATTAGCACCGTTTTGTTCATTACGATGTTCAACATTACGATGCCTATGGGGTGACTATTTTTGAACAGACATCTACGAGAAATGCATGTGCTGTTCCGATTGACCAATTGTATTAATAGCTTTTATGCTGTGTATGGGTTAATTTTTTTCGGCATATGAACAAGTCATCGTCACCCGAACTAGTTTCATAGATTCGTGGTCACTGAAAGGCGACCACATCATGACTGCGTAATATATTCAATGGGACTGCAGCGGGTGCAAGTTGGCTTGATTCAAGCTACTTAATATGAAACATGTGATATAGAGTATACGCAAAGAGATCTCAGTAGGGTTTTCCGCCTTTCGGCGGCAGATGAAGCCATATTCAATCGATCGAGTAGCATGTGGGTTGAATGTATGTAAGTTAAAATTTGAACGATTACACCACATGGGATGACTAGATATCATTTCGCTGAATAGGCAGCTATCTTGACTGTGGCTGTTGCTATGCGGGCCACAAATACACGATCATGTCAAAAATCCTAGGTTGGCCTTTTTGTTTTAGCTAAACGTCAAGTATTCGGAAAACCATATCCCCGGGCATTGATATGTCTATTTTACCTCGCTTCGTCCCTTTTCGATGATGCAAGTATTCTCTCTAGGCATTTGACTCTTAGCTATCCTCCCATAAGACATCTCACGGCACTTATCCGTATGACATTATGACACGAATTGTCGGGTAGGAAAAATCTTACATCGCTGACGCAGGACTTAGTCCTGCCATATATTGGCCTATTTCTCTAAGCTCTGTTGCTAGGTACTACCGATAGAAGGATCATCTGAAACAAGCCTAGCTAGGTAAAATATGGACAGCAAAAGACCCGGAGGCAATGCTATCCGAATTGTTAACATTTGAGTATTGCTTTCAAAGAAAAAATCAGTCACTTCTGTGTGTGTGTGGAGGATAGCAACCCAATATCAACTATGTGCATTTTTGCGATGTATGACATTTAGAATAATTGTACTTGCCGCATGTATTATACTCGGTGAAATTAATTGTAATACTATTAATATAGGTATAATTCGTAAACAACCAAGTTATAACAATTCGTAAACAACGATATTATATTTGAAGCAATGCCGAAAGCGGTTCTGTGGACGTTGAATGTTGACTGTACGCAAAACTGCTTCCGACATTGCCAAAGGATGTTGGTGCAGCATACGAGATGAAGTAGTTACTCATAAAGATATTTAACTCACAACGACAAATTCGGCCATTAAACGATCGACCACCAAGTTATTTCATTTCAAATGTATTGAATGTGTATATGTAAATCCGGGTGAAGTTTCGAAAACATTTTCAGAATAATCAACCAATTGTTTTTTTTGTTTTAGCCAATTTTATTCGTTCGAATACGAAAACTTTTGGGTCGTATATTTTGGACCCGCAGTTTTACAGTGACCGTAGCCAGCACACTGCTAATATACGTCAATGTCATGATCCATAGAATTAAATGAAATCAAGTGATTCGGGACATTCATGAGCCCATGGGTGCAGAGCGCTTCGGACGCAATCCAATGCGGAACAATTCTCACCCCAATTCTCACGCCTGGTGGCTTTTTCGGGCCACCATCGCCAGCATTCATTCTCGTTGATCGAGACCCTCACCGGCATACCCCATGTGTCCCGATTTGCTTCTAATGCTTGTATCCTGTCATTCATCCTACCACGTGATGCACCTTTTTTCAGGGGCCATAGACGAGCCTGCGGGACACGAAAATGTCTCCTGAAATGTAGCTATATTCATAGTGGCAGCATTACAGCGAAGACGCTCGGTTGCGTGAGCGTCTTTCAGTGACATTAGCTCTCCAGCGCGTGCCTCGATGTTGGCGCACCATTTGTACGCGTTTCCTGTAAAACAGACGGAAGGAGGAAGACGGATAAAATATGGGGAAAATTTGGTATGCTCGTTTCTTATAAAGAATGATCTCAACAGCTGGGGTATTGTTCTGTAGACGGGGTAATAGTGTCTAGTGCGGGCCTTGTGTGTGACTACTCGGGGACTCACACTGCACGATATGATATACAAGGAGGGTCAATACGTTTCCGCTATTGGCGTGTTCGGCTCACCAGCGGTGGAAGGCTTACGCCTTGGTGGCAAGGAGCAATCCTTGAAACGGTAGATGGCAAATACCAAAGCCGATCGATGGTGGCATTTGTTTTCATGATATCTACGAGGGAGATCAGGTCGGACGGTGTCGCCAAAATGGACCTTTACGTCTTTCGGGCTATTATTAAACACTACTACGTTAAGAGTTATGATCCATCCCAGGTAAAATGGAAGTTAGATGCAGTTTACTGGGTGTCGGCCCCATCGTTCGAACCTGTATGCCATTGAATCAGTGAATTTGGAAGGGGCCGAACCTGTGCCGAAGGTATCCCAAACTACGTCCGGGAGGTTTAAAGACGGCAACGAGTGAAGAAAATGTGCGAAAATGCATGAGGGAGAGCTCCGCGATTGTTGGGTTAAGGCTCATGAGGTAGCGGAGGCGTAGCAAGGGTTCAGTAATTTCCTGTGCCGCGATCTTGAAATTAGAAAGTAGAACAGCAATGGGTGCCGCACAGCTGAGTGTGGACCAAAAGCTGAACCCAGAGATACTTTGTGGGCTCTGTGTCGAGCAGATGAGGAGAAATCCAGTAGACTTTTGGAGCTGATTCGTAACCGTTGATGAACACCGGCCGAAAGGTTTTGCGGATTGTGTTTTGGATACAAATTGAATTATTCTCGTCGGCTACTTAGGACTGGTAAAACGATCATACGGTAAACACTGTGCCGAATTTTTGGATCATTTAAGCAACACATTCGCTAGGAATCGGCCTGGCATGAAAAAGAAGAATCACCAGGTCTTGCACCTGCTCACAAGTCACAATTCGCGATTGCTAAACTGGTAGAATTGAGCTTCGAAACTGTCGAACACGCAGCCTATTCTCCAGATCTAACCCCGAGCGACTACAACCGCCTCAAAAGTATTAAATCGCACCTCAGGCGCCAGTGCCACAATACAAATGATAGCGTGGGGCCTAATAGGAAGAGAGGTTTCTCGATGGGGAGCTCGAGCTGACCATGGCTCGGAGGGCCACACTCGATGCCTGGCAACAAGAGTAGACGCAGGTTAGTCCCAGAGGAGCGACAAAGGGGTATTGGACCAAAACTCAGACCTCAGGGTATGGCTTGACTGTAACATGGGGGGCTCGAGGGGAGTTGTGGGTAAACCAGTCAGTGAACTAGTAACATCAAAATCAAAGGGGCGGCCTGGGAGGAGGTTATACACCGGATGGGAGAGATCATTGATGTAAAGTAAAATAAGCAGAGAGAGAAAGACGAGCTCGAGTAAACCCTTAAAGCCCTCTCTTCCGGAAGGTCTGGGAGGCTCTCTCCACCGCAAGCTAGGAGCTTTCTGCACCGGCTACCCCCTCGCGTCCCGATTAAGGAGGGCCGAAGAAGCTGGAAGAGCATCTCGGACCTCTCCGGAAGTCGAAAGGACCTGCTACGGGAACCTCCTTCCCCAGTATCTCCCCCGCGCATTCCCACTAACACGGGCCGGGGATTTGGTGATGGAGCGCGCGCTGTCAGGACTCCAACAGCGAAACACAAAGTAGTCGTAGGAGACTAAAAACTCGGTTATGGAACATTAGCCGAGATAGTTACCTACCTTCCCTAAATATCGAAGTATTTCCAAGCGTGCAGAAACTATGAAAGAGATTGCGTTTGAGGAAAATTTCGTCCTCTAAAAAAACGGCCGCCTTAGAGGAGTATCCTGGATCCATGGGAATAATGTTCAATTTGAACGGGGGAATAGCACCTGAGGATCGTTGGACAAGGTGTACGGAGGTTCTGGGGGAATAAATTGAATAAATAATAATGGTTTTCTTTTCAAAACAGAAAATGTATTAACCCAGCTAGTATATGTCTCGGCAAAGAGATATTTAAATGATACATTTTATGACCATAGAGAGATCATTGCCTATCTATAGATATAGTACTTTTAACACGTTTACACGAGCGACTCTATTTACATTTTGGTCATCGAATCTCGAATAAAGTATGTAGAAGATTAACAGCAATGGTTATATCTGTTTGTCAATACCCACTATATAGTTCAGCTAGGACTGATTACCGTTGTAGCGATTCTTATCGCAGTGTTGCCATGTTGCAATGTTCAACGAAATATTTAAATTGGAAATTACCTATAAAGAAGAGTTGATCGGCTGTAAACTCGAGCCCGGGCAGTACAACATCGGAGAGTTGGTCCCGTGTGTAGTATTTATACGCACGGAAGGCCTGTCGAAGTCCAGCGTTGTCCGCAAGGTTCTCCGGCAACGTTCGTTGTCCCCGTGACTGTTTGGAGCTCCCGTAATACTTCTCTATTTCACTTTCGTGCACGCCAGCCAATATCTCATTCTGTAGTTGCTCATATTGCTTGACAAAACAGGAATTGCGGTCATCAAATTTCTTTTTGGTGCGCCCACTCCACCATCCGATGTAGTTGCCCTGCTCGTCGAAATTGCTTCCGATTGTATCAAATCCATGGCTGATCTGCAGGCGGGGCCATTACGTCGTCATGACATCGTTGCAAGGAATAGTTAACAGAGTATTGCTGTGGGCATTTAGAAATGGACCACTACTAATGTCTGCCACAAATAGACGACAATGATTAGATCAGATGATCGGTCAGGGTAGCCCTCGAGCGGATAACACCTTAGTCTACTGAGAAGGTCTTCTTCTCTTTCCACTGAAGAGTGTTCGAAAGTATTTCCCCTCCGATTCAAACACGTTTATTTTGTGCAAGCGAAAGCAATATGCCTAAGTCAACACTTCGGTTGAGACATTTAGTACCCATTATACGATATACTGATGACCAAGCTTGTTGCACGGCTAAACCGAAACCATACGCAGTGCGCACAAAATGTTAAGATAACACACTACCTCATGTCCAACAATCGATCCCAGTGAGCCATAGTTGAAGGCGGCGGGAGCTCCTTTAGTGAAGAAGGGAAATAAGAGCACTGCAGCCGGAATCGTAATCGAGTTGCGCGCGTGCTCGTAGAAGGCGTTCAATGAGGCCGGACTGAAATTCCACGAATTTACGTCTCGGACGTTCGGCTTACGAAAGCTACGCAACGCTAACGCAACCTTGTGCTGTTTAATGTCAAGGACGGCTTCAATGAATAAGCTGCCTGGACTTAGATCAGGCGCCTCGACAAACTGCTCCAGCCGGTCCTCGAACCAGTCGGGAAAGCCGACGTGCGCAGTCATTGCGCTTAATTTCGACATGGCCCGGAGCTGCGTGGACTGGTCCATCCAGACGTTCTCCCGCATTGCCTGCGTCACCGAGAGAGACAAATGGTGCAAAATAGTGCAAATGACGGCCAGAGGAATAGAGAGGGAGAATCCTAGCTTGGCCACGAACGACGCGATATCATCCACCCCTAGACAAGGGGTGGACGAAATGCAAGGCAAACCGCCACCATCGCCAACATTACCGCCAACATAACCGGCAGCGGCACCACTGCCCATCGTCTATCTACATCCTCTCATCTAATACTGATTGATGAACCCAACAGATGGAGCTGGGCAATTGAACGGGCCATCGGTAAGACACGCGGGGAGGTCTGTAAGGAGACGGGAGTCTATGAGCGGTGCAAGATGTACACATACGAAGGACAAGTAAAAACCGATTACTATTCATATTATTACCTCAGCGAACGCAACCTTTACGTAGTCCACAACGAGCTGCGCATCCACCTTTATGCTAGGGTCAATCATTTCTCGTACGAATACGGCACCATACGAGAGAGGAAGAAACTCCTGTGCCTGTGCGTCGCACCACCGATCAATCTTGTATTTAGGTGTTGTCGTACCAAGCGCCTGGGCCAGAGACATGCTCCGGCGTCGAGCATTACGGCCAACGAACGGGGCTAATATACCGACAATAGAGTACGCAATGTAACTCTTGATAGCGTCCTCGGTTTCCTTATTCCTGAGCAGCGTGAACAGAAGGGCAAGCGAACGTGGCGTATCGACGATGACGTCATCATTGTTAGTGAACGTTGGCGTATTGTGCTCAGACGCGTACTTGTTGATTGAGGCAAGCAGGTCGATGGAACTACTCCCCGTCATGTAATGAAGGTCCTTGAATTTCATCCGTTTCGGTGTGTTGGACAGCTTTTCGAGCAGCGAGTTCGTTTCATTCTTTGCGTCGTCTAGGATTAGAGACGCCATAACAATCTGTTTGGCAATCGCCTCAATCTCGATGGGTAGGCGTCCCTTTTCACTGACAACGCGCAGCAGATCCGCAACGACTCCGACGAGACGCGATAGTTTTTTCACCTCCAATAGCGAGTTGTGAAGCAACTTTGCGGTGAAATCAGGAATAGCACGAGCGGCTGGCTCGAAGTAGCTGTCAAGATTTTTGTCGAAAACGAACGGTTTCGCGTTTCGCAAGGCACTCTTATCCGACCGATCAGACGAACTGATGACAATGATATTTTGGTTCGTTGCTGTTGGATCAGCCATCGGGTAGACCATTAATAAGGAAGGAAGGCCCCATGTTAGGGATAGGCTAAGCATGGTTTCGATCGCCGATGTGGGAATCATCTCATCGTCATATTTGCTTACCTCATCTGTGCTGAGCAATGTGGTCAGGCCGACCTGCCCGAGCAGGCTTCGAAGGTACCTTCTCGACTTAACTTCCTCACTGTCCTTCATGCTTGCCTGACAAAGATGATGAAATGCAGCCACCTGTGCGGCTGGTCCGAACGATGCATTTCCGTTACTGCCTGCAAGAGTTCGTTGTATGTTCTCCTTGTTCCAATGTTGGCCCGAACCGTCAAATCCACTTCTCATCACAGTGGCAATTTTCGATGCCAGCAACGAAAATGGACTAATCTTTGCACGGACCTGCTCCGGTGGATGGCGTTTCCTCCAGCCGTCACAAACGAACCCATAGAAATCCTCACACGGATTGACATCGCGGTTAAGTGTCTGGTTCAAGGCGGCGGAAATACTATGGCAAACCTTGGTGTTACAAACGGAATATAGACGTTTCTCCTGAGAGACCTGACGAAGGGCAGATGACTTGATTGCTGCAAATTTTTATTTTGAATTAATCATTTGTAGTGCTTAGAACCCTACGCTGCGCATAGTAGTGAATTATAGTACCTATATCAATAATCAATCTTGTCACTAATATCAATATATAAATCTTAATATACCAGTATCAATATAAAAACCAGTGGAAATATGATTTTGCATAAGGGTAGGTGATAGGCGCCCTTAATGTTCGTTGCTATTAAAATATGGCACTCGTTCTGGAACAGAATCGGTCATTGCTGCCCTCTTTGAAGTAGATACAACCACCCACCTGCTTTCGAGAGGTCCCCTATATCAGGTTCTAATTTAGTTACTAGTGAATAAATGTCTCTTACAGCTGCCACAGTGCAATAGTGCAAAGAAGTTATAGAAATGACCCCATCTGTAAGAAAATTATTACAGACGCATCAAACCTAATCTCGGCCCACCGATTCCTTTATCGTTAAATATGCGCGGCCTTTGATCGCCTCCTAATGTTGCTGAATTACACTGGTGCATCTCTCAACGTGGGCGCCGAAAGTGTTGGCTGAGAATCAGCCCTAAATAGTTTATTAGTGGATGTTATATACACTGACTTCAGGAGTGCTTTCGACACCATGCCACACGAGGCCATTGTGTCCATGCTATCCTCAATGAGAGTCGTCAGTGCTCGTGTTATTGCACGGATCGCGTATTTTCTTCGAAAAAGGACGTCCCGAGGTATATGGTGAGCGATTCGTTCTCTAAGCCGGGCATCGCCACTGTGGGTCGCCCCAGCGCATCGTCTTGGGCAGGGTCCTGTTTTTGTTCTTTCTGTCGAACGCATTCTAAAGGAGCCGGTTCAACATTACACTTACGCTGATTTTGTCAAATTGGTGAAGCCTTTCACGCAAGACCACCTGCTCCAGCAGAACACTCTTGATATGTTCGTGACCCGGTCAAGAAAGACGGGACTCAAGCTCTCGATAAAGAAGCGCGGAGGCATCCATCTGGGAAACAGGAACATGGATGGAACTATCGAGTCGTGCACGATGCACTGATCAAAGTGGAGGTAGTCAAAGGTCTCGGCGTAAGGCTGTAACCCACTATCGTTTAGAGAGCCGTTTAGGAAAATTCTCAGAAACAGCGTAGGGTTTATTGTTGAACCTAAGATGACTCGACTCGCACCGAAAAAAACCGATCATATCTGCATAGTAGCAGACGGATAGTCAGATTAATTTAAACTAATGCACAATTGTATACATTACAAAGATAATTTTCAGAATAACCGAACAATCTGCTCAATTGATCGCAACGAATTTTATCCGTTTATCTTCTATCCTGTACTGTAATATTGTGTTATCAAAAAAACTTCCGAAGCAATTCGAATCAACGTGTATATTCAGCCCTGGCTCAATGAAACCAACATATGATGAATATTCAAGATGCGTATTACACATCCGTACGTTTGCAACGGGATTTGAAATTTTTCGGACCATATCCTTTTACATGCACAGAAAAGCATCCCAAGCACCCACCTGCGAACCTCGCAGATTTTTCATTCGTTCTACCTTGTGACCTTATGAACGCAACGTAACAGATTGTTCCAAGGATGAGCACCCCAATGAGAAATATACAAACGTAGCTGTGGGTCAAATTTTTGACGCCTGATCTCTGTCTAGTTCGTCGCGGTGCCAACTGCTGATCTCGGTCGAGGCGGCTGTAGCTGGGTCCACGACCTCGTTGTTTACTCATTTTGATTTCGACTCCATCCGCACCCCTTTGCCTTTGGCCACACCAGGGATCATATTGAGTGGCTTGCTTATTCAAACATACAGTAGTTCGGAATTTCTAGGGATTATGGGGGGGGGGGGGGGGTGAGGACGACAATGTCCCGAGGAAGGCGATGGCATTGCCTCTCTGCACAGCGAGGGACAGGCGCTGCAGGAGGAAAGAGCCAGCGCGCTTGTCCCCGGTGGCGCGGATCAACCTATGGTAGACCCCGTCGAGGAAGTTCGCAGTGAGAGGTCCGTGCCCGCCCAAGGTCTCAAAAGCAAGGGGGGAAAACAGGTGGGTTGCTTGGAGTGCGGCGTACTGATGCTTCGAGAGGACGTTTCAATGGATTAGCTGAAAAATTGAGGTCCCAGGGTTTCGACTTAGCGGTCTACCATGTCTAGCTAGCCATGTCCGTTTGAGAATGAAGCACGGCATTCGCTTACTGCGCGTCATCGTTGGAGAGTTGGAGGCATTAGCACGATTGAGGCAGCAACTATTTGTGGTGGTACGTACTATGTCAATTTGCCGTACCCGTATGCACTACTAACGTCAGCCTTTACAGTAGGATTCGACAGAAGATTCCCTCGATCAATAGACTGCTTGTGTACTTGTTTTTCATAGCTAGTCATACGTGTGTGTATGTGGCTGGAGCCGGATGATGGGTATAAACTTAGAAAATGAAGTTCGGCTTCTATATGTGATATGTAAATTTGGCAATTTCACCGTGTTCATTAAGTCTCACACCCTCCTCAAACTCTGGCCCGTCTCCCGTACGGTAATATTAACGTTTTCAACACATTATACGCTACAGAGTATTTCGCAATCTCAATCTTTCGTCGCTCGAAGAATGGCATCTCACACGGTTGTCTATCTTTTACCTTGTCGGACTGGGTTCAATTCCGCGCTTAGCTGGGGATTATTGTTCACAACCAGGTCATAAATACTCCTTTATTTATCACCGATATTGGATAGGTATGTGTCACCGTTGATCCGGGATCGGAAGGCCCAGGGTATTAATTACAAAATACCTGAAACGCGTAAGATTGGTGCCCTATTATGAAACTTACATATAATACACATATGCCTACAAACACGTCTGCCCCGCAGACGGCCCGAGTCGAATGGCATTACAGATTGTTGCAGTTATATAACGAGTTAAATATCAAGACGTATTAGAGTGCTCTACACCGCCTCGGTTTACCATTCGTAGACACAGCATGGACACTTATAGGAAGATGCCAACAAAAAAAATAGTGTCGACGGCTGTCAGAACAGAAGGTCGTTATCGTGTTGAGCCAAAAAGATTTGCTACAGCCACGTAGAAGTAACTACATTAGCCACCAAGTCCACCTTATGTGGCGCAATTCACTTTGATGGGTTTCTAGACACTTTTATCACCCTTCCAATGAGGCAACCAACTGCAAGACAAGCTAACACTTCGTATCCTCTTAGAAAAGACGAGCTATTCACCAGCTATTATACACATGTATCACGGTATTTACAAGACGCGGGAGGTTGTATAAGAAGTGCTTTGTCGAAGAATATAGCGGTGCAGAGGTCAGAGAGTTGAGACGTACATTGCTGTGTGTTAGAAAGATCTCTATCGCGCCAAGAAGGCGAAGTTGGACGATTCCCTCTCTAAATGTAGTCACAATTCCAGATACACTGCATTGCAACTATTAGTATCGTCACAGCTAGCTGTGCATCAGCCCAAAAAATGTATTTTATTAAGTATCATGACAGTTAGTATCGTTCAATGAGGCAACCTAGTTATATGAAATATCCTAAAGAGCCCAAATCTGCTATATATCGTCTCTAATAGTAACTTTAAGTAGTCCTTTAGTTCGAACTCATATTTCTCTTTACGGGGCTCGAGCCTGCCGCATCTGGATTTTAAATATCAAATACTTCGCCATCCAGGAGACCTCGCGGACACCTTTATTATAGATATATATATACAATTCTAGTTGTGTGGCATAACGCAATTATCTTGTATATGATAACCAAATGTGGCGCATGTGGGATAATTACAAATTTCATTACATCAAAGAGTAAATTTATATTCTTTACAAAACATCAGTCAGATAAATAACTAATTTGATTTTATACAGGACTATATATAATATTAAATTACCCTTTGGGATTTCGCAGCGGAAGTGTGTTGCGTTGCTCATGCTTAGGTAAGGTATAGGTAAATGAAATGGTTTATTAAAGGAACTACAAATTTTTTTACAAATTATCTTATATGTTATGTATCTATGATGAACCGCTTCTTTCTGTATGATCGATTTCTTTGTACGATCAAGTCCCTCAGATATACAGATTGGGTAGTTTTATTATGGTTCTAGGCTTGGAATAGTATAGTAAATAATAATAGTAAATAATAATATTGTATTTCGATGGTGCTGAAAGCCTGATGACTAAGCTCTGCCTAAATAATTAAGTAATCACTGGGTCCAGCTTCTACATATGACATATACGTGCGCAGTATGAGAAAGAATTAAAGAAAACGGATTTACTCTCAAATTGTATATCTTTCAAATAATTTGACAAAAATATACAAATCAGTAATTTAACAACCAGTTTTTAAACAATGAGTTTGACAACTCTTATACAAAACCCCTTTCCATGAAGCTGTGGATAGAAGCATAAGCGCTAGTAGATAAGATACCGCATGGGGGTCTCCTCCAAGAACAACATTGACTATGTACTAAAAGCTATCGAGTCAATTAGCGTGCCAGTCGCCAAATAGGAGAAGGCAGGATACAGAGTATTCCCTTGTCGAACCCTTGTGGCAAATGAGGTTGTCTGTATTCACAGCAGAAAGCGGCAAAATAATTCCGTACACAAACCTTGTCAGATTGGATAGTTCAGATGGAACTTCTTCAATTGATCTTAACAAGTGGTCGCGACACACGGTATTAGAGGCGCTCCTATTGTCCAAGTTGACTTGGGGTAGAGGCAGGGGATTCGGGTTTCTGGGTAGATCCAGATGTTCAAACGCTTGTATACATTTGGACCTCTTTCAATGTCTGACTTCCTGACGAACGCACGTGCATGATTGTAGATTTCCTATTGGATTGGGTGTACCTGTCCTATCCAGGCATTCTTCTTGTCTGGGGACCTTCAGATGAGGTTCGTTTTCCTCTGTAACGACAGCTGTAGATAGCGAAGTAGCAGTCCCCGACCTGACCGTTGAAGCCGGTTAAAATGCAGAAGGCCCCTGTGCTAAGGAGCTCAAGTCCAGACGAAGGCCTCCGTGAGAAGAACTATCTCGCTTTTGTCCAACATCGACGACGCGGTCAGCTAATATTAAATAGACAAAATAATTGAGAAGACCTCTTGGGAAGTGCAATACCCTCTCTGGCCATCTCCCTCCACTCAAGAGCTAACTACAGTATGGGAGTACGGTATCTTAGAGCAAGGCACCAGTGAGGAATCATCTATCAAAAACAAAAATATTGTGCCGCTTAACATTATCACTTTGACATCGAACAACGTAAGTATTCTAGACCCTGGTTGGTGATTAACACCTTACAGTTTATACGTTACATGTTCATACAATATATTTTGTGTGTCGTTCTCCCAGACGACGAGAAACGAAGACATAGGGTGTAAACAACACCGCTTTATTCTGTCTAATTTCTTATTTCATTCTTTATGAATGAACACTCTCCATATTCATACAAGCACAGATTACACTACGCTTCGATTTGGGACGGACTTATCTATAAGCTCATCCAGATGCATTATTTGATTACATTAGCTAACAATGGCTCTCTATCTTCCGTGGAAGCTCTCATCTTGACGCAGACGTTACATTAATCAAAGTCGACGTCAAACCAATCTAGTAAACATGAGATTATATCTAATTACACGCTGATACTGATTAGTTATGTCCATGGAAAGCCTGTTAGGTATTAAATTATTAATCTGTTAAATATATATCAAGATAATACATTTAACATATATATATATATATATATATAATATAACTATTAATCAAATAGAGATTAAAACCGTTCCCACTGTCAGTCACTGGAAGACACTATATACGTCGTGCTCGGTTAATAATTAGTGCTGTGATACAGCTTTTCATCCGTTTCTACCATAGAGATGTACAAGATTGATTTCTGGATGCGCACGCTTCGCCTGGAGACTTCATATGTCAACTAGGTCTTCACCAGAAAGCTGACCACGATTGAAAAGTGCCTGTATTGAATGACACCGACACAATTTTCTATGACACCTACAGATTCGATCGCTCTGGCAAAGCCAAGCCCTATTCGCTAGTATTCATAGTATATAAATGGAGCGCACGTTGCTGGATGATAATAATTACAGGTTCTATTATTATATTCGAGGTGGCTGCGTGATAGGACATCCTAATCATTTTTCAACGTATAAACTCAAATCGATAACATCGAAACAAACACGAACGCTATTAGCGGTACTGCTATCGTAGGTAAGTGATGGCTGTTGAGATTATTCAGTGGTGGCATTAGATAAGTGGATATGTGCTAAGCGAGGCGAAGGCGCTCCTATAAAGGTTCTACGGATCCTAAGAGCGTTTCATCGTAAGCCTGCAGCCGAAAGTGACGCCCCACGATCGAAGTCAGGACCTTTCAAGGCAATGATTCTCAGAATTACGATTTTCTTATTTGGAAATGTGAAATCGTACTAATCATACGGCTCCAAGATTGTTGTTATCTTTAGGTAAAAACGTTATATAAAAGTAAAGCTTTATTGGTTTACTAAGGGAACTGAAATTTACAATGCTTACAGAATAGGGAATAAACCGTGCCATGTTTCACTCGATGATTAGTTGATTTGGCTCTCGTTTTATTAAGAATTTACATAACTCATGAGAGGAGTTCAGTCCCAGCTACCGAATAGATGACGGTTTCTATGTATTATCCAATATCGATTATGTTTTGGATTAATAACAACGCTTGACTCGTTCATTTTTGTGGAAATGTTCTTCTAACGAAATGACTTTCTTTCCAACCCAATACTTTGGTCTATGACTTAAATTCGTACAGTATCTGTTAGGGGCGTATGAATAACCAGCCATTGCAAGGAGCTCTACGTGTTCTTGAGAAAAATAACCTGAAGTGATTTATTTATAGTTCAATATGGATGAATGCACCGCGCATAGGTTATACCGAGAAATTAGCAAATATAAGGAACGAAATTCAAATTGTAAGGTTTCGGCCAAACAAGAGATTAGATATCACTTATGCACATGATCAAGGTTGGACCCTTTTGACGGTTTGCTATATAATTACCCCGAACATTGGCATTTCCACAAAGCACACTCAGAAGTAGATTATTATATCCTAGTTCGATTTGTGTTCGCGACCGTTAATGTTTAATCGAAAACTCAGCAGTCGAAATGAATGCACCAGAATCTGTGAATGACCAATGACGTCCGCGCCGCTTGAATTCGCAACCCTGAGCAAATTTGGACCGAACGATGGTAGAAACCTTATCATTTTCTATATTTAGATCGTTACTTTTTGGTTGCACCTACTACTAAACGATCCTTCGATGTATTTTTCCTTAATGATCTACTCGCGACTCTCTGATACGATATGCTCCCAACAGACATCGCCACTGTACTTTTTTGCATGAATATATTGTTTTATACAAGCGTTGAGTCATCTTCATTCTGTTATCTGTAATTATCCGATTGTTATTAGAGCTAAGCATGCCGTTTTTTTTGGAACAGTTACATAATGTACTTCATTTTAGAATTGCGTTAGCAGAATACAACAACGTTGGGTCACTATTCCGCCGTAGCAGATTCAGCTATCGCCGTCGCTTGCCTCGACGAATAAAATCCACAGGGGTGAGCCTATTATATCCCGTTGATGACACGATATACACACATGACACAATTACTCCAGTGAGTTAAGAGCAGTGCGGCGTTTTTTTTGTTTGTCACTAATCCAAAACCGTAAACCTATGTAGATCGTACAAAGAGCTCCACAGGATGCGCGGACCCATATGACTTGCTACTTTTGCAAAGTAAAACTTCCTCCCCGGCTGACCCCGGGGACAGAAGACAAATCGTTTACGAAGTTCGTACGTTGCCTTCTATGGGCAAGTGAATATTAGTTTGACCCGACAGCAGCACGTCCTCGACCAACGAGCGCTAAGCCCGCCATTTTTAAAAACATTGCGTTATACATAATAACTAGGTGGAGGCCAAAGTACCGACAGTCCCTTCTAAATCTTGATCCCATCGATGATCGTGAATACAGTGTGGATTCACAAATATCCGCGCAAATTGGAGAAAAAAAAAGCAATACATATCTTAATGTTTAATTTACGTTTAATTGAACTATAAGTATGCCTTTACATTGATTTGTCTCTTTGCGTTGTTAAAAAATGCTTACCAGTCGATATTTAATCGATTATTTATTAGAACATATTAATTTGTGTATGTTCTAGCATACCAGTTGTTAGGCAATGCATACTTCTGTCCCGACTGTAAATCTGTCCTTAGTTCACCCTGTATAATACATTACACTGGTTATGTTGCAAATACTACTAGCTATCTACGATTCTCCCTTATGAACCTCCAACCAATACAATCTTAGCAATTTGGTAATTTACTATAAATCGTTCACAAAGTCCATTAGAATATTCCATTAGGGTTTCCTAAGAGCTGTTGAGGCTAAGCGTTTTTAGACAAAAGCAGCAGATATAAGACATTCAATAGTTCAATAACATTGAGTTTCACCTGGAAGCAATAGACAACTCAGGATAGAATTACTTCGATCTATAGTCAGCTGTATGTGCCGCATACACAAATGCGATCATGAAATGTGCGCCCTTGATACAAACGGGATTCTGTAAATTGAATAGTATATATATAAATATATGAAATGGCTTTGAAACTATTTTACACAACTGATGAGTGTGGGTTTATAGCGGAGTATTTAAATCAGCCATAGTCAGTCATGGTGCTAGGTTGGCGATGGCGTTTCCTCTCTGCACAGCAAGGGACCCTGAAGCGTTGCAGGAAGAAGGAACTTTAAAAGCACGTTGTCACCCGTTGGCTTGGGCGAGCCTTTCGCTGAGCCTGGCCGTCAGGGGCCCGAGGCCTTCTAGCCTTTCCTACACAAGTGAACACAGGAGATGCGTCGCATGAAGGCCACTGTATTTCCGTAGCTTGCTCTCCTCTGCTTGGGAGACTGCTCAGCCTGGGGTGGCCAAACAGTGACTGACATGCGATGGAGCTAGAGAATCAGTCACGATGACGTTCCAGACTAGTTTGAGGCCCCGGAGAAGGGACATCCTAGATTAACCAGCTAAAACAACGGTCATAAACAAAGTTTCCATCGGGTATATCCGAGTTGGGAGTCATTGGGCACATACAAACCGAAACTATAACCATAAGTATACTAAGACTATGAGCTCAAGCGAGAACATGTCAGAGTTGGTATGCCAGTCAGAAACTCTCACCCAGAACCTCTACAAATAAACTAATCAATAGTGTCGCATTAATTTAATAGCTATAGTCAAGACTATACGTATGGGTACAATGCATGTACGTGCCCGTAGCTGAGAATTGCCATCTACGTGAGAAAAAACATAAATTATAGTAGACGCCGCATAAGCTGCCTCGTAGAAAACCGCTATGTTTGACCTATGTTTATAGCAAGGCGAGCGGTCCCTTACGCCTGACTCAGTCCTGATTCAGCACTTTGCTGAATTTGCCCCACCAAAAGCTAAAGAATGACGCCCACAACATCCACTTCAACGTGTTTGCCCCTTATGTCCTCCAACGACACAATCTTTGTGTTCTTCGAACAGAACCGATGTCTAAACAGAAGAGCCGAACCGAGCGAACGGTGGATAATGGTCCACTTGAGCCTTCTTTAGTTCGTGATGTATTCCAGCGTTGTCCATACACAGAATTGTCCACGCGAAATCGAGTGCAATTATCTACTGCCGCTGAGGGTCTAGCACAATTTGGATTCCCCTTGCCCACGCAGTGACATCGAACTTGTTGCTGATTTGTGCGGTGAACATTTGAAACAACAGACGCAAGCATTTAGAAATAAGCATTTTCTGGATAATTAATAATAATAATAATTTCAAATCCTATTTTGCTAAATCTCATCTCGACATCACATCTAGCACAGAATTTCATTTCTTAATTCCATTCCCCGATATATAGTGTATTCTACTCTTCGTGCACTTCTCAAACATCCATTCAAACGAATGAATAAACACGTTTCTGCGATCGCTCGAATAGTTTATAGTGTCAGGAAGGGGTCGATTCATATATGAAATTTTCAACTACCGGATGGCATTGATTTTGCCTGAATTTGTTACGGTCGCGTATTTGGTTACCGTTAACGTAAATCACAAAGGGGTGAGAGAAGATTGGACGTTCTCTAATGAATGTATGCGAATATTCGACAGGGTTACGTTACGTATTGTGTACAGGTCAACAAATAGCTACTGAGTGTTGTTTAGCTCAATTTTAGCTTAGACAAGTCATTAAATAAAATCAACGTCATCAATTTTTCTAAGATGGTGTCCAAAACCACTCACTGAACGTTTTACGTTGGAAAATTCTCGTTCGCCGAATCGTTCTAGTAATAAGTGTTATGGCGCTAATTCATAAAACATTTTTTATATTTGAACGTGAGATATATCTAAAAACACCTTCCTCTATATAGTCTTAAAAGGATGTCCAGGACAAGGAGACCCCACTTTCCCAATCCTTAAAATGGGGGTGCCCAAAATAGAAATTGAGTCACCCCTTTGGATATCTAATTCATAATGGCTACTTGGCAGAGAAGTATGTATGGTCTTGCTTTATATGCGAATATACTAGGGCGTCAATACTAATACCATCCAGTATATGAATAAATTGATATTGTATTGTCTATTATGATTATTATTGTTATTGACAAATATCAATTGCTTCTATGACCGGCGGAGCGCATATGGTCACGTGGGCACGCATTTCATTTAGGTATAGAGAGAGTTGTCGACAGCCGAAATTCGATAGCTTTCATAAGTTTTATTTATATATATATATATATCATCTGCGGTGTTATGATTTGGTCAATCTGTTTTGATCATTCAATACGTGAACGTGTGGCCACTGTTAGGCATGCTCATCAATTTTGTGTAAATGCTTTATGGTAACTTGTATAAAGGCAATATCTAGAATCTAGCTTGCACAAGGAGTCCAATGGGACGAAGACTCTTTCAAAATACTTTCATTTACTATATAATGGATAACTATCTTCTGCTGCTATCCGGTTAACTATTAATCGATGTTCCGCTGATGCGAATGTCCACCGAGAAGATCAATGTGGGACATTAACACAGGTTCTCTCAGAAATCGACCAATGGATACTCAGACTACACTCGCAGATGTGTCACTCGTTTTGCTTAACTTTACGCATGTTCAAGGGGCCGGAATTACTATCTGAAGACACGTAGAGTTCCCACGAGGGCCGGAGAAGACGTGTGTCTTCATTTCTGTACCACCACAGAATACGAACACTTCGTATATATATATATATAGTTAGCTCAGCGTATGTTCAGTGGTCTTGGAACATTGTAGATTGTCTATAACAATATATATATATATACTAAACGTCCGCTGAGCTAACTATATATTTTCCTCGCAGTGCTGACGTAGCGATTTTCGTAAAATTATGTGTTAACACCAATCTGGCCCGCCCCATCAGCTTGTCTCTAATCCTCTCTTTCACTTGAATGCTATTTTATATCCACACAATGATGTTTCTTGTCACCCATGCATACACACATGCATATATATATATATATACTTATATATGTGTGCTTTTATAGTACGTTGACTCACAATTCCCGCTGTGGACGTTCTACCTTTCTACGCTATCTGACTCCATCACTCAGGTGAGCGGTTGACGCAGGAGACATCATCATGATCATCTTGTCATGGTTCATCTAGTTTTTGCTAGTTTCCATTCACGGTGACATCAAAGAAAGCCTACGTCGAGCATGCTGTTACTATCACTACTATTCATAGATGTCCATGAATAGAACGAATCATTTTTCGTGTCGTCTCGACAGACCGGCGGCTGGCTCGACGGTCAGTCAGTCAGTCAGGAAGGGCGCACCACAAGGTTGAGAAGCGACGCAAGTGTCCGCTAGCCACAGCGGGAATAAGCGACAGGAGTTCCCCCCGGTCGCTGTCTCCGCCCGTCGGCGTCATTCGATTGGTCACTTACTGCTGGTTCAAAGGGATCCTCGGGGATTCAATGCGACACTAAACGCATCAGTCGCGCGCGTCAGTTGTTGGTCAACGTGGTCACGTCAAATCGACTTCGAATTCGCGACGAATTTGTGCGATAAATCGGTGTTGCGTCGGTGCTTACTTCACCTCAAAAAAAAAAATAAAAATGACGGAAGGGCTTTTGACGAAAATCACCCATCAAACAGCATGGGTCCCCGATCTCGACATTTACGGGTCACACCATTGATTTGAATATGGATTGTATTATATAATGTCGACCGTATGACACCGAACGTACGAGTGTTTGAACAGATAGCTGGCACGACATTAACGAACGACACGGAACAATGAAACTGATGAAGATCTGATGGCGAAAATGGCCAGCCGATCACGCCTTCTACATAAGTGATCTTTCAATGAAATGCTACAATTGTCGAAATGTCGCTGGTACGCGAGTACCAATCATATGTTGCTATTTTTTTTTGGTTGTTTCTCTACGACTACCGACCGCTATATGAGTGAGTGTAGATTTCCATGAACGGTATGAAATAAATATGACAATAATATGATTGAACGTTGGGAATCAAGACGTCTACGAAGCGACGCAGTGGTGTCTTTGTATCAAAGCGCATTTAACAGCTCTTTCATTATATCTTCAAAGGTACTCCCCGTTCTACGAGACATGCAGTACTGGTACGCTAAGGTGGGGATAAAAGCATGACATTTCTCCTATCTTGGCGAAATTCATGTCGGTAGTTCAATAATAAATTATTTGTCACTGTGGTGATAAGAACAGAATTGTCTATTTCAAGAACAACTTCGTGGAGACACAAACGCGTAACTCACAAAAGCGGCAGCAGAGAACTGGACGACAATGAGAGTGACACTTGAAATGGAACTTCTCTCGAGGAGAGGACAGCGATATTTCCGCGTGTCCGTGAGGTTGTGTCGCTTCGGTCGGTGGGGCTCTCCTTTAGTGACAACGCTAATATGTGACTGAGCTTACTTCGGCTCAAGGATCCTTTGGCCTATCCCTGCCAGGAACAAGTACGCGTATCAGTGATCACAATAGGTGGCAATTGGAGAACCTTTGCAGTTCGATCTGCAGATACTTCGCGACACAGTCCACCAATTCGCGTTTCAGTCTCATGAATTTTTTACATCGTTCACTCGCGTCCCCTCGATCGCTGACGGTCGGTGGACTCTAAAGGCCCAGATCAACACGAACGAGTCCATTGATATCATTCACTTTGAAAATAATTCAGGATCACGTAGTAGGTATAATAAACAGATAAATCAGTACGGCCAAATTAGGATTACAGCCGTTTCGAAAATAAGATTTCGTTGTTGGTTCATTGCAGGGTTTTTCACGCAAGTGGATGATGGTGCCCCTTCGTATATAGATTCCTCTATGGCGAACAAACTGTTGACCTCCTGCCGTCAGCCGCTTCCTGTCACTATCACATCTATCATCGCTACCCTAATCATTAGTTTGAGCCCCGTGAAGCGACCCGATAGAGTGTGGCGTGATAATTGAATACCGTTTGAAAAAAAATCACCGGAATATGAATATCCCAAGGAGGCATAGGACTTTAATTTAACTGTATACGATAACACGTCACAGCCCATACACCGTCTACAACAAATAGTCGTGAGCTTTTTTTTGCGAACACTAAAATTGAGGGATGAACGGGCCGATTTGAGGCTCTATGCAACAAGGTTGAGCGATCAAGATGGCCTCGTCCTCATGTAAAGTATTTCTAACTAATGTGACCAGAGAGTACATCAAGTGGTATTTAATTATCTATGGTAACCTCCGGTTAGGAGTTAGCAAATAACAGAACTTTTACTGATTTCGGTCAGCAAATCTATTAATACTTCTGACGACTTTATAAGACGACATAATAGTTCTGAACACATATTGTAATATGCAAGCCTACCGCAAAATAGCTGGGATTCACAAAAATATACGCCACAATGATTGTTTATGTGCCGTTAAGGAAGATATGCTTGCTCGAAACACACACACACATATATATATATATATATATATTTACATGCTTGCTCGAAACACACACACACACATATATATATATATATATATATATTTACATGTATATATACACCCACTTTCACAATCGAAGAAGTGCTTCCCACGCTAGCACACATCATCTAAAATTATGGTCTTCAAAACGAGAGGTTTTACTTTTACGCAAATTTTGCCATTTGGCGATTTCCTCGGCGTCCGACGGTCCCGTTTGGAGACAATGTTTCTTATTCATCGAGCTCCACCGCCTTCTTCTACAGCCTAAAAGATGTTTACTAGAAATTTTGAAATAAACTGTAGAAAAGTTCATCCGTGGTAATACAATTGCTAGCCGAGTTCCTGAGACGATTATGGTACACGCAACCATTTCTTGTATGGCTTTCTTATACGTACGCCAGCCGGGCCAACTTTGTTACTGCCGGGTAATCCTTGTAATTAATTATTCTAATTTCATTAAACGCCGTTAAACGGAGCAAGCTAAGTGGTCGTTGAGTATGCTATGCACATTCCACTTTTAACATGAAAACACAACCAGCCAGCATTAGTAGGTAATTTTGTGCCCGCTGCTGTATCGTCACACGGAATGGACTCGGAAGTGGAACGATATCTGTTTATATTTACACTTGATATCCTGAACATTTACCGCACAGTGTATGAGTCCCTGCGTTGTCGCTTTTATCATGTGTTTACATGGACCTTCCTCTGACTCTGTTTTATGATACGTACGGCAGATGCGTTACCGGACGGACAGAAAAGAGAAAGCATTTATCTTAGCTGGTAAAGATTAGGATTAAATTTCAACAGAGAATTAGATTATCAGTTAACATAGGCTAATACAATTCAGAGCCAGTTGTTGGTCGGTTTCGATGCTAGGCCTATCCTAAGATCATGGTTATGTAAGCTAAAGGTTTATTGGTTTTTTAAAGGAACTGGAATTTTTACAATATTTAAGTGCCCAAATCCAGAGCGTATTGTATTAGTAAGTCTATGGCATTCTAGAGTTTTCCAGAATAGCGTATCTTAAACGAGGGCCTGGATATATCCCGCAAGCGCTATGCATATTTAGCTTAGAACACCATCCGCACAAGCATTTGGGTTGATTTATAGTAATTTCATTTTTTACTCACTTTGAATGGCTGTATCTTTTAAAATAATGATGGGAGTTTAATCTAGTCTCCATCGCCTTGTATGACTCGCACCCATCGATCAGGAGAAACCTCTCATCATGGGAGGCGATCCACCCATCCAGCCAATTTCGAACCTCTGCTTGTGTCTTGAAGTGCCTCCCCAGCAGGCCGTACTCCATAAACCTGAATAGGTGTGGCAATCTGATCGAGCAATGCCTGGACTATAGGTCGGGCATGGCAGAATTTCCCAGCCAAGATCAGTTACAGTGCAGCGGGCCGCCAAAGCAGCATGCGCCCAAGCATGCTGCAATGTCACCTTGGGTCTAAGCACTCCCTTTTGATTATAGTAGAATGCAGATTTTTCATTTCCCGTAACGATTTTATTTAACGAAATCCCCAGCTCAAAAGCATTGAAACCACTTTTCACCAACCCTCACAACGGGTTTCCGAAAACACCTGCCGAATTTGAAACGCATAGCTTTCGTGTTAGCGAAAATTGCGCACGTTCAACGATGGCCGAAATTAATTCTTCATCAATCAGCCTAATGAGCGCTTTTTCCGAACTCCTTTAATTTTTGGATAGAACATGTGCTCAAATCTAAGCATCGTAACGATATATATTGCAATCATATATCTAGCTCATTTTCGACTATAATCTCGATGCGACCTTGCATTAGTAACTGCTTTTTATTATTTTCAGTGCGTGCCCGCCAATATTGCTGAAGACGGAGTCGACAAATTGATCAATCGTCAATATTTAGCAATCGTCCCCTAATATGCTGAAAGCTATCCGACACGTAAATAAGCTCATTCGTGTTTATCACTCATATGGGAAAGAAGCCGCAGTAACGATAATGTCACATTTGTAGACACTTCTTCTATCTATCACCGCCGACGCCGCCACCATCTCAAGCACCCAAGCACCGGCGCCCATGAGTCCGCCAGCGGTAGCTGAAGATAGACTGAGGCATAAAGCATCTTCAAGAAAGATCACCTCAAAGGAATAGTCTTTGCTTCGAATTAGCTGCTGAAGCCACCGACGTCGACCTTCGCCACCTCCGCTTTTAGTTTAGTAGAAAACGCATCACTCTTCTGATTACTACTACAACTACTACTGCCACGTTGATGGTTGCGTGTCCTGCTCCGCAGCAGTGTTCAGTGTTCGTCCGACGTCAGTAATTGCAGGTGAATTTTTTTTTTGTTGAATTGACAGAGATGCGCTACACCTGAGCAATCAGTCAGCGAGCTTCGCAGTGTGGCAATACTGTACAAATTTTGCCATTCGTAAATGTGATCCTTTAACATGGGGATTCCTCCCTCTGTATCGGCGAACGTCACACAACGTGAGGTGCGCGAATCAGCGTTTAGCTCATTTACCGCTTTTAGCCGACGGTGATAAAATTACGGTGTAAATGCTCCTAATCATTATCACGCGATGGATCGTATTGATGTCCCTTTTGTAAAACTTTTATTTCTTTTAATGTCAACTGTCTAATTTTGGAACATCCGGCTTCATTTAGGAAGACCTTCCTCTGCACCACATCCGCCACGCTCCCTATTAACTGACGATTATTGATATAGATGTCGTTGTCCAAATGATTCACCCATCCATTTGCGCGATTCTCATTTACTCATTTTGGGAAGCTAGCTAACTGTGCCATAGCGCGTGTACCATTTAATAAAAATAAGAGACATCTTGGCCGTGACGGCTCAGTCAAACGGAACCGCGTTGTCCTACGATGCCAGAAAAGATCAAGCGTTTTTGTCCGTGGCAGAGACTCGCAAAACATGCTCACTATTCGCTTAGAGGATCAGCTTATGCGCGCGCCCACCGCGAGATCACTGTCTGCCATTGTTGAGCAGTTTTCATCGATATCGATACGATATAACGTCATACTTCGCCCTATATTGAGGATTGTTCCTCTCGAACTGCTCGAATTGTGTCGTACCATAGCTGCGACCACCACTTTCCATAACCGTGCCATATCAAGCTCCGTTCGAACGTAACACCTCCGCAGCGATCTCACAGAAGTAACCTCGCGAGAGTTCCCACCATCGTGTCGTATATGCGAGAGAAGGATTTGTCGCCGCTTGCCGGGCAATGAGTGACACCAGTGTGTGCGTGTGCCGATGACGTCGACGGTAGTTAGCTGATCGATGGTGATCGAAAATTGATTGTATTCTTTCGACGCGCCGCAACCATTTATTATACACCACCACGATCTATAGGCGAATACGCGACGACGTCATTGTATCCACGGGCACGACACAACGGCGACCACCGTGACCACTACATTCTAGCACTCTTCTGTGTCTAGCCATACACGAAAATAAGACCTTGACATTACCTCGACAGTGTAGGGGCCGCCCTATGGCGTCGCTCATCTCTACGTGATCATCACTGTTCTCCTATTCCAGAACCCATATAATATACCAGCTTGCCCACACCCGCCAATACGATAGAGCCATTGGCCACCGCTAGTTCTGACGGTGCATTTTCCTTCCTGACCTCTCCCCCGCGCCCCCCCTCCTGGGGTCTGTCTGTCTGCCTGTATGCTTTTAGAGCCAAAAAGTGCATCAACCACATGCCCAATGAAATTCTCCGCCGTCCAACAGCCACCAATGTGAGCGGTCACCTGCGTTGTGTCTATAAATTGTGTCGATCGTCTAAAGGTGGATTTATCCATTGATGGCTGTTGAGGAGATTGCGGTGCACCAATAACATCAACATCGTCGTCGAACAGGGGAAACGATATGGACTATCATTCTTTGGAGCATATTCGACTGTCTTCTTGTTGTTGCTGCTGCTGCCGTTGCTGTGGGTTGTTGTTGTTGTTGATGCAGCTGCTGCTGCTGCCTATGCGGATGACCATGCTCATTGCTGCTGTTGTTGTTATTATTGTTGCTGTGGTTGTCAGTGCTGGTCGCCGGGATGCGTCTTGGCCTTCGATGTTGCATTGACGATGTAGCAGATGCAGGCAAGATTTTAGACTTGCGTGTTTCTCCTTGTCGTGGTTCCACATCAATAGACGCTGTTTGTACTAAGAAACGATCGGTACGTACGTGTTATCATCTACCTGTATGGAGATGTCGAAGCTATAGTTTTAAATAGAATTTTTAAGCCCCTCGTTTACCATCGCGCCTTCGTGGGCCGCTCACCCGCGCGACTTGCTCGAAGCGATCACAACACGATCGATCGAGGCGAGCAGCATTCGAAGTAATGACCGGTACCATCACCGGGTTACGTTGTAAAGCATCGCGTGATGATAGCCCAGGGTCATATGAACGTGACTCTTTATAGGATAGGCGTTGGGGGGGCGAGAAACACGGAGGGCCTAATTTCTGCCCGGCTTTGGTTCACCTGTCGACATGCTGCACCTTATAGCATCGATTTCCACTGACATCTAGCTAGTTGTGGGTATCAAACTACATTTGAAGAAAATCTTGAAACAATTTGAAATTATATTTGACGGGACATGGATCATTCACTGCTACTTGCACGAGTGACTATGATGTGAATTGGGATTGAATTGCCTGTGGACGACTTTCAGGAAGATGCTTTGTGGGACAAGGATCCGTTACGTCTCCGCAAATAGTGTTCATGCATTTGTGTTGTTGCACTACGATATGGCATAAAGGAAGGTCACAGTAAACGGAAGCTTTCTTTTCTCCCACAATATAATGAAGCTGCATAATAAACACTTTCGGATTCTGTATTTCAGACGTCTACTCAAGCTGCTGCTGTTAGAGTCCGCTTCGTCTGTGTGAGAGGGTTGGATCACGGTAAGGCCTGCTTTGTCCTACTTTTTTGTAGGACAGAGTATTCCTCGGACAAGGACATCAGATGGGTGAAGGGCAGGGGGGCCACCGAAAATCGAAAGTATCCTACTCTGTAATCTATCCTTCTAGTTCTTCATATAGGCTCTTATCATAACAATAATAATAATTATTACTATTATTATTATTTTAAAGACAGCACGGCATTATAGATGCGCTGGCAACTATATATACACACTCGGCTGCGATTATTATTTATTTATCAAATTTCTAATATACAGAAACTCTAAAACTCCGGGCTGAGTGTCGGCCCGGAAAATTGACTTTTCTTTTAGTTTCAAATGGCCCTTTTCAAATGTGTTCGTTTTTGTTTGTATTGAAATATTTCACTACGATCCAGTGGGTTCAGGATTAGGTCCAGGACGCCGGCGGATGAAATAAACCATCGTATCATATTCTTTACTTTGTGTTTTCATTTATGCATCTTAAATATTGTCTTCAACCTGAGATAACCTGCCCAACCGAAAAATTAACGAAATCTCCCTCGCTTTTCTCTCTATTTCGTTGTAATATTCCCCTAACTATGTACACTTATCCGCTCAGCAGTAGCTTCCGATTTAGCAACGCAACTATGGTGACACGAAATATTTTCAAACATATCACCGGTACAGAGTGACGCCAAAATGCGCGAACGCTTGGCTGCGGTTCGGCTGGCCGATTGCACGCGTAACGAAGTGAGCCGCTCTAAACGAAACCAGCCACCGATTCCAAAAATTCTAGCCGTGTCCGCTAAGCAGGACCACCTTCTACAGGGTAATCTAGAAAGTGTTGGCAAGTGGCAGCTTTGTCGTCAGGAGTTAGGGTGACAGAAGAGAATAGATGAAAAGATGAGAGAAAAATAACGATAACCAACCAGCCTGCAGCTTCGCCGGTCGACGAACAGATGTTCGCAGGCGGCCGCTTGGCCGTCGTGTTTATCGCCGCTGCCGCCGCCGCGCGTCATCGTCGACGACGACGACAACGACGATGGCGGCGGCTGTGTGATGGTGATGATCAATGATGAATCGAACAGCGGAACCGGCGGCCTTCACCCCGACGCACGACCCCCCTCTACGATGACTCCCGCACAATCAACAGCATCCATAACAGCTAGCATGGTACCGGGACATGCGTTCGACCACGACGCGACCAAATCGCCAAACAAACGTTTGCCGGCGGCTGACCACCAACGGCGATCAACCAATCAACCAGCGAACGCGCATTCGCGGATTTGGCGCGTGCAACAGCAGCAGCAACAGCAACGGAGTCGCTACGGTACAGATCGAGTGATTCGAACGCCCCCTCCGCTATGCGCGCCGGCGTTTACACACAGACGCCAGATAGGCTGACGGACGCGACGGTGTCGTGCCGTCTCTGAAAAGACCAACGGCAGGCGGAGACATAGAAAAGGAGATCGAGAAAGAAAGAGAGGAATGGGGGATCAGCTTGAAAACCGATTTGTTATTGCTGTAGTTGTTGTTGTTTTAGCTGTTGTTGTTGCTGTTGTTGTGGTAGTTGTTATTGTTCGTATGTCGCGACGATTGCCGCGGTTGTTGGCGCTTGTGGTGGAGACGCCAGCGGCGGGAGATACGGTAGACCCCGAGCGAGAGATGGCGGCTCATCTAAGGGAAACGGATCCATTTCTGGATAACAAAAAGAACTACATCAGCAGCTCCGTTGGTGCGTGCCGGCTCCGGTGGTCGCGGCGTTTGCCGCCAAACTGCGTCGGCACTGGTTTCCAGCAGACAGACGTTGGTAGATACTATTTAACTACCACAAACACATACACATGCAGAGTTCTCGCATATGAATCGTTGTAATAGCGATGGTCTGGACGTCACCGCCGCTGACACCACCACCACCTTCTCCTCGCGCGTATGGGTCATCCCGTTGGTGGGGTAAGCGGGACTGGTGGACATGTCCAACATGTGTGTACAAATGTTGCTGAATGCAGTTGGACCTGCTGTTAGATCCTATGGCTGGCTGGTATGGCTTGCTGGCCGGCACGATCCTGGCTTTCGCTGTCGGAAGAGCTGTTGTGAGGGACCGGTTTGTGCCACCAGGGTCATTCGCTGCGGGGACGAGGACTGCGGGGACTTGAGGAGAACTGACCGCGCAGTATAACCCCCTGTTGGCTCTTGCAGTTCCTCCTCGAAAGAATGTGCGCCTACAATCCGTCTATCGTGTAGCGGCACTGGCACATTGTCAAAATCACGGTACCTCGCAACGGGTGGACGCCACAAGCTGGCCAGCTCTGCTGAGTGTTTGGCATCGTTCACCAAAAGAAATCACCACAACGCTGAGTGAAGGCAGGGGGTTAATCATCCTGTGGACGGCTGCGATGAGAAGGAGGAGGGCAGAGCAAAACTATTGATTTGGAGATTTTTCCGATGGTCGTATAGAGGTGCCATGTTAACGAGTAATCGCAATTTACCTCTTCTTCTGTCTACCATTTTTGTTAGTACACTCACATTGATTGATGGGCATTTCCCTTGGTGTCGGCCTTTGGACATGTTTAGGTAGTGTGATTGCGGGGCTATGGGCAACCCACCCTTGTGATTTTGTTTGGGTTAGACGTGGATTCGAACTCCATGTTTCGTGGAAAGTCGCTGCGATCTTGAGACTGTTGTGCGTCCCACGTTGTTTTTGTAGACAGGTTCGATTCAACCCTTGTCTCATTGTGATTCGTAGTACTTATAGTTGGTAAGGAATCTTACTAATTACCTACCCTTAGTTGGTCACAGCCAACGACGACTGCCCTCTCTCGTTTTTATTAAGAATTTTTTGCGCGATTAACCAACTACTCACAGCGTGGTCCACTTTCCATCTCTCATAGATATAACGGCAATCCGTGTCACTCAAACTCAGTCCCAGGCAATTTTCCCGGAAACCAAGCACAGTAGCGTCACGTATGTCACGTGCAATCAATCAGTAAGTGGACACATCATTCAGCGCCGTACAAGAGTGACTTGGGCAGTCATAGCACCCCAAAGATTCTGGCTCGCTTTCACCAGAAACGCTTCTCGCTATCCGCCAGTAATTAATGCAATTATTAAGACACAGATACGAATGGCAGTGCAACTCGGTTCAAGGTTAGCTCGCGTCTCATATCATCTCAGCTGCAACTGTTGTCGGTTTTATATATAAATATATATATATATATATTGTAGGTTTCTAGTAGAGCAAAACTTCTTTGCCGAAACTCAGTCGTTATCAAACCAAAAAAAAACATTAGCATGGCAGGCACGTTGTTTGGATGCTTTCATAGTACACAGAATATTTATGATGATCTGCGATTCACTCCATCGCAGTGCCAATGGTATTTCAGCACTGTGAGATGTGACCATTATGTACAATATATATATATATATATATATATATATATATATATATATATATATATATTATCATACAATACGTGTGAAGAAAGAAAGAGAAGAACAATATAACGTATGGTGAGATAATGATAAATCATCAGCGAACTCTGTATGGCATTAATTATTGTTCGAGTGGTTAATTGGGACATGTGAAATAATGTGAATGAAAAGTGTAGCATTTTATATCCACGTTCATGTAATTTACACATCACCATCGGATGCATAGCTGTGTTGCGACAACGTACCACAATAGCGGAATCTATGCCGAAATATATATTTTTGAAAAATACGAAACATATCTTAGAGCTGGTTACTCATGTCTTGGTAATTACGATTTCTGTAGGTAGCATATTTATAAATTTCTCCCAGACTATAAAAAAAAGGTAATTAACGCTAAATTACTTGAAATGAGCTCGGAAGATGCCAACCGACGCTCTTATCGTGTAGCCAAAATGAACCAACTTAGAGAACGCGAGAGATACCGCTGCTCCTGCAGATATGATCTAACCGAATCATTAAGTCGTATAGAAAATAATAGAAAGATCCGCAAGTTGACAACAATGATTCATTTCTCCTTCTCTCTCTCTCTTACAACACAAATATTAGGTAATTGATTTGACTATACGCCATGATGGTAATAGCTTGCTTGGACAGTCACAACACAATTGAAAGTTGTTATACCTGCGATACTTGCAGATTATTACGTTTTCAACACGCTGTCCAATGCTAGTCTAACAAGTCGACCTAACCATCAGCGGAAACGGTCCCCTACGATGATCCAACCCCTTCCGGGGCAGCTTTGTCTAATTGGAAAAAAATTCAGAAATCTACCCCTTGTCAGCTTCACCACAATGATAAGGAATCTACGAGCTTCAAGTCGTTAGTACGGACAAAAGGTGGACAAAGGTAGCAGGCGGACGAAGCATAAATGATAGAAAATCCAATGGAAGTCGCTATTTACGGAAATTGCTTGGCAAGAACAAAATTCGTACTGTCACTCCCAAACGCAGGGACACACGAGCTCTCGCACACCGGCTGTCGTCGACGGCGTCACAACAATAACCAGTTATTAGCTATTTTTATCGCTGCTTACCTTGCAATTATTGTGCCAATTTTTTTTTCTTCTCTTTATGCTGGTCTAGTCGCTGTCAAACGAGCCGCTGATAACTACGCAGAACACCGCGCGCGCTTTATAATACAATTGCCGCAGACTCGCTGTGTTCGTCTCAAAAGGTAGCATTTGCACAAGCGACTTGTTAGATGACCTTGATAACCTTGGTAATGAAGACGTCACCCGTCTTCCCTTGTGACTCCAACAAAAGGAAAAAATGAAGCCGCTCCAAATCAATTGTTCGCGTTTCTTTCTATACATTTATCTAGTTGAACCGGAAATTTGATATACGCGAGCTAGGTGGCATATTTCAGTTATGGAATATACGGACATATCTGTATTATCGCTGTCGGGAACTAGTATCGCCTGTATTGGTCAGTCTACTGTCATGGTTAGACATTAGTAATTGCGATGGAAGTCTCTCGCTGACTCCCATTCAAACATAGTTATACTTCACTACATCGCGTTTCCTTCGGAAACCTTATCCTGGGCAGTTCGACTGAAGCCTATACTACTCATGGGTGAACACATGTGCTTATCGCGAATTGCTTAGCTATAAAATGGTGTCAAAACAAACATATTTTCGATGACTACTTAGTTGTGACAAACCAGAAATATACCAGATATATGATACACATATACCTGATGCCAGAAATGGTAAGGTTTGCGAAGTGTCTTGGAATGGTTCCTTGATGACAGATACAACCACGGCTGGTGAATTTTTTTTTGTATTCATAAACGTGTGCTTGTTTAAAGCGATGCAAAGGAATAATCTTCGGCCTTACTAGAGCCATAGACGTGGCGAAGTCTAGAAATGTTGAGAACTACTGGGGCATCGAGTTGTATAAGCTTTTTTGAAGGGTATAATGGTCTTGAGAGATACGACATTACTAAAGAAAAACCGAAAAGCCCATTCTAAGTCACCCCATTTTGCGCTGATCGACATACAATGTATGAATGTATATATTTTTTTGATGTAAATGCTCATGCAGACCAGGCTTTACATTTTCGGTATTTAGCATGATGGTACTGGGGGACTGATACCTTCCTGATGTTTTGGCAGACCTGGCCACGGAACTCTCTCCCCATCAAGCCTCACTCATTGCTGATCCAGGTCTTGGTTAACAATATATATATCTTGGAACGGGTTCGATGGAATACCATGCACCAAGCCGCAATGACCAGATTATCTGACCAGTCACGAAGACAAAGATGTCGAAGTGATTATATTTAAGTAATAAAGACGTACGCTGGTTGATAAGGCTGCAAGCGAGTAGCTTACAACGCAGCATCACCTGCCTATATTGGCATCGTTTAGTGATCGTATGGCCTGAGCTAAACATTGGGTCACATTGATGATCGCGACCCTGTTCCAGTCGGTGAGAAAATGAACAATGACAGGGCCGCTTATCGCAAGCAGGGAAAGTACAGTAGAGAAGGATTACTTTCGTTCAAGTATTTTGCTGAAATGTATTCTTTTACCTTGGAAAATTCGTGCGGAGAAGTAAACCTATTCGGCCTTCTGTGGAGTTCTTGCAGCACCCGGTGACGGGAAGCATCGAGAAAGCCCCACGGAGAAAGTATAGAGTATCCCTTGAGCCGATACCCATTAAGGTTTTATATAGAGTGAGGAACATCTTTTTAAACCGACGACGTATAAAGGAAAGCTAAGACCTCGAGACTCTAGATCTCTCATTTGATACCTGATAGATGCGTTCGCCCTAACGTCTAAAGACTATTGCTCCAGGCGTAGTGACATATTTGACCTTTTGATATCATATTCCTGATCGCCGACAATAAGGAACAGTATTTACTTCAGTGAAAATAATTGTATATATAGGGATATATGTGAAACGTATACCATATGCAAGTGCCATCGATATATAACCCTAAACATTGCGGTCGGTTCCAACTATTCACTATTGGCAATAGAAGCGGTGTCTAATATTACTTGTTGTATACTTAATGAAAGCGTATGCCCGTGAAAGACTTCAGTGTACAATTTGATGGACAACAGCCCTTTTCAGAGAGCGTATAGTCGTTAGCTTGTAAAGTTATGAGTTGACTGATTTTTAGTGTTCCTACAACAATGGCAAAGATGAACAATTGTAACCTTAACGATCACCATAACTACCACACAAGTTGTGCGAATATATCATTAATAGACACATAAGTGAGGAGTTCTGCGAGTATGGTTTATTGAACAACAACACATCAACGACGAAGATCATAAGCGTTGCATCTTGTTTGGTGAGCATCACTGCTAACACATCGCGAAGCGCAGACCATCACAACGCATGACTTGTTTCCTAGAGAAAATAGCTGCACCATAACGGAAATGTAGCTCTAAAAACCAAACAATTTTTGAAACCTAATAGCACAACAAAAATTCGAGCACTGTCCTATGAAGGTCTCCCACATGGCGTATGCGCGGGGTAAACAAATATATCAAACATGTTTATGTGGATGTTTATATATTATTTTCGTTCCTAAGGTCAAGGGAACGAAGGCGAAGGAGCATACGAGAAGTATATTTTCTACAAAGTACTAAAACATACCGCTTCAATACGTTATTATGCATAGAGGATAGATCTTAATGCTACTATACATTCATCTGCCGGTGCCATTTGATATAAAATACTCCCAAAAGTATTGGGCGTATGAAGTCGACAAGTATTGAACTCAAGAAATAAACTTAACAAGAGTTGAGCCACTGAATGTTCACTGATACCTGACGTGCAAATAGCAACGCCTAGTCAATGAAGCCAGTAATCGAAACGGAGAGCCAATCCTCCATTTCTGGATTCGCTATGTGCGTGCTACCAAGTGTGATAGAAGGATGTAACGGCATCGCATAAAGCACTCAAATCAATCCAAAATTGAGCAGTGGAATGACTCCCTCTCAAATTGTGCCACTCAGCACAATCTCTCTCTCTGTCTCCTCTAGGCGTCGCTTAGAAGTACTTTGCGTGCCGCTCGCAGAAAGCTGATACTCGGTCACAGGCGTCAAGGATCATATCCTGAGGGACAGTGAGCACAATCCGGAAGTAGTTTGGATAGGAAAATGCCATTCCTGGCATGCAGAATACGGACTCCTGTCGGAATAGCTCTTTGCAGAAGTCTGTGTCGTCGGCGAACTCCTTAAACCGATCCAGATCAACGCCGACCTTAACGACAAGTAGTCAAATAGATGGAATGTTACTTTTCGATAGAATGAACTCTCTTTTGCTAGCATAAGATATTTGTACACGATCTTTATCGGTATATATATTCACACACTTTTCTGAGTACTCCCTCTCCTCATCACTATGATACGACGCGTGCAAAATGGTTATCTGGTTATGAATCCTAGGTCAAAGAAAGGTCCTATCTCGAACGGCCATACGACACGCGAGCCGAGCTGAAATTAACAGCAAATCCCCTGTTAGTGCTTCTAATAATACTGACCATCATATACATCGCTCCCTGTGGCATGATCGGCTTGAGGCCAGGAATTGACGAAATCGCATTAAATGCCAGCACGGCGTTATCCTAAAAACAAGCAAAATCCAAAACTTAATCACCTTATATATGCTATAGCTAGTCTTAGTGACAACACCTTAAACAAACCAGGCCTTTAGAGATTATGTATTCTACGAAATTCTATGACATACTTGTAATATACTCAAGTAAAACACCGTAAAAACGAATGGCCCACAAAGATATGAGTCCCTCAAGAGCGGTGACAGGGGAATAACACGGCCCCAGTATTGGGGCGTTCCGGATTTCCCAGAATATTTAGTAGAGTACGCTCGTGGAGGGCTTTAATAGTGGAACAACGATTGAAAGAGTAATGATATACACACAGTTCTATTCCCAAGCAGCTCCTTTTTTTCCCCACGCATTGTTTGAATTGGGCCTTCCAAGTATGAAGCAATCGGATGTAGGCCAAAGGTAAAATATGATCGTTTCTGTAATAGGGTCTTTGCTTTGCAGAGCAATTAGAAGCGAATTCCCTCGTTGTACTCTCTAAGCGTAACATAACTAAAGGGGTCCATATAGCATTAATTGTAAAACTTGAACGAAGGAAGAACTGCGAGTAGTAGAAAAAGGGACTTGGAAAATAGATCTACGGTTCGTTTTATAATGAGCACCAATTTGAAAAGATTTTGCGTGAAGAATATGTGTGGAGGTCTTATGAAGTGTATCCAAAAGCTACCGACCAAATGGCAACGAACTTCTGAGTATATCTAACTGTGAATGTCACCTAAATGTGCGAGTTCTGTACAATTGGCATAAAATCTACAATAATTTAGTGAATCCCGAATTTTCAGATATCTCCCCTAGACTTTAATGTTAAAATAAAAGGTGCTACATTTTGCGCGGATCGCTGGAGATGTTATGCCAGCTGTGTAGCACTCACCAGACTAACTAACTGTGATGGTTAAGACTGTGGTCATTTTTTGTCTGCTTGCCGCTATTCCGCACAGGTCGCGCATATAAATTTGCGAATTAAATTTCAAAGGTCGAAGACACACAGTGACGCTTCCGACACAATGTGTTGAGAATTTGCTATGCTATAGCAACAAAATCAACATTTTCAGGCATCAGGGCACCTCTAGTGGACTGCCTTCAAAAGTGGATAGATTTCAACCACTTGGTGCAAAGAGCCCATGTTAGGTGTCTTTGTACTCGCGAATAATTGCAATGATGTACACAAGGATGCAAATCTATACAATTGGGGTGTATTGAAGTTTAAACAGGCGACCTCGGTATTTGCCGTTAGAAACGCTCGAGTCAACATGGCCCTTGGATTGTGCATCCCGTTCTAAGTTCCGTCGATGCAAAGTGACCTATACTTACCTCTACAACTTTTACGTTGGCATCATAAAACGACTGTGGAGTCTGTGCGAGGATCTCTGTGATGGCTCCCTGAATCAGTGCGTTACCTGTTGCATATTCAATAGAGGCAAATTACAACCACGTTCCCCATAATCTTGAATGGCTATAATCATTCAAATTAGTTCAGCCCACATGATATACAATGTAATCATGTTCAGAATACAGTAATTGTTCCCCATGAGTCCTTTCTTCATTTTTGAGAGGTGAGACATGCACTACGCACGAACAGACACCACCGTTATATGCGGGTTGAGCAGTGTCGGACTCTCCATAAATTTACGGCAAGCTAGACTACCGGCGTTACCGACTAAAACACCCGGTTCTCAGTTGGTCTGAGAGCCTCAGCATAGCAACCTCTCTTGACCTTCCCTCCCCGTCAATCTATCGCCCACCAAAGAAACGCCAATTCAATTTGTACAACCTACCTCCCATGATTTTCTGGCTAAGAGCGATAAGTCCTTTTTTAATAGGTTGAAGGACACCATTTCGGTCATGGATAACTATCCAGCCTGTTCTCCAACCAGGCACTAAGAACCGCTTTGTAAGTCCTGAGCAGGAGACAATAGGCACCTCTGTAGATATTGACGCTAAAGGATGATACACTCGGCCGGAGAACACCTGAAAACGTACAGCTCCTGCTCTTAAATGCATTTAAAAGTGACGAATTTCAATCGTTACAGACTGTAACGTCGCTTTCAAGCTAAAATCGAACGTCATGAGGCGGCCCGATGCCACGTAATGAAGTATCGCAAACTTCGTTTCTAGAATACTTACAAAATGTTCATAAATCTCATCGGCGATGATGGGCAGGCGGTATTCTCGTGCGATTTCAAGTATATCCCTGAGGTGCTCCTTCGAGTAGACGCTGCCGCACGGGTTCGATGGATTATTTACGAGAATGGCTTTTGTCTTGTTGTTTATAGCAGCTCTGAAATACGGCCAACGAAAACAAAACAAAGGTGTATCACATTATGACAAGGGGCTTGTTAATATCCTTCTGGGCCCCGAAAGCATTTGCTCTATTCCTTACTGCCATGTAAGCCTCAACGACCTATACGTTGTCACAATTCGAATGTATGCCATCATTATGTGGCACCTCCGAAGAATTTGCGACGTAGAAGTGAACAAGAAAATGCGGAACTGTTTACTGCGAAGTGTTGAGTTTCGATGCAAACTCGTTCGTGATAGGTTTAACGATGTTATGTATAGATGACATACTACAAATAATAGATTTAAATGATCTTAAACTGCTCATTACGAGAGAATGTAGCCTAGATGAATTATTTGAATTAGACGCCACTACCCGGTAGGAAGGCTTTGTCTTTCGTTCGAAGGAGATTAACAAAATTGAACCCATCACGCATCCGTTTCTATGAAGGGTGACTCGAAGCGTAAATTTAGATAATTGACTATAGTATTGATGAAATCATGTGATTCTATTTTTGTGATCGATAAGTCTAACCTTGTATTTGTCTGGAAATAACAAAGAGCTGCGCATTAAACATTAAGGGTACTTTACAATTGCTTCATAGATGACTCTTAGGTTTCGATGACAGTCCCGTAATGAGACTGCAGGAACATACCGGCAACATCCTATCGTACTCTCAATACATACCGTAGTTTCAAAAGCATTTGCTTCAATGAACTTCTGCGCAACCCAATCTACACCTACATTTCTTTAGCTATTTATAAATGAACATATGTATTCCAATTAGCTTCATACACAAATAGCTAATCAAGGTAAAACAAGCCACTACTGAAGTAAAGGAAGATTGTATTTACCGTAGGCTCCGAAGGTCAATCTGCCACGACTGGGTCGGGTCGAGATCATAGAATACCGTCTCAATGCCAACAGCGTCGGCGTGAGTTTTATAGACCGAGAACCCTGGCCGTGGGATGAGCACATTTTCACCAGGATTGCAGAAGCACATAACGCACATTTCGAGTGCATGAGAGGCACCGCACGTTAGAATGACATCCTGTTTCGAGGACGAGAGTGTGTTGTTCAATGTTTAATTGGGATGGCACAACTACACGATGACATCTGATCTACATGCTGATTAACACGTGGCGTTAGCAATACAATCCATGAGCAGTATAGCAAGGAACAATTTATGATCGTTACGTCATGAACTGAGGTAAAGGTAAAGGTTTATTGGTTTATTGAAGGAGCTGCAATTTTACAATGCTTAAGTTTTCTTATATGTCACACGGTAGGGCTCGAACCTGAACGATCAATCAATCAAGTAATTCTAGCCATGAGATATAAGTATGCTTGTAACGACTATACACGCATTATCTATATTGAAAAATTCCGACAGGGAAAAAAGCTATCAAAATATATCGGGTTATACCAACAATGGCGTATTATAAGTGTACTTTGTTTCATCGCACCTTGCTTTATATTTATTTGCAAGCTTGCGCGTTCATTTCTGCCGCAGTTCTCTATGATTTAAGCAAGATCTCAAATAAGTGATTATTACTACAGCATAACCGCCGACTCGTTATCCGAATGTCTACGTACGCTGGGATCAACTTCAATTCCATCCACGGAGCTGTACTTCGCAACAGCCGTACGGGCAGCACAAGTTCCCGTACTCGGAATATAACCGTGACACTTCATGCTACGGAGCGAACGCTCCACGGCGTCGACGATCTCGGGACATGGCTCTAGGTTGCCGAAGATCGTTGGGTCACCTATGTGAGGAGGGAAATTTCAGAGTTATAGAATGACGTTGTATTCAGATAACCCAGTATACTAACAAGGTGAATATCATTCATAATTCGATCCGAGTAGTACATACAACTGAGTGTCATTAAAGAATATCGAACTGATATCGAGCGACTGGGTACGGGTGTTTCGATATTTCAATAGACTTAACAGATTTGTACAATCAGTCGTTCCAAATGTATGCGCACATGGTTAATTAATCACACGATAGCTTTACCGGTTCAATTGGTCGCGAATACGCGACATCATTCCCTTGAGGCTGGAACCTGCCAACTCGAGAACAGGACATACCTGTAACACTTCTTATACCTCGATAGTTGAGGCCGCCGAGAGGTGGCAAAGTGACAATTTCTCCGAGTGAAAACCTCTGAGAGACCAAAAGTGGGCGTGTTGTAAAATGAAAAACGATTAAATTTTGCCGGATAATGTGAAGATGATTGGCTGTGTTTCTCAATAGATACTTTGATGGCTACGAAGTGTTTCATTCAAAAGGGCCCAAGTTTAGGGCCACTCTCTTCTTCCGCGACACAGCGTATTGAAAGTTTGAAATGACTGGCCGCTAAAACATGATCGGAAGGAGTTGTTATTTATTGTTTGGATCGACTTTTCCGGGGCCTTTTTTGGTCGGGTCGACTGCCCAGGCCACTGATGTATACGACATTTGCACAAGGTCTTGATTTGCGTTCACGACGATTCAAAGTCACGCATGAAATGTACGCCGATGATACGAGGGTCTACGTAGTTATTTGCAGTGAACAATAGGGACATATCTGTTCTTAAACGTGTTTTAGTAAGCACTATAGGACACGCAAATCATCACTTCCTAAATGGTCATGCCACACCTGAGGTGTCAACTTAGGGAATCTTGGCGTTTCACGACTTTGTTAAAATATGCACTGTGCACTGCTTTAAAGTCTATGGAGTTCCATGGAAGTTCTCCCCGAGAGAGGCCAAACTTGAATAATATATGCATAAGCACTCTTTTGTTTCATGTGGTTTCGGAGTCGTCGACCCTAACTACTTCGATAGGTTGTCTAAAATAACCCTGGAAAGCGTCTTGAAAGTCGAGACACGCAGATTGAAGGGGCCACTGCATTAAAAAGGCTTCGCCGATTCAATGCCCGTATTCTGTAGAAGATAAACCTATGCAGATTGCAATCTGTGCCACTCAGCCAGGCATTCTAAAAGAAAAATTAAACATGCGGACTTTAGTCGATATTAGTATTATTATCACCGCATATTTCGTTAGTAGCGTCAATTGAAATAGGAGCAGCGTGTGTAGAGCCTTTCCATGGCACAACAGGAACTCGGCGAAACACTCGATACGCTAACTCGACATCGGAATATGAAGATCTGCCAAATTCACCAGGACTGATTAGATACGGAAAAAATAAACTTTGTACAAGGATAGAGTTGGCGCGATTTTTGTAACTGATAGTGTGTCTGTAAAAATTATAGGAACTAACAAGAATAACCTGTGTACAAAAATATATGTCTTATGATTAATTAGGACGCATTAGGACATAGGGACAGGAAACGATTCTCAAGTGTATCAAACATTACGAGATTATGGTACCTTTATTGTGCAAGGATGAAGGTAACCCAACAATAGAAACAGCTGTCGACCCATATATATATATATATTTATAATAGCACTTTGAGGATGTTTGTGCTGGCGAAAGCAAAGTTCATGTCAACACAGCATCTTGAGCAGGCACTGCTACTCGTTAAAATGCGCTAGTTCTCGCATAGGAATAGTATTACGAGTTGGGGGTTTGGGTCGATCGATCGAAGAAAAGTGTAGGAAACCTGGTAGCGGTCGACGCGACAATGAGTGCTGACAATGGCTTAACCCTCCGGCGGGGTCAGGCTTCCTGCGACAGGAATACATTGAGCTGTCCTTCAGCCTGAGCTATAGTGGATCGTCAAGGACGTTCACTGCAGCTGTTGAGGGGCCTCTCCGCGAACACTTGACCTTCATTTCTGCCTGGGAGTCGCTTTGATAACTGATCCAACCCCACGCCGCTCCGTGGGAGCTTGCCATTGAGAACAACATCTCTACACTTTGTCGAAGGACACTCTATTGGCACCCGAACGTTTTATAACGTTTTTTAACGCTCGCCATGAGAGGACGAGGTTGACTGCGTCGTCAGTGGGCGGAGCAAAGTTCTACTGCGATTGCTCTACTAAAGTTTTCTTAGCACCTGTACTACAGTCTCAGGAACAAATACAGGCTTGATTTGTATTTTCGTTATGCTAGAAGGAATGGTATCTGCTGTTTTCTTTTCGTTGATAACTTCTACTCACCAATAGAAAGGGAGATGACATTTTTTTCCGGGTTGGGCTGCAAGTCAGGGTCTTCAACAAACACTCGAATCGGGTTGAATGTTTTTTTCGCAAAATCAGATGCGTCTACGGAGCTCCAACTTGGTTGTACTCGCTGCTCTTCGCCGTGGAATCCGTTCAAGAGACTACTCCCATTGACATATACGGCGCTAAAAATGAAGCACAGGTCGATTGGTTAGCGATTACGAGTTGTTATCAAAATTTGACCCCACCTCGATTATATCTCAAGGGAATATCAATCTATCGTGGACACAAGATTGAAGGACAGCAGAAGCATATTATTGTAGTTTGTACGGACTCGGCCTTTGAGCGCCAACATCCCTGCTAAAGGCTTTGTCTCGTGGAGACGATCTCGAATGTTGTAGGTAGGAGTGTAATGATATTCACGATAGGTGATCCCCACTGCACTATGAGGTGTTATTAAGAATTAATGAGAACAGTCTCTGAAACAGGGTCTCAGTCTTAATTGGTATGTAATTTACTCTGCTTGGTGTGTGATAGATGACCTTTTCAACAACTTAAATTTTTTTAACCTTGATAAATACTGAAGAATGTCTGATGGGAGAGAAGGCCGGAACTAAAAGCAAACGAAACCTCGTTGAAAAAAGGTTTACATTAAGGCCAACCGGAAGGTCAAAATAGTCTGACCAGCAAGAGTTTGCCAGCATTGAGGGTACTGCAGAAGGTCAGCTACGCATTTTAAAGAATATCTTTATCTGCTTCTTTTTTGTGACGGAGAATGCCTTATGCGGACCGGGTCTCCTTTCCAAACAAACTATAAATCAAGCCCACAGGTGCGCCTGTATGATATGCACCTCATGCTATTTTGACATACCCGTCTCGGAGTCCTTCGATACTAGTCTTCTTACTGCGGATGGATGCGGGTGCTCTCCCTTCCATGATATTGCTCTGCCTGATGGCAGACACGCCAAAACTGGAAACCGAAATCGTAGTGCGTGTTATTATCTATGCTCATTAGTGTTAAAATATTTAGGTATGCTTTTCTGGGTACATGCCCAATAAAGCGCTTGAAGTGCATGTTTGATCTGTAGGCTGCATTAAATGACTAGCACCGTAGCGAGCTCATCTTAGCCTGCGATTGGCTTAGCTAATTTTTGCTGTGGGGTTGATTGCAATGTTTTCAGTTATTTAGGACAACAATAGCGAGTGGAATAGTTTTTACTAATAGCTGCCATATGCTAAACGCCTTTGCCTTAAGTACCCTGTAACAAATTTTTTAAGCTTACGCACTTCTAGTATCCAATGGACGACGATTTGCCCCCGCTAAAGGATTGTCAGTACTTCCTTGACGCTGATTGAAAATCTGATCCAGTTCATAGAGCTTGTTGCCAAGTTCATTTGCGAAGATAAGCGAACATTTCGTCTACAAGCAATTGAACTTAATGATATTAATAGCTATACCGACAGGAGTAGTGAACCTTCTTCATGCGAACCAAACATAATTGTATTCCGTAATAAACGATTTGTGTTTACGCAGTGTATAGTGCCATGCTGGACAGTCTGCATGCTATAATGGCGGTAAAATCGTCATAGCGAGCGACGAACTTGCTATAACTCGCTGCGCACACCGAAGTATCAGTGCGAATTTCCCGAAGCTTTCAAGCTTGAAGTCCCTGTCTTCCCGAAGCCGCTGACGCAGCGAACAGTTCCAAGCAACAATTTGCTGCGGTAAACTTCCCACACGATCGCAACGTGCCGTATTTGTAGACTAACACTTTTCTTGCGAAAGTAAACGCTCGTCGTGGCTTAGATACGAGACCCAGTTTAGCTAGCGCATCGAATGGAACATTGTGGTGCAAGAGACAATCATAGCATTTTCTATTTTAGGATGCACTCGGAAGGCAACAAGGAGGTCCGACGTATGACTGTCGACATTGTCCACTGTTGCTAACTATTTCGGTATATTGCTGTATTGCACTTTGCATATCTGCTCGTCTACGAGGAAGGATCCTCGGCGTCAACTGACGTATCAGATATGATATGATTGACATATGATATGACATGATGATAACACATATCAGCTCGTATGTTCCATTGATGACGTAATCAAAGGTCTTATCTATGCGATTGCATAGGAATGAACACAAGACGTTTACGGCGTAGACCTATGCGTAGAACATATTGCGCGGTTCGTTACGGTTTAATCTTGGCATATGGAGAATGTCGAAATGAACGCCAAATGACCATAGCGAGATCTATGGAGCATCAAACTCAATTTTCCCTGCTCTCTCGTGTATGGACCAATAGGGTACGTGTTACTTCTGACACAGTAGATGTTAATGTGGTATCCTCGTATGCATGTGCGTGTTCTGTGCTTCTCTAATCAGATGGACCCACTGTCGCTGCAGTTCTATATTCGTACAATATAAACATTTTCTGAACAGTTCGGAAATGCCTATCTTCAGAGAGCTAGTCAATCGAGTTTGACCGGCCGCCACTGAACAGGGCAGTATACAGTTACGGTGTTCAATTAGCACCTAAAGTACGCTCAAGGCCTTTTGGTAACTTCGTCACAAATAAACAACAGTCTTGGCTTGACCGTGAAAGCTCCAACTATAGTACACGTTGTAAGCTTCAATCATAGAGAGTTTGTACACCAACACCTTGGGTAGGTGACGCTCGGTCAAGAAGCTGGTCTTGAAAGATCAATAAATTGTGTCCAGAATTTTACAATACAAGTGCGATGACCTATCGACCAATGGAGGGGGACTCTCAGAACAAAACGACACATTCTAACTCGTTTTACGATACATGGTTCGCATCATGTCATTTGTATGACAGAAGCGCTCACATAAGCCCAACTCGAACTGTTTTGGTAGATATTACAGTAATGTTTACCGCCAGATAGTACGTGGGCGAATGCCCTTCAATCAGGCTCCAGCAGATACGCCAACAAACTTAAACATGTTTATTCTTGAATGTGTATCTGCCGTGTTTACACGAGCTGACTCCAATGCGTGCTCCTGTATTTACTACAACCGTGTACCTAGGCAGGTATAACACAAAAGCGTGGGAAAACAAATGTAAAATGGATATCTTGTGGTGTTGTCATACGGCTCCCGGGAAGCTAACTGGCTTGTATTCTACACGTGAAACAAATCGGTTATTCTGACTGGAGGGAAATACGCCTTTTGCATTGATTCAAACACTCGAAGTGTAGTCGTTTGTACAAATCTCGATGAAACAAATCTCGTTGTACAAATCTCGTTAGGACTATGCCTTGATAAGGGTATCCACGAATTTTTCCATCATCTCAAGTATCAAGTTGGATAGAGTTATGATTCGTTGGTGTGGGCGCTTATTCATAGATGTATGGACTCAAGCTACACGGGTTCCAAGCGTAAATATCTCGAGACCGCTTCTATATCTGATACTGAGTGAACTTTTGGTCAAAGATGATTGAACAAGACTCGGTATTTTCCTGCTGGCGAGGGTGATGCAACAGCTATTTCTTCGCAGCACCACCACCATCACCACCACGTGGTGGTTCCATCAACCACCGTAACCTTGTATTAGACCCGTTGTACATTGGAAGGTTGCGATTTGGTGGGCAGGTTGTCGTCTGTTACTGTGTCGCTACGCGCCGCCGTTCCATAAACGCAGAAATCGAAGTTGAAGGGGGGGGGGGGGGGGCGGCGGCGGCGGCGGCCGTTCGTTCTGTGACGTCCGCGCCACCCGCGTTTTTGCTTTTTGCCGTTCCGCTTGTCAGGGCCGCTGTTTACAGCGATTTCCAATGGCGCGTAGGTACTATCCGATTCCAATACACACTCAGCGACAGCCTTGCAGTCGTCGGCCGGATCGAATACAAGTGCTGAGCTATTTCGAGCGTGTGTGTTGTATCGTCGCGCCGGATCGTCACGATTATTAGAGCAGAAACTAAACATGTAGTGGAACAAGCATATTGGCAGGATAAAGCTAACGTGGAAGGAGTGGAACAACAACAACAAAAGTCCCAAAAATATCATTCGACTGAACACGGAGAGGTGACTGAGACGTATTTTTGCGCAACACATGCGGCAATGACGATGAACTGCTATAGTAGTATCGCCACCGCCTATCCCAAGTACATGTCCTTGAAAACAGAGCATGGTCATTCGTCTAGATCACTGTATCGTAAATAATGTACGGTGTTTTTTTTCTATGTTTTTTTATCGGGAACGATATCCGCTCTCATATAGGGTACGTTCGTCCAGTTCAGGTATTTACCATGCCATAATTATCAATTTCGATGAAAATACAGTCATATGCGGCTTGGCACACTGGCTCTAGAAGATCTCTACTTATCCAATGACGATCGTTCCAGCAGAGTGCAAACTGCTGACATGGCAGTAGTGAAAGGGCCTATCCTACTACGATGGCAACACCTCAACAGTTAGACGTGAGATCGATTACTTACAATCGCCGGTTCGACGTACACTCCCAGATCGAGGAGTGGTGATTATAGTCCGCTAGTCGTTAATGTTCTGTTCACAATAAGTGTCCTTCGCTGTATAACTGCCAGACGGGAGGGGGGCAAATGGCCTTGTATCCTGAGGCCTGCCGCCTTCGTAGTC